>CM060916.1:293652496-298452496 GCA_030737875.1 Allium sativum | reverse complement strand
GTGTCATATAGTTGCTGGGTTAGGGAATGATACATCCTATTGCCAGGGCTGATACAGGGTATTTACATAGTAGGGAGTCGATCACTTGGGTAGTAATAAGGGTACACCTAATCCTGTTGTTATGTAATTATGTTAATACCAAATCCTGTTATGTAATTAGGATACACCAAATCCTGTTATATAACCCTGCTGTTGTTTTAGTTATTTATCATGCTGTTAATCCTGTTGATATGTAATTAGGAAAAGAATGTAATCCTGTTAAACCTGTTATACTAGTACTGGTGCAGATATATATGTTCAGACATTACCTTTTTTTAGGATATAAATGTGAAGCATTACCCGATCATAAGTTTATTCATGTTATTCTGTCCATCCTACTATTCTGTTTAGTTTATCTGTTATGAAACTGTACCTTTCTTATCCAGTCTCATTTACCTGTCTTGGCATTTCTATTTATGCATATTTATAAGTCACTAGAACTCGCCAGACTTTATGTCTGACCCTTTTCTTTTTCTTCTTTCTTTCTTTTCCCTTCAGGTCCTCAGAGTAGCAACACTCAACGGTAACTAGGATATCTCTCCAGCTTGGGCTTGACTTGGACTCCTTGTGATGTATTGTTTTGACTTGCTCTCTACATAAAACTTCTTCTTTTCTCACTCTCTAGTCATTACTCTCTAAACTGAAGTGTACGACTTTAGGTACTTTGGTGTTTTATTTTCTAATATGGCTTGGAAGACAAATTTGAGATAGTTTGCTAGTTGTAACTGGTTATGATGTATTTCCGAGGCTATGCTTTATTTCTTTTATAATAAAGTTTGAAAATTTTCCACTGCTTATTTTATTTGTCTTGTATGTTCTCGGTAATGATTGCCTAATGCGCTTCACGGAACTTAATGCATTCTCTTATGAGTGACTTTAACGGATGTGGAGTGCCACATTTGGTATCAAAGCTGAAGGTTACAAGATTAGAGAAAAAATTTCAAAACCATTTTCAGGAAGCAAAGTATTTTCATGTAAAAAACTGTTTTTGAAAAACATATCCCCACAAGTCATAGTCAAAATTCTCTCGACCTCTTATTGAATCTTTTTTATTTCTTTTCAGCATGTCTAGGGAGCTAAATCTTCCCGAGGGTGTTCAGATACCGGCATGGTTCTGTAGATATCTCGAGGCTACGCACCTGCTAAAGGTCAAGGAAATGCCCCTCCCCCAGCTGCAGCCGTTGTTCCTCCACCTCCACAATTAGATAACTTCTCTAAGATATGCAAAGACTTCTGTGATATGGGAGGAAAACCATTCCGTGGAACCGAAAGCTTTGTTGAAGCAAGAAATTGGCTACGAGAGACGGAGAACTTGTTTGGAGTTTTTGAGGTCGACGACTGAATGAAAATACAACTGGCTGCATGGCAACTTAAAGATGAGGCTTCCTATTGGTGGGAAGTAACACAAGCTGGACAACTAGTGGTGACTTGGGATGACTTCAGACAAAGATTCGAGGTTAAATTCTTATCTTAGGTAGAGGTGGGACTGCAAACGGAAAGGTTCTTAGTTTTAAAGCAAGGAAACATGCCGATTAAGGAATATGTGAATAAGTTCGATCAGCTAGCAAGGTTTGGACTAGAGTTGGTGAATACCCCCTACAAAAAGGCACTTAGATTTGCGAGAGGATTGAATCAACCTCTTCAAGGACTTGCTTTTTCTCACATACCGATGGTGGAAACTTTTGAAAGGCTAGTTGATATGGCGCTTATGCATGAAGATGGTAAGGAGGAAAAGAAAGAAAATAAGACAGAGGAGACCCAAGTAAAGGGTGAAAAGCAGAAATGGTGGCCCTAAGAAAGGAAAGCAACAAAAGAAAGGTAGAAATCCTGACAAAGCCCAAATCAAAAAGGAGGTAAAGTGTCATGGTTGCGGTGCTATGGATCATTTTGTTAAAAACTGCAGAAAGACCAAGGGTGCTTGCTTTAATTGTGGACAGATGGGACATTTTACCAAGAAATGCCCTAGCAAGCAAGGGAAAGGGGAAGGAACTTCTGGACAAGTGCATGCTTTGGAAGAAAGTCGACTTGGTCGAGGTAGGAAAGTCACGGTTGAAGGTTTGATTTCCCTTTTTGGCTATCATGTTCGAACTTTGTTTGATTTCAATGCTTCACACTCATTTATAACCAGTTCTTTAGTAGATAGTCTGCTCCTAAATACTAGTATACTATATGAACCCGTAATAGTCTCAAACCCCATAGGAGGATCAGCTCATTTATCCATGATGTATAGGCGTTTGAGAATTTCTATCTTGGGCGTCGAATTTGAATGCGACGCATAAGTACTGGACTTTATGGGCTATGGTTTGATTCTAGGCATGGATTGGCTAGCCATGTATGATGCCATCCTTGATTGCGAAAAGAGAGTGATTAGACTTCTTTCTTGTCATGGTAAGATTCTCGAAATTTCCCACGACCAATGGGGGTCAGTGATGCTCAGTTTTCTAGGATCACTTGATACTTCTGTTGATGACTTGCGATCTACGACCATAGTTAGAGACTACCCGGATGTGTTTGAGGAGGTTAAGGGACTACCGCCAAAGCATGAGATAGACTTCCGTATTTACTTGGTAGAGAATGCGATTCCAGTTTCTCTACCAGTGCGCCACATGGCTCTAAGAGAAAGGAGGGGGCTCAGTAAGAAAGTAGGGGAGCTATTCGAGAAAGGTTTTATTAGGCGAAGCATTTTAGAATGGGGAGCTCAAGTCGTCTTCGTAACTAAGGCATATGGCTCATGTTGCCTATGTATGGATTATAGGGAGTTGAATAAGCTCACTAAGAAGAATAAGCAGCTGCTACTGAGAATTGATGACCTGTTTGATCAACGGGTTGGCGCGTCATTTTTCTCGCAGATGGATCTAGCCATAGGGTTTCATCAGTTAAGAGTGGAAGAAGACATCATTGATAAGACTGCATTCGTAACTCCAGATGGCTCCTTTGAATGGTTGGTTATGCCTTTTGGGCTAACCAATACATCTGCCTATTTTGTGAAATAGATGAGTAGGTTGTTTAGGGAGTTTCTAAACAAGTTTGTGGTGGTCTTTGTGGATGACATCCTAATCTTCTCAAAGAACGAGGAGGAGCAAGCCCAACACTTAGGGGAAGTTCTATGTACCCTCAGGTCACATCAACTTAAGGCGAAGTTTTCTAGGTGTCACTTTTGGAGAAAGGAAGTAAGGTTCCTAGGGCATGTGATCTCCAAGGACGAAATAGTTGTGGATCCAGCGGAAGTCATTGTAGTTCAAGACTGTAGAGCTCCAAAGAATGCAACTGAGGTGAGAAGTTTCCTAGGATTGGCCGACTACTATAGAAAGTTTATCAGAGATTTTGCAAGAGTATCAGCCCTGCTTACCCGACCGACGAAAAAGAACTTGACTTTTTCGTGGAGCGTTGATTATGAGGATGCCTTCCAGAGATTAAAGAGGGCTCTGACAACAACCCCAGTTCTAACTCTCCCGGGCGGAAGCAAGATGTTTACGGTTTACACCGATGCTTGTGGCGCAAAGCTTGGTGTCGTTATAATGCAAGAGGGAAGTGTAGTGTGCTATGGAAGTAGACAATTGAGAGTTCTCGAGAAGAACTACCTAACCCATGATTTTGAGTTAGCTGCTATAGTGTTCACATTGAAGTTTAGGCGACACTATTTGCTTGGAGAAAATTTTGAGCTATATACAGATCATAAATCGCTCAAGTATTTTTCTCACAGAAGGATCTCAACCTAAGGCAGCAGTGATGGATGGAGTTCCTAGCGTCCTATGACTTCGAGATGGATTATTCCCCTGGTAAGGGTAATGTAGTGGCGGATGCGCTGAGTAGGCAGAGGATGACTTTGACTCCTCTATTCGTAGAAAGGCGGAGCTTGGAGTACATCTCGAATTTTGATTTTAAGACTTCTATGGATTCCACAGTTGGATTGTTAGCCTCTTTAGAGGTGCAACCTTCTCTATTGGAGCAAGTTTGATCTAGGGAACGGGAGGACCCACATATTTCAGACATCTTGGACAAACTCGATGGAGGTGAGACTTCTAGTCACCTTGCTAAATATACCGTGGATTATGAAGGGTGGCTAAGACGAGATGGAAGGCTATGTGTCCCTAAGATTAGGGAATTGCTAAAGGAAGTGCTTGAGGAGGCTCATCATTCTCGGATGACTATCCATCCAGGCGGCGAAAAAATGTAACAAGACATGAAGAGGGTTTTCTTTTGGACTAGCATGAAGAAGGATGTGGCAAAATTTGCAGCTCGATGCATGACTTGCCAAAGTGTAAAGGCTGAACAAAAGAAACCAGGCAGATTACTTCAACCTTTGGGTATCCTGCAATGGAAGTGGGAGAGCGTCTCTATGGACTTCATTGATGGATTGCCACGATCAAAGAAGGGCAATACAAGCATTCGGGTGATAGTGGATAGACTTACAAAGAGCGCTCATTTTATTCCTATGAAGAGCAAGTGGACGACATCTTGGCTAGCATCAATTTATCTTCGAGAGATAGTTCGATTGCACGGGGTATCTTCCAGTATAGTGAGTGACCGCGACCCCATCTTTACTAGTGTGTTCTGGAAGAGATTGAAAGAAGCATTAGGTACACAACTACATTTGAGCACAACATACCACCCTCAGATAGATGAACAGACTAAGAGGGTGAATAGGGTTCTTGAGGATCTTCTAAGACTATGTATCCTAGACTTAAGAGGGACTTGGAAAGAGCATCTTCCTTTGGTAGAATTCTACTACAACAACAGTTATGAATCTAGTACAGCCATGGAACCCTTTGAAGAATTATATGGATGACCTTGTAAATTGCCAACTTGTTGGTGGGAGTCTACCAACAGACTTCTGCTTAGGCCAGACATGATTCAAGATACTTCAAAGAAGATCGATCTTATCCACCGAAGGATAAAGGATGCTCAAGATAGACAAAAGTTCTTATGCTGATAAGAGAAGGACCGAATTGGAATTTGAAGTGGGAGATATGGTCTTCATTAAAGTAACACCACTAAGGAATGTTGCTTGCTTCGGTTCCGTAAGGAAGTTGGCGTCAAGATCTGTAGGGCCATTCCCTATAGTAGAGAGGATAGGACAAATGGCTTATAGGGTTAAGCTACCGGATAGACTGGAGGGCGTACACGACATATTTCACATTTCCCATCTGAGGAAATGTCTCCATGACTCAATAGAGATAGTAGAGCTGAGCACTCTTGAGGGCGTAGAAGTTGAGAAAGAAGCATCAATAAGACGAGTTCCTACTCATATCCTTAGATCAGAAATCATGAAGCTTCGTAATAAGGAGATCAAATTGGTTAAAGTGCAATGGGGAGAAGACCGCGAAGATGCAACATGGGAACTCGAAGATAGGATTCGCGCTTCTTATACTTTTCTTTTTGAGAGTATGTTCTTGACTTCTTTTCCAAGCTTTTACTTTTCATTTGCTTCTACCATTCAAATTTACTTATCCTATCGTTCGAGCCCTTCAATCCTTAGGTAAAACCAAATGGTTGGAAAAAAAATGTGTTTGAAACATGTTATGATTGATGTTTGTAAGTGGATGCAAGTGTTTGCTAGTGGTTTCTCGTGGATACATATACATACACTAGGCACTAGATTGGCTCAAATCACTTACATGTTGCATGTGGATGTGTGTGCATTTTAGATTTTCTATAGATGGAAATAAATGTATCATCATATGGATGTTGCATTTAGACGGATGATTGTGCACACATAGAGAGTTTACATGATACAATAGGAATATTTGCATACATTTTGGACTCATGACACAAATACATATTGCAATAAGGAGGTCAACTGAATCAGTCGACCTCCTGATTTTCGCATTAGGGTAAGGACATATACACACAAAACTTTGCACAAGCTCATACAAGCATTAGAAATCTCTTAAGTACAATGAATGCCTATGGATGGTGGTTTAGTAGATGGTTGTAGGTGGATGTTAGGATAGTAACATTCTCCTAGACTTGGAGATTTCGGGGACGAAATCCTTTAACTAGGGGAGAATGTAACACCCCAAACTATAATACACTATAACCATAACAAATATTCAGAACTAACTGAAACCAGCATTACCATTGCGTTCGTCTCGGAATTCTAGTTTAGATAACCCCAAGTTTGCGTAAAATGGGTAATATATGAAGAAGTTATAGGCTCTAGAAGTTTGCATACATATAAGAGGCTTATGTATATATAATATAAAATTTCCAGAATTTCGAACGAAATAAGCGGGAACATAAGAGGGAAAATGTCCCATAAGTGGACGCCTACTCCAGCTTGGGTCAACCCAAGGGTGGTTGGGTCGGCCCAAAGGTCGACCCAGGGGGTAGGCGTGTCGACCCACCCCCGATCCATCCGGATTCCTTCTACTGAACCCGACCTATTTTGTATCTGTATCCATGCTGACTATGCATGACGTGTATGGTTCAGATTTAAAAGATAGATCTAAGGGTTGATGTTTGCTCTGTAACGCTATAAATATATGGCTTCCCTCATTCTGAAATTCACACAAATTCTTCACATCTTACTCTGCCTCTAAATTATTCTAAAAAATATAAACACATAATGGGGGAATGATGCTAAAGATTGGATCAAACAGAAACAACATCAGTCAAGACTTGCATACATACAACTTGGATTAGACTTGGACTTTCTGTGGCCTAGTGTTATATATATTTATCTTCACCAAGACTCACAGTGAGCTACAGTTATTTACAAATCTAATTTCTTAGGCCTTAAACATGACAGTTAAATAAAACTGGCTAGGATCTTAAGTAAAATAAATATACATGATTCATTGTTATCACCTATGCCGTTATAATCTATCATAACCCTATGATATTGTTAGTTAAATAAACTATACATACGCCTATGATGTTGTCACACCTATGTTTGTAATGATGTTAATTGGACAAGTTATTCATATGCCTGTAATATTAGAAAGATTAGCAAGTTATATGTATATATCTTCCTTTTCCCCATTTTAATGTTTATTTCCAGTCTTGCCTATATACATGTGATTTGATTCTATTCCTCTCCCTCTGTTTTCCTTTTTATTTTATGCCATGCCTAGGCCCTTCGAAGCTTAGGCTATACCCGATTAAAATGAGCATACCCTTTGGGAAATAATGAATAATATATGAAAGAGGAATTTAGGCTTGTTATTTACTCGGACTAAATTGATTATAATTGGGAAAAAGGATAGATATACCTGTTTAGACTTGTTGTAGACACTTGCTGTATATGAACATTATGCATAAACCTATAACTTGGGAATGTAATGGATGAATAATATGCATATGGATTAGATGTGTTAACTTTGACTTAAACGGACAATAAGTAATTGACATGTTAAGAATAGGGTTGTATACACATAACGAGATTACAACATGCTTATTAATAAACATGAACCTGCTAGGCTAAACATAAATATTAATAGGCAAAGAGGTCCCCCATCTACTGTTGTATCGAGTTTTGGGGACTCTTAAATCCTAGTTACTTAGGGGCACAAGCTTAAGGGGTTTGGCTTGTATCAATATGCTGTTTGGAACCCTATATCAGTTAGTATCCTTATAGGTATCTTATCTAGGGGTCCCACACTAGATAAGGTCCAGGGTACGCTTTACTGAACTTTATAGCATGAGGTTCACATGGGGGTGGTTACGGGCGCATTTCGACGAAGTCATGAGCGTGCATGGGTTCGACTAGGGAAGATAAGACGCTATAACACTAGTAAATAGGTATGTGTCATATAATTGATGGGTTTGGGAGTGATACACCCTTATGCAGGGGCTGACACTGGGTATTTACATAGTAGGGAGTCGATATCTTGGATAGCAATTGGGGTACACCTAATCCCGTTGTTATGTAATTAGGTTAATACCTAATCTTGTTATGTATTTATGGTACACCTAATCCTGCTGTTTAATCCTGATGTATAACCCTATTGTTATTTTATGTTATTAATCCTGTTGTTAATTAGGCAAAGAACCTAATTGTGGTAAACCAGTTATATTAGTACTGGTGCAAACATATATGTTCAGACATTACCTGTTTTTAGGATATAATTGTTGTTGAGCGCAAAAAATGTCGCAAACACCAAAGATTCCCAATTACTAGGAATTTCAAATATGGTCGCACAGACAAGAACATATTTGAAACATAAGCACTAAATAACACAAGAGATATATAATGGTTCGGCCTCAGTAAGGGCCTATGTCCACTTTGAAGAATCGTTGGAATATTATTAATCACTTAGAAGAAATTACAAGGTTGAGACTATCTCACGATATCTCATTACATCCATGCTTCATGATATATGATGTCATAATTATCATATATTGAATAATAAGGAAAAAGACAATCTTGTCCTCCTTCTTTCTCAAAGAGGAGATGCCATTAATGAAGCTTTGTGGAGGTCTCTAAGCTCTAGCATTCTCTCCCTTCGAAGTGTGAGGCCATGGGGTATTTATTGGAAGTGGTTAGGTGGGGGTTAGGTAGAAGTAGGTAGAAATGGTACCATCTTCCAGAAATTCGCGCCTCCTGCAATTGGCCTTTGGAAATTCGCACCTGGGCGAGGTGCGAAATTTCGCACCTGATAGGTGCGAAATTTCGCACCCGGCTGGGTGCGAAGCGGATTTTGGTGAGAGGATTTGTTAAGACTAGTTGACTCCATCGGCCCGGCGTTGTGGCGGCGAAGGTGCGAGGTTCTTGCCGACGGGATCTTTCTTCGTTCCTTGCCTCTACACTTCCTGAGTTTTGCCCTTGGCCCCGGCTTCACACGATGGGTTGAGTAGAGCGTGTTTTGAGTACTTTTGGTGACCGGACCAAAAGGCCGGTTAACATTTGCCCCCCCAAAGTACGTCTTGTCTTGACGCCTTGTCATGACATGATGTGCTTTGGAATGAAAGTCGAGATGATAGTTGGATTGCAGATTTATCCTGCAAGTTATTGGAGGAAATGTATCAGCTGGCGGGCTCGTTTGTTATAGAATTGTGAGCGAGCCGCTGTTGGATTGGTATCGTGCTTGCGTAGCTAAGTGTCCGCATGGTGCCATCATTGCGTGTTTTGGGCGACGGGGACCTTGGCGGGTGATGAGCGTACGCGGAAGATAGATTTTTTTTGGGAGGATAGGAAATTTCGAACCAGAGGGGTTCGAAATTTCGAACCCTACAGGCTCGAATCATCGAACCGTAGTGGCTCGAGAATTCGAGCCATAGGTTCGAAACTTCGAACCCAGAAGGATCGAAATTTCGATCCCTCAGGTTCGAATTTCGAGCCTAGACTTGGAATTTGAAAGGTTTTCTTCTTTTCATTATACATAGGCCCCTCCCCTCCTTTTCCTTCCTTCTTTAATTTTCGCGTCGACTACCATTTTTCTGAAAACTTCGATTCTCGATGACTTTGACTTGAAAATTTCTGAGGTAAAAACTTGGTTGAGCCGAGGGAAGGGGATGGGAGATCGAGGTGCGACGGAGGAGGCTCGAGGTCTCGATCTCGAAGGGAGGTTCGGAAATTCGAACCTGTGGGGGCTCGAATCTCCAAGCCCTAATGGGTTCGAGGCTTCGACCCCCCCTGGGGTTCGAATCTTCGAACCACCAGAGCTCGAATTTGCAAACCCGAGGGGTTCGAAATTTCAAGCCACTGCGGTTCGAATTTTCGACCTCAAGGGGTTCGAACCTTCAAGGTGCCCGGGCTCGGGTGTTTTCGGAAACTTCATGCCCCGGGGCCTGGTTGAGTGTTGTGCTTTGGCCAGAATGCCGGCTTTCGCCACTTCGAACTTTGATTTCCTGACTGCCTATCCTCGGATTTATACACTGTTTGTTTGATTGTATGAATGTATCATTGTTGTCATTGATAACTGCATGGATGGGAACTTAGAACCTTCACATAGGATAGAGCATATATCTGGACTATGGCTGAACTGTAAAGATCTTTAACGTTTCTATGCGCGCTCTCATTCTTTGCATGACACTGCACACACACTTGTTAATCTTTATCAACACGAGGCTACGATGTCTAACACTGGTACATTGAAGTATAGTGAGCCATGCAAATAAGATCATAGACTGGGAAACTTCTGGAAGCCGAGGCTTCCCCGCCATCATCTAATTCTTCTGCTTCTACTTCTGACTCTATGGACAACACTAGCTCCGGAGGCAGCGAGCCTGAGACTAACGAAGGGTTGACTCCTTATCAGACAGGGAGTTCGCCTGAGGTGTCGGAGCACGGGGTTCATACTGAGAGGTTACATTATCCAATTGTATACTCCGAGATGGAAGACGTAGATATTATGGAGGGTGGTGAGCCGCCTGCCCCAGTGGCTCCTGACATGCTTCCTGATGCGATCATTTTGGACAATCCTCCGGATTCAGTGCCATCGTGCTTGGATGCCGCGGCTATTAGAAAGCTGTCTTTGCGATTTAATATCCCTGAGGGGGAGGCTCATGCCCATGGATCGGGAGAAAGGGCTCACGTGCCGCCAGAAGGCTTTACTGCTTGGAATCGACGTGCTTGTGTTGCGGGGTGCATGCCCTCGGCCAATGATTTTATACGGGAAATGCTATTCTATTTCCGCCTTGAACCCTCACAGCTGCATCCGAACTCTTATTCTTCGCTCTTGGGCACTTGTGTTATCTTTCGAGAGTTTCTGCATCGGGATCCTACTGGAGATGATATTCGGTACCTTTTCCATTTTAGACGGTCGACTGGCGCATCGTCTTCACAATGGTTCTTGGAGGCGTCTCCAGCTACTAAGTTTTTTGTCGGAAAGTGGCCCAGACCATCGGTGATTAAGCAAGATTGGTTCTTTGTTCGCTGCCCTCTCGGATTTGCGAGAAGATGGATAAAAGGAAGTGAGCATCTTTAATCTTTGCCTCCTTTTTCCAGAAGTTTCCGAGCTTTGTGACTCATAGTTTTTGATTGTGGCAGGGACTCCTGAGGCACCTATTGGCGACGAGTATTGGCAACGTCTCGATGCTTTGCGAGCTATTCCTGAGGGGTCCCGTATGATGGATTCTGTGGTAGATCAGGATCGCCTCCGGCGTGCTGGATTGCTTCCGGACGATCGGGCCATAATTAGGCCTGCAGTGGTGAGTAGTGTACCTAAGGGGAAAGCAGCGGAAGGCCCTGATGCCCCCGCTTTGAAGAGAAAGATGGCTCCTGGCGAGCTCGGGCCTAAGAATGTCGTTAAGTTTCAGGAGGGCGTTAGTGGTGACAAGGATGGTAGCACAGAGGCGGTTGCTCGGAACGAGGGACTTATTGACGCTTCTACCCCGCTCCCGATGGGAGTGGCGGGGGAAGAAGCTTTGGCCAGTCCTCACTCTCCAACAACCTCTCTAGAAGCTACCGCCTCCCTTGAGAGAGTAGATCAGTTCGCTGGTCTAGATGCGGTTCCTGTGGACTTGTCTTTGTGGACGAGCCCAGCCAGTATGGAGGATATAGCTCGTGCCGTGGAAGGACTAACTCCTTCAACTAAGGGACAATCTGGTCTGTTGAGAGAGCACTTAAGACACACACTTGTACACACTAAACTGCATAAAAGAGCGCTTGCACGTGCTGCTCGACTGAATTTGTGTTGTTCCTTTGACAGGTGATATGGCTAGAGGAAGCGGGGGGCGAGGTCGTGGAGTCCGCAACCGTCCCAAGAGTGCTTTTATTGGCTCCTTCAGGAGGGGAGCTAGCCTATATGGCAATGTCCTACCATCGTGAGGTCATGGTAGCGGGAGTCGTCACCAAGATAGGTCCTCATCTTCTATGACTCTTCCTCCCCCTTCTCCTTCGATCCGAGTGTCCAGTGGGGGTTCGAGGCTTCATCTAGGAGGGTTGAGTCGTACGCCATTAGCGACTCTGTCCGTCACCGTCCCGCCGGCTCCTTTTCAGACAACCAAGGGAAGAAGGGCACCGTTTGACCCGCCGAGTCCGAGTAGGGTAGAAACGGAAGATTTGACCGAATCCCAAGTTCAAGAGCTTTCCCCAGAGGAGAAGAAAGCATTTTTGACACATCATTTCCCTCGACTCTATTTTGACGAGATGCCATCTCCCCCCGATCTTCGTCCGCCTCCCGATAGGTCCTATGGAGAGATATGGAATCATGTGAAAGCCGCGTATCACCAGGTTAACGAGCTCACCCGATACTCCCATCATTTATCAGATCTGGTCAGGGTGAAGAACTTGCATCTTTTGGATCAGCAAATAGTAATTGATGCCGAGAAGACTTCCGTTGCCAATCTGAATACTGAAACTGGTGGGTTTTCCTCTTTCCTTTTTTTTGTTTGTTGGGGGTCGTTTGCTCCCGTACCTTTGAATACTGACTCATGGAGTTCGTGGATTTTCAGCCGAGTTGAAGCAGGGGTACGAGACACTCAAACAGGAGGCGGATAATTCTCGCTCCATGTTTACAGAGACCATAGCTGACTTTACCACCCAGAACATGACTCTGAAGAAGGAGAAGGCTGATATGGATCAATTCTACATCGAGTTGGAGAGTGAGAACGCCAGAATCTTCCAGCTTCAGGAAGATAATAAGGCTTTGCAATCTGAGAACGATCGCCTAAGGAGGGAGCTTGAGGCGGCGAGGAAAGCGAAAGAGGATGCGGAAGCCAACAATCGAGATGTGTTGGGCACCGTTGAGGTGTCGGAAGCTAAGCGCCTGAGAGAAGTGGAGCAACTGAAGAGCGAGCTAGCGGATGCAGAATTCTGGGCGTATTCGACTATGGAGGAGGATATCAAGAACATGCTGGTAAAAGCCCTAAGGTTCCGTGGAATCTCTTAGATGAATGACAATTCCCGCAAGCTGGCTCGGACCTGGGAAAGATTAGTCCCGTACGAGGTCGTCTTGCGTGGAGTGGAAGTTGGGACCTTGGACGAGCGACAACTTATGATTGACCTCTTGACTGCGGAGGGGCGTGAAAAATTGGAGGAGGGTAGGAAGTTGCTGCTCGAGGACGCGGAGAAAGAAAGGCTGGAGAGGCTCGCCGCCGAAAAGGGAAAGTTTGTTGTGCCGGGAAGTGTTGTGGTAGCGGTGGATCTTGCGGAGGGAAGCTCTTCTCGACCCTCAGTTCCTGGGTCAGTCACTGCGACTGACCCGGCTGCTTCGACCCAAGTTCCAACGGAGGATTATATTGAGCATTCTTACCCGGGCGGTACTGAGCTCCTACTGTCTGTCGTGCCGGAAGTTCCTTCAGCTCTTTCCGCGCCACCCTTGGTTGGAGGTAAACTCTCTTTGCAATGCATCCCAGAGGATGATGTGATCACCGAATTTGAGGTTTAACCGATCGTGCTTTTATTGTGCAGCCCCTTCTGGAGTAACTTCAGCGTTAGACCTTGCCCCCGTGAATCCCCAAACAACTGAATCTAGGCCAGGACTTGGGGGGGGCTCGGCTTGGAGAGAGTGGAGATCATCTTGATACCTTTTCGGGGATTAGAATAACTCCCAGTGTTTACGAGGGCCTTCTTGATGATAAGGGAGAGGAGGTAGATGGGCAAAGTGGGATTGCCCGAGGTCCGATGGAGGCAAGGGTGAGGCAGGATGAAGCTTCTAGGCAGGAGATCGTAGCAAGGATACTGCAGAGAGGGCTGCTGGGGCTGTTGCCCAAGGGCAGACTGATGAGGAGGCTGAGAGGAAAAGGCTAGTTCATGAGGCTCAGAAGAAACGGAGGGATAAGGATGCCCAATGAAGGGCCATTGAAGCCCGTGAGAAAATCGGGGCTGGCGATTCTGCGTGTGAGTCCCAGAAGCTCGTCGATCGTCAAGCCGCTAAAGAGGCCAAGGAGAAAGTCAAGCGGGATAAGAAAAAGACTCCGGAGGCAAGCGCAGTCGTGATTGGTCTTCCTACTGGAGGTGCCCCCCATTATTGTGCCGTCATATGCCCCTGCTGATGTTACTGAGATCCGTAGTGGCGACAAGGCGGGCGAGAGGCATCTCTCAACTTCTCACGGGTCGACCACTTCCAAAGGGAGCCGAAGTGGGAAAGGAGGGTCTAGCAAGAGGAAACCCGGCTCCACGGACGAACCATCAAGTGCAAAATCTGCAAAGAAGAAGAAAAAAGACAAGAGGAGGAAGCACTATTAGCATTAGTTACTTAAGTATGATTTTAGGGTTCATTTTGGTAGTGTAGGCCGATAGTTTACGCGTGTTCGGCCCTCGCTTTTGGTTTTTCAAGGCATGGTGTGGTTCTCATGTACACCCTGCCATTAGAAGGAAAAGATATTAGTAGTGTAGTGGGTTGTAATGTGTGTGTGTTGTAATGAAAATTGAACTAGTAAAGATCGCATTTTGTGTTAATTGTTCGGATGTTCCCCCCATGTTTTCGGGCGTCCCGTACTTGCATAGGCATAGTTATCGTTACATTCAACAAAAAAGTGATTGTGAGTGTTGTGCCCCAGGTTGGTGATTCCCGGGGGTGTGATTGAGTGCCATGCTCTGGGTTGTAGTTCCAGAGGGGTGTAAGACAGTGCGTAGGCTTCTAGTAAATCTTCCTCAGCTCAGGAGACCCATAGTTTGCGAAGCCCGGCTAGAGCACCTGCTGTTTTTTCTTGCGTTGCCCGGGATTAAACTCAAGAGTAGCGGAGGTGCATGACGTCGCATTTTGAGGTTTGTCCGGTGTAGGCTCTCCCGTCATTCATCGGGTTAGGGTGAGCCTAAGGGCATCGTCGTTCGCCTGGAAAGAGAAGCCCGGATCATTAGCTCATAAGGTCCGATCGTAGCCGTGGGCTACCCCTCAGCCTTGAGAGCTTTGGGGATGTGACGATTTAAGTGTCGATATTGGTGCTGCGCCAAAGTTCGGCAGACACCCATAGCTTAAGGGGAGTTCGTGTTGCCCCGTCAAGCTGTTGGGTGGTGGAATGATTTATCCTTGGCCTTGATTTTGGGTCAAGTTTCGAGTCAGAGGTTATTTATACTCGGTTGCACCGCAGGCTTGCGACTCGAGTAGCATGGCCGGGTCCTATGTTTAGGATGCTGGTCGTTGCCAATGTAGTTAGGCCACGAGATTGATCTGGCGATGCCAACCCCCATGTTGGGAGTTGGTACGGTGATGTATAGTAACTAGCTGTCAAGGTTAGCTAATTATGTCGCGTGAGGAGTGAACACAAAGTGGGGAGATAGAACGATGAACATCATTTCCATTAATAACTTTTGGCATGAATAGCCTTTTCAATGCCTTGAATCATTACAAAAAAAACATCGCTGGAGAACATAAACAACCATATGCTAAGCTATGTGAAATAACGACGAAGATGTTCACTATTCCAAGCCCTTGGTAGTTCAGCTCCGTCCACGGTGGCAAGCTTGAAAGTTCCATTGCTGAGTCTTCGCAGAATGGAGTACGACCCTTCCGAGCGAGGAGCGAGTCCTATTGGCGGAGGGAAGACATGTTTTAGGACGAGGTCGCTGATGTTGAGGTCCTTGTGGCGGACTTGAGAGTTGTAATACCGAGCGACTCGTTGTTGTTGTGCAGCGGCACGTAGACCGACTTCGTTTCTTTTTTATTCTAGCAAGTCAAGTGACCCCAGAAGCACGTACTGATTCGTCTTTGGATCGACGTAGGTGACACGATGAGACTAAAGCTCTAGCTCGATGGGGATGACAGCTTCGAACCCGTAAGAAAGGGCGAAGGGCGTGTGCCCGGTTGCTGTCTTGTGAGTTGTTCGGTAGGCCCACAGGGCTAGAGGAAGTTCGTCTTCCCACATGCCCCCGGCCTTCTCGAGTCTCTTCTTGATGATGGATTTGATGACTTTGTTGACCGCTTCGACCTATCCGTTGGCCTGGGGGTGAGCTACGACCGAGAACCTTTTTTCGATGTCGTGCCACTGACAAAAGGACTTGAATTCGGTGCTCTCGAATTGAGTGCCGTTGTCTGAGATGAGGGCTTGAGGGACCCCGTATCGAGTAATGATGTTGTGCACCACGAAGTTGATCATCTTCTTGGTGGTGATAGTGGTGAGGGCTTCGACTTCCCTCATTTGGTAAAATAATCTACTGCGATGACGGCGTATCGTGCCCCGCCTCTGGCCATGGGAAGAGTTCCAATGATGTCGATTCCCCACATGGCGAATGGCCAGGGGCTGGTCATCTGTGTCAGTTCCGTCGGTGGGGCTCTTGGGATCTTAGAGAAGCGTTGGCATTTGTCGCACTTGCGAGCATAGTCTGTGGCGTCTTGGTCGAGCGTGGGCCAGTAGTAACCATGTCGGAGTATCTTCCTAGCCAGTGTTTGCCCCCCTTGTGTGGTCGCTGCATTCGCCTTCATGCATGCTAGTGAGAATTCTTTGGGCATCTCCATGGGCCACACACCTAAGTAAGGGGACGGAGAATCCTCTTCGATATAATATCCCGTCTACGAGAAGGTAGCGGGCTGACTAGCGGGTGAGCGCTCGTCGTTCTTTGCGGCTCTCTGGGAGGGTCCCATGTCGTAGGTAGCTATCGATTGGCGTCATCCATGATTCCAGTTCTGGTTTGGCAGTCATGGCCGTGCTGGTTTGAATTGGCTTGATACTGGGGGAGTTGGATACTTCGATGAGGGCGAATCCCAAAAGTTGCGGGTCTTCAGAACTCGCCAGTCTGGCCAATGAATTGGCTTTTTCGTTTTTCTCTTGCGGAATGATAGTGAAGTGGTCAAAGTGGGTGAGCAGCTTCTGAACTTGAGTTAGGTATAGAGCGTGCCTTTCAGCTTTTGTTTGGTACTCGTCTATCACTTGGCGTACGACGAGTTGCGAGTCGGAGAAGATTTGGATAGTTCTCAGCTTGAGCTGGATCGCGATTCTCAGCTCGGCTAACAATGCCTCATATTCCGCATCGTTATTGGTAGCAGAGAAATTCAGCTTTAATGCATAGTGTATTGAGCATCCCTCAAGTGTGATGAGTATGATACCGGCTCCCGAGCACTTGATGTTGGAGGATCCGTCTACGAACAACTTCCACACGTTGTCGGGGGTTTCGGCGTCTTCTGCAGAGGTTCCCTCGGGGGCCGTGAATTCTAATATGAAGTCAGTAAGGGCTTGCCCGAGGATGGCTCGGCGGGGAATGAATGCTATCTCGAACTAACTTAGTTCCATACTCCACTTCAGCAGTCGGCCGGATGCCTCACGTCGTTGCAGGACCGGACGTAGCAGTTGGTCTGTGTAGACTTTTATGGGATGAGCCTGGAAATATGGACGGAGCTTCCGGGAGGAGATTAGTAAGTAGAATGCCAGTTTTTCGAGCTTTGGGTAGTCCTTCTCTGCCCCTGTCAGTTGTTTACTTATGTTGTAGACGGGTCATTGGATGCGATCCTCGAGTCGTATCAACTCCGAGCTGATTGCCTGTAGAGAAACAGCCAAGTAAACGTATATGTCCTTGTGGTCTATAAGCTTAGATAAAATGGGTGGTCGCTCTAAGTGATTCAGGAGCTCCTTGAATGCGGAAACGCATTCAGGGGTCCACTTGAAATTGCGTTTCCCTTTTCAAAGTAAATCAAAGAAAGGAATGCACTTGTCGGTGGCCTTAGAGATGAATCGACTTAAAGCGGCGACCTTCCCGTTCAAACTTTGAACATCCTTGATGTTCTCGGGGATTCGGATATCCCGAATGGCCTGGATTTTCTCGGGGTTAGCTTCGATGCCCCGGGTGTTGACGATGAAACCTAGAAACTTTCCTAAGGCGATGCCAAAGGAACATTTCAGAGGATTGAGATTCATGTCGTGTTGGCGTAGGACATCGAACATTGCGGAGAGGTCGTGGACGTGACTGCTAGACACTTTCGATTTAACTAGTATGTCGTCCACATACACCTCCATGGATTTCCCGATTTGATTTTTGAAGAGTCGATTAACCATCCATTGATATGTAGCACCGGCATTCTTGAGGCCGAAAGGCATGACGTGGTAGCAGTAAAGTCCGCGGTCGGTTATGAAGGAGGTATGATCCTGGTTGCGGAGATCCATCGGGATCTGGTTGTAACCAGAGTAGGCATCCATGAAAGATAGTAGTTGGTATCCGGTGGTTGAGTCGACTAGCTGGTCAATCTTGGGGAGCGGGAGGCTGTCCTTCGGGCAAGCTTTGTTCAAAACAGAAAAATCGATGCACGTCCGCCATTTACCATTGGCCTTCTTGACCAGAACCGGATTGGAGACCCACTCGGGGTAGTAGGCTTCGCGGGTGAAGTTGTTGTTTAGCAGGCGATCGACCTCTTCTTCGAGTGCCTTGGACCTCTCGGGCCCCAGGAAGCGGCGCTTCTGCTTGACTGGATGGATTTTAAGATCTATGCCCAATGAGTGGCAAGCAATTGCGGGGTCTATGCCCTTCATATCGGAATGAGTCCATGCAAATACGTCCAAGTTGCCTTTTAAGAAATCCACTAGGTCATCTTTGATGGCTGGGTGCAGGTGCAATCCTATCTTTAGTACTCGTGATGGGTCATTGGGGGTAACGGGTACATCCATCGTGGGATCGACTGGAGTTGGTCTCTTGTACTCGGGCTCTTCGTCTTTCCTTGGGTCAAGGTCGTCGGAAAGACAGGAGTGGCGCCTGGGCCAGGGCCCAGACACCGCTGATTGCTATGCTGAGGCGGTCTTGGCGCAAAAGGGGGCGGGTACTGCTTTACCCTTGTCCCTATTTCGCGCAATTTTCCATTCTATTGCATAACATTCCCTGGCAATGACTTGGTCGCCTCTGAATGTTGCGATCCCGTTTTCTGTTGGATTTCATTAGGAGAGACCATGGTGATAAGCAGACGCGGAATTCTGTGAGGAAGGGGCGTCCGAGGAAGACGTTGTATGATAAGGCAATGTCGATAACCACGAAGGTGAGGATTCAGACTCGGCTTCGATCCCCCGTGCCAAGTTCAACGGGTTTGAATCGTGGAGTGGCATGGTTTGAGGTCTTTTGCTTCTAACTTCATCTGATCGTAGGCGGCTTTGAAGATGATGTTGACCGAGCTTCCCGAATCGACCAATATCTTTCGGACGGTTACAGCGCCAATTTGAGTCGTTATGACCAAAGGATCGGTAGTCGGGATTTCAATTCCCATGGACTCCCTTTCATGGAAAATGATGTCGTCGCGCATGGTTTTCCGGAGCTTGGCCAGGGTGAATTCATCAGGAGCGGAGCAAGACTCGTAGGTTGTATGTTTAATGGAACCCACGTATTCCTCCATCTTTCGAAAACAGTCATGCGTGGGGCTCGGTCCACCGTATATAGTATTGATCACGATCCCTCGCCGTGCGTTAGACGGTCCAGGGGGCGTCTTGGCGGCCGTTTGAGGAGTTGGCGCTGAAGGTTTTGGATTGGCTCCGGGTGGAAAAGGCTCTTGAACATATCATTCGAGCCGCTTCTCGCGGATGAGTTTTTCATTCGCATATCGAAGCTATCGACATTCATTTGTGTTATGTCCATACATGTCGTGATATCGGCAGTATCTCCCTAAGTTCTTCTCGGAGTCGGTCAACTCCCTTGTGAGGGGTTTCGGATATGGCAGAGTGTTGCATGTTTCCAAGTAGATGGTCTCCGGATTTTCATTTAACAGGGTATATGTCTCGTAAGCGTGGTAGGGGCCGGGCTTCCATGGCTCTGTTTGGACTTGATTGTTGCCCCAGCCGCCTTGTCCCTCGTTGCTTGGTCTCTGTCTGGGGGTCCTTCCCCTGTGTTCGGATTGGGGGATCTTCCTGCTTCTTGAACCCGAGGGCGGTTATTTGCGGTGTCAGTCCGAGGGTTGGTGGGGTGGCTGGCGTCGGAGACGCAGTTCCGCCTTGCTTCTTCTTGGCATAAGAACTGCCCCGCTTTCTCATGGAAAGCGTCGAGGTTCTTCGGTTGCTTTCGGTCAATCCATGCCCCGAATTCGAAAGTAGGAAGGAGTCCTTTAGCTAGCTGGAAGAGGATGGTGCATGGATCCGGATCCTAGACTTTGGCGAGGGCGATGTTGAACCGGGAAAGGTAGCTTTTAAGTGATTCCGTAGGTTCTTGGTATAAGTTGGAAAGGATAGGGGGTTCTTCGGAGTCGGAATGTGCGTTCTAAACTGCTTGACCAGCTGTTTCGCTAATTGGCCGAAGTTGTTGATGGAATCAAGCGGGAGATGAGAGAACCATAATAGAGTGGTTCCCGACAAGAAGACAGGAAAGCATTTGCATTTGGCTGGATCGTTGCCTCTGCTCGAGTCCATTTGCCACTCATAACGGTTTAAGAAAGCACAAAGGTCAGTGGTGCCATCGTAGAGCGACATCTGAGGCATGCTAAAGCGTCGCGGCCATTCAGCTTCATTAACTCTTCGAGTGAAAGGGTTGCACCTAATGTGCACTTCCCATGAATCATGCACATTTCCTCGCATCTCCCTTATGATCCTTCGGACCATGTCGGTAAGGTAGGTCGGATGATGGTCCGCCATCGGGACCCATGGGTTTTGGTGAGGTTCCGGAGTTCTGGCACGAGGGCGTCTTCTAGGATGGATGTCTTCATTTTCTTCTTCCATGTCCTCGACATCTATAACGGGAGCCTGGCGCGCGTGATGAGGTGGGGTCACGCGGATCCGAAACTGGAAAATCATGGGTCGCCTGAATGGTGGGTTCATTGTCTCGGCGGGCGGTCGCTGAGTCTTGTTGAGGAGGAGGTTGGTTAGTAGGAGTGGGTCCTTCATTGATGATTAGGCGAGTACGATCCCGAGGTTGGGCGTCCTCGCCATAGGTAACCGTGGTCCAGTCGCCATTGTCGTTGGCGTATCAATTGCCATTGCCATTGTCAAGGGCGTTAGTTTGGACAGCGACGTTGTTGATGAGACTAAACCTTCTTCTTTTGTATGGGCCCCTTGACTCGGAAGAGGAAGTTTCCGATGTTGGTGGCCGAGGTCGGGCATTGTTCTGAGCTAGTTGTAGTTGAGCGACGACGCGTTGACTTTCATTAAGTTGGCGCTTAAGGTCGATTTTATTCCTTAGCGCTTGATTGAGCTTGACGGCTGTACTCTCATATTTTTCACTAAGCATGTAGATTTACGCTTGTGTTGCGGGTGCTTCGGGGTCCACAATAGGAGGTTCAGTTTTAGTAGTGGCCGGGATGTCTGCCGATTGAGGTTGTCGAGATGTACCGGCCTCGGCTGCGGCTGAAGAGCCGATTATTGCATTCTTTGACTTCTTTACCATCGTACGCGGACTCGATAGCAGGTTAAGCAGGTAACCTTAAGCTTGACGAAGTCGAGATCGTAACGTGCAAGAAAGACGCAATGTTCGAGTTTTCTCAGTGAAAGCACCAAATGTTGACGGCGAAAAATTTCGCAGACACCAAAGATTCCCAATTACTAGGAATTACAAATATGGTCGCACAGACAAGAACATATTAGAAACATAAGCAGTAAATAACACAAAAGATTTATAGTGGTTCGGCCTCAGTAGGGGCCTACGTCCACTTTGAAGAGTCGTTGGAATATTATTAATCACTTGGAAGAAATTACAAGGTTGAGACTATCTCACGATATCTCATTACATTCATGCTTCATGATATATGATGTCATAATTATCATATATTGAATAATAAGGAAAAAGGCAATCTTGTCCTCCTTCTTTCTCAAAGAGGAGTTACCATTAATGAAGCTTTATGGAGGTCTCTAAGCTCTATCATTCTCTTCCTTTGAAGTGTGAGGCCATGGGGTATTTATAGGAAGTGGTTAGGGGGGGGGGGTTAGGTAGAAGTAGGTAGAAATGGGGACCATCTTCCAGAAATTTGCGCCTCCTGCAATTGGCCTTCGGAAATTCGCACCTGGGCGAGATGCGAAATTTCGCACCTGGCTGGGTGCGAAGCGGATTTTGGTGAGAGGATTTGTTAAGGCAAGTTGACTCCATCGGCACGGCGTTGTGGCGGCGAAGGTTCGAGGTTCTTGCCGGCGGGATCTTTCTTCGGTCCTTGCCTCTGCACTTCCTTAGTTTTGCCCTTGGCCCCGGTTTCACGCGATGGGTTGAGTAGAGCGTGTCTTGAGTACTTTTGATGACCAGACCAAAAGCCCGGTTAACAATTGTTAAGCATTACCTGATCATAAGATTATTCCTGTTATTATGTCCATCCTACTATTCTGTTTAGTTTATCTATTATGAAATTGTACCTTTCTTATCCAGTCTTATTTACATGTCTTGGCATTGCTATTTTATGCATATTTGTAAGTCACTGGAACTTGCCAGACTTTATGTCTGACCCTTTCTTTTGCTTCTTTCTTCCTTTCCCTCCTCAGGTCCTCAGAGTGGCAGCACTCAGCAGTAACAAGAATATCTCTCCGGCTTGGGTGACTTGGACTTCTTGTGATGTATCGTTTTGACCTGCTCTCTACTTTAGTCTGGCTTATAACATGGGATATGACTTTATGTACTTTGGTATTTTATTTCCTAAGATGGCTTGAAAGACAGATTTGAGACATTTTGCTAGTTGTAACTGGTTATGATGTATTTCTAAGACTATGCTTTATTTCTTTTACAATGAAGTTTACAAAATTTCCGTTGCTTATTTTATCCGTCTTGTATATTCTCTGTAATGGTTGCCTACTGCGCTTCATGAAACTTAATGCATTCTCTTGAGAGTGACATTAACGGACATGGGGTGTCATAGATCATCCTTTGGGAATCTCCAATATTACTCCCATTCCTGAACAATATTCATTCGTTAAACCATCAACGAACAATTTCCAATTCACATCACTTCCTCTACTTCTTCCTCTTCATTTTCTCTGATAGTAAACTCAATGATGAAATCTTCCAATTCTTGCCCATTAATCGCATTTTGGGGATGATGTGCTATATCCTATTGACTTAATTTAATATTCCATTTCTGTAGTCTCCCTGGTGTTTAGCGGAGAAATAAGACTTGCTTTAGCGGTTGGTCGGTGAGCACTTCTTTAGGATGGGCCTAGAAATAAGGTCGTAATTTCTTTAATTCTATTTGTAAATAGCAAGTAAGCATTTCCAACTTTCGGTAATTTCTTTCAATGCCCCTGATTCATTTGTTGATGTAATATATGAGCCTCTGGACTCGGACTTCCTCCCATACGACCCCAACACTCAAAGCATGGGTGATACACCTAAGTTGATGAACATGTCTTAACCACCAACTGACCAACAACAATGGGACTTCTATATGCTTAAGTAACCCCTTAAAGGATTTTTGGCATTGATCAATCCACTAGAAATTTTCTTTCCCTTCTTTAAGGTGACAAAGAACAGTATGTGGTTTTCGTGGTCTTCTAAATGAACCAAAAGGTTTAGAGTTCTATCTTAATTTTAAAACCCTCAACATTCCTTAACGCCATAATTTGTGTCGAGTTGGCCTCAATGCCTCGAGCACTTACCATAAATCCCAATTTTTTTAAGGAGACTCTGAAAGATCATTTCAGTGATTCAACTCATTTTGTGCTTTCTCAATATTTCAACCATTTTGGCCAAATTATCCAAGTGATTTTAGACTATATGGGTTTTTACTAGCATATCATTTATGTAAGCTTCCATAGTTGCTTAAACATCATATTCACGAGCCATCGGTAGGTTTCTTGTAACAACCCAAAATTTTGAGATATGGTAATTAATTAACAAATTAATTAATAAAATAATAAGTTATAAAAAAAATAGAATTTGGCTACGAGACTTGCACTACTGGGCCTATTGCAATTTTCTGGTCAATTTTACATATTTGGTGTGTATAAAACAGACTTAAAATGAAAAAGTTATAGAAAGATGAAAAATTAGATAAAACAAGAAGGAATTTTTTTACTTAGCATAGGTCGACCCAGGTAGCGGGTGGGTCAACCCACCCAGGCATTTGGGAGCAACTCACACCCAAATAGGTATGTAAATGGACAAGATGTTTCTCTTCATAGCTGCGTTGAGTTAGCTTGTTTTTATTGGTTTAAAATTAAACTTATGCTGAAGTGGAAAATTCCTGTTGGTCGTATGACATAGCTAGCCTAGATTTAATCTAAAAAATCCAATGGCCTAAGATCCCTAGCCTAACCTATAAATAGACCCCTAGACCTAACTCATTCCTTACAATACAATCCCTTCCCCATTGGATTTTCTCTTTTTGAGATGGAACTAACCTAAAATTTTTAGAGGAAAAGATTTATTAAAATAAATACTATATATACACACATATTTATACCATTTGGATGCGGGATCTACAGGTTTCATGGAGTAACGCTTTCGATCACGGGTGAGTTTGTACTTATTTGGAATTTTGATAATTTAGAAACATAAGGTTTCTAATATACGTTGAGTTTTCTATACTTTTTCTATAATTTTAGCTAGTTTTCTGTAAGTTAGTATTTTCTTGTAAGTTTTTTCTATAATTTTTCTGCCTTTTTCTTACAGATTTATTCTACTATCGTAAGATATTCTCTCAATTTTCTTCCCCCTTTCTGTGTTTTTCGATTATTTTACAGTTTCTATACCTATTTGTAGTTTATACCTAAAGCATGCCTAGATATGCAAATGTTAGTATTTTGACGACTGATTTAATCCTTTTATTTTTGTGCGTGGATATAATAGAATTAAAGAATAATTGTGCAAATATGGATTAAACATATGCGACTAAATTTACAGAACAATGTGCATAAAATAAAGAGCTATAATTAAAAAGGGATTGGACTGAAATAGGCAAATTAGAATAGATTTACAATTAAATTATGACACAGGTTGTAATTGGAAAAGGCCGAACATATCTGCAAAGTAATATTATGATAATTTGTAAAGAAACACAATAGAAATCAAAATGGTTAGGTTGGACTTAATTGTGAACATAACTATAATACGAATATTATAGTCGAATGAATCGAACTGGTTATGGTCCGTTCCGGCAGCAATGGGCTGATTTGGAAAAATAAGCAAGCTAAGTTAATAATCATATATTTGTTGTAGTCCGCTCCAGCAGCAACAGGCTGATTTAGGAAAATAAGTGACCTAAGTTAATAAGCACATATTTTTTTGTGGTCAGTTCCGGCAGCACGGGGGCTGATTGGGCAAAATATATGGCTAAAGCTTAAGGCCGAATCAAGGGGGATTTGGAATAAAGCGCAAATTAGAATATTTTCTTGCTAGGACTCGTACCGATAGAATTCTCTTTCACGTTTATCACTGATGATCTCATAACCGATGGTGGTGGAGGCTAGGCATGCTTATACTGATCGAGGTAAACAAGGTGTAACAACCCACACGCTCAGAATGGGTCTAAATTCCATCCTAGAAAAGGCCCATCGGAAGTTAGAGCCATTCTAAATGGATTGTTGGTTCCTATAAAAAATTACTAAAAATCAAAATAACAGAGCAGACTAAACGAAATTGGAATCTCACACAGCGGAAGGGATAAAATATGATATCAGAAAATAAATGTACCATTAAAAGAAAGCTCCATAATGTAGCTTGCATAAATATCCCAATAGTTATAAAGGGTACATCTCAATAATATTTATAACTATCCCACAATTACAAATGTACTACCAACATAAATAATAATAATTGTTATGTATCCTAAATCATTAGGTTCCATGATTCCATCGATCAAGCAAGTAATCCCACCTACTAACCTAGTAACATGTTAAGAGGAGGGAGGTCTGAACATAAAGTTTCAGTGAATGAAAACCTCATAAGTTTTAAGGAATAACTTTGGCAGTATAAATTCTTAATATTATGTCTACGAAATTCAACACATAATCAATTATATTAATTTATAAGGAGGACTACTCTAGGTCACTTAAGGCCTACACTCCGTACTTATTTAAGGGAGGATTATCTATCGTCACTTGATACCCTATGAGGCGAACTGCCGTTTGGTCACTTAAGGCCATTATCTTATATTTATGCATAGGCAAATTCCGACTATCACTTAATACCCTATGGCGGACCCTAGTCACTTAAGACCTCGTCTTATAATCGTCAACAGTATTAAATATTCTCCATATTGTAATACCAAAAATAGTAATTTACCACTAAATACTAGGCTAAGGTAGACACTCACCGCCATTTAAGATCCTTCCGACGGAATCCAACGTTACTATTTAACGGGTATTACGAGTGAACTCCTAGTCACTTAATACTTTCCTCAAACATGCGATCTACTGCATGCTCCCTTTAGGACTATTGTTAGCTCATCCCTAGGTAAGCCTTTATTTATCCCCTAGATAAGAAGTGGACAACTTCTGGAGAACTACCCTACTCATATGCTATCGTTTTACTCGGACCATTTAATACCATATAATAGGAAAGTAGACCCAATGACCACTTATGACCTAATAAGGGCAGGTCCCATGACTTTGCCCCAAAACCAAGGGGTGAACCTTAGGAACAAACCTAGTCCTAACTACTTAGTACACAAGCAAGGTAGGTTAGCTACTTGATACCTACTTAAGAGAGGCCCACTTCACAGACAAATACACTTATATATATACACACTAGACATCTCACATTAAACCAACCACTTGTAGATGCTGGATTTGCCAGACAGCTCCTGGCAGGCTTCTACTACAAGTTGAGCTTAACCTCGCGTTTTCGTGTAATAATTATAATGGCCCATGATACTTAAACCCCTCATGTTAACCAATCTTACTTGTAGATGTTGGATATGCCGGTCAGTTCCAGATCGGCTCCTACTACAAGCAATGGTTAATCTCACGTCTGTCTGTTATTAATTATAATTAAAGTCATTAACCCACACACATATAAATTTCTTATAGGGACATTTAAATTCCTAATTACCTAATTAAACGTATTTAGTACGTATCTAATACATATTTATGTTATGTTAATTACGCTAATATATTGTAATAAATGGGGCGTAAATCAGGCATACGTAAAGAAACGTCCTAATTCGTTTGAAATGTCAATTCCAATAACATAATAAAGGTGTACAAGATTATTTCCCTAACTTCCTCAATCATGGCACTATATATTAACATAAAATGAATAAAAGGGAAATAATAACAAATGCATAAAACTTGTAACCAAGGTTTGAAAGATTATTTCAATAACAAAAAATGAAGTGGGTGCAATGTTTCCAAATACATATAAAATCCCCATTTTGGTACATATTTACTTTTTATATTAATTTTTATACAAAAACCTAATACTTTAGTAACTAAACGATCTATTTTGAAAATAAATGCTTAAACCTATTTAATTCACAATTCTCAAGTTCTTAAGCTTTTGCAACAAAAATACATGTATATGAATATTCACAAATTTATAATGAAATGAATCTGACCATTGTCAAGGATTATACCACAAAAAAATGTCGTTCTTTCGTTAGATCAATAATCCAAACCAAAATAATATAATTGACCATTTTCACAAACAAATATAAATGATAAGGGATTTGGAGGATTTGTTATTGTTTTGTTTTCATTCAAATACAAACCCCTTTAGGCACAATAGTCCAAATTTAGGCTATAAGAATATAGTAAAGAGCAAACTTACAAAATTTCCACTCATAATGATTTGAAGAGAAACAGTGGAAATCTAGGGTATAAATATAAAAAGATGGATTTCAGCCTTCGGAACAACATGCTCCAATTTCTCTATATATATGTATGTATGTATGTATGTGTATGTATGTATGTACGTATGTATGTATAAGAATCAAAATCCAGAATCTCATATATATTTATATATAACTTAATTCCAGATTCTGTCCATATAAAAATTTAGATTAGAAAAGATAGAACATAGGTTAGAAGAGAGAGGAAGCCTAACCTTATTTTCTGGAATTAAGAAATAGAGAGACGAAGTGGAGGCGCATAATAGAATTAGGTGTACGGTTTAGAGTAAGGCTAGGGGGTATTATTTATAGTTGCAAATGTGTATACACTATATAGACCATATGATTAGTTAGATTTAATATGAACAGTCCATTCTTGTAGAACTATATATACATCCCTAAAAAACAAGCCTTACTCACCAAATTACACCCAAGGAGATCGGCCCCCTCTATAGAAGGGCGGTGGATCCCTATGTTTATCCCCCTTCTATAGGGGCAGTCGACCCGCTTCTGCGGTCAAGCAGGGAATTTAACTCCATGTACGTTCCTTTTTATATTATTTATTTCATTAATTAGATTGATTACTTTCCTTTTCTTATTTATTCTTCTCCTAAATTCAAATCTTTGTAGAATATTCCATTGTGCCAATCTATATTTAATTACATTCCAGGTTTATATTTAATTAGTTAGAATTTCAAACCTTGTGTGTAAACAATTTACGTATAACTTGTTTTATTAATCCCTTCTTTAAGCGGACTCCTTTTTTTTAGCAAATAAATAAAATATGTAAATGAATCAGAGTATTGCAACGAACACAACTATAATATTTCGTGGACAAATTCTTAATTGTCCAAAGTTCTATTTTTTAACTAATAAATATTTTCTTAATTTATTACTGGTTATTATTATTATTAATTATATTTAATTTATTATTCTATGTCTATTTCGGGAATATTTTATGGGGTGTTACATTCTCCGTCCATAAAAGAGATTTCGTTTGGAAATCTGTCCGAAGTGCTGAAAAACACTACTTGCTCTAACAACCATATTTTGCACTCATGTTATTTATAAACATTCATAACTCAAGGAGATTATGCATTGCTGACTTGCTAAAGTGAGCTCAGTCCTAGCATGTAAGTGTAGCATGTGATGCTGTATGTATGCAAAACCTCTTAACATGCATATAATTTCTATATGAGTGCTCAGTGCATTCGTGTTGCAACCATCTTCCACCATCCAATCTAGCAACCATAATGCAAAAATATAATCATAAATTTTTTGAAAAAGGCTACAAAATTCAATTTTTCATGCCTTTCATCTAACTTTCTCGCTTATGTACTCGAACCAATCTAACTAAATGTTTCGGAGCCTTGTTGTCATGTGCTCCACAATTCATATGGTGGCACGAGATGCCAAGGGTTTTATCTTTGTCCCATTTTATGATTAGTCCCTACCAAAATTTTCCATAGTGTGAAGGTATCTTATCCAAAATTAAAAGTATAAATGGTCATGGGCTCATATCATCAACAATCTCTTTTATCTCCCTTCTATTGGGAAAGCCAAAAATAATATATCGACCTTCTAACCTTCATAAGCTGCCTAATCAAATTAGACTTTTTTTTTCAAAGTTTAATCACGAATTTAGTTCGAGTAGAAATGTTTCCAATGGTTGTCTCATCAACACTTTTGTAATTTGGATGGCCTCCTTAAAACACTTCAAGAGCACCCACCCTGCACCAGAAAGTTAGCTACGCTACTCCTATTAAGATAAATATTATTCTTATTGTTTATAATTACTTAGAACTCCTAAGATTCAATAAGTTCCTCAAACCTAATTTCCTCAATTAAACTAATTTACATTCTAGTCCATACTAGTAACTAGAACAGTTATTCTATGTATAGATTTGTTAAAAATTCAAGTCCTATTTAAGTTCTTTTACTATAATTTCCATAAATTTTCCCAGAATAACAATAAAGAAAGAATACTGACAATTTAAAATTACAAGGAATAAGTATTCTTTTATTTCGAATAGGCCATATAAACTACATGTAAACATGTAAATTTTCACGTCCCTTTCTTTATATTTAATGCATATTCCTTATAATTTTAAATATATTTTTTACGATAAATGAAAAAAGGGCTAATTTATAAAAATAAAACAAATGAACTCAAGCAAATCAAAACACAAATAGATTTAAATTAAAAAGGGGAATTTCATGCAACCCAAAATTTAAGCTTATTTCATAAAAACCATGTATGTAAAATTCTTATTCTTGAAGATGGAATTTAAGAAGCTAAATTTTCTTCTTTACTCAATATTCTAAAACATCAAGATTAAGACAATTCCTCATTATTGGCTGCAAATTCTATTCCGTTATTAACTTCCAAAATTCCTTATGTGGTTAACTGCTACTTGATTATCTCCATAATTTTTTTTACTCATAATAAATTTACTAAGTGGTTCTAAATCCCAATCAATACAAGCACAAGTGGGGACATACTATTTTCACCACTTTATGTCACCTTCCAACCATTACAGGAAAGTACTAGCAATTAAAATCTCAAAAACTAGAGAAAAAATTTGTTTGGAAGTTATTACTTACAATCTGGTGGTATAACCGAAATCGATGTCTTTATACTTTATTCCAAACTCAATATACTACTTCAATATTATTCATTCTATCCAATTTTTGTCTTTCTCATAGATATAGTCCATCTATAATCTAAATTAATATATCCATGATAGTCGGATTTGGGTCATATAACACAACACCAAAATAACCAATTTGAAATGGTAATAAAATGTTTCTAAATTTGTTAGAATTTTTTTTTAGGTGTTGCAGATTTTTGAAACACCTATATTATGTTTCAAATTGACAAATTGTAACACTTAACATGTGTTACAGATTGATGAATTGAAACATTTAGTAGATGTTTCAGATTGACGAAATGAAAACCTATCAGTTGTTTCAATTTGATAATCTGCAACACTCGATGAGTGTTTCAAGTTGATAATCTGCAACATTCAGTGAGTGTTTCAAGTTCATAATCTGCAACACTCAATGAGTGTTTCAAGTTCATAATCTGCAACACTTAGTGAGTGTTTCAAACTAATAATCTGCAATACTCGGAAATTCTTGTTTCAAACTAATAATTTATGACCACCACTAACATGTTACGGGTTCGAAATATGAAAATTATTTTAAAATGTACAATTGATACTTTCGATAACATAAATAGATTTAACCATTCACCAAATTAAATGCTAAAATATATATGAAAAGAAATTCCATAAGCAAGTTTACCATAAATAAATTAGTATACAACAAAGATAAACCATATTTTCAAAAAAAACAAAAACAAATATAATGCAATAAATTCAAGTTACACAAATATAAAGTTGATAAATAATAAAGTAACAGACAAAGATAACCAAAACTGCTAGTAAGCACTTTCAATGCACCTGTAACACCCCGAATTTTAGTTAATACTAAAATTCACTAATTACAGGATAAATAATCTCAGATGTGGGAATTGGGGGTAACGGGTTGCGTTATTGCGTTCGTCTCGGAAAAATACGCGAAATAGAGTCCGAGTTTTCAAGAATCAGAGTCCGTATGGCCCGGTTATGGCCCATAGAAGTTGCAGAAAGATTAGAGCTAAAAACAGATTTTGGAAACTTAAATTCAGATTTTAAATTAGAACCAGCGGGGCCAGGCGGGAAGATTCCCGCCCTGACTATGTCGACAGGGCTGTCGACAGGCCTGTCGACAGGGGTGTCGACTTGCCTGTCGACTTGCCTGTCGACACGGCGTCTCGAGCCAGAAAGTTTGGGTGCACCAGATCTGGTTTTCTGGCTAGGGCTGGGCTTGGTTCTAGAGATTTCCTAAATCTAACGGACCTAAATTAATCTAGGGTTAATCTAAGGGCCTAAAACACTCTCTTAATCTATAAATACACCCTAAACCTACCTTAATCCATACTAAAAATAGAAATAAAGGCCTCATGCCGCCAAATTAAATCCTAGAAGGAGTCTCCATTAATCTAAGAAGGAAGTTTCAAGCTAATTCCTCTCAAATCATTCTCTAATCATCACCATCTTCATAATTAGCAACTAATCCCTCTTCATAAGTTGGTTAATTTTGGGTTTGGTGAGTTTCTATCACTTTAACATCAATTGTTAAAGTAAGTAGATTGGGTGTAATGAGACTTATGGTCTTAAATGCGGATTAGTGAGTTTGAATCATTTATAATGATATGTTACTCTATGTTGTTCTATGTTTATGCATATTTGATAAGTTGGTTTATGCATGCTTAATAAGTTGATTTATGCATGTTTAACAAGTTGGTTTATGCATGTTTAACAAGTGGATTTATGCATATTTAATGAGTGGAATTATGCATGTTTAACAAAGTGAGTTATGCAAGTTAAGTATATGTTTAAATGCAAGTTTAATGTGATATGCAAGTTATGCATGCTTATGCAAGTATATGGATGCTTATGCAAGTCATGTATATGTTTAAATGCAAGATTTATGTGATATGCAAGTTATGCATGCTTATGCGAGTATATGAATGCTTATGCAAGATATGTATATGCTTAAATGACATGATATGCAAGTTATGCATATTTATGCAAGTATGTGAATGCTTATGCAAGTATGTGGATGCTTATGCAAGTATGTGAATGCTTATGCAAGATATGTGTATGCTTAAATGCATGTTTAACATGTTATGCAAGTTATGAGAGTGCCTATATGCAAGTTCAACATGTTATGCAAGATATGTGTATGATAATATGCAAGCTCATATGCAACATGTTATGCAAATCATGTGTATGATAATATGCAAGTTTGGGTTAAATGTAGTTGGGTTAATATATGCTCATATATGCAAGTTGACATCCTCTTAACCCATGACAAAGTTTTATGCTAAACCCATGATATTTGTGATGGATCTTCCCCTTTATTATGTCGTGTAATGAGAACGATTTACGTGGGGAACGATGGGGTTGGTAAATATGTTAATAAATGAATGATTGGGTATGATTAAGCATACCATAAAAATAAATTACCATAAGTGGGAATTTACCTATTGAGTTAGGTCTACCCCATGGGAATTTACCTATTGAGTTAGGTCTACCCATGTTATGGAAAACTTGATATTAATTAGGGATAATTAATATGGGGGTGATTAATTAGGTGTAATTAATCAACTAAGACACGAGGTTGGACTCATTTGTAGTGTAAAACTGCCCGGACCCAACCGGCTTAACCAGTTGCTACAAGTGTCAGCCCAATGTGAGAGGTCTTAGCCATGAATTAAATACGTGATTAAGGTAAAGACACGAGGTTAGACTCTGTTATGACGTAAGACTGCCCGGACTCTACCGGCTTAACCAGGCGGTCATAACAGTCAGTCTAATGTGGGAGGTCTTTATGGGAGATCACGGTCTTAATTAATTAAGAAACACTTAACCATATTAGCATGTAGTGGGACATGAGGGGTTAAGTGGGTGCCTTGGGTGGCATGTGGAAATTTTGTGGTTGCCTTGGGTGGCATGTGGAATCTAGTGGGTTGCCTTGGGTGGCAATAGAAAATACGATTAGAATACTTAACCAAGTGGAAACATGTAATTAAACATGATTAAAGGGTTAAGTGGGATACACTAGATATTTGACAAGCTTAAGTGGGTAGCTTGTGGGGGCCCATTTCAACCAATATCCCAAACGTATCTTTGTGGGCTCGACCCATGTCGAGTGACGGGACACGCATATTGGGCTTGATTATAAGAGGCCAAAACGGGTTAGCGGTGGCAACGCAAGTCCAACGGGTTTCATATGCGTGTGTGGGCCCGGGCTGGTAGATAAGCCGTTGTTGCATCGTGTAGATATAAAGCCGTGCACCGTTAGCATTGGGTAGCCACTTTAGGGGAGTGATACACCCCACTGTGGGACCAGCACGGGTATCTACGGTAGGGAGCCGATCGCTTGGGGAGTAGTGGGTACACCTAATGAAGATAGGGGCAGACGACACCTATGTAGGGGTACACGAAACTACTGGGTAAGAATTACTGAGTACACCTAGTGGAGATAGGGGCAGACGGCACCTATGTAGGGGGCTAGGAGTACACGAAATTTCTTGGGGAAAATTTTCTAAGTCCTTGGAAGGGATCAACCTTTAAGTAGGAATGACTGGTGTGGTGCAGTTAGTAATTATCCTTGGGTGGGTAGATGCGTCCTGACGGTTATCTTAGTTTATCCTAAGTCTACCAAGCTGCTTAGTGTAGCCATTCATCCCCAGATATTACCGTAGGTCAAGTTTATGTCTTCTCTGGTTACTTTAATGATTGTATTGTTAAAGTTATAGGACTCACTCAGACTTATGTCTGACCCCGTTGTTTTTATCTTTTTCCCAACCCTTAGGTCCTACGGTGGATCCTAGCGGTAGTAGAGCTTGATCGGATTGCTGTTCCAGTCTTTAGGAGCTTGGGTAGATGTAAAGCTCCAGTTATCCAGTTATCTTTTCTTTTGTTATGGCTATTGTATGAGAGAGTGGGATTATGTACTCCTTTATTTTGATGGATATTGTACTTGACTTTTATCATGGTTTTATGATGTAACCAGACATGTTTATTTCCGCTGTTGTGAGATGATATTTTTAAATTTCAAGTACTAATTATATCTGTCTTGTTGTAATTTTTCTATTCTATATTCACTAAAATACTCCACCGATGCTATGGCATTCCCTTAGTGAGTGACCGTAGCGGGCGTGGGGTGTTACACGTGGTATCAGAGCAAAGGTTACCGGAACAGATAAAATTTTTAGAAAACTATTTTTTTTTTGAAAAGATATTTTCAAAAACATGTCTTTTAAGAGAAAAGTTTTTGAAAGAAAAGCATAATCCCCAATAGCCATATCTATATCCTTCGAATTCTCCGTTTTGAATCTTTCCTTTTTCGTTTCAGCATGGCCGAGAATCTTAATCTTCCGGAGGGTGTGACGGTACCAGTATGGTATAGGAGATTGATGGAGGCTAGGGCCACCACTACGGGTCCAGCAAATGTTCCTCCACCAACCGTAGCACCCGATCTTCCTCCTCCCCCTCCTCCTCGCACGGATACTTTTGCTAAGACTTGCAAGGAATTTAAAGCTATGGGAGGGAAACCTTTTCAAGGATCTGAAACTTTTGTGGAGGCTAGAGATTGGCTTAAGGAGGTGGAAGAGTTGATAGATATCTTTGAGATGGAAGAAGGGAAGAAAGTCAAGTTGGCTGCTTGGTTAATGAAGGGAGAGGCCTCATTCTGGTGGGAGGTCACTAATGGAGAACGCCCCGTTGACTCTTGGGCGGATTTTAGGCAAAGATTTGTGGCAAAGTTTCTCTCAAGGGCGGAGGAAAACTTGTATATGGAAAGATTCTTGACTCTAAAGCAAGGAAATCTTTCGGTGAAGGAATATGTTAACAAGTTTAATCAATTGGCAAGGTTTGGCCTAGACATGGTGAATACACCGGAGAAGAAGGCTTTGAGGTTCGTGAAAGGCTTGAATGAACCGATGCATGGGTTGGCTATGACTCACATCCCTATGGGGGCCACCTTTGAGAAGCTGGTTGACATGGCACTCATGTATGAGGAAGAGAAGGGTCCTAATGCTAATAAGGCACCCGAGAAGAAGGGAGATCAAAAGAGACCTCAGCAACAACAGCAAAGCAAAGGTGGGAAAGGCAACGGTGGCAAGGGCAAGAAGAAGAAGTGTTTCAATTGTGGGACACCTGGCCACCTAAGCAAGGATTGTCGCAAGAAGAAGAAGACTGGCTGCTTCCACTGTGGCGAAGCAGGGCATTTAGTGAAGGATTGCCCTAAGAAGGGGCAAAGGACGGGATCTACCTCAGGAGGACAGGTGCAAGCTCTTATGGCACCAAGTCAGGCTAGGGGGCAAGTACAGGCTCTCGCGGTTCCACCGATTCAGGAGAGAGGTAGAACTATTTCCGTTGAAAGTCTGGTTTTTCTATTTGACTATCCTGTCCGTACATTGTTTGATTCAGGCGCATCGCATTCGTTTATCTCATCATCATTAGTTGAGTTACTGCACCTAGACACCAGTCTGGTAGATGATCCCTTGGTTGTTTCAAACCCAATTGGGGGCTCCACTTATTTGTCCATGATATGTTTGGGTTTGAAGATTTCTATACTTAGCATTGAATTTAGATGTGATGCTTTTGTGTTGGGCTTCACGGGCTATGGGTTGATTTTGGGCATGGACTGGTTATCCAGTAATGGTGCCGTTCTTGATTGCGAAAAGAGAGTTGTTAGGCTGATGACCCGCTTGGGTAACACTCTCGAGATTTCTTGTAATCCCATGGACTCTGTTATGCTAAGTTATCTTGAATCGCTTGACGCTTCGGTCGAGAGTTTGCAATCTATGAGAGTGGTCCGGGAATATCCGGATGTGTTTGAGGAGGTGAAGGGCTTACCTACGAAGCGGGAGATTGACTTCCGAATATATTTGGTGGATAATGCTAAACCGGTATCTTTACCAGTGCGCCACATGGCTCCTCGTGAGAGGAGGGAACTCCATAAGCAAGTAGGGGAGTTGCTTGAGAAGGGGTTCATAAGAAGGAGCATATCGGAGTGGGGTGCTCCAGTAGTATTTGCTACGAAGGCAGATGGGTCCCTCAGACTTTGTGTAGACTATAGAGAACTCAACAAGCTCACAAAGAAGAATAGACACCCATTGCCGAGAATTGATGATCTTTTCGATCAGTTGGTTGGCGCTTCAGTATTTTCTCAGTTGGACTTAGCCACGGGGTTTCATCAGTTGAGGGTGGCTGAGGATAGCATAGACAAGACTGCCTTTAGGACTCCGGATAGTTTCTATGAGTGGCTGGTGATGCCATTTGGGTTGACGAACGCCCCTGCATACTTTGTTGATTTGATGAGTAGGGTGTTCAGGGAGTTCCTTAATAAATTCGTGGTGGTTTTTGTGGATGATATCTTAGTATTTTCTAAGAGTGAAGAAGAGCATGCCCTACATCTTGGGGAAGTGTTGAAGACTCTTCGAGCACATAGCCTTAAGGCTAAATTCTCTAAATGTCACTTCTGGAGGAAGGAAGTACGATTCTTGGGGCACGTGGTCTCCAAGGAAGGGATAGCTGTGGATCCCGCGAAGGTAGTATCAATTCAGGATTGGAAGGTTCCGAAGAATGCTACCGAAGTAAGAAGTTTCTTGGGGTTGGCGGGTTATTATAGGAAGTTTATTAAAGACTTCGCGAAGATATCAGCCCCGTTAACCCGCTTAACAAAGAAGAATCTTGTTTTCACATGGGACGTAGATTGTGATGATGCGTTCCGACGGTTAAAGAGAGCTTTAACCACGGCTCCAGTTTTAGTGTTGCCAGATGGGAGCAAGCCATTTGTTGTCTATACCGATGCCTGTGGGACAGGACTTGGCGCAGTCTTAATGCAAGAGGGAAGGGTAATAGCCTATGGTGGAAGGCAGTTGAGGGCACATGAGAAAAATTACCCTACCCATGATTTAGAGTTGGCCGCTATTGTTTTTGCGCTTAAGATTTGGCGCCATTATCTTCTTGGTGAGAGATTCGAATTGTTCACCGACCACAAATCATTGAAGTACTTGTTTTCTCAGAAGGATTTGAATCTGAGACAGCAAAGGTGGATGGAATTCTTAGCATCCTATGATTTCGAGATAGCGTATACCCCTGGCAAGGGTAACGTGGTGGCGGACGCCTTGAGCAGGAAGAGGTTGTCCTTGAGTCCATTGTTCGTGGAACGACAAAGCTTGGAATTTATCTCGATGTTTGATTTCAGACCTTCCGTTGATTATGTACCCGGTTTGCTAGCTTCCTTGGAAGTTAGGCCTACTCTTTTGGGGCGGATTGGAGAAGCACAGAGGGGCGACCCACAGTTGGTTGAGTTAGTAGAGAAGCTCATGAGGGGGGAGTCGTCCAGCCATTTGAGTAGGTACACCCTAGACGATAGGGGGTGCTTGCGTAGAGACGGTAGACTTTGTGTACCGCAAGACGAGGGTTTGAGGAAGGCTATTCTTGATGACGCACACCGTCCTAGGATGACCATTCATCCCGGTGGGGACAAGATGTACCAAGACATGAAGAGGGTTTTCTTCTGGGCCGGTATGAAGAAAGATGTGGCCGAGTATGTCGCTCGATGTTTGGTGTGCCAACAAGTAAAGGCGGAGCAAAAGAAACCAGGTGGGTTGCTTCACCCATTAGAGGTTCCGCAATGGAAGTGGGATAGCGTCTCGATGGATTTTATTGACGGGTTACCCAGATCGAGGAAGGGTAATACAGGAATTTGGGTGGTGGTAGACAGACTTACTAAGAGCGCCCATTTCATACCTGTGAAGAGCAAGAGGACCGCTCCATGGCTAGCTTCAGTATACCTTCGAGAGATAGTTCGATTACATGGGGTACCCTCTAGCGTAGTAAGTGATCGAGATCCTATCTTCACTAGCGAGTTCTGGAGAAGTTTGCAAGAAGCAGTGGGGACTCAATTGTGTCTGAGCACCGCATATCATCCTCAGACGGACGGCCAGACTGAGAGGGTGAATCGCGTTCTAGAAGTCCTTTTGAGGCTTTGTATTTTAGATTTTGGAGGTACATGGGAAGAGCATCTTCCATTGGTGGAGTTCGCATATAATAACAGCTTTCAGTCCAGTATTGGTATGGCTCCTTTTGAAGCTCTCTATGGAAGGCCTTGTCGATCACCTACATGTTGGTGGGAATCTACGGATAAGATCTTGCTTGGGCCTGATATGGTTAGGGAGACTTCTGAGAAGATTGACTTGATTCGAAGAAGGATGAAAGCAGCGCAGGACAGGCAAAAATCTTATGCGGACAAGAGAAGGACGGATCTTGAGTTTGAGGTTGGGGATATGGTTTTTGTTAAGGTATCTCCGTTGAGAAATGTTGTTCGCTTCGGATCCGTTGGGAAGTTAGCACCGAGGTTTGTTGGGCCGTTCCCTATTAAGGAAAGGATTGGACGGATGGCATATAGAGTGGAGTTGCCTGACAGACTTAGTGGTGTCCATGATGTATTCCATGTGTCCCATTTGAGGAAGTGCTTACATGAGACCGCAGAGGTGGTAGAGCTGAGCTTGCTTAGAGATGTGGAGGTAGAGCGTGATGCGACTATTCGACGAGCTCCTACTCGCATCCTTGGGTCAGAGACTAGGAAGTTGAGAAACAGAGAGGTTCAGCTAGTCAAAGTGCAATGGGGAGAAGATGAGAGCAACGCAACTTGGGAGACGGAAACGAAGATGCGTTCATTGTACCCATTTCTTTTTGAGGGTATGTCTTTACTTTCTCCTTTATCGCTTGTCTAGTACTTATCTTATCTTATCTTTGGTATGTCCTCTCGTTAGTACCTTTGACCTTTAGATAGGGTAAACCTATGGTTGAAACATGTGTTTGAGACATGTTATGGTTGATGGATGCAAGTGGATGCAAGTGTTTGCTAGTGGTTGCTCGTGGATGCATATACACACACTCTAGGAACTAGATCGGCTCAGTCACTTCATATTGCATATTGCATAAAATTGTGTGTAGGAAAATATATTTATGGATGTATAATGGTTGTGTTATCACATGGATGATGCATTTTGGTGAATGGTTGTGCACTCATGTAGATATTGTATGTGTCGATAGGGTTCTCTTGCATACATAATGGATGCATGGCACTATCATGGTTTGCATATGTTCATACATTAGATAGGGAACATATACACACACTTTTTGCATATGCTCGTACATCATTAGAAACTGTTTAAGGACAATGGATGCCCGTGGTTGATGATTTGAGTAGATGGTTGTTTGGATGGTAGGATATGCATTCTCCTTAGCTTAGAGATTTCGGGGACGAAATCCTTTAAGGAGGGGAGAATGTAACACCCCGAATTTTAGTTAATACTAAAATTCACTAATTACAGGATAAATAATCTCAGATGTGGGAATTGGGGGTAACGGGCTACGTTATTGCGTTCGTCTCGGAAAAATACGCGAAATAGAGTCCGAGTTTTCAAGAATCAGAGTCCGTATGGCCCGGTTATGGCCCATAGAAGTTGCAGAAAGATTAGAGCTAAAAACAGATTTTGGAAACTTAAATTCAGATTTTAAATTAGAACCAGCGGGGCCAGGCGGGAAGATTCCCGCCCTGACCATGTCGACAGGGCTGTCGACAGGCCTGTCGACAGGGGTGTCGACTTGCCTGTCGACTTGCCTGTCGACACGGCGTCTCGAGCCAGAAAGTTTGGGTGCACCAGATCTGGTTTTCTGGCTAGGGCTGGGCTTGGTTCTAGAGATTTCCTAAATCTAACGGACCTAAATTAATCTAGGGTTAATCTAAGGGCCTAAAACACTCTCTTAATCTATAAATACACCCTAAACCTACCTTAATCCATACTAAAAATAGAAATAATGGCCTCATGCCGCCAAATTAAATCCTAGAAGGAGTCTCCATTAATCTAAGAAGGAAGTTTCAAGCTAATTCCTCTCAAATCATTCTCTAATCATCACCATCTTCATAATTAGCAACTAATCCCTCTTCATAAGTTGGTTAATTTTGGGTTTGGTGAGTTTCTATCACTTTAACATCAATTGTTAAAGTAAGTAGATTGGGTGTAATGAGACTTATGGTCTTAAATGCGGATTAGTGAGTTTGAATCATTTATAATGATATGTTACTCTATGTTGTTCTATGTTTATGCATATTTGATAAGTTGGTTTATGCATGCTTAATAAGTTGATTTATGCATGTTTAACAAGTTGGTTTATGCATGTTTAACAAGTGGATTTATGCATATTTAATGAGTGGAATTATGCATGTTTAACAAAGTGAGTTATGCAAGTTAAGTATATGTTTAAATGCAAGTTTAATGTGATATGCAAGTTATGCATGCTTATGCAAGTATATGGATGCTTATGCAAGTCATGTATATGTTTAAATGCAAGATTTATGTGATATGCAAGTTATGCATGCTTATGCGAGTATATGAATGCTTATGCAAGATATGTATATGCTTAAATGACATGATATGCAAGTTATGCATATTTATGCAAGTATGTGAATGCTTATGCAAGTATGTGGATGCTTATGCAAGTATGTGAATGCTTATGCAAGATATGTGTATGCTTAAATGCATGTTTAACATGTTATGCAAGTTATGAGAGTGCCTATATGCAAGTTCAACATGTTATGCAAGATATGTGTATGATAATATGCAAGCTCATATGCAACATGTTATGCAAATCATGTGTATGATAATATGCAAGTTTGGGTTAAATGTAGTTGGGTTAATATATGCTCATATATGCAAGTTGACATCCTCTTAACCCATGACAAAGTTTTATGCTAAACCCATGATATTTGTGATGGATCTTCCCCTTTATTATGTCGTGTAATGAGAACGATTTACGTGGGGAACGATGGGGTTGGTAAATATGTTAAAAAATGAATGATTGGGTATGATTAAGCATACCATAAAAATAAATTACCATAAGTGGGAATTTACCTATTGAGTTAGGTCTACCCCATGGGAATTTACCTATTGAGTTAGGTCTACCCATGTTATGGAAAACTTGATATTAATTAGGGATAATTAATATGGGGGTGATTAATTAGGTGTAATTAATCGACTAAGACACGAGGTTGGACTCATTTGTAGTGTAAAACTGCCCGGACCCAACCGGCTTAACCAGTTGCTACAAGTGTCAGCCCAATGTGAGAGGTCTTAGCCATGAATTAAATACGTGATTAAGGTAAAGACACGAGGTTAGACTCTGTTATGACGTAAGACTGCCCGGACTCTACCGGCTTAACCAGGCGGTCATAACAGTCAGTCTAATGTGGGAGGTCTTTATGGGAGATCACGGTCTTAATTAATTAAGAAACACTTAACCATATTAGCATGTAGTGGGACATGAGGGGTTAAGTGGGTGCCTTGGGTGGCATGTGGAAATTTTGTGGTTGCCTTGGGTGGCATGTGGAATCTAGTGGGTTGCCTTGGGTGGCAATAGAAAATACGATTAGAATACTTAACCAAGTGGAAACATGTAATTAAACATGATCAAAGGGTTAAGTGGGATACACTAGATATTTGACAAGCTTAAGTGGGTAGCTTGTGGGGGCCCATTTCAACCAATATCCCAAACGTATCTTTGTGGGCTCGACCCATGTCGAGTGACGGGACACGCATATTGGGCTTGATTATAAGAGGCCAAAACGGGTTAGCGGTGGCAACGCAAGTCCAACGGGTTTCATATGCGTGTGTGGGCCCGGGCTGGTAGATAAGCCGTTGTTGCATCGTGTAGATATAAAGCCGTGCACCGTTAGCATTGGGTAGCCACTTTAGGGGAGTGATACACCCCACTATGGGACCAGCACGGGTATCTACGGTAGGGAGCCGATCGCTTGGGGAGTAGTGGGTACACCTAATGAAGATAGGGGCAGACGGCACCTATGTAGGGGTACACGAAACTACTGGGTAAGAATTACTGAGTACACCTAGTGGAGATAGGGGCAGACGGCACCTATGTAGGGGGCTAGGAGTACACGAAATTTCTTGGGGAAAATTTTCTAAGTCCTTGGAAGGGATCAACCTTTAAGTAGGAATGACTGGTGTGGTGCAGTTAGTAATTATCCTTGGGTGGGTAGATGCGTCCTGACGGTTATCTTAGTTTATCCTAAGTCTACCAAGCTGCTTAGTGTAGCCATTCATCCCCAGATATTACCGTAGGTCAAGTTTATGTCTTCTCTGGTTACTTTAATGGTTGTATTGTTAAAGTTATAGGACTCACTCAGACTTATGTCTGACCCCGTTGTTTTTATCTTTTTCCCAACCCTCAGGTCCTACGGTGGATCCTAGCGGTAGTAGAGCTTGATCGGATTGCTGTTCCAGTCTTTAGGAGCTTGGGTAGATGTAAAGCTCCAGTTATCCAGTTATCTTTTCTTTTGTTATGGCTATTGTATGAGAGAGTGGGATTATGTACTCCTTTATTTTGATGGATACTGTACTTGACTTTTATCATGGTTTTATGATGTAACCAGACATGTTTATTTCCGCTGTTGTGAGATGATATTTTTAAATTTCAAGTACTAATTATATCTGTCTTGTTGTAATTTTTCTGTTCTATATTCACTAAAATACTCCACCGATGCTATGGCATTCCCTTAGTGAGTGACCGTAGCATCCTTATTCGTCATATTGTCTATTGAATTCCATATCTACACAAAAACGATCTAAAAAATATTAGAATCTAATTCTCTATTAGAATGATTTTTTATATCTCAATAAAACTTCATATAACTTATACACGGGTACATAAATATTTCCCCGAAATTTTGTAAATTGTATTAACACTCCCCTTTGTGCCACTCAGAATCTAATGCTGCTAGTTCTATTTTCAACTTCGTATTTTTAAACTTGTATTTCAGCAAGTAGTAACATGGTAGGTTGGGAACCAACTAATCAATAGTTTCTTTGTTATTCAGTTTACTACATTTAAATATATGCATGTACAAGTTTAGAAAACAATTAAAAACTAAACATAGTAACAAATAACTTTATAAAGATAATAATTCACCATTACTAGGCAACCCACATTTTTACATACTCCCTATCTACATTGACGACGTTGCAAATAAATTCATCAAATTTTTTGATATGTTGGTTCAGATTTCAAGAACATGAATTACTATATACTAAATTAGTAAAAATATATAAAAGTATCATACTTGAATTTCTTTATCCTTCTTGAGAATATATTAGTTTCTCCAAATTAAATCCTTTTTCAAACCCTTTCAAATTTCGGAGTTTGTTCATTTTCCCAAATTAAATTCTCTTCAAATCAGCCTATATAAATTCTTTTTTTATTAATCACAAGATTATTGCCTAAATAAATTTGCAATTAATATCGACGAATTCTAATTATTCCATACTAGGAAGAATGGAAGGAAATCGTTCGATAACATTTCTTTCTGATATCCGACGAGTTCGCTCCGCTCCTTCGACTTGAAGTCAGCTAATTCAAAAATCATAAATTACGTAAGTTACGCTAAACCTATGTTTATAACTATTCGCTAGGTACAGTTATAAACGTACTAATTACTATACTAAACTATCTGTGGCAATCTAGTTTACAACCAAATCTTGATTCTGGAAATCCTTTTTCTTCTCTAAATTTTCCAATATATATTTTTGGGACTGATACTAAAATTTCCGGATTAGGTTGCACAACTTATTCTTACTTAGCCCTAGAACCTAATTCTGACTCACCTAATTTTCTATTTCCAAATTTATTTCTTTTATAAATGTATAAATCTCAGTAGTGATACAAAATAATTAATTTGTATACTAATGTCATACATATATATTTAATTATTATAACAATCATTAAAGTTTACTAAATTCAAAAATTCGAATTCTAGCATCTCATTAAATGCCGAAATATTAAAATTTTGAATTTCCTTTAAAAACGTAGTTCTTTTATTTCTCCCAAAACACTTCATCATTCATAATAAATGCCTCTTTTTAGTTTTGTAATGTTTAAAAACGTTGGTTAAAATCTCTAATTTAAAAGTAAAATAACTTCTCACATTCTAATTCTTACTAAACTAAATACCATTTCATACATTCTTTTAATAAAATATTCTTTAAGAATTTTTTTTCAACAATGTACCAGTAAGGAATTGGATGTCTCTTTTTAAACTTTCAAAGTTTTAATTAAGTGTTAATAATTTCTGGAATAAGAGTGAAATAACTTTTCCTTTTTAATACTTATCCTTATTAATATCTAGAATGTCTACCTTTAATACTTTGAAATGGTAAATATTTTACATAAAATATTTTTGATCGCTAATAAACAATTACTTGTATATTTTTGAAAATATAATCTTAATTAAATATCCAAAGTTGAACTAGGTGCAATTTGGTCTCCTAAAATTTCTATTGATACTTATTGTTATAATTTCGAAGTATGCCGTTGCTTCTCAAAATGTCATTCAATATCTATATAATATCATGTAATTATATTAGAACTTTACTTCCATGTGTACAATATTCTATTTTTAAATTTTGAAAAACTTTTATTGTTCATGGATGCTTCTTTCATGAAGATAACCATTCATTCTAATTTATTTACATTTCTAAAGATGTTTTCAAAAATTCATTTGGTCACAAAATTTATTAATTTGGAGTAATTAATGGTATCTCCTAACCCTTTTCCTATTAATCCTTGCATAATTCTCATTATTACAGGGAAATTATTAATTATTCCAACATTACCCTTTATTCCATTAACTCTTCTATGCTCTTTCCAATTAAGAAAACTTTTCCGTCTCACACCTACTGTCATAACTTATTTCTCGGTTTTGAATGGAAAACTTTATAAATTTATGTTACCTTATGTGAAACTAAACATATAAAATATGGATAAAACAAGAAAACTAAACATTCTTGTAGACTTTGAAATTAAAATTTTGTTACGTGGAAACTGTAACAATTACAAGTTAAAATTTCCACTATTTATCACTTTTTAAAGTTCTAACATTCCTTTTAAAGCTCATAAATGTAACTTCTTGTAGTTATTGGTTTATTAATAACCTATTTAAAGAATGTATCATCCATTTTCAAAAATTTACATATATAGTTTTTCTAATAGAAGAAATAGTAATCTTTTCAAAATTTTCCAAAAACATTTATATTTTCAAAAATCATATTTCTAATTTCTCTCCGAATAGAAATATTACATAATTTGAGCATATCATAATTGCTTCAAATTTCCATTTTACAAAATAACTTAGTGGTATGCCAAAAATCATTTTTGTAAGTTTTATAGCCTTTTGCCAATTAGAAAAACATGATTATTCTTTTCCTTCAACTTTCCTATTCTACCTACTATCTTTTCAACAAAGATTTATGTCTACTATTCACATAAGTCTATGTCTTGTCTTAACTCTTTTCTTCCGTATTCTTTATTGTTCTATCTCTAAACATTCATAAGAGCTTCCTTAAAAATGTCCTATATGTCTACTTAAACTATTTCAAGTATTGCTTATTCTTATGGACATTTTAATTTCTCATTCCAAATCGAATATTCATATTTTTTTATATGAATGGTCTTAATTGTTCTATTAATATTTTCTTTTTAACTTTTGACCATTTAGCGTTCCTTAGAAATATCAATTTTTCTTAGCTCTATTTTGAAAGTTTATACCAATAATCAAATATATAATTCCGTTTCTTAGTAAAACCTAAAATGTAATAACCCGGAAATTCTGGGCCAGTTTAAAAATTTTTATTTTGGCAATTTTAGCGAATTTTGAATATTTAAAATAGATTATTTTAAATAAAATCAACAAGGAATTTATTTTGAATAGAATTCGAACGTATATATTATATACGTCGTCGTTAGAATATATAAAAATTATATATAATTATAAATAGAATTGAAAATGGCGCGGTAGTTCGATAATTCGATTTCAAACTTCAATTGAATGTACCGGGTGCAAAATAATCCGGATTTTAGTGAAACCAAAAACATTAGGATCTAATTGACAATATCTTTGTAACGAAGTTAACAAACTGAGATTTCATCTTAGAAATGATAAGATATGTCCAGTTTAAAATTAGAAATAGTCGCTGTGGAATTTATATATATTTTTATATATATAAGGCCCTTAAAAATAGCAATTTTGCAAACGACCTCGGATTTCGACGAAACCAGTTTTGTTGGGTCCGGGATGTGAAGTTATTGCTAGGTTTCAAATTTCATAATTTTTCGAATCAATATGTGAGCGTGGCAAAGGAAAACGCGTTTGACCAGTTTCTGTTGAATTTAATCGACTGGAAATTGGCCATTTTTCAAACGGTCTCAGAATTCGACGAAACTAGTTTTGTTAGGACCGTATCGTCAATACGAAGCTAGAAAATATTTTTCTGGGATTTTTCTAGTTAGTATGTGACCCCGGTAATTTGAAATGTACGTTTAAAATTCAATATAAGGATTTAAAATGTAATTTCAACGGAAACTAATTGTAACGATCAAACCAGCTTACGATACATATCCCATTATGTTCGGAATGGGGGTAAAACGCTATGGACGACAGGCGGTGGGCCTCGTTTCGAGGTCATAAGTAAAAGTCAACCCTTTTGCAAAATTTAATAATTAAATAATAATAAAATAAATAAAAAAATTACCTTCCCCCCCCTTTTCTTCTTCATTGGCCCCCCCCCCGATCATTTACCAGAAAAGCAAAAAAAAAAAAAAAAAAAGAAGAAAACCTAAAAACTAATCGCCGCCGCCCTCCAAACCTCGACGCCGAAGATCGAGCTGACGCCCCCACCACCCTCGCGACCTCCTCCTTCCAGTGTCGAAGCCGCCTTCACCTCGAGACCCCTCGAGACACCCAGTCGCGACGCAATCGAAGAAGACCCCGCCTCCACCATCGAACGCCTCATCGCGACACCACGAGCCACCGCCGACCCTCTTCTTCCCTCCTCCACTTCGAAATCTCGGTGAGCGTTTGATTTTATTTTATTTTTGCTTTTGTTTTTGTTTTACAGTAAATATATAAACTGGTTTTTTTTAGGGTTTTAAAACTGTTTTTTTTAATATATGAACTGCATTTTTAAAGAATTAAAAATTGATTTTTGGTTAAGGAATTTTAAAACTATTTTAAAAGAAGAAAAATAAACACTGTTTTAAAAGAGGAAACTAAAAACTGGATTTTCTTTTTTATGATATAAAAACAGAACTGCATTTTTATAAAGGATTTAAAAACTGCATTTTTATAAAGGCAAAAACTGATTTTTGTTTTAGGATTTAAAAACAGAATTTAAAAAAAAAATATAGGAAACAGAATTTTTAAAGAGTTTTAAAAACAGAATTTTTGAAAAGAAGTTATAAAAACTGATCTTTTTAGAAAGTAAAAACAGAATTTTTAAAAGGATTATAAAAACTGTTTTAAAAAGAAACTGAAACTGAATTTCATTTTGAAAAAGGAAACTGAATTTTGAAAAGATTTTAAAACTATTTTGAAAAAGAAAACTGAATTTGGGAAAAAGAGAACTGATTCTATAAATGATTTTAAAACTGATTTCTAAAAAGGTTTTAAAAGATTTAAACTTTAAAAAGTAAAAGATTTAAAAGAAGTTAAAACTGATTTTGTTTTAAAGTGAAATAATTTATATATTGAACTTTGAAATAAAAATTCGATTTTTATATATTGAACTTTGAAATAAAAATTCGATTTTTATATATGTAGTGAAAGCGGACAACGAAGGTGGCAAAAAGGCGAAACGACGAAGACTTCTGCAAAAGAAGAGCCGTGGAGCTAGGATAGCTATATGTGAGAATTTCTCACTCTTCAATTTATTTTCTAGTTATATATATATATATACTAGGATGCAGACGGTGTTTAGTAGCACCCGACACAATCGTCCACAGACCATGGACTTGTTTGTTTGACTGTTTGGTGATTGTTTGCGATATTGGTTTGAATGTGGTTTGTGGTGTGAAGAAATCGAATCGATAAATTGATTAGGATTAGACGTGCGCCGTTATAAGGCGAAGGAGTAAGGCTAGGTTAGACCCTTACTCCAAATTTTGTGGTTTGCATAACGAAAGTGAATTTGATTGATGTGTGAATGGCGTGGGCCTTCACTAGACCGGGGATAAGGCTAGGCCTCGTCCCGTTTCTAGTATCGTGCCGTTATGCCGCCGAAATTTTCTAAAATATGTTAGAAAAATAAAAAGATCATTTTATTTAAAGAATGAATTGAATAGAAACTCATAGGTTGAAATAAAATGTTTTATCGTTAAAAATATAATTTTTAACGTGAATGTGAATAAATAAATATTCATTTACAAGCCAGATGGTTTGTTTATGTACACCTATTTGATTGATATTGATTGGGTCGATAAATTTTACACATCGCCCAACTGCACAAATAAAATATGTGTTGGATTGTTTGAAACCCCACACGGGTGTTGGGATGAAATATGAAGTTCACTCATCCTGACTGATTAAATATGTCGATCGATTGATTGACAGGCTGTTATAAGCGTTAGATATCTATATTTGATGCTTATACAGTGTAGTGCACTTTGGTTGATGGTTGATTATTTTTCAATGCTATTATATACATGTGATGTATGAAAATCCATATAATTAATTTTATATGGTGATTGATTGGGCCTCATTCCATTTTGAAATATAAAGAATTTATAAAATAAAAGTTCATGTGTTGACAGTACTCATTCATTGAGATTGGTCATGTGTTGAACGAATTATTTTTATAATAAAATTTACATCTTTATCAATATAAAATAAAGGTTCATGTGTTGACTGTACTCATCCGTTGAGATTAGTCATGTGTTGAACGAATTATTTTTATAATAAAATTTACATCTTTATCAATATAAAATAAAGGTTCATGTGTTGACTGTACTCATCCGTTGAGATTAGTCATGTGTTGAACGAATTATTTTTATAATAAAATTTACATCTTTATCAATATAAAATAAAGGTTCATGTGTTGACTGTACTCATCCGTTGAGATTAGTCATGTGTTGAACGAATTATTTTTATAATAAAATTTACATCTTTATCAATATAAAATAAAGGTTCATGTGTTGACTGTACTCATCCGTTGGGATTAGTCATGTGTTGAACGAAATAATTTAACAAAAATAGTCACACAGGGATGGTACTCATTCGTTGAGATTAGTCGTGTGTTGACAAAAAGAAATATTTGAAATAGAATATATAAAGCCGTGTTGAATAGTGATGCGCCATTTTGACGCGAACGATATTTATATCGATTATAACGATTTCGAAATGAATTGAATATATAACGATTTCGAAATGAATTGAATATATAACGATTTCGAATTGAATTGAATATATAACGATTTCGAAATGAATTGAATATATAACGATTTCGAAATGAATTGAATATATAACGATTTCGAAATGAATTGAATATATAACGATTTCGAAATGAATTGAATATATAACGATTTCGAAATGAATTGAATATATAACGATTTCGAAATGAATTGAATATATAACGATTTCGAAATGAATTGAATATATAACGATTTCGAAATGAATTGAATATATAACGATTTCGAAATGAATTGATTATATAACGATTTCGAAATGAATTGAATATATAACGATTTCGAAATGAATTGAATATATAACGATTTCGAAATGAATTGAATATATAACGATTTCGATTTGAATTGAATATAAAACGATTTCGAATTGAATGGAATAGAAAACCAATTTGATTTCAAATTGAATATATAATGAACTTGATTCAAATAGAAAACGAAACGAATTTAATTTGAATAGAAAATGAATTTGAATCGAATAGAAAATCAATTTGAATTGAATTGAATTGAATTGAGAAACGAATTCGAATTGAATTTAAAATGAAGTGAAATGAATTCAAATTAAATTGAAATTTGAATTGAATAGAAATGAATTTTAAAACGAATTTATAAAGAAGAATTCAATTTTGATTTGAATTGAAATAGAAGTTGACTTTGTTTTTGAAACGAATTCAAAACAAAATATATAATTCGTTTTAAATAGAAATCGACGAAATATATATTATATATATAATATAATGGCCTGAATAGAACGCGCCGCGCCGCGGCAGTTCGTAAATTTCGACCATTTATTTCAAACGGACATTACGGGAGATCCGACCGTCGGATTCTCCTAAAACCGGAACCGTTGGGTTCGTATCGAAAAGAGCTTTCTAACGAATATTAGAAATTCAAAATCTAACGGTTGGATTTGGAGATACGTCCAAATCAAATTCGAAAAAGGTCGCTGTAAGTGCAGTTCGATGGCCATTGTTGGAAATCGACTGTACGGGCCTTGATAAAATTATTAAAAATATCAATAATTTGTGTAAAATCATAAGAAATGATTTGGGAAAAATTGGGGTGAAAAACTCCATATTTGAAAAGATAAAAATAGATTTTTATCGAAATGAACTAGTTTTGAACTAATTTAAAACCCAATCATTTTTAAATAAATGAATTAGATTTAAAAAGGGGTTTTAAATCATCGAATTTCTAATATATTTGATTAAATTTGAAATGGGTTTATCGTGAACAGTGTTTTAAATAACACTAGTTCTTTAACCCGATAACGAATAGAATGTGATTTGGGTTTGTCGTGAACTGTGTTTTAAATAACACCTAGTTCTTTAACCCAGTAAAAGGAGTTTTATTGAATCTGCAATTAGATTGAAATTCGAATTGATAATCTGAATTACCAAATTTAGAAATGAGCGAGAATGGGGTATCGCCAGTTTTGCTCCAAAGCGATAGTTAAATCTTTAATTAGATTTGAACGGGAAATGGTAATTAATTTTACCGATAACACCACGGTGTTAGATATGGAGTATTACCAGTTTTGCTTCATGGGATGAATAGGTTGGGATTGGGAAATAAAATAAATAATTACTTCGTTGTGGTTCGCTAATCTCGACTAGTTGGAAAACCATAATTTGGTTTTAAATGACATCCAAAGGAAGATTACAGGATAAATTTTAAAGAATTTATCTTGGATAAAATTAATGGGAACTTTTCCCTAAGAATGTGGAATTTAGAAACTAGCTGTAGGTTGGCTAAGAAGAATGGTTTCCTGGGTATTGATCTGATGTTGGTTTCGGCCTTCGGGGTTAATGTTCGGGAAATTGTTCTCTTGCTAATTTGCGGTTAGTGACTAATGAATTGGAATGAGGCGTATGTTGTGTTTGTGTAACATTTGTTTTCAATATACGCGGGTTGTTCGGAAAGTCCGGGTTTATACCCATTCTGAATAACCGATTCGACGATAAGTCGAAGATGAAGACGGTGGTCGAAGACCGGAAGTCTTCACATCGTTTGGGTAATTACTGACGATCCTGATTGGGCAGTACACCCAAGAGGATGGAAATAGTTGGTGGTCGTCCAGACGTACTTGGAGATGGATGGATATGCGAGGAAAGTGCCTCCGGTTTCGTTCAGACCCAGAACGGACTTGTAAATGGATTGTGTGTCTGACATTGGATTTTATTCTGTGTTGATTGATTTCTATTAAATATATATCTGTTTGGCGGCGGAGAATTTATTCTCTTGCTTAACGCCCTTCTCTGAGACGTACGAGCTTAGAGGTTATATATCGATAGATATCAATCGCATGGCATGAATTGCCTGTGTGGCATGCTGAGTTGCATAGATCAAGGCTTCTGTTGAAAAGCAAAGTCTTGTGGTTGATGATCAAAGCACAGCCTACGTGGTAGCTTTGTGTATAGCGTGTATTCGTGAGCCTCACACCTCGGTATGAGTTAGAAACGGGATACGGACTGCAGGGAGAGCGCACGTTTCTTTCTAGCTTTGGTGGTGTCAGTGACTTACCAGCCCTGACATATATATACTTTTCACCTTTGTGGTTGTTGGATGAGGCGCCTCGATTATAGGTCTGTAAGGACCGGGAAACGTGTGTTCAGGAATACTAATCCTCTAACGTAAGTGAGGACCGGCCCTGAAGCATCCAGGGGTTACCCAGTGTGCGTAATCCCGGGGACATTTGCTAGAGTGTCTCGAACGCGGAGAGGAGCTTGCCCCTTGCCTCGACTCATGACGGAATCCAATTTCCAATACGTGTAATTCGTCTTTAATTGTAGAACTAGTATGGCGACATGATATATGGTACCCATGCCGTCTATGATTTATATTTATGATTGAAATGTTTTGACACTATACACTTATTATAGTATCAAATGATTTGTTTTAACGTACCAAGCATGTTTGGCTATTATAAGGGAAAACCCTATCCCCCGGCTTGCGTTGCATTGTATGATAGGACCTGGGTCTTATAATAGCTTCATTTTTCGAAAAAGCATTGCATTGTTTATTTTATGCACTGGTATTCTTGGGAGGAAACCCGTTCCGTGTTATACGGCGTGGTCCCTTGAATTACTCTCTTTTAAAGTAAAGTTTTAAATAACTGTTTTAGTTCTCACACCAGTCACATGACTGACCTGGAGTTTATTGTTTTAACCTAAACTCTGGGTGCCCCTATTTTCCGCACGGGCAGCTAGTAGTTTTGGTTTTGCAGATTTATATTCACAGGATCCTGGTTTACAGCTGGAATGATATCCGGAAAGCTCTGTATCCGTATATCACCTTCAGTTGTGCTTTATATTATTCTTCCGCTGCTATGTATTTAAATGTAATTTAAATCTCTGATATTTCTGTGTAATATTTATTCATTTATACCCTGTATATTCTTGTAATCTGATGCATTGTTGTAATATACAATGAAATGTTCTTCTGTTTGTGTTCTGATTTGTCCTGTTCTCAACGTTCAGGGGTTTCGAATGGTCTAGATCGGTTTAACGACTGATTCGGATCGAGCGGAATTCCATAGGACGTCACATAAAATATTTATTCACAATATATATCAATTTGTCCATATTAATTATTAACCTAATGGGCATTTATTTCAATTGCTTTCTTCCTTATTTCCACCATAAAAGATAAATAATTGATCAAACAATTTCCGTTTATTACCTATTAAACAAGGAGGTTTCAACCCTTTCCATTTTTCAAATTCTATAGCCACTTAATGCTTAGAGGTTTCTAAATTGATAAGGAAGTTGTTATATCACTGTATGACTTCTAGAGTATTCAAGGAGTTTAGGTCAAGCCTTTCCTAAAAAGACCTACCAATGCTATTTTATCGGGATGCACGTGTGTGTGTATATATATAAACACACACACACACACACACTTATATATAGTAAAAAAATTGAAAACTTTTTCCAAAATAACAAGTACATCACTTATACGTATAACTCCCATTAATCGGTTAACTTAAGCTTTGATACCACACGTAACAACCTGCCGGAATGGACCTAAATTCCGATCTAGAAAAGTCCCATCAGAACTTAAAGCCATTCTAAACAGAACGTTAGTTCCTATACGGAACTACTTAAAACCGAAATAATAGAGAAGACTAAACGAAATTGGAATCTCACACATAACTGAAGGGATAAAATGTAACCTCACACAAAGGTTCTACCAACATAAATAATAGTAATAGCTATGGATCCTCCATCGTCAGGCTCCATGACTCCATCAATCAACAAGTAATCCCACCTACTAACTTGTTAACATTTTAAGAGGAGGTAGGACAGAACATAAAGTTATGGTGAATGAAAATCACATAAGTTTTAAGGAATAACTATTTCCTATGTTTGGTAGTATAAATTCTTCAAATTATGTCTACGCAATTCAACACATAGTAAATCATATTAATTATTGAGGCGGACTACCATACATCCACTTATAAACTACACTCCTTATTTATTTAGGAGCAAATTCTTTATCATCACTTAATAACCTACAAGGTGGACTACAATTTGGTCACTTAAGACCGTCATCTTATATTTATTCTTGGGCGGATTCCTACTTCATACCTTATGGCGGACCCCAGTCACTTATGACCCCCACCTTATAATCGTCAATGCTATTAAATATTCTCTCCATTGTAATACCAGAAATAGTAAGTTGCCACTAAATACTTGGCTAAGGTAGACACTCATCATCATTTAAGACCCCTCCGGCGGACTCCAACGTTACTATTTAACTAGTGTTATGGGTGAACTCATAGTCAATTAATAGTTCCATTAGCCAAGCGGTCTACATCATGCTCTCTTTAGGACTCTTATTTGACCATCCCCAGGTAAACCCTCACTTAGCCCCCAGATAAAAAGTGGACAACTTCCAGAGGACTACCTTATCATACACTATCATTTTACTAGGACCATTTTATACCATATAAGAGGAAGGTATATCCAATGACCACTTAAGACCTACTAAGGGAGGGTCCCACGACTCTGGCCTAAAACTAAGGAGTGAACCTTAGGAACATACCTAGTCTTAACCACTTAGTACCCAAACAAGGTAGGTAGGCGATTTAATACCTCCTTAAAGTAGGCTAATTCACACATAAATACACTTATATACACACACTAGAAATCTCACATAAAACTAACCACTTGTAAATGTTGGATTTTCCGGGCGGTTCCGGATAGGCTTCTACTACAACTTGGGCTTAATCGCACGTCCTAATGTAATGATCATAATGGCCTATGATACCTGGAACCTCACGTTAACCAGTCTTATTTGTAGATGTTGGATATGTCCATCAGTTCCGGGCAGGCTTTTACTACAAGTAATGGTTAACCTCGTATCTATGTATCATTAATTATAATTAAAGCCATTAACTCACACACATACAAATTTCTTATGGGGACATTTAAATATCTAATTAGCTGATTTAAATGTACTTAGTATGCAATTAATACACATTTAATACGTATTTATTTGACGTTAATTATGCTATTAATATATAGTAATAAATGGGCTATAAATCAGGTACACATAAAGAAACGTCCTAACTCGTTTGAAATGTCAATTCCAATAAAAGGTGTATAAATTTATTTCCCTAACTTCCTCAATCATGGCACTATATATTAACATAAAATGACTAAAAGGGAAATAACAATATATGCGAAAAACTTGTAACCATGGTTTGAATGATTATTTCAATAATAAAAGATAAACAAGGTGCAATGTTTCCAAATGCATATAAAATCCCCTTTTTGGTACATATTTAATTTTTATATTAATTTTGTATATAAAAACTTAATACTTTAATAACTTGTAAATAATACGTTTAAACGATCTATTTTGAAAATAATGCTTAAACCTATTCAATTCACAATGATCAAGTTCTTAAGCTTTTGCAACAAAAATATGTATTTATAAATATTCACAAATTCACATTGAAATGAATCTAACTATCGTCAAGGATTATACAACAAAAAATGCCTTTCTTTCATTACATCAATAATCCAAACCAAAATAAAATAATTGATCATTTCCGCAAGCAAATACAAATAGCAAGGGATTGCGGGATTTACTGTTTTGTTTTCATTCAAATCCAAACCCCTTTAGGCATAATAATCCAAATCTGCCTTATCAGTATATATAGTAAACAACAAACTTATGAAGTTTCCACTCATATTGATTTTAAGAAAAAAATAGTGGAAATCTAGTGTAGAATATATAAAAATCAGGATTTCAAGCTTCGAAACAACATGCTTCAATTTCTCCACGCGTACACGCGCCCGCATGCATGCACACACACACACACACATCTATATAAGAATCAAAATCTAGAATCTCACATATATATAACTTAATTCCAGAGTCTATTCATATAAGGACTTAAATTAGAAAAGATATAACATAGGTTAAAAGAGAGAAGAAGCCTAACCTTATTTTCCGGAATTAAGAAATGGAGAGACAAAGTGGAGGCGCATAATAGAATTATGTGTGTAGCGTTTCGAGAGAGTCTGGGCAGTCTTATTTATAGTTTCAAATGTGTATATAAACCATAGGATTAGTTAGATTTAATCCGAACAGTCCATTATTGCAAAACTATACATAAATTCCCAAAAAAACAAGCCTTTCCACCAACTTACACCCAGGGAGGTCGACCTCCCTCTATAGAAGAGTGGTCTACCCCCTTCTATATGGGCGGTTGACCCTCCTTCTGGGGTCGAGCCAAGAAATTTAATTCCATGTCGTTTCTTTTTATATTAATTATTTCATTAATTAGATTGATTACTTTCGTTTCTTGTTTATTCTTGTCCTCCTCCACATATAAATATCTACACACAAATTCAAATCCTTATAGAATATTCCATTATGTCAATCAATATTTATTTACATTCTAGATTTATATTTAATCAGTTTGAATTTCAAAGGTTGTGTGTAAACAATTTACGTACAACTTGTTTTATTAATACCTTCATTATATATACTCCATTTTCAGCAAATAAGATATGAAATCAAATCAAAATCTTTCCACAAACATAAATGCAATACTTTCGTGGCTCAATTCTTAATATCCCAAATTCTAATTTTCAACGCATAAATATTTTATTAATTTATTACTAATTATTATTAATTATATTTAACTTAATTATCCTATGTTTGTTTAAGGTGTATTTTACGGGGTGTTACATAAGGGGTCGAGTGAAAATAAGTCACTACTACATCCAACGATGTTTATGTTATGTTTTTGCTGATGGGTCAAGTTGGGTAAAACCCGAGATCCATAGTGAACTAAGCTATCATGCAAGATGGTAGAATAACAGCCGACTAATGGGTAGTATTAGGAAATTATCCTAATTATGTTTATTTCGTTTGGTAATTGAGAAAGTACAAAAAAATCAAGTGACTATTCGAATTAGATAAACAATCAAACAAATCTATAATCGTACAGTTCAAGCATATTTCTTTGTGCACTATTCCAGTATGTTCACCTTGTTCACAGACACTTACCTTATTTGGCACTAGAACTATTATTAAGTCTATTTTTCATTTATTACTCAATCATGCTAGTAAAATTATAACACTCGCTGGGCTTTATGTCTGACCCACATCTCTTTCTTCTTTTTTCCTTCCGTAGTGTTCTTACAGGGTAGAGATTGATTGGTACTAGCTGCTCATGAAAAATAATGCCATAGATCTTATTTTCTTTCTATTTGATGTTCTTAATTCCATTTTATGATATCATAACTGTCATAACCCAGATTTTGAATTGAAAGGTGAATGTTTTATTGTATACTCTGATTTTGAGTTATGACTATGTGAGACATATGTTTTACATTAAACTTATATTAAATAAAGTATTGTTTCATAATAACATGTTGTTTGAAAAATAAATGTTTCTGCCGCTTTTTTGGCAAGGCCAACTGGTTTTTAGAGTGATCCATAACACTATATTATTATTAAAAATAATAATTCATGGATTTAGGTGATATACATCATGCATATCAGCTAAATAATACAGCATACTTCCACACAGGGAAGAAAACAACTTAACATACAAACCTAGCTTAACAAAAATAACATATCCAGAATGTCGTAACACTAACATCCAGAAAAAGACTTGTTCACCTCACCCACCTGACCATACTGCCATATATGCCAACAATGCCTTTGAAACTCAGTGTAGTTAGTCAACATCCAAATGTTTGCCCAACTGAAGGACGTGCTTCTTGCTTCTTGTTATATATCCAGATAGGGTAGCAGACAATGGGGAAACGACTGAAGCTTTAAAAAGATTGGTTGGCGGTGGCTTGTACACTGCTGGTAGTACTAAATGGGCATACGAATTTCCCTTTTCTTGCATCTTCTTCTTTGCAGAGTTGGCAGGAAGAGCTTTCTCCAGTTCATTCACTACAGCACTAAGAAGATAGCTCCAACAGTGTTACAGGTGGAATTGGGAATAACAACTACATTGCTTAGCTTGATAGGTAAGGTTTGAAAATTCGGAAACCCCGATTTGAAGGAAGGGGATTTCTTAGCTTTAGTGGAAATATTAAATATAGGTAGAGACACAATTGTCTTATTTGCTAAAGAAACTTCAGATGAGAGGTTACTAAGAAATTGTCACCAAAGCTTCCTTTAATAAACCAGATAACACGTGGGCATAATACACTGGTTTCACTGTTGTCCTCTAAATCTACCAGTTTTTCTTTACCTTTAGCAAAAGGACCTTTTGCAGAATTGACACAAAAGGCTTTCGAAAGAAAATTATTTATTTCTACAATCTCCCCATCTTCAAGTGCTTGGACATTACCTAATATAAATCATCATCATAACTATTGGCAAGGACTTCAAATTTGTTTCCAATAATACTGCTCTTACTAACAACGTAAGGAACCTAGTTATTTTTGTTCACTTGAGTTTTTATTCCAAAACAGCTTAGATTACTGAGTGAAAATTTATTTTTCTTTCTATTTATAACTTTTCTCTAACTAACCTTTTTCTTGGCTTGCATTCCAAAGCTCAGCCTATCTTTCACAGACACAGATCTGGCACTCACAGTTTCCTCATTGTTATTAATGATAGTAACATTAGCTAGAACAGATTTAGTGTTTATAGCACATGAATTAATTGGTTTAGCTACAGTAGTGTTTTCCATGAATTCTAATGTGTCATGACCAAAAGATTTGCACTTCCCACAAATGTCTGGCTTCCAAAAATTAACAAAAATAGTTTGTTTTATGCCATTAAGAAGTTTCCTGTGAAACTCACTTACTAACTTTTCATTGGAGAAGACCTCTACCGTACATTTAGCAAATTCTAACCTATCCAACTTTTTAGCCGAGCCATCCATGCAAAGGAATTTCCTAACTCTAGAAGCTAACTTACTCACTCCTAACTTAGACCTATCATAGAGGGGGATATTAGTGAGTTTGATCCATATTGGCACATTCTTGGTACTATTAACACCTAATCTAGCTTTTCATGGCCTAACAATAAAGACCTTATTTTTAGTAATTATCATGTCTTCTCTCACTAACATATCCTTACTCCAAGATCTTAAAGTAGGAAGAAAAAACCTTGCTAGTGGATTTAACCTTGATTGAACCGGCAGGTTTCCAAAACTACTGTAAGTGGTGATTACAATAGTGTAACACAGTGGCTGATGTAGGAAGTGTCCTACATGGTAGTCCTTCCATTCCTCGTTACTAGCATCGATGATGTATTTATTGGAGACCAAGGATTTTCTAGAGTAGAGTAAAGAGATTGGCAACGACGTATAAACACCCGCATTGCGTGGCTTGGCAGCAAAAACAGTAGTCCATTTAGGTTTGTCTTAGGTATTAGTAGCATTGAGGGGAGGAACAGAAGGAAGCAGGTCAACAAAGGGAGGAGGATCTGGATTGGGAGGAGCCAAAGGCGGAGGGATTACGATTGGAGGTGGTGTTGGCTGTGATTGGATGTGAGAGGAGGAGGATGGTAGGGAAGAAGACTACAGGGTAGAAAGAGTTGTTTGGCCCGAGGAGTGTGACTAAGTGGATGCCATTTTTATTGGCTCGAGGATTGCTTTTTTTATTGCCTGGTCGATGTTTTTTATATATATTGTAAATCTTAGTTTTTGTTATTCTTTGTACCTACAACGCTCTATATTCCTTAGTATGACCATTACGGTGGAATACTAAGAGGTGCGGGTGTTTCACTTGGTATCAAAGGCTAAGTTTACATGATTGCTAAAAACTTATTTTAAATTTCAACATTTTTCTAAAGAACAATAGATTTTCAAAACAAAAAGTATTTAAAAAGAATTGTTTACAAAAATCCCTTCAAATCCATCTACTTTCCTTATCCTGTTCTCTCCTTTCTTCGTTGAGTTACCTATAGAACGACCTGTCTAAGCTTACCTACGTATATTAAGACATTAGATCCTTATAAGTTGGAGTTTTGACCCATGGATAAACCTGTTTTATTATTAATTGTGAGTTCTTTGTGGAACCAGAGACGGAAAATAAACTTGATACTTAACAAATATTAAGCAAGGCCTAATCTTGATAAGGTAACCTTAGCGGCCAAGGATTGCGAGATGATGTAAGAAGTATTACCGTAAGGATTCAGGATGATATTGTTAGTTTGAAAAAAATAAATAGTGGATGTTGGTACTATGCCAAGAGTGTTATAGAGAAGGTGTTGATCAATAGGATCGAGTAATGTAAATTAGTAAAGGTTGTTGAAGAAAGGCATTATCTATCTCTTGTTCTTTTTAGTTCCCCTATTTTATCCGATTTAATAGTAATCCATCCCTTTATCTTTTATTCACTATTTGGGGGCTGGCTACGTTAAGCCACAACCATGTTGATACGAGACATGTCATGTAGGGTATATGTATTATAGGCCTAACAAAAGCTATTCTTTACAGATATAGTAAATCCATTAGTGTGCACTAGTGGAACTAAATGAGTCGGGGTTGAAACTATAGATTATATGCACATATATATAAGGGATGCTTGAGGCATTTGAACATTTTTGGCCATGGGCTGGCTTTGGATCTAGATAGTTTAGCCATATAATTAGTTATCTCAGATTTGACACTAATAGTAGAGTTTAGTTGGGAAGTTTATGTTGTTAGATTTTCGAGATAGGAAAATTATGAGGATGGATAAGTTAGCCATGTATGGGTTGTGCAGTTAAAATGTTTTGCGTTTCTATAGCAGTGGAGATGCAAAAAGGCATAGCGGGGATAAAGCGGAGATATAATAGAAGCGCAAAAATATTCATTAGATGTTGAAATAAAATATAACTAATTAGTTATCATTTCCACAATATATGTGTAACAGAAACTAATATTAATTAATCTTATATAAAAAACAAACGAATATCTTGGTTATATACACTAGATTCGACGACTATAATAAATTTCTACAATATACTAGATACTTACGCATTAAAATTAGCTCTTTACGCTAACTTTATTTTTTTTATAAAGAGAACTAGTTAAATCCATCTCTGTATATTAATATTACTAAAGCGAATGCTAAAAGGTCTTGATTTAGAAGATGCAGCGGAAAATAGTGGGACTAAAAGCGGATCTTCTATTCATCAGCGCTAAATTGAAATAACGAAGCAGTTGAAGAGCGCTACAAGCTATGACGGGGATTTTTCGGGGCTTTAACTACATAGTGTATGGGGTTATTTGGACTGCATGAGGAGAGTTGAAGGGCTAGTATATGTACTGGATGAACTCTTGAGTTCTTGCCACCCGAGGGATTGGTCATATTGATTTTCCTATTTTCCTTAATGCATCTCTAGGCGATATCGATCAGTTCACATTGTGCTGTATTTTTCGAAAATTGAAAGAGGTTGGAAGCTTACCGCCTATAAGAGAGGTTGATTTTCAAATTTGTATTTATGACAATGATAAATCTGTAACATTATGAGTAAAACACATAGTTCTAAGAGAAAGAAGATAGTTGAGTTTCATACTTGTGACTATAAGATTTTCTAGATATAGGGTGATGATTATAGCATTACTAGACATGGGTTGGTTTGGAGTTTAGATTGGTTAGCTATATGGCAAGCCATCTCAAGTATTGAGAGGAGTAACATTACGTGGGGTGTGCATGGTAGACATACCCTAGAATTAACCTGTGAAGAATCACCTGAAATGGATTATTTTATTCCTTGGACCTATTGTTTGATAGATTGAGTTTGGTACATGTGATAGGAGCTCTCTACATGCATTTTGAGGGAGTCGTTGGACTTTGGTTGTAGTAGATAGATTTTGGGAAAATGAATTAGGGCACTTCTGGAAAAGTTGGTAAGAGCAAGCATTCTTGGCTAAGAGGCATCAATCGTTTTTGCTACAAAGACAAGTGGTTCTTTTGGCTCGGTAGTGGTCATAAGTGAATTGTTTTGGTAGAACCTTTACTCTTTGCCTTGTGTAGATGGTATATTTGATTATTTAGAGGAAGCCAGATTTTCCTATAGCATAATTTCCTTTCTAGAATATTCCACAAGTTTTCAGTGGTGGAAAGGATTAGATACGAAGTTGTTCGTGGAAGATACAATATACTTTAAGAGCAGTTGCCATACCTTTTGGACTAGCTTGTGCCTAAGCTTAGTTATTGACTTGTATGGTAGGGTGTTCAATGAGGTTTTGGTGTAATTTGGTAGGGGTCTGTGTAGTTTACATATTGATTTAGCTAAAGGATAACAAAGGATAATTTGGTATTTATTTAAGGAATTCTGTACCTTATAAGCACATGGACCCAAGACCACGTTCTCTAATGATCACTTTGGAAGGTAAGGAATTTTCTTGGATTAGTAAGTTATTATAAAAAAGTTGTAGGAAGTTTTTCCAAGATACATATTTCCTTTGACCTGCCTCACCAAGAGGAGTTTAGCTTTTGAAGACACAAATTGGGAAACTATTATTTTAAAGGACCCACAAAATTAGTTACCTTGGAATAACTACCATTAGTTTTCCAGTTAGGCTACGAGGACGTTACCTATTATAAGAATGGTTTGAAACTTGATTGACCATAGATTATTGGTTTGTTGTCCCCTACAAGAAATTGGAGCTTAAGACAATAAAGATTAATTAAGTTTGAATGTCCGATGATTTTTGTTTTTTCTTGTGCTCTTTTTAAAAATAAGAATGTTGTTGACACTAAATCATGGCTTTTGGTATTAGAATGCTTGGGATAAAGGCATTGGGAATACATGTAACTTCTATGGAAATACCTTGTAGTGTGTTGTAGTAAGATATCCAACAATGAAGAAGAATCAAGACTAAGTCTAAACATATCAATTTGAACCTGAAAAGATTTAACTCAAAAGTATATTTAAGATTTTGATATAATATGAGGATGAATTTCACCATTATTTATGCTCAATGATCAAGAGTTTGGTGTTCATTAAGCTTACTCCATTAGGGCATAAGGCAAGGATCCTATAAATTCCGTTTGATGAAAAATGACTTAATAAGGATAAGTTAATACCTAACTATAAGAATCAAATTGCTAAATATATATTTATATGGCCAACAGATTGAAGTACTTGATAAATTTGGGTAGTAGATAAGCAATTAAATGCTTATATGAAAGGATATAAAGATTTGAAACAGATTAATAACAGGGCAAATATTTATCTTCCGAGAAAGGAAATTTAAAGAAGGGTAAATTTATTAAGGAAGAAGGAGATTTTAAGTTCACTTTGGGTCTGAACCTTGCATATATATGGTTCCAGAAATAGAAATTTTAAAAGGCTAATATCTGTGTTATGAAATTTATATTTTTGGGGATTTCACAAAAAATACTATTTTGAAAGGAAATTGGTTAGTATCTCTATGAGTAATAAGTCCTCTAAGTGATGCTTTTCAAATAAGATTTGAAAAGGGTAAAAAATCAAGATTTGGAAAAAAATATATAAAGAAAGTTTAAAAAGAAGTACGGCCTTATAGGGTTGGAAAACATAAGTGGAACAAATAGAGTAATACATGACCGTAAAGGTAAAGGACCGAAATTGGAATATAGATACGGTAAAGTGACTCTACTTGGAAGGTAGATATGCTCTTAAATTTTTAAAACCAAGTTATGACATGACTTAGTCGTAATATACTAGTTTAGGGTAGCAAACATAAACTTTAGAGATAAGTGGATTAACTTACTCGAGAGATTTCTTTCTGAAGTATTTACGATGGGTAAGATGGCAAAGCTCTCCGGTGGATTTGGAACATTCATAAGAGAAACCACTCAGGTTGGTAGTTTGGAGAAAAGTACGAGTCACTAGTGAGCTATCATGTGATGAGGCATTGATAAATTTAACCATAAATCTTTCATCTCATAGGGAGAACTTCTAGTTATAGCAACTTGGGTATCTTCGAAGAATTAAAACTTCTTGCCCGTGTTATTTTGACAAACATTTCCTTTTAGATATTTTAACATAAGCTTTTTTGCTTTGATTAAGCTCAGTAACAACCAGCATTTTAACAGTTAGATATTTTAATATTTTATTTAAATATTAATTGTTAGTTATCCAATTAGTGGTTCCAAATGGGATTTTTCACAAATGACCAAATCTGGACTTGGAACTGCATCTATTGGCTCTGTATTGTTTGTTACATGAGGAGTAAGTATATGGATCGCTATATTTCAAGTTCAGACCTGTTGTTGTTAATAACGATCTTGATATGCATGTAAATTGTCATTCCGAAGGCACAACATCGAATTGCGATGAAATTTATATTTTTTGAATCGTATTAGGGAGTTTTTGCATGCTGTCAAGTTTCGTACCAAACAGATGTACTATTCGACGAGGCATAAACCAAACATGTTTAAATCTATGTAAGAAACTAACATTGTATTCGAGATTTAAAAACTAACTTTTGTGTATGATGGAATTAGGTCCTAAAACCTTTTCCATTGGTCTTGAAATGGCCGTCCGAATTGTTTTGATCATAATATTCGATATGTTTGGGGTTTGCGAGATTTTGAGTCTGGTGAATAGTGTTTTGAAGGAGGCTGTATAAGCTTCTCCTTCTATTCACTTTGGATCTCAAGCTTTCACCTCTCCATCAATGGCCGAAAATGGCTGAATTGATCTGTTCACTTTTAGCCGAAACACCCAACATGAACTTAACGGCGCCAGGCGCTCATCGATCGAACGTCGGAGGTGGCCAGAAAACTCCAAAATCTCACGCAGATCCGTTTCTTTATTTTTCTTGTTGCGGCTTCCTTGTCGAGAATCATCTCTTGGCACCAACAACAAAGTTATAGAGGATTGAAAATCAAAGAAATTGGCACTGGCTTTAGGAACGTCAGAGTTCGTAAGAAGGAAAAATCTTTGTTTTAGTGATTTCTATATTTTTAGTTTTTCCGTGAATGGAGTGTGGTCGGGCGACAAGTTTTCTGGTGAGGGTAGTCTGGAGGGAGGCACTTCAGATGGTGGAGATTGGATGACTATTGGTTTCATGGTTGACTTGTTTGCTTAGTTTAGCATAAAATGTCATTCGTAGGTCACTTAGTATTAGGAAATATTTCGTTCGTTAGAGTTTGGCGTGCTTAACGATCGAACACACATGTTGGTGTATCTTGGTTGTATGCACAAAGATGGTAGACTCAAATGGATGAGATATATTCTCGATGGAGCTTCAGAGCACATGGTTGGATTCCATGATAAAGTAGTAGTGGAGCTCGACATCAGATCTAAAGGCTTGAATGGAGCAAAGAAGTTACAAGAAGGAGTGGACCTTAGTTCGACCTAGTCTAGATCGACATAGTCGATCCGGAGGTGGTTTGACTAATCTCGGATCGACTATGTCGATTTGTATCTGGATCGGCCAAGTGGTCAAGTCCGGATTGACATGGTCGATTTGATGTCAGCTCGAACAAGTTTAGATCGGCTATGCCGATGCAGATCCAGTTTTACTATGTCGAACAAGAGGTTGGCTGACCCTAGGATGGGCCGAACCGGGGGAAAGATGACGAGGTATCCTCAAGGGAAGGAGTTCTTATGGCAAGAAGTTGGATTTCATGATGAATATTGGACGTTATTCCTCGGATATGTATTTAAACAAATTTGGTTAAATACACGATTCAGGTAGTCGTTATCGATTACCACCGAGTGGTCGATATCGATTACTATTATTGTTGGCAATTTGGCCAATTTGACGTTGACGACGAGATGACTGTAAGGAGTAGGATATGATGGTTCGTTTGATAGTGGTTTCGACACGATGGCCCTTCGAGTAGTGGCTCTAACTTGAAGTGAGGATGTGGTGCTTCTATGCAGTGATGTGTCATTCGACGATAATGATTCTAGGATGATGGAGCTAGGCTGCTGTGATAGATTGCTTTTCTCCGAGATGCAGAAAAGACGACATCAAGTCTTATTGAGGTGATTGTCAGATATAGAGAAATGAGAAGCACATGTTGATATCCTATGACATACGATGACCAAAGGGGATAGTCCCCATATTGAGACGACTTCAGATGGGAGTCTTATAGACAATCTAGTAATGGATTATGTTGTGGAGAACTTGTGAAAAGGGGTTATGGTATTCGTGACTTTGGTACACCTTATAGAGTGGCATAATGAAAGATCAGAGCAAATGCAGTGTGGACTGATTGTCTTGGACCCCAAAGCCAATACATTGTTGACATGGTAAGGATATTGACTACAGCTCATGCGGTGTGGCATAGTGATAGTTAGGGAAGAGCTCATGCGATGGGGCCTACCAATGCATTGATTGATTGGGTGACCGGAGTAATAGATATCATACGCTTTACACACCGAGTGAGTGAATATGAGGTTGAATGATGAATGCTATGGATGTTTATTTATTTATCATTACTATTGCTTAGACATCTATCACAACATTTCTATATAAGCTTTATCATAGTATAGCATACATCGATTATTATGTGTTTATTGTGTGAATGTAAGGGCAGGGAGGGTATGATTCCCCATACTTTTGTGCCTGGTCTATTGTAGCGACTTTTATAGTACTTTGAGATTTTTTTATCGCCCACACAAGACTTTTTTTTGATCTAAAGTTTTATGTTCCCTCTTATTACTTTGGGTGCTCATCGACGATATTAACTAGCCAGACCGAGTAGTAGGTTTGAGTACTATTTGAAACTGTGCGGGTGGACTCACAGGAGGTGACGGATTACATATCTATACTTGTATTATATCTATTTATTCTGCTATGTAGCACTGTGAGGCTTTGGCAGTGTTAGTGTTTTATTTGAGATAGTTGATCAATTGAGTTTAACTTTTGTATAAACTCTATTATTATTCTTTATAACTATATGAATCTAGGTATTATCAATATATGGTTCGTATAGTTATTACTATCTCGCCTGTTTTGTATCTGTGATTTGATTATTAAATATTATCTGATGCGTTGCAAGATACATGATAGGTTCTATGGTTGTGTTTATGTTCTGTCCTCTTCTTTTTCCTTCTATTCTTTCTTTTTTCCTTCCTTTCTACTATTTCTTTCTCTTGACGACCACTTTACATTAACCGGGTGCTTGTGCAGCACAGATTTTTAGTTCTAAGCACTATTGGTGTACGACGGGTCCTTACTCTTAGTATCAGAGCTTAGGTTTTGTTATTTAACCTCAGCAGTGCTGCGTTTTAGAGTTAACATATATGAGAAAGCACATATTTGTATATATTTTGGTTTTCAAATCTATATATTATTAGTATATATAATAAGGGTCGTTTTGCATGCAAGTGCCATCGGTATAGTTTTCTCTATTAGCGACTGATCCCTCCAATTTTGAACGATCTAATAAATGAGAAATACTTCTAATTTCTCTGTTTTGGAGTTGAGAGTCAGACATAATTGGGAAGTATTAGTCTCAATTTATAGTTTTGCTTTCAGTAATGTTACAATCTATTATCTGGGCTTCCCTTTAAATCTTAAACTAGTTATGGTTCTCAAGTACGGCGAGACAAATATGTCGCTTTATGTGGATGCTTATGTTTCCATGTGGCATACTGTTCCTTGTAACGGAATCGACTGTTGTGGTGCAAAAATTGTTTAGGCTCTCGCAAGGGTTTTCTTTTGATGGCTTGGATTAGAGTTAAATGAATTAGGAGTTTACTCCTAAGGGACTCTAAGATTGAGCCTGAATTTTTCACGAGTCTTTATCATTCCGAGTTTTTGAATTCGATTTTCTCGAAACTAGTTCACTTCAAAGTGGTATTGTACTGATATCTTTGGGTTCAATGAGGTTTCATTGATTCAAGCGATATGTTTGTGTCAGAGATCATGACTGAATTTGATGTGATATCAAAGTAAGGTTAATTCTCTCTATTGTTACTCTGAAGTTTGGAGTTTGTAGCTGGGTTGAGTGATCGACTTGGAGAGTGGTCGATTTCATTCTGAGGGGATGGCGGTTGGAAGAAGCCGATCGAGTAAGCTCACGATCTTTGAGCTTGCGCCCAGTTTGGAAATTCATCCTTCTTTGTCAGGACGAATCGTGGAGACATATGTGTTTATTATTGTTCCCATTCCTTCAAGTGCTTCTTTAATGAAGCGAGAAATAGAGATGTCATTGCTTGATATATGTTTCCATCAATTGTGTTTCCATACGTATTTTAGTTTGGCATCGAGATTCATCATTCCATTTGATCATGTGATACGATATATGGAACAAGATTAGGACTCATGGATTGATTTATCTCTCTTGATTTTGACTTACATGTCGAGGGCTCAATTAGATTATATATGTATGTAACATCCCATGTTTGGTCGCTAGAGATTAATACTGGGGATGACTGCAGCATCAATAGCAGTTAATTCTGGGCCTCAGGGTAGGGGAGTGTTACAACATAGCTAGTCTATTCTTGATAGTAGTATACATGGTTCGTCAAAACTTAAATTCATCGAGTCATGATTGTACATTTGCTAAATTTGTTGCGTGTTAATTGTTGAGCTTAACTGGACTTAATATTTAGTTCAATTACTAGGGGATACGGAGTATAGGTGGTAGTGAGAGGTTGTTGGTGACGATAGTGGGCTAGGACATGATCTTTAGTAGTTAGTCATCCTGAGTTAGCGATAGTGGGCTAAGACTTAGATCTTCAATGGGCGGGTCGCTTGTGATTGGATGATAGCGGGCTGAGACATCATTTGAGCTAGTAGTTTGAGAGTATCTGGACACATTCACTGACTAGATTGCCACAATGCCCGAGTCGAGTATGGATATTCTTTTGGTTGGGAATCCCAAGGGGATTTTACCGATTGCGAGTAGTTGATTGGTCCACGCCGATTACAGCATTGTATAGGTTGCTTTGATCGTGATTGGTAGTTGGACTGTTCGGGCCAACCACTAAATTGACCTATTTGAGATTGGTTTGTTGGATTTTCACTTTCCAGTGAGAAAATGGAGTGCTTAGGTCATGTTATCTCAAGTAGGACGCGTTGTGAGCCCTACGAAAATTTGGATGGTTCGGAAGTTAGAGTTAACTCATAAGTGTGTTGGTTTCTCATTTCGAGTAGAAACGAGAAGGCGATAGTACCCATTGGTTGTGTGAGTGGTTTAAGTGCAGTTTGTTTCCAAGTGGGAGCTTGTTGCATTAGTCAAAAACCAAAACCGCATAAGGAATATTCTACTCACGATTTAGAGTCGATGGTGATTGAGTTCATTTAGTGAGTTGGAGGCAGAATTTACTAGAGAGGGGGTTAGAGTTGTTGGTGATGTCGTATCACTGGGATTTCTCTTCCCTGAGAGGTATCTCAACCTTTACTAGCACCAATGGTTGAAATTCTTATCCTCTTATGAGTATGAGTTTCCTATAGGTATGTACAGGAAATGTAAGTTGTTTGTGTGCGTCAAGTTGGAGGTGTACCATTTTTGAAGCGATACCCTATCAGTGAATGTCACTTGTGTTATTACTGTTTATGATTCCATAACTCGAGGTGAGGTAGTGCGGACTCGACTGAGGTAATCGGTTCCATGTTGAGAGGTATTGTTTTTTTTTCAGCATCATGAGAATGGGTTGATTACACGTTCATTTCATAATGAATGTGTAACAACCCGCTCGGAATGGACCTAAATTTCAACCCAAAAAGGCAATCGAATTAGAGCCATTCTAAATGTTTCGTTGGTTCCTATAAGGAAATGGTATAACAAGTATAATAGAGCATACTAAAAAAAATCAGAATCTCACACGACGAAAGGGATAACATATAATAACTTAAAATAAATGCATCTATAATTAAAACCATCATGATTGTCGGCTACAACAAGTCTCATGCAATAATAGGTACATCAATAATAATTACCACAGTACAATTATACTGCTATAAATAATGACTAATAGCTATTGGGCCTCCATTGTAACGTTCATCTCCAAGGTTATCACAGATCTAAGTGTTCCCACATACTATCCTGTTTATATGTTAAGAGGAGGGAGGTCCGAACATAAAATTCTAGTGAATGAAATACATATAAGATTAGGACTAACTATTTCCTATATTTTGGAAGTATAAACTTTTCTTGTTATGTATACATAACAAATATACACAAAATTAAATATATTAGGCGAATACTCTAATAGTCACTTAAGGACTATATGTGAATCTAAGTGCGGACGTGCTTAAAGTCACTTAATACCCCCACAAGAAAATTTAAGGGGCAACATTCTTATAGTCATTTAATACCCCCACGAGGCTGCTATTCCTAGTCACTTAAGGTCATTTACTAATTTATTAAATCTAGACATCGTTATAGTCACTAAATACCCTATGGAGGACCCCGGCCACTTAAGACCTCGTATGTAGCGTCAACGTCATAAATAATTTCTCTTGTAGGTCGAGAAGTAGTAGCGACAACTTACTACCCATGTTTGGGTCAGGAACTCAACTTCATTTGAAAAGAACCCTCCTGATAGATCATCTTGTTACTACCTGTTGTCCCTATAGGTGAACTCCTACCCACTCAATACTCCCCTTAGACGGTGATTCCTTTAAGCCATATATATACATACACACACATAAATACACACACACACACATATATATCCCGTCCCTAGGTTGGCCCTCACTATCCCTTAAATAAGAAGCGGACATTACATGGAGAACTATCCTACTTATGTTATCGTCTATTAAGACCATTTAATACCTTATTGGAGTAAGGCAGACCCAACGAGCATTTAAGTCCTTTGTAAGGGTAAACCCCATGACTTAGGTCCTAATATAAGGAGTGAACCTTAGGAATGGACCTAGTCTTAACTACTTAATACCAAAATCAGGGTAGGTAAGCCACTTAATATCTTTTCTCCAAGGAAGGTTTACATCACACAAATATACACACACACACACACACACAAATACACTAGACATCTCACATTAGACCAACCGTTTGTAGATGCTGGATTTGTCGGGCGGTTCCAAACAGGCTTCCACTATAAGTTGGGCCTAACCTGTATCATGATGTACTAATTATAATGCCCTATGGCATTTAGACCTCTCACATTAATCGGGATTACTTGTAGATGTTGGATGTGTCGGTCAGTTCTAGGCAGACTTTTACTAAAGTAATGGTTAACCTCGTGGCTATGTGTCATTATTATATTTGAAGCCATTAACACACATAAACATATAAATTCCTATCGGGACATTTGAATTCAAATTCCTTATTTAACTGTATTTATTACACATTTAATACGTATTAAATTACGTTGTTTATGCTATATATACATGAGCGTGATTTAAGCGAACGCAATTTACGTCCTAGCCACATTTTGAAATGTCAATTCCTATTTCAAATTAAAAGTGTACAAGTTAGTATTTCCTATATTTCCTTCAATCATGGCATAAATATGCATATTAACATGTAACAATCAAGATGGTGAAAACAACAATAGCAACACAGAACTTGCAATCTAAGTTTTGACTTGATTATGTAAATAATAAATGATGAACAAAGTGCCATATATCCAGTATATATAATTCCTACTTTTTAACTGATTCACTTTTTTTGTATGTTTACGCACAAAACCTTAACACTTGGATATCTTGTAAACAATACGTTAAATACTCTATTTGGAAACTAGAGATTAAAAACCTATTCAAATTTATAGTTCCATCCAAATCTTAACCTTTTGCATAAAGTCATACGTGTGAAATTGTACAAAATAAAATAAGATGAATCTGACGAAATATAAAGAATTGTACAACACTAATCATGTTTCTCTTTTATTAATTTAATAATCCCAAAACCACAAAACAAATAGATTGACAATTTCTTCGTACAAAAAATGAAAATGGAAGATTTGACGAATTTTGTATTGTTTTCTTTTCGTAATAACTCAAATCTTCCTATAAACAATAATCCAACTTTAAACTAACAAATCATAGAAAATAGCATCTTAAATGAATTCCACTCACGATGTTGTAAGAATGAGCAACAATAGAATTAAGTAGAATAAGTTTTGGATTTGGCCTTCATAAACAATCTTGCTCTAACCATTCAAATATATATATATATATGTATATATATATATATATAAGAATAACATATTCCAATCCTATATATATAAATCTTAATGCAAGAATATATCTAGATCTAAAATAATAGAATAAAAGATATAGAATAGTTTACGAAGATAGAAGAAGAACCTAAATCATTTTCCTTTTTTGGAATTAACAATGGCAGAAAGGCATCATGGAGGCGTGAAGAAGAATGGTTGTAGTGTTTTGAGTGAGGGTTTGAGGTCTTATTTATAGTTGACATCATGTATATGAACCGTTAGACTCAATAGATTTAATCTAAGCATCCCTTAATGAAATTATAAATAAGTCCTCCTTTCAGAAAACACCCTTACTGAGCACCCTTAAGGTGGGCGGTATGTTCCCCTTCTAGAGTGGCGGTCAACCCCCTTCTGGGTTCGAGCCCAGGAGATAACGTCTCATGTATGTTACTTTTTATTAATTCCTTGACTTTTTCTGACTAATTTCTTGCCTTATATTAATTATTCTTTTCCCTATTGTGTATAAATATATATACACAAATTTGAATTCAAAAAGAATATTCTTTTCATGTTTATCCAAATTAATATATTCGAGGTTTGTATATTTATTTGTTTGAAATTCAAACTTTATACATTAATATATATGTACAACTTGATTTACTAATATCTATTGCATACAGACTCCTTTTTCAGTAAATAAAATATGAAAACGGATCAAATCTCGCCACGAACGCAACTTCAATACTTTCGTAGCCCAATTCTTGATTACTCAAAATTTCTTTTTCAACCCATTAGTTTATTATTGATTTTCCTTATTTATTTTAAATTATATTATCGTATGTCTACTTTATGCTTATTTTACGGGGTGTTAAAGAATGCGATGTCAACTAGTGATAGCTGGATGGGAAGGATCGAATAGTTTTCTATAACCATTCGAGATTTCCTAGTGATTGTGGGAACGGATGTCAATGGTTCCCATTGATAGATTACAACGAAAATTAGGAATAGTATGATAGCACTCGAGTTATACTTGATTCATTGAGGAGAGATGCTAGAATTACTATTCTCTATTTTTGAAATGGCAACCAAGTTATCGAGTCATATATGGATTGAATTTAATATTTGATGTCTCGCATTAGTTAGGTTAGTATCCTACATTGTAGGATAGGTATGTATGTTATTTTTAATAATTGCTATTAATTTGCTTATGCATGCTTGATTGATGATGTTTGCATGCCCATTTATGCTTTTATGGTTGTTAGGCATACAAGATAATTATGTTGTTATTGTATTGTTTATTAGTCGAAATAAATTCCATAAACAACTTGACATGCTCGTGTTAGATAATTTAGTTTATTTAACAGGATTTAACATGTGTACATGCCCAGGTACAAATAAGTAAGATTTGATTAGCTTGGATGTTAATTTGTTTTATTTTTTCATCTAAATGCTAAGCTTGCTTGAAAACAAATATACTGTGCAAGTTGAGTTGTGGTTTTTGATATTACTTTGGTGATTTTGTGCCCCAAATATAGGTAGCCACATTTGGGCTTTTGATGAGATGAGCTTTGCGTGGCAATTTAGTGTTTTCCAGATTAACCCGTACATGGGAGGCGCTGCCAATTTTTTTCATACATTTTGGCATATTTGGAAAGAAATCCAATATGCGATGCTAAGTTGGTTTGTTTTCCAAATATTAAGTTGTCACTTTTGCCTTTCGATATCAAGTTGTCGGGAAACGAGTGCACAATTTAGAGGTTTGGTTTGGCTGCATCAATCCCAAAATGAAATGATTGTTGCGAGTGCTAAGAGACGATTTGTCTTCCGTTGTCGGTTATTCGAGAGCGTGGGGTTGTGATGTTTGTCCTTGAGGATTTCAGGGATGAAATTCTTCAAGAGGGAAAGAATGTAACAACCTGTATTTTAACGATTGGATATTTGAATATTAATCGTTAATTATCCAATTAGTGGCTCAAAAATAAAATATTTCATAAATGATCGAATCAAGACTTTGGGACTAGTTCCATTGAGTCTGGATTATTCGTTACGTAAGGAATAACTATATGGATTGCTACATTTCGAGTTCGAACAAACTGACGATCATAACAATCTCGATATGCACGTAAAATGTCATTTTGGAGGAACAATATCGGATTGCAATGAAATTATTTTTCGAACTGTTGTAGTGAGTTGTTGCACGTTGTCAGATTTCATAGCGAATGGATGCACGGATCGACGTGGTGTAAATCAAACATGTGTCAATTTCTATAAGAAACTGACGTTGTATTCGAGCTTTAAAGCTAATTTTTTTATATGACGAAATTAGGTCCTGAAACCTTTTGCATTGGTCTCAGAATGGTTGTCCAAATTCTTTTGAGTATAAGGTTTGATATGTTTGGGGTTCGGGAGATTTTGGGTTTGATGAATAGTGTTTTGAAGCTGGCTATATAAGCTTCTCCTTCTCTTCACGTAAGATCTCAAGCTTCTAACTCTTCATCAATGGCCAAACTGATCCATCCATTTTTAGCCAAAAGACACAACATGAAAGAAGACGCGAACTTAACGGCGCAGTTGGACATTGGAAATGATCGAAAATCGCCCAAATCCTACGTAAATCTATTTCTTTATTTTTCTAGCTGTGGCTTCCTCTTCGAGAATCAGCTCTTGGAAACAATAACAAAGTTGTAGAGGATTGAAAAACAAAGATAATGGCGCTAGTTTAAGGTCAGTCGGATCTCATATGAAGGAGAAACATGTGTTTTAGTAATTTTGGGTTTTTCCAGCAAACGAAGCATGTTGGATGACCAGTTTTCTTTTGAAGGTCATCTGGAGGAAGGCGCTTCAGATGGTGGTGATTTGACATCGATTGGATGGGCGAGGTGGCGTCAACAACTTAAAGAAGGTGGGTGGTTTAGGTGATTGGCAGAATACATGGTTTGGTGGCTCGATGTTAGTGTTAGTGGGGGTGGCAGAGGGGTTATGGCGGCATCCGGTGGTCCAGAGCCACTGTGGTGGTTGATGGAAGGGGGATTCAAGCTAGGTTCGACTATGTCGAACCGAAACGGGGGCGATCTAGGATAAGTGAGCAAGAAAGGCAATTAGCGTAGGCTAATTGCATTTTAATTACGTTATATATATTATTGTTGTAACACTTACATCTTTTGAGTACGTTATCAGATTTGAACGTGGTTTCAAGCGTTGGACTTGTATTGATGAGCTCTACGTTTTAGAGAAGATTTGTACAGATTTGGTTGAGGTGAGTGATATTATATCTCATTATACTATAGTCGTCGTAGAGAATTGATATTGATGTTCACATGTGATTTCTAATTGTAAAATGGATATCTAGGATAGGGGAACCTAGTAAATAGTAAATAAAATGTTAAAAGGTAATTTCAGTAGCCTTGACCATGATTATGACATATTTCCATATTGTGCACTACTGTGCGTGCTATTTCCTTGTTTGCACACTATTACACGATGTTTCAGTTATATAGCTAGATTTATACTATTTGGATATATACTTCACTTTGAATTGATATAAATACGCTAAGTTTGATCTATTATGATCATTTTAGATGTTTGTTTTCTAGTTTAGGATTTGGATGACTATTGGTTGCATGGTTGACTTGTTGATTAGTTTAGCATAAAACATCATTTGTAGGCGACTTAGTATCAGGAAATATTTCGTTCGTTAGAGTTTAATGTGCTTAACGATCAAACGCACATGTTGGTATATCTTGATTGTACTCACAAGGATAGTAGAATCGAACGGAGGAGATATATTCTCGATGGAGCTTCAGCATGGTTAGATTCGATGACAGAGTAGCAATAGAGCTCGACATTAAATTTGAAGGCTTGAATGGAGCAAAGAAGTCACAAGACGGAGTGGATCTTTGTTCGACGAAGTCCGGATCGACATAGTTGATACATAGCTGGTTCGACCAATCCTAGATCAGCCGATGGCCAAATCCGGATCGACATGGTCGATCCGGAATCAGCTTGACCAACTCTGGATTGGCTATGCCGATTCGGATCTAGTTCGACTATATCGATTTGGAGGTGGGCCAACCCAAGGATGGGCCGATACAGGGAAAGGTGATGATGGTGGCCTCAAGGGAAGGAGTTATTCATAGTGGCATTCTTCTTGGATAATAAATGCCAGAAGTCTTTCCTTGAATGTATATTTAACCAGATTTGGTTAAATACATGATCTAGGTAGTAATTATAATTACTACCAAGTGTCCAATATCAATCACCACTTTTGTTGGCCATTTGGCCAATTTGACATTGATGTTGAGGTGATTGCAAAGAGCATGATATAATGGTTCATTCGATAGCAGTTTCGATACGATGATCTTCGATCATTGGCTTTAGCTTGATGCAAGGATGTGGTTCTTCTACGCAATGATGCATCATTCAACGACAATGATTCCAAGATGATTGAGCGAGGCTGCCGCGATAGATTGCTTTTCTTCGAGATGTAGAGCAGACGACATTAAGTCGTATTAAGGTGATTGTTAGATAGAGAGAGATGGGAGACATAGGATGATATCGTATGATATACGATGACTGTCGGGGTTACTGGTATTCGTGACTTCGGTACACATTAGAGATAGTGGCACAATGACGGATCAGAGCCAATGCGGTGTGAACATGGTAGGATTATTTACTACAGCTCATGTGGTGGGGCGTAGTGATAGTTAGGGTGGAGCTCATGCGACGGGGTCTACTAGTGCATTGATTGATTGGGTGAGTGGATTATTGGATGACATATTCTTTACGCACTGAGTGAGCGAATGTGAGGATGGATGTTATGGATGCTTATTTATTTATTTATTTATTATCACTAGTGCTTAGACATCTATCATACTAGTTCTATATAAGGTTTATAATATATATCAGTTATTATGTGCTAACACTATGGATGTCGAGGTAGGGCAGGTATGATTCTCTGTACTTATGTGCATTGTTTATTATTGCAACTTTTATAGTACTTTGAGATTTGTTTATCGCTTACAACATACTTTTGTCTGATTTAAAGTTTTATATTCCCTCTTATTACTTTGAATGCTCATCGACGATGCTAATGAGCAGATCAAGTAGTAGGTTTGGTTACTATCTGAAGCTGTGTAGGTGGACTCACACGAGGTGACAGTTTACATATTTATACTTGTGTCATATCAGTTTATTCTATTTTGTAGAACTGTGAACCCTTGACAATGTTAGTGTTCTATTAGAGACAGTTAATCAGTTGAGTTTATCTTTTGTATAAACTCTATCATTACTCTTTATAACTATTTGAACCTGTGCACTCTGATTATATGGTTCGTATAACTATTACTGTCTCGCTTAGTTTGTATCTGTAATTTGATTATTATATATTTGAGGTGTGAGATACACAAAAGGTTCTGTGGTTGTGTTTATGTTTTATCCTCTTCTTTCTCTTCTTTTTCCTTCTCTTCTTTCTTCTTTTTCTTCCTTTCTACTATTTCTTTCTATCGGTGATTGCTTTACATCGACCGGTTGCTTGTGCAATGCATATTTTTAGTTTTAAGCAGTGGCGGTGTATGGCGAGTCATCATAGGGTCTTTCTTCTAAATATCATATGGAGGATTATATTTTAGGATTAAGCCTATGGATGATAGGATTGATCGAAAACATGTTGCTACAACATATTATGTATGATGTACACAAGTGACTGCAATGCAAGTGGTTGCTAGCGGATACAGTGGATGCATAACACACACTAGACACTATTAGAGACTAGCTAATTAGAACATCAACATATGAATATGGATGTGTGGGCATTTTTACTTTATTTCCATTAGTTATATAATGGATGATTATAAAGTGATTGTCGCATATGAATGATGTTTGAAGCACATATATAAAACTATACGTCATCATTAGGATTTTTTTTCCATACATTTGGATACATTGCACAAGCATAATTGCATAAAAAGAGGTCAACTGAATTAGTAAGCTGTCTAATCTTTTGCATTAGTTAGGGACATATACACTACACTATTACATAACTACATAAATTGCATTAGAGAACTTAATGACAATAAATGATAATGGATTATGTTTGAGTAGACGATAGCAGGTATTTAATGATAATACAGATCTCATTCTTCAGTCCTTAAAGATTGCAGCAACGAAATCCTTTAAGGAGCAGAGAATGTGACAACAATCAGAATGATATGGTGGCAACAACCAGAATGATATATAATTTAATCGTGTAAATGCCATGTCAGGTGCACCGATCAGAATCAGAACAAACCAATTACCAAATCCACCTATCATGCTGGCATCACCATAAAAAAGATCATTAATAAAGCATGAGAAGTTATTAAAACATTATAAAGGTGATGATTCCCGCCAAGAATTTGATCGTCGGGTCAGGCTAATTCCATATAAATTAGTACGGAGAAGCCATGTGCCCATGCAACGCTTGAGCATTCCTTTGCACCCTCTGTTCCTCTTTAGGAGGCATCCGCCGCAGATAAACTACCCACCTCAAAGTGTCCCCCCCCCCGAATGATCGGTGCGGCGGTTAGGCATCCTTAGACGAAAGAGTGGTCTTTCAGGATTGGTCGTCCCTCCCTTGTTAGAGCTATGCTACCTCCCACCTATCCCACACATTGGATCAAGGTTGTCACTGCGAAGCTATAGCCAGGAAGGTGCACGGGGTCTTACTATCTAGCCATTGGTACTCCGCATCTTCACGGAGAATTCAATTTCACCGGGTCCATGTCGGAGACAGCTGGGCAGTCGTGTTTTTACGATATGGTAATTAATTAACAAAATAAAAAGTTGTAAAATTGTCAGAATATACAGACTTGTAGCATTGGGTCTGTTGAAATTTTCTGGTCAATTTACATATTCGGTTTTGCGAGAAATAGACTTAAAATGAAGAAGTTATAAAAAAATGAAAATCAAAGAAAACAAAAAGAAAAAATTACCCAGCATAGGTCGACCCACCCAGCCATTTGCGTGCAACTCACGCCAAGTTGGATATGTAAATGGCCGAGACGTTTCTATTCGTAACTATGCCGAGTTTTCTTGTTTTCATTCATTTAAAATCAAACTAATGATGAAATGGCAAGTTCCTATTGGTCGCATGACATGGCTAGCCTAAATTTAATCTAAAAACCCAATAGACTAAGATTCCTAGCCTAACCTATAAATAAACCCGTGGACCTGACTCCCTCCTCACAGCATATTCTCTTCCCCGCTGGGTTCTCTCTTTTTGAGATGGACTTGACCTAAAGATTTTAGGAAGATTTGTTAAAATAAATGTGTTGTACACACGCACATATTTATACCCTTTTAGATGCGGGATGTACAAGGGCCAGGGAGGAAAGCTTTGGACAAGGCGAGTTCGTAATTATTTAGATTTTTAATAATTTAGGAAAATAAGGTTTCCAATAGTTGTAGAGTTTTATGTAGTTTTTCTTTGCAGTTTTAATTAGTTTTCCCTATGTTAGTATTTTTTCTTGGTCTCTATCAATAATTTATTTTCTTTAGTTTTTCAGTCGTTATCTTACAGTTTTATTTTACTACTATAAGATATTCTCACAGTCTTCTTTCGACTTTCTATTTTTTAGTTATCTTACAATTTCCATACCTTTTTGTAGTTTATGCCTAAAACATGCCTATATCTGTAAATGTTAGTATTTTGACGACTGATGTAATCCTTTTATTTTGCACGTGGAAATAATAGAATTAAAGAATACTATGAAAATGTGGTTTAAGCATATGAGACTAAATTTATAGAACAATGTGCATAAAAAATAGAGCTATAATCAAAATAGATTTGACTGAGATATGCAAATTAAAGTAGATTTGCAATTAAATTATGACATAAGTTGTAATTGGAAAATGTAACACCCCGAAATTTTAAATATTAAAATTAACAAATTTAGGAATACTTAATTGTTAAAGTGAGAAATAAGGGAAACGGATTAAGCCATTGCGTTCGTCTTGAAATTTTGCTTGGAATAGAGTCCAAGTTTTCAAAAATCGGACTTCGTATGAAGAAGTTATGGCCCTCGGAACCATCAGAAATTTATATAAAACAATTCAGAAAATTAAATACCAAGGCAAGTCGACCTGGGGGTCGACCTACCCTAGGCCAGGTCGACCAGGGGGTCGACCTCCCTATATACGGGTCGACCTGGGGGTCGACCTACCCCACGGGCAGATCTGAAATGTGATGATTTCTGACTCTGTGCTAAGTCATTAGGGCTGATGTGGCTGTTCTAGATAACACTATCTAGTCATGGATGGTTGGGATTGTTCCTATGATAATCTAACGGCTTAGATTGATTCAAACTTCTATAAAAGAGTACCTAGACTCAAACCCTAAATCAAAACAAATTTTGTCTCATGGCCACCATGCTGCAGCTAGGATAGTTCTCCTTCCTAAAGCTTAGGGATTAGCAAGTCAGAATTCTAATTCAAAAGAGGAAAAAATCATTCTCTTCTCTAACCTATCTTTGTGAGTACTATTTCTTTCACAATATAATTAATAAATTGATTATGATGGGTTGTAATTGGATTATGAGAACATGTCTGTTGAATCACGTGATGTTGTTTAACTTTGTTATCTTATGTTGGTAGATCAATTCCATATTTAACTTGATTCATTTTATATGTGAATCTTATGCAAGTTTGGGATGTTAAATCATATGTTAATTTTATATGTGAATTTTATTGCAAGTTTGGGATGTTAAATCATATGTGAATTTTATGCAAGTTTGGAATGTTAAATCACGTGTTAATTCATATGTGAATTTTATGCAAGTTTGGGATGTTAAATCATATGTTAATTCATATGTGAATCTTATGCAAGTTTGGGATGTTAAATCATATGTTAATTTTATATGTGAATTTTATTGCAAGTTTGGGATGTTAAATCATATGTTAATTCTTATGTGAATCTTATGCAAGTTTGGATGTTAAATCATATGTTTATTCATATGTGAATTTTATGCAAGTTTGGGATGTTAAATTGTATGTTAGTTTGAATATGAATCTTATGCAAGTCTATATGTGAATTGTACACAAGTTTATATGTGAATCAAGTATATGCATATGCTAGTTTATGTGCAAAAACATGTGGTAAATTCATATGCAAGTTGTAGAAATCCATATGCAAGTTTAGGTGAAAAACTATATTCCCATTTTTGGGTGAAAATTATATTCATATATGAAAGTTAAGTGAGACCCGTAATTTATATATGCAAGTTCACAATTTCATGTTTAGATCTATATTTTGATCCATGGTAGTTTATGCAAATATATGATTCTATATGACCATTGTCTATGCAAATTATTGGTTATGCGAATTTATGTTATAATTCCTATATGCAAGTTAGATCTATTTTTATGTGCTATGGTAGTTGTGATGTTTCTTTTCTTTTTATGAGTTAGACTATTTGCGGGTCTAACATATTTCATATTAAACGTGCGAACGATGTGGGGGAAATGGGAAAATATTAAATATTAATATTGTGAATAGGCATAAAAATGGCTTAAAAGCATATAATAAATTTGAGACATTAATTGGCCTAATTTATATGCATAGAAATTATAGATATAATTTAGGTGACAATTATGGACATAGATTAATTTGGAAGTTATTGACAATTTTAAATGGAGATATTAATTCAAATCGGAGTCGAATAATAATATGTAATAATAAATGCCTAAGACATGAGGTTAGACTCGTTTATGGTGTAAGACTGCCCGAACCCGACCGGCAAATCCAACAACCAAAATGGTAGTCTAATGTGAGAGGTCAAAGGCATAAATTAAATGTGTAATAAACGCCTAAGACACGAGGTTAGACTCGTTTGTGGTATAAGACTGCCCGGACCCGCCCGGCACATCCAGCAACCACAAACGGTAGTCTAATGTGAGCGGTCAAAGGCATAATAAAAAATGCTTAGACACGAGGTTAAGTCTGGCTTGTGTTGGAAGTCTGCCCGGAACCGCCTGGCATATCCAGTGGCCACAAGCAATCGACTTAATATGGGAGGTCTGTGCATTAATAATTAATTAATGCCGATCAAAGACGAATATGAATGATAAACAGAAGTTTGGTTAAGTGGAGTAATTCTCTGAGTACCAATCTGATGTTGATTTCGGTCTTCGGGGTTGATACTTAGCGAGTTATTCTCTTATCCAATGTATCTGTGAACTAAGATGTACTTAATCATAAATTAAGTAAAACATGTTATATGATATATATATATATATATATATATATGTGATACATAACATGATAAGTGGATAGGGTTAAGACCAGCTTAACCAATAATCTGATAAGTGGATAAGGTTAAGACCAGCTTAACCAATAATCTGATAAATAGGTAGGGTTAAGACCAGATTAACCAATAATACATAAGTGGATAGGGTTAAGACCAGCTTAACCAATAATCTGATAAGTTGGTAGGGTTCAGACCAGCTTAACCAATAATATATATTAATTTGATAAGTGTGTAGGGTTAAGTCTAGCTTAACCAATAATATCTATATTAATCTGATAAATGGATAGGGTTAAGGCAAACTTAACCAATAATACATATTGATCTGATAAGCGGATGGGTTTAAGACCAACTTAGCCAATAATATATAAGTGGACTAGGTTAAGACCAGCTTAACCAAATATATATATATATATATATATATATATATTGATCTGATAAGCGGATAGGGTTAAGACAAGCTTAACCAATAACACATGTTGATTTGATAAGTGGGTAACATGGATGACATGTGGGATATAATCATTAACACTTAACTAAGATAAACAGGTGGTGGGACATGGGGTTAAGTGGATGACATGGGAGACATGTGAAATACGATTAGAGACACTTAACCAAATTGAAACATGTAAGAAGACATGAATAAGAAGGGGTTAAGTGGAAAATTCTAGTGGGGACCAAGCATAGGTGGAAAGCTTGTGTCAAGCATGAGGGACCCATTTCAAACCAGTAGCCTATTAAGTATCTTTGTGAGCTTGAGTTAGATCGAGGACGGGACACGCTTACTGGGTTTGATCGTAAGATGTCAAAACGGGTTAACGGTGGCAACGCAAGTCCAACGAGGTCATGTGCGTGCGTGGGCCCGGGCTGGTAGGTAAGACGTTGTTGCATCGTTTAGATATAATCCGTTCATCTTTAGTGGTATCGGGTTGCCACTGGGGAGTGATACACCTCACTGTGGGACCAACACGGTTATCTACGAGTTAGGGAGCCGATCGAATGGGGAAGGTAGTGGGTACGACTAGCGGAGATAGGAGCAGGCGGCACCTATGAAGACAGCTAGGAGTCCAACTACCATATTATGAATAAATGTTGTAATTAGAATGGGGAGGGTAGTTGGTACAACTAGTGGAGATAGGAGCAGGCGACACCTATGAAGACAACTTGGGGTATACGAAACTACCATTATTATTATTTTGTTCAGTAGGCGGGATCGATTTTTAGAGTGACTAGTAATGATGCAGTATGGTAATTATCCTATAATGATTAGGAGCGAGATTAACGCCAGAATATTCCTCTTGTTTGTTTTGTCTTGCCCACTTGCTTCACAGTCATTCCTTGTTTTACCAGTTTATGCTTTATACTAATTACTTTAATAATTATATTGTTAAAGTTATGGTACTCGCCAGACTTCATGTCTGACCCCCTTTGTTTTCGCCTCTTTTCTTCCTCCCCTCTCCCCCCAGGTTCTCAGTGTGGGACTAGTACTAGTGGAGCTTGATTTGGATCCTCCTCTCTCTTTTGGAAGTGCTTGGATTGCTCAAAAGTAAAGTTCATCTCATCTCTTTTATGGCCACTTATGTTGGGGTTATGCCTTTTACTTTATGTACTCAGAAAACAATTTGTCAAGATGGTTACTAAGTGTACTTGGTTTTTCTGTTGGTTTATGATGTTGTTGTAATCAAACTATTTCTCCACTGCAATAAAAGTTGTTTTGAATTTTTCAAGTACCAATATATGTCTTTGTCTTGTTATATTCTGTTCTATTCACCAGTAATACTCCATGAAAGTTAATTCATTCCCTTTGAGAGTGACATTAATGGACGTGGGGTGTTACACGTGGTATCAGAGCTGAAGGTTAACAGAACAGATAAGAGATTTTGAAAAACTGTTATTCAAAATCATTTTATAATGAAATACTTTCAAAAGTATGTTTTAAGGAGAGTATTTTCAAGAGAAAGTTTTTTTTTAAAAACATAACTCCTAAGAGCCATATATCTTTCCTTCGATTCTCCATTTTGAATCTCTTCCTCTTTCCTTTTTTTGAATTTCTTCCTCCACGTATAGACGCTTTTTCTAAGATATGTAAGAACTTCCATACGATAGGCGGAAAACCGCTTCATGGGACTAGGACGTTTTTCAAAGCTAGAAGGAAGCGGAGGACTTGTTGGTACCTTTAAGATGGACGATGGGAGGAAGGTTCAATTAGCCACTTGGTTAATGAAGGACGAAACCTCATTTTAGTAGGAGGTCACGAATGGAGAATGTGCAGGAGAGTCATGGATAATACACATGATAAGAAAGTAGATCCAAAGAAAGGCGGTAAGGATAACAAGGGCCAAGAGAAAAGGAAGGGCCAAACTTGTGAAATACCTTACTACTTAAATAAAGACGTTAGAAAGAAAAGAAGACTAGTTGTTATCGTTACGGGGAAACAAGACATCTTATTAGGATCGTCCAAAGAAGCAAAAGTCAAAGGTTAGGGCAAAGTACAGGACCTTCTGGAGGGCAGACGCGTTCCCTCACGGCTGGCATACCTGATAGAGGTAGAAATATCTTGGTTGGAAGTTTGGTTTTTCTTTTTGATCATCCTGTTCGAACCTTGTTTGAATTTTGCCACTTCACACTCGTTTGTATCTGCTTTGTCAGTTGAAAACACTGCACCTAAATACTAGTCAAGTTACGGATCCCATAGTAGTCTCAAATCCTATTGGTGGTTCGGCTCATCTTTCGATGATTTTTCGGGATTTGAGAGTGTCTATCTTGGGCGTTGGGTTTGAATGCAACACCTTCTTTCTTGGCTTCTTGGGTTATGTCTTGATTCTAGGCATGGATTGGCTAGCCGAATACGGTGCCATCCTAGACTGTGAAAGAAGGGTAGTTAGATTGTTGACTTGTCGTGGAGAGACCCTTGATATTTCTTGTGACCCTAGAGGTCCGGTGATGCTTATCTACCTAGAATATCTTGACGTGTCCAACGATGATTTGGAATTTGTTCGTGTGGTTCGTGAATATGGTGACGTCTTCGATGAAGTTCGGGGTTTACCCCCGAGGCGCAAGATAGACTTTCATATATACCTAATAGATAATGCAAAGCCAGTTGCATTACCAGTATGCCACATGGCTCCGAGAGAGAGAGAGAGAGAGGAGAACTCAGTAAGCAAGTGAGAGAGTTGCTTGAAGGGGTTCATAAGTAGGAGCATTTCGGAATGGGGATAGTTGTGGATCCCGCAAAGGTGGTGGCAATCCAAGATTGGAAGATTCCTAAGAGCACAACAGAAGTAAGAAGCTTTTTAGGATTGGCGGGCTGTTATAGGAAGTTCATTACAGACTTTGCGAAGATATCAGCCCCACTTACTCAGTTAACGAAGAAGAACTTGACTTTTGCTTGGGATGTTGACTATGACGATGCTTTCCAACGTTTGAAGAGGGTTTTGACGACAGCTCTAGTTTTAGTTTTGCCAGATGGAAGTAAGCCATTCACAGTGTATACTGGTGCTTGCGGGACAAGGCTTGGAGCAGTTTTCAGTGCAAGAGGAAAAGGTTATATGCAAAAGGCAGCAAGTAGGAGTATCGCTTATCATCCATAGACAGATGGATGGACAGAGAGGGGTGAATAGAATCCTTGAAGATCTTTTGAGGTTATGTATCCTAGATTTTGGAGGGACATAAGAAGAGGCAACGAGCTTAGTGATGTCCATGACATGTTTCACGTATCACATTTGCAGAAGTGTTACAAGATACCACGGAAGCAGTGGAGCCAAGAATGCTTAGAGAAGTGGAAGTAGAGTGAGATGCCACAATAAGACGAGCTCCTACATGCATCCTTGGGACGAAGGTATTAGAGCTACGCAACTGAGAGGTCAAGTTGGTTGAAGTGGAATGGGGAGACGTTCAAGAAGATGCAACTTGAGAAACGGAAGACGAGATTTTTAGCTTCTCCTTTTTCTACCACTTTGTTGATACTTGTCCTATCATTTAGTATGTCTTTGCGATGATATCTTCGATTTTTAGTTAGGAAAAACCCTATGGTTGTAAACATGTGTTTGAGACATGTTATGTTTGGTGGATGCAAATGGATGCAAGTGGTTGCATGTACACACACATTGGGCACTAGATCGGATCAATCACTTTCATATTGCATATAAATATGTGTGCATATTTAAATTAATGGACGTATAATGGTTGTGTTATCATATGGATGCTGCATTTTGATGAATGGTTGTGCACACATGTAGAAATAATATGTATCGTTAGGATTCTTTCGCATACATAATGGACGCATGACACTATCATGGTTCGCATTGAGGAGGTCAACTGAATCAGTAGACCGCCTGATTTTGCATTAGATAAGGAACATATACACACACTTTTCCATATGTTCATACGGCATTAGAAGTCTTTTAAGGATAATGGATGCCTGTGTTTGATGATTGGATGGTAGGATATACATTCTCCTTAACTTGGAGATTTCGGGGGCGAAATCCTTTAAGGAGGGGAGAATGTAACACCCCGAAATTTTAAATATTAAAATTAACAAATTTAGGAATACTTAATTGTTAAAGTGAGAATTAAGGGAAACTGGTTACGCCATTGCGTTCGTCTCGAAATTCTGCTTGAAATAGAGTCCAAGTTTTCGAAAATCGGACTTCGTACGAAGAAATTATGGCCCTTAGAACTTTCAGAAATTTATATAAAACAATTCAGAAAATTAAATACCAAGGCAGGTCGACCTGGGGGTCGACCTACCCCAGGCCAGGTCGACCAGAGGGTCGACCTCCCTATATACAGATCGACCTGGGGGTCGACCTACCCCCCCCCCCCCGGGCAGATCTGAAATGTGACGATTTCTGACTCTGTGATGAGTCATTAGGGGTGATGTGGCTGTTCTAGATAACTCTATCTAGTCATGGATGGTTGGGATTGTTCCTATGATAATCTAATGGCTTAGGTTGGTTCAAACTTCTATAAAAGAGTGCCTAGACTCAAACCCTAAATCAAAACAAAATTTGTCTCATGGCTAAGATGGTGCTGCTAGGATAGTTCTCCTTCCTAAAGCTTAGGGATTAGCAAGTCAGAATTCTAATTCAAAAGACGAACAAATCATTCTCTTCTCTAACCTATCTTTGTGAGTACTATTTCTTTCACAATATAATTAATAAATTAATTATGATGGGTTGTAATTGGATTATGAGAACTTGTCTGTTGAATCACGTGATGTTGTTTAACTTTGTTATCTTCTGTTGGTAGATCTATTTCATATTTAACTTGATTCATTTTATATGTGAATCTTATGAAAGTTTGGGATGTTAAATCATATGTTAATTTTATATGTAAATTTTATTGCAAGTTTGGGATATTAAATCATATGTTAAATCATATGTGAATTTTATGCAAGTTCGGAATGTTAAATCATGTGTTAATTCATATGTGAATTTTATGCAAGTTTGAGATGTTAAATCATATGTTAATTCATATGTGAATCTTATGCAAGTTTGGGATGTTAAATCATATGTTAATTTTATATGTGAATTTTATTGCAAGTTTGGGATGTTAATTCATATGTGAATCTTATGTAAGTTTGGACGTTAAATCATATGCTAATTCGTATGTGAATTTTATGCAAGTTTGGGATGTTAAATTGTATGTTAGTTTGAATATGAATCTTATGCAAGTCTATATGTGAATCAAGTATATGCATATGCTAGTTTATATGCAAAAACATGTGGTAAATTCATATGCAAGTTGTACAAATCCATATGCAAGTTTAGGTGAAAAACTATATTCCCATTTTTGGGTGAAAATTATATTCACATATGCAAGTTAAGTGAGACCCATAATTTATATATGCAAGTTCACAATTTCATGTTTAGATCAATATTTAGATCCATGGTAGTTTATGCAAATATATGATTCTATATGACCATTGTCTATGCAAATTATTGGCTATGCGAATTTATGTTATAATTCCTATTTGCAAGTTAGATCTATTTTTATGTGCTATGCAAGTTGTGATGTTTCTTTTCTTTTTATGAGTTAGACTATTTGTGGGTCTAACATATTTCATATTAAACTTGCGAACGACATGGGGGCAATGGGAAAATATTAAATATTAATATTGTGAATTGGCATAAAAATGGCTTAAAAGCATATAATAAATTTGAGACATTAATTGGCCTAATTTATATGCATAGAAATTATGGACATAATTTAGGTGACAATTATAGACATAGATTAATTTGGAAGTTATTGACAATTTGAAATGGAGATATTAATTCAAATTGGGGTCGAATAATAATATGTAATAATAAATGCCTAATACACGAGGTTAGACTCGTTTGTGGTGTAAGACTACACGGACCCGCCCAGCAAATCCCGCAACCACAAACGGTAGTCTATTGTGAGAGGTCAAAGGCATAAATTAAATGCGTAATAAACGCCTATGACACGAGGTTAGACTCGTTTGTGGTATAAGACTGCCCGAACCTTCCCGACACATCCAGCAACCACAAACTAGAGTCTAATGTGAGCGGTCAAAGGCATAGTTAAAAGATGCTTAGACACGAGGTTAAGTCTACCTTGTGGTGGAAGTCTGCCCGGAACCGCCTGGCATATCCAGCGGCTACAAGCAATCGATTTAACGTGGGAGGTCTATGCACTAATAATGAATTAATGCTGACCAAAGACGAATATGAATGACAAACAGAAGTTTGGTTGAGTGGAGTAATTCTCTGATTACCAATATGATGTTGATTTCGGTCTTCGGGGTTGATACTTGGGGAGTTATTCTCTTAACCAATGTATTTATGAACTAAGATGTACTTAATCATAAATTAAGTAAAACATGTTATATGATATATATATATATATATGATAAATAACATGATAAGTGGATAGGGTTAAGACCAGCTTTACCAATAATCTGATAAGTGGATAAGGTTAAGACCAGCTTAACCAATAATCTAATAAATAGGTAGGGTTAAGACCAACTTAACCAATAATATATAAGTGGATAGGGTTAAGACCAGCTTAACCAATAATCTGATAAATAGGTAGGGTTCAGACCAGCTTAACCAATAACATATATTAATTTGATAAGTGGGTAAGGTTAAGTCTAGCTTAACCAATAATATATATATTAATCTGATAAGTGGATAGGGTTAAGGCAAACTTAACCAATAATACATATTGATCTGATAAGCGGATGGGTTTAAGACCAACTTAGCCAATAATATATAAGTGGACTGGGTTAAGACCAGCTTAACCAAATATATATATATATATATATATATATATTGATCTGATTAGCGGATAGGGTTAAGACAAGCTTAACCAATAACACATGTTGATTTGATAAGTGGGTGACATGTGGGATATAAACATTAACACTTAACCAAGATAAACATGTGGTGGGACATGGGGGTTAAGTGGATAACACGGGAGACATGTGAAATACGATTAGAGACACTTAACCAAATTGAAACATGTAAGAAGACATGAATAAGAAGGGGTTAAGTGGAAAATTCTAGTAGGGAACAAGCATAGGTGGAAAGCTTGTGTCAAGCATGGTGGACCCATTTCAAACCAGTAACCCATTAAGTATCTTTGTGAGCTCGAGTTAGATCGAGGACGGGACACGCTTACTGGGTTTGGTCGTAAGAGGTCAAAACGGGTTAACGGTGGCAACGCAAGTCCAACGGGGTCATGTGCGTTCGTGGGCCCGGGCTGGTAGGTAAGACGTTGTTGCATCGTGTAGATATAAGCCGTGCATCTTTAGTGGTATCGGGTTGCCACTTTGGGAAGTGATACACCCCACTGTGGGACTAGCACGGGTATCTACGAGTTAGGGAGCCGATCGAATGGGGAAGGTAGTGGATACGACTAGCAGAGATAGGAGCAGGCGGCACCTATGAAGACAGCTAGGAGTCCAACTACCATATTATGAATAAATGTTGTAATTAGAATGGGGAGGGTAGTGGGTACAACTAGTGGAGATAAGAGCAAGCGACACCTATAAAGACAACTAGGGGTACACAAAACTACCATTATTATTATTTTGTTCAGTGGGCGGGATCGATTTTTTGAGTGACTAGTAATGACGCAGTATGGTAATTATCCTATAGTGATTAGGAGCGAGATTAACGCCAGAATATTCCTCTTGTTTGTTTTGTCTTGCCCACTTGCTTCACACTCATTCCTTGTTTTACCAGTTTATGCCTTATCCTAATTACTTTAATAATTATATTGTTAAAGTTATGGTACTCGCCAGACTTCATGTCTGACCCCCTTTGTTTTCGCCTCTTTTTTTTCCTTTCCCCCCAGGTTCTCAGAGTGGGACTAGTACTAGTGGAGCTTGATCTAGATCCTCCTCTCTCTTTTGGAAGTGCTTGGATTGCTGAAAGTAAAGTTTAGCTCATCTCTTTTATGGCCACTTATATTGGGGTTATGCTTTTCAAGTAATTAGAATTTATATTTTGGAAGTGCTTGGATTGTTGTAATTAGAATTTATCTTTTGGAAGTACTTAGATTTTCTGTTGGTTTATGATGTTGTTGTAATCAAACTATTTCTCCACTGCAATAAAAGTTGTTTTGAATTTTTCAAGTACCAATATATGTATCTGTCTTGTTATATTCTATTCTATTCACCAGTAATACTCCATGAAAGTTAATGCATTCCCTTTGAGAGCGACATTAATGGACGCGGGGTGTTACAAAAAATACTAGACATGTTTGTAAAATTATATTATAATAATTTATATAGACACACAATGGAAATCATAATGGGCAGATTGGACTTAATTGTGAATATAATTATTACAATGAAGGTTATAGTCAAATGAAACATTGGAAATGCCTATTATTGACATGAACTTAAAATGGATGTCAAGTTAAATATATACGAAGTGGTTATGGTCTGTTCCAACAACAATAAGCTAATTTGGGAAAATAAACGAGCTAAGTTAATGAGCATATATTTGTTGTGGTCCGTTTCTACAGCAACAGGCTTATTTGGGAAAATAAGCGACCTAGTTTAGTAAGCACATATTTGTTGTGGTCTGTTCCGGTAGCACAGGGCTGATTGGGGGAAATAATTGACCAAGTGTTGGCCCGAATCAAGGGGTATGTGGGATAAATAGAGAATTAGAATATTTTTTGCTAGGACCCGTACTGGTAGCATTCCCTTTCAGGTTTATCACTAGCAGTCTCATAAATGATGGTACTGTAGGCTGGGCACTCTTATGTCGATTGGGTAAGTAAGGCATCAATAGAGACAAGGCTTTGTGTACGTGTGCTACGATGGTGCAAAGAGTGTGTGTGTGTGTGTGTTCATCGACGAGGAAAAATAAGTCATTAGTGTAACAAGACACCCGGAATGGGCCTAAATTCCGACCTAGAAAAGACCCATCGGAACTTAGACCCATTCTATACAAATCGTTGGTTCCTATAATGATTACATAAACATAGTAGACTTAAAATGAAACCATAATCTTACAATGGAAGGGATAAAATATAATAACATAAAATAGATTTACCATTAAATAAAACCATGATAATGTTGATTGCATCAAGTCCGAACTTTCATAAAAGGTACATCAATAATAATTATATCCTAGGATATAAAATAGTACCAAACATGATAATAATAATAATTATAGGTCCTCCTTCGTCAGGCTACAGTCTCCATGACTTCATCAATCAAGCGCTCCTACCTACTAACTTGTTTAATTGTTATAAGGAAGGAGGTCAGAACTATAAGTTCTCGTGAATGAAAATCACATAATTTAAGGAATATCTATTTCCTATATTTGGGAGTATAAATTCATCAAATTATGTCTATGCAAATTCAACACACAAATATATGTATTAATTGGGAATAGGAATGGAAATAGGAGGGTTTCTCGTGCCCCAGACCCAACCCAGACTTTTTAAATCTCGCCCCAGACCCGCCCCTTAGACACGGTGAGGGTCTGGAATTTCATCCCCTACCCGAAACCCGTACGGGTCAGGGTAGACCAGACCCGCCCTATGACTCGGTGATATTATGTTCTAATGTACACAAATTTATGTACTTATATTTTTTATCACTAAATGATAAATTATATACATATTATAATGTGTTTATAATGATAAGTGAATATAAACAAATGAGTTGTAAGATAATTGTTCAAAATGTATGCATTTGTTATTGTATGATTATCATTGATGCAAGTTAATACTATGAAAATTTTAGGTAGCGTTTGGTTAAAAATGAGTTTTGGGTTTTGATTTTTCATAATTAATTCCAAAACATTAAAGGTGTGAAAGAAGGATTGATGGAATGAAAGGAAGATGGAGGGGACCATGGAGGGGATATAGCAATCATGGAAGGAAGAATTGATCTTCATGTTTATCTTATTTTCAAAACATTAAAAATAAATAAAAGTTGTTTTTTATTTTGTATTTTAACTTTGTTTTTGGAAATGGTTGTTTTTCGTAATATACATGTATCATGCATATTTTTGTATGAACGAAAACTCAAAACTTAAAATGGTGAACCAAACACAACCTTTATAGTTTGATGGTTGAAAGAATATAATATTCAAATTCTAACCATGTATACCTAAGAAGATTAACAAGTAATCATTATAATTATAAAGTGTCGTAATGATGTTTCAATCATGTGGGTCGGGTTGGGGCGGGTTGGCCGTACCCAGACCTAACCCTAGACCTGGACCTACAAAAGCGGGTCGCGGGTCTACCCTCCCCAAAGACCCTATGGGACGGGTCTAAATGGGTGAAAACAAGGGCGGGTCAAGTGTTTTTTGACCTTAGACCCGCCCCATTGCCATCCCTAATTGGGAAGACAACTCTCATATCACTTAAAGCCCACACGCTTATATAAAGGAAAATAGCTATTATCACTTAATACCCTACGAGGTGGACTACCATTTGGTCACTTAAGAATATTATCTATATTTAAGTATGGACATATTCTCTCTATCACTTAATACCTTATCGCGTGCCCTAGTCACTCAATACCACGTCTTTTAATCGTCAATGCTATTAAACGTACTCTCAATGTAAATTAAGAGATAGTAATCTGCCACTTAATACCACATTTAGTTAGACATTCACCACCCTTTATGACCCTCCTGGTGGATTCATGTGTTACTATCTAGCTATCATTAAAGGTGAAATCCTAGTCACTTAATACTTCCCTTAGATAGGCGATCCCATTACATGTTCTTTAGGACCATCATTTGCCCATCCCTAGGTATGCCCTCACATAGCCCCTAGATAAGAAGCAGACAAATTTTGAAGAACTACCTTATCATACATCTCATTTTACTAAGAACCGTTTGATACCTCATAAGTTTATAAGAGGAAGGCAGACCCAATGACCATTTAAGACCGAATAATGGCGGTCCCAATAACTTCAGCCCATATAAAGAATAAATATTAGAAGATGCCGAATATCGTAATCACTTAATATCCAAACAAGGTAGGTCATCCACTTAATACCCTCTCGAGGAAGGCCCATTCACCTAAATATATATATATATATGTATGTATGTATATATATGTAGACACACACACGCTAGATGTCCCACATTAAACCAACTACCTGTAGATGCTGGATTTTCCTAGCTGTAACGAACCAGAAAATTCGATGCTTGAATTTTCGACACAAATATATCCCGTGTCTAAACTCGAGTACTGAAAATACAGAATGTTAAAGAAAGAAGTTAGAGGGCGAGATAAGAAAGATAGAAATATTAGAATAGAAGAAAAAGAAGAAGAACAACTAACCACAATATCAGAGTCTCACATCGCAGCGGAATAAAATATAATACAGGAATAAATCTTTATTTAAAATTTGGAATAATACTTACAATTCATCAAAGTACAGTGGTGATCCAATTCATCTGGATAATTATAACAGTCTGTCCTCATTTTCAACACACAACGGAATAATATCTAAACATATAACACGTCTGAACTCCTCCAACTTGTCTCTTGAAGTCTGCATCATCTTATCCTACACTTGTACAACTCCATCCGACGCAACTGGGTCTGACCCAAGCATTACAAATGCCATAGGTCAGTCTGGTGAACCAGCGTGGGAAAACCCACTAAATTATTGGTATCATACATCTTGATTTTAAAGTTAAAAATTATTTTGAAAGAAAGGATAATCGTAAGACCAATCCACACATAAACACAGACGGTTTTTACCTTACACTAACCCAAACCATTTCAGAAATCAATATCTTTTCTGATATTATAATAGGGCCTAAATACAAATTAATATCAATCTTGCAGAATGCTTGCATCTCACATTCCACATATATAGTATACAATCAAAACCGTAGGCGCTTATTGGAGATTGGATTTCCAACTATGACAAGGTATAGAACCACCTGCCAATAATGTATCTCCAGAGGGAATATACTGGGTTCAACAAGAACGTCTTACAACCTGGCCTACACATGACCGACCACTCATTTCTCTTGAGTGTATCGAATATATTGTCACCTACGGTTGCTAGCAACATAACCATTTCCGAGAGATACAAAAGTGAAAAGAAGTAACAAATATGAATATTCTCTAGATGGTGACAATACACCGTAATGGGGGAGAACCACATAGCTATGCTGTCTGCCTGATTTTTGTCATTTCCCGGTTGTGAGGCCTGGGGTTTAAAATTTTCCTTTTTATAACCTCTAGCCATTATTCGCTTTGAATGCCACATCGTCAAATCCGCCAGATATCACTAATTGACATCCACAAAAATATTCTAGTATTCAAGCTAAGAGAAGTGCCCTTCTCCGCCATCAACCGAAATACGTTTGGGGAAATCAACGTACGTGGTCCGTTGGAAATACTTTGTCAGACATTCATCCATACAAGTTGTCCTGGGACTGGAAAAACCGAAGGCACTCTCCTACGGAATCCTAGGAATCACCCTATGGATCAGTAGCGAGTAGTCCTTGCAATCCATTGATTTCAACCACGACAGGATCACCATCAAAATATCTCCGGGCGCAACTCCAAAGAATTCGACAAGTAGTCCTTTCGCTTATGAAGATCTACGGTCTTCGTTGCTCCATGTTCAATCCGTATTTTTCTACATTTACATATTAGTTAGTGTAGAATGGTTTTCGAATAAATTCGATCCCGGTCTTTTTGTACTAACAAGCGTATAGGCCAGATTTGATAGTCGGTTAATTAACTATCAAATAAAACAACCATTCATCCTTAAAAGAAAATTAAATTTGCTGATTAAATATCCATTTTTCACTTTAGCCTCCATATTTATTAAATTTAAATTCTCTTATTTTCCAATAGTTGGAATACCCATTTCTCTTCTTATATTAATATAAGAATATTCAAAATCCATTCAATTTAAAATACTTTTAAGAACGTATCTCCCATCTCGGTTATTAGTCACTAACCGTAAACTAGTAAGAGAATAATTGCATAAGTATCAACCCCAAAGGCCGAAACCAACATCAAATCGACACTCAGAATATTATTCAACTCACTAATCCCCAATTAGTTTCTAATTTCCTTAATTCCATTACTTAACTTCTATCGAATAAAAATTCCAATATCCATTTTTATTTTAATTGAGATATTCATCTCGACTTCTATGAAGTTTGATTACATTCAAATGATTTCATTCAACTTATACACTTATATGAACTTTAATTAAATCCAGCCCATTATAATGTTGTAAACTTATATAAAGTTTTAATCAAATTCAAACCATGTTATAAACTTATATATATACTTGTATGAAGTTTGATTATAATGATGATTATATACAACATTACAACTTATATGAAATTGATTCCATAAATAAATTTCATAAATATCTTATAGGTTTATTGCAATAGATTTCATTTCATTTCTAAAATATTCATATGTATATATCATTTGTAAATTCTTACTATTGATAATTTATTATCTATAAACCTTATATAAATTCCTTTAATATAATCTATATTATATTATTCAAATTTAGTTTGACTAAAATTCCATTAGCATTTATAAACATAAAATTTCCTCCTAACATAATTTCTATTAGGCTCTAATCCTTATTCACCTTACCTGTGAATAATATTCCTTAATACATATAACGACCCAAACTTCCCCGTAAAGGAAAGCCCGGATTGAGTTGAGAACAAGCCACATCGGGACACAAACAGATGAACATTTCATTGTTAATTACAACAATTCCATCAGAATACAAGAATATAACAGAATATTAATAAATATTATACATCAAAAAAATATCAGATATTCTCAAATTACAATGTAGCGGAAAATAATACAAACACAACTGAAAGAGATACACAGATACAGAGCATTCCGAATATCATTCTAGCTATGAACCAGGATCCTGTGAATATAAATCTGCAAAACCGAAACTACTAGCTGCCCGTGTGGAAAATAGGGGCACCCAGAGTTTAGGTTAAAACAATAAACTCCAGGTCAGTCATATGACTGGTGTGAGAACTAAAACAGTTATTTAAAACTTTGCTTTAAAATCAGATATATCAAGGGACCACGCCGTATAACATGGAACGGGTGTCCTCCCAAGAATACCAATGCGTATAACAAACAACGCAATGCTTTCTGAAAAAATGAAACTATTATAAGACTCAGGTCGCATCACACAATGCAACACAAGCCGGAGGATAGAGTTTTACCTTATAATAGCCAAACATGCTTGGTATGTTTAAAACAAATCGTTTTGATACTATTATAGTGTAAAGTGTACGAAAACAACTTCAAATATAAATGTATCAATCATAGACGGCATAGCATCCCATGCTACTATGTCACCATGCTAGGCTCTACAATTAAAACCGAAGTGTCACGTATTGGAAGTTGGATTTCCGTCTGTGAACCAAGGCAAGGGATCATCCTTACCGCTTCGAGACGCTCTAGCCCGTGTCTCAGGAACAACCGCAACTGCACCTTGGATCGTCCGGTCCGGTCTACACAGAGTGGATTAAAATGCCTGAACACTGCGTTTCCCTGCCCTATGGGGCATCAATCTGGTCTGTACAAAGACCATACCATCCATCGGCTCCGCAGAGACCGATATAACCGAGGCGCCTCGCTATCCATCATCCACATAAGTAAAACATCTGGGTGTGCAAAACCCAGACACCACTCCTAACTAGAAGGAAACGCATGTCCTCCCTGAAGTCCTCTCCCGTTTCTGGTTCACACTGGGGTGCGAGGCTCGCGAATTAACGCTACACAAAGCTATGCTATATTAAAGCCGTGCTTTGATCATCAACCACAAGACTCTGCTTTTCAACAGAAGCCTTGATCATTTTCTTCTCAGCATGCCATAAAGGCAATTCACGCTATGCAACCGATGTCTATCAATCACACAGAATGAAATACGATGTCAGACACACATCCATTTACAAGTTCGTTCTGGGTCTGAATGAAAACGGAGGCACCTTATTCCTCATCCCGTATGTCCAATACAGGAGAGAGGTCCTCCCATATCCGGTCGATCTCCAAGTACGTCTGGACGATCACCACTTATTACCTTATCTTGGGTTTACAACCCAATCAAGACATTAGTAATCATCCAAACGATGTGAATACCACCGTTCTTCAACCACCATCTTCATCCTCGACATATCGTCGAATCAGTTATTCAGAATGGGATAAACCCGGTCTTTCTGAATAACTCGCGTATATAATAAACAAGTGTTATAAAAACACAACATACGCCTCATTCCAATCCAGAATATTCCTTTATTCAAATATTCTTATACCTTGGGAAAGGTTCCCATTAATTTTATTAAAGATAAATTCTTTAAATCTATTCTTTAATCTTCCTTTGAAAATCAATCCATACCAAATTATGGTTTATCCAAACTAGTCGGGATTAGCGAACCTTACCGAAGTAATCATTTGTTTTAATTTCCCAATCCCAACCTATTCATCCTATGAAGTAAAACTGGTAATACGTCATATCTAACACCACGGTGTTATCGATAAATTCAATTACCATTTCACGTTCAAATCTAATTAAAGATTTAACTACCGCCTGGAGTAAAACTGGTGGTACCCCATTCTAGATCATTTCTTGAATTTGATAATTTTAGTTATCAAATTCACCTTTCAATCTAATTAAAGATTCATTAAAACTCTAATTCCGTTTTGATCTCCAAAAATCATTACCTAATGATTATTCAAACTTAAGAAATTAATCTTATCTTTAACTGGGTTAAAGAAGTAATGTCATTTAAAACACAGCTCACGATAAACCCAAAATCACATTCCATTAACAATGGAATCTTCACGGAAAATAGATCAATATATATAATCAATATGAACTTCCATATCCAGCCGATAATATAAATGGAATAACAACAAAGCCTTTTAAATTCCATATATATATTAGCAGTCTTCCTCTACAGAAACTCACTTCGATTATTAGCAAAACGAATTCCATTCAATTCCAATTTAATATGTTAAATTGGAAAACTTTACTTTGGAAAATTTCCTTTAAATCATAACAAAAGATTTATAAATTCCAAATCACATTTCACTGTAAATCGGGTTAAAGAACGAATGTCGCTAAAAAAACACAGTTCACAATAAACCCAATTCACATCCCATTTTATTCCAATTATTAAATATAATTGGAAACTCTAACAATCTTAATTAAAAAAATTATTCTCTTCACATAGGGTTCAAGAACAGTGTTAATGAAGACACCGTTCACAAAAAACCCAAAATCCCATTTGGTATTAAATACAAGACTCTGAATAGAAAATATATCGGCTTATATTCAATATCAAATTCTGAACTCAACAAACATCGTATTGGAATAACGATATATGTATCTTCCAAATTCCTCCACGATGCCAGTATAATCACGGAATCCAATATCGAAATATTCCGTAGATAATTTCGATTCAAATCCATTCCAATTCATATATTGGAAATTCTGGTTATTTTTAAAACCATTTCAAATCCAATTTATTTATTTAAAAATAATTGGATTATAATTCTAGTTCATAACTAGTTCATTTCGATAAAAAACTATTTTTACATTTTCAAATATGGAAATTTTCATCCCAATTCTTTCCAAATCATTTCTTGTGATTTTACACTAATTATTTGTAATGTCCCATATTTTTCTGGTAATTTTATTGAAATATTTTATTTATTTAAAATATTGATTTGAATTTAAATAATCGATTTGACCATTTTAATTTGAATATTTAATTATATTAATAATATAATAATATTTTATTTTCCGAATATTTGGGGAAAATGTTAAATTTGCAGTGTAATGTGATCGGGAAAATTAGAATGGTTTAATGTTGATTTTATTTAAATTATCGTCGCAATTTCATTTATAAAACGACGTTATAACATTTAATTTATAATTTAATTATAAAACGAGCTGCAGCGGCGCGGTAGTTCTTAATTTGGCATTTTGAACTTTAAACGACTATACATGGCCCAAAATAAGCCGGATTTTCTCGAAATAAGAAACGTCGGAATCTGTTGGATAATATCTTTCTAATGAAAGAGGAAAATCGAGTTTTCATGTTGTAGATTTTATTTTATGTCCAAATCAAATTTTAAAATAGTCGCTGTGGAATTTCCTTATATATTATAACGATTATTTATATAAATAAAGAGGTTTTTAAATTTTTATAATATCGATTTGGCCTCAAACTCAACTCGGGAAATTTTATCTTGGTAATATACGATATTCTGGTCGTGTATGGCCAATTTCAATATTTAGTAATTTTATATTGAGGTATTTTAAAATTGGTTAATTTTATTTGAATTGGCCAGTTATAAAAGGGCCTTTTTTCAAACGACCTCAGTTTTCGACGAAATAAATTTTATTGGGACCGTAACAGTAAATTATTGCTAGATTTCAAGTGGCGCGTCAATCGGGGTTAATTTGTGAGCATGACAAAATAAAATACAAATAAAAACGACTATTTGGACGTGAACGAGCGCCATTCGAGCAAACGAACTCGGAATTCGACGAAATAAGTTTTGTTAGGACTGTATCGTCTAATTATACTATGCCGTCCATTTGCATCTCGAACGGGGTTCGTATGTGAGCACAGGAGCGAATAAACAACGTTTGAAAACGCGATAGGTACAAAATAAAATATCGCTTGTCAACATCACTCGTCACATCAACTTAAATTATATTATTTTCACAATATATACCCCCAATTCAGAAATCCTAGCCCCCAAATTCTGAAATCATCATGTAATTTTGCAATAAAGCACCTATTTACAAATTCAATTATATCTTCCAATCCATGATGAATTCGAGGGGGGTTCCAAAGCAAAAGTGGTAGAACGGGGCGATACCTAGCTACTGTAAAAAGTTGGGGAGCTATCGTGGTCGGTGGTGGCCGAAATCGTGGTTAGACCGCAGAAAATGTGTAACACCCCGAATTTCACTTAATATTAATGTTTAGTAATTAAAGAATAATTAATCTCAGACGTGAGAATTAAGGGAAACGGGTTGCACCATTGTGTTCGTCTCGGAATTCTGGTTGAGATAGAGTCCGAGTTTGCGTGATTTGGACTTCGTATGAAGAAGTTATGGCCATCCGAAGTTTCAGAAAATTCAAAACAGATTTAAAATATTCAAATTTCAAATTTCAGAAGAGGCGGGAAAATTCCCGCCAGACAGAGGGTGTCGACACTAGGGTCGACATGGGTGTCGACCCCCCCAAGGGGTCGACCCATGTGTCGACCCAGGGGTCGACCCATGTGTCGACCCAGGGGTCGACCCCCCCTGTCGGTCAGTTTGGCCTGGGTGCACTGATTTGAGCTTTGGGCTGTGTTTTGGTGGCTTGTGACGAAATCTGACGGCTCTAAACTAAATTAGGGTTAATCTAAGGGCCTAAACTACATCCCAATTCTATAAATACACCCTAAGACTACCCTAATTCATACTAAAAATAGATACAACGTCGTTATGCCGTCAAAATGCAACTTGAAGGAGCCTCCATCAAATTGTAGAAGAAGATAGCTTCTCAAATCAACTTCTATCAACTCTAGCAACTTAATCTTCTTCATAGGAGTGCTAATCAACAAGTTGTGAGTTTCTATGCCTTTAGCAAGCAATTGCTAAACTAATTATGATAGGATATAATGAGGTTATGGTTATGTATGTGGATCAATGCAAGTTATGTTATCATATGCTATGTGTTCATGATGTTATGCAAGTTATGCAAGTCATATGCTATGTGTTCATGATGTTATGCAAGTTATGCAAGTCATATGCTATGTGTTCATGATGTTGTGCAAGTTATGCAAGTCATATGCTATGAGTTCATGATGCTAGTTATGCAAGTTTTATGCTATATGTTCATGATGCTAGTTATGCAAGTTTTATGCTATGTGTTCATGATGCTAGTTATGCAAATCACTATGATAAACATTGATCTATTATGACACCGTGTTATGCAAGTTTGGTGTTTGATTATATGCAAGTTCATATATGACGTGTTATGCAAGTTTGGTGTTTGATTATGTGCAAGTTCATATATGACATGTTATGCAAGTTTGGTGTTTGATTATATGCAAGTAACATGTGCAAGTTAACCCCTTTGTATGTCATACATACATATGCAAGTTTACCCCTTTGTATGACATAAGTAACTTATGCAAGTTACCCTCTTTATGACATATGTGATTCATGCAAGTTTGGGTTGATTATTTATGCTAGTTGGGTTTGATGCTATGGTCATATATGCATGTTGACACCTTTAAAACCCATGTTGATGCTAATGTTATGCAAGTTGAACCCATTGTGTTTGTGATGAATCTCCCCTTTTAGGTATGTCATGTCAACGTATTACGTGGGGAACGATGGGGTTAATATTCATGTTAATAAAATGGTGTGAAGTTGGTATGATTATGCATACCATAAAATGGATGGACATAATTGAGTCAATTATGTACATCGTTAAATTTGTAATTAATTAGGGATAATTAATACAAATTATGGGGGTGATTAATTAGATGTAATTAATCGACTAAGACACGAGGTTGGACCCTTTTGTAGCATAAGACTGCCCGGAACCGACCGGCAAATCCAGCGGCTACAAATGATTGGCCCAATGTGAGAGGTCTTAGGCATAAACTAAATACGTGACAAGTGTAAAGACACGAGGTTAGACTCTGTTATGGCGTAAGGCTGCCCGGAACCGACCGGCAAATCCAGCTGCCATAAAAGACAGTCTAATGTGAGAGGTCTTTACAAAGGTTACGTTCTTAATCAATTAAGAAACACTTAACCAGATAAGCATGTAGTGGGGCATGAGGGGTTAAGTGGGTGCCTTGGGTGGCATGTGGAAATCAAGTAAGTGCCTTGGGTGGCATGTGGAAATCTAGTGGGCTTTGATCAGATTGCTTTATCTATCTTTTGGAGCTTGGACCGTGATGTAAAGCCCAACGTATCTTTTCTATTATGGCTATTAGTTATGTAGTGGGATTATGTACTTATGTTTTATCAGGATGAATATTTAGTACTTGACTCTTGTTTTAGTTGGTTTTGATATGTAACCAAACATGTTAATCTTCTGCTGTAATGAAATGATGTTTTAGATTTCAAGTATTATTTATATCTGTCTTGTTGTAAATTTTATGTTCTATATTCACTTAAAATACTCCACCGAAGTTAAGGCATTCCCTTAGTGAGTGACCTTAGCGGGAGTGGGGTGTTACACGTGGTATCAGAGCTGAAGGTTACCGGAACAGATAAAATTTTTAGAAAACTATTTTTCTAAAAGCATTTTTGGAAGAAGTATTTTCAAAAACATGTATTTTAAGAGAAAAGTTTTTGAAAGAAAAGCATAATCCCCAATAGCCATATCTTTATCATTCCAATTCTCCGTTTTGAATCTTTCCTTTTTCATTTCAGCATGGCTGAAGATCTTAACTTTCAGGAGGGTGTGACAATACCAGTATGGTATAGGAGATTGATGGAGGCTAGGGCCGCCGCTGCGGGTCCAGCAAATGTTCCTCCACCAACACTTGCACCCGATCTTCCTCCTCCTCCTCCCCGCACGGATACTTTTGCTAAGACTTGCAAGGAATTTAAGGCTATGGGAGGGAAACCTTTTCAAGGATCAGAAACTTTTGTGGAAGCTAGAGATTGGCTTAAGGAAGTGGAAGAGTTGATAGATATCTTTGAGATGGAAGAAGGAAAGAAAGTCAAGTTAGCTGCTTGGTTAATGAAGGGAGAGGCCTCGTTCTGGTGGGAAGTCACTAATGGAGAGCGCCCTGTTGACTCTTGGCGGATTTCAGGCAAAGGTTTGTGGCAAAGTTTCTTTCAAGGGCGGAAGAAAATCTGTATATGGAATGGTTCTTGACTCTAAAGCAAGGAAACCTATCAGTAAAGGAATATGTCAACAAGTTTAATCTGCTAGCAAGATTTGGCATAGACATGGTGAATACACTGGAGAAGAAGGCTTTAAGGTTCGTTAAGGGCTTGAATGAACCAATGCATGGATTGGCTATGACTCACATCCCTATGGGGGCCACCTTTGAGAAGCTAGTAGACATGGCACTCATGCATGAGGAAGAGAAGGGTCCCAATGCTAATAAGGCACCCGAGAAGAAAGGAGATCAGAAGAGACCTCAACAGCAACAGCAAAACAAGGGTGGGAAAGGCAACGGTGGAAAGGGAAAGAAGAAGTGCTTCAATTGCGGGACACCATACCACCTAAGCAAAGATTGTCGGAAGAAGAAGAAGACGGGCTGCTTCCACTGTGGCGAAGCAGGGCATCTAGTGAAGGACTGCCCTAAGAAGGGGCAGAGGACGGGATCTACCTCAGGGGGATAAGTGCAAGCTCTTATGGCGCCAGGTCAGGCAAGGGGGCAAGTTCAGGCTCTCGCGGTTCCACCGATTCAGGAAAGAGGTAGAACTATTTCCGTTGAAAGTCTGGTTTTTCTGTTTGATCATCCTTCCGTACTTTGTTTGACTCTGGCGCGTCGCATTCGTTTATCTCATCATCATTAGTCGAGTCACTACACTTAGACACCAGTCTAGTAGATGATCCCTTGGTTGTTTCAAACCCAATTGGGGACTCCACTTATTTGTCCATGATATGTTTGTTTTTGAAGATTTCCATACTTAGCGTTGAGTTTAGATGTGATGCTTTTGTTTTGGGCTTCACGGGCTATGGGTTGATTTTGGGCATGGACTGATTATCCAGTAATGGTGTCGTTCTTGATTGTGAAAGGAGAGTTGTTAGGCTCATGACCCGCTTGGGTAACACTCTCGAGATCTCTTGTAATCCCATGGATTCTGTTATGCTAAGTTATCTTGAATCGCTTGACGCTTCGGTCGAGAGTTTGCGATCTGTTAGAGTGGTCCGGGAGTACTTGGATGTGTTTGAGGAGGTGAAGGGCTTACCTCCGAAGCGGGAGATAGACTTCCGAATATATCTGGTGGACAATGCTAAACCAGTATATTTACCAGTGCGCCACATGGCTCCTCGTGAGAGGAGGGAACTCCATAAGCAAGTAGGGGAGTTGCTTGAGAAGGGGTTCATAAGACGAAGTATATCGGAGTGGGGTGCTCCAGTAGTTTTTGCCACGAAGGCGGATGAGTCCCTTAGACTTTGTGTAGACTATAGAGAACTCAACAAGCTCACAAAGAAGAATAGACACCCATTGCCGAGGATTGATGATCTCTTTGATCAGTTGGTTGGCGCCTCAGTGTTTTCGCAGTTGGACTTAGCCACGGGGTTTCATCAGTTGAGAGTGGCTGAGGATAGCATAGACAAGACTGCCTTTAGGACTCCGGATGGTTTCTATGAGTGGCTTGTGATGCCATTTGGTTTGACGAACGCCCCTGCATACTTTGTTGATTTGATGAGTAGGGTGTTCAGGGAGTACCTTAATAAGTTCGTGGTGGTCTTTGTAGATGACATCTTAGTCTTTTCTAAGAGTAAAGAAGAGCATGCCCTACATCTTAGGGAAGTGTTAGAGACTCTTCGAGCGCATAGCCTCAAGGCTAAATTCTCTAAATGTCACTTTTGGAGGAAGGAAGTGCGGTTCTTAGGGCACGTGGTCTCTAAGGAAGGGATAGCTATGGATCCCGTGAAGGTAGTATCCATCCAAGATTGGAAGGTTCCGAAGAATGCTACCGAGGTGAGATGACCCGAATTCCCGTTCAGACGGAAACAGGGCTATCTTTGGAATATAACATAGAAACAGAAAATAGCAGAACAGAATTAAATAAATACACCAGATAATGAACAACAAAATATACTGGATAGAAGTAATCATCAGAGTTACACAGTATACAGGATCTTACTTAGTACAAATACAGTTCAACTATACATAAATGTCTACAGCGGAAATAAACAAAATATGTACAATAGGAGCTGAACAGCATAAAAAGAAATAATTGATAGAATCCATCTTCAGCTCCAGCTATCCAGAAAGAACCAGCTAAACCTGAATACAAGGCTGCCCGTGTAGAAAAAGGGGCACCCGAGTTTGAAAGTGAAACAAACTACGAGTCAGTCATGGGACTGGTATGAGAAATCCACTCAACACATATATAATTGGCCAATCACAGGACCACGCCACTTTCGTGGAACGGGTTTACTCCATTGGATTGCCAGTGCTTTAAAACAAATCTTTCTTTTAAACATCGCTATGCTTTTTATAAAAATGAAGCCATTATAAGACTCAGTTCCCATCACACAATGCAACGCAAACCGGAGGATAGAGTTTTACCTTATAATGGCCAAAATATGATTGATACGAATAAAACAAAGGCATTTGATATTATTGCTAGTGTTTATATGTTTTGAAAACAATTTCAAATCATAACTATCAATCATAGACGACATGAGCGTCCCATGCCACTATGTCGCCCAAATATATATATACAATTGAAACCGCACAATCACGTATTTAGAAATTGGATTTCCGTCATGAACCAAGGCAAAAGATAGTCCTTACCGAATTCGAGACAATCTAGCCCATGTCTCAGGCCCAGACTCAGGTGAGCCCTTGGATCGTCAGGGCCGGTCCACCGATGTGGATTATTATGCCTGAACACTACGTTTCTCCGCCCTTTGGGGCGTAAACGAGCCAACGAATGACTCCTTCGGACCCGGATCGTCCGATCAAACCGAGGCGCCTCGCAACAGCAACAACCACATGGGTGAAAAGTATATAAATGTCAGGGCTGGTAGGTCACTGACACCACCCTAGCTAGAAAGAAACGCAGGCCCTCCCTGATGTCCTCTCCCGTTTTAGGTTCATACCGAGGCGTGAGGCTCGCGAATTCACGTTATACACAAAGCTACGCCACACAGGCGGTGCTTTGATCGTCACCACAAGACTTTGCTTTTCAACAGAAGCCCTGATCACTGCATCTTAGCATGCCACACCGGCAATTCATGCCATGCGACTGATGTCCATCGATATACAACCTCTGAGCTCGTGCGTCTCAGAGAAGGGCGTTAAGCAAAAGAATAAATTCTCCGCCGCCAAACAGATGTATATTTAATAGAGATCAATCAACACAAAATAAAATCCCATGTCAGACACACAGTCCATTTACAAGTCCGTTCTGGGTCTGAACGAAACCGGAGGCACTAAATACCTCGCAAACCCATCGATCACCACGTACGTCTGGACGATCACCACTCATTATCCATATTTCGGGATGCCTCCCAATCAGGACCTCGATTACCATCCAAACGAGGTGAAGATCTCCGGTCTTCGACCATCGTATTCATCTTCGACTTTCAATCGTCGGTCAATTATTTGAAATGAGAATTAACTCGGCCTTCTCAAATAATTCACGTATATTTAGAATTTCAAATCAATTTATTTCAATGGTTAAATTATTCGACAACACCAATATTGTTCTTTAATGTAATTTTCACACCAAACACATTCAACCATCAAAAGCCACACAAATCAAGCAAATTTCAGTTTATTTCCATTCCATATCGCCTATGATATTTTATAACTATTTATCGCTATTTTTATTTATTTTAAAATAGCTAATATATTCAAAACGACGTTTCGGGCCATAACGTGGCCGTGGCGCTGTTTTTCTTCAGATTTGATTTACACATATCTGAAAATCTAATCGTTGGATCTTCACAAAATTTACATCATTAGAAAGGTCTTTTCAAAACGAATCCAACGGTTCCAGTTTCGGGAAAATCCGACGGTCGGATCTCCCGGTACAATCGTTTGAAATTTCGATTTCAAAATACGAACTGCAGCGTCGTTATTCGATTAAATATATAATTATATTTATATATATATAAATATAATCGCTTCTGGCGCTGTTTTTCTTCAGATTTGAATTTAACATTCCAGACAATCCAACCGTTGGATTTTTACAAGGTTGGTGCCGTTGGAAAGATTATTCCAAGGCGAACCCGACGGTTGAGGTTTCGGGAAAATCCAATGGTCGGATTTCCCGTACTAGTTGTTTGAAATCATGGTTTCAAAATACGAACTGCACGGCTTCGTTTCGTTTTAATTTTATTTATATTTATATATTTATATAAATATAGTTCATTCAATGATTTCCATTTCGTTTTCACTTCAAATATTTTTCTAACACCTTAAAATTTTGCCATAACCTCCCCTGCACCGGGAGCATCGGGAAATCGCAAATAGCGTTCCCGGTCCTTCTAATCTCAAAAAGAAAAAGAAAAAGCCAAGCGGCTAGCCAACAGGCTCATAAAATCATCACCCAAACAAAGCAGTAAATATGTACCTATTTGTCGGGCACAAAATTTAATTCCTCTTCTCTAGCCCCTTTGCTATAACCTGTTCAATAAATATGCATGTACATATATATACAGTTCTTATCATTTACCATTTTCTATTCAACTTCATATTTGACTTCTGTTTGGTTTAAAGACACCATTTATTCTAATGTTACATACCTAGGTGCAAATCATTTCATTAGCTAATTAATGAATATTTCAACTCATATATGTTTATTTTGAACAAGTGGCTATTTTTAACACTTCACATTTCAACGATTTATGCATACAAAAAAAATGTGATTTTTATTGTAAAACAATTCATTTCAAAACACTATTTTTCTATATAGTTCAAGTTGGTGATAAAAATGGAATTTTTATCATAAAACAATTTCTTTAAAACGAGATTATTTTACACAGTTCATATAGTCGATAAAAGGTGATTTTTATTATCAAACAATTTATTTCAAAATATGAATACCATTCAACACATGAATTTCTAATCAACGAATGAATTTTAATTCAACACATGAATGTTTTCTAATCAATGAATAAATATAGTTTAAGCATATGAAAATAATTCAAACCCACGAATATTATTCAAAATTTCGGCAGCATAACGGCAGGGTAGTTAAACCGGGACCGTCCCTAGTACGGCTCCTCGCTCTACCTTAAAACCTCGCGGTTTTTGACAATGGGGATCATGCATCTAGTTCGCACGCAGGCGGCATGTATATATATTTATTTCATTTCCACAAACTAATCCTATGTGGTTTCAACCAAATATTTTTCAACCACAAACGGGTATTTTTCAACCGCAATCAACCAATAACAATCACAAACAATCCCAAACAATCATTCGCTATCAATCAATTTTCACAACAATTTCAACCAATAAATATCGTCCATGGTTTGTGGACGAGGGGCGTATATATATATATATATATATATATATATATATATATATTATATATAGCAATTCACTTTTATTTTCTCATAAATATAATATTTTTAAATCAGAAATCTCACCAATAGCTATCCAACTGCACGACACTTCCTTGCATAAAATCTTCGCCAATCTCTCCTTTTTGTCGCTTCGTTGCCTGTATTCTCTACATATGTAAAATTCGAATTTTTACTATGTTATTCAATATATAAAAATCGAGTTTTGACGTCGCTATTCAATATATAAAAATCGAATTTTGACTTCGCTATTCAATATATAAAAATCGAATTTTGACGTCGCTATTCAATATATAAAAATCGAATTTTGACGTCGCTATTCAATATATAAAAATCGAATTTTGACGTCGCTATTCAATATATAAAAATCGAATTTTGACGTCGCTATTCAATATATAAAAATCGAATTTCAAAAATATAGATTCCGCCTTTTCCATTTCAAAGATCAAATCTTTTCTTTTACTTTTTAAAGTTTAAATCTTTTACTTTTTAAAGTTTAAATCTTTTACTTTTCAAAATTCAAATCTTTTAAAACCTTTTTAAAAATCAGTTTTTAAATCTTTCAAAAAAAAAATCTGTTTTAAAACCTTTTCAAAAATCTGTTTTAAAACCTTAGAAATCTATTTTAAAACCTTTCTTAAAATCAGTTTTTCTTTTTACAAAAAAAAATCAGAATTTACTTATTAAAATAAAATCAGTTTTTAAATCTTTTGAAAAATCTTTTTTAACCTGTTTTAAAAAAAAACAGTTTTACTATAATTGAAAAATCAGTTTTTACTTCCTTTTAAAATCAGTTTTTACTTCTTTTAAAATCAGTTTTTACTTCCTTAAACAAAATCAGTTTTTACTTCTTTAAAAAAAATCAGTTTTTATTTCCTTTAAAAAATCTGTTTTTATTTCTTTTAAAAATCTGTTTTAACCCTTTTTTTTAAAATATGTTTTAACCTTTAAACAAATCAGTTTTTACAGAATAAATAAAAAAAATAAAAATAAAAGAAAATGCTCACCGATTAGCTGCGAAGGGGGGGGGGGGGGGAGAAGATGTCGTCGGCGGCAGGCTCTGGATCTCGGTGGTGGTGGCGTCGAGGCTTCAGGGGGGCTCGATTTGATTCGACGGGGGGGGGGGGGGGTGCGATGTCGCTGCCGATCTACGAACGGAGGGGGGAGAGAAGAAGCGGCAGCGGCAGCAGCTCCAGGAGGAGGTGGCGACGTGCGGAGGTGGATGATCGGGGGAGGCGGCTTAATTTAGGTTTTTTTTTCTTTTCGTTTAAAATTAAAACGAACGGGGGGGGGGGGGGGGGGCAGAAAGGAAGATAAAGGGGGGAATTAAAATTTATTTTTATTATTTTATTATTTAATTTTTCAAAAAAAAAAAGGACTTTTACATACGACCTCGAAACGAGGCCCACCGCCTGCTGTCCATAGCGTTTTACCCCCATCCCGAACACAATGGGATATGTATCGCAAGCTGATTTGATCATTGCAATCAGTTTCCTTTTGAATTTTCATTTAAATCACTATATTGAATTTTAAACGTACATTTCAATTTACCGGGGTCACATACTAACTAGAAAAATTCCAGAAAAATATTTTCTAGCTTCGTATTGGCGATACGGTCCTAACAAAACTAGTTTCGTCGAATTCTGAGACCGTTTGAAAAATGGCCAATTTCCAGTCGATTAAATTCAACAGAAACTGGTCAAACGCGTTTTCTTTTGCCACGCTCACATATTGATTCGAAAAATTATGAAATTTGAAACCTGGCAATAATTTGATATCACGGATCCAACAAAAGTGGTTTCGTCGAAATCCGAGGTCGTCTGCAAAATGTCCATTTTTAAGGGCCTGAATTCCATAGCGACTATTCAGAATTTTCAACTGGACATATCTTTTGATTCCCGCTATCAAATTTCGATTGGTCGGATTCGTTGGAAAGATATTATCAATTAGATCCTAATGTTTTTGGTTTCACTAAAATCCGGATTGTTTTTCACCCGGTACAGTCCGACAAAGTTTGAATTCAATTTTTGAAACTGCCACGCCATTTCAGGCCTTGTTTATAATTATAATTAATTATATTCGTTTTCAATTGTCGATTCAAACTCCGTTTTCATCGCCATTATTTAAAATATTTATTTTAAATATTTAAAATCCATTATTTTAGCCAATTTAAAAATTTTTAATTGGTTCAGATTTTCGGGGTCGTTACAATCTCCCCCACTTAAAACTTTTCGTCCCCGAAAAGGAACAAAGTCGAAAGTGGTTTGATAAATCTACAATCACACAACACAACAACCAATCCAATTGTTTTTAACCTTTTAACTTTTCAAATATATATCTTTTATATATTCAAAAATTATATTTCTAAAACCAGACTATATATATATATATAATCACAAACACGTTATTTAAAAACATATTACTCTCGACTCGTTCTGAGGCACTTCTGACCCCATCTCTAACGAGTTGTTCTGATTCTGCTATACTCATACTAGGATATTGCTGATCCTATCTGTATAGAGTTACCCGTCCTAGAACACTACTGGTTCTATTTCTGACGAGTTCGTTCAAATGTTATATTCCAGAACTAAGCTTAACCAAAGCTCTGATACCACGATGAGACGACCCGAATTCCCGTTCAGACGGAAACAGGGCTATCTTTGGAATATAACACAGAAACAGAAAATAGCAGAACAGAATTAAATAAATACACCAGATAATGAACAACAAAATATACTGGATAGAAGTAATCATCAGAGTTACACAGTATACAGGATCTTACTTAGTACAAATACAGTTCAACTATACATAAATGTCTACTGCGGAAATAAACAAAATATGTACAATAGGAGCTGAACAGCATAAAAAGAAATAAATGATAGAATCCATCTTCAGCTCCAGCTATCCAGAAAGAACCAGCTAAACCTGAATACAAGGCTGCCCGTGTAGAAAAAGGGGCACCCGAGTTTGAAAGTGAAACAAACTACGAGTCAGTCATGGGACTGGTATGAGAAATCCACTCAACACATATATAATTGGCCAATCACAGGACCACGCCACTTTCGTGGAACGGGTTTACTCCATTGGATTGCCAGTGCTTTAAAACAAATCTTTCTTTTAAACATCGCTATGCTTTTTATAAAAATGAAGCCATTATAAGACTCAGTTCCCATCACACAATGCAACGCAAACCGGAGGATAGAGTTTTACCTTATAATGGCCAAAATATGATTGATACGGATAAAACAAAGGCATTTGATATTATTGCAAGTGTTTATATGTTTTGAAAACAATTTCAAATCATAACTATCAATCATATACGACATGAGCGTCCCATGCCACTATGTCACCCAAATATATATATACAATTGAAACCGCACGATCACGTATTTAGAAATTGGATTTTCGTCATGAACCAAGGCAAAAGATAGTCCTTACCGAATTCGAGACAATCTAGCCCATGTCTCAGGCCCAGACTCAGGTGAGCCCTTGGATCGTCAGGGCCGGTCCACCGATGTGGATTATTATGCCTGAACACTACGTTTCCCCGCCCTTTGGGGCGTAAACGAGCCAACGAATGACTCCTTCGGACCCGGATCGTCCGATCAAACCGAGGCGCCTCGCAACAGCAACAACCACATGGGTGAAAAGTATATAAATGTCAGGACTGGTAGGTCACTGACACCACCCTAGCTAGAAAGAAACGCAGGCCCTCCCTGATGTCCTCTCCCATTTTAGGTTCATACCGAGGCGTGAGGCTCGCGAATTCATGTTATACACAAAGCTACGCCACACAGGCGGTGCTTTGATCATCACCACAAGACTTTGCTTTTCAACAGAAGCCCTGATCACTGCATCTTAGCATGCCACACCGGCAATTCATGCCATGCGACTGATGTCCATCGATATACAACCTCTGAGCTCGTGCGTCTCAGAGAAGGGCGTTAAGCAAAAGAATAAATTCTCCGCCGCCAAACAGATGTATATTTAATAGAGATCAATCAACACAAAATAAAATCCCATGTCAGACACACAGTCCATTTACAAGTCCGTTCTGGGTCTGAACGAAACCGGAGGCACTAAATACCACGCAAACCCATCGATCACCACGTACGTCTGGACGATCACCTCTCATTATCCATATTTCGGGATGCCTCCCAATCAGGACCTCGATTACCATCCAAACGAGGTGAAGATCTCCGGTCTTCGACCATCGTCTTCATCTTCGACTTTCAATCGTCGGTCAATTATTTGAAATGAGAATTAACTCGGCCTTCTCAAATAATTCACGTATATTTAGAATTTCAAATCAATTTATTTCAATGGTTAAATTATTCGACAACACCAATATTGTTCTTTAATGTAATTTTCACACCAAACACATTCAACCATCAAAAGCCACACAAATCAAGCAAATTTCAGTTTATTTCCATTCCATATCGCCTATGATATTTTATAACTATTTATCGCTATTTTTATTTATTTTAAAATAGCTAATATATTCAAAACGACGTTTCGGGCCATAACGTGGCCGTGGCGCTGTTTTTCTTCAGATTTGATTTACACATATCTGAAAATCTAACCGTTGGATCTTCACAAAATTTACATCATTAGAAAGGTCTTTTCAAAACGAATCCAACGGTTCCAGTTTCGGGAAAATCCGACGGTCGGATCTCCCGGTACAATCGTTTGAAATTTCGATTTCAAAATACGAACTGCAGCGTCGTTATTCGATTAAATATATAATTATATTTATATATATATAAATATAATCGCTTCTGGCGCTGTTTTTCTTCAGATTTGAATTTAACATTCCAGACAATCCAACCGTTGGATTTTTACAAGGTTGGTGCCGTTGGAAAGATTATTCCAAGGCGAACCCGACGGTTGAGGTTTCGGGAAAATCCAATGGTCGGATTTCACGTACTAGTTGTTTGAAATCATGGTTTCAAAATACGAACTGCACGGCTTCGTTTCGTTTTAATTTTATTTATATTTATATATTTATATAAATATAGTTCATTCAATGATTTCCATTTCGTTTTCACTTCAAATATTTTTCTAACACCTTAAAATTTTGCCATAACCTCCCCTGCACCGGGAGCATCGGGAAATCGCAAATAGCGTTCCCGGTCCTTCTAATCTCAAAAAGAAAAAGAAAAAGCCAAGCGGCTAGCCAACAGGCTCATAAAATCATCACCCAAACAAAGCAGTAAATGTGTACCTATTTGTCGGGCACAAAATTTAATTCCTCTTCTCTAGCCCCTTTGCTATAACCTGTTCAATAAATATGCATGTACATATATATACAGTTCTTATCATTTACCATTTTCTATTCAACTTCATATTTGACTTCTATTTGGTTTAAAGACACCATTTATTCTAATGTTACATACCTAGGTGCAAATCATTTCATTAGCTAATTAATGAATATTTCAACTCATATATGTTTATTTTGAACAAGTGGCTATTTTTAACACTTCACATTTCAACGATTTATGCATACAAAAAAAATGTGATTTTTATTGTAAAACAATTCATTTCAAAACACTATTTTTCTATATAGTTCAAGTTGGTGATAAAAATGGAATTTTTATCATAAAACAATTTATTTAAAACGAGATTATTTTACACAGTTCATATAGTCGATAAAAGGTGATTTTTATTATCAAACAATTTATTTCAAAATATGAATACCATTCAACACATGAATTTCTAATCAACGAATGAATATTAATTCAACACATGAATGTTTTCTAATCAATGAATAAATATAGTTTAAGCATATGAAAATAATTCAAACCCACGAATATTATTCAAAATTTCGGCAGCATAACGGCAGGGTAGTTAAACCGGGACCGTCCCTAGTACGGCTCCTCGCTCTACCTTAAAACCTCACGGTTTTTGACAATGGGGATCATGCATCTAGTTCGCACGCAGGCGGCATGTATATATATTTATTTCATTTCCACAAACTAATCCTATGTGGTTTCAACCAAATATTTTTCAACCACAAACGGGTATTTTTCAACCGCAATCAACCAATAACAATCACAAACAATCCCAAACAATCATTCGCTATCAATCAATTTTCACAACAATTTCAACCAATAAATATCGTCCATGGTTTGTGGACGAGCGGCGTATATATATATATATATATATATATATTTATATTATATAGCAATTCACTTTTATTTTCTCACAAATATAATATTTTTAAATCAGAAATCTCACCAATAGCTATCCAACTGCACGACACTTCCTTGCATAAAATCTTCGCCAATCTCTCCTTTTTGTCGCTTCGTTGCCTGTATTCTCTACATATGTAAAAATCGAATTTTTACTATGTTATTCAATATATAAAAATCGAGTTTTGACGTCGCTATTCAATATATAAAAATCGAATTTTGACTTCGCTATTCAATATATAAAAATCGAATTTTGACGTCGCTATTCAATATATAAAAATCGAATTTTGACGTCGCTATTCAATATATAAAAATCGAATTTTGACTTCGCTATTCAATATATAAAAATCGAATTTTGACGTCGCTATTCAATATATAAAAATCGAATTTCAAAAATATAGATTCCGCCTTTTCCATTTCAAAGATCAAATCTTTTCTTTTACTTTTTAAAGTTTAAATCTTTTACTTTTTAAAGTTTAAATCTTTTACTTTTCAAAATTCAAATCTTTTAAAACCTTTTTAAAAATCAGTTTTTAAATCTTTCAAAAAAAAAAATCTGTTTTAAAACCTTTTCAAAAATCTGTTTTAAAACCTTAGAAATCTATTTTAAAACCTTTCTTAAAATCAGTTTTTCTTTTTACAAAAAAAAATCAGAATTTACTTATTAAAATAAAATCAGTTTTTAAATCTTTTGAAAAATCTTTTTTAACCTGTTTTAAAAAAAACAGTTTTACTATAATTGAAAAATCAGTTTTTACTTCCTTTTAAAATCAGTTTTTACTTCTTTTAAAATCAGTTTTTACTTCCTTAAACAAAATCAGTTTTTACTTCTTTAAAAAAAATCGGTTTTTATTTCCTTTAAAAAATCTGTTTTTATTTCTTTTAAAAATCTGTTTTAACCCTTTTTTTTAAAATCTGTTTTAACCTTTAAACAAATCAGTTTTTATAGAATAAATAAAAAAAATAAAAATAAAAGAAAATGCTCACCGATTAGCTGCGAAGGGGGGGGGGAGAAGATGTCGTCGGCGGCAGGCTCTGGATCTCGGTGGTGGTGGCGTCGAGGCTTCAGGGGGGCTCGATTTGATTCGACCGGGGGGGGGGGTGCGATGTCGCTGCCGATCTACGAACGGAGGGGGGAGAGAAGAAGCGGCAGCGGCAGCAGCTCCAGGAGGAGGTGGCGACGTGCGGAGGTGGATGATCGGGGGAGGCGGCTTAATTTAGTTTTTTTTTTCTTTTCGTTTAAAATTAAAACGAATGGGGGGGGGGGGGGGGGCAGAAAGGAAGATAAAGGGGGGAATTAAAATTTATTTTTATTATTTTATTATTTAATTTTTCAAAAAAAAAAATGACTTTTACATACGACCTCGAAACGAGGCCCACCGCCTGCTGTCCATAGCGTTTTACCCCCATCCCGAACACAATGGGATATGTATCGCAAGCTGATTTGATCATTGCAATCAGTTTCCTTTTGAATTTTCATTTAAATCACTATATTGAATTTTAAACGTACATTTCAATTTACCGGGGTCACATACTAACTAGAAAAATTCCAGAAAAATATTTTCTAGCTTCGTATTGGCGATACGGTCCTAACAAAACTAGTTTCGTCGAATTCTGAGACCGTTTGAAAAATGGCCAATTTCCAGTCGATTAAATTCAACAGAAACTGGTCAAACGCGTTTTCTTTTGCCACGCTCACATATTGATTCGAAAAATTATGAAATTTGAAACCTAGCAATAATTTGACATCACGGATCCAACAAAAGTGGTTTCGTCGAAATCCGAGGTCGTCTGCAAAATGTCCATTTTTAAGGGCCTGAATTCCATAGCGACTATTCAGAATTTTCAACTGGACATATCTTTTGATTCCCGCTATCAAATTTCGATTGGTCAGATTCGTTGGAAAGATATTATCAATTAGATCCTAATGATTTTGGTTTCACTAAAATCCGGATTGTTTTTCACCCGGTACAGTCCGACAAAGTTTGAATTCAATTTTTGAAACTGCCACGCCATTTCAGGCCTTGTTTATAATTATAATTAATTATATTCGTTTTCAATTGTCGATTCAAACTCCGTTTTCATCGCCATTATTTAAAATATTTATTTTAAATATTTAAAATCCATTATTTTAGCCAATTTAAAAATTTTAAATTGGTTCAGATTTTCGGGGTCGTTACACGAGGTGAGGAGTTTCTTGGGGTTGGCTGGCTACTATAGGAAGTTTATCAAGGACTTCGCGAAGTTATCAGCCCCATTAACTCGCTTGACAAAGAAGAATCTAGTCTTCACATGGGACGTAGATTGTGATGATGCGTTCCAATGGTTAAAGAGAGCTTTAACCACAGCTCCAGACTTAGTGTTGCCAGATGGGTGTAAGCCATTTGTTGTTTATACCGATGCTTGTGGGACAGGACTAGGCGCAGTCTTAATGCAAGAGGGAAGGGTAATAGCCTATGGGGGAAGGCAGTTGAGAAAGCATGAGAAAAATTACCCTACCCATGATTTAGAGTTGGCCGCTATTGTTTTTGCGCTTAAGACTTGGCGCCATTATCTTCTTGGAGAGAGGTTCGAATTGTTCACTGACCACAAATCATTGAAGTACTTGTTTTCTCAGAAGGATTTGAACTTGAGACAGCAAAGGTGGATGGAGTTCTTAGCATCCTATGATTTCGAGATAGCGTATACCCCTGGCAAGGGTAACGTGGTGGCAGACGCCTTAAGCAGAAAAAGGTTGTCCTTGAGTCCATTGTTCGTGGAACGACGAAGCTTGGAATTTATCTCGATGTTTGATTTTAGACCTTCCGTTGACTTTATACCCGGTTTGCTAGCATCCTTAGAGGTCAGACCTACTCTTTTGGGACGGATTGGCGAGGCACAGCGGAATGACCCACAGTTGGTTGAGTTAGTAGAGAAGCTCATAAGGGGGGAGTCGTCCAGCCATTTGAGTAGGTACAACCTAGACGATAGGGGGTGGTTGCGTAGAGACGGTAGACTTTGTGTACCGTAAGACGAGGGTTTGAGGAAGGCTATACTTGATGATGCGCATCATTCAAAGATGACCATTCATCCCGATGGGGGAAAGATGTACCAAGACATGAAGCGAGTTTTCTTTTGGGCCGGTATGAAGAAAGATGTGGCCGAGTATGTCGCTAGATGCTTGGTGTTCCAACAAGTGAAAGCGGAGCAAAAGAAACCCGGTGGGTTGCTTCACCCATTGGAAGTTCCGCAATGGAAGCGGGATAGCGTCTCGATGGATTTTATTGATGGGTTACCGAGATCGAGGAAGGGTAATATGGGAATTTGGGTTGTGGTAGACAGACTTACTAAGAGCGCCCATTTCATACCCGTGAAGAGCAAGAGGACTGCTCCATGGCTAGCTTCAGTTTACCTTCGAGAGATAGTTCGATTGCATAGGGTACCTTCTAGCATAGTGAGTGATCGAGATCCTATCTTTACTAGCGAGTTTTGGAAGAGTTTGCAAGAAGCAGTAGGGACTCAGTTGTGTTTGAGCATCGCATATCATCCTCAGACGGACGACCAGACCGAGAGGGTGAATCGTGTTCTAGAAGACCTTTTGAGGCTATGTATCTTAGATTTTGGAGGTACATGGGAAGAGCATCTTCCATTGGTGGAGTTCGCGTATAATAACAGCTTTCAGTCTAGTATTGGTATGGCTCCTTTCGAAGCTCTTTATGGAAGGCCTTGTCGATCACCTACATGTTGGTGGGAATCTACGGATAAGATCTTGCTTGGGCCCGATATGGTTAGAGAGACTTCGGAGAAGATTGATTTGATTCGAAGAAGGATGAAAGCAGCGCAAGATAGGCAGAAATCTTACGCGGATAAGAGGAGGACGGATCCTGAGTTTGATGTTAGGGACATGGTCTTTGTCAAAGTATCTCCATTACGGAATGTTGTTCGCTTTGGGTCCGTTGGGAAGTTAGCACCAAGATTTGTAGGACCGTTTCCTATTAAGGAAAGGATTGGAAGGATGGCAAATAGAGTGGATTTACCCGAGAGACTTAGTGGGGTACATGACGTATTCCATGTGTCACATTTGAGGAGGTGCCTACATGAGACCGCAGAGGTGGTAGAGCCGAGCTTACTTAGAGAAGTGGAGGTAGAGCGTGATGCGACTATTCGACGAGCTCCTACCCGCATCCTTGGGTCAGAGATTAGGAAGTTGAGAAACAAAGAGGTTCGACTAGTCAAAGTGCAATGGGGAGAGGATGAGAGCAATGCTACTTTGGAGACAGAAACGAAGATGCGTTCATTGTACCCATTCCTTTTTGAGGTTATGTATTTTAACTTCTCCTTTATCGTTTGTCTAGTACGTATCTTATCTTTAGTATGTCCTCTCATTAGTACCTTTGACCTTTAGATAGGGTAAACCTATAGTTGAAACATGTGTTTGAGACATGTTATGATTGATGGATGCGTGTGGATGCAAGTGTTTGCTAGTGGTTGCTCGTGGATGCATATACACACACTTTAGACACTAGATCGGCTCAGTCACTTCATATTTGCATATTGCATATAATTGTGTGTAGGTAGCTATATTAATGGATGTATAATGGTTGTGTTGTCATATGGATGATGCATTTTGGTGTATGGTTGTGCACACATGTAGTAATAGTATGTGTCGATAGGATTCTTTCGCATACATATTGGATGCATGGCACTATCATGGTTTGCATTAAGGAGGTCAACTGAATCAGTAGACCGCCTGAATTTGCATTAGACAGGAAACATATACACACACTTTTTGAATATGTTCATACAGCATTAGAAACTTTAAGGACAATGGATGCCAGTGTTTGATGGTTTGAGTAGATGGTTGTTTGGTTGGTAGGATACGTTCTTCTTGACTTGGAGATTTCGGGGACGAAATCCATAAAGTAGGGGAGAATGTAACACCCCGAATTTCACTTAATATTAATGTTTAGTAATTAAAGAATAATTAATCTCAGACGTGAGAATTAAGGGAAACGGGTTGCGCCATTGTGTTCGTCTCGGAATTCTGGTTGAGATAGAGTCCGAGTTTGCGTGATTTGGACTTCGTATGAAGAAGTTATGGCCATCCGAAGTTTCAGAAAATTCAAAATAGATTTAAAATATTCAAATTTCAAATTTCAGAAGAGGCGGGAAAATTCCCGCCAGACAGAGGGTGTCGACACTAGGGTCGACATGGGTGTCGACCCCCCCAAGGGGTCGACCCATGTGTCGACCCAGGGGTCGACCCATGTGTCGACCCAGGGGTCGACCCATGTGTCGACCCAGGGGTCGACCCATGTGTCGACCCAGGGGTCGACCCCCCTTGTCGGTCAGTTTGGTTTGGGTGCACTGATTTGAGCTTTGGGCTGTGTTTTGGTGGCTTGTGACGAAATCTGACGGCTCTAAACTAAATTAGGGTTAATCTAAGGGCCTAAACTACATCCTAATTCTATAAATACACCCTAAGACTACCCTAATTCATACTAAAAATAGATACAACGTCGTTATGCCGTCAAAATGCAACTTGAAGGAGCCTCCATCAAATTGTAGAAGAAGATAGCTTCTCAAATCAACTTCTAATCAACTCTAGCAACTTAATCTTCTTCATAGGAGTGCTAATCAACAAGTTGTGAGTTTCTATGCCTTTAGCAAGCAATTGCTAAACTAATTATGATAGGATATAATGAGGTTATGGTTATGTATGTGGATCAATGCAAGTTATGTTATCATATGCTATGTGTTCATGATGTTATGCAAGTTATGCAAGTCATATGCTATGTGTTCATGATGTTATGCAAGTTATGCAAGTCATATGCTATGTGTTCATGATGTTGTGCAAGTTATGCAAGTCATATGCTATGAGTTCATGATGCTAGTTATGCAAGTTTTGTGCTATATGTTCATGATGCTAGTTATGCAAGTTTTATGCTATGTGTTCATGATGCTAGTTATGCAAATCACTATGATAAACATTGATCCATTATGACACCGTGTTATGCAAGTTTGGTGTTTGATTATATGCAAGTTCATATATGACGTGTTATGCAAGTTTGGTGTTTGATTATGTGCAAGTTCATATATGACATGTTATGCAAGTTTGGTGTTTGATTATATGCAAGTAACATGTGCAAGTTAACCCCTTTGTATGTCATACATACATATGCAAGTTTACCCCCTTTGTATGACATAAGTAACTTATGCAAGTTACCATCTTTATGACATATGTGATTCATGCAAGTTTGGGTTGATTATTTATGCTGGTTGGGTTTGATGCTATGGTCATATATGCATGTTGACACCTTTAAAACCCATGTTGATGCTAATGTTATGCAAGTTGAACCCATTGTGTTTGTGATGAATCTCCCCTTTTAGGTATGTCATGTCAACGTATTACGTGGGGAACGATGGGGTTAATATTCATGTTAATAAAATGGTGTGAAGTTGGTATGATTATGCATACCATAAAATGGATGGACATAATTGAGTCAATTATGTACATCGTTAAATTTGTAATTAATTAGGGATAATTAATACAAATTATGGGGGTGATTAATTAGGTGTAATTAATCGACTAAGACACGAGGTTGGACCCTTTTGTAGCATAAGACTGCCCGGAACCGACCGGCAAATCCAACGGCTACAAATGATTGGCCCAATGTGAGAAATACGTGACAAGTGTAAAGACACGAGGTTAGACTCCGTTATGGCGTAAGGCTGCCCGGAACCGACCGGCAAATCCAGCTGCCATAAAAGACAGTCTAATGTGAGAGGTCTTTACAAAGGTTACGTTCTTAATCAATTAAGAAACACTTAACCAGATAAGCATGTAGTGGGGCATGAGGGGTTAAGTGGGTGCCTTGGGTGGCATGTGGAAATCAAGTAAGTGCCTTGGGTGGCATGTGGAAATCTAGTGGGCTTTGATCAGATTGTTTTATCTATCTTTTGGAGCTTGGACCGTGATGTAAAGCCCAGCTTATCTTTTCTATTATGGCTATTAGTTATGTAGTGGGATTATGTACTTATGTTTTATCAGGATGGATATTTAGTACTTGACTCTTGTTTTAGTTGGTTTTGATATGTAACCAAACATGTTTATCTTCTGCTGCAATGAAATGATGTTTTAGATTTCAAGTATTATTTATATCTGTCTTGTTGTAATTTTTCTGTTCTATATTCACTTAAAATACTCCACCGAAGTTAAGGCATTCCCTTAGTGAGTGACCTTAGCAGGAGTGGGGTGTTACAAAATGACTTTCGTTCTTTTCATAAATTGGGGAGATTGGGTTGATTTTAGATGTTGGGACCTTGGGGATTTTGTAGAGGAGAGTTTCAGCTTTCGTTTGACTGTGGTCTCGGGGTCTCTGTTGGTCGGAGGGGGTCGTGGGATTGAGTTGATCGGAGTTGTGGAATTTCTAGGTATACATGTATGTTGCGATCAGTTTTAGGTCGACTTGGTGGGCCACGGTCATTTCTGGGTGGAGGTGGTCGAAGGGACTGGTGTTGGGATGAGAGGTGGTCAAATTGGCGGTGGTCGAAGGTGCCCTGATGGAGCGTGGCGACGGGATTTGATGGATAAACGGGATTGTGGGAGATTAGAAATTAGGGCGACAGAGGGGGTATTGGGGGAGGGCGGTCATCGGCGAAGGGAGGTGGGGTCACGGCGAGTCGGCGGGGATGGTCGTGGCAGTGTCCGGTCGAGGCTGGCGGCTCCGGTGGTAGAAGAAAGGGGCGGAGCTTTTGTTTTGAGGAGGAAGTCGTGATGTGGAAGAGGAACATCGGGCAAAATTAAGGGATACACGGGAAACCGCGTTCTTTTGATCTGGACCATGATGACGTGGACAATTTGAAAGGTAAAACGTTTATTTAGATTAAATTAATTAATAATTAATTTAGTTTAATTATCGTTTAATTCGTATAACTCTGAACTTGCGTAACTTATTCATACGATAACGAAATTTGACGAAACTGGATCCGTTGGGATCGTAGGGACGAGGCCTAGACGATGGCACTGACTAGGCGTTGATCTGACGCTATTGAAATTTCAGTAAATTTTGAACGTCCGTTCAAGATTAAAAGGAACAAACGCGTCAACCGTCAAAACTGGTGAGTTAATTCTCACACCTTCTGGAATCCTGTGATGTGGTAAATTCATATTAAAATATAAATTTACCGTTAAAAATATAAATTGGTTGGTTGGTTGTTATTGGTTGTTTACTGTTTGATTGGATGCTGTTATTTAGATTTAATCGTTTTAAATTAGTAGATGGTATGAAATTTATTTCATATATTATTATAAAATGTATAACGAGCTGTGGTGCAGGGAAGGACAGGTTAGAGGGATCTGACCGGATTCCTCAAATATTATATATGTTGTTTGTTTGTTTTATATTGTTGTTATTTGAACTGACTGAACCCAGAGTAGTTAAACTTGTTTGAACATGATGGTTGAACAAATATTCACCTGTGTTGTGTTTAAAACTAACCGACAGTGTTGATTTGGTAATTGGCAGTGAATGGCCTAAATGTGTTGTTTCAGACGTCGATTTACCGTTCGGTGAATCAACGCAGTTTAAAGGTTATAAATTATTTTATAATTGAACCGAACTTTTCAGTCATTTTATTTAAGTAATTAAAGTAGAAATTTATAAATAAATAAATTTAATCGAGTTTATAAGAGAAATTATTGAAATGGTTTATGCAAAGGTAGCAGAAACCCAAAGATTTACATAGGGTTGGAAAGGTAGAACAATTGTATTTTAATACAATTAAATAGTATTTTTAAATTTATTGATCTATTTAATCAATTTAAAAGGGGAAATGACGATTAAATCAGTTGGTAGTTAACTGATAGGTAGGGTTGACAAAAATCAACCGTTGGTAATTAAAACTGATAATTGAATTAATTTGATTTTCTGGATAGTCGTTAAATTAACGAATAGTGTAAAATATTAGTTAACCTTTGATTAAATATAAATTAAAGTAATTATTGAATTGTTTAGGGTTAATATAGTTAGTTATTATTCAATAAGCCTTTGAAAGTGATAATGATCCTATTCTTGTTAATAGCAAAGTTTATTTTACCTAATATAGTAAATGATAAAGTTAATCAGTATTTTAATTAACAATAATTAAAATGATGGTTTTTAGTTGGAATTCAACTAAGAAAGGGTTTAGGTAGCGATGAAGTTTAATCTTAAAGGCGGTAAGAGTTTTATGAGAGATTTATAATCGAAAAGTTCAAATGAGGTTTGTAAATAAGATTTTTAAGTGAATGCGGGAATTCAAGTAAATTTTACTTAATGTTTCCAATTAAGTAAGGAGAATTCAAATGGAATGATACTTTGAAGGAGTTAGGTAAAGCGATCATCGAAGAAAGATTGCAAAAGTAAGAAAAGGTTTATAAAACCAGATTTGAAATAAAAAGGGGAAAATGAGATGTTAATGGTTAAGTGACAAACCAATATTATTCTAAGTTAAGAACATTGTCGATCAAGGTCTGAGAGTTAAATAAAATACCCCAACTTGAACGGCTTCACTATTATCAAGGAATGATATTCGTTTGGTGGTGAGTGCAAAGTGTTGGAATCGGTTAATTATCCCATACGAGAAATATTGAATTGAGTATAAGGTTTTGAATAAAATTGTTGGTTACAAGATAAATAAGAATATTTGACTTTAAGTTATATAAATTTGACATTTGATTTGTCATATCAAATTGGTAATTTGGTTTATTCCATTAACTATTATGTATATAGATATATATATATCATGATGCCAGGATTTAAGGAAATGGAAAAGTGGTTTTAAATTATATAATTGAAACTTACTTTAACCAAATTAGAATTGGTAAATGGTTTCATACCATTAAAGTGTGTGTATATATATGTATATGTCGAGATGATTGAATGTAAAGAAAAAGGGAAAGGGTTTTAACGGAATATATCGATATTTCCAAAAGGGATGGAAAGCTGGGGATACACATATACATGCTTGAAAGTATTTAAAATAATTTTTGTTATAAATAAGAATAAATGTAATGTTTTCAATATATTAGAAGATTTAAAGGTTGAATTACCAACTATTTTTAAGGAGGCCAAGCAGTGCCAAGTACCTGAATCAGCAAATTCATTGTATTCACACTATTGTTATTTGATAGTTAAATCACCGACTATCAAACCTGACCAATACGATTGTTGGTACGGAAAGACCGGGATCGAATTTATATTCGAAAATCATTCCGACCAACAAATACTTGAAGATATTTGAAGACGGTCGAGATGGAGCATTGAAGACCGTGGATCTTCATAAGCGGAAGAACCGCTAATAATCTTTGGTTAGCTCCAAGAGATAAACTGTGGTTCTATCGTGGTTGGAATCTACGGGTTGCAAGGACTACTCGCTAGTGATCTATGGGGTGATTCCTATATTGGATGCGGTAGGAGAGTACCTTCGGTTCATCCTGTTCCTGGATGACTTGTATGGACGAGTGTCTGACAGAGTATTTCCAAAAGGGGTCACGTACGTTGATTTCTTCAAACGTAGCTCTGATGATGGAGGAGGAGGCCGTACACCTTCTCTTAGCTAACCGCAGAGTATTTTTGTGGATGTCAATTAGTGATATCTGGCGGATCTGACGATGTGGCATTCAAAGTGAATGGTGGCCAGATGTTTGAAAAGGAATTCTAGCCTCAAGCCTCATCAACCGGGAAATGACAAAAATCGGGCAGGCAGCATGGCTATGTGGGTCTCTCCCATTAGGGTGTATGATCACCTATCTAGAGAAATTCCATTTGCTTCTTTAATCTATATTCGATGCTGTCCCTTTTCGGGAGGCGGTTGCCGATCCCAACCGTCGGTGATATACATTCGATACACTCAAGTGAAATGAGTGGTCGGTCATGTGTGGGCCGGGTTGCAAGAAGTTCTTGTTGAACCCAGTGTATTCGCCTCTAGAGATACACAGTCAGAAGGTGGTCCCATACCTTGTCAAGGTTGGAATCTAATATCCAATAAGCGCCTGCGGTTTTTGGTTTGTATATTATATATGTGGAGCGTGAGATGCAAGCGTTCCGCTAGATTGATATTTACTTGTATTTAGACACTATGATAATATCAGACTAAGTTATGATTTCGAATATGTTTTGGGTTATAGTAAGGTAAAAACCGTCCATGTTTATGTGTGGGCTGGTCTTACTATTATCCTTTGATTTCAAAAGGATTTTCCAAAGTTAAACAAGTGTGTGTCCTATGAATTTATCACTGATAGTATTCCAGATTGACCCGGTGTATTTTGCTTTGCTTCAAATGTGCTCGGATCAGACCGAGTATGTTCCAGGTTAGGTTCGCTTGGAGTTTCAGGAGCTAGAAGCCGGAGGCTTCCCCGCTAGTTATATATAAAGTTATTTTCCGCTGTGACTGATATCTGTTGTACTCTGATGAATTGTATGTATATACAGTTTCTTTGTATAAAGGATTTGTTATATTATATTATATTCGTTCCGCTGTGAGATTCTGATGTATTCTTCTTCTTTCTTCTATTCTAATATTCTTTCTTTCTTTTCTCACCCTCTAATTTCTTTATATTGACAATCCAGTGTTTTCGATGCTTGAATAGTCGACATGGTGATTTTATGTCGATTTTCGGGATCGAAAATTCTTAGGTCGTTATAGTGGTATCAGAGCTAGTGGTTTAGTGATAACCTTGGCTCTGTGGCGTGACTCAATAGAGATGGGGTTAGTAACACCCTAGATAGAGTTCGTATATATATATATGAGAGCACGTATTTGTGGTTTGATATTAAAATTATTTTTGAAATTATTTTTGCCCATTTTATTTATAAAATAATAAAGGTAATGATTTTCACAAATTATTATAATATGGGCAAATTATTTGGATTTTTAATGTTGATTTGTGTGGTATGTTTGGATGGTGTGCTCGATCTCATGGATATCAACCTGAACCTGAATCGACTTGGTTAAAACAAATATGAAATAAATAATTCGAATAAATCAATCCAAATTGAATAATTTTGAATGGATAATTAAAGAAATAAATGAAGTGATTATAAATAATTATAACCTCGTATGGATTGAATTGTATGTAAAATGGGTTGATATGAATAATATGGATGTTTTGAACCTTATTGATATTGTTTTGTGGACTAATAAATTGATTTGAGTTAAGAACAGGTGCAGAAGTACCAATTCAGTTTTAAAATCCATTCAGGAGAAATTCTGGAGTTAATTGGATCTAGTTCAAATAGAGCCGCAAAATAACTAAGCAAGCTCGTGTATAATATATCGTTTATCGCGTGATAATGCTCACAAAAAGGTACATCTACGCAAGTATAAAAAATTTTGGTTTTCATTTGGCATTTTGAGTTTGGATTTTTATTTTTCCGACCATGAGAGTCGATGAATATTTATTTCTTGAACCTGCGATTTTGTGGATGTCCTTCGTACAGGGGAGACTCTACCGAAAATTTTCCAAAATTTAAGGTGTTAGAAATTTTTTGAAGATTTTTGGAAAATTCTTTTATTTGAAATAAATTAGTTTAAAACCAATTTGGGTTAGTTTTGAAAATAAAATCGAATTTTAAATTTATTATTATTATAAAGATAATAGGTTGTAACGTTCTTTCTACCTTGACAATTTCGAGGACGAAATTATTTTAAGGGGGAAGGAATGTAATGTCCCGTATTTTTCTGGCCATTTTATTGAAATATTTTATTTATTTAAAATATTGATTTGAATTTAAATAATCGATTTGACCATTTTAATTTGAATATTTAATTATATTAATAATATAATAATATTTTATTTTCAGAATATTTGGGGAAAATGTTAAATTTGCAGTGTAATGTGATCGGGCAAATTAGAATGGTTTAATGTTGATTTTATTTAAATTATCGTCGCGATTTCGTTTATAAAACGACGTTATAACGTTTTATTTATAATTTAATTATAAAACGAGCTGCAGCGGCACGACAGTTCGTAATTTGGCATTTTGAAGTTTAAACGGCTGTACAGGGCCCAAAATAAGTCGGATTTTCTCGAAACAAGAAACGTCGGAATCTGTTGGATAATATCTTTCTAATGAAAGAGGAAAATCGAGTTTTTGTGTTGTAGATTTTATTTTATGTCCAAATGAAATTTTAAAATAGTCGCTGTGGAATTTCCTTATATATTATAACGATTATTTATAAAAATAAAGAGGTTTTTAAATTTTTATAATATCGATTTGGCTTCAAACTCAACCCGGGATATTTTATCTTGCTAATATACGATATTCTGGTCGTGTATGGCCAATTTCAATATTTAGTAATATTATATTGATGTATTTTAAAATTGGTTTATTTTATTTGAATTGGCCAGTTATAAAAGGGCCTTTATTCAAACGACCTCAGTTTTCGATGAAATAAATTTTATTGGGACCGTAACAGAAAATTTTTGCTAGATTTCAAGTGGCGCATCAATCGGGGTTAATTTGTGAGCGTGGCAAAATAAAATACAAATAAAAACGACTATTTGGACGTGAACGAGCGCCATTCAAGCAAACGAACTCGGAATTCGACGAAACAAGTTTCGTTAGGACCGTATCGTCAAATTATACTATGCCGTCCATTTGCATCTTGAACGGGGTTCGTATGTGAGCACAGGAGCGAATAAACAACGTTCGAAAACGCGATAGGTACGAAATAAAATATCGCTTGTCAACATCGCTCGTCACATCAACTTAAATTATATTATTTTCACAATATATATACCCCCAATTCAGAAACCCAAGCCCCCAAATTCTGAAATCATCATGTAATTTTGCAATAAAGCCCCTCTTTACAAATTCAATTATATCTTCCAATCTGTGATGAATTTGAGGGGGGTTTCAAAGCGAAAGTGGTAGATCGGGGCGATACCTATCTACTGTAAAAAGTTGGGGACTTATCGTGGTCGGTGGTGGTCGGAATCGGGGTTAGACCGCAGAAAATGACTTTCGTTCTTTTCAGAAATTGGGGAGATTGGGTTGATTTTAGATGTTGGGACCTTGGGGGTTTTGTAGAGGAGAGTTTCAGCTTTCCTTTGGCTGTGGTCTCGGGGTCTCTGGTGGTCGGAAGGGGTCGTGGGGTTGAGTTGATCGGAGTTGTGCAATTTCTGGGTATACATGTATGTTGCGATCGGTTTTAGGTCGATTTGGTGGGCCACGGTCATTTATGGGTGGAGGTGGTCGAAGGGAATGGTGCTGGGAAGACAGGTGGCCAGATTGGCGGTGGTCGGAGGTGCCCTGGTGGAGCGTGGTGGCGGGATTTGATGGATGAACGGGATTGGGGGAGATCAGAAATTAGGGCGACGGAGGGAGTATTGGGGGACGGCGGTCATCGGCGAAGGGAGGTGGGGTCACGACGAGTCGGCGGGGATGGTCGTGGCAGTCTCCGGTCGAGGCTGGCGTCTCCGGTGGTAGAAGAAAGGGGCGGAGCTTTTGTTTTGAGGACGAAGTCGTGATGTGGAAGAGGAACATCGGGCAAAAGGAAGGGATACACGGGAAACCGCGTTCTTTTGGTCTGGACCATGATGACGTGGACAATTTGAAAGGTAAAACGTTTATTTAGATTAAATTAATTAATAATTAATTTAGTTTAATTATCGTTTAATTTGTATAACTCTGAATTAGCGTAACTTATTCATACGATAACGAAATCTGACTGTAACAACCCGTATTTCGATAACATGTTAAGACGAGAATCAAGGCAAAACTTAATTTTAAATTCTGAATCAAGTAAAACGGGCTATGCCATTGCGTTCGTCTCGGAAAATTACGCGAAATAGAGCCTGAGTTTTCGAGAATCGGAGTCCGTATGACCAAGTTATGGTCCGACAAAATTTTCAAAAAATTCGAGTTCAAAAACAAGTTCTAATTTCGAAAATTAGGGCTGGAAGGCTAGGCGGGAAAAGTTCCCGCCAGGCACCCCAAGTCAACAGCCCTGTCGACTTGGGAGTCGACATGGCTCGACCTAAGTCGACAGCCCTGTCGACTTGGGGGTCGACCTATGGTGGCCGGGCAGTTTTGCCTGGTGCACCTATTTTCTATCTTGGCTAAGTTTTTGGGCCTGGTTTGAAATCTGACGGCTCAGGTTGATCCTAGGGTTAATCCTAAGGTCCTAATCACTCTTAATCTCTATAAATAAGCTCCTAACCTACCCCTAAACCCTCATTATTCATTCATGCAACTAAACTATGGCAAAATTGCTCCTCTCATGGCCTCCACTAAAAATCCTAGCCTCCACTTCATTTCTATGAGAGGTTTCATGATCATGAGAGTGTTAGAGAATCCCTATATTAGTATGAGAGCTTCTCAAGTTGATTTCAAGGCAAAAGCTTTGATCTTTGTTCATAAAGATGGGGTTTTTATTGATTTGGAGGGTTCATCTTTGGGTTTTTGGGTGATGGCATGCATAGGCTTCATCACAATCTTTGTTTTGCATTTCGATTTGTGCCTTCATAGCAATGTAAGCCCTTTCCCTACTCTTAGATATTAACTATGAAGTTAAATGTTCATGTTGCAAGTTTGGGTTTGATCATTGAGAATGATACATGCTATCATGTCATGCAAGTTTATGAAGTCATTATCTTGATCTTATGAGCTAAAAGCTACAACCTTTATGTTGAAATGTTGCATTATGCAACATGGGAACCTTCATAATCTTTATGTCAACTTGCATATGAAGTCATAACCCTTATATGATGATATATGCGAGTTACTAGTCATCATTCCATGTCTTTTGTCACCATGATTCGCTTATGTGCCAAGTTTGGGTTTATGCATGTTTTGGAGGCTTAAGAATGTAACATGCAAGTTAATGAACACATTTGTGCCTCATTTGCCACCATGATTAACTTGTGGCTTAATGTCCATTTTTGTCATGCCTTTGCCAAGTCTCTTCTTTTAATCCATTACGTTGTTGCGAACGTATATGCGAGTTTAAAAGCGTTGGGTTATGTTATGGGTAATTTCTAATGACATGAAAATACAACTTGAAAACATGGCTTGAAATATAACATGGAAGTTGACATGTAAGTATGCTTGAAAACGTAAGCTTGGGAATTTACCTATTAAGTTAGGTCTACCCATTGGGAATTTACCTATTAAGTTAGGTCTACCCAATTGCTTGAAAACTTGAATATGAACATGACACTAGACTAAACATGAAAGTGGCCAACTCGAGGTTGGGTTGAGTTTGCAACGTAAAACTACCCGGAACCGACCGGCCTAACTAGTAGTTGCAAACAATAGGACCCAATGTGAGAAGTTGGTCATGTTGTGCTTGAACCCGAGGTTAGACCAAGTTGTGGTGTAAAGCTACCCGGAACCGACCGGCTTAACTAGTAACCACAACAAAGTCTAATGTGAGAGGTGAAGGTGCATTAAGTAATTAATGCCACATGATAGGGTTAAGTTAATTTGATTAATGACCCTTAACCAAATATGACATGGACAAATGGGTTAAGTAATTTGATTAGGCTAATGGTACTTAACAAAACATGACAAGGTTGGGAAGGTTAAGTGACTTGATTTGCCTAATGACACTTAACCATTTTTATACGACTAGTGGATGGGGTTAAGTTAACCAACACTTAATCAATCCAACACGATAATCTGGTAAGGTTAAGTAAGTTTTCTTAATGACACTTAACCGAAAGATACAATTAATGGATGGGGTTAAGTTTAGACTCAACTAGTCTAAACATGATAATCGGATGGGGTTAAGTTAGCCTAGACTTAATTAATCCCGCTTGGTAGTTTAATGGGGTTGAGTTAAACAATTAACTAATCTAAACATGATGAATTGATGTGGTTAAGTGACCTATACTTAACCAATCTGACTCATTAATTTATTGTGGTTAAGTTAACCAATACTTAACCAATATAATGTGAAAACATGATAAGGCTAAGTCACGAATCGCTTGAATACACTTGACCGATTTGACTAAGTAAATTGATAGGGTCAAGTTAATAAATACTTAACCAATCTAGAATGATAATTGGACGAGGTTAAGTCGTGAATTGCTTAATACACTTAACCAACTTGAGCATGGTTTGTAGGGTTAAGTCTTGAACTTGGATACTTAGCCAATTTTGACATGATTATCTTGACATGATTTGTAGACGGGTTAAGTCATGAACTTAAGTGACACTTAATCCATTATGTAAACCCTAGTTCTGAGGATTAGGTGGATAACCGCAGTTAACAAGGATAGCGGGAATAAGGCTAAGTGGTAAACCTTAGTTGAAGAATAACTAAGTAATGATTCTTAGTCAAGGAAGTTTAGACCAGTTCATAGATAGATGAGTAACCTAATACGGTAGGTCATCGTTTAAGTATACGAGTAGGAGCAAGTATCTGATTTAGATAAAGGCTCCAGCGAACTGGGTAACGAAGCAGCGGCTTCGGGGAAAGTGAGGATATTCTTGGTATCCCTCTGTGAGCTGCCATGTGATCATACTAGGCTCATGAGAGTTTAAGGTCTGCGTTAGAAGAACCAAGAGTATGCCTTGGTTGCTATACGAGCGACCTAAAGACAGGGATGGATAAGGAATAGTCGACGATACACGGTCGTACCCTAGATAGCATTTTTCGTCAGGCTACCTACCATCTTTGGTCAAGCGTGTACGTACGGAAAGGCAGAGAACACCCAATAGACCATAATTGCTATCTAATTATGGTTGCGGTAAGGCTTGGATGTGGGTTGGCCAGTGTTGTGTTCTCATACAGGATTTATCCTGTCTTGTCTTTCACTAGTTGAGGGAGGGGTCTCGTGGGACCATAGCCACGTATAGAAAAATAGACCTTAGCATCTGCATCGGCAGATAAATCGAAAGCTCCCGACCGAGTCCTGTATTACCTGACCTGCCCTGTGAGAGGACTCGGATGGCACGATGTGATACATGTGCATACAGTAATGGAAAACGATTCACGATGAATGCGTGGGAAAAAGGGCGCGGTTGACGGTTAGCGTAAATCCTAGTGGCCCTGGGTGGTTGAACCAAAACCGAGATACAAAAACGTGCAATAGGTAAGCGTAATCCCTAGTAGTCCTAGGTAGCATAAGTCCTAGTTGTACAAACAATGATTCATGTTGAAAGACCCTAGTTAGATATAGGGTGACAATCCAAAACGATCTTAAGGATCATGGAACTATGTTAAAGTAGTATAGAATCTCATGGGAAAGCCCGTATGGTCTACGGCAAGGGACTGAACACTTGCATGGAATAAAACATACGAGTTGAGTAACCTATATATGCGATATATTAGGTTGACATGGACCATTACACGACTTTTGAGTAAGGGTCATTCATGGTTAACACATGATACAGTGGGGATACTAGTACGGTAGGTACAGAGCTAAAAGACAGGATAGATACCATGGGATGTTATACGTGATAGATATCTTGGGGATATTATATTTGACAGGAACTTGACGATGGGATACCTTGTTTTTTCTTGACACCGTAATTTATCATGATACCTTAGTTTATCTGAGTTCAGTAGTTCATCATGTTATTTTGATTTAGCTTATCTATCTTGTCATCATGCTTAAGTTCATCTCAGTTTCTCATGTCAGTTAACTTTACTAGTTTTTATGCTGATAGTAGATAGGGCTTACTCAGTCTTTTTGACTGACCCGTTTTGTTTCGCCTCTTTTCTTCCGTTTCCCCCCAGGTTACAGGGAGGAAATACAGTTGTTTAGTTCGGACTTCTTCTGCTTGAAGGTCGTCATGGATGGCTTGGACTTTTCTTGGCTATGGCTACTTTACTGTTTTTACTTGGGGAATAATTTATGTAAAAGTCTTTATGCTTCTTTATCATTGCAAGACAGGTTTTGATGTACTCTGATGTAAAATGCTTTAGACCTTATTCATGTTATGAAAGTTTGATTTTACTTCCGCTATTTTATATGTTCTGTCTTGTGATATTTCTGTGCATGTTTACCAATAATGCCCCTCTAAAGCTAGTGCATTCCTTTGCGAGTGACCCTAGCGGAGGCGGGGTGTTACATTTGGTATCAGAGCAGAAGGTTACCAGACTGGGCAAAAGTTTTTAAAGACCTTCTGAAAACTATTTGAAAATCGTTTACAAAGAAGCATTTTTCAAGAAAATTTTCTTTTAAAAGAAAAAGGCTATTCCCCAAAAAGCCATTAGCACTATCCTTGTTTCCTTATTTGAATCTCTTTTTCTTTCTTTCCTCCATCTGTAGTCACAGTGGTTTTAACTGCAACTGGTCTTTTCTATCTACGAAAGTGCTTTCCATACGGTGGAGGTGGTTCTCGAGAGACCGGTGGCCGCGTTATAAGAAAGGATAACGAGAAAGAGGATAAAGGATACGAGCTTAAGGATGAGCAACTTGTTGGTATAGCTTAGTCCTCAAAGGAGGGATAAAGATGAACAATGAAACCCATGACGAGAGAGTACCTTTGGCATGGTAAAACGGGGCGGATAGTTAAGTATTATGGGACAAGGACAAGATCATCGGGAGGGCAATAGTATGCTCTCATTTCTAGGGTACCTCCAAAGGAGGGTAAAGATCTTGTTAAAGGTTTAGCTCTTCTTCTCTATCATCCTGTTAGGACTTTGGTTTGATCATCGTATCATTTAAGCCTGCCTGGATAGTTGAGTCTCTGCACCTTAAGTACTAGCGTAATAGAGAATCCCAATTTTTGTCTCAAAGTCCTATTGGAGAGTCAGTCCATTTATACATGGCTTGTTTGGATTTGAGAATGTCTATGCCAAGTGTTGAGCTTGGAAATAATGCTTATGTTTACAAGCTATGGATGGGTTCGAGGGATGAAGTGGTTATCCAGTAGGGGGTGCCACTCTCGGTTTTGATAGGAGGGTAGTTAGACCTTTTGACTAGCCTTGGTAATACCCTCGAAGTATCGTGTAACCTTTTTGAGGTTCTGTCATGACTAGTTACTTAGAATCCCTTGATGCCTTTATTGGAAATTTGAAGCCCGATCGAGTGGTGTTCGCCGATAAGACGGATGGTTCATTTCACTTATGCATGGGTCATAGAAATCACCCTAGTAAGTGCGCATGATAACCTGGTTGACATCTGTTTACTTTCAAGAGAAAGTTCTCCTACGTGGAATACCTTGTGGTACGAGGTCCGAGATTCACTAGTGAATTTTGGAAAGCTTGCATGAGATCATGAGTACGCAGTCATGTTTGCGCCAAGTATTCTAGAAAAAGGATAGGTGCAAAGTGGAACGAGAGGCGACGAAGAAATGAGTTCTAGCTCATGTTATGGAAACAAAAAATAAGAAGCTACGAAATCGCGAAGTTAAAAGACGGTCAAGGCACAATGGAATTGAGCTCAAGGAAATACGACTTTGATGGTCAAAGACTAGATGCGCGCATGATATCTCTTTTTCGGAGTATATCCTTGATCCCTGTTTTCTGTAGAGCTTACTTGTAGGCTATCTTTTGTGGACATCCTCTCGGTCCTATTTTCTGTTACAAACCCCGTAAGGAGTTTGTCTTGTTTATCTTCTCGACCCTGTTTCAGGGAATCCTAGGTAGAACCCTATGGATGTAAACATGCATTTGAAACATGTTATGATTGATATGGTTGCAAGTGGTTGCAAGTGGTTGCTCGTGGATGCGCAAATACACATTAGATACTAGCTCGACTCGATCACATTTCATATTGCATATGCACGAGTATTTATACTTGTTTATGGATGAAATCGAATGTATTATCATGCGGTTGTTGCATATGAATGAATGATTGTGCACGCATATAGTATCTATATGTCTAGGACTATTTGCATACATGTTGGATTCATGGCACTATACATATTTTGCATTAGAAAGATTATTCAGGCCTGATCATTAGCATTAGCTAAGGAACATGTACACACATGTCTTGCATATATTCATACAGCATTAGAAATCATCTAAGGACAATGGTTGCTTGTGGATGATGATTCGAGTAGATGGATGATGGATGGTAGGATATGTTCTTCCTAACTTGGAGATTTCGGGGACGAAATCCTAAAAGGTGGGGAGAATGTAACAACCCGTATTTCGATAACATGTTAAGACGAGAATCAAGGCAGAACTTAATTTTAAATTCTGAATCAAGTAAAACGGGCTATGCCATTGCGTTCGTCTCGGAAAAATACGCGAAATAGAGTCTGAGTTTTCGAGAATCGGAGTCCGTATGACCAAGTTATGGTCCGACAAAGTTTTCAGAAAATTCAAGTTAAAAAACAAGTTCTAATTTCGAAAATTAGGGCTGGAAGGCTAGGCGGGAAAAGTTCCCGCCAGGCACCCCAAGTCGACAGCCCTGTCGACTTGGGAGTCGACATGGCTCGACCCAAGTCGACAGCCCTGTCGGCTTGGGGGTCGACCTATGGTGGCCGGGCAGTTTTGCCTGGTGCACCTATTTTCTATCTTGGCTAAGTTTTTGGGCCTGGTTTGAAATCTGACGGCTCAGGTTGATCCTAGGGTTAATCCTAAGGTCCTAATCACTCCTAATCTCTATAAATAAGCCCCTAACCTACCCCTAAACCCTCATTATTCATTCATGCAACTAAACTATGGCAAAATTCCTCCTCTCATGGCCTCCACTAAAAATCCTAGCCTCCACTTCATTTCTATGAGAGGTTTCATGATCATGAGAGTGTTAGAGAATCCCTATGTTAGTATGAGAGCTTCTCAAGTTGATTTCAAGGCAAAAGCTTTGATCTTTGTTCATAAAGATGGGGTTTTTATTGATTTGGAGGGTTCATCTTTGGGTTTTTGGGTGATGGCATGCATAGGCTTCATCACAATCTTTGTTTTGCATTTCGATTTGTGCCTTCATAGCAATGTAAGCCCTTTCCCTACTCTTAGATATTAACTATGAAGTTAAATGTTCATGTTGCAAGTTTGGGTTTGATCATTGAGAATGATACATGCTATCATGTCATGCAAGTTTATGAAGTCATTATCTTGATCTTATGAGCTAAAAGCTACAACCTTTATGTTGAAATGTTGCATTATGCAACATGAGAACCTTCATAATCTTTATGTCAACTTGCATATGAAGTCATAACCCTTATATGATGATATATGCGAGTTACTAGTCATCATTCCATGTCTTTTGTCACCATAATTCGCTTATGTGCCAAGTTTGGGTTTATGCATGTTTTTGAGGCTTAAGAATGTAACATGCAAGTTAATGAACACATTTGTGCCTCATTTGCCACCATGATTAACTTGTGGCTTAATGTCCATTTTTGTCATGCCTTTGCCAAGTCTCTTCTTTTAATCCATTACGTTGTTGCGAACGTATATGCGAGTTTAAAAGCGTTGGGTTATGTTATGGGTAATTTCTAATGACATGAAAATACAACTTGAAAACATGGCTTGAAATATAACATGGAAGTTGACATGTAAGTATGCTTGAAAACGTAAGCTTGGGAATTTACCTATTAAATTAGGTCTACCCATTGGGAATTTACCTATTAAGTTAGGTCTACCCAATTGCTTGAAAACTTGAATATGAACATGACACTAGACTAAACATGAAAGTGGCCAACTCGAGGTTGGGTTGAGTTTGCAACGTAAAACTACCTGGAACCGACCGGCCTAACTAGTAGTTGCAAACAATAGGACCCAATGTGAGAAGTTGGTCATGTTGTGCTTGAACCCGAGGTTAGACCAAGTTGTGGTGTAAAGCTACCCGGAACCGACCGGCTTAACTAGTAACCACAACAAAGTCTAATGTGAGAGGTGAAGGTGCATTAAGTAATTAATGCCACATGATAGGGTTAAGTTAATTTGATTAATGACCCTTAACTAAATATGACATGGACAAATGGGTTAAGTAATTTGATTAGGCTAATGGTACTTAACAAAACATGACAAGGTTGGGAAGGTTAAGTGACTTGATTTGCCTAATGACACTTAACCATTTTTATACGACTAGTGGATGGGGTTAAGTTAACGAACACTTAATCAATCCAACACTATAATCTGGTAAGGTTAAGTAAGTTTTCTTAATGACACTTAACCTAAAGATACAATTAATGGATGGGGTTAAGATTAGACTCAACTAGTCTAAACATGATAATCGGATGGGGTTAAGTTAGCCTAGACTTAATTAATCCCGCTTGGTAGTTTAATGGGGTTAAGTTAAACACTTAACTAATCTAAACATGATGAATTGATGTGGTTAAGTGACCTATACTTAACCAATCTGACTCGTTAATTTATTGTGGTTAAGTTAACCAATACTTAACCAATATAACATGAAAACATGATAAGGCTAAGTCACGAATCGCTTGAATACACTTGACCGATTTGACTAAGTAAATTGATAGGGTCAAGTTAATAAATACTTAACCAATCTAGAATGATAATTGGACGAGGTTAAGTCATGAATTGCTTAATACACTTAACCAACTTGAGCATGGTTTGTAGGGTTAAGTCTTGAACTTGGATACTTAGCCAATTTTGACATGATTATCTTGACATGATTTGTAGACGGGTTAAGTCATGAACTTAAGTGACACTTAATCCATTATGTAAACCCTAGTTCTGAGGATTAGGTGGATAACCGCAGTTAACAAGGATAGCGGGAATAAGGCTAAGTGGTAAACCTTAGTTGAAGAATAACTAAGTAATGATTCTTAGTCAAGGAAGTTTAGGCCAGTTCATAGATAGATGAGTAACCTAATACGGTAGGTCATCGTTTAAGTATACGAGTAGGAGCAAGTATCTAATTTAGATAATGGCTCCAGCGAACTGGGTAACGAAGCAGCGGCTTCGGGGAACGTGAGGATATTCTTGGTATCCCTCTGTGAGCTGCCAGGTGATCATACTAGGCTCATGAGAGGTTAAGGTTTGCGTTAGAAGAACCAAGAGTATGCCTTGGTTGCTATACGAGCGACCTAAAGACAGGGATGGATAGGGAATAGTCGACGATACACGGTCGTACCCTAGATAGCATTTTTCGTCAGGCTACCTACCATCTTTGGTCAAGCGTGTACGTACGGAAAGGCAGAGGACACCCAATAGACCATAATTGCTATCTAATTATGGTTGCGGTAAGGCTTGGATGTGGGTTGGCCAGTGTTGTTTTCTCATACAGGATTTATCCTGTCTTGTCTTTCACTAGTTGAGGGAGGGGTCTCGTGGGACCATAGCCACGTATAGAAAAACAGACCTTAGCATCTGCATCGGCAGATAAATCGAAAGCTCCCGACCGAGTCCTGTATTACCTGACCTGCCCTGTGACAGGACTCGGATGGCACGATGTGATACATGTGCATACAGTCATGGAAAACGATTCGCGATGAATGCGTGGGAAAAAGGGCGCGGTTGACGGTTAGCGTAAATCCTAGTGGCCCTGGGTGGTTGAACCGAAACCGAGATACGAAAACGTGCAATAGGTAAGCGTAATCCCTAGTAGTCCTAGGTAGCATAAGTCCTAGTTGTACAAACAATGATTCATGTTGAAAGACCCTAGTTAGATATAGGGTGACAATCCAAAACGATCTTAAGGATCATGGAACTATGTTAAAGTAGTATAGAATCTCATGGGAAAGCCCGTATGGTCTACGGCAAGGGACTGAACACTTGCATGGAATAAAACATACGAGTTGAGTAACCTATATATGCGATATATTAGGTTGACATGGACCATTACACGACTTTTGAGTAAGGGTCATTCATGGTTAACACATGATACAGTGGGGATACTAGTACGGTAGGTGCAGAGCTAAAAGACAGGATAGATACCATGGGATGTTATACGTGACAGATATCTTGGGGATATTATATTTGACAGGAACTTGACGATGGGATACCTTGTTTTTTCTTGACACCGCAATTTATCATGATACCTTAGTTTATCTGAGTTCAGTAGTTCATCATGTTATTTTGATTTAGCTTATCTATCTTGTCATCATGCTTATGTTCATCTCAGTTTCTCATGTCAGTTAACTTTACTAGTTTTTATGCTGATAGTAGATAGGGCTTACTCAGTCTTTTTGACTGACCCGTTTTGTTTCGCCTCTTTTCTTCCGTTTCCCCCCCAGGTTACAGGGAGGAAATACAGTTGTTTAGTTCGGACTTCTTCTGCTTGAAGGTCGTCATGGATGGCTTGGACTTTTCTTGGCTATGGCTACTTTACTGTTTTTACTTAGGGAATAATTTATGTAAAAGTCTTTATGCTTCTTTATCATTGCAAGATAGGTTTTGATGTACTCTGATGTAAAAGGCTTTAGACCTTATTCATGTTATGAAAGTTTGATTTTACTTCCGCTATTTTATATGTTCTGTCTTGTGATATTTCTGTGCATGTTTACCAATAATGCCCCTCTAAAGCTAGTGCATTCCTTTGCGAGTGACCCTAGCGGAGGTGGGGTGTTACACTGACGAAACTAGATCCGTTGGGATCACAGGGACGAGGCCTAGACGATGGCACTGACTAGGCGTTGATCTGACGCTGTTGAAATTTCAATAAATTTTGAACGTCCGTTCAAGATTAAAAAGAACAAACGCGTCAACTGTCAAAACTGGTGAGTTAATTCTCACACCTTCTGGAATCCTGTGATGTGGTAAATTCATATTAAAATATAAATTTACCGTTAAAAATATAAATTGGTTGGTTGGGTGTTATTGGTTGTTTACTGTTTGATTGGATGCTGTTATTTAGATTTAATCGTTTTAAATTAGTAGATCGTATGAAATTTATTTCATATATTATTATGAAATGTATAACGAGCTGTGGTGCAGGGAAGGACAGGTTGGAGGGATCCGACCGGATTCCTCAAATATTATATATGTTGTTTGTTTGTTTTACATTGTTGTTATTTGAACTGATTGAACCCAGAGTAGTTAAACCTGTTTGAACGTGATGGTTGAACAAATATTCACCTGTGTTGTGTTTAAAACCAACCGACAGTGTTGATTTGGTAATTGGCAGTGAATGGCCTAAATGTGTTGTTTCAGATGTCGGTTTACCGTTCGGTGAATCAACGCAGTTTAAAGGTTATAAATTATTTTATAATTGAACTGAACTTTTCAGTCATTTTATTTAAGTAATTAAAGTAGAAATTTATAAATAAACAAATTTAATCGAGTTTATAAGAGAAATTATTGAAATGGTTTATGCAAAGGTAGTAGAAACCCAAAGATTTACATACGGGTAGGAAAGGTAGAACAATTGTATTTTAATACAATTAAATAGTGTTTTTAAATTTATTGAGTTATTAAATTAATTTAAAAGAGGAAATGACGATTAAATCAGCTAGTAGTTAACTGATAAGTAGGGTTGACAAAAATCAACCGTTGGTAATTAAAACTGATAATTGAATTAATTTGATTTTCTGGATAGTCGTTAAATTAACGAATAGTGTAAAATATTAGTTAATCTTCGATTAACTATAAATTAAAGTAACTATTGAATTGTTTAGGGTTAATATAGTTAGTTATTATTCAATAAGCCTTTGAAAGTGATAATGATCCTATTCTTGTTAATAGCAAAGTTTATTTTATCTAATATAGTAAATGATAAAGTTAATCAATATTTTAATTAACAATAATTAAAATGATGGTTTTTAGTTGGAATTCAACTAAGAAAGGGTTTATGTAGCGATGAAGTTTAATCTAAAGGGCGAGAAGAGTTTTATGAGAGATTTATAATCGAAAAGTTCAAATGAGGTTTGTAAATAAGATTTTTAAGTGAATGCGGGAATTCAAGTAAAGTTTTACTTAATGTTTCCAATTAAGTAAGGCGAATTCAAATGGAATGATACTTTGAAGGAGTTAGGTAAAGCGATCATCGAACAAAGATTGCAAAGGTAAGAAAAGGTTTATAAAACCAAATTTGAAATAAAAAGGTGAAAATGAGATGTTAATGGTTAAGTGACAAACCAATATTATTCTAGGGTAAGAACGTTGTCGATCAAGGTCTGAGAGGTAAATAAAATACCCCAACTTGAACGGCTTCACTATTATCGAGGAATGATATTCGTTTGGTGGTGAGTGCAAAGTGTTGGAATCGGTTAATTAGCCCATACGAGAAATATTGTATTGAGTATAAGGTTTTGAATAAAATTGTTGGTTACAAGATAAATAAGAATATTTGAATTTAAGTTATATAAATTTGACATTTGATTTGTCATATCAAATTGGTAATTTGGTTTGATTCCATTAACTATTATGTATATAGAGATATATATCATGATGCCAGGATTTAAGGAAATGGAAAAGTGGTTTTAAATTATATAATTGACATTTACTTTAACCAAATTAGAATTGGTAAATGGTTTCATACCATTAATGTGTATATATATATATATATATGTGTATATGTCGAGATGATTGAATGTAAAGTAAAAGGGAAAGGGTTTTAAAGGAATATATCGATATTTCCAAAAGGGATGGAAAGCTGGGGATATACATATACGGGCTCGAAAGTGTTTAAAATAATTTTTGTTATAAATAAGAATAAATGTAATGTTTTCAATATATTAGAAGATTTAAAGGTTGAATCACCAATTATTTTTAAAGAGGCCAAGCAGTGCCAAGTACCTGAATCAGCAAACTCATTGTATTCACACTATTGTTATTTGATAGTTAAATCACCGACTATCAAACCTGACCAATACGATTGTTGTTACGGAAAGATCGGGATCGAATTTATATTTGAAAACCTTTCCGACCAACGAATACGTGAAGATATTTGAAGACGGTCAAGATGGAGCATTGAAGACCGTGGATCTTCATTAACGGAAGAACCGCTAATAATCTTTGGTTAGCTCCCAGAGATAAACTGTGGTTCTATCGTGGTTGGAATCTACAGGTTGCAAGGACTACTCGCTACTGATCCATGGGGTGATTCCTATATTGGATGCGGTAGGAGAGTACCTTCGGTTCATCCTGTTCCTGGATGACTTGTATGGACGAGTGTCTGACAGAGTATTTCCAAAAGGGGTCATGTACGTTGATTTCTTCAAACGTATCTCTGTTGATGGCGAAGGAGGCCGTACACCTTCTCTTAGCTAACCGCAGAGTATTTTTGTGGATGTCAATTAGTGATATCTGGCGGATCTGACGATGTGGCATTCAAAGTGAATGGTGGCCAGATGTTTGAAAAGGAATTCTAGCCTCAAGCCTCATCAACCGGGAAATGACAAAAATCGGGTAGGCAACATGGCTTTGTGGATCACTCCCATTTGGGTGTATGATCACCTATCTAGAGAAATTCCATTTGCTTCTTTAATCTATATTCGATGCTGTCCCTTTTCGGGAGGCGGTTGCTGATCCCAACCGTCGGTGATATACATTCGATACACTCAAGCGAAATGAGTGGTCGGTCATGTGTGGGCCGGGTTGCAAGACGTTCTTGTTGAATGCAGTGTATTCGCCTCTAGAGATACATAGTCAGAAGGTGGTCCCATACCTTGTCAAGGTTGGAATCCAATATCCAATAAGCGCCTACGGTTTTTGGTTTGTATACTATATATGTGGAGCGTGAGAAGCAAGCGTTCCGCTAGATTGATATTTACTTGTATTTAGACACTATGATAATATCAGACTAAGTTATGATTTCGAAAACGTTTTGGGTTATAGTAAGGTAAAAGCCGTCCATGTTTATGTGTATGCTGGTCTTACTATTTTCCTTTGATTCCAAAAGGATTTTCCAAAGTTAAACAAGTGTGTGTCCTATGAATTTATCACTGATAGTATTCCAGACTGACCCGGTGTATTTTGCTTTGCTTCAAATGTGCTTGGGTCAGACCGAGTATGTTCCAGGTTAGATTCGCTTGGAGTTTCAGGAGCTAGAAGCAGGAGGCTTCACCGCTAGTTATATATAAAGTTATTTTCCGCTGTGACTAATATCTGTTGTACTTTGATGATTGGTATTTATAAACAGTTTTTTTGTATAAAGGATTTGTTATATTATATATTTTTTCTGATGTGAGATTCTGTTGTATTCTTCTTCTTTCTTCTATTCTAATATTCTTTCTTTCTTTTCTCACCCTCTAATTTCTTTCTATTGACAATCCAGTGTTTTCGATGCTTGAATAGTCGACATGGTGATTTTATGTTGATTTTCGGGATCGAAAATTCTTGAGTCGTTACATTATTGATATTTTTAAAAATTTTATCAAGGCCCGTATAGTCAATTTCCATAAACGGTCATCGAACTGCACTTATAGCGACCTTTTCCTAATTTGATTTGGACATAATTCCAAATCCAACCGTTAGATTTCAAATCTCTAATATTCATTAGAAAGCTCTTTTCGATAAGAACCCAACGGTTCCGGTTTAAGGAGAATGCGACCGTTGGATCTCCCGCAACGTCCATTCGAAGTCAGTGGTCAAAATTCGCGAACTACCACTGCGAGGCGTGTTCTATTCCGGCCATTAATATATATAGTATATATATTTCGCCGATTTTCTTTTTAAAACGTATTTTGTAAATTGTTTTAAATTCGTTTTAAAATCGATTTCAACTTCATATTCAATTTCAAATCACAATTGAATATTCCATATCATTAATATATAAATGATAATATTTTGAAAACATTAGATTTTGAAATCAATTCCTTTTCAATATTCATTATAAAAATGAATAAAATCGATATAAATATCGCTCACGTCAAAATGGCGTCAAATTAATCAACACAGCCTTTTTATATTTAAATATATTCGTGTCCATCCTAAATCAGACATCAAAGTCATATTTTGATTCTTTTCTGAATATTATTTTAAAATATTCATCATTTGAAGATATTCATTATTTTAAAATATTCGTTCGTTCTGAATTGGAATCAGACACAGTCAATTACCATATAATGTTATTTATATGGATTTCATACACACATGTATACAACAATAATCAAACACAATCAACCATCATCCATAGTGCATTCTATACTGCATAAGCATTAAATATAAATATTTAACGCTTACAATAGTTTGTCAACCAATCGATCGACATACAGCTAATTATTGGGACTAGTTATGTCATATATCATCCCAATACCCGTATGGGGTTTCAAACAACAAACACTAATTTTTATTTGTGCAGTTGGAAAATGTGTGAAATTCATCGTCCCAATCAATATCAATAAAATGGGTGTACATAAACAAATCGTCTGATTTGTAAATGAATATTCAATTCTTTTCAGGAGAATTTCATGCTGTTCATTTACACGTTAAAAATTATATTTTTAATGTTAAAATGTTTATTTCAACACTTTACTATTTTTAACAGTTCATTTATTCAATAAAAATGTTATTTTTTACTAGCAATTTTTATTTCAGAAAATTTGGACATTATAACAACGCGATATTGAAATCGGGTAAGGTCTAGCATTACCCCTCTCCTATACTGGCTTGTGCCATACACACAATAATCAAACCAAATTATTCCATTCACATTTCATGTCAAATTCAAAAAACAAATCACTTAATGCAAAAACCACAACACAATGCAATCAAACAAGTCGACCATGGTCAGTGGACGACGGGGAGCAGTTCATATATGTAGTTATAAAATAAATAACTTTATAAGAAAATTATAGTGAGGAGTTCTCACCTTTGGGATCCACTCCTCCATTCTTTATTTCTGAATGGTTCGGGTTTCGTTTTGATTTCAGTCGATACCATCGCTATCTTTTCTCGCTGTTCATAGTAAAAATCACATTTTTAATATGATGTTTATATTAAAAAAAATCACATTTTTATATCATTATGTATATATAAAAGATCACATTTTTATTTCCATGCTAGGTAGATAAAAATCATATTTTTATCTTCTAAAAGTTATAGTTTTACATAGCTTAAAATCATTTCTTTTCTAATTTAAAGAAAATCTAAACTTCACTAGTTTAAAAATATAAACTTTGCATCATAAAAATCTAAACCTTTCCCTAAATAAAAATCAGAACTATATCTAATTAAAAGTCACCTTTTAAACAATAAAAATCTCATTTTTAAACTTATAAAAATCTAATCTTTTACATCATGAATAAATAAAAATCGTATTTATTTTTCAAACCTATATATGCAAAATCCTATTCTATATAATGCTATACAAAAAAATCAGATTTTTATAAAACATTGTATACAAAAAATAAATAAATCAAATCCGATTTTTTTATTGACAAAAATTAATTAAACAACAAAACAAAAAAAAAATCACTTTGGATCGCCAAAAGAAGGGGCTAAATGGGGCTGACAAGGTGAAGGGGAGGGGCGCTGGAATTAGGAGGTGGCGACAGACCGTTCTTCGTGGCGGTGGCAGGTCATAGGCGCTCGGGGGGTAGGGCTTGGGGTTTTCTCATCGATTTGGGGGCTAAGGCATTCATAATCGAAGAGGAGAGAGAAGGGGGCGGGCCAGAGGAGGGGTGTCGGAGCTTGGGTAGGTGGCGCGCAGGGGGCGACGGCGATCACCTGGCGGTTAGAGTTCCGTCGCGGTTTTCTTTATTTTATTTTATTATGTAAACCCGATGTCGGGTTGTGGAAGAGAGGAAAGGGGGTTGACCCCCCTTTCTATATTATATATATTTATTTTTTTATTTAATTATTCCCAAAAAGTAACCTTTAAATTCGACCTCTAAATGGAACCCACCGACTGTCGTCCATAACTAATTACCCCCATGCTAAACACAATGGAACATGTTTCATAACCCCATTCGGCTGTTACGATCAGTTTTGCTTTAAATTAAATTATAAATCAGTATATATTTAATATAAACATACATTTCAATTTACCGGGGCCACATACTGACACTGAAAATTCCAGAAAAATTATTTCTAGCTTCGTATTGACGATATGGTCCTAACAAAACTAATTTCGTTAAATTTGAAGACTGTTTGAAAAATGGTCATTTTCTGGTCGATCCAAATTGACTGAAGGGTGCGTTTTTTACAAGTCCCTATTAACTTTAAAAAAAACCCGGTGATAAAAAGAATACAAAATACATCCCTATTTTTGAAATACCACTGAAAATATTCCTGCTCTACCCTTACGCAGTACCAAAACTTTCCAACACCGATTAGTAATCATTTCAGTCGTCTTATTCGCTCCTTTAATCTCTATCAAAACCCTAATTCCACAATTCTTCAAAACCCTAAATCGTTAAATCGCTTTGTAGAATCAAAAGTCGGCGTTCTTCAATTCAATCAGGATCATCCTGTTTTTTTCCAAGTTTAGCTGTCGTCGTCATCGAATTACATGAAACGGCGAGAACGAAGGTATAAATCTGATTGTTTTATTTTGTATCCTACTTTCGATACTATATTCTAATAATAAACTGTAACAAAATTAAAAGAAATTTTTTGAATGAGTGTATGCTGTTCATTAGATTTATTGCATGATTATTAGATGTTAATAAGAAATCTTATAAGATTGTATGATTTTAATAAGAATTATAGCATGACTATATGTTGTTAGTATGCATTTTTCAACTATTTCTTACACATCAGTATTCATTTATACGTTAATCATACTTGATTGCATGATTTTTTAATGCGAAATTCTGTATGATTGTATACAAATATGCAGAATAATTGAATGTTTGAGTGCAGGTATTCAGTGTAGAGTCACACTGGAATTTAGATAATCAAAAGTGAAAATTACAAAATGTTGCATTAGTGAATGCATATTTTCAAAAAATGTGAATACAAAAATGAATATATTCACCAAAGAGGAATATATACATGCATATAATCAGAAAACTTATATACATTTATATGTTTATTCGGGACTTTTGCATAAGAAACTATAATTTGTTATGAGTTGGTGAATATTTGAATAATTTAATTTAGATTTCTTGCATAAATGTATATAATTATCTTCTATATTTGCTTGCTAATTTCCAAATATTAACAAAATTATTGTAAGAGTTCATGAATGATTATAAGATATTGTTATGAATTTTTGGAAACATGTTTGAATGTGGTCAGAATGATCAAACACTTGTGGATAACAATTCATAATAGATGAGCACTAGTGTCCATTTATTCCGAATACCTACACTCTAGTGTGCATTTTTTATGTTTTTATGCACAATTCTGTGATTTTATTACGAATTTTTGTACAGTTGTGAGCTTATGTCCGTAATATTTGCATACTTGTGTATATCTATTCTATATAGTAGCACACCTGTGTGCTATTATTAAAAATACATGCTTTATTTGCTATTATTAGTAAAAATTGCACACTTGTATGCAATTATGAAGATTATTTGCACATGTTTGAGTATGTACCAACAATATTTGCGAACTTTTGTATTGTTATTCAAAATACATGAACACTTGCGTGACATTAGACAGAATGCTTGCAGACTGGTAAGCATATATTTAGTATAGTTTGAAACCTTTTGTTAATAACTTTCTAATCCTTTTTACAGGTACCTATGGTGGAAGATGATCCTATATGAGATGTTAAAAAAGAGAGAGCTTTAGTAATTACTGAACAGCCTTCTAAATCTCAACAATTGGTGAAAGAAGGAAAAATCGAAGAAGTACGGAAGAATCCCAAAAAGGATAGTGTGTATGGGAATATTCTTAAGGCATTCATCGAACTAATAGATAAATTAAAGAAAGATGATCTTTATACGTATTAGCATTCTGTATTTCTTGAAAGTATAATGTTGTGAACTTTTACGTACTGTTAAAAATTTAGTTCAATTTTTTAATATTAATTCTATATTTTTTATAGTTAGTTTTTTCAGAAATACTGTGTATGCAATCATTCTATATAGTTGGATAGAAGTATGCAAATATTATGTATAGTTGCACAGATGTATGCAATTATACTGAATATCTGTATCAACTTTGCTAGTATATTGCATAGATGAATAAATGTATGAAAAAAATTCATAAAACTAAATACAGGTACGAAATGATTCTTGTAAATGGATAATGTACATAAGTATTATTGATTGTTGCATAGAAGTATGCAACTATTCTCTTTATTTGCATGCAAGTATTCAAAATTTCTCATTTATGCTTACTTTGTTTTAACTTTGTCTACTTTTTTCCCCTTTTAATCCTGAATTTTTTAATTTAATCATCTGATTCTATAGTTTTAATTTTGTTATTTATTCCTATAATTTTATGAAGTTTAGTTCTTACATGTCAGTATTTAATAAAAAATAAAACATCTTCTGAAGTAATGCTGCAAATATATGCAGTTACATCAGGAATTATAATGAAAACATGCATATAAGTATGAAAAATATTACGAATAACTGTACACACGACAGCATCAATTCATAATTTCATGTAAAATTAGAAGAACTTAATTCAGTTCACAAAATAAAAAGGTAATTCAGTTTACACACTACATAACCATGCACACGTAGTTCAAAAAACAAAATAGCAGCCAACATTTTCTAACAAATATAAACACCCCTTTCCTCCATTTTAATTTCTTCATCTCTAATGATTTCTCTGTCATCACTTCCCTGCTTCATAATGTTAATAATAACAAACATGCACCAATATTTGCAGGACCACTGTTTAAAAAAACCATTAATCAGCCTTATCTGCATATATTCAAATAAAATTACAAAAACATAGACATATAATTATAACTAGATGCATATATATTCGCAAATAACAGTAATTTCTGCATATTTATATGAAAATTTCAGAATATTTGCACATATTTTATTAAAAAATAGATCTAGAACACTTGTAATATGCATATATTAAGAATATATTCATATATGTATGCAACCAATCATCAGGCATGCAAACAGGAAATCAAAGGAGTTGAATATTTGTTTGCATATATACAGAAAATATGCATACTTCTACGCAACTTTTCTGAATACATCCAAACACATATTATACCAATAGTTGCATTTTTATATGCTCATATTCACAATGTATGCATATTTTTATACATATATGCAGAACATATGATAAAATATGTTGAAAAATTAAATTGTACAGCTAAACAGTCAGCAACAAAAATAAAACTTTATAAAATAATTAAACTATCCATCAATAAAACAAGCCAAGTAAACTAATACAGAATAATGAATCGGCTGTAAAACCATCAACAAAAAATATCCATCGATAAAACAAGACATTTAAAATAATTCAGAATAATGAATCAAAAAAAAACGATTGCAAGATGAAATCTGTATACCAAGAGCAATATTAGAACAATTTGCCGATCACCTGCAAGAAGAAAAAAATTAGAACGATTTCAATTTGAAATCCATATACCAAAAAACGATTTCGAAATGAAATCATGTAAAAAGTATAAATCACTTGGAAGAAGAAACATCCATTTTTTAAACGAAGGATCAATCAAATTAACTCTCTGAAGAAATTGCTGAGAAACCCTAATTTTAGATCGCTGAAAAAATGATGGCGCAACCATTCACAAAGAAATACACAGCGATGAAAAAAATATAACGCTGGAATGTAAAATAGATCACGTTAATTAAGCCGTAATTTGGGTAAATGGGCAATTCAGGAAAAGAAAATGCAGATATTTAAAAATAAGGATGAAATTTACATGTAATTAAAGGGGAGGATGTGAGCCTAATTAAGTTTACTTTTAAGGATGTGAGCCTAATTTTCACTTGACTGAAACTGTCAAAACACTTTTTCTTTTGCCACGCTCACATATGGATTCCAAAAATTATGAATTTTGGAATCTAGCAATGATTTGACATCCCAGATCCAACAAAAGTGGTTTCGCCGAAAATGGAGGTCGTTTGCAAAATGGCTATTTTTAAGGGCTATATTTTCCATAGCGACTATTCTGAATTTTCAACTGGACATAAATTTGTATTCCCACTATGAAATTTCAATTTTTCAGATTCTTTGGAAAGATATTTTCAAACAGATTCAAATATTTCCAGTTTCACTAAAATCTGATTTATTTTGAATCCTGTACATTCATTTGAAATTTGAAATCGAATTTTCAAACAACCACGCCATTTCCAATTTATTTTATAATTAAAATAAATATTTATATTCCAACTTCGATTCAAATAAATATATACATTCTAATTCTATTCAAAATAAATTTCTCGTCGTTATTATTTAAAATAAATCATTTTAAATATCCAAAACTCATTAAAATTGCCAAAATAAAATTTTTAAATTGGTTCTGATTTTCCGGGTTGTTTCAATACACTTCATTTCTCGACTTCTTTAGCCAATTTGATTTCATACTTGCACTTCAAGTTTTAAGTCTATTTATAATTTATAATTATAAATTTATCCCATATAATCTCGTTTATAATTTCCCTTGGAATTGGAGGATTTAAAATCTATTTAAAATATTGGCTTATTATTCGATTTCTATTTCGTTTTCCAAATTCACTCATACTTGACATCTCCTAAAATTCCACAATAATAATTTCACTTATAAAATTGCCTTTTTAACTCATTTGTTTAAAGCAAATATTTATTTTTTAATTCTATTTAATTCTGTTTCCCAACTAAACATTTCTATTTGAAAACAATTATCTTCTTTCCAGCTCTCTTTATATTTTTATTACTATTTTGAAATCCATATTTCCCAAATTCTCAAAAGGTAATCGTTTCATTTTCTTATGAACGTCGTTTATAAAATCGCATCATTAATACATTTGCTTAAACAAAATTTTACTTTTAAATTATATCATAATTTGGATTTCAAATGAATATTCCTATTTAAAAGTAAATATTTCCTTTAAACCCTTTTTATATTTCAATTTTTTATTTTGAAAGATACATATTATTATTTATGATATTCAGAATCTCCAAAATCAACGATCAATGTTACTGACACAACCGAATATACCATAAGCTATCACTGGTTATAAAACACATCTTATATGGGCATATATTTAAAAACAAATAATTTAAATGTGAGGAATCAAGTTGGATCCCTCCAACCTGTTTTTCCTTCATCCATAGATGTTAGTTAACAATAATAATACCCATCCTGCTTCAAGGTAGGATACCGCGGTATAGAAGGTCATCCACTGTATATATTGTAGGGCGCATAGGGAAATCATCCGCTAATGGTACGGCGGGCATCCACTAAAGGTACTGCGGGCTTATCCAATCACCAATATTATTATATAATATCATTATATAATATTATCACTTTAAATCAATCAATTTATCAACCATCAAGCAATAAATAAATTTTGAACTATTAAAAATAGTTCCCAATAATTTAACTGAGTGAGTTTGACTCACCTCGATTTTCTTTGTCGTATCCGTTTTAAATTTTGTATCGTCTTAGCTACGCATTGTCTCGAATTAATTTATAACCTACGATTATTTAATATTATTGATTAAGTTATGTTAATTTAAATTAACTACTATAAATAAATAAACAAATTATTTCACTTAATTTAAATTCCGTAAAACTTACCTTATTGTTACTTCCATTCACTAGACCAATTTGTCAAGTTAAACTTCATGGACTAGCATGACCGAATACCACTGGCAATTCCAATTATAGTCAGCTTAACCTCACCATCACCATCAAGCCGACACCTTACATCTGAATCACACTGTAGTCCCTCCAAAATATCAGCCCTGCATGTTCCAGATCAACTCCTGCATTTGCCAGTCCTCGTCTCCATTAGCTAAGTTCCACCATCCCTAATTATCTCGTTCAAAATGCATTCATCGTAACAACCCGAAAAATCTGAACCAGTTTGAAAATTTTAAATTGGCTATTTTGGTGGATTTTAAATATTTAAAATAAATATTTTAAATAATAACGACGAAAAGTAAGTTTGAATCGACGTTTGAAAATAAATATAATTAATTCTAATTAAAAACAAGACCTGAAATGGCGCGGTAGTTTCAAAAATTGAATTCAAACTTTGACTGACTGTACCGGGTGCAAAACAAAACGGATTTTAGTGAAACCAAAAATATTTAAATCTGCTAGTGAATCTATTTCTAACGAATCTGAAAAATCGAAGTTTCGTAGCGGGAAGTAAAAGTTATGGCCAAATGAATTTTCAGAAAGGTCGCTATAGAGTTTATATAGCCCGTGAAAATGGCCATTTTGCAAACGACCTCGGAATTCGACGAAACCACTTTTGTTGGATCCGGGATGTTAAATTATTGCTAGATTTCAAATTTCATAATTTTTGAAGCTAGTATGTGAGCATGGCAAAGGAAAATGTGTTTGGTCGATTTTTGTTAAATTGGATCGACCAAAAAAGGGCCATTTTTCAAACAGTCTCAGAATTCGACGAAACTAGTTTTGTTGGGACAGTATCGTCAAAACATAGATGGATTTATTTTTCTGGAATTTTTCGAATTAGTTTGTGGCCCCGGCAAATTGAAATGTACGTTCAAATCAAATATTGAATGTTTTATATTTTAATTTGAAGGAAAACTGACTGAAACAGTCGAATGGGCCTACGAAACATATCCCATTGTGTTCGAAATGGGGGTATTTGGCTGAGGACGACAGTCGTTGGGTTTGGATTGGAGTTCGTAGGAGGCAAGGGGTATTTTTGGATTTTAAAATTTATAAATATATAAAAAGAAAATCATTGGTCCACATCAGATCCCCCCCGACATTCTCTCTCCCTCCACAATTAAAGGCGGAAAGGCCTTCAAACCTTCCAACCCCGATTTCGACCGCCACACGCCGAATTAGCCCTCCACCCAGTTGAAGTTTTTGAAGAGCTCCTCCTCCTCTTCAAATCCATACCCGTCTGGACCTTCCTCGTGGCGCGTGCGTGGAGATTCAAGCCTCTGAAGTCGGCGTAAATCGCACCGCCTAGCCCCTCCGATCTGCGCGCGAGTTCACCAGTGAGGGGTGGCGCATGGGCGCCTTTCCAAGCTCACATCGTGGTGTAGCCCGATTGACGAATCATTGCACGGTTTGGTCGTGAATCGAAAACCTAGTTTTGAACAACTTTGAAAGGTAACGGCTGAAATTATATTAAACTATTTAATAGCACTTTAAAGCGCTACGGTTTTTGATTTCACTGTAAAAATCATTTCTTTTTCATTTGTTGAAGAAATTCAGTGAAACAAGAGACAGTGGACTCGTGTGGACATCTTCTACATTCTAGAAGAGACCGCATATTTTTCTGAGCCTTCTGCTATTTTTGGTGGAGTGGAACCCAATGTGAGATTTCTAAATTATAAACGATATGGAAAACGACGATGTATAAATTATATAGTCGATGTATGAGTTATATAAGCGTTGTACACCTCTTGTATAAGCGTTGTATAAGTTGTACGTTCGATATATAAGTTATATATGCGTTGTAAAAATTATATATGTGTTGAAATAGAAGTGAAATGCTTATATAAATAAATAAATAAATAAATATATATATATATATATATATATATATATATACGCCCCTCGTCCACAAACCATGGACGATATTTATTGGTTATGATTGGTGTGAAAATTGTTTGATAGCGAATGGTTGATTTGAATTGTTTGTGGTTAAAATTGATTGATTATGGTTGAAAAATACCCATTTTTGGTTGAGAATTATTTGGTTGAAACCACATAGGATTAGTATGTGGAAAAGAAAGAAAAATATACATACCGCCTGCGTGCGAACTAGATGCATGAAATCCCCATTGTCAAAAGCTGCGAGGCTTTAAGGTAGAGCGAGGAGCCGTACGAGGGACGACCCCGGTTTTAACTACCCTGCCGTTATGCTGCCGAAATTTTGAATAATATTCATGTGTTAGAATTATTTTCATGTGTTGAAACTATATTCATGTGTTGAATAGAAATTCATGTATTGAACGATATTCGTGTTTTGAAATAAATTGTTTTATAATAAAAATCATATTTTTATCATCTATATGAACTATATAAAATTGTCGTGTTTTGAAATAAATTGTTTTGCAATAAAAATCACATTTTTATTGTATATATATAAAAACTATAGAAAACATTCATGTGTTGAATAGAAATTCATTCATTGAATAGAAATTCATGTGTTGAATGGTATTCGTGTTTTAAATAAATTGTTTTAAATATAAAAATCACCTTTTTATTGTATATATACGAACTATAGAAAACATTCATGTGTTGAATAGAAATTCATTCGTTGAATAGAAATTCATGTGTTGAATGGTATTCGTGTTTTAAATATAAAAATCACAATTTTATTTTATATATACGAACTATAGAAAACATTCATGTGTTGAATAGAAATTCATTCGTTGAATAGAAATTCATGTGTTGAATGGTATTCGTGTTTGAAATAAATTGTTTTAAAATAAAAATCATATTTTTATCATCTATATAAACTATATAAAATAGTTGTGTTTTGAAATAAATTGTTTTACATTAAAAATCACATTTTTATTATATACATGAATTGTTAAAAATAGTGAAGTGTCGAAATAAATGTCTGTTAGAAAAGAATATGGTTTTGAAATCGAAGAATAGATTATATTTATCTATATATATATATATAATTAAAACGAATCGAATAACGAAGCTGCAGTTCGTGTTTTGAAATCGTGATTTCAAACGATTAGTGCGGGAGATCCGACCATCAGATTTTCCCAAAACCGAAACCGTTGGGTTCGCTTTGGAAATATCTTTCCAACGACACCAATTTTGTAAAGATCCAACGGTTGGATTGTCTGGAATGTTTAATTCAAATATGGAGAAAAACAGCGCCAGAATTGATTATATATATATATATATATATAAATATAATTAAATTAAATCGAATAAAGACTCTGCAGTTCGTATTTTGAAATCGAAACTTCAAACGATTGTACCGGGAGATCCGACTGTCGGATTTTCCCAAAACTGGAACCGTTGGATTCGTTTTGAAAAGATCTTTCTAATGATATAAATTTTGTGAAGATCCAACGGTTAGATTTTCAGATATGTGTAAATCAAATCTGAAGAAAAACAGTGCCACGGCCGCGTTATGGCCTGAAGCGTCGTTTGAATAAATTGGCTATTTTTAAATAAATAAAAATAGCGATAAATCGTTATAAAATATTATAAAAAATATGGAATGTGAAATTTAGAAACCAACTGAAGGTTAGCTAAGTCGAATGGTTTCCTGGGTTTTGATCTGATGTTGGTTTCGGTCTTCGGGGTTAATGTTTGGGAAATCGTTCTCTTACTGATTTACGGTTAGTGACTAATGAATTGGAATAAGGCGTATGTCGTGTTTGTGTAGCACTTGTTTATTATATACGCGAGTTGCTCAGAAAGACTGGGTTTATCCCATTCTAAATAACTGAATCGACAATAAGAAATCGAAGATGAAGACGGTGGTTGAAGACCGGAAATCTTCACCTCGGTTGGATGATAACCGATGTCCTGATTGGGAGGCATCCCGAAATATGGATAATGAGTGGTGATCGTCCAGACATACGTGGAGATCGATGGGTATGCGAGGTATATAGTGCCTCCGGTTTTGTTCAGACCCAGAACGGACTTGCAAATGGACTGTGTGTCTGACATTGGAATTCATTTTGTGTGATTGATAGCCATCAGTTGCATGGTGTGAATTGCCTGTGTGGCATGCTAAGATGCAGTGATCAAGGCTTCTGTTGAAAAGCGAAGTCTTGTGGTTGATGATCAAAGCCCGGCCTGTGTGGTATAACTTTGTGTATAACGTTAATTCGCGAGCCTCACACCCCGGTATGAACCAGAAACGGGAGAGGACCTCAGGGAGGACATGCGTTTCTTTCTAGTTAGAGGTGGTGTCAGTGCTTGAACTGGCTTACATTTATATTATTTTCACCTATGTGGTTGTTGCTGTTGCGAGGCACCTCGGTTATATCGGTCGATCCGGGACCGATGGAGTCATCGTTGGCTCACTTACGCCCTAAAGGGCGGGGAAACGCAGTGTTCAGGAATTTTAATCCACATCGGTGGACTGGCCCTGTCGCTCCAAAGGCTTGACTGAGTACTTTCCTGAGGCTCGGGCTAGAGAGTCTCGAAGTCGGTAAGGACTATGTAATGGCGCGTTTTGTTAGCTGTCGAATAATTAATTTATTTAATGATTTATATATCGATTTGGCGATATCGATAACTTAAAGTACAACGTTCGAACTTATAATTTATAATTATAATTAAAACGAACCTGAAACGTCGCGGCAGTTCGCAATTTGGCGATTTGAACTTCAACTGAATATACATGATTCATTTTAAGCCGGATTTCTGTGAAACAAGAAACGTGTGCAGCTGGTGGAGTATATCTTTCTAGTGGAAGAGAAAAATCGGGATTTCGTCGTGTAGATTTTGAGATACGTCCAAATCAAATTTCAGAAAAGTCGCTATGGAATTCCTTTATAATTCGCAACGCTTTATATACGTTATAAAAGGGTTTTTCAATGTAAATTGAAATATCGATTCAATCAGGACTTGGTATATCGAATATATAATTACCCTAGAGCTGTACGATATCATATGTGAAGATATACGATAATATTAATTTATTTATATTTAATTTAATAATATTTAAATATATTTATATATTTAAAAGGGTCATCCAGAGCTTTAAAAATACACTGTGTGAGCATACGAAGTCGGAATTCGACGAAACCAGTTTTATTGGATCCGCAATATCAAATAGTTGTTAGATTTCCAGTTTCGTGATTTTTAGAGTCAATGTGTGACCGCACGGATTTTTAGAGTGAGAAATAGTCAGTATTTTGACGGTTAAAAATACGCTGTATGGGCATACGGAGTCGGAATTCGATGAAACCAGTTTCGTTGGGACCGTAATGTCAAATTCTATCAGCATGTCAGTTTTCATGATTTTTAGGCGTCATATGTGTTCGCAGTGATTTTTAGAAGGCAGATACAAGGAGAAAATCGATATAAATAAATATAAAAACTAAATTAAAAATATCCCCCATTTTTCTTTGATCCACAGAAGGCCACGCAGCCTGTATTTCCAACCACAAGTGCCACCAACGGAAAACAAGCTATATAACCTAAAGGAACGAACACAGCAAGAGATTTTCCATCCTCAAAATCAAATTAAAAATCTTACACTTGATATAAAAATCCAAATCTTATACGATGTGAATCCTCATCACTTTCTGGCCATTTCTATGCAAGCTTTGTAGCCTGCGATCGTGTTTTCCAGAGCGTCAAGGTTGCTCAGTCAACCTAGGGTTGCTAATTGCAGGAAAGTGAAGCACGTATTCACCAAATCGAGTTCAGATTTGGGTTCCAGGTTCGAAGTGGAGAAGCTCGACATATTTGGAGGGGTTTCGGTTGTATTTGGGTTCGATACCTGTACGAGATGGGGGGGGCGACGGATTCTCGTCGGAGGGGTCGAAGTCGAAGCGGGTAGGACAGGGAGGTGCGGATTTTTGTGGTGAGTACGATGGTGGAGGCGACGCTCATAACGGACGTCCGAGGTGAAAGCCATGGATGGTCAAAACGTGGGAGCATGAGGAGCGATTGTCTGGAGCTCAAAATTTGGGGAAGAAAGTGTTATTCGGTGTGGATTTTAAATCATGGTATGGGCCGGATTCTAAGGGTGAGGCCCGTTTATATTTAACTTAGTTAATTTTAATATACATAGTACGATAATTTGAAAAACCCATAACTTTGTGATACTATATCAGAATCACAAACCGTCAGTCGCGTTGGGATCGTATGGACGAGCACTCCACAATGGAACTGACCGCGGGTCAATTGGAGTCCGTCACAATTTATAGCAAAATAAATTGTCCAGCTGAATAAAGAGATGGTTATCGTCATTGACGATGATCGTCAAATGTGAGTAAATCTCACTAACTCTGAACAGTTTATAATTTCATGTTGCATTGTTAGAACTGTTAAAATTGTCTGTTTGACTGTGTGTTGACTGTTTGATTGAACTGCTAGTAAGTTAGTAGAAATTATATATATATCTGTACATATATATAAACTGTTAAATAATTATATGTTGATTCTGCTTAACAGAATATTATACTGGTGTTGTCTAACATCTGTGGTGCAGGGAAACAGGTTGGAGGAATCCAACTGGATTCCTCAACAATTATTTATCTGTGATTTATATACTCTGATAGATAATGCGATATATATAATCTGTTGTTGATTATGTGTGGGACGATATTTATCGTTGATATGTGGTATGTTAAATACCATCAAAAATACCAGAATATAGAAAGGAGATTTTCAAAGTATAATTTGAAGTATAATTTATTTATATAAAATCACTGGATTTTTTATACATAAAAGAGAAAGGGTTTTGAATATTAAAGGAAATATATTTGTGAAAACAAATATAATAGAATATATTTGTGAAAACAAATATAAAGGATATATATTTGTAAATAAAACCAAAGGAAAATATTTGTCAAATATATAGGAAAAGAAATATTTGAAAAAAACCTTTATTTATATAGAGTTAAAAAGATGACATTTATTAAGGGATTAAATAAATAGAATCAAAGGACATATTTATTTGTTAGAATAAATAGAATCAAAGGACATATTTATTTGTTAAATAAATAGAATTAAACCAAAGGAATAATTATTGTTAAGTAAATAGAGTTAACTCAACCGAATATTTATTTGTTAAATAAATAGAATTTAAACCAAGGGAAGTATAAAGAAAGTAAAGTAGTAAGTTAAACTAAGTGAATTAGTTGAGTTAAACTAAGTGAATTGGTTAAGTTAATCAAAGTGATTAGTTAAGTAAATCGAGATAAGATAATCGAGTTGGATTGTCGAGTTAAGATAATCGAGTGGGATTGTCGAGGTTAAGTAATCGAGATCGAGTTAAGTCATCGAGATTAAGTTATCGAGGTTAAGTTATTCAATGAGTTATCGAGATTAGGTTGCCAAGTTAAGTTAACCAAGTTAATCGAATCGAGTTAGTCGAGTCAAGTTAAGATGATCGAGTTAAGCTCTTCGAGTCGAGTAAATCAAATATTGGTTATTCGAGGTGAGTAAATCAAATCTAGTTATTTAAAAGGAGTTATCGAATATAGTTTATTCGAATAGAGCTCGAGGAGTTAATCGAATATAGTTTATTCGAATAGAGTTGGAGGAGTAAATCGAATATAGTTTATTCGAACAGCATTGGAAGAGTTAATCCAAAGGAGTTATTCAAAGTTAGTTAATCCAAAGGAGTTATTCAAAGTTAGTTAATCTAAAGGAGTTATTCGAAGTTAGTAAATCCGAAGGAGTTATTCAAAGTTAGTTAATCCAAAGGAGTTATTCGAAGTTAGTAAATCCGAAGGAGTTATTCAAAGTTAGTTAATCCAAAGGAGTTATTCGAAGTTAGTAAATCCGAAGGAGTTATTCAAAGTTAGTTAATCCAAGGAGATATTAAATAGGAAATCTATTTTTAACAGATAAAGTGAGAAGATTTAATTTATAAATAATGTTTTATAAATTAAATAAAATATTTATGGTTTGATAAATGGGATATATAAGTTTGAACTTATATAGAGAAGTAGAAATTGTTTTAACACCGATAAAGTAAATAAACGCTGTTAAAGGGAAATCCTTAGAAGGGGAGAAACGTTATTAAAGGAACATTTATAAAGTGAAGAACCGTTACTAAAAGTAAATCTTTATAAATGAATAAACGTTGTTAAAGTAAATCTTTATAAATGAATAAACGTTGTTAAAGAAAATCTTTTAATGAATAAACGTTATAAAAAGGGAAATCTTTATAAGCAAATAAAGTATTCGAATAATAGTTATTCGAAGGAGTAAATCAAATAAGTTATTCGAATTAGTTATTCGAATAGTGTTAAGTTATTCGAATTAGTTATTCGAATAGATTTAATCACATATAAGTTATTCGAATTAGTTATTTGAATAGAGTTAAACATATATAAGTTATTCGAATTAGTTATTCGAATAGAGTTAAACAAGCTAGAGTTATTCAAATTAGTTATTTGAATAGAGTTAAATTAATAAGAGTTATTCGAATATTAGTTATTCGAGAAGGAATAAATCAAACCAAGTTAATTGAATATCAGTTATTAAATTTGAGTTAATCAAATTTAGTTATTCGATAAGAGTTAATCCATTTAAGTAAATCGAATATTAGTTATTCAATAAGAGTTAATCCATTTAAGTAAATCGAATATTAGTTATTCGATAGGGGTTAATCGAAATAGAGTTTATCGAATATAAGTTATTAACAAGGGAGTTAATCGAATAGAGATTACTCGAAAGAGAGTATTACGTCAAATTCAATTATATCGAATTCGGGAAAGTACTATTTACTTTCCGGGTTTTAAATCAAGGTTTAGTTATTGGTTAAGTAATTAGGTGTCCGTTTAATTATTCGAGTTAGGAGATAAAGTTATAATTTAGGTTAGATATTGTAGAAGTAGGAATTATAACGTTATAGTTATAATCAAACGTTGTCATATAAGAAGTGGATTCGTAACCTGAATCCGAGAATTTGCGTAAACAGATGATTGGAAAAAGTGAGTGACGAGCTTCATCTATTTCACAGTAAAGGACGTTATTCAATTAAGGTCTGAGAGGTAATTATACCCCAACTTGATTGACTTCAGAATTGACAAAGGAATAGTTGTGGTTCGATCTAAAAGGTTGATTAGGAATAAAGCTAAGGAATAAGCGATAAATGGATTAAGAGAAACGATGTTTTATACAACGTTCATTGGAAATCCGTAAATGAGTTTTGGAAACGTTTTCCAAATATAGTCAGATATGTTTTCTAAACATAGAAAATGAAATGTTTTCATGATAAGAATTTAAGAAATAGAGTTAAGCAAATTCAGAAACTGACTGGAGAGGGTAAGTTGAACGGTTTTCTAAGTGACGATCTGATGTTGGTTTCGACCTTCCGGATTGATACTTCGAGAATTGTCCTCATACTAGTTACAGTTAGGGACTGATAGTTGCGAAATAATAGTGATGTGAAAATAAGCTATGGAAATGTTTTCCAATGATTAATAACAGATATTTTCTAAATATATGAAATAAGGAAATATGAACATATGATGATTGATCGATCGAATTTCCATTTGGAAATAAGATCGTTGTTTGTACACCGACATGTTTTCATTTGATAGCTGAATCACAGACTATCAAAGTTTTGACCATATTTACGTTGTAAACATGGAGAGACCAGTTGGATTATTATCCGAAGAACCACTCCGTATTAGCATAAGCGTTGCGAATCAAGTACGCTGAAGATAATTGAAGACGGAGTGAAGTGCAAGGGCTATTGTGAAAAGCCTAGGTAGGATGGATTCACTGAATAGTGCCTTCGGTTTATTCAGTCCTAGAACAACGTATATGGACGAGTGTCTGACAAAGTATTCTTAACGAATCATATGTTGATCTCTTTAAATGTATTACGTTGGTGGCGGAGAAATTCGTTTCTCTTAGCTTTTATACTCGTGATGCCTTGAGAAATCGATAATGATTTGGCGGGTATGACGATGTGGCATTCAAAGTAATTGAAGCAATAATCTGTCAAAGTGATAAACGTGACCTCAAACCTCACAACCCGGAAATAACAGAAGTTGGGCTAGGCAGCATGGCTAGTTGGGCCATACCCAAGCAGGGTGTATTATCACCATCTAGAGAATATTCAATTGTACTTCTTTATAATCTATTTCAATGCTGTCCCTTATCGGGAAGGATGGTTGCTGATCCCAACCATCGGTGATAATATATTCGTTACACTCAAGCTAAATGAGTGGACGGTCATGTGTGGCCGGGTTGCAAGACGTTCTTGTTGAACCCTAGTGTATCTCCTCTAGAGTACCCTGATCGGAAGGTGCTCCCATACCTTGTCTGTTGGAATCCAATCTCCAATAAGCGCTCACGGTTTTATTTGTATACTATGTATGTGGAACGTGAGATGCAAGCGTTCTGCTAGATTGATATCTATTTGTATTTAGACATTATTATAATATCAGAAAGATATCCTTTATTTAACCAAGTGTTGGAGTTTTATTCACACCTGTCCCATGACTGACCCGGAGTTTATTTTGTTTGTTTTCCCTAAACTCTTGGGTGCCTAAATTTGTACGGGCAGTCAAGTAGTCGGGATTTTACAGATACACTTGGAGAGCTTGGAGCAGGAGGCTTCAGGATTATAGCTATTATTATTCCGCTGTGTTGTTAAGTGTTGTACTTTGAAATGGTATGTATATACGAGTACTGATTTGTATTTCAAAGTTATGTTATATTTTATTCGTTCCGCTGTGAGATTCGTGTTTACTCTGATGATGTAAGTTCTTCTTCTTCTTCTATTCTATTAGTTCTATCTTTTCTTCCTCACCCTCTACTTTCTTTCACTAACGTCTCGGAATTTTCGACTCTCGAGGAGTCGAAAATTTCCAGCCGTTACAGACTATCTTTTGCCTTGGTTCATGACGGAAATCCAATTTCCAAATACGACACCGTGCGGTTTTGATTGTATATATATATGGCGACATCATATATGGTACCCATGCCATCTATGATTGATAGTTATGATTGAAATTGTTTTTGAAACCTATAAACACTAGTAATAATATCAAATTCTTTTGTTTTATTCGTATCAAGCATATCTTGGCCATTATAAGGTAAAACTCTATCCTCCGGTTTGCGTTGCATCGGGAACTGAGTCTTATAATGGCTTCATTTTTATAAAAAGCATTGCGATGTTTAAAAGATTTACTTGTTTTAAAGCACTGACAATCCAATGGAGTAAACCCGTTCCGCGAAAGTGGCGTGGTCCTGTGATTAGCCATATTATAAAATGTGTTAAGTTGATTTCTCATACCAGTCCCATGACTGACTCGTAGTTTGTTTCACTTGCAAACTCGGGTGCCCCTTTTTCTACACGGGCAGCCTTGTGTTCAGGTTTTAGCAGGCTCTTTCTGGATAGCTGGAGCTGAAGATGGATTCTATCGTTTATCTCTTTTTATGCTGTTCAACACCTCTTGTACATATTTTGTTTGTTTTCCGCTGTTGACATTTATGTATAGCTGAACTGTATTTGTGCTAAGTATGATCCTGTATACTGTGTAACTCTGATGATTACGTTTATCCAGTGTATTATTTGTACATTATCTGGTGTATTTATTTATTTATGTTCTGCTATTATCTGTTTATGTGTTATATTCCAAAGATTACCCTTAACACCGTCGTGCGGGGTTTTGGGGTAGTCACATTCATACTTCACATTATACTTTTTTCCTTTTTACTGTTGAATATACTAGGTAAGTCAACCCAGTATCCTCATTGAAAAAGCCATGAATAACAGTTCGATTTACCCAATCCTTCAGTCCCTTTCATCAAAAATAAAAATGGACGCAGACCCAATGCTAAAACCCACTTCATCGTCCAAACCATGATTGCATCCCCCTTCCGTATTTCATCAGCACAATTCGAAATGCCCAGTTCAATGTCAACACATCGCGCAACCTCAACAAGACTAAATTCATCAAACTCCAGTTCGCATACCCCCAGCATCGGCTCTTCCTTAATTTGCGTTGACCTTCCTCCAATCGAACATTTCAATTCAGTCGAAGAACCCTTTGTAATCTCTGGTAAACCCCATATCGAAATCCCTACTCGATCTTCAACGCGCACCTAATTCGCAAGTGATTTCATTTACATCGTTGAGCACCAGACTACATGGCTTTCCATCGCGAATGGCCCTAGTGTCCTCGAGTTGGGTTTGAGCTTCAGATCGATTCACGATCCAGATTCGCGGTTTCTATTTTTCTTGTTTTGATTTCAATTTCCCTTTTTTTATATGAAGTATTTGATTTTGCGACTCCTGGAGAAAAATAAACAAAGGGAAAAAGTCGATTTCTATTTCTGGTTTGAGAATGGAGTGCTAAATGGAAGGTGATGGAGTTATTTATAGGATTGAAAAGGAGAACGATAAGGAAGATGTCTATCTGTAGAGCTAGGTGTAGGCATGGCTTCGGTGTACCATCTCTGAAGGCTTCATGGAGAAGGAAAGATTTCGACATGAAAGTGAAAAGAACGGACGAGAGTAGAATAGCTGTATTAAGGAAAATAGGTCGTCCCCTATATATTATATATTTATATTTTTATTATATTTTTATTTTTAACCGCGGTGTACCTTAAATTAAAATATCATGCACTATTGAACCCCTGTTTGAATGCAAAGAAAGACATTTCCAAGGTTCTACCACCATTCTGAACACACTGGAACAATTTCCAAGGTCTAATTTGACCATATACAGAAGATATAAAATTAAATTGATAATTTAACATTAAATTCTATTTAATATAAAACGAATAAAAAATAAACAATCCTATTGATAATAAATTATTATTATCATATATTTTTGCAAACTGAATTATATAATTTCCAAGATAAATTAATTTGGAATCATAAACTCGATATTTCATTTCACGTTAAATCAATATTAAATTGAATTAAAATAGATTGATTAAATTAAATAAATCATTACGATATATATATGATTCTATAGCGACTATTTGAAAATTTGATTTGGCCATAACTCTCAATATAAAATACGAAAATTTGATTTTTCTCCTTTATTACAAAACTGTAGTTCAACAGATTCAAATATTTCTTATTTCAATAAATTTCGACTAATAACGGATCCCGTACACTCAACTAAAGTTCAAATCGTAAATTACGAACTACCACGCCATTTTGAGCTCGTTTATATAATATATATATATATATATATATATATATATACGTTTCAAACTTCATTTTAATTAATATAAAATTCCATTTATATTACAGATTCAATATTTAAATTAATTTAAATATTCAGAGCCGAAGTGATAAAAATACAGGATGTTACATTCCTTCCCCCTTAAAAAAATTTAGTCCTCGAAATTACTAAATAGGAAAGATAGTTATATCTTATTAACTTCTCCCAATCCATCCATGCAACAAGACACTTACTCCAATATCCTTTCTATTCAACTGACTTGCTAGCTTGCTACTCCAGTAAAAAATCCTCAATTTTGATTAACTTTCTGTTAATAATTTTTTTTCAAAACTATTGAAATTTTTTTCTATCTCCCTAAATTTTCGAAAAATTTCTCCAGCACCTCCTTTGTACGGGCTGATTGGTACAACTACAAAATGCCTCTCTAGGTCTCCAATAAAAAAGAAAATTAAAAAGGCAAGCGGCTTGCCAAATAGGCTCATAAAATCCCATATTGAATCAAACATATACCTTTTTGTCGGCCAACCCATATTTATTCTTCACACTTGCTTCATCCAATAAACTTGTATAATCTCATGCATATCCATTCCTATTTGGTCACAATCCATTTAACTTCTTACTTCCAATTCGCCAATTTATCCATTAATTGTTTTTCTTGCTCAAATCATGACAATTTAATATAATCATGTATATATTTGTTTACAACCAAATTGAGTTTCGATTAAAGCCCAAGTTTCAGGTCTTATTTTCAATTCACAGGTTCATTTAAATTTACTCTTGAGTTCCAAGTTTTATTTTTAATCGACAAGCCCATATAAATTTTGAGTTCAAATTCCAATCTCAATCAAACTTAATTTTATCTATTCTTCATTTAATTACACTTCAACTCAAGTTTATATTCACTATTCAATGCACATTCACTTCTATTCTAAGACTCAATATTAAGTCATATTCAATTATCACTACTTAAATGGATTTATTTTTATTCACTTCTCATTTTAATCGACACATTCAAACTATATACATCGAGCCATATTTATATTATCAACATTCAATTAATTGGCATTTCAACTTAAATTCACGTATTTTCATTCCATACTGATTTAATAATCCGTTTTAGTTCAATATGGTTTTAATTTTAATCCAAACTATTTAACTTACTTTTCAGCCAAAATTTAACCCATTCAATTCATAATATTAGAATTTGTTTTCCTTAGCTTCCCATTCTGATTTTTATTTCAAAAATTAGTTACTTTATCTTTTGGTTATATTTAACCAATTCAATTCCATAATACCATTGGAATTCCATTTGAATTATATTCAAACAATCAAATATCAATAATAATTTAAGAAAATTATTTCCTTTCTATGTAAAATATAATTTGGGAAAAATTATTTCATTCACCCGCTTTACAAAATAATGTTGTATCAGTTTTCAGTTCAAAATTGAACCGATCAAGTGACACAATACAAAACTTTTTTTTATAAAATATACAAAAACGGTTTCTTATATATATACACCCAAACTCAATCTAGGGTATTACTAACCCCATATCTATCGAGTTACGTCATAGATCCAAGGTTATTCCTAAACCATTGCTCTGATACTACTGTAACGAACCAGAAAATTCGATGCTCGAATTTTCGACACAAATATATCTCGTGTCAAACTCGAGTAACGAAAATCCAAACTGTTAAAGAAAAAGTTAGAGGGTGAGATAAGAAAGATAAAAATATTAGAATAGAAGAAAATGAAGAAGAACAACTAACCACAATATCAGAGTCTTACATCGCAGCGGAATAAAATATAATACATGAATAAATCTTTATTTAAAACTTGGAATCATACTTACAATTCGGCAGAGTACAACGGTCATCCAATTCATCCGGACAGTTATAACAGTTGTCCTCATTTTCAATACACAATGGAATAATATCTAAATATATAATATGTCTAAACTCCCCCAGCTTGTCACCAGAAGTGTGTATCATCTTATCCTGCACCTGTCTAACTCGGTCCGACCCAATTAGGTCTGACCCGAGCATTACAAACGACACAGGTCAGTCTGCTGAACTAGCATGAGAAAACCCACTAAATTATTGGTATCATCCATCTTGATTTTAAAGTTAAAAATCATTTCGAAAGAAAGGATAATCATAAGACCAATCCACACATAAACACGGACGGTTTTTTTTACCTTACGATAACTTAAACCATTTTAGAAATCGATATCTTTTCTGATATTATAATAGGGTCTAAATACAAATAAATATCAATCTAGCAGAACGCTTGCATCTCACGTTCCACATATATAGTATACAATCAAAACCGCGGGCGCTTATTGGAGATTAGATTTCCAACTATGACAAGGTTTGGAACCACCTGCCGATAATGTATCTCTAGAAGGAATACACTGGGTTCAACTAGAACGTCTTGTAACCCGGCCCACACATGACCTGCAATACATTTCTCTTGAGTGTATCGAATATATTGTCATTTATGGTTGCTAATAACATAACCATTCCCAGGAGATACAGAAGTGAAAAGAAGTAACAAATATGAAATTCTCTAGATGGTGACAATACACCCTAATGGGGGAGACCCACATAGCCATGCTACCTGCCCGATTCTTGTCATTTCCCTGTTGTGAGGCTTGAGGTTTAAAATTTCCCTTTTTATGACATATGGCCATCATTCACTTTGAATGCCACATCGTCAAATCCGCTAGATATCACTAATTGACATCCACAAAAATATTCTTGTATTCAAGCTAAGAGAAGTGCCCTTCTTCGCCATAAACCGAAATACATTTGGGGAAATCAACGTAATGTGGTCCGTTGGAAATACTTTGTCAGGCATTCGTCCATACAAGTTGTCCTGAGTCTGGACAAACCGAAGGCACTCTCCTACAGCATCCTAGGAATCACCCTATGGATCAGTAGCGAGTTTTCCTTGCAATCCGTCGATTTCAACCACGATAGGATCACCATCAAAATATCTCCGGGCGCGACTACAAAGAATTCGACAAGTAGTCCTTTTGCTTATGAAGATCTACGGTCTTCATTGCTTGTGACGATCCCAAAATCTGTGTTGCGGTGTTAAGGATAATCCTTGGAATATAACACATTAATCATCATAAGCAGAGAACTGATAATAGCAAAAACAATAAATAGAATAAATTCACATAGATATGATAGTGGATTCACAACATGTAACAACATCAGAATAGCACAACGTAGGATATAACTTAGTAGATAAAAGGGAAATGATCAGTCAGCATCGCCATCGGCGGAATATATACATACAGTGAGACATAATAAAGGTATCAGTCTACATCGCCTGCGGCGGTACATATACATACTATCATAAATACTAGAAGTAAAACAGTCTGCATCGCCTATGGCGGAATCATAATATATATATACAATAATGGCGGAAAATGTCAAAGTCATCTCGGTGAAGTCAGCCTCGTCATATGCCAAAAGTGCACTCCATACTACAGTGCTAAACCAAAATAGCCTGTCACCTGTCGACTAGGCTGCCTGTGTGAAAATAAGGGCACCCGAGTTTGCAAAGTGAAACAAACAACGAGTCAGTCATGGAACTGGTATGAGAAATCTAATTTACTGGTTAAACAATAGTAATAAGGAAAATCATAGAACCACGCCACTTTCGCGGAACGGGTTTCCTCCAGTGATTGCCAGTTCATTTAAAACAAAATAAATTCTTTAAAACAACGCAATGCTTTTAAAAAGAATGAAGCCGTTATAAGACTCAAGTCCCATCATACAATGCAACGAAAACCGGAGGATAGAGTTTTACCTTATAATGGCCAGATATGCTTAATATGTGTAAAGCAAAATCATTTGATATTATTACTAGTGCATATATGTTTCAAAAACAAATATCATCATAAATATCAATCATAGACGGCATAGCTACCATCTACTATGTCGCCATACTAGTTCTACAATCAAATCCGTTATTTCGTATTGGAAATTGGATTTCCGTCATGAGTCGAGGCAAGGGGCAAGCTCCTCTCTGCTTCGAGATATTCTAGCAAATGCCTCAGGACTACACACTCTGGGTAACCCTTGGATTCAGGGATGGTCCTCCCTTACGTTTGAGGATTAATTATTCCTGAGCACACGTTTCCCGGTCCTAACAGACCTAATATCGAGGCGCCTCATTCCAACATCCACATCGGTAAAAATAATATAAATGTCAGCCAGTTTAAGCACTGACACTACCGCTAGCTAGAAAGAAACGTCGTGCTCTCCCTGCAGTCCTTATCCCGTTTTTAACTCATACCAAGGTGTGAGGCTCGCGAATTCACGCTATACACAAAGCTTGGCCACGTAGGCCGTGCTTTGAACATCAACCACAAGACTTTGCTTTGCAACAGAAGCCTTGATCACTGCATCTTGGCATGCCATATAGGCAATCCACTCCATATGACTGATTTCTATCGATATATAACCTCTGAGCTCGTACGTCTCAGAGAAGGGCGTTAAGCAAGAGAATAAATTCTCCACCGCCAAGCAGATATATATTTAACAGAGATCAATCAGTACAAAACAAAATCCAATGTCAGACACACAGTCCATTTACACGTCCGTTCTGGGTCTGAACGAAACCGGAGGCACCATATTCCTCGCATATCTGTCCAATCAACACATACGTCCAAACGGCTACTACTTCCATTCCTTCAAGGTAGCTACTCCAATCAGAAACCTCAGTAGCGCCCATCCATCCGATACAAAGATCGTCGGTCTTGAATCGTCTTTGTATTTTCAACTTCGAATCGTTCGATCAATTATTTGAAATGAGGGTTAGCTCGGCCTTTTCAAATAATTCACGTATAATTAGAATTCAAAATCAATTCTTTCCCTGGTTATATTATTCGACATTTACATTTCAGTTCTTTAGTATAATTTTCATGTCAAACACATACAACCATCAAATATCAAGCAGACCAAGCAAAATTGGTTTATTTCCATCCCATGCTGCTTATAATATTTTATAACGATTTTTTCGCCATTTTTATTTATTTAAAAATGGCCATATATAATTAAACGACGTTTCAGGTCGTGTCGTGGCACTGGCGCTGTTTTTCCCCAAATTTGTTTTACACATATCGGGAAATTTAACCGTTGGATTTCTACAATGTTCATATCACTGGGAAGATATTCCCAAAGCGAACCCAATGGTTCCAGTTTCGTGAAAATCCGACGGTCGGATCTTCCACACTAGTCGTTTGAAGTTAAGGTTTCAAAATATGAACTGCAGCGTCGTTAGTCGATTTAATATAATTATGTTTGTATTTATATATAAATATAAACTATTCTGGCACTGTTTTTCTTCAGATTCAAATTAAACATTCCAGAAAATCCAACCGTTGGATTTTTACAAAGTTGGTGCCGATGGAAAGATATTTCCAAGGCGAACCCAACGGTTGTGGTTTCGGGAAAATCCGATGGTCGGATCTCTCGTACCAATCGATTGAAGTTACGATTTCAAAACAAGAACTACACAGCCTCTATTCCTTTTAATTTCATTTATATATATATATATATATATATATATATAAATATAGTTCATTCTTTAATTTCAATACCGTTTTCACTTAAAATATTTCACTAACGCCTTTATATTTCGAAAAATTTCGCCATAGCCTCCTTTATACGGGAAGTGGTTTGGAAATGTATTGGGCCGTGTTAGGTACCCAATAAATCCTATAAAGCATACACATATTTTTATTGATATATTATGGTGTTTACAGGGGAGCATGTATAGATAATAACTCCAGAGAATAAATTCTCGTCACCTTGTCAAAGCCTGAGGGAGTATGTATTTTAAATGCTCATTGCTCCAGAGGATAAATCCTCGTCACCTCGTCCCGTGTGGGAAATAAATAGTCCATGTGTCGTATCTAATAACTAGAGAGACGTGATTATTGTCAACTCCAGACTCGTGTGGGGTTTTTATTAATCTGGCAATTTATCGTTAAAATTTTATACGGTCCATATCAGTCATCAGTTCAACCTGTAATATATAGTCATCAGTTCAATCTATAATATATGGTCATCGCCATACGAGCCTCTCGCTCGTATGGTAAATCTTCAACCTCGTCACACAAGCTCCAAATGCTTATGTGGTATATGATGAAGTATGCCTATCATCAAGAAGTATGCCCATCGTCAAGAAGTATGCCATGTAGTGTAGTTCAAAATTAATTGTTACTATACTATGGCGATGTTTATTATTACACATAGAATAACCAGCACTCCGCATCCAATGGTATTCACAGGAGTTGATATATAAATAAAATTGCGCAGCCAACTCATTTAGGCTTACCATTTTGTCGGGCACGCAAATAATTTCTTTACTCAGCAGCTAATCCAATTTCTCTGTTCAACACATGTATATATATGCAGAACAAAGCTAATAATAATATTTCTAGTGAACAAATATTTATTTCAACACGTGTGTATTTTTATCAAAGTGTATATATGAAAAAAGTAATATTTTTACTAAATAAATATTTATTCAACACTTGAATGTTTTTAACCCTTCATATTCACAATAAAAATGTAATTTTTATCGCTAAAGCTATTTATTTAAAATACGAACGCCATTCAACACTTGAATCTATTCAACGAATGAATATCTATTCAACACACGAATGATTTTTAAAGTTTGTATATATATATATATGTGATTTTTATCGTTAAAGCTATTTATTTAAAATACGAACGCCATTCAACACTTGAATCTATTCAACGAACGAATATCTATTCAACACATGAATGATTTTTAAAGTTTGTATATATATATATATATATATATATATATATATAAATGTGATTTTTATCGTTAAAGCTATTTATTTAAAATACGAACGCCATTCAACACTTGAATCTATTCAACGAATGAATATCTATTCAACACATGAATGATTTTTCAACATATGTAAATAATTTCATCAAAAGAAAGTAATTCTATCATATGAATATTTCAGAAAAATTCGGCAGCATAACGGCAGGGTAGTTAAAATCGGGACCGTATCGAAGTACGGCTCCTCGCTCTACCTTAAAACCTTGCGGTTTTTGACAATGGGGATTCATGCATCTAGTTCGCACGCAGACGACATGTTTTATTTTCATTTCCACAATTCTATTCTAATTTGTTTCAACCACAAGAGGGTATTTTTCAACCACAAAGGTATTTTCAACCACAATATCAACCACAAACAACTATTTTCAACCATTCGTCATACTATATTTTTCATGCCAATCACAATCAATAAATATCATCCATGGTCTGTGGACGAGGGGAGTATATATATATATATATATATATATACACATATTATATTTCACAAGCATTTCAACACAATTCACAGCATATATGTTTCAAACAACGCTTGTACAATTTATACATCGCTAATATATCTTATACAACACATGTACATGAGGTATGCAATGCGTATATAATTTACACTTCGCTTATATAATTTATACAACACGATTTCATTCACACAAATTAATTTAGATTCCTCACATTGGTTTTTGAAGTGCTAAAAATCGTATGTAGATTAGAAAAATCCGCGGTTTCTGCTAGATGGTAGAGAGCCTCCTTGCGGTCCCGATGTTTCCTGTTTCATCGAATTTCGTTAACACACTAAAAAGATATGATTTTTCAAAGTTTTGCAACACTTAAAAGTGATATTTTCATTTCAGAAATTTCAAAACTGATACCTTTCCAAACCTTCGAAACTAGGTTTATATTTTTCGATCGATCTGTGCAGTATCGTCACGATCGGATGCTGCAACGTCGAAGAGCTTCGAACAGGCTCTCCAGCACCTGTGGTGGCACTCAGCTCAGTGGCCTCCACTAGGCACGACGGCGCTCCAAATATGCTGACTTCCTCGAGGTAGAACGATGCAAATACCAAATGATTTCAGTCGAGGGTTGGATGGATTTAAAGAGGAGGGGAAGACGAACGGAAAAGTCAACTGGAGGGGGTGGGGAAAATGGCCGTGGCGGCGGCGATCTGGCCTGGAAGTTTTGAGGGTGTTTCCGTCGTTCATTCGTAGGAGGTTTGACCGATTTCAGATGTGAGAGAAAATAGAAGATATTTCCTATTATATTTAAATTTTAAATTCCTAAAATATCCTTTTTAACCAACGTACACCAATTCAACCCAACGACTGTCGCCCCTAGCTAAATACCCCCATTCCGGACACAATGAGATATGTTTCGTTGGCCAGTTCAGCTGTTACAGTCAGTTATTTTTCAAATTAAAGTATAAAACATTTAATATCCAATTTGAACGTACATTTTAATTTTCTAGGGCCACAAACTGAATCGAAAAATTCCAGAAAAATAAATCTAGCTTTGTTTTGACGATACGGTCCCAACAAAACCCGTTTCATCGAATTCTGAGATCGTATTCAAAATGGCCATTTTCAGGTTGACCCATTTTAACGGAAATTGACCAATCACATTTTCCTTTGCCACGCTCACATACTAGCTTCAAAAATTATGAAATTTGAAACCTAGCAATAGTTTGACATCCCGGATCCAACAAAAGTGGTTTCGTCGAATTCCGAGGTCGTATGCAAAATATCTATTTTCAAGGGCTATACATTCTATATATCGACCTTTCTGAAAATTCATTCAGTCATAACTTTTGACTCCTGCTATGAAACTTCGATTTTTCAGATTCGTTAGAAAGGTATTCATAACCAGATTTAAATATTTTTGGTTTCACTAAAATCTGTCATATTTTCCACCCGGTACAGTCGGTTAAAGTTTGAATTCAAATTTTCAATCTGCCTCCCTATTTCCAATACATTATTTTTTTGAAATATTATATTTCAATTGTTCAAATTGCATTAAAATAACCAATTTAAATTTTTTAAATTGGCTCGTATTTTCCGGGTTGTTACAATCTCCCCCACTTAAAACTTTTCGTCCCCGAAAAGGAAACAACAGTACAGTAGGAAACAAAATGTAAATGCAAAGTATTATAAAGGTACCTTGCACCGGAGTTAGTCTGAGAGTTCCACTCTGCATTTGGGGTAGGCTTGCTTAATGCTTTCTTCAGTCTCCCAAGTACAGTCTCTAGGATCACTACTCCACTGCACTTTAACTAAATGAACCTTTTTTCTCCTAAGTTCTTTAGTTTCTTTGCCAACGATCTTTAATGGCTCTCTTCTGACTGCCAATTCTGGAGTAATTTCCAAATCCTGTTGCGCTGCTTCTTCTACAACAAGATCCGGATCATGCACATGTTTTCTAAGTTGAGATACGTGGAACACATCATGCACTCCAGGCAACCAATCAGGTAATTGAACCCTATAAGCCAGAGTTCCAATCTGTTCAATGATAGGAAAGGGACCAATAAATCTCGGCGCCAACTTCCCAGTTTTGCCAAATCCGATTACTCCCCTCATCGGAGAAACACTTAAATAAACATAATCGCCAACAACAAATGACAAATCTCTTCTTCTCGCATCAGCATAACTTTTCTGACGACTTTGCGCAGTTTTCAATCGTTTCTTGATGAGGTCTACTTTGTCAGAAGCATCTCGAATCATATCGGGCCCTAACACAAGTCTGTTGCCAGGTTCTACCCAACATGCTGGAGATCTGCACGGTCTACCGTATATTGCTTCAAATGGCGACACTCCCAAACTTGCTTGATAGCTATTGTTATAAGAGAATTCAGCCAAATGTAAGCGATCTTCCCATGACCCGCCAAAATCTATAATGCAAGCTCGCAGTAGATCTTCTAGAATTCTATTCACCTGTTCAGTTTGGCCATCTGTCTGAGGGTGATAAGCGGTGCTTAGATTCAATTTGGTTCCCAATTCTGTCTGGAAGGCTTCCCAGAATTTGCTAGTAAATAGGGGATCTCTATCACTGACTATATTGAGCGGCACTCCATGCAGTTTAACTATTTCTTTGAAGTAAATCTGTGCTAAACTTTGAGCCGTTCTGTTGAATCTAACAGGTATGAAATGGGCAGTCTTCGTGAAGCGATCTATGATCACCTAAATACTGTCGTTTCCTTTCTTCGTTCGAGGTAAACCATCAATGAAGTCCATGGAAATCTGCTCCCACTTCCATCCTGGGATTTCTAATGGTTGTAATAATCCAGCCAATTTATGCTGATCGCTCTTAACTAGCTGACAAGTGGAGCATCTGCTAACATATAATGAAATATCTCTTTTTAATGCCCTCCACCAGAATGTGCGCTTAATATCATTGTACATTTTGCTCACACCGGGATGGATACTTAGTTTGGACTTATGACATTCATCAAGTATTTCTTTTCGAAGCTCTGGAAGATTTGGGATGCAAATTTTTCCCTTTAATCTAAGAACTCCATTTTCATCGAGCTGGAAACTTGTGGATTCACCTCCTTTGACTCTTTGACTGATTCTCTGAATAAATTCATCATCTTTCTGAAGAATCGAAATCTTGTCAATTAAGGAAGACGTGACGATAAAACTGGCGATGATTTCATTCTTTCTACTGAGCGCATCTGCGACAACATTGGCTTTCCATGGAGTGTATAGAATCTCAAAATCGTATGCTGCAAGGAATTCTAACCAACGCCGTTGTCTCAAGTTTAAATCTTTCTGAGTGAATAGATACTTAAATGATTGATGATCGGTAAATAGTTCGAACTTATCAGCTAACAAATAATGTCTCCAGATTCTCAAAGCAAACACGATAGCTAATAACTCAAGATCATGAGTTGCATAGTTCTTTTCATGCGGCTTCAGCTGACGGCTAGCATAAGTGACCACTTGGCCTTTTTGCATTAATACTGTGCCCAACCCTCTAGTAGAAGCATCTGTCCATATAGTCAAGTTCTGGTTGCCTTCTATAATTGTTAATACTGGAGCTGTTGTCAGTTTCAGTTTCAGCTCTTGGAAAGCTTCCTCACATTCGGCAGTCCATTTGAATTTCTCATGCTTCTTTGTAATCTTTGTCAATACACCAGATATTTTCGAAAAATCCTTAACAAATTTCCGATAGTACCTAGCCAATCCAAGGAAACTTCGAACTTCGGTGGGGGTAGTAGGCTGTTTCCAGTCCTGAATCGCTGTAATTTTGCTTGGATCTACAGCAATCCCTTCTTTTGATACGACATGGCCAAGGAACTTAACTTCATCCTGCCAGAAGATACACTTGGAAAATTTAGCCTTCAAGACGTTTCTCCTTAGTCTTCGGCTATACGTAATTGGTGGAAACCTGTAGCTAGGTCCATTCTGGAGAAAACTCTCGCCCCATTTAATTGATCTAACAGATCATCTATTCGTGGCAAGGGGTATTTGTTCTTCAGTGTCTGCTTATTGAGATCTCGGTAATCAACACAAAGTCATAGAGTACTGTCTGATTTTGGGACAAACACTACCGCTGCTCCCCAACCCGAAAAGCTTGGTCTGATCAGACCTTTCCAAAGCAATTCTCAGGTTTGGCTGCCCAACTCTTCTTTTTCTTTCGGGGCCATTCTTCGAATTGGATGTACTACTAGTCGGGCATTCGGAATTAGATCGATTCTGAATTCAATTTCTCTCTGCGGAGATAAGTTTTCGACTTCTTCAAACACATCCGCATAGTTTTTAACGACCGGTATCTTTTCTAATGAAGTGGGGATAACTTCCAAAGAAGACCAAAATTCTTTTCTATTCGGATCAGAACCAAGACATGGTATAATGATATGCCCAACCTTTGTTTCGACTCTAACGATTCTTTCGGCACATATAACTTCTGCCTTATATTTTGTTAACCATTCCAAACCGAGTATAACATCGAATTCAGAAAAATTCATGATGATTAAGTTGATGGGAAACTTGTAACATGAATAAGAGATAGGCACTCTGCAATACGAACTGAGAAGGATAGAGCCTCCTATCGGGTTTTGAACTTTAATTGATTCTTTAAGATCTCTTACTTTTAACTTTAACTTTAACTTACTAACAGTGTTACTAGAAATGAAGCTACGTGATGCACCAGTATCAAAAAGTACAGAAACGGGAATATTTTTAATTATAAGGGTACCTCCCAAGACGTCGGGTTTACCTGATCCATCTGTGATAGATGGCGGGGTGGCCACCTCATAAACATGTGCCACCTGAGCATTCTTCTTCAAAGGTCAATTCCTACTATAGGGCCCTTTCTAGTGGCAGTTGTAGCATTCGGCTGAGCTGCGGTCTGGATTTTCCTTCAGTTTCTTTGGGGCTGTGCACACATTCGAATAATGTCCTTTCTTCCTGCAATTATAGCAGCTTCCCTTGGGTATCTTGCCAGATTGCTGAGTAGCGGCTGTTGTATTGCTAGACTCGGGTTGATCACTTGAAGCTTTGCGCTTGTTTCCAGCTTGGCTTTTAGCGCGATCAAGATTGGAGTTCCTCTCATCCAAATCTTCAAAGTTGCAAGCCATCTCTACTAGTTCAGAAAATGATAGTTTAATGTTGCTCATGGCCCGGTCCTGATATTTGCGTTTCAACCCTAATATGAACCTCTTGTTCTTCGCCTTGGATGTCAAAATGAGCTCTGGAGCATAGCGTGACAGCTGTGTGAATTTGTTAAGATATTCTTGAATAGAACGATCTGCCTGCTGGAGATTAGCAAACTCGTCATGCATCCTCTCTAATGCCTGCTCGGGGATGAACTTCCCCTTAAACATGGTCTTGAATTGTTCCTAGGTCCTAACAGTACCCTCCTCATCTTCGGAGGTGATGGCATCCCACCACAACTTAGCCTCCTCCTGTAAGAGCCAAATGCCTAGACGTGCCTTGTTGTGGGTCCCCAGTTCTATGCCCCCAAAAATCTTCTCATAAGTCTTCAACCATGCAATAGCCTCTGTCACGGTACCAAGGCCAGAAAAGGGTTTGCCTCCCAGGTTCTTGTATCTCTTTGCTACTCTGTCAAGCTCGAAGTCCTGGGGTGCAGGTGGCTGTATAATAGGCCCCTGCTCAGTTGCGGGGATATTCCCCAGTCCTCCAGCTCTACCGGCTTGGCCTCCTCGGCCACCTCTGGCTGCAGCTGCTCACGTAGCCATCAAGTAAAATTCTTTATAAGCAAGAAAAGAGTCAAGCTCACAGAAATGATAATTTTCATATATGATAAAGCAGGAGATCATAAGGAAAGGTAATGATGTACTGATCAAATTGTTTTGCTATTTTGCCTAGCTCATTCTAGGACATTACTAACCCTATCTCTAATGAGCTACTCGCCCTAGAACACTACTGATTCTATTCTGACGAGGTGTTTAATGTGTTAGATTACAGAACTAAGGTTAACCAAAGCTCTGATACCAACTGTGACGATCCCACAATCTGTGTTGCGGTGTTAAGGATAATCATTGAAATATAACACATTAATCATCATAAGCAGAGAACAGATAATAGCAAAAACAATAAATAGAATAAATTCACATAGATATGACAGCGGATTCATAACATGTAACAACATCAGAATAGCACAACGTAGGATATAACTTAGTAAATAAAAGGGAAATGATCAGTCAGCATCGCCATCGGCGGAATATATACATACAGTAAGACATAATAAAGGTATCAGTCTACATCACCTGCGGCGGTACATATACATACTATCATAAATACTAGAAGTAAAACAGTCTGCATCGCCTGTGGCGGAATCATAATATATATACAATAATGGCGGAAAATGTCAAAGTCATCTCGGTGAAGTCAGCCTCGCCATATGCCAAAAGTGCACTCCATACTACAGTGCTAAGCCAAAATAGCCTGTCACCTGTCGACTAGGCTGCCCATGTGAAAATAGGGCACCCGAGTTTGCAAAGTGAAACAAACAACGAGTCAGTCATGGAACTGGTATGAGAAATCTACTTAACTGGTTAAACAACAGTAATAAGGCAAATCATAGGACCACGCCACTTTCGTGGAACGGGTTTCCTCCAGTGATTGCCAGTTCATTTAAAACAAAGTAAATTCTTTAAAACAACGCAATGCTTTTAAAAAGAATGAAGCCGTTATAAGACTCAAGTCCCATCATACAATGCAACGCAAACCGGAGGATAGAGTTTTACCTTATAATGGCCAAATATGCTTAATACGTGTAAATCAAAATCATTTGATATTATTACTAGTGCATATATGTTTCAAAAACAAATATCATCATAAATATCAATCATAGACGGCATAGCTACCATCTTCTATGTCGCCATACTAGTTCTACAATCAAATCCGTTATTTCGTATTGGAAATTGGATTTTCATCATGAGTCAAGGCAAGGGGCAAGCTCCTCTCCGCTTCGAGACACTCTAACAAATGCCTCAGGACTACACACTCTGGGTAACCCTTGGATCTTCAGGGCCGGTCCACCCTTACGTTTGAGGATTAATTATTCCGGAGCACACGTTTCTTGGTCCTAACAGACCTAATATCGAGGCGCCTCATTCCAACATCCACATCGGTAAAAATAATATAAATGTCAGCTAGTTTAAGCGCTGACACTACCGCTAGCTAGAAAGAAACGTCGTGCTCTCCCTGCAGTCCTTATCCCGTTTTTAACTCATACCGAGGTGTGAGGTTCGCGAATCCACGCTATACACAAAGCCCGGCCACGTAGGCCGTGCTTTGATCAACAACCACAAGACTTTGCTTTGCAACAGAAGCCTTGATCAATGCATCTTGGCATGCCACTTAGGCAATCCACTCCTTACGACTGATTTCTATTGATATATAACCTTTGAGCTCGTACGTCTCAGAGAAGGGCGTTAAGCAAGAGAATAAATTCTCCGCTGCCAAGCAGATATATATTTAACAGAGATCAATTAGTAAAGAACAAAATCCAATATCAGACACACAGTCCATTTACACGTTCGTTCTGGGTCTGAACGAAACCGGAGGCACCATATTCCTCGCATATCCGTCCAATCAACACATACGTCCAGACGGCTACTACTTCCGTTCCTTCAAGGTAGCTACTCCAATCAGAAACCTCAGTAGCGCCCATCCATCCGATACGAAGATCGTCGGTCTTGAATCGTCTTTGTATTTTCAACTTCGAATCGTTCGATCAATTATTTGAAATGAGGGTTAGCTCATCCTTTTCAAATAATTCACATATAATTAGAATTCAAATCAATTCTTTCCATGGTTATATTATTCGACATTCACATTTCAGTTCTTTAGTATAATTTTCATGTCAAACACATACAACCATCAAATATCAAGCAGACCAAGCAAAATTGGTTTATTTCCATCCCATGCTGCTTATAATATTTTATAACTATTTTTTCACCATTTTTATTTATTTAAAAATGGCCATATATAATTAAACGACGTTTCACGTCGTGCCGTGGCACTGGTGCTGTTTTTCCCCAAATTTGTTTTACACATATCGGGAAATCTAACCGTTGGATTTCTACAAAGTTCATATCATTGGGAAGATATTCCCAAAGTGAACCTAACGGTTCCAGTTTCGTGAAAATCCGACGGTCGGATCTTCCACACTAGTCGTTTGAAGTTAAGGTTTCAAAATACGAACTGCAGCGTCGTTATTCGATTTAATTTAATTATGTTTATATTTATATATAAATATAAACTATTCTGGCGCTGTTTTTCTTCAGAGTCAAATTAAACATTCCAGACAATCCAACCATTGGATTTTTACAAAGTTGGTGCCGTTGGAAAGATATTTCCAAGGCGAACCCAACGGTTGTGGTTTCGGGAAAATCCGATGGTCGGATCTCTCGTACCAATCGATTGAAGTTACGATTTCAAAACACGAACTGCACGGCCTCTATTCCTTTCAATTTCATTTATACTTATATTTATATAAATATAGTTCATTCTTTAATTTCAATACCGTTTTCACTTAAAATATTTCACTAACGCCTTTATATTTCGAAAAATTTCGCCATAACCTCCTTTGTACGGGAAGGGGTTTGGAAATTTATTGGGCCGTGTTAGGTACCCAATAAATCCTATAAAGCATACACATATTTTTAGTGATATATTCTGGTGTTTACAAGGGAGCGTGTATAGATAATAACTCCAGAGAATAAATTCTCGTCACCCTGTCAAAGCCTGAGGGAGTGTGTATTTTAAATGCTCTAGAGGATAAATCCACGTCACCTCGTCCCATGTGGGAAATAAATAGTCCATGTGCCATATCTAATAACTAGAGAGATGTGATTATTGTCAACTCCAGACCCGTGTGGGGTTTTTATTAATCTGGCAATTTATCGTTACAAATTTATATTGTCCATATCAGTCATCAGTTCAACCTGTAATATATAGTCATCAGTTCAATCTGTAATATATGGTCATCGCCATACGAGCCTCTCGCTCGTATGGTAAATCTTCAACCTCGTCACACAAGCTCCAAATGCTTATGTGGTATATGATGAAGTATGCCTATCATCAAGAAGTATGCCCATCGTCAAGAAGTATGCCATGTAGTGTAGTTCAAAATTAATTGTTACTATCCTATGGCGATGTTTATTATTACACACAGAATAACCAGCACTCTGCATCCAATGGCATTCACAGGAGTTGATATATAAATAAAATTGCGCAACCAACTCATTTAGGCTTACCATTTTGTCGGGCACACGAATAATTTCTTTACTCAGCAGCTAATCCAATTTCTCTGTTCAACACATGTATATATATGCAGAACAAAGCTAATAATAATATTTCTAGTGAACAAATATTTATTTCAACACGTGTGTATTTTTATCAAAGTGTATATATGACAAAAGTAATATTTTTACTAAAGAAATATTTATTCAACACGTGAATGTTTTTAACTCTTCATATTCACAATAAAAATGTAATTTTTATCGCTAAAGCTATTTATTTAAAATACGAACGCCATTCAACACTTGAATCTATTCAACGAATGAATATCTATTCAACACACGAATGGTTTTTAAAGTTTGTATATATATATAAAAATGTGATTTTTATCGTTAAAGCTATTTATTTAAAATACGAACGCCATTCAACACTTGAATCTATTCAACGAATGAATATTTATTTAACACATGAATGATTTTTAAAGTTTGTATATATATATATATATATATATATGTGATTTTTATCGTTAAAGCTATTTATTTAAAACACGAATGCCATTCAACACTTGAATCTATTCAACGAATGAATATCTATTCAACACATGAATGATTTTTCAACATATGTAAATAATTTCATCAAAAGAAAGTAATTCTATCATGTGAATATTTCAGAAAATTTCGGTAGCATAACGGCAGTTAGTTAAAACCGGGACCGTATCGAAGTACGGCTTCTCGCTCTACCTTAAAACCTTGCGGTTTTTGACAATGGGGATTCATGCATCTAGTTCGCACGCAGGCGGCATGTTTTATTTTCATTTCCACAGTTCTATTCTAATTTGTTTCAACCACAAGAGGGTATTTTTCAACCACAAAGGTATTTTTCAACCACAATATCAACCACAAACAATTATTTTCAACCATTCGTCATACTATATTTTTCACGGCAATCACAATCAATAAATACCATCCATGGTCTATGGACGAGGGGAGTATATATATATATATTATATTTCACATGCATTTCAACACAATTCACAGCATATATGTTTCAAACAATGCTTGTATAATTTATACATTGCTAATATATCTTATACAACACATGTACATGAGGTATGCAATGCGTATATAATTTACACTTCGCTTATATAATTTATACAACACGATTTCATTCACACAAATTAATTTAGATTCCTCACATTGGTTTTTGAAGTGCTAAAAATCGTATGTAGATCAGAAAAATATGCGGCTTCTGCTAGATGGTAGAGAGCCTCCTTGCGGTCCCGATGTTTCCTGTTTCATTGAATTTCGTTAACACACTAAAAAGATATGATTTTTCAAAGTTTTGCTACACTTAAAAGTGTTATTTTCATTTCAGAAATTTCAAAGCTGATACCTTTCCAAACCTTCGAAACTAGGTTTATATTTTTCGATCGATCTGTGCAGCATCGTCACGATCGAATGCTGCAACGTCGAACAGCTTCGAATAGGCTCTCCGGTGCCTGTGGTGGCACTCAGCTCGGTGGCCTCTACTAGGCACGGCGGCGCTCCAAAGATGCTGACTTCCTCGAGGTAGACCGATGCAAATACCAAATGATTTCAGTTGAGGGTTGGATGGATTTAAAGAGGAGGGGAAGACGAACGGAAAAGTCAACTGGAGGGGGTGGCGAAAACGCCTATGGCGGCGACGGTCTGGCCTGGAAGTTTTGAGGGTGTTTCCGTCGTTCGTTCGTAGGAGGTTTGACCGATTTCAGATGTGAGAGAAAATAGAAGATATTTCCTATTATATTTAAATTTTAAATTCCTAAAATATCCTTTTTAACCAACGTACACCAATTTCAACCCAACGACTGTCGCCCCTTGCTAAATACCCCCATTCCGGACACAAACTGAATCGAAAAATTCCAGAGACGATACGGTCCCGACAAAACCAGTTTCGTCGAATTCTGAGATCGTATTCAAAATGGCCATTTTCAGGTCGACCCATTTTAATAGAAATTGACCAATCACATTTTCCTTTGCCCCGCTCACATACTAGCTTCAAAAATTATGAAATTTTAAACCTAGCAATAAATTGACATCCCGGATCCAACAAAAGTGGTTTCGTCGAATTCCGAGGTCGTATGCAAAATATCTATTTTCAAGGGCTATACATTATATATAGTGACTTTTCTGAAAATTCATTCGGTCATAACTTTTGACTCCTGCTATGAAACTTCGATTTTTCAGATTCGTTAGAAAGGTATTCATAACCAGATTTAAATATTTTTGGTTTCACTAAAATCTGTCATATTTTCCACCCGGTACAGTCGGTTAAAGTTTGAATTCAAATTTTCAAACTGCCTCCCTATTTCCAATACATTATTTTATTGAAATATTCTATTTCAATTGTTCAAATTGCATTAAAATAACCAATTTAAATTTTTTAAATTGGCTCGTATTTTCCAGGTTGTTACATTGCTCCATCTTCAATCCGTATTTTTCTATGTTTACGTATTAGTTAGTTCAGAATGGTTTTCGAATAAATTCGATCCCGGTCTTTCTGTACTAACAAGCGTATAGGCCAGATTTGATCGTCGGTTATTTAACAATCAAATAAAACAACCATTCATCCATAAAAGAAAATTGAATTCGCTGATTAAATATCCATTTTTCATTTTAGCCTCCATATTTGTTAAATTTAACTTCTCTTATTTTCAATAGTTAGAATACACATTTCTCTTTTTATATTAATATAAGAATGTTCAAAATCCCTTCAGTTTATAATACTTTTAAGAACGTATCTCCCATCTCGGTCATTAGTCACTAACCGTAAACTAGTAAGAGAATAATTGCCCAGGTATCAACCCTGAAGGCCGAAACCAACATCAGATCGACACTAAGAGTATTATTCAACTCACTAATCTCCAGTCAGTTTCTAATTTCCTTAATTCCATTACTTAACTTCTATCCAATAAAAATTCCAATATCCATTTTTATTTCAAATGAGATATTCATCTCGACTTATATGAAGTTTGATTACATTCAAATGATTTCATTCAACTTATACACTTATATGAACTTTAATTAAATCCAGCCCATTATAATGTTATAAACTTATATAAAGTTTTATTTGAATTCAAACCATGTTATAAACTTATATATACTTGTATGAAGTTTGATTATAATGTTGATTAAATTCAACACTACAACTAATATGAAATTGATTCCATAAATAAATTTCATGAACATCTTATAGGTTTATTCCAATAAACTTCATTTCATTTCTAAAATATTCGTATGTATATATCATTTGTAAATTCTTACTATTGATAATTTATTATCTATAAACCTTATATAAATTCCTTTAATATAATCTATATTATATTGTTCAAATTTAGTTTGAGTAAAATTCCATTAGCACTTATAAACTTAAAAACTCCTCCTAACAAAATTCCTATTCTACTTTAATCCATATTCACCTTACCGGTGAATAATATTCCTTAATACACTTCATTATTCGACTTCTTTAGCCAATTTTATTTCTTACTTGCACTTCAAGTTTTAAGTCTATCGATATTTTATAATTATAAATTTATCCCATATAATCTCGTTTATAATTTCCCTTGGAATTGGAGGATTTTAAATCTATTTAAAATATTGGCTTGCTATTCGATTTCCATTTTGTTTTCCAAATTCACTCATACTTTACATTCCTCAAATTCCCCAATAATAATTTCACTAATAAAATTGTATTTTTAACTCATTTGTTTTAAACAAATATTTTATTGTTAAAGTCTATTTAATTCTGTTTCCCAACTAAACATTTCTATTTGAAAACTATTATCTTTGTTCTAGCTCTCTTTATATTTTTATTACTATTTTGAAATCCATATTAGCCCAAATTCTCAAAAGGTAATCGTTTCATTTCTTTATGAACGTCGTTTATAAAATCGTATCATTAACACATTTGTTTAAACAAACCTTTACTTTTAAATTATATTATAATTTGGATTTCAAATGAATATTCCTATTTAAAAGCAGATATTTCCTTTAAACCCTTTTTATGTTTCAATTTTCTATTTTGAAATATATATTATTATTTATGACATTACAAATATCCAAAATCAATGATCAATGGTATTGACACAACCAAATATACCATAAGCTATCACATGTTATAAAACACATCATATTGGGCATATATGTCAAAACAAATAATTTAAATGTGAGGAATCCAGTTGGATCCCTCCAACCTGTTTAACCTGCATCCACAGATGTTAGTTAACAATAATAATACCCATCCTGCTTCGAGGTAGGATACCGCGGTATAGAAGGTCATCCACTATATATATTGTGGGGCGCATGGGGAAATCGTCCGCTAATGGTACTACGGGCATCCGCTAATGGTATTGTGGGCATATCCAATCACCAATCACCAATATTACTATTATATAATATCATTATATAATATTATCACTTTATATCAATCAATTTATCAACCATTAAGTAATAAATAAATTTTGAACTATTAAAAATAGTTCCTAATAATTTAACTGAGTGAGTTAACTCACCTCGATTTTCCTTGTCGTATTTGTTTAAAATTCTATATTGTCTCAACTGCACATTATCTCGAATAAATTTATAACCTACGATTATTTAATTTTATTGATTAAGTTATGTTAATTTAAATTAACTACTATAAATAAATAAACAAATTATTTCACTTAATTTAAATTCCGTAAAACTTACCTTATTGTTACTACCATATACTAGACCAATTTGTCGAGTTATACTTCGTAACCTAGCATGACCGAATACCACTTGCAATTCCAATTCTAATCAGCTTAACCTCACCATCACCATCAGGCTGACACCTTACATCTTAATCACACTGCAGTCCCTCCAAAATATCAACCCTACATGTTCCAGATTAGCTCCATTTGCTAATCCTTGTCTCCATTAGCTAAGTTCCACCATGCCAAATTATCTCGTTCAAAATGCATTCATACTCCACATTATACTTTTTTCCTTTTTACTGTCGAATATACCAGGCACGTCAACCCAGTAACCTCATTGAAAAAAACATGAACAATAGTTCGATTTCCCCAATCCTTCAGTCCCTTTCATCGAAAATAAAAATGGAAGCAGACCCACTGTTAAACCCACTTCATCGTCCAAACCATGACTGCATCCCCCTTCCGTATTTCTTCAGCACAATTTGAAATGCCTAGTTTGAAGTCAACACAACACGCAACCTCAACAAGACTAAATTCATCAAACTCCAGTTCGCATACCCCCAACATCGGTTCTTCCTTAATTTGCATTGACCTTCCTCCAATCGAACATTTCAATTAAGTCGAAGCCCCCTTTGTAATCTCTACTAAACCCCAGATCGAAATCCCTACTCGATCTTCAACGCGCACCTAATTCGCAAGCGATTTCATTACATTGTCGAGCTCCAGACTTTGTGGATTTCCATCGTGAGTGGCCCTAGTGTCCTCGAGTTGGGTTTGAGCTTCAGATCGATTCACGATCCAGATTCACGGTTTCTATTTTTCTCGTTTTGATTTCAATTTACCTTTTTTTATATGAAATATTTGATTTCGCGACTCCTGGAGAAAAATAAACAAAGGGAAAAGTCGACTTCTATTTCTGGTTTTAGAATGGAGTGCTAAATGGAAGGCGATGTCATTATTTATAGGATTGAAAAGGAGAATGATAAGGAAGACATTTTTCAGTAGAGCTAGGTGTAGGCATGACTTCAGTGTACCATCTCTGAAGGCTTCATGGAGAAGGAAAGATTTCGACATGAAAGTGAAAAGAACGGACGAGAGTAGAATAGCTGTATTAAGGAAAATAGGTTGTCCCCTATTTATTATATATTTTTATTTTTATTCTATTTTTATTTTTAACTGCAGTGTACCTTATATTAAATATCTTGTGCTATCGAATCCCTATTTGAATGCAACGAAAGACATTTCCAAGGTTCTACCACCATTCTGAACACACTGAACAATTTCCACGGTCTAATTTGACCATATACAGAAGATATTAAATTAAATTGATAATTTAACATTAAATTCTATTTGATATAAAATGACTCGAAAATAAATAATCCTATTGATAATAAATTATTATTATCACATATTTTTACAAACTGAATTATATAAATTCCAAAATAAATTAATTTGGAATCTTAAACTCGATATTTCATTTCACATTAAATCAATATTAAATTGAATTAAAATTGATTTATTAAATAAATCATTACGGTTTATATACGATTCCACAACGACTATTTGAAAATTTGATTTGGCCATAACTCTCAATATAAAATACGAAATTCTGATTTTTCTCCTTTATTACAAAATTATAGTTCAGCAAATTCAAATATTTCTTGTTTCAATGAATTCCGAGTTATAACGGATCCCGTAGACTTAATTGATGTTCAAATCATAAATTACCAACTACCGCGCCATTTCGAGCTCGTTTATATTTAATATATATATATATATATATAAGTTTCAAACATCATTTTAATTAATATAAAATTCCATTTATATTACGAATTCAATATTTAAACTAATTTAAATATTCAGAGCTGAAGTGATAAAATACGGGACGTTACACTAGCGGTTCCGGGCAGGATTTTACTATAAGTTGGGCTTAACCTCGCATCTTTATATATTTATTATAATGCCCCATGACACCTGGACCTCTTTTTATTAACCCAACTTACTTGTAGACGTTGGATATGCCGGTCGATTCCAAGCAGACTTCTACCTCAAGTTGGGGTTAACCTCGTGTTTATGTGTCATTAATATTAATTTTCCATTGATACTCACACGCATACAAATTTCTTAAGGGGTCATTTAAATTTCTAATTTCCTAATTAAATGCATTTAGTACGCATTAATATGCATTTATAATACATCAATTATGCAATAAATAGTAATGAATAAAATGTAATTAAAGAGCACGTAAAGAAACGTCCTAAAACATTGAAATACCAATCCTAACATCTAAATAAGGTTCACAAGTTTATTTACCTAACGTCATCAACATGGCATAAACATGTATATTCACATTCAATCAACAACATGGTAATAACAAACATGTACATAAAAACTTGTAACCAAGATTTAAAAGATTATTTCAATAACAAAAGAAAGACAAGGTGCAATAATCAAAATATATATCACTACACTATAATGGCCATTTGGTAACCCTTATTTTTTTCAATTGCCAACACTTATTTTTGTTATAGATATGTTACAATATGTATTGCTATGTTAAAAATGTATTACCAAAAATACGTAATTATAATATATTTTTATTGCTAATGCTTATTTGCGTTGGTAAGCCAGGTTCCTGACGGCAAAAACTTAAATAACCTATTTCTTTCACCCCTAATTCTATATTCCCTTTCTCAGTCCCTCTCTCAATTCTTTTACCTTAGTAAGCCTCCTGTTAGAAAATTATGACTTCATGGAATCAGTTTTGAAGACTTCGCAAATTTGCGAGAATCATAATCAACTTCGACTTCAGAGAATCGACTCCTCGACTTTGACAATACACTCAAGGGAATCAATATTAGGATACTCTATTTCGAGTACAATGAATCAATATTGGCTTCAGGTGATTTCCCCGGTCTTTGGTTCTGGGGCTATTAGATTTCAGGCTTCAGTGATTTTAGGAATTTCGAGTTCACCTAGTACTAGTTTAGTTTTGACATTAAGTTTATCGATATAATATTCTTTGTCTTGCTCATTGAATTTTAAACATTTTTTCCTTAAAAAAATTGTTTTTAGGTCTTCCTGTTAACTAATTCCCTTGTTTATAAAGATTCATATTTTATGTCTTTGTCTAGCTTTAGAAAAAACCATCTTATCTTAATTATTATTTTTACAAGGTAAATTTTATTATGAATTTGGTGATGGAATTTTTACTTATTTTTTATAAGGTAAGCTTCTACCACTTAATATACTTGTAAGGAATTGTAACATTTAATTCAAACACTTACGGTTTTCTTTATTATGCTTCCACATAGACTAAATGCGTGAAATCTTTCATCCTCCACATATAATATTAATGTTCTTAAGGTAAGTATATTCAGGGGAAAGTTTTCTGCCCTTTTTTGAATTTAATGTTAAATATCATTAAACATTATAGTATTAATAGTTTTTCAGTATTTTTTTTAAGCATGCATCTCCCAACTGTAATTTAATACTAATATATATATGTATATATATTAACGCTCTTTAATCTTTATACTACAATGCGATTAAACCATTTAAAATAAATAAATAAACATATTTGATTTGTTTGAAGTTCCATACGCGAGTGTACATTCAAAATATCATCTTTCTAATATTTCGGCCTAATGTTTAAATATCATGGCCCCACTGTAGTGTCCCAAGTTTGTAGCATATGTGTTCGTTACAAACTGAATAAGACCTAGTGGATGCATGGTACATCTCATGACATAGTAAATTTGAGGTCACCTAGATTAGCTTCTGTTGCTAAAAATGGTATATCTCATCCTATGGATATTTATTATGCTTTTGATATGATTGTATCTGAGTTTTAAAATGGTAGTTCTCGTCCTCTATATGAAGGGATAGTCGTTAGTAGAGACTTCAAGGATGCAATCTTAGAGGTAGTCTCTGAAAATTCAATGTATGTAATATGCTTCATATTGAGGATAAAAACACAAATGTTACTATTGTTCAACGGTAATTTAAAACACTTATGAATGTTACTACATGGTAAGGGTTAAACTAAAAAATAGCCTTCATGTACAACCAAATATGTGATATTACTAATGTGTATCTCCCTCATTTTCTTAGCATAAAAAATGGTCAGAGAACTCATGCTAAAATCCACTGTAAAATTTTCACATAGATACCATCTTGAAATATACCGACCACCATTATCCGTCGATAATCCATGGCTAAGCCCTATATAGCGACGGATTACCAATAGATTACACCACTGCATAATCAGCTTTTTGTAGTAATGGATGTTTTGTGTTATGAGACAGATGATTATTTCTATTATTTTTGGCATTTGAAGTTGTAACGATGAAATGATGATTTTACAATAAACGTTTTCCGCTGCATATTTACATTCTATCTTGTGGATTTTAGTTATTGTTTAACTATTGCGCTTCAAAAAACTTAATGCATCCTCATATGGGTGACATTAAGGGGCATGGGGTGTCGCACTTGGTCTTAGAACCTAAAGTTACAAGATTAGAGGAATTTTTTTGAAAAGAGTTTTTAAAGCAAAGGATGTTCAAATAAAACCAATTTTGAAGTAAAAAAAACCATATCCTCTCAAATCATTTACAATATTCCTTCGATTCTCTTTCTGAATCTTTGTTTTGTCCTTTTCCGACATGTATGAGGATCCTAATTTCCCTAATGTCATTCCCATTCCTACATGGTTTCTTTGATACGTACAAGCTACGACACCTGTTGGGGTGCAAGAAAATGTCCCTCCCCCAGCTGTAGACATAGTAGCTCCACCTCCTCCTCCTCCTATAGTCAACTTTTCTAAGCTTTGTAAGGATTTTTGCATAATGGAAGGTAAACCATTTCGAGGTACTAAAGTTTTGTGGAAGCACGCAATTGGCTTAGAGAAATAGAGAATGTGTTCAACATATTCGAGCTCGATGATAGAAGGAAAATTCAGTTGGCTGCTTAGAAATTGAAGAATGAAGCTTCATGTTGGTGGGAGATGGTTCAAGTCGGAAAAATGGTTGCTACTTGGGAATAATTTTAGATTTGAAGCAAGGTTCTTATCAAAAGCGGAGGAAGGAATGCAAATGGAGAGATTCTTGAATATGAAGAAAGGAAGCATGACTATTATAGAATATGTTAACAGTTGTAATCAGTTAGCAAGATTTGGATTGGAATTGGTAAACACTCCTCATAAGAAGGCCTTGAGGTTCCCAAAGGGATTGAACCAACCACTCCAAGATTTAGCACTGATGCGTGTACCGATGGGAGCAACTTTCGAGAGGCTTGTAGACATGGATTTGATGCACGAGGATGGTAAAGAGGAAAAGAAAATGGTTAAGGCTGAGGAAGAAAAATCCAAGGCTGAGAAAAAGAAATGGTGGCCCAAGAAAGACGAAGCTAAGAAGGGAGGAAAGCCTGACAAGGATTAGATCAAGACAGAGGTTAAATGCCATAGGTTGGTGCTTTGGGACACTTCGTGAGAGAATAAAAGAAGACGAGAATGCTTGCTGTACTTGTGATCAAGTTGGACATCATACATGATAATTCCCTAACAGGCAAGTGTAGAAGGATGGATCATCTGGAGGGCAAGTTAATGCTCTAGAGACTACTGGACCAGACCGTGGTAAGAAAGTCACCGTGTAAGTTTTTATTTCCCTTTTAGACTATCCTATTAGAACTCTCTTTGATTTTGGTGCTTCTCATTCATTCATATCCAACTCTGTGATAGAAAATCTACACCTAGACACTAGTATTGTTTCTGATCCTGTTATAGTCTCAAACCCTATAGGAGTAACGACTCATTTATCTATCTTATGTAGGGGTTTGAGAATTTCTATTATGGGCATCGAATTTGAATGTGACACATATGTTCTTGGCTTTATGAGTTACAGGTTAATTCTAGGAATGGATTGGCTAGCCATGTATGGTGCTATTCTTGATTGTGGGAGGAGATTTGTTAGATTTCTAACGTGCCAAGGTAGAACTCTTAAAATTTCTTGTAACCCACGAGGGTCAGAAATGTTCAGTCCTAGATTATCTTGATGCTTCCTTTGACAACCTTCGATCAGTACCCATAGTTAATAGTTTTCAGGCGTGTTTGATGTGGTTAGAGGATTACCTCCGAGGCATGAGATAAATTTTCAGATTTACTTGGTGGAGAATGCAAAACCATTTGCTTTGTGTGACGACCCCAAATCCCGTACTGACGGAGACACGGGTTATCTTTGGAATATAACACAGAAACAGATAACAGCAGAACAAAATAATTAAATACACCAGATAATGAACAATACAATATACTGGATAAAAGTAATCATCAGAGTTACACAGTATACAGGATCTTACTTAGCACAAATACAGTTCAGCTATACATAAATGTCTACAGCGGAAATAAACAAAATATGTACAATAGGAGCTGAACAACATAAAAAGAGATAAATGTTAGAATCCATCTTCAGCTCCAGCTATCCAGAGAAAGAACCAGCTAAACCTAAATACAAGGCTGCCCGTGCAGAAAAAGGGGCACCCGAGTTTGAAAGTGAAACAAACTACGAGTCAGTCATGGGACTGGTATGAGAAATCTACTCAACACATATATAATATGGCTAATCACAGGACCACGCCACTTTCGTGGAACGGGTTTACTCCATTGGATTTCCATTGCTTTAAAAACAAATCATTCTTTTAACCATCGCAATGCTTTTTATAAAAATGAAGCCATTATAAGACTCAGTTCCCATCACACAATGCAACGCAAACCGGAGGATAGAGTTTTTACCTTATAACGGCCAAAATATGCTTGATACGAGTAAAACAAAGGCATTTGATATTATTGCTAGTGTTTATATGTTTTGAAAACAATTTCAAATCATAACTATCAATCATAGACGGCATGGGTACCATATATCATGTCGCCATATATATATATATACAATCAAAACCGCACAGTCACTTATTTGGAAATTGGATTTCCTTCATGAACCAAGGCAAAAGATAGTCCTTACCGAATTCGAGACGCTCTAGCCCGCCCCTCAGGACCCAGACTCGGGTGGGCCCTATGATCGTCAGGGCCGGTCCACCAATGTGGATTAAAATTCCTGAACACTGCGTTTCCCCACCCTTTGGGGTGTAAATGAGCCAACGAATGGCTCCATCGGACCCGGATCGTCCGATCTAACCGAGGCGCCTCGCAACAGCAACAACCACATAGGTGAAAAGTATATAAATGTCAGGGCTGGTAGGTCACTGACACCACCCTAGCTAGAAAGAAACGCATGCCCTCCCTGAGGTCCTTCTCCCGTTTCTGGTTCATACCGGGGTATGAGGCTCGCGAATTCACGTTATACACAAAGCTACGCCACACAGGCGGTGCTTTGATCATCACCACAAGACTTTGCTTTTCAACAGAAGCCCTGATCACTGCATCTTAGCATGTCACATAGGCAATTCATGCCATGTGACTGATGTCCATCGATATACAAACTCTGAGCTCGTGCGTTTCAGAGAAGGGCGTTAAGCAAAAGAATAAATTCTCCGCCGCCAAACAGATGTATATTTAATAGAGATCAATCAACGCAGAATAAAATCCAATGTTAGACACACGGTCCATTAACAAGTCTGTTCTGGGTCTGAACGAAACCGGAGGCACTAAATACCTCGCAAACCCATCGATCACCACGTACGTCTGGACGATCACCACTCATTATCCATATTTCGGGATGCCTCCCAATCAGGACCTCGGTTACCATCCAAACGAGGTGAAGATCTCCGGTCTTCGACCACCGTCTTCGTCTTCGATTTTCAATCGTCGGTCAATTATTTGAAATGAGAATTAACTCAGCCATTTCAAATAATTCACGTATATTTAAAATTTCAAATCAATTTATTTCAATGGTTAAATCATTCAACAACACCAATTTTGTTCTTTAATGTAATTTTCACATCAAACACATTCAACCATCAAACACTACATAAATCGAGCAAATTCAGTTTATTTCCATTCCATATCGTTTATGATATTTTATAACGATTTATTGCTATTTTTATTTGTTTTAAAATAGCCAATTTATTCAAAACGACGCTTCAGGCCATAACGCGGCCGTGGCGCTGTTTTTCTTCAGATTTGATTTACACATATCTGAAAATCTAACCGTTGGATCTTCACAAAATTTAAATCATTAGAAAGGTCTTTTCAAAACGAATCCAACGGTTCTAGTTTCGGGAAAATCCGACGGTCGTATCTCCCGGTACAATCGTTTGAAGTTTTGATTTCAAAATACGAACTGCAGTGTCGTTATTCGATTAAATATAATTATATATATATAACTATAATCGATTCTGGCGCTGTTTTTCTTCAGATTTGAATTAAACATTCCAGACAATCCAACCGTTGGACTTTTACAAAGTTGGTGCCGTTAGAAAGAAATCTCCAGGGCGAACCCAACGTTTGTGGTTTCGGGAAAATCCAATGGTCGGATTTCCCGCACTAGTTGTTTGAAATCACGGTTTCAAAACACGAACTGCACGGCCACGTTTCGTTTTAATTTTATTTATATTTATATATTTATATAAATATAGTTCATTCAACAATTTCAATATCGTTTTCACTTCAAATATTTCACTAACGCCTTTAAATTTCGAAAAAATTCGCCATAACCTCCTTTGTACGGGAGGGGCTGGGAAAATTCCCAAATAGCCACACGGGCGTCTCATGTCAAAAGAAAAAGAACAAAAGCAAAGCGGCTAACCAACAAGCTCATAAAATCATCACCCAAACAAAACAGTAAATGTGTACCTATTTGTCAGGCACAAAATTTTATTCCTCTTCTCTAGCCCCTTTGCTATGATCTGTTCAATAAATATGCACGTACATATATACAGTTCTTATCACTTATCATTTTCCATTCAACTTCATATTTGATTCCATTTGGTTTAAAAACACCATTCATTCTAATGTTGCATGCATAGGCAAAAATCATATCATTAGCTAATTAATGAATATTTCGACTCATGCATATTTATTTGAACGAGTTGCTATTTTTACCACTTCACATTTCAACAATTCATGTGTATAATAAAAATGTGATTTTTATTGTAAAACAATTGATTTCAAAATATTATTATTTTACATAGTTTATATAGGTGATTAAAATAGGATTTTTATAATAAAGCAATTTCTTTTAAAATGAGATTATTTTACATAGCTCATATAGTCGATAAAAGGTGATTTTTTTTATTATCAAACAATTTATTTCAAAATATGAATACCATTCAACACATGAATTTCAAATCAACGAATGAATATCGATTCAACACATGAAGGTTTTCTATAGTTTCTATATATAGATAAAAATGTGATTTTTATATTTAAAACGCGAATACCATTCAACACATGAATTTCTAATCAACGAATGAATATCGATTCAACATATGAAGGTTTTCTATTCAATGAATAAATATAGTTTCGGCAAATGAAAATAATTCAAACACATGAATATTATTCAAAATTTCGGCAGCATAACGGCATGGTAGTTAAAACCGAGACCGTCCCTAGTACGGCTCTTCGCTCTACCTTAAAACCTCACGGTTTTTGACAATGAGGATCAAGCATCTAGTTCGCACGCAGGCAGCATGCATATATTTATTTCATTTCCACAAACTAATCCTATGTGGTTTCAACCAAATATTTCTCAACCACAAACGGGTATTTTTCAACCACAATCAATCAATATCAACCACAAACAATCCCAAACAACCATTTGCTATCAATCAATTTTCACACCAATCACAACCAATAAATATCGTCCATGGTTTGTGGACGAGGGGCGTATATATATATATATATATATATATATATATATATATATATATATATATATAGCAATTCACTTCTATTTCAACACATATATAATTTTTACAACGCATATATAACTTATACATTGAACATACAACTTATACAACGCTTATACAAGAGGTTACAACGCTTATATAACTCATACATCGACTATATAATTTATACATCGTCGTTTTCCATATTGTTTATAAATTAGAAATCTCACATTGGGTTCCAATCCACCAAAAATAGCAGAAGGCTCAGAAAAATATGCTGTCTCTTCTAAAATGTAGAAGACGCTCACACGGTCACGATGTTTCCTATTTCATCGAATTTCGTTAACGCAGCCAAAAGATATGATTTTTCAAAGTTTGCAACGGTTTTAAACTGTTAAAATCAGTTTTAAATTAAACAGCCGATTACCTTTCAAAATCTTCAAAACTAGGTTTCGATCTTCCTGGCAATCCGTTGATTGTTTCTTCGATTGGCCAGCGCCACCTTGTCGGGCTAGGAGAGGCGCACGTGCGCCAGGGAGGGGGTCGAGCTCGGTGGTCCCCAGGCGGCGGAATCTAGGTGCGAACGACCGAACTTCTCGAGGGTGGTTCTCCTCCTACAGGCCATGAAAAAATCCAACACTTATGTGGATTTGAAGATCATGAGAAGTACTACAAAAACCTTAACTGTGGCGTTGGATTTCATTGAGCGGATCAGAAGAAAAAGAGGAGAGAAGGCGGTGGCCAATTTCCGTCGTTCGTTCGAGTCGGGGAGAGAGAAAAGCGGGGGGGGGGGGGGGGGGGGGGTGAACTGACGTGGACCAATTATATTTTTTTTATAAAGTTTTTTTTAAATCCGAAAATACCCCTCGTCACACACGAACACCAATCCAAGCCCAACGACTGTCGTCCCTAGCGTTTTACCCCCATTCCGAACACAATGGGATATGTTTCGTAGGCCCATTCGACTGTTTCAGTCAGTTTCCCTTCAAATTAAAATATAAAACATTCAATATTTGATTTGAACATGCATTTCAATTTGCCAGGGCCACAAACTAATTCGAAAAATTCCAGAAAAATAAATCTAGTTGTGTTTTGATGATACGGTCCCAACAAAACTAGTTTCGTCGAATTCTGAGACCGTTTGCAAAAAGGCCCAATTCTGGTTGATCCAATTTAACTATAATTGACCAAAACACATTTTCCTTTGCCACGCTCACATACTAGCTTCAAAAATTATGAAATCTGAAACCTAGCAATAACTTCACATCCTGGAACCAACAAAAGAGGTTTCGTCGAATTCCGAGGTCGTATGCAAAATGGACAATTTCACGGGCTATATAAATTCCATAGCGACCTTTCTGAAAATTCATTCGGCCATAACTTTTGCTTTCCGCTATGAAAATTCGATTTTTCAGATTCGTTAGAAAGGTATTCACTAACAGATTTAAATATTTTTGGTTTCACTAAAATCCTTTTTGTTTTGCACCCGGTACAGTCCGACAAAGTTTGAATTCAATTTTTGAAACTGCAGCGCCATTTCAGGCCTTGTTTATAATTATAATTAATTATATTCGTTTTCAAACGTCGATTCAAACTCAGTTTTCATTGCCATTATTTAAAATATTTATTTAAAATATTTAAAATCCATTATTTTAGCCAATTTAAAAATTTTAAATTGGTTTAGATTTTCTGGGTCGTTACAATCTCCCCCACTTAAAATTTTCGTCCCCGAAAAGGAACAAAGTCGAAATTGGTTTGATTAATCAACTCTACGTTCGATTTGGCTTCAATTCTCCAACTTTTCAGTTTCTGAGAAATTTCAAATTCTTCAAAAATTTGGCTAACACCCGGAATTTTCGAAAAATTTCGGCATAACCTCCTTTGTATGGGGAGGGGTTTGGAAATTTATTAGGCCGTATTAGGTACCCAATAAATCCTAATAAGCATACACATATTTATAGTGATATATTTTGGTGTTTACAGGGGAGCATGTATTGATAATAACTCCAGAGAATAAATTCTCGTCACCCTGCCCCGTGTGGGAAATAAATAGTCCATGTGCCGTATTTAATAACTAGAGAGACGTGACTATTGTCAACTCCAGACCCGTGTGGTTTTTTTATTAATCTGGCTATTTAATCGTTACAATTTAAATAGTCCATATCAGTCATCAGTTCAACCTGTAAAATATAGTCATCGTCATACAAGCCTCTCGCTCGTATGGTAAATCTTCTACCTAGTCACACAAGCTCCAAATGCTTATGTGGTATATGATGAAGTATGCCTATCTTCCGAAGTATGCCATGTAATGTAGTTCAAAATTAATTGTTACTATCCTATGGCGACATTTATTATTTCACACAGAAAAACCAGCACTCCGCATCCAATGGCATTCACAGGAGTTGATATAATAATATTTCGCATCCAACTCATTAAGGTTTACCTATTTGTTGGGCACGCAAATAAAATCTTTACTCAACAGCTAATCCATTTACCTGCTCAAATATATAAAATGCACATGTATGTATTTCTATCTATTTCCTAATCAGTTAAATGTGTGATTTAAATGAATAAATTCTACCATTATTCTTATTAATTAAATTAGCTATCGTTTCAATAATCTAATTAATCTATTTTACTATCACACAACACAACAACCAATCCAATTGTTTTCAACCTTTCAAAAATATACTAATCACTTTCTATACTCTTTTTAAAATAATTCAGACCATAGAATTTAAAAGTGCACATCCATGGAAAGAAAATAACAACAGAGTAGAGAATTAAATGGTAATGCAAAGTAGGGTAAATGTACCTTGCACCAGAGTTAATCAGAGATATCCACTCGGCATATAGGATAAGCTTTTTGAATGCTCTCCTCAGTTTCCCAAGTACAATCTCGCGGATCTCCACTCCATTGCAATTTGACTAAGTGAACCTTCTTGTTCCTCAGCTCTTTGGTTTCTTTGCCGATAATCTTTAGCGGCTCTCTTCTCACAGCTAATTCTGAAGTAATTTCAATATCCTGCTGAGCTGCTTCTTCCACGATCAAGTCTGGATCATGAACGTGCTTTCGAAGTTGAGATATGTGAAATACATCATGAACTCCAGGCAACCAATCTGGCAATTTAACCATATAAGCGAGAGTTCCTATCCGTTCCAGAATAGGAAACAGACCAATGAATTTGGGCGCCAACTTTCCAGTTTTACCGAACCGGATAACTCCTCTCATCGGCGATACTTTCAAATACACGTAGTCGCCAACAACAAAGGATATATCTCTTCTTCTTCTATCGGCATAGCTCTTTTGTCGGCTTTGAGCGGCGAGTAATCGCTTCTTGATAAAATCGACTTTGTTGGCAGCTTCTCGAATCATGTCTGGCCCTAACACAAGTCTATTTCCAGGTTCGACCCAAAAAGCAGGAGATCGGCACGGTCTACCATACAATGCTTCGAATGGCGACATTGTCAGACTCGCCTGGTAGCTGTTGTTATAAGAGAATTCAGCCAAATGTAGATGGTCTTCCCATGATCCACCGAAATCTATAACACAAGCCCGCAATAGATCTTCTAAAATACGATTCACCCTCTCAGTCTGACCGTCTGTCTGAGGATGATAAGCGGTGCTTAAGTTCAACTTCGTTCCCAGTTCGACTTGAAATGCCCCCTAGAATTTGCTAGTAAATATTGTATCTCTATCACTGACTATACTGAGCGACACTCCATGTAGTCTAACTATTTCCCTGAAGTATATCTGCGCCAGACTCTGAGCAGTTCTGTTTGATCTGACAGGTATGAAATGGGCGGTCTTCGTGAAGCAATCTACGATCACCCAAATACTGTCATTCCCCTTTCTGGCCCTGGGAAGACCATCAATGAAATTCATAGAAATATGTTCCCACTTCCAACAAGGAACTTCTAGTGGTTGTAATAATCCAGCCAATTTCTGTTGGTCGCTCTTGACTAGCTGGCAAGTAGGGCATCGGCTGACATATAAAGAAATGTCCCTCTTCATTGACTTCCACCAGAAAGTGCGTTTGATGTCATTATACATTTTGCTTACTCCCGGATGGATACTAAGTTTTGACTTGTGGCATTCATCCAGTACTTCCTTTCGAAGCTCAGGAATGTTAGGGACACAGATTCGACCTTTGAGCCTTAGAATTCCATCATTATCCACTTGAAAACTCGAGGGTTCGCCTTGTTGAATTATCTCTCTGATCTTCTGAATAAAGTGATCATCCTCCTGAAGAGCAGATATTTTATCTATCAGTGAAGTCGTGATAATAAAACTGGCGATCATTTCATTCTTTCGGCTTAACGCATCGGCCACGACATTTGCTTTCCCTGGAGTGTATATAATTTCAAAATCGTATGCTGCAAGGAACTCTAGCCAACGTTGCTGCCTCAGATTCAAGTCCTTCTGTGTGAATAGATACTTTAACAACTGATGATCTGTAAACAGTTCAAATCTCTCACCCAGAAGATAGTGTCTCCAGATTTTCAAAGCGAATACTATAGCCAATAACTCAAGATCATGAGTGACATAGTTTTTCTCCTGCGGCTTCAGTTGACGGCTAGCATAAGCAATCACTTGGCCCCTTTGCATTAACACTGCCCCAAGGCCTTCTCTAGAAGCATCAGTCCAGACTTTTAAATCTTGGTTGCCATCGATGATGGTTAACACTGGAGCAGTTGTTAATCTCAACTTTAGCTCTTCAAAAGCCTCCTCACTTTCTGGGGTCCATTTGAATTTAGAGTGCTTCTTTGTAAGCTTCGTTAAATGACCAGATATCTTCGAAAAGTTTTTAACGAACTTCCGGTAATAGCTAGCCAATCCGAGAAAACTGCGGACTTCAGTGGGAGTACTGGGCTGTTTCCAATTCTGAATAGCCGTGATTTTGCTTGGATCCACAGCAATTCCTTCTTTCGATATAACGTGGCCTAGAAATTTTACTTCATCTTGCCAGAAGATACATTTGGAAAATTTTGCTTTCAATACATTCCTTCTGAGGATTTCTAACACTTGTTCCAAATGTTTTTCATGTTCGGCCTTTGATTTAGAGAAGATTAGAATATCGCCAATAAAAAGTAGAACAAATTTATTCAATACTCCTATGAATACTCTGTTCATCATATCGACGAAGTAAGCGGGAGCATTACATAAGCCGAACGACATTACTAACCACTCGTAGAATAAGTCGGGACCTCTGAATGCTGTCATTGAAACACATTCTTCGACGATTCGAAGTTGATGGAAGCCTATAGCTAGGTCCATCCTTGAGAATACTTGTGCGCCATTTAATCGATCCAACAAATCATCAATCCGCGGCAATGGATATTTGTTCTTTACCGTCTGTTTGTTCAGATCTCGATAATCCACACATAGACATAGAGTACCGTCAGATTTTGGGACAAACACCACTGCTGCTCCCCAATCAGAGAAACTAGGCCTGATTAGACCCTTCCATACTAGTTGTCTTGTTTGACTGTCTAATTCCTCTTTCTCTTTCAAGGACATTCTTCGAATAACGTGAACTACCGGCCTTGCATTCAGAATTAAAGCAATTTTGAAATCTATTTCTCTCCGCGGAGGTAAGCGAACAACTTCCTCAAACACATCCACATAATTTTTGACGATAGGAATATCTTTCACTAGGTTGGGAATATTCTCTGTGATTTCAGGGACATTTTCTATTTGGGCTGGAGAAACATTTAAAGCTGCCTAGAAGTCTTTTCTATTAGCATTCTGACCCTCACAGGGAATGGTTATATAATCACCTGATTTAATCTTCGCCTTTACGACTCTGTCGGCGCATTTAACTTCAGCTTCATATTTGGTCAACCAGTCTAACCCCAAGATAAGATCAAACTCTTTAAAATTCATGACGACTGCGATGGTAGGAAACCGATAACGAGAGAAAGAAACTGGCACTCCACAAACCCTACTAAGATCAATGGAACCCCCAACCGGATTCTGGACAGTCATTGGTTCCTTGAGCTTTTTCAAATTTAAATCCAGTTTCTTAGCTACCTCTTTGGAAATGAAGCTTCGTGACGCGCCTGTGTCAAACAGTACTTTGACTGGAATGTTTTTGACAGTTAGTGTGCCTTCTAAAACATCAGCCCTTTCTTGACTAGCTGAGGGCTCAGAAGTTTCTGCTACTTCATTTACCTGTACTGTTTCAGATTTCTGAGATAGCGGGCAGTTTTTTTGCAATATGCCCAGCCTGATGGTACTTATGGCATCCTCTGCCCTCTGGAACATTCTTACTGGGTTCAACTCCACTCTTTCTTCGTTTGTTCCAAGATTTGCAGCTTATCGCCAAATTTCCTTTTCTATTGCAGCTTGAGCACGTGGCGGTCGTTGTTGGTTCTCTCCCTGATCTGGCCCTTTTTCTCTTGGCATAGGGCTTCTCATTGACCTCAGACCTCATACAGGCTTCAGGAATATCAGTTTCCGACTTTTCTTTGTCACTACAACAGACTTCTTCTTCGTCGCGCAACATTCCTTTCTTATGGAGATCTTCATATTGATAAGCCATGTATATCATTTCAGAAAAAGGAAGCTTCGCATTCCTCAGTACCCTATTCTGATATCTCCTTTGCAGGCCATGAATAAATCTCATATTTTTCCTCTTTGGATCTTGAATCAGATGAGGAGCAAAGTGAGCAAGTTCGTTGAATTTCTTATGATATTCTGGGATGGTCATATCACCTTGTATCAGATAAGAAAATTCATCACATAATCGCTCCGTCGCTTCAAGAGGAGTAAATCTTTCTAGGAAAATCACTTTGAATCTGTCCCAGGTGATATCACCTTCTGGATTATCTTTGATGATTGTTTCCCACCAGATTAAAGCTTCTTCTCTGAGCGCCCAAGATGCTACTAACCGCTTCTGGTCATCCCTCAACCGGATACGCTCAAAAATTCTTTCGACAGAGCTCACCCAAGCTTGAGTTTGAATTATAGACTCATTGCCCGAGAACTGTGCTCCGTTCAGATTTCGATATCTCTTTAATAGAGCCTCTAGATCGGGTTCTGCATTACTCCTGTTTCTGACACTCATTTTTCTAGTACCTCTACAAATGGCAGATCAAGTGTCAGGTCACAGAAAAGATAATTTTCAAACATAGAAACATATACTTCTAGTGTAAATGTGTCTATCGAGGTGCAATTTCATTCTGCTTTACTCATACTAGGATATTGCTAATCCTATCTGTATAGAGTTACCCGTCCTAGAACACTACTGGTTCTATTTCTGACGAGTTCGTTCAAATGTTATATTCCAACCCTAAGCTTAACCAAAGCTCTGATACCACGTTGTGACGACCCCAAATCCCGTACTGACGGAGACAAGGGTTATCTTTGGAATATAACACAGAAACAGATAACAGCAGAATAGAATAATTAAATACACCAGATAATGAACAATACAATATACTGGATAAAAGTAATCATCAGAGTTACACAGTATATAGGATCTTACTTAGCACAAATACAGTTCAGCTATACATAAATGTCTACAGCGGAAATAAACAAAATATGTACAATAGGAGCTGAACAACATAAAAAGAGATAAATGATAGAATCCATCTTCAGCTCCAGCTATACATAGAAAGAGCCAGCTAAACCTGAATACAAGTCTGCCTGTGCAGAAAAAGGGGCACCCGAGTTTGAAAGTGAAACAAACTACGAGTCAGTCATGGGACTTGTATGAGAAATCTACTCAACACATATATAATATGGCTAATCACAAGACCACGCCACTTTCGTGGAACGGGTTTACTCCATTGGATTGCCAGTGCTTTAAAAACAAATCATTCTTTTAACCATCGCAATGCTTTTTATAAAAATGAAGCCATTAAAAGACTCAGTTCTCATCACACAATGCAACGCAAACCGGAGGATAGAGTTTTTACCTTATAACGGCCAAAATATGCTTGATACGAGTAAAACAAAGGCATTTGATATTATTGCTAGTGTTTATATGTTTTGAAAACAATTTCAAATCATAACTATCAATCATAGACGGCATGGGTACCATATATCATGTCGCCATATATATATACAATCAAAACCGCACAGTCACTTATTTGGAAATTGGATTTCCTTCATGAACCAAGGCAAAAGATAGTCCTTACCGAATTCGAGACGCTCTAGCCTGCCCCTCAGGACCCAGACTTAGGTGGGCCCTAGGATCGTCAGGGCCGGTCCACCGATGTGGATTAAAATTCCTGAACACTGCGTTTCCCCACCCTTTGGGGTGTAAATGAGCCAACGAATGGTTCCATCGGACCCGGATCGTCCGATCTAACCGAGGCGCCTCGCAACAGCAACAACCACATAGGTGAAAAGTATATAAATGTCAGGGTTGGTAGGTTACTGACACCACCCTAGCTAGAAAGAAACGCATGCCCCCCTGAGGTCCTTCTCCCGTTTCTGGTTCATACCAGGGTGTGAGGCTCGCGAATTCACATTATACACAAAGCTACGCCACACAGGCGGTGCTTTGATCATCACCACAAGACTTTGCTTTTCAACAGAAGCCCTGATCACTGCATCTTAGCATGTCACACAGGCAATTCATGCCATGTGACTGATGTCCATCGATATACAACCTCTGAGCTCGTGCGTTTCAGAGAAGGGCGTTAAGCAAAAGAATAAATTCTCCGCCGCCAAATAGATGTATATTTAATAGAGATCAATCAACACAGAATAAAATCCAATGTCAGACAGACAGTCCATTTACAAGTCTGTTCTGGGTCTGAACGAAACCGGAGGCACTAAATACCTCGTAAACCCATCGATCACCACGTACGTCTGGACGATCACCACTCATTATCCATATTTCGGGATGCCTCCCAATCAGGACCTCGGTTACCATCCAAACGAGGTGAAGATCTCCGGTCTTCGACCACCGTCTTCATCTTCGATTTTCAATCGTCGGTCAATTATTTGAAATGGGAATTAACTCGGCCATTTCAAATAATTCACGTATATTTAAAATTTCAAATCAATTTATTTCAATGGTTAAATCATTCGACAACACCAATTTTGTTCTTTAATATAATTTTCACATCAAACACATTCAACCATCAAACACTACATAAATCGAGCAAATTCAGTTTATTTCCATTCCATATCGTTTATGATATTTTATAACGATTTATCGCTATTTTTATTTATTTTAAAATAGCCAATTTATTCAAAACGACGCTTCGCGCCATAACGCGGCCGTGGCGCTGTTTTTCTTCAGATTTGATTTACACATATCTGAAAATCTAACCGTTGGATATTCACAAAATTTAAATCATTAGAAAGGTCTTTTCAAAACGAATCCAACGGTTCCAGTTTCGGGAAAATCCGACGGTCGTATCTCCCGGTACAATCGTTTGAAGTTTCGATTTCAAAATACGAACTGCAGTGTCGTTATTCGATTAAATATAATTATATATATATATATAATCGATTCTGGCGCTGTTTTTCTTCAGATTTGAATTAAACATTCCAAACAATCCAACCGTTGGATTTTTACAAAGTTGGTGCCATTGGAAAGATATCTCCAGGGCGAACCCAACGGTTGCGGTTTCGGGAAAATCCAATGGTCGGATTTCCCGCACTAGTTGTTTGAAATCACGGTTTCAAAACACGAACTGCACGGCCACGTTTCGTTTTAATTTTATTTATATTTATATATTTATATAAATATAGTCCATTCAACAATTTCAATATCGTTTTCACTTCAAATATTTCACTAACGCCTTTAAATTTCGGAAAAATTCGCCATAACCTCCTTTGTACGGGAGGGGCTGGGAAAATTCCCAAATAGCCACACGAGCGTCTCATGTCAAAAGAAAAAGAAAAAAAGCCAAGCGGCTAGCCAACAGGCTCATAAAATCATTACCCAAACAAAACAGTAAATGTGTACCTATTTGTCGGGCACAAAATTTTATTCCTCTTCTCTAGCCCCTTTGCTATAATCTGTTCAAAAAATATGCACATACATATATACAGTTCTTATCACTTATCATTTTCCATTCAACTTCATATTTGATTCCATTTGGTTTAAAAACACCATTCATTCTAATGTTGCATGTATAGGCAAAAATCATATCATTAGCTAATTAATGAATATTTCGACTCATGCATATTTATTTGAACGAGTTGCTATTTTTACCACTTCACATTTCAACAATTCATGTGTATCATAAAAATGTGATTTTTATTGTAAAACAATTCATTTCAAAATATTATTATTTTATATAGTTTATATAGGTGATAAAAATAGGATTTTTATAATAAAACAATTTCTTTTAAAACGAGATTATTTTACATAGCTCGTATAGTCGATAAAAGGTGATTTTTTTATTATCAAACAATTTATTTCAAAATATGAATACCATTCAACACATGAATTTCAAATCAACGAATAAATATCGATTCAACACATGAAGGTATTCTATAGTTTCTATATATAGATAAAAATGTGATTTTTATATTTAAAACGCGAATACCATTCAACACATGAATTTCTAATCAACGAATGAATATTGATTCAACACATGAAGGTTTTCTATTCAACGAATAAATATAGTTTCGGCAAATGAAAATAATTCAAACACATGAATATTATTCAAAATTTCGGCAGCATAACGGCATGGTAGTTAAAACCGGGACCGTCCCTAGTACGGCTCCTCGCTCTACCTTAAAACCTCGCGGTTTTTGACAATAGGGATCATGCATCTAGTTCGCATGCAGGCGGCATGTATATATTTATTTCATTTCCACAAACTAATCCTATGTGGTTTCAACCAAATATTTCTCAACAACAAACGGGTATTTTTCAACCACAATCAATCAATATCAACCACAAACAATCCCAAACAACCATTCGCTATCAATCAATTTTCACACCAATCACAACCAATAAATATCGTCCATGGTTTGTGGACGAGGGGCGTATATATATATATATATATATATATATATATATATATATATATATATATATACAGCAATTCACTTCTATTTCAACACATATATAATTTTTACAACGCATATATAACTTATACATCGAACATACAACTTATACAATGCTTATACAAGAGGTGTACAACGCTTATATAACTCATACATCGACTATATAATTTATACATCGTCGTTTTCCATATTGTTTATAAATTAGAAATCTCACATTGGGTTTCACTCCACCAAAAATAGCAGAAGGCTCAGAAAAATATGCGGTCTCTTCTAAAATGTAGAAAACGCTCACACGGTCACGATGTTTCCTGTTTCATCGAATTTCGTTAACGCAGCCAAAAGATATGATTTTTCAAAGTTTGCAACAGTTTTAAACTGTTAAAATCAGTTTTAAATTAAACAGCCAATTACCTTTCAAAATCTTCAAAACTAGGTTTCGATCTTTCAGGCAATCCGTTGATTGTTGCTTCGATTGGCCAGCGCCACCTTGTCGGGCTAGGAGAGGCGCACGTGCGCCAGGGAGGGGGTCGAGCTCGGTGGTCCCTAGGCGGCGGAATCTGGGTGCGAACGACCGAACTTCTCGAGGGTGGTTCTCCCCCTACAGGCCCGAAAAAATCCAACACTTATATGGATTTGAAGATCATGAGAAGTACTACAAAAACCTTAACTGTGGCGTTGGATTTCATTGAGCGGATCAGAAGAAAAAGAGGAGAGAAGGCGGCGACCAATTTCCATCGTTCGTTCGAGTCGGGGAGAGAGAAAAGCGGGGGGGGGGGGGGTGGGCGGGGGGGGGGGGGGGTTGAACTGACGTGGACCAATTATATTTTTTTTATAAAGTTTTTTTTTAAGTCTGAAAATACCCCTCGTCACACACGAACACCAATCCAAGTCCAACGACTGTCATCCCTAGCGTTTTACCCTCATTCCGAACACAATGGGATATGTTTCGTAGGCCCATTCGACTGTTTCAGTCAGTTTCCCTTCAAATTAAAATATAAAACATTCAATATTTGATTTGAACGTGCATTTCAATTTGCCAGGGCCACAAACTAATTCGAAAAATTCCAGAAAAATAAATCTAGTTATGTTTTGATGATACGGTCCCAACAAAACTAGTTTCGTCGAATTCTGAGACCGTTTGCAAAAAGGCCCATTTCTGGTCGATCCAATTTAACTATAATTGACCAAAACACATTTTCCTTTGCCACACTCACATACTAGCTTCAAAAATTATGAAATCTGAAACCTAGCAATAACTTCACATCCCGGATCTAACAAAAGTGGTTTCGTCGAATTCCGAGGTCGTATGCAAAATGGCCAATTTCACGGGCTATATAAATTCCATAGCGACCTTTCTGAAAATTCATTCGGCCATAACTTTTGCTTTCCGCTATGAAAATTCGATTTTTCAGATTCGTTAGAAAGGTATACACTAACAGATTTAAATATTTTTGGTTTCACTAAAATCCGTTTTGTTTTGCACCCGGTACAGTCCGACAAAGTTTGAATTCAATTTTTGAAACTGCAGCGCCTTTTCAGGCCTTGTTTATAATTATAATTAATTATATTCGTTTTCAAACGTCGATTCAAACTCAGTTTTCATTGCCATTATTTAAAATATTTATTTTAAATATTTAAAATCCATTATTTTAGCCAATTTAAAATTTTTAAATTGGTTCAGATTTTCTGGGTCGTTACACTTTGCCACCGCGCCACAGGTTTCTGGGGAGAGGAGGGGTCTTAGCAAACAAGTAGGTGAGCTATTGGAGAAAGGATTCATTAGAGGAAGCATTTCTGAGTTGGGAGCTCCAGTCGTCTTTGCAACCAAGGCGGATGGCTCTTTTTGTTTATGCGTGGACTATAGAGAGTTGATAAATTCACCAAGAAGAATAGACACCCACTACCAAGGATTGACGATTTTTTTAACCAGCTAGTAGGCTCTTCAGTTTTCTCATAATCGGATCTAGCCACGGGATTTCATTAGCTTAGGGTGACCGCTGATAGTATTGACAAGGTGACTTTTATAACTCCGGATAGTTTCCTTGAGTGGTTGGTCATGCCTTTTGGGCTCACCAATGCACCCCCATACTTCATGTACTTAATGAGTCGGGTGTTTAGGAAGTATCTAAACAAGTTCATGGTAGTCTTCGTGGATGACATTCTGGTTTTCTCAAGGAGCAAGAAAGAACGTGCCAAACGCTTAGAGGAGGTTCTCAGTACTCTCAGATCACATCGACTCAAGGCGAAATTTTCTAAGTGTCATTTCTGAAGAACAGAAGTAAGGTTCCTAGGGCATGTAGTCTCCAAGGATGGGATAATAGTGGACCTCGCTAAAGTTGTCGTAGTCCAAGATTAGAAAGTCCTGATGGAGGTAAGGAGTTTACTTGGATTAGTAGGATATTGGAGGAAGTTCATTAAAGACTTTGTATGGATCTCAGCTCCGCTCACCCGCTTGACAAAGAAACTTGGCTTTCACTTGGAGAATTGATTGTGAGGATGCATTTCAGATATTGAAGAGGGCTCTAATATCAGCCCCTATTCTGACTCTTCCTAATGGAAGTAAGGTGCTTATGGTCTAAACGGATGCTTGTGGCATGGGATTGGGTTCGGTGTTAATCCAAGGGGATAGGGTGGTCTACTATTGAAGTAGACAACTAAGAGTACACGAGAAGAACTACCCCACCCACGACTTGGAGTTGGCTGCAATATTGTTCACACTTTAGTCTTTCTAACACTATCTATTTAGAGAGAGATTTTTAGCTATATATAGATCACTAGTCGCTCAAATATTTGTTCTCATAGAAGGATCTCAACTTAAGGCAGCAATGATGGATGGAGTTCCTAATGTCCTACGATTTTGAGATAGTTTATACCTCATGCAATGGTAATGTGGTCGCAGACGCGTTGAGTAGCCAAAGGATGACCTTAATTCCCTTGTTCGTAAAGAGGCAGAGCTTGGAGTTCATCTCGACCTTTTATTTTAAATCATCTACGCATTTTATGCTTGGTTTGTTGGCATCATTGGAGATACGACCTACTCTTATGGAGCGCATTGGATCTATGCAGCGAGAGGATCAAAAGTTGGTGGATATCTTGGATAGACTAGATAGAGGAGAAGCCTTTAGACACCTAACAAGATATATTGTGGATGAGAAATGTTGGCTAAGGAGAGATGGAAGGCTATGTGTCCTTAGAGTTGAGGATTTGCCAAAATTAGTTCTTGAGGAGGCTCATCACTCTCGGATGGCTATCTATCCAGGCGGTGACAAGATGTACTGAGATATGAAGCGATTTTTTCATTAGACTGGCATGAAGAAAGATGTGGTATAGTTCGTGGCCCGATGTATGACTTGTCAACAAGTTAAGGCTAAACAAAAGAAACTTGGGAGATTACTTTAGCCCTTAGATATCCCACAATGGAAACGGGAGAGCATCTCTATGGACTTCATTGATGGACTGCCCCGATCAAGAAATGGCAACACGAGTATATAGGTGATAGCAGACATACTTACTAAGAGTGTTCACTTTATTCCAGTTAAGTGTAGGAGGATGACGACTTAGCTAAAATCGATATACCTTAGAGAGATAGTTCGAATTTATTGGGTACCTTGCAGCATAGTAAGTGATCGTGACTCCATCTTTACAAGTGAATTTTGGAAGAGCTTGCAAGAGGCCTTGGGTACACAGTTAAGACTTAGCATGACTTATCACCCTCAGATCGATAGACATACCGAGAGGGTAAATAGAATTCTCAAGGATCTACTAACAATTTGTATACTAGATTTTGGAGGGGCTTGGGAGAAGCACTTTAGGATGGCCTTGCAGATCGCCGGCATATTGGTGGGAGTCTACGGACATACTTCTACTTGGGTCAGAGACGGTGGGAGAGACTTATGAGATGATAGACCTTATTCGAAAAAGGATGAAAGCAGCTCAAGGTAGGAAAAAGTCATATGCCGATAAGAGAAAAGACTGACTTGGAATTCGAGGTAGGAGATATGGTCTTCATAAAAGTATTGCCCTTAAGGAACATTGTTCGATTTTCCTTAGTACGAAAATTGGCACCAAGGTTCATAGGACTATTCCCATAGTTGAGAGGATAGGCCAAATGTCCTATAAAGTTAGACTACCGGAGGGGCTGGTGGGATTTCATGACATTTTCCACAATTCCCATTTGAGGAAATGTCTACATGATTCACCAGAGGTAGTGGAGCCATGTATGCTTGATGATATTGAAGTCGAGAAAGAGGCATTAGTTCAAAAAGTTTATACTCGTATTCTTGAATCGAAAGTTAAGAGACTACACAACAAATAAATCTAGTTAGTGAACGTGCAATAGGGAGAAGCCCAAGACGACGCGACATGGGAACCCGAAGACAAGATTCGTGCTTCTTACATTTTTCTCTTTGAGGGTACATTCTTAATTTCCTTTCTTGCTTTTTGAATTTGAACTTTCTAATCTCTATCGTTTAAATCATCGATCATTAGGTAGAAACCTATGTTTGAAAACATGTGTTTGAGATATTTAATGTCTGATGATTGCAATTGTTTGCTAGTGGATTCCCATGGATGCATATACACACACATTAGGCACTAGATTGGCTCAAGCACTAACATATTGCATATGAATGTGTGTGCATTTTAAATTTTCAATGGATGAAAATGGTTGACTCATCACGTGGATGTTTCATTTGGGTGAATGATTGTGCACACATGTAGAATTTATATGTATTATTAGGACTATTTGCATATATATTGGATACATGGCACAAACATATATTGCATTAAGGAGGTCAACTGAATCGGTTGACCGCTTAAATTTCGCATTAGTTTAGAAACATATACACTATACTTTTGCATATGTTCATACAAGCATTAGAAATTTTAAGGACAATGGATGCTTGTGAGTGATGGATGAGTAGATGGGTGTAGATTTAAATAATAACATTCTTCTCAACTTAGAGATTTTGAGGACGAAATCCTTAAAGGAGGGGAGAATGTAACATCCCATATTTTAATACATAGTAATCATAATAAAATGAATATTACTTAATTAAATATTCAGAATTAGGTAAAACAAACTTTACCGTTGCGTCTGTTACAAAATTTTGGTTCAGGCTCATAGTTTTTATAAATCATATTTAATATGAAGAAGTTATGGACTTAAGAAGAATGCACAAAAATATATACAAAATATATATTATAATATACAGCGTTCAGAAATCAACGGTCATTGGGCAACCCAGCCTGATCGGGTCGACCCATGTTTAAGGCAGGTCGACCCAAGGGGCGACCCACCTGCATGCATGCTGGGTTCCTACGAATGTATCTAGACTGTTGTCTTCACCATATTCGTGCACTGATCAACATTAGGTGTGCGATTGGATTTGTAAACCTAAAATCCAACGGTATGGAATTATCCTAGGTAATCTATATAAAGGCTAGCAGCCTCATTGTTTTCTACACACAAACTATTCTTTATTTTTTCTTCCTCCAGAACCATTTCCAAATAAAAATATGAAGATATTGAGGTACTACCCAGGAATAGATTAGAAAGGACAATTCTAATTTTTCAACAACAAATATAAAGAGTACTTTCTTCAACAACAACATATAAAAGAGATTTTTTTTGAACATCAATCCAACCACTGTGAATTCTAGTCATTTTCAGATTTGATAATTAAATAATATTATGATAGTAAATCAATTTGAATTTGAGATTTTGCATGTTTATATGATATTATTTTACTATCACATATCTATTAAATTTCAGTTGTTTTACTATTACATGTATGTTCTATTGTCCCTTTTCTATTTTAGATTTATTTACAGTCTTATGCCTATTTTATTTAATTTCTATGTTTCTGAATCAGATCTATGTTTTCCCCCTTTTCCTTTATATTTTGCACTGTACCTAGGCTATCTAATGCCTAGACTATTCACATTCAAATTGCGTAATCCGGGTTATTTTGGGATAACTTAAAATGACAGTGAAAAAGGAGAATTAAGCATATTTAAAACATGAAATCCAATGACTGAAAATTGGGATAAATATGCAAAACATGTAGGTTAAGCTTAATTTAATAATTAAGTAGAACATGTTGGTAGTACCAAATGTAATTAAGTAAAATAGGCAACTATATACACACACACACACATAAACACACACACACCTGGGCAAGTGCTTGTTTGGGGAAGGGGGTTGTAAACACATTTTTAGGAAATTCCATTTACAACCATGCTTATTAATAAACTAAAACCTACTAAGTTATTACTTGATTAATAAGCTAAGAGGTCCCACAATCTTATAGTTAGTATCCAGTTTTGAGACTCTTAAAATCCAAGTTACTTGGGTGAATAAGCCTAGGCGGTAGCTTGTGTCAGTCTTGTTGTGTGGAGCCCGTATCAGTCAGTATCTCTATTAGTATCTTAAAGAGGCGTCTCACACTTGTAGGGGCCAGAGGATGCTTTTCTAATCTGGATTATAAGAGGTTCAGGGTGGAAAGTGATACGGGCGCGTGCCGACGAAGTCATGAGCATGCATGGGTCCGATTTGGGAAAACAAAGATGACGTAACACAAACAAATAGGTCTGGGTCCTAAAAGCCTTCCTGTTAGGGACTGATATACCCTACCAGTAGGGCTGGCACAAGATACTTATGTAGTAGGAAGCCGATTGCATGGGTAGTAATTAAGGTAACACCTAATCTTGACATTCTACTTGTGGTGCAGTAATTTTATTCTTGGGATATAAATGAGAAGCGTACATGATCTTTACCTTGTTATCTTGTTTACCTCATTATCATGTTATCTGGTACTTGCCTATTTTATATTGTAGCTTCATGTTCAACATTATTTATCAGTTGTGGTACTATCTATCTTATCCCATTGCTGAAAATTACTAGAACTCGCCAGACTTTATGCATGACCTATTTTGTTTCCTTCCTGTCTCTTCCTTTTCCCCCTCAGGTTCTCCGAGTGGGAGTGAATAGTAGCTGTGACCGTTATTTCATTCTTGGACTTAGACTCCTTCTAACTCTATGTATTACTTTGATTTTTGTTCTATCTTGTTATGACTTTTGAGGAGGAATATGATTACATTCAGTCTTGTGGATTTTAGTTATTGTTTACCTATTGCGCTTCACAGAACTTAATGCATCCTCATATGGCTGACATTAAAGACGTGGGGGTGTCACAACATGTTACTCTATGAACAATGCTTTTTCTCGAAAATAAGTTTTTAGATGTTTAAACTCAACACCACTATCAGTTTGTATGACTTTAATGTTATTACCAGTTTGTTTTTCAACATAGTTAATAAATTGCAGAACAACATTATAAGTTTCAAAATTATTTTTTAAGAAATAGATCCACATAAATCTAGAGTAAGCATCAATAAAGGAGACATGATACTTGAACCTGTATTCAGAATCAATAGGGGATGGAACCATAAGTCAATTGCAAATAATTCAAGTGCAGTGGTGTATTCAGTTTCAGATTATTAAAGGGAAGTTTATGACTTTTCCCTAACTGATAGTATGAACAACTGTAGGGCTTATGAGCATTATCAACCTGGATTTTATTATCATCCATAATTTTCTTTACAATACTCATGCTTGGATGACCCAATTTTTCATGTCACATTTCATAAGAATTAACACTAGTTGTTATTTCAATCAAATTGCAAGGAATCCTGCTATTTTGTGACTCTCTTGAATCAGGAGTGATAAATTTTACAATACCTTTATAGCTTTACCCTGCAATAATATTTTATTTGTCTGTATGTTTCTAATTAGGCAATAATTAGGATAAAATTCAAAGTAAATATTACTATCACTTGTAAACTTTTAAACACTTATCAAGTTTTTCTTTATTTGAAGTATTCTTAGTATAATATTCAAGAAAAGTTCTCCATCACCTTGAATATAGGCATTTCCAGTGTGAGTGATAGTAGTAGAATGATCATTACCCATTTGATTACACTTCTTACATCTGTATTCTTTATTTCCAAGATTTAAGTTGGAGAGAGTATTAATAACATGATTGGTAGCACTTGAGTTAGGAAACTAGGCATAATCATTTAGGTCTTTATCCTTTACTATATCAAGATTTCTTGGATTGTCTGTCTGGTTTATTGATTCCTCGTCCAGGTTGGTTAAATTGTATAGATTTTGTTATTTTTTTGACTGCCTTGGCTTGGATTACAGTTGGAATCGAATCTAAAGTAACACTTGTTGGCTATGTGACATTTTTTTTACGTATTTGCATCTTGGCATGCATTTATTGTTCCATTTTCCAGTTCTTCCTCTTTGTGGTCTATTGAACTGACCACCTTTCTAAAAACTATTCGATCTTTCTTGATTTTTAACTTTATTTGTTGAGACATAATTGACTGATAGGTCAAAAAAATGGTCTTCTTATGATATATTCTGCCTTCATGAGCAAGAAGGGTGGAGTGGACATAAGAGATAGGAAAAGTGGGTTCCATGGATGATATGATGGCAACTACAACCTTATAATCATTGTCAAAGCCATTCAGAATGGAGATGACCTGTTCTAAATCAGAAATAGCATGTCCATCAGATGCAATAAAATGACAAAAGTTTTTATTTTCAAAAGGTATTCTCTCTTCAGCATGCCATCTTTCTTTAAACTTTGAAGTTGTTTTTTGAGGTGCATCACTATAGCAGATGATTGCAAGATGAATAATTTTTGCACTGTAGTCCAGGTGTCATAAAGGTTTTGCAGCTAATTAGGTGAGGAACAATACTTGAACTGATGGATGATAGGACCCATGCACACAACAACCCATCTTGTATTTTATAGATAGTATATTCTTTTTTTATAATTGTGTTGCTATTCAACAATGAACTGATCAGGAATGATCTTGGATCCATTTATATACTCCTCAAGTCCATATCCTTTTATGGATGTCTCAACTTGAAATTTCCATAGTAGATGGTTGATTTCATCAAGTTGTATTGGTCTAAGTTGACTCCGTGGACTTATGATTATTTTCGATAAATTTTCAGGTCGATTGGCTTGACCAGTGTTAGATACTTTTGAATCAGTGGAGGTGACTGTGTGGTTATCTCCTTCAGACATGAATAGAGATAATTATAGAGGACACTTAAAGCTGATAATGCAGAAAAGAAACAATCACTAGCAAACTACTATCAATCCAGAGGAAGATCTGAGTTCTTGAATCAAGATTCGGCTTAAATGCAAATTCTGAACTTGTGAAAGTAGCTAGTATCTATTGAGGATGAGTGATTCTTGGCATGGATTTGTGATCAATTTAGGAATTCAGTAATAGCGAGAACTATAAGAAGATGAACAGAGGCAAGAAACTCGATAGATTCAAATAAAGATAATTTGTCTAATGAACTGCCACCGATTTCAACCTCGTCGCAAGTGACAAAACTTCTCTGATGCGATGACTAGACGACAACTGCATATCATTAGATGATTTGTTCTAAAACAATCTTAGATAATGAACTCGGATTGAATTTAATGCTTACTTGTAACACCCCGTGTATTCTCTAACTGTGAAATTAACAAATTAAAGTATAATTAATTTGAAATCAAAGAACTAAGGGAAACGGGATACGCCATTGCGTTCGTCTCGGAAAAATACGCGAAATAGAGTCCGAGTTTTCGAAAATCGGAGTCCGTATGAAGAAGATATGACCTTCGGAAGTTTCTGAATTAAGTTTAAAATTCGAACAGAATAAAACAGCTCAGAAAAACAAGTTTTAATTCCAAAATCGGGCCCAATTGGCCAGGGTGGGAAAACTCCCGCCCAATGCACCCAGGTCGACTGGGCTGTCGACCTGGTCTAGCCAGGTCGACAGGGCTGTCGACAGGGCTGTCGATAGGGCTGTCGACCTGGTCCAGAGCCAGGTCGAACCCAGCCCAACCTGGCTGGCCTATTCTATGTTGGTCGATTTTCAGAAGTCTGCTTTGTCATTAAGGCTAGGTGGCAGGCTCTAATTGGTCTCTCTTTCGAATGAATGGCTATGATCAATCCAAGCAACATCGATGGTCCTAATCAGTTCATAACCCCTATAAAAATGACCCTAGACTCAACCTAATCTATTCATTCAAAAATAAGAACAAGGCCATCATGTTGCTGAGGAACGACTAAGAGTAGCCACCAATTGGAGAGAGGATTAGGAGGCAAATTCTAAAGCATAAAGCAACTTAATCAAATCAAATCAACAAGGAATCGCATCTCCAAATTCCTAAATTGGAGAATTCGCCACACAATTGTAAGTAGAGTATTATTTTGGTATGAACAAATAACTGTGTTGGTTCGTATACTTGATTGTGGTGATAAATAATTCATATTTGTGCGTTACTATGATTCTTATCGATTTGGAATATTGTATAGCGATTGGATATTCGCAAAGTATGTTATTCATTATAAAAAAACTACATGTTTGCGGTAGTTTTATGCAAGTATACGTTTGGATATTCTCAAAATATGTAATTCATGTTGAAGCTACATGTATATAGTTGTTTAATTGAATTCATGCAAGTTTGAGGTTTTGCTACTATGCCATCATAATGTATATTTTTGTACAGAAATCATTTTGTGCGTAATTGGAACAAATTTGGGGTATTATAGTTCATATGAAACTATGTTGAAATTTTGGCACCATGATCTATGTATTAAGCCATGCTTTTGTACTAGAAAACCTATTTGCAAACTTATGAATATGACTAGGCTATAATTGATATTTTGCATAATTGAAATCCATGTTAGGTCTATATTGTTAACAAGAATTATATGATGACATATGTGGTACATAGCTAGGTTAGATTCAAAAATCCCTTTTGCAAGTTTGCATGACTAAAGTAAAAATCATGATTTCATGTTAGAAATATTTATGCCTTGGTTATGTGAATAGATTTAAAATCATGATTAAGTTGAACTATACTTTTGTGTTAGTAAACAAAAGTAAGCACCTTTGTAAACATGTAGTAATCTTATGAACATGATTTGCTTATGTTTGACATTATGCCTGAATAAAAATATAGGTTTATGTTGTAGTTAAGCCTATGTGTCAATAGTGATATTCTTAACTTAACTACAAGTTTACATGGTTTGATTCATGTCACTTATGCTTTATGACCAAAGTATATGCTACCACTATGCAAGTACACCAGTTTCTATTTTGTAGTTCCAACGTCACGTTGCAAGTTCATGCGTTCACATTCCCCTTTTTGTGTATGTAATCACGCTTTAAGCCTCCCCTTTTTCTCATGGCTAAAGTTGGGCTTAAAAAAAAGGCTAAGCCCAACATATATATAATAAACGGACGTGTTAAACGGGGGAAAATAACGTTGGGCTTAAATTTATTAATAAATGAAAATATGAAGTAGAAGGGCCCAAATTCAAGTATGGGTTGGGCCCATGATTGGTGTAACCTTTACACCATTAACTTAATAATGGGCCGCAAATATTTACATATAAGAAAATAAAGAAGAAAGACAAAATATGTAAATGTAGAACATACGATGTGTTTAACCCGAGGTTGGATTGAGTTGTGATGTAAACCTGCCCGGAACCGCCCGGCTGTCCAGTAGTCACAACAATACCTATCCAATGTGGGAGGTTAAACATGGAGCCCAATAAGGACCCGAGGTTAGACTGAGCTGTGGCGTAAGACTGCCCGGAACCAACCGGCAACAGGCAGCCACAACAATACCTGTCTAATGTGAGAGGTCAAGGCTTTAATAAGACAATTAAGGCTGAGTCAGGATTGTTAGGATTAAGTGAACTAAAGACTTAATCAAAATGGAACATGCTAAACTAAACGGACTGGTGGGGGTTAGGTTAGAAAACACTTAACCAACTTAGCATGTTGGCTAGAGATAGAAAACCTAGTAACGGGGGACCCTTTTCAGCAGTAACCCTAGAAGGTGTATCATGATACCCTGAAACTAGGCAGGGTTGGGCATGATTATTGGGCTGATTGTAAGAGGTCAAATCGACGGCGGTGGTGTAGCAGTGTAGGTTCTAACGGGGTGCGGGCGTGCACACACTCCGGCGCAGAAAAATAAAGCACTGGACACCAATAGCATACCTGTGCATTCTAAGGTTGTGTCGAGCCGCTGCCATGGGACTTGATACACCCCATGGTGGGACCAGCATAGGTAACTACAACATCGGGGGCCGTAAGACACATGTGACTATGCGAGTAGGAGACGATCATCATAGAATGGATCACATCACCCTGATTATAGGGTGCCAGTTGGGAACTAGTTATATGGGTTCAGAGATTAACATGGGGTACGATAGTATATTCGACCCTAGACAACTTAACCAAGTTCATAGTGCTTTCCCACTTCTTGTTTATACTTATCATACCCAGTTCTTTATTCATAGACAGAATAGTCCTAGACTTACTCAGGCTTTATGTCTGACTCTACTTTTCTTTCGTCTTCTTTTCTTCCGTTCCCCCCCCCCCAGGTCCACAGGGAGGGAACACAGCAGTTGACCAGCCTTAACATCCAGCTTGAAGAGGAGAAATGTATTGCTTGGACCTTTTCATTTTGAACTATGGCTTTGGACAACCACTATGGGGCTTTTGCAGTTTATCTATGTTTTATTTATGCTTCTTTAAATAATGTAATCAAGACAGATTATGGAAGTGTTATGTTATGTTTTTGGAAAAAGATGTAAGACAATTATGGTGATATTGATGTAGCACGTATTTGCTTTTATGAAATAAGAGTTGTTGTTTTTCCGCTGTTTACAAATATGTGTTCTTATATCTGTCTTGTATATCTGTGACCTATACTTATAAACCTCCACCAAAATTAGAGCATTCCCTTTGAGAGTGACTCTAACGGAGGTGGGGTGTTTCACTTGGTATCAGAGCATAGGTTTACCAGATAAGATAAAAAGTTTTGAAAATTTATTTTCCAAAAAAAAAAAGAAATTTAAAGAAGCAGTAGGAACGCAGTTATGCTTGAGCACAGCCTATCATCCCCAAACCGACGGCCAAACAGAAAGAGTGAACAGAGTTTTGGAGGACCTTTTAAGACTATGCATCCTCGACTTCGGAGGGACATGGGAAGACCACCTTCCTTTGGTGGAATTTGCCTACAACAACAGCTATCAAGCAACCATCGGAATGGCACCCTTTGAAGCTTTATATGGAAGACCGTGCCGATCGCCCACTTGTTGGTGGGAGTCTACGGATAAGCTCATACTTGGACCAGATATGATCCGAGAGACTTCAGAGAAAGTAGACTTAATACAAAGAAGGATGAAGACGGCCCAAGACAGACAAAAGTCCTATGCCGACAAGAGAAGGACCGACCTTGAATTTGAGGTTGGAGACAGAGTTTTTCTCAAGGTATCACCGCTAAGGAACGTTGTTCGTTTTGGAACCACAGGAAAACTGGCACCAAGGTTCGTAGGGCCATTCCCTATCATCGAGAAAATTGGGAAAATGGCCTATAGATTAGAGCTACCCGAGAAGTTGGCTGGAGTCCACAACGTTTTTCACGTTTCACATCTCCGAAAATGTCTACATGAGTCAGCTGAGGTGGTAGAGCCAAATATCCTCGAAGAGGCCGAAGTGGAACGCGAAGCAACCATAAGAAAAGTTCCAACCCGCATATTAGGAACGGAAGTGAAGAAGCTACGCAACCGTGAAGTCAAGCTCGTCAAAGTTCAGTGGAGCGACGCCGAGGGAGATGCGACTTGGGAAACTGAAGATAGAATACGCACTGCCTACCCTTTTCTGTTCGAGGGTACATCCTTGATCTTTCCTTTTCCTTAAGTTGCGCTTTTATCTATCTTTTTAGGTATATTTCCTCGACCTTATCTTTTAGGTAGAAACCCTTTGGATGGAAACATGTAATTGAAACATGTTATGGATGATGGTTGCAAGTGGTTGCAAGTGATTGCTAGTGGTTGCTCGTGGTTGCATATACACACACAATCTAGGTTTTAGATCAGCTCAGTCACTTCATATTGCATATGCATATATGTTTGCATTCGTATGTGGTTGAACTTTAATGTGTTGTCATGTGGATGTTGCATTTGTATTGAATGATTGTGCACCCATGTAAAATCATAAATAGGAAAATTTGCATACATGATGGATTCATGGCACCTACATAATTCGCATTAAGGAGGTCAACTGAATCAGTAGACCACCTGATTTTGCATTAGATAAGTTCATGTACACACACACTTCGCATATGATCATGAAGCATTAGAAGTCTTTTAAGGACAATGGATGCTCGTGTGTGATGGATGAGTAAATGGATGATTGGATGTTAGGATATACATTTTCCTAAACTTGAAGATTTCGGGGACGAAATCCTTTAAGTGGGGGAGAACGTAACACCCCGTGTATTCTCTAACTGTGAAATTAACAAATTAAAGTATAATTAATTTGAAATCAAAGAACTAAGGGAAACGGGATACGCCATTGCGTTCGTCTCGGAAAAATACGCGAAATAGAGTCCGAGTTTTCGAAAAACGGAGTCCGTATGAAGAAGATATGGCCTTCGGAAGTTTCTGAATTAAGTTTAAAATTCGAACAGAATAAAACAGCTCAGAAAAACAAGTTTTAATTCCAAAATCGGGCCCAATTGGCCAGGGCGGGAAAACTCCCGCCCAATGCACCCAGGTCGACTGGGCTGTCGACCTGGTCCAGAGCCAGGTCGAACCCAGCCCAACCTGGCTGGCCTATTCTATGTTGGTCGATTTTCAGAAGTCTGCTTTGTCATTAGGGCTAGGTGGCAGGCTCTAATTGGTCTCTCTTTCGAATGAATGGCTACGATCAATCCAAGCAACATCGATGGTCCTAATCAGTTCATAACCCCTATAAAAATGACCCTAGACTCAACCTAATCTATTCATTCAAAAATAAGAACAAGGCCATCATGTTGCTGAGGAACGACTAAGAGTAGCCACCAATTGGAGAGAGGATTAGGAGGCAAATTCTAAAGCATAAAGCAACTTAATCAAATCAAATCAACAAGGAATCACATCTCCAAATCCCTAAATTGGAGAATTCGCCACACAATTGTAAGTAGAGTATTATTTTGGTATGAACAAATAACTGTGTTGGTTCGTATACTTGATTGTGGTGATAAATAATTCATATTTGTGCGTTACTATGATTCTTATCGATTTGGAATATTGTATAGCGATTGGATATTCGCAAAGTATGTTATTTATTATAAAAAAACTACATGTTTGCGGTAGTTTTATGCAAGTATACGTTTGGATATTCTCAAAATATGTAATTCATGTTGAAGCTACATGTATATAGTTGTTTAATTGAATTCATGCAAGTTTGAGGTTTTGCTACTATGCCATCATAATGTATATTTTTGTACAGAAATCATTTTGTGCGTAATTGGAACAAATTTGGGGTATTATAGTTCATATGAAACTATGTTGAAATTTTGGCACCATGATCTATGTATTAAGCCATGCTTTTGTACTAGAAAACCTATTTGCAAACTTATGAATATGACTAGGCTATAATTGATATTTTGCATAATTGAAATCCATGTTAGGTCTATATTGTTAACAAGAATTATATGATGACATATGTGGTACATAGCTAGGTTAGATTCAAAAATCCCTTTTGCAAGTTTGCATGACTAAAGTAAAAAATCATGATTTCATGTTAGAAATATTTATGCCTTGGTTATGTGAATAGATTTAAAATCATGATTAAGTTGAACTATACTTTTGTGTTAGTAAACAAAAGTAAGCACCTTTGTAAACATGTAGTAATCTTATGAACATGATTTGCTTATGTTTGACATTATGCCTGAATAAAAATATAGGTTTATGTTGTAGTAAAGCCTATGTGTCAATAGTGATATTCTTAACTTAACTACAAGTTTACATGGTTTGATTCATGTCACTTATGCTTTATGACCAAAGTATATGCTACCACTATGCAAGTACACCAGTTTCTATTTTGTAGTTCCAACGTCACGTTGCAAGTTCATGCGTTCACATTCCCCTTTTTGTGTATGTAATCACGCTTTAAGCCTCCCCTTTTTATCATGGCTAAAGTTGGGCTTAAAAAAAAGGCTAAGCCCAACATATATATAATAAACGGACGTGTTAAACGGGGGAAAATAACGTTGGGTTTAAATTTATTAATAAATGAAAATATGAAGTAGAAGGGCCCAAATTCAAGTATGGGTTGGGCCCATGATTGGTGTAACCTTTACACCATTAACTTAATAATGGGCCGCAAATATTTACATATAAGAAAATAAAGAAGAAAGACAAAATATGTAAATGTAGAACATACGATGTGTTTAACCCGAGGTTGGATTGAGTTGTGATGTAAACCTGCCCGGAACCGCCCGGCTGTCCAGTAGTCACAACAATACCTATCCAATGTGGGAGGTTAAACATGGAGCCCAATAAGGACCCGAGGTTAGACTGAGTTGTAGCGTAAGACTGCCCGGAACCAACCGGCAACAGGCAACCACAACAATACCTGTCTAATGTGAGAGGTCAAGGCTTTAATAAGACAATTAAGGCTGAGTCAGGATTGTTAGGATTAAGTGAACTAAAGACTTAATCAAAATGGAACATGCTAAACTAAACGGACTGGTGGGGGTTAGGTTAGAAAACACTTAACCAACTTAGCATGTTGGCTAGAGATAGAAAACCTAGTATCGGGGGACCCTTTTCAGCAGTAACCCTAGAAGGTGTATCATGATACCCTGAAACTAGGCAGGGTGGGGCACGATTACTGGGCTGATTGTAAGAGGTCAAATCGACGGCGGTGGTGTAGCAGTGTAGGTTCTAACGGGGTGCGGGCGTGCACACACTCCGGCGCAGAAAAATAAAGCACTGGACACCAGTAGCATACCTGTGCATTCTAAGGTTGTGTCGGGCCGCTGCCATGGGACTTGATACACCCCATGGTGGGACCAGCATAGGTAACTACGACATCGGGGGCCATAAGACACATGTAACTATGCGAGTAGGAGCCGATCATCATAGAATGGATCACATCACCCTGATTATGTGGTGCCAGTTGGGAACTAGTTATATGGGTTCAGAGATTAACATGGGGTACGATAGTATATTCGACCCTAGACAACTTAACCAAGTTCATAGTGCTTTCCCACTTCTTGTTTATACTTATCATACCCAGTTCTTTATTCATAGACAGAATAGTCCTAGACTTACTCAGGCTTTATGTCTGACTCTACTTTTCTTTCGTCTTCTTTTCTTCTGTTCCCCCCCCCCCCCAGGTCCACAGGGAGGGAACACAGCAGCTTGACCAGCCTTAACATCCAGCTTGAAGAGGAGAAATGTATTGCTTGGACCTTTTTGTTTTGAACTATGGCTTTGGACAACCACTATGGGGCTTTTGCAGTTTATCTATGTTTTATTTATGCTTCTTTGAATAATGTAATCAAGACAGATTATGGAAGTGTTATGTTATGTTTTTGGAAAAAGATGTAAGACAATTATGGTGATGTTGATGTAGCACGTATTTGCTTTTATGAAATAAGAGTTGTTGTTTTTCCGCTGTTTACAAATATGTGTTCTTATATCTGTCTTGTATATCTATGACTTATACTTATAAACCTCCACCAAAATTAGAGCATTCCCTTTGAGAGTGACTCTAACGGAGGTGGGGTGTTTCATTACTGAAGTATTGTATTAAAAATTGTAATGAGAAGATGAAGTAAAAAGTGAACGTTTATTGATGTAACTTGATAACGATATACAGTGGCGGAGCCAGCTTCGGTGGTGAGGTAGGGCGAAAAAATTTAGTCCCACATTACAAAATTTCCTATGCTTGTTCTGTATATATATATCAGTGGTTAACATTGCAAATCAATACAAAGTAGTGGCTGTATTGGCAAGTTGAAGGCTTGTTACTTGGTTGAGATAGGGCAGAGTCTTGATTTCAGGTAGGGCTGCTCCTTGCATGAAGCCATTTTATGCATACCACATAAATTTTGAGGTGGGGCGGAGGCCCTAGCTGGACTAATACTGCCTCCGCCCCTGACGATATAATACCGTATTAACGACTTTATATTAACACATATGTACAAACCGGTATAGCGGGTTATTATACATGAATACCCAACTAATACAAAAGAGAAATATTTAGATCAGTTATCATTGTTTTCTAATTTTAATAGAAGAATATGGTTGCAATTAGCACATATAGGATGAAAATTTCTTACATTTATAAACTTAAGAATATCATTTTGTTCATGTAAATCTATTAGAAGAACTCTCAAATTTTATTTACATGATTACCTGATGCACCATGTCACCATGTGTAATACTTGGCATCAGTGTCTCTTACCTGACATACCATGTCCCCATGCGTGTTGCTTGACATCATTGTTTCTTATCTGCCAAAGGGCTACATTTTTTGGACCAAAACAGAATGCAACTGGCATGAAATTTCTATGCTGGGAACGATGTGGAAAATCAGTCTCCATCTATTTTTTTACTATATGGTAAATAATTTGAAATAAAGTTGAATGGAATATACGTTAGAAATGTTAATAAATGCATGGATATATAAGTCCTTTTTTTAATGTAAAAAGGACTGAAATGAGTTAAATTAGTTCTCAACTTTTTAAATGAGAAATACAAATATATATATATATATATGTATGTATATATATGTATGTATGTATGTATGTATGTACACACACACACACACACACACACACACATATATATATATATATATATATAAACTTAAATGTCTTTCTTTCATAAGTTCCCTAATTTATGCGACAAACATTATCAGGTGATGTAGTGGAACAAGTAACTCAATTAAATAAACTATTATACTTTTAATTTTCATAACTAATCAAATTCATTGTAGAAAATTAGTATAATCTTTGCACCATTCTTATTTATGAATAGCAAAGAAACCAATATTGCATAATTCGTTGTTTGCACGCTTAAGCATTAAACTCCACATGCATGCGTTCAAGAATATTGTGTGTTGTTCGACGTCAAATAATATCGTCAAATGTCTAAACCAATTTATACTGACATGACAAAAATAATTTCACTCATTAAACAGTAAGAAATAATACATGAAATTAGCTCAAAAATAATCGATGGTTACAATTTTTCTATAGTATAAAATATTGAACTGGCTATACATGTTCTGCACAACTTAATCATGCAAATTTAGATTGAATCCCCTTTTCATTATCGATGATATGTAAAGATCTTAGTAGTGTCGACTAAAAAATGTCAATTTGTCATTACTTTATGTGTGGTCATCAACAATAACTTAATTTTTATAAATTTTGGTCTCTTGGTTGAAGTAATGTTTAAACAAAATTGACATAAAGATTTATGCTAGCAGCAATATTAGAAGACGACAAATTACGCGCGATATTGACCAAAAAATCAAAATTAATGGCATTGTAATGGTAGAAATTATGCTAAAGCTGGATATAGCTTTCGATATATATATATATATATATATATATATATATATATATATATATATATATATATATATATATATATAGCGTGTTAAGTAATATGCAAATATATGCATCATAGGATAAGGATCCAGCTGACTCATACACATATCACGCTACGTCATAGGATAAGGATCCAGCTCATAATACTTTCCTCTTAAATTTTTTTCCCTTTATAACTTGTTACCGTTACATTTTGCCTGTTTTAAACCATTGGGTTTCAGCCCACCTCATGTACTCCATCTATATAAAGCACTGTAATATATACATCGTGTAATCAATTTTTCTCTATCAATAATATAAAAAAATTGTATCTATTCTACAATCCCTCACACTATTAGAAAAAATATCATGGTATCAGAGCCTCCATAAATTAGGGATTGCTAATAATTGCTATTTTTTTAGCGCCTATTGTTGGTAATAGAAAGCTGAATCTATGGAAAAAAAATAAAGTTTGGTAGAGGTCATGGCTGTAGTGGCAATTTCACTACAAATGTGAGTAGCAATAACCAAGGTGTAGCACAAGAGGTTATCGATGGTGATCGAGCATATGTTCCAACATTGAGTGATGCACAATTCAATATCTTGATGACTACTCTCAATCAACACAATCTCTCATCCTCTACTCCAAAATTGCATGGTAAGAAATTCTACGATGATCAATGGATCATCGACACTGAGGCCTCAAATCACATGCCTGGTAATGTTGAATTGTTCACCCACTTGAATCATATACCTTCCTTTCCTGTTGATTTACCAAATGGAAAAGTTACAAATGCTACTAAAGAAGGCCAAATAAAACTAAATGATAAATTGATCCTATAAAATGTATTATTTGTCCCTGCTCTTACTTGTAATTTGTTGCCTGTGTCTCAACTTTTGGAAAAGCAAAAGTTCATTATTTTATTCACTAACAAGTTATGTATTATACAGGACCACACTTTGAGGAACCTGATTGGAGTAGTTATGTAGAGTAATGGAGTCTATCTTTATTAGCCAATTCATAGTTTTCAAGCAAATAAAGTGTCTGCAGCAGATTTGACAGTGTTATGGCATCGACGCTTGGGGCACCCTTCATCAAAAGTTTTGCTTCGTTTACTTGGAGTAGATGGTAGTAGTAAGAACTGTTTTGAAAATTATGAAATATGTTATCTTGCAAAACAACCTCGCGCTTCTTTTCTAAATAGTATGAATAAATCCAATGATTTATTTGATATTATTCACTATGACATTTGGGGTCCTTATAATATTGCTTCAAGTTGCGGTGCACATTATTTTTTGACCATCGTAGATGATTGTTCTCGTGCTGTGTGGGTGTACTTAATGGCTGGAAAGTATGAGGTTGGTCATTTGATTCAAAAATTTTGTGTCATGATTAATACTCAATTTAATAAAAAGGTGAAAATTTTGAGAAGTGATAATGGACAATAATTTGTTTTGAAATGCTTTTATGCAAAGAATGGTATGGTACATCAAACTTCGTGTGTCGATACACCTCAGCAAAATGGTAGGGTGGAACGCAAACATCAGCATATTTTGAACGTTGCTCGTGCTTTAAAATTTCAGGCTAATTTATCAATGGAGTTTTAGGGGGAATGTGTATTAGCTACTATTCATCTAATTAATAGGACCCCCACCCCAGTTTTAGATGGGAAAACACCATACGAAGTTTTGTTTAAGCAACCACCACCCCTATCTGATATACGTATATTTGGGTGCTTATGTTATTTTGCAAATCATCCTTGTGTAAAGGAAAAATTTGGACTTCGTAGTAGAAAATGCATGTTTGTAGGGTACCCCTTTTTTCAAAAAGGGTGGCGAGTTTATGATTTGGAAACTCATGAATTTTTTGTTAGCCGAGATGTAAAATTTTGTGAGAATATTTTTCCGTTTGCGGATACTGTAGGTGATAATGATGATGCACAAAGGAAGACCTATCTGCACTAGCCTCCTTTGGAAGAGGATACTCGAGTGGTCAATAGTAACAAAGTTACAGAAGAGGATGGTAGGGCTATGAATCCGATGGATAATGATGGTGTTGTGCAACCAATGTCCCCAAGCAGTGACGAGCTTTATGTTATTGTTCCTTTTGACACTACCACTCCTCTATGTTTATGAGAGAATTCTTTAGTAAGGGAGAGCGAACAACTTGGCAAGGGTTTTCGAGTTCGCCAACCGTCATCGACATTAAAGGATTTTGTGACTTATACTGTTCATAAGATAGACTCCGCTACTTCTGCAAGGCCTGCTCAATCAAGTACCTTAGGTAAACCCTTTAATCTAGCTTATTATGTTGATTATAATAATTTTTTTGCGAGACACAAAGTTTTTTTGGCAGCAATTACTAAAGGTAAGGAGCTGACTTCATTCAAAGAGGCAGTCAAAGATTCAAGTTGGAGACAAGCCATGAAAGAGGAGATTGATGCGCTTGAATGTAGTGGTACATGGACTTTGGAAGACTTACCCTCCGGAAAGAAGGCTATTAGTAGTGGATGGGTCTACAAAATCAAATATCGAGCTAATGGCGATATTGAACGTTTCAAAGGACGTCTATTGGTGTTTGGAAATCGACAAGTCGAGGGTATAGATTATAATGAGACATTTGCCCCAGTTGCCAAAATGGGAACGGTTCGTATTTTTTTATCTGTTGCAGTCGCACAAAATTGGGAGCTACATTAAATGGATGTTTGTAATGCATTTCTTCATGGTGATTTAGAAGAAGAAATATGTATGAAACTACCTCCTGTGTACCATAGTCCTATTCCAGGAAAGGTATGCAGGTTATGCAAGTCTTTATATGGTTTACGACAAGCTCCTCGACAATGGTTTGCTAAATTATCTGATGCTTTGAGTAGTTTTGGTTTTGCCCAGTCATATGCAGATTACTCCGTATTCACTTATCAATGGGGTAATGTTTCCTTGTATGTTCTTGTCTATGTGGATGATCTTATTATTGCGAGTTCCTCTCAAAATGCAGTTTTGCAATTCAAACAATATTTGAGCTCTTGTTTTCATATGAAAGATCTTGGTGTGCTAAAATATTTCTTGGGCATTGAATTTACTCGTAGTGATGAAGGGATATTTCTTTCCTAAAGAAAGTATGCATTAAATATACTAACAGAAGCAGGAATGTTGGGTTGTAAGCCTATTGATACTCCAATGGAGCAAAATCATCGTCTAGATAATGTTGAAGGAGAGCCATCTCAAAATCCAGATCAATATAGGCGCTTGGTTGGTCGTTTGGTATACTTATCTGTCACTCGTCCAGAGTTGAATTACTCAGTTCATACTCTGACTCAGTTTCTCAGCAATCCACAGGTTGCTCGTTGAGATGCTACTATTCGTGTATTGCGTTATATTAAAGGAAGTCCGGGTCAAGGTATATTCTTACAACCTGGTGATATGTAACTGAATGCGTTTTGTGACAGCGATTGGGCGGCATGTCCCATAACTCGCCGATCGTTGTCAGGTTATTATATTCTACTTGGTAGGTCTCCTATTTTTGGAAGACGAAGAAGTAGCCTACAGTGGCTCATTCATCTGTAGAGAAAGAATATCGCGCTATGGCAGTTTCTACTTGTGAACTTAAGTGGTTAAAATCAATGTTTCATTCTCTCAGTGGACTACACTGTGATAGGCAGTATGCTCTTCATATTGCAAAGAATCTAGTGTTTCATGAGCGAATGAAGCATATTGAAGCAAGCTGATTGCCATTTTATTCGTGATGAGTTATAATCCGGCAATATTTCTATGGCATATGTTCCGATGGATCATCATTTGCAGATATATTGACAAAAGCTCTTGGACGTCAGCAATTTACATTTTTATTACGCAAGTTGGGCATTTGTGATTTACATGCTCCAACTTAAGGGGGAGTGTTAAGTATATTTATGTAAATATCTGCATCATAGGATAAGGATCCAGCTCATTCACAGGATAAGGATCCAGCTGACTCATACACATATCACGCTGCGTCATAGGATAAGGATCCAGCTCATAATACTTTCCTCTTATTTTATTTTCCCTTTGTAACTTGTTACCGTTAAATTGTTATTGCCTCTTTTAAACCATTGGGTTTCAGCCCACCTCACGTACTCCATCTATATAAAGCACTGTAATATATGCATCGTGTAATCAATTTTTCTCTATTAATAATATTACAAAATTGTATCTTTTCTATAATCCCTCACACTATTAGAAAATCTATCATAGCATTTAATAACATCCTAAATATGCAACACCTCTTTAGGCCCCTGATTTCAGCCACCCATTTATATTAAATTAAGTTATTGGGAGAAGAGATGGTTAGTAGAAGGGGAGAGAGAGGGGAAAAAGTGGCTGAAATTTAGGGGCCAAAGGGGTGCTACAGTATTTAGGGTGATACTCAAGTCTCTTTATATATATATATATATATATATATATATATATATATATATTGAAAATAAAAGAACAAATACAAACAGTTGTAATAAGATTTATAATATGGACATAGTTCCTACAAATTTCCATTATGTATATTAAGCTCCTTAGCTTGTTTCTCCATATGACTCTTTTGCATTGGAATGATGTCATTTAAGTTGCAAGTCATGAAAACCAACTCAGCGGCATTTTTTCGTCAAGCTAGTTCTTCTTTCTTTAACTCTAACTCGTCAATTTGTAATTAATCTACTTCGTTATGATGTCGTTGTCTTTTTTTTCCTCGCAAGTCTTTTCGCTTCTTTTATTCAGTATATAGTTGTGTTGTGCATTCAACGCCACTCTCATCGATTTTCTCATAATGTTTACTGTAATCGTTGTTTGTTTTTTTCTTCCCATGTACTTCCCAAGAGGCCTTCCCCTAATACTAGTTCTAAGTTGGGTATGTTCATGTGCATCTGAATTATCAGAACTTGATTCTTCATCCATCTTCCTGGATAGAAACTACACAACTGAGTGTTCTTGTTGTACTCTCCCCCCATTTGTCCTCTTTTGACAATATATCATAACAATGTTATATATTGAAAGGTTAATCATTATGCTCAGCTAAGGATAATGCATTTGCTTGATTAAGCCGTAATTGATGTTGTACATTCTAAACAAAGCAAGAAAAAATATCAAGAAAACATAATGATTTAAATACACTATTATATCCATGTCATTAGCCCTACTTAGTTATTTTGCTTGTAGTCTGACAATTTTTTTTTGCAATGTTAGATGACGAAATTTATTCTTTTCTATGAGCGCTTCAAAAAATCATTCGTTTTAGATAGGTTATTTGAACACCATTTGTTGAAAAAATGGCAAAAAAATATCCAGAAAGTGTTTTAACTTAGGTCCATACTTTTTATCTTATCCTTTGGATGCTCAACCCAACAGAAGTAAATCTTGGCTTGCTCGTTCTATGACCATTTGCGGACTTTTGAAGAATTGGGATTTTGATTTCCAAAATCTTCAGTAGGAAATTCATTGATGTGGATTCAAGAAGTTTGCTTCCTCCCTAATGGCTCTATTGACACAAAAATTGGTAATTCTGATTACGACACCCAAAATCCAAACACAATCACAGCAATATCCAGACATAGAAATTCAAGTAAAGGAAAAAGACACACAAATTTTATAGTGGTTGGAAAATCAACCCTACATCCACTTAGTGTAACCAATCATTTATTATATTGTACAATTACAAATACAATTGATTTCTGAGTAAGAAAGCAGAGAGAAGAGTGAAAAGCATATACAACAATGTCCTTGGGCGTGTATTCTTGAAGAAAAAGAATCTAGTCCCATGAAATCCTAAAAGTCCACATATTTATAGGATTGGTCAAATATGGTTTGGCATGGACGCACGGAGGCCGATTCAGAGGTCGTGGAGATCGTGGGCTTGGTCACGATGCATTAATTACGCATGGGACACATCATATAGACGTGCCCCTTTTCTGTTCAACATGGCCGAACCAGACATGCCGATCTAGAGCCGTGACGGAACCGTAGCAGGTAGAGCATGCCAATCTGAAGGAGACTTCTCCCCTCTTTTCCTTCTTCTTAAATCCAAGCCTTTATACAATGTGGACCACATGCCAAACCAACTTGGCCGAACTAAAAGCTTGGCTAGTTGGCCGAACCGGAAGCTGATCTTGCTTATTACTGGTGGGCCCTACTCCGAGCCGGGGAAGGCGGAACCAAAATGGTCGAACCGACATTCCAATCATCCAAAGCTCAAGTCTTCGAGAGTTTTTATGATTCAAACAAGAATGTCTAGGCTTTCTTAATTACGTGTCAAGTCCTGAGCGCTTCGATTGTCGGAAATTCATAATGCCCAAGTCTTGAGCACTCCAGATCGTATTAACAGAAGACCATAATCACTCCAAATTGTATTAACATAGAATAGGAAACCCACAAATGCACAGGATCGTACTGATAGAAAACCATGATCATACCAGATAGTATTAATAGATAATCAAAAAATCCAAAAAATACAAAAAAGCCCGTGATCACTCAGGATCATATCATAATAGAAAAACAATTAAATTCTTTGATCTCTCCAGATCGTTTTGTACAAAATATTATGATCTCTTTGGATCATATTATGAGAGAAATCCATATCCTTAGCCTCTTCGGGCACAGCCAATGCGAGTATAATCCATACTCACAATAAAAAAGTGAACTTCTTTGCCAAGTCTTGCCAAATCAATTCAAATTCAATCGAGTATACTCCATACTCGAGTTACGATCAGTTGCAAATGTATTCATTGAATTGATTTGGTTCATCAAAAGTTTTAAGTCAGAATACTATTTTGACTCTGTGCTATTGATTCCATTCTTGTCAAGTCCTAGCAAGACGGCCTAGCCTCTTAACACATGGTCCATGCTTGGAAATCTAAACGAGTATCATCCATAATCAAGTAATATTACCAAATACTGGCAAGATAACTCAGTCCTTCAATCATAATCCATGTTTGTAAATCCATATCAAGCGATCTTGCCAAATCTTGACGAGACATCCCAATCTCTCAAGCATAGTGCATGCTTGAAAATCCATTTTATCGAAGTTCTACGAAATAAAAACAAGACATAACGATTTATCATTGGACGTAGAGCATGCTTAGGGGTATGATACTAACTTTGCATGTGTGTAAGTCAACTTAGTCATTTTCGGTTACAACTAGATTATTTTATGAAGGTGGATGGTTTGTTGTTGGATACCGAGCATTCATAAGGAGTAAGTCCTAAACCTGTACAAGAGTGAGCCAACATAGCCATCCAAAACCAAAAGTCGAAATCAAAAAAAAAAAAAAAACCAGATATTCACAAATCCAAGGAAGTTTAGATCAACTAATGATTAATCAGAAGCCAGATCCTGGTTCATTCCTGTATTGAAGGGCGGTGGGCAGTTGTGCCGGTTCTACTATAGTAGCCTGATTCCCAATATACTGTGCCAGCTCTCCACATTTGACATGTTCCTCGATTATATTCTGCAGGCACCTGCGTTCATTTGTAGTATGGTCATCCAGCTCATGAAACAACCACTGCTTCCCAAACTTCCACTCTTTCTGCATGGTCTCCCTCCTAGGAGAATTTTAAAAAGGAGTCATCTCATGAATATCCAAGTAGATATCCTCTAGCAAGGAGTTGTGTTTTTTGTACTTGAATAACTTGGGTTCTCTCCACGGTTGAACATTCCAATCATTTTTGATTGGGGGATTTCCCTTGTTGTTATCCTTTTCTACATCACACTTGAATCCATTCTCAAGCGTCTCGTGGTCATTCAAAACATTTGCTTCAATTCAAATTTGTTTTTACAAATCCTCTTGAAGCAAGTATCTATCAACTTCAAAATAAAATTCATTGAGATCCCATAGGGGATCCCTTTGCTTACTTTCTTTAAATTCAGACTTGTTGGTAACTCCAGACACGACCACCATCAGCACCATAGACATTTCTGGTTTATCCATTGAAACCGCCACGACATTGAATCTTTCCAGGAAACCTCCTGGCCTTTCTTTTAGTCTTGACCTTATCGTTTTCAATGTCATAACATTCTTTGGGTGAGCAATGTGAACTCTGAATCACCCCATGAACCTATCCACTAGTTCATTCTAGGAACCAATCAATTTATTACTGAGCAACCTAAACCAAAATGAAACCAAGCAAGTTAGAAGCAATGAAAAATACTTTGCCGCTAGTTTTGGAGATTCCCCCAATACATTCATATGTCTAATGTAGCATTTCATATGCACTATTGGATCCGATCTTCCACCGTACCCCATCAAAACTGGAAGTTTGAAATTTGGTGGGGCCCTTACGTCTCAGATGATAGAAGTGAAAGGGCTCTGAGTCATATCTTCACATCCTTGGTAGGATATTCCGGCTCTGGTTACACATCATATTATGTCAGCCAATCCATCTCCATTAGTAGAAAATTGAAACGTATGCACTCCCTCGAGTCTAGAGGGGTACTTTGGAATGTACTGTTCAAGATGTGCCCCAGCAAGTCTTCTCGTTGGAGTTTGGCCTGTGTAGTGCACAAGTCTAATTGAAATTTGCACGCATATTCACAATATCCATATTCGGTTCGACCATGCCTCGGAGTTCCGGTTCAACATGGTCGAACCGGACTTCTCGATCAACAGCTGTATCTCTCTCCAAAGCCACACATAGTCGAGTTTGAGCTACATTCTAATGCTATGATGTAGGACATCACGAATTGAAGCGTTCTGAATCATGCCAACATTTTCGGGCCGGTTACCCACAAACAGGGTCGGTTCAGCATTGATGCCAGGCCGGACCCGATGGACCACCGAATCGGATTGTGGCTGGGGCACTACTGCCTAGTCATGTAATGTTATGCGGTTGATTCCTATTCCAACGACTTTGTCTTGGCCTTCTAGCCTTCCAAATCCATCTATCCTCGCGAAGAAGTTGTTCATCATCTTCTCTTGTCCACGGAGGAGTTCATTCTATCGCTCCATGCATGACTCCAAATCATTGATCAATCCATGCAGCTTCTTTCTGGTCAGGTAAATGGAGGGATTGCCAGCATTGGAAGCTTCCCGACTTCTTTCATTCCCATCATTCTTCTTCCTCTTAATTGTTCTTAAATTTTTGAGAAAACAGTTTCCTTTGAGCTAGTAATCAAGTAGCGGACTCTTTCTTGGTGCTGCAACAGAAATTGGTTCTTTTGAGTATAACACCCAAAATCGAAAAATAATCATAGAAATATAGGAATATCCAAACACATAAAAATAAGTAAACAAAAATGACATGCAAATTTTATAGTGGTTTGACAATCAGGTCTACGTCTACTTAGTGTAATCAATCATTTATTATATTATCCGATTACAAATACAGTTGATTTCTGAGTAAGGAAGCAGTCAAAAAGTGAAGAGTAGATACAATAATGTCCTTGCATGTATATGCTCGAAGAAAAAGAATTTGATCACTTAATATCCCTAAAATCCACAAATATTTTTAAGAGTGGTTGAACCCATTTTGACAAGGACACATCGAGGCCAATTCAGAGATCGTAGAGATCATGGGATTGGTCACGATGCAGTAGTGGAGTAGTGGGACACGTCATATATATGTGCCCCCAACGGTTCGGCGTGGCCGATCTGGAGGAGACTTCTCCGTCTCTATACCTTGTTTTTAAATCCAAGCCTTTGTACTACGTGGGCCCCATGCTGAACCGAAAGATTAGCCAATCTGGACCTCATCTTACTTATCACTAGTGGGCTCCACATCGAGCCGGGGAAGGTCGAACTGGAATTCCAATCATTTAAAGCTCAAGTTTTCGAGAGTTTCGATGCGTCAATCAAGAATGTGACTACCTTGCAAAAAAGTGTGTTAACACGTAAAAAACATATTAGCATTTATGTTATTTTCTTCTTCTTCTTCTGCTACTTCAACATTATTAAACTGTATTTCTCCGTTTCCCATTTTCTATATTCGAGCTGAATATTCATATTTCTGTTCGAATTTGAATAGGTTAATAAGTCGGACTTCATTGCTAGCTAATAAGTGAGACATAATTTTATACGTAACTGCAATTTTGCTGAAAAGAGATATTTAAGAGTAATAAGAATTTTGAGAGTTCTAATAATGGTTTGAATTTTGTTGGGAATTGTAGATTGAGCATGTGATGGCTGATATGACATAAGATATGGATGAGCGAATTATACTGGTTTTATTGTTGAGAACTTTGAACATGAAATTAGCTTGGTTTTTTTAAGAATAAAGCAAAATTTGAGTGCATAGATTCAATTTTTTATCATCAGATATGACTTGTGAAACAAAATTTTCTTTTTGCTATTATTACTCTAGAAATCTATCCCGAAATTGATTCCCGCTTGCCCTTCCTCGTTGTCTTTTATAAGTTTTAACCCGAGGAAAAACAGTGGTAAACTTATTCTCATATATAATCCAATCGAGTATTCTCTATACTCGAGTTATGATCAGTTGCAAATATATTCATTGAATTGATTTGGTTCATCAATAGTCTTAAGTCAGAATACTATTTTGACTCTGTGCCATTGATTCCATTCTTGTCAAATCCTAACAAGACGGCCTAGCCTCTTCAAGCATGGTCCATGCTTGGAAATCTAATCGAGTATCATCCATACTCGATCCATGATCAAGTAATCTTACCAAATCCTGGCAAGATAACAAAGTCCTTTAAGCTAATCCATGCTTGGAAATCCATATCAAGCGATCTTGCCAAATCTTGGCGAGATAACCCAATCCCTCAAGCATAGTACATGCTTGGAAATCTGTTTTATCGAAGTTCATAATCATTACGAAATAAAAACAATACATAATGATTTATCATTGGATGTAGAGCATGCTTAGGATTATGATACTAACTTCGCACATGTGTAAGCTAACTTGGTCGTTTTCGGTTACAACTAGATTATTTTATGAAGGTGGATGGTTTGTTGTTGGATAATGAGCATTCATAGGGATTAAGTCCTAAACCTGTACAAGAGTGAGCCAACGTAGCCATCCAAAACCAAAAGCTGAAATCTAAAAAAAACCAAATATCCACAAATCCAAGAAAGTTCAGATCAACTAATGATCAATCAACATAAGCTAGACCCTGGTTCATTCCTGTACTGAGGGGCAGTGGGCAGCTGTGACGGTTCTGCTATCATATCCCGATTCCCAACATACTGTGACAGCTCCCCAAATCTGTCATGTTCCTTGATTATATCATGCAGGCACCTGCGTTCGTTTTTAGTCTGGCCATCCAGCCCATGAAACAACCGGTGCTTCCCAGACTTCCAATCTTTCTGCGTGGGCTCCCTCCTAAGAGAATTTTAAAAAGGGGTCATCTCATGAATATCCAACTAGATATCCTCTTGTAAGGAATTGTGTTTTTTGTACTTGAAGAACTTGGGTTCTCTCCACGGTTGAACATTCCAATCATTTTTTATTAGGGCTTTTCCCTTGCTGCTATCCTTTTCTCTATCACACTTAAATCCAGCCTCAAGTGTCTCCTGGTCATTCAAAACATTTACTTCAATTCAACATTGTGTTTACAAATCCTCTTGGCACAAGTATCCATCGAATTCAAAATAAAATTCATTGAGATCCCACAGGGGATCCCCTTGCATACTTTCTTTAAATTCAGACTTTTCGGTCACTCTAGACACGACCACCATCAACACCATAGACAATTCTGATTTATCCATTGAAGCCGCCGCGGGTTTGAATCTCTCTGGGAAACCTCCTGGCCTTACTTTTAGTCTTGACCTTATCGTTTTCAACGTCATAACAATCTTTGGGCGAGCAGTGTGAACTCTGAATTGCCCATGAACCTATCCATGAGTTCATTCTAGAAACCAATCAATTTATTACTGAGCAACCTAAACCAAAATGAAATCAAGCCAGTTAGAAGCAATGAAAAACACTTCGCTGCTAGTTCTGGAGATTCCCCAATACATTCAAATGTCTAATATAGCATGTCATATGCACTGTTGGATCCGATCTTCCATCGTACCCCCATCAAAACTGAAAGTTTGAAATTTGTTGGGGCCCTTACATCTCAGATGATAGAAGTGAAAGGGCTCTGAGTCACACTTCATATCATTGGTTGGATATTCCGGCTCTATTTACACATTGTATCATGTTAGTTAATCCATCTCCATTAGTAGCAAACTGAAACGTATGCCATCCCTCGAGTCTAGAGGGGTACTTTGGAACGTACTATTTAGGTTGTGCCTCAGCAAGTCTTCTCGCTGGAGTTTGGCCTGTGTAGCGCACAAGTCTAAGTGAAATTTCCACGCATATTCACTGTATCCATATTCGGTTCGACCATGCCTCGGGGTTCCGGTTCGACATGGTTGAACCGGACTTCTCGATCAACAGCTGTATCTCTCTCCAAAGCCACACATAGTCGAGTTTGTGCTACATTCCAATGCTATGATATAGGACATCACGAATTGAAGCGTTCTGAGTCATGCCAACATTTCTGATGCGGTTACCCCTAAACAGGGACGGTTCAGCATTAACGCCAGGCCAGACCCGATGGACCACCGAATCGGATTGTGGCCGGGGCACTACTGCCTAGTCATGTACTGTTATGTGGCTGGGTCCTATTCCAACGACTAAGTCTTGGCCTTCTAGCCTTCTAAATCCATATATTCTCGCGAAGAAGTTGTTCATCATCTTCTCTTGTCTACGGAGGAGTTCATTGTCGCTCCATGCATGACTCTAAATCTTTGATCAATCCATGAAGCTTCTCTGTGGTTAGATAAATGGAGGGATTGCCAGCAGTGGAAGCTTCCTGCCTTCTTTCGTTCCCAGCGCCTTGGGCTTGAATACTAACAATCATTCTTCTTCCTCTTAAGTGTTCTTAAATTTTTGAGCAAGCAGTTTCCTTTGAGCTAGTAATCAAGTAGCAGACCCTTTCTTGGTGGTGCAACAGAAATTGGTTCTTCTGAGTATAACAGCCAAAATTTAAACACAACCATAAAAATCACAGGAATATCCAAATACATAAAAATAAGTAAACGAAAAAGACATGCAAATTTTATAGTGGTTTGACAATCATGTCTACGTCTACTTAGTGTAATCAATAATTTATTATACTATATGATTACAAATACAGTTGATTTCTGAGTAAGGAAGCAGAGAAAAAAGTGAATAGTAGATACAACAATGTCCTTGCATGTATATGCTTGAAGAAAAAGAATTTGATCCCTTGAAATCCCAAAAATCCACGTATTTTTAAGAGTGGTTGAACCCTGTTCAAAAAGGGCACGTCGAGGCCGATCTGAAGATCGTAGAGATCATGGGATTGATCACGATGCAGTAGTGGAGTAGTGGGACACGTCATATAGATGTGCCCCCTTCGGTTCGGCATGGCCGATCTGGAGGAGACTTCTTTCTCTCTATTCCTTCTTTTTAAATTCAAGCCTTTGTACTATGTGGTCCCCATGCTGAATTGAAAGATTAGCCGACCTGGAGCTCATCTTGCTTATCACTAGTGGGTTCCAAACCGAGCCGGGAAGGTCGAACCGGAATGGTTGAATAGGAATTCCAATCATTCAAAGCTCAAGTTTTTGAGAGTTTCGATGCTTCAATCAAGAATGTCTGGGCTTGCCTAAGCCCATACTCGAGTCCTGAGCACTTCGATAGTTGGAAATTGATAATGTGTCTGGCTTGCAAAAAAGTGTGTTAACACGTAAAAAACATATTAGCATTTATGTTATTTTCTTCTTCTTCTTCTTTTTTTGCTACTTCAACATTGTTAAACTATATTTCTCTGATTCTCCATTTTCTCTATCCGAACTGATTATTCATATTTCTGTTCGAATTTTGAATAGGATAATGAGTTGAACTTTATTGCTGGCTAATAAGGGAGACATAGTTTTATCCATAACTGCAATTTTGCTGAAAAAAGATATTTAAGAGTAATAAGAATTTTGAGAGTTCTAATAATGTTTTGAATTTTGTTGGTTTGATCACGTGGTGGCTGATATGACCTAAGATTTAGATGATCGACTTATATTGGTTTTATTGTTGAGAACTTTGAAAATGAAATTAGCTTGGATAATTTTGAGAATAAAGCAAATTTTGTGTGCGTAGATTAAATTTTTTATCATTACATCCGACTTGCGAAACAAAATTTTCTTTTTTGCTATTATCACTCTAGAAATCTATCAGGAAATGGATTCCCGCTTGCCCTTCCTCTCCATCTTTTCTAAGTTTTAACCTAAGGAAAAACAGTGGGAAACTTATTGGCTTATATAATCCAAAACAACAAATAAAAATTACAACAAATTCTCAAATTCAATCATGTGCATTTCAATACTGGTCCGCACCCATTGCAGTAAAGAATGCGGAGTTTTGGTCCACCACTTTCAGTCTGTTATTCTCATTGCCGTGAACAATTAAGCCAGTCCGTGTAGTCTTCATCACCTAACTATTATTATTATTATTTATGTTATTTTTTTCTATTAAAGAAACAAAGTTATTCTACCATATTATAAGCAGTTCCCAGAATATTTTCAAAATTAATTAGATTACAATGGAATTTTTAAGTACAAAATTTGAAGAGACAGTGTATGCATTCACTTCTATGAGAGGTCATATAGATGACTCTATGACTATGAATGATGGACACAGGCCATATATTTCCTAGATAAACGACGAGAATTATTGTAAGGTAGGGTATATACTAACAGTTGATATTTAATTGTCATGTAATTGCTGTAGAAGAAAGACAAGCATAGATCGGGTCTGATCAAAGCACACTTGGTGTCAAGCCATACAGTGGTCTGCAAGATGCATTGACACCTGGGGATGGATGCCTGTAATATTGATTGATAAAGGAATAATTCTTGTATCTTTCTCCACCGGAGGCCCCCCCGGTGCATAGTTCAGAAATCTGAGGTTGCAACGGCTGTGTCGGTGGCTGGTTCGCTCGATCATTTCATCAAGTATTGCATTTTTGTTTCTTTTTGCCGTAGTTAAAATTCCTCCTAACTCAATCTTAACATGTTTTTCCATGTCAGACACATGCAGCAGTGAACAAACTGAATTGCAGAAAAGAGAACTGCCTCATGCCAGCTAATATCTGCAGGAGAGGGAGGCAGATGGCGATGTTGGTGTTGAGTGTACCCAAAACGAATTGCACTAATCTATTTTCCATATAGCGGATCATAAACCACGATGCCATTAATCCTCAATTTCCTTGCATGGTCGATCGTCCATGCTTAAAATGTTACGTGAATGAGTATATATAATAAAGAAGAAATGTCATGTAAATGTGGATTTTATGTATATACCGGCTGTTGCTGGTTTAACTCAAGGCAACGGTCAGCTTACTAGTTAATTATTAAAAAGGCTCATGATAAAACTAATAATTTGAAAAAAATTTGAAACAGATCGCTTTGCGGGGGAGTTTGATGAATATAAGGTATGGTTTGATCTACCATTTTGGGTTTTCGCACCTATAAAAGTGCAAACGGCTCGTGCACATTATAAAAAATGGTCATTTTAGAAAACGAAATTAATACACAAAATTGAAAATAATTTTTACTTTTTTTTTTTTTTTTTTTTTTTTGGCATGGCGTCTTTTACTTCCTTTCAATGTTTTAGAAAGTAATAAAAGAACGAGAGACGACGCATCCATTCGTCGTTCCTTCATTCTCTCCTCGTCGCCTTCGTTTTTTTCCATTCTCTCTGTCGTCCTCTTATAAAGCAAACACCACATAAACTGTAACATTTCATAAAATAAACTTGAAATAGACATAAAGTAATTTAATTTAAAATAAATAGTAATTATTATTAATATATTAATGGGCAAAAATGAAATTTTCAATGATTGGAAATTAGGCGACAAAAGTATCGTAACTACGTCATGACGAGATTCTAATCGATCCATTTTCATATTTTATTTACTGAAAACAAAGCACGTATGAAAAAGATATTAATAAAACAAGTTATGCATAAATATTAACACACAAGGTTTGAAATTCAAATAATATATATAAATCTGAAATATAATTAATTATAGATTGACATAAAAGAATATTCCAACAGGATTTGAATTTGTATGCACTTATTCATATGCAAAGGGATCAAGATAATCAACATATAAAAATAAATCAAACCAATCAATTCAGAATGAATAAAAGATGACGTTACAGAGGATCAAATACTTCTGGCTCGACCCCAAAAGGGGAATCGACCGCCCCTATAGGAGGGGGTCGACCTAGTGGTCTACCGCCCTCATATAGTAGGGGGTTGATCGCCCTCCTAGATGGTGGGTGATGATTGTGCATTTTTACAAGGACGTTTATATAGTTCTGCATCAGATAGACCGTCCAGATTAAATCTAAATAATCTAATGGTCTATACTCACACTTACAACTATAAATATACTCTCTAGCCTCACTTTAAATCATATTCTCATTCCTCTCTATGCCTTCATACTTTCCTTCTGCAATTGCTGATTCCAGATAAAAAAGTTAGGATTCTCTTCTATTTCTCTAACCTCAGTTCTATCCCCTCTATTCTAAATTTATATAGATTTAAGTTTTGGAATTTAGTGTTATATATATATATATATATGTGTGTGTGTGTGTGATATTCTGAGATTTAATTCTTATATATATATATATATATATATATATATATATATATATATATATATATATGTATGTATGTATGTATTATTAGAAGAATTGGAGCTCAATTTCGAAGGGTAAATCCAAATCAGATTCTACACGTATCCTGTTATTATTCATTCTCAAACTACTGTGAGTGGAAACCCTATAAGTTGTTATTTTCTATCTTTTGTAGTTTGGATTTGGATTATTATGTCTTTATGAGATTTGGATTAAACGAAAATAAAATGTTGTATACCCTCCAAATCCTATATTTTATTTATCGCTGAAATGGTCAATCAAAAGTGATATATTTGGGTTTTTGTTATTTGAATAATATAAATTAGGCTTAGGGTGTTGTGAACTTTTTAATTTTTGGTTCTGATTCACTTGGTTCTATATTTTAATGTTCATGCACACACACACACACACACACACACACACACACACACACACACACATATATATATATATATATGTGTGTGTGTGTGTGTGTGTGTATGTGCGCGCGCGTGCTAAAAACATAATACTTGTATATTGTAAATTAATAGGTTTATATATCTATTTAAATAGATTTATTTGAACATATTATACACAATATATTTTCTTAGGTTTTTGTATGCAATATAAATTAAAAAGTGAAGCAGCGCCAAAAGCAATATTTTTGCACTATTAGAAAAGCTAGTTATTCCGACAAGGGGAGGTGACGACTTCCGACGGTTTGTTTTCGACGGCTCTCGATGGGCCATCGGAATAAAACAATTATCAGCCAACCCAAGACCTTTCTTCCCCATTCCTGCTGCTCATAAACTTTTCCCAAATACGAAAACATATTCCAAATTCGAATTTCTAGCCCCCAAACTCCATTTTCAATAGCATAAAACCTCCCTGACATCAAAATCAACTTTTGCAGAATCAATTTTAGTTATTATCTCTTATTTTGATTAAAAAAATAATTTTTTTACCCTAAACCTATATTTTCATATATTGGTAAATTAGGCTTATGTAGTGATTGCAATAACATTTAGTAGCATAGTAATGGTTTATAACATCGCTTCATATCTCACATGTTAAATTACAAAATGTATGTACAAATTATTGTTGTTTGAGTACATGTAACCATTATATATATATATATATATATATATATATATATATATATATATGTGTGTGTGTGTGTGTGTGTGTGTGTGTGTGTGTGTGTGTGTGTGTGTGTGTGTGTTGGTGTTACCATTGTATTGGGTCAATTGGAATGGGTAAGTCAGAAATATTATATTGCGCACGTGTTGACTTATGCAATAGAATGAATGCGTAAATACAGAAGTGATTTGAGTGTGCTGACTACAATATTAAATTAGTCTTAAGTCGATGAATTGATAAAATGTGACAAATTTAAATATATTTTTTTAAATATATAACATTAAGTAAGAATATATTAATTTTTTGTAAAATGCGCACATCTTGACTTATGTCACTTAGATAGTTGTTGGCCCCGTCCGGTGGGTGTTGTACATGATCGCTATATAAATAGTCATTTTCATCACAAAAAAATCATTTATATTCATTTAGTACAATACTTGTTGGATTTATCCTTGTACTTAGACAACTTATAAACACAGTAAGTAAGTATATTTCACATATTACTTCGTTTAGATGGTTCACAAAATTTCGATCTAACTTTTCTTTTTTGTTTTCTTCCTAGCATTTGTGTACAACGCAAGGAACAAAAGGAAATGCTGCCGAAATTTTGTTAATTCGTTTAAGGCGAAATAATATAGGCAATGTAAATGCTTATTTTGTTCGTCATAGGAAGCAGGATTTCAACCTTGGAAAAAAGATAGCTTTTGTATAACTTTTTGTATCGATGCGTAAAAAAATTGTCGTACTTAAAAATATTTTTTAATTTGTGAAATAGTTATTTTTGAAAATAAAAGATTATGCATTTGTAATACGATCATGAAAATAATCTTTTTCGAATTTATATTCTAAAAAGTAAATATTAATTTTTGAACTTGTGACTCATTTTCTCAAATTGGAAAAATGATTGATTTTTTTGTTGATCGTAGAAGATGGATGTATCAAAGAAGAGGACAAAGTGACTCAATAAAAGAAGATTTTTTAAATGGTATAAACATTTTTGTTGAATTTGTTTTAAGTAATGAAGGAAACAATCCAGAAATTCATTGTCCGTGTAGCAAGGGTAGACAGTATCATAGCCAGAAACTTTTGTTGGCGAGGGCACGATGAAACATTTCAGACTTGGAAGACTGCAAAATTGAATTTTTTTTCCTACTGCTCGCAAAATTTTGTACAATACTAACACTAATGTGGTTTGCTAGGCTTAATGAAATATCAATTTACAGAAGTTTGAAAATTTAAGGCTTTCATAATTATATTCAATCAACATTACTTTTTCCTGAATCCTGGGGAGGTCACGTGTCCTCCCCAGCCTCACTGTGGCTCCGCCACTGAGTGTAAATATTTGAAATATTTGTTACCCGATGTTGTGAAAGTCCATTTATGTAAAAACAGATTCGTACCTTAGTATTATGTTTGGGATCGTCATGGAGAAGTTGTAATAAATATTTTTGTAGAGTTTGAGGTAGAAAGTGTTGTTAATGAAATTATTAATGCAACCCGTATTGAAAATATGGACGAAGATGCTGCACAATCAGTGTTTCCTATGATTGAAGTTGACGACAACAATGGAAATGTTGAAGAATCGAATATTGAAGCAAAAAAATTATATGGTTTACTGGATGCTGCTAAGAAACATATTTAGGATGATTGTAAAAGCGATACTCAACTGTCAGTAATCACAGAATACATTGTGATGAAGTCAAAATAAAACATCACTGAAGTTAGGTTTACGGCTATCGAAAAAGCTGTAAAAAGACACATGTCACCCAATAATTTAATGTGTGAAAATCACTATGAAGTAAAAAAAAAAAAATGTTGGCTTTGGGTTTACCTTGTTAGAAAATATATACATGTTTAAATGGCTGCATGTTATTTTGCAAATAAGACGTCAACCTTTGAAATTGTAAAATATGTAATCGGGAAGGATACAAACCAAGAAAAAAGAAGTGAAGGAAGTTCCATACAAGCGTATGCATTACTTACCCTCCACTTCAAGACTTCAAAGATTATATGCATATTATGTAATTGCATCTCATATGAGATGAAATAGTGTGAGATCGAAGAAAGAGCGTACATTGACCCATCCGACTGATGGAGAAGCATGGAAGCATTTTGATAAAACTTATCCCAATTTTGCAGTGGAGAGTCATAATGTTATGCTAGAATATGTACGGATAGTTTTTCACCATTTTCTCAATTTGGTGCTAAATGTTCATCATGACTTGTTATCATCACATTGTATAATTTACCTCCATGGATGTGTATGGAAACGCAGTATATGTTTCTTATTGTTGTCGTTCCTAGCCACAACGATCTGACATAAAGAATTGATATTTATTTACGACCGTTGATTAAGGAATTAAAAACACTATGGAACGAAGGAGTAGGAACATACGATGTTTCAAAAAACAAAAATAAATCATATGTTTGCTTCTTTATTGTGATCTATAAATGATTTTTCTGCCTATGCAATGCTTTCAGGATAAAGCATAGCTGGTCATCAAACATATCCATATCGCACGGAAAAAGCACGAGCGCTTTCTTTACCGCATGGTAAGAAAATTTCATGGTTTGACTGTCATCGATGTTTTCTCCATGTAAATCATCCTTTCAGAGAAGGCAATAATTTTTTTTTCAGCTAATACAGTGGAAACCAGAAAACCACCAACGATATGGTCAAGCGAAGACATATAAGAACAAGGTTAGAGACTATCCAAAGATGTATGAAACTGGAGTGCAAAGAGAAATTGATAGCAAATTGACTGTTCATAATTGGTGCAAACGGTCTATTTTTTTGGAATTGTCATATTGGAAACATTTTCTACTTTGTCATAATATTGATGTGATGCACATTGAGAAAATTGTATTTGATAACGTCTTTAACACAATTTTGAATGTCAAAGGGAAGACTAAAGATGATTTGAAATCAAAACGTGATATAGAAGAATTATTCAAACGTCATGAGCTTCGTATGAAACCAAATAACAGTAAAAAATCGAAGGCATGTTACAAATTAGATAGTAATCAAGTTAAAGTTGTGTTAAAATGGGTGGAAGGGTTAAGATTTTCTGATGGAATTTCGTCAAATATTCGTAGATGTGTTGACTTTAAAAATGGTAGATCGAGCGGAATGAAAAGCCATGATTGTCAGATAATGATGGAAAATTTATTACCCATCATGTTTAAAGAACTATTGTCGTTAAAAATTTGGAAAGTAGTAACAGAGCCGAGTATGTTTTACAAAGAGCTTTGTTTGATTACATTAAAAGTGCAACGTTTAAGTAAACTTAAAGTAGATATTACTACATTTCTTTGCAAATTAAAGAAAATATTTCTGTTTTTTTAATGTAAATGAAGCATTTACTGCCAGTTCATCTCCCATCTGAAGCACGAGTTCAAGGTCTTGTCCAATATGGATGGTTGTATCCAGTTGAAAGGTATATAACATGTTACCTAGTAATTTACTTACATTTAAAATATGAAGTTAATGTAAATTAATTTTGCATAGATATCTGAATCATCTGAAGGAAAAAGTGATACAAAAAGCACACGTTGAAGGTTTAAGATGTAAATCTTACATCGAAGAAGAAGCTTTGTTCTTTTTCTCTCACTATTTTAGTGACCATGTGAATATATCATTTTAAAGTGTTCCTCGTAATGACGAAGGCGACAAACAAGAGTCCTCTCAAATTATGTTATCTATTATTAGAAAGCATGGTTGACCTTCTAGGAAATGCGCAGAAATTGACTAGATGGTAGATATTTTCATGTAGCACACACCTATATTCTTTTAAATTATGCCAAGGTTGCACCATTTGTTAGGTAATCTAAAATAATAATTTGTGTTTTATTCATTTCTATAATTCATGCACGTGTAGAGTCTAATGTAATATTTTATTTATATATATATATACAGTGTTTATGAAGGTGAACATCTGAACAGAGAGCTTAGTAAATAATTTTTCCGGTTGGTATTCGAAATATGTATATGAGCCAAAAAATTATGTTGTTGATGAAGGGTTGAAACATCTTGCGATGGGATCAAAAAGAGTGGTGAAGACATATCCAATATATTTCGTTAATGGATATAAATTTTAACACCAAATAATACGGTGCAGAAAAATTAACCAATAGTTCAAGTGTATTTGTTAAAGATAGCGACGATCTGGAAAATCACATAAATGATTTTTGTGGCATTTAAATTTTGCAGCCGACTTATTTCTCACGTCCCATAGAGGGAGTGTTTATATTTAGATGCAATTGGTTAGCAATATTGCAAGTTCTGGAACTAATGTACACAAAGATTTTAATCTTATCGAAATAAAGCACACATCACATTATCACAAGTATGATCCATTTGTGCTAGACAAACAAGCATTGCAAGTTTATTATGTTCCTTACCCGTCTCTAAAAAGAGATAAAGTAGATTGGTTGGCAGTTTTTAAAACAAATGCAAGATTTTATTTCGATGGGAAAAATATTCAAAACGAACAATCTTATCTGATAGATCTTGAGAGCAACGAAATCATAATTACAAATGATCATATGGATTTTGGACCCTTGATCGCTGAATCAAATATTCTGGTGGAAGCGTTTGATAGTACAGAGGAAATTAACGTAGAAAATGAGACCGAATCTGAATTAGACGACGTTGATGATTGATGTAAAATAAGTAATATTAAAATTGATGCAACTATGAAACCAAATATGTTACTATTTTTGACGTCTTTTACGATATTTTCATTTGTCATTTATTTAGCAATTTTTATTAAAAATGCAATGTAACCTAGTTATCATTGGAACATGAGACCCAATATGAATTACGTATATTCAATTCCATTTCAGTCATAATGTAGCAATTTATATCATTTATGTCATTTAAGAATGAAATATATTTCATTATCATGTTATTATTCTCTTTTGAAATGATGAATATATATGTTACAGGTATAGGCATGTCATCTAGAGGTAGGAGTTCATGCATATCATCAGGAGACGATGGCACTGGTCCATCGTAATCATCACAGCGTCATATCGTTACGTTAGTACCTAAAGCTAAGGGGTAAGACATAAACTATATTCAACATCTTAAATCTATTTTAACGATATATGTACTTATGTGAATCATATTACATTACACCAAAATAGGGGATTCCCAACGAATATAAGTGTCATTAGTAATTCCAGTGATACATACATTGGTACTGTGAGGGGGGAAGGAATATTTGCAACACTTATAAGCATTGCCAAATATTCAATTACAACGCTTATAAGCACCGACAAATATTCATTCACAACGCTTATAAGCGTTGGCAAATATTCATTTACAACGCTTATAAGCGTTGGTAACAGTTGGAAATATGCAACACTTATATTTGCATACAAGATAGCATAAGCACTATTTAATATGTATTTGGCTATGATATTATCTTAACATAGCAACATGTAAAAAAATTAATAAGAAACTAAAATCCATATTCATAACAACAACAAAGCATGAATTAAAAAAAATTCAATACATAAAGATACTAAATTCAATACATTTGCAAATTATAACCAAATATAAACATCAAGAAACAATATCCAATTGCATAGTAAAAGCAATACAGAATTAACAAAATACAATATCAATTGAATAGATCGACAGACAATGCCATAAGAAGTAATCACGATAATCGGTTGAAGGCCTTGAGTAGGAGGACATATGCAGAAAATAAATAAACAATAACAGTATCAATATGAATGTATGTTTAAAGCATACATGTTTTAAATTGGTTGTTAACTTAGCTTTGACGCCTCATTAAATAGGTTCTGATGATAACTACTCTAGATTAACTATAGCACAACTATGATTTAGTAAATAATAAAATTCGAAGGCATGAAATTTCAATTGCTTATATTTTAGAAGCAACAACTTAAGTCCATTTAATCTGATATTTTTTGGATTTATATAGCTATAAATATAAAAACACTATACCTGCACCTAAACATAGTAACTCTTATGCTTTGAGTTTTTGGAATCCTACAGCATTGAAATGTGCAGTACAATGCACAGAGCTCATGGCATATAAAATAGCCTCAGATAGTGTACGTGACCATATGGCAACTGCGACAGTCAACCAGGAAATTGTTACTATTCATGCCCATATGGAACATATGGATATGCAACTATTAAAGGATAACTATTAAGCAACTTCACGGAAAAACTACACTGCCCACAACTGCCACTTACAGGAAAGAACCCTGGAAATGACCATGAAGTGTACTGGACCCATGGACAGACATGATGCACTAAGGTGACGGGCATTTGCTGTGGCGCAAATAAATCTATAAACATTTGAGTGTCCAAGGTAAACACAATAAAAGGTATCACATTATAGCAGCATGGTAGCATAATAACTTCCAATCTCTAATAGAGTTTCAATTGATTAACCTCTTCTAGCAACCAAGAAAATAACTCTCATGTTTGTAAATTGAACAATAGATATATTAATTGTATGTAAATAGTACCTATAAATATAAAACACGGCTAGTTAAGAGTATTAAAATAGGAAATGAAATTGTTCAAATTGGTGAAATGCAGGAAAACATAGAAAATAAAAAAACATGAAGAGGGTGAGATTTTTAAGTAGCACAGGAACAATGCAGAATTTAATAAGGAAATGCGTCCTTCAATTAAAGAAATTGTCAAAGAAATGCCTATTGTTTTGAAATAGGTAATATGTTAGAGACGTTACAAAGCTATGAAAATATAGTGGAAGTGATAGGGATATTAACCAACCCTTTCTAGAAAATGCAGTGAGTTCAAATGCATGCAAAATGCAATGAACGTAGGTGGATAAGTTAGAAAAAAGAACAACTGATACAAAAAGTTGTTTGCAAAGCTAAGGAAAATAAGCTTCAACTGACATGATTAAATGTGCTAACCAAAATTTTGTGAACGTGATATAAAAGGAGCTAGGACAAATACAATAAGTCGACAATAAGCATCAAACAAAAGTGTTTGCGCCCGTAACAATATTGTAACTTCTAAGAAACATGAAACTGCCTCTATGACTTTCCAAAGTAGCCAAAACTCCATTAAACACCATGAAAACCCCCATCAAACTATGCGCACTGGTGTGCACGTGCACCAGCCTTCTGTCAAAGCACCCTCAACTAATATCCTACATCTAACCTCTCCTCCCAAACACCCACTCCACCCAACTTCTCTGCCTACCCCATGTCTCCATCCACCTGACCATTCTATAACCAGCTCGCCCACCACAATATTTGTGACCGCAACTTCTTCACCCTATCTTATCAGCGATCTCACCATATATTTAAACATGACTGCCCTAATTTATCCACTAGACCAAAAATGAATGAAAACTAAGTGTTAGGCAATACTGCTAGTCCAAACCATGACAGTGGCGATTGATCATCACACTTACAGCCACATCATACCACCAGTAAGTTAGAAATGAAAGGATATCTGTTTCGTTCATTATCTATACTCTCCCGTTTAGCCCATCAAGCCTTTTTTCCTTCTTTTATATGGGCTTTGCCCAATACCTATTTTATTACATTTCTTGTATAAATAGACCTTCGTACATGCCGAGATGATTAATGAGAAACATTAGTTTTCAATTCTGTAAATCCTTTTGATAATAAAAAGTACAAATTTCATTTCATCAATTCTTGCAAAGAATTCAACTTGGTATCAGAGCAATCATTTGTGCTTAACAGCATTTCATGCTCGATCCTTATCAACATAATCTCTGATTAACAAAGTTTGTTGTCCATCAGAAAAATTTCATCATCTAGACCCTCTCATCGAAGGTTTACCTTGTCATATGAGAGTTGTTGGCTTCAACCAAGGATCAGTGCCTCGCCTGTGTTGATTACAGGCTACAACAGTTCCTTAATCAAAGCTTCCCTGAATCCAGAGATTCTTACCTTTATTTCCTGGATCTATTTGCTTCTGTTTTTCTTAAGTTTGCTTCTGCTTTTCTATCATGGCTAGTCCTGGTGATTCAGCCAGTGCAAATGTTTCCAGTGGTAGAGTGTCAACTGGGTAAAACCAACCACCAACTGATCCCATCCAAGATTTGATGAAATCTATCATCAAACCACAAAGCCAGTTGATCTCTATTCATCTTGATGAATCAAATTACCTGTTATGGAAATTACAGGTAGAAACTGCTGTTAGAGGATATGGACTTGAAGATTATATATATGGAACAAAAATGGTTCCACCTAAGTGTACTCGAGATAGTGAAGATAAACTTGTTCAAAATGCAGAATTTCAGGCTTATCAAAGGCAAGATAGTCTTATCTGTGCATGGATGATGTCATCCATAGGTGCAACTATTTTACTCCAGTTAATTGGTGTCAAGACTGCAAATGAAGTCTGGTCCACAATTGAGAGAAATTTTTCTGCTCAATCCTCAGCTCGAATCATGCATTTCAAAAGACAACTCCATAGTATAAGAAAAGGAGATGCGAGTATGAATGAGTATTTGTTAAAAGTAAAAAACATTTGTGATCAACTGAATTCTGCAGGGCAGAAAATTCTTGAATCAGAACAAGTGCTGTCAATAATAAGTGGGTTGGATGATGATTATGAAGCTGTGTCAGCAATAATTCTATCTATGTGGATCCTACACCCACCTTACAATATGTATATTCAACATTGTTGGCTCATGAAGGCAGAATTGATCATAAAAAGAATATCAATTCAGATCTGTCTATCAACTATACTACCTATGGTAGAGGTAAAACTCAAACAAATACTTCAAGAAACCAACCTAATGTTCAGAGAGGTGGTCAATCTAATCGAGGAAGAGGTAGAGGCAGAAATAATAATTCAAGAACCAGATGTTAAATTTGTGAAAAATTTGGTCATACTGCAAATAAATGCTATTTCAGATATAACTCAAGTGTTAATCCTGGCCAATCCAGTAATAATTCAAACATTAACATGGTTAATGTGCAAAAAGATGGTAACAAAAGTCAGACAGAGAATAGCAGTGCAGACACTACTTCAACAGATGATGCAAATGATGACTGCTGGTACCCAGATTCAGGAGCTACTAATCATGTTACAAACAATTTAAGCAATCTGAACTTGGGGAATAAAGAATACAAAGGTATGCAAAATCTTTTAGTTGGCAATGGTAAGACTGCACATATTACACATACTGGAAATGCAAGTCTAAATGGACCCAAAGAACTTATTTTTAAAAATTTGTTGAGGGTTCCTTCCATTAAAAAAAATTAATGAGTGTTTCCCAATTTGCAAAGGACAAAAAAGTTTATTTTGAATTTTACCCAAATTCTTGCATTGTCAAAGATATACTAACTCAAGAAATCATTTTGCAGGGTAAAGAATATAAACGGTTGTACAGATTTGATGTTACTAATCATAAAAACCCTAAGTTCAGTAATAGAGAATGCATGATGGTTATTGCAAATGATTCTGAGTATAATAGAAAATTTGATCTATGGCATTGTAAGCTAGGACATCCTAGTATTAGAACTGTTAAACAAATCATGAATGATATGAACTTTAATACAAATGTCATTTCCAATTCATTTTTTTGTTCCTCTTGTCAATTGGGAAAATCACATAAACTTGCATTTCTAGATTCACAAACAGAATACTCTAATCCTCTTGAATTAGTTGCTACTGATCTATGGGGTCCAGCATCTACATGTTCTGTATTTGGGTATAAATATTATATTTCCTTCATTGATGCATACTCTAGATTTACATGGATATACATGTTAAAGTCTAAATCTGATGTTAGTAATGTTGTTATTCAGTATATAAACAAGGTTGAAAATATAATTGGGCTTAAAATAAAAACCTTTCAAACAGATGGTGGTAGAGAATTTTTACCATTAAAATCCTTTTTTGAAAAGAAAGGTATCAATCATAGAACCACATTTCCTTACACTTCACAACAGAATGGGTTAATTGAGAGAAAACATAGACATATTGTTGAAACTGGTCTAACTTTGCTTGCTCAAGCTTCTATGCCACTAAAATACTGGCCTGAAGCTTTTGATACTGCTGTGCATCTGATAAATTTACTACCCACAAAGGTCTTAAAGTTTAAATGTCCACAGGAAATTCTTTACAAAATTAGACCAGATTATAATCATCTGAAAGTGTTTGGATGTGAGTATTATCCTTGTTTAAGATCTTACAATACACATAAATTGGATTTTAGATCTACTCCATGTACTTTTCTAGGGTATTGTACCAAACAGAAAGGTTATAAATGTCTAGATAGGTCTGGCAGAATATATATTTCGTGACATGTTAAATTTAATAAACAGATATATCCTTTTAGCTCTGAAAAAATAAAGGCTACTGAAAAAATAGCTGAGACTAGAATAATCATACCTGAATTGCCTGAAAAAATTCAAGTGATAATACCACCTCAAAGAAATTTGAAAGATACCACTACAGACTCTCAGCACACAATGCCTTTAAGAAGACCAGGCCAAGAGAATGTTTTTGAAGAAAACTATGGCAATAAGAATGAATCTGTTCAAGCTTCTGTTGAGAGTGGCAGTCAATCACCAACCAGTCATCAATCACATGTCAGTGAAGAATCTGAGAATATCAGTCAAGACAATAATGTCAGAGACAATGTTAACAAGCACCCTATGTTAACTCGTGCAAAGTGTGGTATTTTCAAACCAAAGCATATTAATGTAGCTGTTGTTCATGATGAACCAAGTTCCTTCCATGAGGCATCACAATTTGAAGTCTGGAAACAAGCCATGATAGAAGAGTATGATGCCTTAATTAAGAAAGGAACATGGTCTCTGGTTAAGAAACAAGAAAATAAAAATATAATTGGTTGTAGATGGGTGTATAAATTAAAGAAAAATTCTGATGGTTCAATTTCTAAGTATAAGGCTAGATTAGTTGCTAAAGGCTACTCGCAACAGTTGGGTTTTGATTTTTCAGAAACATTTTCACCTGTTGTGAAGCCTACATCCATTAGAATGATATTAACAATAGCCTTAAGTAGAAATTGGAGCATCAAACAGTTGGATGTTAATAATGCTTTTCTTAATGGTGAATTGCAGGAAGAGGTGTTTATGCAACAACATGAAGGTTTTTGTCAAGGCAATAAGTCAGAATGGGTGTGCAAGCTCAACAAAGCAATCTATGGGTTAAAGCAGGCACCTAGAGTTTGGTTTGACAAGTTGAAATCAATACTTGTCAATTGTGGCTACAATTCTACAAAATCTGATAATTCTGTGTTTACAAAATTCTCTGGAACTGAAATAACATATATATTAATTTATGTTGATGATTTCATAATTACAGGAAATAGCTTATCAGAGATTGGAAGCATCACTAGAAAATTGAATGCAGAATTTTCAATCAAAGACTTAGGAGAAACAAGCTATTTTTGAATTGAAGTTGTCAAAACATCAGGATCAGAGATACATCTCAATCAAATAAAGTATATATTAGAAATTCTTCTAAAAGCCAAGATGAACAAAGCAAATCCTTTGCCAACACCTATGATTTTAAATGGTCAACTTTCTGAACACAAGGGTGAAGAATTTCAGGATGCAACCTTTTATAGAAGCATTATAGGAGCTCTTCAATATGCTACAATAACAAGACCAGATATATCCTATTGTGTTAACAAGGCAACTCAGTACGTGCAAAAACCTTTAGATACACGTTGGACAGCAGTTAAAAGAATTCTTAGGTATCTTAAAGGTACTATAGATCATGGTCTGGTGTTCAAAGCAAGCAAGTCATTAAAAATCAATGCATATGTTGATGCTGATTGGGCAATAGATATTGATGATGGAAAATCAACATCTGGATTTTGTATCTATCTAGGTAAAAATCCAATTTCATGGAGTGCAAAGAAACAGAATACAGTCTCAAGATCAAGTACTGAAGCAGAGTTCAGATGTGTAGCTAGTACTGCTGCAGAAGTTCTTTGGATTGAATCATTACTGAGTGAGCTTAGAATTAAAACAGGAAAGAAAGATGTAATATGGTGCGACAATGTTAGTGCTATATCATTAACATATAACCCTGTTTTACATTCTAAAACAAAATACATAGAACTTGATCAATATTTCATCCGTGAGCAAGTTATGCAAGGGAAATTGAGAGTAGGATATATACCATCTCAGCACCAGAAAGCAGATATACTTACTAAACCTCTCTCAAAACAGAATTTCACCAGATTGAAGGAAGAACTTAACGTCGAGTCAGCAGATCCAGTCAACAGATCTAACAGAATAATCTACATACCAGATTGAAGACGCTGACCTTCTAATTGATAACTGGTTCAGGCCTGTTCAGCTAGGGTTTGAGACGATTCAGATCAAATCCTTTCAAACTCCAATTTAACCTCTCTCAACGAGACTGAAGCATGCTTAAGCTCAAATAAACTTAAGCAAATTTTCAGAATCATCTGTTTTGGATCCCTGACAAGTCGATTCAGCCATCAATCGGAATATCGAGCCGCCATTTTTTTTCATTTCTGGAAACCCTAGGGTTTGGTTTCAGGGGGGGAGTTAGAAATGAAAGGATATCTGTTTCGTTCATTATCTATACTCTCCCGTTTATCCCATCAAAACCTTTTTTCCTTCTTTTATATGGGCTTGGCCCAATACCTGTTTTATTACATTTCTTGTATAAATAGACCTTTGTACATGCCGAGATGATTAATGAGAAACATTAGTTTTCATTTCTGTAAATCCTTTTGATAATAAAAAGTATAAATTTCATTTCATCAATTCTTGCAAAGAATTCAACTCGGTAGCTTAAGAGCCACCCCTCTCTCCCATCTGGAAACAAACCAATTTACCCCTATCATTCAGTGACAAAAAATTCTAAACATGGCTACTGAGCAAAGACACCTTCTCAAATTCGGAATCGACCAAACGGAATAACAACAGAAATGATGTACTACTCTTCTTTTCTCTGGATCTCCCTCATCAGCTACTGTTCTAGGTTACATCAAATGAAACACCCTAGTACATGGTTTATGAAATATGATATCATCAATGCTGAAGAGTTTACTCAATGATACAAACTATCGGAGTATAGAATATAAGAGGTGATCATTGTGAGATGAAGCTTGATCAATGTAGAACTCTTATCTATTCCAGTAATTTATATGCTCTTGCGACATTAGAAACTAAACCCAGTATCAACCAAACTTAAAGAGCTAATGTTTATATTAATCTAGCATGGATATTGATTCACATGCTGATGCTTCTTATGGTCACATCATAATCCAACAGTTTGTTTCTCTATATGTTTTTAGTATATAGAGGTTCTGGTAAGAGTTATTTTTCTCTTCTTTATTTTAAATTACGGTTGTTTCTCTATATGTTTTTGGTGGAAATTTCAACAGTTTTTTAGTATTGATTCCATTACCGTTATTTAGATGCAAACGGGCACTAGTTGAAGCATGGGATAAAAGTAAAATAGACGGCGTAAGCTATGAGGATTCTGGATAAGCCATATGGATTTTCGGATGGATGTTTCATTATATGGTCGGAGTTTGTATTCAATATTGATAGACTTTAACTATGAACTACGTCTTGCTTTTTTGTTATCCCAAACTAATATTGCAATGAAATTGGTAACTTATGCATCGAACTAAAAAAATCTTACGATCTTCCATGCATGTATGCAACTTTATGCATTGACTAACTGATAAACTTGGAATGTTATATCTCTAATGAATAATATAAAATTAAAAACATACTTACCATAATAAATAGAGGAAATTCTCACAGCATAATGTCCTCTTATGTTAGCAAGTACACTCACTGAAAAATTTGGATGCTGGAATTAATTGATTACAAGCAAAGATTATCGAATATATGACATTGAACAAGAAGAAATAATAAAGAATGAAAAGAATACTTGCTAAAGAAGAAGAAATCAGGTCCAGTAATGGAAATCACAAATGAAACTGAAATTGAACAGCCCAAAAATCTGAAGTCAAAGTTGAATCGAATTGTTGGACAATTAGGTTGCGATTCGAATACTTAATTAATCGCAACCTTGAGTAGGTTGCGATTTCAATTCACCAAAGCTTCGATTTCGATTTTTTCCCTGGTAATTGAGTATCTATTTTAGCGGTCGATGTTTTAAAAGTGCATGAGTAAGCATTAGAGGGTGAAAACTAGAGCTAAGCATTACCAATTTACCATTTTTCCCATGGATGTTCTTTTAAAACACATTCCTCAACACAAATATGTGTTGGGATTAATAATAATTATATATATATATACTGTGACACATTTCTATCATAGCATCGCTTATTATTGTTATTAGTCAACAAGGCAAATAAGTGTTGGCAAATGGAAAAAAAGGGTTACAAAATGGCTGCTTTGGTGTAGTGAAAAAACAGGGGATTGGATTTACAACCATCACGGATTTCATTGGATGTTTCTAGGGCAGTATATCAGAGTAGGATGTCGGCTTGTTGGCCGAGGTGGGACACCCTCCCTCGGCACATAGTAGAGTGCATTTGACAGGACGTGCTTGTAAGTATTTTTTTTTCTGTTTTCCATTTTTTAACTCTTTGTTGTCACTTTTGTACTATTTAGCATTTACAGGGTAATGTTTTTTTGTGAAACATGAGCTAAGTTAGACTTCCAGACAGATGACATGTGGCTCGCACAAGATTACAGAATGCGTAAATTGCGAAATATCTATAAAGATTCAATGTATGAAGTGAAGGAACAAGCAAACAAACCAAATTGGATAAGGGCGAACGTATGGGAAGGTTGGTTGAAATATTGGAATAGTGAGGAGGCGAAGTTAAGTATACTAATTTTTTTTCAAACATTTGATTGATAGATAATTAAATATCGAAAAATAATTGATCGATAACTAATGTATTCAATTTTGAATGTACAGGCAGGGTCGTAAAGAAACTCTACAATCAGAAATAAAATTTTCTTCACCCATCGAGGAGGATTAAAGTCATTCCATCAAAATTAGCAGAAGTTGGTAAATTTATTTAATGTGAATTGTAAATATTTGTTGTACTGTATAATTTTGAAAGTACAATAATTGTATAAAATAATCAATTTCAAGAAGTGGGGGCACACGGTCCTATGTCATATATGGACGTGTTTACCCGTACACATGCCGTCGAGCATGTTAATCCGGACGGGACAGTTCCATATACATGGTGCGATCAGAAGTCCAGTAAGATCCATGTAAGCATATTTAAATTTATTTACTATTACTAATTGTTTTACTTATTAAACTACATATAATGAAATAAGATATGATATTAAATTTAGCTACATACTTATTTGTTCATGCAGAAATTTTTTGTGGAGCAGCGGTAGAAAAGGTTAGCTGAGACGGATCAAGAGCAGTTGACAATGGATATATTCGAGTCAGTTATGGATCCAATGTTTAACGACCCACTTTTTCCATACTGCTTAAGCCAACAATTAACACACATGTAAACTCCAAATACACATAAAAGTAGATAGTTAGAAGAAACATGTTGGAGGATGAGAAAATAGATAATAAGAAAAGTTAGAATTGAAGAAAAAGAAGAATATAAACATATCGGGGTCAGAGTAGACATGAATCTCACAGCGGAATGGATAAAATATAATATATCAATGCTCTTTATACAAAGAGTGTAACACCCCTAAGTCCCACATCGTGGAAGCATGTGTGAAGTGGGTACTTATATAGTAGAACCCATCTCTTACTAACGCCGAGGCCTAGTGGTGGAAAACCCTACACCTGAGAGGTGGCAAAGTGGGGACAATATCGGTGTTAGTAGGGAGGTTAGCTCAGCCTGTGTGACAACGCCATGTGTTGGCGGATCTCGAAACTTAGCCGAGGCCTTTTGAGGAAAAAAACCCACACCTATACGGTGGCTAAGTTGGGGACAATATCTTGCATGAACGGAGGTGCGGGCTGTTACAGTGGTATCAGTGCCAGTACCCAGCCGGAATTGTGGCTCCCGTGTGGATCACAGCGCCTGGGTGAGGTGTTTGTGTGTCAACGGGGACGTTGGGCTCTGTAGGAGGGGAGAATGTAACACCCCTAAGTCCCACATCGTGGAGGCCTGTGTGAAGTGGGTACTTATATAGTAGAACCCATCTCTTAGTAACGCCGAGGCCTAGTGGTGGAAAACCCTACACCTGAGAGGTGGCAAAGTGGGGACAATATCGGTGTTAGTAGGGAGGTTGGCTCAGCCTGTGTGACAACGTCATGTGTTGGCGGATCTCGAAACTTAGCCGAGGCCTTTTGAGGAACAAAACCCCACACCTATATTATGGCTAAGTTGGGGACAATATCTTGCATGAACGGAGGTGCAGGTTGTTACAAAGAGAAAAATAGAATACATACATGAATACAACATCATAGTACATCACCAAATCATCCTATGAAATGTTGATAAATACAACATACACAGCGGAAATAAATTAATATGAGAAAATAAGAGAATACGTCTCGACTTCATCTCCTTTTCTGAAGCCATAAGCAAATCCAGGGCAATCTGGAAAAAGATACCCGGTCCGACCTGAATATTACATACAAAGATCAGTTTGGGATACTTTTAGTGTGATAACTCACATCATAAACAACTAGCTTAACCTTTGAGAACCTTTTTAAAGAAAGGAATTCCCTAAGACCCACATACACATAGCACATGTTTTTACCTTACAATACACAAATCACATTTTATATCAAAATCTTGTGATATTATAATAAGGAGATTTTCACTTAAATGGCTTATTTGTTCAGGGTAATAAGTTTTAAGGACAGCACTTCTGAAAAATTAGTTTTAAGGACAATTCTGCATGAAAAAGATAAAAGTTGTTATCTTTTTACGTTATATAGAAATAAAGACAACCGCTTTTATCTTTTTCCTGCATAACTTAAAAAGATAACCGCTTTTATCTTTTTCGTGCAAAATTGTCCTTAAAACTTATTATTAAGAAGTGTTGTCCTTAAAACTTATTATCCTACAAAAGAAGCTCTTTAAGCTAATTTCCACTTATAATAATGTCTATCAAACCACAAATAAATAATAATATAGCCAGAAAACTTGTGTCTCACTTTCCAACATAGTTGGTATACATCTTAAAAAGTACGGCTCGTATTGGAGATTGGATTTCCAACAATGAATAGGTATGGAATCACCTTCCAACTAGTGCCCTCTAGAGATGGAACACTGGGGCTCAACAAGAACATATTGCAACCTGACCACTCATGATCGGCCACTTATTCAACTTGAGTGTACTGAATATATCATCACCATGGTTGTTGGCCTTCCAACCTTACCTATTCCAAGCATACAAAAAGGGACATCGATTTCTCTGGATCAGGTAATGATATACCCTAATCGGTATGACCCACATAGTCATGTTGCCTACTTGATTTTAGTCATTTCCTGGTTGATGAGGCTTGAGGTCATGATTACCTTTTTAGAATAACACATCAAACTATGAATGCCACATTATCAAATCCCGTCAATCACTAATTGATTTGCACAAATATAATTTGGGTGTTAAGCTAAAAGAAGTTGCCTTCTCCGCCACCAAACTTGGTACATTTGCAAAAATCACCATACATGATTCTAGAAAATACTCTATCTGACATTCGTCCATACTAGTTTGTTCTGGGACTGAACGGAGCTGAAGATACTCCAGAATGTCGGAGTTACTGCTATGATTATAATCCTGGTTGTTAACCAGAGACATCAGCGAGCATCCTTCTCGCTCCGAAGGTCTATATCTTCAAATATTATCATCCCTACCAGTTAGTTTTTGAACGCAAAGTTGGTTCGAAGTGGTTTTGGGTCTAGTACCCATCCCGGTCTCTTCGAACTAACTCGTTAGTAGTCAAAAGCAATATTGATAGTGGGGATTTTAACTATCAAATCAAAAACAATAAAGATCCATACTTGAGCAGCTCTGACCCTTTGATTAGAATTATTTATTAAAACCCATTTCATTGATTCTTACAAATCGATTTCCATATTCTTATCTCAACAGGATAATCATATTCCCATATCTCTTCTGTTTTCGTTACTTTGAAAACGATAACCATAAACTTATTTCTTTTAGAATAAATATTCCAAAACACCTCTTTAATTTCTTTACCTTGAAAATATCACTATGTTTTCACAAAACTCATTTTTTGTATTTTCCTTACTTTAGGAATATCACTATATATTCACAAAACTCCTTTTTATTTCCTTTACTTTGGAGAATATTTCTATATACACTTAGCCAATGGATATAGATTAAATCATCAAACCTTATATGGGATAACAATTTAATACAACCATTGTTTATTGTATAAACCCAAATAGTTTTATTTAACTTCAAACTTTATAGGTTAAAGTTTATAATAACACTTATGGAGATAATAATTAAATTTCTGACATTTACTTTTGTTTCAAACTCTTATAACCTCTTGTTTATATTAAACTAAAAACCATTGTTATTTAGAAAATAGTGTCATATACTTAACCGAAGGGTATAAGTATAATCATACTTCTTATCTGGGCCATACAATGTCAAATAATACCTTGTTTACTATAGAACACAATAGTTTCGTATAAATTTCTAAATCTTGCAAATTAAAATTGCAATACTCCTCTTATGGAAATAATAACTACTTCCAATATCATTACCATTACAAACCAGAACCATCTCTTGATAATAATGAAGTCATTCAAGATGGGGTATTCTATTTACCTCTCAGAACTTGATCGACTACGTTCTTATCTTAAGGTAGATAAAAGTTTGTAACTCAAAAGATAATATTAATTATAATATCACAAGTCTCATTTACTATCTAATTTAAATATGGTTTATAAACCATTCCTTGCATTTGAAAGATCAACTTTCCACTTATAATTAATCCTATTTTACTCGTTTTATACGCTCTTACTAAAACACAATATTTATGTTTAAAACCTCTTTTAAACGATTGTTTTATAACTTGGATTTAATGCAAAACCCATTTACTAATCCTTTATTTAAAATCATTTAACATCATATTATAATACTTAATTTGGATTTTTATTACTAAAATCCATTACCAAAATATTTACCCTAAAACCTTTAATCATTCTTCCTTTGTATCATTGAAAATTTCTTCTTAGTAAAGTCCTTTTACTTAACTTCATTTATGAAACGACCTAAACTCGCCCTTACGGGAAAGCCCGGATTGAGTTGAGAACATGACCAATCAGAACGCAAATAGAAGAACATTTCATTGCTTATTACAACAATTACATCAGAGTAGATAATATAACAGAGTATGAATAAATAATATACATTTGATAAATATTAGAGATTTAAATCTACACTGCAGTGGAAAAATAATACATAACACAACAGAAAGAAATACACAGATACAGAGCTTTCCCAGTATAGCTCCAGCTGTAAATCCAGGATCTTGTGAATATAATATCTGCAGAAACCCAACTACTATCTACCCATGTAAAGTTTAGGTTAAAACAATAAACTCCTGGTCAGTCATGTGACTGGTGTGAGAACTAAAAACAGTTAATAAATCTTTTACTTTAAAAGTAAATCAAGGGATCATGCCGCATGTCACGGAACGGGTTTCCTCCCAAGAATACCAGTGCATAAAACAAACAGCGCAATGCTTTTTGAAAAAATGAAGCTATTATAAGACCCAGATCCCATCACACAATGCAACGCAAGCCGAAGGATAGGGTTTTCCCTTATACTAGCCAAACATGCTTGGTACGTTTAAAACAAATCATTTGATACCATAATAAGTGTATAGTGTCAAAAACATTCGACAGTTCACGATAAACCCAATTCACATTCCATTTTATTCCAATTACTAAATATAACTGGAAACTTAAATAATCTTAATTAAAAGATTTATTCTTTTCACATGGGACTTAAGAACAGTGTTATTGAAGACACCATTCAGGACAAACCCAAAATCCAATTCTTTTATTCAATTCCAATTAAATATTAATTAATTGGAACACTTCCTAAATCTTAATTAAAAGATTTATTCTTTTTTCAACTGGGGTTTAAGAACAGTGTTATTTAAGACACCGTTCACGAAAAACCCAAAATCCAATTTAATATTAAATACAAGGCTTTGAATAGAAATTATATCGGCTTATATTCAATATTAAATTCTGAAACTAACAAATATCGTATTGGGAATAACGATATCTGTATCTTCCAAATTCCCATAACAATATCCGTATAACCACAGAATCCAATATCGAAATATTCCGAAGATTATTTCCATTCCATTCCAACTTATTTTATTGTAAAATCTTGGTTGTTTTTAAAACCATTTCAAATCCAATTTATTTCTTTAAAAATATTGGATTATTATTTAGTTAATAACTAGTTCATTTTGATAAAAATGTATTTTTATCTTTCCAAATATGGAAATTTTCATCCAATTCTTTTCAAATCATTTATTATGATTTTACACAAATTATTAATATTTTTAATAACTATATCCAGGCCCGTACAGTCGGTTTCCCATAACGACCACCGATATAACGACCTTTTCCAAATTTGATTTGGACGTAATTCCAAATCCAACCGTTAGATTTCGAATTTCTTATATTCGTTGGAAAACTCTTTTCATTACGAACCCAATGGTTCCCGTTTTAGGAGAATCCTATGGTCGGATCTCCCGTAATGTCAATTCGAAGTCAATGGTCGAAATTCGCGAATGGTTGCGGCGCAGCGCGTTCTATTCAGGCCATTAAATATATATAAAGTATATATATTATATATTTCATCGATTTCTATTTAAAACGTATTTTATAAATCGTTTATACATTCGTTTTAAAATGATTCCCACTTTTACTTCAATTTTGAATCAAAATTGAATATTCCTTATCATTATAATATTTAAATGATAATAATTTCAAAATATCTGATTTTGAAAGCATTTCCTTTTCGATATTCATTATAAAAATGAATAAAATCGATATAAATATCATTCGCATTAGAATGACGCATATATAATCAATACGGCTTCACATTTTTCAATATTTTCGTGTCCATCCCAAATCAGACATCAAAATCATATTTTAATCCTTACAGCATATTATTTTAAAATATTTGTTATTTTAAAATATTCTTTATTTTCCAGATTGGAAAGAAACCCAATCAATTACCATATATTTTATTTTTATGGATTTCCGTACAACGCATGTATACAAAAACAATTATAAACCATCATCCATCATCCAGAGTGCCCTACTCAACTGTATAAGCATTAAATATAAACAATTAACGCTTACAACAGTCTGTCAACCAATCGATTGACGTACAACTAAATAATTGGGATTAGTGTACGTCAAATATCATCCCAATACCCGTGTGGGGTTTCAATCAATAAACACAGATTATTATTTGTGCAGTTGGGCGACGTGTAAAATATATCGTCCCAATCAATATCAGTCAAATGAGTGTACATAAAAAAATCGTCCGATTTGTAAATGAATATTTATTTTCATTTCAGGAGAAGTTTATGCCATTCATATAAACATTAAAAATTATATTTTTAACGGTAAAATATTTTATTCAACACATGAATATTTTATACAGTTCATTTATATGATAAAAATGATATTTTTATTGTTCTAACATATTTTAGAAAATTTTGGCAGCATAACGGCGCGATACTAGAACCAGAATAAGGTCTAGCCTTATCCCTCGCCTAATACTGGCTCGCGCCATACACATACCAATTCCAATCAATTCAATTAACACCCCAAAACAAATTCAACCAATTTCTTAATAGGGTTGCCAAACCCAATTAAATAACAATCAATCAAATAAAACCAACAACCAAACATCCATGGTTTCAATCAAAGGTGTCGGGTGCTACTAAGCACCGTCTGCATCCTAGTATATATTTAACTGTAAACAAAATTAGCGTGAGAAAAGTTCTCACCTTTGGTTTCCACTCTGTCATTCTTTATTTGAACGGTTTGGATTTAGAGTTATTACAGCGTGTTGTGTCCTTCACCGTGCTCCCAATGAGATTTGTTTCACGCAGCTTATATTAAAAATCAAAATTTTAATAATGCCATTTCTATTTAAAAATCATATTTTTAAATCAATGCTAATTTCTTTAAAAATTTCATTTTTATACATTGTTAAATAAATTAAAAATCATAGTTTTATTTTAAAGCTATATATATGAAGATCACATTTTTAACCCGTTTCTATATATATATATATATATATATATATATATATATATAAATTTCTATTTCTACAACGATATATATATATTAAAAATCCCATTTTACATCGTTATATATATAATAAAAAACACATTTTTATAATGCTACTACATATATAAAAATCATATTTTTATATTGCCACTACATATATAAAAATCATATTTTTATATCGCTACTACATATACAAAAATCATATTTTTATATCGCCAGTCATATAATAAAAATCATATTTTTATTTTGTTATTCATATTATAAAAACCATATTTTTATTATGCTACCCATATAATAAAAATCATACTTTTATAATGCTATTATGTAAATAAAAATCACATTTTTATGCTATGTTCTTATTTATAAAAATCATATTCTTTTACTATGCTACTATACATATAAAAATAATATTTTTACTATGTTATGAATATTAAAATCTGAAAATAAAATTCAATGCTTTGTATTAAAAAAACTGATTTTTAAAATTATGCTATAAAAAAAACTGATTTTTAAATTTATAAAACTAATTACATAGAAAATAAATAATAAAAAAACTTATAGGTGGCATATGGGGAGGCTCGACGTCGAGGTGGAGCAAGGGGGATAGGGTGGTAAGCGGCAACCTTCTGGTGGCGCGGTGGGGCCTACAGTGACTGTTTTAGGTGGAGGGAGGGTTAGGGAAGTTTATGGAAGGGGGGGTGGCGGTTTAGGGTTTGACGGCGAAGGGGGAGGGTGGTGGAGCATGCAGCGACGTGGTCTGGAGGCGGGGGCGTGTCACGGTGGCTGTTGGAGGAGGGCGACGTTCGATTTGGGGGATGGTGGTTTGGGAATAACAGCGGGATTTTGATTTTAGAAATTAGGGTTGAGAAAATAGAGGGGTAAATATATATAATTAATATTTTATTTTATTCAGTTCTTTTGATTCCAATATACGTGTTTAACGATACAAACTCCAAATCAAACCCAATGACTGTCGCCTTTAGCAAAATACCCCCATTCCGGACACAATGGAATGTGTCTGGCAAGCCAATTCGACTGTTTTGATTAGCTTTTTATCAAAATTAAAATATAAATTAATATAACGTTCAAAATTGATTTCAACGTACATTTTAATTTACCAGGAGCCGCATACTGACTCCAAAATTTCTAGCAAAATAAATATAGCTATGTTTTGATGATACGGTCCTAACAAAACAAATTTCCTCGAATTTGGAGACCATTTGAAAAATGGTCATTTCCCAGTCGATTAAATTCAAACTAAAAGTGCCAAACACATTTAAATTCACCACACTTACATATCAATTTCAAAAATTATGAAAATTGGAATCTGGCAATAATTTGACATTCCGGATCCAACCAAAGTGGTTTCGTCGAAAACGGAGGTTGTTTGCAAAAGGGCTATTTTTAAGGGTTATATATTATATAAAATATATATAAATTCCATAGCGACTATTCTGAATTTTGAACTAGACATAACTTTTTATTCCTGTTATGAAATCTGAATTTTTCACATTCGTTAGAAAGATATAATTAAACAAATACAAATATTTATGGTTTTACTGAAATCCGATTTATTTTAAATCCTATACATTCATTTGAAATTTAAAATCGAATTTTCAAACTGTTGCGCCATTTCAGGCTCATTTTATAGTTAAAATAAATTTATTCGTTCTAACCTCGATTTAAATAAATTTTTCGTTGTTATTATTTAGAATAAATCATTTTAATTTCTCAAAATCCATTAAAATTGCTAAAATAAAATTTTTTAATTGGTTCTGAAAATCCGGGTTGTTACAATTTAAGTAAATGCTTATATAAACACATCGCATAAGTTTAACCCTCTTTTATAAGCTTAGTTTACAAAATTTCGATTCTATTATAAATAGAATATATATGTCAAAATCCTTGTAGGTTTTATTTCAAAACTTATTTTTTTTTACCTTTATAAATCTTCTTTTCCATTACAAACATTTCACTTAATTCAATTCTTAAGTAAATGTCTATTTTAAAATCATTGCCTTAACTTTAACCCCTTTTTTTTTATAGACTGTTGTTTATGAAACTTGGATTTATTTCCAAATCCCTTAATCAAAATCCTTTACTAGATTCAAGTAAACTTTTACCATAACTTGATTACCTTATTAAAAGATTTCAATTAAAAAGCCAATCGCTTTAATTATTAATTAAAATAATAATTAATTTTTACATTAACTGAAGTAAAGTGTTAGCCGACATTTTGATCCGATTACCAGAAGTAGTCCGGGCCCACACGACTCGGCCCATTGCGTGGTTCAACGTCCCAGAAGTGTTGCCAACATCCCCAGGAATCAAGTTATGATAGGTTCGTGCAAGATAGTCTTCACGGCTCGCCAAACTGTTCTCGAACAATACAAATTACAAATCAAGTGAACGCACTCAGAACTGCGTGATCGTATCAAGCAAATCATGGTTCTAACAACAGAAGACTCGAGCCAGGCCACTGGCAGAATGTCGCATCCCTCAGATGCGAAATTCATCAGCATTGAAGATCGCTCGCCCGACACGTGCTGGCCACCTCCAAAAGCTTGCGCAACACGCACCGATTGGTTCCATAATCCAGCCTTGGCTCCACCCATGCCTTGCATCCGTATCTCGCATCACCATGCTTCACATCCATTCCTCGCATCTCATGCCTCGCACCACAATGCCTCGCTTCACCATGCTCTGCATCCCCTATGTTGACACACTTTTTGGTTGAAGCTGTCACACGTCAAGAATATCATCAGAAAACACGAAGCGATTAAATAAAAGTCGCGATATATTCAGAAAAGGATTGGAAATGGCTTCGATTCGTAAAATCATCATCAATGGTCTCGGAAAAGCTGTCGCGGTGAAAATACGTGATCAACACTGTTCGATCAGCTCAAAATGGTTGAGCGTGTCGGCTTGATCACATTACAAAACTCATCGCGCAAAAATATATGGATTTGATAAAAAAAACAGTGTCATGCACTCAAAAATAGTTGATCGACGACACACGTCGATCACGAAAAATGAATCAAGCGAGTTACGACATCAAAATATGGTAAACTTGCAAGAGCTGATTTAACACGTCCAAAACAGCCGATTGACGCGTAAAAATCATAAAAAATCGCGTGTTTTACCTTGGTCGGTAAATCTGGTAAATCTAGCAAGCTCAGGCTTTGCATGAAGAAAACAGCCAAAAAATACGTTGGATCACTCAAAAAACACGTGTGCACCCTTAGATGATCACATAGGAAAATTGGTCGATCACCATATTTGGCACTTCGAAAATTAGTAAAAAAAACATGGTGGATCAGGGAAAAACCACGTCTGGCAATCAAGTTTATCACACTGAAATAGTGGCACAAAACTTGGTCTGATAACTAATCGGATATGAAAAAAGGGGTATGGAAACAGTTGGAGTGCACCGAGGGATCCGATGATTTTCACGTGTGCATATCGGTGAAATAGGGTACGAAATTCGGCTCGGCATAGGGATTCAATTCAGATCTAGAAAATTGCCAGGCGGATCTGGCAAAGGCAGAACTCGCGCCGATCACTGTTTTTCACGTGTGCAACACATGATTTTTGGATACGAAATTTTGGATTTGACAAACACTCCAAAAATGGTATATCACTTTGGCACGGCCCTGAACTTATGCCGATCACTATTTTTCACGTGTTCAACACGTAATTTTGCAGATACGAAGTTCTGGATTTATCAAATGTTCCAGAAAATGGTAGATTACCTTAGCTCGGCCTAGAACTCGTGCTGATCATTGTTGTTCACGTGTGCAACAAGCAATTTTGGCAGATTTTGGGGAATCTAGTTTTTTGACCCTTGGGATACGAAATTCTGTTATGTGTGTCTCATTTCTCGCCTACTCCACTACCAAACTCCACTATAAATACCCCCTCACTTCCAACGTCAAAGGGGTTGGTTCTCACTTGGTATTTCGGACTTCTTGGAGTTCTCCAGCAACATTAATGGCAACATAGCCTTTGGGAAGAAGGTGACCCCGCACTACATAATTCCCCAGTACGCGCCGGACTCTAGATTTTCTAGTACATCCCGGACTACAGATTTTCCCCGTACACTCTAGATTTCCTGGTACACCCTAGACTCCAAATTTCCTAGTGCACCCCGGATGATAGGTTTTCCTGGTAGACCACGGACTTCAGATTTCCCTATACATCCAAAATTATAAAATTTCCCGATACACCCTGGACTCCAGATTTCCCGGTACACCCCGGACGACAGATTTTCCCAGTAAACCCCGGACTCCAGATTTCCCGGTACATCCTAGACTACATATTTTCCCGGTACACCCCGGACTCCATATTTCCCAGTATATCCTTGACTACATATTTTCCTGGTACACCCCAAACACTAGATTTCCCGGCAGACTCCGGACTACAGATTTTCCGGCATACACCAGACTCCAGATTCCCCGGTACACCCCGAACTACATATTTTCCTGGTAGACCCAGGACTATAGGTTTTCCCGGTACACCAAGGACTATAGATTTTCCCAGTAAACCTCGAACTCCATATTTCCCGGTACCCCCTGGACTATAGATTTTTCTGGTACACCCCGGACTCTAGATTTCCCGATACACCCCGGACTCCATATTTGATTTCCCAGTACACCCCGAACTACAGATGTTTAGGTACTCCCCAAACTCCAGATTTTCCCGACACACTACGGACCTCGGCAACTCCCAACACCCCTCTAACCTCGGAGTTTCCCGGCTCATCCCGGACCTCAGAAACTCCCGGAACACTCCGGATCTCGGAACCTCCCAACACATTCCGAACCTCTGAAACTCCCGACACCCTCCGGACCTCGGAACCTCCTGACACATCCGGGTCCTCGGAAACTCCTGACAACCTCTGGATCTCAGAATCTCCGTACACCCTCCGGACCTCGGAGCTTCCCGACTAATCCAAACCTCGGAAACTCCAGACGTCGCTCGGAGGTTGGAACTTCCCGACACGCTCTAGACCTCAGAAACTCCTTGACTGCTCCTAACCAGAAAGGAAGCTCAACAACAAGGATTTATTGAACATCGACAATCATTGTAATTTCTTGTAATGATGTCGTATTGTACTTTGTTGAAAGTGAATAAAATCTGCAAAGCATTCAAAGTGGACGTATGTTCAATCCGAACCGAACCACTATAAATTACTGTGTCCTTTACTTTCCCGCACATTATCACTGCATATCCCATACTTTTCTGCTTTGGACATTTTGTTTCAAAATTTTGGAACTCTCGTGTGTTGACAATAATTTTAGACGCCAACATTTTGGCATGCCAGGTAGGGGAGAGTAAAGTGCGCGCCTACGGTCGACTTTCTGTCACTTCCTTCAATGAATTGAAACCTCGGCTTTCCTTCTACTCTATAACCAAGATGTGGGATGCTACTTAAGTTTTCTCGGACTTATTGACCAAGCTTATCGACAATGGTGAACAAAAGAAAGAACCCCATGGCCAGACCTTCCACCGTCGATCCTGAATTGGAATTTTCTCCTCAGCCTCGACTCACTGAAGCTCCAACCAGCCTTAACGCTCCCAACCTCGATGCATTCTTCAATCGATCCCAATTCGACGAAGCATCAGGAAAGTTGGGTGAGACTCAATGATGCCTTGTCAACAAAATCCACCTGAATGTCGGAGTAATACAATCGCATTAACAATATGCTCAACAATACATTCTCCACTTTCAGGCAGACTTGGGTGCCTAGCCTCCATCAACAGATACCTTCGCTCAAACTCAATGAAGCCGACTTTTCCCACTGATTCTCGACCATAAGTTTGTTTGTGCTACTTGGATTCCATCTTGACCACCGAGCAAACTTCTCGACAATGAAGAGCAAGAGAAAATCTATCATTGGTGGACCATCTAACGATAATCAAGGCACTCCAGTCTGTCAGCGACCTCTTTCTGACATCTCAGCCACTATTGTCGTGGCACTACCTCCAGCCCCAGTCACTCAAGCGCATCTTCTCGTGCTTACCCAGAGACTAGAATAAACAAAGCGATAGCTCGAAGTCCAAGTAAGGAAAAACATGGAGTTGATCAAACAACTCCAACGAAATGCTCAACGAGACATCGCCCGTTTTACGACAAGTAGGAGCATTTAGCCACCTCCGTATTGTGTCTCCTCGAGCTCCATATCCGTCTCTCCTCCCGATAACTGAAGCCCTCATCATAGAATCAACCTCGCCAATGTCGGTATCACCATTAGAGAGGGAATGCGTCATCCTGGCCATTCCCGGCTTAAAACTAATCTCGACCCAGGGAATAATGCTCGAGTCCCCGCCAGGCAGACTCAGACTGCCATGGGTCCGGATTTGCCACCTACGTTTCTAGCATCCAATCGAGCCCAGGTTCACCTTAACCAACCTCCATGGAATCGTGCAACCAAGGTTGGGGAATCACAGAATGACGAAGACCTTCCTTCGATAAGGCTCCCTAGGCTCCAAACTTTTAAATTGGATAACGACCGCCATAATTCGGTAGGAACCTAACCACTGATTCCCACCAACATAATCCATAGGATCGTGAGGGAATTGCGGGGGCATGTCAATGACCTTTGGGAAACCAATATGCGGCATAATTCTTTTACTCCAGCTATCCTCAATGCCAAATGGCATAAGAACTTCAACATTCCAAAACTCACTACTTACTCAGGGAACTCAGATCTTCGAAATTTAACCACTACGAATGGCACATGGATTCATGACGCGCCATCGACACCGTAAACTATAAGTGCTACCCCGTCCTTTTTAGAAACATGGCTCTATCACGGTTCTCTCGACTCCCATCGGGAACCATCTTGACTTTTGACTAACTCGCTAAGGGTTTATTTGCGCAATCCCGAATGCACGTTGCAATGCCCAAAGACATCCTATCAGTCTCGAACATTTACCATGGCACTAGTGAAACACTCAAAAGTTATCCCAAAAGATTCAACATCGCCTTGGCTGAAATCAAGGAACCTACCCCTCAAACTACACTCGCCTAGCTTACAAAGGGCGTTCCACCTGATTCCAAATTCCGAGCATGGATCGATCGAAAGAAACCAAAGATTATGGAAATCTTTTACAAGAAAGCCAACTACTTCCTATGCCAAGATCTAGCATAAAGGAATCGAGCTTCTCGCCTTAACGGCTTACCTCGAGATGAATCCCAGAGCTCCAATGAATCTAATCCCATAGCTCTGCGCAATCCTGCTCACACCGGCAACATCAGAGGTAGTTGCTACAATAAGAGGAAGCATCTTCGATTTTCATCTTTCCAAAACTATACTCCTTTCAATGACACCTTCAAGAACATCTACCTTGCAATTTGCAATGTCTTGCTCTACAAAATGACAAGGCCCAAGAGCCCAACGAACACACAAAGGGACTCTACAGAACACTGTTGATTCCACAACATCTATGGACACAACACAAATAGATGTCGTCGCTTTTAGGACAACATCGAGAAACTCATCCGCAAAGGTCACCTCGAGTAGTACCAACAAGGTCCACCGCATGGGATCTTCGAGCCACTAAATGCTCATCAACGGTCCTAACTAACCAGGGTCTCGACCGATAACTAAACTCCTAGAGATCGTCTCCTCGACACATCACGACTACAACAACAATTACCAACTCGTACACGCAAGCACGCAACACTAGAACAACACCTCGAAGCCATGAATTGCTCTCCAGACTCGAGCCTCGAATCAACGAAGCGGCCGAGTGTAAATAACCCGACTTGAACCTTGAGCCAAAGATGATGCCGAGTATATACAACCCCGTGCCTAAGTCTCCAGACTTTAGGGGAGCCCATTAGCCGAATAAGTGTGACATCAACAACACGTTTGGCTCCATCCAAACCAAAGGGTCTGGATTCGGGCAACACCTGGTGAGTCAACGACTTCCTCAAACTCTGGCCGACTCGAGTCTCTCGGGAGTGGAGTTCGACCAACTCAACCCTGAGTGCAACGCCGAGTCATGTCCCTCGAGCACTTGGGACCACCACCTCCATGATGCGGCGACCCCCGTTGTCGTCATCAAAGATCAGTTCGTGACTCATTCCCACCTTTGCCTCCGTCTACGGAGGCGAAAGGAGAATAAAAAACATGCCTTCTTCTCTGAAGAACGCCTCCTCTTCGCTATGCCATGACCATTATCCTCCATATGATGCTCCGACCAACCTCCATCTTGTTGGGGGCACGTCGGGAAGTACTACTAGAGGCCTATTCGTAAGAAGGACCGAGGCACTAGTCTTCCACCAGACCTGCAATCATCAACTACGATACGGTGATCCCTGATGTTTTCGTTGGAGATATCGGTGTGCAACTCGTTCCCATCTTTGGATCCCTCATCGAAAGAAAAACGGAAATAGAAAGCACGCCTTCTTCTTCAAAAGACACCTCCTCTTCTCCGTATTGTAGCCCTTATCCTCCATTCGATGCTCCGGTCATCGTCCAGTTAGCTGGGGGCACGTCGGGAAGTACTACCGGAGGCCTATTCAGAAGAAGGCCTGGAGGCATCAGTCGTCCACTATCCCTGCAACTGTTTCTACGATATAGTGATCCCTGAGGTCGTCATCGGATATATCGACGTGCGACTCATTTCCACCTTTGCCTCCCTCGTCAGAAGTGAAACGGAAATGAAAAGCATGCGCTCTTCTCCAAAAGACACCTCCTCTTCTCCGTGTGTATCCCTTCTCCTCCATCTGATGCTCCGACGACCCTCTAGTCAGCTGGGGGCACGTCGGGAAGTACTACCGGAGGCCTATTCAGAAGAGGGCCAGGGGACGCCAGCCCTACAATCGTCTTCTACGATGTAGTGGTCTCCAAGGTCGTCGTCTAAGATACTGGCTCACGACTCATACCCACCTTTGTCTCCCTCATCGGAGGAGAAACGGAAATGGAAAGCAGATCCTTGTCCTCTTCGCTGTGTTGTAGCCATTTCTCCTCTACCTGATGCTTCGGCCACCTTCAAATTAGGTGGGGGCACACCGGGAAGTACTACCGGAGGTACTACCACTAAAGGCAAACCAGAGGGTACTATTCCTTCACCGGATCCTGCATTCTTCCAAACACATCCTCTCCGCTACCATGGAGTGACTTTTTGGGAGAAAACCCATCGCATGGAGAAGATAGCCTAGAAATGAAGTCTTGGCACCGTAGAAGTCATCTATGATATCTCTCGATGCTAAGGCTTCATACATACAAGCGTACTAGAATGCGGTGGCGGCCATTAGTTTTAACAACTAAATCAATAGTCATGTCAACCGTCAGTACCATTCTTGGATTGGACCGTGATTACAACATGGTTGGGTAAAGAATTGAACCCCAACACTGACAACTCAATCATATATCCACATATCATGTTCATATACGAGCTATCAGTCCAAATAACTTTGTTTCTCGAATGTAATGCCTATCAGCTATGTTACGTTCGACTTCGATTACAATCCAATCATGCGACGTCACACGACAATCCAAATTTTCTAACTCATCCTTGGGGTCAAAAATAATTTAATAGGTACGCAAGCCCGGGAGCAGCCCTTTATCGATTCCTGCACCGGCATGACCATCAAAGGACCCGAGGCAGATTCCTACCAGTTCTAGCACTGGCATCATCCTCACCGCAGCCTTCGGATCAACAGTCTTAAAAGCATGTCCTCTTTGTAAAGAAGGTGACTCAGAACCAAAGCCTAGGCCACAAAAATTACAAATACTCCATCAGTGTCGAGACTCCACAAAAGTAAACACTTAGGAATGTGATGGCCACCTTTAGCCTCAACAACCAACGACATGTTCATCGCCGACCACCAGTGCTATGCTTGGGTTGATATACGACTACGTAGTAATTGGGTTGGAGACCAAAGCCTGAAGCTAATGATTCTCCCATATGTCCACATCCTATGTGCACATCTGAGTTTCCACTTCAAATAATTCCATTCCTTGAGTGTCACGTCGTAAGGTCACAACACGCCAATCCCGATCCAATCCCGTGATGTCGTGTACCGATCCAAGTTCACTAGCTCAAGCTCGAAATCGAAGAGACAATGTAGCTTGGCTAATTCTCCGGAGTACGAAATTCTATTTTGTATTCCTGCGCGCTCGCTAAGCTATCAGGTCCCTCAAACAAACATCAAGCCTTTGAAAAAACTGGAAGATTTATTAAGTGTATGTGATACGAAGTCCAATCCCGTATTCGCACATACTTGGCGACTTTTCCTCGAATTCCTACTCCCGTTTCCCAAATTCCACGACTCACGTTCTTGAGTGCCAATCCCAGAAACCCTCTCACTTTCCATATCTCTCCTTCCTTCTCTTGGGAACCCAAAAAAAAGTTGGACATCCGAGGTACACAAGCAGCATTTTGTATCCTCCACGCCCTAAGTTGATTTTCTATCCGGATAAGAGAAGAGAGGAAGCAAATACAACCCTGCGATCGGCATGTTCCAAACTTACATTTCGGGGTCGAAATTCGGGATCATACACCAAGCTATGGTCACATTCAATTGCCTTTGAGGCCCCGACTACCAAATCAATCTCGACTCAATGATCACTCGTGTACTCACCAAATGTCCAACTATCTGAGTGCATGCGCTTGGCATTTGGGTTCAACTTCACTTCGAAGGAAAATCTATGTGATCACATGTCACGACATGTGCCAGTTATTATCCCCACAGCGATGTTCGCGTACACGAGTTCTCAAAACATCGACCGTTGGAACCCGCTTGAATCTTTGAACGGTTGTGTACTTATGAATCCAAGTGATTCAGCGAAACACGCCAAACGATCAAGCCACAGTTCAACGATGTTTCGTTAACCACCTTACTCGATCATGCACCAAAGCTATGGCTACTACCATGCATACACGCTTTTGCAATCTCGACCGATCAAACCGACTCGATCTGTTAACTAATTGTATGCTCACAGGCTCAAGTGACCCAAGAGTGCACATCAAACAATCAAGTTTTGATTCAATAGCTTTACGGAAGCTAACTAGCACGATCACACGCCTACAGCATGTTGTTTAATGTCATATTACTTTTCCAACTCGGATCGCATTGCGTAAAACCACGTGCAAACGTATGAGTACATACGTGATTCTAACCCGACAATGAACCATTTGCACTTCTGTGCAATGGAGATTCGGTGAATAACATTTGATTTCTTGAATCGACAGATACTAGATGCCTCAAACTGGTTCCAACATGAGCTACAAGATTCAAATGAGCCAAAACTCTCAACAATGTTAGAATCCCAAACTCATACCAACAGTCTTCAACTATGCATCTCAACCGCTCCGAAGCAGCACACTCCCGGCATATTACTCAGTAAAAAGGTCATGACCAATCACTACGCACATCATGGAGATCTTTCTGACCATCGCCATACTTGTCTTATTTCAAAGCGTGTCCCGTTAATACAAGACATACTTTGGGGGGCAAATGTTAACCGGCATTTTTGTCCGGTTTGCAGAAGTAGTCCAGGCCCACACGACTCGGCCCATTGCGTGGTTCAACGGCCCATAAATGTTGCCAACATCGTCTGGAATCAAGTTAAGATAGGGTCGCGCAAGAATAGTCGAATGGATCGACAAACTGCTCTCGAATAATACAAGTCATGGATCAAGTGAACGCACTCAAAACCGTGTGACCGTATCAAGCAGATAGTGGTTCCAACACTAGAAGACTCGAGTCGGGCCACTGGCAGAATGTCAAATCCTTCGTAGGCGGGATTCATCAGCATTGAAGATTGCTCGCCCGGCACGTGCCGGCCAACTCCAAAAGCTTGCGCATCACGCACCGATCGGTTCCATAATCTAGCCTCGGCTCCACCCATGCCTCGCATCTGTACCTCGCATCACCATGCTTCACATTCGTGCCTCGCATCACCATGTCTCGCACCAATGTGCCCTGGTTCATCTTGCTCCGCATCCTCTATGTTGACACGCTTTTTAGTCAAATCTATCACACGTCAAGAATAACGGTAGAAAACATAAAATGATTCAATCAAAGTCGCAACATATTCAAAAAAGGATTGGAAATGAGTCGATTCATAAAACCTTCGCTAGTGGACTCGGAAAAGATGGTGCAGTGAAAATATGTGATCAACACAGTCCGATTAGCTCAAAATGGTTAAGCGCATCGATTTGATCACGTGGCAAAACTCGCCATACAAAAATATATGGATTTGATTAAACAACAGTGTCACGCACTCAAAAAAAGTTAATTGACACGCATCGATCACGAAAATGATGGTAAATTGGCGAATGCTGATTCGGTGCGTCAAAAACAAATGATCAACGTGTGAAAATCTTGAAAAATTGTATGTTTTACCTTGGTCGATCAATCTGGCAAGCTCAGGCTTGATCCGAACGAAAATAGCCAAAAAGCACATCGGATCACTCAAAAAACACGTGTGCACCCTTGGCTGATCACGCAGGAAAATTAGTCGATTACCAGATCTGGCACTTCGAAAATTAGTGGAAAGCACGGTGGATCAGAGAAAAACCACGTCCGACACTCTGGTTGATCACACCGAAAAAGTGGCACGAAACTTGGTCTGACAACTGATCAGATCCAAAAAAGGGGTATAAAAATAGCTGGAGTGCACTGAGGGATCCGAAGATTTTCACGTGTGTACATCGGTGAAATGTGGTATGAAATTCGGTTGGGCACAGGGATTCGAATCGGATTTGGTAAATTGCCAAGCAGATCTGGCAAAGGTAGAACTCGTGTCGATTATTGTTTTTCACGTGTGCAACATGTGATTTTATGATACAAAAAACTAGATTTGGCAAACACTCTAGAATTGGCAGATCATTTTGGCATGACCCAGTACTCGTGTCGGTCACTATTTTTCATGTGTGCAACAGTTAATTTTTTAGATACGAAATTTTCGATTTGGAAAATGTTCCAGAAAATGGCAGATCACCTTGGCACGGCTCAGAACTCGTGGCAATCACTGTTTTCCACATGTGCAACACGCAATTTTGGTAGATTTTGGGGTTCGAGTTTTTCGAACCCCGAAATATGAAATTCTGCTGTGTGGGTCCCATTTCTCACCTACTCCACTACCAAACTCCACTATAAACACCTTCTCACTTCCAACATCAAAGGGGTTGGTTCTCACTTTGTATTTTGGACTTCTTGGAGCTTCCAAGCTTCATTAATGGTAGCATAGCCTTTGGGGAAGAAGTTGACCCTGGACTACAGATTCTCCCCGTATACCCTGGACTCCAGATTTCCCAGCACAACCCGGACCATAGATTTTCCTGGTACACCCCGGACTCTAGATTTCCTACTCACCTCAGAATCCAGATTTCTTGGTACACTCCAGACGATAGATTTTCCCGATACACCCCAAATTCCAAATTTCTCGGTGCATTTTGGACTCAAGATTTTCCCTGTACACCCCAGACTCTAGATTTCCAAGTACATTCGGACGATAGATTTTCCCAGTACACCTCGGACTCTAGATTTTCCGGTACATCCTGGACTATAGATTTTTCAGGTACACCCTGGACTCTAGATTACCCAGTGCACCCCAGACTACCGATTTTTCCGGTACACTCCGGACTCCAGATTTCCCGGTAAACTCCGAACTATAGAATTTCCCGGTACACCCCGGACACCAGATTCCCTAGTACACCAAGGACTACATTTTTTGGTACACCCTGAACTTTAGATTTCTCGGTACACCTCATACAACGGATTTTTCCGGTACACCCCGAACTCTAGACTTCTCGGTACATCCCGAACTCCAGATTTCCCGGTATACACCGGACTACATATTTTCCCATTACACCCCAGACTTTAGATTTTCCAACTACACCCCAAACTCCAGATTTTCCTAACATACTCTGAACCTCGGCAACTCTCGATACCCCCCGAACCTTGGAGCTTTCCGACTCATCCCGGACCTCGGAAACTCCCGACACCCTCGGGATCTCGGAACCTCCCGACACATCCCGGACCATGGAAACTCCCGACACCCTCCGTACCTCGGAACCTCCTAACACATCCCGAACTTAGGAAACTTCCGACACCCTCCAGACCTCGGAACCTCCCGACATCCTATAGACCTCGGAACTTCTCGACTCATCCCGGACCTCAGAAACTCCCGATGCCGCCTAGACTTTGGAAGTTTCCGGCACGCTCTGGACCTCAAAAACTCCTCGACTACTCCTGACCAACAAGGAAGCTTGACAACAAGGATTTATTGAACATCGACAATCATTGTAACTTCTTGTAATGAAGTCTTACTGTACTTTGTTAAAAGTGAATAAAATCTTTAAAGCATTTAAAGTGGAGGTAGGTTCAATTCAAACTGAACCACTATAAATTACCGTGTCCTTTACTTTCCCGCACATTATTACTGCATCTCCCATACTTTTCCGATTTGGATATTTTGTTTCAAAATTTTGGAACTCTCGGGATTTGACGACAATTTTAGACATACACATAATGGTAGTTTACTTCATTATTAATCAAACAGAAGTAGTTAACTTATTTCTTAACTAAACATAAAACGGTTATTTTCCTTTAAAAGGTTATTTAAAATAAGAATTAACTTTATTAAAAATAAATATCTCGATAATTACCATTAAACACATTTAAATAAAGATTAATCAAATTTTAAGAATATTCAGGAAATTTGAATTACTATTTGTCAAAACCATCATTATTAGATTTACTGAAAACAAATTAATCTAGTAATCAATCTTATTCTACATAGTTGACTTAGTCGACTTGATAACATAAGTTAACTTATTAACTGGTTTCCACTAATACTTTCTCTTAAACTAATTAATAACTTAATTAATTTAATATAATTCCACAAAAATTGTTTTTCGGAAGCAATTAATTTAAATTATTAACCCTTAGGTTAATTTCGGGCTCACTTGCTTATAAACATTTATTTAAAATATAAGAATTTGTCATAACAAATCATTTTATAATTACTTATAAAATCAAATAATAAATATTGACTTTATTTTAATAATTTTCTTATTGAAATAACTTATATGAAAAAGATTTCAAATCTGACTTCAGCTATTAAATAAAGTTTATAACTTCATTTCATTCAGTTCACCTAAAGGTAAATCAACGTCTGAAAATGATGGATTTTTAGACCACCTGCTGCCAATCACTTAATCAATATTGTTTATTGATTAATAGACATCAGTGTTGAATTTAAATTCAGCCCTCAACAACCAAATCATTATTGAAACAGATTGGTTAAATAGTTCATATAATAATATGAAAGCAAATAACATTAAAATATTTAAGGGATCTAGTTGTATCCCTGCAACCTGTTGCTTTCTACATCATAATTAGTATAACTGTTTATATATGCATATAAACAAACAATTAAACTAATCCATTTAAAACAAATTTCCTGCTTAAAAGCAGATAGCGTCAGAGTTTATCCATTCATAGACAGAAATTTATTACTATAACCAAACAGTCCAAGGTTTAAACAATAACCAATCCAAACAACCATTCAAGCAATAACAACTAATCTTCCAAACAATCAACCAGTCATATCATATAAATAAATATCGATTAAATAATAAATATTTGTAACATGATATGATATAAATGGTATTCCAAAAAGTGTAGTTGATAACTCACCAGTCGTTCAATAGATGATTCGGTGTCATTTCATTTAATTTTAAACAGTAGTTTAAAATTAAAAAAGTATGATTAGCTCCAGTCTACTCCAATTTATCATGGCCTTATAGTATTCTTCGATACGGCTCCAACGGACCTTGTTTCGTGTAATTATGTTCACATATGAATAATATACAATTTTTACAAGTTACTAACAATTTAAATGTCATTAATATTAAATTAACCTCTATTTTCCCTTAATCACGTTTTAAAAAAACTCTCATCATCTTCCCGATGCTCAGATTTTGAACTCGGCTTTAACTGCCATTACCATATCATTGCTTCCCCCTATCTCACCCATTCCTTCAGCCTTCACGTAGCAGGTACATTAAACGTGCAAATGTTTTTAGTAAGAAATTCCTCCTAAATTTAACACAAGTTGCTAGACAATCCCACAAACCAAAAAACAGTATTCAAGACTCGAATTGATGCTCCATATTCTCATATCAACCAACCCTAGGCACGGTGTCTCTCTTTTTTTGTGTAACAACAAAGCAGTTCGAACACCATGAAATGCATACGAAAATGTAGAGCAGCTCACTAAGAATCCAAATATTTTTTTTGAAGTTTATTAATTTTTCTTTGAATTATTATGGATTTTCAACGATTACGTTTTATTTTAATGGTGTCGGCGTGATTTCTTCGCTGGTTGACTGATGAATGAGGTAGGGAAGGGTTTAGGATGTTGATGATAATATATAAGGTATGTTGATTAATTTTTTATTCAATTATATTGAATATAATACGTTATTGCTATTTATCATTGGACGTTCTTTATTCGTATGATCACATACGAATTCCATTCACAATGAAAATGAATATCCTACTATAGTTTGACATTCCGGACCCAATAAAACTTATTTCGTCGAAATCTAAGTCCGTTTGCAAAAATAGCGCTACCTCCAGTGTTGTCAGTCTGCTTAGTTAGAGTGGATGAAACACTTTAAACTCCATAGGTGGTGGTCGGTCCACCTTAAAAACCGAATAGCTGATTGTCAACTAAAATCACCTGTACTATACTGATATTTTTTTATTAGTATAAGGTGTTTGCAATCACCTTTAAAACAGGTCGGCTTTGCCACAAAAAAGTTAAAAGTATAAATTAATTCCAAAACAATTGAATTTAATAATAATAAATCATTATTATCGTATATGTTCAAATAAATTAATAATAGCTTCGAAATAAACTAGTTTTAGTTTTAAAATTTACATTTTCGTTTTCAAGTTAAATGGGTATTCAACTTATTTAAAAATCCTTTTATTTTATTTAATAAATCGTTATGGTTCATAAACAATCCCATAACGACTTTCTGAAAATTTGATTTTGCCATAACTCAAAATCTACTAGATGAAATCTTGATTTTTCTCTTTTATTAGAATACTATAATACAATAGATCTGGAAGATTCTTGTTTTAAAGAATTCCAACTTATATTGGATCTTGTATACTCAGTAGAAGGTCCAAACGTAAAAATACGAAGTACTGCGACGCTGTAGGCTTTTTTTAAATCGAATTAAAATTAATACGTTCAGTCTTCATTTAATAAACGAATTCCTTATTATAATTCAAATTAAACTTAATGAGAGATAAAATTATATACATTGATCCATTACGGTCGGAAAATCCAATTTATAAACATAGTTTTGTATTTTTGCATAGGCGTACCTTATATTAGCGTTATTAAGAGAGTTCACTTAATATTCATGCCATTCATGCAAGCGAAACCAAGCTATATAGGTTCATGTACCCATTCATACTCAATTCAAACACCTAAGTCTCAATATGTGAAGCTTAACAACATTCAATCCTTTAACGTCAATAAATCATATAATTTCCAATCGATATCTTGCACTCAATCCATATTATTTTCAATTTGGTTTTAAACCAATTTATTTACTTTCCATGGGGTTTACACTTTTTTTTGCTTCAGTTTATATCAAATTACAACTCAATTCATATCATTTACTTATGAATCATTCCATAAATTTATTTAGCCAAGTTTCCATTCAGTTGCACCCAAAATTCATTTCAACGGATTTCAACAGATTTTAGTTTCCTTAAAATCCCTTCATTTTATTTAATTACACTTAGTTCAATTTTTAATCCATTTGATTCACTTATACTATTTCAATCTATTGAACTTACACAAGTTAAATTTAAATTTTTGATTTTTGGCTTTTATTTCAAACTCTTTTAAAATAATATAAATATATATGCATATATTTATAACCATTGGCAAACCCAAAACATTTGAATTTTTAAAACATGTTTTTCTCAAACACCTTTCCACTAATTAATTTACTACAGTAGCAATCTGTCACTTAGAAACTCGAAAATGAACACCGATAATGTCGTGACCCATTATCATAATTATTTTCCAGTGACTGAAGTGAGTTCAGTGCTTTATCATTTTCAAAATCTATCCAAAGCAATTTTTATTCAAAAATTTATTCAAATAATGTTATATTACTTTATAATACTTCAGAAAATAATTTCTAAACATCTGGGATTATAGTTCCTAAATTCTGGTTTGAATCCAATTTTAATTTAGCTCATTCGTATATTTCATTCTTGTACAAATTCTATTTGATTGTATATAACCACCTCATCATTATAATCTCATTTGATTATAATAATCATCCACATCAATAATTTTCAGAAAAGTATCCCTTTATATCAAAAAATAATTCTAGGTAAAATTATTTCATTTACCCATTTAAAAACAATATTATGTCCAGTCGTCGCGTTCTAGTGTTTAAAAATCCCTATCAATAACGCTGGCTAAACGCATCGATGTGGAATTTATATAACACTCAACAGATAAAAAAACACAATATAAAACATTTTTGAATAACAATGACAAGTATGCTTTCTCATATATATACATAAACATATATATATATATATATATATATATATATATATATATATATTCAAACTCAATATAAGGTATTACTTACCCCATTTCTATTGAGTTACGATACATAGCTAAGTTTATTACCTAACCTTCAACTCTGATACCGACTGTAATGACCAACTTTTTTCGTACAGCTTAAGCCGACATTTAACACACATGTCAAATCAAATGCATAGAAAAGTAGATAATTAGAAGAAAGAAGTTAGAGGATGAGATAATAGATACAAAGTGAAGTTAGAATAGAAGAAAAAGAAGAACATAAACACATCAGAGTCACAGATGACACGAATCTCACAGCAAAACAGATAAAATATAATATATTAATGCTCTTTATATTAAGAGAAAACTAGTGTATATACATGACTACAACATCGGACTACATCAACAAATCAACCTATAAAATGTTGATAAATACAACACAGACAGCAGAAATAAATTAATATGAGAAAACACTAGAACATATCTCAACTTCAACTCCTCTTCTGAAGCTCAAAGCAAATCCAGTGCAACTTGGAAAAAGATACTCGGTCTGGCCCAAGTATTACATATGTGGATCAGTTTGGGATACTTTCAGTGAGATAACTCACATCACAAACAACCTGCTTAACCTTTGAAAGCCTCTTTAAATAAAGGAACTCTTGTAAGACATGACAACACATGAACATGGCACGCGTTTTTACCTTACGATACATAAATCACTTTTTATATCAAAAATCCAGTGTTATTATAATAATGTTTATCGAACCACAAATAAATAAGAATGTAGCTGGAAAGCTTGCATCTCACTTTCCAACGTAGTTGGTATACATCTAAAAGAGTACGACTCATACTAGAGATTGGATTTCCAACAATGACTAGGTATGGAACCACCTTCCAATTAATGTCCACTAGAGATAGAACACGAGTGTTCAACAAGAACATCTTGTAGCCCGACCACACATGACCGACCACTCATTCAACTTGAGTGTATGGAATATATCATCACCACGACTGTTGCCCTTCCAACCGTACCAATTTTAAAGCATATAAAAATGAACATCAATTTCTCTAGATCAGGAGATGTTATACCCTAATGGGTATGACCTACATAGTCATGCTGCCTACCTAATTTTAGTCATTTCTCAGTTGATGAGGCTCGAGGTCACTATTACCTTTTCAGAACAACACATCAAACTTTGAATGCCACATTGTTAAATCTTGTCGGTCACTAATTGATTTCCATAAATATAGTCTGGGTTTTAAGATAAAAGAAGTTACCTTCTCTGCTACCAAAATTGGTATATTTGTAAAAATCAATGCATGTGATTCTAGGAAATACTCTGTCAAACATTCATCCATACCAGTTTGTCCTGGGACTGAACGGAACTGAAGATACTCCAGAACGACGGAGTTACTGCTACGAGTATAATCCTGGTTATTTACCAGAGACATCAGCAAGCAACCCTCTACCTCTGAAGATTTATGTCTTTAAATATAATTGTGACACCCCTCGTCCGTTAATGTCACTCATTAAGAGAATGCACTAAGTTTCGTGAAGCGTTATATGTAAATAGAAACATTACAAGACGGATATAAAATAGCAGCGGAATTTAAAACTTTTATTAAGCAGAAAACATCGTGGTTCAAAACATAGTTACATCACAAGTCTGAAATGCATAAACCCAGTACATCAATTTAAAGCTTCTGTCTTGTACTTAAATCATTAGAGTTCAATAATAAAAGAAGCATAATCCCCCAAAAGGTAGCCATAGTAGAGAGATATGAAATCAAGTAGTACATCTAAGCATCTCTAAGCAGGATGAAAGCAGAATCCTGATCAAGCTTGAGTATTCCCACCTTGAGAACCTGAAGGGGAAACGGAAAAGAAAGAAGAGGAAACAAAATAGGTCAGACATAAAGTCTGGCGAGTCCAGTTACTTTTAGCATACAAATAAGTAAAAGTATCATGACAGGCATATAAACTGGAGAGATAGATAACAACATAATAAGGCAGGTATGACAAGGTAAACAGGATAAACATGATAGAATATATTTCGCTTCTCTAGTACTTTCTCTTTCTCTGCACCAATTCTAGTGTCATATGAACAAGATGATCCCCAACAAGTATAAGATGGTAGACTTAGGCGTACTTCTAGTAAGAGGTTTAACCCCATACAATAACAGGAAACCCAACTGAACATACCGGAGTTACCCCTAAGGATAATAACGGGCTCCTAAACATACTAGAGTCTAGATTTACCCTAACCACTACTCCAATCGATCGGCTCCATACTCCGTAAATACCCTGTGCTGGCCCCACAGTAGGACGTATCACTTCCTCAAGTGGCAACCCTTCATTTCCAGAATGTGCACAACCATATCTACTGATGCTACATCATATTGATTCCCTTAGCAAGCCGGATCCATGCACGCACATGACTCCATTGATTTCCTGTTCTGTCGACATCCTCACCCAGGTGACCTCTTATAATCAGCTCAGTAAGCATTCCCCGACTCCGACCTAGTTCGGAGTACTCGTATGATACCTATATGGGTTACTAACTGAAACGGATCCCACACACAAGATAATACAAGCTCCCTCTAGGCTTGCATCTCCACTACTAGGATTTCAACAGGTTATGCCTAACAGTCCAACATGTAAAACAGGTTAAGTTTTCGGGTCTATGTATGTAAATATTACCCTACCGCCACAAAACTTACTTAACCCCCACTGATCCAAGCAAGTTTACTTAACAAAGTTGTATAACTCCATCGTATAAAACAGATAAGTTTGTGGGCCTATATATATAAATATTACCCACCGCCACAAGATTTACATAACCCTCCCACTGATTCAAATAATTTTACTTAACCCCTACTCAAGTTAATAGGTTCATAAAATCCTTATGGATCCAAACAGGTTAAGTATTACCAGTTCATTACCATTCATTCATTTATGGTTTTAATGCGCTAGACCTCCCATATTGAGCCTACAACTTGTGGATGTTGGATATGTCGGTTGGGTCCGGGCAGACTTCTTCCACAAGTGGGCTTAACCTCGTGTCTTGGCACATTTTGTATTTATGCACTTAGACCCCTCACATTAGATTCACCACTTGTGGTCGCTTTATATGCCGATCGTGTCTGGGCAGACTTCTACCACAAGTGTAATTTAACGTCGTGTCTAAGCGCGGTTACAGTTTCTAATTATTGTAAATCTAGGCATTTCCATTGTTAAACAATTATACCAATTTCATTATAATTTTCATGCCCCTTTTCCAAGTCATATTTATCATGTACCATATTCCCCAAATTTAAGATCTAAATCATAATTTGATTTATGACCCAAATCCATATTCATCTATTCCATTCAAGTAATTCTAAAATTTCTCGATACAAGTTATGCCCTAATTTTAACGTTTTCCCCTCGTTCCCTATTTCAGGTGTTCGCATATTTCAGCGGTGTGCCTAGGCTTGAAGGTAGCCTGACTATAAAATAAAAAGGGAAAAGAAGAAGGGAAGAGAATAGAAATAATCATAATAACAAGATTGACTTATGACGGCAAAAATAGGCATAGCAACTAATACGCATACATTGGCAAAATTGGGCATAGCAACAAGACAGGCATATAGGAACATATCCGATGAACATATGATAGTAGAATTGATTAGGCATAGTGTCATGGTCATAAACATGCATGATGAGATCTAATCAGTGAATTAGATATACAGATAATGGCAGATCTGACATGATAAATAGGCATAGGCTTAGATCCAATTCATAGTCATGTCAAAATAACTTAGGTACACAGGTTATGGCGGATCTGATATGATTCAATTAGTCATAGGCTTTGATCCAATCCATAAACATGCCAAGATTAACTTTTAAGTATTTAGTTCTAAAAATAACGTAGACTCGCTGTGATTGGATCTAAGAAAAAGAAGAATTGATTGTAGATGTAGATGCACAGATCTCTGAATTTGAATAACTCTAGTTTTTGAAGAAGAATAGGCTATTTTATTCAAGGCAAAGGCAGTATCTAGTTCTCCATTGTTTTTTGTGTGTATAAACAAGAGAAATGGGGTCCTATTTATAGCCTAAAGCCAACGAACCAATCCAAGAATTCAGTCCAGATTCAGAATTGCGAATCTGCCTAGATCCGTACGGGGTTAGCCCCCCTTTGGGTGTCGACCCTAAGCCTGAATCGGTCGGTTCCGCTTCAATGTTTTTTTTTCTTTTGAATATTTGATTTGTTTTTATATATATATATAATTCTCTTGCGCGTATGTAAACTTCTAGGCTTAATAACTTCTTCATACGTTGTCTGTTTCACTCAAACTCGAGGTCTATCTTAAGCAAAATTCCGAGATGAACGCAATGGTGCAGTCTATTTTACTTAATTCCCAATATTTAATTAAGTATTCCTTAATTTATCATTTTAATGTGTTATAAAATTACGGGGTGTTACATTCTCCCTTACTTAAGGGATTTCATCCCCGAAATCTCCAAGTTAAGAAGAATGTATATCCTAACATCCAACATCCATTTACTCATCCACCAATCACAGGCACCTATTGTCCTTAAAATATTTCTAATGCTTATATGAACATGTGAAAATGTGCGTGGGTGTATATGTCCCTATGCTAATGCGGAAAATCAAGCAGTGTACTGATTCAGTCGACCTCCTTAATGCAATGTATGTTAGTGCCATGAATCCAACATGTATGCAAATAATCCTAATATACCATGTAAATGCTATATGTGTGCATAATCATCCTTTTAAATGCAACATCCATTTGATGATACACCCACTTTCATCCATTCGAAGAAGAAAATATGCACACGCATCCATATGCAGTATGAGAGTGATTGAGTTGATATAGTGCCTAATGTGTGTGCATATGCATTCACAAGCAACCACTAGCAAACACTTGCATCCATCAAACACAACACGTCTCAAACACATGTTTACATCCATGGGTTACCTACCTAAAGGTCGAAGATTCGATCGATAAGATACAGACGAATGAAGAAACAAGTACGAATACAAAGCTTTGGAAAAGAAGTTAAGAACACACCCTTGAAAAGAAAAGGGTACGAACTATGAATCTTGTCTTCAGTCTCCCAAGCTGCATCCTCATGGCTATCTCCCCACTGAACTTTCGTCAACTTGACCTCTCGGTTGCGTAGCTTCTTAACCTCTGATCCAAGAATACGGGTACGAACTCGTCTAACTGTCGCTTCCCGTTCCACCTTTACTTCCTCAATCATACTTGTCTCAACTACTTCTGCTGTATTTTCACAAATGAACATCCGCTAACCTCTATGGTAGTTTCACCCTATAAGCCATTTTACCTATTCCTTCCATTATGGGAAATGATCCTACTAACTTGGCGCCAGTTTCCCTACAGATCCAAAGCTAACCATATTCCTCAAAGGCGATGCTTTGATGAAACCATGTCTCCCACCTCAAAATCAATATCGGTCCGTGTATAACTCGATCCTTTCTCTAAGCAGATACTGTCGCCAAGTCTTAAGCGCGAATACTATAGCAGCTAATTCCAAAACATGTGTAGGGTAGTTCTTCTTGTGAACCCTCAAATGTCTACCCTCGTAACATATTACCCTTCCCTCCTAAACTGCAACTACTTTTGCGGGATCCCCTACTATCCCATCCTTAGAGACCATATGCCCTTGAAATCTCACTTCCTTTCCCCAAAAATGGCATTTGGAGAATTTTTCCTTAAGTCGATGCGTTCGGAGAGTTTTCAAAACCTCCTTTAATTAGGGCATGCTCTTCCTCGCTCTTCGAGAAAATCAAGATGTCATCAACAAAGACCACAACGAAATTAGTTAGGAACTCCCGAAAACACCCTACTCATCAGATCTACAAAATAGGCGGGTGCATTTGTCAACCCAAAAAGGCATGACGAGCTACTCGAAGAAACCATCTAGAGTTCTAAAAGCGGTCATGTCTATACTGTCCTCGACCACCCTCAACTGATGAAACCCCATGGCCAAGTCTAACTGAGATAAAATAGATGCACCAACGAGATGGTCAAACAGATCATCTATCCTCAGGAGTGGGTACCTATTCTTCTTAGTGAGTTTATTCAACTCCCTATAATCCACACATAAGCGAACCATCCGCCTTAGTTACAAATACTACTGGAACAACTCATTCAGATATGCTTCGCCTAATAAACCCCTTCTCAAGTTGCCCCTCTACTTGCTTGCTGAGCTCCCTCCTTTCTCTTGGAGCCATATGGTGCACAGGCAATGCAATTGGTTTTGCATTGTCTACCAAGAATATACGAAAATCAATCTCGCGCCTTGGAGGTAAGCCCCGAAGCTCCTCAGAAACATCAGGTTACTCACGGACTACTGGTACAGATCGTAGATCATTGATAGATGCATCAAGCGACTCTAGGAAATTAATCATGACAGACCCCTTAAGGTTACAAGAAATCTCAAGGGTCCTCCCATGGCAAGTCAAAAGTCTAACGACCCTCCTCTCACAATCTAGAATGGAAGCATATATGGCTAGCCAACCTATCCCTAGAATCAAAACATAGCCCATGAAACAAGATATGTGTTGCACTCAAACTCGACTCCTAACACAGATACTCTCAAACCCTAACAAATCATAGACAAATGAGCCGTACCACCAATGGGGTTTGAGACAACTATGGGATCCAAAACCATACTAGTACTAAGGTGCAGAGACTTAACCACAGAGTCAGATATAAAAGAATGCGAAGTGCTAGAATAAAAAAAAGAGTTCTAATAGAATTGTTGGAAAGAGAAATAAAGCCTTCCACGAAAACTTTTCTACCTCTATCTGGTGCACTAGCCATGAGAGCATGCACTTGCCCTCCAAAAGATCCTGCCCCTTAGCCTTGTCCTTGCTTCTTCAAGCAATCCTTAGTAAGATGTCTGACCTCTCCACAATGGAAACAAGCGTTCTTCCTTTTTCTGCAATCTTTACTTACATGACCCATGCGTCCACAATTAAAACATTTCCTCTTATCTCGAGCTTTGTCATTCTTTCTGCCCTTCTTTTGTGTTTCCTCAACCTTAGCCTCTTTGTTTTCATCTTTATCTTCCTCGTGCGTTAACGCCATATCAACGAGCTTCTCAAAAGTGGCTCCCATCGGAATATGAGACATAGCCAACCCATGGAGGGGTTCATTTAATCCTCTAGCAAACCGCAAAGCTTTCTTATGCGGGGTATCCAGTAGCTCTAATCCGAACCTTGCCAGTTGATTAAATTTGTTACCATACTCTTTGATAGTCATACCTCCTTGCTTAAGAGCCAAAAACCTTTCCATTTGCATGCTTTTCTCAGCTTGAGAAAGAAACTTCATTTCAAGCCTTTACCGAAAATAATCCCAAGTGTCCACTGGACGCCCTACTTGAGTCACTTCCCACCAGAATGAAGCCTCATCTTTCAGCAGCCAAGCGGCTAATTGAATCTTCCTACGATCGTCAGCGTCAAAAATTCCAAACAAATCCTCCGTCTCTTTAAGCCAATTCCTTGCCTCTATGAAAGTTTCTGTTCCTCGGAATGGATTTCCACTCATAGCATAGAAATCTTTGCAAATCTTAGATAAATTACCTGCTCGTGGAGGAGGAGGATGAGGAACAGCGGGTGCAGCTGGGGGAGGAACGTCTACTTGGCAACCGACAGGCGCCGTGGCCTCTAGATACCTACGGAACCAGCCTGGTATCGTGACCCCCTCAGGAATATTAAGTTCCCCAGACATGCTGAAAAGAAAGGAAAAAGGATTCAATCAGAGAATCGAGAGATATAACATATGGCTTTGGGGAATATGTTTTTCAAAAAAGACTTTTCTTTTGAAAATGCTTTCTTTGAAAACCCTTTTTGAAAATAATTTTCAAATATCATTTATCTAATCTGGTAACCTTTAGCTCTGATACCAAGTGCGACACCCCACATCTGTTAATGTCACTCGTTAAGAGAACGCATTAAGTTTCGTGAAGCGTTATAGGTAAACAGAAACATAAACATTACAAGACAGGTATAAAATAGCAACGGAATTTAAAACTTTAATTAAGCAGAAAACATCATGGTTCAAAACATAGTTACATCACAAGTCTGAAATGCATAGAACCCAGTACATCAGTTTAAAACTTCTGTCTTGTGCTTAAATCATCAGAGTACAATAATAAAAGAAGCATAATCCCCCAAAAGGTAGCCATAGTAGAGAGATATGAAATCAAGTAGTACATCTAAGCATCTCTAAGCAGGATTAAAGCGGAATCCTGATCAAGCTTAAGTATTCCCACCCTGAGAACCTGGGGGGAAACGGAAGAGAAAGAAGAGGAAACAAAATAGGTCAGTCATAAAGTCTGGCGAGTCCAGTTACTTTTAGCATATAAATAAGTAAAAGTATCAAGATAGGCATATAAACTAGAGAGATAGATAACAACATAATAAGGTAGGTATGACAAGGTAAACAGGATAAACATGATAGAATATATTTCGCTTCTCTAGTACTTTCTCTTTCTCAGCACCAATACTAGTGTCATATGAATAAGATGATCCCCAACAAGTATAAGATGGTAGATTTAGGCGTACTTCTAGTGAGAGGTTTAGCCCCATAAAATAACAGGCAACCCAACTGAACTTACCGGAGTTACCCCTAAGGATAATAACGGGATCTTAAACATACTAGAGTCCAAATGTACCATAACCACTACCCCAATCGATCGGCTCCCTACTCCGTAAATACCCTGTGCTGGCACCACAGTAGGACATATCAGTTCCTAAAGTGGCAACCCTTCATTTCCAGGATATGCACAACCATATCTACTAAAGCTACAGCGTCTTAATTCCCTTAGCAAGCCGGACCCATGCACAGACATAACTCTTGGTTTCTGCGCTGTCGACAACCTCACCCAAGTGACCTCTTATAATCAGCTCAGTAAGCGTTCCCCGACTCCGACCTAGTTAGGAGTAATTGTTTGATACCTATATGGGTTACTGACTGAAACGATTCCCACACACAAGATGATACAAGCTCCCCTAGGCTTGCATCCCCACTACTAGGATTTCAACAGGTTATGCCTAATAGTCCAACATGTAAAATAGGTTAAGTTGTGAGGCCTATATATGTAAATATTTCCCCACCGCCACAAGATTTACTTAACCCCCACTAATCCAAGCAAGTTAACTTAACAAAGTTGCATAACCCCAACGTATAAATAGGTTAAGTTTGTGGGTTTATATATATAAATATTACCCACCGCTACAAGATTTACTTAACCCTCCCACTAATTCAAAAAAGTTTACTTAACTCCTACTCAAGTTAACAAGTTCATAGAATCCTTATGGATCCAAACAGGTTAAGCATTACCAGATCATTACTATTGATTCACTTATGGTTACAATGCGCTAGACCTCCCACATTAGGCCTACAACTTGTGGATGCCGGATATGCCGGTTGGGTTCAGGCAGACTTCTTCCACAAGTCGGGCTTAACCTAGTGTCTTGGCATGTTTCGTGTTTATGCACTTAGACCTCTCACATTAGATTCACCACTTGTGGTCGCTGGATATGCCGGTCTGGGCAGACTTCTACTATAAGTGTAATATAACCTCGTGTCTAAGCGCAGTTACAATTTCTAATTACTATAAATCTAGGCGTTCCCATTATTAACAAATTATACTGATTTCATTATAGGTTTTCATGCCCCTTTTCCAAGTCATATTTATCATGTACCATATGCCCCAAATTTAAGATCTAAATCACAATTTGATTTATTATCCAAATCCATATTCATGTATTTCAATCAAGCTAAGCCCAAATTTCCCAATACAAGTTATGCCCCAATTTTAATGTTTTCCCCCTCGTTCCCAATTTCAGGCATTCGCATATTTCAGCGGTATGCCTAGGCTCGAAGGTAACTTGGATATAAAGTAAAAAGGGAAAAGAAGAAGGGAAGAGAACAGAAATAATCATAATAACAAGATTGACATATGACGACAAAAATAGGCAAAGCAACTAATATGCATACAGTGACAAAATTGGGCATAGTGACAAGATAGGCATATAGGAACAGATCTGATGAACATGTGATAATAGAACTGATTAGGAATAGTGTCATGGTCATAAACAGGCATGATGAGATCTAATCAGTGAATTAGATATACAAATAATGGCAGATCTGACATGATAAATAGGCATAGGCTTAAATCCAATTCATAGTCATGTCAAAATAACTTAGATACACAGATTATGATAGATTTGATATGATTTAATTAGTCGTAGGCTTAGATCCAATTCATAAACATACCAAGATTAACATTTAAGTATTTAGATCTAAAAATAACATACACTCACTGTTATTGGATCTAAGAAACAAAGAATTAATCGCAGATGTAGAAGCACATATCTCTGAATTTGAATAACTCTAGTTGTTGAAGAAGAATGGGCTATTTTAATCAAGGCAGAGGCAACAATTAGTTCTCCATTTTTTTGGGTGTGTAAATACAAGAGAAATCGGGTCCTATTTATAACCTAAAGAAAAAGAACCAAGCCAAGAATTCTGTCCACGTTCAGAATTTAGAACTTGCCCAGTTCCGTATGGGGGTCAACCCCCTTTGGGTGTCGACCCCGGGGTCGACCCCAAATAGCCTAGGTCGACCCCCAGAATCGGTCGGTTCCCCTTCTGGGGATTCCGCTTCGTTGTTTTAAAAAAAAAATCTTTTGAATGTTTGGTTTTTTTGTATATATATATATAATTCTCTTGCGCATAGACAAACTTCTAGGCTTAATAACTTCTTCATACGATGTCCGTTTCATGCAAACTCGGAGTCTATCTTAAGCAAAATTCTAAGACGAACGCAATGATGCAGTCTATTTTACTTAATTCCCAATATTTAATTAAGTATTCCTTAGTTTATCATTTTAATGTGTTATAAAATTATGAGGTGTTACAATAATCATCCTGCAAGTTAGCTTTCAAAAAAGCTGATACGTAGTGGTTTTGGGTTCATTTCTCATCCCGGTCTCTTTGAACTAATTCATCAATAGTCAAAAGAAATATTGATAGTGGGGATTTTAACTATCAAATCAATAATAGTACAGATAGTACTTTAGCAGCTCAAGCCCTTTTATTAAAATTATTCATTAAAAACCAGTTCATTGATTCTTACAAATCGATTTCCATATTCTTATCTCAACTGGATAATCATATTCTCAAATCTCTTCTGTTTTAGTTACTTTAAAAACAATAATCATAAAATTATTTCTTTTAGAACAACATATTCCAAAACTCATCTCTTTATTTTCTTTACCTTAAAAATATCGTTATATTTTCACAAAACCCTTTTTTATTTCCTCTGTTTTGGGAATATAACTATATATTCACAATACCCTTTCCATTTCCTTTATTTTAGAAAATATTGCTATATATACATAGCCAATTAGTATAAACTAAATTACCAAACCTTATATGAGTTAGCAGTGTAATTCAATCATTGTTTTTATGTAAAACTAAACGGTTTTATTTAACTTCAGACTTTATAGATTAAATTTTATAGTAACGCTTATAGGAATAATAAATAAATTTCCAATATTTACTTTCGTTTCAAACTCGTATAACCTCTCGTTTATATTAACACGAAAATCATAGTTATTTAGAAAATAGTGTCATATACTTAACTGAAGGGTATAAGTATAATCACGCTTCATATCCGGGTTAAAAATGTCAAATAATACCTTACTTACTTTAAAACCCAATAGTTTTATCTAAATTTCTACATCTTGTAAATTAAAATTCCAATACTCCTCTTATGGAAATAATAACTATTTCCAATATCTTTACCATTATAAACTAGAACCATCTCTTGAAAATAATGAAGTCGTTCAAGTTTGGGTATTCTGTTACCTCTCAGACCTTGATCGACAATGTTTTTATCTTAAGATAGATAAAACTTTGTAACATAAAAGATGATATTAATAATAATATCGCAAGTCTCATTTACTTTTTAATTCAAATATGATTTTATAAACCATTTGCATTTGAAAGATCAACGTTCACTTATAATTACTGATCTTATTTAACTCATTTTATACACATTTATTAAAACACGATCTTTATCTTCAAAACTTCTTTTAAATGATTGTTTTATAACTTGGATTTATTGCAAAACCCATTTACTAATCCTTTATTCAAAAATCATTTAACATATTATTATAATACTTAATTTGGGTTTTTATTACTAAAATCTATTACCAAATTCTTTACCCCCAAACCTTTAATCATTCTTCCTTTGTATCATTGAAAATTTCTTCCCAGTAAAATCCTTTTACTTAATTTCATTATTAAGTAAACGCTTATATAAACACATTGCATTAGTCTAATCCACTTTTATAAACACTGTTTACAAAACTTCGATTCTATTATAAATAGAATAAATTTATCAAAACCCTTAAAAGTTTTACTTCAAAACTTATTTTAGTTTTACCTTTATAAACTTTCTTTTCCATTACAAACATTTCACTTAATTCAATTCTTAAGTAACCGTTTATTTAAAATCATCTCCTTAGCTTTGACTCCATTTTTATAAACTTTTTGTTTATAAAACTTGGATTTATTTCCAAATCCCTTAACCAAAATCCTTTACTAGATCCAACTAAACTTTTGTCACAACTTGATTGCCTTCTTAAATGATTTTAATTAAAAAGGTAATCACTTTAATTATTATTAATTAAAATAATAATTAATTTAAACATTAACCGAAGTAAAGTAGTTTGCTTTATTATTAATCAAACAGAAGTAGTTAATTTCTTTAATAACTAAGATAAAATAGTTATTTTCCCTTAAAAATTTATTTAAAATAATAATTAACTTTATTAAAAATAAACAACTCGATAATTATCCTTAAACACATTGAAATAAATGTCAATTGACTTTTAGGAATATTCATGAAATTTGAATTACTATTTGTCAAAACCATTCGTATTAGGTTAATTGAAAGGAAAAAAAATCTAATAATCAATCTCAATTTGCATAGCTGACATAGTCAACTTGATAACATCAGTTAATTTTGTTAACTGATATCCACTTGTCCTTCCTCTTAAATCAATTAATAACTTAATTAATTTAATATAATTCCTCTAAATTGTTTCCTGGAAACAACTACTTCAAATTATTAACCCTTAGGTTAATTTCGGGCTCACATACTTATAAACGCTTATTTAAAATGAAAGAATCTATCATAATAATTCATTTTATAATTACTTACAAATTTGAATAATAAATATTGACTTTCTTTTAATAAAATTTTATTTAAAATAATTTATATGAAAAAGATTTCAAAATCTGGCTTCGGTTATAACATAAAATTTATAACTTCATTTCAGCCAATTCACCTAACAATAAATCAACGCCTTAAAAATTGGATTTTTATGCCATCTGTTGTTAATCACTTAATCAATATTGTTTACTTATTAATTGACATCAATGTTGAATTTCAATTCAACACTCAACAACCAAATCATCGTTTAAATAGATTGATTAAATGGGTCATATAATAATAAAATAAAAGCAAATAACATTAATATATTTGAGAAATCTAGTTGGACCCCTCCAACCTGTTTCTCCCTACATCACAATTAATATAAAAGTTTATATACGTATATAAATAGACAATTCAACTAATTCATTTAAAATGAATTTTCTTCTTAAAAACAGATAGTGTCAGGTTTTATCCGTTCATAGACGGAAAGTTATAACTATAACCAAACTGTGACACCCCACGTCTGTTAATGTCTCTCACAAAGGGAATGCATTAAGTACTGTGAAGCGTTATAGGTAAACAGAAACAGAATAATTACAAGACAGATATAAATAAGATAACAGCGGAAATTCAAATTTTTATTTCAAACACAAACCATACATCGTGGTTCAAAATACTGTGAGTCTCGAAAACCATTACAACAACATAACTTTTGTCTTTTAACATCAGAGTACATAAATACTTAAAAGAAAACATAATTCCCCAAACAAAAGAGATAAAGCCATAGTGGAGATAAAAACTTGAGCCATACTTTGAAAGATGCTCTCGTAAGAAGATATCTGAGTCCTGACTAAGCTTGAGTGTTTCCTCCCTGAGAACCTAGGGGGAAATGGAAGAAAGAAGGAGAAACAAAAGGGTCAGACATAAAGTCTGGCGAGTCTAGTTACTTTTAGCCAGTAAATAAATAAAAGTTGCATGATAGGCATATAAAGTGGATAAGAGAGATCACTACATAAATGGCAGGTATGACAAGGTCGACAGGATAAGGTGTATACATTTATCTAATGATTATTGTGCACTATTACTAGTATAACCAGAATGAGATGATCCCTTCCACTATGAGGTGGTAGAATTAGGGCATTCGTCCAAATGTACCTTAACTACTACCCTAATCGATCAGCTCCCTACTCCGTAGATACTTTGTGCCGGTCCCACGGTAGGATGTATCACTTCCTAAAGTTTCAACCCCTCACTGATATGCTCAACCCCATATCTATAGGCGTCACGGTCGTCTTATCCCCCTCTGCCCGGCTCATGCATGCATATGGCCCGGTCGGTTTGCGTAGCCCACAACGTCCTTCACGTTTGGATCTCTTACAATCAGTCAGTAAGCATGCTCCCAATCTGCCTAGTACGGGGTACTTTGTTTGATACCTACTCCGGGTTATTGACTGAAATGGGTCCCACACAATATGATACAAGCTCTCCCCTTTGTCTTGTATCCCTAATAGGTTTTCTTCGGCTATGTATACCACTACGTGTCTTTAATTACATACCCCTATTATTTTTACAATTTATGCTTACCCTAAAAGGTGTCTTTAATTACATAACTTTATTATTTCTTCTGGTTATGTATACCACTAGGTGTCTTTAATTACATAACCTTATCGGGTTAAGTTTGTGGGCCTATATATATATATATATATATATATATATATATATATATATATATATCACCCGCCCCCTCTAGATTTGTTTAACCCATCCACTATCCAACCAATTTTACTTAACCCAAATTTTAGTTCACAATCATACAATCCCTATGGATTAGATTTGGTTAAGTAGTCCAATTTATTACCATATCCATTTATGGTTTATAATGGGCTAGACCTACCACATTATGCCTACAACTTGTGGATGCTGGATATGCCTATCGGGTCCAGCAGTCTTATTCCACAGTTGGGCCTAACCTCGTGTCTTAGCCCGATTCGTATTTGCGCCTTTAGACCTCGCACATTAGGTTCAACAATAGTGGCTGCTGGATATGCCGGTCGGGTTCGGGCAGACTTCCACCACTAATGCAACCTAACCTCGTGTCATAAGTGCAATTGCAATTCCTAATTGTTATAACTAGACATTCCATTTTTACTCAATTCTTACCTATGTCTTAATAGGTGATTATGTCCCCACTTTTGCCCCCTTTTGAATTATATGTCCAACTCATGTTTATATTCAAATTATGTCAATATTAACCTTTTTCCCTCCCCGTTCCCTAACTAGCTGTTCGCACAATTTATGGCATGTATAGGCTAAATATTATCCTAATCATAAATGATAAAAAGGGAAGGTAATGGAAATATGACAAAGGTGAATGTTCTAGCATAACTAGCATAAACATATACTAACATGGTGAACATGACAACATCTAAATTTAATTTAGATGTCCAATAAGTTCTGATCTAATATGAGAAGCACAAAGGGGGATCCAAATAATGGACGAGATCTAATTAATAATTTAGGTGTCCACATAATATAGATCAAATAGGTAAAAGTAGATCTAACAAAATTATAATATGGACATAAAACAGATCTAACATAATTAGGATGACATTATAGCATGTTTAGATCTAAATATGGATTCACATGTCAAATTTACAACATATCTAAGTTGATCACAATATGACATGTTTAAGGTGATTTACGTAAAGAATTAGATCTAACCAATGTTGTAACTGTCCAAATTAACAGATTTACATTAACCACAATATAGTTACAAATCAAGATGCAGAAGTGTGACACTCCATCTACATTAAGGTCGCTAACAAAGGGAATGCCTTAATTTTGGTGGAGCGTTTATTGTGTATATAATAGAAAAGTAAACAAGACAGATAAATATATTGGTACTTGGAAAGTAAAAACAACTTTTATTGTAGCGGAGAAATAGTTTGGTTACATCACATCAAAAACCAACTACAAAACCAAATACACTTATTATCCATCTTGACAAATAAGTTCTGAGTACATAAAATAAAAGACATAACCCCAACATAAAATAGCCATAAATAAGATAAGATGAACTTTACTTCAGCAATCCAAGAAGCTTCCAAAAGAAAGAGATAAAGCTGTCCAAATCAAGCTCCACTAGTACTAGTCCCACCCTGAGAACCTAGGGGGGAGGAAGAAAAGAGGTGGAAACAAAGAGGGTCATATATAAAGTCTGGCAAGTGCAATAACTTTAACAATATAATCATTAAAGTAACTAGGATAAGGCATAAGCTGGTAAATATGGACATGACTGTGAACAAATGGGCATGACAAAGCAAACAAAGGAAATAAGCTGAACAAAGATAACTTGAAGGTGCACCTAATCACTATAAGATAATTACTACATTGCACCACACCAAACACCCTAAAAGTTGATCCCGCCTACAGAACTTAATAATGATAATGGTAGTTTCGTGTACCCCTAGCTGCCTTCATAGGTGCCATCTGCCCCTATCCCCACTAGTTGTACCCACTACCCCCATTCGATCGGCTCCCTAACTCGTAGATACCCGTGCTGGCCCCATAGTGGGGTGTATCACTCCCCAAAGTTGCAACCCGATACCACCAAAGATGCACGGCTTATATCTACACGATGCAACAACGTCTTACTTACCAGCCCGGGCCCACGCATGCACATGACCCCGTTGGACTTGCGTTGCCACCGCTAACCTGTTTTGACCTCTTACAATCAAATCCAGTAAGTGTGTCCCATCATCGACTTGGGTCGAGCTCACAAAGATAGTTAATGGGTTACTGGTTTGAAAAGGGCCCCTCATGCATGACACAAGCTTTCCGCCTATGCTTGGTCCCCACTAAGGTTTCCCAATTAACCCCATTTTTATTCATGTCTTCTTACATGTTTCAACTCGGTTAAGTGCAACTAATCATATTTCACATGCCACCCAAGGCACCCACTTAACCCCCTCATGTCCCACCACATGTTTATCTGGTTAAGTGTTACTTAATTCATTAGAACCGTAACCTTGTAAAGACCTCCCACATTAGACTGGCATTTGCGGTTGCTGGATTTGTCGGGTGGGTCCGGGCTGTCTTATACCGCAAACGAGCCTAACCTCATGTCTTTACAACTGTTACGCATTTAATTCATGCCTTTGACCTCTCACATTAGACTGGCATTTGTGGCTGCTGGATTTGTCGGGCAGGTCCGGGTAGTCTTACACCACAAAAGAGTCTAACCACGTGTCTTAGGCGGTTTATTATTTCACATCTTTATTTAACCCCAAAGTGGATTAATATCCCTATTCAAATTTGTCAATAAATTCCAAATATACTTATGTCCATGATTGTCACCTAAATTATGTCCATTTATTTCAGGTATACAAATTATACCATTATTGCCTCAAATTAATGTATGCCTTTTAAGGCCATTACCTGCCAATTCTCAATATGTGTATATTCAATATTACCCCCATCGTCCCCACGTTGTTTGTTCGCTTATCATGACATATACATACATACATACATACATATATATATTAGTCTAGCAATTAGTCTAACACATAAGGGAATAAACATCGCAAATTTGCATAACACACTGAGTGGATCTAACTTGCATATAAGGATTACAACATAACTTGCATAAACTTTGTATTGTCATGAATCTAAAATAGACCCAAAGGTGTGAACTTGCATATATGTATATAGTTTTCACCCAAACTTGCATAGGCCATAGTCACAATCTTGCAAAAACTATGTATGTCATAGATCTAAACCTAAAGGTGTAAACTTGCATATATGTGGATCCAATTTCTACCTAATCTTGCATATAGTCATTTTACTTGGTTCACATGTAAACTTGTGTACAATTCACATAGAAACTAGCATATAATCTACACCCAAACTTGCATATAAAATGATGTCAAACATGAATCGAGTTGAACATAGGTGATTGGGACAATAAAAACTATCATTATGAACAACTAGCATATATTCACAAAATATCACATTTTTCCAATGTTTCACAAACATGGCCATATAACCCAAATTATAACTCAACCTAATTAACTTGTTAATTATCTTATTAAAGAAATCGAACTCACAACTCAAAGAAGGTCTTGAGTTCTGGGATCTGCATTCTGAAATTGATTTAGCTCGCCTTTGAAGTAGACAAATTCGTTATTGTTGTTGTTATAGACTTGAGCTGAATTGAGTTGATTAGCTTTTCTTTGCTCCTAGTTGGTGGCGGCTACTCTAAGTTGTGGGGTGATAGCATGACGGCCATGGTTCTAATTTTTATTAGGTTTAGGGTTTGAGTCTACATGTGTTTATATAGAGATTAGGATTAATTTAGGCCATCCGGTCAACCTAGATGCAACCCGAACCATCCAAAAAGCCAACTCAACCCTAATGACTCAGCAGCAGCTCAGAATTGGGCTTAATTCAAATCTGCCCGAGGGGGGTAGGTCGACCCCCAGGTCGACCCCTAGGTCGACCCCCAGGTCGACCCCTAGGTCGACCCCCAGGTCGACCTATAGGGTAGGTCGACACTAAGGTCGACCCCCTGGTCGACCTGGCCTGGGGCGGGAAATTTCCCACCCTGCCCGGTTCTGAGTCTGAATTCGATTTTGAATTTAAATTTGAATTTCTGGAAACTTCTGACAGCCATAACTTCTTCATACAAAGTCCAATTTACGCAAACTCGGATTCTGTCTCAACTAGAATTCCGAGACGAACACAATGGCGTAACCCGTTTCCCTTGATTTTCACAATTAAAATTAATTATTCCTAAATTCGTTAGTTTAATGTTAATAGAAAATATGGGGTATTACATTCTCCCCTCCTTAAAGGATTTCGACCCCGAAATCTTCAAGTTACGAAGAATACATATCCTACCATTCAATTGTCCATCTACTCAACCATCAAACACAGGCATCCATTGCCCTTAAAAGACTTCTATTGCTTTCATGTTTATATGCATAGTGTGTGTCCATGTCCGTATCTAATGCAAAATCAGGCGGTCTACTGATTCAGTTGACCTCCTTAATGCAAATTATGATAGTGCCATGCGTCCATTATGTATGCAAAAGTTCCCTAATTATACATATTATTTCTACATGCGTGCACAACCATTCATCTGAATGCAACATCCATATGATAACACAACCATTATACATCCATTAACCAAAATAAGCACATATTCATATGCAGTATGGAAGTGATTAAGCCGATCTAGTGCCTAATATGTGTGTTTATGCATCCACGAGCAACCACTAGCAAACACTTGCATCCACTAGCATCCATAAATCATAACATGTTTCAAATACATGTTTACATCCATTGGTCTCTACCTAAGGATAAAGAATATGACCGAGGAGATACACTAAAAAGGTAGATACAAACTTGAATAAACTTAAGGAAAAAGAGATCAAAGATGTACCCTCAAAAAGAAAAGGGTAGGCTGCATGTATTTTGGCCTCAGTCTCCCAAGTCGCGTCTTCCTCGGCGTCGCTCCATTGAACTTTGACAAGCTTAACTTCACAGTTGCATAGCTTTTTGACTTCCATCCCCAAGATACGAGTTGGAACTCTCTTCACAGTCGCTTCTCGTTCCACTTTGACTTCCTCTAGTATGCTTGGCTCCACAACTTCTGCCAACTCATGTAAGCACTTTCGTAGCTGAGAGACATGAAAAACATTATGAGCTCCAGCCAGTCTTTCAGGCAGCTCTACTCTGTAGGCCATCATCCCAATCCTTTCGATGATAGGAAATGGTCCTACAAATCTTGGTGCCAACTTTCCTACGGACCCAAAGCAGATGACATTCCTCAAAGGAGATACTTTAAGGAACACCTTATCCCCAACCTCAAACTCAAGGTCGGTCCTTCTCTTGTCTGCGTAGGATTTCTGTCTATCTTGGGAAGTCTTCATTCTCTTTCGTATCAAGTCAACTTTCTCTAAGGTCTCTCTAATCATGTCCGGCCCAAGTATAAGTTTATCTGTTGACTCCCACCAACAAGTTGGTGATCGACATGGCCTTCCATATAAAGCTTCGAAGGATGCCATGCCTATAGTGGCTTGGTAACTATTGTTATAAGCGAATTCCACCAAAGGGAGATGATCCTCCCAAGATCCTCCAAAGTCAAGAATGCACAGTCTCAAAAGATCTTCCATTACTCTGTTCACCCTTTCCATCTGACCATCGGTTTGAGGGTGATAGGTAGTGCTTAAACATAGCTATGTGCCTACGGCCTCTTACAAACTCCTCCAGAACTCGCTTGTAAAGATAGGGTCTCGATCACTCACTATGCTGGAGGGTATCCCATAGAGTCAAACTATCTCCTTAAGATAAATGGAGGCTAAAGACGAGGCGGTCCTCCTACTCTTGACAGGTATAAAAATGAGCTTTTTTCGTGAGCCTGTCCACTATTACCCAAATACCGGTATTATCCCTCCTTGACCTAGGCAACCCATCAACAAAGTCCATCGAGATGCTTTCCCATTTCCGTTGCGGAACTTCTAGTGGATGAAGCAAACCACCAGGCTTCTTCTGCTCCGCCTTGACTTGTTGGCATATCATGCATTTCGAAACAAATTCAGCTACATCCCTCTTCATGCCATTCCAAAAGAAAACACTTTTGATATCTTTATACATCTTACCTCCACCGGGGTGTATGGTCATCTTGGAATGGTGTGCTTCTTCCAAAACCATCTTCACCAGATCTCTTGCTTATGGGACGCATAGTCTTCCATCCCGTCTCAACCAACCCTTATCGTCGATGGAGTATCTATTGAGGTGACTAGAAGTCTCCCCCCTAATCAACTTATCTATCACATCAACTAGTTGAGGGTCTTCACGTTGCGCGGTTCCTATTGAGTCCAACAAAGTAGGCCGCACCTCTAGCATTGCCATCCAGCCAGTCACATAATCAACGGAGGGTCGAAAATCAAAATTTGCTATGTACTCCAAACTTTGCCTTTCTACAAAGAGAGGACTTAAGGTCAGCTTCTTTCTACTTAAGGCGTCTGCTACTACATTGCCCTTGCCAGTGGTATAGGAGATCTCAAAGTCGTATGAGGTGAGAAACTCCATCCATCTTTGCTGCCTTAGATTGAGGTCTTTCTGCAAGAAAAGGTACTTCAACGATTTATGGTCGGTATACAATTCAAATTTCTCACCGAAGAGATAGTGGCACCAAGACTTAAGCGCAAAAACAATGGTTGCTAACTCTAGATCGTGGGTTGGGTAGTTTTTCTCATGCACTTTCAACTGCCTTCCACCATAAGCTACTACCTTCCCTTCTTACATCAAAACATCGCCTAGTCCCGTACCGCATGCATCTGTGTATACCGTAAACATCTTGCTCCCATCTGGTAATGTCAAAACTGGGGCTGTTGTCAGAGCCCTTTTCAACCGTTGGAAAGCGACTTCGCAATCCAAATCCCAAGTGAAAGTCAGGTTCTTCTTCGTTAACCTTGTAAGTAGAGCTGAGATTTTCACAAAGTCTTTAATGAACTTGCGATAAAAGCCTGCTAGTCCAAGAAAACTTCGGACTTCGGTTGCATTCTTTGGAACCTTCCAATCCAGGACCGCAACTACTTTTGCGGGGTCCACAGCTAACCCTTCTTTGGACACCGCATGCCCAAGAAATCTTACTTCTTCTCTCCAGAAGTGGCACTTGGAGAATTTTGCTTTTAACTGATGTGCACAGAGAGTATCCATGACTTCCCTTAAATGCAAAGCATGTTCTTCCTCATTCTTCGAGAAAATCAGAATATCATCTACGAAGACTACCACAAATTTATTGAGAAATTCCCGGAGCACTCTACTCATCAAATCGACGAAATAAGCAAGTGCGTTTGTCAAGCCGAAAGGCATGACAAGCCATTCGAAGAAACCGTCCGGGGTTCTGAACGTGGTCTTATCAATGCTATCTTCAGCCACTCTTAGCTGATGAAATCCGGTAGCCAGATCTAGTTGGGAGAAAATTGTTGCACCTACAAGCTGATCGAACAAATCATCTATTCTTGGCAGTGGGTGCCTATTCTTCTTGGTAAGCATGTTTAGCTCCCTATAATCAACGCATAGGCGAAGTGAACCGTCCGCTTTGGTTGCGAACACCACCGGAGCACCCCATTCAGAAATACTCCGCCTTATAAACCCCTTTTTCTAGCAGTTCCTTAACTTGCTTGCTAAGCTCCTTTCTCTCCCTTGGAGCCATGTATCTAATGGGTAAAGCAACAGGTTTTGCGTTATCAACTAGGTATATGCGGAAGTCTATCTCCCGATTCGGAGGCAAGGCCTCTACTTCCTCAAAGACATCCAAGTATTCACGGACCACTCTAACAGACTGCAAATTCTCAACAGACGCATCAAGCGATTCTAGATAACTTAGCATAACATAATTCATGGGATTATAAGAGATTTCGAGACTGTTGCCCAAGCGAATCATAAGCCTAACCTCTCTCTTTTCACAATCTAGGACGGCTCCATTACTGGATAAACAATCCATGCGCAGAATTAACCCATAGCCTGTGAAGTCCAAAACATAAGCATCACATCTAAACCTAACGCTAAGCATAGAAATTTCCAAATCCAAACAAATCATCGACAAATAGGCTGAGCCCCCAATTGGATTTGAAACAACTAAGGGATCCTCTACTATACTAGTGTTTAGGTGTAGTGACTCAACTAAAGCAGTAGATATAAAAGAGTGCGATGCACTAGAATCAAAGAGTGTGCGAACAAGATGATCAAAAAGATAAACTAAACTTTCAACGAAAATCGCTCTACCTCGTTCTTGCAGCGGTGGGGCCACGAGAGCCTGGACATGCCCCCTTGCCTGCCTTGGTGCCATGAGAGCCTGAATCTGCCCTCCAGAGGTAGGCCCTTCCCTCTGCCCTTTCTTTGGGCAGTCCTTAATCAGATATCCTGCCTCGCCACAGTGGAAACAACCAGTCTTCTTCTTCTTCCTACAGTCTTTGCTCAGATGGCCGGGTGTCCCACAGTTAAAGCATCTTTTCTTTCCCTTGCCATTGTTGTCTTTACCACCCTTCTTGTTCTGTTGTTGCTGTTGTGGTTTCTTTTGATCCCCTTTCTTCTCAGGTGCCTTATTAGCATTGGCGCCTTTCTCCTCTTCATGCATAAGCGCCATGTCAACCAATCTCTCAAAGGTGGCCCCCATAGGGATGTGGGTCATAGCTAACCCATGTAGCGGCTCGTTGAAACCCTTAACAAATCTCAGGGCCTTCTTTTCAGGTGTATTCACCAAGTCCAAGCCAAATCTCGCCAACTGATTAAACTTGTTGATGTACTCTTTCACTAATAGATTTCCCTGCCTCAATGCCAAAAACCTTTTCATGTATAGATTCTCTTCGGCCCGTGAGAGAAACTTTGCCTCAAACCTACGCCTGAAATCCGGCCATGTATCAACTGGACGCTCTCCATTAGTGACCTCCCACCAAAACGAGGCCTCATCCTTCATTAACCAGGCAGCTAATTGGACCTTTCTTCCATCTTCTACCTCAAAGATTCCAAACAATTCTTCCACCTCCTTTAGCCAATTTCGAGCTTCAACAAACATCTCCGACCTGTGAAAAGGTTTTCCGCCCATTGCCCAAAAGTCCTTGCATATCTTTGCGAAAGTATCAACATGGGGAGGAGGAGGAGGAGGAGCATTTGTTGGGCCTGCGACATAGGCCCTAACTTCCAGATACCTTCTAAACCATCCTGGTATCGGTATCCCCTCGGGTATCTCGGGAATTCCAGGCATGCTGAAAAGAAAATGAAGAGATTCAAACGGAGAATTCGAAAGAAAGATATATGGCTCTTGGGGGTTATGTTTTTAAAATAAACTTTTCCCTTGAAAATACTCTACTTAAAACGTATTTTTGAAGGTATCCTTTATGAAAATGCTTTTTGAAAAATAGTTTTTTCAAAATATCATATCTGTTCTGGTAACCTTCAGCTCTAATACCACGTGTGACACCCCATCTCCATTAAGGTCACTCACTAAGGGAATGCCTTAATTTTGGTGGAGCGTTTATTGTGTATAGAACAGAAAAGTAAACAAGACAGATAAATATATTGGTACTTGGAAAGTAAAAACAACTTTTATTGCAGCGAAGAAATAGTTTGGTTACATCACATCAAAAACCAACTACAAAACCAAATACACTTATTATCCATCTAGACAAATAAGTTCTGAGTACATAAAATAAAAGACATAACCCCAACATAAAATAGCCATAAATAAGATAGGCTGAACTTTACTTCAGCAATCCAAGCAGCTTCCAAAAGAAAGAGATAAAGCTGTCCAAATAAAGCCCTACTAGTACTAGTCCCACCCTGAGCACCTCTGGGGAGGGGGGAAGGAAGAAAAGAGGTGGAAACAAAGAGGGTCTGACATAAAGTCTGGCGAGTGCAATAACTTTAACAATATAATCATTAAAGTAACTTGGATAAGGCATAAGCTGGTAAATTTGGATATGACTGTGAACAAATGGGCATGACAGAGCAAACAAAGGAAATAAGCTGAACAAAGACAACGTTAAAGGCGCACCTAATCACTATAAGATAACTACTACATTGCACCACACCAAACACCCTAAAAGTTGATCCCGTCTACAGAACTTAATAATGATAATGGTAGTTTCGTGTACCCCTAGCTGCCTTCATAGGTGTCGTCTGCCCCTATCTCCACTAGTTATACCCACTACCCCCATTCGATCGGCTCCCTAACTCGTAGATACCCGTGCTGGCCCCACAGTGGGGTGTATCACTCCCCAAAGTGGAAACCCGATACCACCAAAGATGCATGACTTATATCTACATGATGCAACAACGTCTTAGCTACTAGCCCGGGCCCACGCACGCACATGACCCCATTGGACTTGCGTTGCCACCGCTATCCCGTTTTGACCTCTAACAATCAAATCCAGTAAGCATGTCCCGTCCTCGACTTGGGTCGAGCTCACAAAGATACTTAATGGGTTACTGGTTTGAAAGGGCCCCTCATGCACGACACAAGCTTTCCACCTATGCTTGGTCTCCACTAAGGTTTCCTACTTAACCCCATTTTTATTCATGTCTTCTTACATGTTTCAACTTGGTTAAGTGCATCTAATCGTATTTCACATGCCACCCAAGGCACCCACTTAATTTCACATGCCACCCAAGGCACCCACTTAACCCCCTATGTCACACCACATGTTTATCTGGTTATGTGTTACTTAATTCATTAGAACCGTAACCTTGTAAAGACCTCCTACATTAGACTGGCATTTGCGGTTGCTGGATTTGCCGGGCGGGTCCGAGCAGTCTTATACCGCAAACGAGCCTAACCTCGTGTCTTTACAACTGTTACGCATTTAATTCATGCCTTTGACCTCTCACATTAGACTGGCATTTGTGGCTGCTGGATTTGTCGGGCGGGTCCAAGCAGTCTTAAACCACAAAAGAGTCTAACCTCGTGTCTTAGGCGGTTTATTATTACACATCTTTATTTAACCCCAAAGTGGATTAATATCCCTATTCAAATTTGTCAATAAATTCCAAATATACTTATGTCCATAATTGTCACCTAAATTATGTCCATTTATTTCAGGTATACAAATTATACCAATTATTGCCTCAAATTAATTATATGCCTTTTAAGGCCATTACATGCCAATTCTCAATATGTGTATATTCAATATTACCCCCATCGTCCCCACGTTGTTTGTTCGCTTATCATGACATATATATATATATAACTAGCAATTAGTCTAACACATAAAAGGGAAGAAACATCGCAAATTTGCATAACACACTGAATGGATCTAAATTGCAAATAAGGATTACAACATAACTTGCATAAACTTTGTATTGTAATGAATCTAAACATAGACCTAAAGGTGTGAACTTGCATATATGAATACAGTTTTCACCCAAACTTGCATAGGCCATAGTCACAAACTTGCATGAAACTATGTATGTCATAGATCTAAACCTAAAGGTGTAAACTTGCATGTATGTGGATCCAATTTCTACCTAAACTTGCATACAGTCATTTTACTTGGTTCACATGTAAACTTGTGTATAATTCACATAGAAACTAGCATATAATCTACAACCAAACTTGCATATAAAATGATGTCAAACTTGAATCAAGTTGAACATAGGTGATTGGGTCAACAAAAACTATCATTATGAACAACTAGCATATATTCAAAAAATATCACATTTTTCCAATGTTTCACAAACATGGCCATATAACCCAAATTAGAACTCAACCTAATTAACTTGTTAATTATCTTATTGAAGAAATCGAACTCACAACTCAAAGAAGGTCTTGAGTTCCGGGATCTGTGTTTTGAAATTGATTTAGCTCACCTTTGAAGTAGACAAATTCGTTGTTGTTATTGTTATAGACTTGAGTTGAATTGAGTTGATTAGCTTTTCTTTGCTCCTAGTTGGTGGTGGCTACTCTAGGTTGCGGGGTGATAGCATGAAGGCCATGGTTCTAATTTTTATTAGTTTTAGGGTTTGAGTCTACATGTATTTATATAGAGATTAGGATTAATTTAGGCCATCCGATCAACCTAGAAGCAACCTGAACCATCCAAAAAGCCAACTCAGCCCTAATGACTCAGCAACAGCTCAGAATTAGGCTTAATTCAAATCTGCCCGAGGGGGGTAGGTCGACCCCCAAGTCGACCCCTAGGTCGACCTTTAGGGTAGGTCGACACTAAGGTCGAGCACCTGGTCGACCTGGCTTGGAGCGGGAAATTTCCTGCAATGCCCGGTTCTGAGTCTGAATCGTTTTTGAATTTAAATTTGAATTTATGGAAACTTCCGACAGCCAAAACTTCTTCATACGAAGTCCCATTTACGCTAACTCGGATTCTATCTCAACCAGAATTCCGAGATGAACACAATGGTGTATCCCGTTTCCCTTGATTCTCACAATTAAAATTAATTATTCCTAAATTCGTTAGTTTAATGTTAATAGAAAACACGGGGTGTTACAACAAGGGTGACATAATAGGATAACCACAATTGAACTAGATCTAGAGAAGTAGATCTATCATGACATTGTATAAGATTTAACAATAGCTTAGATTCATAGTTTACAACATATCCAAATCATAGTCTTTCACAGTTTACTTTTATTCATTTAAACCTAAAAAAACCAACTCACCATGTTTGGATCGTTAAGATGATAGAAAAGAAGTTGGTGTTGAATCTATGCTTGAATCTCATAATTTGATTTGCATAACTGATAGTTGTTTGAAGAAAATGGATCCGTCTCAGTTTGCGCAACGGTAGCATTCGGCTTCCTTTATTTCCAATGAAGAAATAAGAGAATTAGCCACGTATATATAGTTGCAGAACCCTCTGAAACCGACTGCCACCTCAGCCCTAGGGGTGTCAACACACCTTTAGGGGGGTTGACCCCGGTGTTGACACCCCTCTAAGGGGGTCGACCCACTAGAGCAGGAAATCTGCCGCCACTTTTCATTTTTCGAATTTGAACTATTCTGGATAAAATTCTGACTCATCTCAGATTCGTGTTTATATATATATATATATATATATATATATATATATATATATATATCCTTTCTGCGCGTATACAAACTTAAAACCCTCGTAACTTCTCCATACAGTGTCCGTTTTACGCAAATCAAATGTCTGTCTTGACAGAATTTCGAGATGGACGCAATGGCACCATCTGTTTTCCTTAGTTCTAAATATTAAATTAATATAATTTAATTTATCCTCTTTAAGTGTCGTTAAAATTTCGGGGTGTTACATTCTCCCCTACTCAAAGGATTTCATCCCCGAAATCTCTAAGTTGAGAAGAATGCATATCCTACCATCCATCATCCATCTACTCATCCAACAACCAATGGCATCCATTATCCTTAAAGACTTCTAATGCATATATGAATATATGCAACAGTGTGTGTATATGTCCCAACACTAATGCGAAAGGTCTGGCGATCTACTGATTCAGTTGACCTCCTTAATGCAATGTATGTTAGTGCCATGAATCCAATATGTATTCAATTAAACCTTTTATATCATATAAGTTCTATATGTGTGCACACTCATTCGTCCAAATGCAACATCCATATGGTCATTAATCCATTTCCATCCATGAAAGAAAAAGAAAATGCACACATATCCATATGCAGTATGAGAGTGATTGAGCCGATCTAGTGCCTAATGTGTGTGTATATGCGTCCACAGGCAACCACTAGCAAACACTTGCATCCATCAAACATAACATGTTTCAAACACATGTTTATATCCATAGGATTCCTATCTAAAGGTCAAACAATACCATGGATAAGATATACTCAAATGATAGAACAAGCATCGATAAAACTTAGGAAAAGGAGTTAAGAACATACCCTCGAAAAGGAAAGATTACGAAGCACGAATCTTGCCTTTAGTTTCCCAATTCGCATCCTCTGTGTTATCTCCCCCATTGAACCTTTAGCAACTAGATCTCTTTATTGCATAGCTTTTTAACTTCTGATCTAAGAATACGGGTAGGGACTCACCTGACTGTCGCCTCCCGTTCCACTTCTACTTCTTCCAACACACTCGGCTTAAGGATTACTGTGGTGTCATGCAGGAACTTCCGAAGATGAGAAACGTGGAAAACATCATGAATGCCGGATAGATTTTCTGGGAGCTTTATTCTATAGGCCATTTGGCCAATCCTATCGGTTATGGGAAATGTTCCCACAAACCTAGGTGCTAACTTCCCTACCGATCCGAAGCGAACCACATTCCTCAAAGTTGATAATTTGATAAAAAATAAGTCTCCCACTTCAAATTCGATGTCAGTCCTTCTCTTGTCTGCATAGGATTTCTGCCTATGTTGAGTTGTCTTCATCCGCCATCGAATAAGGTCAATCTTTTCGGACGTTTCTCTAACCATATCTGGTCCAAATAATAATCTTTCTATAGATTCCTACCAACAAGTTGGCGATCTACATGGTCATCCGTACAATGATTCGAAAGGTGCCATGCCGATGCTGGACTGATATTTATTGTTATAAGCAAACTCTACTAAAGTAAGGTGCTCTTCCTAAGTCCCTGCGAAGCCTAGGATACACAGCCTCAAAACATCTTCAAGAATCCTATTCACCCTCTCCGTCTGTCCATCGGTATGAGGATGATAAGCGGTGCTCAAACACAACTATGTACCTAATGCTTCATGCAAGCTCCTCCAAAATTCGCTGGTAAAGATGGGGTCACGATCGCTTACGATGCTGGAAGGTACTCCATGAAGACGAACTATCTCACGAACATAAATTGTTGCTAACCATGATGTCGTCCTCTTACTCTTAACAGGAATAAAGTGAGCGCTCTTAGTGAGTCTATCTACCACAACCCAGATACTGGTGTTACCTTTCTTCGATCTAGGCAAACCATCTATGAAATCCTTAGAGACGTTCTCCTATTTCCACAGCGGAACCTCCAATGGATGAAGTAATCCACTGGGCTTCTTTTGCTCAACTTTGACTGGTTGGAAAACTAAACATTGAGAAACAAATTCGGCCACATCTTTCTTCATCCTAGCCCAAAAGAAAATCCTCTTCATGTCTCTGTACATCTTATCACCTCCTGGATGAATGGTCATCTTAGAATGGTGGGCTTCTTTTAGGACTGCACTTATAAAGCTTTGAGTTTGAGGAACACAAAGCCTTCCATCTCGTCGCAACCACCCCTTTTCATTTATGGCATATCTATTGAGGTGACTAGAAGTCTCCCCTCTTTTGAGCTTATCCATGATGTCTAAAATCTGTGGGTCGCCTTGTTGCAAAGCTCCTATCTGGTCCATAAGAGTTGGTCGTATCTCCAAGGATGCAAACAAATCAGGCAAAATCTCGATGGAGGGTTTAAAATCAAAAGCTAATAAGAACTCCAAGTTATTTCTTTCCACAAATAGAGGACTCAGGGCCATCCTCTGCCTACTTAGTGCATCTTCCACCACATTACCCATGCCAGGGTTATAAGCAATCTCAAAATCATAAGAAGCTAGAAACTCCATCCACCGTTTTTTCCTTAAATTGAGGTCTTTCTGGGAGAACGGATACTTGAGAGATTTATGATCGGTGTATAATTCGAACTTCTCTCCAAGTAAATAATGACGCCATGTCTTTAACGCAAATACTATGACAGCTAGCTCTAGATCATGGGTGGTGTAGTTTTTACATGAACTCTCAATTGTCTACCCCCATAACACACTACTTTCCCTTCTTGCATTAGAACCGCACCAAGCCCTATACCATAGGCATCAGTGTAAACGGTAACCACCTTACTCCCGTCAGGAAAAGTCAAGACTGGGGCTGCTGTCAAAGCCCTCTTCAGTCATTGGAAAGCAGTGTCACAGTCTATATCCCATGAAAATGTCAAGTTCTTCTTCGTCAGCTTGGTGAGTGGGGATGATATCTTTGCGAAGTCCTTAATGAACTTCCTATAATAACCTGCCAACCTAAGAAAGCTTCTCACCTCGGTTGCATTTTTAGGAATTTGCCAATCTTGCACTGCAACCACCTTCGCGGGATCTACAACTATCCCTTCTTTGGAGACCACATGCCCTAAAAATCTCACCTCTTTTCTCCAAAAATGGCATATGGAGAATTTCTCCTTAACCTGATGGTCATGGAGAGTTTTCAAAACTTCTCTTAAATGTTGGGCATGCTCTTCTTCGCTTTTGGAGAAGATCAAAATATCATCAACAAAGACTAAAACAAATTTATTTAGGAACTCCCGAAACACCCTACTCATCAGATCACAAAATAGGCAGGTGCATTCGTCAGCCCAAAAGGCATATCCAGCCATTCAAAGAAACCGTCTGGAGTCCTAAAAGCAGTCTTATTTATGTTGTCCTCAGCCACCCTTAACTGATGGAACCCCGTGGCCAAGTCTAAATGAGAAAATACCGAGGCAACAACAAGCTGATCAAATAATTCATCAATCTTCGTAAGCGGGTGCCTATTCTTCTTAGTGAGTTTATTCAGCTCTCTATAGTCAACACACAAACGAAGTGAACAATTCGCCTTAGTCGCGAATACTACTAGAACACCCCATTTAGATATGCTTCGTCTGATAAACATCTTCTCAAGTAGCTCCCCTACTTGCTTACTCAACTCCCTCCTTTCCCTCGGAGCCATGAGGCGCACTGGCAATGCAACTGGCTTTGCATTGTCCACCAAATATATACGAAAGTCAATCTCGCACCTCGAAGGTAAACCCCAAACCTCATCAAAAACATCGGAATAATTTCGGACTACTGGCACAGATTGCAGATCGTCGATAGATGCATCAACAGACTCTAGGAAACTAAGCATAACCGGCCCTTATGGGTCACAAGAAATCTCGAGGGTCCTCCCATAACAACTCAGATGTCTAACAGCCCTCTTCTTTCAATCCAGAATGGCACCATACATGGTAAGACAATCCATTCCCAGAATCAACCCATAGCCCATAAACACGAGCACATACGCGTTGCATTCAAACTCGATGCCTAATACAGATATTTTCAAACCCCGACAAATCATATATAAATGAGCCGAACCACCAATGGGATTTGAAAAAACTACGGGATCCACTACCATACTAGTAATCAAGTGTAGAGATTCAACTACAGAACTTGATATAAATGAATGTGAGGCACCAGAATCAAAAAGTGTTCTAATAGGATAGTTTGAAAGAGAAATTAAACCTTCCACAGAAATTTTTCTACCTCAGGAGCACTGATCGCGAGAGCATGCACCTACCCTCCAGAAGTCCTTGTCCTTTGACCCTGTCCCTGTGATCCCTGTTTCTTCGGGCACTCTCTAACAAAGTGTCCAACCTCTCCACAGTGGTAGCAAGAGTTCTTCCTTCACTTACAGTCTTTAATCAGGTGACCTTCCTTCCCACAATTATGACATTTTATCTTATCCTTGCCTTTGTCATTTTTTCCTTTCTTCTGTTGTTGTTGTTGCTGCTGCCCCTTCTTGGGCAACACCTTCCTACTTTGCGATGTCTCCTCAGCCTTCTTTTCTCCCTTGTCTTCCTCATGCATTAGGGCCATAACGACAATCTTTTCAAAAGTGGCCCCCATAGGAATATTGGACATGGCTAACCCATGTAGAGGCTCATTCATCCCTTTAGCAAATCGCAAAGCCCTTTTGTGCGGCATACCCACCAACTCTAACCCGAACCTTGCTAGTTGGTTGAATTTATTTGCATACTCTTTCACCTTCAAGTTTCCTTGTTTGAGTGCTAAGAATCTCTCCATCTGCATGCTTCTTTCAGCTTGGAAAAAAAAATCATTTCGATCCTCTGTCTAAAATCTTCCTAAGTTTCCACCGGACATCCAGCTTGGGTGACTTCCCACCAAAATGAGGCTTCGTCCTTCAGTAGTCAGACAGCTAATTGAACCTTCCTTCTATCCTCAACTTCAAAGATAACGAACAAGTCCTCGGTCTCCTTGAGCTAATTCCGCGCTTCTACGAATGTCTTGTTCCCATGGAATGACTTCCCTCCCATAACACGGAAGTCTTTGCAGATCTTGGCGAAATTATCTGACCTTTGAGGGGGAGGAGGAGGAATGACTAGTGCAGCTAGGGGAGGAACATTTCCTTGGCCTTAGGCAGGCACCGTGGCCTCCAAATACCTACGGAACTATTCGGGTATTGTGACGCCCTCTGGGATATTAGGAATGTTTTGTTCCCCAGACACGCTAAAAAAAGGAAAAGGAAGAAATTTAGACAATGGACCGAAGGATATTACATATGGCTTTTTTGGGGAATGTCTTTCAAAATAGACTTTTCTCTTTGAAAATGCTTTCTTTTAAAACCTTTTTGAAAATAATTTTCAAAAACTTTATACAATCTAGTAACCTTCAGCTCTGATACCAAGTGTGCCACCACACGTCCGTTAATGTCACTCACAAAGGGAATGCATTAAGTTCCATGAAGCGTTATTGCTAAATAGACACAGAATAATTACAAGATAGATATAAATAAGATAGCAGCGGAAATTTAAATTTTTATTTCAAACACAAACCATACATCGTGTTTCAAAATACTGTGAGTCTCGAAAACCATTACAACAACATAACTTCAGTCTTTTAACATCAGAGTACATAAATACTTAAAAGAAAACATAATTCCTCAAATGAAAGAGATAAATCCATAGTGAGATAAAAACTTGAGCCATACTTCGAAAGCAACTCTAGCAAGATGATATCTAAGTCCTGACTAAGTCTCAGTGTCTCCTTCCTGACAACCTGAGAGGAGGGGGGGACGGAAGAAAGAAGGAGAAACAAAAGAGTCAAACATAAAGTCTGGCGAGTCTAGTTACTTTTAGCCAGTAAATAAATAAAAGTAGCATGACAGGCATATAAAGTGGATAAGAGAGATCACTACATAAATGGAAGGTGTGACAAGGTAGACAGGATATGGTGTATCTCTACTGATTACTCTGCATTATTACTAGTATAACCAGAATGAGATGATCCCTTCCACTATGAGGTGGTAGACTTAGGGCATTCATCCAAATGTACCTTAACCACTACCCTAATTGATCGGCTCCCTACTCCATAAATACTCTATGCCGTCCCCACGGTAGGATGTATCACGTCCTAAAATTGGTAACCCCTCACTGATATGCACAGCCCCATATCTACAGGTGTCATGGTTGTCTTATCCCCCTCTGCCCAGCTCATGTACGCATATGGCCCGGTCGGTTTGCACCACCCATACCGTCCTTCACGTTTGGATCTCTTACAATCAGTCAGTAAGCGTGCCCCCTCTCCGCCTAGTAAGGAGTACTTTATTTGATACCTACTCCGGGTTACTGACTGAAATGGGTCCCACACAATATGATACAAGCTCTCCCCTTTGCCTTGTATCCCCACTAGGTTTTTTTCGGCTATGTATACCACTAGGTGTCTTTAATTACATAACCCTATTATTTTTACAAGTTATGCTTACCCTAAAAGGTGTCTTTAATTACATAACTTTATTATTTCCTTCGGTTATGTATGCCACTAGGTGTCATTAATTACATAAGCTTATCGGTTTAAGTTTGTGAGCGTGTGTGTGTATATATATATATGTATGTATGTATGTATGTATGTATATTACCCACCCCCTCTAGATTTTCTTAACCCATCCACTATCCAACCAATTTTACTTATCCCAAATTTTAGTTCACAATCATACAATCCCTATGGATTGGATTTGGTTAAGTAGTCCAATTTATTACCATATCCATTTATGGTTTATAATGGGCTAGACCTCCCACATTAGGCCTACAACTTGTGGATGTTGGATATGCCGTCTAGGTCCGAGCAGTCTTATTCCACAGTTGGGCCTAACCTCGTGCCTTAGCCCGGTTCGTATTTGTGCACTTAGACCTCTCGCATTAGGTTCAACATTAGTGGCTATTGGATATGTCGGTCGGGTCTGGGCAGACTTCCACCATTAATGCAACCTAAGCTGGTGTCATAAGTGCAATTGCAGTTCCTAACTGTAATTACTAGACATTCCATTTTTACTCAATTCTTAATTATGTCTTAATAGGTGATTATGTCCCCACTTTTCCCCCTTTTGAATTATATGTCCAACTCATATTTATATTCAAATTATGTCAATATTAACCTTTTTCCCTCCCCGTTCCCTAACTAGCGTGTTCGCACAATTTACGGCATGTATAGGCTAAATAATAGCCTAATCATAAACGATAAAAAGGGAAGGTAATGGAAATATGACAAAGGTGAATGTTCTAGCATAACTAGCACAAACATATACTAACATGGTGAACATGACAAGATCTAAATTTAATTTAGATGTCTAACAAGTTCCAATCTAATATGAGAAGCACAATGGGGGATCCAAATAATAGACTAGATCTGATTAATAATTTAGGTGTCCACATAATATAGATCTAATAGGTAAAAGTAGATCTAACAAAATTATAATATGGACATAAAACAGATCTAACATAATTAGGATGACATAAAAGCATGTTTAGATCTAAATATGGATTCACGTGTCATATTTACAACATATCTAAGTTTATCACAATACGACCGGTGAAAGGTGATTTACATAAAGAATTAGATCTAACCAATGTTGTAACTATCCAAATTAAAAGATTTACACTAACCACAATATAGTTACAAATCAAGATCCACAAGGGTGACATAATAGGATAACCACAATTGAACTAGATCTAGAGAAGTAGATCTATCATGACATAGTGTAAGATTTAACAATAGCATGGATTCATAGTTTACAACATATCCAAATCACAGTCTTTCACAATTTACTTTTATTCATTTAAACCTAAAAATAACCAACTCACTATGTTTGGATTGTTAAGATGATAGAAAAGAAGTTGGTGTTGAATCTATGCTTGAATCTCAGAATTTGATTTGCAAAACTGATAGTTGTTTGAAGAAAATGGATCCGTCTCAGTTCGCACACCGGCAGCATTTGGCTTCCATGATTTCCAATGAAGAAATAGGAGAATTAGACACGTATATATAGCTGCAGAACCCTATGAAACCGACCGCCACCTCAGCTATTGAGGTATCGACACCCCTATGGGTGGGTCGACCCATGGGTCGACACCCCTTGAGAGGGGTCGACCCTGGTGTCGACACCCCTCTAGGGGTTGACCCCGGTGTCGACACTCCTCTAGGGGTCGACCCCCTAGAGCAAGAAATCTGCCACCACTTTTAATTTTTTGAATTTGAACTGTTCTGGATAAAATTCTGACTCATGTGTGTATATATATTCTTTCTACGCGTATACAAACTTAAAACCCTCATAACTTCTCCACACGGTGTCCGTTTTACGCAAACCAAATGTGTATGTTGACCAGAATTTCGAGACAGTTGCAATGGCACGGTTTGTTTTCCTTAATTCTGAATATTAAATTAATTATAATTTAATTTATTCTATTTTAGTGTCGTTAAAATTTTGGGGTGTTACACAAACAGTCCAAGCAATAGACAATAACCAATACAAACAATCATTAAACAATAATAACCAACCACCCAAACAATCAGCCAATCATATCATATAAATAAATATAGATTAAACAATAGATATTTATAACATGATATAATTTCAATGGTATTCTAGATTGTATGAGTTGATAAGTCACTAGTCATTCAATCGGCGGTTCAACGTCGTTTGATATAATTTTAAACAGATGTTAAAAATTAAACAAAATTTTGACTATCTCCAGTCCATTCCAATTTATCACGGCCTTTTAGTATTCTTCGTTATGGTTCCAACATACCTTGTTTCGTGCAATTCTGTTCACGCATGAATAAGATGAGATTTCTACGAGTTGTAAACAATTTAAACACCATTAACATTAAGTATTAAATTAATCTTAATTTCCCCTTAATCCACGTTTAAAAAAATCGCTCATCATCTTCCCTAATGCTTAGATTTTCGAACCCGACTTTTACTGCCATTACAGTATCTTTGCTTCACCCTATCTCACCTATTCCTGCAGCTTTCATATGACGACCACCCACAACCCCTGCACTAAACAAGAGGAATAATGCGCTAAAAGTTATGCCAGGAAGCTGTGGACGATCATCGTAGGTAGCAATAATATCGAAGCCTATCGCAACTCACAACGCAAGGATAAAATATAATAGAACATATACAACAGGCATTAATAGTGAAGAAGAAAACACCAAACTTCCATAACAACTAGAAAGTAATACCCATACACGTGGGTAACAACAATAGTGTTTATGTGACACCCCACATCCATTAATGTCACTCATTAAGAGAATGCATTAAGTTTCGTGAAGCTTATAGGTAAACAGAAGCAGAAACATTAAAAGACAGACATAAAATAGCAGCAGAATTAAAAACTTTTATTAATCATAAAGCATTGTAGTTCAAAACATCATATGTTTGAAAATACATAAACCCAGTACATCATTAAAATTTCTGTCTTGCACTTAAAATATTAGAGTACAATATTAGAAGAGGCATAATCCCCAAAAGAAACATAGCCATGGTAGCAAAGATAAGAACTTGAGCAATACTTCTAAGCAGCTCTAACAAAATGAAAGCAGAATCCTGATCAAGCTTCTAATGAGAGGTTTTCATCCCATACAATTAACAAGCAGCCCAACTTTCCGGAGTTACCCCTATGGATAATAACGAGCTCCTAAACATACCGGAGTCTAATTGTACCCTAATTACTACCGTAATCGATCGGCTCCCTACTCTGTAGATACCTTGTTTTAGTCCCACAGTAGGGTGTATCACTCCCTAAAGTTCCAACCTTTCATTTCCCAGATGTGCACAACCATTTCTACTGATGTCATTGCGTCTTATTTTCCCGAGCAGGCGGAGTCATGCACACACATGATCCCGATGGGACGTGCTGTCAGACACCATCCTCACTTTTGGATCTCTTATATTCAGCCCAGTAAGCGTGCCCTGACTCTGACCTAGTTTGGAGTACTCGTTTGATACCTATATATGGGTTACTAACTGAAACGGGTCTCACACACAAGTTGAAGCAAGCTCTCCCCTTTGTCTTGCGTCCCCACTAGGTTTTCCACAGATTATGCCTACCTATTGGTGTCATAAAATTGCATGATCCCAACAGGTTAAGTTTGTGGGCCTATATATAAATATTACCCACCCACCCCAAATTTACTTAACGCACCCACTGTTCAAACAAGTTTTTTAACCCCTATTCAAGTTCATGTTCATACAATCCCTATGGATTCAACTAGGTTAAGTATTCCAATTTATTACCATGTCCAATTATGGTTATAATGTGCAAGACCTCCCGCATTTACCTACCACTTGTGGATGTTAGATATGCTGGTCGATTCAGGGCAGATTTCTTCCATAGGTCGGGCTTAACCTTGTGTCTTTGCATGTCTCGTGCTTGTGCACCTAGACCCCTCACATTAGATTCACCATTTGTGGTTGCTGGATATGCCGGGCAGTTCCTGGCAGACTTCTACCACAAATGTAATATAACCTCGTGCGTAGGCGCAGTTACAGTTTCTAACAACTGTAATCTTAGGCATTTCCATTATTAGCCAAATTTACCTTATCTCGCTATAGGTTTTCATGCCCCTTTTCCCAGGTTATGTTCATGATGAACCATATGCCCCAAATTAATATTATTACACTTTATTCAACTTATGCCAAATTTCTAATTACAAGTTATGCCCCAAATTAATGTTTTCCCCTCATTCCCAATCTAACGCATTCGCATATTTCAGCGGCATGCCTAGGCTCGAAGGTACCCTGGCTATATAAAAATAAAAGGGAAAAGATAGAGGGAATAAAACAAAGATGATCATACTAACATGATGAACATATAATGGCAGAAACAGGCATAAAACATATAGTGGCATAATGACAAGATTGGCATATAGGAACAGATTTGATGAACATTTGATAATAGAACTGATTCTAACATAATAGGGACAGGTATGATATGATCTAAACAATGATTTAGATGTCCAACAAATAATAGATCTAATTTGGCCATAAACATATTAGAACATGTATAAAGTGATCTAAACAGTGAATAAGATCTACAATCAAAGGCAGATCTGACATGATAAAGGTTAAGATCTAAGTCGTAGTCATGTCAGAATAACTAAGATAAACAGGTTATAGCAGATCTAATGTAATTCAAATGGTTATAGGCGTAGATCCAAGTTATAGTCGTATCAATTTTTACTTTTAATTATTTCTATCTAAAATTAACATAGACTCACAGTGTTTGGATCTAGAAAAACAGAAGAATCGAATCATAGATCTCTAAGCTTGAATAATTTGATTGCAGAAGAAGAAAAAGGCTTGATTTGATCTAAGCAGAGGCAGCATCCAGTTCCCCATTATTTTTTGTGTGCAAAAACATGAGAAATGAGGCCATATTTATAGATGCACCCAAAACCCTAATCTCCCCAATCTACCGCAGGAGGGTGGACCCCCCTTAAGGGGTCGACACCCCTGGGCGGGATGTTTACCGCTCACCGACATTTCGAATTTTGAACTGATTTTTGTATTCTGGACCAGTTATATATATATATAATTATCTTGCGCATATACAAACTTCAAACCTTCATAAATTCTTCATTTCCATTTTACGCAAACCAGGTGTCTATTTTGACCAGAATTCCGAGATGAACGCAATGGCATAGTTTGTTTCCCTTAATTATGAATATTAAATTAATTGTTCTTTAATTTGTCCTCTTTAGTGTTGTTAAAACTACGAGGTGTTACATTCTCCCCTACTCAAAGGATTTCATCCTTAAAATCTCCAAGTTAAGAAGAATGTATATCCTACCATCCATCACCCATCTACTCATCCACCAATGACAGACATCCATTGTCCTTAAAGCCTTCTAATGCTTATATGAACATCTGCAAAGGTGTGTGTATATGTCCCAATACTAATACAAAGATCAGGCGGTCCACTGATTCAGTCGACCTCCTTAATGCAATGTATGTTAGTTCCATGAATCCAACCTGTATGCAACAATCCTATTATAACATGTAATTTCTATATGTTTGCGTAAACAATCATCTATATGCAACATCCATATAATGATACACTCACTTTCATCCATAAAAGAAGAAAAATGCACACACATGCATATGCAGTATGAGAGTGATTGAGCCAATCTAGTGCCTAATGTGTGTGTGTATGCATCCACGAGCAACCACTAGCAAACATTTGCATCCACTTGCATCCATCAAACATAACATGTCTCAAACACATGTTTACATCCATGAAGTTCCTACCTAAAAGTCGAAGATTCGATCGATAGGTTATACTTTAAATGATAGAAACAAGCACAAATAATACTTTTGGAAGTTAAGAACATACCCTCGAAAAGAAAAGGGTACGATGCACGAATCTTGTCTTCGGTCTCCCAAGTTGCATCCTCTGGGTTATCTCCCCACTGAACCTTCATCAACTTGACTTCTCTATTGTGTAGCTTCTTAACTTCTGATCCAAGAATACGGGTAGGCACTCGCCTGACTGTTGCCTCTTGTTCCACTTCTACTTCTTCCAATATACACGGCTCAACTACTTCTGCGATATCATGCAAACACTTCTGAAAATGAGAAATGTGGAAAACATCATGAATGCCAGACAGTTTCTCGGGTAGCTTTACTCTATAGGCCATTTGGCCAATCCTTTCAATTACGGGAAATGACCCTACAAATCTTGGTGCCAATTTCCCTACAAATCCGAAGCGAACCACATTTCTTAATGGTGATACTTTTATGAAAACCATGTCTCCCACTTCGAATTCAATGTTAGTCCTTCTCTTGTTCGTGTAGGATTTCTGCCTATCTTGAGCTGTCTGCATTCGTCTACGGATAAGATCAATCTTCTCGGACGTTTCTTTAACCATATCCAGTCAAAGTAATAGTCTTTCTGTAGATTCCCACCAACAAGTCGGTGATCTACAGGGTCGTCCGTATAATGCTTCGAATGGTGCCATGCCAATGCTAGCTTGATAACTATTGTTGTAGGCGAACTCTACTAAAGGAAGATTCTCTTTCCAAGTCCCTCCGAAGTCTAAGATACACAGCCTTAAAAGATCCTCAAGGACTCGGTTCACCCTTTGTGTTTGTCCATCTGTTAGAGGGTGAAAAGCGGTGCTTAAACACAAATGTGTACCTAATGCTTCTTGCAAGCTTCTCCAAAATTCACTGGTGAAGATGGGGTCACGATCACTTACAATGTTGGAAGGTATTCCATGAAGACAGACTATCTCACGAACATAAACTGCTGCCAACCATGTTGTCGTCCTCTTGCTCTTAACCGGAATGAAATGAGCGCTCTTAGTAAGTCTATCTACTACAACCAAAATACTGGTGTTGCTTTTCTTTGATCTAGGCAAACCAACTATGAAATCCATAGAGATGCTCTCCCACTTCCATTGTGGAACCTCCAAAGGATGAAGTAAACCACTGGGCCTTTTTTGCTTAGCTTTAACATGCCGGCAAACCAAGCATTGAGAAACAAACTCCACCACATCTTTCTTCATCCCATCCTAAAAGAAAACCCTCTTCATATCCCTATACATCTTATCGCCACCTGGATGAATAGTCATCTTAGAATGATAGGCTTCTTCTAGGACTGTCTTTAATAAACTTCCAATTTGGGAACACAAAGCCTCCCATCTCATCGCAACCACCCTTTATCATCTATGGAATGTCTACTGTGGTGACTAGAAGTCTCCCCTTTACTGAACCTATCCAAGATGCCTGAAATCTGTGGATCCTCTCGCTGTGAAGCTCCTATCTGATCCATAAGAGTAGGTCGCACCTTTAGTGTTCCAAATAAGCCAGGTAAAAACTCGATGGTGGGTCTAAAGTCAAAAGTCGATATAAACTCCAAGTTTTTCCTTTCCACAAACAGAGGGCTTAAGGCCTTCCTCTGCCTACTTAGTGCGTTTGCCACCACATTACCCTTGCTAGGGGTATAAGCAATCTCATATTCATAAGATGCTAGGAACTCCATCTACCTTTGCCCCCGTAAATTAAGATCCTTATGCGAGAACAAGTACTTGAGAATTTATGATCAGTGTACGACTCGAACTTCTCTCCAAGCAAATAATGGCGCCACGTCTTAAGCACGAACACTATGGCAGCTAGCTCTAAGTTGTGGGTATGGTAGTTCTTCTCATGAACTCTTAGTTGTCTGCCTCCATAACATACTACCCTCCCCTCTTGAATCAGAACCACACCAAGACCTATACCACATGCATCAGTGTATACTGTAAACACTTTATTCCCATCGGGCAGGGTCATGACTGGAGCTGTTGTCAGAGCCCACTTCAATCGCTGGAAAGAACCATCACAATCTATATCCTATGAGAACACAAAATTCTTCTTCATCATCCTGATGAGTGGGGCTGATATCTTTGCGAAGTCCTTAATGAACTTCCTATAATAACCTGCTAACCCCAGAAAACTTCTCACCTCTGTTGCATTCTTTGGGATCTTCCAATCCTGAACTGCAACCACCTTTGCGGGATCTACTGCTATCACTTCTTTAGAAACTACGTGCCCTAGGAATCTCACCTCTTTTCTCCAGAAATGGCATTTGGAGAACTTTGCCTTAAACTGATGCGCACGCAGAGTTTTCAAGACCTACCTTATATGTAAGGAATGCTCTTCCTCGTTCTTTGAGAAGATCAAGATATCATGAACAAAGACCACAACAAATTTATTTAAAAACTCCTGAAACACCCTACTCATCAAATCAACAAAATAGGCAGGTGCATTCGTCAACCCAAAAGGCATAACGAGCCATTCAAAGAAACTATCTGGAGTCCTAAAGGCAGTCTTATCTATACTGTCTTCGGCCGCCCTCAACTGATGAAACCCTGTGGCCAAGTCTAATTGAGAGAATACGGATGCACCAACAAGTTGGTCAAATAAGTCATCTATCCTTAGGAGTGGGTGTATGTTCTTCATAGTGAGTTTATTCAATTCCCTATAGTCTACACATAAGCGAAGCAAACCATTCGCCTTAGTCACGAATACTACAGGAGCACTCCATTCAAGTATGCTTCTCCTACTAAACCTTTTCGCAAGTAGCTCCCCTACTTGCTTACTAAGATTCCTCCTTTCCCTTGGAGCCATATGGCGCACATGTAATGCAACTGGTTTTGCATTGTCCACCAAATATATACGAAAATCGATTTCATGCCTCGAAGGTAAGCCCCGTACCTCATCAAAAACATTAGGATAATCCCGAACTACTGGCACAGATCGCAGATCATCGATAGATGCATCAAGAGATTCTACGAAACTAAGCATGACTGACCCTTCTGGGTCACAAGAAATCTCGAGGGTCCTTCCATGGCAAGTCAAAAGTCTAATGACCTTCCTTTCACAATCTAGAATGGCACCATACATGGCTAGCCAATCCATCCCTAGAATCAAACCATAGCCCATAAAACCGAGCACATATACGTCGCACTAAAACTCGATGCCTAACACAGATATCTCAAACCCCGACAAATCATAGACAAATGAGCCGAACCACCAATGGGGTTTGAGAAAACTACGGGATCCACTACTATACTAGTATTAAGGTGTAGAGACTCAATCACAGAATTAGATATAAATGATGTGAAGCGCCAGAAGCAAAAAGATTTATAATAGGATGATTGGAAAGAGAAATCAAACCTTCCACAGAAATTTTCCTACCTCTATTTGGAGCACTAGTCATGAGAGCATGCACCTGCCCTCCAGAAGCTCCTGCTCTTTGACCTTGTCCTTGTTTCTTCGGGCACTCCTTAGCAAAGTGGCTGACCTCTCCACAATTGAAGCAATTATTCTTCCTTCTTTTACGGTCCTTTACCAAGTGACCCTCACGTCTGCAATTATAGCACTTCCTCTTATCCTTAGCTTTCTCATTCTTTCCGCCCTTTTTCTGTTGTTGTTGTTGTTGTCCCTTTTTGGGCCATACATTCTTGTTTTGTGTTTCCTCAACCTTAACTTCCTCATTGTCGCTTTGTCTTCCTCATGCATCAAGGTCATATCAACAAGCCTTTCAAAAGTTGCTCCCATTGGAATATGGGACATAACCCATGAAGGTGTTCATTTAGTCCTTTAACAAACCGTAAAGCTTTCTTATGTGGAGTATCTACCAGTTCCAATCCAAATCTTGCTAGCTGGTTGAATTTGTTCACATACTCTTTAACAGTGATGCCTCCTTGCTTGAGAGCCAAGAACCTCTCCATTTGCATTCTTTTCTCAGCTTGAGAAAGAAATTTCAATTCAAGCCTCTGTCTAAAATCATCCCAAGTTTCTACCAGACGCCCTGCTTGGGTTACTTCCCACCAGAACAAAGCTTCATCTTTCAATAACCAGGCGGCTAACTGAATTCTCCTACGATCGTTTACTTCGAAGATTCCAAATAGATCCTCCATTTCCTTGAGCCAATTCCTTGCCTCTACGAACTTCTCGGTTCCAAGGAATGGCTTTCCTCCCATAGTACAAAAATCTTTGCAAACCTTAGAGAAATTATCTGCACGTGGAGGAGGAGGAGGAGGAAAGACGTGTGCAACTGGGGGAGGAACATCAGCTTGACCACGAGTAGGTGTCGTGGCCTCTAGATACCTACAGAACCAGCCTGGCATCGTAACGCCCTCTGGAATATTAGGTTCCCCAAACATACTGAAAAGAAAGGGAAAGGGATTCAGACAAAGGATCGAAAGATATTGCATATGGCTTTGGGGAGTATGTTTTTCAAAACAGATTTTTCTTTTTGAAAATGCTTTCCTTTAAAAACCCTTTTGAAAATAATTTTCAAAAACTTTTACCTAATCTGGTAACCTTCAACTCTGATACCAAGTGTAACGCCTCACGTCCATTGATGTCACTCATTAAGAGAATACATTAAGTTTCATGAAGCATTATATGTAAACAGAAACAGAAACATTAAAAGTCAGACATAAAATAGCAGTGGAATTAAAAACTTTTATTAATAATAAAGCATCATAGTTCACAACATCATATTTATGAAAATACATAAACCCAGTACATCATTGAAATTTCTGTCTTGCACTTAAAATATCAGAGTACAATATTAAAAGAAACATAATCCCCAAAAGAAACTTAACCATAGTAGCAAAGATAAGAACTTGAACAATACTTCTAAGCAGCTCCAGCAAAATGAAAGCAGAATCCTGATCAAGGTTGAGTATTCCCACCCTGAGAATCTGGAGGGAAAATACAGAAGAGAAAGATGAGGAAAAAAGGGTCAAACATAAATTCTGATGAGTCCAGTTACTTTTAGCATATAAATAAGTAAAAGTACCATGACAGGCATATAAAGTGGATAAGAAAGATAACATCATAAAAGACAGGTATGACAAGGTAAACAGTATAAACATGACAGAGTATATTGCGCTTCTCTAATGATTCCTCTATAGAAATACTAGTATAACCAGAATGAGATGATCCCAACAACTATGAGATGGTAGACTTATGCGCACTTCCAGTGAGAGGTTTTCATCCCATACAATTAACAGGCAGCCCAACGTTCCGGAGTTAACCCTATGGATAATAGTGGGCTCCTAAACATACCAGATTCTAAGTGTACCCTAATCGTTCTGCTCCCTACTCCGTAGATACCCTGTGCTGGTCCAACAGTAGGGTGTATCACTTCCTAAAGTAGCAACCCTTCATTTCCCGGATGTGCACAACCATATCTACTGATGTCACAATGTCTTATTTTCCCGAGCAGGCGGTGTCATGCACGCACATGACCCCGATGGAATGCGCCATCATACACTGTCCCCACTTTAGGATCTCTTATATTCAGCCCAGTAAGTGTGCCCCGACTTCGACTAGTTCGGAGTACTCGTTTGATACCTATATATGGGGTACTGACTGAAATGGGTCCCACACACAAGATGATGCAAACTCTCCCCTTTGTCTTGCATCCCCACTAGGTTTTCCATAGATTATGCCTACCTACTGGTGTCATAAAATTGCATAATCCCAACATGTTAAGTTTGTGGGCCTATGTATAAATATTACCCACCCACCCCAGATTTACTTAACGCACCTATTGTTCAAACAGGTTTACTTAACCCATATTCAAGTTCATGTTCATACAATCCATATGGATTCAACTAGGTTAAGTATTCCAATTTATTACCATGTCCAGTTATGGTTATAATGTGTTAGACCTCCCACATTAAGCCTACCACTTATGGATGCTGGATATGCCGGTCGATTCCGGGCAGACTTCTTCCATAAGTCGGGCTTAACCTCGTGTCTTAGCACGTCTCGTGTTTGTGCACCTAGACTCCTTACATTAGATTCACCACTTATGGTTGTTGGATATGTCGGGTGGTTTCAGGCAGACTTCTACCACAAATGTAATCTAACCTCATGTCTAGGCATGGTTATAGGTTTTCATGCCCTTTTTCCCAAGTTATGTTCATGATGAACCATATGCCCCGAATTAATATTATTACACTTTATTCAACTTATGCCAAATTTCTAATTACAAGTTATGCCCCAAATTAACGCTTTTCCCTCGTTCCCAATCTAACGCATTCGCATATGTGAAAATTAGGCTCACATCCCTAAAACATTTCAAAATATAATGCACGTCCCCCCGAAGTTTGTTTACAAATCCGTTCCCTAAAATGAAGGTGTCGCTCTTTTTTTTCTCCCTTCCTCCTTCTCGTCCACCCACTTCCGCTTTTTACATGTTTGGACCCAAAAAAATGCGCCAGTCACTAAAAAAAATTCAAAAATAGGAAATATTCCCAGAAGCATTCCCAAAAAAAAAAAAAAAGTTGCATACTTCTGTGCAACAATGTTTGAAAAGTAGCATAAATACATGCATATATTCATATAGTGTTTTTATGTTGAAAATCTAGACCAATATATGCATACATGTATGCAACTATTACCAATAGTCGAATATATGTATGCATACAAAGTTGAACTGAGATTCATGTGTTACGAAAAGTTGCATACATGAATGCAACTATTCTGTATATATGCATGCATATGTGCAATAAATTTAAAAGAGACAACGACTTCTGAATATACGCATGAATGCATGCATGTATTCCGTACAAGAGCATAAATGTGTGCAACAATGTCTGAAAACGGCGAATGCTTGAAAAAATACGTCAAATTTGAATATGTGCATAAAAGGATGCATATATTGCTGTTTAGCTGCATACATGTATGCATTTATAATGTAGTTTGGCTTAACACTAAAATATAAGCATGAATGTATGCAACTATTTATGAATAGGTGCATCTTTTGATGCGGTAACTTGCTGTTTCACTGTTTTTGATTATTTTAACGCATAATTTTTTTGGTGTGTATGTGTTTTATTTAATAATGATTTTTCATGATTTTTTTTATATTTTTTATATATTTTTCATGAATTTTCAAAAAATACAGACCTAATTTACAATAAGTTTAGCACCGGATGTGAGCCTAATTTTGAAACTTAATAGGGACCTATGACAAACGGACCCTTCCGATATTTCAGCGGCATGCCTAGGCTCGAAGGTAGTCTGGCTATATAAAAATAAAACGACAAAAGATAGAGGGAATAGAACAGAGATGATCATACTAACATGATGAACATATAATGGCAGAAACATGCATAAAACATATAGTGGCATAATGACTAGATTGGCATATAGGAACAGATCTGATGAACATGTGATAATAGAACTGATTCTAACATAATAGGGAGAGGTATAATATGATCGAAATAATGATTTAGATGTCCAACTAATAATAGATCTAATTTGGCCATAAACATTATAGAACAGGTATAAAGTGATCTAAACAGTGAATTAGATCTACAATTAAAGACAGATCTGACATGATAAAGGTTAAGATCTAAGTTGTAGTCATGTCAGAATAACTAAGATAAATAGGTTATAGCAAATCTGATGTGATTCAAATGGTCATAGGCATAGATCCAAGTTATAGTCATATCAAGTTTTACTTTTAATTATTTCTATCTAAAATTAACATAGACTAACAGTGTTTGGATCTAGAAAAACAGAGAATCGAATCATAGATCTCTAAGCTTGAATAACATGATTGCAGAAGAAGAAAAAGGCTTGATTTGATCTGGGCAGAGGCAGCATCTAGTTCTCCATTATTTTTGGTGCGCAAAAACATGAGAAATGAGGCCATATTTATAGACGCCCTTGCCCTAATCTCCCCAATCTGTCGCACCAGAGAAGAACTCAACCCCGCCTTCCCCACATCGGACAGTGATAGTCTTTACATCAACCATTTCAACCATACATATATGGTAATCATAACAACCATTCATTCATGGTAATCAGAAGCAACCATCACTAGCACTCATAACATCCATATTATATTTATATATATCACGTAGACCATCCTAATCGAATACAACATCTCTCAAGCAAAAGCCCTAGAGGCCTAAACCAATATCAGACAAGCACCCAAGAAACATCTCCTTCGACGTCGAACAATTTACATGACACGGAACAAATAGAGCAACCGATCAACCATGACGGACTCTGACTATCACCGTCAATCCTGCTTCGAAACCATCGTTAACCGTATGACATCCAACCTTGCCATATGTAAGTAACCCAGTAATAGCATAAACTCTATATGCCTCTCAACGATACGTATGTTTGTCCAACCTTGACAACTTGGCCTTTCAGCGATACCTAGGGTACTCGACCAACAACCTTCCAGTCTTTTGGGTGCCCCGATTGTACCCCTGCTTTGAGCCTGCAAGAACTTACGACAACAATAACTACTCGGCCTTCGTATCTCTAATCATCCAACCCGACGACTTCTCATAGCTCAAGCAACCTTCTCAAGAACCACTAACTCGTGACCTTTAGTTGTTATCTCATTCGTTGTCCCACACAGATCAACGAATACATTCAACACTTTGAATATTCCCACTTGAATTCCCCTCGAAGTCACATCTCTGAACCACAACATTTATGCCACCAACCACAGCGTTTAGACCGCACTGCGCTGCGACACGGGTTCGGCACTTCTGCCCGATTTGTTTTAAAAAGCCCTTATTGTTCAAATCTGGGTCGTATCCGAAAATATAATTTTCCATAAACAAGCGCGACCAACCCATCATCACCATTCCTGACCAATCGACCCTTTCCCCGAGTCATGAACGACCCGTCTCGAATCATGTCGATCGACCAGCTACCACACATGCCGACCGACCGACCTCCTTCCTCAAGCTGACTGACCCATCAACTCGAGACCGACCCGACCGATCCAACGCTGAATGACCGACCCATCAACTCGAGACCGACCCGACAGATCTAACACTGAACGACCAACCCGTCCCCCTTCATCCTAACCGACCGACCAACTTTTTGAGAAGACGACCCACTTCTGAAGCCAAGTCCGACCTACCCACTCTTACATGACTGACTCGATCGTTTCTTGCTCCCCAAGCCTCACTTTCGACCTGGCCCGGTTTATGACCGACCGATCCAACCTTCCCGACCGACCCAACACCTGGACAAACCCAATTCATCTCGAATTCAACCAAAAATTTGCCAAATGCCAATTCGACGAAATCAACTCATCTGATTCATCTAATACAGCCACAAGCATGTTATGAAATCAATAACAACATGAAAATGAAAATTTTCATCTAAAGTTATGTAACCTTCACCAAAATCATGATAAATGAACATATGAACTAAATTATGGATTTAACTTGCATAAACATATGAAATATATAGAAATTACCGATTTTAAGTTGTTAAATTAGATCCTATGGCGATTCATATGAAAATAGACTTACCATGACGTAGATCTAAGGAAAACAACTTGAATTTGATGAAAAACAAGATCAAACGCTCATATACTTGATCGAACCCGTGTGAGAGATGTATTTCACCACCCAATTCTCCAAAATAACCCAAAAACACTAGATCCAGATCCGGACAGTGAATAATTTGACCAAACTCCTCGACTCGATGATCTCTCCCTTTGATTTGCGTAGATCTAGCCTCAAACATTGTAGATCTTCGATTCTGTAAGCTTTAATGGTGGAAAGGTGTAAGAGAATGGAGGAATGGAGGATCACAAGCTCCTCCAAATGAGAGAATGGAGAAAGTAAACTATTCTCCATGCCTCCTACCCCCTATTTATATCCTTCCACCAGCCCACTAATGGGCCTTCCCAAATCAACCCATTATGGCTTACCAAACCTAACAGCCAACTGTAAAACCTTAAAACAGCAATTCCTCCCAAACCGCTAAGCCAAAACTTTAATGTGGCCACTCTACGGAAAGGGAAACATCATTTCCTTTCCTATGGCACAGGTATCAATACCTGATTCAATCCCAGTCAAAAGTTATGCCCTATACAAGACTGATGGGCAAAATTGTCACAAATAAAATTGTTAAAAATTATGGATATGTCTCACATCCCCATGAGCAACATACTAAAATATGAGAATGATCCAACCCTTAGGGAATTAAATAAAAATACTTTACGATCCTTCGATACATAAAATGCGGGCTGTTACACTTCACACAGCAGGTACAATAAATGTGAATGATTTCATCATGAAGTTCCTCCAAAATTTACCCCAAGCTGCTAAACAATCCCACAATCCAAAAACAATACTCGAAACTCGAATCAATGCTCCTTATTTGTAACACCCCGTAATTTGAACATAAAAATTCACAAATTAAAGTATACTTAATTAAGTGAAATGGGTTGCGCAGAGAAATTTATATATATTGATATATATATATATATAATTTAAAATTAAATAAATAAATATGCAAAAATGTTCAAAACAGCGAATTGGGAGAGGCGAATAACCGAACCAACCGATTTTTGAGGTCGACCCGAGCACGCTGGGTCGACTAGGGGTTAATCCAGGGTGTTTGGCTGTCAACCCGTGGGCCAATTCGCTCAAATGCAGATTTTGCATTTGAATGGTTCTCATGGTTCATCTTTAATCTAAAGGCCCTAGATGGTTCCTACACTTGACTTCTTCCCCAAGACATGCTTTGATGGCTTGGATTGAATCTAGGGTTAATCCTATGGCTAATACTATCCTAATCCTCTATAAAAAAGACCCCTAAACCTAGCCTAAATCACCATTATTCAATCCTACAACTAAACTATGCCAAAATGATTCCTCATCATGGCCTCCACTTCAACCCATGGCCTCCATCTTCTTCTTCATGATAGCTTAAGTGTTCTAAGCTAGTTTCAAAGTAAAGGAGCCTCTTTTCTTCATTCATGAGAGATTCTATGATCATTTGAGTGATTTCATGTTTGTATGAGAGTTCATAAGTTGCATTCTACCCAAAGTTGCAACCTTTTCTTGACCAAAAAGCAAGGATCTTGCATGAGAGCTCATAAGCTTCATTCAAAGCCAAAGTTGAAACCTTTCTTCTTCAAAGCAAGGATTTTTATTGATATTTGCTCAAGGGTTTCATTTGGAGCTTGTTCTTTTGGGGTTTTTGGGTGATAGCATGAATGGCTTTGTCTCAAGCTTTGTTTTATATGTTGATTTGTGCCTTCATAGCATTGTAAGCCCCCTCCTACTCTTAGATATTAACTATAAAGTTAAATGAATGTTGCAAGTTTGGGTTTGATCATTAAGTATGATACATGCTATCATGTTATGCAAGTCTATAAAGTCATTACCTTGATCTTGTGGGTTAAAAGCTATAACCTTTATGTTGAAATGTTGCATTATGCAACATGAGAACCCTCATAACCTTTAGGTTAACTTGCATATGAAGTCATAACCCTTATGTGATGTTATATGCGAGTTACTTGTCATCATTTCATGTCATCTATGACCATGTATCACCTATTTGCCAAGTTTGAATGTTATGCATGTTTTTGAGGCTTGACAATGTAACATGCAAGTTTGTGAGCACATTTATGCCTCATTCCACCATGTTTAACTTGTGGCCTTATACCCCTTTTTTTCATGCCTTTGCCAAGTTCCTTCTTTTAAAACATTATACGTTGTTGCGAATGTATATGCGAGTTTAAAAGCGTTGGGGTTATGTTATGGGTAAACTTTAATGACATGAAACATGATTTGGGTAAATTGGTATAAACATGACAACATGTAACTTTGGCTATGAGCATGGGACTTGGAAACTTGACACATATGGGTTGTAAGTGTAACAAGACACTAGATCAAACATGAAAATGGCCAACTCGAGGTTGGGTTGAGTTTGTAGCATAAATCTACCCGGACCCGCCCGGCTTAACTAGTGGCTACAAACAATAGGATCCAATGTGAGAAGTTGGTCATGTCGCGCTTAAGACCCGAGGTTAGACTAGGTTGTGGTGTAAAACTACCCGGACCCGCCCGGCTTAACTAGTAACCACAACAAGGTCTAATGTGAGAGATTAAGAGTGCATTAATTAAATTAATGCCACATGATAAGGTTAAGTAAATTTGACTAATAACACTTAACCGATATGACACGAATGGGTAGGTTAAGTGGGACCGGGCTTGATTTCTTAATGACTCTTAACCATACAAGACGATTAGGGGATGGGGTTAAGTAATTTACGCTTAACTAATTCGACTGGGTAATTAGATGGGGTTAAGTAATCCACACTTAACTAATCTAAACACGGTAATTAGATGGGGTTAAGTAACTTAGACTTAACTAATCTAAACACGGTAATTAGATGGGGTTAAGTAACTTAGACTTAACTAATCTAAACACGGTAATTAGATGGGGTTAAGTAACCTTCACTTAACTAATCTAAACACAGTAATTCGGTGGGGTTAAGTTAAACACTTAACCAATCTAAATGCGTTAATTCAATGAGGTTAAGTAACCAATACTTAACCAATTTAACACGGTAATTTAATGGGGTTAAGTAATTTATACTTAACCAATTATACGCGATGATTTGATGAGGTTAAGTAACCTATACTTAACCAATCTAATAGGTGGACCTGATAGGGTTAAGTCACAAGACTTTTAAAAGTAGGCTTAACCATTGTAATACGATTAGTGGATGGGGTTAAGCTAACCCATGCTTAACCAATCCGACTCGATAATCTGATGGGATTAAGATAATCTATGCTTAATCAATCTAACATGATAATCTGATAGGGTTAAGACAAATAAATACTTAACCAATTTGACTTGATAAGGTTAAGTCATGAGCTTCTTGGTACACTTAACCAACCTGTAGGGCTAAGCCTTGAACTTGAGTACTTAGCCAATCTTGACATGATTCGTAGGCGGGTTAAGTCATGAACTTGGATAACAACACTTAACCCGTTTGACAAAACCCTAGCTCAGGGGACCAGGTTGGAAATCGTAGTTAACAAGGATAGTGGAAAGAGGGGCTAAGTGGTAAACCTTAGTTAAGGGTAACTAAGTAATAATTCTTAGCTAAGGACATGGACTAGTTCATAAAGAGATGAGTAACCTGGTACGGTGGGTCATCGCTTAGTATACGAAGAGGAGCAAGTTATCTGACTTGGATAAAAGCTCCAGCGAACTGGGTGACGAAGCGGAAGCTTCGGGGAACGTGAGGGTACTCTTGGTATCCCTCTATGAGGTGGCGTGTGGTCCATGAAACCCGGCCTCACAGAGGTTAAGGTCTGCGGTAGAAGAGCCAAGAGTATGCCTTGGTTGCTATGCGAGCGACCTAAAGACTAGGATGGATTAGCGTGGAGTCGACGATACTTGATTTTGCCCCGGGATAGCATGTCGCCGACTACCTACCATCTTTAGTCAATCGTGTACGTATGGAAAGGCAGGGAACTCCCAAAAGACCATATACTATCTATCAAGTTATGGGTGAGGTTGTCTATCTGGAAGTGGGCATCGATGGGCCTTAGTGTAGTTCTCATACAAGATTTTTCTTGGATTGCCTTTCAGTAGTTGAGGGAGGGGTCACGTGGGACCATAGCCACGGGTACAAAAACAGACCTTGATATCTGCATCAGCAGACGACTTAAAGCTCCCGACCGAGTTCCGTATTTCTTGATTTGCCCTAGCACGGAACTCGGATGGCACATTGGGGAACATGTGCATCTAGACATGGAAAACGATTCACGATACATACGTGGGATAAAGGGCGCGGTTGACGGGTGGCATAATCCCTAGTGGCCCTAGGTGGCTGAACCCAAACCGAGACACGGAAACGTTCATTAGGTAGCATAATCCCTAGTGGTCCTAGGTGGCATAAATCCTAAGTGGACACGCGATAGTTCATGGTAAGGAAACATAACTAGATCGAGGGTAGCGGTCCAAAATAACTTCAACGATAAAACGTTTACATGGGAAAGCCCGTATGGCCTACGGCAAAGGACTGAACTTATACATGGAAGGAAACATACGAGTTGGAAAAACCTACATATCTTATATATATTAGGGTGACATGGACCATTACATGACATTGGGCAAGGGACATTCATAGTTGACACATGACACGGGTTGGGATACTAGTACGAGGGGTGCAGAGCAAATATACATGATACATACCTTAGGATGTTATACATGGTAGATACCTTGGGATAGTATACTTGATAGAAACCTGACGATGTGGTACCTTGATTTATCTTGACACCGTAGTTTATCATAACACACTCGTTTATCTTGGTACAGTAGTTCATCCTGTTATTTTGGTTTAGCTTATCTATCTTGTCATCATACTTATGTTCATCTCAATTCCTCATGCCAGTTAACTTTATTAGTTTATATACTGATAGTAGATAGGGCTTACCAGTCTTTATGACTGACCCTGTTTTCTTTTGCCTCTTGTCTTCCATTCCCCCCCCCCAGGTTACAGGGAGGAAATGCTATTGTTAGTTTGGACTTCTTCTGTTTGAAGGTCATCACGCATGGTTTGGACTTCTCTTGGCTATGGCTACTTTACTGTTTTACTTGGGGAATAATTTATGAAATGGCTTTATGCTTCTTTATTATTGCAAGACAGGTTTTGATGTATTTTGATGTAAAAGGCTTTAGACCTTATTTTACAAGGTAATGAAATTTGTTTTACTTTCGCTGTTTTATATATATATGTTCTATCTTGTAATATTTCTGTACATGTTTACCAATAATACCCCTCTAAAGCTAGTGCATTCCTTTGCGAGTGACCCTAGCGGAGGTGGGGTGTTACATTTGGTATCAGAGCAGAAGGTTACCAGACTAGGAAAAAGTTTTTAAAACCTTCTGAAAACTATTTGAGAAACCGTTTTACAAAGAAGCATTTTTCAAGAAAAGTTTGTTTTAAAAGGCTGTTCCCCAAAGGCCATTAGCATTATCCTTTGATTCCTTGATTGAATCTCCTTTCCTTTCTTTCCTCCATCTGTGGTCGCAGTTGTTCTAACTGTGACTAATCTTTGTCTAGCCACGTAGGTATCTTCCCGTACGATGGCGGTGGTTCTTGAGAGACCTGTTGCTGTGGTACAAGGAAGGATAAGAAGAGGAGGGATAAAGGACGAGAGCTTAAGGATAAGCAACTGTTGCTATGGCTTAGTCCATCAAGGAGGACAAGGACAAGATCATCGGAGAGGGCAATTGTACGCTCCCATTTCTAGGGTACCTAAAAGAAATGGTACCGTTTCTGGTAAAGGTTTAGTCGTTCTTTTCTATCATCCCATCCAGACTTTGTCTTGATCATCGTATCATTTAAGTCTTCTTGGATAGTTGAGTCTCCGCACCTTAGTACTAGCATGGTAGAGGATCCCAGTTTTTGTCCCAAAATCTGGTTGGAGAGTCGGTCCATTTATTCATGACTTGTTGGATTTGAGAACGTCTATGCCAAGTGTTGAGATTAGAAGCAATACTTCTATTGTTGAGCCATGGATGGATTCTAGGGGTAAAGTGGTTATCCAGTAAGGAATACCATTCTCGGTTTTTGAAAAGAGGGTAGTCAGACTCTTGGCTTGCTTTGGTAATACCTTCGAAGTCTCGTGTAACCTTTTGGGTTCTGTCATGGCTAGTTAACTAGAATCTCTTGATGCATTTATCGGAAATCTCTGATCCAATCGAGTAACGTCCACCAATAAGACGAATGGTTCATTCCGCTTAAGCATGGGTTATAGGAATCACCCTAGTAAGTGCATGTGGTAACATGGATTGGCATCGGTGAACGAGATCCAGAATTCACTAGTGAATTTTGGAGAGCTTGCATGAGTACGTAGATATGGTTGAGCCAAGTATACTAGGGAAAGAATAAATGAAAGTGGAACGAGAGGCGACAGTGAAAAGAGTTCCGACTCATACCTTGGAAATAGGAATCAAGGAACTACGAAATCATGAAGTCAAAGGCAGTCAAGGCACACTGGAATTAGGCTCAAGGAAATGCGGATTAGACGCGCGCATCGTGTCTCTTTTTAAGAGTATATCTTTGATCCTTGGTTCACCTGTAGAGCTTGCTTGCATGCTATCGCTTAGTGGATATCCTCTCGGTCCTGTTTCTGTTACAAACCCCGTAAGGAGTTTGTCTTGTTTATCTCCTCGATCTTATCTTGGGAACCTTAGATAGAACTCTATGGATGTAAACATGTATTTGAAACATGTTATGATTGATATGGTTGCAAATGGTTGCAAGTGGTTGCTCGTGGATGCGCGAATACACATTAGATACTAGATTGACGCAGTCACGTTTCATGTTGCATATGCACGAGTATTTATACTTGTTTATGGATGAAATTGAATGTGTTATCATGCGGATGTTGCATATGAATGAATGTTTGTGCACGCATATAGTACTTATATGACTAGGACTATTCGCATACATGTTGGACTCATGGCACTAAACTTATTTTGCATTAGAAAGATCATTCATGCCTGATCATTAGCATTAGCTAAGGAGCATATACACACACGTTCTGCATATGTTCATATGGCATTAGAAATCGTCTAAGGACAATGGTTGCCTGTGGATGATGTTTTGAGTAGATGGATGATGGATAGTAGGATACGTTCTTCCTAACTTGGAGATTTCGGGGACGAAATCCTTTAAGGAGGGGAGAATGTAACACCCCGTAATTTGAACATAAAAATTCACAAATTAAAGTATACTTAATTAAGTGAAATGGGTTGCGCAGAGAAATATATATATTGATATATATATATATATATATAATTGAAAAATAAATAAATAAATATGCAAAAATGTTCAAAACAGCGAATTGGGAGAGGGGAATAACCGAACCAGCCGATTTTTGAGGTCGACCCGAGCTTGCTGGGTCGACTAGGGGTTAATCCAGGGTGTTTGGCTGTCAACCCGTGGGCCGATTCGCTCAAATGCAGATTTTGCATTTGAATGGTTCTCATGGTTCAGCTTTAATCTAAAGGCCCTACATGGTTCCTACACTTGACTTCTTCCCCAAGACATGCTTTGATGGCTTGGATTGAATCTAGGGTTAATCCTATGGCTAATACTATCCTAATCCTCTAGAAAAAGACCCCTAAACCTAGCCTAAATCACCATTATTCAATCCTACAACTAAACTATGCCAAAATGATTCCTCATCATGGCCTCCACTTCAACCCATGGCCTCCATCTTCTTCTTCATGATAGCTTAAGTGTTATAAGCTAGTTTCAAAGTAAAGGAGCCTCTTTTCTTCATTCATGAGAGATTCTATGATCATTTGAGTGATTTCATGTTTGTATGAGAGTTCATAAGTTGCATTCTAGTCAAAGTTGCAACCTTTTCTTGACCAAAAAGCAAGGATCTTGCATGAGAGCTCATAAGCTTCATTCAAAGGCAAATTTGAAACCTTTCTTCTTTAAAGCAAGGATTTTTATTGATATTTGCTCAAGGGTTTCATTTGGAGCTTGTTCTTTTGGGGTTTTTGGGTGATAGCATGAATGGCTTCGTCTCAAGCTTTGTTTTATATGTTGATTTGTGCCTTCATAGCATTGTAAGCCCCCTCCTACTCTTAGATATTAACTATAAAGTTAAATGAATGTTGCAAGTTTGGGTTTGATCATTAAGTATGATACATGCTATCATGTTATGCAAGTCTATAAAGTCATTACCTTGATCTTGTGGGTTAAAAGCTATAACCTTTATGTTGAAATGTTGCATTATGCAACATGAGAACCCTCATAACCTTTAGGTTAACTTGCATATGAAGTCATAACCCTTATGTGATGTTATATGCGAGTTACTTGTCATCATTTCATGTCATCTATGACCATGTATCACCTATTTGCCAAGTTTGAATGTTATGCATGTTTTTGAGGCTTGACAATGTAACATGCAAGTTTGTGAGCACATTTATGCCTCATTTCCACCATGTTTAACTTGTGGCCTTATACCCCTTTTTTCATGCCTTTCCCAAGTTCCTTCTTTTAAAACATTATACGTTGTTGCGAATGTATATGCGAGTTTAAAAGCGTTGGGGTTATGTTATGGGTAAACTTTAATGACATGAAACATGATTTGGGTAAATTGGTATAAACGTGACAACATGTAACTTTGGCTATGAGCATGGGACTTGGAAACTTGACACGTATGGGTTGTAAGTGTAACAAGACACTAGACCAAACATGAAAATGGCCAACTCGAGGTTTGGCTAAGTTTGTAGCATAAATCTACCTGGACCCGCCCGGCTTAACTAGTGGCTACAAACAATAGGATCCAATGTGAGAAGTTGGTCATGTCGCGCTTAAGACCCGAGGTTAGACTAGGTTGTGGTGTAAAACTACCCGGACCCGCCCGGCTTAACTAGTAACTACAACAAGGTCTAATGTGAGAGGTTAAGAGTGCATTAATTAAATTAATGCCACATGATAAGGTTAAGTAAATTTGACTAATGACACTTAACCGATATGACATGAATGGGTAGGTTAAGTGGGACCGGGCTTGATTTCTTAATGACACTTAACCATACAAGACGATTAGGGGATGGGGTTAAGTAATTTACGCTTAACTAATTCGACTGGGTAATTAGATGGGGTTAAGTAATCCACACTTAACTAATCTAAACACGGTAATTAGATGGGGTTAAGTAACTTAGACTTAACTAATCTAAACACGGTAATTAGATGGGGTTAAGTAACTTAGACTTAACTAATCTAAACACGGTAATTAGATGGGGTTAAGTAACCTTCACTTAACTAATCTAAACACGGTAATTCGGTGGTGTTAAGTTAAACACTTAACCAATCTAAATGCGTTAATTCAATGAGGTTAAGTAACCAATACTTAACCAATTTAACACGGTAATTTAATGGGGTTAAGTAACTTATACTTAACCAATTATACACGATGATTTGATGAGGTTAAGTAACCTATACTTAACCAATCTAATAGGTGGACCTGATAGGGTTAAGTCACAAGACTTTTAAAAGTAGGCTTAACCATTGTAATACGATTAGTGGATGGGGTTAAGCTAACCGATGCTTAACCAATCCGACTCGATAATCTGATGGGATTAAGATAATCTATGCTTAATCAATCTAACATGATAATCTGATAGGGTTAAGACAAATAAATACTTAACCAATTTGACTTGATAAGGTTAAGTCATGAGCTTCTTGGTACACTTAACCAACCTGTAGGGCTAAGCCTTGAACTTGAGTACTTAGCCAATCTTGACATGATTCGTAGGCGGGTTAAGTCATGAACTTGGATAACAACACTTAACCCATTTGACAAAACCCTAGCTCAGGGGACTAGGTTGGAAATCGTAGTTAACAAGGATAGTGGAAAGAGGGGCTAAGTGGTAAACCTTAGTTAAGGGTAACTAAGTAATAATTCTTAGCTAAGGACATGGACTAGTTCATAAAGAGATGAGTAACCTGGTACGGTGGGTCATCGCTTAGTTTACAAGGAGGAGCAAGTTATCTGACTTGGATAAAAGCTCCAGCGAACTGGGTGACGAAGCGGAAGCTTCGGGGAACATGAGGGTACTCTTGGTATCCCACTGTGAGGTGGCGTGTGGTCCATGAAACCCGGCCTCACAGAGGTTAAGGTCTGCGGTAGAAGAGCCAAGAGTATGCCTTGGTTGCTATGCGAGCGACCTAAAGACTAGGATGGATTAGCGTGGAGTCGACGATACTTGATTTTGCCCCGGGATAGCATGTCGCCGACTACCTACCATCTTTAGTCAATCGTGTACGTACGGAAAGGCAGGGAACTCCCAAAAGACCATATACTAGCTATCAAGTTATGGGTGAGGTTGGCTATCTGGAAGTGGGCATCGATGGGCCTTAGTGTAGTTCTCATACATGATTTTTCTTGGATTGCCTTTCAGTAGTTGAGGGAGGGGTCACGTGGGACCATAGCCACGGGTACAAAAACAGACCTTGATATCTGCATCAGCAGACGGCTTAAAGCTCCCGACCGAGTTCCGTATTTCTTGATTTGCCCTGGCACGGAACTCGGATGGCACATTGGGGAACATGTGCATCTAGACATGGAAAACGATTCACGATACATACGTGGGATAAAGGGTGCGTTTGACGGGTGGCATAATCCCTAGTGGCCCTAGGTGGCTGAACCCAAACTGAGACACGGAAACGTTCATTAGGTAGCATAATCCCTAGTGGTCCTAGGTGGCATAAATCCTAAGTGGACACGCGGTAGTTCATGGTAAGTAAACATAACTAGATCGAGGGTAGCGGTCCAAAATAACTTCAAGGATAAAACGTTTACATGGGAAAGCCCGTATGGCCTACGGCAAAGGACTGAACTTATACATGGAAGGAAACATACGAGTTGGAAAAACCTACATATGCTATATATATTAGGGTGACATGGACCATTACATGACATTGGGCAAGGGACATTCATAGTTGACACATGACACGGGTTGGGATACTAGTACGAGGGGTGCAGAGCAAATATACATGATACATACCTTAGGATGTTATACATGGTAGATACCTTGGGATAGTATACTTGATAGAAACCTGACAATGTGGTACCTTAATTTATCTTGACACCGTAGTTTATCATGACACACTCGTTTATCTTGGTACAGTAGTTCATCCTGTTATTTTGGTTTAGCTTATCTATCTTGTCATCATACTTATGTTCATCTCAGTTCCTCATGCCAGTTAACTTTACTAGTTTATATACTGATAGTAGATAGGGCTTACCAGTCTTTATGACTGACCCTGTTTTCTTTCGCCTCTTGTCTTCCGTTCCCCCCCCCCCCCCCCCCCAGGTTACAGGGAGGAAATGCTATTGTTAGTTTGGACTTCTTCTGTTTGAAGGTCATCACGCATGGCTTGGACTTCTCTTGGCTATGGCTACTTTACTGTTTTACTTGGGGAATAATTTATGAAATGGCTTTATGCTTCTTTATTATTGCAAGACAGGTTTTGATGTATTTTGATGTAAAAGGCTTTAGACCTTATTTTACAAGGTAATGAAATTTGTTTTACTTCCGCTGTTTTATATATATATGTTCTGTCTTGTAATATTTCTGTACATGTTTACCAATAAAACCCCTCTAAAGCTAGTGCATTCCTTTGCGAGTGACCCTAGCGGAGGTGGGGTGTTACATTATTCACGAATCATCCAACCCTAGTCATGCTGTCTCTTATTTTGTGCGACAGCAAAACTCTTCGAACACCGTGAAATGCATACAAAAATGAAAAGCAACTCGCTAGGAATCCGAATATATTTATTTTGAAGTCTATTGATTTTTGTTTGAATTGTTATGGATTTTCAACGGCTATGTTTTATTTTGATGGTGGTGGCGTGATTTCTTCGCTGATTGACTAAAGAATGAGGTGAGGAAGTGTTTAAGATATTGATGATAATATATGAAGTAGGTTAATTAATTTTTTATTCGATTATATTTAATATAGTATGCTATCTCTATTTATCATTCGACGTTCTCTATTCGTACGATCACATACGAATTCCATTCGCGATGAAAATGGACATCCTGGTATAGTTTGACATTCCGGACCTAATGAAACTTGTTTCGTCAAAATACGAGTCATTTGCAAAAACAACGCTATTTTTTTTGTTATATTAAAATAATAAAAATATAAATTAATTCAAAAAACATTGAATTTAATATTAATAAATCATTATTATCGCATATATTCAAATAAAATTATATATAGCTTCAAAATAAACTAGTTTGAGTTTTAAACTCGATATTTTCATTTTTCAAGTTAAATCAATATTCAATTTACTCAAAAATCCTTTTATTTAATTTAATAAATCATTATGGTTTATAAATATTCCATAGCGACTTTCTGGAAATTTGATTTTGACATAACTTAAAATCTACTAGATCAAATCCCGAATGTTCTCTTTCATTAGAAAATTATAATCCAATATATATTAAAGATTCTTGTTTTAAAGAGTTTCGACTTATATTGCATCCTATATAATTAATTGAAGTTCAAAACGTAAAACTATGAGCTACGGCGATGTTGCGGGCTCGTTTTAAATTAAATTAAAGTTAACGTGTTTAAACTTCATTTAATAAATAAATTCATTATTATAATTCAAACTAAACATAATTAAATCCTTTTTATATTGTCCAATTCATACTGTAGTGCAAAACCAACTTATTCCGACTATTTCAGAATTAAATTATTTGTTTCACTATTTAAATTGAATTAATAACTCAAAATCATTTAATTCGATTTATTTGAATTTCCAAATCAATATTTAAATAAATAAATTATCCGGCCACTAAAATCCGGGATGTTACACATCGTCACGAAGCAAACGATTTGGATTTTCCAATCAAGAAGTTTGTAGATAATATATTAGAAGATAATGGTTTAACAATATTTTAAATTATTGTAAATCACTTTATTTTCAGTCTTAAGTAAATAATATATTAAAGAAAACATTAAGGATTAGGAAAAATTACATAATAAATTTCGTATTTCGAGTTCAAGTTTGTGAAAAAACTAAATTATATAATTATTATAGACTAGCAGCCAGAGATGAGGCCGACAGATCAGAGCTGATATCGATCTTGCGGAGATCGACGGTTTGAGGGCTAGAGTGGCGCAGCTAGAGGATCAAAACTGTTGTCAGTCCATAGAGATGACGCAGCTGTTAGATAAGCTTATTTCTGAGTACATGCAACAGTATAGTGGTTGCTTTCGTTGCTCTGCTGGCTCTGGAGGTTTTGCAGACAAGTGACTGCTTTGAGAGGTATATTTCTGTGACTTGGTGGATAATAGACTTGTTTAATTGTTGGCTGAATGATAGACTTGATGTTGTATTATGTGATGGCAGACATGGTTTGTTAGTTGGTTGTATGATTATAGACTTGATGTTGTTGTTGTTTGTGAATATTTTGTAATGTATTATACAGTGGTTTGACTAGTATGACTTGATTTTATATATACTTTTGGTTTGGTGAATAGTTGTAGTTTGATTTTTGATTTTTGGTTGGAATATTGTATATTGGGTATTGCATAGTAGTGGTGAAAAATGTTTGTATGTTAAATGTGGAAGGAAGGCTAAAATGCAGTAGAAATACAAAATGAATACAACAGATTTTCCTATGGCTTATGATGACTTTCGAACAATTCATATCCGCCGTCCTCCGACACGTGTCGAAAGCCGCTGACAGCCGTCGGAAATATATCCGACGAGCGTTGTCGGAAACCGTCAGAAACATTTCTCCCCGATGCCTTTATATGTGGTGGCTTATTCTGATGGTTTCCGACGGCCGTCAACAGTTTTTAGCCATCGGAATAGCCGCTCTTTCTTGTATTGTTGCATGTGTAATTGGATTTATTGCAACTTGCCTATATTTTTATTATTTAAATAACTGTTCAAGCCTAGGTTGCAAATTTTATTCATATGTGTTGTTATTTCTCTTTTATCATTATATGAGAATATGCATGTTGGACTGTGTTAATGGATTGGGAAATTAACTTCTATACCTTAATTGTAATTGATAGGATTGACATTTCAAATACATTAGGTCGTTATTCTTGTGCGTTAAATTCATGCCTATTTATTTTTATATATTTATAATGTAACCAAATGTAACATTAATGCGTATTAAGTGCGTGCTAAATAAATTTGGATTAGGAAATTGAATTTGAATGTACCCTTAGGAATATGCATGCGTATTTGTATGTATGTGAGAATGGCTTTAATTATAATTAATGACACATAGACATGAGATTAATTATTACTTGTAGTAGAAGCCTGCCCGTAACCGATGGGCATATCCCGCATCTATAAGTAAGACTGGTTAATGTGAGAGGTCTATGTGTCATGGACAAATATAATTAGTACACCAAGACACGAGATTAAGCCCAACTAGTAATAGAAGCCTATCTAGAACCGGCCGACAAATCCAACTTCTACAAATGGTCAGTTTAATGTGAAATGTCGTGTATGTGTCTCTCTCTATATATAAGCATTCTAGGGCACCCCATTTTGCAGCACCCCTACCCTACCATGAGCTGCAATAATCCAGATCCAACAAGATTTTGTAGATGTTCAATACACATATATTGTCATATATTCAAATTTTGAGCTCAATTATTCACCATTCAGATGTTTATTCGAATCGTTAAAATTTAAACATCAAATATATTATTTTATGAATGTCAAAACATCTACAAATTCTTGTTGGATTTGGTTTAGTATAGCTCACGAACAGATATGGTTGCTAAAGGGGTGCTACAAAACAGGGGTGCCCCGGAACCCTCCTTTATATATATATTTACCTTCAATATATATATATATATATATATATATATATATGTCTTTGTGTGTGTGTGTGTTAATACCAAAAATGGCACTAATACCCCCGAGAGGTGTACTAACACCGTACAAATGCAAATAGCAAGGTTAAGAGTAAAAGCAGAAAATAACAAAGCGTAGAGAAGATTTATAGTGGTTCGGCCTCAGTTTTAGTCTACATACACTTTGAATGACGATTTCATTATTCTCTTCATTACAAGGTACACATTTGATATCATTTTATACATTTTCTCTCTCTCTCTCTCTCTGTTCTACAATCTCTCAAAGATTCTCTATCTCTCTCTCCCTTTAATATCTTCAAATTCTCACTAGTATCGGAGATTATTGAATATGATCTTTAATAATCGAGCTCGGTGATGATCTTTGATTATTTCTCGATGAAAGAGATGATGGAGATCTTAAAATGATGCTAGAAGAAGCTTTGATGAAGTTGTAAAAGCTTGAGTGTTGTTGGAGATCAAAAATAGCAGCTCTTCGGGAGAAAAATCTATCCTCTTCTATGTAGGAAAGGGTGGAGTATTTATAGGAGAAGTTTGGAAAGGACTAGAGGCTTTGAAATAGAGGGTGTGCAGGCCTATGGATCGTCAGCTAATCCTTGCTATGGATCGCACGCGATACATGCTTCAACTGTGATCCAGGAATTTTTCGGTAATACTCACAGATCCATTTATGGATCGTTCCACGATCCATGCTTTATTGAATAGAACCGACCCATATGCGGACCGCCTCTCGATCCATGCGCTTTGCACGTTGCTCGATCTATTTTTTTCCAACGATCCAAGGATGGATCGTATTGCCCTGATCCATCGAAATATATGTGGAGCCGATCCATGTATGGCTGATCCATTGTGTGTAGCTTTAAATCTGTCTGATCCATGCCTATGGATCGGTCCACACGATCCAATGCCTTCACTTTAATATCGATCCATCTATATATCATGGAACTGATCCATCATACAAGAACAAGTCGATCCATCACTTAAGACATAAATGATCCATCATAATATAATGTTAATGACCCATTATATTTGCACTCAATTCAATGTATAGTTCTTGAACCGTGTTTTAGGATAGGGTTAACATTTTCTCCTCGGAGCTTGTGCTTTCTGAAAGAAACACGGGCTTTGATATAACGGCTTATATTGTTTTTGATGGGTTATGACTAGCTTATCCGATGGATCGTTACTCTAAAGCCTTAATGGATCATGAAAAGCCCATTTGATGGATCACATGGATCCTTTACACGGCTATTTTTTTAGATCCATTATTCTTCCACTCTATCTTCATATCGAAAAACATCTTAATGGAGGAAGCTCTTTGAGAGGATTTTCCCGACTCAATCCTGTTACTCCATTTTCGATCAGATTTGTGTCACCGATCATCAAAGAATTCAAACTCTACTCGATTCTAATCATCTCCACAATCGCAGCTGATGTGAACTCGTCTATGGCCGATCATTCCAGATCTGAGTTGCTTTTGTAATCGCCAGACCCCTACGATCTTTCATCATTGAAGTCTGATCATTTTAGACCATCTTGATTCATTGCAGGTGTCGATTTCTTATTTAATTTATGGATTGAATCAACTTTGTTGCTCCAAATACTTAGGCTTTTAGGTCATTAGGAAGTCAGTCTTGGTCGTCTTGCGTGCTCTGCTTGATCGGGCTTCAGATTAGAAATTAGTCATTTTGGGTTTAAAATAGTCACGTAATTTTTCCGTTGATTGATTATGTACTTTCAATAAACTGTAAATTGATTTAGAATTTGGCGAATTGCTACTTGAAGCAACGAGAATCAATCGTATCTTCTGTGTTCCTTGGAAAATTGTGCTTGGAATTTGTGATTGTCTGTATTGAATCGATCTTCACAATTTTAAGTTCTGGATCATTCATGTGTTTGTGTTGTTACACGACCTTTCCTTATCGATCATTTATTTACAATGAATTGCATGTTGATGATTGATGTTTCAATTTGATCTTGTCAATTTTGAACTTAGATGCTAGAAGTTAATCATGGTCTTGTGATGATGTATGAATCTTTCTTTGTAGATTGCTCATTTTTATTAGATCACGTCTTGAATTGATCCCGGAGTGTTAGAATTGGATTGCTGATTTTTGTGGATCATGAGCGATCCATCTCTGGATTGAGAGTGCTCCATATCTGCATAGTGTGCAATCCATCACTGGATCGTGTGCGATCCATCACTAGATCGCGAACAATCCATTATTGGGTCGCGAGCGATCCATTGATTGATCGTGAGTGACCCATCTATGGATCGCGGACAATCCATTAACGTATCGATATTTGGATCGCTACTTCACCGCAATCTTCAGTCGGTCGATGTTGTTAAATTTTGAACGATCCAGACTTTGGACACTCCAAGCTTTAACTTGTAAATTGAACGTGCTTTACTTCGCTAATTGTCTTGTAACAATCAACAAAACTTTCATGTTTTTGGACGAATATTTTTCCATTGATTTCCCACATCAGCGACGGATTAGTTTGATCATTAAATAATGAACTACAGCGAATTTCCTAACTTGAATTGAATGAAGTGCCTATACATAACTGTTTCGTTCAGTCATTTATAACTTATTGAACATCGCTTGCATAGGCATGACACTCTAATTCGAATTCGCGACAACGCTTAAGATTGACTAATCGACACACGCCGACTGAAGATTTCAAGCTCTGTTTCTTCATGTCTCATATAATAATGCGCAACACTTCACACTTAGGAAATGTGCACCTGTAAATAATGAGATTCCTTGTGTAGAATGGACACTCAATAGAAGATTCGTCACCATTCCGAGGAGATATCTTCTTCTGCTCAAGTTGGAGCTTCTACACAAACTTCTGAAACTTGAATGACTACATCTCGAGGGCCGGTAACAAATCAGCCTTTTCCATTCCTCATCCCCGTAATGATCCACCATCCGAGAGATGCTCTTTACCGCTCAACCAGTGTACTTTTAAGCAGTTGTGCACTCAATTTGGCATCACTGAGACTGATGTGAGAATACCAAGGAAGGATGAGTTTGCTGATCATCCGCCCCTTGACTTTGTTGCAGTTAACCGTCATATGCTGATGAGTGGATTGTTCCTCCCTTCATTGATTTTCTATAGATGGTCCTTTGACATTTGGCAATCGCCCCCTTTCAGCTACACCCGAACGTCTGTGCCATTTAAATAGGGCTTTGCGTAATTTTATGAGGACGATGTGTTGTATGCCTACACTTCAAGACATCTGTTATCTATTCGTTTTCAAAAAAAGGAAAGAACATCCCTTTCTTATCTTTGTCAACAGCGCTCGAAATCGCAAGCTTATCTTTGACTTATCAGATAGCGCTTCAGGATTCTCGAACCAAATTTTTTTCGATGCCCGGAAAGCTTCTATGGAATCTGGATGGAACGAGGTGAACATATTTGCTCAGAACTCTTCGTCCAATTTTTTCCAAGTTTTGGTTATTAAACCTTCCTTTTCTTTTACAGAACTGCCAACTTTTGTCAAAAACTCTGTCACATGCAAATCTACTCTTGAGAGGATGAAAGTTGTCGCCGATCAAGAGAAGACAAAAAGTTCTTAGTAAAGGAAGAGTTTCTTTGTCAATTTTGGTTGCATGACCCATCTCGATCTTTTCTTTCTCAAGAAATTTCTTCTTATTCTCCGTATGTTCCTAAAGCATCGGATGCATAACTTTTAGAGAATACGGTGTATTGAAAGATTCTACCGAAGAGTGCATCTTAAACAAATTGCTCGGACCCTACTGGCGGAGTTGATTCATCGAACCAATATAAGCTTCCTCCCATTGTTGAAGAAGAGATCATGCATCGCAAGGGTAAAGCTCCCCAAAGACTACTGAGAAACTTAAGGAAGCAGAGACCGCGAGGAAAGGCGATCCTGCTGTTGAAAGAGATGATGCTAACCCCACGCTTCCGACCGCCACTGAGGATGACTTTTTAGATGTATACGGGGATTTAGGTGATCTTAATGTCACTTCAAGCAAGATTTCCACATGAGATATTGTAACTTCCAAACTTGCTGCATTGCTTACAAAGATGTCTTCAAAATTGGCTCTAACTCCTTCTTGAAAACCCATCTCTGAAATTACTGCTTCTTTGACTCCGACAACGACTCAGCGGTCTGTTGTTTGATGTGCGTTTAAGCACACACAACACACACTTAGAGCTTTTAATATCCTGCATACACATTCCATCATGCCCCAGCGCTTCCTGCTTTAAAGACTGATTTCTTGTTTTCTTTTGTTTTAGGTCAAACCATGAGTCGCTCATATGTGGATGAATTTAACCACTATACAAGTTCTTATAACCCACGATGTTATAGACCATCCTATTTTTATGGAGAGGCTAATGAGAAAAGAAGAGTGAGAAAGGCTCAAAGTTGTAACACCCTGAATTTTCCGTGTCTATTAAAAGAACGAATTAAAGAATACTTTATTTCTAATGCGAGAATTAAGGGAAACGGGGCGTTCGTCTCGAAATTCTGCTAGGAATAGAGTCCAAATTTTCGTAAATCGGACTTCGTATGAGGAAGTTATGGCTCTCTGATGTTTCAAAAATTTATATAAATTAAAAACAGTTCAGAGTTAAAATTCAAAATTCAAGTGAAAGACGAAGGAGCGGACTGGGCGGGATATTTCCGACCCCAGGCCAGGTCGACCAGGGGATCGACCTCCCCTATACAGGTCAACCTGGGGGTTGACCTACCCCCCTCGCCCAGATCCAAAACTGTGATGATTCTGACTTGTTGCTGAGTCTTTTCTGACCTGTTGCTGAGTCACCAGGGGATAGGTGGCAATTCTGGATAACTCTATATAGTCTGGACGGTTGTGATTGCTCCTAGAATGATCTAACGGCCCACATAAGATTAAACTTCTATAAAAGCAACACTATTCCTCAAACCTAAAACACATAAATTCATTCCAAGGAGCCACCATGATGTCCATGATCGTCCTAGTCTAGCCACAATTCCTTCTTCAACTTGAAAGCACGTTAAAAGCTACGAATCAAAACTAACTTAGAGAATCGGTAGTCTTCGTTAAGGGGTTACTTTTCAATTTGAGAAAACAGATCCCAGAAAACAAGACTTTCTTTTGTTTGTAAGTCCTGTTATTATTTAGATGTGAACGATTAAAAAATTATGATTTGTAATAAAGTGAAAACTAGCGTTATTCCTAGTTGTAAGATAATGATGATGCTGATTCATGCCTATTCTTGTAACGATTCTATCGTATGTGCTTATGAGACTATTGTGGTTATTATGTTGGTGTTAAACCAATAATGTATTATGTAAAGTTTGGTGACTTATTCATGTTATGTTACATGTAAGTTGTTAGGCTATTGTGGTTATTATGTCGTTATAAACCAATCAAGTAAAATTGGTGACTTATCAATGTTATGTTACATGCAAGTTGTTAGACCAAGACATGTATTATATTTAGATCTACATTTAGATCTATGAAAATTGGGTCCAAGATAAAAGTTCACACTCATATGCCTAGTTGAACTTGTGCAAAACCATATGCTTAAGATTCATGTTTATTGGATCCAAAATAAAAGTTCATATTTACATGCCTAGTTGAGCTTGTGTAATTCCATATGTTTAAGATTCATGTCTATTGGATCCAAATTAAAAGTTCACATTCACATGTCTAGTTAAACTTGTGTAATTCTATATGCTTAAGGTTTATGTTTATTGGACCCAAAATAAAAGTTTACATTTACATGCCTAGTTGGATTTAGGTAATTTCATATGCTTAAAGACTCATGGTAGTTGGATCCAAAAATGCAAGTTCATTATTTTATGCCACATTTACATGACACATGTTTAGTTAGATCCTTATTATTTTATGTTGTGTGAATGATACATGCTCCCTTCTTCTTTTGTATATAAGTTAGGCTAAGTTACGAGCCTAACATTCTATGTCAATTTTGCGAACGTATGATGGGGGTAACATTTGAAAACCTTAGAAATTATTATTATTGGCATAATTTGGCCCATAAATAAATGAATGGTTAGTGGCATAAAAAAATAGTATAATTTATATACCAAAAATTATAAACATGGTTTAGTGGGTAAATGGGGCATGACTTGAATGGAAACAATTATGGATAATTTACATATAAATATGTAAGGTAAATGTGTAAATTAAAGATGAACATGCCTAACCCGAGGATAGATTGAGTTGTGGTGTAAAACTGCCCGGAACCGCCCGGCACATCCAGTAACCACAACAACACCTATCTAATATGAGAGGTTAGTGCATCATGCCCAAGAAAAACCAGAGGTTAGATTGAGTTGTGGGGTAAAACTGCCCGGAACCGCCCGACACATCTAGAAAACGCAACAACACATATCTAATGTGAGAGGTTGGTGCATTAATAAATCAATTAATGCTAATGAACAAGACATGCTAAAAAATGACAAGGGTTAAGTTAATGAGAAACACTTAACCAAAATAACAAGATGAATGACTAGGGTTAAGTTAGTAGGAAACACTTAACCAGTATAGCATGTTGAATGGGTAGGGTTAAGTAATAAGAAACACTTAATCAATATAACTTGATTTGTGGTAAGGTTAAGTTAAAACAAGAGGGCAACACTTAACCAATATAACTTGATTTGTGGTAAGGTTAAGTTAAAACAAGAGGGCAACTCTTAACCGATATAATTTGATCTGTGGTAAGGTTAAGTTAAAACAAGAGGGAAACACTTAACCAATATGACTTGATTTGTGGTAGGGTTAAGTTAACATAAGAAGGCAACACTTAACCAAAGTAACATGACAAGTAGGTGGGTTAAGTAACTTGAATTAATTGATGACACTTAACCAATACAACATGATGAACACGTGTGGTTAAGTTAATAAGAAACACTTGACCAGTATAACTTGATGAACGAACGGGGTTAAGTTAGTAGGAAACACTTAACCAATCTGATAAGTGAGGAGGGTTAACTTAATAGGAATACTTAACCAACATGACATGATGAATGGGTGGGTTAAGTTAACATGAATGGACAACACTTAACCAATACGACATAATGTGCGGAAGGGTTAAGTACATATCGGGCTGGTGGGTAATATTAGTAAATATAAGCCTACAAACTTAACCGTTAAGTAAACATGCTAAAATTGGTAGGAGGGTTAAGTACATCTCATGTAGGTGGGTAATATTTGTATATATAGGCCCACAAACTTAACCAATAGGAAACCCTAGTAATGTGGTCCCATTTCAGCAGTAACTCACATAGATGTATCATGGTACCCTGAAACTAGGCAGCGTGGGGCACGATTACTGGGCCGATTGTAAGCGGTCAAAATAGCGGCAGGGTGTACGTCAGTGTAGGTTCCGACGGTTTACGGGCATGCATGTACTCCGAAGTGGGAAAAAGCAGGCACTGGGTACTACTAGTAATACATTGTGCATCTTGAATCGTGTCGGGTCGCTATCATAAGGATTGATACACCTTATGGTGGGACCAACACAGGGCATCTACACGCAAGAGAAGGCCGATTGACCCAGACACAAGAGAAATTAATACAAGTAGGGATCCAATCGATAGGGTAGTAAGGGTACATCTAATACATTCATGGCAATTAGGCAGATTGAGGTGGAATCCTCATAATAGATGTACACCTAAAGGCTACCACAATTGCGGGGATTGGGATCATGTTATCATATTATCATTTTATACAGATTACTAGTTGGGACACTAGTTAGGTGGTGCAAAAATATAGAAATCAGAATAACAAGATAGTAGCAAAGAAGAGAAAGAGTAGAAGCGCATTCAGTTTATCTTGCCTTGTCATATCTTGTGCTAATCTTATGTTATCTTGTTATCCTTGTTATCACGATATTGTCTTATACTCAGTCTTATTATCTTATATCTAGGGTGCTGTCCTAGGTTCAGTTTATTCCTGTCATAATCCTTTTTCTTGTTTACATCCTAAACAGTCACTGGACTTACCAGACTTATGTTTGACCTAGTTTTGTTTTGCTTCTTTTCTTCCGTTCCCCCCTCCAGGTTCACATGGAGGAAATGTTACCACTTAGCTCAGTTTTCTTCCCAAGCTCGAAGATAGTTGATGTATTTCTTTGGACTCTCTCTTCCACTACTATGGCTGGTTCATGCTTTATTGGGGAATATCATTGTTATCTTTTATGCTTCTTTTATATTTGGAAGTTTTTAAATCAAGACAGAAGTTCTATGTATTAATTTTAAGTATGATTGAGACAACTATTTTAAAAGCTTGACTGAACCACATTGTTTATAAAATGACTATATTTTCTGCTGGTTTATTTGTCTGTCTTGCAATTTATCTGCGTCTTTTACCTAAAATGCTCCATCGACGTTAAGGCATTCCCTTTGTGAGTGACCTTAACGGAGGTGTGGTGTTTCACTTATATTAGAGTTGAAGGTTACCAGATCAGATAAAAGATTTGAAAAATTATTTTCAAAACAGTTCTGAAAGAAGCATTTTCAAAAGAAAAGTTTTGTTTTAAAGGCATATTCCCCAAATCCATATGCACTATCTTTTGATCCTCTGTTTGAATCCTTGTTTCCTTCTTTCCTGAGTCTCCGGGGCTCCTGGCTTTCTGGGAGGTAACCTCATCGCGGCATGGTTCCGTAAGCTTGATGAGACTACGACACTTGTCAAAGGGAAAATAAGCACCTAACTTCCATCTATAGCCGCAGTAGTTTCACCTACGGCTAATTTTCTTTCGAGGTTTGTAGGATTTTTCGTGCGATGGAGGTAGCTTTCGAGAGACTTGTCAACATGTTACACAAGGATGGTAAAGATGAGAATAAGGGGGTTTGGCTAAGGAGCGCAACCCAAGGATGAGTAACTCGTGGATATAGACTTGGTCCACAAAGAAGGTAAAAAGAAAGAGGTGTAAGTGGAAGAATCAAAGGACAAGAAGAGAGGAAAGAATAGTAAAACCTAAAACAAGAGGAAGTATCTTTATTATGGTATAACAAGTCATATAATTAAGGACAAGGTAAAGAACAGAGGACAGGATTTTCAGGAGGGTAAATGCATGCTCTCACCGCCAGCGTACCTGAGAGAGAGGTAGAGTTTAGTTTATCTTTTTGATCGTCCTGTTAGTACTCTTTTTTGATTTTAGTGCCTCACATTCGTTTATATCTGCTTCCATAGTTGAGTCTCTGCACCTTAGTACTTGTATAGTAGAAGATCCCATTATTGTCTCAAATCCAATTAGTGGTTCGGCTCATTTATCTTTGGTTTGTAAGGATTTGAGAATAGCTATATTAAAGATTGAGTTTAAGTATAATGCTTATGTTTTTGGTTCCATGGGCTATGGGTTGATTCTAGGCATGGGTTGGTTAGCTAGTAATTGTGAAAGGAGGGTAGTTAGACTTTTTACTTGCCTTGGGAATACCCTCGAGACTTCGTGCGATCCTAAGGGGATCAGTTAAGCTTAGCTACCTAGAATCACTTGATGCATCTATCGACGATTTGCGATCCGTTAGAATAGTCCATGAGTACGCAGATGTTTTTAATTAGGTTAGGGGTTTCCCCCCTAAAACTCAAGATAGACTTCCGCATATATCTAGTTGACAATGCAAAACCAATTATGCGATCAACGATAGTTTTGGAGCAAGATTGGCGAGGATAACCAGAGTCGGTTAAGTGCTCATTGTTTGATTGTTTTGCTAGTATCATCTCACGTAGATCGTCCAAATTCGGAGGAGGTATTCCTTGAGTGCTTGTCTGATATTGGTTTAGGCCTTTTGGGCTTGTACTTTAGGGATGTCGAGTTCGACTAGGATGGTTTGCGTGAGAGATAAATGGTTGTGGCAGGCGCCCTAAGTAGAAAAAGACTGACCTTAAGAGAGGTAAAAAGTACATAGCAATCTTTGGCTTTAGACCCTCGGATTTGAAACATGATGGATAAGCTAAGTAGAGGAGAGACCTCTAATCATCTTAGTATATACACTTGGTATCATGGTTAACATCTGTTTATCTTGGAAAGATAGTTCGGCTACATTGAATACCCTCTAGCACGGTAAGTGATCGAGGTCCTATCTTTACTAGTGAGTTTTGGAAATGGAGGTCAAGGAGCTTCGCAACTGTGAATCTAAATTAGTTAAGGTACAGTGGAGTGAAGCTCAAGAAGACGCGACGTGGGAGACTGAAGATAAGACACGCGCATCATACCCTTTTTCTTGAGGGTATATCCTTGATCTCTTTTTCTAGGAATTCTATGCATGTTTGTTTCTATTTTTTTTTTAGGTATATCCTCTAGGTCATATCTTCGATCCTTAGGTATAAGCCAATAGATTTAAACATGTGTTTGAAACATGTTATGATTGGTGGTTGCAAGTGGTTGCTAATGGTTGCTCGTGGATGCATATACACACATTAGGCACTATATCGGCTCAGTCACTTTCATATTGCACATGCATGAGTAAATTTTTATATATATGAATTTAAACTTGATGTGTTATCATATGGATGTTGCATTTGTATGAATGATTGTGCACTCATGTAGAAGTTATAAAGTACGATTAGGAATAATTGCATACATGATGGGCTCATGACACTGACATAATTCACATTGAGGAGGTCAACTGAATCAGTAGACCACCTAATTTGCCATTAGCTAAGGACGTGTACACACACTATGCATATGATCATGAAAGCATTAGAATTTTTTTTAAGGACAATGGACGCCTGTGATTGAATGGTTGAGTAGATGGATGTTGGATGTTAGGATATACATTCTTCTTGACTTGAAGATTTCGGGGATGAAATCCTTTAAGGAGGGGGAATGTAACACCCTGAATTTTCCGTGTCTATTAAAAGAACGAATTAAAGAATACTTAATTTTTAAATTGAGAATTAAGGGAAACGGGTTACGCCATTGCATTCATCCCGAAATTCTTCTTGGAATAGAATCCAAGTTTTCGTGAATCGAACTTTGTATGAGGAAGTTATGGCCCTCTGAAGTTTCAGAAATTTATATAAATTAAAAACAGTTCAGAGTTAAAATTCAAAATTCAATCGAAAGACGAAGGAGTGGGCTAGGTGGGATATTTCCCAACCCAGGCCAGGTTGACCAGGGGGTCGACCTCCACTATACAGGTTGACCTGGGGGTCGACCTACCCCCCCCCCCCCCCTCGCCCAGATCCAAAACGATGACGATTCTGACTTGTTACTGAGTCTTTTCTGACTTGTTGCTGAGTCACTAGACATAAGTGGCAATTCTGGATAACTCTATCTAGTCTAGACGGTTGTGATTGCTCCTAGAATGATCTAACGGCCCACATAAGATTAAACTTCTATAAAAGCAACCCTATTCCTCAACGCTAAAACACACAAATTCATTCCAAGGAGCCACAATCTGTCCATGATCGTCCTAGTCTAGCCACCATTCCTTCTTCAACTTGAAATCAAGTTAAAAGCTACGAATCAAAACTAACTTAGAGAATTGATAGTCTTCGTCAAGGGATTGCTTTTCAATTTCAGAAAACAGATCCCAGAAAACAAGACTTTCTTTTGTTTGTAAGTCCTGTTATTATTTAGATGTGAACGATTAAAAAGTTATGATTTGTATTAAAGTGAAAACTAGCGTTTTTCCTAGTTGTAAGATAATGATGATGTTGATTCATGCCTATTCTTGTAACGATTCTATCGTATGTGCTTATGAGACTATTGTGGTTATTATGTTGGTGTTAAACCAATCATGTATTATGTAAAGTTTGGTGACTTATTCATGTTATGTTACATGCAAGTTGTTAGGCTATTGTGGTTATTATGTTGATGTAAACTAATCATGTAAAATTGGTGACTTATTTATGTTATGTTACATGCAAGTTGTTAGGCCAAGACATGTATTATATTTAGATCTACATTTAGATCTATGAAAATTGGGTCCAAGATAAAAGTTCACACTCACATGTCTAGTTGAACTTGTGTAAAACCATATGCTTAAGATTCATGTTTATTGGATCCAAAATAAAAGTTCATATTTACATGCCTAGTTGAACTTGTGTAATTCCATATGTTTAAGATTCAAGTTTATTAGATCCAAATTAAAAGTTCACATTCACATGTCTAGTTAAACTTGTGTAATTCTATATGCTTAAGGTTTATGTTTATTGGACCCAAAATAAAAGTTTACATTTACATGCCTAGTTGGATTTGGGTAATTTCATATGCTTAAAGACTCATGTTAGTTGGATCCAAAAATTCAAGTTCATTATTTTATGCCATATTTACATGACACATGTTTAGTTAGATCCTTATTATTTTATGTTGTGTGAATGGTACATGCTCCCTTCTTTCCCCTTTTGTATATAAGTTGGGCTAAGTTACGAGCCTAACATTCTATGTGAATTTTGCGAACGTATGACGGGGGTAACGTTGGGAAAACCTTAGAAATTATTATTATTATTGGCATAATTTGGCCCATAAATAAATGAATGGTTAGTGGCAGAAAAAAATAGTATAATTTATATACCAAAAATTATGAACATGATTTAGCGGGTAAATGGGGCATGACTTGAATGGCAATAATTATGGATAATTTACATATAAATATGTAAGGTAAATGTGTAAATTAAAGATGAACATGCCTAACCCGAGGTTAGATTGAGTTGTGGTGTAAAACTGCCCGGAACCGCCCGACACATCCAGTAACCACAACAACGCCTATCGAATGTGAGAGGTTATTGCATCATGCCCAAGAAACACCCAAGGTTAGATTGAGTTGTGGTGTAAAACTGCCCGGAACCGCCCGGCACATCCAGTAATCGCAACAACACATATCTAATGTGAGAGGTCGGTGCATTAATAAATCAATTAATGCTAATGAACAAGACATGCTAATAAATGACTAGGGTTAAGTTAATGAGAAACACTTAACTAGTATAACAAGATGAATGGCTAGGGTTAAGTTAATAGGAAACACTTAACCAATCTGATAAGTGAGGAGGGTTAAGTTAATAGGAACACTTAACCAACATGACATGACGAATGGGTGGGTTAAGTTAACATGAATGGACAACACTTAACCAATACGACATAATGTGCTGAAGGGTTAAGTACATATCGGGCTGGTGGGTAATATTAGTAAATATAGGCCTACAAACTTAACTGTTAAGTAAACATGCTAGAATCGGTGGGAGGGTTAAGTACATCTCGTGTAGGTGGGTAATATTTGTATATATTGGCCCACAAACTTAACCAATAGGAAACCCTAGTAATGGGGACCCATTTCAACAGTAACCCACATAGATGCATCATGGTACCCTGAAACTAAGCAGGATGGGGCACGATTACTGGGCTGATTGTAAGCGGTCAAACCAGCGGTAGGGGGTACGTCAGTGTAGGTCCCGACGGTTTACCTACATGCACGTACTCCAGAGTGGGAAAAAGCAGGCATTGGGTACCAGTAGTTATACACTGTGCATCTTGAATCGTGTCAGGTCGCTATCATAAGGATTAATACACCTTATGGTGGGACCAGCACTGGGTATATACACGCAAGAGAGGGCTGATTGACACAGACACAAGAGAAATTAATACAAGTAGAGAGCCGATCGATAGGGTAGTAAGGGTACATCTAATACATTCATGGCAACTAGGCAGATTGAGGTGGAATCCTCATAATAGATGTACACCTGAAGGCTACCATAATTGCGGGGATTGGGATCACGTTATCATATTATCATTTTATATAGATTACTAGTTGGGACACTAGTTAGGTGGTGCAGAAATATAGAAATCAGAATAATAAAGTAGTAGCGAAGAAGAGAAAGAGTATAAGCGCATTCAGTTTATCTTGCCTTGTCATATCTTGTGCTAATCTTATGTTATCTTGTTATCCTTGTTGTCACGGTATTGTCTTATACTCAGCCTTATTATCTTATTTCTAGGGTGCTGTCCTAGGTTCAGTTTATTCATGTCATAATCCATTTTCTTGTTTACATGCTAAACAGTCACTGGACTTACCAGACTAATGTATGACCTAGTTTTGTTTCGCTTCTTTTCTTCTGTTCGCCCCCTCCAGGTTCACAGGGAGGAAATGTTACCACTTAGCTCAGTTTTCTTTCCAAGCTCGAAGATAGTTGATGTATTGCTTTGGACTCTCTCTTCCACTACTATGGCTGGTTCATGCTTTATTGGGGAATATCATTGTTATCTTTTATGCTTCTTTTATATTTGGAAGTTTTTAAATCAAGACAGAAGTTCTATGTATTACTTTTAAGTATGATTGAGACAACTATTGTAAAAGCTTGACTGAACCACATTGTTTATAAAATGACTTTATTTTCCACTGCTTTATTTGTCTGTCTTTTAATTTATCTGCATCTTTTACCTAAAATGATCCCCCGAAGTTAAGGCATTCCCTTTGTGAGTGACCTTAACGGAGGTGGGGTGTTTCAAAAGGGGAATGGGATTAACAAGAGAAGGATGAGCAAAGCAGGAGAGCTCGTGACGATTGCCATGATCGGCACAGGAAAAATAGACATGATAGTCTGAAGAGGAGGCAATAATTATGATAAGGATAAGGATTACGGTGGAGACGGTAAACGTGCTAGAATGGACATGGATCCTACTTCTGCTACTCAAACTTCCATGACCCTTATACCTGTTGTACCTCTAGTGAGTACTTCTTATCCTGTAAACATTCAGCAAATCATCCAACGGCCAGCTTACTCTCTTGGGGCCATCACTTAGCATACTCCCTTCCCATTTTCCTCACTGGTTCTTGAAAGGGATCCGTTTTGATATGGATATAACTCTAGTAGACAAGGAAGCCATGCTTAGGAATCTTGACATAGTGAAGAGTGACATTGAGAAGATGGCTTACTGGTAAAAGCTAGTTGATGAACTCCAGAGAATCAACAGATGTAACATTGAAGCCATGCTGACCATGGAGAACGAAAAGGCTGAACGGGATAAAACTCTCAAGGCGCATGATGCTAGCATTAAATCTCTCTCCAAAAAGAATGAGGACCTAAAGGCTAAAAACAAAAGCTTAAAGAAGATCTTACTGCTGCCACTTCCTCTCATAAGTAGAAGGAAGCCTTGCTAACTGCTCAAGTTAAAGATGCTCATTCTGCTCAAAAGAATGTTGAAGATAGATTTACCGGGGAGTAGCAAAGCACCGCTCGCTTAGAGAAAAGAGTTAGTTCTCAAGACTTGGAAATTTCCTCGTTGAGGGCCAAAGTGGAGGAATTGGAGCAAGAGAGAAATCAGGCTTTTTTGTTATGGCCGCTGCTGAGCAAGCACATGCACATACCAAGGCCAACTTCAACGACCCCTTGTTTAGGTTCTACACTTTCGGTGTCATGGGGCGAGGGGGTTTATTTTTCCTGCAAGATGCATTTCCGATCACTTTGGACAAGGTTTAGGAGTCTATTCTTACATAGCTTGAAGGCAGCGGTTATACAGAGGAGGATCTTTTAAAGCATTACTTGAACGATGAAAGTCGTGTTGCTTTTGCCAAGGGAAAAGAAGAACTCAGGAAAGAGCGTGGCATAGCTGTTGGAGCTAGATCCTCTGGGGAGCATGCTCTGGACGCATATTCTACCACTACTCAGACTACTACCACTGATTCTATCATTTCAGATCCCAAGTCTCCCATTGTGCCTTTCATAGAGCCCACTACCAATCCTGAAGCAAAGAAGGAGACTACTAAGGAGCATTCGAGAGGCGATGATGGCAACGACGAGGATTCAAGTGTCTTTGAAGTGAAGCTCAGAAGCTCTCCTGCCTCAGGTAAAACTGGCATTGATTCAGTCCTATAGGACAACTTCTTATTCTCTCCATATGGATACGCTGAATTCCTTGATTATCATTCGTTTGAATTAGGCTATGTTACTCTGAAGCCTTCTCCAGCCATGCCTAATGGAACTAGAACTGAAGTCATTTTTACTTCTTTTATTCAAGTGGCGACAAGCGCTTTAACTACTACTCCTCCACCAGGCGATCCTTCCTTAACTCTCCAATCTAACCCTGCCTCTGCTTCTCAACCCAAGTTCCAATCAGAGAAAATCGACGCACTTCATGATTTGGATGACCCGACCGGCTTATCTAGAGGGGGCACGAATGATGTTGAAGAAATCCCAAAAAGGACGTTTAGGCTCGCTCAGGTAAAGGTGCCAAATTTCCATCAAAAAGGCACGGGAAAAAGCATAGTGCTCGTAAGAAAGTTCTCACTTCGCCTTCCCCTACCATTCCTGAGGATCATGAAGATGATGAAGAAGCTAAAAATGAAAGTCAACCGGCTACTACACCTCGTCCAACCAGACTTGGGAAGCTTACACTTAGATCAAATGGCTCTTCCAAAGGCGAGAAAAGAAGGATTTATGCGCTAAGCTGCTCACTCTGCCTGTTTAGCTTTCTTTCTATTGTTCTTTTGACCGAATGTTATGCTATTGTCGACCCTCCCTTTTGAATTTGTAACGACTTGGTTTTAAGACTCGCTTTGATGTAATAATACTACTTTCTTTAGCTTTGTCGTATTTTCATATATTCATCTCTTTGCAAAGTACAAGTCTTTTGTTTGTTGCAATGTCGTGATGAGCTTGTGGTATGTCTTCTGAGCATTGTTACATTCCATTGTGCTTGTGTTACCCCCATAGCATAGGTCATCACGGATTGCATAGATGGATGTGATCAATTCTACCTAGTTTCTCATATTTTTATTAAGGCACTAGATGCTTCTGAGCTTGCCGCTGTATCTAGGAAACCTGGCTTTATTGGTTGATGTTGTGCTTCTTCTTGGAGAAGTCTTTATTTTTTGTGCCCCTGGAGAGGTCTTGAGCTTAATACAATGTTCCTTTCAGCCGACCTTGTAAATCAAGCCTTTGAGAAACTAAGTTGGACACCCCCTTTCGGCTGGTATTTCTGCTTATTCCAATGTTCGTCTACTCTAGCTTGGCATTCCAGACCCGTCGAAGACTAGATTGGACACCTCCTTTCGGCTGGGATTTCTGTTTAATCGAATATTTGTCTACTCTAGTCTGGCAGTCTAGTCCCTTCGGAGACTAGATTGGACACACCTTTCGGTTGGGATTTCTGTTTTAAGCTTCACTTTGAGAGGCTTTAAGCTTTACTATGTGAAACTTTAAGCTTCGCTATGAGAGGCTTTAAACTTCACTATGAGAGGCTTTATGCTTCGCTATGAGAGTCTTTTAAGCTTCAATGTGAGAGACTTTTTTGCTTAACTATGAGAGGTTTTTAGATTCACTATGAGAGACTTTTAAGCTTCACTATGAGAGGCTTTTCGCTTCACTATGAGATGCTTTTATTGTTTTGTCGTTCTGTAGGGCGGACATCGGCCCTTCTACCGTATGCCTGACTTGGAAAGCGATCACAGCTTTGAGAACCAATACCTTAGACGTCCACCTTGGGAAGGTGTCCCTTTGGTGAAACTTAAAACTTTTGGCCTTCACTCTTTTTGGGTAGCATTCTTCATTGCGTCGTTCCGCCGGGCGAACGGCGGTCCTTTTACCGGATGCTTGACTTGGCAAGCTATCAAAGTTAGAGAACTAGGGCCCTGGACCTCACACTTGGGGAGGTGCCACTTTGGTGGAACTTGCAATTCTTTGTTTCGTGCTTGCTTGTTGCGCTTTTCATCGCTTGACTCCTAGCGACTCCCTCTTTTTCTCTTTAAGGCAGTGCATTACATCCTCGTACTTGTGCAATTGATGTTTGTGGCACTCGACACTTGTGTTGTTTTTGTTGGGATGCGTTGTTAAGAGTCAGCAAGTCTTGTCGAATTTTGAGGAAGCAAGACTCTTTTGGTACCCTGCAATGTTAAAGCAATTTTAAAGCAATTTTTGAATTACTTAAACAAAAATTTGCAAATATATGATCGAGACAAGCATGCATGCTTTCATTCATAGAGATGATGTTCAATTAAAATATTTGCAAAATATTTACAGCAATTTTTACAAGAAATTGAACAATGCATTAAGTAAAATATCGACGTAGGTGGTCGTTATTCCAAGCCCTTGGTATTCGGATCCCATCAACTGTTAATTGCTTGAACATTCCATCTAAAAGCTTCTTGTTGATGATGTATGGTCCTTCCAAATTTGGGTCAAATACTCCTATGGCAGTTATCACCCTCTTTAACACAAGGTCACCAACTTCAAAATTTCTCTGGCGGACTTTGTTGTTGAAGTGCCTAGCTATTCTCCTTTGGTGTGTTGTGATTTAGAACTATGCTTCATCACTTCTTTCCTTGAGTTGATCGAGTGCTTCAAGTACTAGCTGCTCATTCTTTGCTTGATTGAAGTGAATTATGTGGTGAGTGGGAACTTCCATTTCTACAGGAATCATAGATTCAGAGCCGAATGCCAAGGAAAATGGTGTGTGCCCAGTAGCAAATTTTTGTGTCGTCCGATATGCCCATAGTGCAAGAGGGAGCTCATCTACCCAACCACCTTTGGCGTTTTGGAGACACTTTTTGTTGGTTGACTTTATGATTTTGTTGACTTCTTTCACTTGCATGTTTGCATGCGGATGGGTCACAGTTGTGAAACTTTTCTGAATCTTGTACTTGGCACAGAAAGCTTTGAATTCGTCACTCTCAAATTGAGTTCCATTGTCCGTTATTATTTTCTGGGCACACCAAACCAGTAAACAATATTTATAGCACAAAATTAATAGCATCCTTTGAGGTGATGGTGGCTAGTGGTTCGGCTTCAGCCCATTTGGTTGAATAATCAACGGCGACAATGGCCTCTCTTATGTTCAACTTTGCAGTTGGCAATGCTCCAATTAAATCAATGCCCTAAACAATAAACGGCCATGGACTGACCATTTGAGTTAATTTTGTGTATGGTGCTTTTGGAATCTTTTTGAACCTCTGACATCTGTCACACTTTCTGGTATATGCTATAGAGTCTCGGTTTAAGTCGAGCCAAAAATAACCACATCGAAGAATCTTCTTAGCCAATGTCTGACCGTCCGTATGTCCTCCGCACTCTCCTCCATGCAACTCTACCAAGCTTTTTCTAGATTCTCCTCTAGAGACACATGGAAGCAAAGGCATGGAGAAGCCTCGCATGTACAATCGACCATCTGCATGAGATACATAGGAGCTTTTCTTAGCTACTTTCTGTGCTTCTTCGGATATGTGGGGAGCATTCCATTGAGAAGATAATCTTTGATTGGGGTAAACCATGACTCTGTCTCTTGAGCAGTTTCCATGATCCAATCAAAATTGATGTTATTAGTACTTGGATTTGAGAGAACTTAGAAATTTACCAATCCCATCAGTTGAGCTTCTCCGGTGCTAACATATTTGGCTAATGATTCCATCTTCATATTCGATTCCCTGGGGATATGAGAGATGGTGTAGTAGTAATGGCCGTTGAGTAGTTCCCAAGCTTTGGATAGGTAAGCTGGCAAGTTTCCTCCTTTGTCTAGAAACTCTCTCCGAACCTGGCACACCACCAACTGTGGATCACTGAAAATCTGTAAAGCTATCAAATTCAACTCCTTTTCTATCTTCAACCCATCTACCAGTGCCTCATATTCTGCTTCATTGTTCGTCGATGGAGACTTTAGTCTCAATGCATAGCATACTGAACACTACTCCTGCCCCTGAACAGTACTCATTCATGGCTCCATCATAGAACAACTTCCATCGAACCACTACTTGAATGGGCTCTTCCTTTTCATCACCTCTGTCAGTGAACTTGGCAATGAAGTATGCTAAAGCTTGTCCATTGATTGCTCTTCGGGGATGGTAGGTGATATCATACTGACTAATCTTGATATTCCACTTCAATAATCTTCCCAAAGTTTCTGGACGAAACAGGACTTGCTTTAGAGACTGGTCCGTGAGCACTTTGATTGAGTGAGCTTGGAAATATGGCCAGAGCTTCTTTAAGGCGACGAGTAGAAAAAAATGCAAGCTGGTCTAACATCAGATAGTTCAACTCTGTCCCAGTAAGCCTTTTGCTGATGTAGTACATAGGCCTTTGAATCTTCGCATCCTCTCGAGCCAAAGTTGCACTGTAACGACCCACATTTTACGTATCGGGGAATCGTAAAATAGTTTTATTTATTCCCCTGAGGGTTGGATCATTCTCATATTTTGATATGTTGGTTACGAGGATGTGATACACGACCATATTTTTTCAATTTTTTTGTGACCATTTTGCCAGTCTCAGTTTTGTACAGGGAATAACTTTTGACTGGAATCGAATCAGGTGCTGAGATTGGTTTCATTGGAAAGGAAATGATGTTTCCAATTTTGTAGAGTTGTCACATTAACATTTGGTTCAGTGATTTGGGAAGAATCGTTGTTTTTATGCTACAATGTTTTTGGATAGGTTAATTAGTCATTTGTGGGCTGATTTGGTAAAGTCCATTAGTGGGTTGGTTAGATGGCTATAAATAGGTGTAGAGGCAAGGAGAATGGTTTACTTTCTTCATTTCTTATTTGGTTGGGGTTTGAGATTCTCCATACTCCAATTAAATACATCTCTTCTCCATTAAAATCTTAGATCTACATTAGAAGATTGGAGTTCAACATCAAGGAATGCTAGATCTACATCATAGAGAGAGAATAGACCACATAAAATTGGGTGATTTGAAGATCGTTCTTCGCTATCTTGATTTGTAGATCATTGTTTTTAGGGTAATTTGAAAATTTGGTGAGTGATAAGCATCTCTCATATGGATTCAATCGAGTATATGGGTTGTCTGATCTTATTTTCATCATTTCAAGTAGTTTTCACCTAAATCTACATCATGGTATGTATATTTTCATTTGAATCATCATAAGATCTAATCAAGCAACTTAAATCGATAAATTTCTATGTTAATTCATGTGTTATTTCAAATTAGATCCATTTGTTTAATTCATTTATTCTTTATCATGAATTTAGTGAATTTCTTATGTTTTAATAACGAATAATCGTTATGTTAATGCTTGTTGATGGTTTTCTTTGATTGATTGGTGAAATTGAATGTTTTACATGAGTTTTGGATCGATTTGGAGTTGGATCGGGGGAGTTTTGGTAATGAATTGGATCGGGGATTTTGAGCATGGATCGATTGGCTTGTACTCTAAGAAATGGAGTGGACCGGATGTGAAAATGGTGATGGATTGGTCATTTTTCTGTGGATCGGGAAAAACTGGAATGGATCAAAAAATTTGGGTTCAACAGCGTTTTACCGCACTGTAAGAAGGCATGGACCGGGCATGTCAAAAACAGGTGGATCGGCAAGAGAAAAGTGACGGATTGGGCGTGTTTAGATGGATCAGGAAAAGGTAGAATTTTCTGGATTTTAGCGTTTAAGAAACGTTGTAGAAAGTATGGATCGGGCAGCTTTTTGCCAATGGATCGGGCTCAAGAACGTGGATCAGGCTCAAGAACGTGGATCGGGCAAGCTTTTTAGCAATGGATTGGGCAGGATCTTTTACAACGTTTTACAAATGCTGTAAATAGCGAGGGATTGGGAAAGTGTTTTCTAGTGGATCAGGAAAAGCTTTTTGGCAGTGGATCGGGCGAGATCTTTTACAGCGCTTTACAAACGCTGTAAATAGCGATGGATCTGGCAAGTGTTTTCTGGTGGGTCGGGCAAAGTGCACACCGAGGACAAAGTCGATTGGGAAAAGTTCAGGAAGTGGATCGGGCATTGGTTGAGTACTGGAGATATGACAGTGTTTTTGAAATGTTGTGGATGGGAATTTAAACATTGTGGTATGTTTTTCATAGCAGAAAGGCTGAAATGCTATGAATCAAATATCGACCAAACGAAGTATGTTTTTGGCTCGATGATGGTCCTGACTTCCAAGTGAATTCAAGATGGGATATTCGAAGTGTTGTGAAGTGTACGTTGATCGTCGTAATGCGACGAATGTAAAGACAACTCAAGATAATTTGAGCTCGTGGATAACGGCTACTCCAGATGATTTGCGCTTATAGATAGTTGCTGGTGATGATGACTGGAGATATTAAAGGCTGAGGAATTATTGTTGTCATAGGTTATAGTGGACTCAAAGCAGTGATATAATAGGGACGCCTAAAAGACTGGTTGAATGGTTAAATACCTTGAGTAAAAACTTGATGGACCTATATACGTAGCGATGAAAGGCATATGTAGTTTTGATAGAACCGGGGTTATCATTAGCCATTGATGGACGACATGATGTTGAGCCGGTCATATGATTCACGATGGTTTCGAAGTAGGATAGGCGGTGATATCCAGAGTCATGGATATTGATTGCTTTTCTTGTATCATCTTGTGTAGATGTTCGACATTGAAGGAGACATCTCTTGGGCTCTTATCTGATGTTGGTTTAGGCCTTTGGGGATTGTTCTTAGGGATTTTAATCTCGATTTGGATGATCTATGCTTGATAACTGGTTGCTATGTCTGTTATGTTTTCTCTGGTTGTTGTAAAGGCTACCATTGTCAGATGTGGAGGAGATGGGTTTGGGTTTCTTCTTTGTTGACGTTTGTAGATTAGTTAGTTGATCTACCTATTCTCATATACTTTATTGATGATGTTAGATAGTAGTTTTATCGTTCATTAAGACTGTTGTCTAACTCAAGGTTTTATGTTTTCTATTATTACCTTGGGTTGTTCATCCATTGTATTGTGGATGGGCTGACTAGGTAGCAGGTGACATGTGATAGATCTTGATTAGACAATGTTATAGATCGATGACAAGCTGGAGGCCTATGTATTACTTTCTACTATACATATTAGTTGTTGTTTCCACGGTTATGCTTGTTTAGTGTTCTCTGAGAGATTGTAGTGAGGCATTTTGGACGGACTCTTATGTTGTAATCTGATGACGTATGGATCTTTCTAATTGATATGAAAGTTTAAGATTATGCTCAATTATGCTTCACTATTAGTGCCTGTTGTATATGTTCTATTATACTTTATCTCTTTATTGTGAGTTATACTACAGGAATTGTATTTATCTTACTTTGATGATCGTCAATAGTTGCCTGGCACACCTTTCAGCGCATTATTCCTCTTGTTAAGTGCGGGAGTTATTGGCGGTCGTCACATTTGGTATTAGATCTCTGGTTAATCGATTTATCCAAATTTCAAGGATGTAATTACATATGAGAGACGTATTTGTAGATTTCTGATGGATATATACTATATATTAGTATAGTATAATAACACTTGAACTCCATTACAGTTTTATCGTACGTGGACTAATCATTCTATGTTACAGATTTAGAACGAGTCATCGATCGTCGAGACACACTGCTAGGGAGGAGACTGTTCCTTGAGGGGGGGTGATGGTGGTACACCAGATTACTTAGCTATGTTCGAGGCTATGATGGAAGTGACCATGATGAGGGTACCCACTCCATGAGCAACCGTGGTAGATGTTGGGGTTCAGGTGCAAGTATCGAGGGCCGTGGACTTCATAAAGCTGTGTAAGGATTCACTTCTCTAGGAGGAAAGTCGTTCGATGGGACAAAACTGACTATAGAGATTCAAGGCTGGCTTGATACTTGCATTCAGATTTTTGGAGACTTGGGTATTGATAATGCAAATAAGAGGTAGCTTGCATCGAGACAGCTACAGGGCAGAGTTATGGACTGGTGGAACTCTGTCACTCTAAAAACTTCTGAAGATAAGATCACGTGGGATCAGTTCTGAGTGAAGTTTGAGACAAAGTTCATTTCAACCGCTCAGAAGTCAGTTCTTTCCAAGACGTTTGTGGTGTTGAAGCACAATGGTCGAACAGTGTTGTATTATGTTTCTAATTTCGAAGGTTTGCCCAAGTATGCTTGTTCATATATCGACTCTCCTTATCAGAAGAACGAGAAGTTCGTCATGGGCTTGGACACATATATTAGGAGGTTGTTGGTTGATCATTTGGACGACCCTTACGGGAAGATTTTGGAAAAAGTTGTGAGACACGAGAGTTTTTTTACTAAGGAAGAAGCTGTTGTTGTTTCAACCAAAGAAGCTCCGAAACCACAACAGGGTGGTTATAATAACAATAAAGGCAATGGAAAGAGGAAGCAACAAGAGCAGAAAGGAAAGAATGGCCAGAAGAAGCCGAAAAGCGAGGTGACTTGCTATAACTGCCAGTAGAAGGGCTATTTATCTAAGGATTGCAAGAATCCGAAAATTAAGTGGAAGTGTTATAACTATGACAAGCCTGGACATAACAAGAAGGACTATCCAGAACCAGCTAAGGGGAAGCAGATAGTGAAGGCGTATGCTTTGGATTGCGTGACGTCTTCTTCAAAAGCTGCAATGGTAGAGGAGAAAGGAAAGAGTGTTGTTGTTCAAGGTACGCTTTCTATTGATGGTGTTTAAGTGTTGTTTGATACTGAAGCATCGCATTCTTTCATTTGCAATGAACTTGTGGACCACTTGGTTTTGGAACTAGAGATTTGTGATAGAACTTTGGTTGTGACTAATCCAGTAGTGGGTTCATCCAGCTTGTGTGTGCTTTTTCGTGGTCTTGTGTTATTGATTCATGGTTTCTCCTTTGTGTGTGATTGCTTTGTTTTGAACTTCGCTGGGTTTGAGATCATTTTGGGTATGGTCTGGCTTAAGAGGTATGCGAAAAAAGAGGGTTGCAAGAAGCTTGAGGTGACAGTCGGGAATTTAGAAGGATGAGTGGCTATGATTCGATGTACGCCCGAAGATGGTGTCTTCGTAAGCTTTTTATATTCGTTTGTGATTCCATTGGAAGACTTGTCATCTATGTCGATCGCTAGGGAGTTTGATGATGTCTTTGAAGAGGTCAAAGGTTTGCCACCGCATCGCAAGATTGAGTTCAGAATCGATTAGGTTGAAGGTGCTAGACCTATTGTTATGGTCCTTAGGCAGATGGCGTCTAGAGAACAGCGAGAGTTAGAGGTGCAAGTTCGTGAAATTCTAGGAAAGAATTCATTCGAAGGAGTACGTCCGATTGGGGTGCACCAATTGTGTTTGCAACGAAGGCTAATGGATCTTTGAGATTATGTGTAGATTATCATGAGCTGAACAAGGTAACCAAGAAGAACAAGTATCCGTTGCCAAGGATAGATGACTTGCTTGATCAACTTCATGAATCCAAGGTGTTTTTGCAAATGGTTTTGGCAACGGGATTTCACCAGTCGAGAGTGACGAAGGATAGTGTGCCGAAGATAGCTTTAAGGACACCATCCAGTTTCTTTGAGTGGCTGGTAATTCCATTCAGATTGACCAATTCACTAACATATTTCGGAGATCTTATGAATAAGGTTTTCAAGGATCAGTTGAACAAGTCTATGCTTGTGTTCATGGATGATATCCTGTTTTATTCCCGGAATGAAGAAGAGCATAAGACGCACTTACGAGTTGTTTTGGAAATCTTGCGAAAGCATCAGCTGAGAGCTAAGTTTTTGAAGTGTCACTTCAAGAAGAGTGAAGTGAGGACTTAAGCCATGTTTTTTCTGGAAATGGAATAGCAGTTGACCCTGCTAACGTAGCAGCCCAGGACTGGGATTAACCTAAGAAAGCAATGTATGTTAGGAGTTTCCTTGGGTTGAGGGGATATCATCGTCGGTTTATTAAGGATTTCTCCAAGATAGCCGCACCATTAACAGGATTGACGAAGAAGAATCAAGTGTTCACACGCGATGCGAAGTGTAAGCGATCTTTTGGAATCCTGAAAGAGAGACTATCGAGTGCCCCTGTTTTGACGATTCGGAGTGGGAATGAGGGTATGGTGGAAAACACTGATGCATGTGGTACTGGACTTGGAGCAGTGCTGATGCAGAAAGATAGAGTCGTGGCATATGTGAGTCAACAACTAAAACTGGACAAAAGGAATTATCTGACTCATGATTGGAGTTAGCGGGGATAATGTTTGCTCTGAAGATGTGGAGACTTTACCGGTTGCGAGTTCGATTCGAGTTGTTTACGGATCACAAGTCATTGAAGTGCCTTTTCTCCCAAAAGGATTTGAATCTTTGGCAATAATAGTGGTTTGATTTTCTGGCATCGTATCATTTTGGTATAGCCTATACTCCTAGTAAGGGTAATGCAGTTGAAGATGCGTTAAGTCGAAGACATGCAGGACTGGGAGCAATGTTTTTGGAATGGAAGTACCTCGAGTATTTATTAGGATTTGATTTCAGACCACAGTGTGAATTGTAACCTGAAATGTTGACAAGCTTATCGATAAGACCTACTCTCATCTAAAGGATTGGAGAAAACCAAAAGTGTGATGGAAAGCTGGTCGAGATCATGCAGAAGTTGGAACTAGAGGATAAGGAATTCGAAGTTGATCGAGAGGATTGGCTCCGAAAGAAAGGACGACTAGTTGTTCCTGATATTGATGGATTAAGAGATGAGGTTCTAAGGGAATGTCATCGCTCGAAGTTGATGATTCATCCTGGTGGTAACAAGATGTGTCAGGACATGAAGCGAGCTTACTACTAGGAAGGGATGAAGAGGGATATTGGAAAATTTATTTCCAAGTGCATGAACTGTTAGTTGGTGAAAGAAGAACAGAAAATGCCGAGTGGATTGCTTAAGCTATTAGAAGTTCCTACATGGAAGTGGGAACATATATCGATGGATTTTATCGATAGGCTTCCTAGAACCAGGGCAGGAAACGAAGGGTTTGGGTCATTAGGGATCGTTTGACCAAAAGCGCAAGGTCTATTCCTATCAGATCGACTAGGACACCATCGAAGTAGGCTGAGCTATATATTGAACGTATAGTACGATTCCACGGTATCCCGAAGAGCATAGTAAGTGGTCGAGATCCATTGTTTATGAGTGGATTTTGGAAGAGTTTGCTAGAGGCTTTGGGAACCGAGTTATGTTTAAGTACGACTTATCATCCCCAGATTGATGGCCAAACCGAAAGGGTTAACCAGTTTTGGAAGATCTCCTAAGAGCTTATGTATTTAGACATCGGAGGATCGTGGAAAGACCATATATATTTGGCTCAGTTTTCCTACAACAATAGTTACCAGTCAAGCATTGGGATGGCACCATATGAGGCATTGTACGGTAGACCATGTAATTTTCCGACATGTTGGTTAGAAACTGGAGATAAGTTGATACTTGGGCCTGAGATGATAAAAGAAACATCGGATTGTATTAAGATCGTTTGAAAATAAACAAAGGCATCCCAAGATCGTCAGAAGAGTTAAGCAGATAAGCATCGTAAGGATTTAGAATTCGACGTTGGCAATATGGTTTTTGTGAAGAATTCTCCTTTGAAGGATGTTGTTTGGTTCGGAAATAAAGCAAAGTTAGCCCCAAGGTTCGTTGCACCATTTCCGATAGTCGAGCGGATTGGGAAGCTAGCGTATAGATTGGATTTACCTGAGAAGATGTCGAGTGTGCACAATGTTTTTCATGTATCGTTTCTAAGGAAGTGTGTGCACGATTCGAATGTGGTAGTATCTCTAAAACATTACGAAGACCTATAAGTCAAGTTCGTAGTTACAAGACCTCGTAAGCCGCTTCACATTATGGACAATTACACGAAAATACTTAAGAGGAAAACAGTTAAGCTAGTCAAGGTGCAGTGGAGTCAGGATGATGATGATTGTACGTGGGAAACGGAAGAGAGTACGAAGACGATCCACCCAGAACTTTTCGTTGGTATGACCTATTAATGTCGTGTCACCTTACATTATTGTAACTTTTATTATTTGTTAGAATTCTGCATGCTAGGTTAAGGCTATGGATGCATGGCTTGACGTATGCTAGTTTGGAGGGTAAATTGGATGCTCATGGATGATAGACATGCGGAATTATTTCTAGTTGCTTGTATTTGCTTGGGATTTCGGGAGCGAAATTCCTAGTGGGAGGGGAGAATGTAACGACCCGCATTTTACGTAGCGGAGGATCGTAAAATATTTTTATTTAATTCCCTGAGGGTTGGATCATTCTCATATTTTGATATGTTAGTTATGGGGATATGAGACATGTCCATAATTTGTTTCAATTTTATTTGTGACCATGTTCCCTTGTGAGTTTTGTATAGATAATAACTTTTGACTGGGATCGAATCAGGTGATGAGATTGATTAAATTGGAAAGGAAATGATGTTTCCAATTCCGTAGAGTGGCCACATTAAAGATTTGGTTCAGCGGTTTGGAAGGAATCGTTGATTTTGTGTTACACAATTTCTAGATAGGTTAAATAGTCATTTGTGAGCTGATTTGGTATGACGCATTAGTGGGTTGGTTAGATGGCTATAAATAGAGGGGTAAAGGCAAGGAGAATGGTTTACTTTCTTCATTTCTTATTTGGTTGGGGTTTGAGATTCTCCTTACTTCAATCAAATACATCTCTCCTCCATTAAAATCTTAGATCTACGTTAGAAGATTGAAGATCCACATCAAGGAAGGCTAGAGCTACATCAAGAGAGAGTAGATTGCATCAAATTGGGTGATTTGAAGATTGTTTTTCACTGTCCGGATTGTAGATCATTGTTTTCAAGCTAATTTGAAAATTTAGTGAGTGATAAGCATCTCTCACGCGAATTTAATCGAGTAAATGGGTTGTTTGATATTATTTTCATCATTTCAAGTTGTTTTCATCTAGATCTAGATCATGGTAAGTATATTTTCATTCAAATCACCATAGGATCTAATCAAGCAACTTAAATCGGTAAATTTCTATGTTAATTCATAGGTTATTACAAGTTAGATCCATTTATTTATTTATTTTTATTGTTTATCATGAATTTGGTGAATTTCTTATGTTTAAATGATGAATAATCGTTGTTTTAATGCATGTTGATGGTTTGGTTTGATTGGTGAAATTGAATGCTTTACACGAGTTTTGGATCGATTTGGAGTTGGACCAGGCGAGTTTTGGTAATGGATCGGATTGGGGATTTTAAGCATGGATCAGTTGCCTTGTACTCCAAGAAAAGGAGCGAATTGGACGTGAAATGGTGATGGATCGGTCATTTTTCTGTGGATCGGGCAAAACTGGAATGGATCAGAATTTTTGGGATTCAATAACATTTTATAAACGCTGTAAGAAGGCATGGATCGGGAATAATCCAAGTATGGATCGGGCAACTCAAAACCAGTTGGATCGAGAGTGTTTAGACGGATCGGGCAAAGGCAGAATTTTCAGGATTTGACAACATTTCTGAAACGCTGTAGAAAGTATAGATCGCCCATCTTTTTGCTGATAAATCAGGCACATGTGCAGGCCATGGATCGGGCTCAAGAACGTGGATCAGACAAGCTTTTGGAAATGAATAGGACATGATCTTTTACAGTGTTTTACAAACGTTGTAAATAGAGATGGATCGGGCTAGTGTTTTCTGGTGGATCGGGAAAGCTTTTTGGCAATGTATCGGGCGGGATCTTTTATAGCGTTTTACAAATGTTGTAAATAGCGTTGGATCGGGCAAGTGTTTTCTGGTGGATCGAGTAGAGTGCACACCGAGGAAAAAGTGGATTGGACAAGGTTCAGGAAGTGGATCGCTGGAGATATGACAGCGTTTTTGTAACGTTGTGGATGGGAATTTAGACGCTGTGGTGTGTTTTTCATAGCAGAAAGCTTGAAATGCTATGAATCGAATATCGACCAAACAAAGTATGTTTTTGGATCGATAACGGTATGGCTTCAAAGTGAATTCAAGATGAGATATTCAAAGTGTTGTAAAGTGTTCGTTGATCGTCGTAATGCAATGAATGTGAAGAAGACTCAAGATGATTTGAGCACATGGATAATGGCTACTCAAGATGATTTGAGCTTATGGATAGTCGTTGGTGATGACGACTAGAGATATTGAAGGCTGAGAATTACGGTTGTCATAGGTTATAGCGGACTCAAAGCAAGGCTATAGCAAGGACACTTAAAAGATAGGTCGAATGGTCGAGTACCCTAGGTAAAACTTGATGGACATAGATATGTAGCGAAGAAAGGCATATGGAGTTTTGCTAGAGCCGGGGTTACCATTAGCCATAGATGGACGACATGATGTTAAGCCGGTGATACGATTAACGATGGTTTCAAAGTAGGATAGGCGGTGATAGTCAGAGTCGTGGATGTTGATTGCTTTGCTTGTATCGTCTTGTGTAGATTGTTCGACATCGATGGAGACATGTCTTGGGTGCTTGTTTGATGTTGGTTTCGATCTTCGAGGCTTGTTCTTGGGGATGTTAATATCAATTCATATGATCTGTGCTTGATAACTGGTTGCTATTTCTGCTATGTTTTCTCTGGTTGTTGTAAAGGCTTTCAATGTCAGATGTGGAGGAGACGGGTTTGGATTTCTTCTCTGTTGATGTTGGTAGATTAGTTGGTTGATCTACCTATTTCATATACTTTTTTAATGATGTTAGATAGTTGCTTTATCGCTCATTAAGATTGTTGTCTGACTCAAGGTTTAATGTTTCCTCTTATTACCTTGGGTTGTTCGTCCATTGTGTTGTGGATGGGCAGACTAGGTAGTAGGTGGCAGGTGATAGATCTTGATGAGACGATGTTGCAGATCGATCACAAGCTGGAGGCTTACATATTACTTTCTACTATACATACTAGTTGATGTTTCTGTTGTTATGCTTGTTTAGTGTTCCCTAAGAGATTGTGGTAATGCATTTTGTACATACTCTTATGTTGTAATCTGGTGAAGTATGGATCTTTCTAGTTGATATGAAAGTTTAAGATTCTGCTCAAATATGCTTCACTACTAATGCCTGTTATATATGCTCTATTATACTTCGTCTCTGCGCTATGAGTTATACGACAGGTTCCGCTTGTATTTATCTTACTTTGATGATTATCCATAGCTACCGGGCACACCTTCCAACGCGTAATTTTACTAGTTAGGTGCGGGAGTTATGGGCGGTCATCACTTGCACTTAAAGCATGGGACGACACTGCCAAATATAAAAATAAATCCTCACCATCACCTGGCTTTGAAAGCATTGGAGGTGATTCCATGTGCTTGATTAGCTCCTTGAAAGCCATCGAGCAGTCTGAAGTCCACTGGAAATCATTCTTTTCTTTTCTCAATGCATCGACGAATGGAATACACATGTTAGTTGCTCTGGAGATGAATCTACTCAAGGCAGCGATCTTACCATTCGAACTTTGAAGCTCTTACTTTGTTCTTGGAGCCCACATTTCTATCAATGCTAAAATATGGGTAGGGGTTGCCTCAATGCTGCTGGCGTTGACCATGATTCCAAAAAAATCCCAAATGCGACTCCAAATGAACACTTTAGCGGATTCAACCTCATGTCGTATCTTCTCAGAATATTGAACATCTCAGCTAGATTTTTCGTGTGGTCCGCCGCTCTCTTTGACTTAACCTGTAACGGTCCGGATTCTACGCATCGGAGGATCGTAGAATATTTATTTCATTCTTATACGAAGTCATATGGTCATGTAACTATGGGGAGGGACTATTGGGGTCATTTCCCGCACTCACGATTTTTGCCAATTTTTAAATGACCATTTTACCCTTAGCGAATCTTGTTCTGCCTATAACTTTTGTTTAGTAAGGAGTTTTGACCTGAAACCACTTCCATTGGATTCGGATGATGGTTTACCTTTCCGTAGAGTGGTCACATTTGTCAAACGAACTTACGTTTGGGAGATATGGCTGAAATAGGGTTTGGAATGTGAAAAACAGCATAATTGGGCTTAACCGGGTGATTAACAGCCAAACCCATAACCCATATGAGGATTAGGGTTATGAGAGGGCTGATAGGGTTTGGGAAATCAGTTTTATTCATTTTTCTAGCCGCCATTTACCTTCCTCTAACCCTAGCAATGGCCTCCAACTCCCAAATCACCTTTTAATCACTTTCTAATCCAATATTAAGCTAATCTACATCAAATCAAGGAAAATTAACATCAAATTGGAGGTAGACCTGCTGTGTTGCATTGGAATTCGAATCAAATCAGAGATATTTTTAAATCTGAGATTTATTTGTGGCTAAGGTGAGTGATTAGCACTTTTATTCACTAATTACGGCTAATTAGGAGCGATTAGTGATGATCAGAAAAATGTGGAAAAATATGTAGAAATTCTAAAATATTATTTTATGCCTCTATTATAAATTTGGGTTAATTAGGACATATTTTGCTAATCCTATAGTTAAATCATGGTTAAGGGGATTAAGGGGAAAACATGGGTTTTGGGTATGTTTGATCCATATTAACATGTTAAATTGTTGTTTTGTGTTTGTGATTGATTATTCATGTTATTACAACTATTTGGAATGCTTCATGATTGTTTCAAAAAGTTAGAATGGTCGAAAACGCCATCGTGTGGCGTAAATAGCTTGTTGGAAAGTTGTAGAAAATAGTACATGACCCTGGCTAGTGCTCACCCTCACGACACGCTCGTGACCCCGACCCGGCTCGTGAATAAGCATCATGACATGAAGAGAGAGCCCGACCCAAACCGTAGGGCTTGACCGAACTGAAGGCTCCTTGGAACCACGAGCCAACCCGTTGATCTGCTTGCAATTGAAGTCCACGAACCCGAACCGCAGATGCTCACCATGACCGATTCGAATGGAGGAGCCATGAACCGACCCGAGCTCACAAACCGAAGTGGAGCACGACCCAATCTAAAGGAGGCACCACGACCGATCCGAACTGATTGCTCCATCATGACTCGAGTGAGACCCATGAATCAGTTACCCCCGAACCGAAATATGAGCGCGAACAGAAGTTTGTAGTCACGAATCGAACCGAGAACAAGACTGAACCGAGCCATAATGATGATTAAAAACCCGAGATGCAAAGGTAGTCCAAATAGGAAGTTAGAACTTAGGATCTGGATGGGAACCAACGGGTTAACTTCATGAGTTGGACTTTGCTACGGGACGTGTGCAAAGGGATTATCGATATTTATAGTTTTGGTACACCACTGAGAGACAGATTAGCGGTTATGGATCAGCACAATGGGATCGTTAAGACTCCCAAGGGCAAGTGATCGTAACATGGCTATGGATCAACGCAATGGGATCATTAAGACTCCTAAGGGTAAGTGATCGTAGTATGGCTATGGATCAACGCAATAGGATCGTTAGGACTCCCAAGGGCAAGGTGATCGTAGTAAAGGATTAGTGGCTATGGACCAGCGCAATGGGACCTTAAGACTCCAAGGGCAAAGTGGTCGTAGCAAAGGATTTGGTGATCAAAGTGGTGGATATCGTATACTTTACGCACTGAGTGAGAGATGTGAGGTTGATTGCTATGTTTGATGTTTGCTATCACCATTACATGCACACTCCCATTTTACACTTTATGTTAATGTTACCTTAGACTACTGTACATCTTGTTATGCTAACTCTTTGGTTGCAGGTCCAAGTTCAGATATGATTATTTATACGTGTTATTGCTTTACTTTGCTACTACCGCTCATACCAGACTTTTGTCTGACCCATAGTTTTATGACTCTTCTTATTACTCTGGGTGCTCCTAAATGAGCAGACTAGAGACAAGTCAGGTGGTTATGCACGAGTAGCTGTCCGGAGATGAGTAGGAGGCTTCCACATACTATATACATATATTCTCCCTGTGTTGTTGCTGGTCACTGCTTTGGGCATTAGTAGTGTACCTTTTCTATTTTGCTTTTGTGACAGTATTTTGAAGTTGTAATAATGATGGTTTGGATCATAAGATGTATTTTGGATTCCACGGCTATGATGGTTTAGTTTTCAGCTTATGCACTGTCTCTACTGTTTTATGTCAAGTTATGTTATTATTATATTTTATTCCATGCACTGTGAGATATAATACAGGTTCTTGGTGACTCGTAGTTTCAAACCCTTTTCTTTTCGACCATCCCGTGCTAGTCAGGCATTGGCACAATGCATTTCGGGGAAATGTTGTCTGGTTTGGGCCGGGCCGTCATACTTGGTATCAGAGCCTAGGTTGCATATTTAACCTAGGGGAAGACATCTGGGAGAGATAGTATACGTATATGAGAGCGCGTATTCGTAATATTTTGGTTTTCAAAAAAACTATATATATATATATTAGTATATCTAAGAAAGAAGTCGCACTGCACTAGCACTACTAAGGAGATGGTTAATCGTTTTCTCTTTACAGAATGAACGATGAGCCGATATACGAGGAGTACGGGTTCAGAGGCCAACAATGGGAATGTCCCTGATATGAGGATGATGTTTACTACCTTCATGCGAGAGATGCTTAGGAATGTTCAAGGAGAAGTTCCTAATGCTGCTTTCGCCAAGCTCTGCAAGGATTATACTAGTCTTGGTGGGAAGCCATTCCATGGAACGGAATCGGCTACGGTGGTTCAAGATTGGCTTGATAGTTGTGAGCGCATCTTCGAGGATTTGGAGATCGAGGATGCGATGAAGAAAAAGTTAGCATCGCGTCAGCTTCAAGGACGGGCTGTGAATTGGTGGAATGCTATTACAATGGCTACTCCCAAGGATCAAGTTACTTGGAATCAGTTTAAGACCTGATTTAGTGATAAGTGTATTCCAGCTGCTCAGAAATCAGAATTGTTCAGGAAGATTTTGGAGCTTAGGCAGAATGGTAGGGCAGTCTCGGAGTATATTGCTGAACTCGATACCTTATCGAAATATGGATTGTCCCTTAACGATACTGTCGAGAAGAAGAACGAGAAGTTCATAACTGGCCTAGATGAGTAATTGGGGAAGAGACTCATAAACCATATCGATGAGACTTTCAAATCTATTGTGGGAAATGCATTAAGATCTAAGAGCCTTTACCCTAAGTCGAAGACCGAGGTTGCTATTACATCTGCAGAGGAGCCAAAGCCGCAGGCAAGCGGTGGAGGCAAGAATAATTCCGAGAATAATAGGAAACAGAATCAGACCAAGGATGGTCAGAAAAAGAAGAATAACAAAGATATCGTGAAAGCATATGATATCAACGATGTTCCTTCTTCGTCTAATTCCCCAACTATGTAAAGAAGGGTCATTATGCCAAAGAGTGTTGGGCAAAGTCAGGAGAAAAGAAGTGTTTCAACTATGGCCAAGTGGGACATTTTAAGAATGAATGTCCACAACCCCCTAAAGAGAAGCAGATCGTGAAAGCATATGATATCAACTCTGTTCCTTCTTCGTCGAATTCCCCAACTGTGGCGTAGAAAGGAAAGGGCACTGTTATTCAAGGTATGCTTTCTATTTATGATATTCCTGTTCGAGTGTTGTTTGATACCGGGGCTTCCTATTCCTTCATATCTAGTGACCGGTAGATAGGTTGGTATTAGAACCCGAGATTATTAATAGACCTTTAGTTGTGACGAACCCGATCGGTGGTTTGACTAGCCTTTGCATGATTTGTCGTAATTTGGTTTTATCGAGTCAGGGATGCATGTTTGCTTGTGATTGCTTTGTTTTGGGCTTTACTGGGTTTGGCATTATTTTGGCAGTCGATTGGCTCCAAAGATATGGGGTGGTGGTAGACTGTGAGGGGTCTTTGGTGACCATTAGAGCAGATGATAGGCGGAGGGTACTCTTTGGTTGCCTACCTAGTGATGGGGGCAATGGCTAGTTCTCTAAATTCCCTTGACATCCCGCATGATGAGTTGTCAGATGTGCCTATTGCTGGCGAGTATCCGGACATCTTCGGGGAAGTGACTGGACTTCCACCACACTGAGAGATCGAGTTCTGTATTGATTTAGTGAAAGATGCCAGAACTATAGTGATGCCACTTCGTTGTATGGCGCCAAGGGAGCAGTGAGAGCTCGAGGTGCAAGTGGGCGATCTTTTGAAGAATGGATTTATCGGAAGGAGTGTTTCCGAGTGGGGAGCACCAGTTGTATTCGCTACTAAGGCAGATGGTTTCCTTCGCCTTTGTGTAGACTACCGCGAGTTGGACAAGGCGACTAGAAAGAGTAAGTATCCTCTTCCACGGATAGATGATTAGTTTGATCAACTGAATTGAACAAGAGTGTTTTCCCAGTTGGATCTCTTGACAGGTTTTCATCAGCTCAGAGTAGCAGCTGAGAGTATATTTAAAACGACATTTCGAACGCCGTCTGGATTTTATGAGTGGTTGGTCATGCCATTCGGGTTGACCAATGCACCAGCATATTTTGCGGATCTCACGAATAAGGCATTCAGGGATCAATTAAATAAGTTTGTCCTTGTGTTCATGGACGATCTCGGTTTACTCGAGGACAGAGGATGAACACAAGGAACATTTGAGGAAACACCGATTGAAAGAAATATTTTCTAAGTGTCACTTCTGGAGGAGGGAAGTGAGATTCTTGGGCCATGTTGTTTCAAAGGATGGTATTGTCGTGGATCCTGCGAAGGTGGATACAGTGCTAGATTGGTCTACGCCCAAGAATGCAACAAATGTAAGAAGTTTCTTGGGGTTAGCTGGATATTATCGTAAGTTTATCCAAGGCTTCTCCAAGACAGCATCACCGTTAACTCAGTTGAACAAAAAGAATCAAGCTTTCGTTTGGGACGAAAGGTGTGAGAATGCATTTAAGAGCCTAACGGAAAAGTTCAGGTGTGCACCAGTGTTAGTCATTCCTAAGGGGAACGAAGAGATGATGGTATACATGAATGCCTATGGTGCCGGACTATGTGATGTACTGATGCAAGGAGGTAGGGTTATAGCTTATGCTAGTCAGCAACTGAAACTGCATGAGAAAAGATATCCTACCCATAATTTGGAACTGGCAGCGATCATGTTCGCGTTAAAGATGTGGAGACACTATCTCTTGGGAGAAAGATTTGAGTTGTTTATCGATCATAAGTCATTAAAGTATCTTTTCTCTCAAAAGGATTTAAATCTTCGTCAACAGAGACAGTTAGAGATCTTGGCTTCTTATGATTTCAATATCGCATATACACCTGGAAAGTGCAATGCGGTAGCTGATGCATTGAGTAGGAAACATGCCAGTTTGGGGGCTATGTTTCTTGGATGGAAGCAACTGGAGTATATCGCGGGATATGATTTTAGACCTAAGTGTGAATTAGGTCTAAAGATGTTAGCAAGTTTGACGATCAGACCAACTTTGATTGAGCGGATCGGTTCCAGTCAGAGGGAAGATCCTAATATATTGGAAATCATCTCCAAGGAAGAGATGGGTATCGACGACGAGAGAATGAACAAGTATGGTCTTGATCGAGAAGGATGGCTCCGAAAGAATGGGAGACTAGTTGTACCCAACGTTAATGGATTGAGAGATGAAATGCTTACAGAATGTCATCACTCGAAACTGACTATACACCCCAGTGGTAACAAAATGTATCGAGACATGAAGCAAACTTACTATTGGGAAGGGATGAAGAGAGACGTTGGGAAATTTATATCCAAGTGCATAAATTGCCAGCTAGTTAAAGCCGAGCAAAAGAAGCCTAGTGGGTTGTTACAACCGCATGAAATTCCCAAATGGAAATGGGAACAAGTCTCAATGGATTTCATTGATGGTTTACCAAGGACTAGATCGGGTCATGATAGTATTTGAGTGATTATGGATCAATTGACCAAAAGCGCAAGGTTTGTACTAGTCAAGTCGAATAGAATGGCAGCTAAGTTGGTGGAACTGTATATGAAGTGGGTAGTAAGATTTCATGGAGCACCCAAAGGTATTGTGAGTGAATGAGATCCGTTATTTACTAGTGGGTTTTGGAAGAGCTTACAAGAGGCTTTAGGGTCAGAGTTACATCTCAGTACTGCGTACGATCCTCAAACCGACAGTCAAACAGAGAGGGTGAATCATGTATTAGAGGATCTCTTGAGAGCTTGTATATTGGATTTTGGAGGATCATGGGATGACCATTTGCATCTGGTTGAGTTGGCATATAATAATAGTTATCAGTCCAGTATTGGTATGGCCCCATTTGAATCTTTGTACGGAAGATTGTGCAACTCACCATCATGTTGGCTGGAAACCGATGAAAAGTTTGTGCTTGGGCCAGATGTAATAAGAGAAACTTCAGATAAGATCAAGATTATTCAACAGCGAATGAAGGCTGCCCAAGATAGGCAGAAGATTTATGTTGATAAAAGATGAAGAGTATTGAAATTCTCCATTGGCAACTTGGTATTCGTCAAAATTTCTCCGTTGAAGAGTGTGATTCGATTTGGTAGGAGAGGTAAATTGGAACCAAGGTTTGTTGGTCCATTTCCGGTTCTCAAACAAGTTGGGAATTTAGCGTATATAGTTGGATTACCAGACAAGATGGTAGAAGTGTACAACGTATTTCATGTTTCCCAGTTAAGGAAGTTCGTGCATGATTCTGATATGACTATTTCACCAGATCAGTTGGATGATATCGAGGTGGAATCTGAGGTAGTTGGGAACAACAAACCGATTCGTATTGTCGGACATGATACAAAGCAACTTTGAAAGAAGACGGTGAAATTGGTTATGGTTCAGTAGGACGATAATGAGAATGACTGTACTTGGGAAACAGAGGAGAACATAAGGAAGTCGTATCCAGAACTCTTTGCCTAGTAAGGTTTTATAAGCAACTAGGTTAGCCCCATGCAAATGCATGGCTGAAAAAATATAATTTCATATTCATATTTTTAGAAATATACATGTAAATAATTGTAAGTGAATGATTACATACTAATACATCAATAATAAAAATTATTATTGTGAATTTATAATATATTAGTTTTCAAATATTTATTTTCAGTAATGATTTCAATTAATGATAAAAAGATTTTTCATGCATCTTTTCATTAGTGTTACAGTTAAGTTGATGGGATCAATCTACATCTTTTTGTTATCATGTGCTTACTATGATATACAGTTATATTATTATTAATCAAACTTCAAATACCTTGAACTATTAAATTTAGAAAAAAAGTCAACTTATTAATTCATCATTTACTATGCAACACTAATTTATTTAGTAGAGTAATACAGCAATTATAAAATATTTTATCTTATTATCTAAATAAAATCGTATATTTAATATTGTAGTTTGTAAATTGTAAATTAAGAAAAACTTAACAGCATGGACAATGATCACGTGACAAGAGATTGTATGAATTTGAAAATATGTTATCAAGTACAATTTTTTGGAGTTTGCTAGGAGGCTAGATAAAATAATTGTAAAACCATGTGAAATATGATCACACATGACATGAGATCTTTAAAATCAATATAACAATTATAAGTATTTTTTATTAATAAATGGTTTTCATGGGAAATGAGTTCACGTGGTGCTGCCGTGTGTCCTCAGTGGCCTTTGCATTTAGTATAGCTAGACCAGTCCCGTGGAACTACACGGCTGCCTTCAATCGAACATCTATGCAGTACCATGCCAAATAACTGACACATTGCAGATATAGAAGCCAAATAAAATTCAATATAAGGTCATATATTAAAGTGAAAATTAGGCTCAACTCCTTAAAACTAAACTTAATTAGGCTCACATCCTCCCCTTTTTATACATATAAAATTCATCCTTATTTTTGAATTAGCGGCATTATTATGACAGATTTGCCCAAAATACAAATCTCGGCTGAAAATCAGGAAACAAATCCGATTTTTCATTTTCATCAGATGCGATTAACGTTATTACTCATTTAATCTTCTCCGAAACATTTTTTTTAATGGCGGCGGCTTCTTCTTCGTAAATATCTGAACTTCGAATTTCTTCCTCAATTATTTCACAAATTTTGTATTGATCGAGCTGGTGTATTGATCGATCTGGTGTATTAGAGATATAATTTTTAACGACGGTGTACATCGATCTATTATTCGCTTTAATCCAAGTGTTTTTGGAGATTAGATTGATCGATCTCTATTATATTAGGGATGTTTCAGCGTCAAGGTAATTTATACATTTTGTTGTTGTTGTTTTTTTTTCGGATTTCAATTTTATATCCAATTATGTTGATTAAATATTCTGAATTTCGTTAACTGTCTAGTGTTATCAATATATAATGTAACTATTGTATAGAATTTTACTGTGTAAATTATATTTTACGGCTGTATAAATTAAAAATTCACTATATTTGTTTATCTCTTCTGAATAGGTTTATAAACTTATGCATATGTTGTGAATTTAAGCATACATTCATGCAAAAATTGTATTAACATGTGAGGTTGTATGTAATCAGAAAAATTGTATACTGGTATGCATATATTATGTATATATGCATATAAATATACAGCTATTTTTAAATATGTGCAGTTTTCCTGCAGATATTAGTTTTCCTACAGTTTTTGGTTGATTTATTATTTTGAAATTCTTTAATTGTATAATTTTATTGATGCACAATGTAATTTTTGTATAAAGTTGTATAATTTCTGTTTAGGTATATTAAAATATGCATATATTGTCAATCTGAGCGTCAAAGTTTGAAACTATTATCAGAACACTTGGGTTTGCATGTACTCAGAAAACTTGAGTATCAGTATGCATATATTCTGCATATATGCATACAAATATGCAAATATTTTAAATATCTGTTTTCAGCATTCTGTTAAAAAGTTGCCTACAAATATGCATATATTCTTAATATATGCATATCTGTATGCAACTTTTAATCATACATGCAGAAAAACATATATTTTAAAAATATATTCATATATGTATGCATACATGTAGAATACTTGCATATAAATATGCAGAAATTACTGTTATTTTGTTGAATTGTATGCATGTATTTATATAAATCTGAAGCTGTTTATGTAATTTGATTATTGCACATTAGGCTTATTAATGGAGATTTTCTTTTTTTATAACAGTGCTCCTCCAAAAGGTAGAAGAATGTCTGGTCCTCCATCTTCTTCCAAAAGATTGAAATCTGCAGTTGATTCTACAAAGACTACTAATGTTGTTTGTGCAATAAGCTGAGTCTTAACAAAAGAGCTTGTTCTTCAAAAGACCATTAGATCTGTTTTGTTACTTTTATTTTTTATTTTTAAGACACTTGGTTTTAGTGTTTACTTTAACCATTTGTTGTAAACATTTATGTGATGTAATAAATTCATTTCAGTATTTTGTTGTAAATTTGTTTTTGATTGCCAGTTTTTGTTTTAAGCTTAAATGTATTCAAATATTCATTATATTTGAATAAATGTATGCAGTATTTTATTAATTGCACACGGAATTATTATTAGCATATAATTATTCATAAAATTATATGCACGAAATTATTATTATTAATTGCACACGAATATGTAAACAATTCAAGAAATAATTTCATGCATATAATTTCCAAACTTGCATACATTTATGCATTTATGTGGAGTAATTGCATACATTAATACATAAATTTGCACAAGTAGCCAAGAACAAACTGCTGCCAAAATTATTAATAGTACTACCTACACGAGCAAATGTTCAAAACATTTACAGAGAAAGTGCGGAGTTATAACTGATGCATTGTAACATGTAACAAAAAAAATATTATACAAAGGAAAAATTAATTAAAAGTTAAAATATAGTATACGAATTTCCAAAATTTTTGAATATTTGCATGCAAATATTCAAAATAATTTTACACTTCTATGCAACAATGATCAAAAGTAGCATGGTAATAAGCAGATTTACAGTTTAATTGTTGACAGGTGCTACTGCTTCTTTCTTACAGTCTGGACATGGCAAAACATTTTTTACAACTGACGTAAAGGAATGTTCAAAATACTGCATACATTTATTCAGATATAACTAATGTTTGCAAACATTTCAGCTTAAAAAAAATGACAATCAAAAACAAATTTACAACAAAATTCTGAACTGATTTTATTACGTCAGATAAATGTTTACAACAAATGCTGAAACTAAACACTAAAACAAAGTGTCTTAAAAATAAAATAAAATAAAATAACAAAGTAGATCTAATGGTCTTTTGGAAGGAGATGGACGACCAAGCATTCATTCCCAAACTGCAATAACACCAATACACCAATATCCGTAGGAACACTGTTATACAAAGAAGAAAATCAACGTTAATAAGCCTAATATGCAATAATCAAATTACATGAACAACTGCAGATTGATATAAATACATACGTACAATTCAACAAAATAACAATAATATCTTCATATTTATATGCAAGTATTCTAGATACATGCATAAAAATATGCATATATTTTAAATATCTGTTTTTCTGCATTTCTGATAAAAAGTTGAATGCAGATATGCATATATTAACAATAGATGCATATTTGTATGCAACTTTTTAACAGAAATGCTGAAAACATGCATAAATTTATACATCTAATCAAATAAGAATACCATACACATTCATACTGTTGTGTAATAATTAGATGATAAATAGATAACAAAAACGTACGTTAATGCTTTATTTCTTATTAATACTATACAATCATGTACGATTTCTTCTTAATATCCACAAAACAGTCGAAAATCAAATAAAGCAATCAGATTTATACCTTTTTTTCGTCATGTCGTATAAATTGCTGACGATGACAGCTAATTCGAAGCAAAACAGGAAAATCGTGATTAAAACGATGACCGCCGCCTTTTGATTTGAAGAAAAATAAAAAAAAAGGATTTCTTCTCAATGGTTTTGAACAATCGTAGATTTAGGGTTTTCAGCGAGATTAGAGGAGCGATTGGACTGATTAAATGAGGATGCGTCGTTATTTGAGGGTTTTATTACTACGAAAGGGTAGAAAAGGAATTATTTCAGCGCCATTTCAAAAATAGGGATCTGTTTTATATTCTTTTTATCACCGGTTTTTTTTTTTTATATTTTAGAAGTTAATAAGGACCTGTAAAAAACACACCCTATATTAAATACGGAAAGCAAAAAGATATAAAAGCCATAATGTAAAAATTCAACTAACAAAAAACAGTAGCACGGATGCATCCATTAATAGCCTGAGTAAATAATATGACATTTTGGTAAGAATTCACTATCATATAAAAAAACAGTAAGTAAGAAATATTATAAGACTTTCATAAAGAAAATTTTCACATATTTACAAAGACAAATCATTAAATGAAACAAAGACTATAAAACTACAGTCAATAAATCAAACAAACACAGAATTTCATCATGTTCCCTTTTCCACACGTTCCTGTTAAGTTATTATGGGCTCACTGGGAGTTGGTAACAGGAACCACAAGTTTGAACAAAAATACAACAGTATATCACGTACTGATATCTGAGCTCAAATCGAAAAAAAGCTTGCAAATAAGTGGCACCTGATTGTTGAGTCCCGTTCGCTGATTTGATATGAAGTTTCTCATCTGTTGCTGACTTAACAGTACATAAAAATTAGTATTGAATCTGACACTGGCAATATATGTGAGCAAAATTGACAAAGAAACATATAGACTTGTCATAGGTACAAAAAACATATAGGCTGTATTTTTAACCGATACTGGCAGTTTATCTGATACTGGCAATATATGTGTAATTTAACAAATAAATAATTATACTTGTCATAGTTACAAAAAACATATAGACTGTATTCCTAATCGTATAGTTGCATGACACAAAAATGGTATCAAAATAATAGTTTGTAGATTCAACAACTGAGACAAATATATAAAACAAAGCGATGTGAAGTTACAGAGAATGGTTTATACATTTCATGCTCAAAGTAAAAAGTAGCCGATAACAATGAATTATATGTTGAGGATGCGAGCATTTCAGCTTTTGCATTTCAGTTGGGTAAATAATATCAACAACAAAGCTGTTTGAACCTGCAGCAGAGGAGGATATATCATTAGTTACATAATGAATGCTTGAATGCATTAGTTACACTATGACAGTTGCTGGATAACCAATCTGTAACTAAACATGGTAAAGTAAATGTTGAATTTATTTCAACCAAGATCAAAACAAAAACGAATGATATAGCAAAACTAATATATTAAACACAGTTAAAGCTAATATGGCAAGATGCTAGTGGATTCTTTTATTGATCATTCAACGTGTTCATAATATTTCAAAAATAGTCAATTAGTTCCTACTGATTGGGATACCCCATATTTCTTTTATTAACCAAAATTATTTACTTTTGGCCATTACCACCACTGGTCAATAGATGATACTATGTGACCATTAAGATCGTTTGGTAAATAATTTTGGATACTATTTAGAGCATCTCCAACAGTGTTACGGGCCGTAACGTTACGGCCCGTAACATTACGGGAGATATCTTTGATATCTCCCAACAGGCGCGAGCTGATTTTATCAGCTCGCGCGCTCGCGAGCTGATAAAATCAGCTCGCGCCTGTTCCCGAGCCTATATATGGCTCGGAAGGGGGGGTGTTTGGTTATATTCATTTAATTTTAATTTCCTCCTTTTTAATTTCTTTTTTAATCGTTCCAACGTCGGGATGCCGCCATGCGTGACGAAGAGCGGGAGACGCACAGTTAGAGTTATGCCAGACGACATGTCTGGTCCAGTACACCTTCCTCCACCAGAGGGGACGACGATTGAGGACTTACGTATCCTCCACGAGATGCCACAGGGATTCACCCATCGATCAGTTACCGCGCTGGACACCGTTCAGGTATTAGTTTTACTTTATAGTTTTACATTATAGTTTAGTGCATGTACGTTCTATGGTCTAATAGTTTGAACGTCAATAGTCATTTAAATAGTATACATTATTGCACGTACTAGTTAAATATTGATTTAGCTGTTAAATAGTCTTTTAACTGTTAAAACTTTATCATGTAGTAGTTTGTTATACGTTAGTAGTACGAACTTTAATACTCATTTAACTGTTAAATAGTCATTTAGTGCATGCACGTTATCGTTTAGTGCATAGGCGTGCTTGGTTTTATAGTCGTTTAACTGGTATTATTTTAATAGACTCGGTATGTAAACGTTCGCCAAGTGCCAACTTTGGTACTCTGCCAAGTGCCAAGTTTTGGTACTTTGCCAAGCGCCAAACCTGGTACTTAAATGTTTACATGTTTAAATAACGACGGTAGTGGACGACCCATAGTTTTTAACTCCTTTTTAACTCCTTCGGGTGCGTAAATGTTTAAATCCTTCAATAAACATACACTTAAACCAATAAAGAGACACACAAACCAATAAACATACACTTAAACCAATAAAGAGACACAAACCAATAAAGAGACACTCAGACCAATAAAGAGACACACAAACCAATAAAGAGACACTCAGACCAATAAAGAGACACACAAACCAATAAATATACACTCAAACCAATAAAGAGACACACAAACCAATAAAGACACACTCAGTCCAATAAAGGAATCCAATAAAGAGACACTCAAATCAAACCTTATATATAACAGCAACATTGTCATACATATCTCAAATCAAAACTTACTAACAAATATAAATGGATTCCAGTTTTACAAAATGCTTGCTGGCTTTTGCTAGCGATTCAGAGGAAGATGAAATCCTTCAAGAGGAAGCAGAAGAAATACAAGAAATACGGGACCTATACCGTGAAGCGTACGGTTCATCGTCCACAACTAGAGGGGGATCGGTTCCTGGAAGAAGGTTTATACACCGAAATCATGCTAAATACCACAAGTCTTTGATGCAAGATTACTTCGATGAGGATTGCACTTACGGGCCTGATATGTTTCGTCGAAGATTCAGGATGCGGAGAAACCTATTTCTTCGGATATTGGCTGGTATTCAAGGTAACAATGATTACTTTAAGTACAAACATAATGCATCGAAGACACAGGGATTGTCCGGTGAACAAAAAATGACGGCAGCTATGAGAATGTTAGCTTATGCCACTCTAGCCGATGCTTTGGACGATGCATACCACATAGCAGAGAGCACGGCACTAGAAACACTTGAAACTTTCTGTCAAGCAATTGTGGACGTCTACGGAGAAGAATACTTACGGTCTCCAAACGAAGCAGATGTAGTGCGAATCAGAGAGATGTACGAAAGCAGGGGTTGGCCGGGAATGTTAGGAAATCTGGACTGTATGCACTGGGAATGGAAGAACTGTCCTAAGGGATTACAAGGTGCGTACAACGGCAAGGAAAGACGACCAACCATCATTTTGGAAGCTGTGGCATCGTACGATCTGTGGATATGGCACGCTTTCTTCGGAATGCCCGGGTCTAATAACGACTTAAATGTTGTGGAAAGATCTCATTTGTTCAATGATCTTGCTAAAGGCCAGGTACCTCCTTTAACATTTACCCTAGGCCAAAATACTTACAACCATGGCTATTACCTAGGTGACGGCATTTACCCGAAATGGAGCACCATTGTTAAAACATGTCCAAATCCATTAACTCCTAAACAAGTCATGTTCGCAGCGATGCAAGAGGGACAAAGGAAAGATGTGGAACGTGCTTTCGGTGTTTTACAATCTAGATTTGCAATGATAAGTAATCCATGTCGGCTATGGCGTAGGAGTAAGATGTCTACAATCATGTTTGCTTGCATCGTTCTTCACAACATGATTATAGAAGATGAAAGAGATATGGATGAAGATCAACGTCACTGCGATTACGAGGGTGCTTCGCTACCACCTCCAGTATTCCGACAAAACCAACCATTAACAGAGGAGGACTTCAACGTTCATTTGAGCCGTCAAGTTATCTACAGAGATGCAGAACTCCATAACCGGCTACAGAAGGATCTTATGACTCATTTATGGAACCACCACGGCGATACCTAGTTATGAAGAACCATTACCTGAATGTGTTTTATTTTATGTTTGTCTGAACTTATCGATTATGTATGCAGTAAAGATGTTCCTAAGTTATTAATCATCTATTGTACGAACTCCTTTTCTACTATTACTTCTCTTGTACGAACTCCTAAGTTATTAATCATCGATTATGTTTCATTTCCTAAGATGTTCCTAAGTTATTAATCATCGATTGTGTTTCATTTTCTATTATACAAACTCCTTTTCTTGTATTCGTACGAGTTATTAATCATCTATTATTATGTTCCTAAGTTTATTTTACAAATTACATATCGGTTATGTTTTTGTATACGACAAACTAGGGTAAAACGTTAAAGAAAAAAAAATTGGTTTTGCTCTTAGTAATCAAATATTATTATTATGTTTCGAAGTTTATTTTACAAAAAAATTAATGCATTTGGTATTGTATATGGTAAAAATAGTTGGGAAAAAAAAAGGCCACGAGCTGATTTTATCGGCTCCTGAAGTCGCGAGCCGATAAAATCAGCTCGCGACATCACGAGCTGATAAAATCAGCTCGCGCGCCCTATTCCGAACTCTGAATCCAGCCCGTAACATTTGCCTTCATATTACACCGTGTAACAACTGTTGGGTGCAAAAATAAGGGATATTACACCCCTTAACATGAATTTCCTCCACTGTTGGAGATGCTCTTAGAGTTGGTATCCCATTTTTCTATGATCTTGGAAGTATTACTATTTTAAATATATAAACAAACTATAACTACGCTTTCAATGAACTGCGTTGTGTAATACATTATTCTACTTAGTAAAGATGTGCAATGTTGAGTGCATGAATATTTGAGGTGCACATAAGAAATTAATTTTATTGGAATTATCAAGTTTGTATTCACAATTTTTTTAGTAACACATCATCATGATAGCGAAAATGTTTTTTTTTTTTTTCATTACAAAGATTACTGTTTTCCATTCAAATGACCGAACAACTGTAATCCCTTTATTGCAAACTGTGTGGCTTGTGAATCAGGTATACTTTTCCCATAGTTTAAACAAAAAATAATAGGCCTAAAATTGCATTATCATTGAAAGCATTTATGTTTTCTCATTCATATTACATCCAAAAAAATATCCATGGAATACTTTCTTAAACTTTATTAGTTGATTTTAATTAATATACATGGTACATTATAAATGCGCTTATTGAGATAAGGACGACCATAGACATTTGGTTGAGTTATCATGAAAAGAATACGTCAAAGTGAAAAAGGGATAATGAATAAAATCTAAATGTATTAAGGTGCAAAGTGTAATAATTATAGGGAATTATTCTTTTAATCTTCCCATGGCTGTTTATAGTCTTACATGCAAATGATTTTCTAAGTTCAAAGTTGTTAATTTGTCCTAAAAAATAAATGAGGTATTTTTGGTGCAAAGATTTAAAGTTTTAGTTCTAATCAACCATGTAACCAATTTTTTTATTCATCTCAATAATTGTACGAAGCCATGAAATATGAATGACTGAAGAAAAGAGCAAAAGTTATATATGACTGGATGGGTCAGCTTTAAAAATTCCTAACATGGTAGACTCATAACATAAATTCATAGTAAGTTACCATTATAGTTCCTTTTTTTCCATGTTGCTTGAATACCAAACTCCATCTATTTGGACCGTGATTGAATTAAACTCAAATTTGGGTAAAAGGGCGAAGAGGTTAGAGCTGATTGCTTTCATGGTTGTGAAACCTGAAAGAAAGACAAATATATCAATGAAAAATATAGTTTTTTGGACAATTATTAGAGAATGAGAACAAAGGCGGAAAGTAATGATTTTTTTTAACGGTAAACTTGCATGATGAACGGTGGAAAATAGTTTAAAATATTCTGAAGTGCATCTTTTAGCTTGTTATATATTGAGGGGATAGATATGCAGTAACTTTGCCCCCTTCCCTTTAATGTTTTTCAAAATAGCTGCCCTTTCTTAAATCCATTTTATCCATGCTACTATAAAAATATCTAAAAATGGTAAGTTACCTACGTTGCACTATAAAATCAAAATAAATGGCGCTGAAATGGCACGAATTGACTTTTGTTAGAAACATCTTTCCAAGTAAAAATTATTGCACCTGAGAACAGAAAGAAATAATTATCAAGATGAACTCATGTCAATTAGGATTATCTTTATCTGGATTATCAATATGAAAGGAAGAGAAAAAATATTAGACATAAAACATTAATATTAATCAATCACTCCACTATTAAAAGTACATGTGAATGTAGAGTTATGAGTTTGTCTCCATGTCAAAAGTTCTCCTAATATAATAAACTAATCACATATTATGCAATATCTTTTTCCATCCCTGCCTGCTTTACAATTCTAAAAAAGTATACTTTCTTCACTCACTTGTTCATTATATTATCTATTTAGATGCATTCTTAATTCTTTGTCGATCAAACTTGGCAAATAAAAGAAACTTATCATACAATATTTCATTCAACTAAAAGGATGAAGTGGGAAAATGTATAAAATGAAAAGAAGCAGAAGAAAATAAAGAAATATGATAACCGAGCTCACAGCAAGTACAAACCCATGCTACATATATGGGCATTTAAAAGGAATCATATTCAAATCATTGCAGAAGAACTTACCCTTGCACTGGTGGAGATTATGGAACTCTGATAATAATCAATTCAAATCATTCATGAAATTGAATTCTTCCAATAAAATTGATAAGAAAAATAATGAGCCTTCTTTCAGCAATTTTGCATCTGCATATTTAAGATACATTTCATCAAACATATATCTTGCAACATGTAAATGAAATGGTATAAATTGGCATATACATATATCTTGCAATATGTAAGCACAATATATTTCTTACTAGTAGTTTACATGCAAATAGATACTGCAGTTCAAGTTCGAACAAAAAAAAAATGCGGCAAGTTAAATATTCTTTTTCCTAAAACACACTAAATTATGTTTTGAGTAGTTTTCACAAAACAAAAAAGATGAACAATATTAAACAAACTTAAAATCAGGTTAAAGTATACATCTTGCTTCTAACCCATTATAAATTATTTCGTAGAAAGTATAGTGCAAATAGTCAAAAAAGTACTTTTTTTATAGTTTTTGTTTTGTAGGATATTCGATATAGGAATATGCAGTTTGAAGCAATAGGAAAAAATATTTAGGATCTGTCTATTTCCACCCCCCTAATTGCTCTTCAAACCCTGGTAAAAAAATTAAAAATTCAGTACCAATTATTCCCTTTAACATTTTTTTAGATAGCATGTTTAATGTGTCTATTCATTTTCTATTTCATCTCACATCTTTATTTGTTCAAATTGACATGGTTGTTGAAATTATTGAAGTTGTTAAGTATCATTCTTCAATGTCAATGTTGACTTCAGATATAACGTGGCAATGAATTATATCATATTAGAAGAAATAAATAATCCAATGATTCCACTGAAATTTCAATAGTGTTACAATGAAAATTCCATTGAATTATAGCATAGTTGAAGTGAAGTTAGCAAGTTTATAATGTCATTATTGGTACTTGGAATGCCAATGTAAAAGGAAATCCATTTTCAAAATTTTATGCAAACTTAAATGAAAAAACAACAACTGAAATACTTGAAAGCCAGTAGCAGCAGTCATGCGGTTGTTATAGATATCACCATAAAGGTTAATTTAAGCAGATCAGCAAAGGCAGCCCCAAAACAAGGCTTGATGAAGAAATAGCGCAAGACAACGTATTGGAAAAGAAAGGGGCAGTTTGGTTATAAACGGGGTGGGATGAGTAAAAAGTGGGGGGAGACTTATTTATCTAAATTACCGGGGTAGGAAGAGTAAATATCGGGGGGTGAATAGATGGATCCAAATATTTAACTTCAGTTACATAAAGACTACATAAACGAAAATTTTATTCATATAATGAGTAATTTAATAGGACGTTGAGGAGTAAAATATAGCACATTGAGGAGTAATTATAAGATAAGAGGTTAATTCAAACCTACCAGTTTTAATGAGAGACTGGTACAATACTACATTCTTCACTATCAGGAGTTCTATGATAGTATACACCTTTTACAACTGCATGGCTAACTTTACTACAATGCAAGAAATTAAGAGCTATTTAAATGAAAGACTGTAGTTGTTAAAGATTCTTCATTTGCAACACTTTGACAATCGGTAAGTGCTTATCTCAATTTATAATGGCAATGATAAGACCATTATATATTCAATCTGAAGTGTCACCATAATCTAGGAACCAAATTTTTTAATCATACGAAGGAAATTAGCACAAGTAAAAACATTCCACATTAACAACAACCAAATAAGTTTCATAACGCAGTTACATACTGAATAGAAGAATCGAACTGACAGAAGACCTAACCGAGAGACACAACATGAAGCACCACAACCAAGCCATATTAGTTTATGACGCAATTAATCAACAATCGCAGTCGAGGTTAGATGGGAAGAAGAGAAACTTAGCTAATAAAATATTGGTATGCAAAAAAAAGTACTTACCTCTAGAGAAGGGTTGACAAGTGTGGGTAAATGTCTCCGATGAAACTATCCCGAAAACGCGCAGGTCAACAGGTGACATTAATTGCAAGAAGGAAATCGATTAACAACCCGGTATCCTCCATAGATGTCGACGAACCTAAGAGTGCTAGAAGAAGAAGTAATGCCCCATTTGTATATATAATTGACATAAATCAAAAGATTCGGTGTTAAGCAAAAATACCTGTAGCTGCAGAAGGAGGAAGATGGAAGGCACTGTTGATGCTGCGCTACGAAAAAAGTACCAGCGTCGGAACCCTAATCAAACCATGAAGGCAGCGTTGAAAGGCGTTGTTGGCTGTCGTCCGGCTGCAAGGGAATAAAGCAGGGAGAGATGGCAATTTTAGGAGCAAATCAAAACTTCTTCGATTTAGAGTTCGTATGTAGACAGTGAGTGAATCAAATTTCTGTTCGATTTAGGGTTAGAATGTGAAATTAAAGAAGAAGATGAGAAAATAGGATAATTGAAGCCATTGGAATTAAAGAACATGAGAAAAGCTAGCGACTGAGGAGAGAAATGGCCATTCGTGTGTATATCATGGTTCATAAAAAAAGAGACGACTCAGTTCTCTAGAAATCTCTATAAGAGGTGAGAATTGAGGACAAATTAAAAAAATGCAAAGAACCGTGTAGAAGTCGGTATTGGAAAGTGAGATTTTCATTATTTTTCACAGCATTGAAAATCAAAGCTAGTAATCATTATACATTGGAAACTAAAACCAGCTAATAATTTATTAATTAATTAAATAATAAATAATCACAATACAAGTTACACGGCTTTTATCAGAGAGCATAGAGAGAAGAGACAGTAGTATAATTTTTTATTTTATTCTTGCGCATGGATGAAGGAAGGATGCATTTTGGCGGAAAATGGAGTAGCGTGGTACTGCCACATGGCCCAAGTGGCCCATGTGTAGAAGAATAAACGGAATTTTTTTAGTGGTAATTGTGGAGAGAAAAAGGACAACTTTGAAGGGAAATTGTGGAGGGAAAATGGTCTTGCTTTAGTATTATGTTAGATATAGTTATTCCGCATGCTAGAATAGGCCTGTTGTGTTTATTATGTACGTTTGATTGTTGCAAATGGTTGAGGCATGCGGAACACATTGTTGTTTTCTTAGTTAGCGAATTTCAGGTGAGAAATTTCTTAAGGGGGGAAGAGTGTAACGACCAGCATTCTACACATCCGGGGATCGTAGAATATTTATTTCATTTTCATACGAAGTCATATGGTCGTGTAACTATGGGGAGCAACTATTGGAGTCATTTCACACACTCACGATTTTCGCCAATTTTTAAATAACCGTTTTACCTCTGGTGAATCTTGTTTTTCCTACAACTTTTAATTGGTAAGGAGCCTTGACCTGAAACCACTTCCATTGGATTCAAATGATGGTTTACCTTTCCGTAGAGTGCTCACATTTGTCAAACGGACTTACCGTTTGGGAGACATGGCTGAAATAGGGTTTGGAAAGTGAAAAACAGCATAATTGGGCTTAACCGGATGATTAACAGCTAAGCCCATAACCCATTTCGGGATTAGGGTTATGGGAGGGTTGATAGGGTTTGGGAAATCAGTTTTATTCATTTTTCTAGCTGCCATTTACCTTCCTCTAACCCTAGCAATTACCCCCAACTCCCAAATCACCTTTTAATCACTTTTTAATCCAATATTAAGCTAATCAACACCAAATGAAGGAAAATTAACGTCAAATCGGAGGTAGAGCTGCTGTATTGCATTGGGATTCGAATCAAATCAGAGATATTTTCCGATCTGAGATTTATTTGTGGTTAAGGTGAGTGATTAGCACTTTTATTCACTAATTACAGCTAATTATGGGTGATTAGTGATAATTAGCGAAATTATGACTCAGAAAAATATGGAAAAATATGGAAAAATATGAAAAAATATGTAGAAATTCTAAAATATTATTTCATCCCTCTGTTAGAAATTTGGTTAATTTGGACATACTTTGCTAATCCTATAATTAAATCATGGTTAAGGGGATTAAGGGGAAAACATGTGTTTTGGGTATGTTTGATCCATATTAACATGTTAAATTGTTGTTTTGGTGTTTATGATTGATTATACATGTTATTAATATGATTTGGAATGCTTCATGATTGTTTAGAAAAGTTAAAATGGTAGAAAACGCTGTCGTGTGGCGTAAATAGCTTGTTGGAAAGTTGTAGAAAATAGTACAACACCCCGGCTCGTGCTCACCCTCACGACACGCTCGTGATCCCGACTCGGCTCGTGAACAAGCATCACGACTCGAAGAGAGAGCCCGACCCGAACCGTGGGACTTGACCAAACCGAAGGCGCCTCAGAACCACGAGCCGACCCGTTGATCTGCTCGCACTTGAAGACCACGACCCCAAACCGCAGATGCTCACCATGACCGATCCGAATAGAGGAGCCACGAACCGACCCGAACTCACGAACCAAAGTGGAGAACGACCCGATCTGAAGGAGGCACCACGACCGATCCAAAATTGTTGCTCCATCACGACTCGAGTGAGGCCCACGAACCGGTTACTCCCGAACTAAAACATGAGCGTGAACGGAAGTTTGGAGTCACAAATCGAACCGAGGACAAGACCGAACAGAACCGCAATGATGATTAAAAACCCGAGATGCAAAGGTAGTCAAATAGGAAGTTAGAACTTAGGATCCAGATGGGAACCAATGGGTTAACTTCATGAATTTGACTTTGCTGCGGGACGTGTGCAAAGGGATTATCGATATCTATAGTTTTGGTTCACCACTGAGAGACGGATTAGCGGTTATGAATCACCGCAATGGGATAGTTAAGACTCCCAAGGGAAAGTGATCGTAGCATGGCTATGGATCAGCGTAATAGGATCATTAGGACTCCCAAGGGCAAGGTGATCGCAGCAAAGGATTAGTGGTTATGGACCAGCGCAATGGGACCGTTAAGACTCCCAAGGGCAAAGTGGTTGTAGAAAAGATTTGGTGATCAAAGTGGTGGATATCGTATACTTTACGCACTAAGTGAGAGATGTGAGGTTGATTGCTATGTTTGATGTTTGCTATCACCATGACATGCACACTCCCATTTTACACTTTATGTTAGTGTTACCTTAGAACTCTGTACATCTTGTTGTGCTAACTCTTTGGTTGTAGGTCCAGGTTCAAGTATGATTATTTATACCTGTTATTGCTTTATTTTGCTGCTATCGCTCATACCAGACTTTTGTCTGACCCAGAGTTTTATGTCTCTTCTTATTACTCTGGATGCTCCTAAATGAGCAGACTAGAGACATGTCAGGTGGTTATGCAAAAGTAGTTGTCCGGAGATGAGCAGGAGGCTTCCACGTATTATATACATATATTCTCCCTGTGTTGTTAATGGTCACTGCTTTGGGCATTAGTAGTGTACCTTTTATATTATGCTTTAGAGATAGTATTTTGAAGTTGTAATAATGATGGTTTGGATCATAAGCTGTATTTAGGATTCCACTGCTATTATGGTTTAGTTTTCAGCTTATGCATTATCTCTCCTATTTTATGTGAAGTTATGTTAGTATTATATTTTATTCCATGCGCTGTGAGATATACTACAGGTTCTTGGTGACTCATAGTTTCAAACCCTTTTCTTTTGACGACCGTCTCGTGCTAGTCAGGCATTGGCACAACACATTTTGGGTAAATGTTGGCTGGTTCGGGGCGGGCCGTCACATAACTAGCATGTCATCAACCTAGACTTCCATAGTTTTGCCAATCTGTGACTTGAACATCGCATTTACAAGGCGCTGGTAAGTCGCTTCTGCATTCTTCAACCCAAATGGCATGAATTTGTAGCATTAAAACCCACATCTACGACGAAGCTTGTATTCTCCTAATTTGGCTCATGCATCGTTATCTAATTGTAGCCTAAATAAGCGTCCATAAACGATAATAACTCATGCCCCGTTGTCGAATCTACAAGTTGATCAATACTGGGTAATGGGAAGCTATATTTTGGGCATGCCTTGTTGAGATCTGAATAATCATTACACATACTTCACTTGCTATTGGGTTTCTTTACTAGAACGGGATTGGACACCCAATCTGGATACGTTGACTCTCTAATGAAGTGGTTCTCCATCAGCCGACCTACTTCTTCTTTGAGAGACTTCGATCTTTCGGGACCATGAATCCTTCTCTTCTGCTTTACTGGTGAGACGTGAAGTTTAATATATAATGCATGAACAACTTCTTCTAAAGAAATTCCTCACTTATCTACATGACTCCACGCGTATACATCAAAACTGGCTTTAATAAAAACAATCAACTCTTTCTGCAACTTCTGGCCCAGCTGAGATCCTACATTCAACACTCGGTCGGGATCTTTCGGATAAACTGCAATAGGAATTGTGATCTCTACTGGAGTCGCTCGATTCCCCCCTGCACTAGACTTCAACGGATCCATTTATTTCTGATCCTCACTATGCTCTCCAGTGCATGGGTCATTCTTTAATTGCTATAATGAAGGTTCGCGAATGCAGAGGGATCCCTCCACATTCTTCCCTTTGTCTTTATTCACATCTTCTCGCAGCTCCATAAGATAACACTCTTTTGCAGTATTATGATCTCCCTTCACTACACCGACACCCTTTCCCATGGGAAACTTCATAGTCAAACACCATGGCGCCGGTGCAATTCTGAAATCAGCCATTACAGGTCTGCCCAAGAATGCATTGTAAGCGAATACTTCATCAACAAGTATAAAGATTTGCTTTAAGATATCTCTCTTTTCTCCTTCTCTCAATTCTACAAGCAAGTCAATAGTCCTTATTGGCTGCTTCCTCTCTCCCGTGAAGCCTTGAATCTTTGTTTGACAAGCTTGAAAATCTAACATTGAGAGATTCATCTGGTTGAAGGTCTTTTGGAATAGGACAATAATAGAGGTGCCGCAATCAACAAGCACCCTTCTGACAATAGTCGGGACTATCCCGACTGTGGCCACCACTGGATCTCGAGTTGGGGCTAACACACCCTCTGTATCTTTGTCTTCGAACACAATATCACCATGGGAAATCTTTTGTTGCTTCATGGGTATGGTATTGGTGAGTATCAAGAAACTTTCCTCCTTCGGAACAAACTTCAAAGCATTCAAGTACCTTTCAATCTCTCCCCAGCTGCAATCTACCGGATGAAGACCTACAGAAATGGTATTAATCACTGGCCTTGCATTAGCTTGCACTGGAGCTCCACTGCTTTGACTCGATTGATTAGTGGTTGCACCTTCCCCCTCCCCCCCCCCCCCGAGGAGTTTGAGTAGGATGTGCGGTCTGTGGCTTCCTCATATACTACTGCAGCCTGTTCTTCCTAATCAACTCTTCAATTAAACTCTTTAGATGCTTGCATTCATTAGTACCATGACTGGGCTGGTTATGGAAACGACAGAATCTTCCTGACTTCTCTTATTTAGGTCCCACTCTTTGCGGTCACATATCTGGATAATCTTTTGTGTCCTTAGTGGCTGTGTATATATTCTCTGGAGTATTCGTCAAAGGGGTCAACTCTACAGGTTTGAAAAAGTGAAACTTCTTGTTATTCATATTGTATTTTCCATCATTTCCCTTTTTCTGTCCTCCGATACTCTTTTGATTTCCCTGAACATCATTATCCTTCTTTTCCAGCACAACACTGCTTCCAGCGACATTCTGGGTGATGGAAGGATCATCTTCCACTATGTTGAACTCCTCTGCATTCTTATAGAAATTCTCAAGAGTACTGAGCTCCTTCATTTTCACTCATCTCCCAAACTCGATCTTCTTGTCCACAGCTCAGAATAATGCCATCAATATCATCTAATGCTCTAGATTCCCCACTTCTGCTACATAGCATTAAAAAGGTAAGAAAAGCTTTTACTTATTCTCCTGGTTTTTGTTCTACTTTGGATAACGACATTATGTCTTTGGCTTTTACATTGTACAACTTGAACTGCTCCCTGAATTTCTTCACCAAACCAGAAAACCGGTCTACTGATGTAACAACCCGTAATTTTAAATATTAAAATTAACAATTTAAAGAATACTTAATTGTTAAAGTGAGAATTAAGGGAAATGGGTTACGCCATTGCGTTCGTCTCGAAATTCTGCTTGGAATAGAGTCCAAGTTTTCGTAAATCGGACTACATATGAGGAAGTTATGGCCCTTATAAGTTTCGGAAATTTAAATAAATTAAAACAGTTCAGATTAAAATTCAAAATTCAAACAAGGAAGCAGGTTGGGCGGGATTTTTCCCACCCCAGGATAGGTCGACCACGGGGTCGACCTCCCCTATACAAGTCGACCTGGGGGTCGACCTACCCCCTGGGGCAGATCTGAACTGTGACGATCCTGACTTGTTGCTGAGTCTTTTCTGACCTGTTGTTGAGTCACTAGGGCATAGGTGGCAATTCTGGATAACTCTATCTAGTTTGGACAGTTGTGATTGCTCCTATGATAATCTAACGGCTTATATTGATTTAAACTTCAATATAAGCACGCATAGACTCAAGCTCTAAACCTAAACTAAATTAGTCTCTTGGCCTCCATGATGCGGCTAGAATAGTTCTTCTTCTTAAAGCTTAGGAATTGCAAGTCAGAATTCTAATACAAATGAAGAACGAATTATTCTCTTCTCTAATCCGTCTTTGTGAGTACAATTTCTTTCACAAAATAATCAATAAATTAATTATGATGATTTATAATTTGGATTATGAGAACATGTCTGTTGAATCATGTGATGTTACTTAACTTTGTTATCATCTGTTGGTGAACATATGACAGTTTTGCTAACCTATGTTGGTAGATCTATTTCACATGTCCAATCTCATATGTTTAACTTGATTCATTTTATGACATCAGTTTATATGCAAGTTTGGGATGTAAATCATATGCTAGTTTGTATGTGAATCTTATGCAAGTCTGTTTTTGCATATGCTAGTTTGTATGTGAATCTTATGCAAGTCCATATGCGAATTATACACAAGTTTATATGTGAATCAAGTATATACATATGCTAGTTTATATGTAAAACATGTGATATTAGTTGACATGTTTAAATTCATATGCAAGTTTGTAGGAATCCATATGCAAGTTTAGGTGAAAACTATATTCACATTTTTAGGTGAAGACTATATTCACATATGCAAGTTTAGGTGAAAACCATATTCCATATGAGCAAGTTTAGGTGAAACCCATATTCATATATGCAAGTTCACAATTTCATGTTTAGATTTATATTTAGATCCATGGTAGTTTATGCAAATTTATGTTCTATATGTCCATTGCCTATGCAAGTTACTAGCTGTGCAAACTTATGTTATAATTCTTATTTGCGAGTTAGATCTATTTTATGTGTTATGCAAGTTGTGATGTTTCTTTTCTTTTTATGAGTTAGACTATTTGCGAGTCTAACATATTTCATATTAAAATGTACGAATAGCATGGGGACAACAGGAAAATATTAATCATGCAAATTGTGAATTGGCATAAACTGGCTTTAAAGGCATATAATTAATTTGAGACACTAATTGGTATAAATTATATACCTGAAAAATATGAACATAATTTAGGTGACAATTATGGACATAGATTAATTTGGAAATTATTGACAATTTGAATAGGGATAATTAATTCATACTGGGGTGAAATAATTATGTGTAATAATAAATGCCTAAGACATGAGGTTAGACTCGTTTGTGGTATAAGACTGCCCGGACCTGCCCGACAAATCCAGCAACCACAAACGATAGTCTAATGTGATAGGTCGAAGGCATAAATTAAATGCGTAACAATTGTAAAGACACGAGGTTAGACTCGTTTGCGGTATAAGACTGCCCGGACCTGCCCGGCAAATCCAACAACCGCAAACGGTAGTCTAATGTGGGAGGTCTTACAAGGTTACGGTTATAATGAATTAAGTAACACTTAACCAAGATAAACATGTGGTGGGACACGGGGGTTAAGTGGGTGACATGTGAAATACGATTAGAAACACTTAACCAAACTGAAACATGTAAGAGGACATGAATAAGAAGGGGTTAAGTGGGAAATCTTAGTGGGGACCAATCATAGGTGGAAAGCTTGTGTCAAATATGGGGGCCCTTTTCAAAGCAGTAACCCATTAAGTATCTTTGTGAGCTCGAGTTAGATCGAGGACGGGACACGCTTACTGGGTTTGATTGTAAGAGGCATAAACGGGTTAACGGTGGCAACGCAAGTCCAACGGGGTCATGTGCGTGCGTAGGCCCGAGCTGGTAGGTAAGACGTTGTTGCATCGTGTAGATATAAGCCGTGCATCTTTAGTGGTATCAGGTTGCCACTTTGGGGAGTGATACACCCCACTGTGGGACCAACACGGGTATCTACGAGTTAGGGAGCTGATCGCACGGGTGTAGTGGGTACAACTAGTGGAGATAGGGGCAGGCGGCACCTATGAAGACAGTTAGGGGTACACGAAACTACCATTATGATTATTATGTTCAGTCGACGGGATCAACTTTTAGAGTGACTAGTAATGGTGCAGTATAGTAATTATCCTATAGTGTTGGAGGCGCAAATTAACATTATCTTATTCCTTTTATTTGCTTTGCAATGCCCATTTGTTTCACAGTCATTCCTTGTTTTACCAGTTTATGCCTTATCCTAATTACTTTAATAATTACATTGTCAAAGTTATTGGACTCGCCAGACTTTATGTCTGACCCCCTTTGTTTTCGCCTCTTTTATTCCTCCCCTCCCCCCCCCCCCCCGGTTCTCAGGGTGGGACTAGTGCTAATGGAGCTTGATTTGGATCTCTTTCTCTCTCTTTTGGAAGTGCTTGGATTGCTGAAAGTAAAGTTCAGCTTGTCTCTTTTATGGCTACTTATGTTGGGGTTATGCTTTTTACTTTATGTACTCAGAAAACAATTTGTCAAGACAGATATTAAGTGTACTTGGTTTTATTGTTGGTTTTTGATGTTGTTGTAACCAAACTATTTCTCCGCTGCTATAAAAGTTGTTTTAAAATTTTCAAGTACCAATATATGTATCTGTCTTGTTATATTCTGTTCTATACACCAATAATACTACATGAAAGTTAATGCATTCCCCTTGAGAGTGACATTAATGGACATGGGGTGTTACATGTGGTATCCGAGCTGAAGGTTAACAGAACAGATAAGAGATTTTGAAAAATTGTTTTTTTTCAAAAGTATTTTATAAAGAAATACTTTCAAAAATATGTTTTAAGGAGAGTATTTTCAAGAGAAAATTATGTTTTAAAAACATAACCCCCTAGAGCCATAAATCTTTCCTTCGATTCTCCGTTTTGAATCTCTTCCTTTTTCTTTTCAGCATGTCTGGGTTACTCGAGATACCCGAGGGCATACCAATACCAACCTGGTTCAGAAGATACATGGAGGCTCGGGCCACCGCCATAGGCCCAGCAGACATTCCTCCTCCTCCAGCTGCAGCCGCTCCTCCTCCTCCTCCCCGCGTTGATACTGTTTTGAAGATATGCAAAGACTTTCGAGCAATGAGCGAGAAACCTTTTCATGGATCAGAGACGTTTGTTGAAGCTCGAAATTGGCTAAAGGAGGTGGAAGATTTTTTTGGTATCTTCGAGATAGAAGATGGAAGGAAGGTCCAATTAGCTGCTTGGTTAATGAAGGACGAAGCCTCGTTTTGGTGGGAGGTCACTAATGAAGAGCGTCCAGTGGAGACATGGATGGGTTTCAGGCATAGGTTTGAGATGAAATTTCTCTCATGAGCTGAAGAGAATTTATACATGGAGAGGTTCTTGGCATTGAAGCAGGGGAATTTATCAGTAAAGGAGTATGTCAACAAGTTCAATCAGTTGGCAAGATTTGGCTTAGACTTGGTAAACACACCTGAAAAGAAGGCCCTGAGGTTCGTTAAAGGTTTGAATGAGCCGCTACATGGGTTGGCTATGACCCATATTCCTATGGGGGCTACCTTTGAGAAACTGGTTGACATGGCGCTTATGCATGAAGAGGAGAAAGGCGCTAATGCTAATAAGGCACCAAAAAAGAAAGGGGATCAAAAGAAGACACAGCAGCAACCTAAGAAAGAGGGTAAAGATAAAAATAGCAAAGGAAAGAAAAGGTGCTTTAATTATGGAACACCAGGCCATCTGAGCAAGGACTGTAGGAAGAAGAAGAAGACTGGTTGTTTCAAATGTGGTGAGGCAAGACATCTGATTAAAGACCGCCCAAGAAGACAAGGGCAGAGGACAGGGTCTACTTTTGGAGGGCAAGTTCAGGCTCTCACGGCACCAGGGCAGGTTCATGCTCTCATGGCACCAGGACAGGAGAGAGGTAGAAACATTTCTATTGAAAGTTTGGTTTTTCTATTTGATCATTCTGTTTGTACTTTGTTTGATTCTGGCACTTCACACTCGTTTGTATCTGCTTCATTAGTTGAAACACTGCACCTAAATACTAGTCTAGTTACGGATCCCATAGTAGTCTCAAATCCTATTGGTGGTTCGGCTCATCTTCCAATGATTTGTCGAGATTTGAAAGTGTCTATCTTGGGCGTTGGGTTTGAATGCAACGCCTTCGTTCTTAGCTTCACGGGCTTTGGGTTGATTCTAGGCATGGATTGATTATCCAGTAATGGTGCCATCCTCGATTGTGAAAAGAGAGTGGTTAGACTTATGACTCGCCTCGGTAACGCTCTCGAAATCTCTTGTAATCCCATACATTCTGTTATGCTTAGTTACCTGGAATCTCTTGATGCGTCTGTTGAAAACTTGCAGTCGGTTAGAGTAGTCCGTGAATACTCAGATGTATTTGAAGAGGTGAAGGGCTTACCTCCGAAGTGGGAGATAGACTTCTACATATACCTTGTTGATAATGCAAAATCTGTAGCTCTACCCGTTAGAAACATGGCTCCAAGGGAGAGAAAAGAGCTCAACAAGCAAGTCAAAGAGTTGCTCGAAAAAGGGTTTATAAGGCGGAGTATTTCTGAATGGGGGGCTCCAGTGTATTCGCAACCAAAGTGGATGGTTCACTTCGCCTATGCATTGATTATAGGGAGCTAAAAAAGCTAACCAAGAAAAATAGGCACCCACTTCCAAGAATAGACGACTTGTTTGATCAACTTGTAGATGCGTCGGTTTTCTCCCAACTAGATCTGGCTACCGGGTTTCATCAGCTAAGAATGGCTGAAGACAACATTGATAAGACCGCGTTCAGAACCCGAATGGTTTCTTCGAATGGCTTGTTGTGCCTTTTGGCTTGACAAACGCACCTGCTTACTTCGTTGACTTGATGAGCAGGGAGTTCCTTAATAAGTTTGTCGTGGTCTTCGTAGACGACATTTTGATTTTCTCGAAGAATGAAGAAGAGCATGCTTTGCATTTAAGGGAAGTCATGGATACTCTTCGTGCACATCAGCTGAAAGCCAAATTCTCCAAATGCCATTTCTGGAGAGAAGAAGTGAGGTTTCTTGGACATATGGTATCCAAAGAGGGGATAACTGTGGACCCCGCAAAAGTAGTTGCGGTGCAAGATTGGAAGGTATCACGGAATGCAACCGAAGTCCGAAGCTTTCTCGGGCTAGCGAGATTTTTCCGAAAGTTCATTAAAGACTTTGCAAAAATCTTAGCACCACTCACAAGATTGACAAAGAAGAACCTAACTTTCGCTTGGGATTTGGATTGCGATACTGCTTTCCAACGTTTAAAAAGGGCTATAACAACAGCCCTAGTTCTGACATTGCCTGATGGGAGAAAAATGTTTACTGTATACACAGACGCATGCGGTACAAGGTTGGGCACTGTCTTGATGCAGGAAGGCAAGGTAGTTTGTTATGGGGGAAGGCGATTGATGGTACATGAGAAGAACTACCCAACTCATGATTTGGAGCTAGCTGCCATTATTTTCGCTCTAAAGTCATGGCGTCATTACCTACTAGGAGAAAGGTTTGAATTGTTTACAGACCATAAATCATTAAAGTACCTTTTCTCATAGAAAGATCTTAACTTAAGACAACAAAGGTGGATGGAATTTCTGGCCTCATATGATTTTGAGATTTCTTATACACATGGCAAGGGCAATGTGGTAGTAGACGCCTTGAGTAGAAAGAAGCTGACCTTGAGTCCTCTCTTTGTAGAAAGGCAAAGCTTGGAGTACATAGCAAACTTGAACTTTAGACCCTCCTCTGAAATTGTACCTGGTCTGTTAGCATTGCTAGAGGTGCGGCCTACTCTTTTGGACTCAATAGGAACCGCACAACGAGACGACCCTCAACTAGTTGATGTGATGGATAAGCTAGTTAGGGGTGAGACTTCTAGTCACCTCAATAGATACTCCATCGATGATAAGGATTGGTTGAGACGGGATGGAAGGCTATGCGTCCCACAAGCAAGGGATTTAGTGAAGACGGTTCTCGAAGAAGCACACCATTCTAAGCTGACCATACACCCTGGTGGAGACAATATGTATAAAGATAAAAAAGAGTTCTCTTTTGGAATGGCATGAAGAGGGATGTAGCTGAGTTCGTCGCTAAGTGCTTGATATGCCAGCAAGTCAAAGCAGACCAGAAGAAGCCTGGTGGTCTGCTTCATCCTCTGGAGGTCCCACAATGGAAGTGGGATAGCATTTCGATGGACTTTGTTGCTGGGTTGCCTAGGTCAAGAAGGGGCAATACCAGTATTTGGGTGATAGTGGACAGGCTCACTAAAAGCGCGCGCTTTATACCTGCTAAGAGCAGAAGGACTGCCTCGTCCCTAGCATCCATTTACCTTAAAGAGATAGTTCGACTCCATGGGATACCCTCCAGCATAGTGAGTGATCGAGATCCTATCTTTACGAGCAAGTTTTGGAAGAGTTTGCAAGAGGCTGTAGGCACGCAATTATGCTTAAGCACGGCCTATCACCCCCAAACTAATGGTCAGACGAAAGGGCGAACAAAGTATTGGAAGACCTCTTGAGATTGTGCATTCTTGACTTTGGAGGGACTGGGAGGATCATCTTCCTTTGGTGGAATTCGCTTACAACAATAGCTACCAGGCCACCATAGGCATGGCGCCGTTCGAAGCTTCATATGGAAGACCATGTCGATCACCAACTTGTTGGTGGGAGTCTACAAACAAGCTCGTACTTGGGCCAGACATGATTAGAGAAACCTCATAAAAGGTGGACTTGATAAGAAGACGGATGAAGGTTGCACAAGATAGACAGAAGTCCTACGAAGACAAAAGAAGGACCGACCTTGAGTTTGAGGTTGGAGATAGGGTGTTCCTTAAAGTATCTCCTTTGAGGAACGTCATTCGCTTTGGGTCTGAAGGAAAGCTAGCACCAAGATTTGTAGGACCATTTCCTATCATTGAAAGGATTGGGACGATGGCTTACAGAGTAGAGCTACCTGAAAGACTGGCTGGAGTTCATAATGTTTTTCATGTTTCTCAACTACGAAAGTGCTTACATGAGTTTGCGGAAGCGGTGGAGCCAAGTATACTAAAGGAAGTAGAAGTGGAACGAGAAGCGACTATTAGAAGAGTTCAAACTCGTATCTTGGATACGGAAGTCAAAAAGCTATGCAACCGTGAAGTTAAGCTTGTTAAAGTTCAATAGACTGACGCTGAGGAAGACGCGACTTGGGAAACTGAGAGAAAAATACGCGCAGCCTACCCTTTTCTTTTTTAGGGTACCTCCTTGATCTCTTTTTCCATAAGTTTATTCATGCTTATATTTATCTTTTAAGTATATCTCCTCGGTCCTATTCTTTATCCTTAGGTAGGAACCAATGGATGTAAACATGTATTTGAAACATGTTATGATTAATGGCTGCGAGTGGTTGCAAGTGGTTGCTAGTGGTTGCTCGTGGATGCATGTACACACACACATTAGGCTCTAGATCGGCCCAATCCCTTTCATATTTCATATAAATGTGTGTGCATATTTAAATTAATGGATGTATAACGGTTGTGTTATCATATGGATGCTGCATTTTGATGAAAGGTTGTGCACGCATGTAGAAGTAATATGTATCGTTAGGATTCTTTTGCATGCATAATGGACGCATGACACTATCATGATTTGCATTAAGGAGGCCAACTGAATCAGTGGACCACCTGATTTTGCATTGGATAAGGAACATATACACACACTTTTTGCATATGTTCATATGGCATTAGAAATTTTGTAAGGAAAATGGATGCCTTTGTTTGATGGTTGAGTAGATGGATGATTGGATGTTAGGATATACATTCTCCTTAACTTGGAGATTTCGGGGGCGAAATCCTTTAAGGAGGGGAGGATGTAACACCCCGTAATTTTAAATATTAAAATTAACAATTTTAAGAATACTTAATTGTTAAAGTGAGAATTAAGGGAAATGGGTTACTCCATTGCGTTCGTCTCGAAATTCTGCTTGGACTAGGTTTTCGTAAATCAGACTTCGTATAAGGACGTTATGGCCCTTAGAAGTTTCAGAAATTTAAATAAATTAAAACAGTTCAGATTAAAATTCAAAATTCAAACGAGGAAGCGGGTTGGGCAGGATTTTTCCCGCCCCAGGCCAGGTCGACCAAGGGGTCGTCCTCCCCTATACAGGTCGACCTGGGGGTCGACCTGGGGGTCGACCTACCCCCCGGGGAAGATCTGAACTGTGATGATCCTGACCTGTTGCTGAGTCTTTTCTGACCTGTTGCCGAGTCACTAGGACATAGGTGGCAATTCTGGATAACTCTGTCTAGTCTGGACGGTTGTGATTGCTCCTATGATAATCTAACGGCTTATATTGATTTAAACTTCTATATAAGCACGCATAGACTCAAGCTCTAAACCTAAACTAAATTAGTCTCTTGGCCTCCATGCTGCTGCTAGAATAGTTCTTATTAAAGCTTAGGAATTGCAAGTCAGAATTCAAATACAAACGATGATCGAATTATTCTCTTCTTTAATCCCTCTTTGTGAGTACAATTTCTTTCACAAAATAATTAATAAATTAATTATGATGAGTTATAATTTGGATTATGAGAACATGTCTGTTGAATCATGTGATGTTACTTAACTTTGTTATCATCTGTTGGTGAACATATGACAGTTTTGTTAACCTATGTTGGTAGATCTATTTCATATGTCCAATCACATATGTTTAACTTGATTCATTTTGTGACATCAGTTTATATGCAAGTTTGGGATGTAAATCATATGCTAGTTTGTATGCGAATCTTATGCAAGTCTGTTTTTGCATATGCTAGTTTGTATGTGAATCTTATGCAAGTCCATATGCGAATTATACACAAGTTTATATGTGAATCAAGTATATACATATGCTAGTTTATATGTAAAATATGTGATATTAGTTGACATGTTTAAATTCATATGCAAGTTTGTAGGAATCCATATGCAAGTTTAGGTGAAAACTATATTCACATTTTTAGGTGAAGACTATATTCACATATGCAAGTTTAGGTGAAAACCATATTCCATATGTGCAAGTTTAGGTGAAACCCATATTCATATATGCAAGTTCACAATTTCATGTTTAGATCTATGGTAGTTTATCCAAATTTATGTTCTATATGTCCATTGCCTATGCAAGTTATTGGCTATGCAAACTTATGTTATAATTCTTATTTGCAAGTTAGATCTATTTTATGTGTTATGCAAGTTGTGATGTTTCTTTTCTTTTTATGAGTTAGACTATTTGCGAGTCTAACATATCTCATATTAAAACGTACGAATAGCATGGAGACAATGGGAAAATATTAATTATGCAAATTGTGAATTGGCATAAAATGGCTTTAAAGGCATATAATTAATTTGATACACTAATTGGTATAATTTATATACCTGAAAAATATGGACATAATTTAGGTGACAATTATGGACATAGATTAATTTGGAAATTATTGACAATTTGAATAGGGATAATTAATTCATATTAGGGTGAAATAATTATGTGTAATAATAAATGCCTAAGACACGAAGTTAGACTCGTTTGTGGTATAAGACTGCCCGGACCCGCCCTACAAATCCAGCAACCACAAACGGTAGTCTAATGTGAGAGGTCAAAGGCATAAATTAAATGCGTAACAATTTTAAAGACATGAGGTTAGACTCGTTTGCGGTATAAGACTACCCGGACCCGCCCGGCAAATCCAGCAACCGCAAACAGTAGTCTAATGTGGGAGGTCTTACAAGGTTACGGTTATAATGAATTAAGTAACACTTAACCAAGATAGGGGCAAATCCAGCAACCGCAAACAGTGAGCCGATCGCATGGGGGTAGTGGGTACAACTAGTGGAGATAGGGGCAGGCGACACCTATGAAGACAGCTAGGGGTACACGAAACTACCATTATGATTATTATGTTCAGTAGGCGGGATCAACTTTCAGGGTGACTAGTAATGGTGCAGTATAGTAATTATCCTATAGTGTTGGAGGCGCAAATTAACATTATCTTATTCATCTTGTTTGCTTTGTCATGCCCATTTGTTTCATAGTCATTCCTTGTTTTACCAGTTTATGCCTTATCCTAATTACTTTATTAATTATATTGTTAAAGTTATGGTACTCGCCAGACTTTATGTCTAACCCCCTTCGTTTTCCCCTCTTTTCTTCCTTCCCCCCACCCCCCAGGTACTCATGGTGGGACTAGTGCTAGTGGAGCTTGATTCGGATCTCTTTCTCTCTTTTGGAAGTGCTTGGATTGCTGAAAGTAAAGTTTAGCTTATCTCTTTTATGGCTACTTATGTTGGGGTTATGCTTTTTTATTTTATGTACTCAGAAAACAATTTATCAAGATGGATATTAAGTGTACTTGGTTTTATTGTTGGTTTTTGATGTTGTTGTAACCAAACTATTTCTCCGCTGCAAAAAAAAAATTGTTTTAAAATTTTCAAGTACCAATATATGTTTCTGCTTGTTATATTCTGTTCTATACACTAATAATACTCCATGAAAGTTAATGCATTCCCCTTGAGAGTGACATTAATGGACGTGGGGTGTTACAACTGATCTCGGTGGCAGCTTAGTGAACCATAGTTATGCCATTCCCTCAAGAAGATAGGAAAGCACTGTGATAGCCCGTAACTTCCCTACCTCCGAAGAGAAGAGAAAGAGCGGATTACCGTGAGAACACGACAAAATAGAACGCAAACAGAAGAACATTTCATTGCTTATTACAACAATTCCATCAGAATACAAGAATATACAGAGTATGGATAAATATTACACATTTGACAAATATCAGAGATTACAATGAAGTACATAGCAGCGGAAAATAATACAAAACACAACTGAAAGTAACACACGGATACAGAGCTTTCCGAGCATCGTTCCAGTTGTACATCTGGATCCTGTGAATATAAATCTGTAAAACCAAAACTACTAGCTTCCCGTGTCGAAAATAGGGGCACCCAGAGTTTAGGTTAAAACAATAAACTCCAGGTCAGTCATGTGACTAGTGTGAGAACTAAAACAGTTATTAATTCAATTTTAAAAGAGAGTGATTCAAGGGACCACACCGTATAACACGGAACAGGTTTCCTCCCAAGAATACTAGTGTATACAAATGAACAACGCAATGCTTTTTCGAAAAATGAAGCTATTATAAGACCCAGGTCCCATCACACAATGCAACGCAAGCCGGAGGATAGGGTTTTCCCTTATAATAGCCAAACATGCTTGATACGTTTAAAACAAATCATTTGATACTATTATAAGTGCATAGGTGTTTCAAAACAATTTCAATCATAAATATCAATCATAGACGGCATAAGTGCCCCATCCCACTATGTCGCCATACTAGGCTCTACAAATAAAATCGAAATATCACGTATTGGAAATTGTATTTCATCATGAGTCGAGGCAAGGGGCAAGATCCTCTCCGCTTCGAGACACTCTAGCAAATGCCTCGGGACTACACACTTTGGGCAACCCCTGTAATCGGCTGGGTCAGTCCTCCCTTACGTTTGAGGATTAGTTATTCCTGAACACACGTTTCCCGGTCCTTACAGACCTAAAATCGAGTCGCATCCAACAACCACTCGGGTAAAAAGTATATAAATGTCAGCCGGTTTAAGCACCGACACCACCCATAGCTAGAAAGAAACGTCGTGTTCTCCCAATGGTCCGTATCCCGTTTTTGACTCATGCCGAGGTGTGAGGCTCGCGAATTCACGTTATACACAAAGCTGGACCACGTAGGCCGTGCTTTGATCATCAACCACAAGACTTTGCTTTTCAACAGAAGCCTTGATCATTTTCCACTTAGGCATGCCACACTGGCAATTCATGCCATGCGACTGATGTCCATCAATATACAACCTCTGAGCTCGTACGTCTCAGAGAAGGGCGTTAAGAAAGAGAATAAATTCTCCACCGCCAAACAGATGTATATTTAATAGAGATCAATCAACACAGAATAAAATCCAATGTCAGACACACAGTCCATTTACTAGTTCGTTCTGGGTCTGAACGAAACCGGAGGCACTTTCCTCGCATATCCATCGATCTCCAAGTACGTCTGGACGACCACCAACTGATTCCCTCATCTTGGGTGTACAGCCCAATCAAGATCATCAGTAATCACCCAAACGATGTGAAGACTTCTGGTCCTCAACCACCATCTTCATCTTCGACATATCGTCGAATCGGTTATTTAGAATGGGTGTAAACCCAGCCTTCCCGAATAACCCGCGTATATAATAAACACGTGTTACACAAACACAACTTATGCCTCATTCCAATTCAGAATATTCTTTTTATTCAAATTTTCACATTCTTAGGGAAAGGTTCCCATTAATTTTATCAAAGATAAATCCTTTAAAATTTATCCTCTAATCTTCCTTTGGATATCATTTCAAACCAATTATGGTTTTCCAAACTAGTTGGGATTAGCGAACCACACCGAAGTAATTATTTATTTTATTTCCCAATCCCAACCTTTTTATCCCATGAAGCAAAACTGGTAATACTCCATATCTAACACCACGGTGTAATCGGTAAAATTAATTACCATTTCACGTTCAAATCTATTTAAAGATTTAACTATCGCTTTGGAGCAAAACTGGTGATACTCCGTTCTCGCTCATTTTCCAAATTTGATAATTTAAATTATCAATTCACTTTTCAATCTAATTGAAGATTCATTAAAACTCCTTTTACTGGGTTAAAGAACTAATGTCATTTAAAACACCGTTCACGATAAACCCAAATCACATTCTACTTATTGCCAGGTTAAAGAACAAGTGTTATTTAAAACACCGTTCACGATAAACCCACAAATCAATTCTAATTCAATTCCAATTAAATATATTAGAAATTCCACTTATTTAAAACCCCTTTCAAATCCAATTTATTTATTTAAAAGTAATTGGGTTTTAAATTTAGTTCAAAACTAGTTCATTTCGATAAAAATCTATTTTTATCTTTACAAATGTTGGATTTTTCATCCCAGTTCTTCACAAATCATTTCTTATGATTTCACACAAATTATTACTATTTTTAATAATTTTATCAAGGCCCGTACAGTCGATTTCCATCAACGGCCATCGAACTGCACTTACAGCGACCTTTTCTGAAATTGATTTGGACATATCTCCAAATCCAACCGTTAGATTTCAAATTTATAATATTCGTTAGAAAGCTCTTTTCGATACAAACCCAACGGTTCCGGTTTTAGGAGAATCCGACGGTCGGATCTCCCGTAATGTCCGTTCGAAATCAATGGTCGAAATTCACGAACTGCCGCGGCGCGGCGCATTCTATTCAGGCCATTATATTATATAAATAATATATATAATATATATTTCTTCGATTTCTATTTAAAATGAATTTTATAAATAGTTTTAAATTTGTTTCAAAAACAATTTCAACTTCCATTTCAAATTCAAATCAAAATTGAATTTCTCCTTATAAATTCGTTTTAAATTCATTTCAATTCAATTCAAATTTCAATTAAATTTGAATTCATTTCAAATTGATTTAGATTCTATTTCCATTCGTTTTCAATTAAATTCGTTTTCTATTCAATTCGAATTCGTTTTATATTTAATTCAATTCGAATTCGTTTTCTATTCAATTCAATTCGAATTCGTTTTATATTCAATTCAATTCGAATTCGTTTTCTATTCAATTCAATTCGAATTCATTTTATATTCAATTCAATTCGAATTCGTTTTCGATTCAATTCGAATTCATTTTATATTCAATTCAATTCGAATTCTTTTTCTATTCAATTCAATTCGAATTCATTTTCTATTCGATTAAATTTTTAAATCTCTTTTCAATATTCATTATAAAAACGAATATAATCGATATAAATATCGTTCGCGTCAAAATAGCGCATCTCTAATCAACACGGCTTTATATTTTTCAATGACCTTGTTATTTTATTCAACAAATGAATATTTATTCTGTTAAACAAATGAATATATATTTCAACACATGACTAATCTCAACAAATGAGTACTGTCAACACGTGACTATTTTTATTATTTAATATTTTTTATAAAAATTATGGTATCTATCGTTTGATTTCAAATCAGACTCCAACCGTAAATTAGTAAGAGAACGATCCCCTAAATATTAACCCCGAAGGCCGAAACCAACATCAGATCAATATCCAAGAGACCACTCATCTTATCTATTTTCCGGTTAGTTCCTAATTTTATATATGATAAAGATGTAAATTTTATTGTTAAAATATTTCATTCAACACATGATTAATCTCAACGAATGAGTACGGTCAACACCAGAACCTATATTTTATAATATTTTTTATTTTCCCAGTTGGAATGAGGCCCAATCAATTATCATATAATGTTAATTATATGGATTCCATACAACACATGTATATAATAGCAACGATAAATAATCAACCATCATCCAAAGTGCACTACACTGTATAAGCATCAAATATAAATATCTAATGCTTATATCAGTCTGTCAATCCATCGATCGACATACAACTAATTATTGGGATTAGTGTATATCGTATATTATCCCAATACCCGTGTGGGGTTTCAAATCAACAAACATAGATTTTTATTTGTGCAGTTGGGCAATGTGTAAAATTTATCGTCCTAATCAATATCAGTCAAATTAGTGTATATAAACAAATCGGCCGATTTGTTTATAAATATTTGTTGAATCATATTCACGTTAAAAAATATATTTTTAACGATATAATATTTTTAACTATATAAATATTTTATTTTATTCAACATCACAAAATCAATTTTCATCACAACAAACAATCAAACATACAAGCCATCCATGGTCTGTGGATGACGGGTGTCGGGTGCTACTAAACACCGTCTGCATCCTAGTATATATATATTTAACTAGAAAAGAAGATTTAAAGTGAGAAGTTCTCACCAATGCTTATCCAAACTCCACGACTCTTCATATGTGGAAATCTTCGTCGTGCTCGCCTTTTGTCTATCTCGTCGTCCGTAGCCACTACATATATAAAAATCATATTTTTACTTCGCTATTCAATATATAAAAATCGAATTTTTACTTTGCTATTCAATATATAAAAATCGAATTTTTACTTCGCTATTCAATATATAAAAATCGAATTTCTACTTTGTTATTCAATATATAAAAATCGAATTTCTACTTCGCTATTCAATATATAAAAATCGATTTTCTACTTCGCTATTCAATATATAAAAATCGAATTTTTACTTCGCTATTCAATATATAAAAATCAAATTTCTACTTCGCTATTCAATATATAAAAATCGAATTTTTATATTCTTTACCTTATAAAAAATATATTTTTAATACTTCTATAATATAAAAATCATATTTTTACTACTCTACACTAATAAAAATCATTTCTTTATCTCTTTTATAAATTAAAAAACAAATTTTTATTCTTTACTTCATATAGAAAATTCGATTTTTAAACCTCATATAAAAACCCAATCTTTATCGTGATGTCATACATATAAAGATCAATTCATTTTGCACATAAAATCAAATTTTCATAAACTAAAAATCAGTTCTCTTCCATTCTAAAAACCCATTCTTACATAAGAAAATTACTGAAATAAAATAAACAAAAGGAAGAAACTTACAGTGTTTTTTTTATAAAAGGAGAGGTGGTCGGAGTTGTCGAGGCGATGGCGGGTGGATGCGGCAGGGGTGGCACAGGGGGGGTTTGGGCTCAGGGGAACTAGCGGTTTCAAGCATCGCGATGGGGGGGGGGGGTTGGGGTTCTTCACGCCGGCGGAGAGAGGCTCGGGGAGGGCGAGGGTGTGCGAGAGGAGGAGGAGGGGTGCGACGAGGCTAGGGGGAACCTGGTGGGGAGGCGCAGCACCTTGAGGCGGCGGGGGTGACGATGGGGGGAGGGCGACATCGATCTGTTGAGCGGATTTTTTTTATTTATTTCTATTCTGAAGAATAATGGGGGGGGCTGAGGGTATAGGAGAGAGGGGTAAGGGTTTTATTTATTTATTTATTTTATTAATTTCCAAAAAGCAACTTTTTATTTCGACCTCGAAACGAGACCCACCGCCTGTTGTCCATAGCTAATTGCCCCCATTCCGAACACAATGGGATATGTATCGTAAGCTGATTCGATCGTTTCGATCAGTTTTCATTAAAATCAACATATAACTCTATACCTTGAATTTGAATGCGCATTTCAATTTACCGGGGCCACATACTAACTCGAAAAATTCCAGAAAAATATTTTCTAGCTTCGTATTGACGATACGGTCCTAACAAAACTAATTTCATCGAATTCTGAGACCGTTTGAAAAATGGCCATTTTCCAGTCGATTAAAATCAACTGAAACTAGTCAAACGCGTTTTCCTTTGCCATGCTCACATATTGATTCGAAAAATTATGAAAATTGGAATCTAGCAATAACTTGACATCACAGATCCAACAAAAGTGGTTTCGTCGAAATCCGAGGTCGTTTGCAAAATTCCTATTTTTAAGGGCCTGAATTCCATAGCGACTATTCTGAATTTTCAACTGGACATATCTTTTGATTCCCGCTATGAAATTTTGATTTTTCGGATTCATTGGAAAAATATTCTCAAATAGATTCTAATATTTTTGGTTTCGCTAAAATCCGGTTTGTTTTGCACCCGGTACATTCATTTGAAGTTTGAAATCGAATTATCAAACTACCGCGCCATTTTCAATTCCTTTTATAATTATAAACAAATATTTATATTCTATCGACGACGTATATAAATATATGCATTCGAATTCTATTCAAAATAAATTTCTCGTCCATTATATTTAAAATAATCATTTTAAATATTCAAAATTCGTTAAAATTGCCAAAATAAAAATTTTAAACTGACTCGCATTTCCGGTTTATTACAATCTCTCCCACTTAAAACTTTTCGTCCCCGAAAAGGAACGAAGCCGAAAGTTGTTTAACTAATCAACTCAACTTCCATTGTTTTTGCTACGGCTTAAGTTCTTCAACTTTTCAGTTTCTAAGAACTTTTCGAATTTCTCAAAAATTTGGCTAGCACCCTAAATTTTCGAAAAATTTCGTCATAACCTCCCCTGCACCGGGGAGTTCGGGATATTTCATATAGCCTCCCATGGCCTTCTTCAATCCAAAAGAAAAAGCCAAGCGGCTAGCCAATCGGCTCGTAAAATCACCCAAAACTCAAGAAATGCAATAAACGTGTACCTATTTGTCGGGCAAACAATTTTATTCCTCTTCTCTAGCCTCCTTGATATGACCTGTTCACACATATATATGCACATGCATGCAATTGCAAATAATTTACAATACAGTTCAATATTTAGTTCAATTTGGCCTAAATTCACCGTTCTTTCATATAATGATTTAAATAAATAATCATACAACACAACCATCAATCGATTAGTGAATTAACGTTTCAAACTCATAATTTTGATATATATACAGAAAATCATGTTTTGATGCCAAATCACAACAATGTATTCTAGCTATATTTTGGTTCTCACACCAGTCTAATGGAAATATATAAATATCACACTTTCGCCACTCGAAGATAAATTCTAACGACGAGTTCTCGACCATTAGAATCATCTTCGGGCCACTAGAGTACGGTTCTATATCTATCCAATATATTAAAACTTCGAATATACGTTCATGACGCATATATGCAAAATCTGTATATACTGGATTGTCCAAATTCAAAATAAATAAATATTCAAATACATATAAAATGGTTTAAATTTCAAAACAAAGTTGGTTTTTATTTTAAAAATATACTCTTCACACTCGTTCTAGGATACTATTGATCCCATCTCTAACGAGTCATTCTTACTGGATATTACTAATCCAATATCTGATGAATTCTTTCGTATGGTTCTAATGTGTCTTGTTCTCGAGCTCTGTAAAACAAAGCTCTGATACCAACTGTGATAATCCGTAACTTCCCCACCTCCGAAGAGAAGAGAAAGAGTGGATTACCGTGAGAACACGACAAAATAGAACGCAAACAGAAGAACATTTCATTGCTTATTACAACAATTCCATCAGAATACAAGAATATACAGAGTATGGATAAATATTACACATTTGACAAATATCAGAGATTACAATGAAGTACATAGCAGCGGAAAATAATACAAAACACAACTGAAAGTAACACACGGATACAGAGCTTTCCGAGCATCGTTCCAGTTGTAAATCAGGATCCTATGAATATAAATCTGCAAAACCAAAACTACTAGCTGCCCGTGTCAAAAATAGGGGCACCCAGAGTTTAGGTTAAAACAATAAACTCCAGGTCAGTCATGTGACTAGTGTGAGAACTAAAACAGTTATTAATTCAAATTTAAAAGAGAGTGATTCAAGGGACCACGCCGTATAACACGGAATGGGTTTCCTCCCAAGAATACTAGTGCATACAAATAAACAACGCAATGCTTTTTCGAAAAATGAAGCTATTTTAAGACCCAGATCCCATCACACAATGCAACGCAAGCCGGAGGATAGGGTTTTCCCTTATAATAGCCAAACATGCTTGATACGTTTAAAACAAATCATTTGATACTATTATAAGTGCATAGGTGTTTCAAAACAATTTCAATCATAAATATCAATCATAGACGGCATAAGTGCCCCATCCCACTATGTCGCCATACTAGGCTCTACAAATAAAACTGAAATATCACGTATTGGAAATTGGATTTCATCATGAGTCGAGGCAAGGGGCAAGATCCTCTCCACTTCGAGACACTCTAGCAAATGCCTCGGGACTAACACTCTGGGCAACCCCTGGAATCGGCTGGGCTGGTCCTCCCTTACGTTTGAGGATTAGTTATTCCTGAACACACGTTTCTCGGTCCTTACAGACCTAAAATCGAGGCACCTCGCATCCAACAACCACTCGGGTAAAAAGTATATAAATGTCAGCCGGTTTAAGCACTGACACCACCCATAGCTAGAAAGAAACGTCGTGTTCTCCCAACGGTCCGTATCCCGTTTTTGACTCATACCGAGGTGTGAGGCTCGCGAATTCACGTTATACACAAAGCTGGACCACGTAGGCCGTGCTTTGATCATCAACCACAAGACTTTGCTTTTCAACAGAAGCCTTGATCATTTGCCACTTAGGCATGCCACACTGGCAATTCATGCCATGCGACTGATGTCCATCAATATACAACCTCTGAGCTCGTACGTCTCAGAGAAGGGCGTTAAGAAAGAGAATAAAATCTCCGCCGCCAAACAGATGTATATTTAATAGAGATCAATCAACACAGAATAAAATCCAATTTCAGACACATAGTCCATTTACTAGTTCATTCTGGGTCTGAACGAAACCGGAGGCACTTTCCTCGCATATCCATCGATCTCCAAGTACGTCTGGACGACCACCAACTGATTCCCTCATCTTGGGTGTACAGCCCAATCAAGATCATCAGTAATCACCCAAACGATGAGAAGACTTCTAGTCTTCAACCACCGTCTTCATCTTCGACATATCGTCGAATCGGTTATTCAGAATGGGTGTAACCCGGCCTTCCCGAATAACCCGCGTATATAATAAACACGTGTTACACAAACACAACTTACGCCTCATTCCAATTCAGATTACTCTTTTTATTCAAATTTTCACATTCTTAGGGAAAGGTTCCCATTTATTTTATCAAAGATAAATCCTTTAAACTTCATCCTTTAATCTTCCTTTGGATATCATTTCAAACCAATTATGGTTTTCCAAACTAGTCGGGATTAGCGAACCACACCGAAGTAATTATTTATTTTATTTCCCAATCCCAACCTATTTATCCCATGAAGCAAAACTGGTAATACTCCATATCTAACACCACGGTGTTATCGGTAAAATTAATTACCATTTCACGTTCAAATCTATTTAAAGATTTAACTATCGCTTTGGAGCAAAACTGGTGATACTCCGTTCTCGCTCATTTTCCAAATTTGACAATTTAAATTATCAATTCACTTTTCAATATAATTGAAGATTCATTAAAACTCCTTTTACTGGGTTAAAGAACTAATGTCATTTAAAACACCGTTCACGATAAACCCAAATCACATTCTACTTATTACCGGGTTAAAGAACAAGTGTTATATAAAACACCGTTCACGATAAACCCACAAATCAATTCTAATTCAATTCCAATTAAATATATTAGAAATTCCGCTTATTTAAAACCCCTTTCAAATCCAGTTTATTTATTTAAAAATAATTGGGTTTTAAATTTAGTTCAAAACTAGTTCATTTCGATAAAAATCTATTTTTATCTTTACAAATGTTGGATTTTTCATCCCAATTCTTCAAAAATCATTTCTTATGATTTTACACAAATTATTACTATTTTTAATAATTTTATCAAGGCCCGTACAGTCGATTTCCATCAACGGCCATCGAACTGCACGTACAGCGACCTTTTCTGAAATTGATTTGGACATATCTCCAAATCCAACCGTTAGATTTAAAATTTATAATATTCGTTAGAAAGCTCTTTTCGATACGAACCCAACGGTTCCGGTTTTAGGAGAATCTGACGGTCGGATCTCCCGTAATGTCCGTTCGAAATCAATGGTCGAAATTCACGAACTGTCGCGGCGCGGCGCGTTCTATTCAGGCCATTATATTATATAAATAATATATATTTCTTCGATATCTATTTAAAATGAATTTTATAAATAATTTTAAATTCGTTTCAAAAACAATTTCAACTTCCATTTCGGATTCAAATCAAAATTGAATTTCTCCTTATAAATTCGTTTTAAATTCATTTCAATTCAATTCAAATTTCAGTTAAATTTGAATTCATTTCAAATTGATTTTGATTCTATTTCCATTCTTTTCAATTAAATTCGAATTCCTTTTCTATTCAATTCAATTCGAATTCGTTTTATATTCAATTCGAATTCGTTTTGTATTCAATTCAATTCGAATTCGTTTTCTATTCAATTCAATTCGAATTCGTTTTCTATTCAATTCAATTCGAATTCATTTTATATTCAATTCGAATTCGTTTTCTATTCAATTCAATTCAAATTCATTTTATATTCTATTCAATTCAAATTCGTTTTCTATTCAATTCAATTCGAATTCATTTTCTATTCAATTCAATTCGAATTCGTTTTCTATTCAATTCAATTCGAATTCATTTTCTATTCGATTAAATTTTTAAATCTCTTTTCAATATTCATTATAAAAACGAATATAATCGATATAAATATCGTTCGCGTCAAAATAGTGCATCTCTAATCAACACGGCTTTATATTTTTCAATGACCTTGTTATTTTATTCAACAAATGAATATTTATTCTATTCAACAAATGAATATATATTTCAACACATGACTAATATCAACAAATGAGTACTGTCAACACGTGACTATTTTTGTTATTTAATATATTTTATAAAAATTATGGTATCTATCGTTTGATTTCAAATCAGACTCCAACTGTAAATTAGTAAGAGAACGATCCCCTAAATATTAACCCCGAAAGCCGAAACCAACATCAGATCAATTTCCAGGAGACCACTCATCTTATCTATTTTCCAGTTAGTTCCTAATTTTATATATGATAAAGATGTAAATTTTATTGTTAAAATATTTCGTTCAACACATTACTAATCTCAACGAATGAGTACGGTCAACACCTGAACCTATATTTTATAATATTTTTTATTTTCCCAATTGGAATGAGGCCCAATCAATTACCATATAATGTTAATTATATGGATTCCATACAACACATGTATATAATAGCAACGAAAAATAGTCAACCATCATCCAAAGTGCACTACACTGTATAAGCATCAAATAATATCTAACGCTTATATCAGTCTGTCAATCCATCGATCGACATATAACTAATTATTGGGATTAGTGTATGCCGTATATTATCCCAATACCCGTGTGGGGTTTCAAATCAACAAACATAGATTTTTATTTGTGCAGTTGGGTGATGTGTAAAATTTATCATCCCAATCAATATCAGTCAAATCAGTGTATATAAACAAATCGGCCGATTTGTTTATAAATATTTATTGATTCATATTCACGTTAAAAATTATATTTTTAACGATATAATATTTTTAACTATATAAATATTTTATTTTATTCCACATCACAAAATCAATTTTCATCACAACAAACAATCAAACATACAAGCCATCCATGGTCTGTGGATGACGGGTGTCGGGTGCTACTAAACACCGTCTGCATCCTAGTATATATATATATATTTAACAAGAAAAGAAGATTTAAAGTGAGAAATTCTCACCAATGCTAATCCAAACTCCACGACTCTTCATATGTGGAAATCTTCGTCGTGCTTGCCTTTTGTCTATTTCGTCGTCCGTAGCCACTACATATATAAAAATCATATTTTTACTTCGCTATTCAATATATAAAAATCGAATTTTTACTTCGCTATTCAATATATAAAAATTGAATTTTTACTTCGCTATTCAATATATATAAAAATCGAATTTCTACTTTGTTATTCAATATATAAAAATCGAATTTCTACTTCGCTATTCAATATATAAAAATCGAATTTCTACTTCGCTATTCAATATATAAAAATCGAATTTTTACTTCGCTATTCAATATATAAAAATCAAATTTCTACTTCGCTATTCAATATATAAAAATCGAATTTTTATATTCTCTACCTTATAAAAAATATATTTCTAATACTTCTATAATATAAAAATCATATTTTTACTACTCTACACTAATAAAAATCATTTCTTTATCTCTTTTGTAAATTAAAAAAACAAATTTTTATTCTTTACTTCATATAGAAAATTCGATTTTTAAACCTCATATAAAAACCCAATCTTTATCGTGATGTCATACATATAAAGATCAATTCTTTTTGCACTTAAAATCAAATTTTCATAGACTAAAAATCAGTTCTCTTCCGTTTTAAAAACCCATTCTTACATAAGAAAATTACTGAAATAAAATAAACAAAAGGAAGAAACTTACAGTGTTTTTTTTTATAGAAGGAGAGGTGGTCGGAGTTGTCGAGGCGATGGCGAGTGGATGCGGCAGAGGTGGTGCGGGGGGGGGGGGGGGGGGGGGTTGGGCTCAGGGGAACTCGTGGTTTCAAGCATCGCGATGGGGGGGTTTGGGGTTCTTCATGCCGGCGGAGAGAGGCTCGGGGAGGGCGAGGGTGTGCGAGAGGAGGAGGAGGGGTACGACGAGGCTAGGGGGAACCTGGTGGGGGGGGGGCAGCACCTTGAGGCGGCGGAGGTGACGATAGGGGGGGGGGGGTACATCGATCTGTTGAGCGGATTTTTTTTCTATTCTGAAGAATAACCGGGGGGGCTGAGGGTATAGGAGAGAGGGGTAAGGGTTTTATTTATTTTATTAATTTCCAAAAAGCAACTTTTTTTCGACCTCGAAACGAGACCCACCGCCTGTCGTTCATAGCTAATTGCCCCCATTCCGAACACAATGGGATATGTATCGTAAGCTGATTCGATCGTTTCGATCAGTTTTCGTCAAAATCAACATATAACTCTATACATTGAATTTGAACGCGCATTTCAATTTACCAGGGTCACATACTAACTCGAAAAATTCCAGAAAAATATTTTCTAGCTTCGTATTGACGATACGGTCCTAACAAAACTAATTTCGTCGAATTCTGAGACCGTTTGAAAAATGGCCATTATTCAGTCGACTAAAATCAACTGAAACTGGTCAAACACGTTTTTCTTTGCCACGCTCACATATTGATTCGAAAAATTATGAAAATTGGAATCTAGCAATAACTTGACATCACAGATCCAACAAAAGTGGTTTCATCGAAATTTTCAATTCCTTTTATAATTATAAATAATTATTTATATTTTATCGACGACGTATATAAATATATACGTTCGAATTCTATTCAAAATAAATTTCTCGTCCGTTATATTTAAAATAATCATTTTAAATATTCAAAATTCGTTAAAATTGAAAAAAAAAAAATTTAAACTGGCTCGCATTTCCGGGTTATTACAAGCACACACACCTGATTTCATCTGTCGCACTTGTGGCATTCATATGCCATTCATACTTGTACAAAAATAGATTAGGGTCAGCGGTTCTGTTATAAGCTGGCATTTTTGGAGGAACAAACTTCTTTGGAAACTCAGCCTTCCGGATTCTTTCTGTAAATGGAGTTTTACATGGAGCAAAATCCCATTCTCTCCCATCATCATTTCTAGCAATACTCTCCTTCATGACTTGCTTAATCATCTCCTAAAGGTACTCCTCATTGTTGCGTCGTTACACGGGGCAGTCGCCAGTTCCTTTCCCGAATACTTGTCTTGGCAAGCAATCACGGTTAGAGAACTGAGGCTCTGGACCTCCATCTTCGAGAGATATCCCTTTGGTGGGACTAGCAACTTAATGAGAAGTATGCTTTGTGGAATGATTCTTAGCAGTTGCTTTGGAATCCTCGACGTCTGCATCATTTTTACCACTTGACGCATCATCCATCTCTTCAACATAGTTATCATGATTGCACTCTGATGTTGATGAGTGTTCATTCTCATCTAGATCAATGTCAACTCTACGAGTTGCGGGATTAGCTTGAGCGGTAAGAAGAGCATCTAGCTTATCCATTAAAGCTTTGTTTGAGGTTTCCATTCATTGATTCAAACCAGCCACAACTGGATGCAACTCATCTCAGATTACACCAGCACTAGCTCTCTAAGTTTGAGCAATATTCAGATTATTAGTTTGAGACATGTTTACAACATCATTCGCAACATTTTAAGAACCTATAGCAGACTTACTTCCTTTCTTTGAAGGTGCCATAATATCGGACAACTTCCTAAACTTTGTAGAAACTCTTTCACCGGACTTGACTTTTAGACTTCGTGGATCTATAGTGAAAGATCAAGCTTCAACAACTTTCCCCCAACAAGGCGCTTAACATTGTGGTCATTGGTTCAAGCCCCACGGTGGGTGCTAAAAATGTTAATACCAAAAACCACTTTAACACCCCGAGAGGTGTAATAACACAAAAAAACTGCAAATAGAAAGGTTAAGCGCAAGTAAATGCAAAAAATAGCAAAGAGCAGAGAAGATTTATAGTGGTTCAGCCTCAATTTTGGCATATGTTCACTTTGAATGACGATTTCGTTATTCTCTTCCTCACAAGGTACACATTTGATCTCATTTTATACATTTTATCTTTATTACAATGATTTTACCTCTCTCTTCTACAATCTCTCGAAGGTTCTCTATCTCTCTCTCTCTCTTGAATATCTTCAAATTATCACTAGTAACTGAGATTATTGAACTTGATCTTCAATAATCAAGCTCGATGATGATCTTTGTTGATTTCTCGATGAAAGTGATGATGGAGACCTTAAGATGATGCTTGAAGAAGCTTTAATGAAGTTATAAATGCTTTAGTGTTGTTGGAGATCAAAAATAGCAGCCTTTCGGGAGAAAAAACTATCCCCTTCTATGTGGGAGAGGGTAGAGTATTTATAGGCGAAGTTTGGAATGGATTGGAGACTTTAAAATATAGGGTGTGCAGGCCTATGGATCGGCGGATGATCCATGCTATGGATCACACGTGATCCATGCTATGGATCACACGTGATCCATGCTATGGATCACACGTGATCCATGCTTCAGCACGGGTCCAGGCATTTTTTAGTGATACTCACCAATCCATCCATGAATCGTTTCACGATCCATGCTTTATTGAACAGAACTGACCCATATGCGATCGCCTCTCGATCCATGTGCTTTCCATATTGCTCGATCCAATTTTTCTCAATGATCCATGGATGGATCGCATTTCCCCAATCCATCGAAATATATGTGGAGCCAGTCCATGTATGGCCGATCCATTGTGCATAACTTTCCAGTGCCTTCACTTCAAGACCGATCTATCTATATATCGTGGAATTGATCCATCACTACAAAAACAAGTCGATCCATCACTTAAAACATAAACGATCCATCATAATATAATGTGAACGACCCATTATATTAGCACTCAATTCAATGTATAGTTCTTGAACCATGTTTTACAACAGGGTTAACAATATATATATATATATATATATATATACACACACACATATGTATATTTGTGTGTGAAGTGTATATATATAAACATTGCCAAGGATATATAAAAAAATTGTTCCCTAAAATGGCGGACTCTGTCCCGCCGGATGAAAATTTATCTTCTCAACAAGATCTACATTCTAATCAATTGAATCTGATTAAATCTGATCAGATTTCTCAAGATTGATCAATCGAAGAAGATTTTGAATCTCTCCCCTTTGTTCAACCTTCAGAGGATTGCGTCATTCTTCCTGAAGAGTCTTTCAAAGCATTTGCTGATTCATGGCGAAATACCATAGTTCTACATCCGGTCGACTTCAAGTTAACGGTGATTAAGGTGAAGGATTATATTTCGAAGGTATGGAAGCCTAAAGGAACTTTTAGAATTAATATTTCCTCGGGATTTAATTATATTGTTTAGTTTGATGAGGTATTCGATGTTTTGTCTGTTCTGAGAACTTCAACTTACTCTTTTTTGGAAGATTGTTGATGGTTTTTAAATGGTTTCCTGGATATAATTGGAGGATTTCAATGCTAGAAGAGTTCAGATTTGGATCAAACTTTTGAATCTAGACATGGAAATGTGGACGAATTCTCTAGAATTACCAGTTTTATTGGAATGCTTATTAGATTTGATAATAATACCGCTTGCAAAAGGATAACTAAGTATGTTGGAATACTTGTTGAGAGCATCCCTATCAAGCTGCACAATGGTATTATAAAGGAGATTTCAGTTGAATATGAGTATATACCCCATAGATGCGAGAGGTGTAATATATTATTCGGAAAAGTGGGTTTTGCCAGTTATGTCTTTTAGCAAAAATTATATGCTTGTAAAGATGAATTGAAAAAATGGAACAAAGAAAGGCCTAATGATAATGAACTTCTCATGGAAGCTGAAGCTTCGTTTAAAGAAAAGGAAGCAGCATGTGATTTAGACCCAGAAAATTTGACTTTATTTGAAAGTATGCTTGAAGCCAAACAAGCTTTATATATGCAAAAACACATCATATCATGGAGTTATAAGCAAAAGTCCAAGGTTTCATGGCTACAAGATGGTGATACCAATTCAAAAAAATTCATTCTAAGATGTCAACTAGAAGGCATGTCAATAGTTTGAAAGATTTGTTCAAGGAAGATGGAACTCTCTTGTATTAATCTGAAGAAGTTGATGCTGAAGCTATAAATTACTTTGAGTCCTTGTTCAATGGTGAAGATATTCTTGAGCTTCCTTTATTCCAACCGATTGCTACTATAAATGAGCATGGACAACAACATTTACTCCAAGCTATAACCGTAGATGTAAGAAGGAAGTTGATCCAGTCCATATTGATTCAAGTCTTGGCCCTAATGGTCTTAGTTCGAAAAAAATTCATGTTACATTGGGAAGCTTTAAAATTTGAACTTCTAGCAGCAATGCAGTATATTTTTGAGTCTGAAAAACTGCCAAAAGATAGCAATCATACATCCATTACCTTAATTCCTAAAGTAGAAAGACCTACTCATATTTCACAATATCGCCCTGTTTCATGTTGCAATATGTTTTACAAAAAAATTAGTAAAATATTATGCAACAAAATTAAGTGGTATATGCCTATATCATATCATCAAATCAATCTACGTATGTTCTTAACCCACATATTGGTGAGAATATCATATTAGCACACGAATGGTTAAGAAATTTTAAGAGGAGAAGGGTTAGTAAATTTTGTGTGAAGGTTGATCTACGTAAAGCATATGACATGATCAATATGACGTCAATTTATCATATAATGCTTAAGGTGGGATTTCCTATTCATCTTATTAACATCATTTATGAATGCATCTCTTCTCCAACTTTTTCAATACTAATCCAAGATCTTCCTAATGGCTTTATTTCATCAAATCGTGGGATTAGACAGGGTGATCCTCTTTTTCCTTATTTATTTTCGATTGCCATGGAGTATTTTACATACTGTATGAATGAGGCAGTTGCTCTGAGGAAGTTTCTACCAGTCCATAGTTTTGATCCATTAGTATCTCACCTTATGTATGCAGATGATCTCATGATTTTTGGCAGATGTTTCATTCATTGTGTTGTTGCTTTAAATGATTGTTTTGATAGATTAAAGAAACATTGTGGTCTTTCAGTCAGTGTGCTCAAATCAAAGATATACTTCAGTTTGCAAGCTAGACTTACTCATGAAATATCTTATATTTTGGGTTTTCAAGTTTATCATTTGTCGTTTAAATATCTAGGAGTGCCTTTATCTTCAAATTACATACATTACAGTGAATTTCAAACTTTGCTTCAGAAAATTCAAGCAAAGATTCAATCATGGGATGCAATTTATCCCAGTTATGCTGGTAGAGCTGAACTAATCCAATCACTTATCAATTCTACTATTTTATATTGGCTTTCAGTTTACCAACTACCTGAGCATGTTATATCTAAATTGCACTCAGTGTGTTCTGACTTCTTTTGGGGAGGGTCTTCTCATAAGGTTAGTTGGGATAAGCTGTGTTTGCCAAAGTATGAAGGTGGTATTTGCATAAAATCTTTGACTGATTTGAAGAAAACTTCATGTATTAAGCTAATGTGGAAATTCTTGGAGGGATCTTCTTTATGGAGTCAAAAGCAAGTACTGTGCAAGTAAATTTTTTTGGAGTATGTGTGCTGATAATTACTCATCCTGTACATGGAAATCCATCTTGAGATTGAGGACTACCGGTGAGCAACTATTTCATAAAATCATTGCTACAGGAAGTAATACTCTAGTTTGGTTTGAACCCTGGATTAACTCTAAGTGTCTAGTTGATATTTTGGGTTTGTCTAGATTTAATAGTATTGGTAGTAATAATGAAACAATGTCTTATTTAATCATTGATGGGAGAATTAATGACAACATTCATCTAGCTACAAGAGAGATTCAAAATGATTAATTCAATTGTTATTAATACTGAGGCTAGGGAGGACTTCTATGAATGGAAAGATGGTGGAAAATTTTTATTTCAAAAGGCTTGGAGTCATGTAAGGGATAAGCAGCAAGGTAAGCTCTGTTTTAAATTGATCTGGCATTCTAAAGATGCAAAGAGAATGGCATTAATCTCGTATTTAGCAGTGATTGATAGGCTTTCTACAAAAGACATATTAGTGAGATTTGGTATCAGAGATGATAAAGTATGTGTTCTTTTTCAAGCTCAAGATGAAACAGTGGGTCACTTGTTCTTTGCATTTGAGTATTCAAAATTTATTTGGTTGTCTTTATTGACAAAACTGGATGTAGCATCTTATGTCATGGGTTCTATGGAGCATGAAGAAGAAAAACTTTTGAATCTGTTCAAAGATAAGGATCAACCTCTAGATCTTGCTTATGCATTTTTCACTTGTGCTGTGTATCATATTTGGCTGGAGAGAAATGGAAGAATTTTTAGTAACAAGAAAATTTCTAAAGAAGTTCGGTTGAAGTTCATTGAAAAAGATGTGTTGTGGTTGGTGAAAGATAATGGTAGCTCTTGCATTCATATGTAGATGAAAGTGTATTTAATGAAGAGATGGGGAATTGATCTTCATGACTCTGGTTAATGATTCTATGATATTATTTGTTTTCTTGGCACTTTCATGCATGTTTTGGTTATATGTTGATTTATTGACAGTAGTTGTTGGTGAGTTGAGTGGGGCTTTGTTGATGTAAAGTTTTTGTATTGTCAATATATGGTGTTTGTATGTGCTCCATTATGTGGTACCCATCTAGGTTAGGGGGGCATAAGGTTTTGATGAGGCATATAAACAAAGTATATGATTGGTGTAGCAATAAAGATTACCAATTTTCAAAAAATATATTTGTGTGTGAAGTAGGCTTGTCTTGGGAAGGTATTAAGTGGCTAACCTACCTTATTTGGGTATTATATAATTAGGGATAGGTTTATTTCTAAGGTTTAATCCTTGGTTTAGGACCCAAGTCATAGGACTCGCCCTTACAAAAGTCTTTTTTTTAAACAGTAAAAAACATGGCCCAAGGCCCAGAATAAATGGGAACCCAAAGTAATGGTTATATACAATAAACCGAATACCAAATACACGGTATTCATAACCCTAATCCTAAAATTTGTTGGCTCAAATATCTCAAACCCTAGAAATGAAAATGGCGAGCTTGTGAGGAAAACACGCTTCGATAGCTTCACGGTGGCTTCCATACGAAGTCCTCAACACTATCCTTCCTCTTTTCAGTAGTACATAGTTTGGATTTGACTTCGTTGTCCCTTGAATTGAGCCTATGATGCTTAATGTTATGTGAGTTGCTCAAACCCTTCAGATCTGTAGATACGTTGCTCAATTCCTTCAGATCTGTAGATGGGTTGTTCAAATCCTTCATATTTATCAATATTAAGCTTTCGAAGCTTCTCTTCAGCCTTTGAGGGTCTCTGATATCTTTAGTGATTCCACTGCTACTACTTTCCCCTTCTGACTAACTAGATAACTGATAAATCTGGTTGTTCAGCATGCTTTTGTAGTGATTATCTCCAATTCTTTGTAAAAAAACTGAACTTTTGTGCAAAAATCTTTTTTTTAGATTCTTGCTAAGATCAAGATCATTGCTGGTGGAACCTCGCTCTGCACCAGGTATATACAAAGTATTACTATTCGTTTTAATTATAAATACGATTTTTTGAAGCAATGATCTATCTACTTCCCACGCAGTGGTAATTTCTGATGTTAGAGTTGATTGATGCCCCAAGAAGGAAGTCTGATCTATCGTGAGCATCTTGAAAGCACTCTGAATCACTCCTTGTTAGAAGTGCATCTCTTCCCCCTGAAACAGGTAGAGAGAGCATATTATTGTCCAGATAATTAGAAAAAAATATTTTTTTCTAATGAAATCTGTTAACTTCCCTTGCAGAGTTGATGGCTGTTATCAGGGCAGAGTTGATCTTCACCAGCAAGGTAGTCAAAGTGCTTTCACTGATTTTTACTGAAGTCATCATCGCATTGGCGTATATGATGAAGTGATTCCATTTTGGAGGGCTTCTTGCCTATTAAGTAACAGATCTTCAACTTGCTTACTATAATCTGCATCTTTGCTATATATAGTTTGATTATGCAAGTTTTCATCCCTTTGCCTGTTGAATTTTTTCATGATAATACTATAGTCATTAGCAATTAATTTCCAAAGTTGATAGCAACTTTTTTCTTTGCTAGCATGAAACCTTTGATTTCTTTCCCTCCAAATATAGTAAATAGAAGTAGTTAAAAGTACACAAGCTCTATTAAAATTGATGGACTTGTGATTGAAATATTTCAAAATGCAATCAACACCGTCCCTAATGTTTAGAGTAGTAAAGTTATGATTGTATCCTAAGGTGCATTTAGCATTATACCAAATGTACTGGGAATATGTACAATCAGAATAAATGATTGGAGATTTCTATTTCTTTTTTGTAGAGAAAACAAGAATTTTCAGAGTCTTTACTCCATCTGCTGCATTTTTCCCTAGTAGGAAGTTTATTTAATAAAGCAAAATAGGCACAATGTGCCATTTTTGGGCTATTGGCTTTACATCAAATAACCTTATGCCAAATAACTTCAACCTCATCCCCATTTAAAATTTCCCAAACTTTTTTAAAAGAAAATTTATCTTTTGAACAAAGCTTCCAACACAAACAATCCTTAAAACTGCTTTGATCAATTTGAATATCTTTAAAATAACTGTAGCAGTACTATTATGAAAGCTCCAACAATGATTAGAGATAATTTTCTGTACATTATCATTAACTCCACCTAGGATATATAGATTATTCCATCCCAGTAGAAGTGAGTTGCCACAAATCCATGGGTCAAAGCATAAGCTGGTTTGACTACCATCTTTTAGTTTTCTATCAATGAGTTTTCCACCAATATCTCTATAGTCTAAAATGTTTTTCCAGACATATGAATGATGGTTTTACTTTCTAGCAACCCAATTTTTTTTTAAGTATTTTTCCCTCATCCATCTATCCCATAATGATTTACAATCTATAAATTTCCAAAATAATTTGAACTTGTAGACCTGAGAAATATCTCTAATATTCTTAAGCCCAAGTCCACCAAACTTCTCTGGCTTACAAACTTTATCCCATGCAACTTTATGTTGTTTTCCTTTCCAAATAAAGTTTGAGCACATTTTTTCAATTTTTTGGATGACATTTATAGGATTATTGTGAGCTTGAATCCAATAAATGATAACTGCAGTTATAACAGTATGTGTAAATTCCATCCTACCGACTAAAGAAAGTAGTTTGCTAGACCAACCCTCTAGTTTGCCTTGAATAATGTCAAATAATCTAGAGTAGTCTTTCTCATTAATCTAGTTAACACTTAATGGCAAGCCAAGATATTTAACAGGGAGATTCCCTTCTTTAAAATTCATAAGTTTAGGAATATCTTCTTTATGAGAAACCACCTTGCTAAAATAAATCTTTCTCTTATTTGAATTAACAGATAAACCAACATATTTTTTCGTATTCTCTAAAATTCTGAAAATAGCATTAGCACTATATCATCTTTTAAAAATAAAAGCATGTCATCTGCATAAAGTAAATGTGTTATATGTGGCTTGCATCTCTTAATAGGCTTAATGTTTCCTTTTAATACTTCAATTTCCATTTGCATGGAAAAGTATTCCATAACAATAGAAAATAGATAGGGGACAATAGGTCCCCTTGTCCGAATCCTCTATTGCTATGGATGAAGCCTTTAGAGGATCCATTAATCATTACAGAGTAAGTCACATTACTTATACATTCATAGATCAGAGAACAGAATTTATTATCAAATCCCATTTTCAACATAATATAAATGATAAAATTTCTATTGATTATATCAAAAGCTTTATAAAGATCTATTTTAATGCACATGAGGTTTTTATTTTTAACATTGAAATTTCTTATCAGCTCATGATCTAATAAGGAACTTTCAGAAATTAACCTTCCCGGAATGAAAGCACTCTGATTTTCTGAGATGACAAACTTTAGAAAACATTTTAATCTATTAAAAGGAAAAGAAGAAATATTTTTATAAATAAAATTGCAACAAGCAATTGGTCTATAATCATCAAGGCCAATTGGAGTTTCAACTTTGGGAATCAAGGTTAAAAAAGTGTGATTTGTATTTTTTTAGCAATTTTCCAGAACTAAAAAATTCTGAAACAGAATCATATAAAACAGATTGCATTTCAACCCAATGGGTTTTATAGAATTAAGCACCAAACCCATCAGGGCCAGGACTCTTATCATTATTAGCATTAAAAATGATGTTTTTGATTTCTTCCAGCTTAATAGGAGCAAGAAGAATATCTGAACTGTTGCAATTAACAGTAAACTTAAACTCAATATCAAGAAAAATATTGGAATAATTAGAGGTGTTATATAAGGAGCAAAAATAATTAATAGCCTCTTTCTCAATAAGAGAGGCTTCATTAGTTATTTTTCCACTTACATCTATAATTTTCCCAATGTCATTCTAGTTTTTTCTATTTGACATCCTAGTATAATAAAACTTGCCAACTTCATCACCATATGTTAACTAGTCAAGCTTAGCTTTTTTTAAGATTGACAGAGTTAATATGGAGATCATTAATAAGGTTAGCTTGAGCATTAAAATAAGAGTCAGCTTTAGCCTTATCAATGCAATCGTCATCTAAATCATTTTGAAGTTTCTCACACTCTTCTTTGATAACACTAATGTCATTCTTATTCCTAGAGTTGTTCCAATTTTTGAGATTATACTTAACAATCTGCAAATTTTTATTGAGTTTGTATTGAGTAGTTCCATGCAAATTATTTTTTAAATTATTAGATACAACCTCTTTATACTTATCTTCATAAACCCATCCATTCACAAATCTAAAAGGAAAACTACTAGTATTTCCTTCATTAGATTGAAATGTGACTTGTATGGGGGTATGATCACCGGAACTTTGAGGTAGGGTATTTCACTTCACATTAGAGAAGAAATTAATAAAATCTTGATTAAGTAGAACTCTATCTAATTTGCAGTGAATATTTCTAAATTCACATGACTTCCATGTGTATTTATTACCAAGGATAGGTGGTTTAATTAATCCAAATTTTAGAATGAAATTAGAAACTCATTCAAGTTTAGAAAAAGGAATTGAGTTGCCTCCTTTCTTCTCATAATTGTGGAATACAGTATTAAAATCCCCAATTAAGATCCAGGGACTAGATATTTTATGACTTAGTTGCTCAATACAATTCCATAACATTGACCTATCATTTTCAAAGTTGGAAGCATAAATAAAAGTGATCTTTAAAACAAGGCCACCTTTATTTTTAAATGTGTAGTGTATATACTGCAAGTTAATAAAAAAAACTGATAAGAGTCCAAATGATAGGATTATGTAATACCGTAATCCTGCCATTTCCTCCCATCAATTTGTTATTGATAATGCTCCAATTTAAAAAATTTCTAATCTACAGATCATTAATTTTTTTGATCACTTAACTTATGCTCAATCAAACCTAAATTGCTAGGCTTGTATTTACTCAAAAAATCGGCAAGGTCAAGTTGCCTTTCTTGGGAATTAATCCCCCTAATATTCCAAGATATAATATCCATAATATATATATATATATATATATATATATAATAAAGGATATCATATATCTACCGTGGACAATTGTGCTTACTGTTGTCCGCCCTGATCTCCAACTGCTTGCCACTCTTTTTAAAATAGGTATTGTCTGATGGCTTGAGTTGTTTCTCCCATTTAGCATTCTTATTTATGTATTTTTCTGAAGTCATGATCATTGCCAATCTCTGTATCCTCCACTGAAACTATGTCTGATAAAATTTTAGTCTGCTCTTCTTCTTTTTTTTCGTTGGTGATGCAGGTTTTGCTAACTTACAGGCAGTAAATTGTGTGATTAACAGCCTTTTGGATGTTGTCATCAGTGACTGAAGAGGGTTTAGAAGGAGCAAGTCCAGGTGCTTGTAGAGAGGCATTAGTATAGATTGGATCAGTAGACATTAGATTAGCACAATCAATCGCTTTCTCTTTCATTTTTATATCTGCTAAATTTGTAACTAAAGTTGAGTCCTCCTTTGGGGGGGGGGGGGTCGAATCAATGACCTGTGATGTTGTGATCCCCTCTGTGTTGTTGTTATTATCACATTTTGCAGTGGGTTATTCTATCAAATCTATAACATCCCATATTTTAACAACATTAAAAGATGATAAATATAATAACAATTAATTTTATATTCATAATTAAGGGAAATGGACTGCGCCATTGCATTCGTCTCGAAATTCTAGTCAAAATAGGCACTGGTTTGCGTAAAACAGAAACCGTATGAAGAAGTTATTAAGGTTTGAAGTTTATATATGCACAAGAGAATTATATATACACATAATAATAATAAAAATTAGTTTGAAACAGTACAAATCGCAGAATTTTGGGGGAGCGGGAAAAATCCCGCCCTGGGGTGTCGACCCTTGGGTCGACCCCATAAGGGGGGTCAACCCCCCTGCTGCAGATTTGGGCAGATTAGGGTTTCGGGGTTACGGCTATATATATGGCCTCATTTCTCTTATTTTTGCACACCAAAAATAATGGAGAACAAGATGCCACCTCTCCCCAGATTAAATCAAGTATTTTCTTCTTCTGCAATCAAGTCAATCAACTAGAGTCTAGAGATCTGTGATTCAACATCAGCAATCCTTTCTTCTATTTTTCTTGATCAAAACACTGTGAGTCTATGCTAATTTTTAGATATAAATAATTAAAAAGTAAATATTGACATGTCTATAACTTGGATCTATGCCTATGACTATTTGAATCATATCAGATCTGTTATAACCTGTTTATCTAAGTTATTCTGACATGACTATGAACTATATCTGAACCTATACCTATTTATCATGTCAGATCAGCCATTGTTTGTAGATCTAATTCATTGTTTTGATCTCATCATGCCTATTTATGATGTCCCTTTTATGCTAGAACCAGTTCTATTGTCACATGCTCACCAGATCTATTCCTATATGCCTATCTCATCGTTATGCCACTATATGTTTATGCCTATTTCTGCCATTATATGTAGACCTTGTAAGTATGATCACTTATGTCCTCTTCCCTTCATCTTTTCCCTTTTATTTTTATAGCCAGGCTACCTTCGAGCCAAGGCATGCCGCTAAAATATGCAAACAAGTTAAATTTAGAACGAGGGGAAAACGTTATAATTTAGGGAATAACTTGTAATTGGAAATTTGGCCATAACTTGAATGAAATATATGAACATGAATTTGGAGCGTAAATCAACTTGTGATTAAAGACCTTAATTTGGGGCATATGGTTCTTTATGAACATGACTTGGGAAAAGGGCATGAAAACCTATAATTGCATAGGAATAATTGATTAATAATTGAAATGCCTAGAATTATAGTAATTAGAAATGGTAATCGCGCTTAGACATGAGGTTAGATTACACTTGTGGTGGAAGTCTGCCCGGAACCGCCCGGCATATCCAGCGACCACAAGTGGTGAATCTAATGTGAGGGGTTTAGGTGCATAAACACGAGACATGCTAAGACACGAGGTTGAGTTCGACTTGTGGATGAAGCCCACCCGGAATTGACCGACATATCCAACATCCACAAGTGGTAGGCTTAATGTGGGAGGTCTAGCACATTATAACCATAAATGGACATGGTAATGAATTGGAATACTTAACCTAGTTGAATCCATAGGGATTGTATGGACATATAACTTGAGTAGGGGTTAAGTAAACTTGTTTGAAACAATGGGTGGGTTAAGTAGATCTTAGGTGGGTGGGTAATATTTATATATAGGCCCACAAACTTAACCTGTAGGGTTATGCAATCTTTTACTCTGGTATGGCATAACCTATGGAAAACCTAGTGGGAAGCAAGCGTAGGGGGAAGCTTGTATCATCTTTTGTGTGGGGCTCGTTTCAGTCAGTAACCCATATATAGGTATTGAACGAGTACTCTGAACTAAGTCGGAGTCGGGGAACGCTTACTTGGCTGATTGTAAGAGATCCAAAAGTGGGGGACGGTGGGGGCGGCGCATTCCGACGGGGTCATGTGCGTGCATGGGTCTGGAAGAGGAGGTTTAGATGTCGTGACACCTATAGATATGGTTATGCACATCCTGAAAATGAAGGGTTTCCACTTTAGGGAGTGATACACCCTGCTGTAGGGCCAACATAGGGTATCTACGGAGTAGGGAGCCGATCAATTTGGGTAGTAATTAGGGTACATCTAGACTCTGGTATGTTGGGAAGATCGTTAATACCCTTAGGGGTAACTCCGGTATGTTGGGCTGCTTGTTGTTTGTATGGGGTGAAAACCTCTCACTGGAAGTACACCTAAATCTACCATCTTATTGGGGATCATCTTGTTAATAAGACACTAGTTTTGGTGCAAAGAGCAGAGCAATCATTAGAGAAGCAATATACTCTTTCATGTTTATCCTGTTTACCTTGCCATACTTGTCTTTTATGATGTTATCTCTCTTATCCACTTTATATGCATGTCATGATACTTTTACTTATTTATATGCTAAAAGTAACTGGACTTGCCAGACTTAATGTTTGACCCTTTTTGTTACCTCTTCTTTCTCTTCTGTTTCCCTTCCCTCCCTAAGGTTCTCAGGGTAGGAATATCAAGCTTGGTCAGGATTCTGCTTTCATTCTTCTTGGAGCTGCTTAGATGTATTACTCAAGCTCTTATCCTTTTCTACTATGGCTATGTTTTTGTTTGGGGAATTATGCTTCTATATTTATTGTACTATGATGTTTTAAGTATAAGACAGAATTTTTATGATGTACTAGGTTTTATATTTTTCAGACATATGATGTAACCATGTTTTTAACTACGATGCTTTATGATTAATAACACTTTTTAATTCCGCTGCTATTTTATATCAGGCTTTTAATGTTTTTGTTTAACTATAACGCTTCACGAAACTTAATGCAACCTCTTAATGTGTGACATTAATGGACGTGGGGTGTCACAAAATCTGAGGTCACATCTTTGATGCCCTCCTCGGTTTTGTTTTGAACAATATCGGTATGTAAGTTTTCTGGAAAACTTGCAGACCCCTGCATATGTTGCGATAAGTTTAGATTTGAATTACCCATTTTAGGAAGGGAATTAGTAGAAGTATCAATATTTAATGCTTCTACATTAGTGGGTATTGATATATGCGCAGGAATGGGTATATTTTGAGTTAGATCATGTGATTTAATTTCAGAAACATTGTTATCAGATGTGTTGTCAAGATTTGTAAATTGTTTTGGGTTTTCAATCAATTCTTTGTTACTAAGGAAATTTTCTAAAGAGTGCCCAAAGAATTTACAAATCTTGCACCTATGTGGAATCAATTCATATGTGATCTGCTGAGTGAAGATTTCCCCATCGTGCATGTATATGGATGCCTCGTTGGGTAACTATGCATCTGCACTAATCTCAACAAGAATGCGAGCATTATCAAGCGAGATTCTTTTGTTGTTTGCTCATCCATTTTGAGAGGAGCACCTATTAAACTTGTGATAGCACTGAAAACCTTTTTGTCCCAAAGTCTTAAATTTAGCTCAGGGAGCCTGATCCAATTGGGCATAGTACTCAATAAGTATCGATCAAGAATTAACTTCTTGGTCCATTTCTTAAGAATAATCAATTTGCTATTTATGAACTATGACCCTCCCTTCAAAATCTTCTCACAATCCTCAGAGTTTGTGAATCTAATTATAAAGAACCTGTTTTCATGAGTAAAAATCTCGAAGGATCCAATTGGGTTCCAAGTACAAACCATAAACGCTCTAAAATGATGATAGGGAGGCCGCTTACCAAAAACGTAAGCAACTATTGATAACCCCCATTTTCCCTCTGTTCAAATGCTAGTCCCTTCACTAACTACAAAGATCTTCTCCTCATTGATTGTTTCCACTTGAGAGACAAAGCTCAGGTCAAAATCTGACCTCTGATCACCGTGCTTGACCATTTCGGCCCTGGAGGAGGGCCTTTGTATCTACTGGCATATTGTTCTTTGTGATATGCCTGGGTTCTTGAGCACTTCTGTATGTATGCATTTCTGGGCTGAAACCTTAAACCATTAGAAGCAGGGAAAGGCTTCTGTTTATTCTTGAAAGGGTATTCACTGGATTTTCTAGCCCCCTTTTGGAAATGGGCAGAAGCGATTGGATTCGAATTAGATTTTGCACCTTTCTTATGATCATGAACCATGGTAAATCCTTCCTCATCAACTAAGAAATCAGGAGAAGAAAAAGGAAGACACTACACCAAAACAGTGAATTTGGCACACCAAGATGCAGAGATTTTATACGGCTTAAAGCCGTATGAAATTTGATACAGCTATAAGCTGTATCAAATTTCATTTGCTACAGCTCAACCAATCTGCACCTGCACAACCTTTAAAATCTAACCGCATATCATTCAAAATTCGGATCAGTTCGTATGATGCAAATTTGATTTTTATCAAAACGGTATGATATTTTTGCCTCTCATTCTTATTTTTCATTCCTCCCTACTCACAATTTCGTTTGTGTTGAAATAAAAAAACTTCGCAAACCTAAAAAAGTCGTCCCCCCCCTTCTCCAAATCAAAATCGCTTCCCCGGATCTCGTCTTCAAAATCGATTGCTCTGGTTTTAATCAAAACCATTTCCCCAAATCACGTCTTCAAACTTGAGGGGATTCTTTCTGTGACGGCCGGGAATTTCGCTCGATCCGAATCAGTCGTTAAACCGATTTAGACCGTTCGAAACCCCTGATCGTTGAGAACAGGACAAATCAGAACACAAACAGAAGAACATTTCATTGTTATTACAATAATTCCATCAGAATACAAGAATATACAGAGTATGAATGAATAAATTACATTAGATAAATATCAGAGATTACAATAGATTACATAGCAGCGGAAAATAATACAAAGCACAACTGAAGGTGATATACGGATACAGAGCTTTCCGGATATCATTCCAGCTGTAAACCAGGACCCTGTGAATATAAATCTGCAAAACCAAAACTACTAGCTGCCCGTGCGGAAAATAGGGGCACCCAGAGTTTAGGTTAAAACAATAAACTCCAGGTCAGTCATGTGACTGGTGTGAGAACTAAAACAGTTATTTAAATTCAATTTTAAAAGAGAGTAATTCAAGGGACCACGCCGTATAACACGAAACGGGTTTCCTCCCAAGAATGCCAGTGCATAGAATAAACAACGCAATGCTTTTTCGAAAAATGAAGCCATTATAAGACCCAGGTCCCATCACACAATGCAACACAAGCCGGAGGATAGGGTTTTACCTTATAATAGCCAAACATGCTTGGTACGTTTAAAACAAATCATTTGATACTATAATAAGTGTATAGTGTCAAAACATTTCAATCATAAATTGTAACACCCCGAATTTCAATTAATACTAATGGTTAAGAAATTAAAGTATAATTAATCTCAGATGGAAGAACCAGGGGAAACGGGCTGCGTCATTGCGTTCGTCTCGGAAAAATACGCGAAATAGAGTCCGAGTTTTCGAGAATCGGAGTCCGTATGGCCCGGTTGTGGCCCAAAGAAGTTTTAGGAAATTTAAATTTAAATTTCAGGTTTGAAAAACAAGTTTGGAGCCAAAAGTGGAAAGGGGGGAAAAATTCCCGCCTAGCCCCGTGTCGACAGCCATGTCGACAGGGGTGTCGACAGGGGTGTCGACAGCCCTGTCGACAGGGGTGTCGACACAGGGTGTCGGCCCTGCTGGTCTGGGTGCACCAGGTTTGGTCTTGGCTGAGTCTTGGGCTATGTTCTAGAGGGTTCCTAAATCTAAGGGTCCTAATCTAATCTAGGGTTAATCTAAGGGCCTAAAACACTTTCTAATCCTATAAATAAGACCCTAACCCTACCCTAATTCATTCATAATTAAACCTAGTAACTAAACTATGGCAAAATGCTAGCTCTCATGGCCTCCACTAATTTTATGAAGAGGGTTGCATGCTAATCACTCTCTAACCAACCTCTAATCTCTTCTTAGCATCTTAATCTTCTTTATTTGGTGTGCAAAGTTGCTAGTTGTGAGTTTCTATCACTTTGATGATCTTTTGGTAAACTAATTAGATGAGATGTGATGGGATTTATGGTTTTGTATGTGGGTTAATGAGCTTTGAATCATATGATATGATGTTAGCATTAATCTTATGTTTATGCATGTTGAGTATGTAAGTTTATGCAAGTTTAATATGATGTATGTTATGTTTGCATGATGCTAAATATGCAAGTGGTGGGCTATGTAATCATATGCATGTTATGCAAGTTCATGGTGATATGCTATGCAAGTTACATGTATGTTAATATGCAAGATATGCTATGCAAGTTACATGTTTGTTAATATGCAAGTTACATGTATGTAAATATGCAAGTTACATGTTTGTTAATATGCAAGTTACATGTTTGTTAATATGCAAGTTACATGTAGGTAAATATGCAAGTTACATGTTTGTAAATATGCAAGTTATATGTTTGTTAATATGCAAGTTACATGTTTGTTAATATGCAAGTTACATGTATGTAAATATGCAAGTTACATGTTTGTTAATATGCAAGTTACATGTTTGTTAATATGCAAGTTACATGTAGGTAAATATGCAAGTTACATGTTTGTAAATATGCAAGTTATATGTTTGTTAATATGCAAGTTACATGTTTGTTAATATGCAAGTTACATGTAGGTAAATATGCAAGTTACATGTTTGTAAATATGCAAGTTATATGTTTGTTAATATGCAAGTTCATGATGACACATTATGCAAGTCTATGAGTTAATATGCAAGTTTGTATGCAAGTGAATATGTAAGTTATGTGACATATTATATGCAAGTTATGTGACATGTTATGCAAGTGCATGTGCAAGTTATGTGTTTGTTAATATGCAAGATGGCACCTTTGAAACATGTTCATTCATATGCAAGTTGACACCTTTTATATGTGTTATATCATGAGAACGAAATTACGTGGGAACGATGGGGTAATTAAATGCATAGGTTAATAAGATTGGGTGAAATTAATTTAATTATGCATAATATAAAATAAATAAACATAGTATGGGAATTTGCCTATTTGGTTAGGTGTACCCATACTATGTGTTGGGAATTTACCTATTGAGTTAGGTCTACCCCATGGGAATTTACCTATTAAGTTAGGTCTACCCATGTTAAGAAAACTTGATTAATTAGGGATAATTAATATAAAATTATGAGGGTGATTAATTAGGTGTAATTAATCGACTAAGACACGAGGTTGGACTCATTTGTAGTGTAAAACTGCCCGGACCCGACCGGCTTAACCAGTTGCTACAAATGTCAGCCCAATGTGAGAGGTCTTAGGCACAAATTAAAAACGTGATTAAGGTAAAGATACGAGGTTAGACTCTGTTATGACGTAAGACTGCCCGGATTCTACCGGCTTAACCAGGCGGTCATAACAGTCAGTCTAATGTGGGAGGTCTTTACGGGAGATCACGGTCTTAATTAATTAAGAAACACTTAACCATTATAGCATGTAGTGGGACATGAGGGGTTAAGTGGGTGCCTTGGGTGGCATGTGGAATCTTAAGTGGGTTGCCTTGGGTGGCAATAGAAAATACGATTAGTATACTTAACCAAGAGAAACATGTAATTAAACATGATTAAAGGGTTAAGTGGGATACACTAGATATTTGACAAGCTTAAGTGGGTAGCTTGTGGGGGCCCATTTCAACCAATATCCCAAACGTATCTTTGTGGGCTCGACCCATGTCGAGTGACGGGACACGCATATTGGGCTTGATTATAAGAGGCCAAAACGGGTTAGCGGTGGCAACGCAAGTCCAACGGGCTTCATATGCGTGAGTGGGCCCGGGTTGGTAGATAAGCCGTTGTTGCATCGTGTAGATATAAGCCGTGCACCGTTAATTATATCGGGTTGCCACGTTGGGGAATGGTACACCCCATGGTGGGGCCAGCACGGGTATCTACGTTAGGGAGCCGATCGAATGGGGAGTAGTGTGTACACCTAGTGGATTGTAGGGCCCCGTGGCGCCTACTTGGTCACCTGGGGGTACGCAAGTACTATTAAGTTAATTTTATAAGCCATGGGTGGGATCAACCTTTAAGTTAGGAACGACTGGTGTGGTGCAGTTTAGTAATATACCTTAGGAAGGGTAGATGCGTCTTTATCCTTTGTCTTAGTTTAGTTGATTGCTTAGGGTAGCTATTCATCCCTATATGTTACCGTATATCAATTCATGTCTTCTCTGGTTACTTTAACGATTGTATTGTTAAAGTTATAGGACTCGCTCAGACTTATGTCTGACCCCGTTGTTTTTATCTTTTTCCCAACCCTCAGGTCCTGTGGTGGATCCTAGCAGTAGTGGAGCTTGATCGGATTGCTGTTCCAGTCTTTAGGAGCTTGGGTAGATGTAAAGCTCCAGTTATCCAGTTATCTTTTCTTTTGTTTTGGCTATTGTATGAGAGTGGGATTATGTACTTCTTTATTTTGATGGATATTGTACTTGACTTTTATGATGTAACCAGACATGTTTTACTTCCGCTGTTATGAGATGATGTTTTAAAATTTCAAGTACTATTTATATCTGTCTTGTTGTAATTTTTCTGTTCTATATTCACTAAAATACTCCACCGATGTTATGGCATTCCCATTGTGAGTGATCATAGCGGGAGTGGGGTGTTACACGTGGTATCAGAGCTTAAGGTTACCAGAACAGATAAAAAAAAAAATTTAGAAAACTATTTTTCAAAAACATTTTTGAAAAAAAAAAAGTATTTTCAAAAGCATGTCTTCTAAGAGAAAAAGTTTTTGAAAAAGAAAAGCATAATCCCCAATAGCCATATCTTTATCTTTCGGAATCTCCTTTTTGAATCTTTCCTCTTTCGTTTCAGCATGGCTGAAGATCTTAACATCCCGGAAGGTTTAGTTATACCACTATGGTATAGGAGGTTGCAAGAGGCTAGGGCCGCGGCTGCGGGTCCAGCCAATGCTACTACACCAGAGACAACCGCTCCTCCTCCTCAGCCTAGAGTGGATAATTTTGCTAAGGTTTGCAAGGAGTTCAAGGCGATAGGAGGAAAACCTTTTCTAGGTTCAGAGACTTTCGTAGAGGCTAGAGATTGGCTTAAGGAAGTGGAAGAGTTGCTAGATATCTTTGAAGTGGAAGAGGGAAAGAAAGTCAAGTTGGCGGCTTGGTTAATGAAGGGAGAGGCCTCATTCTGGTGGGAGGTCACTAATGGAGAACGCCCTGTTGACTCTTGGGCAGATTTTAAGCAAAGATTTGGGGCTAAGTTTCTCTCAAGGGCGGAAGAGAATCTGTTTATGGAGAAGTTTTTGAATTTGAAGCAAGGGAATCTCACGGTGAAAGAATATGTCAACAAATTCAATCAATTAGCAAGGTTTGGCATAGAGTTGGTGAATACACCGGAGAAGAAGGCTTTGAGGTTCGTTAAAGGCTTGAACGAACCATTGCAAGGAATAGCTATGACTCACATTCCTATGGGGGCCACCTTTGAGAAGCTTGTCTACATGGCACTTATGCATGAGGATGATAAGAATTCTAAGGCACCAGAGAAAAAGGGGGATCAGAAGAAACCGCAACAACAACAAGGCAAGGGTGGAAAAGGCAATGGTGACAAGAAGAAGACAAAGAAGAAGTGCTTTAATTGTGGGACACCAGGGCACCTCAGTAAGGATTGTCGCAAAAAGAAGAAGACCGGTTGCTTTCATTGTGGTGAAGCAGGGCATCTTGTGAAAAACTGCCCAAAGAAGGGGCAGAAGACGGGGTCTACCTCAGGAGGTCAGGTGCAAGCTCTTATAGCACCACCTCAGTCAGGGGGGCAAGTTCAGGCTCTCTCAGTTCCACCGATTCAGCAGAGAGGTAGAACTATTTCCGTTGAAAGTCTGGTTTTTCTGTTTGATCATCCAGTACGTACTTTGTTTGACTCTGGCGCATCGCATTCTTTTATCTCATCATCGTTAGTTGAGTCACTGCACTTAGACACCAGTCTAGTTGATGATCCCTTGGTTGTTTCAAACCCAATTGGGGGCTCCATATATCTGTCTATGATATGTTTGGGTTTGAAGATTTCTATACTTAGCGTTGAGTTTAGATGTGATGCTTTTGTATTGGGCTTCACGGGCTATGGGTTGATTTTGGGCATGGACTGGTTATCCAGTAATGGTGCCGTTCTTGATTGTGAAAGGAGAGTTGTCAGGCTTATGACCCGCTTGGGTAATACTCTCGAGATCTCTTGTAATCCCATGGAATCTGTTTTGCTAAGTTATCTTGAATCGCTCGATGCTTCGGTTGAGAGTTTGCGTTCTGTCAGAGTGGTCCGGGAATATCCGGATGTGTTTGAAGAAGTGAAGGGTTTGCCTCCGAAGCAGGAGATAGATTTCAGAATTTATCTGGTGGATAATGCCAAACCAGTGTCTTTGCCAGTGCGCCACATGGCTCCTCGTGAGAGAAGAGAACTTCATAAGCAAGTAGGGGAGTTGCTTGAGAAGGGGTTCATAAGGCGAAGTATATCGGAGTGGGGAGCTCCAGTAGTGTTTGCCACGAAGGCAGATGGGTCCCTCAGACTTTGTGTGGATTATAGAGAACTTAATAAGCTCACGAAGAAGAATAGACACCCATTACCAAGGATAGATGATCTCTTTGATCAGTTGGTTGGCGCCTCAGTGTTTTCGCAAATGGACTTAGCTACAGGGTTTCATCAGTTGAGAGTGGCGGAGGACAGTATAGAGAAGACTGCTTTCCGGACTCCGGATGGTTTTTATGAGTGGCTTGTGATGCCATTTGGGTTGACGAACGCCCCTGCATATTTCGTTGATCTCATGAGTAGAGTGTTCAGAGAGTATCTGAATAAGTTTGTAGTAGTTTTTGTGGATGACATCTTGGTCTTTTCCAAGAGTGAAGAAGAGCATGCCTTACATCTCAGAGAAGTATTGGAGACTCTTCGAGCACATAGTCTTAAAGCAAAATTCTCTAAATGTCATTTTTGGAGAAGAGAGGTGCGATTCTTAGGGCATGTGGTCTCTAAGGAAGGGATAGCTGTGGATCCCGCAAAGATAGTATCTATCCAGGATTGGAAAGTTCCTAGAAATGCCACCGAAGTAAGAAGTTTCTTGGGGTTGGCAGGATATTATAGGAAGTTCATCAAAGACTTCGCGAAGATATCAGCCCCATTAACCCGCCTGACGAAGAAGAATCTGGTTTTCTTATGGGACGTAGATTGTGATGATGCTTTCCGACGGTTAAAGAGAGCTCTGACCACCGCTCCAGTTTTAGTGCTCCCAGATGGGAGTAAGCCGTTTGTTGTTTATACCGATGCTTGTGGAACAGGATTGGGCGCAGTCTTGATGCAGGAGGGAAGGGTAATAGCCTATGGAGGGAGACAATTGAGAGTGCATGAGAAGAATTACCCTACCCATGATCTAGAGTTGGCCGCGATTGTTTTCGCACTTAAGTCTTGGCGCCATTATCTTCTTGGTGAGAGATTCGAGTTGTTCACCGACCATAAATCATTGAAGTACTTATTCTCTCAGAAGGATTTAAACTTAAGGCAGCAAAGGTGGATGGAGTTCTTAGCATCCTATGATTTCGAGATAGCGTATACTCCTGGCAAGGGTAATGTGGTGGCGGACGCCTTGAGTAGAAAAAGGCTATCTTTGAGTCCATTGTTCGTGGAACGGCGAAGCTTGGAGTTTCTTTCTTTGTTCAACTTCAGACCTTCTGTTGACTTTGTACCTGGTTTGTTGGCATCCTTGGAAGTTAGACCTACCCTTTTGGGACGGATTGGCGAGGCTCAGCGAGACGACCCACAGTTGGTTGAGTTGGTAGAGAAGCTTATAAGGGGGGAGTCGTCCAGCCATCTGGGTAGATACACTATAGATGATAGGGGATGGTTGCATAGAGACGGTAGACTTTGTGTACCGCAAGATGAGGGTTTGAAGAAGGCTATTTTGGATGATGCACATCGTTCGAGAATGACTATTCATCCCGGAGGAGACAAAATGTACCAAGACATGAAGAGAGTTTTCTTCTGGGCCGGTATGAAGAAAGATGTAGCCGAGTATGTGGCTAGATGCTTGGTGTGCCAACAAGTTAAAACGGAGCAAAAGAAACCCGGTGGGTTGCTACACCCATTGGAAGTCCCGCAATGGAAGTGGGATAGTGTCTCGATGGATTTCATCGATGGGTTACCGAGATCGAGGAAGGGCAATACGGGAATTTGGGTTGTGGTGGACAGACTTACCAAGAGTGCCCATTTTATACCCGTGAAGAGTAAGAGGACCGCTCCATGGCTTGCTTCAGTCTATGTTAGAGAGATTGTTAGATTGCATGGCGTACCATCCAGCATTGTGAGTGATCGAGATCCTATCTTCACTAGTGAGTTTTGGAGACGTTTGCAAGAGGCGGTAGGGACTCAGTTGTGTTTGAGCACCGCATATCATCCTCAGACAGACGGTCAGACCGAGAGGGTGAACCGTATCTTAGAAGATCTCTTGAGGCTTTGTATCTTGGATTTTGGAGGTACATGGGAAGAACATCTTCCTTTGGTGGAGTTCGCATATAATAACAGCTTTCAGTCCAGTATTGGCATGGCACCTTTCGAAGCTCTTTATGGAAGGCCTTGTCGATCTCCTACATGTTGGTGGGAATCTACAGATAAGATCTTGCTTGGGCCAGATATGGTTAGAGAGACTTCAGAGAAGATTGATTTAATTCGTAGAAGGATGAAGGCAGCGCAAGATAGACAGAAGTCTTATGCGGATCGGAGAAGGACGGATCTTGAGTTTGAGGTTGGGGATATGGTTTTTGTCAAAGTATCTCCATTGAGAAATGTTGTTCGCTTTGGGTCCGTTGGGAAGTTAGCACCGAGATTTGTTGGGCCGTTTCCTATTAAGGAAAGGATCGGACGGATGGCATATAGGGTGGAGTTGCCCGACAGACTTAGTGGTGTTCACGATGTATTCCATGTATCACATCTGAGGAAATGCTTACATGAGACCGCAGAGGTGGTAGAGCCGAGCTTGCTTAGAGATGTAGAGGTAGAGCGTGATGCGACGATTCGACGAGCTCCTACTCGCATCCTTGGGTCAGAAACTAGGAAGTTGAGGAATAGAGAAGTTCAGCTAGTGAAAGTGCAATGGGGAGATGACGAAAGCAATGCTACTTGGGAGACGGAAGCGAAGATGCGTTCTTTGTATCCATTTCTTTTTGAGAGTATGTCTTTTAACTTCTCCTTTATCGCTTGTCTAGTACTTATCTTATCTTTAGTATATCCTCTCGCTAGTACCTATGACCTTTAGATAGGGTAAAACCTATGGTTGAAACATGTGTTTGAAACATGTTATGGTTGATGGATGCATGTGGATGCAATTGATTGCTAGTGGTTGCTCGTGGATGCATATACACACACATTAGGCACTAGATCGGCTCAGACACTTCATGTTGCATATTGCATAAATGGATGTGGTAGATAGAATTGATGGATGTATCATGGCTGTGTTATCATATGGATGATGCATTTTTGTGTATGGTTGTGCACGCATGTAGAAATTTGTATGTGTCAATAGGGTTTCGCATACATATTGGATGCATGGCACTATCATGGTTTGCATTAAGGAGGTCGACTGAATCAGTAGACCGCCTGATTTTGCATTAGCATACGGACATATACACACACTTTCTGCATATGTTCATACATCATTAGAGGTTTCTAAGGACAATGGTTGCTTGTGGTTGATGGTTTAGTAGATGGTTGTTTGGTTGGTAGGATACGTTCTTCTTAACTTAGAGATTTCGAGGGCGAAATCCTTTAAGTAGGGGAGAATGTAACACCCCGAATTTCAATTAATACTAATGGTTAAGAAATTAAAGTATAATTAATCTCAGATGGAAGAACCAGGGGAAACGGGCTGCGTCATTGCGTTCGTCTCGGAAAAATACGCGAAATAGAGTCCGAGTTTTCGAGAATCGGAGTCCGTATGGCCCGGTTGTGGCCCAAAGAAGTTTTAGGAAATTTAAATTTAAATTTCAGGTTTGAAAAACAAGTTTGGAGCCAAAAGTGGAAAGGGGGGAAAAATTCCCGCCTAGCCCCGTGTCGACAGCCATGTCGACAGGGGTGTCGACAGGGGTGTCGACAGCCCTGTCGACAGGGGTGTCGACACAGGGTGTCGGCCCTGCTGGTCTGGGTGCACCAGGTTTGGTCTTGGCTGAGTCTTGGGCTATGTTCTAGAGGGTTCCTAAATCTAAGGGTCCTAATCTAATCTAGGGTTAATCTAAGGGCCTAAAACACTTTCTAATCCTATAAATAAGACCCTAACCCTACCCTAATTCATTCATAATTAAACCTAGTAACTAAACTATGGCAAAATGCTAGCTCTCATGGCCTCCACTAATTTTATGAAGAGGGTTGCATGCTAATCACTCTCTAACCAACCTCTAATCTCTTCTTAGCATCTTAATCTTCTTTATTTGGTGTGCAAAGTTGCTAGTTGTGAGTTTCTATCACTTTGATGATCTTTTGGTAAACTAATTAGATGAGATGTGATGGGATTTATGGTTTTGTATGTGGGTTAATGAGCTTTGAATCATATGATATGATGTTAGCATTAATCTTATGTTTATGCATGTTGAGTATGTAAGTTTATGCAAGTTTAATATGATGTATGTTATGTTTGCATGATGCTAAATATGCAAGTGGTGGGCTATGTAATCATATGCATGTTATGCAAGTTCATGGTGATATGCTATGCAAGTTACATGTATGTTAATATGCAAGATATGCTATGCAAGTTACATGTTTGTTAATATGCAAGTTACATGTATGTAAATATGCAAGTTACATGTTTGTTAATATGCAAGTTACATGTTTGTTAATATGCAAGTTACATGTAGGTAAATATGCAAGTTACATGTTTGTAAATATGCAAGTTATATGTTTGTTAATATGCAAGTTACATGTTTGTTAATATGCAAGTTACATGTATGTAAATATGCAAGTTACATGTTTGTTAATATGCAAGTTACATGTTTGTTAATATGCAAGTTACATGTAGGTAAATATGCAAGTTACATGTTTGTAAATATGCAAGTTATATGTTTGTTAATATGCAAGTTACATGTTTGTTAATATGCAAGTTACATGTAGGTAAATATGCAAGTTACATGTTTGTAAATATGCAAGTTATATGTTTGTTAATATGCAAGTTCATGATGACACATTATGCAAGTCTATGAGTTAATATGCAAGTTTGTATGCAAGTGAATATGTAAGTTATGTGACATATTATATGCAAGTTATGTGACATGTTATGCAAGTGCATGTGCAAGTTATGTGTTTGTTAATATGCAAGATGGCACCTTTGAAACATGTTCATTCATATGCAAGTTGACACCTTTTATATGTGTTATATCATGAGAACGAAATTACGTGGGAACGATGGGGTAATTAAATGCATAGGTTAATAAGATTGGGTGAAATTAATTTAATTATGCATAATATAAAATAAATAAACATAGTATGGGAATTTGCCTATTTGGTTAGGTGTACCCATACTATGTGTTGGGAATTTACCTATTGAGTTAGGTCTACCCCATGGGAATTTACCTATTAAGTTAGGTCTACCCATGTTAAGAAAACTTGATTAATTAGGGATAATTAATATAAAATTATGAGGGTGATTAATTAGGTGTAATTAATCGACTAAGACACGAGGTTGGACTCATTTGTAGTGTAAAACTGCCCGGACCCGACCGGCTTAACCAGTTGCTACAAATGTCAGCCCAATGTGAGAGGTCTTAGGCACAAATTAAAAACGTGATTAAGGTAAAGATACGAGGTTAGACTCTGTTATGACGTAAGACTGCCCGGATTCTACCGGCTTAACCAGGCGGTCATAACAGTCAGTCTAATGTGGGAGGTCTTTACGGGAGATCACGGTCTTAATTAATTAAGAAACACTTAACCATTATAGCATGTAGTGGGACATGAGGGGTTAAGTGGGTGCCTTGGGTGGCATGTGGAATCTTAAGTGGGTTGCCTTGGGTGGCAATAGAAAATACGATTAGTATACTTAACCAAGAGAAACATGTAATTAAACATGATTAAAGGGTTAAGTGGGATACACTAGATATTTGACAAGCTTAAGTGGGTAGCTTGTGGGGGCCCATTTCAACCAATATCCCAAACGTATCTTTGTGGGCTTGACCCATGTCGAGTGACGGGACACGCATATTGGGCTTGATTATAAGAGGCCAAAACGGGTTAGCGGTGGCAACGCAAGTCCAACGGGCTTCATATGCGTGAGTGGGCCCGGGTTGGTAGATAAGCCGTTGTTGCATCGTGTAGATATAAGCCGTGCACCGTTAATTATATCGGGTTGCCACGTTGGGGAATGGTACACCCCATGGTGGGGCCAGCACGGGTATCTACGTTAGGGAGCCGATCGAATGGGGAGTAGTGTGTACACCTAGTGGATTGTAGGGCCCCGTGGCGCCTACTTGGTCACCTGGGGGTACGCAAGTACTATTAAGTTAATTTTATAAGCCATGGGTGGGATCAACCTTTAAGTTAGGAACGACTAGTGTGGTGCAGTTTAGTAATATACCTTAGGAAGGGTAGATGCGTCTTTATCCTTTGTCTTAGTTTAGTTGATTGCTTAGGGTAGCTATTCATCCCTATATGTTACCGTATATCAATTCATGTCTTCTCTGGTTACTTTAACGATTGTATTGTTAAAGTTATAGGACTCGCTCAGACTTATGTCTGACCCCGTTGTTTTTATCTTTTTCCCAACCCTCAGGTCCTGTGGTGGATCCTAGCAGTAGTGGAGCTTGATCGGATTGCTGTTCCAGTCTTTAGGAGCTTGGGTAGATGTAAAGCTCCAGTTATCCAGTTATCTTTTCTTTTGTTTTGGCTATTGTATGAGAGTGGGATTATGTACTTCTTTATTTTGATGGATATTGTACTTGACTTTTATGATGTAACCAGACATGTTTTACTTCCGCTGTTATGAGATGATGTTTTAAAATTTCAAGTACTATTTATATCTGTCTTGTTGTAATTTTTCTGTTCTATATTCACTAAAATACTCCACCGATGTTATGGCATTCCCATTGTGAGTGATCATAGCGGGAGTGGGGTGTTACATAAATATAAATCATAGACGGCATAGCATCCCATGCTACTATGTCGCCATACTAGTTCTACAATCAAAACCGCAATACACGTATTGGAAATTGGATTTCCATCATGAGTCGAGGCAAGGGGCAAGATCCTCTCCGCGCTCGAGACACTCTAGCAAATGCCTCAGGACTACACACTCTGGGTAACCCCTGGATGCTTCAGGGCCGGTCCTCACTTACGTTAGAGGATTAGTATTTCTGAACACACGTTTCCCGGTCCTTACAGACCTAAAATCGAGGCGCCTCATCCAACAACCACAAAGGTGAAAAGTATATAAATGTCAGGGCTGGTAAGTCACTGACACCACCAAAGCTAGAAAGAAACGTCGTGCTCTCCCTGCAGTCCGTATCCCGTTTTTGACTCATACCGAGGTGTGAGGCTCGCGAATTCACGCTATACACAAAGCTGCCACGTAGGCTGTGCTTTGATCATCAACCAAAAGACTTTGCTTTTCGACAAAAGCCTTGATCATTGCATCTTAGCGTGCCACACAGGCAATTCATGCCGTGCGACTGATGTCCATCGATATACAACCTCTGAGCTCGTACGTCTCAGAGAAGGGCGTTAAGCAAAAGAATAAATTCTCCGCCGCCAAACAGATGTATATTTAATAGAGATCAATCAACACAGAATGAAATCCAATGTCAGACACACAATCCATTTACAAGTTCGTTCTGGGTCTGAACGAAACCGGAGGCACTTTCCTCGCATATCCATCCATCCCCAAGTACGTCTGGACGACCACCAACTATTTCCATCCTCTTGGGTGTACAGCCCAATCAGGATCGTCAGTAATAATCCAAACGATGTGAAGACTTCCGGTCTTCGACCACCGTCTTCATCTTTGACTTATCGTCGAATCGGTTATTCAGAATGGGTATAAACCCGGTCTTTTCGCACAACCCGCGTATATTAAAAACAAATGTTAAACAAACACAACATACGCCTCATTCCAATTCATATTCTCAGGGAAAGGTTCCCATTAATTTTATCAAAGATAAATTCTTTAAATTTATTCTTTAATCTTCCTTTGGATGTCATTTCAAACCAAATCATGGTTTTTCTAAACTAGTCGAGATTAGCGAACCACACCGAAGTAATTATTTATTTTATTTCCCAATCCCAACCTATTCATCCCATGAAGCAAAACTGGTAATACTCCATATCTAACACCACGGTGTTATCGGTAAAATTAATTACCATTTCACGTTCAAATCTAATTAAAGATTTAACTATCGCTTTGGAGCAAAACTGGTAATACTCCATTCTCGCTCATTTTCTAAATTTGATAATTTAGATTATAGATTCATATTTCAACCTAATTGCAGATTCGTTAAAACTCCTTTTACTGGGTTAAAGAACTAATGTCATTTAAAACACAGCTCACGACAAACCCAAATCACATTATATTTATCGTCGGGTTAAAGAACTAGTGTTGTTTAAAACACAGTTCACGATAAACCCACAAATCAATTCTAGTTCAATTTAATTCAAATATATTAGGAATTCTGATTATTTAAAACCCCTTTTTAAATCTAATTTATTTATTTAAAAACAAACCGGGTTTTAAATTTAGTTCAAACTAGTTCATTTTGATAAAAATCTATTTTTATCTTTTCAAATATGGAGTTTTTCATCCCAAATTTTCCCAAATCATTTCTTATGATTTTACACAAATTATTACTATTTTTAATAATTTTATCAAGGCCCGTACAGTCGATTTCCATCAACTGCCATCGAACTGCACTTACAGCGACCTTTTTCAAATTCGATTTGGACGTATCTCCAAATCCAACCGTTAGATTTCGAATTTCTAATATTCGTTAGAAAGCTCTTTTCGATACAAACCCAACGGTTCCGGTTTTAGGAGAATCCGACGGTCGGATCTCCCGTAATGTCCGTTTGAAATAAATGGTCGAAATTTACGAACTGCCGCGACGCGGCGCGTTTTATTCAGGCCATTATATTATATATATAATATATATAATATATATTTCGTCGATTACTATCCAAAACGAATTTTATAATTAGTTTTGAAATTCGTTTCAAAATTCATTTCAACTTCCATTTCAATTTAAAGCAAAATTGAATTCTTCTTGATAAATTCGTTTTAAAATTCATTTCTATTCAATTCAAATTCGTTATATATTCAATTGAAACCAAATTCGTTTGCTTTTCAATTCCTTTCGAAATCGTTTTCTATTCAAATCAAAATCGTTATATATTCAATTGAAACAAAATTCGTTTTCTATTCAAATCAAATTCGATTCGTTTTCTATTCAAATCAAATTCGTTATATATTCAATTGAAACCAAATTCGTTTTCTATTCAAATCAAATTCGATTCGTTTTCTATTCAAATCAAATTCGTTATATATTCAATTGAAACCAAATTCGTTTTCTATTCAAATCAAATTCGATTCGTTTTCTATTCAAATCAAATTCGTTATATATTCAATTGAAACCAAATTCGTTTGCTATTCAATTCCTTTCGAAATCGTTTTATATTTAATTCATTTCGAAATCGTTTTCAATTAAATTCATTTCGAAATCGTTTTCAATTCAATTCATTTCGAAATTGTTTTCAATTCAATTCATTTCGAAATTGTTTTCAATTCAATTCATTTCGAAATCGTTTTCAATTCAATTCATTTCGAAATTGTTTTCAATTCAATTCATTTCGAAATTGTTTTCAATTCAATTCATTTCGAAATTGTTCTCAAAATATGCGATTTCGAAACCACTTTTCAATATTCATTTTAAAATGAGCAAAATCGATATAAATATCGTTCACGTCTAAATGGCGTCAATCTAATCAACACGGCTTCATATATTTCTATTTTCAAATATTCTATTTCAAATATTTCGTTTCAAATATTTCTTTTCAAATATTTCTTTTTGTCAACACACGACTAATCTCAACGAATGAGTACCGTCCACGTGTGACTATTTTTGTTAAATTATTTCGTTCAACACATGACTAATCTCAACGGATGAGTACAATCAATACATGAACCTTCATTTTATATTGATAAAGATGTAAATTTTGTTATTAAAATATTACGTTCAACACATGACTAATCTCAATGGATGAGTACAGTCAACACATTAACCTTTATTTTATAATATTCTTTATCTTCTAAATTGGAATGAGGCCCAATCAATCACCATATAAAGTTAATTATATGGATTCCATACAACAAATGTATATAATAGCAACGATAAATAATCAACCATCAACCAAAGTGCAATACACTGTATAAACATCAAATATAGATATCTAACGCTTATAACAGCCTGTCAATCAATCGATCGACATATTTAATCAATCAAGATGAGTGAACTTCAAATTTCATCCCAACACCCGTGTGGGGTTTCAAACAATCAAACACTTATTTTATTTGTGCACTTGGGCGATGTGTAAAATTTATCGACCCAATCAATATCAGTCAAATAGGTGTACATAAACAAACCGTCCGGTTTGTAAATGAATATTTTATTTTATTCACTTCCACGTTAAAAATTATATTTTTAACGATAAAACATTTTATTTCAACATATGAATTTCTATTCAGTTCATTTATTCAATAAAATGATATTTTTATTTTTCTAACTTATTTTAGAAAATTTCGGCGGCATAACGACACGATACTAGAAACGGGACGAGGTCTAGCCTTATCCCCGGTCTAGTGAAGGCCCACGCCATTCACACATCAATCAATCCATTCATTTCACCAAACAATTCAAATTTCAACCAAATAATCTAACTAATTTTTTTCAATCAAACAAACGAGTCCATGGTCTGTGGACGATTGTGTCGGGTGCTACTAAGCACCGTCTGCATCCTAGTATATATATATAACTAGAAAAAGAAATTGAAAGGTGAGAAATTCTCACCGATAGCTATCCAATCATCTTGACTCTTCTTTGATAGCAATCTTCAACGTTCTCGCCTTTTTGTCATCTTTGTTGCCCGTAGCCACTACATATATAAAAATCACACATTTTTATATTTTGATGTCTTTAAAATAAAAATCATATTTTTATTTATTCACTTTCAATTAAAAATCATATTTTTATAATCACTTCATATATTTAAAAATCGAATTTTTACTACGCTACCAAATAGATAAAAATTCTATTTTTACTACGATGTTATATAGATAAAAATTTCATTTTTATCCCGCTATTCTTCATATAAAGATTTCGCCTTTTCAATTTCAAAACTCTAATCTTTTCTAAATATAAAGATGTAATCTTTTTCACGTTAAAGATATAACCTTTCTATAGAAAAATAATTATATATATATATATATATATATATATATATATATATAATCTTTTATCTTATAAAAAAAATTCCATCCTTTTTATTCTATAAAAAAATTCTGTCTTCTAACTATTCTCCTCTCATATAAACTGACTTTTATTTATTTATTTATTTTAAAGAGTAATTACTGAAAATTAACAAAATAAATAACTAACTAAAATAAAATTAAAACTTACAGTTTAATTGGAAGGGGGGAGATGGGCTGTCGCGGTCGGAGGTTGCTCAGGCGGTGGCGATGCCGGAGACGGCTGTCTTGAGCGGTGAAGGGGGTTTAAATCGAAGAAAGGGAAGTGGGGGAAGGCGTTGGTGGCTTGAATCGTCGGCGTGGGGTCTGGTGGTCTCAGGGGAGGGGCGGTGGCTGGTGGCGAGCCAGGCGGAGGGCGTAGGGGTGTTGAACGGGGGCGGGGCAGTGCTGGAGGGGGGTCTAGGGCTCGCGGTTCTCGAGCAGGGAAAGGGGGAGGTTCCTGCGACGGATCCGGCGAGAGGGGGGGTGCCAGGCGCGACCGGCGGCTGGTGGTGAGGCATGGCGCAGCTCCGGTGGCGCCAGCGAGAGGGGGGGGGGGGCGGCGACGATGGATCTAGGATGGGGGTATCGGGTTTTTTTCCATTTGGGGGCGGGTTTGACTTCTGGCTAGGGAGACAAGGGTTTGACCCTTATATGTTAATTTATTTAATTATTTATTTTAATTTCAAAATGTAACTTTAAAATTCGAACTCGAAATTGAGCCCACCGACTTTCGTCCATAGCGTAATACCCCCATTCCGAACACAATGGGATATGTATCGTAAGCCGATTCGGTCATTACAACCAGTTTCCGTTAAAATCAACATATAACTCTATATATTGAATTTGAACACGCATTTCAATTTACCGGGGTCACATACTAACTCGAAAAATTCCAGAAAAATATTTTCTAGCTTCGTATTGACGATACGGTCCTAACAAAACTAGTTTCGTCGAATTCTGAGACCGTTGGAAAAATGGCCATTTTCCAGTCGATTAAAATCAACTGAAACTGGTCAAACGCGTTTTCCTTTGCCACGCCCACATATTGATTCGAAAAATTATGAAATTTAAAGCCTAGCAATAATTTGACACTGCGGATCCAACAAAAGTGGTTTCGTCGAAATCCGAGGTCGTTTGCAAAATGTCTATTTTTAAGGGCCTTAATTCCATAGCGACTATTCAGAATTTTCAACTGGACATATCTTTTGATTCCCGCTATGAAATTTTGATTTTTCGGATTCGTTGGAAAGATATCATCAATTAGATCCTAATGTTTTTGGTTTCACTAAAATCCGGTTTGTTTTGCACCGGGTACATTCAATTGAAGTTTGAAATCGAATTATCGAACTACCGCGCCATTTTCAATTCCTTTTATAATTATATATAAATATTTATATTCTAACGACGGCGTATATATTATATACGTCGAATTATATTCAAAATAAATTTCTCGTCGATTTTATTTAAAATAATCTATTTTAAATGTTCAAAATTCGCTAAAACAGCCAAAATAAAAATTTTAAACTGGTTCAGAATTTCCGGGTTATTTCAATCTCCCCCACTTAAAACTTTTCGTCCCCGAAAAGGAACAAAGTCGAAAGTGGTTTGATTAACCAGCTCTACGTTCGATCTGGCTTCCATTCTCCAACTTTTCAGTTTCTGAGAATTTTCAAATTTTCAAAAATTTGGCTAACACCCTAAATTTTCGAAAAATTACGCCATAACCTCCCCTGCACCGGGAGCCACGGGAAAATCCCGAAATTGCCATATAGGCCTTCTGATCTCAAAAAGAAAAAGAAAAAGCCAAGCGGCTAGCCAATAGGCTCATAAAATCATCATCACCCAAACAAAACAGTAAATTATGTAGTAAACATGTACCTATTTGTCGGGCAAACAAATTTTATTCTCTGCTCTAGCCTCCTTGCTATGACATGTTCAATGGATATACATGTATATGCAAGCAAATGGGACCAATTTTCAATACAGTTCAATATTTGGTTCAATTAGGCATAATGGTTCAAAATTAGCAAACAAATAAACAAACAACACAAACATCAATCAATTAGTGGATTAACGTTTCCAAATTCATAATTTTGATATATATACAGAAAATCATGTTTTTGATGCCAATTCACAACAATGTGTTCTAGCTATATAAGTTTTTGGTTCTCACACCAGTCTAATGGAAATACATAGATATTACACCTTCGAAACACGAACATAAATACTGATGATGTCATGACAATTATCAGTACCATCTCCGGGCAACTAGAATGTGATTCTATATCTATCCAATATATTAAAACTTCGAATATACGTTCATGACGCGTATATGCAAAATCTTTATATATTGGATTGTCCATATTCAAAATAAATAAATAATCAAATACGTTTAAAACGATTTAAATTTTCAAAACAAAATTGTTATCATTTGAAAATATACTCTTCACACTCGTTCTAGGATACTACTGATCCTATCTCTAACGAGTCATTCTAATTGGATATTACTAATCCAATATCTGATGAATTCTTTCGTATGGTTCTAATGTGTCTTGTTCTCGAGCTCTGTAAACCAAAGCTCTGATACCAAATGTGACGGCCGGGAATTTCGCTCGATCCGAATCAGTCGTTAAATCGATTTAGACCGTTTGAAACCCCTGATCGTTGAGAACAGGACAAATCAGAACACAAACAGAAGAACATTTCATTGTTATTATAACAATTCCATCAGAATACAAGAATATACAGTGTATGAATGAATAAATTACATTAGATAAATATCAGAGATTACAATAGATTACATGGCAGCGGAAAATAATACAAAGCACAACTGAAGGTGATATACGGATACAGAGCTTTCCGGATATCATTCCAGCTGTAAACCAAGACCCTGTGAATATAAATCTGCAAAACCAAAACTACTAGCTGCCCGTGCGGAAAATAGGGGCACCCAGAGTTTAGGTTAAAACAATAAACTCCAGGTCAGTCATGTGACTGGTGTGAGAACTAAAACAGTTATTTAAATTCAATTTTAAAAGAGAGTAATTCAAGGGACCACGCCGTATAACACGGAACGGGTTTCCTCCCAAGAATACCAGTGCATAGAATAAACAACGCAATGCTTTTTCGAAAAATGAAGCCATTATAAGACCCAGGTCCCATCACACAATGCAACGCAAGCCGGAGGATAGGGTTTTACCTTATAACAGCCAAACATGCTTGGTACGTTTAAAACAAATCATTTGATACTATAATAAGTGTATAGTGTCAAAACATTTCAATCATAAATATAAATCATAGACGGCATAGCATCCCATGCTACTATGTCGCCATACTAGTTCTACAATCAAAACCGCAATACATGTATTGGAAATTGGATTTCCGTCATGAGTCGAGGCAAGGGGCAAGATCCTCTCCGCGCTCGAGACACTCTAGCAAATGCCTCAGGACTACACACTCTGGGTAACCCCTGGATGCTTCATGGCCGGTCCTCACTTACGTTAGAGGATTATTATTCCTGAACACACGTTTCCCGGTCCTTACAGACCTAAAATCGAGGCGCCTCATCCAACAACCACAAAGGTGAAAAGTATATAAATGTCAGGGCTGGTAAGTCACTGACACCACCAAAGCTAGAAAGAAACGTCGTGCTCACCCTGCAGTCCGTATCCCGTTTTTGACTCATACCGAGGTGTGAGGCTCACGAATTCACGCTATACACAAAGCTGCCACGTAGGCTGTGCTTTGATCATCAACCACAAGACTTTGCTTTTCAACAAAAGCCTTGATCATTGCATCTTAGCGTGCCACACAGGCAATTCGTGCCGTGCGACTGATGTCCATCGATATACAACCTCTGAGCTCGTACGTCTCAGAGAAGGGCGTTAAGCAAAAGAATAAATTCTCCACCGCCAAACAGATGTATATTTAATAGAGATCAATCAACATAGAATGAAATCCAATGTCAGACACACAATCCATTTACAAGTTCGTTCTGGGTCTGAACGAAACCGGAGGCACTTTCCTCGCATATCCATCCATCCCCAAGTACGTCTGGACGACCACCAACTATTTCCATCCTCTTGGGTGTACAGCCCAATCAGGATCGTCAGTAATAATCCAAACGATGTGAAGACTTCCGGTCTTCGACCACCGTCTTCATCTTTGACTTATCGTCGAATCGGTTATTCAAAATGGGTATAAACACGGTCTTTCCGAACAACCCGCGTATATTAAAAACAAATGTTAAACAAACACAACATACGCCTCATTCCAATTCATATTCTCAGGGAAAGGTTCCCATTAATTTTATCAAAGATAAATTCTTTAAATTTATTCTTTAATCTTCCTTTGGATGTCATTTCAAACCAAATCATGGTTTTTCTAAACTAGTCGAGATTAGCGAACCACACCGAAGTAATTATTTATTTTATTTCCCAATCCCAACCTATTCATCCCATGAAGCAAAACTGGTAATACTCCATATCTAACACCATGGTGTTATCGGTAAAATTAATTACCATTTCACGTTCAAATCTAATTAAAGATTTAACTATCGCTTTGGAGCAAAACTGGTAATACTCCATCCTCGCTCATTTTCTAAATTTGATAATTTAGATTATAGATTCATATTTCAACCTAATTGCAGATTCGTTAAAACTCCTTTTACTGGGTTAAAGAACTAATGTCATTTAAAACACAGCTCACGACAAACCCAAATAACATTATATTTATCGTCGGGTTAAAGAACTAGTGTTGTTTAAAACACAGTTCACGATAAACCCACAAATCAATTCTAGTTCAATTTAATTCAAATATATTAGGAATTCCGATTATTTAAAACCCCTTTTTAAATCTAATTTATTTATTTAAAAACAAACCGGGTTTTAAATTTAGTTCAAACTAGTTCATTTTGATAAAAATCTATTTTTATCTTTTCAAATATGGAGTTTTTCATCCCAAATTTTCCCAAATCATTTCTTATGATTTTACACAAATTATTACTATTTTTAATAATTTTATCAAGGCCCGTACAGTCGATTTCCATCAACGGCCTGTGAACAGCACTTACAACGACCTTTTTCAAATTCGATTTGGACATATCTCCAAATCCAATCGTTAGATTTTGAATTTCTAATATTCGTTAGAAAGCTCTTTTCGATACGAACCCAACGGTTCCGGTTTTAGGAGAATCCGACGGTCGGATCTCCCGTAATGTCCGTTTGAAATAAATGGTCGAAATTTACGAACTGCCGCGACGCGGCGCGTTCTATTCAGGCCATTATATTATATATATATAATATATATAATATATATTTCGTCGATTACTATCCAAAACAAATTTTATAAATAGTTTTGAAATTCGTTTCAAAATTCATTTCAACTTCCATTTCAATTCAAAGCAAAATTGAATTCTTCTTTATAAATTCGTTTTAAAATTCATTTCTATTCAATTCAAATTCGTTATATATTCAATTGAAACCAAATTCGTTTGCTATTCAATTCCTTTTGAAATCGTTTTCTATTCAAATCAAATTCGTTATATATTCAATTGAAACCAAATTCGTTTTCTATTCAAATCAAATTCGTTATATATTCAATTGAAACCAAATTCGTTTTCTATTCAAATCAAATTCGATTCGTTTTCTATTCAAATCAAATTCGTTATATATTCAATTGAAACCAAATTCGTTTTCTATTCAAATCAAATTCGATTCGTTTTCTATTCAAATCAAATTCGTTATATATTCAATTGAAACCAAATTCGTTTTCTATTCAATTCCTTTCGAAATCGTTTTATATTTAATTCATTTCGAAATCGTTTTCAATTCAATTCATTTCGAAATCGTTTTCAATTCAATACATTTCGAAATCGTTTTCAATTCAATACATTTCGAAATTGTTTTCAATTCAATTCATTTCGAAATTGTTTTCAATTCAATTCATTTCGAAATTGTTTTCAATTCAATTCATTTCGAAATTGTTTTCAATTCAATTCATTTCGAAATTGTTTTCAAAATATGCGATTTCGAAATCACTTTTCAATATTCATTTTAAAATGAGTAAAATCGATATAAATATCGTTCACGTCTAAATGGCGTCAATCTAATCAACACGGCTTCATATATTTCTATTTTCAAATATTCTATTTCAAATATTTCGTTTCAAATATTTCTTTTCAAATATTTCTTTTTGTCAACACACGACTAATCTCAACGAATGAGTACCGTCCACGTGTGACTATTTTTGTTAAATTATTTCGTTCAACACATGACTAATCTCAACGGATGAGTACAGTCAATACATGAACCTTTATTTTATATTGATAAAGATGTAAATTTTGTTTTTAAAATATTACGTTCAACACATGACTAATCTCAATGGATGAGTACAGTCAACACATAAACCTTTATTTTATAATATTCTTTATCTTCTAAATTGGAATGAGGCCCAATCAATCACCATATAAAGTTAATTATATGGATTCCATACAACAAATGTATATAATAGCAACGATAAATAATCAACCATCAACCAAAGTGCAATACACTGTATAAGCATCAAATATAGATATCTAACGCTTATAACAGCCTGTCAATCAATCGATCGACATATTTAATCAATCAGGACGAGTGAACTTCAAATTTCATCCCAACACTCGTGTGGGGTTTCAAACAATCAAACACTTATTTTATTTGTGCAGTTGGGCGATGTGTAAAATTTATCGACCCAATCAATATCAGTCAAATAGGTGTACATAAACAAACCGTCCGATTTGTAAATGAATATTTTATTTTATTCACTTCCACGTTAAAAATTATATTTTTAACGATAAAACATTTTATTTCAACATATGAATTTCTATTCAGTTCATTTATTCAATAAAATGAAATTTTTATTTTTCTAACTTATTTTAGAAAATTTCGGCGGCATAACGGCACGATACTAGAAACGGGACGAGGCCTAGCCTTATCCCCGGTCTAGTGAAGGCCCACGCCATTCACACATCAATCAATCCATTCATTTCACCAAACAATTCAAATTTCAACCAAATAATCTAACTAATTTTTTTCAATCAAACAAACAAGTCCATGGTCTGTGGACGATTGTGTCGGGTGCTACTAAGCACCGTCTGCATCCTAGTATATATATATATATAACTAGAAAAAGAAATTGAAAGGTGAGAAATTCTCACCGATAGCTATCCAATCATCTTGACTCTTCTTTGATAGCAATCTTCAACGTTCTCGCCTTTTTGTCATCTTTGTTGCCCGTAGCCACTACATATATAAAAATCACACATTTTTATATTTTGATGTCTTTAAAATAAAAATCATATTTTTATTTATTCACTTTCAATTTAAAAATCATATTTTTATAATCACTTCATATATTTAAAAATCGAATTTTTACTACGCTACCAAATAGATAAAAATTCTATTTTTACTACGATGTTATATAGATAAAAATTTCATTTTTATCCCGCTATTCTTCATATAAAGATTTCGCCTTTTCAATTTCAAAACTCTAATCTTTTCTAAATATAAAGATGTAATCTTTTTCACGTTAAAGATATAACCTTTCTATAGAATAATAATAATATATATATATATAATCTTTTAGCTTATAAAAAAAATTCCATCCTTTTTATTCTATAAAAAAATTCTGTCTTCTAACTATGCTCCTCTCATATAAACTGACTTTTATTTATTTATTTATTTTAAAGAGTAATTACTGAAAATTAACAAAATAAATAACTAACTAAAATGAAATTAAAACTTACAGTTTAATTGGAAGGGGGGAGATGGGCTGTCGCGGTCGGAGGTTGCTCAGGCGGTGGCGAGGCCGGAGACAGCTGTCTTGAGCGGTGAAGGGGGTTTAAATCGAAGAAAGGGAAGTGGGGGAAGGCGTTGGTGGCTGGAATCGTTGGCGTGGGGTCTGTTGGTCTCAGGGGAGGGGTGGTGGCTGGTGGCGAGCCAGGCGGAGGGCGTAGGGGTGTTGAACGAGGGCGAGGCAGTGCTGGAGGGGGTCTAGGGCTCGCGGTTCTCGAGCAGGGAAAGGGGGAGGTTCCTGCGACGGATCCGGCGAGAGGGGAGGTGCCAGGCGCGAGCGGCGGCTGGTGGTGAGGCCTGGCGCAGCTCCGGTGGCGCCAGCGAGAGGGGGGGGGGGGGGCGGCAACGATGGATCTAGGATGGGGGTATCGGGTTTTTTTCCATTTGGGGGCGGGTTTGACTCTGGCTAGGGAGACAAGGGTTTTACCCTTATATGTTAATTTATTTAATTATTTATTTTAATTTCAAAATGTAACTTTAAAATTCGAACTCAAAATTGAGCCCACCGACTGTCGTCCATAGCGTAATACCCCCATTCCGAACACAATGGGATATGTATCGTAAGCCGATTCGGTCATTACAACCAGTTTCCGTTAAAATCAACATATAACTCTATATATTGAATTTGAACACGCATTTCAATTTACCGGGGTCACATACTAACTCGAAAAATTCCAGAAAAATATTTTCTAGCTTCGTATTGACGATAAGGTCCAAACAAAACTAGTTTCGTCGAATTCTGAGACCGTTGGAAAAATGGCCATTTTCCAGTCGATTAAAATCAACTGAAACTGGTCAAACGCGTTTTCCTTTGCCACGCCCACATATTGATTCGAAAAATTATGAAATTTAAAACCTAGCAATAATTTGACACTGCGGATCCAACAAAAGTGGTTTCGTCGAAATCCGAGGTCGTTTGCAAAATGTCTATTTTATGGGCCTTAATTCCATAGCGACTATTCAGAATTTTCAACTGGACATATCTTTTGATTCCCTCTATGAAATTTTGATTTTTCGGATTCGTTGGAAAGATATCATCAATTAGATCCTAATGTTTTTGGTTTCACTAAAATCCGGTTTGTTTTGCACCCGGTACATTCAATTGAAGTTTGAAATCGAATTATCGAACTACCGCGCCATTTTCAATTCCTTTTATAATTATATATAAATATTTATATTCTAACGACGACGTATATATTATATACGTCGAATTATATTCAAAATAAATTTCTCGTCGATTTTATTTAAAATAATCTATTTTAAATGTTCAAAATTCGCTAAAATTGCAAAAATAAAATTTTTAAACTGGTTCAGAATTTCCGGGTTATTGCACTTTCGATGCTCTCGGATCAGTTCGTGAGGAAGGTTATTGCATTTTGACTAAATCGGATATCCTCTATGTGCCATTGATGTATTTGACAAGGTAATATCATCAAAACTTTAATAATTTTTGTTTCTTACCACATGTTTTTTTCTTTCTTTACAGTGATTTATATATAAAGCGATCTCTATGTTTTCAAACTATTTACTGTAATGGATGATCCGAAAAAACATATGGGATGATTTAACATGGCATGTGCTTTGAAATCATGGCCTATACACCATTAAAGGCTTCATTAAATTACTGGTTCTGAAATTATTGTCTAGGTTTATGTATTGTCTCTCTATATTTTGTTCATGTTTGTTTGATGTCTTGTATGTACAATGTTCAGTAATACCAATGTTTAACCTTCCACTCTTTTAGAATCATATGTGGGTTAACAGCATAAATCCATGATAAATTTATGAAATATGTGTATACTGAAGCTTGAGAGTATTTCAAAGCCACTAGTATAGAGATGGTTGGGAAAAGCCTTTGATGTTTTGTGCTGTGCATTTCAAGATTTTTGCCTATTGTTTTCTTTTCTAGCTAAGTAAGATAATGTGGGAAATATACATATTAAACAGGTTAAGGTGTGGGTATTGATTGGGTGGTGGTGTTTCCATGGGGCATGTGGGTGAACGTACACTCAGATTTGGCGCTGCTTAAGAAAGAGAGTGGAGGAGCCTACAAACTACCAAGAGGAGGGGGGTTTGATTACGTCTGCAATCCAAATTACATGGGAGAGGCGGCATAGTGGTTCGGATGGGCAATGGTGGCATGGTCTCCAGCGGCTTGGAGCTTCTTTCTTTACACGTGCTCCAATTTGGTGTCGAGAGCTTGTTCTAATTTGAGGTGGTATAGGAAGAAATTTGGGGATGACTATCCCAAGTCTATGAAGGCCTTTAGCCGTGTCAAATTCTCAATTTGATACGGCTAATGGCCGTATCAAATTTAAAAAAAGATACGGCCATTAGCCATATCAAATTCTTAATTTGATACGGTTAATGGCTGTATCAAATTGACAAAGACAGAAAATTTTGATACAGCCCATACCACTGCCGAATCGAATTAGATACGGCCATGAGCACTGCCTAATTGGCATTTCTGGTTTAGTGAGACTAGCAGAAGGATTAGAGGAAAGTGAGGGAGAAGAAGATGATCCCTCTTTCTGATTAGGGTTATTGTCGAAAATCGAATTCAGAAAATATTTTAGGGCAGCATGTCTATGGAGCTCTAGATGTTTTTTCCCTAAATTTACTACAAAACCCCTTACAAAAGTCTTAAGTGGTCATGAAGTCCGCCTTTCTCTTTGAAGGTATTAAATGAACCTAATGGTAGTCCATTGTTTGTGTTTTCTACACTTTCTTAAGTGGATGATTGGTTATCTTCCTTCCATTACAATGCAACGATATTTACAATTTGAAGATAATTGCGATTCAAATAATTAACAAAATTTTGGTAGTTATTCTCCTTATGTTCTATACTATACGCAAAAGAGTGTATTCACTAAGGAAGAATGTATTACTGTTAAATCATTGTTAACTGTTCAATTCGAATTGCTAATTTATGAAATATAAATATCAATGTATTTATAACTTATGCAACATTGTGACAAATCCAACAAATAACATGTCAGATAAACGATGATTTCCATTTTAGTTTAAGTACAAATATTTTAAGTGAATAAAATGTAGAGGCTTGAGGCTTGGATTGTTGGATCTAGATTAACCCTAGAGGGGGGGGGGTGAATAGGGTTTATCACAGTTTTTAAACTGAATTGAAAAATTGACAGGATATTAAAATAATAAACAGATCACAGAATGCAGCAGAAATAAAAGTGCAGAAAATAAATCACATACAGATATACCCAGCTTCGGCAAAACCCTGCCTACTGCTGCATTCCTAAGGTTTCTACTAGATGATAGAACAGATCCCGCATACAAGACCTTGTACACTCGCGACTCTCGCTCCTATTCTAACTCTACGCTCAAAACCCTAGACTGATTCAAACCCCTGAATCAGAATTTCCCCTAGTTTTACACAGACTAGTCAACTGCCAGTTAAACCCCTAGCTAGTTACCCCTAGATTTTACAGAATCTATAAACTGTTCGGTTTACAAAGAAATTAAAACTAAACCAATATAAAATAAAAGAAAACAAATATAAAAACCCTAGGCTAAATAAAATTAAATCTCCCTTTTCTTCTTAGCCCTTAAAGTAAAAATGGCCGGCCCATTCTTTAGCCCACTCTTATTTCATTTGCACCCGATCCTCTTTGGTCCTCTAGAGATTGAAAATGGCGGCCGTAAGATACTAGGGTTTTCTTCAAATCCCTAAATAGATCTGTGTTTGTTTACTCGATAGAAAGATGGATCTCTAAAGGTATAACTCGTGTTGCCTGAACGTCGATTTGGTTTGAGCAATCCCTTTCTGTCTGACGATCGAAAACTTTGTGAGTATTTACTGGTTTAAAAATTTAGCTCTCAAATTGATTTCTGGTTTTTCGATGATGGCTTGCCAGTGATGAGTGGTTGTGTTTATAGGATTATAAAATCCGATAATTACTCTGATTTCGTTATATGGCTTGATTTGAATTCTGCGTGTTTTCCTCTTTTGATTTTAATCACCTCGGCATAGAAAACAAAATGAATTTGCTGAACCTAGACTTGATTCTTCCCTTGAATGAATCCATACTTGACTTGATTTCAAATTGTTGCCCTTTTTACCTGAGTACTGAATGATTTACAGAAGGAAATGATTCGATTTTCTGCAAATTAATTGTCCCACAAAAATGCTTGCCAAATATGTTCTGCCGTGAGTAAAAACTGGAATCAATTAAAAAAGATTTCAAAAGTATTTCACAGGTTTCTGAAAATCATTTTCCATATATGCTCCATGACTGAAATCTGAAACTGCTGCCTTGAATTTCTTGTGTAGTAACCATGATTTGTTGCCGAGAATCCCATCTTTGATTTCCAAAAAAAATTGTGTATTTGGAAATGTTTGTGAACTCATTCTTGCCATGAAAATGTTTGCTAAGATTATACATTAAACACTTGCCAAATATGAAGTTTCTGGAAATGAATCTTGCCCGAATTTTGTTTGATACTTTCTGAGAGAGTAATTGATTTATATCTTACCAAACATGGAATTGTGATTTGTCCAGAAAGAACTTTGCCATAGGATCTGTGAGTTTTCATTTTGTTCTCATGAAATAGTCAAGTGATTTCTTGCCGAGTTTAATCCTTGCTTAGTCACTATTCCAAAACTGATTTAATCCGATGCTTTAATTGTTTCATTACTCCATGCATTTGAACCTCTGTAATTAATTTCTGATTGATTTCTTGCCTAGTATAGACAGATTATTCCTGGACAACTCGAACTTTGGCAAATCATAATTTCAATTTTCACAAATAACAATTTGCCAAATCTAATACTTGCCATCTTCTGATTTTTCTGGAATCATAATTAAAAGTTTTTATGTTGTGCTCATGCTTGCTTAAATTAGAGTCCACCTGATTTTGCTTGATCTGAAGTTGAACCTTGACATTTGCTGAAATACACTCTGTCTTGTGTTATGAGTCTGCTTTTAATTTTGCATGTATGCTGCATCATTTGTTTGTAGCTGCTCCATCAACATTTTGTACCAGTCTTGTATTTGTTGCGCATGAACCTAGACTTCAAAATGACTTGCATTGTACTGTTGTGTCTCCACCAGTTTGATTCACATGTGATACATGTGCTGTACAATTACTGTCTTGATCATTGATTGAGCTGAAGTGATCCATGCTGTCTTGGTTGTGTATATGTATGACTGTGTACACCACACTACCTCTTGTACATGTACCTTGAACTGCTGCTTTGCCTTGTTGAACCATATTGTATATGCTGACCTGAAATGAACTCGTTGCACCCTAAATGTGCTGCTTCCATGTACTTCACCCTGCTTGAACATCATGCTTCATATGTCCATGTAATCTTGATATTTTGCTCTTGTATATGAAGAGCTCGACCATGCTGTGTCCATTTTTCTTGCTGTCTTGCCAAACATTTGACGTCACTTTGGCTCGACCATATATACCTGTCATGTACACTAATGTATACTGCATCTATTTGTTGTCATTCACCATGTATTGTAATTTCACCATTCCTTTGTGCTTCAACCAATTTGCTGTGTTGACCATGTTGAATCAAACTGATTTGACTTTGTTGACTTGTACTCGGCTCCATGTGCTTAAACACTTTATGTTGGCTTTGCTTTTGTTGAAACTGTTTTTGTGCACTTTGTTTGAATTTTGAGCTGTTTTGTCTTTAGCTCGGCCATTGATGTTTTTCTTTGCTGTTTGACTTTACATTGAGTTGTGTTTGACTTTATTTTCATGTGCACTGAGTCGAGAAGGTCCACGTGGCTACTCCTCAGTTGCACACTGAATTGGCGTGGCAGTGCACACGTGTATATCTATACACGTGTGTATATGCAGTCATTCAGAAAATTTCCTGTCCCTGTACATATACAAACTGTCTGCTAGACACAGATGAATCAGATCAAGTCATGAAAAATGATGAGAAACACACCAGAAAAACTGAGGCAAATAATTTTTTTTTAAAAAAATAAAATATAAAAATATTTGCATGTGTACATTTTTTATTTCTATTGCAATGTACTGTGTGTGTGTGTTTCTGTGTATGACAGGTGTAGATGACTGGACTGACAGAGAAAGCTGTGAAGACTGAAGACAAGAAAAAAAGAAGAAGACAGGAACACATAGTGTTAGTGTATATATGTAAATATGAGTGTTGAGACTGAATGTATGTATAAAAAGAGTGACTGACTTAATCTGTAATGAGGAGCTGTATATATGAAATCTGATATGGCATGAAGTGTAATACAGAGATGAACAAATAGTGGAGTATAAAATTTGTACTGTTTGATATTGAAATAAAATATTCTATTCAAATAAAATACTGTGAATATTTAAATTTCTGTACAGTTGTATTTTATTTAAATATAAATATTATATTCTAGTCTGTGATGTATAATAACAGTACAATATCAAACACATTAAAATAATATTTATTTGGTTGTTATCATCAAACAAAAATCATATAATTGTGTATACAACACCGTTATATACAACAATCTCCCCCTTTTGATGATGACAAACAAATAAAAGATTTTGTATACAATGGATGTGTTTGACAATGAATATTGAACTCCCCCTATTTATTTGCTCCCCCTACAACAGACAACTCCCCCTATAACTTTGCATGAGTGAAATGTATGAATAATAATGAATTTTCAAAAATTAAAAATATTTATAAAATATTCACTCATAAATCAAAATCTCTATCCATTCTCCCCCTTTTGTTATCATCAAAAGGATACAGAATTTAAAATATAGATGAAAAATGACTAACAAATACTATATCAGCTTAAGAGGAAGAACAGTCATCATAAATCTCAATCAGTCAAACAAAAATCATAATATTCTAAGAACATGTGGCATATTTCACATTGTAGAAAATGACGGATATACGATGAATTTTACATAAAATGGAGAGAGTTTTAAAAACAATTCATTTCCAATTATTTTCACAGAATTTTTATAAAAATAAAGCACAAAAACAGTGATGGATTTGGACTATAATAAATAATTCAATTTAAGTGACAAGATCGAATAATCTCAAATCCCAATATCTATCAATCAACAAATCATAATACGTCATAATATTTCAACACATTTCACAGATTAGAAAGATGGATTGACAGGCTAGTTTTTATACACTGAAGAGAATTTCAAATTTATTTCTATTTTTAGCACTATATTTCCTTTTTATTTAAGAGCACACTGACCACGCATAACCAGAGCTTGGATTTTTAAATGGGATCAGTCGCAGCTTAAATTATAAGACGTCTCATAACCATGCATAACCAGAGCTTGGATTTTTAAATGAGGTTAGAGACACTCTTATATATTAATTATATTTTTATCATTTTCAGCTTTATAAAGAAAAAAAACTCCTCGGTATATGAAACCAATATGGATGATAGAAATGTGGTAGGTACAGAAATGGACTGTGAAATAAATTTCTAAATTAATTATATTATGAAATAAGCTCGACTGTACCAGAATTGTTGAAAATTTTCAATTATCACTAATTTTGAAAAAATAATATAGTCCCATTTCTATCACAAATAATTTTCACTGTTTTAAAATAAGATGATTTTCCTTAAAAAAATTCTCCAAATTAATATTAAATCATGATGAATGACAGACGGGTGATAGACAAAGGAGATGGTCATGAAATAATTGTCAGTTCAATATTATAATAAATATTCAACCATCATGAAAATCCAAATATATTCTCCTCTTGTTGTGAAACATACTGCAGTCACAATTCATCACAATTTCAAAATCTAATGCTATGTTTTGATGAATTATAAATACAGCACAAATTGGATATTGATTTCAATTTCTGAATGAATAAAAAATAGATAATTTTAAAATTGAAAAACAATTACAAGAAGAAATTAAACAGATTAAAAAGATTGAATCTATACAGGGTGATAATTCAAAAAACAGATGAGTGAAAAAGACTGATACCAAATGTTCTCGCTTATCGAGGAATTTAATTACACCCTGATGGACTATCATGGACATCTTAGGCTAAAGAAATTTAGACACAAACCCAGCCAGACAAATTTAGCACATTTATTTGTATAAGAAGAAAAATGTATGGATCTATACAAGGTGAAAATTTGAAACTCAGTACAGATGGGTGAAACAAATATAAGGCGCTTCTGATACCACTTGGTGTCTCTATTTACGAGGAATTTTAAAATGATACTAAACAATAATGTCATAGACAAAAGAATTATTAAGTATCAAGCCCAAACAGACAGATAATAGATTATGCACATGTATCAGAGCAGCAAGCATGTGATTCCAGAACAAACATTTTTCAAAACAGTATCAGAGCAACACAGAACATAGTTTCAAATCATACTTGTCAAGATGATGGCCACATATGATGATTCATGACCTAATGATTAAAATACTGTTTACTTGAAATCATTTGAGAAATATGAAAATATCAGAATTTAATGAATCAATCACACCAGATTATAAATTTTTGATTTGAGATATGTGTGAGATTCAATAAATCAATAATTTCAAATGATTTTAAACAAACAAATAATTAGATCAAATAATCATGAAATAGGAGTGAATTTCAAGACCAGATTTTCAAAGGAATTTTTCACAAAAATTTCTAAGAATGATTTCAGATCATTTACATCAAATACTTAAGAGATATTCATGATCCATAAATAAATAATTTATTTGAATCAATGTCAAGTTTGAGATATAATGAATTATTCACACAAGATTGATTATTTCAAATTCAAGATGTGTGTGATATTCAAAATATCAGGAATTTCAGATGATTTCAAACAGACATATTCTAACCATAATGATCATGAATAAATATGGAATTCAGGATGTATCACTGATTCAAGCCAATCCGAAAATCAATGAAATTATCACAACTGATAAATAATAGAGTGCTGTAATGAGTATAATATTTTCAGCTTTTCTAAAATGAATTAGAATAAACTCAGAACAGCAAAGGTGTGTGAAATTTCATTAAATATTCAGATCTTCAAAAAATTTAGAATTCAAATTAACAGTGTTCAAGATATGACATGAATGCTTCAGCACTGTTATGAATTCAAGAATAAAATAAACTTCTAAACAATTGCAGATAATTACAAGATTAAACTCAAAATCAGGAAATGATTATAAACAAGAGAGTTTTATTCAAATAAAATGAATTTCCAGAAAATCATGAGAACTACAATTGGAAGTTTAAGAAGCACAGAATAAACAAAAAGATATGGCAGTGACAAATCAAATAAAAACAAATAGAAGAAAATAAAATAGAAAGGGGTAGAAGAAGCATAAATAGACAATGAAAAAAAAAATTACAAGGATGAGGTTAGAAATCATACATGATTCACAGAAGACGTTGTGGATCTCTAACTCATCAGACTTGGCTAAGGAACAGTAGATGATTTAATGATGTGAAGCAGTTTGAATCAGTTTCTCTTTTCAGCACAGTTGTTCCTCAGCCTCCTTTGGTAGCTAACTATTTAGAGGATTGAGTGGTCTAACAAAAGCAGTAAAACCACTCACAGTTGTATTTGTTCGTTTTGGTACCCAAACCTGTTTATATAACAAACCATTCGAATTTACCTTTGTACCCTTCGGAACCCAAATCTGTTTGAATTTAGTCGAAGCCGTTTTATTTTTATTTGGGATCCAAGATTGTTTAAATGATTTGTTATCAATCAAAATCACATCACGTTTTTGATTTAAGAATCCTTTGAGAATGTTAGAGTTCAAATTTTCAAAACAAACATTTCCAAAGTGATTTGAAGGATTTTTAAAACCAATTGAATTCCGTTTTTCAAACTCATTTGTTTTTCCAGGAACATCATTTTTTCCGAAGCCAAGACCCGATTTATTTCCAATAGAAACTTGGTTTTGTAACAACATATTCAACGATTTTTCCCCATTAGAAAATTTATCCAAAGTGGATTCTAATCGTTGAATTTTGGACTTTAGATCGCCATTTTCTTTTAATAAATTTGAGCAATTATTTATAGCGATCATCTGTTCAGCATTGGTCTGTTTTAAAACCAAATTCTTATTTTCAAGCAATCTAATTTTGGCTTGAGATTCCGAGATTTCAAATTCAAATCGTTTTTGTTTTTCAGACTTAAAAATCTTCGATTTTTCAATCTCATTTTCAAGTTCTTTCAAAATCAAATCACTTCTCACCAAATTTTAATTTTCAGCAATTTCAAATTTGGAACTTATATCAGTCTTAAAAACTTCAAATTACTTTTGTAGAAGATTGTTCAAATTTGATAACTCAATTTTGTTTTCTTTTAAGATTAGAATTTCCTTTTCAAACTTTTGAATATTTTTATTGAGATGAACAAGATTGGTTTTCAATTTTAAACAATTTTTGCAATTAGAATTTGAAGAATTCTTAACGTTTTTGAGTTTTGATTCCAAAACATTATTTTTGCAGATCAACTCAAGCTTCTCAGATTTCAGAAGTTTATTTTTAGATTTTAACTTCTCAACAGATTCAGTTAAACCATTTAAACGGTGAATCAAAGAAATATTTCCTGTTGAGTCTCCATCTGGATTTCCATCTGTACAACCTGTCAAGCACAAATCTGAAGCTGAGTTATCTTTCTGGGATTTTGGGCATTTGTCATTTTTTCCATATAGCGCGTTGAGAGTCTGCCAGATTTCCTGCGCAGTCAAATAATGGGAAATAAGGCTATATTGAATATCATCAATATAAGAATATAAAATATGAGTAGCATGTAAATTAAATTCAATATCAACCCTACTTACAATACCATACCCATTTTTAATACTATTCCAACATTTAATATCAACAGATTTTAAATAAGATTTCATTTCTGATTTCCAATTTAAAAAATCTGTACCATTGAAAATAGATGGAATATGACTGGACTGACTCTCTATGGACTGACAACTAGGATTCACCATTTCTCTAGAGTTAACTGAATACCTGGCTCTGATACCAAATGTTGGATCTAGATTAACCCTAGAGGGGGGGTGAATAGGGTTTATCACAGTTTTTAAACTGAATTGAAAAATTGACAGGATATTAAAATAATAAACAGATCACAGAATGCAGCAGAAATAAAAGTGCAGAAAATAAATCACACACAGATATACCCAGCTTCGGCAAAACCCTGCCTACTGCTGCATTCCTAAGGTTTCTACTAGATGATAGAACAGATCCCACATACAAGACCTTGTACACTCGCGACTCTCGCTTCTATTCTAACTCTATGCTCAAAACCCTAGACTGATTCAAACCCCTGAATCAGAATTTCCCCTAGTTTTACACAGATTAGTCAACTGCCAGTTAAACCCCTAACTGGTTCCCCCTAGATTTTACAGAATCTATAAACTGTTCGGTTTACAAAGAAATTAAAACTAAACCAATACAAAATAAAAGAAAACAAATATAAAAACCCTAGGCTAAATAAAATTAAATCTCCCTTTTCTTCTTAGCCCTTAAAGTAAAAATGGTCGGCCCATTCTTTAGCCCACTCTTATTTCATTTGCACCCGATCCTCTTTGGTCCTCTGGAGATTGAAAATGGCGGCCGTAAGATACTAGGGTTTTCTTCAAATCCCTAAATCGATCTGTGTTTGTTTACTCGATAGAAAGATGGATCTCTGAAGGTATAACTCGTGTTGCCTGAACGTCGATTTGGTTTGAGCAATCCCTTTCTGTCTGACGATCGAAAACTTTGTGAGTATTTACTGGTTTAAAAATTTAGCTCTCAAATTGATTTCTGGTTTTTCGATGATGGCTTGCCAGTGATGAATGGTTGTGTTTATAGGATTATAAAATCCGATAATTACTCTGATTTCGTTATATGGCTTGATTTGAATTCTGCGTGTTTTCCTCTTTTGATTTTAATCACCTCGGCATAGAAAACAAAATGAATTTGCTGAACCTAGACTTGATTCTTCCCTTGAATGAATCCATACTTGACTTGATTTCAAATTGTTTCCCTTTTTCACCTGAGTACTGAATGATTTACAGAAGGAAATGATTCGATTTTCTGCAAATTAATTGTCCCACAAAAATGCTTGCCAAATATGTTCTGCCGTGAGTAAAAACTGGAATCAATTAAAAAAGATTTCAAAAGTATTTCACTGGTTTCTGAAAATCATTTGCCATATATGCTCCATGACTGAAATCTGAAACTGCTGCCTTGAATTTCTTGTGTAATAACCATGATTTGTTGCCGAGAATCCCATCTTTGATTTCCAAAAAAAATTGTGTATTTGGAAATGTTTGTGAACTCATTCTTGCCATGAAAATGTTTGCTGAGATTATACATTAAACACTTGCCAAATATGAAGTTTCTGGAAATGAATCTTGCCCGAATTTTGTTTGATACTTTCTGAGAGAGTAATTGATTTATATCTTACCAAACATGGAATTGTGATTTGTCCAGAAAGAACTTTGCCATAGGATCTGTGAGTTTTCATTTTGTTCTCATGAAATAGTCAAGTGATTTCTTGCCGAGTTTAATCCTTGCTTAGTCACTATTCCAAAACTGATTTAATCCGATGCTTTAATTGTTTCATTACTCCATGCATTTGAACCTCTGTAATTAATTTCTGAATGATTTCTTGCCTAGTATAGACAGATTATTCCTGGACAACTCGAACTTTGGCAAATCATAATTTCAATTTTCACAAATAACAATTTGTCAAATCTAATACTTGCCATCTTCTGATTTTTCTGGAATCATAATTAAAAGTTTTTATGTTGTGCTCATGCTTGCTTAAATTAGAGTCCACCTGATTTTGCTTGATCTGAAGTTAAACCTTGACATTTGCTGAAATACACTCTGTCTTGTGTTATGAGTCTGCTTTTAATTTTGCATGTATGCTGCACCATTTGTTTGTAGCTGCTTCAACAACATTTTGTACCAGTCTTGTATTTGTTGCGCATGAACCTAGACTTCAAAATGACTTGCATTGTACTGTTGTGTCTCCATCAGTTTGATTCACATGTGATATATGTGCTGTACAATTACTGTCTTGATCATTGATTGAGCTGAAGTGATCCATGCTGTCTTGGTTGTGTATATGTATGACTGTGTACACGACACTACCTCTTGTACATGTACCTTGAACTGCTGCTTTGCCTTGTTGAACCATATTGTATATGCTGACCTGAAATGAACTTGTTGCACCCTAAATGTGCTGCTTCCATGTACTTCACCCTGCTTGAACATCATGCTTCATATGTCCATGTAATCTTAATATTTTTCTCTTGTATATGAAGAGCTTGACCATGCTGTGTCCATTTTTCTTGCTGTCTTGCCAAACATTTGACGTCACTTTGGCTCGACCATATATACCTGTCATGTACACTAATGTATACTGCATCTATTTGTTGTCATTCACCATGTATTGTAATTTCACCATTCCTTTGTGCTTCAACCAATTTGCTGTGTTGACCATGCTGAATCAAACTAATTTGACTTTGTTGACTTGTACTCGGCTCCATGTGCTTAAACACTTTATGTTGGCTTTGCTTTTGTTGAAACTGTTTTTGTGCACTTTGTTTGAATTTTGAGCTGTTTTGTCTTTAGCTCGGCCATTGATGTTTTTCTTTGCTGTTTGACTTTACATTGAGTTGTGTTTGACTTTATTTTCATATGCACTGAGTCGAGAAGGTCCACGTGGCTACTCCTCAGTTGCACACTGAATTGGCGTGGCAGTGCACACGTGTATATCTATACACGTGTGTATATGCAGTCATTCAGAAAATTTCCTGTCCCTGTACATATACAAACTGTCTGCTAGACACAGATGAATCAGATCAAGTCATGAAAAATGATGAGAAACACACCAGAAAAACTGAGGCAAATATTTTTTTAAAAAAAATAAAAAAATATTTGCATGTGTATAGTTTTTATTTCTATTGCAATGTACTGTGTGTGTGTGTGTTTCTGTGTATGACAGGTGTAGATGACTGGACTGACAGAGATAGCTGTGAAGACTGAAGACAAGAAAAAAAGAAGAAGATAGGAACACATAGTGTTAGTGTATATATGTAAATATGAGTGTTGAGACTGAATGTATGTATAAAAAGAGTGACTGACTTAATCTGTAATGAGGAGCTGTATATATGAAATCTGATATGGCATGAAGTGTAATACAGAGATGAACAAATAGTGGAGTATAAAATTTGTACTGTTTGATATTGAAATAAAATATTCTATTCAAATAAAATACTGTGAATATTTAAATTTCTGTACAGTTGTATTTTATTTAAATATAAATATTATATTCCAGTCTGTGATGTACAATAACAGTACAATATCAAACACATTAAAATAATATTTATTTGGTTGTTATCATCAAACAAAAATCATATAATTGTGTATACAACACCGTTATATACAACATGGATGGCTATTGGAATGCAGTCTATAATGCAAACATTGTGTTGAGAAAGTTTATAATGTTTCAGTTTCTTTAGTTATACGTTAAGGCATTGTAGGTGTACGTGCACCCTATATAAATACCTGTAAATACTCTCTTAAAGCTGGATTCGTTGAATCATCTTCTAATGTGAAATATATCTTGATTTGAATCATGGTATCAAAGCCCCACTACCAAACGGTTTTCAAACAAATCCAGATATGAAATTCTAGACCTATTCAAATCAGATCCTTCTTTTTATCCTCATCATAATTCGAATTATGGTAAACGGCAGTGAATCACAATTGAGATATGGTTCAATTCGCACTGAAAATGCTTCTCTCACTCCAACCTCAAAATATCTTGAAGAAGCATTAAATCAATCTCCAATCCTTAAACTTAGCTAATCGCTGTAACCCTAGATGAAGATAATTTTTTGTTATGGAAATTTCAGATCGAGACAACGATCTGTGGTTATGGACTGCAGAAGTTTATTGAAGAGACTACTACAATACCACCTCAATTCATCATAGGAGAAGATGGAAAATTGAAATTAAATATTGAGTCTCAGGTATATCATCGGCAGGATAGTTTATTATGCTCATGGATTCTTTCATCAATTAGCACCAGTCTGCTTTCGAAAGTCATAGGCTGCAAGACATCGTTGGAGTTATGGAACTCTATACCCCATAATTTTAGTTCACAGGCTACAACAAGAATTATGAGCTATAAGTGGCAGTTGATGAATGTTAAGCGAGACAACATGGATGTAAGAGAGTATCTGAGTAAGATATAAAATTTGTGTAACTTGCTGGAATCATCAGGCCATAAAGTAAGTGAGACAGAGCATGTACTTAGTATTTTGAACGGACAGGGATATGAAATTGAGGCCGTTGTGGCAGTGATAACATCAAAGGAAACAACACTAACGGTACAGTATGTTAGCTCAGTGTTATTGAGTCACGAAGGAAGGATGGAGCAAAGGAATAGCACAAATCAGGAGTTCTCCATCAACTATGCAGTGAATTCAAAAATTCAGCAGCATAATACCAGATCCGAGTCACTAAACAACAACTATGACAATCAGGTGGAAAGAGGTAATCCTATATATGGGAGAAGAGGAGCTAATGGCATAGGAAGAGGAAGATTCAATGGTAGTCGACCAAAGTGCCAGATCTGTGAGTAGCTTGGTCACACAGCGGTGAGATGTTACTTAAGGTTCGATTCCAGTTACACTAGTAATAAGCAGATCTCTCCAAGTTATAATGTGACAAAACCTTATCCCTACAATGTCAATCTAAGCCAAGTACAAGGAAATGCAGTTCACAACACAAGAAGCCAGAGATCACAGATCGGACAACAAGAACCTCTAGCCAAGGATATAGACATTGTGGATGAAGCCTGGTTCCCAGATTTAGGCGCAACTCACCACGTGACCAGCAATCTTCGAAGTTTGAATATAGGAGGATCTACTTACAAAGGTAAAATCTCAATTCATATGGGTAATGGTACACCACTTAATATTACACATGTAGGACATGCTCAGTTTGGTTCATGTAGCAGGAATAAAATGTTATTGCTAAGAAATATACTACGAGTACCTCAAATAAAAAAGAATTTGATATGTGTCTCTCAATTTGCTAATGATAATAACATTTTCTTTGAATTTCATCATAATGTATGTTTGGTTAAGGATGAATTGAATGGAGAAACTATACTATAGGGGAGGTTGCATGATGGACTATACAGGTTCGATCTCAAGGCTGATGAGAATGTTAATAGGAAAATGGTATGTTACAATATAGTAAATAATGATGTAAAAGATGAATATGATGTGTAGCACAAGAAACTTGGTCATCCGAACGTAATTGTGATGAAAATGATATTGGATAATGAGATTTTGATGTATTTAAATCACATAACATCTTACCTATGTAGTCAATGCCAATTAGGCAAGAATCACAAACTACTGTTTTCTTTGTCCAAGACTATAAGTCATAAGCCGCTTGAATTAGATGAATGTGATCTCTGGGGTCCATGTAATGACCCACTTTTTTTATACAGTTTAAGCCAACGTCTAACAACCCATGTCAAATCAAATTGCACATAAAAGAAGATAGATAGGAGAAAGAATTTAGAAGGTGAGATAAGAAAGAAATTAATATTAGAATAGAAGAAGTAGAAGATTCAACACAACACCGAGTCACACATCGCAACGGAACAAAATATAATGTATAAATAAATATTTATTAAGGGCTTGTAATAAAACTTACAATCATCAGAGTACAACACCACATATGGACAGTTATATTAATCTGTCCTCTTATACAACACACAGCGAAAAACACACTAAATATATGTCATACGCGTGAACTCTTCTAGCTAATTTCTACATTGCATCCGATAACCTGAACCAGAAAAACCCAGTATAACCCGAGCATTACAAAAGCCGAATCAGTCTGATGAACCAGAGTGAGAGACCCACAAAGTATATAAGCAACATCCAACTTGATTTCAACGTTCAAATTCTTTTGAAAGAAAAGGGTAATCGTAAGACCAAATCCACATATAAATACGGACGGTTTTTACCTTATGATAACCCAAAACATTTTGAAATCATATATCAATTTTGATATTATAATACTGTCCAAATACAAATAAATAACAATCAAGTAGAAAGCTTGCATCTTACGCTCTACATACATAGTATACAATCAAAACTGCAGGCACTTATTGGAGAACGGATTTCCATGGAAAGGTGTGGGAAACCACCTTCCCGACAGTGTATCTCTAGAGAGGAATACACCGGGTTCAACAAGACCATCTTGCACCCCAGGCTAAACATGACTGATTATTCATTTCACTTGAATGTTCCGAGTATATTGTCACCTACGGTTGCTAGCAACATAACCATTCCCGGGAGATACAGAAGCAAGAAAAAGAAAAAATATGAATATCCTATAGATGGTGACAATACACCATAATGGGAGCGACCCACATAGCCATGCAACCTACCCTATTTTATACCATTTTCTGATTGATGAGGCGTGAGGTTTAAATCTTTTTTTTAGAACATCTAGGCACCATTCACTTTGAATGCCACATCCTCGTATCCGCCAAATATCACTAATTGACGTCCACAAAAATACTCTAGTTGTTAAGCTAAGAGAAGTGCCCTTCTCCGCCACCAACTATGGAATGTTTGACGAAATCAATGTACGCGATCCCTTTGGAAATACTCTGTCAGACATCCATCCATACAAGTCATCTAGGAACAAGATGAACCAAAGGCACCCTCCTACCACATCCTATGTATCACCCTATAGATTAATAGCGAGCAATCTTTGCAATCTGTCGATTCCAACCATGACAGAATCACAGTGTATCTCTGATTGCAAGTCAGAGATTTTAAGTAATTCTTCCACTTTATGAAGATCAACGGTCTTCAATGCTCTAATTCGATCATCATCTGATATCTTCAATAGTAACTTATTAGTTGGTCGGAATGGTTTCCGAATATAAATTAGATCCCGATCTTTCCATTCCAAAAATCGTTTAGGTTAGATTTTGATAGTCGGTTATTTAACAATCAAAATAAACAACCATTCAGTCATGGAAAATAGAACAAGTTCACTGGTTCAGTACTTAGCATCACTTGGCCTTTTAATTCTTCATACGTTAAATCTCCAAATATTTATAAACACAATTTTTTACTTCCTATCTCAAAAATACTGTTATACTCAAAACATTCTTATTCAGCTTAAAACATTTCAAACTTCATTTTATAATGCCGTTCATCGAAATTCTAATCTTTATTTCTCTCGACCACTCTCGTTTCTAAACTAATATAATTCTTGGCTAATCATGAAGTCATTTAAGTTGGGGTATTTTAGTTCCTCTCAGACCTTGAGTCAACAACATTTTATCTTCAAAATCGGTAGAAGTTTATCAACAAAATCTCATTTCACTAATTATTCCACATATTCCATTTACTACCCGTTTCAAAACACGATTTTAATATCATATTCTCTCTTGGAAATCTTACTTCAATCTTAACACATTTTCTTAATTTAATTATTAAGTAAACCGTTATTTAATCTTCTCTATTACTTAAACAATCATTTAAAACATTATATAGAAATCCTAATTCTATTATAAATATAATTCCTTTATAAACTTCTGATAAGTTTATTTCAAACCCATTTGGTTATATATTTCGATAAACCTTTTCCTCTTATTTAATATAGTAAACTTATATCGCTTCTTAATAACTTAACCCGCATCACTACTTTAATTCAACCTTGGGTTTTCGTTTCGATTTCCATTTCATACCTTCATTAGTTACTAACCGTAATTCGGTTAAAAATAATTGCCTAAGTATCAACCCCAAAGGATGAAACCAATATCAGATCAATACTAAGAAAATTATTAACTCATCCGATCCTAGTTAGGTTCCAATTCTTCAATTTTCATATCTTGGATTTATTTCATTCACAACCCATAATTCGTTCCCTTAATATCTTTAATAAAAACTTGGGTTGTATAACAACTTCGTTCAACTTGAATTTTATAAAATCCAATTAAATAGAATTTTAATAAGAACTAAATTTAAACTTCAATTCAAACTTAACTTGTATTGCTATTAATGTAATTCACTTAAAACCATTATCTAGTTATAAACCGACCTTATATTTCCACAAACCTCCATTAATACAGTTTAAATCCCAAGATTTCCAGTTTGACTATTAATTAATAATAACCAAATATCAACATTTATTAAAAATAAATGGTATACCTCACCATTAACTACTGTTAAATTAATAACTAATTTAATATTCAATTTAGGTTAACTCAGTTGACTCGATCAACTCAAGACATGAATAATTCGTTAATCAAATCCAGTTCGTCTTTCCACTTAAATTAATTAAAAATATATTTAATTCAAATCAATTTCATTTACTTTGATTATTACTATTAAAATAATAATCACTTTCAATATAATTCCATTTGTTTCTATAATCTTAAAAACCTAAGAATTTTCATTATAAAACCATTCAATAATTTACCTTAAAACTTAAAACTTTCAAAATAATATATTTTAAAATCCATCCTCAGTTATAAATAAATTTATAACATCATTTCTATCAGTTTTACCTGACGATAAATCCATTCTTTAAAACAATGCATATTCGGAACATCTGCTATTAATTCCTCAACCAATATTACCCATTGGTTAATAACAAACAATGTTGAATTTGGATTCAACCATCGATAATCAAGTCAATAATCCAATCATGTTCGTCAAATAATTCATATAATAATAATATGAAAATAAACAATAAATTTGAGGATCCCAGTTGGATCCCTCGATCATGTATTTCTCTACATCCAAATAGGTTACCACAAATAAAACAATCCATATGATTACAAAAAACATGAATAATTAATCCAACTGATAACAGTCGACTAATAATAACAATTCAAGCAACCCAATTTAATTTAAATATGTTTATATTATTATAAACTTAATCAACAAGGTAAGTTACCTCAATTGGAAATAATCATTAAAAACAACGATCAACATTCGATTAAATTAAACAAACGTTTAATTTAAATCAGTTATATAAAAGTATTCAGCATATATTCAGACAATCAACAAATCATCCAACCAATTTAAAACAAAGCACACAAATAATAACCCGACTTATATAAAAATATAAGTGAGATAACTGAGTCAGTTAAACTCACCCTCATTTCCATTTGATGTTAAAACGATTCGATTTAATTAAATTAAACATGCATTTAATTGAAAACCCCAACTGCTTCCATTAGCAACCAAACTAGCTCCATCGTCTTGTACTCATTGATATGGTTCCAGTGTTTCTGGTCTCATCGAATTCTATTAACATAGGAGTACATTACAAATAATATGATCATTTTTTTATTTAAACAATAAAATTTATTTAAATATTTAATTAATCAACTAATTTAAAGGCCATATTAATTATTGGGTTGTATAAATAGGCATGTCCAATGCATGGTTAGGCACATAGAAATCGTTAAATTAAATCACATAATATAAAATAGCAGGCCATGTTTGAAATACAGTTAAGCATAATTAAACCTTAATTAGGCTTTAAATATAGACAAAATTTGTAAATTGTTCATCTCGAAGAAAAATAGACCGATATAGATACATATGTAGTAATGAGACGGAGTAGATCTCTGCACGTATAAACATCTACACGTTTAAATAGAGGAGGCTAGCATTCTAGCTTCTATGTAAACCACGTACTGGTTAGTTCCAAAAAAAGATCTATTTACATTAATTAGGCATATATAGGCATACTTTATTACACTTGAGCATGTTAAATTACAAACTGGGCACCTGTAAACCTTATTACTATATTGACCACGTTAAATATATATGATCAGGTACTTGTTAATCATAATTAGGCACTTATAAAATTTAATTAGGCATGTTGAATTAAAATTCAGAATACTCGAAAGTATACCTAGCAGCCATGCAACCGTTCAACCTTCTTCTTTCCTTCAATTCAAAAGTTGCTCCTCTCTTCCCTTTTTCTTTCAAATGTTACGAAAGCCCAGCCCAACAATTTTTCACTTCAACACACTACTTCCTAACCCGTCTCCTCCATTTGAATGAAAACCATGACTACATGTAATTCATTTTGATTCCTTTTTTATTCCTCACGTCCTTTCTTTCATCCTTCCCGACTTCTTATTCGAAAACTACCCACTCTTTCTTTTCTCGAAACCACCTCCTACTGCCTTTTCACCAAATACGCCCCTCCAGTTCATTCAACACAGTCTCACGTTCCTGCCTTCGTTCACATCATCTTTACCACATCTCACGGAAAACCCATGTTCTCACCTGCTTCGTACCCAAAGATCACGCAACACTCACCGTCATGTTGCTCCATTAAATTCCATTCGAACGTGACTGCCTACACCAGAGAACGAGCCAAAAAGGCCTGAAACCCACGCATGAATACACGACGACTGCGTTGTTCACCTATCACCGGAACACCCACGACTTCTTATTAAGAGAAACTTGCATTTTCTTCATTGTGGAACGAAGGAAAAGTAGGAAAGGAAGCAGATGTTTATTTATAGTAGTGTCACCGTGGGCAATAAGTTGTTTAACATAGGTACCCAAAAAGCTATAGAGTAGTTGTGCTTATTCAGAAACGTGAGGCTCAAGGTTTTGAAATGAATTAGTGCCCAAGGAAAAATAAAGTTTGGGACGCAAGTAAAGCAAAAGATTGGGATGTAAGGAAGGAATAAATTTGAGGCGCAAGGCAATTGATACGACCCACAGAAGGTAATATGTAGTAGGAAAGTCAATTAAATTAAATATAATATATAAATTATTATACCCATTATGTTGCGACTGATGTCTAATTTTGTATGGCTGCCCATCAACCCCAAAAATAATGAAACTAGACACAATGCTATGTCTTGACGTTTCAGATCCAATAGAATTAATTTTGTTGAATTCAGACTCCTTTTGTATAACGACATTCTTTTAGTTCCAATTATATTCGTCGGTTCACATTTATTTTTCTCCTACTGACAAAACAACGCCGATTGGCTCCAAACTGGAAATCTAACAATAACTAGCGATACGTATTAACATTTGTTTCGTCGAAAACAGATGTTGTTTGGAAAACGGCTATTCTTAAGGCTCATATAATACCGATATAATATTAAATAAATTCTGAGACCATAAAATAAATTATTATCACCGAATATATCCAAACAAAATAATAAATCACTACGAATTAACCAGTATTGTATTATAACTCAACATTTTTTAGTTTCATCGATAATCAATATTCAAATTATACCAAAAATCCTTTTAAATATATTAAATTAACATTATTGTTTATAAATGATTTTATAGCGACAATTTGAAAATTTGATATAGCCATAACTAACAATATATAAGATGAAATTCCAATTTTTCCCCTTCTTAGAAAATTATTATCAAACAAATTCTAACATTTCTTGTTTTACAGAATTCCGACTTAAAATGGATTCTGTATATTCAAATGAAGTTCAAAACTCAATATTACGAACTACCGCGCCTTTACAAGTTCGATTTAAATTATAAATATAAAAATAAATGTTCAATCATTGTTTAATAAATGAATTAAATATTAAACCAATAAATATTTCTAAAATAATAATTAAAACAAGTTTAAATATTCGAATTCAAACGATCGAAAAATCTGGGTCGTTACATTCTTCCCCCTTAATAGAATTTCGTCTTCGAAATTACTAAGTTAAGAAGAATGCTCCAAACCCAATTATATTCAAAATAATTATTTTACAATTAACTTCAAAAATATTTCTAAGTTTTAGAAATATACGAAAATTCTGCTAGCATCTCCTCTGCATGGCTTGATCAGAATAACCACAGTCGCCACTCTGGGCGTCACATCGATTAAAATAGAATAAAAGCCAAGCGGCTACCTATCTCAGGGATATAAAATCAAACACCCAATCAATATATTAAGGTTTACCTATTTGTTAAGCAATCAACTCCAAGAACCCAGCAAAGTAACTAACAACTCTATCTCCTGCCAACCTGTACTTAACTTAAATTTTCCATGCAATAACAAATACAAGATTAAATCACTTAATTTCATTTCAAATTTGATTCCATTCAAATTTATTTTATTAGAATTCATTCTCTTGGATTTTAATTCGTTCAACTCTTGATGAATTTTTATTCGACCAATCTATTATCTAGTGAACAACTATCATCATCAACATAACCCAAACCAATTGAATTTATATCCAATTAACTAATTAATCTTCCAATTATTTCACCTTCCACCTTTTGATTTTCATTTAACTTAGCTTTAAGTTAAATCCCGAATCCGTTAATTCCATATTAAAATTTTCATTCACAAACTCTTTGTGCAATCCTCCTCGGTTATATTAAACTATTTAAATCTCCATTTGTATTCTATTCAAATCAATCAAATAAACCCATATCAATAATTTGATAAAATTATTTCTTTTCTATATAAGAATATAATTGTGATGGAAAGGAATCTCGCTCGATCCGAACCAGTCGCTAAACCGACCCAGACCGTTCGAAACGCCCTATCGTTTGAGAACATGACAAAACAGAACGCAGACGGAAGAACATTTCATTGTATATTACAATAATGCATCAGATTACAAGAATATACACAGTATAAATGAATATTATACAACACAGATTATCAGAGATTACAATAAATTACATAGCAGCGGAAAATAATACAATACACAACTAGAAGAGATATACGAATACAAAGCTTTACGAATATCGTTCCAGCGGTAAACCAGGATCCTGTGAATATAAATCTGCAAAACCAAAACTACTAGCTGCCCGTGTCAAAATAAGGGCACCCAGAGTTTAGGTTAAAACAATAAACTCCAGGTCAGTCATGTGACTGGTGTGAGAACTAAAACAGTTATAAATCTTTATTTTTAAAGTTAGGTAAATCAAGGGACCACGCCGTATAACACGGAACGGGTTTCCTCCCAAGAATACCAGTGCATAAAACAAACAACGCAATGCTAAATAAAGAAAAATGAAGCTGTTATAAGACCCAGGTCCTATCACACAATGCAACGCAAGCCGGGGGATAGGGTTTTCCCTTATAACAGCCAAAGAATGCTTGATACGTTTAAAACAAATCATTTGATACAATTATAAGTTCATAGTGTATAAAACAACTTCAAATCATAAGTATCAATCATAGGCGGCACGGGTACCATATATCATGTCGCCATACTAGTTCTACAATTAAAACCGCAAATGTCACGTATTTGGAAATTGGATTTCCGTCTATGAACCGAGGCTACGGATCGTCCTCTTCCGATTCGAGACTCTCTAGCCCGAGCCTCAGGCAAGTACTCAGTCAAGCCTTGGAGCGACAGGGCTGGTCCACCGATGTGGATTAAACTTAAACCCTGAACATGCGTTCCCCCGCCCTATGGGGCGTAAATGAGCCAACGAATGACTCCATCGGACCCGGATCGTCCGATCAAACCGAGGCGCCTCGCAACAGCAACAATCACATAAGTCAAACTCGTCAGGGCGTGTAAAACCACTGACGCCACTTCTAACTAGAAAGAAACGCATGCCCTCCCTGAGGTCCGTCTCCCGTTTTTGGTTCATACCGGGTGTGAAACTCGCGAAGTAAACGTTACACAAAGCTATGCCACACAGGCCGTGCTTTGATCGTCACCACAAGACTTTGCTTTTCAACAGAAGCCTTGATCATTTGCATCTTAGGCATGCCACACAGGCAATTCACTCCATGCGTTTGATATCCATCAACATATAACCCCTGAGCTCGTACGTCTCAGAGAAGGGCGTTAAGCAAGAGAATAAATTCTCCGCCGCCAAACAGATATATATTTAATAGAGATCAATCACACGGACTAAAATCCAATGTCAGACACACAGTCCATTTACAAGTCCGTTCTGGGTCTGAACGAAACCGGAGGTACCTAGTACCCCGCATATCCATCGATCTCCAAGCACGTCTGGACGATCACCAACTGTTTCCATCTTCTTGGGTGTACAGCCCAATCAAGATCATCAGTAATTACCCAAACGACGTGAAGACCTCCGGTCTTCGACCATCGTCTTCATCTTCGACTTATCGTCGTATCAGTTATTCAGAATGGGATAAACCCGGTCTTCCCGAATAACTCGCGTATATTTTAAATAAGTGTTACACAAACACAACATACGCCTCATTCCAATTCATCAGTCACTAACCGTAAATTAATCAAGAGAATAATTCCCCAAATATTAACCTCGAAGGCCGAAACCAACATCAGATCAATATCCGGAAAACCATTCTGCTCGGCTAACCGACAGTTAGTTTCTAAATTTCACATTCATAGGGAGAGGTTCTCATTAATTTTATCAAAGATAAATTCCTTAAAATTTATTCTTTAATCTACTTTTTAATATCAATTCAAACTAGTCGGGATTAACGAACTTTACCGAAGTAATCATTTGTTTTAATTTCCCAATCCCAACCTATTCATCCCATGAAGTAAAACTGGTTATACTTCATATCTAACATCACGGTGTTATCGGTAAATTCAATTACCATTTCACGTTTAAATCTAATTAAAGATTTAACTATCGCCTGGAGCAAAACTGGTGATACTCCATTCTCGATCATTTCAATCTAATTAAAGATTCATTAAAACTCCACTTAGTTTTAATCGTCAACTGGGTTAAAGAATCAGTGTCATTTAAAACACGGTTCACGATAAACCCAAAACCACATTCCATTAATTATCGGGTTAAAGAACGAGTGTTATTTTAAACACTGTCCACGATAAACCCAAAAATCAATATCAATTCAATTAAATATTATTTAATTGGTACACTTCATTAAATCCAAATAAAAAGATTTAATCTTTTCTCAACTGGGTTCAAGAACAGTGTTAGTCAAGACGCCATTCACGACAAACCCAAATCACATTTGATATTAAATACAAGGCTCTGAATAGAAAATATATCGGCTTATATTCAATATCAAATTCTATGACCAACAGATATCGTATTGGAAATAACGATATATATATCTATATCTTTCAAATTTCCATAACAACATCTGTATAATGACGAATTCCAACATCGAAATATTCCGAAGACTATTTCGATTCAAATCCACTCCAATGCAATCATTGGAAATTCTGGTTATTTTCAAAACCATTTCAAATTCAATTTATTTATTTAAAAATAAATAGAATTATAATTCTAGTTCAAAACTAGTTCATTTCGATAAAAATCTATTTTTTTATCTTTTCAAATATGGAGTCTTTCATCCCAATTCTTCCCAAATCATTTCTTAAGATTTTACACAAATTATTACTATTTTTAATAATTTTATCAAGGCCTGTACAGTCGATTTCCATCAACGACCATCGAACTGCACTTACAACGACCTTTTCCAAATTTGATTTGGACATAATTCCAAATCCAACCATTAGATTTCAAATTTCTAATATTCTTTAGAAAGCTCTTTTCGATACGAACCCAACGGTTCCAGTTTTAGGAGAATCCGACGGTCGGATCTCCCGTAATATCCGTTCGAAGTCAATGGTCGAAATTCGTGAACTGCCGCGGCGCGGCGCGTTCCATTCAGGCCAATATATTATATATATATTATATATAATATATACTTCGTCGATTTCCCTTCGAAACGAATTTTATAAATCATTTTAAATTCATTTTCAAAACGGTTTCAACTTTATATTCAGTTTCAAATCAAAATTGAATATTCCAATTTAAATTCATTTTAAATTCATTTCAAATTGATTTCAATTCAAATTGATTTTTAATTCAATTTCAGTTCGTTTTCAATTCAATTCAATTTCAATTCGAATTCATTTATATTCAATTTAAATTCGAATTCATTTCTATTCAATTTCAATTCGAATTCGTTTATATTCAATTTCAATTCGAATTTATTTATATTCAATTTCCTTTTCAAAATATCAGATTTTGAAATCACTTTCGATATTCATTATAAAATGAATAAAATCGATATAAATATTGTCCACGTCAAAATGGCGTCAATATAATCAATATGGCTTCATATATTCCTATTTTCAAATATTCTATTTCAAATATTTCTTTTTCAAATATTTCTATTTTAAAACTGGAATGAGGCCCAATCAATTACCATATAATGTTAATTATATGGATTTTCTACAACACATGTATATATCAACAACGATGAATAATCAACCATCATCCAAAGTGCATTCTACACTGTATAAGCATCAAATATAAATATTCAACGCTTATAACAGCCTATCAATCAATCGATTGACATACAACTAAACAATCGGGATTAGTGTACGTCAAATATCATCCCAATACCCGTGTGGGGTTTCAAACAATCAAACACAGATTTTATTTGTGCAGTTGGGCGATGTGTAAAATTTATCGTCCCAATCAATGTCCTTCAAATAGGTGTACATAAACAAACCGTCCGGTTTGTAAATGAATATTTATTTATTCACATTCACGTTAAAAATTATATTTTTATCGATCAAACTATTTTATTCAACCTATGAATATTCTATTCGGTTCATTTATTAAATAAAATGTTATCTTTATTTTTCTAACTTATTTTTAGAAAATTTCGGCGGCATAACGGCACGATACTAGAAACGGGACAAGGCCTAGCCTTATCCCCGGTCTAGTGAAGGCCCACGCCATTCACACATCAATCAAATCAATTTCATTTCACCAAACAATTTAATTCAAACCAAATAATCTAACCAACTACACAACCAAACAATTAAACAAACAAGCCATCCATGGTCTGTGGATGACGGGTGTCGGGTGCTACTAAACACCGTCTGCATCCTAGTATATATATATAACTAGAAAAAGAGATTTTGAGTGAGAAGTTCTCACCGATAGCTATCCTAACTCCACGACACTTCTAATGCAGGAAATCTTCACTGTTCTCGTCTCTTATCACTTTCTTTGCCCGTAGCCACTACATATATAAAAATCGAATTTTTACTTCGCTATTCAATATATAAAAATCGAATTTTTACTTCGCTATTCAATATATAAAAATCGAATTTTTACTTCGCTATTCAATGTATAAAAATCGAATTTTTACTTCGCTATTCCATATATAAAAATCGAATTTTTACTTCGCTATTCAATATATAAAAATCGAATTTTTACTTCGCTATTCAATATATAAAAATCGAATTTTTACTTCGCTATTCAATATATAAAAATCGAATTTTTACTTCGCTAAAACCATATTCTTTTCTAACAAGAATGTAATCTTTTTCTTTCCCATCGTATTGTCTAAACAAAATCAAATCTTTTTCCCATGACATTTTCTATAAAGATCTTATTTTTAAAACGATTTTATTTCTATAAAGATCATATTTTAAAATGATTTTATTTACATAAAAAAATAAATTCTTTTTATACATGCTATATATATAATAAAACCCAATTTTTGTTAACGCTTGTTCATAACGAAAATCAGATTTTTAAAATGTTATTTATACTAAAACTGAAAATTTAAACAAATGTTTAAATAAAAATTAAAAAACTCACTGCGTTACATGCTGGGGTTGGAGGAGACTCGAGGGAGTGGCTGGAAGCGGCGCCGGAGCTTCAGGGGGGTTTCGGTTTGGGGATTCGCGGTCGGGGGGGGGGGTCAATCAGAGGCAGAGGGTGGCGCGGAGGGGGCCTGGAGGTGGTGCGATTAACGAGAAAGGGGGGCGATTTTCAGAGAGAGAGGGAGCGAGAGCAGAGGGAAGGAGGAGGCTGAGGTCGGAGGGTGCGTTCGTCGACGAGGTGGTGGAGGCGACGACGTCGGTCGGGGGGGTCATCGATGAAGGCGGCGCGGTTTCCTCCCCCCTTTTTATTTTATTTTATTTCTTAAATGAATCGATCCAGGAAAGGAGGAGGGGTTGACTAAGTGGGAATAAGGAGAATTATATATTTTAATTTAATTTATTTTATTTTAAAATCCTCATAAAGTAACCTTTTACAGCGAACTCAAAATCGATCCCACCGACTGTCGCCCCTAGCTAATTACCCCCATCCCGAACACAATGGGACATGATACGTAAGCCAATTCGGCCGTTACGACCAGTTTTCGTCAGAATCAACATATAATTCTATATATTGAATTTGAACGCACATTTCTATTTACTGGGGTCACATACGAACTCTAAAAATTGCAGAAAAATATTTTCTAGCTTCGTATTGACGATACAGTCCTAACAAAACTAGTTTCGTCGAATTCTGAGACCGTTGGAAAAATGGCCATTTTCCAGTCGATTAAAATCAACTGAAACTGGTCAAACGCGTTTTCCTTTGCCACGCTCACATATTGATTCGAAAAATTATGAAATTTGGAATCTAGCAATAACTTTACAACACGGATCCAACAAAAGTGGTTTCGTCGAAATCCGAGGTCGTTTGCAAAATTTCCATTTTTAAGGGCCTGAATTCCATAGCGACTATTCAGAATTTTCAACTGGACATATCTTTTGATTCACGCTATGAAATTTTGATTTTTCGGATTCGTTGGAAAGATATTCTCTATTAGATTCCATTATTTTTGGTTTCACTAAAATCCGGATTGTTTTGCACCCGGTACGTTCAATTGAAGTTTGAAATCGAATTATCGAACTACCGCGCCATTTTCAATTCCTTTTATAAATATAAATAAATATTTATATTCTATCGTCGATCTATATAATATATACGATTGAATTTTATTCGAAAGAAATTTCTCGTCGACATTATTTAAAATAATTCATTTTAAATAATCAAATTTCACTAAAATTGCCGAAATAAAAATTTTTAAACTGGCCCAGATTTTCGGGTTGTTACAATCTCCCCCACTTAAAACTTTTCGTCCCCGAAAAGGAACAAAGTCGAAAGTGGTTTGACTAATCAACTCTACGTTCGATCTGGCTTCCATTCTCCAACTTTTCAGTTTCTGAGAATTTTCAAATTCTTCAAAAATTTGCCTAACACCCTAAGTTTTCGAAAAATTTCGCCATAACCTCCCCTGCACCGGGGGCCACGGGAAAATCCCGAAATTGCCATACAGGCCTTCTGATCTCAAAAAGAAAAAGAAAAAGCCAAGCAGCTAGCCAATAGGCTCATAAAATCATCATCACCCAAACAAAACAGTAAATTATGTAGTAAACATGTACCTATTTGTCGGGCAAACAAATTTTATTCTCTGCTCTAGCCTCCTTGCTATGACCTGTTCAATATAAGTACAAGTATATGCAAGCAAATGCGACCAATTTTCAATATAACCCACTATTTGATACAATTAGGCGTAATGGTTCAAAATTGTCAAACAAATAAACAAACAACACAATCATCAATCAATTAGTGGATTAGAGTTTTCAAATTCATAACTTTGATACATATACAAAAATAACATTTTTGATGCCAAATCACAACAATAAGCCCTATCTAGTTTTGGTTCTCACACCAGTCTAATGGAGATATATAAATATCACATCTTCAAAACACGAACATAAATTCTGATGATGATCGATCAATCATCAGAACCATCTCCGGGTGTCTAGAATGTGATTCTATATCTATCCAGTATATTAAAATTTCAAATATACGTTTGCAAGGCGTATATGCAAAATCTTTATATACTGGACTGTCCAAATCACTATAAACTAAATAATCAAATACGAATAATTGATTTTAAATTTTCAAAACAAAATTGGTTTTCATTTTTCAAATATACTCTTCACACTCGTTCTAGGATACTACTGATCCTATCTCTAACGAGTCATTCCCATTGGATATTACTAACCCAATATCTGATGAATTCTTTCGTATAGTTCTAATGTGCCTTGTTCTCTGAGCTTTGTAAACCAAAGCTCTGATACCAACTGTGACGGAAAGGATTCTCGGTCGATCCGAACCAGTCGCTAAACCGACCCAGACCGTTCGAAACGCCCTATCGTTTGAGAACATGACAAAATAGAACGCAGACGGAAGAACATTTCATTGTATATTACAACAATGCATCAGATTACAAGAATATACAGAGTATAAATGAATATTATGCAACACAAATTATCAGAGATTACAATAAATTACATAGCAGCGGAAAATAATACAATACACAACTAGAAGAGATATACGGATACAAAGCTTTCCGGATATCGTTCCAGCGGTAAACCAGGATCCTGTGAATATAAATCTGCAAAACCAAAACTACTAGCTGCCCGTGTCAAAATAAGGGCACCCAGAGTTTAGGTTAAAACAATAAACTCCAGGTCAGTCATGTGACTGGTGTGAGAACTAAAACAGTTATAAATCTTTATTTTTAAAGTTAGGTAAATCAAGGGACCACGCCGTATAACACGGAACGGGTTTCCTCCCAAGAATACCAGTGCATAAAACAAACAACGCAATGCTAAATAAAGAAAAATGAAGCTGTTATAAGACCCAGGTCCTATCACACAATGCAACGCAAGCCGGGGGATAGGGTTTTCCCTTATAACAGCCAAAGAATGCTTGATACGTTTAAAACAAATCATTTGATACTATTATAAGTGCATAGTGTATAAAACAACTTCAAATCATAAGTATCAATCATAGGCGGCACGGGTACCATATATCATGTCGCCATACTAGTTCTACAATTAAAACCGCAAATGTCACGTATTTGGAAATTGGATTTCCGTCTATGAACCGAGGCTACGGATCGTCCTCTTCCGATTCGAGACTCTCTAGCCCGAGCCTCAGGCAAGTACTCAGTCAAGCCTTGGAGCGACAGGGCTGGTCCACCGATGTGGATTAAACTTAAACCCTGAACATGCGTTCCCCCGCCCTATGGGGCGTAAATGAGCCAACGAATGACTCCATCGGACCCGGATCGTCCGATCAAACCGAGGCGCCTCGCAACAGCAACAATCACATAAGTCAAACTCGTCAGGGCGTGTAAAACCACTGACGCCACTTCTAACTAGAAAGAAACGCAGGCCCTCCCTGAGGTCCGTCTCCCTTTTTGGTTCATACCGGGTGTGAAACTCGCGAAGTAAACGTTACACAAAGCTATGCCACACAGGCCGTGCTTTGATCGTCACCACAAGACTTTGCTTTTCAACAGAAGCCTTGATCATTTGCATCTTAGGCATGCCACACAGGCAATTCACTCCATGCGTTTGATATCCATCAACATATAACCCCTGAGCTCGTACGTCTCAGAGAAGGGCGTTAAGCAAGAGAATAAATTCTCCGCCGCCAAACAGATATATATTTAATAGAGATCAATCACACGGACTAAAATCCAATGTCAGACACACAGTCCATTTACAAGTCCGTTCTGGGTCTGAACGAAACCGGAGGTACCTAGTACCCCGCATATCCATCGATCTCCAAGCACGTCTGGACGATCACCAACTGTTTCCATCTTCTTGGGTGTACAGCCCAATCAAGATCATCAGTAATTACCCAAACGACGTGAAGACCTCCGGTCTTCGACCATCGTCTTCATCTTCGACTTATCGTCGTATCAGTTATTCAGAATGGGATAAACCCGGTCTTCCCGAATAACTCGCGTATATTTTAAATAAGTGTTACACAAACACAACATACGCCTCATTCCAATTCATCAGTCACTAACCGTAAATTAATCAAGAGAATAATTCCCCAAATATTAACCTCGAAGGCCGAAACCAACATCAGATCAATATCCGGAAAACCATTCTGCTCGGCTAACCGACAGTTAGTTTCTAAATTTCACATTCATAGGGAGAGGTTCTCATTAATTTTATCAAAGATAAATTCCTTAAAATTTATTCTTTAATCTACTTTTTAATATCAATTCAAACTAGTCGGGATTAACGAACTTTACCGAAGTAATCATTTGTTTTAATTTCCCAATCCCAACCTATTCATCCCATGAAGTAAAACTGGTTATACTTCATATCTAACATCACGGTGTTATCGGTAAATTCAATTACCATTTCACGTTTAAATCTAATTAAAGATTTAACTATCGCCTGGAGCAAAACTGGTGATACTCCATTCTCGATCATTTCAATCTAATTAAAGATTCATTAAAACTCCACTTAGTTTTAATCGTCAACTGGGTTAAAGAATCAGTGTCATTTAAAACACGGTTCACGATAAACCCAAAACCACATTCCATTAATTATCGGGTTAAAGAACGAGTGTTATTTTAAACACTGTCCACGATAAACCCAAAAATCAATATCAATTCAATTAAATATTATTTAATTGGTACACTTCATTAAATCCAAATAAAAAGATTTAATCTTTTCTCAACTGGGTTCAAGAACAGTGTTAGTCAAGACGCCATTCACGACAAACCCAAATCACATTTGATATTAAATACAAGGCTCTGAATAGAAAATATATCGGCTTATATTCAATATCAAATTCTATGACCAACAGATATCGTATTGGAAATAACGATATATATATCTATATCTTTCAAATTTCCATAACAACATCTGTATAATGACGAATTCCAACATCGAAATATTCCGAAGACTATTTCGATTCAAATCCACTCCAATGCAATCATTGGAAATTCTGGTTATTTTCAAAACCATTTCAAATTCAATTTATTTATTTAAAAATAAATAGAATTATAATTCTAGTTCAAAACTAGTTCATTTCGATAAAAATCTATTTTTTTTATCTTTTCAAATATGGAGTCTTTCATCCCAATTCTTCCCAAATCATTTCTTATGATTTTACACAAATTATTACTATTTTTAATAATTTTATCAAGGCCTGTGCAGTCGATTTCCATCAACGGCCATCGAACTGCACTTACAACGACCTTTTCCAAATTTGATTTGGACATAATTCCAAATCCAACTGTTAGATTTCAAATTTCTAATATTCGTTAGAAATCTCTTTTCGATACGAACCCAACGGTTCCGGTTTTAGGAGAATCCGACGGTCGGATCTCCCGTAATATCCGTTCGAAGTCAATGGTCGAAATTCGCGAACTACCGCGGCGCGGCGCGTTCCATTCAGGCCAATATATTATGTATATATTATATATAATATATACTTCGTTGATTTCCCTTCGAAACGAATTTTATAAATCGTTTTAAATTCATTTTCAAAACGGTTTCAACTTTATATTCAGTTTCAAATCAAAATTGAATATTCCAATTTAAATTCATTTTAAATTCATTTCAAATTGATTTCAATTCAAATTGATTTCTAATTCAATTTCAGTTCGTTTTCAATTCAATTCAATTTCAATTAGAATTCATTTATATTCAATTTAAATCCGAATTCATTTCTATTCAATTTCAATTCGAATTCGTTTATATTCAATTTCAATTCGAATTTATTTATATTCAATTTCCTTTTCAAAATATCAGATTTTGACATCACTTTCGATATTCATTATAAAATGAATAAAATCGATATAAATATCGTTCACGTCAAAATGGCGTCAATATAATCAATACGGCTTCATATATTCCTATTTTCAAATATTCTATTTCAAATATTTCTTTTTCAAATATTTCTATTTTAAAACTGGAATGAGGCCCAATCAATTACCATATAATGTTAATTATATGGATTTTCTACAACACATGTATATATCAACAACGATGAATAATCAACCATCATCCAAAGTGCATTCTACACTGTATAAGCATCAAATATAAATATTCAACGCTTATAACAGCCTGTCAATCAATTGATCGACATACAACTAAACAATCGGGATTAGTGTACGTCAAATGTCATCCCAATACCCGTGTGGGGTTTCAAACAATCAAACACAGATTTTATTTGTGCAGTTGGGCGATGTGTAAAATTTATCGTCCCAATCAATGTCCTTCAAATAGGTGTACATAAACAAACCGTCCGGTTTGTAAATGAATATTTATTTATTCACATTCACGTTAAAAATTATATTTTTATCGATCAAACTATTTTATTCAACCTATGAATATTCTATTCGGTTCATTTATTAAATAAAATGTTATCTTTATTTTTCTAACTTATTTTTAGAAAATTTCGGCGGCATAACGGCACGATACTAGAAACGGGACAAGGCCTAGCCTTATCCCCGGTCTAGTGAAGGCCCACGCCATTCACACATCAATCAAATCAATTTCATTTCACCAAACAATTTAATCCAAACCAAATAATCTAACCAACTACACAACCAAACAATTAAACAAACAAGTCATCCATGGTCTGTGGATGACGGGTGTCGGGTGCTACTAAACACCGTCTGCATCCTAGTATATATATATAACTAGAAAAAGAGATTTTGAGTGAGAAGTTCTCACCGATAGCTATCCTAACTCCACGACACTTCTAATGCAGGAAATCTTCACTGTTCTCGTCTCTTATCACTTTCTTTGCCCGTAGCCACTACATATATAAAAATCGAATTTTTACTTCGCTATTCAATATATAAAATCGAATTTTTACTTCGCTATTCAATATATAAAAATCGAATTTTTACTTCGCTATTCAATATATAAAAATCGAATTTTTACTTCGCTATTCCATATATAAAAATCGAATTTTTACTTCGCTATTCAATATATAAAAATCGAATTTTTACTTCGCTATTCAATATATAAAAATCGAATTTTTACTTCGCTATTCAATATATAAAAATCGAATTTTTACTTCGCTAAAACCATATTCTTTTCTAACAAGAATGTAATCTTTTTCTTTCCCATCGTATTGTCTAAACAAAATCAAATCTTTTTCCCATGACATTTTCTATAAAGATCTTATTTTTAAAACGATTTTATTTCTATAAAGATCATATTTTAAAATGATTTTATTTACATAAAAAAAATTCTTTTTATACATGCTACATATATAATAAAACCCAATTTTTGTTAACGCTTGTTCATAACGAAAACCAGATTTTTAAAACGTTATTTATACTAAAACTGAAAATTTAAACAAATGTTTAAATAAAAATTAAAAAAAAACTCACTGAGTTACATGCTGGGGTTGGAGGAGACTCGAGGGAGTGGCTGGAAGCAGCGCCGGAGCTTCAGGGGGGTTTCGGTTTGGGGATTCGCGGTCGGGGGGGGGGGGGTCAATCAGAGGCGGAGGGTGGCGCGGAGGGGGCCTGGAGGTGGTGCGATTAACGAGAAAGGGGGTGCGATGGAATCGCTGCGCGATTTTCAAAGAGAGAGGGAGCGAGAGTAGAGGGAAGGAGGAGGCTGAGGTCGGAGGGTGCGTTCGTCGACGAGGTAGTGGAGGCGACGACGTCGGTCGGGGGGGTCATCGATGAAGGCGGCGCGGTTTCCTCCCCCCTCTTTTTATTTTATTTTATTTCTGAAATGAATCGATCCAGGAAAGGAGGAGGAGGGGTTGACTAAGTGGGAATAAGGAGAATTATATATTTTAATTTAATTTATTTTATTTTAAAATCCTCATAAAGTAACTTTTTACAGCGAACTCAAAATCGAACCCACCGACTGTCGCCCCTAGCTAACTACCCCCATCCCGAACACAATGGGACATGATACGTAAGCCAATTCGGCCGTTACGACCAGTTTTCGTCAGAATCAACATATAATTCTATATATTGAATTTGAACGCACATTTCAATTTACTGGGGTCACATACGAACTCTAAAAATTGCAGAAAAATATTTTCTAGCTTCGTATTGATGATACGGTCCTAACAAAACTAGTTTCGTCGAATTCTGAGACCGTTGGAAAAATGGCCATTTTCCAGTCGATTAAAATCAACTGAAACTGGTCAAACGCGTTTTCCTTTGCCACGCTCACATATTGATTCGAAAAATTATGAAATTTGGAATCTAGCAATAACTTTACAACACGGATCCAACAAAAGTGGTTTCGTCGAAATCCGAGGTCGTTTGCAAAATTTCCATTTTTAAGGGCTTGAATTCCATAGCGACTATTCAGAATTTTCAACTGGACATATCTTTTGATTCCCGCTATGAAATTTTGATTTTTCGGATTCGTTGGAAAGATATTCTCTATTAGATTCCATTATTTTTGGTTTCACTAAAATCCGGATTGTTTTGCACCCGGTGCGTTCAATTGAAGTTTGAAATCGAATTATCGAACTACCGCGCCATTTTCAATTCCTTTTATAAATATAAATAAATATTTATATTCTATCGTCGATCTATATAATATATACGATTGAATTTTATTCGAAAGAAATTTCTCGTCGATATTATTTAAAATAATTCATTTTAAATAATCAAATTTCGCTAAAATTGCCGAAATAAAAAATTTTAAACTGGCCCAGATTTTCGGGTTGTTACAATAATGTAGGAAAAATTATTTCATTTACCCGCTTTACAAAACAATACCGCGTCCATTGTCAATTCAAAATTGAATCGAATAAATAACACAATACAAGACATTTGTATATAAAATCTACAAATACGCACTCTCATATGTATATACTCGAACTCAATCTACGGTATTAGTAACCCCATCTCTATCGAGTAATGCCATAGAGCCAAGGTTATTACTAAATCATTGCTCTGATACTACTTGTAACAACCCACTTTTTCCGTATAGTTTAAGCCAACATCCAACAACACATGTCAATTCAAATTGCATAGAAAAGTATATAGTTAGGAGAAAGAATTTAGAAAGTGAGATAAGAAAGAAAGACTAGAATAGAAGAAGAAGAAGAATCAACACAACATCGAGTCTCACATCGCAACGAAACAAAATATAATGTATAAATAAATCTTTATTGAGGGCTTGTAATAAAACTTATAATCATCAAAGTACAACATCACATCCGGACAGTTATATTAATCTGTCCTCATATACAACACACAACGGAAAACACACTAATTATATGTCATACATCTATACTCTTCCAGCTTGTCACTTCACTGCATCCGATAACCTGAACATGAGAAACCCGGTCTAACCCAAGCATTACAAACGGCGAATCAGTCTGATGAACAAGAGTGAGAAACCCACTAAGTTTATAAGCAACATCCAACTTGATTTTAACGTTCAAATCCTTTTGAAAGAAAAGGATAATCATAAGACCAAATCCACACATAAATACGGTTGGATTTTACCTTACGATAACCCAAAATATTTTGAAATCATATATCAATTTTGATATTATAATAATGTCTAAATACAAATAAATAACAATCTAGCAGAACACTTGCATCACACACTTTACATACATAGTATACAATCAAAACCATGGGCACTGACTGGAGAATGGATTTCCATGGCAAGGTATAGGCAACCACCTTCCCGACAGTGTATCTCCAGAGAGGAATACATCGGGTGTAACAACTCGTATTTTTGGAACTAATTTAAAATTTATTTTTAATTTATTTTCATAGAAATTAAATATTTCAGATGAATTATTTGAGAATAAACGACTTAAGATTTATTTTAATCGAAGTTAGAATGTATAAATTTAAAATTTAATTCAAACGAACTCGAAATGGCACGGTAGTTTGAAATTTTGATTTTAAACTTTGAATGAATGTATAGAAATCAATATAAATCAGAATTTGATAAAACAAGAAACGTTGGAATATTTTGAATTGTAATTTTCTAACGAATGAAAGAAATTGAGATTTCACTTTATAAATTGTAAGTTATGTCTAAATTAAAATTTAGAATAGTCTCTATAGAATTTATATATATTTTAATATTATATATGGCCCTTAAAAATTGCCATTTTGCAAACGACCTCCCTTTTCAACGAAACCACTTCCATTGGGTTCGAAATGTCGTTTGCATGTTTGAAAAATATAAATATCGATACTTTTGAGTTAGAGAAATTTGGTTTTTCTCATTGGATGTATGACCAAAATATCACTTTTTACATATGGACGAATTTGGACTCGAAACCACTTCCATTGAGTTCAAAACGTCGTTTACGTGTTCGAAAAGTATAAACTTCGATATATTCCGAGCTTCGGAGTTTTAGCACTTGGATTCGGGTTAGGTTTAGCTAACTTAGCCCAACCACTAAAGCCCTGAATAACCTTCTCCTTCCATTCATTCAAACACTTAGCCAAAAAAATAAAAATGGGGATAGGGAAATTAAAATTCCCTAAGCCCTAGCTTGATCTTGAAGCTCCAGTTCTTGTTGAAATCAAGTGCAAATCGAAGGAGAAGCTTAGGTAAGCTCCGTCTTCATCTTCTCCATCTCAATTCCACTTCAATTCATCATAATTCCTATGACCTAATTCTTAGGAAACATGTTCATATGATCATAAGTTGTTGATTCTAGTGTTTTTATCGAAGAGAGGTTGTTCTAACTTGTTACTGGATCGATTCCTTGCTTCTAAACCATCAAAGGTGAGTACTTCATGAGTTATTCATGAAATCATATCTATTCCACAAGCCATTAGCTTGTAAAAGTGTAATTTAGTGTTAATTTGTATTTACATATGCATATGAATTGGTTATATAAGTATACACTTTTCGGTTCATTAGTTTATGTTCCATTGAATTGAAAATTATGATTAGAATTGTCTATACAATCTAATTCATAATCCACTAATTGATTTGGCGATATTGTAAAGATCCGTTGTCATGCCGGCAAGTTCTAAGACTTTACAATTCGCTTGAATCGCATTTGATTGCTTTTGTTGAAGAATTTGGTCGTTTTGGAGTTTATAACCGAAATCACTGCAATCTTATGTATATGTGGTTGTGCATGTGTTCTTGAGCGGTTTTGGTGAGCTAAAGAGGCTTCATTTAAGCTTATGAAACGTTATAAGCCATCACCCTTGATTCGCGATCGTCCGAGAACCATTTGCACATCATTACATAGGCAAAATATAGCATTCGCATTAATTCAAACATCTGACCGACGCAACAGACGTCTGTCAAAGCTCCTGGGACATTATTTGCTTTAGCTCGGACATCTGAGCGATACAACACACGTCTGTCAAAGCTCTCTGGAAATTATTTGCATCAATTCAGATGTCTGAACCGATGCAACAGACGTCTGTCAGGGGGTAAAATAGTTGAATTTTTAAAACGATCATAACTTTTTCATACATTGTCGAAATTCAGCGAAACTAGATCTGTTGGACCGTATCGACGAAGACTTTGCAATGAAACTGATTTGGAACTCGTGGCAATTCTTGGTGGAGAAAAATGTCTGATGTAAACAATTGAATGTTCATCGTTATTTATCACATTAGAACCGTAAATTAAAGACTGATGGAGTGGAAACTAAGGTGAGAACTCTCTCACTCAAAATTTTTGTACAGCTATTTATTTTTATAACTGAATATTTGTTGATTGCCTGTGATTGAAATATTTGTTTGTTGTTTGATGGATGTTTACAGTTTTGATGTTATCATTATTAAACTATGAGTATAAATGTTTATAAATAAAACGTTTATATTACAAATGATTGGGATGAGAATTTACCGACCCGTCTCCCGAATATTAGATAAGTTCACATGAATTGTGATCTAAATCCTACACGGGTATTGGAACGATAATTTTACACGTCGCCCAAGTATACAAATAATGATATGTTGTTTGTTGATTGAAAACCCCACACGGGTCTGGGGATGATAATAACTTTACACATCTCCCTTGTATTTAGTTGTATGTCAATTGATTGATTAACGAACTGTGGTAAGCGTTATTTAACTATTTAATGCTTATACAGTTGTAGATTACACTCTGGATGTGAATTGGATGTTTAATAGTTGTTTATCACTATTTTTGAAGACATGCAATGTATGGAATCCATATAAATAAAATTATATGGTAATTGAATAAGTCACATTCCGATTCAGAACATGAACGAATATTTTGATATAATATTCAGAGAAGAATCAAAATATGATTTTGATTTCCGATTTTGGATGGACATGAAAATATTGAAAAACTCGGATAAAAGATATTTTTATCTCAATGAAATAGTTAACAATTAGAATAAAGAATGAATATGGTTTTAATATAACCAAAATTTTCCAACGTATGAATTGGAATGGATTTGAATGGAAATAATTTTCGGAATATTTTGATATTGGGTTCCGTGATTATGCGGATATTATTGAGAAATTTGAAAGATATATATATATATATATATCATTATTCCCAATACGATATATGTTGGTTTCAGAATTTGATATTAAGTATAAGTCAATATAATTTCTATTCAGAGCATTGTATTTAATATCAAATTGGAATTTGGGTTTGTCGTGAATGGTATCATTAATAATACCATTCTTAAACCCAGTTGGGAATAAAATAAATCTTTTCATTAAGATTTAGTGAGATTTTCCAATCAACGAATATAATTGGAAATTAAATGAAATTTGGTTTCGGGTTCTTTGTGAATTGTGTTTTAAAATACATTAGTTTTTAAATCCAATTAACATTGAAGTTATGATTTGAAATTTATAATCTTTTAATTAAGATTAATAGAACTATTCCAAAGAAAACTCTTGGGAATATCTTTTCCCTGTAAACAGACATCTGCCATAGGGGCGTCAGACGTCTGTTCAGGCTAAAAGAAAAAATATAATCCTTCAGCTCAAACGTCTGACTATATATAGTCAGACGTCTGTACAAACTCTCGGGAAATCTTACCCTGTAAGATCAGATGTCTGTGCATTTTTTGTCATACATCTGACCTATGCAGAAATGCACAATTTATCTTGTGCATCTTATGTTATGATATTGGAATTTATAAATCTTTTAACTAAGATTTTTGAGATTAAAACAAAGTGGAGTTTTAGCTGATCTTTAATTAGACTAAAATGTGAATAAGTTAGTTAAATTTACCGAATTCAAGAAATGTGCGAGAATGGAGTACCACCATTTTTATTCCATGTGATAGTTAAATCTTCAATTAGATTTGAACATTAAGTGGTAATTGAATTTACCGATAACACGATGGGTGTCAAATATGGAGTACAACCAGTTTTGCTCTATGGGATGAATAGGTTGGGATTGGGATAATAAAATAAATGATTACTTCGGTAAAGCTCGTTAGTCCCGAGTAGTTGATAAACCTTAATTTGGTTTAAGTTGTGAAGAGATATTTAAAATCTTTTGAAGTGATTTCCAATAAAATTTGAATAAAAGAATATTCTGGATTGGAATGAGGCGTATGATGCGTTTAATAGCACTTGATTATAAAATACGCGAGTTATTCAGAAAGACCGGGTTTAACCCATTCTGAATAACTGATACGACGGCTAGGTTGAAGATTTGAAGGCAGCGGTGGAAGACCGGAGGTTTTCACATCGTTTGGATGATTACTGATGTCTTGATTGGGCTGTACACCCAAGACGAGGTAATAAGTGGTGATCGTCCAGATGTACTTAGAGATCGATCGGATATGCGAGGGCCTCTCTCCTATATTGGATATATGGGACGAGGAATAAGGTGCCTCCGATTTCGTTCAGACCCAGAACGAACTTGTAAATGGATTATGTTTGACATTGTATTTCATTCTGTATTGATTGATTCCTATTAAATATGTATCAGTTTGGTGGTAGAGAATTTATTCTCTTGCTTAACACCCTTCTCTGAGACGTATGAGCTTAGAGGTTATATATTGCTAGAAATCAGTTGTATAGCATGAATTGACAATGTGGCATGTTAAGATGAAAATGATCAAGGCTTTTGTTGAAAAGCAAGGCCTTATGGATGATGATCAAAGTACGACTTTAATTAGCATAGCTTTGTGTATAACATTAATTCGCAAGCCTCACACCCCAGTATGAGTCAGAAACGAGATAAGGGACGCAAGGAGTGCATAAGTTTCTTTCTAGCTAGAAGTGGTGTCATGGTATGAAGCCCAGACATTTTTACTTATGTGGATAATGGATTACGAGGCGCCTCGAATATAGAGCCGACTAAAAGGCTCGAGTGTTAGGTCCGATAGGACCGGGAAACGTATTGTTCAAGAATAATCAATCCTCAAAAGTAAGGGAGGACCGACCTTGCAGGATCCAACGGCTGCTAAGGGCGTGATCCTGGGCATCCGGATAGAGATGGCCCAAAACCGGTAAGGTGATCATCCCTTACCTTGACTCATGATGGAAATCCAATTTCCAATACGTGAATTTTCGGTTTTAGTTGTAAACCTATATGGCGACATAGTAGGATGGGGTACTATGTCGTCTATGATTGATACATTTATATTTGAAGTTGTTTTTGACACTATGCACTTATAGTAATATCAAAATGTTTTGTTTTAAAAGCGTACAAAGCATGTTTGGCTATTATAAGGTAAAACTCTATCCTCCGGCTTGCGTTGCATTGTGTGATGGGACCTGAGTCTTATAATAGCCTCATTTTTCAAAAAGCATTGCGTTGTTTTATGTATTTAAACCCGTTCCGTGACATACGGCGTGGTTCCGTGATGTACCCTATTTAAAAGTAAAAGTTTAATAACTGTTTTGAGTTCTCACACCAGTTCCATGATTAACCTAGAGTTTATTGTTTTTACCTAAACTCTAGGTGCCCATATTTTCCACGTGGGCAGCTAGTAGTTTTGGTTTTGCAAATTTCTATTTAGCAAGATTCTGGTTTACAGCTGGAGCTATATTCGAAAAGCTTTGTATCCGTATATTTCTTTCTGTTGTGATAGTTAATGTTTTCCGATGTATATTACGTTTATGTATTTAAATTTAATTTAAATCTTTGATATTGTTTTTTCGCTGTGTGATATTTATTCATATTCTTATATCTTGTACTCTGATGTAAATTGTTGTAATAGCAACGAAATATTCTCATGTTGTGTTCTGATGCGTCGTGTTCTCATTACACTCCGCGTTCTCTCGTCTCTTTGGAGGCCAGACAAATTAGGGGTGTAACACCGGGTTCAGCAAGACCATCTTGCAACCTAGGTTAACATGGTAGGCCATTCATTTCGCTTGAATGTTCCGAATATATTGTCACCTACGGTTGCTAGCAACATAACTGTTCCCAAGACATACTGTAGTGTCCCGAAATTCTAGTACAATTTGAGCTGACCAAATAACACAAGTCCAACCCAAATTAAACTGGAACCCAGAAAACTAATGAAAAGAAAACATAGGGTGAGGATAGATAAGATAGAAACTTAAAATAGAAGAAGAAAAAGAACATGCAACATCTGAGTAAACACAAATCTCACAGCGGAACGAACAATTTATAATAGATACATAACTTTGAAATAAAACTAGTATATGTATACAGTAACATTATCAGAGTATAACACTTACAACATAGCGCAAATAAACAATAACTATATAATCCTGAAGCCTCCTGCTCCAAGCTATCCACGTATATCTGTAAAATCCTGACTACTTGACTGCCCACACAAAATTGGGCACCCAAGAGTTTAGGGAAAACAAAACAAAATAAACTCTGGGTCAGTCATGGGACTGGTGTGTGTAAAAAAAATTTAAAATAGTTTGAGTAATTAAACGATATCTCATAAGACCACGCCGTATAACGGAACGGGTTTTTCCCTTATGAGAATCCAAAATAGTCTTTATATAAAAATTCTTTTGTTATTATAATAGTGTCTATCAACCACAATATAATAATCGTCTAGCAGAAACGCTTTCATCTCACGTTCTACATATATAGTATACAATCAAAACCGCGAGCACTTATTGGATAATGGATTTCCAACTATGACAAGGTATGGAACCACCTTCCGATAGTGTACCTCTAGAGAGAAATGTACTGGGTTCAAGAAGAACATCTTGCAACCCGGCCGTACATGACCGACCATTCATTTCGCTTGAGTGTATCGAATGTATATCACCAACGGTTGGGATCAGCAACCGTTTCCCAAATGGGACAACATCGAATAGATTAAAGAATTAAATGAATATCTCTAGATAGGTGATAATACACCCTAATGGAAGCAACCCACATAGCCATGATGCCTGCCCGATTTTTGTCATTTCCCGGTTGTGAGGCTAGAGGCCACGCTTATCTCTAACAGATTACACAATTATTCACTTCGAATGTCACATCGTCATACCCGCCAAATCACAAATTGATTTCCCTAAAAATACAACGGGTATACAGCTAAGAGAAACGAATTCCTCCACCACCAAACGTAAATATGTTTGAAGAGATCAACTTACGCGATCTATTAAATATACTCTGTCAGACATTCCTTCATACGGGTCGTCCTGGGACTAGACAAACCGAAGGTACTATTCTGTAAACAGGACAACCCTTGCATAACTCCGTCTTCAATTATCTTTATCATATTTGATTCGCAATGCTAATGCCCATACAGAGTGGTTTTCAGATAATGAATCTAATCCCGGTCTCTCCGTATTGACAATGGAAAAATGGTCAAAAACTTCGATAGTCGGTGAGTTAACTATCAAAGAAAGACACGTGTGCAAACAACGACATTATTTCTAGATGGAAATTCTATCGATCAATCATCAATCAACATTCATTCATTTCCCCATTTCTCGTTTCCATATATTCATCAAATCCTTATTTTCCAATTTTAGAAAATATACGTTATTAACTTTGGAAAACGTTTCCATTTCTTATTTTCTATATTAGAAAATATTCCTGATTCTTATTTGGAAAACATTTTCAAAGCTCCTTCATTTGGGTTTAAACAGATGTTTAAATAAAACATCGCGAGCCAAATCAAACCATTACACTCATTAACTAAATTCACTTAACCAACCAACCCTATCAAACCTTAACCATTCCTTAGTTACAAATGGAGTCAATCAAGTTGGGGTATAACTACCTCTCAGACCTAAATTGAACAACATTTCTAACTTCAAAAATAGACAAAATTCACCTTCAAAATCTTTAACAAACTTCCTTACGTAACTCTCGGATTCTATTTACGAATCCACTTCTTTTACATAAATCATTTGATTATAACAATATTGTTATAATCAATATTGTTATAATCCCATGCTTGTGAAATATAATAACTTAAGTATAACTTTTATTTATTAATTTGGATAAATAAAGAAATAAGTAATTTATTTATAAATAAACAAATCTTGATTAAAAACATAAAGTGAATAGTACTTTCTCGAATTCGATATAATCGAATTCTATGTATAACTCTCTTTCGAATAATCTCTATTCGATAACTCCTTTTCGAATTACTAATATTCGATAACTCCTTTTCGAATAACTAATATTCGATTAACTCCTTTTCGAATAACTAATATTCGGTTAACTCCTTTTCGAATAACTAATATTCGATTAACTCCTTTTCGAATAACTAATATTCGATTAACTCCTTTTCGAATAACTGATATTCGATTAACTCCTTTCACTCTATAAGAAATAAACTATATTCGATTAACTCCTTTAACTCTATTCGAATAAATTATATTCGATTAACTCCTTTGGATTAACTCTATTTGATTAACTCAAATCAATTAACTCTTATCAATTAACTCCTTTCGAATAAATTATATTTGATTAACTCCTCTAACTCTATTCGAATAAACTATATTTGATTAACTCCTTTAACTCTATTTGAACACATTATATTCGATTAACTCTATTCGAATAACTCTTATTTGATTAACTCTAATCAATTTACTCTAATTGATTAACTATAATTCGATTAACTCTAATTGATTAACTCTAATTCGATTAGCTCTAATCGATTAACCCTATCTGATTAACTCTATTTGATTAACTCTATTCGAATAACTATGATCGATTAATTCTATTCGAATAACTAAATTCGATTAACTCTATTCGATTAACTCTAATCAATTAACTCTAACTGATTAACTCTAATCGATTAACTCTAACTGATTAACTCTAATTGATTAACTCTAACTGATTAACTCTAATCGATTAACTATAACTGATTAACTCTAATCGATTAACTCTAACTGATTAACTCTAATCGATTAACTCTAACTGATTAACTCTAATGATTAACTCTAACTGATTAACTCTAACTCGATTAACTCCATTCAACTAACTCTAACTCAATTAACTCCTTTCAATTAACTCTAACTCGATTAACTCTAATCGATTAATTCTAATTCGATTGACTCTAATCGATTAACTCCTTTCAGTTAACTCTAACTGATTAACTCTTTTCAATTAACTCTAACTCGATTAACTCTAATCGATTAATTCTAATTCTATTAACTTTAATCGATTAACTCAAATCGATTAACTCCATTAAGTTTGACTTCGTATTTCAAAATAGTATCCCATTTCCAAATTCTATTTATACTTCTATTTATAATATTATTCATACGAAATTTCCTTTTTATTTCTAACACTTAAATCTCATTTAAAATTCCCTTTTATAACTCTATTTATTTCATAAATAAATATTTCTTTTTATAACCCTATTTATTTCATAAATAAATATTTCCTTTTATAACTCTATTTATTTTTTCTAAATAAATATTTCCTTTTCAATTCTATTTATTTTCTAACTATCTCCTTTTCTATTCTATTTATTTAACAAATAAATATTCCTTTTCTATTTATTTCACAAATACTTCCTTTTCTCTTTGTTTCACAAATATTTTCCTTTTATATTTGTTTCAAAAATATTTTCCTTTTCTATTTTTCTTTGATTTTATAATTTTCTTTTATAAAATTCTTTTCCTTTTATATATAAAATCCATTGATTTTATATAAATAATTCATTTTCAAAATACACTTTTGAAAATCCCCTTTTCTATATCCTAGTAGTTCTTACGGTATTTAACGTACCATATAACAATGATTGGTATCATTCAAACATACAAAATCAGCAACAGATTTCATATCACATCATATAACATAATATATGAAAAACAGTATAATAAATGTTGAGGAATCTAGTTGGATTCCTCCGACCTGTTTCGCTGCATCCATTGATGTTAAACCATATAATTAACATCAGCTTCATTGCAATATGAAATATTCTGATAAACAGAATCAATATTTGATTAACGATATATATATAACTATATCGATATTTCAACCAATCAATTAGCAGTTCGACCAAACAGTCAGCACACAACAATCAATCATCATTTATCAGTTCTAAATATACGTTATGAAAATATGAACTGGTAGAGTTGGTGAGTTTTACTCACATTGGTTGATTATCGTTAAATAACGATAATCGATCGTCGATTCAGTTTGGACAATTTATTTCGCTATAAATTGTAACGAGCTCCAATTCACTTCCAGTCAGTTCCATTGTATAGTGTCCGTCCATTCGATCCTAACTTGACTGACCGTTCGAAATTCTGAGTTCGAATGAGATAATTATCATGTTAACACGTTCTGAATACCATTTAAATTAATAAAACTACTATTTCCATTAAAATGGGCTCACCCCTTTTCTCTCGCGGCCCAACCACCCTCTAAATCCCCGACCAAGTGACCTTCCATCCCTGTAAAACCAACCCGATGTCTTTCTTCTTCTCCCACTTCCAGTGACCATTCGAACGACACTCCCCTATTCTCCCCATCTTGTGCCATTCGTTCACCATCCATAGTCATTGATTTCACCAACTCAAATCACCTACTTCTCCCTTGTATCGACCTCAACTTACTCATATGCATTAGGTGCAACTCGACATCATCTTCTCAATTCTAGCGTTCAACTTCAGGAACCCGTAACTCCTCAATGGCCACATCTTTCACCAACTACAACTTCCCATTCTCTTCACTAAACCCAAAACTGTTAACACCGTGGTTCACCCCTTTGAAATCTCCATCCATCTGGCACTACTGCCTCAAACTCGCACACCCCAAAGATATACCGACGTCAACTATTTTTCTGGTCTGTACAGTGATCCTCCGATCACTTTAAATTTGAGAAATCACCAGAAATTCAAAACTCCATCTATTTTCTACACTGAATCCAAATACCAACCCAATTTTGCAAAAAAGATGACGAATCGACCAAAGAAATCCAACCTTAGGTCACGCCCTGCTATTTCAGCAAAAATAAAAACCATCGAACACCATGATTTACATATGACATTGAAGAGAATAAGTTCAGGGACTCAAAGATATAAGATTGGGGATTTGTAAATTTTTCTTCACATCATTTTTGAATTTCAAATCTCAAGAATTTAATGTAAAATGAAGAAGAGTGGCGGCGTAAAAATTTGACCAGAGAATGAGATTGAAATTAGGTTTTAGTAGGGGTATTTATAAGGATACATAGCTTAGAAGGTAAGCTACTATTTTTATATTAATTTATATTCAATTTTCTATTTGTATCAGCACTCTAAAAATCCCTACGAACACACACGATATCTAAAAATCGTGAAAATGGACATACAACTAGAGTTTGACATTACGAACCCAACGAAACTGGTTTCGTTGAATTCCGACTTCGTTTGCTCACACAGCATATTTTTAACCGTCAAAATACTGACTGTTTTTCACATTAAAATCCCATACGACCACATACGGACTTCAAAAATCATGAAAATTGAAATCTAGCAATAATTTAATATTGCGGATCCAACAAAATTAGTTTCATAAAAAACGGAGGTCATTTGCAAAACTGGCTATTTTTAAAGCTCTAAATAACCCATTTAAACATATAAATATATTTTAAAAACAACTAAATTAAATATTAATAAATTAATATTATCGTATATATCCACAGTGGAATATCATATAGCTCTAGAATATTCCTATATGAATTTCTAACTCGATATTTCAAATCCCGATTAAATCGATATTCGATTTATAATGAAATTCCCCTTATATATCGTTATTATTTATATATGAATTCCATAGCGACTTTTTGAAAATTTGATTTGGACATAAATCAAAATCTACACAATGAAATCCCTATTTTTGTCTTCCATTAGAAAAATATACTTCAGCAGCTCCGAACGTTTCTTGTTTCACAGAAATCCGATTTAAAACAGACCCTTTATATTCAGTTGAAGTTCGAATTGCCAAATTACGAATTGCCGTGCCATTTGGAGCTCGATTTTAATTATAATATAATTATACATTCAAACTTCGTTTAAACAATATATTTGTTATTCTAAATCAAATTCCAAACTGAATTATAACTTATATATGATCCAATTCACATCGTATTGTGAATTCAACTATTTCTGACTATTCTGGAATTTAAATATATTATTTAAATATTATATTAATTAAATATTCCTTATTATTTAATTCTGGTCATTTTAAATTACCAAACCTTTATTTAAATAATTAAATAAATTATTTGTGATGATCCCAAAACCCCGTACGACGGTGTTAAGGATAATCATTGGAATATAACACATTAATCATCATTAGCATAATACAGTTAATAGCATAAACCAGAAATAGAATAATTTACACATATATGATAGCACATCATATAAATATCACCACATCAGAGAGCACAGTGCAGGATACTACTTAGTGCATAATAATACATAATCAGTTTACATCGCCTATGGCGGAATCACATATATAAAGAGTACATAAACTAAACATCAGTCCACATCGCCTGTGGTGGAATCATAATACATATATAGTCATGGCGGAAAGAATCATAGTCATCACAATGTAGTCAAGCCTCGCCATGAGCCCAAAAGTGCACCCGTACAGCGGTGCCAAGCCAAAATATGTCAGCTACCTGTAACTAGGCTGCCCGTGTGAAAATAAGGGCACCCGAGTTTGCAAGGTGAAACAAACTACGAGTCAGTCATGGGACTGGTATGAGAAATCTACTTAACTTATTAAACAACAATAATAAGGCAAATCAAAGGACCACGCCACTTTCGCGGAACGGGTTTACTCCAATGAGTGCTAGTGCATGAAATAAAGTAAATGATTAAATCATCGCAATGCTTTTTATAAAAATGAAGCCATTATAAGACTCAGGTCCCATCACACAATGCAACGCAAGACGGAGGATAGAGTTTTACCTTATAATGGCCAAAAATGCTTCATACGTATAAAACAAAAGTGTTTGATATTATTACTAGTGCATATATGTTTTCAAAAGCAAATTAAATCATAAATACCAATCCTAGGCGGCATAGCTACCATCTACGATGTCGCAATACTAGTAATACAATCACATCCGCAATTTCGTATTGGAAATTGGATTCCATCATGAGTCGAGGCAAGGGGCAAGCTCCTCTCCGTTCGAGACACTCTAGCAAATGTCCCAGGACCGCACACAGCAATCCTTGGATCTTCAGGGCCAGTCCTCTCTTACTTGTGAGGATTAGTTATTCCTGAACACACGTTTCCCGATCCTTACGAACCTATAATCGAGGTTGCTCGCATTCCAACAACCACACAGGTGAAAAGTAGATATAAATGTCAGGGCTGGTAGGTCACTGACACCACCATAGCTAGAAAGAAACGTCGTGCTCTCCCTGCAGTCACTATCCCGTTTTTGACTCATACCGAGGTGTGAGGCTCGCGAATCCACGTTATACACAAAGCTACGTCACACAGACCATGCTTTGATCATCAACCACAAGACTTTGCTTTGCAACAGAAGCCTTGATCATATGCCACTTAGGCGTGCCACACAGGCAATTCGCTCCACGCGACGGATTTCTATCGATATATAACCTTTGAGCTCGTATGTCTCAGAGAAGGGCGTTAAGCAAGAGAATAAATTCTCCGCCACCAAACAGATATATATATATATATATATAATAGAGATCAATCAACACAGAACAAAATCCAATATCAGACACACAGTCCATTTACAAGTTCGTTCTGGGTTTGAACGAAGCCGGAGGCACCATATTCCTCGCATATCCGCACAATCAACAATACGTCCGGATGGCTACCACTTCAGCTCCTTCAAGGTAGCTACTCCAATCATGAGCCCAAGTAGCGCCCATCCATCCAATGTGAAGATCGTCGGTCTTGAACCGTCTTCAACTCTTCGACTTCTCACCGTCGATCGATTATTTAAAATGAGAATGAACTCGGCCTTTTCAAACAATCCACGTATATTTAGATTTTTAAATCAATTCTTCACATGGTTAAATTATTCAACATTCACATTTCAGTTCCTTAGTATAATTTTCATGTTAAACACATTCAACCATCACATATCAAGCAAACCAAGCAAAATCGGTTTATTTCCATTCTATATCGCCTATACTATTTTATAACGATATATCACCATTTTTATTTATTTAAAAACGACCATATTTAATTAAACGACGTTTCAGGTCGTGCCGAGGCACTGGCGCTGTTTTTCACTAAATTTGTTTTACACATATCTGGAAATCTAACCGTTGGATCATCACAAAGAATATATCACTAGAAAGATCTTTTCAAAACGAATCCAACGGTTTCAGTTTCGGGAAAAATCCGACGGTCGGTTCTCCCGCACTAGTCGTTTGAAGTTACGATTTCAAATTACGAATTGCAGCGTCGTTATTCGATCTAACTTATATTTATATATAAATATAATCGATTATGGCGTTGTTTTTCTTCAGATTTGAATTAAATATTCCAGACAATCCAACCGTTGGATCTTTACAAAGTTGGTGCCGTTGGAAAGATATTTCCAAGGCGAACCCATTGGTTACGGTTACGCGAAAATCCGATGGTCGGATCTCCCGCACTAATCGTTTGAAATCACGGTTTCTAAACACGAACTGCATGGCCACGATTCGTTTTAATTATATATATATATATATATATATATATTTTGAAGGAGGTTAAAGATTTCATTGATGCATTGGGCCAAAATCAGCCCAAGCCTAAAATACATATAGATTCAGCCCATACAAACAACAGCAGCCAATGATAGTACGAAACGCAATGATTGCGTGTACCAACCAGGAGAATTGCCATAACGGCGTGAAACACAGTAGTATAGGCCTCAAACTTTTATCCTAATTTAGCAAAAATAGGGCATCAGTCATGGAGGCCGAAAGCTCCAGTTCTCGGCGATGCTATCTTCTTCCTGGGCATTTCTGGTATCCGCCTTCCTCTTAATGCGTCTGATAAGTATGTTGACATCTGATTGTATGAGTGAATTGACTAATTTGCTGTTTCTTCTTTTCTGCTCAAACACACGGCGGTTTCGTTCTTTCCAAATGTGGTGTATTGAAGTGGTCAGTGCTATTTGAATCAATTGCAGGCGGAATGGCGAGAGGCTTTGCAGACTCAGGTTATGTAGTTCATCTTCAAGGTTGCCATTAAAATAAATTTCGCATTTTTTCCGAGTCTCGTTGATTATGTCTTTGCTGTAACAGCACTCGTAAAACAGATGAGAATGCGATTCCTGCGTGATATTGCATAAATTGCAAGTAAGATTGACATTGAGGTTCCATTTGGCCAAGCGATCTGAAGTTGGTAATCTGCAATTTATTGCTTTGTAGGTCGTGAAGGCCATTTTAGGGCAGTTAGATTTATTCCAGACGGAGTTTGCCCAGTCCTTCACTTCATGTCTTGACCTTATACTATTCCAAGCCGAGAGGGTGGAGTAATGACCATCAGCCGAGTCTGTCCAAGCCCAGATGTCTGAGGTTAGGTTAGGCTCAATTTGGATTGTCTGAATTGTAGGTTGTAGTGCCTGCATGCAGCTGAGATTGGTTGTACACCAGTTGCCATTAGTAATAAGTTTATCTACCTTGTGTGTGTAACCTCCTACTGCCGTGAGAGAGTCCCAGCCAAGCACCTTAATGAGTGTATTGCCATGGAACCAAGGGTCTTTCCATAGAAAAGTATTTTTACCATCTGCAAATTTTCTATGAATCAACCTTTTCAGTGAGTCTCTATTATCCATAATAGTTTTCCACACCGATGAGGCGTTGTTATCGCATTTCATAATCCAAAAATCGTCTTTCATGTATCTGTTTCTCATCCACTTTGACCAAAGAGACTCGCCTTGAATGATTTTCCATGCTAGTTTAAGGCAGTATGTTTTCTTGAGCTCTTTGAGATTAATTAACCTCACACCCCCTTCGGCCTTAGGTCTGCATAGAATATCAAAACTTACTTTGTGAATTCCTCCTCGCCAAAGGAAATTAGCACAGATTGAGTTTATTTTTTCGATGGAGCAGTCTGGGATTTGGAATGTTTGCAACCAAAACCTAACCTTGGCTGTAATCACTGTGTGAATCAGTTCCATACGACCCGCGAAAGAGAGTAATTTTGAACTCCAGCCATTGATTTTTGCAATCAAGTCACCACATTCACTGTCAGTGATGGTGTTAGACGAGAGAGGAACGCCTAAGTATTTGACTGGGAGTTGACTTTCATTAATATCCAAGCCACTCAGTATTGATGCTTTTTCTTTAGCAAATTTGTTGAAGTAGCATTTGGATTTTCCATTGTTGATTTTCAGACCTGCATAGGATTCGAGATTAGCAAAAATTTCTTTGATTGCCTTGGCAGCCTGAGCATTGGATTTAGTAACCACAATGAGGTCATCAGCATAAAGGAGGTGGTGCACACTTGGTTGGTGGTTATAAATCGGCTGGAACAAACCAATGTGACAAGCCAGCTCCATTTGCAGGGAGAAATACTCCATTGCAATGGCAAAAAGGTATCCCGAGAGCGGGTCGCCTTGCCTAATTCCTCTGTTAGAATAGATGAACCCCTTAGGAGCTCCAATGATCATGATAGAGAAAGTAGGCGATGAGATACATTCCTTAGCAAGCGCTGAGATTTGAGTGGGGAAACCCATACAATTTAACATGTGTATAATGAATTCTCGATTTAATCTGTCATATGCTTTATGTAAATCTATTTTTAAGCACATTTTATCAGCTCCTTTTTTGTTAAATTGCCGAACCAATTCATGAGCAAGAAGGGAGTTTTCTGAGATATGTCTACCTCTAATGAATGCAGACTGACATGAGGAGATTAGATCAGGTAGAAATTGAATGAGTCTGTTGCATATAACTTTGCTGAGTAGCTTGTAAATCAGGTTACAGCAAGCAATCGGTCTGTAGTCCTCAATTTTGCTTGGTTTGTTTATTTTTGGTATGAGAGTGATGAATGTATGGTTGATTTCTTGTAGAAGCTTTCCTGTGATGAATGATTCTTGAATTGCCAGTAAAACAAAATGTTTCAACTTTTCCCAATGCAGTTTAAAGAACTTAGCGTTCCACCCGTCGGGACCGGGGCTGGAGTCGTCTTTGATGGAGTACAAGGAAGCCCTGACTTCCATTTCGGTTACCATACTCAGCAGCATAGTAGCCCCCTCTTCGTTTACCAGTCGCCTGCAGTTAACATGGGGTAACACACTAACATATGTACCATTATATAAATCTTTGAAATATTCAATAGCAGCCTTTTCAAAAGTATCCAAGTCAGAGACTGGTTCGCCATGTTCATCGAGAGCATTCAAGAAATTATTGTAATTCTTCCGATAGGACATTTTCGTATAGAAAAATTTTGTGCAATCATCGCCTTGAGTCAACCAGTTTACTTTAGCCTTCTGTTTCAACTCGATGGCATGTGATGCCATGGCCAATTTAAGTTGAGACTGAAGCCTAAAATAATTGGTATTCAGAGTTTCATCAAGAGGATTTGAGTCAAGATCAAAAAGAGCTTTTTCACACTGAGATTCTAGATCATCTAATGTTATTTTTGGTCTGCAATTGTTCCATTCTTTGAGTCGAGATTTTACTGTTTTGAGAGTACACACAAGAGAGTACCAACCATGCCCCACAAAATGCGGGATGGAAGGGAAATCAACGATATCGTCATAATCTTCCGCTAAATGCCAAGCGTTCACATAGCGGAAAGGTCTACCTTTGGGAGGTGGTACGTCGTTGTTAAAGGTAACGTAGATTGGACAATGATCACTGGTAGAACAGGGAAGAATTTGCACTTTAATATTTGTGTTTTTGATTAGCATATCCGGGTTAACCAAAACTCTATCTAACCAGCAACTGATTATATATATATATATATATATATATATATAGTTCATTTGACGATTTCAATATCGTTTTCACTTCAAATATTTCACTAACGCCTTTAAATTTTGGAAAATTTCGTCATAACCTCCTTTGTACGGGAAGGGCTAGGAAAATTCCCAAATAGCCACACAGGCGTCTCATCTCAAAAACAAAAAGAAAAATCCAAGCGGCTAGCCAATAGGCTCACAAAATCATCACCCAAGCAAAACAGTAAACATGTGCCTATTTGTCAGGCACACAATTTTATTCCTCTTCTCTAGCCTCTTTGCTATCACCTGTTCAATAAATATGCATGTGCATATGTGCAATTTTCATCACTTATCATTTTCCATTCAATTTCATTTTGATTCAATTTGGTTTAAAGTCACCATTCATTCTAATGTTGCATACTTAAGCAAAAATCATATCATTAGCTAATTAATGAATATTTCGACTCATGCATATTTATTCGAACAAGTGTTTATTTCAACACCTCTCATTTCATTTAAAAATGATTCTTTTGGTGAACTAAAATATATTTCAACACATGACTATTTTATTTAGTTCCTATATATGTTAAAAATAATATTCATAGCAAACAAATATCTATTTCAACACTCGTATATTTTTTTTAGCGAATCACATACATGATAAAAATGGCATTTTTATCATCTAAAATATTTATTAAACACATGTATGTTTTTAACACCTCATATTTTCAATAAAAATGTAATTTTTTATTGTTGGATCTTTTTATTCAACACATGAACCTTTTCTACACACGCACTTCTCAACACATGAGCATTTCCACACATGGATATTTTATATAGTTGGTACATATAAGAAAAATGTAATTTTTATTGTTGAAACAATTTATTTATAACACGAATATTTTACATACTTCTTATATATATAATAAAAATGTGATTTTTATTGTTTATACACTTTATTCATTCAACACATGAATTCAATTTTTCAACACTTGAACTTCTCAACATATGAGCATTTCCGCACATGGATATGGTTTCAACACATGACTTTAGTTTCAACACGTGAAAATAATTTCAACATATGAAAATAAATCTAACACATGAATATTATTCAAAATTTCGGCAGCATAACGGTAGGTTAGTTAAAACCGGCACCGTCCCGAGTATGGCTCCTCGCTCTACCTTAAAACCTCGCGGTTTTTGACAATGGGGATTTCATACATCTAATTCGCACGCAGGTGAGTATGATTTTTCTTTTCCACAATTTATTTCAAATTTTTTTCAATCACCAATGGGTATTTTTCAACCACAACCAAACAATATCAACCACAAACAATTCTATCAACCATTCGCATTATTCACCAAAATTTTCACACCAATTCACAATCAATAAATATCGTCCATGGTTTGTGGACGAGGGGAGTATATATATATATATGTATATAAATATATTTTATTTCCATTCCAACACACATATCATTTAAACAATGGACGTATAATTCATACTTCGCTCATATAATTTATACAACGCATGTACATGAGGTATACAACACGTGTATAATTTATATTTCGCTCATATAATTTATATATGACATTTCAATTCACGTTTCAGTTAGAAATCTCACATTGGTTTTCGAGGTGCTAAAAATCGTAGATAGCTCAGAAAAATCCGCGGTCTCTTCTAGATTGTAGAGAGCGTCCTTGCGGTCACGATGTTTCCTATTTCATCGAATTTCATAACACACCATAAAGATACGATTTTTCAAAGTTTGCAACACTTAAAAGTGTTATTTCCATTTCAGAAAATTCAAGCCGTGTACCTTCCACTGTTGTTCAAAACTAGGTTTGTAGTTTTCGTGAAAACCGAGGGTCGATACGACGATCGGAGGGCACAACATGGAAGAGGGTCGAGAGGGCTTCAGGCGCGTGGCGGTTGGAGGCAACTTGGTGGGGCCCAGTGCTCGTGGCGGCGGCTGGAAGGTCGGGGCTTTGGAGGAGGAAATGTCGAGGTAGGAGCAACGATAGGGGGAGTTCTTTATATGGATTTGAAGAGGGGAAGGAGAACTACAAAAAGTTCAACTGGGGGTGGGGATGATTCGGGCTGTGGCGATCGAAAATCGCCAGGGAAGGGGAGAAAGTGGTTTCCGTCGATGTCGAGGGGAGGGGGCGGGGGTTTTTCTGATATTATTTTATATTTAATTATGAATGGAGAAATTTGATTGGTCGATGGTTTTATTAAATTCTAAAATAGTGATTCTCCACACGAACACCAATTCAAACCCAACGACTGTCGCCTCTAGCTAAATACCCTCACTCCGAATACAATGGGATATGTTTCGTAGGCCAATTCGACTATTACAGCAAGTTATTCTTCAAATTAAAATATGAAACATTCAATATTCGATTTGAACGTACATTTCAATTTGCCAGGGCCACAAACTGATTCGAAAAATTCCAGAAAAATAAATCTAGCAATGTTTTGACGCTACGGTCCCAACAAAACTAGTTTCGTCGAATTCTGAGACCGTTTGAAAAATGGCCATTTTCTGGTCGATCCAATTTAACAGAAATTAACCAAACATGTTTTCTTTTGCCACGCTCACATACTAGCTTCAAAAACTATAAAATTAGAAACCTAGCAATAATCTGACATCCTGGATCCAATAAAAGTGGTTTCATCGAATTTCGAGGTCGTTTGCAAAATGTCTATTTTCAAGGGCTATATATTCTCTATAGCGACCTTTCTGAAAATTCATTTGGCCATAACTTTTGATTCCCGCTATGAAACTTCGATTTTTCAGATTCGTTAGAAAGATATTCATAAATAGATTTAAATATTTTTGGTTTCACCAAAATCCATTATATTTTCCACCCAGTATAGTCAGTCAAAGTTTGAATTCAAATTTTCAAACTACCATATTATTTCCAGTTCACTATTTTATTGAAATATTCTATTTTAATTGTCTAAATTCCTTTAAAATATCCAATTTAAAAATTTTAAATTGGCTCGTATTTTCCGGGTTGTTACAATCTCCCCCACTTAAAACTTTTCGTCCCTGAAAAGGAAACAACAGTAAAGTAGAAAACAAAAATGTAAATGCAAAGTATTGTGAAGGTACCTTGCACCAGAGTTAGTCAGAGATGTCCACTCTGCAATTGGGGTAAGCTTGCTTAATGCTTTTCTCAGTCTCCCAAGTACGGTCTCTAGAATCACTACCCCACTGCACTTTAACTAAATGAACCTTTTTGCTCCTAAGCTCTTTAGTTTCTTTGCCAACAATTTTTAATGGCTCCCTTCTGACTGCTAATTCTGGAGTAATTCCCAAGTCCTGTTGCGCTGCTTCTTCTACAACAAGATCCGGATCATGCACATGTCTTCTAAGTTGAGATACGTGAAACACATCATGCACTCCAGGCAACCAATCAGGTAGTTGAACCCTATAAGCAAGAGTTCCAATTCGTTCTAGTATAGGAAAGGGACCAATAAATCTGGGTGCCAACTTCCCAGTTTTACCGAATCGGATCACTCCTCTCATCGGAGAAACTTTCAAGTAAACATAATCACCAACAACAAATGTCAAATCCCTTCTTCTAGAATCCGCATAACTTTTCTGTCGGCTTTGTGCGGTTTTCAATCGCTTCTTGATGAAATCGACTTTATCAGATGCTTCTCGAATCATATCGGGTCCTAACACAAGTTTGTTGCCAGGTTCTACCCAACATGATAGAGATCTGCACGATCTACCGTATAATGCTTCAAATGGCGACATTCCCAAACTTGCTTGATAGCTATTGTTATATGAGAATTCTGCCAAATGTAAGTGAACTTCCTATGACCCACCAAAATCAATAATACAAGCCCGTAGTAAATCTTCTAAAATTCTATTCACACGCTCAGTTTGGCCATTTGTCTGAGGGTGATAAGCGGTGCTCATGTTTAGTTTTGTTCCCAATTCTGTCTGAAATACCTCCCAGAACTTGCTAGCAAATATTGGGTCTCTATCACTGACTATGCTGATGGGAACTCCATGCAGCTTAACAATTTCTTTGAAATATATTTGTGCTAGACTTTGAGCGGTTCTATTGGACCTGACAGGTATGAAATGGGCGGTCTTCGTGAAGCGATCTTCGATCACCCTAATACTGTCATTACCTTTCTTGGTTCGGGGCAAACCATCTATGAAATCCATGGAATTCTGTTCCCATTTCCAACCTGGGACTTCCAAAGGTTGCAACAATCCGGCTAGCTTTTGTTGGTCGCTCTTGACTAATTGACAAGTAGGGCATCTGCTAACATATAAAGAAATGTCCCTCTTCATTGCCCTCCAACAGAAGGTGCGCTTAATATCATTATACATTTTGCTCACACCGGGATGGATACTAAGTTTGGACTTATGGCATTCATCCATGACTTCTCTTCGAAGCTCTGGAATATTCGGGATGCAAATCCTGTCATTTAATCTGAGAACTCCCTTATCGTCAATACAGAAACTTGTGGTTTCACCTTCCTTGATCCTCTGACTGATTCTCTGAATAAATTCATCGTCTTTTTGAAGGACTGAAATCTTATCAATCAACGAAGATGTAACAGTTATGCTAGCAATGATTTCATTCTTTCTACTGAGTGCATCGGCTACTACATTAGCCTTTCCTGGCGTATACAAAATATCTAGATCATACGCTGCATAAATTTTTCGCCAACGCTGCTGCCTCAAGTTCAGATCTTTCTGGGTGAACAAATATTTCAATGATTGATGATCTATAAACAGTTCAAATTTCTCACCCAATAAGTAATGTCCCCATATTTTCAAAGCAAAAATGATGACTAGTAACTCAAGATCATGAGTTACATAATTCTTCTCATGCAGTTTCAGCTGGCGGCTAGCATAAGCGACTACTTGGCATCTTTGCATTAACACTGCACCAAGACCTCTAATAGAAGCATCTGTCCAAACCATCAAATCCTGATTGCCATCGATAATGGTTAACACTGGAGCAGTTGTCAATTTCGATTTCAATTCCTGGAAAGCTTCCTCACAGTTGGAAATCCACTTAAATTTCTCGTGCTTCTTTGTAAGCTTTGTTAATGGGCCGGATATCTTTGAGAAATCCTTAACTAATTTTCGATAATAACTAGCCAACCCCATAAAACTTCGAACCTCTGTGGGTGTAGTAGGCTGTTTCCAGTTTTGAATTGATGTAATCTTGCCCGAGTCTACAGAAATTCCTTCCTTCGACACAACATGGCCAAGGAACTTCACCTCTTCTTGCCAGAAGACACACTTAGAGAATTTGGCTTTGAAGACGTTCTTTCTCAGAATCTCCAATACTTGTTCTAAATATCTTTCATGCTCAGGTTTTGATTTGGAGTAGATTAAAATATCATCGATGAATACGAGGACAAATTTATTTAGGACTCCCCTGAACACTCTATTCATTAGATCGACGAAGTATGCAGGAGCATTGCTAGGCCAAATGGCATTACTAACCATTCATAAAATATGTCTGGACCTCTGAAAGCTGTCAAAGGAACACACTCTTTGTAACACCCCACACCCGCTACGGACACTCACTAAGGGAATGCCATAACATTGGTGGAGTATTTTAAGTGAATATAGAACAGAAAAATTACAACAAGACAGATATAAGTAATACTTGAAAATTTAAATCATCATTTCATTGCAGCGGAAAGTAAAACGTGTTTGGTTACATCACAAAACCACACAAGAGTCAAGTACAAAATATCCATCTTGATAAAAATAAGTACATAATCCCACCAAGTAAACAATAGCCATAAAAGGAAAGATGAACTGAGCTTTACTTCAACGGTCCAAGCTCCAAAGGATAGATACTGCAATTCGATCAAGGCCCACTAGCACTAGGCCCACTCTGATAACCTGGGGTTGGGGGAAAAAGATAAAAACAACGGGGTCAGACATAAGTCTGAGTGAGTCCTATAACCCTAACAATACAACCATTAAAGTAATTAGGGTATGACATAAATAAGGTACGGTACCTCTGGGGATAATGACCACACTAAGTAGCCAACAAAACACAGGATGTACTAAGATAATCGAGAAGATGCTTTTATCCACCCAAGGATAATTATTAGATTACACCACCCCCAGACTTATTCACCCAAGGGTAATTCCTACACTGCACCACACCAGTTCTACCCACCAAGAGTAATTCCTACTTAAAGGTTGATCCCACTAAGTGTACTTAGTAATTTTTACCCGGTAGTTTCTTGTACCCCTACACAGGTGCCGTCTGCCCCTATCTTTACTAGGTGTACCCACTACCCCCAAGCGATCGGCTCCCTACCGTAGATACCCGTGCTGGTTCCACAAAAGGGGTGTATCATTCCCCAAAGTGGCTACCAGATAATATCACTGTGCACGGCTTTATATCTACACGATGCAACAACGACTTACCAACCAGCCCGGGTCCACACACGCATATGAAACCCGTTGATCCTGCGTTGCCACCGCTAACTCGTTTTGGCCGCTTATAGTCAAGTCCAATATGCGTGTCCCGTCACCCGACCAGAGTCGGGCCCACAAAGATACGTTTGGGATATTGGTTGAAATGGGCCCCCACAAGCTACTACTTAAGCTTGTTATTTTTATCTAGTGCATCCCACTTAACCCCTTTTTTTTATAATCATGCCCCCTTACATGTTAAGATTTGGTTAAGTCATCAATCATATTTCAATTGCCACTAAGGGCACCCACTAGATTTCCACATGCCACCCAAAGCACTTACTTGATTCACACATGCCACCCAAGGCACTTACTTAACCCTTTAATCATGTTTAATTACATGTTCCACTTTGGTTAAGTATTCTAATCGTATTTTCTATTGCCACCCAAGGCAACCCACTAGTTTCCTCATGCCACCCGAGGCACCCCCACTAGTTACTACATGCCACCCAAGGCAACCCACTTAACCCTCATGTCCCACTACATGCTAATTTGGTTAAGTGTTTCTTAATTAATTAAGACCGTGATCCTCCTAAAGACCTCTCACATTAGACTATCTTTTATGACCGCTGGTTAAGCCGGTTGGGTCCGGGCAGCCTTACGTCATAACCGAGTCTAACCTCGTGTCTTTACGTTAATCACGTATTTAGTTTGTGACTAAGACCTCTCACATTGGGCCAATCATTTGTAGCCGCTGGATGGCCGGTCGGTTCCGGGCAGACTTCCGCTACAAAAGGGTCCAACCTCGTGTCTTAGTTGATTAATTACGCCTAATTAATCACCCCCACAATTAATTATCCCTAATTAATTACACATTTTTCATAACATGGGTAGACCTAACTCAATAGGTAAATTCCCATGGGGTAGACCTAACTCAATAGGTAAATTCCCACTTATGTTAATTTATTTTTATGGTATGCTTAATCATACCCAATCATACTTTTATTAACATATTTACCAACCCCATCGTTCCCCACGTAAATCGTTCTCATTTCATGACATAAATAAGGGGAAGATCATCACAAATATCATGGGTTTAGCATACAACTTTGTCATGGGTTAAGAGGATGTCAACTTGCATATATGAACGTATATTAACCCAACTACATATAACCCAAACTTGCATATTATCATACACATGATTTGCATAACATATGACATATGAGTTTGCATATTATCATACACATATCTTGCATAACATGTTGAACTTGCATATAAGCATTCTCATAACTTGCATAACATGTTAAACATGCATTTAAGCATACACATAACTTGTATAAGCATTCACATACTTGCATAAGCATTTACATACTTGCATATACATTCACATACTTGCATAAGCATGCATGACTTGCATATCATGTTAAACTTGCATTTAAGCATATACATATCTTGCATAAGCATCCATATACTTGCATAAGCACTCATAACTTGCAAATCATGTTAAACTTGCATTTAAACATATACATAACTTGTATAACACCATGCACATAACTTGCATATGATCTTGCATCTTAAAGGAGGGTAAACATGCATAGCATATAAGGGTATCATCTTGCATATGTATGCATCACATTTAAAAGGGTAAACTTACATATCATGATTTATGCATAATACCAAACACTTAGCATGCATAAAACCACATACTTAGCATGCATAGAATCAATTACTTATTATGCATAAACACACCACTTAACTTGCATAAACCCAAACACTTAGCATGCATATAATCAAATACTTAGCATGCATAGAATCAATTACTTAACATGCATAAAATCAAATATTTAGCATGCATAAAATCACATGCATAACTTGCATATCATGTTACATAAAACTTGCATATACTCTCACATATAGTTTGCATAACATGTTACATATGCATAAATGTTGAACATAGTGTTTTGCATCATAAAACATGGCATTAACCTCGCATATAACATAAAACTTGCAAATCACATATCATACAAACTTGCATAGACATATTTATCCACAAACATAGCCATGTCTTATCACATCCTACCATAATCAATTTAACAATTGATTATTAAAGCCATAGAAACTCACCAAAACCAAGATTAGCAAACTTATGAAGTGGAATTAGTGGCTTTAATTGAAGAAGATGTTGATTAGCTTGCAACTCTCTTCATTGATTTGTGGAGGCCATGCTCAAATTTCATTTTGCCATAGTTTAGTTACAAAACCTAATTATGAATGAATTAGGATAGGGTTAGGGTCTTATTTATAGGATTAGGTTGCATTTTAGACCCTTAGATTAACCCTAGATTGGTTTAGACTCGTCAGATCCAAGAAGCTTCCAGAACCAGCCCTCCAAGCCAGCCCAAGAACCTAAACTGGTGCACCCAGTTTTACTGGGCGTCGCCCCCCCTGTCGACAGGCAAGTCGACAGGCAAGTCGACACCCCTGTCGACAGGCCTGTCGACAGCCCTGTCGACATGGGTAGGGCGGGAATCTTCCCGCCTGGCCCCGCTTGCTCTATTTTAAAAAACTGGTTTTAAATTATTAAATCTCTTTTAAGCTTTAATTTTTCTGCAAACTTCATTGGGCCTTAACTGGGCCATACGGACTCCGATTTTCGAAAACTCGGACTCTATTTCGCGTATTTTTCCGAGACGAACGCAATGACGCAGCCCGTTACCCCCAATTCCCACACCTGAGATTATTTATCCTATAATTAGTGAATTTTAGTATTAACTAAAATTCGGGGTGTTACATTCTCCCCTCCTTAAAGGATTTCGTCCCCGAAATCTCTAAGCTAAGGAGAATGCATATCCTACCATCCAAACAACCATCTACTCAATCCATCAAAACACGGGCATCCATTGTCCTTAAAACAATTTCTAATGATGTATGAGCATATGCAAAAAGTGTGTGTATATGTTCCCTATCTAACGTATGAACATATGCAAACCATGATAGTGCCATGCATCCATTATGTATGCGAGAGAACCTTATCGACACATACAATATCTACATGAGTGCACAATCATTCACCAAAATGCATCATCCATATGATAACACAATCATTATACATCCATAATATAGCTTCCTACACACAATTTTATGCAATATGCAATATGAAGTGATTGAGCCGATCTAGTGCCTAGAGTGTGTGTATATGCATCCACGAGCAACCACTAGCAAACACTTGCATCCACTTGCATCCATCATACATAACATGTCTCAAACACATGTTTCAACCATAGGACTATCCTATCTGAAGGTCAAAGGTACTAACGAGAGGACATACTAAGGATAAGCACAAGATATGTGATGAAGGAGAAGCAAAAGGACATACCCTCCAAAAGAAAAAGGGTACCTTGAACGCATCTTCGCTTCCGTCTCCCAGGTAGCGTCGCTCTCTTCATCTCCCCTTCGTACTTTGACTAGTTGAACCTCTCTGTTTCTCCACTTCCAAATCTCTGACCCAAGGATGCAAGTAGGAGCTCGTCGAATCGTCGCATCACGCTCTACTTCCACTTCTCTAAGCAGGCTTGGCTCTACCGCCTCTGCGGTCTCATGTAGGAACTTCCTCAAATGTAACACATGGAATATATCATGTACACCACCACGCCTGTCGGCCACTCCACTCTATATGTCATCTGTCCAATCCTTTCCTTAATAGGAAACGGTCCAACAAACCTTGGTACTCACTTCCCAACAGATCCAAAGTGAACCACATTCCGTAACGGAGATATCTTGATAAAAAGCATGTCCTAATATCAAACTCAAGCTCTGTTCTCCTCTTGTCCGCATAAGATTTCTGTTTATCTTGCGTCGCTTTCATCCTTCTTTGAATCAAATCAATCTTTTCCCGAAGTCTTTCTAACCTTATCGTCCCAAGCAAGATCTCATCCGTAGATTCCTACCAACGTGTAGGTGATCGACAAGGCCTTCCATAAAGAGCTTCGAAAGGTGTCATACCAATACTGGACTGAAAGCTGTTATTATATGCGAACTCCACCAATGGAAGATGCTCTTCCCATGTACCTCCAAAATCTAAGATACAAAGCCTCAAAAGGTCTTCTAGGACATGATTCACCCTCTCGGTCTGGCCGTCCGTCTGAGGATGATATGCGGTACTCAAACACAACTGAGTCCCTACCGCCTCTTGCAAACTCTTCTAAAACTCTCTAGTGAAGATAGGATCTCGATCACTCACTATGCTAGAGGATACCCCATGCGATCGAACTATCTCTCGAAGATATACAGAAGCTGGCCATGGAGCGGTCCTCTTGCTCTTCACGGGTATGAAATGGGCGCTCTTAGTAAGTCTGTCTATCACCACCCAAATTCCCGTATTGCCCTTTCTTGATCTGGGTAACCCGTCAATAAAATCCATCGAGACGCTATCCCACTTCCATTGCAGAACTTCCAATGGGTGAAGCAACCCACCTGGTTTCTTTTGCTCTGCCTTCACTTGTTAGCACACCAAGCATCGAGCGACATACTCGGCCACATCTTTCTTCATACCGGTCCAGAAGAAAACCCTCTTCATGTCTTGGTACATCTTGTCCCCACCGGGATGAATGGTTATCCTAGAACGGTGTGCATCATCAAGAATAACCTTCCTCGTCTTGCGGTACACAACGTCTATCGTCTCTACGCAAACACCCCCTATCGTCTAGGGTGTTCCTACTCAAATGGCTGGAAGACTCCCCCCTTATGAGCTTCCCCACCAACTCAACCAACTGTGGGTCGTCCCTCTGTGCTTCTCCAATCCGGCCCAAAAGAGTAGGTCTAACCTCCAAGGAGGCTAGCAAACCGGGTACAAAGTCAACGGAAGGTCTAAAGTCAAACATAGAAATAAACTCTAAGCCCGTCGTTCAACGAACCACAAACTCGAGGACGACCCTTTTCTACTTAAGGCGTCCGCTACCATGTTACCCTTACTCATAGGATGCTAAGGATCCCATCCACTTTTGCTGTCCTAAGACTATGCGCTCGAAGAGTCTCCAATACTTCCCTAAGATGTAGGGCATGCTCTTCTCCACCAGGATATCATCCAAAATCATCACAACTGTCTCCCACGCAGACCACCCTAGTCGAATTCGGCATCCCCCAAATGCAAGCCCGAAAGGCCTAAACCAATATCAGACAAACACCCAAGGGATACCTCCTTCGAATTCAGACGACCTACGTGAGATGATACTAGTAAAAATGGCTAAACAATTAAGCCCTTGACCAATTTTGGATGTCCTCCCCAGTCTCGCTCCAAAACCACCGTTTTCCCATAACTGGCTTTGCTCACCCCATTGAGCACATATGAAAACTTATTTTGCTCCTAGAAAAGACCCAAATGTCATCCACAAAGACCATCATGAACTTATTTAGGTACTCCCTGAACACCCTTCTCATCAAATCAACAAAGTATGCGGGGGCGTTCGTCAAACCGAATGGCATCACCAGCCACTCCTAAAAAAAACATCCGGAGTCCTAAAGGTAGTCTTTTCTATGCTATCCTCAGCCACTCTCAACTGATGAACTTCCGTGGCTGAGTCCTACTACAAAAATACTGAGGCACCAGCCAACTAATCAAAGAGATCATCAATCCTCGGCAATGGGTGTCCATTCTTCTTTGTGAGTTTATTTAGTTCTCTTTAGCCTACACAAAGTCTGAGGGACCCATCCGCCTTCGTGACAAAAACTACTGGAGCACCTCACTCCGATATACTCCGTCTTATGAACCCCTTCTCAAGCAAATCGCCTACTTACTTATGGAGTTCCCTCCTCTTACGAGGAGCCATGTGGCACACTGGCCAAGATACTGGTTTAGCATTATCCACCAGGTATATTCGGAAGTCAATCTCCCGCTTCGGAGGTAAGCCCTTCACCCCCCCCCCCCACACACACACATCCGAGTATTCCCGGACCGCCCTAACTGATCGCAAATTCTAGACCGACGTGTCAAGCGATTCTAGATAACTTAGCATAACAGATTCTATGGGATTACAAAAGATCTCGAGAGTGTTACCCAAGCGGGTCATAAGCCTAACAACTCTCTCCCTTCAAAATCAAGAACGACACCTTTACTGGATAACCAGTCCATGCCCAAAACTAGCCCATAACCCGTGAAGCCCAACAAGCATCACATCTAAACTCAACGCTAAGTATAGAAACTTTCAAACCCAAACACATCATGGAGCCCAATTGGGTTTGAAACAACTAAGGGATCATCTACCAAACTGGTGTCTAAGTGCAGTGACTCAACTAACAATGATGAGATAAACGAACTCGATGCGTCAGAATCAAATAAAGTTCGAATTGGATGATAAAGAAATCCAACCTCCAATCTAGACGGTCTTATCCCCATCTGGTGCCCTAGTCGTGAGGGAATACAACTACCCTCCAGAAGATTCCATACCTTGCCCTTGCTTCTTTGGACAATCCTAATAAGGTGTCCTATTCCTCTCAAAAGGATAACCACTTGCCTTCTTCTTCCCTATTCCCCACTCGTAACTTCCCACCAATGAGGTTTCATCCTTCATTAACCAAACAACTATTTGAGCCTTCCTCCCATCGTCTATCCAATAGATACCTACCAGTCCTCCTCCTTCTTGAACCAACTTCTAATCCGACTAACGTCTAAGTCCCTTGAAGTGGTTTTCCATCCTTATCTATCTTAGAAAGATCATCTATACACGGAGGGGAAACTCAAAACGAGAGAAAGGAAGAGATTCAAAATGGAGAATTCGAAAGATATAGATATGGCTATTGGGGATATGCTTTTCTTTCAAAAACTTTTCTCTTAAAAGACATGTTTTTGAAAATACTCCTTTCCAAAAATATTCTTAGAAAATAGTTTTTCTAAAAAATTTATCTGTTCCGGTAACCTTAAGCTCTGATACCACGTGTAACACCCCACACCCGCTACGGACACTCACTAAGGGAATGCCATAACATTGGTGGAGTATTTTAAGTGAATATAGAACAGAAAATTTACAACAAGACAGATATAAGTAATACTTGAAAATTTAAATCATCATTTCATTGCAGCGGAAAGTAAAACGTGTTTGGTTACATCACAAAACCACACAAGAGTCAAGTACAAAATATCCATCTTGATAAAAATAAGTACATAATCCCACCAAGTAAACAATAGCCATAAAAGGAAAGATGAACTAAGCTTTACTTCAACGGTCCAAGCTCCAAAGGATAGATACTGCAATTCGATCAAGGCCCACTAGCACTAGGCCCACTCTGATAACCTCGGGTTGGGGGAAAAAGATAAAAACAATGGGGTCAGACATAAGTCTGAGTGAGTCCTATAACCCTAACAATACAACCATTAAAGTAATTAGGGTATGACATAAATAAGGTACGGTACCTCTGGGGATAATGACCACACTAAGTAGCCAACAAAACACAGGATGTACTAAGATAATCGAGAAGACGCTTTTATCCACCCAAGGATAATTATTAGATTACACCACCCCCAGACTTATTCACCCAAGGGTAATTCCTACACTGCACCACACCAGTTCTACCCACCAAGAGTAATTCCTACTTAAAGGTTGATCCCACTAAGTGTACTTAGTAATTTTTACCCGGTAGTTTCTTGTACCCCTACACAGGTGCCGTCTGCCCCTATCTTTACTAGGTGTACCCACTACCCCCAAGCGATCGGCTCCCTACCGTAGATACCCGTGCTGGTTCCACAAAAGGGGTGTATCATTCCCCAAAGTGGCTACCAGATAATATCACTGTGCACGGCTTTATATCTACATGATGCAACAACGACTTACCAACCAGCCCGGGTCCACACACGCATATGAAACCCGTTGATCCTGCGTTGCCACCGCTAACCCGTTTTGGCCGCTTATAGTCAAGTCCAATATGTGTGTCCCGTCACCCGACCAGAGTCGGGCCCACAAAGATACGTTTGGGATATTGGTTGAAATGGGCCCCCACAAGCTACTACTTAAGCTTGCTATTTTTATCTAGTGCATCCCACTTAACCCCTTTTTTTTATAATCATGCCCCCTTACATGTTAAGATTTGGTTAAGTCATCAATCATATTTCAATTGCCACTAAGGGCACCCACTAGATTTCCACATGCCACCCAAAGCACTTACTTGATTCACACATGCCACCCAAGGCACTTACTTAACCCTTTAATCATGTTTAATTACATGTTCCACTTTGGTTAAGTATTCTAATCGTATTTTCTATTGCCACCCAAGGCAACCCACTAGTTTCCTCATGCCACCCGAGGCACCCCCACTAGTTACTACATGCCACCCAAGGCAACCCACTTAACCCTCATGTCCCGCTACATGCTAATTTGGTTAAGTGTTTCTTAATTAATTAAGACCGTGATCCTCCTAAAGACCTCTCACATTAGACTATCTTTTATGACCGCTGGTTAAGCCGGTTGGGTCCGGGCAGCCTTACGTCATAACCGAGTCTAACCTCGTGTCTTTACGTTAATCACGTATTTAGTTTGTGACTAAGACCTCTCACATTGGGCCAATCATTTGTAGCCGCTGGATGGCCGGTCGGTTCCGGGCAGACTTCCGCTACAAAAGGGTCCAACCTCGTGTCTTAGTTGATTAATTACGCCTAATTAATCACCCCCACAATTAATTATCCCTAATTAATTACACATTTTTCATAACATGGGTAGACCTAACTCAATAGGTAAATTCCCATGGGGTAGACCTAACTCAATAGGTAAATTCCCACTTATGTTAATTTATTTTTATGGTATGCTTAATCATACCCAATCATACTTTTATTAACATATTTACCAACCCCATCGTTCCCCACGTAAATCGTTCTCATTTCATGACATAAATAAGGGGAAGATCATCACAAATATCATGGGTTTAGCATACAACTTTGTCATGGGTTAAGAGGATGTCAACTTGCATATATGAACGTATATTAACCCAACTACATATAACCCAAACTTGCATATTATCATACACATGATTTGCATAACATATGACATATGAGTTTGCATATTATCATACACATATCTTGCATAACATGTTGAACTTGCATATAAGCATTCTCATAACTTGCATAACATGTTAAACATGCATTTAAGCATACACATAACTTGCATAAGCATTCACATACTTGCATAAGCATTTACATACTTGCATATACATTCACATACTTGCATAAGCATGCATGACTTGCATATCATGTTAAACTTGCATTTAAGCATATACATATCTTGCATAAGCATCCATATACTTGCATAAGCACTCATAACTTGCAAATCATGTTAAACTTGCATTTAAACATATACATAACTTGTATAACACCATGCACATAACTTGCATATGATCTTGCATCTTAAAGGAGGGTAAACATGCATAGCATATAAGGGTATCATCTTGCATATGTATGCATCACATTTAAAAGGGTAAACTTACATATCATGATTTATGCATAATACCAAACACTTAGCATGCATAAAACCACATACTTAGCATGCATAGAATCAATTACTTATTATGCATAAACACACCACTTAACTTGCATAAACCCAAACACTTAGCATGCATACAATCAAATACTTAGCATGCATAGAATCAATTACTTAACATGCATAAAATCAAATATTTAGCATGCATAAAATCACATGCATAACTTGCATATCATGTTACATAAAACTTGCATATACTCTCACATATAGTTTGCATAACATGTTACATATGCATAAATGTTGAACATAGTGTTTTGCATCATAAAACATGGCATTAACCTCGCATATAACATAAAACTTGCAAATCACATATCATACAAACTTGCATAGACATATTTATCCACAAACATAGCCATGTCTTATCACATCCTACCATAATCAATTTAACAATTGATTATTAAAGCCATAGAAACTCACCAAAACCAAGATTAGCAAACTTATGAAGTGGAATTAGTGGCTTTAATTGAAGAAGATGTTGATTAGCTTGCAACTCTCTTCATTGATTTGTGGAGGCCATGCTCAAATTTCATTTTGCCATAGTTTAGTTACAAAACCTAATTATGAATGAATTAGGATAGGGTTAGGGTCTTATTTATAGGATTAGGTTGCATTTTAGACCCTTAGATTAACCCTAGATTGGTTTAGACCCGTCAGATCCAAGAAGCTTCCAGAACCAGCCCTCCAAGCCAGCCCAAGAACCTAAACTGGTGCACCCAGTTTTACTGGGCGTCGCCCCCCCTGTCGACAAGCAAGTCGACAGGCAAGTCGACACCCCTGTCGACAGGCCTGTCGACAGCCCTGTCGACATGGGTAGGGCGGGAATCTTCCCGCCTGGCCCCGCTTGCTCTATTTTTAAAAACTGGTTTTAAATTATTAAATCTCTTTTAAGCTTTAATTTTTCTGCAAACTTCATTGGGCCTTAACTGGGCCATACGGACTCCGATTTTCGAAAACTCGGACTCTATTTCGCGTATTTTTCCGAGACGAACGCAATGACGCAGCCCGTTACCCCCAATTCCCACACCTGAGATTATTTATCCTATAATTAGTGAATTTTAGTATTAACTAAAATTCGGGGTGTTACACTCTTCGGCAATTCTCAATTGATGGAAACCTGTAGCTAGGTCCATTCTGGAAAATACTCTCACCCCATTCAATTGGTCTAGCAGATCATCGATGCGGGGTAATGGGTATTTGTTTTTGAGCTTCTATTTGTTGAGGTCTCGGTAATCAACACACAATCGAAGAGTACCGTCTGACTTTGGGACAAACACTACAGCTGCACCCCAACTAGAAAAGCTAGGTCTGATCAGACCCTTCCATAGCAGTTGACGAGTTTGATCGCCTAATTCTTCCTTTTCCTTTGGAGTCATTCTTCTAATTGGATGTACCACTGGCCTGGCATTGGGAATTATATCGATTCTGAATTCTATTTCTCTTTGCGGAGGTAAGTTTTCAACTTCTTCAAACACATCCGCATAGTTTCTAACAACAGGAATCTTTTCTAAGGAAGTGGGAATAACTTCCAACGCAGACCAAAATTCCTTTCTATCTGGATTCGAACCATGGCATGGTACAGTAATGTATCCAAGCTTCGTTCTGATTTTTACTATTCTTTTTGCACACTTTACTTCAGCTTCGTATTTCGTTAACCAATCTAGCCCGAGAATAATATCGAATTCGGGAAAATCCATGGTGATCAAATTAAAAGAAAATTTGTAGGACGAATAAGAGACCGGCACTCTACAATATGAACTGAGAATAAGAGATCCTCCTATTGGATTATGAACTTTAACCGATTCTGTAAGCTTCCTTTGTTTTAACTTTAATTTGTGAACTGTGTTACTAGCAATAAAACTATGTGATGCACCCGTGTCAAATAATACAGAAACAGGAATATTTTTAATTGTAAGGGTACCTCCCAAAACATCGGGTTTACCTGCTCCATCGGAAGCAGCCGGCGGGTTCATCCCGTCATATACATGAGCAACCTCGGCCTTCTTAAGCAAGGGACAGTCTCTAACAAGATGTCCTGTCTTTCGATAGTTAAAGCATGAGCGAGGGTTCTAAGAGCTTTGGCTTGAACCTTACGAGTTGGTCTTCTGCCGTTTCGAGGCTGTGCATACATTGGAGTAGTGCCCCACCTTGACACAATTGTAGCAGCTTCCTTTTAGCGGCCTGCTAGTCTGTTGATTAGTGGATGCCGCTTGGCTTGACTCAGCTTGATTCGTAGCGGGCTTGCGTTTATTGCCGGCTTGGCTCTTAGCACGATCCAGATCAAGGTTCCTTTGATCTAGGTCCTCATAATTGCACGCCATCTCCACCAATTCATTAAACGTCAGCTTGATGTGGTCCATTGCCATGTCTTGGTATTTTCGCTTCAGCCCGAGGATGAACCTCTTGTTCTTGGACTTAGCGGTTGCGATGAGCTCGAGAGAATAGCGGGATAATTGTGTGAACTTGTTCAGATAGTCTTGCACCGAGAGATCCCCCTGCTGGAGGTTTGCGAATTCGTCGTGCATGCGCTCAAGGGCTTTCTCTGGGACATACTTCTCTTTGAATAATTCTTTGAATTCATCCCGTCCAACCAGCATTTATGTTCCCTGCGGTGAGAGCTTCCCACCATAACTCGGCTTCCTCTTGTAGAAGCCAAGCACCCATGAATGCTTTATCTTGATCACCCAGCCCCAAGCCTCCTAATATCTTCTCGCATGTTTTCAGCCATGTTAGGGCCTCAATTACAGTGCCTGTTCCAGAGAAGGTTTTGCTTCCTAGATTTTTGTATCTTTTAGCCACGCGGTCGAGCTCGAATGGCTGAGCGATCGGGGGTAGTATTAAGGTTCCATCTTCGGCTGGGACTTCTCCTTGTCCTCTGCCACGGCCAGCTCGGCCTCCTCTACCAGCGGCTGCTCGGGTAGCCATTGTTCAAGTTCTGTATAAGTAAGAAAAGAGTCAGCCTACAGAAATGATAATTTTATTGAATGGTAAAGCAGAAGAACTTTAGGAAAGATAACGATGTACTGATCAAATTATTTTTGCTATTCTGCTTAGCTCATTCTAGGACATTACCAGTCCTATCTCTAATGAGCTACTCGCCTTAGAATACTACTGATTCTATTCTGATGAAGTGTTTAATGTGTTAAATTCCAGAACTTAGGTTAACCAAAGCTCTAATACCACCTGTGACGATCCCAAAACCCCGTACGATAGTGTTAAGGATAATCATTGGAATATAACACATTAATCATCATTAGCAGAATACAGATAATAGCATAAACCAGAAATAGAATAATTTACACACATATGACAGTGGAATCATATAAATATCACCACATCAGAGAGCACAGTGCAGGATACTACTTAGTGCATAATAATACATAATCAGTCTACATCGCCTGTGGCGGAATGACATATATAAAGAGTACATAAACTAAACATCAGTCCACATTGCCTATGGCAGAATCATTGTAACACCCTACCTCCATTAAGGTCACTCGCAAAGCGAATGCCTTAACTTCAGTGGAGCGTTTTAGGTGAATATAGAACAGAAAATCACAACAAGACAGATATAAACAGTACTTGAAAATTTAAAACTTTATTTCATTGCAGCGGATAAACCCATATGTTTGATTACATCATCAAAACCATAAACCAAAGTCAACTACATCATATCCATCTTGATAAAACAAAGTACATAAACTGAAAGACATAGTCCCCAACATTAAAATAGCCATAAATAAAGAGAAGCTGAACTTTACTTCAGCGGTCCAAGAAATCTTCTAAAAGCAGTCAAAAATCAAGCTCCACTGGTGCTAGTTCCAACCTGAGCACCTGGAGGGGAAGGAAAGAGATGGAAAAAGGGGGGTCAGACATAAAGTCTGGCGAGTGCGATAATTTTAACAATATAATTAACAAAGTAACTAGGCTAAGGCATAAGTTGGAAAATAAGGAAATGATCATGAACCATTGAGTATGGCAGAGTAAATAAGGAAACAGGATGATCAACGATATCGTTGAGCGCACCTAAACCACTATAGGATGATTACTAAACTACACCAACACTATGGGATAATTGCTATACTGCATCGCCACTAGTATACTGCACCACCACTAGTCACCCTAAGGTTGATCCCGCCTACAGACTTAATAATGATATTGGTAGTTTTGTGCACCCCTAGCTACCTTCATAGGTGTCGTCTGCCCCTATCTCCACTAGGTGTACCCACTACCCCCAAGCGATCGGCTCCCAAACTCGTAGATACCCGTGCTGGCCCCACAGTGGGGGTGTATCACTCCCCAAAGTGGCAACCCGATACAACCAACAATGCACGGATTACACCTACACGATGCAACAACGTCTTAACTACCAGCCCGGGTCCACACATGCATATGAACCCGTTGGACTTGCATTGCCACCGCTAACCCGGTTTGGCCTCTTATAGTCAAGCCCAGTGTGCATGTCCTGTGACGGCCCGCCCCGCACCAACCGACATCTACCCCAAAAGTGCGCTGTACACTTGTTCGGTTAGCACGTAACGGGTCGCCAGAAGGAAAAGGAAGAAGGAAATGAACGTACAAAGAACCTGTAGAATGTCTCACAGCGCATAGAATAAAATATAATAACAATATACTTGACATAAAACAGGAGAGACAGTGCATAAGCTGAAAATCAGAACTAAACATCATAGCAGCGGAAATTCAGAATACAGCTTATTACAACTTTCAAACTGTCTCAAAGCAAAAGTAAGATAAATGAGGTACACTACTAATGCCCAAGTAGCGACCATCAACGACACAGGGAGAATGTATAGATATATAATACGTGGAAGCCTCCTGCCCGCCTCCAAATCAGCTACTCGCACATCACCAGCTAACCTGTCTCTAGTCTGCTCGTGTGAGCACCCAGAGTAATAAGAGGAGACATAAAACTCTGGGTCAGACATAAAGCCTGGTATGAGCGATAAGCATCTAAAGTGAACAATAACAGGTAGACTAAAACATACCTGAACCTGGACCTGCAAACAAAGAGTTAGCACTACATACTGTACAACACTCTAAGGTATCATATCAAACAATGTAAAGATACGGAGGTGGGGGAGGTGTGCATGTCATAATGATGGAAAACAATCAAGCATATCATCCATCCTCACATCTCTCACTCAGTGCATAAAGCATACGATATTCACCACTTCGATCACTCAACATTTCTTGCTACGATCACTTTGCCACATGAAGTCATAAATGACTTCACTGCACTAATAACGTAGCCACTAATCCTTTGCTATGTCCACTTTACCCCATGGAGTCACTAGAACCCCACTGCACTGGCTCATAGCCTTACTAATCCTTAATATGTCCACTCTGCCCCATGGAGTCACAAGAACCCCACTGCACTGGCTCATAGTCTTACCACGCATCACCTTGCCCCTCGGGTCATAATGACCCTACTGCACTGATAACGTAGTCTTGCTACCATCACTTTGCCCCTCAGGTCATAATGACCCTACTGCACTGATAAGTAGCCCATCATTCCTTTTTAGTGGTGAATCGAAGTTATGAACGTCGACAACTCCTTAGCACACGTCCCGCAGCAAAGCCCAACTCATGAAGTGAACTCATTGGTTCCCAACTGGTTCCGGGATCCTGAGCCCTAACTTCCCATATTGGACTATCTTTGCATCTCGGGTTATCGGTCAATACTGGGTCGGGTCGGATTCCTCATCAAGCCATCGGTTCGGGTCGGTGTTCTTCATCCGTTCGGGTCGGGTTCCCTTCTGGTGCGGTTCGGGTCGGCATTTCTCTAGGTTCGAGTCAGATGCTTCTCTTCGGGTCGTGTCGGGTGCTTCCGTTCGGGTCGGGTCGGGTGTCCTTCTGGTTTGCGTTTCCGATCCGTCCTCATGCTCCCTTCATATGCTCCTATCCGATCCGCTTCCGTGCTCCTTCTCTGGTTCGTCTTCGTGCTTCCGATCTATTCCGTCCTCCTCGATCCGATCCGTCTTCCTCTATCCGATCCGATCCCAGTTCAGCTAGCATGGCCTTCCTTTTTGCCACTTTTCCCAAGTGTTGGGTTCCGATCCGATCGGATCCTTTGCTCAGTTCAACATATCCGATCCGAGCCCCCTTATCCGATCCGATCCGAACCCTGCACTGTTTTCTGAAACTGTTCCAGCAAGTGTTTACGCCATTCGACGACGTTTTCGACCATTCTAACTATTGAAATCAATCACAAAGCATTTCATACAGTCATAGCAACATGCATAATCAACCACAAACATCATTCACATCAATATCATAGGTTAAAATGGATCAAACATACCCAAAATCCCATATTTCCCCTTAAGCATGTTTAGGTGAAACTAATGATAGGATTAGCAAAACTTAACCAAATTAACCCAAATTCATATCAGAGGTCTAAAACATCATTTAGGAATTTATGAACATTTTTCCCGAATTTTATCATGCTTAAATTCGCTAATTAGCACTAATCACCCCTAATTAGCCATAATTAGTGTAAAACTATGCAAATCACTCACCTTAGCCACAAAATAAACTAAGATCTGAAATAATTCTTTGATTTGATGTGAATCTCAATGCCAACAGCAGCTCCTTTGTTGCTTTTGTGAAGATCTTCCTTGATCAGGGGTTGCTAAGCTTAATCCTTGACCAAAAGATGTTTTGGAGGTGATTTAGAGGTTAGAGGCCATTTTAAGGGATCCTTGGTGATAAGTGGAGGCTAGAAAACTGAAATGGAATGATTCTCCATCTCATTTCAGCCCTCCCATAACCCTAATCCCGAAATGGGTAATGGGCCTACTCACTAATCACCCGATTTGGCCCGGTTAAGCAGTTTTTCACCCTCCAAATCTTGTTTCAGCCATATCTCCCAAACGGTAAGTCCGTTTGGCTAATGTAACCACTCTACGGAAAGGTAAACCATCAAACGAATCAAATGGAAGTGGTTTCAGGTCAAAATTCCTTTCCAATCAAAAGTTATGGCCAAAACAGTACCAACTAGGGGCAAAATGGTCATTTAAACATCGACAAAAATCATAAGCATGAGAAATGACTCTAATAGATGTTTCCCAAAGTTACATGACCATACGACCTCACATGGGAAAGAAATAAATATTCTACGATCCTATGATGTGTAGAATACGAGTCATTACACTCTCCCCCCCTTAAGAAATTTCGCCCCCGAAATTCCCTAATCCAAACATACACAAAGGTTCCCGCATGCCTATCAATCATAAAGCAACAATCAAACATGCAAAACAAGCTAAACAAGTCTATCCTAGCATGCGGAAAACTAAATTGCAAAGTAAATCTTACCAGGCAAAGAGTTCTGGATATGCCTTCCTAATGCCCTCCTCTGTCTCCCAAGTACAATCATTCTCGTTTTCGCCCCCACTGAACCTTGACTAGCTTCACCGCCTTCCTTTGAAGTTGCTTCGTATCATGCCCCACAATACGGATCGGCTTGCGGTTCCCAACCGCCTCGGGTTCTACTTCGAAGTCCCCTAACTGATCAGGTGAAATAGTCACATCTGAGTCGTGAACGAACTTCCTTAGTTGGGAAACATGAAACACATTGTGAACTCCCGCCATCTTCTCTGGTAAGACAATTCTATATGCCAAATTCCCGACAAGTTCAAGGACAGGGAATGGGCCAACAAATCTTGGTGCCAACTTGCCTCTCCTGCCAAATCGTATCACGCTCTTCAACGGAGAGATCTTGACAAACACCAAGTCACCAACGGAGAATTTCAAGTCTCTTCTCCTCTTATCGGCATAACTGTTCTGCCTATCTTGAGCAGCTTTCATTCGTTGTTGAATGACCTTAATCTTATCTGAAGTTTCCCTCACCGCATCTGGTCCAAGCACAAACTTCTCGCCAGTCTCTATCCAACATGATGGTGAGTTGCACGGTCTTCCGTACAAAGCTTCATAGGGAGCCATACTGATACTGGATTGGTAGCTATTATTATATGCAAACTCTACTAGATGCAAATGGTCATCCCATGATCCACCAAAATCCAATATACAAGCTCTCAAGAGATTTTCCAATATACGATTCACCCTCTCCGTCTGACCGTCGGTCTGAGGATGATATGCGGTACTGAGATGTAATCTTGACCCTAGAGCCTCTTGTAAGCTCTTCCAAAACCCACTAGTGAACAACGGGTCTCGGTCACTCACAATGCTTTTGGGTACTCCATGAAATCTCACTACCCACTTCACATACAATTCTGCCAACTTGGCTGCCGTTCTGGTCGATTTGACTGGTATAAATCTTGCGCTCTTAGTCAATCGATCCACAATTACCCAAATGCTATCATATCCCGATCTAGTCCTTGGTAGGCCATCGATGAAATCCATCGAGACTTGCTCCCATTTCCATTCGGGAATTTCTAATGGTTGCAACAACCCACTAGGCTTCTTTTGCTCGGCTTTTACTAGCTGGAAATTCATGCATTTGGATATAAACTTCCCAACGTCTCTTTTCATCCCTTCCCAGTAGTAAGTTTGTCTCATGTCTCGATACATCTTATTACCACCGGGATGTATAGTCAGTTTTGAGTGATGACATTCTCTAAGCACTTCATCTCTCAAACCATTCACGTTGGGCACCACTAGTCTTCCATTCTTCCGAAGCCATCCATCTCGATCAAGCCCATACACATTCATCCCCTCATCGATACCCGTTTCTAACCTGGAGATGATTTCTAATAGATTAGGATCGTCCTTCTGGCTAGAACCAATCCGCTCTATCAAAGTGGGTCTGATCGTCAGACTAGCTAGCATAACTGGATCCAATTCGCACTTTGGTCTGAAATCAAACCCCGCGATATACTCCAGTTGCTTCCATTCAAAAAACATTGCCCCTAAGCTGGCATGTCTCCTACTCAAGGCATCGGCTATCGCATTACCCTTCCCAGGTGTATATGCGATATCAAAATCATACGAAGCCAAGAACTCTAACCATCTCTGCTGACGGAGATTCAGATCTTTCTGAGAGAAGAGATACTTTAACGATTTATGATCAGTAAACAACTCAAATCTTTCTCCCAAGCGATAGTGTCTCCACATCTTCAGCGCAAATACAATCGCTGCCAATTCCAAATCATGGGTAGGATACTTCTTCTCATGTGGCTTTAGCTGTCGACTAGCATAAGCTACAACCCTACCTCCTTGCATCAATACTGCACCCAGTCCGGTACCACAAGCATCTGTGTATACTGTCATCTGTTCATTCCCTTTAGGAATGACTAACACTGGCGCACGCGTCAACCTCTCCTTTAGACTTTTGAAGGCATCCTCACACACTCCGTCCCAGACGAAGGACTGATTCTTCTTAGTCAACTGAGTCAACGGTGCTGCTATCTTGGAGAAGTCCTGGATAAACTTACGATAATATCCAGCTAATCCTAAGAAACTTCTTACATCTGTAGCATTCTTGGGTGTAGGCCAATCCTGTACCGTAGCCACCTTCGCAGGGTCCACGACAATACCACTCTCTGAAACAACATGACCCAAGAATCTTACTTCCCTTCTCCAAAAATGACACTTAGAGAATTTCGCTTTCAATTGGTGTTTTCTCAACACCTCCATCACTATCCTCAAGTGTCCCTTGTGTTCCTCCTCCGTCCTTGAGTAAACAAGGATATCATCCACGAACACAAGAACAAACTTATTCAACTGATCTCTGAATACTCGATTCATAAGATCCACAAAATAGGCTGGTGCATTGGTCAACCCAAATGGCATGACCAACCACTCATAAAATCCAGACGGCGTCCTAAATGCTGTTTTTGGAACACTCTCATCCGCTACTCGAAACTGATGAAATCCTGTCGCGAGGTCCAACTGGGAGAACACTCTAGCTCCTTCCAGTTGATCAAACAAATCATCAATCCGCGGTAGAGGATACTTATTCTTCTTCGTCACCTTATTCAACTCGCGATAGTCCACACACAAACGAAGGGAACCATCTGCCTTAGTGGCAAACACAACTGGTGCTCCCCACTCGGAGACACTCCTTCTAATAAATCCCTTCTTCAAAAGATTGCTGACTTGCACCCCGAGCTCTCGCTGCTCCCTTGGTGCCATATGACGAAGTGGCAACACTATAGGTCTGGCATCTTTCACTAAATCAATACGGAACTCAATCTCTCGGTGTGGTGGAAGCCCGGTCACCTCCTCAAAGACGTCCGGATACTGGCCAACCATGGGCACATCTGACAACTCATCCCGCGGGATGTCGAGGAAATTTACAAAACTAGCCATTACCCCATCACTAGGTAGGCTACCAAACACTACCCTCCGCCCATCATCCGCCCTCACTGTCACCAAAAAGTCCTCACAGTCTACCACCACCCCGTATCTTTGGAGCCAATCGACTCCCAATATAATGCCATACCCAGTAAAGCCAAAACAAAGCAATCACATACAAACATACATCCATGACTCGATAAGACCAAATTCCTGCAAATCATACTAAGGCTAGTCGAACCACCAATCGGGTTCGTCACAATCAATGGTCTATCGACTATCTCGGGTTCCAGTCCCAACCTATCTACCAGGTCACTAGATATGAAGGAACGGGAAGCCCCAGTATCAAACAAAACTCGAACTGGTATATCATAAATAGAAAGCATACCTTGAATAACAACATTCTTTCCTTTCTCCGCCGCAGTTGGGGCATTCGACGAAGAAGGAACAGCATCAATAGCATATGCTTTCACAATCTGCTTCTCCTTAAGAGGTTGCGGACACTTATCCTTCTGATGTCCCACTTGACCACAGTTGTAGCACTTCCTCTCCGCTGGCTTGGCCCGACATTCCTTAGCATAATGGCCCTTCTTTCCACAGCTGAAGCACTCAACATCCTTCTTGCTCTTTTTCTGGCCACCTTTTGATTGGTCCGGCTTCCTCTTATTCTGAGAATTATTCTTGCCTCCACCACCTGCTTGCGGCTTTGGCCCTTCTGCAGATGCAGCCTCAGTCTTTGACTTAGGGTAAAGACTCTCTGATCTCAAAGCTTTCCCCACAATCGATTCAAAAGTCTCATCGATGTGGTTGATAAGCCTTTCCCCCAAGTATCCATCCAGGCCAGTAATGAACTTCTCATTCTTCTTTTCAGGAGTATCAATGAGGGACAGTCCATACTTCGACAAAGTGTCGAACTCAGCAATATAATCAGAAACTGCCCTTCCATTCTGCTTGAGTTCCAAGAACCTCTTAAACAACACTGACTTCTGGGCAGCTGGGATAAACTTCTCGCTAAAGCGAGCCTTGAATTGATCCCAAGTAACCTGATCCTCTGGGGTAGCTATTCTAATGGCATTCCACTAATTCATCGCTCGCCCTTGCAGCTGACGAGACGCTAGCCTTCTCTTCATCGCATCCTCATGACCCAAGTCATCAAAGATACGGTCACAGCTATCCATCCAGTCTTGAACATCCGTGGCCGACTCCGTTCCGTGGAACGGCTTCCCACCAAGATTAGTGTAGTCCTTGCACAACTTGGCGAAATCGACCCTAGGCGCCTGCACTACTGGGCCAACACCAACTCCGGGATTGGGAATTGCCACTTGCACTTCTCTAAGCATGTCTCTCATGAGGTTAGTAAACATAGCCCTCATGTCAGCGGCATTCCCTTGGTTGGTCCCTCTACCAGCACCCCTCGTCTCTCGGCTCATCGTTAATCTATAAAAAGGGAAACGATTAACGACCCCATAGTGGTGCTAGTGCAGTGCGACTTCATCTTTATACTACTAATAGTATATACATACATGGCTTTTGAAAACCAAAGTAATCACAAATACGCGCTCTCATATACGTACTAACTCTCCCTAGTGTATTTCCCTAGGTTAACTACGCAACCTAGAGCTCTGATACCAAGTGTGACGGCCCGCCCCGCACCAACCGACATCTACCCCAAAAGTGCGTTGTACACTTGTCCGGTTAGCACGGAACGGGTCGCCAGAAGGAAAAGGAAGAAGGAAATGAACGTACAAAGAACCTGTAGAATGTCTCACAGCGCATAGAATAAAATATAATAACAATATACTTGACATAAAACAGGAGAGACAGTGCATAAGCTGAAAATCAGAACTAAACATCATAGCAGCGGAAATTCAGAATACAGCTTATTACAACTTTCAAACTGTCTCAAAGCAAAAGTAAGATAAATGAGGTACATTACTAATGCCCAAGTAGCGACCATCAACGACACAGGGAGAATGTATAGATATATAATACGTGGAAGCCTCCTGCCCGCCTCCGAATCAGCTACTCGCACATCACCAGCTAATCTGTCTCTAGTCTGCTCGTGTGAGCGCCCAGAGTAATAAGAGGAGACATAAAACTCTGGGTCAGACATAAAGCCTGGTATGAGCGATAAGCGTCTAAAGTGAACAATAACAGATAGACTAAAACATACCTGAACCTGGACCTACAACCAAAGAGTTAGCACTACTAACTGTACAACACTCTAAGGTATCATATCAAACAATGTAAAGATACGGAGGTGGGGGAGGTGTGCATGTCATAATGATGGCAAACAATCAAGCATATCATCCATCCTCACATCTCTCACTCAGTGCATAAAGCATACGATATTCACCACTTCGATCACCCAACATTTCTTGCTATGATCACTTTGCCCCATGAAGTCATAAATGGCTTCACTGCACTGATAACGTAGCCACTAATCCTTTGCTATGTCCACTTTGCCCCATGGAGTCACTAGAACCCCACTGCACTGGCTCATAGCCTTACTAATCCTTACTATGTCCACTCTGCCCCATGGAGTCACAAGAACCCCACTGCACTGGCTCATAGTCTTACCACGCATCACCTTGCCCCTCGGGTCATAATGACCCTACTGCACTGATAACGTAGTCTTGCTACCATCACTTTGCCCCTCAGGTCATAATGACCCTACTGTACTGATAAGTAGCCCATCATTCCTTTTTAGTGGTGAATCGAAGTTATGAACGTCGACAACTCCTTAGCACACGTCCCGCAGCAAAGCCCAACTCATGAAGTGAACTCATTGGTTCCCAACTGGTTCCGGGATCCTGAGCCCTAACTTCCCATATTGGACTATCTTTGCATCTTGGGTTATTGGTCAATACTGGGTCGGGTCGGATTCCTCATCAAGCCATCGGTTCGGGTCGGTGTTCTTCATCCGTTCGGGTCGGGTTCCCTTCTGGTGCGGTTCGGGTCGGCATTTCTCTAGGTTCGAGTCAGATGCTTCTCTTCGGGTCGGGTCGGGTGCTTCCGTTCGGGTCGGGTCGGGTGTCCTTCTGGTTTGCGTTTCCGATCCGTCCTCATGCTCCCTTCATATGCTCCTATCTGATCCGCTTCCGTGCTCCTTCTCTGGTTCGTCTTCGTGCTTCTGATCCGTTCCGTCCTCCTCGATCCGATCCGTCTTCCTCTATCCGATCCGATCCCAGTTCAGCTAGCGTGGCCTTCCTTTTTGCCACTTTTCCCAAGTGTTGGGTTCCGATCCGATCGGATCCTTTGCTCAGTTCAACATATCCGATCCGAGCCCCCTTATCCGATCCGATCCGAACCCTGCACTGTTTTCTGAAACTGTTCCAGCAAGTGTTTACGCCATTCGACGACGTTTTCGACCATTCTAACTATTGAAATCAATCACAAAGCATTTCATACAGTCATAGCAACATGCATAATCAACCACAAACATCATTCACATCAATATCATAGGTTAAAATGGATCAAACATACCCAAAATCCCATATTTCCCCTTAAGCATGTTTAGGTGAAACTAATGATAGGATTAGCAAAACTTAACCAAATTAACCCAAATTCATATCAGAGGTCTAAAACATCATTTAGGAATTTACGAACATTTTCCCCGAATTTTATCATGCTTAAATTCGCTAATTAGCACTAATTACCCCTAATTAGTCTAAAACTATGCAAATCACTCACCTTAACCACAAAATAAACTATGATCTGAAATAATTCTCTGATTTGATGTGAATCTCAATGCCAACAGCAGCTCCTTTGTTGCTTTGGTGAAGATCTTCCTTGATTAGGGGTTGATAAGCTTAATCCTTGACCAAAAGATGATTTGGAGGTGATTTAGAGGTTAGAGGCCATTTTTAGGGATCCTTGGTGATAAGTGGAGGCTAGAAAACTGAAATGGAATGATTCTCCATCTCATTTCAGCCCTCCCATAACCCTAATCCCGAAATGGGTTATGTGCCTACTCACTAATCACCCGATTTGGCCCGGTTAAGCAGTTTTCACCCTCCAAACCTTGTTTCAGCCATATCTCCCAAACGGTAAGTCCGTTTGGCTAATGTAACCACTCTACGGAAAGGTAAATCATCAAACGAATCAAATGGAAGTGGTTTCAGGTCAAAATTCCTTTCCAATCAAAAGTTATGGCCAAAACAGTACCAACTAGGGGCAAAATGGTCATTTAAAAATCGACAAAAATCATAAGCATGGGAAATGACTCTAATAGATGTTTCCCAAAGTTACATGACCATACGACCTCACATGGGAAAGAAATAAATATTCTACGATCCTATGATGTGTAGAATACGAGTCATTACATGTCCCGTCCTCAACTTGGGTCGAGCCTACAAAGATGCGTATGGGTTACTTGTTGAAACGGGCCCCCATTACTTGACACAAGCTATCCATCTAAGCTTGGTCCCCTCTAGTACATCCCACTTAACCCACCTCTTATTCATGTTTCAATTACATGTTTCAATTTTGGTTAAGTGTTTCTAATCGTATTTCCAAATGCCACCCAAGGCACCCACTAGATTCCACATGCCACCCAAGGCACCCACTTAACCCCCTCATGTCCCACTACATGCTTATCTGGTTAAGTGTTTCTTAATTCATTAAGACCGTAACCTCATAAAGACCTCTCACATTAGACTGGCATTTGTAGCAGCTGGATTTGCTGGGCGGGCCGGGCAGTCTTACACCACAAAAGAGCCTAACCTCGTGTCTTTACAATTGTTACGTATTTAGTTTGTGCCTAAGACCTCTCACATTAGACTGGCATTTGTGGCAGCTGGATTTGCCGGGTGGGTCCGGGCAGTCTTACACCACAAAAGAGCCTAACCTCGTGTCTTAGACGATTAATTACTCCTAATTAATCATCCCCCAATTTGAATTACTTTCCCTATTCAAATTATCAATCAATTCCAAATTTAACGATGTCCATAATTGACTCAATTATGTCCATCCATTTATGGTATGTAAAATCATACCAATTTCACCAAAATTTTATTTTATGCCTTTTAAGGCATTTATGCCAATTAAATATTAATATTATCCCCTTTTTCCCCACGTAGTACGTTTGTTCGTTCAACGTAAAAATATATGTTAGTCTCGAATAGTTAACTCATGAAAAAAAACAAAGCATCACAATATATACACATAATTAAAACATAGATCTAACATAGGGGTGAACTTGCATATGTGAATGATGTTCTACATCTAAAACTTGCATAGGCCAAGATTACAACTTGCATAAACAACATATGTCATGGATCCAAATTTAAAGGTGTGAACTTGATGAGAAAATGGCCACAAACTTGCATAAACATCATATGTCATAGATCTATATCTAAAGGTGTGAACTTGATGAAATAATGGCCACAAACTTGCATAGGTAATAACCTAAAATGATTCATATCCAACTCATAAACTCACATATGTGATCGCAACAATGGTGTAAACAAGTATCTAACATGTAAGTTATCATGTAGAATTTAGCATATGTCATAGCCTAACTTTCAATTAAATTTCACATAAACTAGGTGCCATAGCCATGTAAGGTCACATATAATTCTACCCAAACTTATATATGGCTCATGTTTGAATCAACATCTAAACTTTCCTACTTATGATTTACCATATGAATCAATATCACAAACTAGCATAAGAAACATGACGATTTGATTGTATATAAAATTACAACATGGATGATAGCAACATAACTTTACATCGTAAATGATAGCATCATAACATAACATCATAGATATTTCAATCATAATCCTACAACATAATTACAACATGCAATCAATACTTCATATCACATCCATACAATCTGCGTTATAACTTAATCTAATTAAATTACTAATTATTTTGCTAAAACTATCGAACTCACAACTCAAAAAAGTCTTGAGTTCTGAATTCTGATTTCTGGAGTTGAATTAGTGCTCCTTTGATGAAGATTCGCTGTTAGGGTTGATTAGTTCTGATTTGGTTGCTGTTCTTCCTCTTAATTTTGGTGGCGGCTGCCCTAGGGTTCAAGACAACAGCATGACGGCCATAGTTTTAGTTTTAATTCTGATTTAGGGTTTGAGTCTATGGGTCTTTTTATAGATTTATGAATTAATTTAAGCCATCGGATGTTCTTAGGGTTAATTAAAACCATTCAATCATGATAGGGTGATGAGTCAGCCCTAATGACTCAGCAAGGAGTCAGAAAGGACTCAACAACACGGGTCAGCCAGAACCAGAAAGCTGTGCAGGCTCCTGCCTCGGCCTGGGCGCACTTGGCAGTTGCGCCAGTGTAAATATGTACTGGCGCACTTCCCAAGTGCGCCAGTGCAATTTTTTTTTCTTTACTTTGCCACCAAACTTCGTTCGTCTATAATTCCTTCATCTGGTACTCGTTTCCCGCAAACTCGGACTCTATTTCAACCAGAATTCCGAGACGAACACAATAGCGCAACCCAATCCCCATAATTCTCACGTTTGAGATTAATTATTCTTTAATTTAGTTAATTCGATTATTCAAAAATCTGGGGTGTTACATTCTCCCCTCCTTAAACGATTTCGTCCCCGAAATCTCCAAGTTAAGGAGAATGCATATCCTACCATCCAAACAACCATCTACTCAACCATCAAACACGGGCATCCATTTTCCTTATAAAATTTCTACTGTATGAACATATGCAAGAAGTGTGTGTATATATTCCTTATCTAATGCCAAATCAGGCGGTCTACTGACTCAGTTGACCTCCTTAATGCAAACCATGATAGTGCCATGCGTCCATTATGTATGCGAAAGAACCCTATCAATACATATTATTTCTACATGTGTGCACAACCATTCACAAAAATGCAACATCCATATGATGGCACAACCATTATACATCCATTACTTAAATATGTACACACATTTATATGCAATATGCAATATGAAGTGACTGAGCCGATCTAGTGCCTAAAGTGTGTGTATATGCATCCACGAGCAACCACTAGCAAACACTTGCATCCACGTGCGTCCATGATACATAGCATGTCTCAAACACATGTTTCAACCATAGGACTATCCTATCTAAAGGTCAAAGATACTAGCGAGCGGACATACTAAAGATAAGATAAGTACAAGGTAAGCGATAAAGGAGAAATTAAAAGACATACCCTCGAAAAGAAAAGGGTATAATGAACGCATCTTCTCTTCTGTCTCCCAAGTAGCGTTGCTCTCATCATCTCCCCATTGCACTTTGACTAGCTTGACCTCTCGATTCCTTAACCTCCTAATCTCCGACCCAAGAATGCGCGTAGGAGCTCGTCGAATCATCGCATCACGCTCGATCTCCACCTCTCTAAGCAAGCTTGGCTCTACCACTTCCGCGGTCTCGTGCAAGCACTTCCTCAAATGTGATACATTGAATACGTCGTGTACACCACTAAGTCTCTCGGGCAACTCCACTCTATACGCCATCTGCCCAATCCTTTCCTTAATAGGAAACTGCCCTACGAACCTTGGTGCTAACTTCCAAACGGAACCAAAGCGAACGACGTTTCGTAATGGAGACACTTTGACAAAGACCATGTCCCCAACATCAAACTCAAGATCTGACCTCCTCTTACCCGCATAAGATTTCTGCCTATCTTGCGTCGTCTTCATCGTCCTTCGAATCAAATCGATCTTTTCCGAAGTCTCTCTAATCATATCGGGTCCAAGTAAGATCTTATCTGTAGACTCCCACCAACATGTAAGCGAACAACACGGCCGTCCATAAAGAGCCTCGAACAGTGCCATGCCAATGCTAGACTGAAAGCTGTTATTATATGTGAACTCCACCAATGGAAGATGTTCCTCCCATGTACCTCCGAAGTCTAAGACACATAACCTCAATAGATCCTCTAGAATACGATTCACCCTCTCGGTCTGACCGTCCGTCTGAGGATGATATGCGGTGCTCAAACATAACTGAGTCCCTACCGCCTCTTGTAAGCTTTTCCAAAATTCGCTAGTGAAGATGGGATCGCGGTCGCTCACTATGCTAGAAGGAACACCGTGCAAATGAACTATCTCTCTAATGTATACGGAGGCTAACCATGGAGCAGTCCTCTTACACTTCACGGGAATGAAATGGGCGCTCTTAGCAAGTCTGTCTACCACGACCCAAATCCCCGTATTACCCTTCCTCGATCTCGGTAATCCGTCAATAAAGTCCATCGAGACGCTTTCCCACTTCCATTGTGGGACCTCCAATGGGTGTAGCAATCCACCGGGCTTCTTTTGCTCTGCTTTTACTTGTTGGCACACCAAGCATCTAGCGACATACTCGGCCACATCCTTCTTCATGCCGGCCCAAAAGTAAACTCGTCTCATGTCCATGTACATCTTGTCCCCGCTGGGATGGATGGTCATCTTCGAACGATGGGCATCATCAAGAACGGTCTTCCTTAGGTCATTGCCTTTTGGTACACAAAGTCTACCGTCCCTACGTAACCAACCCTTATCATCTAGGGTATACCTACGGAGATGGCTTGATGACTCCCCTCTTTTGAGCTTTTCTACTAACTCAACCAACTGTGGGTCATCTTGTTGTGCCTCACTAATCCGTCCCAAAAGCGTAGGTCTGACCTCAAGGACGCTAGCAAACTGGATACAAAATAAATGAATGGTCTAAAGTCAAAGGTAGAGATAAACTCTAAGCTACGCCGCTCGACAAACAAAGGACTCAATGTCAACTTTTTCCTACTCAAGGCATCCTCCACAACGTTACCCTCGTCAGGGATGTATGCTATCTCGAAATCGTAGGACGCCAAGAACTCCATCCACCATAACATATCACCCTTCCCTAGAGACCACATGCCCTAAATTCCTCACTTTTTTCCTCCAAAAATGGTATTTTGGAGAAGTTAGCCTTAAGCTGGTGCACTTGTAGGGTCCCTAAGCTTTCCCTAAGATGTAGGGCATGCTCTTCTCTGCTTCTAGAGAAAACCAGGATATTATCCCATGCAAAATCGTCACAACTATCCATCTCTCACGCAGACCATCCGAGTCGAACTCGACATCCCCTAAGTGCAAGCCCCAAAGGCCTAAACCAATATCAGACAAACACCCAAGGGATACCTCCTTCGAATTCAGACGACCTACGTGAGATGATACTTAGTAAGACGGTCAATCATTTGAGCACTTGACCGACTCTGGCTGTCCTTGCCAGTCTTGCTCCAAAACCACCGCTGATTACATAACTGGCTTTGCTTAATCTATTAAGCACATACGAAAACTTATTTCGTGCCTCTGGGTAAACCCTGCACTTTATCAAAGACATCTCCATACTCACAGACCACACAAACAGATTCCCAATCATCGTTGGATGCGTCAGAAGATTCTAGGCAGCTAAGCATCACTGAACCCCTAGGGTCGCAAGAAATATGAGGGTCTTTCCATAATGAATCAATAGTCTAACTACCCTCCTTTCACAATTTAGGATGGCCCCATATCTAGTTAGCCAATCCATACCTAGAATTAAACCGTAGCCCATGAAGCCAAGAACAAAAGCATTGCACTCAAACTCAACGCCCAAGATAAACACTCTCAAATCCCGACAAATCATAGAAAGATGAGCCGAACCACCAATAGGATTTGAGACTACTAAGGGATCAGTAACTAGACTAGTATCAAGGTGCAGTGTTTCAACTAATGATGTAGAAATAAACGAATACGATGCGCCAGAATCGAATAAGGTACGGACAGGATGATCAAACAGAAAAACTAATCTTTCAACGGAAATTGCTCTACCTCGTTCTTGCAGTGGTGGGACCACGAGAGCCTGAACTTGTCCCCTTGCCTGCCCTGGTGCCATAAGAGCTTGCACCTGTCCTCCCGAGGTAGACCCTGCCCTCTACCCTTTCTTTGGGCAGTCCTTAATAAGATGTCCCGCTTCGCCACAGTGGAAACAACCAGTCTTATTTTTCTTCCTACAATCTTTTCTTAGATGGCCGGGTGTCCCACAGTTAAAGCATTTCTTCTTCCCCTTAGCATTGTTGCCTTTTCCACCTTTCTTGTTCTGTTGTTGCTGTTGTGGCTTCTTTTAATCCCCTTTCTTCTCGGGTGCCTTATTAGCATTGGCGCCCTTCTCCTCTTCATGCATGAGCGCCATGTCAACTAACCTCTCAAAGGTAGCCCCCATGGGAATGTGGGTCATAGCTAACCCATGAAGCGGCTCGTTTAAACCCTTCACAAATCTTAGAGCTTTCTTTTCTGGAGTGTTCACGAAGTCCAAGCCAAACCTTGCCAATTGGTTGAATTTTTTAACGTACTCTTTCACCGATAGATTCCCTTGCTTTAGTGACAAAAACCTTTCCATGTATAGATTCTCTTCAGCCCGTGAGAGAAACTTCGCCTCAAACCTCTGCCTAAAATCTAGCCATGTATCGACTGGACGTCCCCCATTAGTGACCTCCCACCAAAACGAGGCCTCATCCTTCATTAGCCAAGCAGCTAGCTGGAATTTTCTTCCATCATCCACTTCAAAGATTCCAAACAATTCTTCCACCTCCTTTAGCCAGTTACGAGCTTCAACAAATGTCTCCGTCCCGTGAAAAGATTTTCCTCCCACTGCTCTAAAGTCCTTACATATCTTAGCAAAAGTATCGATGCGAGGAGGAGGAGGAGGAGGATCATTTGCTGGACCTGCGGCGGCGGCCCTAGCCTCAAGATATTGACGAAACCAACCAGGCACATGAACGCCCTCTGGTATCTTAGATGCTTCAGACATGCTGAAACGAAAAAGGAAAGATTCAATACAAAAAGAACTGAAGGAAAGATATATGGCTCTTGGGGTTATGCTTTCCAAAATATACTTTTCTCTTGAAAATACTTTCCTTAAAACATACTTTTGAAGGTACTTCTTTATAGAAATTGTTTTGAAAAATAGTTTTTCAAAAATACATATCTGTTCTAGTAACCTTCAGCTATGATACCACATGTAACACCCCACCTCCATTAAGGTCACTCGCAAAGGGAATGCCTTAACTTCAGTGGAGCGTTTTAGGTGAATATAGAACAGAAAATCACAACAAGACAGATATAAATAGTACTTGAAATTTTAAAACTTTATTTCATTGCAGCGGATAAACCCATATATTTGATTACATCATCAAAACCATAAACCAAAGTCAAGTACATCATATCCATCTTGATAAAACAAAGTACATAAACTGATAGACATAATCCCCAACATTAAAATAGCCATAAATAAAGAGAAGCTGAACTTTACTTCAGCGGTCCAAGAAATCTCCTAAGAGCAGTCAAAAATCAAGCTCCACTGGTGCTAGTTCCAACGTGAGCACCGGGGGGGGGGGGGGGGGGGGGGGAAGAGATGGAAAAAGGGGGTCATACATAAAGTCTGGCGAGTGCGATAATTCTAACAATATAATTAACAAAGTAACTAGGCTAAGGCATAAGTTGGAAAATAAGGAAATGATCATGAACCATTGAGTATGGTTGAGTAAATAAGGAAACAGGATGATCAACGATATCGTTGAGCGCACCTAAACCACTATAGGATGATTACTAAACTACACCAACACTATGGGATAATTGCTATACTGCACCGCCACTAGTATACTGCACCACCACTAGTCACCCTAAGGTTGATCACGCCTACAGACTTAATAATGATATTGGTAGTTTCGTGCACCCCTAGCTACCTTCATAGGTGCCGTCTGCCCCTATCTCCACTAGGTGTACCCATTACCCCCAAGCGATCGGCTCCCTAACTCGTAGATACCCGTGCTGCCCCCACAGTGGGGTGTATCACTCCCCAAAGTGGCAACCCGATACAACCAACAATGCACGGCTTATACCTACAGGATGCAACAACGTCTTACCTACCAGCCCGGGTCCACACACGCATATGAACCCGTTGGACTTGCGTTGCCACTACTAACCCGGTTTGGCCTCTTACAGTCAAGCCCAGTATGCGTGTCCCGTCCTCGACTTGGGTCGAGCCTACAAAGATACGTGTGGGTTACTGGTTGAAACGGGCCCCCATTACTTGACACAAGCTATCCACCTAAGCTTGGTCCCCTCTAGTACATCCCACCCTAAGCTTGGTCCCCTCTAGTACATCCCACCCTAAGCTTGGTCCCCTCTAGTACATCCCACTTAACCCACCTCTTATTCATGTTTCAATTACATGTTTCAATTTTGGTTAAGTGTTTCTAATCGTATTTCCAAATGCCACCCAAGGCACCCACTAGATTCCACATGCCACCCAAGGCACCCACTAGATTCCACATGCCACCCAAGGCACCCACTTAACCCCCTCATGTCCCACTACATGCTTATCTGGTTAAGTGTTTCTTAATTCATTAAGACCGTAACCTCATAAAGACCTCTCACATTAGATTGGCATTTGTGGCAGTTGGATTTGTCGGGCGGGTCCGGTCAGTCTTACACCACAAAAGAGCCTAACCTCGTGTCTTTACAATTGTTACGTATTTAGTTTGTGCCTAAGACCTCTTACATTAGACTGGCATTTGTGGCAGCTGGATTTGCCGGGCGGGTCCAGGCAGTCTTACACCACAAAAGAGCCTAACCTCGTGCCTTAGATGATTAATTACTCCTAATTAATCATCCCCCAATTTGAATTACTTTCCCTATTCAAATTATCAATCAATTCCAAATTTAACGATGTCCATAATTGACTTAATTATGTCCATCCATTTATGGTATGTAAAATCATAACAATTTTACCAAAATTTTATTTTATGCCTTTTAAGGCATTTATGCCAATTAAATATTAATATTATCCCCTTTTTTCCCACGTAGTACGTTTGTTCGTTCAACGTAAAAATATACGTTAGACTCGAATAGTATAACTCATGAAAATAAAAGAAAACATCACAATATATACACATAATTAAAACATAGATCTAACATAAGGGTGAACTTGCATATGTGAATGATGTTCTACATCTAAAACTTGCATAGGCCAAGATTACAGCTTGTTTAAACAACATATGTCATGGATCCAAATTTAAAGGTGTGAACTTGATGAGAAAATGGCCACAAACTTGCATAAACATCATACGTCATAGATCTATATCTAAAGGTGTGAACTTGATGAAATAATTGCCACAAACTTGCATAGGTAATAACATAACATGATTCATATCCAGCTCATAAACTCACATATGTGATCGCAACAATGGTGTAAACAAGTATCTAACATGTAAGTTATCATGTAGAATTTAGCATATGTCATAGCCTAACTTTCAATTAAATTTCACATAAATTAGGTGCCATAGCCATGTAAGGTCACATATAATTCTACCCAAACTTATATATGGCTCATGTTTGAATCAACATCTAAACTTTCCTACTTATGATTTACCATATGAATCAATATCATAAACTAGCATAAGAAACATGACGATTTGATTGTATATAAAATTACAACATGGATGATAGCAACATAACTTTACATCGTAAATGATAGCATCATAACATAACATCATAGATATTTCAACCATAATCCTACAACATAATTACAACATGCAATCAATACTTCATATCACATCCATACAATCCGCGTTATAACTTAATCTAATTAAATTACTAATTATTTTGCTAAAACTATCGAACTCACAACTCAAAAGCAGTCTTGAGTTCTGATTTCTGATTTCTAGAGTTGAATTAGCGCTCCTTTGATGAAGATTCGTTGTTATGGTTGAGTAGTTCTAATTTGGTTACTGTTCTTCCTCTTAATTTTGGTGGCGGCTGCTCTAGGGTTCAAGATAACAGCATGACGACCATAGTTTTAGTTTTAATTCTGATTTAGGGTTTGAGTCTATGGGTCTTTTTTATAGAGTTATGAATTAATTTAAGCCGTCGGATGTTCTTAGGGTTAATTAAAACCATTCAATCATGATAGGGTGATGAGTCAGCCCTAATGACTCAGCAAGGAGTCAGAAAGGACTCAACAACACGGGTCAGCCTAAACCAGAAAGTTGTGCAGGCTCCTACCTCGGCCTGGGCTCACTTGGCAGGTGCGCTAGTGTAAATATGTACTGGCGCACTTCCCAAGTGCGCTAGTGCATTTTTTTTCTTTACTTTGCCACCAAACTTCGCTCGTCTATAACTCCTTCATCCGGTACTCGTTTCCCGCAAACTTGGACTCTATTTCAACCAGAATTCCGAGACGAACACAATAGGGTAACCCAATCCCCATAATTCTCACGTCTGAGATTAATTATTCTTTAATTTAGTTAAGTCTATTATTCAAAAATCCGGGGTGTTACAATCATAATACATATATAGTCATGGCGGAAAGAATCATAGTCATCACAATGTAGTCAAGCCTCGCCATGAGCCCAAAATTGCACCCCTACTGCGGTGCCAAGCCAAAATATGTTAGCTACCTGTAACTAGGCTGCCCGTGTGAAAATAAGGGCACCTGAGTTTGCAAGGTGAACTAAACTACGAGTCAGTCATGGGACTGGTATGAGAAATCTACTTAACTTATTAAACAACAATAATAAGGCAAATCAAAGGACCATGCCACTTTCGCAGAATGGGTTTACTCCAATGAGTGCTAGTGCATGAAATAAAGTAAATGATTAAATCATCGCAACGCTTTTTATAAAAATGAAGCCATTATAAGACTCAGGTCCCATCACACAATTCAACGCAAGCCGGGGGATAGAGTTTTACCTTATAATAGCCAAAAATGCTTCATACGTATAAAACAAAAGTGTTTGATATTATTACTAGTGTATATATGTTTTCAAAAGCAAATTCAATCATAAATATCAATCCTAGGTGGCATAGCTACCATCTACTATGTCGCCATACTAGTATTACAATCACATCCGCAATTTCGTATTGGAAATTGGATTCCATCATGAGTCGAGGCAAGGGGAAAGCTCCTCTCCGTTCGAGACACTCTAGCAAATGTCCCAGGACCGCACACAGCAATCCCTGGATCTTCAGGGCCGGTCCTCTCTTACTTTTGAGGATTAGTTATTCCTGAACACACGTTTCTCAATCCTTACGGACCTATAATTGAGGTGCCTTGCATTCCAACAACCACACAGGTGAAAAGTAGATATAAATGTCAAGGCTGGTAGGTCACTGACACCATCATAGCTAGAAAGAAACGTCGTGCTCTCCCTGCAGTCACTGTCCCGTTTTTGAATCATACCGAGGTGTGAGGCTTGCGAATCCACGTTATACACAAAGCTACGTCACACAGACCATGCTTTGATCATCAACCACAAGACTTTGCTTTGCAACAGAAGCCTTGATCATATGCCACTTAGGCGTGCCACACAGGCAATTCACTCCACACGACTGATTTCTATCGATATATAACCTCTGAGCTCGTACGTCTCAGAGAAGGGCGTTAAGCAAGAGAATAAATTCTCCGCCGCCAAACAGATACATACATATATATATATATAATAGAGATCAATCAGCATAGAACAAAATCCAATGTCAGACACACAGTCCATTTACAAATTTGTTCTGGGTTTGAACGAAGCCGGAGGCACCATATTCCTCGCATATCCGCACAATCAACAATACGTCTGGACGGCTACCACTTCAGCTCCTTCAAGGTAGCTACTTCAATCATGAGCCTCAGTAGCGCCCATCCATCCAATGTGAAGATCGTCGGTCTTGAACCGTCTTCAACTCTTCGACTTCTCACCGTCGATCGATTATTTGAAATGAGAATGAACTCGGCCTTTTCAAATAATCCACATATATTTAGATTTTTAAATCAATTCTTCACATGGTTAAATTATTCAACATTCACATTTCAGTTCCTTAGTATAATTTTCATGTTAAACACATTCAACCATCACATATCAAGCAAACCAAGCAAAATCGGTTTATTTCCATTCTATATTGCCTAGACTATTTTATAACGATATATCGCCATTTTTATTTATTTAAAAACAGCCATATTTAATTAAACGATGTTTCTGGTCGTGCCGAGGCACTAGCGCTGTTTTTCACTAAATTTGTTTTACACATATCTCAAATTCTAACCGTTGGATCAACACAAATATTATATCACTAGAAAGATCTTTTCAAAACGAATCCAACGGTTTTAGTTTTGGGAAAATCCTACGGTCGGATCTCCCGCACTAGTCGTTTGAAGTTACGATTTCAAATTACGAATTGCAGCGTCGTTATTTGATATAATTATATTTATATATAAATATAATCGATTCTGGCGCTGTTTTTCTTCAGATTTGAATTAAACTTTCCAGACAATCCAACCGTTGGATCTTTACAAAGTTGGTGCCGTTGGAAAGATATTTCCAAGGCAAACCCATCGATTGCGGTTTCGCGAAAATCCGATGGTCGGATCTCCCGCACTAATCGTTTGAAACCACGGTTTCTAAACACGAACTGCATGGCCACGATTCGTTTTAATTTTATATATATATATATATATATATATATATATATATAGTTCATTCGACGATTTCAATATAGTTTTCACTTCAAATATTTCACTAACGCCTTTAAATTTTGGAAAATTTCGCCATAACCTCCTTTGTACGAGAAGGGCTGGGAAAATTCCCAAATAGCCACACGGGCGTCTCATCTCAAAAAGAAAAAGAAAAAGCCAAGCGGCTGGCCAGTAGGCTCATAAAATCATCACCCAAGCAAAACAGTAAACATGTACCTATTTGTCGGGCACACAATTTTATTCCTCTTCTCTAGCCTCTTTGCTATCACCTGTTCAATAAATATGCATGTGCATATGTGCAATTTTCATCACTTATCATTTTCCATTCAATTTCATTTTGATTCAATTTGGTTTAAAGTCACCATTCATTCTAATGTTGCATACATAAGCAAAAATCATATCATTAGCTAATTAATGAATATTTCGACTCATGCATATTTATTCGAACAAGTGGTTATTTTCAACACTTCATATTTCATTCAAAAATGATTCTTTTGGCGAACTAAAATATATTTCAACACATGACTATTTTATTTATTTCCTATACATGTTAAAAATAATATTCATAGCAAACTAATATTTATTTCAACACTCGTATATTTTTTTTAGCGAATCACATACATGATAAAAATGGCATTTTTATCATCTAAAATATTTATTCAACACATGTATGTTTTTAACACCTAATATTTTCAATAAAAATGTAATTTTTTTTGTTCGATCTTTTTATTCAACACATGAACCTTTTCTACAAACGCACTTCTCAACACATGAGCATTTCCACACATGGATATTTTATATAGTTGGTACATATAAGAAAGATGTAATTTTTATTGTTGAAACAATTTATTTATAACACGAATATTTTACATACTTCTTATATATATAATAAAAATGTGATTTTTATTGTTTATACACTTTATTCATTCAACACATGAATTCAATTTTTCAACACATGAACTTCTCAACACATGAGCATTTCCACACATGGTTATGGTTTCAACACATGACTTTAGTTTCAACACGTGAAAATAATTTCAACATAGGAAAATAATTCTAACACATGAATATTATTCAAAATTCGGCAGCATAACGGCAGGGTAGTTAAACCGGCACCGTCCCGAGTACGGCTCCTCGCTCTACCTTAAAACCTCGCGGTTTTTGACAATGGGGATTTCATACATCTAATTCGCACGCAGGCGAGTATGATTTTTCTTTTCCACAATTTATTTCAAATTTGTTTCAATCACCAATGGGTATTTTTCAACCATAACCAAACAATATCAACCACAAACAATTCTATCAACCATTCGCATTATTCACCAAATTTTTCACACCAATTCACAATCAATAAATATCATCCATGGTTTGTGGACAAGGGGAGTATGTATATACATATATATATATGTTTTATTTCCATTCCAACACACATATCATTTAAACAATGCATGTATAATTCATACTTCGCTCATATAATTTATACAACGCATGTACATGAGGTATAAAACACGTGTATAATTTATATTTCGCTCATTTTATATATGACATTTCAATTCACATTTCAGTTAGAAATCTCACATTGGTTTTCGAGGTGTTAAAAATTGTAGATAGCTCAGAAAAATCTGCGGTCTCTTCTAGATTGTAGAGAGCGTCCTTGCAGTCACGATGTTTCATGTTTCATCAAATTTCGTTAACACACCATAAAGATACGATTTTTCAAAGTTTGCAACACTTAAAGTGTCATTTCCAATTCAGAAAATTCAAGCCGTATGCCTTCCTCTGTTGTTCAAAACTAGGTTCGCAGTATTCGCGAAAACCGAGGCTCGATACGACGATCGTAGGGCACAGCGTGGAAGAGGGTCGAGAGGGCTTCAGGAGCGTGGTGGTTGGAGGCAACTCGGTGGGGCCCAGTGCTCGCGGCGGCGGCTGGAAGGTCAGGGCTTTGGAGGAAGAAATTTCGTGGTAGGAGCAACGATATGGGGAGTTCTTTATATGGATTTGAAGAGGGGAAGGAGAACTACAAAAAGTTCAACTGGGGTGGGGCTGATTCAGGCTGTGGTGATCGGAAATTGCCAGGGAAGGGGAGAAAGCGGTTTCCGTCGATGTCGAGGGGGGGTGCGGGGTTTTTTCTGATATTTTTTTTATTTAATTATGAATGGAGAAATTTGATTGGTCGATGGTTTTATTAAATTCTAAAATAGTGTTTCTCCACACGAACACCAATTCAAACCCAACGACTGTCGCCCCTAGCTAAATACCCCCATTCCGAACACAATGGGATATGTTTCGTAGGCCAATTTGACTATTACAACCAGTTATTCTTCAAATTAAAATATAAAACATTCAATATTCGATTTGAACGTACATTTCAATTTGCCGGGGCCACAAACTGATTCGAAAAATTCCAGAAAAATAAAACTAGCAATGTTTTGATGCTACGGTCCCAACAAAACTAGTTTCGTCGAATTCTGAGACCGTTTGAAAAAAGGCCATTTTCTGGTCGATCCAATTTAACAGAAATTAACCAAACACGTTTTCTTTTGCCACGCTCACATACTAGCTTCAAAAATTATGAAATTAGAAACCTAGCAATAATCTGACATCCCGGATCCAACAAAAGTGGTTTCGACAAATTCCGAGGTCGTTTGCAAAATGTCTATTTTCAAGGGCTATATATTCTCTATAGCGACCTTTCTGAAAATTCATTTGGCCGTAACTTTTGATTCCCGCTGTGAAACTTCGATTTTTCAGATTCGTTAGAAAGATATTCATAAACAGATTTAAATATTTTTGGTTTCACCAAAATTCGTTATATTTTCCACCTGGTATAGTCAGTCAAAGTTTGAATTCAAATTTTCAAACTGCCATATTATTTCCAATTCACTATTTTATTGAAATATTCTATTTCAATTGTCTAAATTCCTTTAAAATATCCAATTTTAAAATTTTAAATTGGCTCGTATTTTCCGGGTTGTTACATTATTTATTATCCGTAAAAGTTCGGGTTGTTACATTCTTTCCCCCTTAAAATAATTTCGTCCTCGAAATTGCTAAGGTAGAAAACAAACCCTATTAACTGGTTAAAAATTATTTTTACTTCTTTAACTTTAGTTTCACTGTACCAATTAATTTCAACTAAATTATTAATTTATTCCTTCTAACAAAAATTTCCATAAACTCTGAAAATTTTCTAACACCCAAAATTTCTTGAAAAATTTCGCCAGCACCTCCTTTGTACTGGTCAATTGGTACAACTACAACTCGCCTCTCTAGGCCTTCTCCAACCCAAAAGAAAATTAAACGGCCAAGTAGCTTGCCAATTCGGCTCATAAATCTCATATCCAATAAAAATATAAACTCGTACCTTTTTGTCAAGCATATCATTATATCATTTACATCTACTACCCATTCAGCATACACCAATGACATCCCAATCAAACTCCAATTAGTTTTTATCTCCAACACAACCATTCGTTTATCCAAGCTAAATTCCATTATCAATCTCAACTACCATTCTTGATTTTCAATTTAGTTTCACCAATTTCCATCTAATTCTTTTTAATTCAAACAATCCGTTTCTGGGAGTTTTTAAACAACTTTGCTTTTCAAAAATCAAATATTCATTTCGAAACTCAAACAACTTGTTTTCGCAAAACATTTCCAAAAACAAAACCTTTGGTAGTAATCCATCACTTAAAAACTCGAAAATGTAAACCGATGTGTCATGATCAGCATCGGAATCTATTTCCAGCTATCGAAGTGAGTTCAATACTATATCACTTTCAAAACCATATCTAAACACTTCCATTTTGAAATTCATTTCGAAATACCATTTACAATGCTTTATAACAATTTTAAAATCTCCCAGGATTTTAAAATTCCCATGTATTTAATTCTATTCCATTTACAAACACATTTCCAGGGTTTTAATTCAAATTCTGATTTAAATTCAGATTTAATTCATCTGATTTCATATACCACTTATATGAATTCCAATTGGTTATTTACATAACCGTTTTCAATTATAATCCTATATGATTATAATAACAACCAATATATCCAATATATTATAATAATTCCAATATAAATCCTTTATATCAAAATATAATTTGGGTAAAATTATTTCATTTACCCTCTTTTCAAAACATACAGAGTCGGTTCATCGTATTCAATTGTTTATAAACCCCTACCGATACAGTGGATCAAACTGATCGACCAGAACTCATAAACAACTCAATCAATATATCTCCACAATATAAAATCATTTTATATTGAACAACAAATACGCGCTCATATATATACACACAAACTCAATGTAGGGTATTACTAACCCCATCTCTACTGAGTCACGCCACAGAGCCAAGGTAATAACTTAACCTTCAGCTCTGATACCAACTGTAGTGTCCCGAAATTCCGGTACAATTTGAGCTGACCAAATAACACAAGTCCAACCCAAATTACACTGGAACCCAGAAAACTAATAGAAATAAAACAGAGGGTGAGGACAGACAAGATAGAAACTTATAATAGAAGAAGAAGAATAAGAACATACAACATCAGAGTAAACACGAATCTGATAGCGGAACGAACAATTTATAATAGATATATAACTTTGAAATAAAGGCAGTATATGTATACAATAACATTATCAGAGTATAACACTTACAACACAGCGCAAATAAACGATAGCTATATAATCCTGAAGCCTCTTGCTCCAAGCTCTCCACATATATCTGTAAAATCCTGACTACTCGACTGCCCGTACAAAATTGGGCACCCAAGAGTTTAGGGAAAACAAAACAAAATAAACTCTGGGTCAGTCATGGGACTGGTGTGAGTAAAACAATTTAAAATAGTTTGAGTAATTAAACGATATCTCATAAGACCACGCCGTATAACGGAACGGGTTTTTCCCTTATAAAAATCCAAAATAGTCTTTATATAAAAATTCTTTTGTTATTATAATAGTGTCTATCAACCACAATATAATAATCATCTAGCAGAAACGCTTTCATCTCACGTTCTACATATATGGTATATATAATCAAAACCGTGAGCACTTATTCGATAATGGATTTCCAACTATGAAAAGGTATGGAACCACCTTCCGATAGTGTACCTCTAGAGAGGAATGCACTGGGTTCAACAAGAACATCTTGCAACCCGGCCACACATGACTGACCATTCATTTCGCTTGAGTGTATCGAATGTATATCACCAACGGTTGGGATCAGCAACCGGTTCCCGAATGGGACAACACCGAATAGATTAAAGAATGAAATGAATATCTCTAGATAGGTGATAATACACCCTAATGGAAGCAACCCACATAGCTATGCTGCCTGCCCGATTTTTGTCATTTCCCGGTTGTAAGGCTAGAGGCCACGCTTATCTCTGACAGATCACACAATTATCCACTTTGAATGTCACATCGTCATACCCGCCAAATCACAAATTGATTTCCCTAAAATTACAACAGGTATACAGCTAAGAGAAACGAATTCCTCCTCCACCAAACGTAAATACGTTTGAAGAGATCAACTTACGCGATCTATTAAATATACTATGTCAGACATTCCTCCATACGGGTTGTCCTGGGACAGGAAAAACCGAAGGTACTATTCTGTAAACAGGACAGCCCTTGCGTAACTCCATCTTCAATTATCTTCATCATATTTGATTCGCAACGCTAATGCCCATACAGAGTGGTTTTCAGATAATGAATCCGATCCCGGTCTCTCCGTATTAACAACGGAAAAATGGTCAAAAACTTCGATAGTCGGTGACTTAACTATCAAAGAAAAACACGTGTGTAAACAACAACATTATTTCCAGATGGAAATTCTATCGATCAATCATCAATCAACATTCATTCATTTCCCCATTTCTCGTTTCCATATATTCATCAAATCCTTATTTTCTAATTTTAGAAAATATACGTTATTAACTTTGGAAAGCGTTTACATTTCTTATTTTCTATATTAGAAAATATTCCTGATTCTTATTTGGAAAACATTTTCAAAGCTCCTTCATTTGGGTTTAAACAGATGTTTAAATAAAACATCGCGATGCCAAATCAAACCATTACACTCATTAACTAAATTCACTTAACCAACCAACCCTATTAAACCTTAACTATTCCTTAGTTACAAATGGAGTCAATCAAGTTGGGGTATAACTATCTCTCAGACCTTAACAGAACAAAATTTCTAACTTCAAAAATAGACAAAGTTCACCTTCTAAATCTTTAACAAACTTCCTTACGTAACTCTCTGATTCTATTTACGAACCACTTCTTTTACAAAAATCATTTGATTATAACAATAGTGTTATAATCCCATACTTCCGAAGTATAATAACTTAAGTATAACTTTTATTTATTAATTTGGATAAATAAACAAACAACTAATTTATTTATAAATAAATAAATCTTGATTATAAACGGAAAGTGAATAGTACTTTCCCGAATTCGATATAATCGAATTTCTACGTATAACTCTCTTTTGAATAATCTCTATTTGGTAACTCCTTTTCGAATAACTAATACTCGATAACTCCTTTTCGAATCACTAATATTCGATTAACTCCTTTTCGAATAACTAATATTCGATTAACTCCTTTTCGAATAACTAATATTTAGTTAACTTCTTTTTGAATAACTAATATTCGATTAACTCCTTTCACTCTATTCGAATAAACTATATTCTATTAACTCCTTTAACTCTTTTCGGATAAATTATATTCAATTAACTCCTTTGGATTAACTCTATTTGATTAACTCAAATCGATTAACACTTATCAATTAACTCCTTTCAAATAAACTATATTTGATTAACTCCTCTAACTCTATTTGAATAAACTATATTCGATTAACTCCTTTAACTCTATTCGAATAAATTATATTCGATTAACTCTATTCGAATAACTCTTATTTGATTAACTCTAATCGATTTACTCTAATTGATTAACTCTAGTTCGATTAACTCTAATCGATTAACTCTAATTCGATTAGCTCTATTTGATTAACTCTATCTGATTAACTCTATTTGATTAACTCTATTCGAATAACTATGATCGATTAACTCTATTCGAATAACTATGATCGATTAACTTTATTCGAATAACTAAATTTGATTAACTCTATTCGATTAACTCTAAACAATTAACTCTAATCGATTAACTCTAACTGATTAACTCTAATCGATTAACTCTAACTGATTAACTCTAATCGATTAACTCTAACTGATTAACTCTAATCGATTAACTCTAACTGATTAACTCTAATCGATTAACTCTAACTGATTAACTTTAATCGATTAACTCTAACTCGATTAACTCCTTTTAATTAACTCTAATTCAATTAACTCTAATCTATTAATTCTAATTCGATTAACTCTAATCGATTAACTCCTTTCAATTAACTCTAACTGATTAACTCTAACTCGATTAACTCTAATCGATTAATTCTAATTCGATTAACTCTAATCGATTCACTCTAACTCGATTAACTCAAATCGATTAACTCCATTAAGTTTGACTTCGTACTTCAAAATAGTATCCCATTTCCAAATTCTATCTGTACTTCTATTTATAGAATTATTCATACGAAATCTCCTTTTTCTTTCTAACACTTAAATCTCATTTAAAATTTCCTTTTATAACTTTATTTATTTCATAAATAAATATTTCTTTTTATAACCCTATTTATTTCATAAATAAATATTTCCTTTTATAACTCTATTTATTTTTTCTAAAAAAATATTTCCTTTTCAATTCTATTTATTTTCTAACTATCTCCTTTTATATTCTATTTATTTAACAAATAAATATTCCTTTTCTATTCATTTCACAAATACTTCCTTTTCTCTTTGTTTCACAAATATTTTCCTTTTATATTTGTTTCACAAATATTTTCCTTTTATATTTGTTTCACAAATTCTTTTACTTTTATATTTAAAATCCATTGATTTTATATAAATAATTCATTTTCAAAATACACTTTGAAAATCCCCTTTTCTATATCCTAGTATTTCATACGGTATTTAACGTACCATATAACAATGATTGGTATCATTCAAACATACAAAATCAGCAACAGATTTCATATCACATCATATAACATAATATATAAAAAACAGTAAAATAAATGTTGAGGAATCTAGTTGGATTCCTCCGACCTGTTTCCCCGCATCCACATATGTTAAACCATATAATTAACATCAACTTCATTTCAATATGAAATATTATGATAAACAGAATCAATATTTGATTAACTATATATATATATATATATATAACTAAATCGATATTTCAACCAATCAATTAGTAGTTCAACCAAAAAGTCAACACACAGCAATCAATCATTATTTATCAGTTCTAAATATATGTAATAAAAATATGAACTAGTAGAGTTGGTGAGTTTTACTCACATTGGTTGATTATTGTTAAATAACGATAATCGATCGTCAATTCAGTTTGGACAATTTATTTCGCTATAAATTGTATTGAGCTCCAATTCACTTCCAGTCAGTTCCATTTTGTAGAGTCCGTCCATACGATCCCAACGTGACTGACCGTTCGAAATTCTGAGTTCGAATGAGATAATTATCATGTTAACAAGTTTTGAATACCATTTAAATTAATAAAACTACTATTTCCATTAAAATAGGCTCAACCCTTTTCTCTCGCGGCCCAACCACCCTCTAAAGCCCCGATCGCGTGACCTTCCTTCCCTGTAAAACCAACCCGATGTCTTTCTTCTTCTCCTACTTCCAGTGACCATTCGAATGACACTCCCCCATTCTCCTCATCTTGTGCCATTCGTTCACCATCCATAGTCATTGATTTCACCAACTCTACTTCTCCCTTGTCTCGACCTCAACTTACTCGTATGAATTAGGTGCAACTTGACATCATCTTCTCAATTCCAGCGTTCAACTTTAGGAACCCGTAACTCCTCAATGGCCACATCTTTCACCAACTACAACTTCCCATTCTCTTCACTAAACCCAAAACCGTTAACATCGTGGTTCACCCCTTCAAAATCTCCATCCACCCGGCACTACTGCCTACAACTTGCATGCCCCAAAGACATACCGACGTTGATTGTTTTTCTGGTCTGTACAGTTATCCTCCGATCACTTTAAATTCGAGAAATCACCAGAAATTCAAAACTCCATCTATTTTCTAACTTGAATCCAAATACCAACCTAGTTTTGCAAACACGATGACGAATCAACCAAAGAAATCAAACCCTAGGTTGCGCCCTGCTATTTCAGCAAAAAGAAAAACCATTGAACACCATGATTTACATACGACATTGAAGAGAATAAGTTCAGGGACTCAAAGATATAAGATTGGGGATTTATAAATTGTTCTTCACTTTGTTTTTTATTTTCAAATCTCAAGAATTTACTGTTAAATGAAGAAGAGTAGCGGCGTAGAAATTTGACCAGAGAATGAGATTGAAATTAGGTTTTAATAGGGGTATTTATAAGGATACATAGCTTAGAAGGTATGCTACTATTTTTTTATATTCAATTTTCTATTTGTATCAGCACTCTAAAAATCCCTATGAATACACACGATATCTAAAAATCGTGAAAATGGACATACGACTAGAGTTTGACATTATGGACCCAACAAAACTGGTTTCGTCCAATTCCGACTTCGTTTGCTCACACAGCGTATTTTTAACCATCAAAATACTGACTGTCTTTCACATTAAAATCCCGTATGACCAAATACTGACTTCAAAAATCACGAAAATTGAAATTTAACAATAATTTAGTATTGCGGAGCCAACAAAATTAGTTTCGTCGAAAACGGAGGTCGTTTGCAAAACAGGCTATTTTTAAAGCTCTAAATAACCCATTTAGATATATAAATATATTTTAAAAACAATTAAATTAAATATTAATAAATTAATATTATTTTATATATCCACAGTGGAATATCATACAGCTTCAGAATATTCCTATATGAATTTCTAACTCGATATTTCAAATCCCGATTAAATCGATATTCGATTTATAATGAAATTCCCTTTATATATCATTATAAATTATATATGAATTCCATAGCGACTTTTCGAAAATTTGATTTGGACATAAATCAAAATCTACACAATGAAATCCCGATTTTCCTCTTCCATTAGAAAAATATACTTCACCAGCTCCGAACGTTTCTTGTTTCACAGAAATCCGATTTTAAACAGACCCTGTATATTCAGTTGAAGTTCGAATCGCCAAATTACGAACTGCCACGCCACTTGGAGCTCGATTTTAATTATAATATAATTATACGTTCAAAATTTGTTTAAATAATATATTCGTTATTCTAAATCAAATTCCAAACTGAATTATAGCTTATATATGATCCAATTCACATCGTATTGTGAATTCTACTATTTCTGACTATTCTGGAATTTAAATATATTATTTAATTATTATATTAATTAAATATTGCTTATTATTTAATTCTGGTCATTTTAAATTACCAAACCTTTATTTAAATAATTAAATAAATTATTTATTATCCGTAAAAGTTCGGGTTGTTGCAGATACAAAAGTGAAAAAAGAACAAATATGAATATCCTATAAATGGTGACAATATACCCTAATGGGAGCGGCCCATATAGCCATGCGACCTAGCCGCTTTATACCATTTCCCAGTTGATGAGGATTGAGGTTTAGATCTTCTTTTTAGAACATCTGGCCACCATTCACTTTGAATGCCACATCGTCAGATCCGCCAGATATCACTAATTGACGTCCACAAAAATACTCTAGTTGTTAAGCTAAAAGAAGTGCCCTTCTCTACCACCAACTATGGTACATTTGATGAAAAAAACGTACGTGATCCCTTTGAAAATACTCTGTCAGACATCCGTCCATACCAGTCATCCAGGAACAGGATGAACCATAGGCACCCACCTACCACATCTTAGGTATCACTCTATAGATCAGTAGTGAGTAGTCTTTGCAATCCGTCGATTCCAACCATGACAGAATCATGGTGTATCTCTGATTGCAAGTCAGGGATTTTAAGCAATTCTTCCACTTTATGAAGATCAATGGTCTTCAATGCTCAAATTCGGTCATCATCTGATATCTTCAATATTCACGTATTTGTTGGTCGGAATGGTTTCTGAATAAAAATTCGATCTCGGTCTTTTCGTTCCAAAAATCGTAAAGGTAAGATTTTGATAATCGGTTATTTAACTATTAAAATAAACAACCATTCAATCATGAAAAATAGAACAAGTTCATTGGTTTAGTACTTAGCATCACTTGGCCTTTTAATTCTTCATTCGTTAATCAAAAACTTTCAAATCTCCTAATATTTATAAACACAACCTTTTACTTCTTATCTCAAAAATACTATTATACACAAAACCATCTTATTCAACTTAAAACATTACAAACTTTATTTTATAATGCCATTTATCGAAATTCTAATCTTTATTTCTCTTGACCACTCTCGTTTCTAAACTAATATCATTTTTGGCTAATCATGAAGTCGTTCAAGTTGGGGTATTTTAGTACCCCTCAAACCTTGAGTCAACAACATTCTTATCTTCAGAATCAATAGAAGTCTATTACCAAAATCTCATTTCACTAATTATCCCATATATTCCATTTACTACTCATTTCAAAACACGGTTTTAATATTGTATTCTCTCTTGGAAATCTTATTTTAATCTTAACACGTTTGCATAATTTAAGTATTAAGTAAACCATCATTTAACCTTCTCTATTACCTAAATAATCATTTAAAACATTATATACAAATCTTAATTCTATCATAAATGGAATTCCTTTATAAACTTCAGATAAATTTATTTCAAACCCATTTGGTTATATTTTGATGAACCTTTTTCTCTTATTTAATATAGCAAACTTATATCGCATCTTAATAACTTAACCCGCCTCACTACTTTAATTCAACCTTGGGTTTTCGTTTCCATTTCATACCTTCATCAATTACTAACCGTAAACCAGTTGAAAATAATTCCATAAGTACCAACCTCAAAGGCCGAAACCAACATCAGATAAATATTCAGAAAATCACTTAGCCCATCTAATCTCCAGTTAGGTTCCAATTCTTCAATTTTCATATCTTGGCTTTATTTCATTCACAACCCATAATTCGTTCCCTTAATATCTTTGATAAAAACTTGGGTTGTATAGCAACTCCGTTCAACTTGGGTTTTATTAAATCTGAGTAAATAGAATTTCAATAAGAACCAAATTTAAACTTTAATTCAAACTTAACTTGTATTGCTATTAATGTAATTCGCTTAAAACCATTATTTAATTATAAACATACCTTATATTTCCACAAACCTTCATTAATGCATTTTAAATCCCAAAATTTCTAGTTTGACTATTTAATATAATAACCAAATATCAACATTTATTAAAAATAAAATGGTATACTTCACAATTTACTACTCCCATTAAATTAATAACTAATTTAATATTCAATTTCGGTTAACTTAGTTGATTCGGTCAACTCAAAACATGATTAATTCGTTAATCAAATCCAATTTGTCTTTCCACTTAAATTAAAAAAAAAAAATTAATTCAAATCAATTTCATTTACTTTGATTATTATTATTAAACTAATAATCACTTTCAATATAATTCCATATGTTTCTAAAATCTTAATAACATAAGAATTTTCATTATAAAACTATTCAATAGTTTACCTAAAAACTTAAATAATAAAAATAACATTATTACCCTTTTATAAACTTACTTTCAAAAAAAAATTAAAATCCATCCTCAGTTATAAATAAAATTTATAACTTCATTTTTATCGGTTTACTTGACGGTAAATCAATTCTTATAAAACGTTGTATATTTGGGACATCTGATTTTAATTCCTCAACTAATATTACTCATTGGTTAATAAAAAATAATGTTGAAATTAGATTTAACCATTGATAATCAAGTCAATAATCCAATCATGTTCGTCAAACAGTTCACATAACGATAATTTGAAAATAAACAACAAATTTGAGGAATCCAGTTGGATCCCTCCAACCTGTATTTCCCTGCATCCAAATAGGTTACCTCAAATAAAATAATCCATCCAATTATAATAAACATGAATAATTAATGCAACTGATAACAGTCAACTAATAATACCAATTGAAGCATCCAATTTTTAATTTAGATACGTTTATATGATTATAAACGTAACCAACAAGGTAAATTACCAAGATTGGAAATAATCATTAACGACTGAGTTTTGATTAATTTAAACGAACATTTAATTTAAATCATTTATATAAAAATATTCGGCATATATTCAAACAATCAACAAATCATCCAACCAATTTCAAACAAAGCACACAAATAATAACCCGACTTATATAAAAATATAAGTGAGATAACCGAGTGAGTTAAACTAACCTTGATTTCCATTTGACGTTAAAACGATTTGATTTAATTAAATTAAGCATGCGTTAAATTTAATTAAAAACCCCAACTGCTTCCATCAGCGACCAAAGCAGCTCCATCGTCTTGTACTCAATGGTACGGTTCCAGTGTTTTTGGTCTCATCGAATTCTTTTAACATAGGAGTACATTGCAAATTATATGATCATGGTTTTTTCTATTTAAACAATAAATTTTAATTAAAATGTTAAATTAATCAACTAATTTAAAGGACACGTTAATTGTTGGGTTGTATATATCGGCATGTCCAATGCATGGTTAGGCACAGACAAATCGTTAAATTAAATCATGTAATATAAAATAGTAGGCCATGTTTAAAATATAGTTAAGCATATTTAAACCTTAACTAGGCTTTGAAATACAAACAACATTTGGAAATTGTTCATCTCAAAGAAAAATAAACCGATATAGATACATATGTAGTAGTGAGATGCAGTAGATCCCTACACGAATAAAAGTCTACACATTTAAATAGAGGAGGCTAGCATTCTGGCTTCTACGTAAACCACGTGTTCTGGTTAGTTCAAAAAAAAAACTATACATTAACTGGGCATAAATAGGCATACATTATTACACTTGGGTGTGTTAAATTATAGCCTAGGCACCTGTAAATCTTATTACTATATTGACCACGTTAAATATATATGATTAGGTACCGTTAATCATAATTAGGCACTTATAAAATTTAATTAGGCATGTTGAAATAAAATTAACAATACTCGAAAGTATACCCAATAGCCACGCAATTGTTCATCCTTTTTCTTTCCTTTTGTTCGAAAGTTGCTCCTCCCTTCCTTTTTTTCAAATGTTACGAAAGCTCAACCCAATAATTTCTTCACCTCAACCCACTATTTCTTTACCCGTCTCCTCCATTTAAATGAAAACCACATCTACAAGTAATTCATTTCCATTCCTTTTTTATTCCTCACGTCCTTTCTTTTATCCTTCCCGAATTCTTATACGAAAACTACCCACTCTTTCTTTTCTCGAAATTGCCTCCTACTGCCTTTTCACTGAATACTGTTAGGTTTGGATCTTTCTAATAGTCAACCATATTTTACTTATAACGATTATAAGTTAGGATCTATGCATAAGTACTGTAAATCGAAATCATACCAGATCTGAGATGCGTGAATCCATGAAATCGTATTGAGATTGAAGCCGAATCGAATTTGTAACAGAGAACTAGAAGGATCGAATCAGGAGCCCTCCAAATGTTGAGCCTCTATAAGTAATCCACAAGTCTTAAGGCGCCATATGAGATATGGATTAGGAAATGTCCTAGTATGTCTAAATGCGTAGATTTGGGATATATGGCGCTTGTTAAACGTCATTCTTCTGATAAGATCAGACCCAAATCAAATGAATATTTTGTGGAATATCCAAAAGAAGAAAATGGATAATAATTCTACAAATCCTCATAAAATAAAATGTTTATTGCTCGAATTGGTATCCTTATAAAGGAGAGCCAGTCTCTAACGTACCGATGAGAATAAAATAGAATCTGAAATGTCTCGAAGACCACAAAATACCATTGAATCTTGTATAGACAAGAAATTGAGTGGAAGTGACACAATAATTCTGATGTTATTTGATAACACATTAATTATTATAAATAATGTTAGTTTAAAAATAAAAATTATATATTGATTCTAAGAAAGAAAATGTTTGGATTAAGAAGTTCATGATTGAACTTAATTCATTGTTGATCCAACGATTTACATTGCGATAACAATGTGGCTATTGCTCAGGCCTAAAACGTTAAAATCATAATCGATCCAAACATATATTTAAGAAATATAATTCTTATGTGAAATTGTTCATAGAGGATATGAACATATCTGCAAAGTTGCAAAAGTTGTAATGTTGCAGACCTAGTGAATTAAACACTGTCGCAGCAGAAGTTTAATAGTCACACTAGTTTCATGAGTATATGATACATGAATTATTGACTCTAGTGCAAGTGGGAGATTGTTAGAGTTTATGCCCTATAGGCAACCCATTTGATGTGATTAATAACGTTGTTGTTTTATTTGGAATAAAAATATTCTATTATGTTATATTTACTACATAATATAAATAATAATTTAATAGAAGTCCTTAGAATAATAATACGGAATTATATAGTTCGAGTAAGACTGAACTTGAGATTATATAATGTGATAAGTATTATAATTCTTAAATGTCCCTAGTCGAGTTTTATTGTTTATATAGAACAATATTAAAGCGTTGAGACTAGTATATTGATTGACTGATGATCACATCTCATTGATCATTAATATACGTGATATTAAAGTTAAGATATAGATACGTATTGCAGAATAGTGTATTGGGCTGACCCACCGTGAGATAACTACATGGAATATAATCAACAATATCATAAGTTGTTCTCATAGTGACAATGATGTAATGGTCCTTAGACCTGAAATCATTATAATTTTATTCGAGGATATGTATGTTTTGATATCATCTAAAGCTATTTCGTAATAGAGTAATGATAACGGTGATTATTGGAAATATCTTGAATCAAATGAAAATTAGGAATGATCTAGATGGAATTTAACCCTACGATATATTCGTAGTGATATCCATGGGCCTCTTGATTGAGTGAAACTGTGAAATGCATGGTCGTGCTCAAATATTGATTTGTTTTAAACAGTCTACTCATCGATCAAGAAAAACAGATTAAATTATAACGAGGATGATACGATCCATGCCTCTAGTTTGATCTTGGATATATTGGTTAAAAGGATTATATTACATTGATACATTGTCACGGAAAGGTTGTATTGAATCGTTGATCTTATTATAACTTGGGTAGCAGCGACGTATTGCTAGATGCTAATCACTGTTTGTGATTTTAAATCTAATTTAAAATCACTGCCAACGTTATAATAACCTATAGGGTCACACACTTAGAACGTTACCAAGGGAGAACATTTAATTGGATGAATAAATTATCAAATCTATTGATATTTATTTAATGTTGAAATGGTATATCAGGGTTCCTTATTTTATGGTACACAATCAATTTTATAAAGAAAATCGTTTTCCTTTATAAGTTGGACACGTGAACCTATTCTATAGCACCGACTAGATCAAAAATCAAAACCCTACCGATTGCCCCTTTCAATAAAATCTAATTAATGGCGGCTACCACCAGAACTCTTCTTCTCTTCGATTCGATCCAAGAGGAACGCGTTCGTGTGGATTCCAATGGAGGCATGGAGACTATCGTGCTTTCAATTCGGTTCTTCCAAAAGCTTTAAGATTCAAAGTTCGTTCAATTTCGAGGGTTTTACAGCAACATGTATAAATGTTAATCTAGTTTAATTTCGATTTCATATTATTGCATAAATCCTAGGTTTAATCTCGTTAAATCAAAACATTGGGTTATACAATTAGATCGTAAGAATCCCAACAAATACTCCCCTCCCTTTCTTTCAACATAGTCTCATGCGCCCGCCTTCGTTCACAGCATCTTCTCCACAACTCACGAAAAACCTAGGATCTCACATGCTTCGTTACCAAAGATCATGCAATACTCACCATCACGCTGCTTCGTTAAACTCCATTCGAACGTGATTTCCTACACTAGAGAACGAGCTAAAGAGAAACCCATGCATGAATACATGTCGATTGCGTTGTTCACCGATCACCGGAACACTCGTGACTACACCCAATGGAATTCTGCTGACCTTCCCTCTAAACCCCTTGCGATCACACCACGCCACGCACTCGACTCTCTCTACTACGCTGTTGAGATCCTCGGCGGAAAGACGAAGTGTTTTGAAAGAGTTTGATTTTATTGTTAAGAGAATCTTGTGGTTTCTTCATTGTGGAACGAAGGAAAAATAGGAAAGGATGCAGATGTTTATTTATAGTAGTGTCACCGTAGGCAAAAAGTTGTTTAACATTGGTACGCAGAAATTTATAGAGTAGTTGTGCTTATTCAGAAAAGTGAGGCTCAAGGTTTTAAAATGAATTTGTGCCCAAGGAAAAACAACGTTTAGGATGCAAGTAAAGTAAAATATTGGAATGCAAGGAAGGATTAAATTTGAGGCACAAGGCAATTGATACGGCCCACAGAAGGTAACAGGCAGTAGGAAAGTCAATTAAATTAAATATAATATATAAATTATTATACCAATTATGTTGCGACCAATGTTTAATTTTGTATGGTCACACATTAACCCCAAAAATAATGAAACTAGACCCAATGCTATGTCTTGACGTTTTAGATCCAATGGAATTAATTTTGTTGAATTCTGACTCATTTTGCACAACGACATTCTTTTAATTCCAATTATATTCGTCGGTTCACATTTAAATTTCGTCTGTCGACTAAACAACTATGATTGGCTCCAAACTGAAAATCTAACAATAACTAGTGATGCGTATTCCAATAAAAATTCATTTCATCGAAACCGGATGTTGTTTGGAAACGGCTATTCTTAAGGCTCATATAGTATAGATATAATATTAAATAAATTTTGAGATCATAAAATAAATTACTATCGCTGAATATATCCAAACAAAATAATATATCACTACGAATTCAACCAATATTGTATTATAACTCAACATTTTATAATTTCAAAGATAATCGATATTCAAATTATACCAAAAATCCTTTTAAATATATTAAATTAACGTTATCGTTTATAAACGATTTTATAACGACTATTTGAAAATTTGATTTATCCATAACTAACAATATATAAGTTGAAATTACGATTTTTCTCCTTTATTAAAAAATTACTATTAAATAGATTCTAGCTTTCTTGTTTTACAGAATTCTGACTTAAAATGGATTATATATATTCAAATGAAGTTCAAAACTCAATATTACTTACTACCGCACCATTACAGGTTCGTTTTAAATTATAAATATAAACATTCAATCATTATTTAGTAAAAGAATTAAATATTAAATCCATAAATATTTTTAATATAATATTTGAAACAAGTTTAAATATTCAAATTCAAGCGATCGAAAAATCCGGGTCATTACAATCCAGCATCCTTAAGTTCAGACTATGAGTTTAAGTACTATGTTGCTTTTGTAGATGCGTACACATGATTTACATAGATCTATTTTCTAAAACATAAATCTAAAACTGTCGAAGCAGTAAAGAAATCCATTGTGCAAGTTGATAGACAACTTAACAGGAAATTGAAAATTTTCCAAATGGATGGAAACTCCGAGTTCAAGCCGCTGAAGGAATTTTTTAATGAAAGATGAATAATGCACAGGTACACATGTCCTTACTTCTTAACAGAATGGCATGGTTGAAAGAAAGTACCAGCACGTCGTAGAGACATGATTAACTGTATTAGCGCAAGGATCATTACCTCTAAAATTCTGACCCGAAGCGTTCTCCACTGTAGTGTATTTGATCAATTATCTACCCACCAAAGTTCTGGATGATATATGCCTGCATGAACGTTTGTATGGCATAAAACCTGATTACAGCAAACTAAAAGCATTCAGTTGTCTATGGTTTCCCTTACTGAGGCCTTACAATGCTCATAAACTAGATTTCAGGTCTTCTCCCTGCACCTTTCTCGGCTATGAGATAAAACAAAAAGGATATAAGTGTTTAACAATCGAAGGTAAGTTCATAATGTCAAAGCATGTTACATTCAATGAGAGGGTGTTTCCCTTCGTTGATGGTGAAATAAAAAAGCATAAGTAAAGTCATAGATCCTCAGAAATATATGCCGCCTATACCATTATATGTGAGTAGTGAAGAGCAGCTGAGTAGAAGTACAACTGGGACAACAGGAGTACAAAATACATTACAGTCACATAAAGATAACATGAGCATCAGTAAAAGTAGTAACTCAGCTCAAAGCCAGAATGAAGTGAACAATGAAGATTCAAATGGAACACGCAGCAGGTCATTATCTAACAGAATAGAAAACCATGCAGAGGAATGCATACTGAATGAATCATTGACCAGAAGGAATGAAGAAGTGGCTGTGCAACATGAAGGACATCCTATGATAACAAGAGGGGAGATTGGTATCTTTAAGCTAAATGTGTATACAATTCAATGTACAAACAAAGAACCAACGACAGTTGAACAAGCTATGAAAAATAACAACTGGAGGAAGGCAATGGAAGAAGAGTACAAGGCGCTAATGAATAATGGTACATGAGCATTAATGCCATTACCAAAAAATAAAAAGATGATAGGTTGCAAGTGGACCTATTTATTGAAACACAATGCAGATGGAACCTTAGCTAAGTACAAGGCACACTATGAAGCGAAGGATTTACATAGCAGTTAGGATTTGACTTTAAGGAAACGTTTTCCCTAGTCATAAAACCAACAACAATTAGACTAATGCTCACTATTTCTCTACACAATCACTGGCCAGTGAAATAACTGAATGTGTATAATGCGTTTTTAAATGGATAATTGGAAGAGGAGGTGTACATGGATCAACCCAAAGGGTTTGAAGACAAAAATAATCATCAGTGGGTATGCAAGTTAAACAAAGCTATATACGGATTGAAGCAAGCGCCTAGAGTATGGTTCGAAAATTTAAAAGGAACTTTAGTGAATTTAGGATTTATTTCAACTAAATCCGGCAGTTCGCTGTTTATTAGAAAATGCAATGGTCACACCACATATGTTCTTGTTTATGTGGATGATTTCATCATAATTGGGAATGATGATTGTGACATGGACAGCTTGATAAAGTATCTCAACGAGAAGTTCAAACTGAAAGATCTTGGGCCACTAAACTTCGTCAGCGGAATTGAGGTTAATAAACCAGATGATGGAGCAGTTTATCTTTGTCAAACGAATTTTATTCAAAGTATATTGAAAAGAGTAGGTATGGACAAGGCTAAATCCTCCCCTACACCAATGACTTCAAATCTGCAGCTTTCGAAAAGACTCAAAAGATCCTATAGAAAACCCTCATCATTACAGAAGTGTGGTATGAGCCTTGCAGTAAGTACATTACCATCACCAGACCCGAGATTTCATTCAGCATAAATAAAGTTTGTCAATTCATGAAAGAGCCATCAAGTAAACATTGGAAAGTCGTAAAGAAAATCCTAAGATATCTAAGAGGAACTATACATTACAGGTTGAAGTTATATTCAAGTGAAACATTGAAAATCAGCGCGTTTGCTGATGTAGACTAGGCTGCCGACAGAGATAATAGACGGTCAGTGAGTGACTACTGTGTGTACCTGAGAAGGAACACGGTTTCTTGGTGTTCAAAAAAATAGTCAACGGTTTCTAGATCAAGTGCGTAGGCGGAATATAGGAATGTAGCGAGAGCAATTTCGGAAATTATGTGGCTTAAATCGCTGCAGTCAGAAGTGCTTGACAGTGAAACAAGGCCTGCGACAGTGTGGTACGACAACGCAAGCATTGTGATGCTCGCAGCTAATCCGGTGTTGCACTCGAGAACCAAGCATATCGAGTTAGACATTTACTTCGTTAGAGAGCAAGTAGCAAAAGGAGGTATCTGTATTAATCACAGACTAGCTCATTACCAAAAAGCAGATGTATTGACTAAGGCACTTTCATGTGCACGCTTTGTGAAGCTAAGGAAAGAGCTGAATGTTGGGATGATGCAAGGTGGACAAAGCTAAATGTTGCTGAAGCAGAGGAGAAGACCAATGAAGGAAGGGATATCTGCTTGAGGGAATGCAGTCTACAATGCAAACATTGTGTTAAGAAAGTTTATAATGTTTCAACTTCTTTAGTTCTGATTGTTGGCAATAAATTAAATTGCAATAAATGTCAATATATATTGCCTTTGTTAATAGCAATATATATTGCCTTGATTTGGATATTTGGTATTGAATTATTTATTGTGATAAACCCAAATATATTCTAGAATATTCTTATCTAGGATGCTCTTTTGGATAAGGATGAAACATGTATAAATGGAGCTAAAGATTTGCAATGCAATCAATCAATCAAGTAATCAAGCAATAAAAAAGTTCTCTTCCTCTAAACTTTTTTCATCTCTCTTCTTTAATATTCTACAAACTGGTATCAAAGCCTTTTTCGATTAAAATGAAAAAATCTTTATTTATTTCTTTTATTCCTCTGTTAACCAAAGAAAATTATGGTAAATGGAGTGTTCAATTGAAAGTTCTTCTTGGATCTCAAGAAGTATGGGAGATTGTTGAAAGTGGGTATACCGAAGTTGAAGACAAAAAAGAATTAACACAAGCTGAAAAGGAGATTGAAAATAAAAGACAAACAAGCTTTGTTTTATATCTACCAGGAAATAGAAACGTATGAATCCACCTTTGGCAAAATACAACATGTCACTTCGCAAGCTTGGGAGATTTTGCAAAGCTCATTCATAGGAGAAGGAAATAAAAAAGTGGAAGAAGAGGAAGAAAAGAAGACTGTTGACGAAGATGAGGAAGATGAAAAGAAAGATAGTGAGAAGATGAAAGATGCGTAAATACTATTGAAGTTAGAGAAATTAGAGAAGGAAAAGTTGGATGGAGAAATACTTTTGGAGAATAAAGAAGATGACGGAATTGTTGAAGAAAAGCAAGAAGTTGTAGTGGAGAATACTGTTGACCATATTGATGTGGGGCTAGTAGAGAACAAAAGAGAAGAAAATGCTAAGGCTATCGATAGGGAAGCGAACCACATGAAGAAGATTTCAAAGCTCGATAAGATAATGCTGAAATCGTGATTAAAGAAATTAAAAGCAGAATGTCACTAGTAATCAAAGAATAAATCATATGGAAATTTAAAAGTACAAAATTTGAAGAGTATACAAAAATCAATGACGAGAAAAAGATTTTTGTCAGGGAATTAAATTTGAAAGAAAATAAAGTAAATGAAGATGATGTCAATGATGAATAGTGTGAATGGAAAGGTGACAAAAATGTAGAACATATGAAACAAGGAGAAATTGAAGAGCTTGGTGGAGATTTGAAGCATAAGCATATTTGGGAAGATATTTGGGAAACAAATAAAGAAATTTATTGGGTTAAAGTTTGCAAAAGAGAATTCTTAAAAGAATTCAAAGATGTCATATCTGACTCATTCAAAATTCATTGCATGGTAACAAGATGGAAGATAAAGCATATACTTTTTGGAGTATTCTATGGTAGTAAGAAAGAAAAAATGAAAAGAGTCCAACAAAGATTTGTGTAATCGTGTTGAAGACCGTGACAATGATAAAGAAGATGAAAAGAAAAAAGAAAGCTTGCATGATTACTTCGTTCCTACCAAAGCATATGAGACATAAAAGAATCAAAATCGAGATGTTCTAAAAACAAGTAATCAAATGACTGATATTTTGACAAAGGCACTTAGCGCACAAGTCTTCAAAAGAAGTGCAGAAGGTTTGAGAATAAGAAGCAAGTTTAATTTACGTGAAGCGTTGCTAGCAATAAATTAAATTGCAATAAATGTCAATATATATTTCCTTTGTTAATTGCAGTATATATTGTCTTGATTTGGATATTTGGTATTGAATTATTTATTGTGATAAACTCAAATATATTCTAGAATATTCTTATCTAGAATGCTTTTTTGGATAAGGATGAAGCATGTATAAATGAAGCTAAATATTTGCAATGTAATCAATCAATCAATCAAGTAATCAAGCAATAAAAATGTTCTCTTCCTCTAAACTTTCTCCATCTCTCTTCTTCAATATTCTACACTGATATTGTTACGTTAAGGCAATGTAGGTGCACGTGCACCCTATATAAATACCTATAAAAACTCTCTTAAAGGTGGATTGGCTGAATCTTTTTCTAATGTGAAATATATCTTGATTTGAATCAATGGCCAAGTCAAATGTTGGAGGCGACGCCCTGTCGATGCCTAAAATATGATGCAGCGTCGGTAAAATGGTTGAGAGCCGATATCATGCGCGCTGTATTTTAGATATTGGTATGAAATCCTTTAGCTAACTCGTGGCGATGACTAAAATAACGTTGTTGTTATAGTGTTGTCATAGATTGATTAGCGCTTCAAGTTAGGGCCCGTTCGCAGCCAGAATTTGGCATGTTGGGGAAAGTGCTCGTGTCCGACGCGAGCAATTATTTCCCCGGTCAAATGGAACGATCGGAAAACGTTGGATATCTATCCGTTGGCGTCCGACGCATCGAGCGCCAACAGATAGATTCCCAACGTTTCCTTTCGAACGCTATAAATTCAGACCCCCCCCCCCCCACGGAAGTCTCCTCCACCACAACCCGAAACCTCTCCTTCACAGCCCCAAAAACCAAAATTTTCAAGCCATTTTTTGCTGTAAAAAAAGATATTTTTTTTATACCGTTATGTTTATTTTTTAGTATTCTATAACATACATTTTATTCGAATTTTTCTGATTTTTTTTTTTTGGATATGCAGATGTCTACCTCTTCTACCACCGCTACTTCACAGCCAGTTGCATACTAGACGGAGGAACGAGACTCTGCTTTTATAGATATTTGTGTGGGATATCTAGCCGAGTGCGAGACTGACATCAGCAACTTCTATGCAGCAGTCGCGGCAGCGATGAACACCCGTTTTAATCTATATTTTACAGATAGCCAGATTAAAAATAAATGGGATAATATGAAGCGGACATTTCACGAGTGAGACAAACTACTCAGGACACCTGACGGGGAATGGAATGCAATGTTCGATTTTATGGATGGTTCTGATGATTTCTGAGCTATCGGCGCTGGCAGATCATATAGACGATTCATGAGGAACTCGCCGATGAAGTTCCGAGAGCAGGACCTCTTATTCGAGGGTTGTTTGCGTAAGGCTACTTGTGCATACCAGATTCCTGATGTTGTGCCTCCTACTGCACCTCCACCAGCACCTGTGCCAACTGCTTCGTTCACCGCTACCGACGCCGACTACTATGGGGACTGGGTGGCTATCGACGATTCCCTTATGGTCGACCCTCTAGACGCAGACAGGTAGAGCGTGGTAGTTCGAGCCACTCGTTTCTGACCGGCCGTGTTCACCATCTTTCTACCCATTGCTACGAGCTTGTTCGGAGATCGGTAAATGTGGAGTTTTGGGAGATTCTGACGATTTTTCGCAATGATCCGCGGAATGTGGAGATTATTGAGTTACTTAACGATGAGGGTATACGAGGATTTATTTCAGCGGAGTTGAGCGCATTAGCACATCGTCGTTTATTTTAGCTTTTCATGTACTTGTTTTAATTTCCAGTCTAGTTGTGTTATTTATGTTTTTATTTCAGTTCGTGTAATGAAATGTTAGTCGTTTTGTTTTGTGAAATTGGTTTTATATTAATTCATAACAATTAAATACCCCGCTCAGATACCACGCTCAAATACCCCATTCGCTACAGTACCACGCTCAAAGGCCATGCTCAAATACCCCATTTTCGTTCGTCAAGAACGCACCCTTAGATTTTATGCTTTTTGCATGATCCGTAGAATCTACCAGTGCCATGTAATACAATTGCATTTAATAATTTACTCTTGATTGCAGTCTTAGAGGCAATTTAATAGGGGAACTGTGAGATAACGTTTGACAAACACAATATTTATCATAGATAGCTTAGTTTTATACTATTTGTTAGTGAAAAACCAAGACTTTCATTCATGTTGATTGCAGTATACCAGAAACCAGACAATTACATCATGGGAAAATTAACAAGTTTATGCCATCTGTTTAGATGGCATTAATGAGGTAGCCTTATATTGGAGTCCGAGTTTGTTCATGCAGAAGGTGGACATAACTTTCGGTCTTGGCCCCTGATTTGTGGAATTCAAAGAGGTCCATATGGTTTTCCTGATTTCCACCAATCAAGGGAAAGTGTTATGTTCACATCTTCAAAAAAAAATATGTAAACATGGACAAGAGTTATTTAAGTAATAAATTTGCAGATTCTTGATCAAATCTATTACATTATCATGCTTTACCAACGAATTTGTTTTCGCGAACTAAAAAAAGAAAGAGGTTTCGCAGACTTGCACCACACATGGATTCTGTAAGAAACATGCTCCATTACCAAGTGGGATTTCTTTTTGCTGTCAAGCATTAGAAGAAAACAAGGATCTATGATCATGGTCGAGATCGTGTAGAATGTTAATGCGGACTTACAACATTCCACTTCTCTCTTTTATTAACTATTGTTATTATATATACAAACACATGCATAATTGCATACTACATCCATGTGTGTGAGGACATATATACATGCAGAATGTTTTATCGAGATTTTGTGTCTTCAATTTACATTTGATTTTATGTATAAATAGCTATTTTCATGTGTGTGTGGACATGCATCGTTTTCATGATCTGACCCTGCCGCGGTCCGACCTCGAATAACTCTGAACCTTGGACCATCACGGTGCGGAACTCAATCAGATCTTATTCATGCATGAACCCTGGTCTGACCTTCAAACCAGCGGCCCAACCTTCAATTTTATAGGGTTAAACCACGGTTTTTGTTTTTCCTACTTCTCATTGTGTAATTCGCTCTGATCATTTCAACGTTTGTATTGTTTTAAAAACAACTAAAATATTTCAAAAAATCATAACTATTCTGACATCTAAACGACAAAACTTTACCACTACTTTCTAAAAAACATGTGTGTTTGTTTGTGCTCTTGCTATTTAATTATATATTGCAATTTACTAATGTTAGTTTATAAATAGATGACTTTCAAAACTTTATTATTCATTTGTTTGAGTACACATAAAACTTAATTATTTACATTTTCACTATTGATAAGCATGTGCGGTTCTTGACGGTTCGACCGGCCAGACCTTCAAAACCTTAAACCTTAAGTCCTCGCGGTTTGACTTACGGTCCGATTATGAAAACTATGCATATATGTTAACCATATTTCACTATCACATTTTAGCCTTAAAAATATTGTAAATTCAATTATAAAATTGAGTGGACGTATATATTCATCTAACTACATATGCATTGAATTAGTTTATAAACAAATACTTAAAAAGCAGGAAATTTAAACTCTGGAAAATATGGGAATTGTTAAAGGGACTCCATATTTGGTTAAGGAGGGATAATTTTAAGGGGACTCCAGCTTAATTTATTTTTGTTAAGGGGAGGTCTGGTTTATTTTAAAAAAAAGGAAAAGAGACCTAATTATCCCTGGCTCATCACTTATGTCAAATCCTAACTTACTAATTTCAGCGCAAGTAACAAGCGTGAAAATTACTAAACATCTCAATTTCACAAATTCAATAAAGCAAATTAGATCAAAATTTCTGTTTCTACATTTATTTTAAATCAATCATACCAATCCAAAAATGTAAAATTACAATTAATTACCTAATCTGATGCATTCTGATCACTCATGAAACTTTCTTGTGTCTCATTACATTAACTATATCCATATTTTATTTTTGTGTGCATCATTAGTTAAGGTTTAAGTTCTATATTAATGAAAATTATAGGGGGTTAATATCGGAATTTTAATTTATATGTTTAACGGGAGCCTAATTTGTTTTGTCCTCCGCATAACAATTATACAATAAATAAAAATTTGTCCTCCCCTTAACCAAAAGTGGAGTCCCTTTAACAACCTTCGAAAATATTATGGCGAACAATTGTTACAAAAATAATCAATGATAACTACGCGTTATGTTTCTGAATTCCATATTTAAAACATACACGTTCACGAAAAACATACAAGTTCCTGAATTCCATATTTAAAATTATGACTTCATAGTAAAAACTGATTATTTTGTTATTAAAAATTGCTAAACAAAGGGTAAGTGGTAAGCATGGACCGGAGATTCATTAGTAATGCTGGTACTAATTGAGAGTTAGTCCAAGATAGCTGTTTTTGATAAATTCGTGCACATTAACTAAAATTTTATTATTTTATTTAGTATTAACTTATCTATAATGATATATATAGTTGGATTTTGAAGCAAACACTAAGATAAAATAGCTAGAAACAAACATTTCGATACTTATAAGAGGCATCAAACTTATATGATGCATAGAGGATGCCTATAAACTTATTTATATGTTTAATTAGTTTATATAATGCATAGACGATGCCTATAAACCTACAGAGTATCATCCAGAAAGACTAGTCTATAATCCACATGATAAGCCTAATTTAGCATCTAGAAGAAAGCATAAAAGAATTTTACAATGGTTGTAGTCATAGTTGTGAAGACCGAACCGTACGTCAAACCGTGGTAGTGCAAGGTCTAAGGTTTTCTGGTTCGACCGGTAAGACCGTGAGAACCACGCTGATAGTTTATTTCTATTTTTCTGATTTAAACGTAAAATTATTTTAAACATAAATAAATTTTAATCAATTATGACAAACACCCGTGTCCAAACTATCCAATTGAAATAATTATATAGCAACTTGTCATAACAAAATTGTAACTTTACTATTTTTTTTACAATGAAACATGATTAGTTCAATAATAGTTCATAAAATGTACATAATAATGAATTATATCATCATAAATTTATTGACAATTGTTATGAAATTACATATTAAATTTATTATAGTAAAAAAATAAAGAGTGCAACAATTATTTTTTTGTAAATTTGAAGAATTGTGAGGTTCAAAGAGGTCAGGCCAGAGGTTTTTATAGGGTTTTGAGGTTTAACGGCGGGTCTATGCACGCGTAAGATTGTTTCATTTTCAGAGTCGTGACGCTCCAAGGTCGAAGGTTAACCGCGGTCGAACCGAGGTCGGGTTGGGTCTTTAAAACAATGGTTATAGTATAGCCTTTTTTATTTATTTTTTAAAACCCAAACAAAAACATTAACAAATGGACCTCCTCCATTTTGATTTGTGTTCATTTAAGTCAATAATATGTAGACTTCAGATGCCACCGTTGTGGCTCAGGTTTTTTTTTTTTTTTCTTTCTAAAAGCTAGGAAACGACTCAACTTTTAACTATAATACTAATTTCAAGCATAATTAGTAGGAACCAACCCAAAACTTTCAGGCCAATAATACAACTGTATCATGGCTCTTTGTTATTTAGTTCAATACTGTTCAGCTTTGCATAGCAGTGCTCTTAAGTATATGAATACTTTTGTCATTAGGAGGTTGACCCTATTAACTGGTTGTAATGTTAGTTCATAATTAAATAATACCCGAAACATAATTTGTCAAAATATGCGAACAATGTAATGTTAGTCTGAATTTTCTCGTTGAAACTCACGGTGGCAAAATGAAAGGTGTAGATTACTGAAGGTGGAGAAAAGGTAGGATGGGTATTTCTTTCGAATAAATTGACAAAAAGATATTCGGGAATAATAGCATTTCCGTGTACTTACTACTATTTTTAGTTTTGACAATGTAAGACCAGTATATTTCATTCAATTCTGACCAGTTCAAATAGGGATGAATTGTTCTGTCCTCATCTCTTCATGTGCTCCGTGCATCCATCCAAAACAACCCTCTGATTTCTACCTTTTGCAGTTAAATTTCTCAACTGTTGTGGGACTTAATTGCAAAAGGTGAAGATCAGAGAGATTTAGGCCGTTGGGCACACGGGCAGGGGATGGGGATTCAAGTGTTGGCCTCGTTCAAATATATGATTGCCCACTTTCATTTTGCAAAAATAAAGACAGAAGTGTTATAATTGGTTAAAACAACCAAATCCCTTAAAACATTTTGCATGTGTCAATTTAACTATTAGTTGGCAGAAGGACCACGTGCAATTCATTATCTTATCATTCCTATTCACCATAATGCTAAAATGCAGATTCCTCTTACAAAGAACACTTCTATAGTCAAACTAGATTGGCGCGTTGCTCCTAACCTTGGCTACCAACCTAGAGACCAAACCCCCCTTAACCAGTTTTCTCCATACCTCCGTACCCATCCAATCAGCATCCTCGATTGTCACATTTTGCAATTAAATCAGCATCCTCGATTGTCACATTTTGCAATTAAATCAGATAAAGAAAGATGATATAATTGCAAAAGGGAGTGTTGATTGGTTGGGTACAGGGATACAGAGAATACTGAGTACAGGGGATTTGAACTTACCAACCTATATAATTACTTTTTCTTGGCTGCAATCCATTATCCAACTCCTCTGTATATATGTTCATCAAACCATTTTTATCTTCATCTCGTTTACAGTCCACATCCATTATGTAGTTTACATTTCAAAAGAAAAATGGCCATTGAAATCGCAAACAACACAATCTTGAAGCAATGCTTGTCTTCACCTCCTCATCCTTTATCCAAAACCACAGTGCCGTTAACCGTGTTTGATCTAGCTGCCATGGACCTTCATGATCCTACATTGTATGCATTCCGTGCCCCTATGCCCTCAAATGAGGATCTTAAGGATGGCCTTGCTAAAGTTTTGGTTAACTACCCCCATCTTTCAGGGCGAATGGTTTATGATAGTGATGGGAACCAATGTTTTGATTTGAATGATGCTGGAGTTAGGTTCATCGAAGCTACAGTCGGTGCTAGTTTATATGAGAAATTACCTCTCGAGGCCACGACAGAGCTGGAGAAATTGCACCCACCAGTTGAAGGTACACATCTTTCTACTTCTCTGTTTTTTTTTTCAATAAGGTAGGTTAGCTTCAACGAGAGAGCAATGCTTCATTTATTTAATTAGATATTAACCAAATGATAATTCATTTTATATAGGAGTCGAGGAACTACTCCAAGTTCAACTCAACCGATACACATGCGGTGGCTTAGTTATCGGAGTCACCTCCCATCATCGTGTTGCGGATGCTCAATCCATGTCGCAGTTCCTCGTTGCGTGGTCTGAAATTGTCCGTAATTCCATTACCATGAGCCCTCTTCCTTTCCATGATCAATCTTCAATCACTGTCCCTAGAAACCCTCCATTTTGCAAGTTCGACCATCCGGAGTTCAAATCTAAAACCGAAGAAAATATCACGAAATGTTTGATCGACTCTTCAATTGTGAACTTCGTAGTTCGCTACTCCTCAAACTTCATCACGACACTGAAGTCTAAAGTCCCTGAACGTAGCTCCACATTTGAATGTTTGCTCGCCCATCTATGGAAGAAGATAACCATTGCCAGAGAGAACTACCCGAGCATGAGCGTACGAAAGTCCGGATAGCGGTGTACGGCAGAGCCAGGATGAACCCAAGTGTCCTGATGCAATTTTTCGGCAACCTGGTACTGTGGGCAAACCCTAGTTCACAGGTAGGAAAACTCATGCACGTGAACCATGCAAGAGTTGTCAAAATGATACGGGACGAAGTGCGTAGGATCGACGATGGCTACTTTAAGTCATTCATCAACCATGGGGAATTGATGAAAGGCGGATATAAAAAGTTGGAAGAATCAGCACCGGAAAGTGGAAGCGTTTTGTGCCCTAATTTGGAGGTTGATAGTTGGTTGAGATTCAACTTTCATGAATTAAACTTCGGGAGTGGCGGGCCATGTTCGTTCTTGCCACCAAATTTGCCGGTGGAAGGGTTGATGGTGTTTGTGCCATCATGCAAGGAAAAGGGTGGAGTTGATGTGTTTATGGCTTTGTTTGAGGAGCATGTTGATGTGTTTAACAAGATATGTTATGATTTGGATTAAGGGTGGAGCATTTGAGTTTAATAAGCTAATTGAAATTCTTTTGGTACTAATGTTTTATCTTTGATTGTAGTTTCATTTCAATTGTGTACTATGGAATTTGACAATAAATTGTTGTAGTATGGATTACTTATTTGGTAGCTCTTAAACTTGGCTCTATGGTTAATTCTGTTAAGAAATCAAGCCATGGTTTTGTTGAACTAGGCCATCTTTTTCAAGGAAACAAATACTAAAAGAAGTTAACCTATACATACGAACTGTGGCGAATACAATGGTGCATACAGAACAACGTTTCAGACTGAGGTGAATACAAATAAGTACCTGACATGCAACGAGAGTATCAAATTAGTTAGTTTGTACATGGAGGGCACACATTTGATTGTTCATAAATATACATGTTGTTGGGGTTTTATAAGCAATGAAAGTTTGACAAAACGCCTGAAAAACAAGATCTTTATCGTCCAATCAATTGAAGATGAATTTGATTGAAAATAACAACATAACAAATCGGAAATAATAGCAGTACACTAATATTTTATCCAACCACCATTTTTATTGATTCATCAAAAACAAATTTGGTTTACACTCAATGGATTACAACAAAAAATAAACAAAATACAATGAATCAATAACCTTGTTGAGATAAGCAAAAAATATCTAGATGACTACCAATATTGTTGGAGCAGAAGAGCGATGAAAAACGACGACAAACCCTTGGACAATCTGGAGGCACCAACTGCGTCTTTCAGCAGTAAATAGGAATAGCTACCCTAAGCCCAAATTTCTACATCTTCCTCTCCAGGGCGCAAGTCAATGGAGGCACACAACCTCACCAAATATTCTCACATGATTTCTTGTTTTTTTGTTAATTATCACAATCAAACCAAGAAGGCTGCATATATATAGGAGAATAGAAAGCCTAGGCAAATGTCCAAGTTACCCGTTCAAGATATCTTCAAAATATAATCATTCATTTCTTTCCTTCTATGATCAAATCAATCAATTAACCAATAAATCAATCAACAATTAGTCAATTAATTAATCAATCCAATTAATTAATCAATCCAATCAATCAATCATTTAATTGATTACATCCTCTTCATAAAATATTTGAGTCAAAAAAATTCAACACTCACCTTAATTCAAATATCACATATCTCCAACAATCCACAAATAAGTCAACCTAGCTCTTTCAACAACACCTACTCTCAATTAAAACCAACATTGATTTCAAGGCAACAAGATATACCCCAGTCGATTTGAAAGGACTATGCCCACACCTCAATTACAAACACAACCCATCGCCTGCAAAAGATGCATCTACCATCTGAGCTACACCATGCAAAAACCAACGGTCTAAAAAGTGCTTGCAATACCACAAGGTATCCATCGTCTTTGTGGATTTCAAATTTGACATCCGTCTTTCGTTTGACATAATCTCTTCATCTTCGGGATCCCTCAAGCATCATCAACATCTAGACTCTTGTCGATACCATGATCCTCCACCTTAATACCATAAGCAGTGACCATATTAACCTCTCCACCTTGTTGTAGACTATGTTCTTCAACCGTCACCGGCCTTCTTCTTCGTCTTCTTTCGTCTTCCCTCATCCATATTAGAGGCTTCTTCACATCTCCATCAATTGGACCATTGAGGCATGGAACATCCACCATTATAGGCTTCCAAATCCCCTCAATATCTACCATAAAAAATAGTCATCCACGAAAACAACATCATCTCCGACATCTACAATCTTCAATCCAAAATCACTTCAAGCTATGCGATGAACTAAGATCTGATACCAAACTGTTGTGCAATAATTGCTCTGATACCAATCTGTTGAGGTTTTGTGCGCAGCGGAAGTTTGACAAAACGCCCGAAAATCAGGATTTTTATCACCCAATCACTAGAAAATGAATTTGATTGAAAATAACAATATAACAAATCGGAAATAATAGCAGTACACTAATATTCCACCCAACCACCCTCTTTATTAATTACCAAAAACAAATTTTGTTTACATTCAATGGATTACAACCAAAAATAAACAAAATACAATTAATCAATAACCTTATTGAGATATGCAAAGAATATCTAGATGACGACAAATATTGTTGGAACAGAAGAGCGATAAAGAACGACGACAAACCCTTGGACAATCTGGAGGCACCAACTGCGTCTTTCAGCAATAAATAAGAATAGCTACCCTAAGCCCAAATTTCTACATCTTCCCCTCCAGGGCGCAAGTCCATGGAGGCACACAACCTCACCAGATATTCTCACATGGTTTCTTGTTCTTTGTTAATTATCACAATCTAACCAAGAATGCTGCATATATATAGGAGAATAGAAAGCTTAGGCAAATATCCAAGTTGCCCCTTCAAGATATCTCCAAAATATAATCATTCATTTCTTTCCTTCTATGATCAAATCAATCAATTAACCAATAAATCAGTTAATCAATCAACCAATTAGTCAATTAATTAATTATTCAATCCAATCAATCATTCACTCCAATCAATCAATCAATCATTTAATTGATTACATCCTCTTCATAAAATATTTGAATCAAAAAAGTTCAACAGAGGCAGCTACAACAAGCTTTGGAGAAGGCAAATGCTAGTTGAGAGATCTGGTTATTGGACTCCTTCGGTCCCTCGGATATTCTACCAGTTCTGGTTATCTCTAAACAATTCAAATTGATCGTCGGCTTTCAGTGGATTTTTAACTAAGACGATCCCAAGTGAACGTGGATTTACGAATAATATGATCCAAATTGATCGTCAGCTTTCGTCAAAGCACAAGCTTCTGGTTTTCCGACTCATAAGTAATACGATCCGAAGAGATCGTGGGTTTCTGGATTTCTCTTCTTCTCGTAAAACACATCTTCCTTCGAAAAGCAAGACACATTTTGATGGGCAAAATATTGACATACTTTTTTATCGAAGCAGTCACACGTCAGGTTTTTGGTTAGCGACGCGGTCAAGCATAAATAACATCGTCAGAAAATGCAAAGCGATTTGGTCAAAGTCGCGACATGTTCGGAAAAAGGATTGGAAATGATGTCGATTCGTCAAATTATCGTCGATGGACTCGGAAAAGCTGGCGTGGTAAAAATATGTGATCGACTTGGTCCAATCAACTCAAAATGGGTGAGCGCGTCAGTCTAATCACGTGACAAAACTCGTCGCGCAAATTATATGGATTTGGTGAAAAACAGTGTCGCGCACTCAAAAGCAGCTGATCGACACACGTCAATCGCGAAAAATGGCTTGTGCGACTCATGGTGTCAAAATATGGTAAATTGGCAAAAGTTGATCTGGCATGTCAAAATGGCCTGATCGGCATGTGAAAATCATGAAAAACCATAGTTACATCCTTGGTCGATTAATCTAGTAAAAGTGGTAAGCTTGGTATTTGGCACGCACAAAATCGAGTGATCAACATGGTCAGATCACTAGAAAAATTGTGTGTTGCACTCATGCGGATCACATTCGAAAACGGGGCTGATCACCACAATTGGCACGTTCGAAATCACCTGACCAATACGGCAAATCCTCCATATTTCACTTGCGCGCATTGGTGATCAGGCACGAATCGGCTTGGCAAACTCATCGGGATTTTGCAAGATCGCACCGCATCCAAGTGATGCAATTTCCCCATGCTCGCAACAACCCCGGCACGAAAAGTCTCGAGTGCGAATCGCATCCCGGTGATGTGAAATTTGGTCCGGCAAAGTAGGCTTCAGATTTGGCAAACTCTTGGATGCGAAAAATGGGTAATCGCATTGGGATGATGCGATATTTCCACGATGTGAACACGTGATTTTGGATGTGATATTTTCTGATGTGGTGGAAAATTGGCAAATGCCAAATCACTTGGCACACTCGAATTTACCATGTGGATTGCTGAAAATTGGCCGACCCACATGTGTTTTCAACTTGTTTTTGGTGATGCGAGATTTCCAAGACTAGGATGCGATTTTCTTCAGTTCACCAAGGCAGGATGCAATTTTTTGGATTCAACGAAGGGATGTGATGCCATTTTTTGCATGCGAGCTTGTGGAATGCGATTTTTTGGATACGTGTTATGTAGGATGCAATTATTCTGACAGTGGTCTCCAAATCTCACCTACTCCAACCTAACCCACTGCCTATAAATAACCTTAAGCCTAACATTCAAATGGATCTATTTTGGCTTGGATTTTTGGACTTTTTGAAGCTCTTAAGCACCATTAATGACTTCCACCTTCTTCTCCATGACTACTGAACGTACCGTGGACCATTAAAACATTGCACAAACACTTTCCATCAACTTTTGGACATTTACAAGGATAATTACACTTCTTTTGGGCTACTTTGGACATTTTTTGATTTCTTGTACATTAGAGTTATTTTCTAGACATGGCTGACCAAGTCAACTCAGTTTTCACTTAACGAAGAAGAAGAAAGACGTTCTAGTCAAAGTTTAGAATTAACAATTATTTTGTAATTCTATTGTAATGCTTTGTGCTTAAATATTGTCCAGACTTGTACAACAATTGTAATCGAATATTATATGATGAATGATTACTACGAAATGAATGTAAACATTAGTGCTGAACCACTATAAAAAGTTGTGTTCTCCCGCATTACTTTACTTTTGTTTTGGATTATTGTGGTTCCATGACACACACTTCGAGAGTTCGCGTGTGTTGAATCCACGACAATTCCCCACGTCAACAGAGTGGGTCTAAGTTTCAATGGAATTTTTCTAGATCGAAATCTAGGAATATTCCAAGGTGATTCGTTATGGTTATCTTTTGTATTCATAGTATTTTATCTTGTGTTTCACAGTTGTAACTAATGCATATACTTTACAATCTAGATGTAATGGAATGCACTCTGGTAAAAGGTACATTTTTACCATGAGCTTTGTGGAGTTATATTAAAATAGTTTATAGAATAGCTAATAATTGCGCTAACTAAATTTTTTGATGAATAATTCATATTTTATAGTGATTAACATAAATATCATTGACAAAATGTGTTATTTTACAACCTTTATAGAGTGGTCTTTAATGATTATAAGAAGCTGAAAAACTTTTTCACTTCCAAGTTAAGATATTTCTCTATGGTTAATTAGTCTACATGATTGGACTAGCATCATCGTAAGTCATATCAATCATATTATTTTCTTGGTCTGGGGTTCATTGTATTCCATGTCCATATTTATGGAATCCTTTTGTGAATGTCATACTCTTCTCTATGATACCTCTATACTCTATACCTGATAGTTTGGTATAAAGACATATTTTATAAACGTGATATTACTATGCTATACATTATAAGTTTCAAGTATTTGACATCATGCTTATTTATATTCATTTTATTGCAGTATGTCACTTCGATGAATGTCTCTTCTCTCTTCTTTTCTGTCAAAAAATCTGAGACCATTTACAAACTATTTTACAAACTAAAATAAAAGAGAAGCCCGAGAAAGTGAAATATAACAGGTATTAAACTCTAAATTATAAGTTAAATTGTTCAAACCCCTAAATTAGAAAGAAAATCGATGTAAGCTTTTGCTTCCTGATTACATGTCTGTACCCTGTAATCTACATGTATCTGAAGTGCTTTTGAAGGCCAAAAGATTCAACATTATTTACAAAATATGCTAACTCGCTATAATAGGCTAAATTTGAGTTTCAAACTCACATTCTAGCTTGAATAAGTTGCATGTTTGAATTTGTGATTTTTGGAAGATCATTGGTGATTACTGTAAATGATCTTACGATATTGCAAGTTTACAATGATAAGTAGTTGTGTGTTCATCTTTAAAAGCATACCGCTTCTTTGTTTTATGCCGAAATCATGCTAAATCTTTTCCAAATTATTGTCCGAGTGTTGAATTACAAGCATGCTTAAAATCAACATATGATTCTACCTGAAACAATATCAAATTCTGACTTGAAATTGGGTACGAAGTAGGCACATAAGCCTGTAGAAAACCACGACCAAGGGTCAACAAGAGCTCTCATACGATCGACCTATAGGTTAACCCTGGCTTCACATAGGTCGGTTCTCAGGTCGATCTTGGCATGGGTATAGGTCGACTCTGGCATTTGAGTATCTTATGCACCATGTCGAGCCTTTATACAGTGTTTTGTGCATCCTTTTGCTGAACTTCTTATTGCCTATTTGATAATCTTTGATGTTTTGTTTGAGTTGATTTCAAAAGGCTTATTCCTATATAATGGAAATCCGATATTAACGTCAATTCATATTTCGAAATGACAAATTTTATGTGACTTTTCACATGTTGTTTTCATTGAATTTCTGTTGATTGTTCGATTTCGTGCAATCATTTTATAAATCTATTTCAAATGAATTTAAATTCAAAAACTAATTTCGAAATAAATAATTCATAAATCAATTTATTATAATGATTTACAAAGATATTTTATATCCTATAAATATATTTATAATCTTTATTATAAAAAGGTTTTTAAATAAACGATATCTAAAATGTTCTCAAAAATGGTTTTAAACTCAATTTTTTGAAGTATTCATTTTCAATATAAAATTACATATTTTTGTACTTTTCGAGAGTATAGAAGTGATTTAAACGATACGATAAAACATACGGTGTGAGACACATGCATTTATTATATCGGTTATTTCGGACTTGTTCGTGTGGAATTGACTGGCTGGTAGTAAACCGATAAGTGACAACGTGTGGTATGCAACACATTGTTGTCTTTATCTTGGTTACCATTAGGAAGTTTTTGATACATTCTTGTAACATACCGCCTTTTATCCGCTTCAAGCCGGTAACAAAACCAACTCGAACCATTCGAAACGACAGATTATTATTAGCTTCTGAGGTAAATAGAATAAATCACAGAGTAACAGATCATAGACACATAGTAATATAATATCTCGCAGTGGAGAATACATAATACAATAGTAGTTCATGAAGCTACTAAATAATTTTTTTACAACAGAGTTTACATAGACAATACAGCGGCAGTCTAATACAATGAATTTCTAATACATAAATAAATGATAAATATCTAAAATAGAATGATAAGAATAGCTGAATGACTGGAATAACCGAATAGGTAGATACATATAAGCAAGACCCAATATAAGCTTTAAACTCCAAGGATAAATCTCGCAAGCTGTAACACTCGATCTGACCCGAGCAATAATGCAAACAAAACAACTCGGATCAAGACTAACATTCTCATGGAAATAAATCAACTCAAATGAAATATTCAATGAAATGCATCAGTAAATTAAAGGTTGTTTGGGATCACCATCCTCTAAGAATCCTTTAAACTAGTGTCATATAATATGATACGCTATTATAATAGTGTCTATCGTTAAATATAAAATATTAAAATAGCGTAAACGGGATTACATTTTTACCCTCACACCGTTTATAATAACATAGTCTATACAGATACCGTAAAGTTCACAGTAACTAGTGGCTATCAGAGGGCACTCCATACGTACAGTACAAATCAAAGTCATAGGGGGCTCGATTAGGATAATATGAAACGGCACACGAGGAATGCCCAGAGTAGGAATATACTAGTTGCATGCCTAGACTGGTGGTAACATATAGCCACAACTACCGCCCACCTCGAACAACACTCCCATAATCAAGGATGCGCATCTATCATATCAAATCAACCGAGGGACTATAGTAATAAAGGAAGAAGTGTTGCCGATGGAGGTATCTAACCCCACTTGGTCCGGTATAGCCCTGTTTTAGTCATTTTAATTATGACCCGAAGTTCAAGGACATCCTTTATCATTCTCTTTCTTCAAATCTAGTAATCGCCTTCAAAACATCCTACTTCATTTTGGATCTCCACCGCGTACACAGTTGTTGAAGTGGTTTTCGGTATTGGTAGAAAGTATAGCAATATACGATCCCGGTCTCTTTAACAACCAATTGTTTACAATTTTCACAACAGATCAGTCTGGGATACCTTCAGTGAGATAACTCACATCATAAACAACTTTCTTAACATTTGAAAACCTTTTTAAAGAAAGGAACTCTTGCAAGACACGACCACACATAAACATGACACTTTTTTTTTACCTTACCATACACAAATCATTTTTTATATCAAAAATTCACTAATATTATAATAATATCTATCTAACCACAAATAAATAAGAATATTGCTGGAAAGCTTGCATCTCACTTTCCAACGCAATTGATATATATCTAAAAACATACAACTTGTTTCGAAGATTGGATTTCCAACAGTGACTAGGTATGGAACCACCTTTCGATCAGTGTCCTCTAGAGATAGAACACTAGGGTTCAACAAGAACATCTTGCAACTCGGCCATACATGGCCGACCACTCATTCAACTTGAGTGTATCAAATATATCATCACCACAGTTATTGCCCTTCCAACCGTACCTATTCTGAGGCATACAAAAAGGGACATCGATTTCTCTAGATCAGATGATGACATACCCAAATGGGTATGACCCACATAGTCATGCTATCTGCCTGATTTTAGTCATTTCTCAGTTGATGAGGCTCAAGGTCACAATTACCTTTTTAAAACAGCACATCAAACTTTGAATGCCACATTGTTAAATCCTGCCAATCACTAATTGATTTGAACAAATATAGTATGGGTTTTAAGCTAAAAGAGGTTGCTTTCTCCGCCACCAAACTTGGTATATTCGTAAAAATCAATGCATGTGATTTTAGGAAATACTTTACCAGACATTCATTTATACCAGATTGTTCTGGGACTGAACGAAACTGAAGATAATCCAAAAAGACGGAGTTACTACTACGAGCATAATCTTTGTTGTTTACCAGAGACATCAGCGAGCAACCCTCTCATTCTGAAGATCCATGTCTTTAAATATAATTATCCTTACAAGTTAGTTTTCGAAAAAGCTAGTACGAAGTGGTTTTGGGTCCAGTTCCCATCACGGTCTCTTTGAACTAACTCATCAATACTCAAAAGCAATATTGATAGTGGGGATTTTAACTATCAAATCTATAACAATACAGATCGGTACTTTATCAGCTCAGGCCCTTTTACCGAAATTATTCATTAAAAACTATTTCACTGATTCTTACAAATCAATTTCCATATTCTTATCTCAACGGGATAATCATATTCTCAAATCTCTACTGTTTTCATCACTTTAAAAACAATAACTATAAGCTTATTTCTTTTAGAATAACATATTCCAAAACTCATCTCTTTATTTTCTTTATCTTGAAAATATCGCTAGATTTTTATAAAATCCCTTTTTTATTTCGTTTACTTTGGGAATATCACTATATATTCACAAAACCCCTTAGTATTTCCTTTACTGTGTAAAATATTGCTACATATACATAGCCAATTGGTATAAACTAAATCACTAAACCGTATATGGGTGAACAATGTAATTCAATCATTGCTTATTGTATAAACCCAAACGATTTTATTTAACTTCAAACTTCATAGATTAAATTTTATAGTAACGCTTATGAAAATAATAATTAAATTTCCAATATTTACTTTCGTTTCAAACATTTATAACTTCTCGTTTGCAATAACCCAAAAATCATAGTTATTTATAAAATAGTGTCATATACTTAACTGAAGGGTATAAGTATAATCACACTTCATACCTGGGTTAAAAAATGTCAAATTATACCTTGTTTACTATAAGACCCAATAGTTTTATTTAAATTTCTAAATCTTGTAAATTAAAATTGCAATAATCCTCTTATGGAAATAATAACTATTTCCAATATTTTTACCGTTACAAACTAGAACGGACTCTTAATAATAATGAAGCCGTTAAAGTTGGGGTATTCTATTTACCTCTCATATCTTGATTGACAACATTTTTATCTTAAGATAGATAAAAGTTTGTAACTCAAAAGTTGATATTAATAATAATATCACAAGTCTCATTTACTATTTAATTTAAATGTGGTTTTACAAACCATTCCTTGCATTTGAAAGATCAACTTTCACTTATAATTACTCTTATTAAACTCATTATATACATTCTTATTAAAACACAGTCTTTATCTTCAGACCCACTTTTAATCGATTGTTTTATAACTTGGATTTATTGCAAAACCCATTTACTAATCCTTTATTCAAAAATCATTTAACATCTTATTATCTTTATTAATAATTCTCTTGGAAGCGCAAAGTTTTGGTCCGACCATGAACTTCCCAAAATGCCCTTATGTATGAATTTTAAAATATACTAAATTGTTATTTAACCTAATCTCCCCAATAAATTAGACACTTAATGTCATTTAAATTAGGATGTAATAAATTTTTTCAACAAATTCAAATTACCCCGCTAATATCGCTCAAAAAGAGGATCTGTAAATAGGATTTCATTACAAATTTTAACCGCTTCCCTATATGTATTATCAAAACTTAATAGTAGATAGAATATTTAAAAAAATTAAAATCCTAAAAGTTTGTTCATTTGAAATTTTTCAACCATCGCAAAAAAATTGATTATTTGATTGATTAATTAATTAATATGAAATTAGTAATATCGCTCAAAAAGTGGATCTATAAATAGGATTTCATTACAAGTTTTAACCGCTTCCCTATATGTATTATCAAAACTTAATAGTTGATAGAATATTTAAAAAAATTAAAATCCTAAAAGTTTGTTCATTTGAAATTTTCAACCATAAATTGTAGTCGCAAAACAATTGATTATTTGATTGATTAAATAATTAATATGAATTTAGTAACTTAAATTAATTATAATTAAAATTGAAAATAAAGTTTATTGGAAATAAAGTGTACGTCTATACATATAATATGTATTTATATCATTATCTTTATTAATAATTCTCTTTGAAGCGCAAAGTTTTGGTCCGACTATGAACTTCCCAAAATCCCTTATGTATGAATTTTAAAATATACTAAATTGTTATTTAACATAATCTCCCTAATAAATTAGACATTCAATGTCATTTAAATTGGGATATAATAAACTTTTTCAACAAATTCAAATTACCCCGCTAATATCGCTCAAAAAGAGGATCTGTAAATAGGCTTTCATTACAAAATTTAACCGATTCTCTATATATATTATCAAAAATTAACATTAGTTAGAATATTTAAAAAATTAAAATCCTAAAAGTTTGTTCGTTTGATATTTTCAACCATAAATTGTAGTCGCAAAACAATTGATTATTTGATTGATTAATTAATTAATATGAAATTAGTAACTTAAATTAATTATAATTAAAATTGAAAATAAAGTTTATTGGAAACAAAGTGTGTGTCTATACATATAATATATATTTATATACGAGCGCATACATAGAAAAGGAGAAAAATAATGAAATATTTAATAACAATTAATGTACGTTGCAATTTTAATTAATGTTTGTTAACAAAGAAATTAATGCACGTTAGTTAATAAATATTGTATTTACAAAGATAGAAAAGAAGGAAATATTGTATTTACAAACTAATAGGAATATTGTTAATTCCCTAAAATTTCGCTGAACCCAAAAAAATAGCATTCATCTAACCATGTTTTATTCAAAGCAAAAAAATAGCATCTTCCATATTTGACTGGTTCTGGAATACTCTCAGCCTCTACCTACAAATGCGACATTTCTAGAACCATACACCCCTTTAAATATCGTTCAAAATCTCCATTCATATTCACATTTCTCTCCTCATTCTCACCGCTCTTTGTTCATCACTAATGTTTTCTCTTCATTCACCCTTCCCTTCCTATTTTTAGGAAACACTTAAAAAGGGAACGATGGCTATACAATCAATTCGTATTTTTTTTGTATTTTTTTTTAAATTTGATGTGAAAATTACCTCCAGAGCAGCTTCAATGTCGGTCTCGAAGGAACTGAAGAGTTTGGTAGAGCCGTCATCACTTGAGACATTAGGATTGGCGCGATGCTTTTCAACATCGTATTTTAGTATTTGTGGCAGATCGCTAAAAGCCCCAGGTTAGTCATTTATTTTTAGTTCTTTCTTATTGTTTAGTTGTTAAACTTTGAGAATATTTCAAAGCTTCAGGCTCCTCAGTTTTAATTTTCTCGGTGGTTTGTAATTTGCGAGTTTCGATGACGCCTAGGGTTTGTAAATAGGAATAGGAAGCATTATGATTTGAAGTTCTTCTCCACTTCGACCTTTCCAGGCATATTTACCAGTTTATACAATTTTATATATGAACCACCTCTACCATATCTATAAATTGTAAGTTTACTCTTTACTCTCTGCAATGTTGTTTTTTTAGCATATCTTTACTCTAAAAAATTGTTTTTTTTAGCATACTAGAAAGAACATATCGTGCCATAGTCACGCGCGAAGCGCGTGCCATGACCACGTGCGAAGCGCGTGCCATCACCATGTGCGAAGCGCGTGCCTATATGTCTCGTAATACTTAATTTGGATTTTTATTACTAAAATCCATTACCAAATTCTTTATCCCAAAACCTTTAATTATTCTTCCTTTGTATCGTTGAAAATTTCTTCCCAATAAAATCTAATTTCATTATTAAGTAAACGCTTATATATACACATCGCATTAGTCTAACCCTCTTTTATAAGCATTGTTTACCAACTTCGATTCTATTATAAATAGAATATATTTATCAAATTCCTTATATGTATTATTTCAAAACTTATTTTAGTTTTACCTTTATAAACTTTCTTTCCCATTACAAACATTTCACTTAAATAAATTCTTAAGTAAACATCTATTTTAAAATCATCTCCTTAACTTTAATCCCATTTTTATAAAGTTTTGTTTATAAAACTTGGATTTATTTCCAGTTTCCTTAACCAAAACACTTTACTAGATTCAACTAAACTTTTATCACAACTTGATTACCTTCTTAAATGATTTCAATTAAAAAAGTAATCCATTTAATTATTATTAATTAAAATAGTAATTAATTTCAACATTAGCCGATGTAAAGGTAGTTTACTTTATTATTAATCAAATAGAAGTGGTTAACTTCTTTGTTAACTAAAGATAGAATAGTTAATTTCCTTTAATATTTTATTTAAAATGATAATTAACTTTATTCAAAATAAACAACTCGATAATTATCCTTAAATACATTTAAATAAAGATTAATTAACTTCTACGAATATTCATTAAATTTGAATTACTATTTGTCAAAACCATTCGTATTAGGTTAATTGAAAATAAATTAATCTCAATTTACATAGTTGACTTAGTCAACTTGATAACATCAATTAACTTGTTAACTAAATTCCACTAGTCCTTCCTCTTAAATTAATTAATAATTTAATATAATTCCCCTAAATTGTTTCTTGGAAATAACTACTTCAAATTATTAACCCTTAGGTTAATTTCGGGCTCACTTGCTTATAAGCGCTTATTTAAAATGAAAGAATCCATCATAATAAATCATTTTATAATTACGTATAAAATTAAATAATAAATATTGACTTTCTTTTAACAAAACTTTTAATTAAAATAATTTATGCCAAAAAGATTTCAAATTCTGACTTCAATTTTAAAATAAATTTTACAACTTCATTTTAGTCAATTCACCCAACAATAAATCAACGTCCTAAAAAGTTGGACTTTTAGGCCATCTGATGTTAATCACTTAATCAATACTGCTTACTGATTGACAAACATCAGCGTTGAATTTCAACTCAACAACCAAATCATCATCCAAACAGATTGGTTAAACAGTTCATATAATAATAAAATAAAAACAAATAACAATAAAATATTTGAGAAATCTAGTTGGATCTTTCCAATCTGTTTCTCCCTACATTACAGTTAATATAACAATTTATACATGCACATAAACAGACAATTTAAATAATTCATTTAAAATGAATTTTCTGCTTAAAACTAGATAGTGTTAGGTTTTATCCGTTCATAGACGGAAATTTATAACTATAACCAAAAGTTTCAAGCAATAAACAATAACTAATACAAACAATCATTCAAACAATAATAACCAATCATCCAAACAATCAACCAATTATATCAAATAAATAAATATCGATTAAATAATAGATATTTATAACTTAATATAATTTAAATGGTATTCCAGAAAGTGTGAGTTGATAACTCATCAGTCGTTCAATCGGCGATTCAGCGTCGTTTCATTTGAATTTAAACAGACGTTTAAATTAAACAAAATTCTAACTATCTCCAGTCCATTCCAATTTATCACGGCCTTGTAGTATTCTTCAATACAGTTCCAACATACCTTGTTTCATGCAATTATGTTCACATATGAATAAAATATGATTTTTACGAGTTATAAACAATTTAAACATCGTTAACATTAAATTAGTTATTAAATTAGCATCAATTTCCCCTTAATTCACGTTTAATAAAATTGATCATCAACTTTTCGATGCATAGATTTTTGAACTGAACTTTTACCGCCGTTACCGTATCTTTGCTTCCCCCTATCTCACCCATTCCTTTAGCCTTCACGCAACAGGTACAGTAAACACAAATGATTTTAGCATGAAATTCCTCAAAAATTTACCCTAAACTACTAAACAATTCCATAAACCCAAAAACAATACTCAAGACTTGAATCGATTCTCCATATTTACAAATCAACCAACCCTAGTCACGCTGTCTCATTTTTTGTGCGACAGCAAAGTAGTTCGAACACATCAAATGCATAGAAAATGAAGAGTAGCTCGCAAGGAATCCGAATATATTTATTTTGAAATTTATTGATTTTTCTTTAAATTATTACGGATTTTCAATGGTTACGTTTTATTTTGATGGTGATGACGTGATTTTTTCGCTGATTGACTGAATAATGAGGTGAGGAAGGGTTTAGGATGTTGATGATAATATATATAGTAGGTTAATTAATTTTTTATTCAGTTATATTGAATATAATATGCTATCGTTATTTATCAATCAAGTTCTCTATTCGTATCATCACATACAAACTCCGTTCGCGATGAAAATGGACATCCTGTTATAGTTTGGCATTCTAGATCCAATGAAACTTATTTCATCGAAATCCGAGTCATTTGCAAAAACAAAGATGTTTTTATTCGTTGTATTAAAACAATAGAAATATAAATTAATTCCAAAAATATTGAATTTAATAATAATAAGTCATTATTATCGTATATATTCAAATAAAATTATATATAGCTTCAAAATAACTAGTTTGAGTTTTAAACTCGATATTTCCATTTTCAAGTTAAATCGGTATTCAATTTATTCAAAAATCCTTTTATTTAGTTTAATAAATCGTTATGGTTCATAAAGATTCCATAGCGACTTTATGAAAATTTGATTTTTCACATAACATAAAATCTACTAGATGAAATCCCAAATTTTCTCTTTCATTCGAAAAATATACTTCAATAGATCTGAAAGATTCTTGAGAATTCCGACTTATATTGCATCCTGTATACTTAATTGAAGTTCAAAACGTAAAACTATGAACTACCGCGACGTTGTGGGTTTGTTTTAAATTAAATTAAAGTTAATACATTCAAACTTCGTTTAATAAATGAATTCCTTATTATAATTCAAACTAAACTTAATTAAATCTTTTTTAAATTATCCAATTCATATTGTAGTGCAAAACCAACTGATTCCGACTATTTTAGAATTAAATTATTCATTTCACTATTTAAATTGAATTAATAACTCAAAATCATTTACTTCGAGTTATTTAAATTTCCAAATCAATATTTAAATAAATAAATTATTCGACCACTAAAAATCCGGGATCTTACACACCATCACGAAGTAGACGATATGGATTTGACAATCAAGCAGCAAGTAAATAATACATTAGAAGATAACATTTTAATAATATTTTAAATTATTATAAATCACTTTATTTTCAGTCTAAGTAAATAATATATCAAAGAAAAACATTAAGGATTAGGAAAAATTACATAATAAATTTCATATTACGAGTTCAAGTTTGTGCAGAAACAAAATTATATAATTATTACAGGCTTGCAGCCAGAGATGAGGCTGACAGACCAGAGCTGATATCGATCTTGCAGAGATCGGCGATTTGAGGGCTAGAGTGGATCTTGAGGATCGAAACTTCACCAGTCAATAGAGGTGATGCAGCTGCTAGATAAGCGTATTACTGAGTACATGCAACGGTATAATGGTCGCTTTCCTTCCGCTGCTGGCTCTGAAGGTTCTGCAGACGAGTGATGTAACGACCCGGATTTTGAGCGACTTTGATTATCGACATAAGCTCGATGTCGATAACCAAAACATCGAAAAATCCCAGTAATTAATGAAAGAAATTAGAGGGTGAGAATAGATAAGATAGAAACTTAGAATAGAAGAAGAACACAACATCACAGTAACACGAACCTCACAGCGGAATGAATAACATATAATATATAACATAACTTTGAAATATAACAGTTATGTATACAATAGCACTTATCAGAGTACATCACTTACAACACAGCGTAAATAAACTATAGCTATATGATCCAGAAGCCTCCTACTCCAGATCTTCAAGTATATCTGTAAATCCCGACTACTTGACTGCCCGTACAAATTTAGGCACCCAAGAGTTTAGGGAAAACAACAAAGTAAACTCCGGGTCAGTCATGGGACTGGTGTGAGTAAAATAGTTTAACACAGTTTAACATATATATGATATCTCATAAGACCACGTCGTGAATACGGAACGGGTTTTTCCCTTATGAGAATTCAACATCTTTGACAAGCAATATCATTCTGATATTAATATAATGTCTAAGTACAAATATATATTAATCTAGCAGAAACGCTTTCATCTCACATTCTACATATATAGTATACAATCAAAATCGCAAGCACGTATTGGATAATGGATTTCCAACTATGACAAGGTATGGAACCACCTTTTGCTAGTGTACCTCTAGAGAGGAATACACTGGGTTCAACAAGAACATCTTGCAACCCGGCCACACATGACCGACCACTCATTTCGCTTGAGTGTATCGAATGTATATCACCAACGGTTGGGATCAGCAACCGTTTCGCGAATGGGACAACATCAACAATAGATTTTTAGAAATAAATGAACCTCTAGATCAGGTGATTATACACCCTAATAGGTGCGACCTACATAGCCATGTTGCCTGTCCGATTTCTGTCATTTACCGGATGTGAGGCTAGAAGCTACGCTTATCTTCACATCAGATTCACTTTAAATGCCACAACATCAAATCCATCCAATCACCGATTGACGTCCTCAACAATACATTATGTGTTAGCTAAAAGAAGTTTCCTTCTCCGCTTCCACTCTTGGTACGGTTGGAGAAATCAATGTACGTGATCGTCTGGAAATACTCTGTTAGACATCCATCTTCATTCACTAAGAATGTCACATCGTCATACCCGCCAAATCACAAATTGACTTATTCAAAAATAACACGGGTATACAGCTAAGAGAAACAAATTCCTCCGCCACCAACGTATATATGTTTGAACAGATCAACTTACGCGATCCATTGGATATACTCTGTCAGACCTTCATCCATACAAGTTGTCCTGGGACTGGACAAACCGAAGGCACTATTCAGTATATCCATCTTAGTCACTGTTAACTAAGACTTATACAACAGCCCTTGCACTTTACTCCGTCTTCAATTATCTTTGACATAAATGATTCACAACGCTTATGCCAATACAGAGTGGTTCTTCGGATAATAATCCAACCGGTTTCTCCATATTAACAACGTTAAAAATGGTCAAAACTTCGATAGTCTGTGAGTTAACTATCAAAGAAAACAAGTGTGCAAACAACGATATTATCTCCAGATGGAAATTATATCAAACAAACATCATTTAACATTTATCTCTTTAGTTCATTTTACATCTCCTGTTTCCCTATATTCAACATTTGCTATTTTCTATATTTAGAAAATATACGTTATTAACACTGGAAACATTTCCATTCCTTGTTTTCTGTATTTAGAAAACATTTCTGATTCTTGTTTGGAAAACATTTCCAAACTCCTACGTTTGGATTAAACAGATGTTTAAATAAAACATCGCTATGCCAACTCAACCATTTTCTTTAATTTCTAAATTCACTTTACCATCCTTTACTGCCGAACCTTAACCATTCCTCGGTTAAAAACGAAGCCAATCAAGTTGGGGTAGAACTACCTCTCAGACCATAACTGAACAACACTTCTAACCTTGAAATAGGCAAAGTTCACTTTATATTTCTTTAACTAACTTCCTTACTTAACCTTTCTTTCGAATAACTATATTCGATTAACTCTTTTCAATTAACTCTATTGGACTGACCCTATTTGGTTAACTCTATTTGATTAACTCTATTTGATTAACCCCATTCACTTAACTCCTGTCGAATAAACTATATTCGATAACTCCTCTCGATTAAACTATAATCAATAACTCCTTTCGATTAAACTATAATCGGTAACTCCCTTCGATTAAACTATAATCGATAACTCCCTTCGATGAAACTAACATCGATACTCCTTTCGATGAAATTAACATCGATACTCCTTTCGATGAAATTAACATCGATTAACTTAACTCGACGAACTTAACTCGACTCACTTATCTCGATAATCTAACTCAAGTTGATTAACTCATATCGAATAACTAATATTCGATTTAACTCCATTCGCTTGACTCTAGATCGCAGCGATCACAATGGTTACGCCTGACTCCCTCCGGAAACATTCGACCGCCGTAGGCTATTTACAGCCCTGCGAATTACGCTAGCAGTCGTACGAGATGGCAACTTATCCTAAATAACTCTGTTTGACTAACTCTGCCTCAAATAACTATATTTGATTAACTCTAGTTCGTTTTAACTCTAATCGATTAACTCCAACTGAGTAACTCTAACTCGATCAACTCGACTTGATTAACTCGACTTACTTAACTCAACTGGTTAACTTGACTTACTTAACCCACTGGTTAACTTGACTTGCTTAACTCACTGGTTAACTTGACTTACTTAACCCAACTGGTTAACTCTATTGAACTGGTTAACTCTACTGAACTGGTTAACTCTACTGAACTGGTTAACTCTACTGAACTAGTTAACTCTATTCAACTAACTCGACTCGACTAACCCCTTTCGAATAGCATATTCGTTTTACTAACTTTCAAATACCATATTCGATTTACTCCCTTCGAATACCATATTCGATTTAACTCCTTTCGAATACCATATTCGATTTGCTTTATTCACTTTATAAAGATTTCCTTTTTAACAATGTTTTATTCATTTGGAAAGATTTACTTTTAAATAACGGTTCTACACTTTAAAAATGATTTCCTTTTTATAACATTCCCTTTTCAATTCTATTTGTAAATGGTTTACAAATATTTCCTTTTCAAATTTATTCTTGAAATATTCTAACTCCTTAAATTTTCTGAAAAATTCGCTATAACCTCCTTTGTAACGGGAGCATCGGGAAAATCCCCAAACCCGCCACACAGACCTTTCCATTCAAAAAGAAAATGGTTTGTAATCATTTCCTTTTTGAATATCTCCTATTTATAAATATTCCAATTTATAAACATTTCTTATTTATAAATATTCCACTTTATAAATATCTCTTATTTATAAATATCCCATTTTATAAATATTCTATTTTCAATATCACTTTGAAAATCCCCTTATCAACATTCTGGTATTTCTTAGGGTATTTAACACACCATATAACAACGATAACTATATTCCAAAGCACACATAATCAACGTCAGATTATATATCACATTATATATCACAATATATAAATCACAGTAAAATAACTGTTGAGGAATCCAGTTGGATTCCTCCAACCTGTTTCCCTGCATCACAGATGTTACACAGTATAATCAACATCACTTCCAGTTAAATATGAAATATTCTGTTAACAAAATCAATATATAACTATTTAACTGTTTATATATATATATATATATATAATATTCACTAACTGACTAGCAGTTCAATCAAACAGTCAACACACAATCAAACAGACAATATTTAACAATTCTAAGAATACGTTGTAAAAATAGAACTGTACAGAGTTGGTGAGTTTTACTCATCGTTGCGCGTTAACCGTTGAATAACGGTTTGCGTTATTCGACTCAGTCGGACAATTTATTTCTCCATAAATTGTAACGTGCTCCAATCAACTCGCAGTCAGTCTCATTGTGAAGCACTCGTCCATGCGGTCCCAACGCAACTTACGGTTCGTGATTCTGATATCGTATGGAAAAGAGATTCACATTACAAGTCGATGCACCAATTTAAATTTGAATTAACTAAAACAATTAAAATATTCGGGCCTTACCCCTTTAATTACCCGGCCCAATACCCCTTCTCAAGCCCAACACCGATCATGCCTTCTTCCCCGAATTCTTTGAACTGCAGGCACCGATAATACCCAACCATTTTCAAAACTTTCAACTCCCGATTCTCCTTCGTTATCCCACTAAAAACTGCAACTTTACTTCCATCGTTCTCTTCATTCGAAACACTCTATCCTCATCCCACAGTTGTTCAACTCGCGCTACCCTGCTGTTTCGCGTTTCTAGGCATCGTTCGACCTTAACAGTAAACCCATGACACTTATCCACACCGATCCCTCCCAAACCTTGACAACACGAGCCGGTTGCTACCCCAAACTCACTGACGCCCTCTAAACTACCTCCGATTCCCTTATCAAAGCTCGCCAGCGAACCCTAGTTCACCGCGTCCGTTTCCAGCAAAGAGAAAACGATGTCGCATATAACAAAAGTCATACTGGGATGAAGAAAATGAACTAAGGGACTCAAAAACACTGGTCTCAAGAATTTAGAGATTTTTTTGGCATTGATTTGGATTTTATAGAGATCGAATTTATTTTCTGAAATGAAAAAAACTTACGGTGCATTTTCTGTTGACTTTGAATGAGCTGATTTTAGGGTTTAGGTGGTAAGGTTGGGTATTTATAGCAAAAAATAAATATCTAGATATTTTTAAAAAGGGAATATTCCTGGTATATGCTCATTTATATATTCATTTTGCTTTCTAAAAATTCGTGTGATCACACACGATATTCAAAAATCACGAAACTGAACACGTAGCTAGAGTTCGACATTACGGTCCCAACGAAACTGGTTTTGTCGAATTTCGACTCCGTATGCTCACACAACGTATTTTTAACTGTCAAAATACTGACTGTTTCTCACTCTAAAAATCCGTACGGCCACACAGTGACTCTAAAAATCACGAAACTGGAAATCTAACAACTATTTGACATTGCGGATCCAATAAAATTAGTTTCGTCGAATTCCGACTTCGTTTGCAAAAGTGGCTATTTTTAAAGCTTTGGATGACCCATTTAAATATATAAATATATTTAAATATAATTAAATTTAATATTTGAAAATTAAATATTATCGTCTATATTCACAGTGGAATACCGTACAGCTTTAGAAAATTTATATATTCGATATTCCCAGTCCAGGCTGAATCGGATTTCAATATATATTGAAATTCCCTTTTATAACGTATATAGAGCGTTACGAATTATATACGAATTTCATAGCGACTTTTCTAAAATTTGATTTGGACATATCTTAAAATCTACACGACGAAATCCCGATTTTTCTCTTCCACTAGAAAGATATACTCCACCAGCTCCACACATTTCTTGTTTCACAGAAATCCGGCTTAAAACGAATCCTGTACATTCAGTTGAAGTTCAAATCGCCAAATAGCGAACTACAGCGCCATTTCGAGCTCGATTATAATTATATTATAATTCTACGTTCAAATTGTCGTTTATAAAATATATTCGTTATTTAAATTCAATTCTAAACTGAATTAAATATCAACGATGATCCAGTCCACACCATATCGCCATTTCGGCCAATTCTAATTATTTCATAATTAAATATATTATTTAATTTATTATTTTAATTAAATATTCGCCATTATTTAATCTCACGACCATTAAATCCTTTAATTCACCTTTTAAATATTTAAATAAATTAATTATTATACCTCTGCAAATGCGGGTCATTACATTCTTCCCCACTTAAAATAATTTCGTCCTCAAAATTTCTAAGGTAGAGAATGACCCTATTAACTGGTTAGAACCCATTTGTTCACTTCTTAACTTCGATTCCAACTGAACCAATTTAATTTCAATTAAATATTAATTAATTCTTATCAACGAAAATTTTCAAAAATCTTGAAAAAAATTCTAACACTTTAACTTTTCGAAAAATTTCGCCATACCCTCCTTGGTACAGCCCTATCGGTAAAACCACAACTCGCCTCTCTAGGCCATCTCCAACCCAAAAGAAAATCAAACAGCCAAGCGGCTTGCCAATTCGGCTCATAAATCTCATGCTTATATCAAATATAAACTTGTACCTTTTTGTCAGGTATATCAACCCTCTCACTTGTATCTGTTACCAATTCAACCTATACTCATGTTATCTTAATCGAACTCCTCAGCTCAAACACTTGGTTTTATTCAATTCAAATTCCATTCAAACTCCGATATCAGATTTTAAACTCTTAACCCTTCAACTCAATTCCAATCCAGATTATCTTCAAATCCATTTCAGTTTTACTTAACTCCACGAGTTACATTTAAATTCTAGAATTTAAATTCCTGGGTTTTTCAAATCAACTTGAAATCATAATAGCAATTCAAAACTTTTGAATTCATGAACACCTTGTTTTCGCAAACAATTTGAAAACAAAACCTTGGTAGTAATCCGTCGCTTATAACTCGAAAATCACACTGATGATGTGTACACCATCATCAGAATTATTTTCCAGCCATCAAAGTGAGTTCAATACTATATTCCTTTTAAAAATCCCAACTTAAACACTTCCATCTTGAATCAGTTCAAAATATCCTTATTAAAACAAATTTTAAAACCTCCCAGGATTTTAAAATTCACCTATAACTAATCCAGATTCAATTACAAACACTTATTTGAATTTCCAATTTTTAATTTCAATTCTGACTTTAATTTCAGATTTAATTCATCTTATTTCATATATTATACTTATATGAATTCTGATCGATTATTTACATAACCATTATATTTATAATCTTACTCGATTATAATAACAACCAATATATCCAATATATTATAATTTTGATATATATATCTTCTCTATATCAAGATATACCTTGGGTAAACTTATTTTAATTTACCCTCTTTTCAAAACGTATCGTGATGACCCATCGTATCCAAGTGTTTAGTAACTCCTACCGATACAGTGGATCAAACTGATCGACCGGAACTCATAAACAACTCAACCAATGAATCTCCACAATATAAAACAAATTTTTATATCAACTACAAATACGTTCACTCGTATATATACACTCAAACTCAATCTAGGGTATTACTAACCCTATCTCTACTGAGTCACACCACAGAGCCAAGTAATTCTTAACTTAAGCTCTGATACCAACTGTAATGACCCGGATTTTGAGCGACTTTGGTTATCGACATAAGCTCGATGTCGATAACCAAAACATCGAAAAATCCCGGTAATTAATGAAAGAAATTAGAGGGTGAGAATAGATAAGATAGAAACTTAGAATAGAAGAAGAAGAAGAACACAACATCACAGTAACACGAACCTCACAGCGGAACGAATAACATATAATATATAACATAACTTTGAAATATAACAGTTATGTATACAATAGCACTTATCAGAGTACATCACTTACAACACAGCGGAAATAAACTATAGCTATATGATCCAGAAGCCTCCTGCTCCAGCTCTTCAAATATATCTGTAAATCCCGACTACTTGACTGCCCGTACAAATTTAGGCACCCAAGAGTTTAGGGAAAACAACAAAGTAAACTCCGGGTCAGTCATGAGACTGGTGTGAGTAAAATAGTTTAACACAGTTTAACATATATATGATATCTCATAAGACCACGCCGTGAAGACGGAACGGGTTTTTCCCTTATGAGAATTCAACATTTTTGACAAGCAATATCATTCTGATATTAATATAATGTCTAAGTACAAATATATATCAATCTAGCAGAAACGCTTTCATCTCACGTTCTACATATATAGTATACAATCAAAATCGCAAGCACGTATTGGATAATGGATTTCCAACTATGACAAGGTATGGAACCACCTTTCGCTAGTGTACCTCTAGAGAGGAATACACGGGGTTCAACAAGAACATCTTGCAACCCGGCCACACATAACCGACCACTCATTTCGCTTGAGTGTTTCGAATGTATATCACCAACGGTTGGGATCAGCAACCGTTTCCCGAATGGGACAGCGTCAACAATAGATTTTTAGAAATAAATGAAACTCTAGATCAGGTGTGCGACCTACATAGCCATGCTACCTGCCCGATTTCTGTCATTTACCGAATGTGAGGCTAGAAGCTACGCTTATCTTCACATCAGATTCACTTTAAATGGCACATCATCAAATCCATCCAATCACCGATTGACGTCCTCAACAATACATTATGTGTTAGCTAAAAGAAGTTTCCTTCTCCGCTTCCACTCTTGGTACGGTTGGAGAAATCAATGTACGTGATCGTCTGGAAATACTCTGTCAGACATCCATCTTCATTCACTTAGAATGTCACATCCTCATACCCACCAAATCACAAATTGACTTATTCAAAAATAACACGGGTATACAGCTAAGAGAAACGAATTCCTCCGCCACCAACGTATATACGTTTGAACAGATCAACTTACGCGATCCATTGGATATACTCTGTCAGACCTTCATCCATACAAGTTGTCCTGGGACTAGACAAACCGAAGGCACTATTCAGTATATCCATCTTAGTCACTGTTAACTAAGACTTATACAACAGCCCTTGCACTTTACTCCGTCTTCAATTATCTTTGGCATAAATGATTCGCAACACTTATGCCAATACAGAGTGGTTCTTCGGATAATAATCCAACCGGTCTCTCCATATTAACAACATTAAAAATGGTTAAAACTTCGATAGTTTGTGAGTTAACTATCAAAGAAAACAAGTGTGCAAACAACTATATTATCTCCAGATGGAAATTATATCAAACAAACATCATTTAACATTTATCTCTTTAGTTCATTTTACATCTCCTGTTTCCCTATATTCAACATTTGCTATTTTCTATATTTAGAAAATATACGTTATTAACACTGGAAACATTTCCATTCCTTGTTTTCTGTATTTAGAAAAAATTTCTGATTCTTGTTTGGAAAACATTTCCAAACTCCTACGTTTGCATTAAACAGATGTTTAGATAAAACATCACTATGCCAACTCAACCATTTTCTTTAATTTCTAAATTCACTTTACCATCCTTTACTGCCGAACCTTAACCATTCCTCAGTTAAAAACGAAGCCAATCAAGTTGGGGTAGAACTACCTCTCAGATCTTAACTGAACAACACTTCTAACCTTGAAATAGGCAAAGTTCACTTTATATTTCTTTAACTAACTTCCTTACTTAACCTTTCTTTCGAATAACTATATTCGATTAACTCTTTTCAATTAACTCTATTGGACTGACCCTATTTGGTTAACTCTATTTGATTTACTCTATTTGATTAACTCTATTTGATTAACCCCATTCACTTAACTCCTGTCGAATAAACTATATTCGATAACTCCTCTCGATTAAACAATAATCGATAACTCCTTTCGATTAAACTATAATCGATAACTTCTTTCGATTAAACTATAATCGATAACTCCCTTCGATGAAACTAACATCGATACTCCTTTCGATGAAATTAACATCGATACTCCTTTCGATGAAATTAACATCGATTAACTTAACTCGACGAACTTAACTCGACTCACTTATCTCGATAATCTAACTCAAGTTGATAAACTCCTATCGAATAACTAATATTCGATTTAACTCCATTCGCTTGACTCTAGATCGCAGCGATCACAATGGTTACGCCTGACTCCCTCAGGAAACATCCGACCGCCGTAGGCTATTTACAGCCCTGCGAATTACGCTAGCAGTCGTACGAGATGGCAACTTATCCTAAATAACTCTGTTTGACTAACTCTGTCTCAAATAACTATATTTGATTAACTCTAGTTCATTTTAACTCTAATCGATTAACTCCAACTGAGTAACTCTAACTCGATCAACTCGACTTGATTAACTCGACTTACTTAACTCAACTGGTTAACTTGACTTACTTAACCCACTGGTTAACTTGACTTGCTTAACTCACTGGTTAACTTGACTTACTTAACCCAACTGGTTAACTCTATTGAACTAGTGAACTCTACTGAACTGGTTAACTCTACTGAACTGGTTAACTCTACTGAACTAGTTAACTCTATTCAACTAACTCTAAAAAGGGAATATTCCTGGTATATGCTCATTTATATATTCATTTTGCTTTCTAAAAATTCGTGTGATCACACACGATATTCAAAAATCACGAAACTGAACACGTAGCTAGAATTCGACATTATGGTCCCAACGAAACTGGTTTCGTCGAATTTCGACTCCGTATGCTCACACAGCGTATTTTTAACTGTCAAAATACTGACTGTTTCTCACTCTAAAAATCCGTACGGCCACACAGTGACTCTAAAAATCACGAAACTGGAAATCTAACAACTATTTGACATTGCGGATCCAATAAAATTAGTTTCGTCGAATTCCGACTTCGTTTGCAAAAGTGGTTATTTTTAAAGCTCTGGATGACCCATTTAAATATATAAATATATTTAAATATAATTAAATTTAATATTTGAAAATTAAATATTATCGTCTATATTCACAGTGGAATACCGTACAGCTCCAGAAAATTTATATATTCGATATTCCCAGTCCAGGTTGAATCGAATTTCAATATATATTGAAATTCCCTTTTATAACGTATATAAAGCGTTACGAATTATATATGAATTCCATAACGACTTTTCTAAAATTTGATTTGGACATATCTTAAAATCTACACGACGAAATCCCGAATTTTCTCTTCCACTAGAAAGATATACTCCACCAGCTCCACACGTTTCTTGTTTCACAGAAATCCGGCTTAAAACGAATCCTGTACATTCAGTTGAAGTTCAAATCGCCAAATAGCGAACTACAGCGCCATTTCGAGCTCGATTATAATTATATTATAATTCTACGTTCAAACTGTCATTTATAAAATATATTCGTTATTTAAATTCAATTCTACTGAATTAAATATCAACGATGATCCAGTCCACACCATATCGCCATTTCGGCCAATTCTGATTATTTCAGAATTAAATATATTATTTAATTTATTATTTTAATTAAATATTCGCCATTATTTAATCTCACGACCATTAAATCCTTTAATTCACCTTTTAAATAATTAAATAAATTAATTATTATACCTCTGCAAATGCGGGTCATTACAAGTGACTACTTTGAGAGGTATGTTTTTGGTGACTTGGTGGATAACAAACTTGTTTGATTGTTGGTTGAATGATAGACTTGATGTTGTATTATGTGATGGTAGACAAGGTTGGTTGGTTGGTTGTATGATTATAGACTTGATGTTTTGGTTATTTGTGAATATTTTGTAATGTATTATACGGTGGTGTACGATTATAGACTTGATGTTGTGCTTGTTTGTGAATATTTTGTAATGTATTATACGGTGGTTTGACTAGTATGACTTGATTTTATTTATTTATTTAGTTTGGTGAATTGTGTGTAGTTTGATTTTTGGTCCAAATATTTTATATTGGGTATTGCATAGTAGCGGTGAAAAATATTTGTTCGTGAAATGTGGTAGGAAGGAAAAAATGCTGTAGAAATACAAAATAATTACAACAGGTTTTCCTATGGCTTACGTCGACTTTCGGGCAATTCGTATCCGGCGGCTTCCGACACGTATTGGAAGCTGCTGACAGCCGTCGAAAATATGTCCGACAAGCGTTGTCGGAAACTATCGGAAATACTTCTCCCCGATGCCTTCATTTGCGGCGGCTTATTCCGATGGTTTCCGACCGCCACCGACGGTTTTTAGCTGTCAGAACAGCCGCTCTTTCTTGTATTGTTGCATATATAATTGGATTTATTGCAACTTGCCTGTATTTTTATTATTTGAATAATTATTCAAGCCTAGATTGCAAGTTTTGTTCATATGTGTTGTTATTTCTCTTTTATCATTATATGAGAATATGCATGTTTGACCGTGTTAATTGATAGGGAAATTAACTTGTATACCTTAATTGTAATTGATAGGATTGACATTTCAAACGCATTAGGTCATTATTCTCGTGCATTAAATTCATGCCTATTTATTTTTATATATTTATAGTGTAATTAAACGTAACATTATTGTCTATTAAGTGCGTGCTAAATACGTTTAGATTAGAAAAATGAATTTGAATGTCCCCTTAGGAATATGCATAAGTGTATTTGTGTGTATGCAAGTGCTTTAATTATAATTAATGACACATAGACACGAGATTAATTATTACTTTTAGTAGAAGTCTGCCTGGAACCGACGGGCATATCCAGCTTCTACAAGTAAGACTGGTTAATGTGAGAGGTCTATGTGTCATGGACAATTATAATTAGTACACTAAGACACGAGATTATGCCCAACTAGTAATAGAAGCCTGTCCGAAACCGGTCGACCGATTCAGCATCTACAAGTGGTCAACTTAATGTGAAATGTCGCGTGCGTGTGTGTGTATGTATGTATGTATATATATATTATATGTGTTCCGGGGCAGCCCTTTTTTGTAGCACTACTACCCTACCGTGAGCTACACTAATCCAAATTCAACAAGATTTTGTAGATGTTCAATTCACATATATATTATCATCTATATGAATATTGGAATGAACTCAAATTTTGGATAGATGTGTGTGTGTGTGTGTGTGTGTGTGTATATATATATATATATATATATATATATATGGATTGAACATCTACAGAATCTTGTTGGGTTTGGATTAGCGCAACTCACGGTAGGATAAGGGTGTTGAATAGTGATGCCCGGGATATATATATAAGATAGGATCAAGAGCACCCCAAATAGTGCAGCAAGCTTTTAGCCCTCTGATTTTCCTCACACATTTTCCTTTCTCTTTTCCTCCACTATTTTTTTTTAATATAAATGTGTGGCTATAAATGGGGTGCTCCCAAATAGGGGGGACATGGAACTCTCCCCCCTTCCTCTCTCTTTATATATATATATATATATATATATATATATGTATGTATGTATGTATGTATGTATGTATGTATGTATATAGTGTTCCGGGACACCCCTACTTTGCAACACTAATTCAATATATTATTTTAAATTTACGTTTATTCGAACGGTAAATTTAAACATAAAATATATTATTTTACGAATGTCGAAACGAGCTAAAATTTTGGATAAATGATTATATGTATGTATATATATGTATGTGTGTGTGTGTATATATATCTATGTGTGTGTTGATTGAACATCTATAAATTCTTGTTGGATTTAGATTAATATAGCTCACGAACGGATATTAGTGCTAAAAGGATGCTATAAAACATGGGTGCCCCAGAAACCTACATATATATATATATATATTGGAATTGGGTTAAATATTTTCTTAGGCATGAAAGGCACAAATTGGAGATTACATGAATACAGCCCAGAGGCCCATGCAACGATACAATGCATTAAAACAAGCCAACCCATTAGGCAAATCATTAACAGTTAAACTAGAACATTCCCAACTTGGTCTTTGCGTCTTCTTCTTCATCGTCTTTCACTCACAACAGTTGCCGCAAATCATGGAGGATCAAACACTTTACTGGTTCCTGGATTTTGAGCCATCGCTTCCTTCAGTCCCAAATCTGACAATTCATCGCTAAAGATTCCCAGTTATCGGTATGCCCTCTTCCTTTAATTCTTCTTTTGCTTATGTTAATGTCTATGGGAGCTAGACGACTGATCGTCTGTACTGAATTTGATTTTGCTTTGAAAATTCATGAATTTCTTTCTCTCTAAATCGATGCAATAGCATTACGAGGGTAATTTTGTCCAGTTTGGATACCAGACGATTGTGATACAAGTTCCTACCCAGGTAAGATGAGATAACCTGTAAATCATAAGTTTTGTTTGATGGATCTATCTTTACGTTACAGTTTCTAGCAATTGCTTTTGAATATTCGCATGCAAAAAATAAATGCTCATGAGTTTCTTCCGAAGTACCGCAAAGCACACACATTTTGTCTTCAGTAATTCCCGATTTTACCAGATGGTCACGAGTAGGTAGACGATGCATTAGTGCTAACTCCGTTGCATGGTAATTGTGCACAATTCCATGTTTGATTTTTTATTATTGTGTCAACATTAACATTAGGAGAACCATAAGCAGGATATGTATCCCATCCAACAATGTCAATCATGGACTTACCCAAAATCCAAGGGTCTTTCCACAAACTTGTGTCTCTACCATTGGCAAATTCGAGTGCAGTTAGCAGCTAGGTTGTCCCTTAATGTAAGGATAGCTTTCCACTTCGATGATGCATTGTTATCCACTGCCATATGCCAAAAATTTCCTTTCATGTACCGTTGTCTCATCCATCTAGCCCATAAACCATTGCTTGTAATTATTTTCCATCCTTGTTTTAGAGTAAAAACATCCCTCATTTCTCTGATGTTTTTCAATCCAACACCACCTTCTTCCTTTGGCCTGCACAAGTCATCAAATTTAATTTTATGATATCCTCCTCTCCAAATAAAGTCTGCACACAATTTTTCTATCTTGTCAATTGATGCAGCAGGTATTTGAAATGTTTGTAACCAGAAATTAATCTTTGCTAGAATGACAGTATGTACCAATTCAATTCTCCTAGCCAAAGATAAAGTTTTAGAACTCCAACCTTGCAACTTGTCTTTAGTTTTACTTATCAATTCAACACATTCTCTATCGGTAATTTTGTTCGAGGAAAGCGGAACTCCCAAGTATTTAACTGGTAAAGAGCCTTCAGTCACACCCAATGTTTCTAGAATCACATTTCTATTTTCACAAAATTTACTGAAATAGCATTTACTTTTGTTCTCACTCACTTTCAATCCTACATACTTCTCCAGTATCTAGAAGTTGATTTTTATAACTCTAGCTGCATTTTCACTTGATTTAATGCATATTATCAGGTCATCATCATATAAGAGGTGGCTTATCTTAAGTTGGAAATTGTACAATGTCTGAATAAGTCTGTTGTGCACCGACAATTCCATATGAAGAGAAAAATATTCCATAGAAATTGCAAATAGGTAAGGAGAGAATGGATCTCCTTGTCTTATCCCCCTATTTGATCCAATGAAACCCTTAGAGTAAAAACATCCCTCATTTCTCTGATGTTTCTCATTCCAATACCACCTTCTTCCTTTGGCCTGCACAGATCATCAAACATAATATTATATATATATATATATATATATATGTGTGTGTGTGTGTGTGTGTGTGTGTGTGTGTGTGTGTGAAGTAAGCCTGTCTTGGGAAGGTATTAGGTGGCTAACCTGCCTTATTTGGGTATTATGTAGTTTGGGCTAGGTTCAATTTCTAAGGTTTAATCCTTGGTTCAGGAACCAAGTCATGGGACTCGCCCTTACAAAAGTCTTAAGTGGTCATAAAGTCCGCCTTTCTTTTTGAAGGTATTAAATGATCCTAATAGCAGTCCACTATTTGGGTTTTCTACACTTTTTTAAGTGGGTGGTTGGTTATCTTCCTTCCATTACATTGCAATGATATTTACGATTTGAAGATAATTGCAAATCAAATAATTAACAAAATTTTGCTAGCTATTCTCCTTATGTTCTATACTACACACAAAAGAGTGTATTCACTAAGGTAATTTTTATATTCATCCACACATTCCGTTAGTTAATCCACCATTTAACTTTAATAAGTTAATCCACAATTATTTTGTAAGTTAATCCACAAGTGGATTAACTTAAAGATTTCATATTAATCCACAAAACTTCAAAACCATGAACTTGCGATGGATATAATGTTGCAACCATATTTGTAATCCACAGTATGTACTTGCTGTTGCACCAACAGTCAGTTAATCAACTTGAAAACAAAGCATTCATACCTGGAAGCACCCCAAATATCTCTTCTGTTTTAACTAAAACAAGAACTAAACATTGTGTTGAAAGAAAGGAAACGGTACAAATAATAAAATGTTTCATAGGAGGTCAAATAGAAGAAGAGAAATAATTCAAAGGAAGATTGTTCCCAAAAGTTCTACTTCCATCATTGAAAACCAAGTCTGGCAGGGATGATTTTGTCGAGATTGTGAAAGAAAATGAAGGGTGGATAAATAAAACATTAAGCGATCATGGTGCAATATAACTAAGGGGATTTGATGTTTGCATCGGCTGGTGATTTTCAAGGGTGATTCAGGCGTTTGAGTGGGATGAATTCTGCTCTGGAGGCCCTGCTGATAGGGCCAAGCTAGTTGATCGAGATTGTATCAGATGTTATGTTTTATTCAATGTATGTAAAGTTTAAAAGTAAATAAACAACGTTGTTATTTAGGGTATCAATTTGGTAAGAACAAATAGTTACTGGAAACATAACTGCATTATTTATACTTTTGACTAGGGGAAGGCATTAATGATTTAATATCTTTACAACATAATACTCCAATGATTAGCAGTCATTGGGGAAGTCATGAATTTTGCATTCTTAGTCTATTATATATGAGGGTGATTAGTACTAGGAAAAGTATGGTTTCCCTTCCATAATAGCTAAAAAGTGTTCTAATATTTGACCAATAAAAAATCCAATGTTGATTTAGATGTTTCAAAACATAACTATTGCTAAAGCCATAAATAAATCTCATTTAAATGCAGAACAAAGACAAAGAAGAAAGAAAGAACTATACGAATAAAGAAGAAAGAAAGATATTTATGTTTTTAAGTGGATAAATCGATTAAATTTTAAATGTTAATAAAATTCAAAGTTCCTATTTTATAGGCTGGATTAACTGATCAAAAACGCGTATGAGAATAAAATTTACCATTCACTAAACAAGAATAACTGTTTAATTCGAAATGCTAATTTATGGAATATAAATATCAATGTATTTATAACTTATGCAACATTGTAACAAATCAAACAAATAACATGTCAATTAAACGTCGATTTTTCATTTTAGTTAAAGTACAAATATTTTAAGTGAATAAAAAGTAGAGGCTTGAGGTTTTATCAAACAAATGCTATACGCAAAAGAGTGTATTTTAGATATTGGTATGAATTCCTTTAGCTAACTCGTGGTGGTGATTAAAATAACGCTGTTGTCATAGATTGATTAGCGCTTCAAGTTAGAGTTCATACTTTTTGCATGATCCGTAGAATCTACCAGTGCCATGTAATACAATTGCATTTAATAATTTACTCTTGATTGCAGTCTTAGAGGCATTTTAATAGGGGAACCGTGAGATGATGTTTGACAAACACAATATTTATCATAGATAGCTTAGTTTTATATTATTTGTTAGTGAAAAACCAAGACTTTCATTCATGTTGATTGCAGTATACCAGAAACCAGACAATTACATCATGGGAAAATTAATAAGTTTGTGCCATCTGTTTAGATGGCATTAATGCGGTAGCCTTATACTGGAGTATCATGGGAAAAACTTTGTCAGGAAGACAGATATAGCACACCTACTTGGATTACAGTTGGACAAGAGTTACTTAGGTAACAAATTTACAGATTCTTGATCAAATATATATCATGCTTTACAACTAATTTGTTTTTGCGAACTAAAAATAAAACGAAAGAGGTTTCTTAGACTTGCACTACATAATTTAAGAAACATGCTACATTACAAAGTGGGATTTCTTTTTGTTGTCAAGCATTAGAAGAAAACGAGGATCCATGATCATGGTCCAGATGGTACACAATGTTAATGCGGACTGTTGGAAAAATGATTCATTTTTTATAAAGATGAATTATTTAAAAAAATTGGATAAGTGTGAGTTGACTTATATATGAATAGTCCCACATCGTGAGACTATATGAAGAGGAAAAAAATAGTTTTTTTTATTTGACTTGGTAAAAAAATTGAGATCCGTTTTTTTTAGATCTGAACCGACTTCCTCTACATGTATTACCATTTATATTTATTGCCGAACTACTCAGAAAAAAAATAACTTTTTATTCTTATCTCTCTCTTCTTCTTCCTCCACCATTAAAAGTTCTTCAAAAAACAAAATCAGAACGAGCAGTTAAATTTAAATTAAAAGTGCAAATCTGAATTGGTTTGTTGTGCAAACAAATCAATTATTTTTCTCACAAGGCTGTTTTATCCCAGAGGTGGCGGCGACAAGTACGAACTGGTTTGCACCACCGACCAGATCGCCGAATCGTCTTCAAGAAAGTGACATAGTCCGTGACTCAGCCATTGTTTCCCAACAATTTGAAGACGATCTCAAAACAATGGCTGCAACCCTAACTTGCTTGAAGGTTCCGCCATCTTCCTCTATCTACTCAACGCTTTGAAATACTCAACGCCTTGAAATCTTACTCAATTTGTAACTGTGACTCCTACTATCTTCTCTGGCAACGAGATACCGAAAGAAAAAGTAAAAAAGATTTGATGTGAAATCCGGATTTGCCGTTATCTACATGAAATCAGGGTTAAAAGGTGGACAATTTGGTAGGCGTGAAAGGTGGCTTCGCGCTGCAGTTACGTAGTAGCATCATGAAATCCAAGTTCGTGAGAAATGGATCGATGGGCTGCAGTATTCATTACTGTTGTGTCCCCCACCAGGATGAGCATCAGAGAAAGGTAATATAATTTTTTAAACCCTATCTAATGCATGCTTAAATTGATAGCTGGTTGTGCCTGGTATTATGGAAAATTCACTAGAAAGGTATCAGGTATTAGGTAATTATCATATCTATTTTGGCTTGTTAAGTACCAACATAGAGGTTTCTTGGCTATGCCTTCTTTTTCCAACGAGCTTAAGTCACCTTCTGACTTGCATTTTAATCAGAATCCTTTAGAAAAAGAAAAATAGAAGCCAAAAGGAAGTTTATATGTATGAATTTCATTGGACATAGAATGATACCAACTATAAGTTACTGTTGGTTGTCATTGATCCAATAGCCTTAAAGAACTGTGAGCATGTCATCTTTATAGTTGTAAAATGGTATCATGGTGGAAATTGGTTTATAAAACTTCGAAATTTGATAACTAATCATGAACCCTGCTCATTATCTTGTACTGTAGTTTTGGGTCACACTAATCACTTCGCTTGAGTCCTAAGAGTGTGTATTATTTGATTGGAACAATGTTAACTGACTGAACCTAAGTATTTTTTGAACCCAAGTGTTTTGATACCTTGGTTTATGTAGTCTCTATATGTGATGATTAAATTTACCATGTAAGTTGTTTACCATTAATATAGTCCACAAGTGTGGTGTAATGGTACAAATGCAGAAAATAATATTTTATGTGAATAACTTATGTTAGTCTATGAGTTTACGTATATTTTTCTATAAGAAAAATATAAATTTTCAAACATATTAACATCTCAAGCAATAGTAAGCCTCCACGGCCGGTCAGTTGAGAATAGAATGAGAATCAACAAGGAAACCATAAAGGACAGCAGCAACCAACCAAAAAGAATGATTCTGGACAGTTGCTTCTATATTACAACTATGGAAAACCAGGTCATATGGCACGACAATGTCAGAACAGGCTAAGCCCTGCACCGCAGACAAACCTGACTAAGAAGCCTTTAACGACTACGACTACTGAGATTCACTTTGATGGTGGATCAGAGAGTTGGTGGGTAAACACCGGTGTTTCTCGCCATGTCTGCTATGATCGTGATATATTCACAATATACACGGCTGCTGATGATCAGAAAGTGTTGTTGGGAGATCATCACACCACTAAAATTGTAGAGATTGGTAATGTGAAAATAAAGCTTACAATTAGAAAGACAGTGTTTCTTAAAGTTGTGATGCATTTGACATGTTTGAAACATTAAAAACTGAAATTGAGTAATAAGAAAATTAAGAGAATTCATAGTGATAGAGAAACAGAATATGAATCTAGTTTATTCTGTTTTTTTTACATGGTATAGTAAATGGAGAACTGTACCATATTCACTTGAAATGAATGGTAAAGCTGAAAAAAAGGACCTTTACCGAATTAGTAATTTCCATTTTATTAAATTTTGGTGCAGTAAAACATTGGTGGGGGATATTATAATTGACTGCATGTTATGTTCTGAATAGAATCCCCTAATCTAAGAATAAAATTTCACTTTATGAAATTTTAAAGAATTATAAATCCAATGTGTCATATTTTAGAACTTGGCACTACAACAAAATGAACTTTTAATAGCCTTAATACGTAGGGTTCCCGCATTTACCATTAGTACGCTGGACAAAACTAGTAATTTGATTGGCAAATTGACTATAGAACGCTATTTAATAAAATAGGGCGCGGGATACAAAATTTATGCGGGAATAAGATTCTAAAAAAGGGCGCTGGACAAAACTAGTATTTTCTTTTATCACTTTCTCCTCGAACAAATATCCTTCCTTTCACTTTATTACCTCCAGCAAATACTAACTGCCACCGCCAGCCAGTCGATTTTGTAACCCTAACCATAACCATTAGCCAATTGACGCTGCAATCTCTCGTTATATACCTCTGAGACTGTCGACTCCAATCCCCAAACCTAGAAAAGCATCTCCGATTTGAACTTCTGTGAGAGGTATTAATATATATTATTCATATAATTTTAATTATCATTACTGTGTAAACAACTGGTTTTCTTGCAATTCCTCATAGTGACTAAGTTTTGATTGTAGATTTGTTTTCATATATTTTTCAGTTTCTTGAATAGCTAAGTAATAAAATTCAGTCATGTGTATAGATAAAAATACCATCAAGGTGTAGAGGATTAACGGAAAATCTAATCGTGACTCGCAATGCGTAGCCATGGTTCTATTTTTCTAGTAAATTAAAGTGTAGTTTGCACAACAAATATGTTTTTTTAGTTGAGAATAGCAGATAGGAATTGCGTGCAACCATTGGTGCCATGTGGAAATTGTAGTTTTGAACCAGTGTTTTCCTATCTATTATTCTCAATCGACATTTTATTCATCTTGGGAGATGTGATTTGGTGTAAACAAAAGTCGCTGTATGTTGTTATGTTCAATAACCTAAGATTTTTTTCTTGCATGTCACTTTATTTTGGTTTGTGAATTCAGGATTTTAGTCCTTGACTGTCACTTAACATGACCAGCTTTTGTTAGCTAAAACTTCACACGAATGGAAATGGTTCTGTTCATGAGTATAAGGGAAATGGGAGTAGAAGTTATTCAACTTAACTAGGCTATGCTGTTATAGGTTAAGACCTTCCTATATGGTGTGTTTTCTTCCACAGGTGGTGCTGAAGAAAGCACGGTATGCTAAGATATATTGCACCATGATAACGAGGTATTTTTAAGATATGTTGCACTTAGACAGTAGTTTTATTGATAACGAGGAATTTTCAGAGCAGTTATTTTAAGAAATGTTGCACTACGATAGTAATTTTCTAGTTTATTCATTTGTTTGTAATATGCATCTCTTTGGTATGTATGTTTATTATCATACATGTCTTATTATCTGCGTTATACCAAACCCCTGAAATGCGAAATCTATGACCAATTGCAATAAAGATGCCAGACCTTTTTTTTCTTTGTTGGTAATTTTTTTTAACCTTGGGGTACTCGGTGATCAGGTAAGGTTTTAAATTGAGAGTTTAACCATTTCATATAAGATTATGACAAATATATGGCGCACGAAGATAGAAAAATTAACCTTCCCACAAGGATTAATAGATGTAAAATTGATGATAAATATATTGCACACGAAGATAGAAAGTTTAACCTTCCCACAAGATTATGATAAATGTATTGCACAAAAAGATGCCAGACCTTTTTGATGAAAAATAACATAGTGTATAGGAATTCTAAACAAAAATATTATTTAATAATATAATGTCTTAATTTTGGTCATGTAATAATATAAAATAATATTAGTTTATAATATCATTTAATATTAATATGACAAATAGATATTAATTTACAATAATATTAGTATTTGTAATTAATAGATGTAAAATTAATATCCATTAAAACAAATATGTTGTTTTAGTAAATAAGATTATTCTTAATTAATATATTTTACTATAAATTATATTATTTACTTATAGGCCTGTTAGTATAATGTTTTCATTTTATAATTTGGCCTATGCAAGTGAATAAATCCCACAAGGAAGCAGTGCAGGTTCTCAAATTTGGCTGTGAATGTTCTGTCCAAGATATAAATAAACACAAACCTTTGTCTTTAAACTTAAACACTTTAAATTTTGATTCTTGCATTAAGGATTTTTGTACTAAATATAATGTTGATGAAATGTTGGTGTTACAAATCAAGCCTGTGAGAAAATCAGAGATGGATAGGACAGGTTATTGCTATAATAAAAGCGGATGGACCATTATAAAAACCGGTTGGTCTTATTTCAACTGATAATGCACATTTGGCAAATTCAGATCGTCAAACTGAACTTGTCATTGAAAAAGTTTTTCTCACTCCAAGTCCAAAATCTAGTGGTGATTTGGAGTAGTAGGTTCTTACCTTATTTGGTTGATCCACCCAATTTCTTCGATTGTAATTTTTTGTACAATTTTAATCTTCTTTAGGTGTACATACTGAGGAGAATTTTTATGGAAGCAATTCGGGCTTCTTTGAATTTACAATATGTGGGGATGAAGGACTTCTACATATGCTCATTATCTTCAAGGTTAGATGAGACTTCTATTATTGGGTGCTTAAACCCACCTTATAATCACAATTTATTGTACTCGTTTATTGACAGCAGCATAACCACTAACTATGGGCTTGCAATAGCCACTCTATAATGTGAAATGAGTATAGATGAATGTGTAAGAACAAGAATATACATGGTCGTGTAGGATTTTACGTTTGTTATTTCAAAATGTCATACGACTTGAATCACATTTCTTTTGTGTGATAACAGGACTGTGGTCTAAAAAGGACAGTTAAAGCCTGATCAATTGATGAAATACCATTAAATATATCTTGGTTATGAATGCTTTGGAAGTTACATGGCACTAGTATATATTCTCATATACTCCTGAATTTTAGAAGTTGTATGAAGTGGTTAGGAACAAATATATTTCTATTGATTTACAAAAAAAAGGAAATGTTCATTTTGATACCTGAGTTTGGTGCATTGAGTTAGGTGGTAACAAGTTGCATAAATTTGAAACAAGCACGGACACTAATTTTTAAAAGGTCATGATGTCGGACGGAATTATATTCTATTAAGGAGCGACACCAAGTTTATTTTTGAATCAAATAATGACTTTATTTAAAATTTGTCATTATAACTTCAAATACTGGGAAATAATTCGATATAATTCTGTGCAGGTGCACTCTTGATTCTCTGCAAATACCTTTCCTAGTTGGGCCTGGCATTTATTTCCTGTATGTTTCTTCTCTCAGATTTACTTTTTTATTTGTACCCACTTCAAATTTGTACTTATATATTCCATTTTTTGTTCATGCAGCCACTGATGGCCATTATCTTGGAGCAACACTGGATCGTAATGGTTTGAGGCCTGGTCGTTATTATATTACACACAGTGGGAGAGTTATTATGGCAAGTGAAGTTGGTGTTGTAGATGTTGATCCAAAAGATGCGTCTCAAAAAGGAAGGTTAAACCCTGGTTTGATATACTTGTCGACTTTGAGAATCACAAGGTTGTGGACAATGAAGCTTCTGAAGCTTTGAAAAGGCAGTACTCATTGGAGGGACCTTATGGTTGGTGGCTCGGAGACAGAAAATTCCTCTTAATTAGATGTCGTGAATTCTGTTCCAGAAGCAGACAGGTCCCTCTTTCTATCACAGGAACTGCTAGTGCAAGCCCTTTCAGTCACCTGAGAAATCATTTTGTTTGAATGACAGTATTTTTGAGTCTAATAATCTTGATTTTCTTTTAATTAGGCATGTAAGTCTGATGACAACCTGGAAAATGTTGGAATTCATGGGATTTTGGCTTCTTTGAAGGCCTTTGGGTATGTGACAGAAATTTAGACAATGTTGTTGGTAGTCTGCTAGCTTATTATCTCAACATTTTGGAAAACTAATACTGTCATGATCTTTGCACTAGATATTAGTTGTAAATCAATATTGCCTCCCCCTACAACACTTTCACTTTTTTATTTTGCATTACATTCGATTGAACATTATTTAGTGTCGTTAATTGTTGTATATTTTATGCATGAATACTTCCACCCTTGAAACAGAGTTTATATATATATATATATATATATATATATATATATATATATATATATATATGCAGTTACACTGTAGAAGCATTGGAAACGATGATGGTTCCTACGGCAACAACTGAAGCTCTTGGCTCAATGGGTAATGACACGCCTTTGGTTGTGTCAAACAGGGATAAACACACATTTAAATATTTCAAACTAATGTTTGCACAGGTCACAAATCCACCTATTGATCCAATTCGAGAGAAAATAGCAACGCCAATGGAGTGTATGATTGGCCCAAAGAAGATCTGACCGAAACAACTGAAAAACGGTACGATTGCCTTATGTTGAAAAGTCTTCTCCTATCTGTCGGTGAAATGGAGGCTGTTAAAAAGATGGTTTATAGAGGCTGGCAAAGAAAAGTAGTTGATATCACTTGCTCAAAAAAAACAGGGAGAAAAAGTTTAGAAGAGTCCCTTAATAGGATTTATGTTGAAGCTCATAATGCAATTCGTGAGGAATACACACTTTGGTGCTTTCTGATAGAGGTAGATTATCTCATCTTAAAATGAATACATTTTTTTCTTTTCTGGGGTTTGGGGGGCAGGGTTTGTGTTTGCTTGCTTTGTAGTTGGATGTTGTTTAAACTGGTGGGAGAGGTCTAAATCATATGCTGACAACTTAAATCGTGCTTGATTTTCAATTACGTTAATATTTGAAACCCCTCAAGTATGTATACTCTGTATACCTGGAAGCACAAATCATGTATTGGCTTCATATATCATGTACTGTCAGCGTAATAAAGAGTTTTTAACTAATGAATGTTCTTAATAGTAATAATAAACATACTTTTTGTGCCAATTGTTGTGAATCATTTTGTTTGAATGATCATGTCCGCCTTGAAAATCATTAGATCATGAATCTAAAAACTCACAGAAAATCCAGTGCATTCTGCAGGGTTAGATCATAAATCTAATAGCAATGAATTCAAACAATTTTGAACCAAAGCAGGTGATTGTTATCATAATCTTGGAGTGGAATTAAAATTAAGAATCTAACGTGCGAATTAAGCAGCTGCAGTATCCTCATCTTTCATAGTCAATATTAATCTTGAACTGAATAGTTTAAGAGATTGTATGTTTGGCCAATCCGTAGTCATGCATGCATATTTTGTACCCTTCTGAATGCACCATGACTCAACTGCTTGTAAAGTTTTGTCCAAAATCCTAGTTGCGGCCTGAATATCCATACTTGCACGTTAACAGAAACTAAAGGGGAAAGTAAGACATTCAAAATCTATAGTTTTGCTCCGGAACCCATTACACGGACCCCTGCTTTATTAGCATCCCCTCCGTCAAAAACACCCAGTTAACTCCATTCATGATCCAGAGAAGCTATTCAGAAACTCCTTATCCATGCACTTACACTGCCCTTTTCGAACTTTCTACCATATCCGGAAGAAATGCACTGGATTTTCTGCAGAAATGTACTTGATATGATTTTTCTTGATAGAAATCATTTTGTGTGAATGACAGTATTTTTAAGTTGCAATAAACATATTTTGATTTTTTATGCCAATTGTTGTGAATGTATTTTTAGCAATTGTTTGTTTGTCATTTTGTAATAGAGATTTATCACTGCCGAGTTGCTACATCATTACGTATGCAAGTATAGCCATATTACTGCTAACATTATTTACCTCTATGCATGATACTTATGCAATTCCATTCAGGTTGTTTGGTATTGGCTGCAATTTGGTAAAAGGGTCCAGGTCCCAGTACAAGGTTCGTGCATCATTTTTGTTTCCATTTGAGGACATCTCAACTAATTCATACTATAGTTTCACATACAAAATAAACTACTGGCTACCAGCTAGTTAGAATTGTACAATTTTGATAGTAACTGATGTTAGGGTGGAACGGTCAAAAAGCAATGCAAAAAAGTAAACTACAAAAAGAAATCAAGTCCCAGTTGACAAATCCGGGGTAAAATAGTTGTAACAAATTGCGAAAGGTATAGAGAGAATGTGATACAAAGGAAAAAAAAAACTGCAAAAATCATTAATAAATCTGTGTAAAGTGGCTACACATTTAATATTAACCATTCCATATTTTTTATTTTTATGTTTACCAGTACAATATTTATATGTTTCGGAAAATCACTAGACTACTTCCGCATAATATTTTATTACGGATGCTGGGATTTTAAGGTTAGTATGCGTAGCCGTGGTTCTCTGTTTGAGTAAACAGTCCTTTAAATTTTCTATCATCCTTCTTTCCCTAATTTAACAAAGGTTATTAGAACTATGTCTTAGTTTCATACCAGGTAATTTTTTTTAACCTTCCGGCTATATTAACTATTTATTATTTTTTATCGTAGGACCCTGTTATATATTTTGCTCTTGTCTCCAACTTCAAATCATTATCTTACCAAATTTCCAAGGTATTATTCAGGCTGAGCATTAGCGAAACCTATGAACTAGTTTACATTCCATTTTGGCTTTTATGATACTCAACCTAATTATTTGTTTTGCAATGTGATACCAGAACATAAGGACCTTGAAGATTGCAAATTGATCAAACAACTGGCTATTATAAAACATGTAAGATATTATTGCTCTTAAGCAAATACTATGTCATAGTAACTCTGTTGATGATCCAATTGCTTCTCCGATTATATAGCAGCTTTGGCCTTAGTTTCTGAACCAACTGTTAAAATTATCATTTGCTTTGGCCTTAGTTAATGGTGAATTTCAAAATGGATAGTGGGCAAGAAAAATAACTGATGGGAGTAGTGGGTTAACCGACAATGGTGTGCTTCAATCTGTAATATTGACGGTAGCTATACTGAATTTTTTATTTTTTTACACAGGCCAATGTTGATCAGCCAAAATACTGTCAAACTACAAGGACTCAACATTTGGTTTCTTCACAGTGAAAGTAAGTAACAATTTTAGACCTGTTTTGTATTCCCTATATTTTAATTAGCTTAATCCTCTTCTAACAGACAGCTTGATGGCAATTTTTTGAATGTTAAAATAATTTTGTTTCAGTCATGACAAAAGAAAGTAGAAAATATAAGAATGATTAAATTAAGTCCTATGTACGAAATATGGTCTGTTGTCACTAGATCATTTATTTGTTGACATGATTGGTAACTATGGTTAAACAAACTACGGCCGACTCTTAAATGAATAATAGTTCTTTCATACAATCATAAAAATATAACTAACAACTTTTGGAACACGTGAATTGTTGTTAACGACCAACATATTATTTATATGTACTTTTTGGAGGTTGAGCTCTCTTAGTCAGCGAAATTTATCCAGTGATTCTAAAGCACTATGTTTCTAGTGTACCTTTTTCATGTACAAATGCATCATTTATATTGTCAGATTAAATAAAAATAGCAGTCCATCTTTGCTTATATATGTGTGAGGGAGAATCATAAATTTACTCTATTCATACTTAAAAGAAACATGTATATTACTTTACCCACAGTACGCTGTAAAAGAAATATGTATCTTACTCAAAGAAAGAGGAAACTTTCTAGGGCCCCAAACATTGCTTTACAAAACTATAACTTAAGCTAATCAGTGGGCACATCTTAAGCAGTCTTACCTCAATATGTATGTTTTTTCTTATACACGTGAATGCATCTTTGTCCTCTTTGGTTATGACTTAAGACACGCATCATTTTATATGTTTGTTTACATAGCTAAGCGACATTGTATTTGTTTGTTTGTTTTTTTGGATTATTGTTTTTGTTGAAATAGCATTTTTTTTCTATTTGTCCTAACATTGATTATTGTTTCTAATTACATTTCTTTGTCTTTTTAGGTCATGTTGCAGTTTAATTGGTTCAGAAAAGCATAATAACAATTCATCCATCCTTCAATATTTTTTATGAAGACATTTGAAATCAAATTTATAGCTTATAACTATTATATGGTATGGAACAAAGCTATATTTCTTTCGTTTTTTTGTAGTTGTTTAGCAGTTATTTAGTATACTATGTTGTAATTGACATATTATTTGAATGATATGTATACAAATTTATTGGTATAATTTACATATTTGTTGTATTTGAAAATGTGCTATGTTTCTATGTATCTAAGAAAGAGAAATATATATATACAAGAGGTGTGAGTGGGTTGAGATGGCAATAAAATTGATAGACAAATTAATAGCGTTTGAAAAAGGCTATGATATAACAAACGCTATAGAAGAAGTTCCCTAAACGCTATTAAAAATCAACGAGAAACGCTATAGTAAACAGTAGAGTGTACATCCATAAACGCTATAAAATGTTAACAAGAAACGCTATATTAAGTAATACAAACGCTTCAATAGCCCAAGCCAAAACGCTATCAATAAGTCCAATTAACGCTATAGTACGTTAAATTTTGTTTAGCATTTCCTAATTGATAGCAATTAAACGCTATAACAGTAAGACTTTACATAGCGTTTACCAAATGCTATATAAAACAGAAGGTCTAAGAAGCATGTCGTCATACAGCGTTCTCTGAAACGCTATATTATCCTATCATAGCGTTTTTCAAACGCTATAAAAAGCCTTTTTTGTTGTAGTGTGGGGTTGTTTAGCATATGTTCGCATTTCAGACCCTAAGAGAATAAAATCGGCAAGTAGAGCATATGAATGTGTATTTATGGGCTATGCTATTAATAGAAAAGCATACCGATTTTATGACCTAAATGCACATAATATAATTGAATCAAATGATGCCCATTTTTATGAAACAAAATTTCCTTTTAAATTAAGGAATAGTGGGGGCACATTAAGTATGCCTAGTAGAACAGAACTTAATAAAAGTTCTGAAACTGAACCTAGAAGAAGTAAAAGAGCAAGAACCATAAAAGATTTTAGTTCGGATTTTTGTGCCTTTACTATAGAGGAGGACCCCTTAAACCTCCAAAAGGCCTTATATTCTTTAGATGCCGATTTTTGGCAAGAGGCTATAAATGATGAGATGGATTCTCTGGAATCCAATAAGACTTGGCATTTAGTAGATTTATTCTCTGGTTGTAAATCTATAGGTTGTAAATGAGTGCTTAAAAAAAAATTAAAACCTGATGGCACTATTGATAAATATAAAGCACAGTTAGTAGCTAAAGGTTTTAAGCAAAGAGAAAATATAGATTTCTTCGATATTTTTTTACCTGTAACTAGAATTACATTTATTCGGATATTAATCTCACTTGCTTCTATTTGTTATTTATTAATACACCAAATGGATGTTTAAACCACGTTCTTTAAACGGTGAATTAGAAGAAGAAATTTATATGGACCAGCCTGAAAGATTTGTAGTACATGGTCAAGAACATAAAGTATGCAAATTAGATAAATCATTATATTGTTTAAAACAAGCACCTAAACAATGGCATGAAAAAATTTGATAACTTAATCATTTCTTATGGTTTTAAAGTTAATGAAAGTGACAATTGCATTTATTACAAATCTGAGAATGACATTTGCACTATTATATGTCTTTATGTAGATGACCTTCTCATCATTGGGTCAAATATGAATGCCATAATGAAACGACCCGAACTTCCCCGGTCTCCGAAGAGAAGAGAGAGAACGAATTGTTTTGAGAACACGACAAATCAGAACGCATAGAAAAGAACATTTCATTGTATATCACCACAATGCATCAGATTACAAGAATATACAGAGTATAAATGAATATTACACAGAAATATCAAAGATTTAAATTACATTTAAATACATAGCAGCGGAAAATAATACAATACACAACTAGAAGAGATATACGGATACAAAGCTTTCCGGATATCATTCCAGCTGTAAACCAGGATCCTGTGAATATAAATCTGCAAGACCCAAAACTACTAGCTGCCCGTGTCAAAATAGGGGCACCCAGAGTTTAGGTTAAAACAATAAACTCCAGGTCAGTCATGGGACTGGTGTGAGAACTAAAACAGTTATTAATCTTTATTTTAAAGTTCGGTAAATCAAGGGACCACGCCGTATAACACGGAACGGGTTTCCTCCCAAGAATACCAGTGCTTAAAACAAACAGCGCAATGCTAAATAAAGAAAAATGAAGCTATTATAAGACCCAGGTCCTATCACACAATGCAACGCAAGCCGGGGGATAGGGTTTTCCCGTATAACAGCCAAAGAATGCTTGATACGTTTAAAACAAATCATTTGATACTATTATAAGTGCACAGTGTATAAAACAACTTCAAATCATAAGTATCAATCATAGGCGGCATGAGCGTCCCATGCCACTATGTCGCCATATATAGGTTTACAAATAAAACCGCAAATGTCACGTATTTGGAAATTGGATTTCCGTCTGTGAACCGAGGCAAAAGATAGTCTTCAACCGATTCGAGACAATCTAGCCTACCATGTCTCAGGATCAGAGCTCGAGTGACCCTTGGATCGTCAGGGCCGGTCCACCGATGTGGATTAAAATGCCTGAACACTACGTTTCCCCGCCCTTTGGGGCGCAAATGAGCCAACGAATGACTCCATCGGACCCGGATCGTCCGATCAAACCGAGGCGCCTCGCAACAACAACAACCACACAGGTGAAAAGTATATAAATGTCAGGGCTGGTAGGTCACTGACACCACCCTAGCTAGAAAGAAACGCATGCCCTCCCTGATGTCCTCTCCCGTTTTTGGTTCACAACCGGGGTGCAAGGCTCGCGAATTCACGTTACACAAAGCTGTGCCACACAGGCTATGCTTTGATCATCACCACAAGACTTTGCTTTTCAACAGAAGCCTCGATCAATTGTCACTTAGGCATGCCACACAGGCAATTCACTCCATGCGTTTGATATCCATCGATATATAACCCCTGAGTTCGTACGTCTCAGAGAAGGGCGTTAAGCAAGAGAATAAATTCTCCGCCGTCAAACAGATATATATTTAATAGAGATCAATCACACGGACTAAAATCCAATATCAGACACACAGTCCATTTACAAGTCCGTTCTGGGTCTGAACGAAACCGGAGGCACCTAGTACCCCGCATATCCATCGATCTCCAAGTACGTCTGGACGATCACCAACTGTTTCCATCTTCTTGGGTATACAGCCCAATCAAGAACATCAGTAATTATCCAAACGACGTGAAGACCTCCGGTCTTCGACCATCGTCTTCATCTTCGACTTATCGTCGTATCAGTTGTTCAGAATGGGATAAACCCGGTCTTTCCGAATAACTCGCGTATATTTTAAATAAGTGTTACACAAACACAACATACGCCTCATTCCAATTAATCAGTCGCTAACCGTAAATTAATCAAGAGAATAATTCCCCAAATATTAACCCCGAAGGCCGAAACCAACATCAGATCAATATCCAGAAAACCATTCTGCTTAGCTAACCGACAGTTAGTTTCTAAATTTCACATTCATAGGGAAAGGTTCCCATTAATTTTATCAAAGATAAATCATTAAAATTTATTCTTTAATCTATTTTTGAATATCGATTCAACTAGTCGGGATTAACGAACCTTACCGAAGTAATCATTTGTTTTAATTTCCCAATCCCAACCTATTCATCCCATGAAGTAAAACTGGTTATACTTCATATCTAACACCACGGTGTTATCGGTAAATTCAATTACCATTTCACGTTCAAATCTAATTAAAGATTTAACTATCGCCTGGAGCAAAACTGGTGATACTCCATTTTCGATCATTTAAATCTAATTAAAGATTCATTAGAACTCCACTTAGTTTTAATATTTGACTGGGTTAAAGAATCAGTGTCATTTAAAACACGGTTCACGATAAACCCAAAATCACATTCCATTAATTATCGGGTTAAAGAACAAGTGTTATTTAAAACACTGTTCACGATAAACCCAAAAATCAATACCAATTCAATTCCAATTAAATATCATTTAATTGGTACCCTTCATTAAATCTAAATAAAAAGACTTAATCTTTTCTCAACTGGGTTCAAGAACAGTGTTAATGAAGACACCATTCACGACAAACCCAAATCACATTTGATATTCAATACAAGGCTCTGAATAGAAAATATATCGGCTTATATTCAATATCAAATTCTACAATTAACAAATGTCGTATTGGAGATAACGATATAAATATATCTTTCAAATTTCCATAACAACATCTGTATAATCTCGAATTCCAACATCGAAATATTCCGAAGACAATTTCGATTCAAATCCACTCCAATGCAATCATTGGAAATTCTGGTTATTTTCAAAACCATTTCGAATTCAATTCATTTATTTAAAAATAAATAGAATTATAATTCTAGTTCAAAACTAGTTCATTTCGATAAAAATCTATTTTTATCTTTTCAAATATGGAGTTTTTCATCCCAATTCTTTCTAAATCATTTCTTATGATTTTACACAAATTATTAATATTTTTTAATAATTTTATCAAGGCCCGTACAGTCGATTTCCATCAACGGTCATCGAACTGCACTTACAGCGACCTTTTTCAAATTTGATTTGGACGTATCTCCAAATCCAACCGTTAGATTTTGAATTTCTAATATTCATTAGAAAGCTCTTTTCGATACGAACCCAACGGTTCCGGTTTCAGGAGAATCCGACGGTCGGATCTCCCACAATGTCCATTCGAAGTCAATGGTCGAAATTCGCGAACTGCCGCGGCGCGGCGCGTTCTATTCAGGCCATTTTATTATATATATATAATATATATAATATATACTTCGTTGATTTCCATTTAAAACGTGCTTTATAAATCGTTTTAAATTCATTTTCAAAACAGTTTCAATTTCATGTTCAATTTCAAATCAAAATTGAATATTCCAATATAAATTCGTTTTAAATTCATTTCAAATTGATTTCAATTCAAATCGATTTTGAATTCACCTTCAGTTTGTTTTCAATTCAATTCAATTTCAATTCGAATCCATTTATATTAAATTTCAATTCGAATTCATTTATATTCAATTTCAATTCGAATTCATTTCTATTCTAATTTCAAATCATTTCAGTGTATTTCAAATTTCAAATCAATTCAGTTTAATTTGAATATCAATTCACTTTAAATATAATTCGAATTTCAATTCTTTTCAAAGTATTAGATTTTGAAATCACTTTCGATATTCATTATAAAATGAATAAAATCGATATAAATATCGTTCATGTCAAAATGGCGTCAATCTATCAACGCGGCTTCATATATTTCGATTTTTAAATATTCTATTTCAAATATTTCTAATTCAAATATTTCTATTTCGAAACTGGAATAAGGCCCAAACAATTACTATATAATGTTAATTATATGGATTTTCTACAACACATGTATATATCAACAACGATGAATAATCAACCATCATCCAAAATGCATTCTACACTGTATAAGCATCAAATATAAATATTCAACGCTTATAACAGCCTGTCAATCAATCGATCGACATACAACTAAACAATCGGGATTAGTGTACGTCAAATATCATCCCAATACCCGTGTGGGGTTTCAAGCAATCAAACACAGATTTTATTTGTGCAGTTGGGCGATGTGTAAAATTTATCGTTCCAATCAATGTCCTTCAAATAGGTGTACATAAACAAACCGTCCGGTTTGTAAATGAATATTTATTTATTCTCATTTACGTTAAAAATTATATTTTTAACGATCAAACTATTTTATTCAACCTATGAATATTCTATTCGGTTCATTTATTAAATAAAATGTTATCTTTATTTTTCTAACTTATTTTAGAAAATTTCGGCGGCATAACGGCACGATACTAGAAACGGGACAAGGCCTAGCCTTATCCCCGGTCTAGTGAAGGCCCACACCATTCACACATCAATCACATCAATTTCATTTCACCAAACAATTCAATTCCAAACCAAATAATCTAACCAACTACACAACCAAACAATTAAACAAACAAGCCATCCATGGTCTGTGGATGACGGGTGTCGGGTGCTACTAAACACCGTCTACATCCTAGCATATATATATATAACTAGAAAAATTAAATTGAAAGGTGAGAAGTTCTCACCGATAGCTATCCAACTTCACGACACTTCAAAAGTAGAAATCTTCGTCGTTCCCGCCCTCTTTATCACCTTCGTTGCCCGTATTCTCTACATATATAAAAATCACACATTTTTATATTTTGATGTCTTTAAAATAAAAATCACATTTTTATTTGTTTACTTTCAATTTTAAAAATCATATTTTTACTATGCTATTCAATATATAAAAATCGAATTTTTACTTCGATGTTCAATATATAAAAATCACATTTTTATTCTTCGATGTTCAATATATAAAAATCACATTTTTATTTTGCTATTCAATATATAAAAATCACATCTTTAACATTTCCACTATATAAAAATTACATCTTTAATCTTTCTATAGTATAAAATTTATTTTTCTGTTCCTTCTATATTGTAAAAATCATATTTTTAATCTTCACAACATGTAAAAATTATATTTTTAACCTTTTATTATAATCAAAATTATATTTTGATGAAAACAAAGATCATACCTTTTTTATTAAATATATCGCCTTTTCTACTTTTAATTATAAATACTTTGAATAAACTAAAATAAATCTCTAAATAAAATATAATTAAAGACTTACAGTCTTTGTTTGAAGAAGGGGGGGGGGGCGTTCTCGTCGAGAGGAGGGAGGTCAGCGCACCTCAGCGGTCAGGGGGCTCCACTGTGGGACTCGAGAGGAAGGGAAGGCGGACGAAGGTGGCTCAGGGGGGGGGGGGGTGCGGTGGGTTTTTAGGGCGGCTAGGGGTTGGGGAGATTTAGGGTTACGGGGTTCAAAGAAGGGGAGAAGGGAGAAGAAGAGGTCGGAGGAGGGAACGACGGTCGTGGGTGGTGGGGATCGCCGGCGCGAGGGGGTGGAGGCTTGGGTGGTTGGGTTTCGCTGGAGGTGATCTTCGTGGGTATCGGGGCTTCGTTGAGGGGAGCGTTGGAGGGAGGACGGAGGGCTCGCCAATGGGTGGTGGCGCGAGGAGGCGGAGGGTGGCGGAGGGACCCACGACGATGGGTGGTGGCGGCTGCTCCGTCTTCTTTCCTTTTTTTTCTGATTCGTGAAAACAAGAAAGAGGGGGGGGGGTTTCTAAAAATATATATATTTTATATTTAATTCATTTTAAATAATCAAAATTCGCTAAAATTGCCAAAATAAAATTTTTTAAACTGGCCCAGATTTTCGGGTTGTTACACATAAACTCAGTCAAATCCTTATTAAATGCCAATTTTGATATGAAAGATATAGGTAAGGCGAGTGTAATCCCTGATATTAAGATTACTAGGTAAAAAGTGCGATTTTCTTTGGATCAATCTCATTCAATTGAGAAGACTCTAAAGAAATACGATTACTTTGACTGTAAACTTGCATATACACATGTGATCCCAGTGTAAAGTTATTTAAGAACACTGGTGAATGTATAAGATAGTCTGTTTAAGCGAGCATGATTGGCAACCTTCGAATGTCATTGATTGTACTAGACCCGACATTACCTATGTCATGGGATTATTATGCATGTTTTTCAGTAGACCTAGTATAAAACATTAACATGCTAATGAGAGGGTTATGAGATACTTATAATAAACTATGAACCTTGGATTACATTATGAAAAGATTTAAGTTGTACTTGAAGGATATTCTGATACAGGCTGAAATACTTTATCTGATGATTCTAAAGGACCAGTGGCTATATATTTAGCATCGCTTAGGAAGCTGTTTCTTGGAAACCTAAGAAACAGACTATTTTGACTCAGTTTACTATAGAGATTGAGATAATAGCACTAGCCACAACTAGTTAAGAAGCAGTGAACTAAAGAAATATGCTATTTGAGATCCCTATAAGGGAAAAACCGACACCAGGGGTATAATCGATTGCGATAGTACCGCGGCTATTACAAAAAGTATAGAACCGTTATTACAACAGTAAAAGACGACGTCGTAAGTAAAATACTGTAAGAGAACATCACATACATAGTGACGAAAATTTGACGACTATTGAAAGAAGGACATAACCGATATTACAACGGTAAGAAATGACAATCATATGCACAGTATTGTTAGAGAACATCACATATGAAGTGATGACAATTTGGCAGATTCTTTGACGAAAAGACTGACCTGAAAGAAAGTCCTTAATGATTCTAAAAGAATGGGACTATTGCCTAGAGATTGTGGAACCACGCACGATGGTAACCCGACCTAAATGACCGGAGGTCCCAAGAACTAGGTTCAATGAGTAAAAACAAGTTGTGTAGTGATAGTAGATGAACATGCTAAATTTTTGCATTAAGAAGCATGTATTCCTGAAGTGATTAGAGGATGAGTTGATATAAACTCTTAATAAACTATACTCTAATTGGAGTGGAGTATCTACTTTCAGGAGTACTCCTGATAGACTCACCTATGTGAATGTGGAAATGTGGTCGTTTCCTATGGAGTTTTGGGCAAGATTCCTAGAGCGTTCACTAAACTGGGATAGACGTACATGGCCATTAATGCACGGGCTTATTTGATTGCACTATATAAAAGGTTGTGTGTGGTCTGATGTTAGGAATAGAGTTCAAGACTACGTGTCACTTTAGTAAAAACTAAATCTTATTCACTATGCAAAGGTTCAAGTCAGATGACACCTTTGTTTATGCACAATCTTATGTTTCTAGAAACTGCTCGATTTTTTTTTTTTTTAAATTCAAGTGGGGGATTGTTGGAAAAATGATTCATTTTTTATAAAGATGAATTATTTAAAAAAATTGGATAAGTGTGAGGTGACTCATATATGAATAGTCTCACATCATGAGACTATACGAAGAAAAAAAAAGTTTTTTTATTTGACTTGGTAAAAAAATTGAGATTCATTTTTTTTAGATCTAAACCGACTTCCTCTACATGTATTACCATGTTTATTTATTGTCGAACTACTCAGAAAAAAAATAACTTTTTATTCTTATCTTTCTCTTCTTCTTCCTCCACCATTAAAAGTTCTTCAAAAACAAAATCAGAACGAGCGGTTAAATTTAATTTGAAAGTGCAAATCTGAATTAGTTTGTTTTGCAAGCAAATCAATTATTTTTCTCAGAAGGTTGTTTTATGCCAGAGGCGGCGGCGACAAGTACGAAATGGTTTGCACCCCCGACCAGATCGCCGAATCATCTTTAAGAAAGCGACCTAACCTGCGACTCAGCCATTGTTTCCCAACACGGACTAACAACATTCCAGTTCTCTTTTTTATTAACTATTGTTATTACATATACAAACACATTACTCGTTCGCTACAAAACCACGCTCAAATACCCCATTTTCGTTCATTAACAATACACCCTTAGAGTTTATACTTTTTGCATGATCCGCAGAATCTACCAGTGCCATGTAATACAATTGCATTTAATAATTTACTCTTGATTGCAGTCCTAGAGGCATTTGAATAGGGGAACTGTGAGATGACGTTTGACAAACACAATATTTATCATAGATAGCTTAGTTTTATACTATTTGTTAGTGAAAAACCAAGACTTTCATTCATGTTGATTGCAGTATACCAGAAACCAGACAATTACATCATGGGAAAATTAATAAGTTTGTGCCATCTGTTTAGATGGCATTAATGCAGTAGCCTTATATTGGAGTTTCATGGGAAAAACTTTGTCAGGAAGACGGATATAGCACACCTACTTGGATTACAGTTGGACAAGAGTTACTTAGGTAATAAATTTGCAGATTCTTGATCAAATCTACTATTACATTATCATGCTTTACCTACAAATTTGTTTTCGCAAACTAAAAAAAGAAAGAAAGAGGTTTCGCAGACTTGCACCACACGTGGATTCTGTAAGAAACATGCTCCATTACAAAGTGGGATTTCTTTTTGCTGTCAAGCATTACAATGTTAATGCGGACTAACAACATTCCACTTCTCTCTTTTATTAACTATTGTTATTACATACACAAACACATGCGCATACAAAAGTCGATTATTTGTATATATATCCATGTGTGTGTGGACACATATATACATGCAGAGTGTTTGATCGAGATTTTGTGCCTATCAATTTGCGTTTAATTTTGTGTATAAATAGCTATTTTCGTGTGTATGTGGACATATATGTTGACCATATTTCACTATCACAATTTAGCCTTAAAAATATTGTAAATTAAATTATAAAATTGAGTGGACGTATATATTCATCTAACTACATATGCATTGAATTTGTGTATAAACAAATACTTAAAGAAGGAGGAAACTTAAACTCCGGAAAATATTATGGAGAACAAATGTCAGAAAAATGATCAATGATAACTAAGCATTATGTTCCTGAATTCCATATTTAAAACATACACGTTCACGAAAAACATACAAGTTCCTGAATTCCATATTTAAAATTATGACTTCATAGTAAAAACTGATTATTTTGTTATTAAAAATTGCGAAACAAAGGGTAAGTGGTAAGCATGGACCGGAGATTCATTAGTAATGCTGGTATTAATCGAGGGTTAGTCCAAGATAGCTGTTTTTGATAAATTCGTGCACTTTAACTAAAATTTTATTATTTTAATTAACATTAACTTATCTATAATGATATATCTAGTTGGATTTTGAAGCAAACACTAAGATAAAATAGCTAGAAACAAACGTTTCGATACTTATAATTAAAAGGCACCAAACTTATATGATGCATAGATGATGCCTATAAACTTACTTATATGTTTAATTAGTTTATATAATGCATAGATGATACCTATAAACTTACAGAGTATCATCCATACAGACTAGTCAAAAATCCAGATGATAAGTATAGTTTAGCATCTAAATGAAAGCATAAAAGAATTTTACAATGGTTATAGTACAGCTTTTATTTATTTATTTTTTAAAACCCAAACAAAAACATTGACAAATCAATCTCCTCCATTTTGATTTGTGTTCATTTAAGTCAATAATATGTACACTTCAGATGCCACTGTTATGGCTCAGGTTTTTCTTCTTCTAAAAGCTATGAAACGAGTCAAATTTTACCTATCATGCTAATTTCAAACATAATTGGTAGGAACCAACCAAAAACTTTCATGTCAATAATACAACTGTATGGCTCTTTGTTATTTAGTTGGAAAACTTAATCTCATGCTTATGAAAATAGTTCAATACTGTTCACCTTTGCATTAATGCTATGAAAGAGATTTATTTTGAGTTTTCTTGTATTCCGAATGCAGAAAGAATCAAAGAGACAATAAAGGAGCAAATCATATTCATGCAAACTGCTTCTTTTAGGTCTTTCTATTGAGCATAGTTTATAAAAAAGTTATACGGTTTCTTTATGTTTTTAATGCAAAAATCTCATTGCACTATTTGGATAACCCAAAAATTCAAACGAAAAATCGAATGGAGAATGTGATCAATGTTCTACTCTCTTTATATTTTCGTTGTATCTCTTCGAACAGTTGCCTCTGGTGGATCGCATCCGCTCCCTCGCCTTCGCTGTAGTCTTAAACGGGTCGCACCCATTTACATTTCGCCGTTGCTATCTATAAGGTCACGTCGCAGCACGACCCGGTTCAGGTCGGTCGATCGGATAGGAGCGCCAGCACGTGAGTATGTAGAAGTGGTGGGGCGTTACTTCCCTCTTTACAATTAAATGCACATTTGGATGCCTTAAGATCATAACCACCTCATGACAAAACTATTCATATACTTGAATACTTTTTTCAGTTTTGACGACCTGGAGCTGGACTAGTGTGTTTATTCAATTCTGAAATATATAATCGCCAACTTTCATTTTGCAAAACTAAAAACAAAAGTGTTATAATTGGTTAAAACAACCAAATCCCTTTAAACATTTTTCCATGTGTCAGATTTAACTATTAGTTGGTAAAAGGGCCACGTGCAGTTCATTATCTTCGTCATTCCTATTCACCATAATACTAGACAGCAGATTCCTCTCACAAAGAAGACTTTCATAGTCAAACTAGATTGGCGCGTTGCTCCTAACCATGGCTACCAACCCATGTAATTACTTTTTTCTTGGCTGCAATCCATTATCCAGCTCCTCTATATATATGTTCATCAAACCATTTTTATCTTCATCTCGTTTACAGTCCACATACATTACATAGTTACATTTCAAAAGAAAAATGGCCATTGAAATTGCAAACAACACAATCTTGAAGCAATGCTCGTCTACTCCTCCTCATCGTTTATTCAAAACCACTGTGCCGTTAACCGTGTTTGATCTAGCTGCCATGGACCTTCATGTTCCCACATTGTATGCATTCCGTGCACCTATGCCCTCAAATGAGGATCTTAAGGATGGCCTTGCTAAAGTTTTGGTTAACTACCCCCATCTTTCAGGGCGAATGGTGTATGATAGTGATGGGAACCAATGTTTCAATTTGAATGATGCTGGAGTTAGGTTCATCGAAGCTACAGTCGGTGCAAGTTTGTATGAGAAATTGCCTCTCGAGGCCACGACAGAGCTGGCGAAATTGCATCCACCAGTTGAAGGTACACATCTTTCTACTTCTCCTCCTTTTTTTTAATAACGTAGGTTAGCTCAACGAGATGTCGTGCAATGCTTCATTATTGAGATATTAACCAGATGATAATTCATTTTATATAGGGGTCGAGGAACTGCTCCAAGTTCAACTCAACCGATACACATGCGGTGGCTTAGTCATCGGAGTCACCTCCCATCATCGTGTTGCGGATGGTCAATCCATGTCGCAGTTCCTCGTTGCATGGTCTGAAATTGTCCGTAATTCCATTACCATGAGCCCTCTTCCTTTCCATGATCGGTCTTCAATTACTGTCCCTAGAAACCCTCTATTTTGCAAGTTCGACCACCGGGAGTTCGAATCTAAAACCGAAGAAAATATCACGAAATATTCGTTCGACTCTTCAATTGTGAACTTTGCAGTTCGCTACTCCTCAAACTTCATCACGACACTGAAGTCTAAAGTCCCTGAACGCAGCTCCACATTTGAATGTTTGCTCGCCCATCTATGGAAGAAGATAACCATTGCTAGAAAACTACCCGAGGATGAGCATACGAAAGTCCGGATAGCAGTGAACGGCAGAGCGAGGATGAACCCGAGTGTCCCGATGCAGTTTTTCGGCAACTTGGTACTGTGGGCAAACCCTAGTGCACAGGTAGGAAAACTCATGCACGCGAACCACGCAGGTGTCGTCAAAATGATACGGGACGAAGTGCGCAGGATTGACGATGGCTACTTTAAGTCATTCATCGACCATGGCGAGTTAATGAAAGGCGGATATAAAAAGTTGGAAGAATCAGCACCAGGAAGTGGAAGCGTTTTGTGCCCTAATTTGGAGGTTGATAGCTGGCTGAGATTTAACTTTCATGAATTAAACTTCGGGAGTGGCGGGCCATGTTCATTCTTGCCACCAAATTTGCCGGTGGAAGGGTTGATGGTGTTTGTGCCATCATGCAAGGAAAAAGGTGGAGTTGACGTGTTCATGGCTTTGTTTGAGGAGCATGTTGATGTGTTTAACAAGATATGTTATGATTTGGATTAAGAGTGGAGCATTTGAGTTTAATAAGCTAATTGAAATTCTTTTGGTATTAATATTTTATCTTTTGATTGTAACTACATTTCAATTGTGTAATAAGGAATTTAACAATAAATTGTTGTAGTATGGATTGTTGGTTGCTTTTGAACTTGGCTCCATGGTTAATTCTGTTAAGAAATCAAGCCATGGTTTTGTTGAACTAGGCCATCGTTTTTCAAGGAAACAAATACTAAAAGAAGTGAACCTATATATACGAATTGTGGCGAATACAATGGTGCATACTGTTGAGTTTCAGCATTTCCTGCGTACCGTACGCGTTTCACCGTGTCTATCGGAGTCAACGGTCGAAGTCTCCTATGCTGGCGTCCCGATTGAACATCTCCCATCGCCTCCCATCGAGCATATAATTTGGTATTGGCAAACACTTATTGTAACAAAATGAATCCCCATTGTTACATGCCACCAATACCAAATATATACCACGATTTTCCTTAATATCTTGCGATGTGGGACAATTTGCCCGTTCAATCCACACACCCATTCCATTTCAATGCGAGCCACACCTAACACATACAGAACAACGTTTCAGACTGAGGTGAATACAAATAAGTACCTGACATGCAACGAGAGTATCAAATTAGTTAGTTTGTACGTGGAGCGCACACATCTGATTGTTCATAAATATACAGGCAGCTACAACAAGCTTTGGAGAAGGCAAATGCTAGTTGAGAGATCTGGTTATTGGACTCCTCCGATCCCTCGGATATTCTGGCTGTTCTGGTTATCTCTAAACAATTCAGATTGATCATCGGCTTTCAGTGGATTTTTAACTAAGATAATCCCAAGTGAACGTGGATTTCCGAATAATATGATACAAATCGATCGTCAACTTTCGTCAATGCACAAGCTTCTGATTTTCTGACTCATAAGTAATACGATCCGAAGAGATCGTGGGTTTCCGGATTTTTCTTCTTCTCATAAAACACATCTTCCTTCGACAAGCAAGACACATTTTAACGGGCAAAATATTAACATAATTTTTTGTCGAAGCAGTCACACGTCAAGTTTTTTGGTTAGCGACGCGGTCAAGCATAAATAAAATTGTTAAAAAAATACAAAGCGATTTGGTTAAAGTCGCGACATGTTCGGAAAAAGGATTGGAAATGACATCGATTCGTCAAATCATCGTTGATGGACTCGGAAAAGCCGACGTAGTAAAAATACGTGATCGACTCGGTCCAATCAGCTCAAAATGGTTGAGCGCGTCGGTCTGATCACATGACAAAACCCGTCGCGCAAAAGTATATGAATTTGGTGAAAAACAGTGTCGCGCACTCGAAAACAGCTGATCAATACACATCAATCACGAAAAATGGCTTATGCGACTCATTGCGTCAAAATATGGTAAATCGGAAAAAGTTGACCTGGAATATCAAAATGGCTTGATCGACATGTGAAAATCATGAAAAACCATAGTTACATCCTTGATCGATCAATTTAGTAAAAGTGGTAAGCTTGGTGTTTGGCACGCTCAAAATCGAGTTATCAACATGGTCAGATCACTAGAAAAATTGCGTGTTGCACTCATGCGGATCACATTCGAAAAGGGGCCTAATCACCACAATTGGCACATTCGAAATCACCTGACCAATACGGAAAATCCTCCATATTTCACGTGCGGGCATCGGTGATCAGGCACTTGGCACGAATCGGCTTGGCAAACTCATAGGGATCTTGCAAGATCGCACCGTACCCAAGTGATGCGATTTCCCTATGCTCGCAACAGCCCCGGCACGAAAAGTTTCGAGTGCGGATCGCATCCCGCAGATATGAAATTTGGCTCGACAAAGTTGGCTTCAGATTTGACAAACCCTTGGATGCGAAAAATGGGTAATCGCATCGGGATGATGCGATATTTCCACGATGCGAACACGTGATTTTGGATGCGATATTTTCTGATGTGGTGGAAAATTGGCAAATGCCAAATCACTTGGCACACTCGAATTTACCATAAGGATTGCTGAAAATTGGCTGACCCGCATGTTTTTTCAACCTGTTTTTGGTGATGCGAGATTTCCAAGACTAGGATGCGATTTTCTTCACTTCACCAAGGCAGGATGCGATTTTTTGGATTCAACGAAGGGATGTGATGCCATTTTTTGCATGCGAGCTTGTGGAATGCGATTTTTTGGATATATGTTATGTAGGATGCAATTTTTCTGACAGTGGTCCCCTAAATCTCACCTACTCCAACCTAACCCACTACCTATAAATAACCCTAAGCTTGACATTCAAATGGATCTATTTTGGCTTGGATTTTTGGACTTTTTGAAACTCTTAAGCACCATTAATGACTTCCACCTTCTTCTCCATGACTATTGAACATATATAACATGGACCATTAAAACGTTGCACAAACGCTTCCCATTAACTTTTGGACATTTACGAGGATAATTACACTACTTTTGGGCTACTTTGGACTTTTTTGATTTCTTGTACATTAGAGCTATTTTCTAGACATGGCTGACCAAGTCAACTCAGTTTTCACTTAACGAAGAAGAAGAAAGGCGGTTTAGTCAAATTTAGAATTAACAATTATTTTGTTATTCTATTGTAATGTTTTGTACTTAAATATTGTTCGGACTTGTACAACAATTGTAATCGAATATTATATGATGAATGATTACTACGAAGTGAATGTAAACGTTAGTGCCGAACCACTATAAAAAGTTGTGTTCTCTCGCATTACTTTACTTTGGTTTTGAATTATTGTGTTTCCACGACACACACTTCGAGAGTTGGCGTGTGTTGAATCCAACGACAATTCCCCACGTCAACAGAGTGGGTCTAAGTTTCAATGGAATTTTTCTAGATCGAAATCTAGGAATATTCCAAGGTGATTTGTTATGGTTATCTTCTATATTCATAGTATTTTATCTTGTGTTTCACAGTTGTAACTAATGCATATACTTTACAATCTATATGTAACAGAATGCACTCTGGTAAAAGGTACATTTTTACCATGAGCTTTGTGGACTTATATCAAAATTGTTTATAGAATAGCTAAGGATTGCGCTAACTAAATTTTTTGATGCATTGTATTCATATTTTATAATGATTAACATAAATATCTTTGACAAAATGTGTTATTTTACAACCTATATAGTGTGGTCTTTTATGATTATAAGAAGCTGAAAAACTTTTTCACTTCCAAGTTAAGATATTTCTCAAAGTAAGGTTCATTAGTCTACATGATTGGACTAGCATTATCATAAGTCATATCAATCATATTATTTTCTTGGTCTGGGGTTCATTGTATTCCATGTCCATATTTATGGGAATCCTTTTGTGAATGTCATACTCTTCTCTATGGTACCTCTATACTCTATACCTGATAGTTTGGTATAAAGACATATTTTATAAACGTGATATTACTATGCTATACATTATAAGTTTCAAGTATTTGACATCATGCTTTTTCATATTAATTTTATTGCAATATGTCACTTCGATGAATGTCTCTTCTCCCCTCTTTTCTGTCAAAAAATATGAGAAAGGAAACCAAAGCCTCCTCCTAAAATTCTCAAATCAAAACTATTTTACAAATTAAAATTAGAGAAAAGCCCGAGAAAGTGAAATATAACAGGTATTAAACTCTAAACTAGAAGTTAAATTGTTCAAACCCCTAAATCAGAAAGAAAATCGATGTAAGCTTTTGCTTCCTGTTTTGCACGTCTGTATCCTGTAATCTACAGGTATCTGAAGTGCTTTTGAAGGCCAAAAGATTCAGCATTGTTTACAAAATCATGCTAACTTGCTATAATAAGCTAAATTTGAGTTGTAAACTCACATTCTAGCTTGAATAAGTTACATGTTTGAATTTGTGATTTTTGGAAGATCATTGGTGATTACTGTAAATGATTTTATGATAGTGCAAGTTTACAATGATAAGTAGTTGTGTGTTCGTCTTTGAAAGCATACAGCTTCTTTGTTTTATGCCGGAATCATGCTAAATCTTTTCCAGATTATTGTCTGAGTGTTAAAATTACAAGCATGCTTAAAATCAACATACGATTCTACCTGAAACAATATCAAATTCTGACTTGAAATTGGGTACGAAGTAGGCACATAAGCCTGTAGAAAACCACGACCAAGGGTCAACAAGAGTTCTCGTACGATCGACCTATAGGTCAACCCTGGCTTTACATAGGCCGACTCTCAGGTCAATCTTGGCATGGGTGTAGGTCGACTCTGGCATTTGAGTATCTTATGCAACATGTCGAGCCTTTATCCAGTGTTTTATGCATCTTTTTGTTGAACTTCTTACTGCTGATTTGATGATCTTTGATGTTTTGTTTGAGTTGATTTCAAAAGGCTTATTCCTATATATTGGAAATCCGATATTAACACCAATTCATATTTCGAAATGACAAATTTTATGTGACTTTTCACATGTTGTTTTCATTGAATTTCCGTTGATCGTTCGATTTCGTGCAATCATTTTATAAATCTATTTCAAATGAATTTAAATTCAAAACCTAATTTCGAAATAAATATATCATAAATCAATTTATTATAATGATCTACAAATATATTTTATATCCTATAAATATATTTATAATCTTTATTATAAAAAGGTTTTTAAATAAACGATATCTAAAATGTTGTCAAAAATAGTTTTAAACTCATTTTTTAAAAGTATACATTATTTATATAAAATCACACATTTTTGTACTTTTCGAGAGAATATAGAAGTGATTTAAACGATACGATAAAACGTATGGTGTGAGACACTTGCATTTATTATATCGGTTATTTCGGACTTGTTCGTGTGGAATTGACTGACTGGTAGTAAACCGATAAGTGACAACGTGTGGTATGAAACACATTGTTGTCTTTATCTTGGTTACTATTAGGAAGTTTGTGATACATTCTTGTAACATACTGCCTTTTGTTTGCTTCAAACCGGTAATAAAACCAACTCGAACCGTTGGAAATGACAGATTGTTATTAGTTTCTAAGGTAAATAGAATAAATCACAAAGTCACATATCACAGTCACAGTTTTGTACCTTATGGTCAAGTGATATGGATATTTATCTTTTCAATCCACAATTTATAAAATTTCTACGGGTCTATAATTTCAACTCGAAATCCCAAATTCAGTCAAAATCGTTCAAGTTTACCATTTTAACCCATAACGATTTTTCCTTAATCTAATGTCCATTCGGGTATGTATCATTTCAACCCTTAGTGATTTTTCCTAAACTAGGGGTATCAACAACGTAACAAATCAACACATAGCATCAATAACATCATAAGCCATATATCATCAGTGCACCTACATGTCATATGAATATCGTGTCATATATAAAAGGTGTATACATATCAAAAACAATTTCTACTAGCAATCTTATACATTTCATAACAATTCATTTATGTTGATCCATCATCCATGAAATAATGTAGGTCAAGTGTGAGATAAACTCATCTTTTGTGGCACATAATGGAGACAGTGGACAGATTGACACTGAATAAGACGACAACTTCCAAGCACGACTCAAAAGGGATTCAACTCGATATCACTCAATATCACTCAATATTCATTATTTTTATAAGAGGAGGTCAAGGAGAATTTTCAATGGATTGGTGCAGCAATTGGGTTTTGGGACAGTTTCCGAACACAACAACAAATTCAACTAAAAATAAACACAACAAATTTTACAAACAAATATATAAATATATATACGTACATATACACAAAAATCATAATATATATATATATATTATGAAACTTCGACATAAACCAAAAATATATATATTATAAATTATATAAACACACCCAAAACTATTATATATACATATATATTCATAGATAAACGCACACGAACAAGTAAATATATATACATATAAATTTTTCCAAAATAAATAAATTTTGAAGCAACTCAATGCTACCCAAATCTTTATACAAACAAACATACATACATACATACATATATATATATATACCATAACGCACGCACCCTAAAATATATATACATATATTTATATATACATAAACAAACATAAAAATATAAAATCACACACATACTAACCCAAACAGAAAATCATGTATACACGCACACAGTAAAACACATACAATCCCGCACACAAAAATACACACATATACACACAACACTCACACACAAAGCATGCACCAAAAACACTCATCATTTCGCACAACTCACGCAAATGATTTAAGGCACTCACATTACTCATGCCACACGCACTCACACTGGAAAAACAAGGAAGGCTCGGCAGGTGGCAAGGGTGGTTGGAGTGGGTTCGGTTCAGCTTGGCTGTCTCAGGTCTTTGAATGGACTCGGCACTGGCGGGCAGACAGCGGGGTCGGCATCAAACGGTGAAGCCTCGGCAGGTGGGCGAGCTCAATTTCCAATATGGTTGGCGGCTCGGGGCGGAGGGCTTGTCGGCTGATGGGGAGCTGCTGCGCTTTCAACGTGGGTTTGAATCATGGGCAGGCGCGGGGTTCGGATGTAAGGGACGAGCTGGGTTCGCGGTGGCTGAAGGCTCGGAGTGGTGCAGAAAGGAGGGAGAAGGAAATCACATGGGGTGTGGTGGCAGTGTGATTCACATCGTGTGGGGATGAGTGACAGTAGGGTGGAGGCAAGGCAGTTGGCCTTCAGCTGGACGTGATGGGTTCGGCGACATGATGAAGTGGAGGCTCTTACGGTGGAGAAAATAAAAATGGAGCAAAAGAAAAACTGAGATAGGGAAGAGAGTTAGAAGAAATGGCGATGGCTTTTGGGGAAAGAAAATGGTAATTTGAAAGGTGTCGTTTCCATTTGAAGAGGGTAGCGTGTGAGAGTATTAAAAGGGACGAGCACGTTCAAACCCACGAGGAAATTTCGGTATTGAAGAAAACACGGGGAATAGAAGAACGAGTAACAAGGAATTTCAAAAGATGACTATAGTTTGGAATTTGAATCATTCCTTGTATGAAAGTTCTAAAAAGGAAATATGGGCTCGAGTACGCTGTCTATCAGATTTTGGAAAAGTGACTTGTAACAAAAAGAGCAAACGGCTTTAGGAAAGAGAATGGCACAATGGTTGAAAAATGAAACAATTGCTTGGAAAAAAAACACAGTGGTTGAAAAGCTTTGAATTTGAATTCAATGCATGGCTTTATATGTCCCTTTCAAGCCTTGAAAAAAAAACAACTAGAAAAATATGCGGGACCCGAAAAGAGACACATCGAACTCAGATGGTTCTATTTTAAAATGAACCGTGCGAGCCTTTTCACAATTTTAGCACGAACTGAACACCGAAACTTCCAAATGAATATATTGCTGAAATCAGCGCGATAAGATAGACACGACGGTATATAGTTAGCAGTGTCATGATGCACCATTCAAAAAGGCATTACGGACCCCTTTAAGCGTAAAATACGGATGAAAAATGGAGGTCAAAACGTTCGATTTTCATGAAACGAATTTCTCCGTTGCATTCGTGACAATGAATAGAATATTTTTCATATTTTTCCGAATTGGTTTCGGAGAAATTTCAAAATCACCAAAATTTGAACTGTTATGCGCAACTTTGCACTAAAAATGCGCGACCGACAAACATTTAAATTTTCCGATGAAATTTTCACAGCTGCTATATCTTACTGAACGTATTTTAAATTTCAAATTCCCGTTATGAAAAACCATAGAATAATTTCAAAATAAAATTTCAATTTAAATCAGAATTAAAATCATTAAAAATAACGGATTGTTACATTCTCCTCCACTCAAAACTTTTCATCCTCGAAAAGTTATGAGGTAGGGGAATAGTAATTAAATAATTAATATATTTAAGATCAAATAGTTCATATCTATATATATAATTTTTGATATATATATATATATAAATCAAAAGTTAAAATATTTTCAAACATTTCAAAATAGTTTTAAGTATTCACTCGACGTCTAGATTGGCGATATATATTCATCCCACTTTTTAAACCTTAAAATAGATATCGATGATGCCGTGGTCATCGCAGAATCATTTTTAAGTGACTAGAGTGTGACTCTATATCTATCTAGTACATATAGGACTTAACATGTACGTTGATCAGACGCAAACTCAAATCACTAAGTATTCAATAGACCAATTTTAACGTCACGTAAGTACTCGAAACATATTTTATATTTAAACAGAATATATACCAAATTTCCAAATCATATATTATAAATAATATATATATCAAATCATTAAAATTTTAAGTAAGGAAAAATTATATCTCTCCCCCACTCATTTATTTATTAAAATTCAACTTCAATCTTAATAAATATACAACAATATTATTATAAATAAAATACATAACAATATTATTCTACTACCTAAATATTTTCAGATCCATGTTATATATATTTAAACTTATAAAACTAGTTTAATTCCATTAGTTTAAACATATACATCTATTACGGTTTAAAATCATATAAACCAATTTTAAATTTTATAAATTCCTGTATATACATATGTTTATAAACTGTACACTTGTAGATTTCAACTACAGAAAAATCCATTTCTTACAAATCTGCATCTTTACATCTTATTTGAAATATATAGTTTATAAAATATAAAATCTTAAAGTATGCACATCAAATGTTTTCAAAATATTGGTATTACCAAACATTATGTTATTTACAACTATATATCAAAACTACATCAATAAAATATCAATTTCAAATTAATATTAAATAAGAATGAACTCGCAAGAAGATTTAAACTCTCCTTTTACTTCTTACCTTGTTAGAGATAAGGATAAGTTATAGAATTCGAGTCAAACACTGGACGAACGAAAGAACCTAATCAAAGAGGATCTACGAAGGAAGATGGATTCAAATGGAAAGGAATTTTCAAAAAAGATTTAATGTTAAACAAAATTTTATATTCGAAAATATATGTTTAAAAACATTTTAAAACCATTTATACCTTTCAAAATACGCTTTCTCAAGAAGGATTCTGTGACTGATTCCACTCATTCTTGGGTATCACTTCCCTATCTCTAATGAGCTTTTACCCCATTGGCTAAAGCTGATAAACCAAAGCTCTGATACCACATGTAACGTATTGCCTTTTGTCCGCTTCAAGCTGGCAATAAAACCAACTCGAACCATTCGAAATGACAGATTTTATTAGCATCTGAGGTAAATAGAGTAAATCACAGAGTCACAGATCACAGACATAGAGTAATATAATATCTCGTAGCATAATACAATAGTAGTTCATGAAGCTACTAAATAAAAAAATTACAATAGAGTTTACATTGACAATACGGCGGAAGTATAATACAATGAATTTCTAATACATAACTAAATGATAACTATCCAGAATAGAATGACAAGAATAGCTGAATGATAGGAATAACCAAACAGGTAAATACATATAAGCAAGACCCAATATAAGCTTCCAACTCCAAGGATAAATATTGAAAGCTGTAATACTCGATCTGACCCGAGCAATAATGCAAAACAAAACAACTTGGATCAGGACTAACATTCTCACGGAAATAAATCAGCTCAAATGAAATGTTCTATGGAAAGCATCAGTAACTTTAAGAATGTTTGGGATCACCATCCTCTTAGGATCCGTTAAACTAGTATCATATAATATAATACGCTATTATAATAGTGTCTATGGTTAAATATAAAATATTGAAATAGCGTAAACGGGACTACATTTTTACCCTCACACCATTTATAATACCATAGTCTATACAGATACCGTAAAGTTCACAGTAACTAGTGGCTAACAGAGGGCACTCCATAGATACGGTACAAATCAAAGTCGTAAGGGGCTCAATTAGGATAATATGACAAGGCACACGAGGAATGCCCAGAGTAGGAATATATTAGTTGCATGCCCGGACTGGTGGTAACGCATAGCCGCGACTACCGCCCACCTCGAACAACACTCTCATAATCAAGGATGCACATTTATCGTATCAAATCAACTGAGGGACTATAGTAATAAAGGAAAAAGTGTTGCCGATGGAGGTAGCTAAACCCACATGGTCCGGTATAGCCCTGTTTTAGTCATTTTAATTATAACCTGAAGGTCAAGGACATCCTTTATCATTCTCTTTCTTCAAATCCATTAATCGCCTCCAAAACATCCTACTTCATTCTGGATCTCTACCGTGTACGCAGTTGTTAAAGAGGTTTTCGGTATTGGCAGAATTGATAATATCCGATCCCGGTCTCTTTAACAACCAATCGCTTACAATTTTCACACCATGGTCAGTATTTCGTAAATCACTTTATAAAATCGTTCATACGAATTCTCAAGTTCGAATCAAAATCAAAATTAAATATGTAACTTTGATTTTATATAATTTTCGAAAATATTCGCATAAAGACTTATAATCCAATATCGACTTATATTCAAATCATACCTCAAATGCCATTTAAATCAATACTAAAATGGTTAACTTCAAGGATATTTTAATTTGATTTATTTTCTTCAAAACTCAAGTTCAAACAATATAAATGATTCAAAGTAACCTTTATAAGAAATAGTTTTAGGTCGATTCATAAAATCCAATATTTTGGTTCGAGTTCAATATATACAATTCAAAACAAAGACTATATCTCAAGTCAAACAATTCATATTATGTTTTACAATTCAATTCAAATCATCAAAATCCACTAATTATAAATATAAATCAAAAATTATATTTCAATTCAACCATTTATAAGATATTTTATGATTTCAAGTTGTACAGTTCAAAATGACTACTTATACGTTCAAATCACTTAAAATCATTCTTATAAATTCGATTTATAAAATTTCTAAATTCATATCAAATTGATTTACAAAATCAAGTTCATATATAAACAAACTATTTATTCAAATTCAGGTTCAGTCAATTTATAATCGAATTCATATTCATATCAATTATAGATTCAAATTCATTTCCTTTAATTTGGAAATTCAAATTAAAATCTATTTCACAATTCATATTCACCTCGTATAAGTTCAAATCGATTCGAATTCAAATTCATATCTTATATAGGTTCATTGGTTAAATCAATATCGTTATATACATTTAAATCTTTAGACCTCTAATTCAAATCGCGAAAACCTTGACTTATCCATCTTTGAGTTTATCACTAAAGTTTGTAAAATATATAAAAATAAGCTTTGAATATATATATATATAAGTTATAAATTTGTAAATTTAAATAGAAAATAGCTTTACAAACATATATAAGTTTAAAATAATTTAGAAATAGGTTCAAAAAGAATAATTTATTATAAAAGTTAAAAATACTTATTGATTAAATTATATGGCTTAAAATAAATAAAATTATAAGTAAAATCTTAAATAAACATTTTTATCCATATTTACTTATAAAATCATTTAAAACATATAATTTAAACTTTACAAAATTTAAATTATAAAAATCTTTAAAGTATAAAATATAAAATCTTAAGTTATTATTTTAAAATCAAATTATCCAAATCACTTTACTTCGAAAACATGACCAACAGTGTCCGTATATAGATTTGTACCCTATGGTCAGGTAGTACGAATATTTATAATTTCAACCCGCAATTTATAATATTTCTCAGGGTCAATCATTTCAACCCGAAATCCCAAATTCAGTAAAAATCGTTTAAGTCTATCATTTCAACCCATAACGATTTTTCCTTAATCGGATGTTTGTTCAGGTATGTATCATTTCAACACTTAGTGATTTTTCCTAAACTAAGGGTATCAATAACATAACAAATCAATACATAGCATCAATAACATCATAAGTCATATATCATCAGTGCACCTACGTGTCATATGAATATCGTGTCATATATAAAAGGTGTATACATATCAAAAACAATTTCTACTAGCATCCATAAAACAATTAGGTCAAGTGTGAGATAAACTCGCCTTTCGTGGCACAAAATGGTGACGGTGGACCGATTGACACAGAATAAGACGACGACTTCCAAGCATAACTCAGAAGGAATTCAACTCGATATCACTCAATATTTATTATTTTTACAAGAGGAGGTCGGGGAGAATTTTCAATGGTTCTGTGCGTCTATTAGGTTTTGGGACGGTTACCAGACTCAACACCAAATTCAACTCAAAATAAACACAATAAATTTTACAAACAAATATATAAATATATATACGTATATTTACACAAAATTCATAACATATATATATTTATATATAATATAAAACTTCGACGGAAACCAAATATATATATATTATAAATAATATAAACACAACCAAAACTATTATATATATATATATATATATTCATAGATAAACACACACGAACAAGTAAATATATATATACATATAAATTTTTCCAAAATAAATAAATTTCGAAGCAACTCAACAATACCCAAATCTTTATACAAACAAACATATAAATACATATATTTACCATAACACACACCCTAATATATATATATATATATATATATATATGAGGAGGGTTATATGGCACCCCTTTTGCACCTCTTTAATAGCCTCTCATTTATTGTTTATTAAGTTAGTGGGAGGAGAGAAAGTTAATGGAAGGAGAGAGAAAGGAGTTTGTGTGGTGGAAATCAGAGGAGCTAAAGGGGTGCTGCACTATTTGGAGTGCTCTTGATCGCTCCTCATGTATATATATATATGTATATATATATATATATATGTATATATATATATAAACAAACATAAATATATAGTATCACACACCTACCAACCCAAACAAAAAAATATGTATACACGCACACAGTAAAACACATACAATCGTGCACACAAAAATACACACAACACTCACGCACAAAGCACACACCAAAAACACTCACCATTTCGTACAACTCATACAAATGATTTAAGGCACTCACATTAGTCACGCCACATGCACTCACACTGGAAAAACAAGGAAGGCTCGGCAAGTGGTAAGGGTAGTTAGAGTGGGTTAGGTTCGACTTGGATGGCGCGGAGGGCTTGTATGCTGATGGGGAGCTGCTGCGGTTTCAACGTGGGTTTGAATCATGGGTAGGCGCAGGGTTCAGATGTAAGGGACGAGCTGGGTTTGCAGTGGCTGAAGGCTCGGAGTGGTGCGGACAGGAGGGAGAAGGAAATCGCGTGGAGTGTGGCGGTAGTGTGCTTCACGTGGAGTGGGGATGAGTGACAGTAGGTTGGAGGCAAGGCACTTGGCCTTCAGTTGGACGTGATGGGTTCGACGACATGATGAAGGGGAGGCTCTTGCGATGGAGAAAATAAAAATAGAAATGGAGCAGATGAAAAACTAAGATGGGAAAGAGAGATAGAAGAAATGGCGATGGTTTTTAAAATGGTAATTTGAAAGCTACCGTTTCCATTCGTATAAACAAATAGAAGAGGGTAGCGTATGAAAGTATTAAAAGGGACGAGCACGTTTAAACCCACGAGGCAATTTCGTTATTGAAGAAAAGGTGGGGAATGGAAGAATGAGTAACAAGGAATTTCAAAAGATGAGTACAGTTTGGAATTTGAATCATTCCTTGGTACGAAAGTTCTGAAAAGGAAATATGGGCTCGGGTACAGTGTCTCTCAGATTTTGGAAAAGTGACTTGAAACAAAAGGAGCAAACGGCTTTGGGAAAGAGAATGGCTCAACGGCAGAAAATGAAACAATTGCATGGAAAACAAAACGCATGCATGAAAATTTATAAGCGAAAAAGATGTACGCATAGATTTGAATTTGAATTCAATGCATGGCTTTATATGTCCCTTTCAAGCCTTGAAAAAAAAACAGAAAAACAGGGTGGTTTAGTAAAATAAAAGGATAGGTTTTGCAGGACCCGAAAAGGGATACATCGAACTCAGATGGCTCTATTTCAAAAAGAACTGTGCAAGCCTTTTCACAATTTTAGTACGAACCGAACACCAAAACTGACAAATGAATATATTGCGGAAATCAGCGCGATGAGACGGACACAACGGTGTATAGTTTGCAGTGTCACGATGCTCCATTCAAAAAGGCAATACAAACCCCTTTAAGCGTAAAATACGGATGGTAAAATGAAGGTCAAAACATTCGATTTTCGCGAAAGGAATTTCACATGTGGATTCATGACAATGAATAAAATATTTTCCATATTAGTCTGAACTAGTTTTGGAGAAATTTTAAAATCGCTAAAATTTGAACTGTTATGTGCGGCTTTGCACTAAAAATGCGCGACCGACAAACATTCAAATTTCCCAATGAAATTTTCATAGCTGCAATATCTTACTGAACGTAATTTAATTTCAAATTTCCGTTATGAAAAAACATAAAATAATTTCAAAATAAAAATTTGGTTTAAATCGGAATTAAAATCATTAAAAATAGCGGATTGTTACAATTCTATTAGCCTTTGGGAAGTTATTAGACCTTCCAGTCGGTATTGGGCATCGGCCAGTTGTTAGACCTTCGAGTCATTGTGAAGGATTTTGAGGCTAGTTGTTAGACCGTGGAGTCATTTGCTGGGTTTCATCGTTGTTTTTAATACTTCGCAGGTGTCAACCATTTGTTATTGTTAAACATCTAGGCATTGCTTATGCTTGCCATGAGTGATACAGATCCATTTTTATATTATTTCTAAATTTTATTATTCTTGGTTTCTTGATTTCGTTGATTTCCAGAAGTTTTCACCACATAGTTGTTTTTGAATACACACACACACACACACCCCTTAGAGCTATTCTGTCGATTACACATGGTGATCACAAATATGTTGCTTTGAACACACCATTCCTAAAGTGTAATAGTATTTTTCTGCTTATTTACACCTTTCATATACATCCAGCTTTGATGTTTCAAATGATCCATATTTTATATTCACATAGACCAAGATTACATTATTTTTCACATAATAGTATTTCAACAAATAACATTACTATCATCTATTTAATAAAAATAAATTTTAATAATAACATTTTTGTTAATTTTATAAAGTTATTAAGTTTATTATTAATTTAAATAACATTATTAACTTTATTACACTTTAAATAACGTTACTCGTTTTATTATTAATTTTAACGAAAAAATATTATTTATATTATAAATTTAATAACATTATTAATTTAAATAAATTATTCATTTTACTATTGTTTTCATTATGAATTTTGTTAATATCATTAATTGTATTATTTCTCTAAATAATATAATTAATTTTAATATTAATTTCAATTAACATTATTAGTTTTAGTGTTATTTTATTATGAATTTTTCAATAATATTAATTTAAATATAAGTCTAGTAAACATAACTAATTTTATTGTTACTTTATATACCAATATTAATTTTATATTAAAATAATTAGAAAAAATGAAATTCCCAAATTATTTGAAAGTTATATAACTTGGGGATTTCTACACTTTTTTTAAGCGGATGGTTGTCTTCCTTCCGTTACAATGCAATGATATTTATGTTTTGAAAATGATTGCAAATCAAATAATTAACAAAAATTTGGTAGCTATTCTCCATATTTTCCATAGTATACACAAAAGAGTGAAATTACATAACAAGAATGAATTATTATCGCAGTATTGCTAACATTTCAATTCGAAATATTAATTTATGAAATATAAATATTAATGTATTTATAACCTATGAAAAATTGAGACAAAACGAACAAATAACGTATCAGATAAATACTATTTTTATTATATTTAAAATACGATCAGTTCAGTTGAGTGAGAAGAACAAGGCTTGAGGCTTGGATGGCTAAGTCAAATGTTGGAGGCCACGCACTGCGGACGCCTAAAATATGACGATATGAAGTTGGTAAAATGGCAGAGGGCCGATGTCATGCGGATGGTGTATTTTAGATATTGGTATGAATCTATTAGCTAAATCCTGGTGGTGACTAAAATAACACTGTTGTCAAAGATTGATTAATGCCTCAAGATAGAGTTTATACCTTTTGCATGATCCGTAAAATCTACTAGTGCTAAATAATACAACTGCTTTTAATAATAAATTAATTAACCATAAATTAATTAAATTAAAAAAATGGTTTGTTTAAATGAGCCGCTTAAATAGTCTGTTTAAATGAACCGTTTAAACGGTCCGCTTGAACTTGCAAATGCATTTTTCACTAACTAAAATACCCCGCTTCCGTTAGACTCAAGCACTCTAAAATAACACTGCTGTCAAAGATTGAATAACGCTTCAAGATAGAGTTTATACTTTTTGCATGATCCGTAAAATCTATCAGTGCCATGTAATACAATTGCATTTAATAGTTGGGGAAGCTGAGGTGATGTTTGACAAACACTGTATTTATCACAAAAAGCCTAGAGCATCTTCAATCCTTTGTGGTTATCAAGTTAAATGCATTATACCTAAGCATTTAACAATTTCAAGTAAAATTTTATCTTCAATGCATGTGTGAAATAGAATGTTGATCTTATGTGGCAAACAATATAAAAGACATTGTCAATTGTAATGTCAGTTGTGGAGATCGTACTCCACAATGTGAACCCAATCATAATTAATTAAATATAATTAATTGAAATAAACATACTATTTGGCACAATTTGATTGGTTAAATGTGTTAAATTATTGTTTAAATAACATTTGCATTGGGGGATTCTTTCTTCTTTCAAAATGTTGTCTAATTAAATTGGTTTGACATTGTTAACACATAGAATAAATTAGACATTACATGTTTAGTACATTTGAGATGCTCTTAGTTTTATATTTGTTAGTGAAAAACCAAGACTTTAGTACATGATGATTGTAGTATATGAAAAACTAGACAATTCCATCATGATAACAAGTTTGTGCCATCAATGCAGTAGTCTTATATTGTACGATGGGAAAAAAAATTATCAGGAAAACCGATATATTACAGAGTTAATTAGGTATATCTATAGATTCTTGATCAAATCTATTACATTACCATGGTTTACCAACTAATTAGTTTTTGCGAACTTAAAACGCACAGGTTCACAAAAAACTGGCAGAAAAATAAGTGGAAATTAGGTTGAAGTACATTTCATTTCAAAGTAATAAGTTTCAAGACCAATAGTTCTAAATAATTAGTTTTAAGGACAATTTACAGGAAAAAATTAAATTTTTTTATCTTTTTAAGTTATACAGGAAAATGATAAATTCTTTTATCATTATTTATATATAAGTAGAAATGATAAAAAAATTTATCTTTTTCCCATGAAATGTCCTTAAAACTAATTTTTCAGAAGTGTTGTCCTTAAAACTTATCACCCTGAACAAATAAGCTCTTTAAGTGAAAATCCTCATCGATGGATAAAGAATAAAATTACGACTTCACAGTAAAAGCTGAATATTTTATTATTAAAAATTGCTAAACAAAGGGTAAGCAGTAAGCAAGGACCTAAAATTATTGAAATTAATTACTAATGCAAATATTAATCGAGGGTTAGTAAAAAATAGATGTTTTTGATAACTTTGTGCACTTTAGATAAAATTTTATTATTTTAATTAGTATTAACTCATCTACAATGAATATATCATATATTTTGCTGAATTTTGGAGCAATCGCTAAGATAGAATAGCTAGAAACAAACATTTTGACACAACAGTGGCATGGGTTCAAAACCCGGAATGACATGCTAAGAGCTTACTATGTGCATACGCTAAGATAAACGACTTATGTTGTTGTAGCGGAACATGTTAGGAGCATTAGGGAGAGTTTTACGATTTCGGTTGGTTTTCTTTTTGAACAAATAACTCGAAAAAATAAAACATTTTGATACTTATGAGAGACATCGAACCTAAATGATGCATAGATTATACTTATAAACTTGTTTATATGACGTAAAGAATATAATCTAGACATACTAGTCAAAAATGGAGATAATAAGGCTAGTTTAGCGTATGGGCCGAAGTTTAAAGGATTTTTACCATGATTACATGACAGCTTATTTATTTACTTTTTATTTTTACCTTTTTAAACCCAAACAAAAATCTTGACAAATGAACCTCTTCAATTTTGATTTGTGTTCACAAAAGTCAAGAATATGTACACTTCAGATACCACCGTTAATGCTTTGGTTTTCTTCTGAAAGGTAGGGAACAAGTCAGCTTTTACCAATCATGTGTTAATTTCAAACATAATTGGTAGGAACCAACCCAAAACTTTTATGTCAATCTATAATACAACTCTATGGCTCTTTGTTATTTAGTTGAAAACCCAAGTCTCAAGCTTATGAAAATAGTTAGTACTGTTCAGCTTTGCATGTATGCTATGAAAGAGACTTATTTTGAGTTTTCTTGTATTCTAATAAAAATAACAGAATCAAAGAGACAATAAGGGAGGAAATCATATTCATGCATACTACTTCTTTTAGGTCTTTTCGTATGCAGGCAAGATATAATAAAGTTTTTTTTTTTAATCTTTTCAGCGTAAAATCTAATTGCACTATTGGATAGCCCAAAAACTCAAACGAAAATTCGTATTAATTTTGCAATCAGTTCTTTATTAATTTAGCAGAAAGATTAGAGATGGCTACTTTTCCTTTAAATATCATGTCCACGTAATTCAAACACGTTCAAGGAAAAAAAAGTACAAATATATATAATCGCCCACTTTCATTTTGCAAAACTAAAGACAGAAGTGTAATAATTGGTCAAAACCACCAAATCCCTAAAACATTTTCCATGTGTCAGGTTTAACTATTAGCGCGGGATGAATTCTCTCTATCCAACTCCGATGTTCCCATGTGACGGATCAATCTTATCCATTGATTTGCACAAAATCTAATGGTTCTGAGTGGATTATAGGACCCGTTCATTAAATTATTAATAATATATGTGGTTACTGTGTGGTGGTGATTTTTCGGACATACGGAAAACCAGAAGAATTGACCCCCTTAGTGGGTATCAGGGCCACGCGCAATTCATTCTTCCTATTCACCATAATGCTAAAAAAAATGCTGATTCCTCTTACAAAGAATGAAAGAACACTTCTATAGTCAAACTAGATTGGCGTGCTTCTCCTAACCCCAGGGCTACCAACCCATGTAATTACTTTTTCTTGGATGCAATCCATTATCCAACTCCTCTATATATATGTTCATCAACCCATATATTTTTATCCTCGTCTCGTTTACAGTCTACGTACATTACATAGTTTACATTTCAAAAGAAAAAATGGCTATTGAAATCTTGAACGACACAATCTTGAAGCAATGCTCATCTTCTCCACTTCATCCTTTATCCGAAACCACAGTGCCATTAACCGTGTTTGATCTAGCTGCCATGGACCTTCATGTTCCTACATTGTATGCATTCCGTGCCCCTATGCCCTCAAATGAGGATCTTAAGGATGGCCTTGCTAAAGTTTTGGTTAACTACCCCCATCTTTCAGGGCGAATGTTGTATGATAGTGACGGGAACCAGTGTTTCAATTTGAACGATGCTGGAGTTCGGTTCATCGAAGCTACAGTCGGTGCTAGTTTATATGAGAAATTGCCTCTCGAGGCCACGACGGAGCTGGCGAAATTGCACCCACCAGTTGAAGGTACACATCTTTCTACTTCTCCTCTTTTTTTTTCAATAAGATAGGTTAGCTTCAACGAGACATCGAGCAATGCTTCATTTATTTAGACACTAACCAGATGATAATTCATTTTATATAGGGGTCGAGGAACTGCTCCAAGTTCAACTCAACCGATACACATGCGGTGGCTTAGTCATCGGAGTCACCTCCCATCATCGCGTTGCGGATGGTCAATCCATGTCGCAGTTCCTTGTTGCTTGGTCTGAAATTGTCCGTAATTCCATTACCATGAGCCCTCTTCCTTTCCATGATCGATCTTCAATCACTGTCCCTAGAAACCCTCCATTTTGCAAGTTCGACCACCAGGAGTTTGAATCTAAAACCGAAGAAAATATCATGAAATATTCGTTCGACTCTACAATTGTGAACTTCGTAGTACGCTACTCCTCAAACTTCATCATGACACTGAAGTCTAAAGTCCCTGAACGCAGCTCCACATTTGAGTGTTTGCTCGCCCATCTATGGAAGAAGATAACCATTGCCAGAGAACTACCCGAGGATGAGCGTACGAAAGTCCGGATAGCCGTGAACGGCAGAGCAAGGATGAACCCAAGTGTCCCAATGCAATTTTTCGGCAACTTGGTACTGTGGGCAAACCCTAGTGCACAGGTAGGAAAACTCATGCACGCGAACAACGCAGGTGTCGTCAAAATGATACGGGACGAAGTGCGCAGGATTGGCGATGGCTACTTTAAGTCATTCATTGACCATGGCGAGTTGATGAAAGGCGGATATAAAAAGTTGGAAGAATCAGCACCGGAAAGTGGAAGCGTTTTGTGCCCTAATTTGGAGGTTGATAGTTGGCTGAGATTCAACTTTCATGAATTAAACTTTGGGAGTGGCGGGCCATGTTCGTTCTTGCCACCAAATTTGCCGGTGGAAGGGTTGATGGTGTTTGTGCCATCATGCAAGGAAAAGGGTGGAGTTGATGTGTTTATGGCTTTGTTTGAGGAGCATGTTGATGTGTTTAACAAGATATGCTATGATTTGGATTAAGGGTGGAGCATTTGAGTTTAATAAGCTAATTGAAATTCTTTTGGTGCTAATGTTTTATCTTTTGATTGTAATTTCATTTCAATTGTGTAATATGGAATTTGACAATAAATTGTTGTAGTATGGATTACTTATTTGGTAGCTCTTGAACTTGGCTCCATGGTTAATTCTGTTAAGAAATCAAGCCATGGTTTTGTTGGACTAGGCCATCGTTTTTCCAGGAAACCAATACTAAAAGAATGAACCTATAGGCTATACATACTAGTTGTGGGCCTGTGGCGAATACAGAGCAGTCCCAGACTGTAGGGAATACAAATAGCAAGTACCTGACATGCGCCAAGTATCAAATTAGTTTGGATGTGTAGGACGCACATCTGACTGATTGTTCATAAATATACAGGCAGCTATAGTAAGCTTTGGGGAAGACAAATGCAAGTTAGCGTGCGACTTGTTTTAATTGGAAAAAGTCCAAATATACATCAAATCCAAGGACAAGCGACTTTTGTTATGTAAATCAAGGACTACTTTCATATTTTAATTGAAAAAGTCCAAATATTTTAAATTAAGGACATGTTATGGCATTTCACAAATAATAAAAATTAATACAAAAATATTTTTCTATTATCATAAGATTAAAAATTAATTAAGAAATGTTTCTTTTTTTTGGTAAATATGGAGGAAAAAACAATATAAGAAAATTCAGAACGGAAAGTTAAATGCATATAGCTTCGTTATTTACGGTATAACTTTATTTTGGTGTAAATGAGATTAGCTTTAAAATGACTTAATTCTGTATTTGGATGATACAATATAAAACTATATTTTTAAGTTATAAAGTTATATTCATTTAGCTTTTCGAGCAGATTATTTTTATATGTTTATAATAACATAAATTGAGTAAAATAATTTAAATTCATATTTTTTTTCCTTTCAATTTTAAGGGTTGTTTTTTATTTTATAAATTAATTCATTAATGATGAGAGTTAAAACTTAAAAGTGAATTTCATGTTATATAATAGAATTTGGCCTTTGTCCTTAATTTAATTAAAACTTAATTGTCCTTTGAACTATTTTTTTTTTTTTTTAATGTGTCCTTAAACTAAATACCCCATGAAAATATATCTCTTTTAGTTCCAGACAACTATACATGCGCATTTTTTTTGTATTCTAGTTTATCATTTCTAAGTTGTAATGCAATCTCATACTTTTATTGTTGTTTTTATTACTGCAACGTATTTTTATTTGAAAATTATTATGTACAAAATGTTTATCGTTTCAATAATATATAACTACGATGGTGAACTAGTGACTGAAGATGACGGCAAACCTAATTATGTTGGCAGCAAAAGATCAACATCAAAACTGAAAAAAAAAAGGGATGAGAAGCTTTAAAATACGTACCTGATGTGATAAAAATAGATCCTAGTGAACTTGATATAAAGTATACTGAAAAAACCCATAACATTAATACTAAATAGTTTCTGCACATCAGGTAGAGTTATAGACTTTTAGTAAAGACCCTAACTCTAAAATAAAATGTATTTATCTCCGACTTCCCCCTATCATACAACATGGTAATAAGACAGATACATAAGTTGAAATATCACTACAATAAACATTGCTTTTCCAAAGGTTCGGAGCCGTTGGCGACCGTTGAAATAGCATCCGCGCTTTCTTATGGTTTCCAACGAAATCAACGAGTATTTTTTGATGGCGGTTTCAAACGACTGTTAACAATGGCTTTCGACAACCGTTATATACCAATAAGCCCTTATAGCCGTTGGAAATATGTGACCAATAAGACGTTTTAATTAACCCGTTGGAAGCCGTTGATAATCCGATTTTTTTTTTAAATATTACAACAAGTCATTCATCTTCCATCCACCAAACATATATCAATATCCATTTCGCACTGTTGATTCATATATATATATATATATATATATATATATATATATATATATATATATATAGCACATTATAACAACAACATAAATAATATAAACATCCAATATAAACCAAATGAACACCAATATGTACAACATCAAACGTCCAAATATCTCAAACTAAACTCAAAAACGTCACATGTCATCAATAGAAGCATATACCATCAAAATACATCCACAAATACTTGTGTCAAAACATAACATCAAAACACAATCTTCACCAACTCCGTGCCGATATGTACATCAATCAAGCACTAAGACAATAAAGCGTACCTCTCAAACATTGTCTTCACCTCCAGAAGCCCCAGACGACGAAGGGAAGGTACCATGTTGTTGCCCATACTTCGTTAGATGTTAATTCAGATGCTCTATCTATGTAGCTCGAAGATGATTATGCTCCTACAGCTGCTCAACCATAGCTGCTCAACCATGACTCTAAGCTCTTTTATTTAAGCTTTGTCTTGAGCTTTTCCGTACGCCTTTTGAGCTGCCTATCCTGCAAATAAAATGGAAGATGTTCACATTTATATTATAATTATTTTCTTAATAAGCAATGCATGGTTCAAAATATATAAACATAAATACCATTATAGTATTTATCATCTAAACTGAATACATGCCACATATAAACAATAACACAACTTAGCAACTATAAGTAGATGTTAATTTGGTGTAAATATGTAAATATTTACATAGTTTAAATGTTTTGGTAACCTAGCAATATTATTTTCTTAATGTCTACATAGAAATAATAAGATATAAATTGTTGTTTTCATATTAAAACCACATTAAATAGTTGCATAATAATAAGTTTTGTACAAATTCACATTAAATATAGTACTTCAACATTTATAAGATTACCGCTTGGTTTCCGTACCCATAACACCTATTTCATAGCGTCGGATCTATAATAGAGTCAAAAATTGCATCTTCCTCCTCATGATCAACTCATTGCGATATGATCCCTCAAACAGTTGTGTCTGTGCCTCTTGAAACTTTTCCTATAATGCACAAATAATTACAGTTGAAATTTAATAGAACATTATTTTTATATTACATAGTTAAGTACTAAACATGTCAATATTAATAAATTAAAATTTAAAATATGCATATATATACAATCATCGCTTTATCCTCATTCCTTCACTGATATGTGACGTCGCCATAATCGTCGGTTTGCTTTGATGCATGCGTGTAAGCAAATACATCCATCAGTGACACGATATGTCCGCGCGCTCTTTCCTATTGTAGATAATTTAAATATTTTAATTCTATATACCTATTTACAAAATTGATCAATATACAAATTAATAATTGTTTAGATCATAATTGATAAATTTGCCAAGTCATCACGAAGATGCTGGAAAAATTTGGATCCGCCACAATGTGTTACCGGGTTCTTGCTTCTATTTGTAGAGTTCCTCTCCGACTCTTCCTACAAATTTAAATTGAATAATATATTTATTAACTGTGAAATAATTAATGAGTTATTTGGTAGATCTACCTTGAACTCATCATTGTTCCACCACCTAACCCAAGAAACCCATATAGACGCGCCAATCTAGTTTGATTTATACCCGATTTTTTAAGCCCTAACGTTATTTCCTTGTAGTTCTTAACAATCTTTGAATTCCACTAGCGCTGGACTATGGAAACATCGTCCTCCTACAGATCCACTTCCCCCCATACAATGAGAATATATAACTAATTGTTCATTTATACTCAATCATATTGTAAACCAGTATTAACTTAAAAGAAAATCACGTCGGATGGTCTTCCTGATGGGATCAGTGATCTTACTCCACTTAGGCCAGCAATACGGCATCCTACTCATGTATGCTTGCTTCGAAATGCCAAGAACCAATCCTGATGATTCCAACTCGAATCTCCTGTGTTAAATATAAAACAGAGCTTCAAACAACTATATTGATCATGTACAATCTTTTTTTTTCTATGCTATTAATTTTAATACTTATGATCCATCAGCCTTAAGTTGCAAATATACAATTGGACGATCTAGTGGCCCTGAAGGACTACTGCTCTCACCTTTCGAGCGACAAGAGCTACGATGTCAAAAATCAGGCATATACATGTCACATATATTTACACACGCACACACATACATACATATAAACATATATCATCTTATTATATTGGGACATATGTATAATTCGTAATAATTACGATATGATGAATAATTAAAAACTGTGTATTATGTGTGATAGTTGCATGTGTATTTTTTGTGTCGTGTTGTGTACTATGTGAGTTGTGCACGTGAGTTTTTTTTGTGACTAAGTGTCTGTATTACATGTTGTGTGTTGCACATTTGATTAAAACTGATATTAATGAGAAAAATGTAACGTGGATAATTGCATAAATTACCAGAAATTATTCAATCCTCATTGTTTTCTGATTCAATCTGGTCTCGTGTTCTGTATCTTTTCTACACTCTCAAATGCTTCGACTAATACGTTTGCCTCATTATTTAAAGGTCTAAATTTAGTTAGGTCGTCGGTAATTGTTATTCAACATTTTCCTTGACATCTGCTTGATAGGCATGTTTGTCTAGAATATTCTTTCCATCGAATGTAAATCTGACTTTGGTTTTTTGTAACACCCCACATTCCTTAATGTCACCCGTATGAGGATTTCATTAAGAAAATTATGGAGCATTTTAAGTATAAAAACACAAATTATCACAGAGACTAAGATTTCACAAGACATAAAATAATAAATTTACAGCGGAAGAAGAAACTTTCATTTTTAAATAAAAAACCATCCTTGTTTCAATTCAATCAATTAGTTACAAAATGTCATATCTCAAAATCTCAATCAAAAACAACATAAGAGTAAAATAATGTTATCCCTAAATAGTCAAAAAGATACAACATAACCTTGGAAAGAGAACAGGAAGTGGTCCAACTTTTGCAGAAATCCACCACGACAAAGCAACAAAGAAATCCGAACTATACACTTTCCTCCTGTAATCCTGGGGGAAAGAAAAGAGAAAGGAAGAAAGGAAATGAGTCAGGCATAAAGCCTGATGAGCTACTGTGTAACCAGCCCGGCTACTAAGTTAAGTAAAACAGATAAATAGTGGTTTTAGTGTCATAAAAGTGTAGGTGTCTGTACTTATCTAAAGGTGAACAATAACTGATATGAACTAATAATAAGGACTGGCTATTCTTATAAAAAGACAATGATGTTAATAACAATAATAATTAGATCGGGAAGATTGACTGTTTTGCACTTCTATAGATTCACACAAAAACAAGTAATTAGGAAGGAATTTCTTAATGCTACCTATTGATCGGCTCTCTAACAGACACGAATAACCTGTGTCAGCTATGGTATTCGGAGATATTAGTCCTGAACCCATCAACTAAAAGACACCACCTTATCCACCGGTGTTACATCGTCTTATCTTCCCCAATCGGAATAATGCACGCTCATGGTTCCGCCGGAACACGCCCTTACCCACCTCTAAAATTTGAACCTCTTATAATCTTCAATCGGTAAAGTGTGCCCTGGTCTTTACCTAGTGCGAGACTTGTTTGATAACAGAAGGGTACTGATTGATATGAGTTACAGACACCGAACGGACAATAGATTGACACGAGCCCCCCGATAGGCTTGGCCCCCAAATTAACTAGGATTTTAAGAGTCCCCACATATATTTTACCAGTAGAATAGACATCCTATCTTATTAATCATACAGTCTTAACTTAGCAGGTTTAAATTCATTAATAAGCTTAATATAACCATAAAAAATAGCAGATTGACACAAGCCAACCCTAGGCATGGCCCCCAGGTTATTTTAAGAGTCCCCACATATTTTACTAGCATAGTGAACCTCTTAGCTTATCACTTAGAAAGGTTTAACGTAGCAGGATTAAGTTTATTAATAAGCTTAATATAATCATAAACAAACAACAGATTGACACAAGCCACCCCTAGCTTTGCCCCTAGGTTATTTTAAGAGTCACTACATATTTTACCAGCAGAATGGTCAACTAAGCTTATTAACTAGCAAGTTTAACTTAGTAGGTTTAAGTTTATTAATAAGCTTAATATAACCCTATGTTATATTCCTTGTTTGTAAATAACATTTCTTATTGAATGCAATTCTTTACACAACCTTTCCCCCAAGTTAGACAGATCCCTGCTTAGATGTTTTACAGATACAGATTACAAGTTACTTAATATCAAATTAAGTACAATTCATTTCAATTAACATGTTTTCCAAATTAACGTCAAATTAACATGCTTTCCAAATTAACGTCAAATGAACATGTTTTCCAAAATTAATTTCAAATGAACATATTTTCCTAATTACTGTCAAATGAACATAAATGAAAAATGAACATGTTAATTAATGTCAATTAAGATGTTTCTCAAATTAACATGAACATACCCTCTAAATTAATGTTAACGACAAAATAACATGAACATATTCTCTAAATTATTGTCAATGACAAATTAACATGTTTCTCAAATTAACATGAACATACTCTCTAAATAAATGTCAATGACAAATTAACATGTTTCTCAAATCAACACGAGCATACTCTCTGAATTAATGTCAATGAAAAATTAACATGTTTCTCCAATTAACATGAATATATTCTCAAAATTAATGTTAATGACAAATTAACATGTTTCTCAAATTAATATGAACATAAACTTCCTTTTATCCCATTTACAGCCCATATTTTACCAATTCCTAATATGCCTAAAATTTCCTTATTAATATTATTATAGATTATTCCAATTTTATGCAAACCTAATGACAAAGGCCTAGGCTCAGCGCAAAAAAAAGAAAAAAAAGGAGAAATGGATCTTAGCTCAAAAATGAACACAATGAATAATTAGGCATTACAAGACAATAAAATAAAACAATGACAGAGAAGGCGATAAGAAAGAAGAATGTACATATAAAAAATATGAAAAAGGAACAAGTAATTGACAGTAACTAAAATGAACAAGAACATGTAAAAGATGAAATTATAAACACTATAACTTTCAGATCCAATATATTTTATTGTTAAAATCCTTTTCATTTAGATAACTAATCAAAGTAACAACTATTATATCTATTTTAATATTAACTTAGAAGAAATCTGATAATCACAGTATTACTCACATAAAATTGTTGTAGATCTAGAAAAAGGTCTTTGATAAAGAAGTAGAATCATAATACTCTTTCAGATCTATAATTTGACAACACCCATACTTTTCCCCAACTTTATTTTTAAAACATTACTCGGTGGAGGCTAAGAATATGAAGAAAACAAGGTGTGAGGGAAGAGTGTGGGTTGGTAGCCTTTTTATAATAGAGTTAATGTCCAGGTTCATTGGATTTATTGTCTAGGTTCAAGGTATTTTACACATCAGTAATACATCAAAAAAAATATTCAGAAACGTTCAAAGCTGGGTCGACCCACCTTAGACCTGGGTCGACCCATGTGTCGATCCCTGGGTCATCCCGTGTGACGATCCATGGGTCGACCCATGTGTCGACCCAGTTAAGGGATAGGTGACCTATTTACCATTGCTTTATTTTCTATTTATTAATTTAATTCTCTAATTTAATTTCAAATTTTGATTGATCGTAACTTGTTCATTTCTTGTCTAACTTACGAAAACCAAAAGTCTAGCTGAATAAGAATTTCGTAATGAATGCAAAGGTGAATTCATTTTGCTCAATTCACAATATTTTTCTAATTAATATTTATTTTATCATTTTATTCCTCAATTAACTAATCCATTAATTAATTATTGTTTGTTAAAAATTCGGATTGTTACATTCTCCCCTCCTTAAAAGATTTCTTCCCCGAAATCCCCAAGGCTTGAAGAATGTTATGAATGCTAACATCCATCTACTCAACCATCATCCACTGGAATCCATTGTCCTTAGTATTTATAATGCTTTGTATGAACATATGCAAATGTGTCGTGTATACATCCCTAAGCTAATGTGAAAATCAGGCAGTATACCGATTCAGTTGACCACCTTAATGCAATTCATGTCTGTGCCATGTACCTAATATGTATGCAAAAGAATCCTAATGATACAAATAAAATTCTGTATGTGTGCAATAACCATTCAACAAAATGCAACATCCAAGTGATGATTCAACCATTTTTTCATCCATAGTGAAAATAAGTTAAAATGCGCACACATCCATATGCAATATGCAAGTGTTTGAGCTGATCCCTAATCTAGTGCCAAGTGTGTGTATATGCATCCGCTACATCCACTAGCAAACACTTGCATCCACTTGAAACCATCAAACATAACATGTCTCAAACACATGTTTTCATATCGTATCATCTATAAATTCAAATACTAAGATCTCCACTTCCAAAGGATATACTAGAAGGAAGTCCCTAATAAAAGGAAGAAGCTACTGATAGAATATCAAAGAGGAAATAATTGTCAAAAGAATTAGAGTAAGAAACTTTAACCCCTTGGTGTAGTTCTATCATCTCATTCATCTTAGTTACCTCAAGGAGAAACTCTCTAGTGAACTAATCCAAAAGATTACCTTAATCTTACAAGTAAAGTCATACTTTTCCTCTTTTCTCATCTTATGTTCCTTGGTTTGTTCCATTTATACTCTCCAACCCTATAAAGACTTACCTACTGCCCCATTATATATATATAATTAATTTTCCAAAACCTTATTTGAGAAATCTTAATGAGGCAAAATTTTAATTACAAAAATTTCTTTTTGAAATATATGCATATGGTTGCTTTTATGAAATTCATAAAATGCAAACTTTATATCAAAAAATACATTTGTCTTTCAAAATTCCTATTTCTTGAAACTTTATATATATATGGAGTTTCGACTCAAAGTGGCTCTAGAAATTTCCATAAAACAACCCCTTGTTCCCTTGTCGAGGAACACGATTACCCGTTTGAAATGCCTATATTTCTTGGGTATACAAAATATTCTCATTAATGTTACATGAACTTTTAAACTTATAAAAAGCTAAAAATTGTTAACTACCGTTTGACATATTTTCCTTGTCTTAAAGCCCAATTCTTAGTAAGGCAACAACTAACCAACAACTTATGGTAACTGAAAATTTAGACTTCTGACATAGTAGCCAATGGTCCTTCTCTAACAACAAACCCATGGTGATTACTCCGAGATAACTACTCTTACAGGTTTTCTAACTGATGTTACTTTAATAGAATTGGTACCCAAGCATTAATCTGAAAATGGCTTTCCCATTCTGTCTTAGACCAACATGACACCAACACAGACTTTACCAGTTATCCTATTACACAAGTCAATAGCTAGGCTTACGTACAAACTAGCCAAAAAGGAAAGGTTACTAGTTCTTACTTAGTTTTTTTTCGAAAACCTTTCCATTACAACTGAAGTCTAACTACTTCCTTAAAATATATGCGGAAGGCTCCAACATAAGGGTCACACTATTCATTTCAAAAGTAGGGTTTTGGGAGTAAAATATTCTAATCCAACTATTAAACTCAATTCTCACTTACACCATATGCTTTATTAAACTGCTACAGGTTTAGCATTGTCACAAATACAGATCCAAAAATCAATCCCTCTCCTAGAGATAATCTTTCAATATATTATTATATTCGGAATATCTATAGCACAAAGAGAACTGAATCGATACTGCCTACGGATGCACTAAGAAAAATAGGAATATCAACAAAACTAACCGTTTGGGTCGCAAGAAGTCACAAAAATTATTCCATCGTATGACTTAGCCCAACCATCTCTTTCTTTTAGTCAAAATAGCCCCCCCAGAAATATAACAGATATTAGGCCCGTAACTTTTCCATATAAGTCCATATGTCATATTAAAGCCTACGCCATATTTTAGGCTTGTAATTTACCCACTCATTGTAAATCAATATGTCATATGAGGCCTAATCATGGAAAACTAAACCATACCGAAAATGACCCAAAACATCAAGATTTTAGTTTCAGCCCTGACTTACTAGGTAAACAGATAATTAAGCCAATCCCTACGGGGTTCAAAAACTACTAATGGGCCTAAGTGCAAAATAGTCAACTGGTGCTATGTTACACCCTCGAGGATTTATTATATCTATAAAGAACTGCTTCATTAAGCATATAATATAGATGTTGCACATGACTCAACTCATTTGATACCACGAGGAAACGACCCGAACTCCCCCGGTCTCCGAAGAGAAGGGAAAGCGCGGATAGTTCGAGAACAAGCCACAAAATAGAACGCAGACGGAAGAACATTTCATTGTATATTACAACAATGCATCAGATTACAAGAATATACAGAGTATAAATGAATATTACACAGATATATCAGAGATTTAAATTACATTTAAATACATAGCAGCGGAAAATAATACAATACACAAATAGAAGAGATATACGGATACAAAGCTTTCCGGATATCATTCCAGCTGTAAACCAGGATCCTGTGAATATAAATCTGCAAAACCAAAACTACTAGCTGCCCGTGTCGAAAATAAGGGCACCCAGAGTTTAGGTTAAAACAATAAACTCCAGGTCAGTCATGTGACTGGTGTGAGAACTAAAACAGTTGTAATCTTCATTTTAAAGTTAGGTAAATCAAGGGACCACGCCGTATAACACGGAACAGGTTTCCTCCCAAGAATACCAGTGCATAAAACAAACAGCGCAATGCTAAATAAAGAAAAATGAAGCTGTTATAAGACCCAGTTCCCATCACACAATGCAACGCAAGCCGGAGGATAGGGTTTTTTACCTTATAATAGCCAAGAATGCTTGATGCGTTTAAAAGAAATCATTTGATACTATTATAAGCGTATAGTGTATAAAACAACTTCAAATCATAAGTATCAATCATAGGCGGCATGAATGCCCCATACCACTATGTCGCCATATATAGGTTATACAATCAAAATCGCAAAGTCACGTATTTGGAAATTGGGTTTCCATCTATGAACCGAGGCAAAAGATAGTCCTCAACCGATTCGAGACGCTCTAGCCCGCCCCTCTGGCAAGTACTCAGTCAAGCCTTTGGATCGTCAGGGCCAGTCCACCGATGTGGATTAAAATGCCTGAACATGCGTTTCCCCGCCCTTTGGGGCGTAAATGAGCCAACGAATGACTCCATCGGACCCGGATCGTCCGATCAAACCGAGGCGCCTCGCAACAGCAACAACCACATAGGTGAAAAGTATATAAATGTCAGGGCTGGTAGGTCACTGACACCACCCTAGCTAGAAGGAAACGCATGCCCTCCCTAATGTCCTCTCTTGTTTCTGGTTCACAACCGGGGTGTGAGGCTCGCGAATTCACGTTACACAAAGCTATGCCACACAGGCGGTGCTTTAATCATCAACCACAAGACTTTGCTTTTCAACAGAAGCCTTGATCATTTGCCACTAAGGCATGCCACACAGGTAATTCACTCTATGCATTTGATATCCATCAGTATATAACCCCTGAGCTCGTACGTCTCAGAGAAGGGCGTTAAGCAAGAGAATAAATTCTCCGCCGCCAAACAGATATATATTGAATAACGAAGTAAAAATTCGATTTTTATATATTGAATAGCAAAGTAAAAATTGGATTTTTATATATTGAATAGCAAAGTAAAAATTCGATTTTTATATATTGAATAGCGAAGTAAAAATTCGATTTTTATATATTGAATAGCGAAGTAAATATTCGATTTTTATATATTGAATAGCAAAGTAAAAATTCGATTTTTATATATTGAATAGCGAAGTAAAAATTCGATTTTTATATATTGAATAGCAAAGTAAAAATTCGATTTTTATATATTGAATAACAAAGTAAAAATTCGATTTTTATATATTGGATAGCGAAGTAAAAATTCGATTTTTATATATTGAATAGCAAAGTAAAAATTCGATTTTTATATATTGAATAGCAAAGTAAAAATTCGATTTTTATATATTGAATAGCAAAGTAAAAATTCGATTTTTATATATTGAATAGCAAAAATAAAAATTCGATTTTCCTTTATTGAATAACGAAGTAAAAATTCGATTTTTATATATGTAGAGAATACGGGCAAGGAAAGTGACAAGAAGCAAGAACGACGAAGATTTCTACCTAAGAAGAGTCGTGGCGTTGGATTAGCAATTCAGTGAGAATTTCTCACTCTTTAATTTAATTTTCTAGTTATATATATATACTAGGATGCAGACGGTGTTTAGTAGCACCCGACACCCGTCGTCCACAGACCATGGACGGCTTGTATGCTTGGTTGTTTGATTTTGATGTGTAGTTGATTGTGTGATGTGATGTGAAACGAAATAAAATATTTATATAGTGGAAAATATTTTATAGTTAAAAATAGAATTTTTAACGTGTATATGAAACGAAATAAATATAAACAAATCGAACGATTTGTTTATATACACACATTTGACTGATATTGATTGGGACGATAAAATTTTACACATCGCCCAACTGCACAAATAAAATCTGTGTTTGATTGTTTGAAAACCCACACGGGTATTGGGATGATATTTGACGTACACTAATCCCGATTGTTTAGTTGTATGTCGATCGATTGATCGACAGACTGTTATAAGCGTTGAATATTTATATTTGGTGCTTATACAGTGTAGAATGCACTTTGGATGATGGTTGATTATTCATCGTTGTTATTGTATACATGTGTTGTAGAAAATCCATATAATTAACATTATATGGTTATTGATTAGGCCTCATTCCAGTTTCGAAAAAGAAATATTTAAAATAAAAATATTTAAAATAAAAATATTTGAAATAAAAATATTTGAAATAGAAATATTTGAAATAGAATATTTGAAAATAGAAACATATGAAGCCGTGTTGGTTAGATTGACGCCATTTTGACGTGAACGATATTTATATCGATTTTATTCATTCTTCAATGAATATTGAATAGATTTGAAATTGAATAGATTTGAAATTCGAACTATATTGAAATGAATTGAAATTCGAATTATATTTAAAGTGAATTGAAATTCGAATTAAACTGAATTGATTTGAAATTCGAAATACACTGAAAGGATTTGAAATTCGAATAGAAATGAATTCGAATTGAATTTGAATAGAAATGAATTCGAATTGAAATTTAATAGAATTGAATACGAAGCGAAATTTAATTGAAAACGAATCGAAATTGAATTAAAAATCGATTTGAATTGGAATCAATTTGAAATGAATTTAAAACGAATTTATATTGGAATATTCAATTTTGATTTGAAATTGAATATGAAGTTGAAACCGTTTTGAAAACGAATTTAAAATGATTTATAAAGCACGTTTTGAATTGAAATCGACGAAGTATATATTATATATATTATATAATGGCCTGAATAGAGCGCGCCGCGCCGCGGTAGTTCGCGAATTTCGACCATTGACTTCGAACGGATATTACGGGAGATCCGACCGTCGAATTCTCCTAAAACTGGAACCGTTGGGTTCGTATCGAAAAGAGCTTTCTAACGAATATTAGAAATTAGAAATCTAACGGTTAGATTTGGAATTATGTCCAAATCAAATTTGAAAAAGGTCGCTGTAAGTGTAGTTCGATGGCCGTTGATGGAAATCGACTGTACGGGCCTTGATAAAATTATTAAAAATAGTAATAATTTGTGTAAAATCATAAGAAATGATTTGGAAAAAATTGGGATGAAAAACTCCATATTTGAAAAGATAAAAATAGATTTTTATCGAAATTAACTAGTTTTGAACTAGAATTATAATTCTATTTATTTTTAAATAAATAAATTGAATTTGAAATGGTTTTGAAAATAACCAGAATTTCCAATGATTGCGTTGGAATGGATTTGAATCGAAATTGTCTTCGGAATATTTCGATGTTGGATTTCGTGATTATACAGATGTTGTTATGGAAATTTGAAAGATATAGATATATATATCGTTATCTCCAATACGATATCGGTTGGTCGTAGAATTTGATATTGAATATAAGCCGATATATTTTCTGTTCAGAGCCTAGTATTTAATATCAAATGTGATTTGGGTTTTTTGTAAATGGTGTCTTGACTAGCACTGTTCTTGAACCCAGTTGAGAAAAGATTAAATCTTTTTATTTAGATTTAATGAAGTGTACCACTTAAATAATATTTAACTGGAATTGAATTGATTTTGATTTTTGGGTTTATCGTGGACAGTGTTTTAAATAACACTCGTTCTTTAACCCGATAATTAATGGAATGTGACTTTGGGTTTATCGTGAACTGTGTTTTAAATGACACTGATTCTTTAACCCAGTTAACGATTAAAACTAAGTGGAGTTTTAATGAATCTTTAATTAGATTAAAAAGGTGTTAAAATGGAGTATCACCAGTTTTGCTCTAGGCGTTAGTTAAATCTTTAATTAGATTTGAACGTGAAATGGTAATTGAATTTACCGATAACACCGTGGTGTTAGATATGAAGTATAACCAGTTTTACTTCATGGGATGAATAGGTTGGGATAAGGAAATTAAAACAAATGATTACTTCGGTAAGGTTCGCTAATCCCGACTAGTTTGAATTGATATTCAAAAATAGATTAAAGAATAAATTTAAAGGATTTATCTTTGATAAAATTAATGGGAACCTTTCAATATGAATGTGAAATTTAGAAACTAACTGTCGGTTAGCTAAGCAGGATGGTTTTCTGGATATTGATCTGATGTTGGTTTCGGCCTTCGGGGTTAATATTTGGGGAATTATTCTCTTGATTAATTTACGGTTAGTGACTGATGAATTGGAATGAGGCGTATGTTGTGTTTGTGTAACACTTATTTAAAATATACGCGAGTTATTCGGAAATACTGTAACGACCCGTATTCTACACATCATAGGATTGTAGAATATTTATTTCTTTCCCATATGAAGTCGTATGGTCATGTAACTTTGGGAAGCATCTATTAGAGTCATTTCCCATGTTCATGATTTTTGTCGATTTTTAAATGACCATTTTACCCTTAGTTAGTACTGTTTTGGCCATAACTTTTGATTGGAAAGGAATTTTTACCTGAAACCACTTCCATTGGATTCGTTTGATGGTTTACCTTTCCGTAGAGTGGTCATAATAGCCAAACGGACTTACCGTTTGGGAGATATGGCTGAAATAAGGTTTAGAGGGTGAAAAACTGCTTAACCGGGCCAAATCGGGTGATTAGTGAGTAGGCCCATAACCCATTTCGGGATTAGGGTTATGGGGAGGCTGAAATGAGATAGAGCATGATTCCATTTCAGTTTTCTAGCCTCCACTTATCACCAAGGAACCCTAAAAATGGCCTCCAACCTCCAAATCACCTCCAAATCATCTTTTGGTCAAGGATTAAGCTTAGCAACATCTAATCAAGGGAGATCTACACCAAATCAACATTGGAGCTGTTGTTTAGCATAGAGATTCACATCAAATCCGAGATTTATTTCAGATCTTAGTTTATTTGTGGCTAAGGTGAGTGATTTGCATAGTTTTGCACTAATTATGGCTAATTAGGGGTGATTAGTGTTAATTAGCGAATCTAAACATGATAAAATTCGGGAAAAATGTTCATAAATTCTTAAATGAAGTTTTAGACCTCTGATATGAATTTGGGTTAATTTGGTTAAGTTTTGCTAATCCTATCATCAGTTTCACCTAAACATGCTTAAGGGGAAATATGAGGTTTTGGGTATGTTTGATCCATTTTAACCTATCATGTTGATGTTTTGATGTTTGTGGTTGATTATGCATGTTGCTATGACTGTATGAAATGCTTTGTGATTGATTTCAATAGTTAGAATGGTCGAAAACGTCGTCGAATGGCGTAAACACTTGCTGGAACAGTTTCAGAAAATAGTGCAGGGTTCGGATCGGATCGGATATGGGGCTCGGATCGGATATGTTGAACTGAGCAAGGAATTCGATCGGATCGGAACCCAACACTTGGGAAAAATTGCAAAAAGGAAGGCCACGCTAGCTGACTGGGATCGGATCGGATTAGGGAGTAGGGATCGGAGCGGATAGAGGAGGATGGATCGGATTGAAGTACGTAAAGGATGAGGAGGCGGATCGGAGCGGAAGCATGAACTGGAGGGGAAGTGACACCCGACCCGAACTGATGGAGTGGCACCCGACCCGAACCGGACCAGAAGAAGACCCGACCCGAACAGATGGGGGATACCCGACCCGAACCGCACCAGAAGAAGACCCGACCCGAACAGATGGGGGATACCCGACCCGAACCGATGGCTTGAGGAGAAACCCAACCCGACCCAGTATTGACCAATAACCCGAGATGCAAAGGTAGTCCAATATGGGAAGTTAGAGCTCAGGATCCAGTTGGGAACCGATGAGTTCACTTCATGGTTGGACTTTGCTGCGGGACATGTGCTAAGGAGTTGTCGACGTTCATAACTTCGATTCACCACTAAAAAGGAAGGATGGCTACTTATCAGTGCAGTAGGGTCATTATGACCTGAGGGGCAAGGTGATGGTAGCAAGACTACGTTATCAGTGCAGCAGGGTCATTATGACCTGAGGGGCAAGGTGATGCGTAGTAAGACTATGAGCCAGCGCAGATAGGGTGAATAACTCCATGGGGCAAGTGGACATAGTAAGGATTGGTAAGGCTATGAGCCAGTGCAGTGGGGTTCTTGTGACTCCATGGGGCAAAGTGGACATAGCAAAGGATTAGTGGCTACGTTATCAGTGCAGTGAAGCCATTTATGACTTCATGGGGCAGAGTGATCGTAGCAAGGTATGTTGGGTGATCGAAGTGGTGAATATCGTATGCTTTACGCACTGAGTGAGAGATGTGAGGATGGATGCCATGTTTGATTGTTTGCCATCCCTATGACATGCACACCTCCCCCACCTCCGTATCTTTACACTATTTGATATGGTACCTTAGAGTGTTGTACAGTATGTAGTGCTAACTCTTTGGTTGCAGGTCCAGGTTCAGGTATGTTTTAGTCTACCTGTTATTGTTCACTTTAGATGCTTATCGCTCATACCAGGCTTTATGTCTGACCCAGAGTTTTATGTTTCCTCTTATTACTCTGGGTGCTCACACGAGCAGACTAGAGATAGGTTAGCTGGTGATGCGCGAGTAGCTGATTCGGAGGCGGGCAGGAGGCTTCCACGTATGATATATATATATATATATATATATACACACACACACATTCTCCCTGTGTCGTTGGTGGTCGCTACTTGGGCATTAGTAGTGTACCTCCTTTATCTTTCTTTTGCTTTGAGACAGTTTGAAAGTTGTAATAATCTGTATTTTGGATTTCCGCTGCTATGATGTTTAGTTCTGATTTTCAGCTTATGCACTGTCTCTCCTGTTTTATGTCAAGTATGTTATTATTATATTTTGTTCTATGCGCTGTGAGACATTCTACAGGTTCTTTGTATGTTCATTTCCTTCTTCCTTTTCCTTCTGACGACCCGTTCCGTGCTAACTGGACATGTGTACAGCGCACTTTTGGAGTAAATGTCGGTTGGTGCGGGGCGGACCGTCACACTTGGTATCAGAGCTCTAGGTTGCGTAGTTAACCTACGGAAAGACACTAGGGAGAGATAGTACGTATAAGAGAGTGCGTATTTGTGATTACTTTGGTTTTCAAAAGCTATGTATATATATACTATTAGTAGTATAAGAATGAAGTCGCACTACACTAGCACCACTATGGGATCGTTAATCGTTTCCCTTTTTCAGATTGACGATGTGCTGAGACACGAGGGGTGCTGGTAGAGGGACCAACCAAGGGAATGCCGCTGATATGAGGGCGATATTTACTAACCTCATGAGAGACATGCTTAGAGAAGTGCAAGGGGCAGTTCCCAATCCCGGAGTTGGTGTTGGCCCAGTAGTGCAGGCGCCTAGGGTCGATTTCGCCAAGTTGTGCAAGGATTACACTAACCTTGGTGGGAAGACGTTCCACGGAACGGAGTCAGCCACAAATGTTCAAGATTGGATGGATAGTTGTGATCGTATCTTTGATGACTTGGGTCTTGAGGATGCGATGAAGACAAGTCTAGCGTCTCGTCAGCTGCAAGGGCGAGTGATGAATTGGTGGAATGCTATTAGAACAGCTACTCAAGAGGACCAGGTTACTTGGGATCAGTTCAAGGCTCGCTTTAGCGAGAAGTTCATTCCAGCTGTCCAGAAGTCAGTATTGTTTAAGAGGTTCTTGGAACTCAAGCAGAACGGAAGGGCAGTTTCTGATTATATTGCTGTGTTCGACACTTTGTCGACGTATGGACTGTCTCTCATCGATACTCCTGAGAAGAAGAATGAGAAGTTTATTACTGGTTTGGATGGATACTTGGGGGAAAGGCTTATCAACCACATCGATGAGACTTTTGAATCGATCGTGGGGAAAGCTTTGAGATCAGAGAGCCTTTACCCTAAGTCAAAGACTGAGGCTGCATCTGCAGAAGGGCCAAAGCCGCAAGCAGGCGGTGGAGGCAAGAATAACTCTCAGAATAAGAGGAAGCAGGACCAATCTACGGGTGGCCAGAAAAAGAGCAAGAAGGATGTTGAGTGCTTCAGTTGTGGAAAGAAAGGCCATTATGCTAAAGAATGTCGGGCTAAGCCAGCGGAAAGGAAGTGCTACAACTGTGGTCAAGTGGGACATCAGAAGGATAAGTGTCCGCAACCTCTTAAGGAGAAGCAGATTGTGAAAGCATATGCTATTGATGTTGTTCCTTCTTCGTTGATTGCCCCAACTGCGGCGGAGAAAGGAAAGAATGTTGTTATTCAAGGTATGCTTTCTATTTATGATGTACCAGTTCGAGTTTTGTTTGATACTGGGGCTTCCCGTTCCTTCATATCTAGTGACCTGGTAGATAGGTTGGGACTGGAACCCGAGATAGTCGATAGACCATTGGTTGTGACGAACCCGATTGGTGGTTCGACTAGCCTTAGTATGATTTGCAGGAATTTGGTCTTATCGAGTCATGGATGTATGTTTGTATGTGATTGCTTTCTTTTGGGCTTTACTGGGTATGGAATTATATTGGGAGTCGATTGGCTCCAAAGATACGGGGTGGTGGTAGACTGTGAGGGCTTTTTGGTGACAGTGAGGGCGGATGATGGGAGGAGGGTAGTGTTTGGTAGTCTACCTAGTGATGGGGTTATGGCTAGTTTTGTAAATTCCCTCGACATCTCGCAGGATGAGTTGTCAGATGTGCTCATGGTTGGCCAGTATCCGGACGTCTTCGAGGAGGTGACCGGGCTTCCACCACACCGAGAGATTGAGTTCCGTATTGATTTAGTGAAAGATGCCAGACCTATAGTGATGCCACTTCGTCGTATGGCACCAAGGGAGCAGCGAGAGCTCTAGGTGCAAGTCAGCAATCTTTTGAAGAAGGGATTTATTAGAAGGAGTGTCTACGAGTGGGGAGCACCAGTTGTGTTTGCCACTAAGGCAGATGGTTCCCTTCATTTGTGTGTGGACTATCGCGAGTTGAATAAGGTAACGAGGAAGAATAAGTATCCTCTACCACGGATAGATGATTTGTTTGATCAACTGGAAGGAGCAAGAGTGTTCTCCCAGTTGGACCTCGCGACAGGATTTCATTAGCTTCGAGTAGCAGATGAGAGTGTTCCAAAAACGGCATTTAGGACGCCGTCTGGATTTTATGAGTGGTTGGTCATGCCGTTTGGGTTGACCAATGCACCAGCCTATTTTGTAGATCTCATGAATCGAGTATTCAGAGATCAGTTGAATAAGTTTGTTCCTGTGTTCATGGATGATATCCTTGTTTATTCAAGGACAGAGGAGGAACACAAGGGACACTTGAGGATAGTGATGGAGGTGTTGAGGAAACACCAATTGAAAGCGAAATTCTCAAAGTGTCATTTTTGGAGAAGGGAAGTGAGATTCTTGGGTCATGTTGTTTCAGAGAGTGGTATTGCCGTGGACCCTGCGAAGGTGGCTACGGTACAGGATCGGCCTACGCCCAAGAATGCGACAGACGTAAGAAATTTCTTGGGATTAGCTGGATATTATCGTAAGTTTATCCAGGACTTCTCCAAGATAGCAGCACCGTTGACTCAGTTGACTAAGAAGAATCAGTCCTTCGTCTGGGACGAAGTGTGTGAGGATACCTTCAAGAGTCTAAAGGAGAAGTTGACGCGTGCGCCAGTGTTAGTTATTCCTAAAGGGAGTGAAGAGATGATGGTATACACGGATGCTTGTGGTACCGGACTGGGGGCAGTATTGATGCAAGAAGGTAGGGTTGTAGCTTATGCTAGTCGACAGCTAAAGCCGCATGAGAAGAAGTATCCTACCCATGATTTGGAATTGGCAGCGATTGTATTTGCGCTGAAGATGTGGAGACACTATCTCTTGGGAGAAAGATTTGAGTTGTTTACCGATCATAAATCGTTAAAGTATCTCTTCTCTCAGAAAGATCTGAATCTCCGTCAGCAGAGATGGTTAGAGTTCTTGGCTTCGTATGATTTTGATATCGCATACACACCTGGGAAAGGTAATGCGGTAGCCGATGCCTTGAGCAGGAGACATGCCAGCTTAGGGGCAATGTTTCTTGAGTGGAAGCAACTGGAGTATATCGCGGGGTTTGATTTTAGACCAAGGTGCGAATTGGATCCAGTTATGCTAGCTAGTTTGACGATCAGACCCACTTTGATAGAGCGGATTGGTTCCAGCCAGAGAAACGATCCTAATCTATTGGAAATCATCTCCAAGTTAGAGATGAACTTGACGGTGAGGAGATGAATGTGTATGGGCTTGATCGAGATGGATGGCTTAGAAGGAATGGAAGGCTAGTTGTGCCCAACGTGAATAGATTGAGAGATGAAGTGCTTAGAGAATGTCATCACTCAAAACTGACTATACATCCCGGTGGTAATAAGATGTATCGAGACATGAGACAGACTTACTACTGGGAAGGGATGAAAAGAGACGTTGGGAAGTTTATATCCAAATGCATGAATTGTCAGCTAGTTAAAGCCGAGCAAAAGAAGCCTAGTGGGTTATTGCAACCATTAGAAATTCACGAATGGAAATGGGAGCAAGTCTCGATGGATTTCATCGATGGTTTACCAAGGACTAGATCGGGATATGATAGCATTTGGGTAATTGTGGATCGATTGACTAAGAGCGCAAGATTTATACCAGTCAAATCGACCAGAACGGCAGCCAAGTTGGCAGAATTGTATATGAAGTGGGTAGTGAGATTTCATGGAGTACCCAAAAGCATTGTGAGTGACCGAGACCCGTTGTTCACTAGTGGGTTTTGGAAGAGCTTACAAGAGGCTCTAGAGTCAGGATTACATCTCAGTACCGCATACCATCCTCAGACCGACGGTCAGACGGAGAGGATGAATCGTATATTGGAAGATGTCTTGAGAGCTTGTATATTGGATTTTGGTGGATCATGGGATGACCATTTGCATCTACTAGAGTTTGCATATAATAATAGCTACCAATCCAGTATCGGTATGGCTCCATATGAAGCTTTGTATGGAAGACCGTGCAACTCACCATCATGTTGGATAGAGACTGGCGAGAAGTTTGTGCTTGGACCAGATGTGGTGAGAGAAACTTCCGATAAGATCAAGATCATTCAGCAACGAATGAAAGCTGCCCAAGATAGGCAGAAGAGTTATGCTGATAAAAGGAGAAGAGACTTGAAATTCTCCATTGGTGACTTGGTGTTTGTCAAGATCTCTCCGTTGAAGAGAGTGATACGATTTGGCAGGAGAGGCAAGTTGGCACCAAGATTTGTTGGCCCATTCCCTGTTCTTGAACTAGTCGGGAATTTGGCATATAGAGTTGGCTTACCAGAGAAAATGGCGGGAGTTCACAATGTATTTCATGTTTCCCAACTAAGAAAGTTCGTTCACGACTCAGATATGACTATTTCACCTGATCAGTTAGAGGACTTCGAAGTAGAACCCGAGGCGGTTGGGAACCGCAAGCCGATTCGTATTGTGGGGCACGATACGAAGCAACTTCGAAGGAAGGCGGTGAAGCTAGTCAAGGTTCAGTGGGGCGAGGACGAGAATGATTGTACTTGGGAGACAGAGGAGAGCATTAGGAAGGCATATCCAGAACTCTTTGCCTAGTAAGATTTACTTTGCGATTTAGTTATTCTGCATGCTAGGATAGACTTATTTTACTTGTTTTGCATGTTTGATGATTGTTTTATGATTGATAGCCATGCGGGACCTTTGTGTGTGTTTTGATTTGGGAATTTCGGGGGCGAAATTTCTTAAGGGGGGAAGAGTGTAACGACCCGTATTCTACACATCATAGGATTGTAGAATATTTATTTCTTTCCCATATGAAGTCGTATGGTCATGTAACTTTGGGAAGCATCTATTAGAGTCATTTCCCATGTTCATGATTTTTGTCGATTTTTAAATGACCATTTTGCCCTTAGTTAGTAATGTTTTGGCCATAACTTTTGATTCGAAAGGAATTTTTACCTGAAACCACTTCCATTGGATTCGTTTGATGGTTTACCTTTCCGTAGAGTGGTCATAATAGCCAAACGGACTTACCGTTTGGGAGATATGGCTGAAATAAGGGTTAGAGGGTGAAAAACTGCTTAACCGGGCCAAATCGGGTGATTAGTGAGTAGGCCCATAACCCATTTCGGGATTAGGGTTATGGGGAGGCTGAAATGAGATGGAGCATGATTCCATTTCAGTTTTCTAGCCTCCACTTATCACCAAGGAACCCTAAAAATGGCCTCCAACCTCTAAATCACCTCCAAATCATCTTTTGGTCAAGGATTAAGCTTAGCAACATCTAATCAAGGGAGATCTACACCAAATCAACATTGGAGCTGTTGTTTAGCATAGAGATTCACATCAAATCCGAGATTTATTTCAGATCTTAGTTTATTTGTGGCTAAGGTGAGTGATTTGCATAGTTTTGCACTAATTATGGCTAATTAGGGGTGATTAGTGTTAATTAGCGAATCTAAACATGATAAAATTCGGGAAAAATGTTCATAAATTCTTAAATGAAGTTTTAGACCTCTGATATGAATTTGGGTTAATTTGGTTAAGTTTTGCTAATCCTATCATCAGTTTCACCTAAACATGCTTAAGGGGAAATATGGGGTTTTGGGTATGTTTGATCCATTTTAACCTATCATGTTGATGTTTTGATGTTTGTGGTTGATTATGCATGTTGCTATGACTGTATGAAATGCTTTGTGATTGATTTCAATAGTTAGAATGGTCGAAAACGTCGTCGAATGGCGTAAACACTTGCTGGAACAGTTTCAGAAAATAGTGCAGGGTTCGGATCAGATCGGATATGGGGCTCGGATCGGATATGTTGAGCTGAGCAAAGAATTCGATCGGATCGGAACCCAACACTTGGGAAAAATTGCAAAAAGGAAGGCCACGCTAGCTGATTGGGATCGGATCGGATTAGGGAGTAGGGATCGGAGCGGATAGAGGAGGATGGATCGGATCGAAGTACGTAAAGGATGAGGAGGCGGATCGGAGCGGAAGCATGAACTTGAGGGGAAGTGACACCCAACCCGAACCGAGGAGAAACGCCCGACCCGAACTGATGGAGTGGCACCCGACCCGAACCGGACCAGAAGAAGACCCGACCCGAACCGCACCAGAAGAAGACCCGACCCGAACAGATGGGGGATACCCGACCCGAACCGCACCAGAAGAAGACCCGACCCGAACAGATGGGGGATACCCGACCCGAATCGATGGCTTGAGGAGAAACCCGACCCGACCCAGTATTGACCAATAACCCGAGATGCAAAGGTAGTCCAATATGGGAAGTTAGAGCTCAGGATCCAGTTGGGAACCGATGAGTTCACTTCATGGTTGGACTTTGCTGCGGGACATGTGCTAAGGAGTTGTCGACGTTCATAACTTCGATTCACCACTAAAAAGGAAGGATGGCTACTTATCAGTGCAGTAGGGTCATTATGACCTGAGGGGCAAGGTGATGGTAGCAAGACTACGTTATCAGTGCAGCAGGGTCATTATGACCTGAGGGGCAAGGTGATGCGTAGTAAGACTATGAGCCAGCGCAGATAGGGTGAATAACTCCATGGGGCAAGTGGACATAGTAAGGATTGGTAAGGCTATGAGCCAGTGCAGTGGGGTTCTTGTGACTCCATGGGGCAAAGTGGACATAGCAAAGGATTAGTGGTTACGTTATCAGTGCAGTGAAGCCATTTATGACTTCATGGGGCAGAGTGATCGTAGCAAGGTATGTTGGGTGATCGAAGTGGTGAATATCGTATGCTTTACGCACTGAGTGAGAGATGTGAGGATGGATGCCATGTTTGATTGTTTGCCATCCCTATGACATGCACACCTCCCCCACCTCCGTATCTTTACACTATTTGATATGGTACCTTAGAGTGTTGTACAGTATGTAGTGCTAACTCTTTGGTTGCAGGTCCAGGTTCAGGTATGTTTTAGTCTACCTGTTATTGTTCACTTTAGATGCTTATCGCTCATACCAGGCTTTATGTCTGACCCAGAGTTTTATGTTTCCTCTTATTACTCTGGGTGCTCACACGAGCAGACTAGAGATAGGTTAGCTGGTGATGCGCGAGTAGCTGATTCGGAGGCGGGCAGGAGGCTTCCACGTATGATATATATATATACACATTCTCCCTGTGTCGTTGGTGGTCGCTACTTGGGCATTAGTAGTGTACCTCCTTTATCTTTCTTTTGCTTTGAGACAGTTTGAAAGTTGTAATAAGCTGTATTTTGGATTTCCGCTGCTATGATGTTTAGTTCTGATTTTCAGCTTTTGCACTGTCTCTCCTGTTTTATGTCAAGTATGTTATTATTATATTTTGTTCTATGCGCTGTGAGACATTCTACAGGTTCTTTGTATGTTCATTTCCTTCTTCCTTTTCCTTCTGACGACCCGTTCCGTGCTAACTGAACATGTGTACAGCGCACTTTTGGAGTAAATGTCGGTTGGTGCGGGGCGTACCGTCACAAAGACAGGGTTTATCCCATTCTGAATAACTGATACGACGATAAGTCGAAGATGAAGATGGTGGTTGAAGACCAGAAGTCTTCACGTCGTTTGGGTAATTACTGATGATCTTGATTGGGCTGTACACCCAAGAAGATGGAAACAGTTGGTGATCGTCCAGACGTACTTGGAGATCGATGGATAGGCAGGGTACTAGGTGCCTCCAGTTTCGTTCAGACCCAGAACGGACTTGTAAATGGACTGTGTGTCTGACATTGGATCCGCCTTTAACATCATGAAGATTTCACCTTTCTTGAATTAAAAACCGAGTCTTTTCGCATACATAAAATCTATTCTTTACTGACATTAAAATGTATATTTTTATAAACATCAACAAATAAACTCACTTGAGTTATGAAAATCACATTTTCACAAGTTCATTTTCATATAATATAAACTGAAAATATATGTAAATAAAATAAACAACGTACTTCAATCGATTTGGGGGAAGAAATCGGAAGGGAAGGCGGAGCAGAGGAGCGGCAGGGGGGGTGTCGGTTGCGGTGGTGGCGGCTAGGCGCGAGGGAGGTGGGTGCTTCGCGGTGGAGGGTTCGCGAAGAGAGAGGAGCGGGAGAAGCTGGGGAGGGGGGGAAGGGTGCGCCAGCCTCTGGCGGCGGCGGTGGCCTCCCTGGAGGCGCCGCGTCGGGCTAGGGCGCGATGCCCTCTTTTTTTTTTCTTCTGAATGATGAATCCGGGGGGGGGGGGGGGGGGCAAGGTATAGGAAGAGGGAGAGAGAAAAGGGTTTTAATTTTTAATATATAAAAGATCGGATTTTTAATTATATAAAAATAGTATTTTTATATATATTATAGAAAGAATAAAATTATGATTTTTATATTTTTAAAGTATTAAAAATATGATTTTTATATTTTTAAAGTATTAAAAATATAATCTTTATTATGTAGAAGATGTAAAAATATGATTTTTGTTTATGTAGAGAATTAAAAATATAATTTTTACATGATAGGAATATTAGAAATATCATCTTTATATGTGTAGCAAAATAAAAGTGCGATTTTTTTAATGATGAATTTGAAAAGGCGAAACCTTATAGTTGAAAAGGCGAAACCTTTATATTTGAAAAGGCGAAACCTTTATATTTGAACAGGCGAAACCTTTATATTTGAAAAGGTGAAATCTTTATAGTTGAAAAGGCGAAACCTTTATATTTGAAAAGGCGAAACCTTTATATTTGAAAAGGCGAAATCTTTAAATTTGAAAAGGCGAAATCTTTATAGTTGAAAAGGCGCGATTTTATATATTGAATAGCGAAGTAAAAATTCGATTTTTATATATTGAATAGCGAAGTAAAAATTCGATTTTTACATATGTAGAGAATACGGGCAACGAAGATGACAAAGAGACGAGAACGACGAAGATTTCTACTAATGAAGTGTCGTGGAGTTGGGATAGCTATTGGTGAGAACTTCTCACTCAAAATTTCCTTTTCTAGTTATATATATATATATACTAGGATGCAGACGGTGTTTAGTAGCACCCGACACAATCGTCCACAGACCATGGACTTGTTTGTTTGGCTGCGTAGTTGGTTATATTATTTGGGTTGAATTGAATTGTTTGGTGAAACGAAATTGATTTGATTGATGTGTGAATGGCGTGGGCCTTCACTAGACCGGGGATAAGGCTAGGCCTCGTCCCGTTTCTAGTATCGTGCCGTTATGCCGCCGAAATTTTCTAAAATAAGTTAGAAAAATAAAAATACCATTTTTACTTTGTAAATGGACTGAATAGAAATTCATGTGTTAAAATAAAATATCTTATCGTTAAAAATATAATTTTTAACATGAATAGGAATATAGTGAATGTGAATAAATAAATATTCATTTACAAACCGGACGGTTTGTTTATGTACACCTATTTGAAGGACATTGATTGGGATGATAAATTTTACACATCGCCCAACAACACAAATAAAATCTGTGTTTGATTGTTTAAAACCCCACACGGGTATTGGGATAAAATACGGCATACACTAATCCCAATAATTAGTTGTATGTCGATCGATTGATTGACATGCTGTTATAAGCATTAGATATCTATATTTAATGCTTATACAGTGTAGTGCACTTTGGATGATGGTTGATTATTTATCGTTGCTATTATATACATGTGTTGTATGGAATCCATATAGTTAACGCTATATGGAAATTGATTGGGCCTCATTCCAATTTAGAAGATAAAGAAAATTATAAAATAAAGGTTCATGTGTTGACCGTACTCATCCGTTGAGATTAGTCATGTGTTGAACAAAGTATTTTAATAATAAAATTTACATCTTTATCAATATAAAATAAAGGTCCACGTGTTGACAGTACTCATCCGTTGAGATTAGTCATGTGTTGAACGAAACATTTTGATAATAGAAATATTTGAAATAGAAATATTTGAAATAGAAATATTTTAAAATAGAAATATTTGAAATAGAATATTTGAAAATAGAAATATATGAAGCTGTGTTGATTAGATTGACGCCATTTTGACGTGAACGATATTTATATCGATTTTATTCATTTTAAAATGAATATTGAAAAGTGATTTCGAAATCGAATATTTCGAAATGAATTTTGAATCGAATTGAATCGAAAACCAATTTGAATTGAATCGAATAGAAAACCAATTTGAATTGAATCGAATAGAAAACCAATTTGAATTGAATCGAATAGAAAACCAATTTGAATTATATCGAATAGAAAACCAATTTGAATTGAATCGAATAGAAAACCAATTTGAATTGAATCGAATAGAAAACGAATTTGAATTGAATCGAATAGAAAACGAATTTGAATTGAATCGAATAGAAAACAAATTTGAATTGAATCGAATAGAAAACCAATTTGAATTGAATCGAATAGAAAACCAATTTGAATTGAATCAAATAGAAAACCAATTTGAATTGAATCGAATAGAAAACGAATTTGAATTGAATCGAATAGAAAACGAATTTGAATTGAATCGAATAGAAAACGAATTTGAATTGAATCGAATAGAAAACGAATTTGAATTGAATCGAATAGAAAACCAATTTGAATTGAATCGAATAGAAAACGAATTTGAATTGAATCGAATAGAAAACCAATTTGAATTGAATCGAATAGAAAACCAATTTGAATTGAATCGAATAGAAAACCAATTTGAATTGAATCGAATAGAAAACCAATTTGAATTGAATCGAATAGAAAACCAATTTGAATAGAATCGAATAGAAAACGAATTTGAATTGAATCGAATAGAAAAAGAATTTGAATAGAATCGAATAGAAAACCAATTTGAATTGAATCGAATAGAAAACCAATTTGAATTGAATCGAATGGAAAACCAATTTGAATTGAATCGAATAGAAAACCAATTTGAATTGAATCGAATAGAAAACCAATTTGAATCGAATAGAAAACCAATTTGAATTGAATCGAATAGAAAACCAATTTGAATTGAATTGAATATAAAACCAATTTGAATTGAATTGAAAACCAATTCGAATTGAATTGAAAACGAATTCGAATTGAATTGAAAACGAATTGAAATGAATTCAAATTGAATTGAAATTTGAATTGAATAGAAATGAATTTTAAAATGAATTTATAAGGAAGAATTCAATTTTGATTTGAATTGAAATGGAAGTTGAAATTGTTTTTGAAATGAATTTAAAACGATTTATAAAATTCGTTTTAAATAGAAATCGACGAAATATATATTATATATATAATATAATGGCCTGAATAGAACGCGCCGCGGCAGTTCGTGAATTTCGACCATTTACTTCAAACATACATTACGGGAGATCCGACCGTCGGATTCTCCTCAAACCGGAACCGTTGGGTTCGTATCGAAAAGAGCTTTTTAACGAATATTAGAAATCTGAAATCTAATGGTTGGATTTGGAGATACGTCCAAATCAAATTTGAAAAAGGTCGCTGTAAGTGCAGTTCGATGGCTGTTGATGGAAATCGACTGTACGGGCCTTGATAAAATTATTTAAAATAGTAATAATTTGTGTAAAAGAATAAGAAATGATTTGGGAAAAATTGGGATGAAAAACTCCATATTTTAAAGGATAAAAATAGATTTTTATCGAAATGAACTAGTTTTGAACTAAAATAACAACCCATTTATTTTTAAATAAATAAATTGGATTTGAAATGGGTTGTAAATAAAATTGATTTGTGGGTTTATCGTGAAGGGCGTTTTAAATGACACTTGTTCTTTAACCCGATAAATAAGTAGAATGTGATTTGGGTTTGTCGTGAACTGTGTGTTAAATGACATTAGTTCTTTAACCCAGTAAAAGGAGTTTTAATGAATCTGCAATTAGATTGAAATGTGAATTGATATTTTAAATTATCAAATTTAGAAAATGAACGAGAATGGAGTATCACCAGTTTTGCTCCAAAGCGATAGTTAAATCTTTAATTAGATTTGAACGTGAAATGGTAATTAATTTTACCGATAACACCGTGGTATTAGATATGGAGTATTACCAGTTTTTCTTCATGGGATGAATAGGTTGGGATTGGGAATTAAAATAAATAATTACTTCGGTACGGTTCGCTAATCTCGACTAGTTTGGAAAAACCATAATTTGGTTTGATATGACGTCCAAAGGAAGATTAAAGGATAAATTTTAAAGAATTTATCTTGGATAAAATTAATGGGAACCTTTCCCTAAGAATTGAAATTTAGAAACTAGCTGAAGGTTAGTTAAGAAGAATGGTTTCCTGGATATTGATCTAATGTTGGTTTCGGCCTTCGGGGTTAATATTTGGGAAATTGTCCTCTTGTTGATTTACGGTTAGTGACTAATGAATTGGAATGAGGCGTATGTTGTGTTTGTGTAACATTTTTTTTAATATACGCGGGTTGTTCAGAAAGTCCGGGTTTGTACCCATTCTGAATAACCGATTCGACGATATGTCGAAGATGAAGACGGTGGTTGAAGACCGGAAGTCTTCACATCGTTTGGATAATTACTGATGATCCTGATTGGGCTGTACACCCAAGAGGATGGAAATAGTTGGTGATCGTCCAGACGTACATGGAGATCGATGGATGTGCGAGGAAAGTGCCTCCGGTTTCGTTCAGACCCAGAACGAACTTGTAAATGGATTGTGTGTCTGACATTGGATTTTATTCTGTGTTGATTGATTTCTGTTAAATATATATCGGCTTGGCGGCGGAGAATTTATTCTCTTGCTTAACGCCCTTCTCTGAGACATACGAGCTTAGAGGTTATATATCGATAGATACCAATCGCATGGCATGAATTGCCTGTGTGGCACGCTGAGTTGCATGGATCACGGCTTTTGTTGAAAAGCAAAGTCTTGTGGTTGATGATCAAAGCACGACCTTTGTGGCGTAGCTTTGTGTATAACGTGAATTCGCGAGCCTCACACCTTGGTATGAGTCAAAAAGGGATACGGACTGCAGGGAGAGCACGACGTTTCTTTCTAGCTTTGGTGGTGTCAATGACTTACCAGCCCTGACATTTATATACTTTTCACCTATGTGGTTGTTGGAATGCGAGGCACCTCGATTATAGGTCTGTAAGGACCGGGAAACGTGTGTTCAGGAATAAATAATTCTATAACGTAAGTGAGGACTGGCCCTGAAGATCCAGGATTGCCCAGAGTGTGTACTCCGGAGACATTTGCTAGAGTGTCTCGAAAGCGGAGAGGAGCTTGCCCCTTGCCTCGACTCATGACGGAATCCAATTTCCAATACGTGATATTTCGGTTTTAATTGTAGAACTAGTATGGCGACATAGTAGATGGTAGCTATGCCGTCTATGATTGATATTTATGATTGAAATTATTTTGACATTATACACTTATTATAGTATCAAATGATTTGTTTTAAACGTACCAAGCATGTTTGGCTATTATAAGGGAAAACCCTATCCTCCGGCTTGCGTTGCATTGTGTGATGGGACCTAGGTCTTATAATAGCTTCATTTTTCGAAAAAGCATTGCGTTGTCTTTTCTATGCACTGGTATTCTTGGGAGGAAATCTGTTCCGTGTTATACGGCGTGGTCCCTTGAATTACACTCTTTTAAAGTAAAGCTTTAAATAACTGTTTTAGTTCTCAGACCAGTCACATGACTGACCTGGAGTTTATTGTTTTAACCTAAACTCTGGGTGCCCTTATTTTCGACATGGGCAGCTAGTAGTTTTGGTTTTGCAGATTTATATTTACAGGATCCTGGTTTACAACTGGAATGATATCCGGAAACCTCTGTATCCGTATATCGCCTTCAGCTGTGCTTTGTATTATTTTCCGCTGCTATGTAATTTATTGTAATCTCTGATATTTATCGAATGTAATTTATTCATTTATACTCTGTATATTCTTGTATCTGATGGAATTGTTGTAATATACAATGAAATGTTCTTCCGTCTACGTTCTGTTTTGTCCTGTTCTCAAACGATCAGGGGTTTCGAACGGTCTAGATCGGTTTAACGACTGATTCGGATCAAGTGGAATTCCTGGCCGTACTAGGGACAATTGATACCACGTGTAACGAAAAGGGATTTCTCTCGATCCGAACCAGTCGCTAAACCGATCTAGACCGTTCGAAACGCTTGATCGTTTTGAGAACAAGCCACAACAGAACGCAGACGGAAGAAAATTTCATTGTATATTACAACAATGCATCAGAATACAAGAATATACAGAGTATAAATGAATAAATATTACACAGAAATATCAGAGATTTAAATTACATTTAAATACATAGCAGCGGAAAAATAATACAATACACAACTAGAAGAGATGTACGGATACAAAGCTTTCCGGATATCGTTCCAGCTGTAAACCAGGATCCTGTGAATATAAATCTACAAAACCAAAACTACTAGCTGCCCGTGTCAAAATAAGGGCACCCAGAGTTTAGGTCAAAAAAATAAACTCCAGGTCAGTCATGTGACTGGTGTGAGAACTAAAACAGTTAAATAGCTTTATTTTAAAGTTAGGTAAATCAAGGGACCACGCCGTATAACACGGAACGGGTTTCCTCCCAAGAATACCAGTGCATAAAACAAACGGCGCAATGCTGAATAAAGAAAAATGAAGCTGTTATAAGACCCAGGTCCTATCACACAATGCAACGCAAGCCGGGGGATAGGGTTTTCCCTTATAACAGCCAAAGAATGCTTGATACGTTTTAAAACAAATCATTTGATACTATTATCAGTGTATAGTGTATAAAACAATCTTCGAATCATAAGTATCAATCATAGGCGGCATAAGCGCCCCATCCCACTATGTCGCCATATATAGGTTATACAATCAAAATCGCAAAGTAACGTATTTGGAAATTGGGTTTCCATCTATGAACCGAGGCAAAAGATAGTCCTCAACCGATTCGAGACTCTCTAGCCCGAGCCTCAGGCAAGTACTCAGTCAAGTCTTTGAATCGTCAGGGCCGGTCCACCGATGTGGATTAAAATGCCTGAACACTGCGTTTCCCCGCCCTTTGGGGCGTAAATGAGCCAACGAATGGCTCCATCGGACCCGGATCGTCCGATCTAACCGAGGCGCCTCGCAACAGCAACAACCACACAGGTGAAAAGTATATAAATGTCAGGGCTGGTAGGTCACTGACACCACCCTAGCTAGAAAGAAATGCATGCCCTCCCTGAGGTCCGTCTCCCGTTTTTGGTTCACAACCGGGGTGTGAGGCTCGCGAATTCACATTACACAAAGTTGCGCCACACAGGCTGTGCTTTGATCATCACCACAAGACTTTGCTTTTCAACAGAAGCCTCGATCAATTGCATCTTAGCATGCCACACAGGCAAACCACTCTATGCAACCGATACCAGTCACACAGAATGAAATCCAATGTCAGACACACAGTCCATTTACAAGTCCGTCCTAGGTCTGAATGAAATCGGAGGCACTTTCCTCGCATATCCATCGATCTCCAAGCACATCTGAACGACCACCGATTGATTCCCTCATCTTGGGTGTACAGCCCAATCAAGATCATCAGTAATCACCCAAATGATGTGAAGACTTCCGGTCTTCAACCACCGTCTTCATCTTCGACTTATCGTCGTATCAGTTATTCAGAATGGGATAAACCCGGTCTTTCCGAATAACTCGCGTATATTTTAAGTAAGTGTTACACAAACACAACATACGCCTCATTCCAATTCATCAGTCACTAACCGTAAATTAATCAAGAGAATAATTTCCCAAATATTAACCCTGAAGGCCGAAACCAACATCAGATCAATATCCAGAAAACCATTCTGCTTGGCTAACCAACAGTTAGTTTCTAAATTTCACATTCATAGGGAAAGGTTCCCATTAATTTTATCCAAGATAAATTCCTCAAATTTATTCTTTACTCTATTTTTGAATATCAATTCGAACTAGTTGGGATTAACGAACTTTACCGAAGTAATCATTTGTTTTAATTTCCCAATCCCAACCTATTCATCCCATGAAGTAAAACTGGTAATACTTCATATCTAACACCACGGTGTTATCGGTAAATTCAATTACCATTTCACGTTCAAATCTAATTAAAGATTTAACTATCGCCTGGAGCAAAACTGATGATACTCCATTCTCGATCATTTCAATTTAACTAAAGGTTCATTAAAACTCCACTTAGTTTTAATCTTTAATGGGGTTAAAGAATCAGTGTCATTTAAAACACGGTTCACGATAAACCCAAAATCACATCACATTAATTATCGGGTTAAAAAATAAGTGTTATTTAAAACACTGTTCACGATAAACCCAAAAAACAATATCAATTCAATTAAATATTATTTAATTGGTACACTTCATTAAATCTAAATAAAAAGATTCAATCTTTTTCTCAACTGGATTCAAGAACAGTGTTAGTCAAGACACCATTCACGACAAACCCAAATCACATTTGATATTAAATACAAGGCTCTGAATAGAAAATATATCGGCTTATATTCAATGTCAAATTCTACGACCAATAGATATCGTATTGGAAATAATGATATACATATCTATATCTTTCAAATTTCCATAACAACATCTGTATAATCACGAAATCCAACATCGAAATATTCCGAAAACAATTTCGATTCAAATGCATTCCAATGCAATCATTGGAAATTCTGGTTATTTTCAAAAACCATTTCAAAGTCAATTTATTTATTTAAAAATAAATAGAATTATAATTCTAGTTCAAAACTAGTTCATTTCGATCGAAATCTATTTTTATCTTTTCAAATATGGAGTTTTTTCATCCCAAATCTTTCTAAATCATTTCTTATGATTTTACACAAATTATTACTATTTTTAATAATTTTATCAAGGCCCGTACAGTCGATTTCCATCAACGGCCATCGAACTGCACTTACAACGACCTTTTTCAAATTTGATTTGGACATAATTCCAAATTCAACCGTTAGATTTCTAATTTCTAATATTCGTTAGAAAGCTCTTTCCGATACGAACCCAACGGTTCTAGTTTCAGGAGAATCCGACGGTCGGATCTCCCGCAATATCCGTTCGAAGTCAATGGTCGAAATTCGCGAACTGCCGCAGCGCGGCGCATTCTATTCAGGCCATTATATTATATATTTTTTATATATAATATATACTTCGTCGATTTCAATTCAAAATGTGCTTTATAAATCGTTTTAAATTCGTTTTCAAAATGGTTTCAACTTCATATTCAATTTCAAATCAAAATTGAATATTCCAATATAAATTCGTTTTAAATTCATTTCAAATCGATTTCAATTCAAATTGATTTCTAATTCAATTTTAGTTCGTTTTCAATTCAATTTTCAATTCGACTTCATTTATATTCAATTTCAATTCGAATTCATTTATATTCAATTTCAATTCGAATTCATTTATATTCAATTTAATTCGAATTCATTTATATTCAATTTAATTCGAATTTCAATTCTTTTCAAAATATCAGATTTTGAAATCACTTTCGATATTCATTATAAAATGAATAAAATCGATATCAATATCGTTCGCGTCAAAATGGCGTCAATCTAATCAACACGGCTTCATATGTTTCTATTTTCAAATATTTCTATTTCAAATATTTCTATTCAAATATTTCTTTTTCAAATATTTCTTTTTCAAAACTGGAACGAGGCCCAATCAGTTACCATATAATGTTAATCATATGGATTTTCTATAACACATGCATACAATAACAACAATGAATAATCAACCATCATCCAAAGTGCATTCTACACTGTATAAGCATCAAATATAAATATTCAACGCTTATAGCAGCCTGTCAATCAATCGATCGACATACAACTAATTATTGGGATTAGTGTACGTCAAATATCCTCCCAATACCCGTGTGGGGTTTCAAACAATCAAACACAGATTTTATTTGTGCATTTGGGCGATGTGTAAAATTTATCGTCCCAATCAATATCAGTCAAATGTGTGTATATAAACAAATCGTCCGATTTGTTTATTTTTATTTCATTTCATATACACGTTAAAAATTCTATTTTTAACTATAAAATATTTTTAACTATATAAATATTTTATTTCATTTCGCATCACATCACACAATCAACTACACATCAAAATCAAACAAACAAGCATACAAGCCGTCCATGGTCTGTGGACGACGGGTGTCAGGTGCTACTAAACATCATCTGCATCCTAGTATATATATATATATAACTAGAAAAATTCAGTTGAAAGGTGAGAAGTTCTCACATAATTGCTAATCCAACGCCTCGACTCTTCTTGGGTAGAAATCTTCGCCGTTCTTGCCTTTTGCCACCTTCTTTGCCCGTATTCTCCACATATGTAAAAATCACATTTTTACTTCGCTATTCAATATATAAAAATTGAATTTTTACTTCGCTATTCAATATATAAAAATCGAATTTTTACTTTGCTATTCAATATATAAAAATCGAATTTTTACCTCGATGCTGATGCCCCTGGTCTCCAGTTAACGCGCAGGCAAACCTTTTCTCCCACCTGCAAATTAAAAAGGTAAAATACATCGAATTTACTTCTTTTCTGTTTAACGTTTTGAAAGGTTAAAAATCAGTTTTTTTTAGTTAAATCTAAAGTATGATTTTGGTAATATATAAAGGTTAGATTTTTAAAATAGAAAAGATTAGATTTTTAAAATAGAAAAGATTAGATTTTTAAAATAGAAAAGATTAGATTTTTAAAATTGAAAAGGCGAGATTTTTATATATTGAATAGCAAAGTAAAAATACGATTTTTATACATTGAATAGCAAAGTAAAAATTCGATTTTTATATATTGAATAGCAAAGCAAAAATTCGATTTTTATATATTGAATAGCAAAGTAAAAATTCGATTTTTATATATTGAATAGCAAAGTAAAAATTCGATTTTTATATATTGAATAGCGAAGTAAAAATTCAATTTTTATATATTGAATAGCGAAGTAAAAATGTGATATTTACATATGTAGAGAATACGGGCAAAGAAGGTGGCAAAAGGCAAGAATTGCGAAGATTTCTACCCAAGAAGAGTCGAGGCGTTGGATTAGCAATTATGTGAGAACTTCTCACCTTTCAAATGAATTTTTCTAGTTATATATATATATATATATACATATATATATATATATATATATATATATATATATATATATATACTAGGATGCAGACGGTGTTTAGTAGCACCTGACACCCGTCGTCCACATACCATGGACGGCTTGTATGCTTGTTTGTTTGATTTTGATGTGTAGTTGATTGTGTGATGTGAAATGAAATAAAATATTTATATAGTTAAAAATATTTTATAGTTAAAAATAGAATTTTTAACGTGTATATGAAATGAAATAAAAATAAACAAATCGGACGATTTGTTTATATACACACATTTGACTGATATTGATTGGGACGATAAATTTTACACATCGCCCAACTGCACAAATAAAATCTGTGTTTGATTGTTTGAAACCCCACACGGGTATTGGGAGGATATTTGACGTACACTAATCCCAATAATTAGTTGTATGTCGATCGATCGATTGATAGGCTGCTACAAGCGTTGAATATTTATATTTGATGCTTATACAATGTAGAATGCACTTTGGATGATGGTTGATTATTCATCGTTGTTATTGTATGCATGTGTTATAGAAAATCCATATAATTAACATTATATGGTAATTGATTGGGCCTCGTTCCAGTTTTGAAAAAGAAATATTTGAAAAAGAAATATTTGAATAGAAATATTTGAAATAGAAATATTTGAAAATAGAAATATATGAAGCCGTGTTGATTAGATTGACGCCATTTTGACGTGAACGATATTGATATCGATTTTATTCATTTTATAATGAATATCGAAAGTGATTTCAAAATCTGATATTTTGAAAAGAATTGAAATTCGAATTAAATTGAATATAAATGAATTCGAATTAAATTGAATATAAATGAATTCGAATTGAAATTGAATATAAATGAATTCGAATTGAAATTGAATATAAATGAATTCGAATTGAAAACTGAATTGAAAACGAACTGAAATTGAATTAGAAATCAATTTGAATTGAAATCGATTTGAAATGAATTTAAAACGAATTTATATTGGAATATTCAATTTTGATTTGAAATTGAATATGAAGTTGAAACCGTTTTGAAAACGAATTTAAAACGTTTTATAAAGCACGTTTTGAATTGAAATCGATGAAGTATATATTATATATATAATATATATAATATAATGGCCTGAATAGAACGCGCCGCGCCGCGGTAGTTCGCGAATTTCGACCATTGACTTCGAACGGATATTGCGGGAGATCCGACCGTCGGATTCTCCTGAAACCGGAACCGTTGGGTTCGTATCGGAAAGAGCTTTCTAACGAATAATAGAAATTAGAAATCTAACGGTTGGATTTGGAATTATGTCCAAATCAAATTTGAAAAAGGTCGATGTAAGTGCAGTTCGATGGCCGTTGATGGAAATCGACTGTACGGGCCTTGATAAAATTATTAAAAATAGTGATAATTTGTGTAAAATCATAAGAAATGATTTAGAAAGATTTGGGATGAAAAAGCTCCATATTTGAAAAGATAAAAATAGATTTTTATCGAAATGAACTAGTTTTGAACTAGAATTATAATTCTATTTATTTTTAAATAAATAAATTGACTTTGAAATGGTTTTTGAAAATAACCAGAATTTCCAATGATTGCATTGGAATGGATTTGAATCGAAATTGTCTTCGGAGTATTTCGATGTTGGATTTCGTGATTATACAGATGTTGTTATGGAAATTTGAAAGATATAGATATGTATATCGTTATTTCCAATACGATATCTGTTGGTTGTAGAATTTGACATTGAATATAAGCCGATATATTTTCTATTCAGAGCCTTGTATTTAATATCAAATGTGATTTGGGTTTATCGTGAATGGTGTCTTGACTAAAAATGTTCTTGAATCTAGCTGAGAAAAAGATTGAATCTTTTTATTTAGATTTAATGAAGTGTACCAATTAAATAATATTTAATTGAATTGATATTGATTTTTGGGTTTATCGTGAACAGTGTTTTAAATAACACTTGTTCTTTAACCCGATAATTAATGTGATGTGATTTTGGGTTTATCGTGAACCGTGTAGCAAAACCCTTTTCTCTCTCCCTCTTCCTATACCTTGGCCACCCCTCCGATTCATCATTCAGAAGAAAACAAAATTAAAAAAAAAAAGAGGGCATCGCGCCCTAGCCCGACGCGGCGCCTCCAGGGAGGCCACCGCCGCCGCCAGAGGCTGGCGCACCCCTTCCCCCCTCCCAGCTTCTCCCACTCCTCTCTCTTCGCGAACCCTCCACCGCGAAGCACCCACCTCCCTCGCGCCTAGCCGCCACCACCGCAACCGACACCCCCCCTGCCGCTCCTCTGCTCCGCCTTCCCTTCCGACTTCTTCCCCCAAATCGATTGAAGTAAGTTGTTTATTTTATTTACATATATTTTCAGTTTATATTATATGAAAATGAACTTGTGAAAATGTGATTTTCATAACTCAAGTGAGTTTATTTGTTGATGTTTATAAAAATATAGATTTTAATGTCAGTAAAGAATAGATTTTATGTATGCGAAAAGACTCGGTTTTTAATTCAAGAAAGGTGAAATCTTTATGATGCTAAAGGCGGAATTTTTAATATATAAAAGATCGGATTTTTAATTATATAAAAATATGATTTTTATATATATTATAGAAAGAATAAAATTATGATTTTTATATTTTTAAAGTATTAAAAATATGATTTTTATATTTTTAAAGTATTAAAAATATAATCTTTATTATGTAGAAGGTGTAAAAATATGATTTTTGTTTATGTAGAGAATTAAAAATATAATTTTTACATGATAGGAATATTAGAAATATCATCTTTATATGTGTAGCAAAATAAAAGTGCGATTTTTTTAATGATGAATTTGAAAAGGCGAAACCTTATAGTTGAAAAGGCGAAACCTTTATATTTGAAAAGGCGAAACCTTTATATTTGAACATGCGAAACCTTTATATTTGAAAAGGCGAAATCTTTATAGTTGAAAAGGCGAAACCTTTATATTTGAAAAGGCGAAACCTTTATATTTGAAAAGGCGAAATCTTTAAATTTGAAAAGGCGAAATCTTTATAGTTGAAAAGGCGCGATTTTATATATTGAATAGCGAAGTAAAAATTCGATTTTTATATATTGAATAGCGAAGTAAAAATTCGATTTTTACATATGTAGAGAATACGGGCAACGAAGATGACAAAGAGACGAGAACGACGATGTTTAGTAGCACCCGACACAATCGTCCACAGACCATGGACTTGTTTGTTTGGCTGCGTAGTTGGTTAGATTATTTGGGTGGAATTGAATTGTTTGGTGAAATGAAATTGATTTGATTGATGTATTAATGGCGTGGGCCTTCACTAGAGTCTGGGATAAGGCTAGGCCTTGTCCCGTTTCTAGTATCGTGCCGTTATGCCGCCGAAATTTTCTAAAATAAGTTAGAAAAATAAAAATATCATTTTTATTATGTAAATGAACTGAATAGAAATTCATGTGTTAAAATAAAATATCTTATCGTTAAAAATATAATTTTTAACGTGAATAGGAATATAGTGAATGTGAATAAATAAATATTCATTTACAAACCGGACGGTTTGTTTATGTACACCTATTTGAAGGACATTGATTGGAACGATAAATTTTACACATCGCCCAATAGCACAAATAAAATCTGTGTTTGATTGTTTGAAACCCCGCACGGGTATTGGGATAAAATACGACATACACTAATCCCAATAATTGGTTGTTTGTCGATCGATTGATTGACAGGCTGTTATAAGCGCTAGATATCTATATTTGATGCTTATACAGTGTAGTGCACTTTGGATGATGGTTGATTATTTATCGTTGCTATTATATACATGTGTCGTATGGAATCCATATAGTTAACACTATATGGTAATTGATTGGGCCTCATTCCAATTTAGAAAATAAAGAATATTATAATATAAAGGTTCATGTGTTGGCTATACTCATCCGTTGAGATTAGTCATGTGTTGAACGAAATATTTTAACAATAAAATTTATATCTTTATCACTATAAAATAAAGGTTCATGTGTTGACTGTACTCATCCGTTGAGATTAGTCATGTGTTGAACGAAATATTTTAACAATAAAATTTACATCTTTATCATATATAAGATTAGAAACTAATTGGAAAATAGATAAGATGAGTGGTCTCCTGGATATTGATCTGATGTTGGTTTCGGCCTTCGGGGTTAATATTCAGTGAATTGTTCTCTTACTAGTTTACGGTTGGAGTCTGATTTGAAATCAAACGATAGATACCATAATTTTTATAAAATATATTAAATAACAAAAATAGTCACATGTGGACAATACTCATTCGTTGAGATTAGTCGTGTGTTGACAAAGATATAGAGTCGTGTATTGAAAGAAATATAGATCCATTTGTTGAATATAAAGCCATGTTGGTTAGTGATGCGCTATTTTGACGCGAACGATATTTATATCGATTATATTCGAATCGAATAGAAAATGAATTGAATTTGATTTGAAACGAAAATGAATTGAATTTGATTTGAAACGAAAATGAATTGAATTTGATTTGAAATGAAAATGAATTGAATTTGATTTTAAACGAAAATGAATTGAATTTGATTTGAATAGAAAATGAAACGAATTTGATTTAAATAGAAAATGAATTGAATTTGATTTGAAATGAAAATGAATTGAATTTGATTTGAATAGAAAATGAAACGAATTTGATTTGAAACGAAAATGAAACGAAAATGAATTGAATTTGATTTGAAACGAAAATGAAACGAATTTGATTTGAAATGAAAATGAATTGAATTTGATTTGAAACGAAAATGAATTGAATTTGATTTGAATAGAAAATGAAACGAATTTGATTTAAATAGAAAATGAATTGAATTTGATTCGAAACGAAAATGAATTGAATTTGATTTGAATAGAAAATGAAAAGAATTTGATTTAAATAGAAAATGAATTGAATTTGATTTGAAACGAAAATGAATTGAATTTGATTTGAAACGAAAATGAATTGAATTTGATTTGAAACGAACTTGATTTGAAACGAAAATGAATTGAATTTGATTCGAAACGAAAATGAATTGAATTTGATTTGAATAGAAAATGAAACGAATTTGATTTAAATAGAAAATGAATTGAATTTGATTTGAAACGAAAATGAATTGAATTTGATTTGAAACGAAAATGAATTGAATTTGATTTGAATAGAAAATGAAACGAATTTGATTTAAATAGAAAATGAATTGAATTTGATTTGAAATGAAATTTGAATTGAATCGAATAGAAAACGAATTTGAATTGAATCGAATAGAAAACCAATTTGAATTGAATCGAATAGAAAACGAATTTGAATTGAATCGAATAGAAAACGAATTTGAGTTGAATCGAATAGAAAACCAATTTGAATTGAACCGAATAGAAAACCAATTTGAATTGAATCGAATAGAAAACGAATTTGAATTGAATCGAATAGAAAACCAATTTGAATTGAATCAAATAGAAAACCAATTTGAATTGAATCGAATAGAAAACCAATTTGAATTGAATCGAATAGAAAACCAATTTGAATTGAATCGAATAGAAAACGAATTTGAATTGAATCGAATAGAAAACCAATTCGAATTGAATCGAATCGAATAGAAAACGAATTTGAATTGAATCGAATAGAAAACCAATTTGAATTGAATCGAATAGAAAACCAATTTGAATTGAATCGAATAGAAAACCAATTTGAATTGAATCGAATAGAAAACCAATTTGAATTGAATCGAATAGAAAACCAATTTGAATTGAATCGAATAGAAAACCAATTTGAATTGAATCGAATAGAAAACCAATTTGAATTGAATTGAATATAAAACCAATTTGAATTGAATTGAAAACCAATTCGAATTGAATTGAAAACAAATTCGAATTGAATTGAAAACGAATTGAAATCAATTCAAATTGAATTGAAATTTGAATTGAATAGAAATGAATTTTAAAACGAATTTATAAGGAAGAATTCAATTTTGATTTGAATTGAAATGGAAGTTGAAATTGTTTTTGAAACGAATTTAAAACGATTTATAAAATTCGTTTTAAATAGAAATCGACGAAATATATATTATATATATAATATAATGGCCTGAATAGAACGCGCCGCGGCAGTTCGCGAATTTCGACCATTGACTTCAAACGGATATTGCGGGAGATCCGACCGTCGGATTCTCCTAAAACCGGAACCGTTGGGTTCGTATCACCTACCCCACATAGGAGTAGGCTACACTGACGATGCACCTCCCACACATGGAGAGCATACACCGCCCTCTCACCCATACTTTTAGTCTCAGGGTTACCCGACTCTTTAGCCACATACTAAATCATTTCATATCCCGAAGTAGGGAAAATCATTTCACAACGTAATAATCACAAGTACTTTCAAAATATAGTACTTCACATCAGTAATTCATGCATATGATCAGTCACTATTAATCACATAACCTTTGAGCTCGTACGTCTCAAAGAAGGGTATTAAGCAAGAGAATAAATTCTCCGCCACCAAACAGATACATCATCAATAGCAACTAATCGAATATGCGATGAACCACAATGTAACATATAATACATTTCTAAATCATTTTAGAAATCATCGGGTTTTGGGCCTCGAAATCCTTTCTGTTTTATAAAACATTTTTATAAAACATTCCCTGTCCAAAATCGGGAATAAAATCCAAAGGAATGATTTCTGTAAATTAATTTGGATTTAGAAAATCTAAGTGTAGCGATTAATCTAAGTGGGTAGATTGGGATATTACATGTTGATTGATGCATAGTAGATCCATATATCTATATTGATTGTTGTTTATACACTGGTATTCATGGGGGTAAACCCGTTCCGCGTTAGCGGCATGGTCCCGTGATATACCATATTATCAAATAAGTTAATTATAACTGTTAGAGTTTCTCACACCAGTCCCATGACTGACCTGTAGTTTGCTTTTCCCTTGCGAACTCGGGTGCCCCTATTTTCCACACGGGCAGTCGAATAGTTTTATTTTGCAGATGTATTGAGCAGGATTCTGGATTGAAGTTTTAAGCTGTGTCCAGACATTTACAGTCTTCCGCTGTGTAGTTTATATTTCCGCTGTGCATTGTATTACATTTATGTAAATTTATTTCCGCTGTGTATTATTTTCGATATACTCTGATATTCTGTACTCTGATGTAACATTATTATGATGTTTATTGAAGTCTTCTGTTATTTGTTCTGATGTGTTGTATACCCAGAGTTAGCATATGCGGGATTCGAACGGTCTTGGTCGGTTTAGCGATCGATTAGGTCCGGGCGAAATCCGTGTCGTTACATAATAATATTCTTTATTTTCTAAATTGGAATGAGGCCCAATCAATTACCATATAAAGTCTCGTTAGAGATAGGATAAGTAGTATCCTAGAACGAGTGTGAATTGAATAGCATAGTAAAAATGTGATTTTTATATATTGAATAGCATAGTAAAAATGTGATTTTTATATATTGAATAGCATAGTAAAAATGTGATTTTTATATATTGAATAACAAAGTAAAAATTCGATTTTTACATATGTAGAGAATACGGGCAGAGAAAGTGACAAGAAGCAAGAACGGCGAAGATTCCTACATAAGAAGAGTCGTGGCATCGGATAGCTATCTGTGAGAATTTATCACTCTTTAATTTAATTTTCTAGTTATACATATATACTAGGATGCAGACGGTGTATAGTAGCACCCGACACCCGTCGTCCACAGACCATGGACGACTTGTATGCTTGGTTGTTTGATTTTGATGTGTAGTTGATTGTGTGATGTGAAACGAAATAAAATATTTATATAGTGGAAAATATTTTATAGTTAAAAATAGAATTTTTAACGTGTATATGAAATGAAATAAATATAAACAAATCGAATGATTTGTTTATATACACACATTTGACTGATATTGATTGGGACGATAAAATTTTACACATCGCCCAACTGCACAAATAAAATCTATGTTTGATTGTTTGAAACCCCACACGGGTATTGGGATGATATTTGACGTACACTAATCCCGATTGTTTAGTTGTATGTCGATCGATTGATTGACAGACTGTTATAAGCGTTGAATATTTATATTTGATGCTTATATAGTGTAGAATGCACTTTGGATGATGGTTGATTATTCATCGTTGTTATTGTATACATGTGTTGTAGAAAATCCATATAATTAACATTATATGGTAATTGATTGGGCCTCATTCCGGTTTCGAAAAAGAAATATTTAAAATAAAAATATTTAAAATAAAAATATTTGAAATAGAAATATTTGAAATAGAATATTTGAAAATAGAAACATATGAAGTCATGTTGGTTAGATTGACGCCATTTTGACGTGAACGATATTTATATCGATTTTATTCATTCTTCAATGAATATTGAATAGATTTGAAATTGAATAGATTTGAAATTCGAACTATAATGAAATGAATTGAAATTCGAATTATAATTAAAGTGAATTGAAATTCGAATTACACTGAATTGATTTGAAATTCGAAATACACTGAAAGGATTTGAAATTCGAATAGAAATGAATTCGAATTGAATTTGAATAGAAATGAATTCAAATTGAAATTTAATAGAATTGAATACGAATCGAAATTTAATTGAACTCGAATCGAAATTGAATTAAAAATCGATTTGAATTGGAATCAATTTGAAATGAATTTAAAACGAATTTATATTGGAATATTCAATTTTGATTTGAAATTGAATATGAAGTTGAAACTGTTCTGAAAACGAATTTAAAACGATTTATAAAGCACGTTTTGAATTGAAATCGACGAAGTATATATTATATATATTATATATATAATATAATGGCCTGAATAGAACGCGCCGCGCCGCGGTAGTTCGCGAATTTCGACCATTGACTTTGAACGGATATTACGGGAGATCCGACCGTCGGATTCTCCTAAAACCGGAACCGTTTGGTTCGTATTGAAAAGAGCTTTCTAACGAATATTAGAAATTAGAAATCTAATGGTTGTATTTGGAATTATGTCCAAATCAAATTTGAAAAAGGTCGTTGTAAGTGCAGTTCGATGGCCGTTGATGGAAATCGACTGTACGGGCCTTGATAAAATTATTAAAAATAGTAATAATTTGTGTAAAATCATAAGAAATGATTTGGGAAAAATTGGGACGAAAAACTCCATATTTGAAAAGATAAAAATATATTTTTATCGAAATGAACTAGTTTTGAACTAGAATTATAATTCTATTTATTTTTAAATAAATAAATTGAATTTGAAATGGTTTTGAAAATAACCAGAATTTCCAATGATTGCGTTGGAATGGATTTGAATCGAAATTGTCTTCGTAATATTTCAATGTTGGATTTCGTGATTATACAGATGTTGTTATGGAAATTTGAAAGATATAGATATATATATATATATATATCGTTACTTCCAATACGATATCTGTTGGTCGTAGAATTTGATATTGAATATAAGCCGATATATTTTCTATTCAGAGCCTTGTATTTAATATCAAATGTGATTTGGGTTTGTCGTGAATGGTGTCTTGACTAACACTGTTCTTGAACCCAGTTGAGAAAAGATTAAATCTTTTTATTTAGATTTAATGAAGTGTACCACTTAAATAATATTTAATTGGAATTGAATTGATATTGATTTTTGGGTTTATCGTGGACAGTGTTTTAAATAACACTCGTTCTTTAACCCGATAATTAATGGAATGTGACTTTGGGTTTATCGTTAACCGTGTTTTAAATGACACTGATTCTTTAACCCAGTTAAAGATTAAAACTAAGTGGAGTTTTAATGAATCTTTAATTAGATTGAAAAGATCGAGAATGGAGTATCACCAGTTTTGCTCCAGGCGTTAGTTAAATCTTTAATTAGATTTGAACGTGAAATGGTAATTGAATTTACCGATAACACCGTGGTGTTAGATATGAAGTATAACTAGTTTTACTTCATGGGATGAATAGGTTGGGATTGGGAAATTAAAACAAATGATTACTTCGGTAAGGTCCGTTAATTCCGACTAGTTGTATCGAAATTCAAAAGATGATTAAAGAATAAATTCAAGGAATTTATCTTGGATAAAATTAATGGGAACCTTTCCCTATGAATGTGAAATTTAGAAACTAACTGTCGGTTAGCCAAGCAGAGTGGTTTTCTGGATATTGATCTGATGTTCGTTTCGGCCTTCGGGGTTAATATTTGGGGAATTATTCTCTTGATTAATTTACGGTTAGTGACTGATGAATTGGAATGTGGCGTATGTTGTGTTTGTGTAACACTTATTTAAAATATATGCGAGTTATTCGTAAAGACCGGGTTTATCCCATTCTGAATAACTGATACGACGATAAGTCGAAGATGAAGACGGTGGTCGAAGACCGGGAGTCTTCACATCGTTTGGGTGATTACTGATGATCTTGATTGGGCTGTACACCCAAGATGAGGGAATCAATCGGTGGTCGTCCAGATGTGCTTGGAGATCGATGGATATGCGAGGAAAGTGCCTTCGATTTCGTTCAGACCCAGAACGGACTTGTAAATGGACTGTGTGTCTGACATTGGATTTCATTCTGTGTGACTGATATCGGTTGCATAGAGTGATTTGCCTGTGTGGCATGCTAAGATGCAATTGATCGAGCCTTCTGTTGAAAAGCAAAGTCTTGTGGTGATGATCAAAGGACAGCCTGTATGGCACAGCTTTGTGTAACGTGAATTCGCGAGCCTCGCACCCCGGTTGTGAACCAAAAATGGGAGAGGACATCAGGGAGGGCATGCGTCTCCTTCTAGCTAGGGTGGTGTCAGTGACCTACCAGCCCTGACATTTATATACTTTTCACCTGTGTGGTTGTTGCTGTTGCGAGGCGCCTCGGTTTGATCGGACGATCCGGGTCCGATGGAGTCATTTGTTGGCTCATTTACGCCCCAAAGGGCGGGGAAACGCAGTGTTCAGGAATTTTAATCCATATCGGTGGACCGGCCCTGACGATCCAAAGGCTTGACTGAGTACTTGCCTGAGGGGCGGGCTAGAGCGTCTCGAATCGGTTGAGGACTATCTTTTGCCTCGGTTCATAGATGGAAATCCAATTTCCAAATACGTGACTTTGCGATTTTGATTGTATAACCTATATATGGCGACATAGTGGTATGGGGCATTCATGCCGCCTTATGATTTGAAGTTGTTTTATACACTATACACTTATAATAGTATCAAATGATTTCTTTTAAACATATCAAGCATTCTTGGCTATTATAAGGTAAAAACCTTATCCTCCGGCTTGCGTTGCATTGTGTGATGGGAACTGGGTCTTATAATAGCTTCATTTTTCTTTATTTAGCATTGCGTTGTTGTTGTATGCACTGGTATTCTTGGGAGGAAACCCGTTCCGTGTTATACGGCATGGTCCCTTGATTTACCTAACTTTAAAAATAAAGATTAACTGTTTTAGTTCTCACACCAGTCACATGACTGACCTGGAGTTTATTGTTTTAACCTAAACTCTGGGTGCCCCTATTTTGACACGGGCAGCTAGTAGTTTTGGTTTTGCAGATTTATATTCATAAGATCCTGGTTTACAGCTGGAATGATATCCGGAAAGCTTTGTTTCCGTATATCTCTTCTAGTTGTGTATTGTATTATTTTCCGCTGCTATGTATTTAAATGTAATTTAAATCTCTGATATTTCTGTGTAATGTATATTCATTTATATTCTTGTAATCTGATGCATTGTTGTAATATACAATGAAATGTTCTTCCGTCTGCGTTCTATTTTGTCTTGTTCTCAAAACAATCAGGCGTTTCGAACGGTCTAGATCGGTTTAACGACTGGTTCAGATCGAGCGAAATTCCTTTTCGTCACACGTGGTCCTGAGACTTTATATGGTAATTGACAGTTAATTATCTTTATTTTAAAGTTAGGTAAATCAAGGGACCACGCCGTATAACACGGAACGGGTTTCCTCCCAAGAATACCAGTGCATAAAACAAACGGCGCAATGCTGAATAAATAAAAATGAAGATGTTATAAGACCCAGGTCCTATCACACAATGCAACGCAAGCCGGGGGACAGGGTTTCCCTTATAACAGCCAAAGAATGCTTGATACGTTTTAAAACAAATCATTTGATACTATTATCAGTGTATAGTGTATAAAGCAATCTTCGAATCATAAGTATCAATCATAGGCGGCATAAGCGCCCCATCCCACTATGTTGCCATATATAGGTTATACAATCAAAATCGCAAAGTCACGTATTTGGAAATTGGGTTTCCATCTATGAACCGAGGCAAAAGATAGTCCTCAACCGATTCGAGACGCTCTAGCCCGCCCCTCAGGCAAGTACTCAGTCAAGCCTTTGGATCGTCAGGGCCGGTTCACCGATGTGGATTAAAATGCCTGAACACTGCGTTTCCCCGCCCTTTGGGGTGTAAATGAGCCAACGAATGGCTCCATCGGACCCGGATCATCCGATCTAACCGAGGCGCCTCGCAATAGCAACAACCACACAGGTGAAAAGTATATAAATGTCAGGGCTGGTAGGTCACTGACACCACCCTAGCTAGAAAGAAACACATGCCCTCCCTGAGGTCCGTCTCCCGCTTTTGGTTCACAACCGGGGTGTGAGGCTCGTGAATTCACGTTACACAAAGCTGTGCCACACAGGTTGTGCTATGATCGTCACCACAAGACTTTGCTTTTCAACAGAAGCCTCGATCAATTGCATCTTAGCATGCCACACAGGCAAACCACTCTATGCAACCGATACCAGTCACACAGAGTGAAATCCAATGTCAGACACACAGTCCATTTACAAGTCCGTCCTGGGTCTGAACGAAACCGGAGGCACTTTCCTCGCATATCCATCGATCTCCAAGCACATCTGGACGACCACCGATTGATTCCCTCATCTTGGGTGTACAGCCCAATCAAGATCATCAGTAATCACCCAAACGATGTGAAGACTTCCGGTCTTCAACCACCGTCTTCATCTTCAACTTATCGTCGTATCAGTTATTCAGAATGGGATAAACTCGGTCTTTCAGAATAACTCGCGTATATTTTAAATAAGTGTTACACAAACACAACATACGCCTCATTCCAATTCATCAGTCACTAACTGTAAATTAATCAAGAGAATAATTTCCCAAATATTAACCCCGAAGGCCGAAACCAACATCAGATCAATATCCAGAAAACCATTCTGCTTAGCTAACCAACAGTTGATTTCTAAATTTCACATTCATAGGGAAAGGTTCCCATTAATTTTATCAAAGATAAATTCCTTGAATTTATTCTTTAATCTTCTTTTGAATTTCGATTCAACTAGTCGGGATTAACGAACCTTACCGAAGTAATCATTTGTTTTAATTTCCCAATCCCAACCTATTCATTCCATGAAGTAGAACTGGTAATACTTCATATCTAACACCACGGTGTTATCGATAAATTCAATTACCATTTCACGTTCAAATCTAATTTAAAGATTTAACTATCGCCTGGAGCAAAACTGGTGATACTCCATTCTCGATTATTTCAATCTAATTAAAGATTCATTAAAACTCCACTTAGTTTTAATCTTTAACGGGGTTAAAGAATCAGTGTCATTTAAAACAAGGTTCACGATAAACCCAAAATCACGTTCCATTAATTGTCGGGTTATAGAACGAGTGTTATTAAATACAAGGCTCTGAATAGAAAATATATCGGCTTATATTCAATGTCAAATTCTACGACCAACAGATATCGTATTGGAAATAACGATATACATATCTATATCTTTCAAATTTCCATAACAACATCTCTATAATCACGAAATCCAACATCGAAATATTCCGAAGACAATTTCCATAACAACATCTGAATAAAAACGAATTCGAATTGAAATTGAATAAAAACGAATTCGAATTGAATTGAATGTAAAACGAATTCGAATTGAAATTGAATAAAAACGAATTCAAATTGAAATTGAATAAAAACGAATTCGAATTGAATTGAATGTAAAACGAATTCGAATTGAAATCGAATTAAAATCGAAATTGAATTGAAATCAATTTGAAATAAATTTAAAAGGAATTTATATTGGAATATTCAATTTTGATTTGAAATTGAATATGAAGTTGAAACCGTTTTGAAAATGAATTTAAAACAATTTATAAAGCACGTTTTGAATTGTAATCGACGAAGTATATATTATATATCTTATATATATATATATATATAATATAATGGCCTGAATAGAATGCGCCGCGCCGCGGCAGTTCGTGAGTTTCGACCATTGACTTCGAACGGATATTGCGGGAGATCCGACCGTCGGATTCTCCTAAAACCGGAACCGTTGGGTTCGTATCGAAAAGAGCTTTCTAACGAATATTGGAAATTAGAAATATAACGGTTGGATTTGGAATTATGTCCAAATCAAATTTAAAAAGGGTCGCTATAAGTGCAGTTCGATGGCCATTGATGGAAATCGACTGTACGGGCCTTGATAAAATTATTAAAAATAGTAATAATTTGTGTAAAATCATAAGAAATGATTTAGAAAGAATTGGGATGAAAAACTCCCTATTTGAAAAGATAAAAATAGATTTTTATCGAAATGAACTAGTTTTGAACAAGAATTATAATCCTATTTATTTTTAAATAAATAAATTGAATTTGAAATGGTTTTGAAAATAACCAGAATTTCCAATGATTGCATTGGAATGGATTTGAATCGAAATTATCTTCGGAATATTTCGATGTTGGATTTCGTGATTATACAGATGTTGTTATGGAAATTTGAAAGATATAGATATATATATCGTTATTTCCAATACGATATTTGTTAGTCGTAGAATTAGATATTGAATATAAGCCGATATATTTTCTATTCAGAGCCTTGTATTTAATATCAAATTTGATTTGGGTTTGTCGTGAATGGTGTCTTCATTAACACTGTTATTGAACCTAGTTGAGAAAAGATTAAATCTTTTTATTTAGATTTAATAAAGTGTACCAATTAAATAATATTTAATTGGAATTGAATGGATACTGATTTTTGGGTTTATCGTGGACAGTGTTTTAAATAACACTTGTTCTTTAACCCGACAATTAATGGAACGTGATTTTGGGTTTATCGTGAACCGTGTTTTAAATAACACTCGTTCTTTAACCCGACAATTAATGGAACATGATTTTGGGTTTATCGTGAACCGTATTTTAAATGACACTGATTCTTTAACCCCGTTAAAGATTAAAACTAAGTGGAGTTTTAATGAATCTTTAATTAGATTGAAATAATCGAGAATGGAGTATCACCAGTTTTGCTCCAGGCGATAGTTAAATCTTTAAATTAGATTTGAACGTGAAATGGTAATTGAATTTACCGATAACACCGTGGTGTTAGATATGAAGTATTATCAGTTCTACTTCATGGGATGAATAGGTTGGGATTGGGAAATTAAAACAAATGATTACTTCGGTAAGGTTCGTTAATCCCGACTAGTTGAATCGAAATTCAAAAGAAGATTAAAGAATAAATTCAAGGAATTTATCTTTGATAAAATTAATGGGAACCTTTCCCTATGAATGTGAAATTTAGAAACTAACTGTCGGTTAGCTAAGCAGAACGGTTTTCTGGATATTGATCTGATGTTGGTTTCGGCCTTCGGGGTTAATATTTGGGAAATTATTCTCTTGATTAATTTACGGTTAGTGACTGATGAATTGGAATGAGGCGTATGTTGTGTTTGTGTAACACTTATTTAAAATATACGCGAGTTATTCGGAAAGACCGGGTTTATCCCATTCTGAATAACTGATACGACGATAAGTCGAAGATGAGGACGGTGGTTGAAGACCAGAAGTCTTCACGTCATTTGGGTGATTACTGATGATCTTGATTGGGCTGTACACCCAAGAAGATGGAAACAGTTGGTGATCATCCAGACGTACTTGGAGATCGATGGATATGCAGGGTACTAGGTGCCTCCGGTTTCGTTCAGACCCAGAACGAACTTGTAAATGGACTGTGTGTCTGACATTGGATTTTAGTCTGTGTGATTGATTTCTATTAAATGTATATCTGTTTGGCGGCGGAGAATTTATTCTCTTGCTTAACGCCCTTCTCTGAGACGTACGAGCTCAGGGGTTATATATTGATGGATATCAAACACATGGAGTGAATGGCCTGCGTGGCACGCCTAAGTGGAAATTGATCGAGGCTTCTGCTGAAAAGCAAAGTCTTGTGGTGGATGATCAAAGCACGGCCTGTGTGGCATAGCTTTGTGTAACGTGAATTCGCGAGCCTCACACCCCGGTTGTGAACCAGAAACGGGAGAGGACATCAGGGAGGGCATGCGTTTCTTTCTAGCTAGGGTGGTGTCGGTGACCTACCAGCCCTGACATTTATATACTTTTCACCTGTGTGGTTGTTGCTGTTGCGAGGCGCCTCGGTTTGATCGGACGATCCGGGTCCGATGGAGTCATTCGTTGGCTCATTTACGCCCCAAAAAGCGGGGAAACGCATGTTCAGGCATTTTAATCCACATCGGTGGACCGACCCTGACGATCCAAAAGCTTGACTGAGTACTTGCCTGAGGTGCGGGCTAGAGCGTCTCGAATTGGTTAAGGACTATTTTTTGCCTCAGTTCATAGATGGAAACCCAATTTCCAAATATGTGACTTTGCGATTTTGATTGTATAACCTATATATGGCGACATAGGGGTATGAGGCATTCATGCCGCCTATGATTGATACTTATGATTTGAAGTTGTTTTATACATTATACACTTATAATAGTATCAAATGATTTCTTTTAAACGTATCAAGCATTCTTGGCTATTATAAGGTAAAAAACCCTATCCTCCGGCTTGCGTTGCATTGTGTGATGGGAACTGGGTCTTATAACAGCTCCATTTTTCTTTATTTAGCATTGCTCCCTCGGTCTCCGAAGAGAAGGGAAAGCGCAGATAGTTCGAGAACAAGCCACAAAATAGAACGCAGATGGAAGAACATTTCATTGTATATTACAACAATGCATCAGATTACAAGAATATACAGAGAATAAATGAATAAATATTACACAGAAATATCAAAGATTTAAATTACATTTAAGTACATAGCAGCGGAAAATAATACAATACACAACTAGAAGAGATATACGGATACAAAGCTTTCCGGATATCGTTCCAGCTGTAAACCAGGATCCTGTGAATATAAATCTGCAAAACCAAAACTACTAGCTGCCTGTGTCAAAATAGGGGCACCCAGAGTTTAGGTCAAAACAATAAACTCCAGGTCAGTCATGGGACTGGTGTGAGAACTAAAACAGTTATTAATCTTTATTTTTAAAGTTAGGCAAGTCAAGGGACCACGCCGTATAACACGGAACGGGTTTCCTCCCAAGAATACCAGTGCATAAAACAAACAGCGCAATGCTAAATAAAGAAAAATGAAGCTATTATAAGACCCAGTTCCCATCACACAATGCAATCGCAAGCCGGAGGATAGGGTTTTTACCTTATAATAGTCAAGAATGCTTGATACGTTTAAAACAAATCATTTGATACTATTATAAGTGCATAGTGTATAAAACAACTTTAAATCATAAGTATCAATCATAGACGGCATGAGCGCCCCATCCCACTATGTTGCCATATATAGGTTATACAATCAAAATCGCAAATGTTACGTATTTGGAAATTGGATTTCCATCTATGAACCGAGGCCAGGGATCGTCCTCAACCGATTCGAGATGCTCTAGCCCGCCCCTCAGGCAAGTACTCAGTCAAGCCTTTGGATCGTCAGGGCCGGTCCACCGATGTGGATTAAAATTCCTGAACACTGCGTTTCCCCGCCCTTTGGGGCGTAAATGAGCCAACGAATGACTCCATCGGACCCGGATCGTCCGATCAAACCGAGGAGCCTCGCAACAGCAACAACCACACAGGTGAAAAGTATATAAATGTCAGGGCTGGTAGGTCACTGACACCACCCTAGCTAGAAAGAAACGCATGCCCTCCCTGAGGTCCTTTTCCCGTTTTTGGTTCACAACCGGGGTGTAAGGCTCGCGAATCAACGTTACACAAAGCTATGCCACACAGGCCTTGCTTTGATCATCATCCACAAGACTTTGCTTTTCAACAGAAGCCTCGATCAATTGCATCTTAGCATGCCACACAGGCAAACCACTCTATGCAACCGATATCAGTCACACAGAATGAAATCCAATGTCAGACACACAGTCCATTTACAAGTCCGTTCTGGGTCTGAACGAAACCGGAGGCACTTTCCTCGCATATCCATCGATCTTCAAGCACATCTGGACGACCACTGATTGATTCCCTCATCTTGGGTGTACAGCCCAATCAAGATCATCAGTAATCACCCAAACGATGTGAAGACTTCCGGTCTTCAACCACCGTCTTCATCTTCGACTAATCGTCGTATCAGTTATTCAGAATGGGATAAACCCGGTCTTTCCGAATAACTCACGTATATTTTAAATAAGTGTTACACAACCACAACATACGCCTCATTCCAATTCATCAGTCACTAACCGTAAATTAATCAAGAGAATAATTTTCCAAATATTAACCCCAAAGGCCGAAACCAACATCAGATCAATATCCCGAAAACCATTCTGCTTGGCTAACCGACAGTTAGTTTCTGAATTTCACATTCATAGGGAAAGGTTCCCATTAATTTTATCCAAGATAAATTCCTTGAATTTATTCTCTAATCTTCTTTTGAATTTCGATTCAATTAGTCGAGATTAACCAACCTTACCGAAGTAATCATTGGTTTTAATTTCCCAATCCCAACCTATTCATCCCATGAAGTAAAACTGGTAATACTTCATATCTAACACCACGGTGTATTCGGTAAATTCAATTACCATTTCACGTTCAAATCCAATTAAAGATTTAACTATCGTCTGGAGCAAAACTGGTGATACTCCATTCTCGATCTTTTCAATCTAATTAAAGATTCATTAAAACTCCACTTAATTTTAATCTGTGGCTGGGTTAAAGAATCAGTGTCATTTGAAACACGGTTCCCGATAAACCCAAAATCCCATTCCATTAATTATCGGGTTAAAGAACGAGTGTTATTTAAAACACTGTCCACGATAAACCCAAAAATCAATATCAATTCAATTAAATATTATTTAATTGGTACACTTCATTAAATCTAAATAAAAAGATTTAATCTTTTCTCAACTGGGTTCAAGAACAATGTTAGTCAGGACACCCTTCATGACAAACCCAAATCACATTTGATATTAAATACAAGGCTCTGAATAGAAAATATATCGTCTTATATTCAATGTGAAATTCTATGACCAACAAATATCGTATTGGAAATAACGATATACATATCTATATCTTTCAAATTTCCATAACAACATCTGTATAATCACGAAATCCATCATCGAAATATTCCGAAGACAATTTCGAATCAAATCCATTCGAATGCAATCATTAGAAATTCTGGTTATTTTCAAAAACCATTTCAAAGTCAATTTATTTATTTAAAAATAAATAGAATTATAATTCTAGTTCAAAACTAGTTCATTTCGATAAAAATCTATTTTTATCTTTTCAAATATGGAGTTTTTTCATCCCAAATCTTTCTAAATCATTTCTTATGATTTTTCACAAATTATTACTATTTTTAATAATTTTATCGAGGCCCGTACAGTCGATTTCCATCAACGGCCATCGAACTACACTTACAGCGACCTTTTTCAAATTTGATTTGGACATAATTCCAAATCCAACCGTTAGATTTCTAATTTCTAATATTCGTTAGAAAGCTCTTTTCGATCCGAACCCAACGGTTCCGGTTTCAGGAGAATCCGACGGTCGGATCTCCCGCAATATCCGTTCGAAGTCAATGGTCGAAATTCGCGAACTGCCGCAGCGCGTTCTATTCAGGCCATTATATTATATATATAATATATTTAATATATACTTCGTCGATTTCAATTCAAAACGTGCTTTATAAATCGTTTTTAATTCGTTTTCAAAACGGTTTCAACTTCATATTCAATTTCAAATCAAAATTGAATATTCCAATATAAATTCGTTTTAAATTCATTTCAAATCGATTTCAATTCAAATTGATTTCTAATTCAATTTCAGTTCGTTTTCCATTCAATTTTCAATTCGAATTCATTTATATTCAATTTCAATTCGAATTCATTTATATTCAATTTCAATTCGAATTCATTTATATTCAATTTAATTCGAATTCATTTATATTCAATTTAATTCGAATTTCAATTCTTTTCAAAATATCAGATTTTGAAATCACTTTCGATATTCATTATAAAATGAATAAAATCGATATCAATATCGTTCACGTCAAAATGGCGTCAATTTAATCAACACGGCTTCATATATTTCTATTTTCAAATATTTCTATTCAAATATTTCTTTTTCAAATATTTCTTTTTCAAAAACCGGAACGAGGCCCAATCATTTACCATATAATGGTAATTATATGGATTTTCTATAACACATGCATACAATAACAACGATGAATAATCAACCATCATCCAAAGTGCATTCTACACTGTATAAGCATCAAATATAAATATTCAACGCTTATAGCAGCCTGTCAATCAATCGATTGACATACAACTAATTATTGGGATTAGTGTACGTCAAATATCCTCCCAATACCCGTGTGGGGTTTCAAACAATCAAACACAGATTTTATTTGTGCAGTTGGGCGATGTGTAAAATTTATCGTCCTAATCAATATCAGTCAAATGTGTGTATATAAACAAATCGTCCGATTTGTTTATTTTTATTTCATTTCATATACACGTTAAAAATTATATTTTTAACTATAAAATATTTTTAACTATATAAATATTTTATTTCATTTCACATCACATCACACAATCAACTACACATCAAAATCAAAAAAACAAGCATACAAGCCGTCCATGGTCTGTGGACGACGGGTGTCAGGTGCTACTAAACACCGTCTGCATCCTAGTATATATATATATATATATATATATATATAACTAGAAAAATTCAATTGAAAGGTGAGAAGTTCTCACACCAGTCAATTGGAAATATATAGAAATCCCATTTTCGTCACACGAACATAAATTCTAATAATGGAGCTCCATCATCAAAATCACCTCCGGGCGATTAGAGTGTAATTCTATATCTATCCAGTATATTAAAATTTCAAATACACGTTTGCAAGGCGTATATGAAAAATCTTTATATACTGGATTGCCCAAATTCATTTAAAATAAATATTCAAATACGAATAATTGATTTAAATTTTCAAAACAAAATTCGTTTTCATCTTAAAAATATACTCTTCACACTCATTCTAGGATACTACTGATCCCATCTCTAACGAGTCATTCTCATTGGATATTACTAATCCAATGTCTGATGAATTCTTTCGTTTGGTTCTAATGTGCCTTGTTCTCTGAGCTTTGTAAACCAAAGCTCTGATACCACCCTGAAACGAATAGAAAACCAATTTGAATTGAATCGAATAGAAAACCAATTTGAATTGAATCGAATAGAAAACCAATCTAAATTGAATCGAATAGAAAACAAATTTGAATTGAATATATAACGAATTTGAATTGAAATGAATATATAACGAATTTGAATTGAAATGAGTATATAACGAATTTGATTTGAATTGAATATATAACGAATTCGAAACTGAATTGAAAACGAATTGAAATGAATTCAAATTGAATTGAAATTTGAATTGAATAGAAATGAAAGTAAAAAGGATTTATGATAGAAAATTCAATTTCGATTTGAATTTGAAATGGAAGTTGAAAATATTTTTAAAACGAATTTAAAATGATTTATAAAATTCGTTTTAAATAGAAATCGACGAAATATATATTATATATATAATATAATGGCCTGAATAGAACGCGCCGCGCTGCGGCAGTTCGCGAATTTCGACCATTTATTTCAAACGAACATTACGGGAGATCCGACCGTCGGATTCTCCTAAAACCGGAACCGTTGGGTTCGTATTGAAAAGAGCTTTCTAACGAATATTAGAAATTTGAAATCTAACAGATGGATTTGGAGATACGTCCAAATCAAATTTGGAAAAGGTCGCTGTAAGTGTAGTTCGATGGCCGTTGATGGAAATCGACTGTACGGGCCTTGATAAAATTATTAAAAATATCAATAATATGTGTAAAATCATAAGAAATGATTTGGGAAAAATTGGGATGAAAAACTCCATATTTGAAAAGATAAAAATAGATTTTATCAAAATGAACTAGTTTTGAACTAAGATTAAAACCCATTTATTTTTAAAATAAATAAATTAGATTTGAAATGAATCTTAAATAGAATTGATTTGTGGGTTTATCGTGAACGGTGTTTTAAATAGCACTAGTTCTTTAACCCGGTAATAAATAGATTGTGATTTGGGTTTGTCGTGAACTGTGTTTTAAATGACATTAGTTCTTTAACCCAGTAAAAGGAGTTTTAACGAATCTACAATTAGATTGAAATGTGAATTGATAATCTAAATTATCAAATTTGGAAAATAAGCGAGAATGGAGTATCACCAGTTTGGCTCCAAAGCGATAGTTAAATCTTTAATTAGATTTGAACGTGGAATGGTAATTAATTTTACCGATAACACCGTGGTGTTAGATATGGAGTATTACCAGTTTTGCTTCATGGGATGAATAGGTTGGGATTGGGAAATAAAATAAATAATTACTTCGGTGTGGTTCGCTAATCTCGACTGGTTTGGAAAACCATCATTTGGTTTGAAATGACATCCAAAGGAAGATTAAAGGATAAATTTTAAAGGATTTATCTTGGATAAAATTAATGGGAACCTATCCCTAAGAATATGAAATTTGCGGTTAGTGGCTGCTGAATTGGAATGAGGCGTATGTTGTGTTTGTGTAACATTTGTTTTAATATACGCGGGTTGTTCAGAAATTCCGGGTTTATACCCATTCTGAATAACCGATTCGACGATATGTCGAAGATGAAGACGGTGGTTGAAGACCGGAAGTCTTCACATCGTTTGGGTGATTACTGATGATCTTGATTGGGCTGTACACCCAAGATGAGGGAATCAGTTAGTGGTCGTCCAGACGTACTTGGAGATCGATGGATATGCTAGGAAAGTGCCTCCGGTTTCGTTCAGACCCAGAACGAACTTGTAAATGGATTGTGTGTCTGACATTGGATTTTATTCCGTGTTGATTGATTTCTATTAAATATATATCTGTTTGGCGGCGAAGAATTTATTCTTTTGCTTAACGCCCTTCTCTGAGACGTACGAGCTTAGAGGTTATATATCGATAGATATCAATCGCATGGCATGAATTGCCTATGTGGCACGCTAAGATGCAATGATCAAGGATTTTGTTGAAAAGCAGAGTCTTGTGGTTGATGATCAAAGCACGGCCTACGTGGCAGCTTTGTGTATAACGTGAATTCGCAAGCCTCACACCTCGGTATGAGTCAAAAACGGGATATGGACTGCAGGGAGAGCACGACGTTTCTTTCTAGCTTTGGTGGTGTCAGTGACTTACCAGCCCTGACATTTATATACTTTTCACCTATGTGGTTGTTGGATGAGGCGCCTCGATTTTAGGTCTGTAAGGACCAGGAAACGTGTGTTCAGGAATAAATAATCCTCTAACGTAAGTGAGGACCGGCCCTGAAGATCCAGGATTGCCCAGAGTGTGTAGTCCTGGGACATTTGCTAGAGTGTCTCGAAAGTGGAGAGGAGCTTGCCCCTTGCCTTGACTCATGACGGAAACCCAATTTCCAATACGGGTATTTCGGTTTTAATTGTAGAATTAGTATGGTGACATAGTAGATGGTAGCTATGCCGCCTATGATTGATATTTATGATTGAAATTGTTTTGACACTATACACTTATAATAGTATCAAATGATTTGTTTTAAACGTACCAAGCATGTTTGGCTATTATAAGGGAAAACCCTATCCTCCGGCTTGCGTTGCATTGTGTGATGGGACCTGGGGTCTTATAATAGCTTCATTTTTCGAAAAAGCATTGCGTTGTTTATTCTATGCACTGGTATTCTTGGGAGGAAACCCGTTCCGTGTTATACGGCGTGGTCCCTTGAATTACTCTCCTTTAAAGTAAAGTTTTAAAGAACTGTTTTAGTTCTCACACCAGTCACATGACTGACCTGGAGTTTATTGTTTTAACCTAAACTCTGGGTGCCCCTATTTTCCGCACAGGCAGCTAGTAGTTTTGGTTTTGCAGATTTATATTCACAGGATCCTGGTTTACAGCTGGAATGATATCCGGAAAGCTCTGTATCCGCATATCACCTTCAGTTGTGCTTTGTATTAATTTTTCCGCTGCGATGTAATTTATTGTAATCTCTGATATTTATCGAATGTAATTTATTCATTTATACTCTGTATATTCTTGTATCTGATGGAATTGTAGTAATGTACAATGAAATGTTCTTCTGTTTGTGTTCTGATTTGTCATGTTCTCAAAACGATCAGGGGTTTCGAACGGTCTAGATCGGTTTAACGACTGATTAGGATCGAGCTGTGGGTTATGGGCCCACGCCATTCACACATCAATCAAATCAATTTCATTTCACCATACAATTCAATTCAAACCAAATAATCTAACCAACTACACAACCAAACGATTAAACAAACAAGCCATCCATGGTCTGTGGATGATGGGTGTCGGGTGCTACTAAACACCGTCTGCATCCTAGTATATATATATAACTAGAAAAGAAATTGAAGAGTGAAAAATTCTCACCAATAGCTATTCAATCTCCATAGCTCTTCATATGAAGGAAATCATCACTGTTCTCGTCTTTTGTCACTCTCGTCGCCCGTAGTCACTATATATAAAAATCACATTTTTATATTGCTATTCAATATATAAAAATCGAATTTTTACTTCGCTATTCAATATATAAAAATCTCGCCTTTTTACTTCATTCTTCAATATATAAAAATCGAATTTTTACTTCGCTATTCAATATATAACAATCTCGCCTTTTTACTTCGTTCTTCAATATATAAAAATCGAATTTTTACTTAGCTATTCAATATATAAAAATCAAATTTTTACTTCGTTCTTATATAGATAAAAATTCTATTTTTACTACGCTATAACATATAAAGATTTCGCCTTTTCAACCATAAAGATTTCGCCTTTTCAACCTTAAAGATTTCGCCTTTTCAATTTCAAAAATCTAATCTTTTCTATTTTAAAAATGTCGTCTTTCACTACATAAAAATATCGTCTTTTTATATCCTACCATATAAAGATCACATTTCTATCATCTATATAATATGAAAAGTATATTTTCTACCTTTGCATACGATAAAAATTATATTTTGAACTCTCTACAATATAAAAGATCATATTTTTACTACGCCTCTAGTATAAAATTTATATTTTTATTTGGCTACATATATATAAAAGTCATATATATTTTTGTTTTCGATATTTATAATTAAAAATCACATTTTTAAATTAGATAAACCACTAAAGATCACATTTTTAATTGTTTAAACAAGCTAGAAAATAAAGTAAACGCTCACCGCGGTCGGAAATGGCGTAAATTCGCGAATTCACGTCAAAATGGCGTCAATCTAATCAACACGGCTTCATATATTTCTATTTTCAAATATTTCTATTTCAAATATTTCTATTCAAATATTTCTTTTCCAAATATTTCTTTTTCAAAACTGGAACGAGGCCCAATCAATTACCATATAATGTTAATTATATGGATTTTCTATAACACATGCATACAATAACAACGATGAATAATCAACCATCATCCAAAGTGCATTCTACACTGTATAAGCATCAAATATAAATATTCAACGCTTATAGCAGCCTGTCAATCAATCGATCGACATACAACTAATTATTGGGGTTAGTGTACGTCAAATATCCTCCCAATACCCGTGTGGGGTTTCAAACAATCAAACACATATTTTATTTGTGTAGTTGGGCGATGTGTAAAATTTATCGTCCCAACCAATATCAGTCAAATGAGTGTATATAAACAAATCGTCCGATTTGTTTATTTTTATTTCATTTCATATACACGTTAAAAATTCTATTTTTAACTATAAAATATTTTTAACTATATAAATATTTTATTTCATTTCGCATCACATCACACAATCAACTACACATCAAAATCAAACAAACAAGCATACAAGCCGTCCATGGTCTGTGGACGACGGGTGTCAGGTGCTACTAAACACCGTCTACATCCTAGTATATATATATATATATATATATATAACTAGAAAAATTCAATTGAAAGGTGAGAAGTTCTCACATAATTGCTAATCCAACGCATCGACTCTTCTTGGGTAGAAATCTTCGCCGTTCTTGCCTTTTGCCACCTTCTTTGCCCGTATTCTCCACATATGTAAAAATCACATTTTTACTTCGCTATTCAATATATAAAAATTGAATTTTTACTTCGCTATTCAATATATAAAAATCGAATTTTTACTTTGCTATTCAATATATAAAAATCGAATTTTTACTTCGCTATTCAATATATAAAAATCGAATTTTTACTTTGCTATTTTAAAAATCTAATCTTTTCTATTTTAAAAATCTAACCTTTATATATTACCAAAATCATACTTTAGATTTAACTAAAAAAAAAAACTGATTTTTAATGTAACAACCCGTATTTTCAATAACCTGTTATAACATAAATCGAGGCAGAATTTAATTCAAAAATCTGAATCAAGGGAAACGGGCTATGCCATTGCGTTCGTCTCGGAAAAATACGCGGAATAGAGTCCGAGTTTTCGAAAATCGGAGTCCGTATGACCCGATTAATGCCCAACGAAGTTTTCAGAAAATTTCTAAGTAAAAACAGATTTCAAATTCAAACTTGAATTTGAAAAATTGGGCCATTTTGGGCCAGGCGGGAAAGTTCCCGCCAGGGCACCCAAGTCGACAGCCCTGTCGACTTGGGAGTCGACTTAGTTGGACCCAAGTCGACAGCCCAGTCGACTTGGCTGTCGACTTGGTCCAGCCGGGCTGTTTAGCCTGGTGCACCATTTTGAGATTGTGTTGAGCTTGGGGGCCAGATTCGGTTTTAAGGGCTAAGATTGCAACTAGGGTTTAATCCTATGGCCTAAAACACTTGCCTAATCTATAAATAAGACCCTAACCTAGCCCTAAATCATCATTAATCTATCCTACAACTAAACTATGGCAAAATCAATCCTCTCATGGCCTCCACTCTCTTCATAAAATTCCTAAACCAATTTCTAAGTGATTTTCCATGCATACAAGTGTTTTCAAACTTGTATGAGCATCATTAGCTTGCATCCAAGTCAAGTTTCTATATTTGCATCATAAAGGAAGGGTTTTGTTCATTTTGGCTTGCATTTTTGGGTTTAATAAGGGCTTTGTCATATTTTTGTGACTTCATAATCATTGTAAGCCCTATTCTACTTTCATACTTAAACTCTAAAGTTAAATGTATGATATGCACGTTTTCTATGATGTAATATGCAAGTTTATCATGTTGTGATATGCAAGTTTATATGCAAGTTTATCATGTTGTGATATGCAAGTTTATATGCAAGTTTATCATGTGGTGATATGCAAGTTTATATGCAAGTATGCCAAGTTATGTTATGCAAGTTTGGGTTGAACATTTTGTTCATGCTATCATGTTATGCAAGCTTATCTTGGGTTTATGAATATAAAGCTTCAAGCTTTATGCCAAAGGTTGCACTTTGGCAACATGTAAGTTATCATATCTCTTATGATAACTTGCATGTGAGGCTAAATGCGAGCTTATGGCCATTTCTACATGTCATTTATCACCATGTATCACCAATATGCTAAGTTTGGTTTTATGCATGCTTTTGAGGCCAAAATATGTAATATGCAAGTATATGAACACATGAACATTTTATATGCCACCATGTTAAACTTGTGGCTTCAACACCTTTATGTCATGATTATGTCAAGTTCCCTCTTTCTATCCTTTATGCGCTATTGCGATATGTAAGTGATGGGATTGCATTTGGGGGTTGGGTAAACGTAAAAGACATAAAACATAAGCTTGGGAATTTACCTATTAAGTTAGGTCTACCCATTGGGAATTTACCTATTAAGTTAGGTCTACCCAATTGCTTAAAAACTTGTAACATGTTTTGGAAAACATGATGGACATGACACTTAGAAAAGATAAGTGTGGCCAACTTGAGGTTGGGTTGAGTTTGTAGCGTAAACCTACCCGGAACCGACCGGCTTAACTAGTTGCTACAAACAATAGGACCCAATGTAAGAAGTTGGTCATGTTGTACCTTGGACCCGAGGTTAGACCAAGTTGTGGTGTAAAGCTACCCGGACCCGCCCGGCTTAACTAGTAACCACAACAAGGTCTAATGTGAGAGGTTAAGGCGCATTAAAATTAATTAATGCCTCGTGATTAGGGTTAAGTCATGGTCCACTTAGTACTTAACCAATTTGGGCTCGGTAGATTAATCGGGGTTAAGTCGTGAACTCATCGTTACACTTAACCAAGTTAATCCATGATTAGCAAGAGGGTTAAACCGTACTTAACCCATTAGAAAAATCCTAGCAATGGGGGTCCACTCCAGCAGTAATCCCAAGTTAGTATCATCATGACCCTAGGGACTAGGCTAGGGAGGGGGCACAATTACTGGACTGGAGGTAAGTGACCAAAAGCGACGACAGAGGGTACGCCGGTGTAGTTCCGGGCGGACCATGGTCGTGCACATAGTCCGAAGCCGGGGAAATCATTCACGGGTACCAGTAGATCGAGACTGTGCACTCATGTTTATGATGTCCAGGGGTTGCCACCCTAGGGCTTGATACACCCGACGGGAGACCCTGCACAGTCTGACTACAATTATGTTTGGGCCGTATTGACACCAACACGTGACGAGTTAGGCTTAGGGAGCCGATCGACTAGACCGTTTGGTTGGACCTTGTACTAGGGTCATTTCATGTTATTGGGCCAAAGCTTGGGCCAAGGGATCAATACTTGTTTATTCAAGTCATGTTAGTTTGCTAGTACACCTGTGGTGCAAAACCTTAATCCTGATTATGCGATGACACCTTTATCTACCTTGTTAGTTAATCATCATGCTAGTATGTTGTTATCCTTATGATCATACCTGCTTCTCATGTCAGTTAACTTTATCAGTTTACATTGATTGTAGTAGGGCTTACTCAGTCTTTTTGACTGACCTGTTTTCTTTCGCCTCTTTTCTTCCGTTTCCCCCCCCCCCAGGTTCTCAGGGAGGGAATATTGGAGCTTAGCTGGATTTCTGACTGCTTGCCTGTGGGATTTAGCTCATGTACGGTTTGACATGAAGCTAGCTGTGGCTATCACTTCTTTTGGGGATTAGTATTTATGTACTTCAGTTTTTCAGTTGATGTTGTTTTATCTAGACTGGTTTATTGGGAAAGTTGACATTATGATGTAACAGACTTGTTTTGAAATGGTTTAAAATCTTCCGTTGTTTTATCTATGTTATTTACTCTGTTTACGCATTTACATATGTTCTTGTTCTACCTTGATATATCATTATGCATGTTTACCTGATTCAAACGCCCCTCCAAAGTCAGAGTGCTTGCAAGATTCACCCCGGCGGAGGTGGGGTGTTACATTTGGTATCAGAGCCAGGTTTACGAGAAGGAACAAAAAGGTTTTTTAAAACTTTTGGAAAACTATTTTCAAAACCTAGTATAAAGTATTTTCCAAAGAAAAGTCTAGTTTATTTTAAAGACTATTCCCCAAAAAGCCATTAGCAAAATTCCTTCGTTTTTTTCGCCATTCTGAATCTGTCTTTTTCTTCGTTTTCAGCATGGCCGATATCTTTGCTATTCCGGAGGGAGTGCACGTACCTATTTGGTATAGGAGACTTTTGGAGGCTAGGGCGACCGAAGCCAGCCCCGCAGATGTCCCTCCTCCTCCTCCTCCAGTAGTTAATATTCCTCCTCCTGTCGCTAATGTTCCTCCTCCTCCTGTCGCTGAGGTTCCTCTTCCTCCTCCCCCTCAGCATCCTCAAGCTGACTTCGCAAAGACTTGCAAAGATTTCAAAGCAATGGGTGGCAAGAACTTTCAAGGCACTGAGACTTTTGTAGAGGCCAGAAATTGGTTGAAAGAGACCGAGGATTTGTTTGCTATCTTTGGGTTAGACGATCAGAGGAAGCTCTTGTTGGCGGTTTGGCTTATGAAGGATGAAGCCGCTTATTGGTGGGAAGTCACCAATGGTACTAGGCCTGTTGAGACTTGGGCCGATTTCAGGCAAGGTTCATGCTTAAGTTTCTATCTTCTGCCGAGGAGAATCTGCAAATGGAGAGGTTCATAACTTTGAGACAAGGAGATATGTCTGTCAAAGAATATGTGAACAAGTTCAATCAGTTAGCTCGTTTTGGCTTGGATATGGTGAATACTCCTCAGAAGAAGGCTCTTCGTTTTGCTAGAGGATTGAATGAGCCGTTGCAGGGATTGGCTATGTCACATATTCCCCATGGGGCCACATTTGAGAGTTTGGTTGATATGGCGTTACTTCAGGGAGATGTCAAGAAAGAGGTCAAGATAAATGATACTCAAGCCAAGAAGACTGATTCCCAGGGAAAAGGAAATCAGGGCAATCCAAGTGGTCAGAGCAGTCAAGGCAATCAGAACAAGAACAAGAGTCAAGGCAACAAGGGGAACAACAACAAGGGCAATAACAACAAGGGCAAGAACAACAAGGGGAAGTGCCATTATTGCGGTTCAGTTGGGCATCTTATTAAGGATTGTAAGAAGAGGAAAAGGAAGAATGGTGAATGCTTTTTCTGTGGTGAGACTGGACATTTCAGTAAGGATTGCCCGAGGAAGCAAGGGCAAGGCCAGGGTCAGACTCAGCGTGCTGGACCTTCAGGAGGGCAAGTTCATGCTCTCAATGTTGCTCCAGTTCCCGATCGAGGTAGTATTTCTGTTGAGAGCCTTGTATATATTTCTGATTTTCCAGTTCGTACCTTGTTTGATTCTGGTGCATCGCATAGCTTTATCTCATCTGATCTTGTTGATAGTTTGCACCTTAGTACTAGCTTGGTAGATGATCCCGTCTGTGTCTCAAATCCTATTGGGGGTTCCACCCATTTGTCTATGATATGTGGGGATTTGAGGATCTCTATACTGAGTGTAGAGTTCTTGTGCAGTGCTTATGTTCTTGGTTTCAGGGGATACGGATTGATATTGGGCATGGATTAGCTGTCCAGATATGGAGCCATTCTTGATTGTGAGCATAGGGTTGTGAGGCTCGTGACTCGCCTCGGAAACACCCTAGAGATTTCTTGTGATCCGAGAGGTCCCGTCATGTTGTGCTATCTGGAATCACTCGACTCGTCAATGGAAACTCTTCAGTCTGTGAGAGTGGTTCGAGAGAATCCGGATGTTTTCGATGAAGTTAGGGGGTTGCCCCCTAAGCGAGAGATTGATTTCCGCATTTATCTGGTGGATAATGCAAAGCCGGTTTCTTTGCCCGTTCGGCACATGGCTCCGCGTGAAAGGCGGGAGCTAAGTAAGCAAGTGAAAGAGTTTCTTGAGAAGAACTTCATTAGACGAAGTATATCTGAATGGGGAGCGCATGTGGTATTTGCTACCAAGGCAGATGGTTCTCTCCGACTTTGTGTTGATTATCGAGAGTTGAATAAGCTGACTAAGAAGAACAGACACCCGTTACCGAGGATTGATGATCTCTTTGACCAGCTTGTCGGTGCTTCTGTTTTCTCTCAGCTTGATCTTGCTACGGGGTTCCATCAGCTCAGGGTAGCTGAAGATAGTATAGACAAGACTGCGTTCAGAACTCCAGATGGATTCTTCGAATGGCTTGTCATGCCGTTCGGCTTGACTAATGCACCCGCATATTTTGTGGACTTGATGGGTAGGGTGTTCAGGGAGTTCTTGAACAAGTTTGTCGTGGTTTTCGTAGATGATATTCTGATCTTCTCTAAGGATGAGGAAGAGCACGCAAGGCATCTCATGGAGGTGATGGATACGCTTAGAGCGCATCAGTTGAAGGCCAAGTTCTCCAAGTGTCACTTTTGGAGAAGGGAAGTTAGATTCCTTGGGCATATAGTATCTAAGCAAGGCTTAGCGGTGGATCCCGCTAAGGTAGTTGCAGTTCAGGATTGGAAGACTCCAAGGAATGCAACCGAAGTGAGAAGTTTTCTAGGTCTTGCGGGTTTTTACCGGAAGTTCATCAAGGACTTCGCGAAGATTTCTGCTCCTCTCACTAAATTGACGAAGAAGAATTTGGTTTTTGCTTGGAGCATAGAATGCGAGCTTGCTTTTCAGAAGCTCAAGAGAGCTCTTACATCAGCACCTGTTCTAGCTTTGCCCGATGGAGGGAAGTTATTTACAGTATACACCGATGCATGTGGCATGGGGTTAGGAGCTGTTCTTATGCAAGAAGGAAGAGTGATATGCTTTGGCGGTAGACAACTCAAAGTGCATGAGAAGAATTATCCCACTCATGACTTAGAGTTGGCAGCAATAGTATATGCACTCAAGGCTTGGCGCCATTATCTTCTGGGCGAAAGATTTGAGCTTTATACCGATCACAAGTCATTGAAGTATCTCTTTTCTTAGAAGGATCTGAATCTGAGGCAACAAAGATAGATGGAATTCTTGGCGTCCTATGATTTTGAGATAGCCTATACCCCTGGCAAGGGGAATGTGGTAGCAGATGCATTGAGTAGAAGAAGGTTGACCCTAAGTCCTCTATTCGTTGAGATGAAGAATTTAGAGTATGTGGCAACCTTTGATTTCTCTTTGGCGGTTGAGTCGATGACCGGTTCTTTAGCATCTCTGGAACTCAGACCTACCCTTCTTGATCAAGTTGGAGCTTCGCAGAGAGAAGACCCTCAGATAGTTGAGATTATGGATAAGCTGATTCGAGGAGAGACGTCTAGTCATCTCGCTCGATATTCTATTGATGACAAGGGTTGGCTGAGGAGAGACGGAAGGTTATGTGTTCCCATGGTAGAAGATTTGGTAAGAAAGGTTCTTGAGGAAGCGCATCGCTCTAAGTTGACTATACATCCAGGCGGAGATAAGATGTATAAAGATATGAAGCGCATTTTCTTTTGGCCTGGGATGAAGAAGGATGTGGCAGAATTTGTCTCTAGATGTATCATTTGCCAGCAAGTTAAGGCCGAGTCGAAGAAGCCCGGTGGGCTATTGCATCCTCTAGACGTTCCACTATGGAAGTGGGAGAGTATTTCCATGGATTTTATCGATGGGCTACCAAGGTCAAGGAAAGGGAATACGAGCATTTGGGTTATTGTGGACAGACTTACGAAGAGTGCTCATTTCATTCAGGTAAAGAGCAAGAGGACCGCATCTTGGCTAGCGTCTGTATATCTTCGTGAGATTGTGAGACTACATGGAGTCCCTTCTAGTATAGTTAGTGACCGTGACCCAATCTTTACAAGTCAATTCTGGAATAGCTTGCAAGAAGCCATGGGCACGAGGTTGAATCTAAGTACGGCTTATCACCCACAGACGGACGGTCAAACCGAAAGGGTGAATAGGGTACTCGAGGATCTGTTGAGGCTTTGTATTCTGGATTTTGGTGGTACTTGGGAAGACCATCTTCCTCTTGTTGAGTTTGCATATAATAACAGTTATCAGGCAAGCATAGGGATGGCACCATTTGAAGCTTTATATGGGAGGCCGTGCAAGTCGCCTACATGTTGGTGGGAGGCTACAGATAAGCTTATACTTGGGCCTGATATGATCAGAGATGCATCCGAGAAGATCGAGTTGATTCGGAGACGGATGAAAGCGGCCCAAGACCGACAGAAATCCTATGCTGATAAGCGAAGAACGGATTTGGAGTTTGATGTTGGTGATATGGTTTTCGTGAAGGTTTCTCCTTTGCGGAATGTGGTCCGATTTGGAGCCGTTGGGAAGTTGGCACCGAGGTTTGTTGGACCATTCCCTATTATAGAGAGGATCGGGCAGATGGCTTATAGAGTGAAGTTGCCCGAGAAGCTTGCCGGAGTACACGATGTTTTTCATGTCTCGCATCTCCGGAAGTGTTTACATGAATCAGCAGAGGTTGTTGAGCCAAGTGTTCTGAAAGATGTGGAAGTGGAGAAAGAGGCTACCTTGAGGAGAGCTCCGATTCGTATCTTGGGGACGGAGACCAAGAAGCTAAGGAATCGAGAGGTCAAATTGGTGAAGGTTCAATGGGGTGAAGCCGAAGAAGACGCAACTTGGGAAACCGAGGAGAAGATGCGTGGGCTTTATCCATTCCTTTTTCAAGGTACACTCTCAATCTCTTTTCTTTGATTAGCATATCTTTCTCTTTGCTATCCATGTTTATCTAGTTTATCGTGTTAATCTTGTCATGAGAACCTTAGGTAGAAACCCTTTGGATGAAACATGTGTTTGAAACATGTTATGCTTGATGGTTGCAAGTGGTTGCAAGTGGTTACTCGTGGATGCATTATACACATTAGGCACTAGATCGACTCACACACTCCTCATATTGCATATGCATGAGTGTTTATGCTTATTCATGGATGAAAATTTTGTGTTATCACATGGATGTTGCATATGGATGTATGTTATGTGCACACATATAGATGTTATACATTATGTTAGGAATTGCATACATATGGATTCATTTCACTAACATAATCTGCATTGATGATATTTGCATTAGATAGGTACATATACACACACCTTTGCATATGTTCATACAACATTTAGAATCTTGTAAGGACAATGGTTGCTCGTGGATGATGTTTTGAGTAGATGGATGTTGGATGGTAGGATACGTTCTTCCTAACTTGAAGATTTCGGGGACAAAATCCTTTAAGGAGGGGAGAATGTAACAACCCGTATTTTCAATAACCTGTTATAACATAAATCGAGGCAGAATTTAATTCAAAAATCTGAATTAAGGGAAACGGCTATGCCATTGCGTTCGTCTCGGAAAAATACGCGAAATAGAGTCCGAGTTTTTGAAAATCGGAGTCCGTATGACCCGATTAAGGCCTAACGAAGTTTTCCGAAAATTTCTAAGTAAAAACAGATTTCAAATTCAAACTTGAATTTGAAAAATTGGGCCATTTTGGGCCAGGCGGGAAAGTTCCCGCCAGGGCACCCAAGTCGACTTGGGAGTTGACTTGGTTGGACCCAAGTCGACAGCCTTGTCGACTTGGCTGTCGACTTGGTCCAGCCGGGTTGTTTAGCCTGGTGCACCATTTTGAGATTGTGTTGAGCTTGGGGGCCAGATTCGGTTTTAAGGGCTAAGATTGCAACTAGGGTTTAATCCTATGGCCTAAAACACTTGCCTAATCTATAAATAAGACCCTAACCTAGCCCTAAATCATCATTAATCTATCCTACAACTAAACTATGGCAAAATCAATCCTCTCATGGCCTCCACTCTCTTCATAAAATTCCTAAACCAATTTCTAAGTGATTTTCCATGCATACAAGTGTTTTCAAACTTGTATGAGCATCATTAGCTTGCATCCAAGTCAAGTTTCTATATTTGCATCATAAAGGAAGGGTTTTGATCATTTTGGCTTGCATTTTTGGGTTTAATAAGGGCTTTGTCATATTTTTGTGACTTCATAATCATTGTAAGCCCTATTCTACTTTCATACTTAAACTCTAAAGTTAAATGTATGATATGCACGTTTTCTATGATGTAATATGCAAGTTTATCATGTTGTGATATGCAAGTTTATATGCAAGTTTATCATGTTGTGATATGCAAGTTTATATGCAAGTTTATCATGTGGTGATATGCAAGTTTATATGCAAGTATGCCAAGTTATGTTATGCAAGTTTGGGTTGAACATTTTGTTCATGCTATCATGTTATGCAAGCTTATCTTGGGTTTATGAAATAAAGCTTCAAGCTTTATGCCAAAGGTTGCACTTTGGCAACATGTAAGTTATCATATCTCTTATGATAACTTGCATGTGAGGCTAAATGCGAGCTTATGGCCATTTCTACATGTCATTTATCACCATGTATCACCAATATGCTAAGTTTGGTTTTATGCATGCTTTTGAGGCCAAAATATGTAATATGCAAGTATATGAACACATGAACATTTTATATACCACCATGTTAAACTTGTGGCTTCAACACCTTTATGTCATGATTATGCCAAGTTCCCTCTTTCTATCCTTTATGCGCTATTGCGATATGTAAGCGATGGGATTGCGTTTGGGGGTTGGGTAAACGTAAAAGACATAAAACATAAGCTTGGGAATTTACCTATTAAGTTAGGTCTACCCATTGGGAATTTACCTATTAAGTTAGGTCTACCCAATTGCTTAAAAACTTGTAACATGTTTTGGAAAACATGATGGACATGACACTTAGAAAAGATAAGTGTGGCCAACTCGAGGTTGGGTTGAGTTTGTAGCGTAAACCTACCCGGAACCGACCGGCTTAACTAGTTGCTACAAACAATAGGACCCAATGTGAGAAGTTGGTCATGTTGTACCTTGGACCCGAGGTTAGACCAAGTTGTGGTGTAAAGCTACCCGGACCCGCCCGGCTTAACTAGTAACCACAACAAGGTCTAATGTGAGAGGTTAAGGCGCATTAAAATTAATTAATGCCTCGTGATTAGGGTTAAGTCATGGTCCACTTAGTACTTAACCAATTTGGGCTCGGTAGATTAATCGGGGTTAAGTCGTGAACTCATCGTTACACTTAACCAAGTTAATCCATGATTAGCAAGAGGGTTAAACCGTACTTAACCCATTAGAAAAATCCTAGCAATGGGGGTCCACTCCAGCAGTAATCCCAAGTTAGTATCATCATGACCCTAGGGACTAGGCTAGGGAGGGGGCACGATTACTGGACTGGAGGTAAGTGACCAAAAGCGACGACAGAGGGTACGCCGGTGTAGTTCCGGGCGGACCATGGTCGTGCACATAGTCCGAAGCCGGGGAAATCATGCACGGGTACCAGTAGATCGAGACTGTGCACTCATGTTTATGGTGTCCAGGGGTTGCCACCCTAGGGCTTGATACACCCGACGGGAGACCCTGCACAGTCTGACTACAATTATGTTTGGGCCGTATTGACACCAACACGTGACGAGTTAGGCTTAGGGAGCCGATCGACTAGACCGTTTGGTTGGACCTTGTACTAGGGTCATTTCATGTTATTGGGCCAAAGCTTGGGCCAAGGGATCAATACTTGTTTATTCAAGTCATGTTAGTTTGCTAGTACACCTGTGGTGCAAAACCTTAATCCTGATTATGCGATGACACCTTTATCTACCTTGTTAGTTAATCATCATGCTAGTATGTTGTTATCCTTATGATCATACCTGCTTCTCATGCCAGTTAACTTTATCAGTTTACATTGATTGTAGTAGGGCTTACTCAGTCTTTTTGACTGACCTGTTTTCTTTTGCCTCTTTTCTTCCGTTCCCCCCCCCCCAGGTTCTCAGGGAGGGAATATTGGAGCTTAGCTGGATTTCTGACTGCTTGCCTGTGGGATTTAGCTCATGTACGGTTTGACATGAAGCTAGCTGTGGCTATCACTTCTTTTGGGGATTAGTATTTATGTACTTCAGTTTTTCAGTTGATGTTGTTTTATCTAGACTGGTTTATTGGGAAAGTTGACATTATGATGTAACAAACTTGTTTTGAAATGGTTTAAAATCTTCCGCTGTTTTATCTACGTTATTTACTCTGTTTACGCATTTACATATGTTCTTGTTCTGCCTTGATATATCATTATGCATGTTTACCTGATTCAAACGCCCCTCCAAAGTCAGAGTGCTTGCAAGAGTCACCCTGGCGGAGGTGGGGTGTTACATTTAACCTTTCAAAACGTTAAACAGAAAAGAAGTAAATTCGATGTATTTTACCTTTTTAATTTGCAGGCGGGAGAGAAGGTTTGCCTGCGCGTTAACTGGAGACCAGGGGCATCAGCATCGAGGTGGCGCAGTGCGGTGCGGTGGCCTCAATGGTGGGCGCGATCTGATTTGGGGGTTAGGGCGTAGGGTTTAACGCGGAGAGAGGGAGGGGCTTGGGATGGAGGCGGCGCCTGAGACTGACGGGCTGCTGGAGGGCGCGACCAAACGAGGTGGGGCCCTAGGTTGCGGGTGGCGCGAGGTTTCTGATATGGTGGGGTTTAGGAGGAGAGAGTGTGCGCGAGGAGGGAGGGTTCGATCGGAGGGGCTCGCCTGACCTCCAGTGGCGCGGGCGCCGCCGCCAAGGGCGGTGGTGGAGGGCGCCTCCGTCGATCGCGAGTTGGGGGGCTTTTTTTATTTTTATTTTTTCTGTAAAAACTGAACGGGGGAGAGAATGGAGAAAGAAGGGGGGATTTATATAAAAATATATATTATTTTAATTAGTTAATTTTCAAATGAAAGGCTGACTTTTATTTCGAACTCAAAATTGAGCCCACCGATTGTCGTCCCTAGCGTCAATGTCAAAACAAGCAAATGTCTCAGGACTACTCACTCTGGGCAATCCTGGATCTTCAGGGCCGGTCCTCACTTACGTTAGAGGATTATTTATTCTTGAACACACGTTTCCTGGTCCTTACAGACCTATAATTGAGGCGCCTCGCATTCCAACAACCACATAGGTGAAAAGTATATAAATGTCAGGGCTGGTAAGTCACTGACACCACCAAAGCTAGAAAGAAACGTCATGCTCTCCCTGTAGTCCGTATCCCGTTTTTGACTCATACCGAGGTGTGAGGCTCGCGAATTCACGTTATACACAAAGCTACGCCACAAAGGTCGTGCTTTGATCATCAACCACAAGACTTTGCTTTTCAACAGAAGCCTTGATCCATGCAACTCAGCGTGCCACACAGGGAATTCATGCCATGCGATTGGTATCTATCGATATATAACCTCTAAGCTCGTATGTCTCAGAGAAGGGCGTTAAGCAAGAGAATAAATTCTCCACCGCCAAACAGATATATATTTAACAGAAATCAATCAACACAGAATAAAATCCAATGTCAGACACACAATCCATTTACAAGTTCGTTCTGGGTCTGAACGAAACCGGAGGCACTTTCCTCGCATATCCATCGATCTCCATGTACATCTGGACGACCACCAACTATTTCCATCCTCTTGGGTGTACATCCCAACCAGGATCGTCAGTAATTATCCAAACGTTGTGAAGACTTCCAGTTTTCAATCACCGTCTTCATCTTTGACATATCGCCGAATCGGTTATTCAGAATGGGTATAAACCCGGACTTTCCGAACAACCCGCGTATATTAAAAACAAATGTTTCACAAACACAACATACGCCTCATTCCGATTCATTAGTCACTAACCGTAAATCAACAAGAGGACAATTTCCCAAATATTAACCCCGAAGGCCGAAACCAACATCAGATCAATATCCAGGAAACCATTCTTCTTAACTAACCTTCAACTAGTTTCTAAATTTCAATTCTTAGGGAAAGGTTCCCATTAATTTTATCCAAGATAAATTCTTTAAAATTTATCCTTTAATCTTCCTTTGGACGTCATATCAAACCAAATTATGGTTTTTCCACACTAGTCGAGATTAGCGAACCGTACCGAAGTAATTATTTATTTTAATTCCCAATCCCAACTTATTCATTCCATGAAGAAAAACTGGTAATACTCCATATCTAATACCACGGTGTTATCGGTAAAATTAATTACCATTTCACGTTCAAATCTAATTAAAGATTTAACTATCGCTTTGGAGCAAAACTGGTGATATTCCATTCTCGTTCATTTTCTAAATTTGAACTCCGAAGGCCGAAACCAACATCAGATCAATATCCGGAAAACCATTCTGCTTGGCTAACCGACAGTTAGTTTCTGAATTTCACATTCATAGGGAAAGGTTCCCATTAATTTTATCCAAGATAAATTCCTTGAATTTATTCTCTAATCTTCTTTTGAATTTCGATTCAACTAGTCGAGATTAACGAACCTTACCGAAGTAATCATTGGTTTTAATTTCCCAATCCCAACCTATTCATCCCATGAAGTAAAACTGGTAATATTTCATATCTAACACCACGGTGTTACCGGTAAATTCAATTACCATTTCATGTTCAAATCTAATTAAAGATTTAACTATCGTCTGGAGCAAAACTGGTGATACTCCATTCTCGATCTTTTCAATCTAATTAAAGATTCATTAAAACTCCACTTAGTTTTAATCTTTAACGGGGTTAAAGAATCAGTGTCATTTGAAACACGGTTCACGATAAACCCAAAATCCCATTCCATTTATTATCGGGTTAAAGAACGAGTGTTATTTAAAACACTGTCCACGATAAACCCAAAAATCAATATCAATTCAATTAAATATTATTTAATTGGTACACTTCATTAAATCTAAATAAAAAGATTTAATCTTTTCTCAACTAGGTTCAAGAACAGTGTTAGTCAAGACACCATTCACGACAAACCCAAATCACATTTGATATTAAATACAAGGCTCTGAATAGAAAATATATCAGCTTATATTCAATGTCAAATTCTACGGCCAACAGATATCGTATTGGAAATAACGATATACATATCTATATCTTTCAAATTTCCATAACAACATCTGTATAATCACGAAATCCAACATCGAAATATTCCGAAGACAATTTCGATTCAAATCCATTCCAATGCAATCATTGGAAATTCTGGTTATTTTCAAAAACCATTTCAAAGTTAATTTATTTATTTAAAAATAAATAGAATTATAATTCAAGTTCAAAACTAGTTCATTTCGATAAAAATCTATTTTTATCTTTTCAAATATGGAGTTTTTTCATCCCAAATCTTTCTAACTCATTTCTTATGATTTTACACAAATTATTACTATTTTTAATAATTTTATCAAGGCCCGTACAGTCGATTTCCATCAACGGCCATCGAACTGCACTTACAACGACCTTTTTCAAATTTGATTTGGACATAATTCCAAATCCAACTGTTAGATTTCTGATTTCTAATATTCGTTAGAAAGCTCTTTTCGATACGAACCCAACGGTTCCGGTTTCAGGAGAATCCGACGGTCGAATCTCCCGCAATATCCATTCGAAGTCAATGGTCGAAATTCGCGAACTGCCGCGGCGCGGCGCGTTCTATTCAGGCCATTATATTATATATATTATATATATAATATATACTTCGTCGATTTCAATTCAAAACGTGCTTTATAAATCGTTTTAAATTCATTTTCAAAACGGTTTCAACTTCATATTCAATTTCAAATCAAAATTGAATATTCCAATATAAATTCGTTTTAAATTCATTTCAAATCAATTTCAATTCAAATTGATTTCTAATTCAATTTCAGTTCTTTTTCAATTCAATTTTCAATTCGAATTCATTTATATTCAATTTCAATTCGAATTCATCTATATTCAATTTCAATTCGAATTCATTTATATTCAATTTCAATTCGAATTCAGTTATATTCAATTTCAATTCGAATTCATTTATATTCAATTTAATTCGAATTCATTTATATTCAATTTAATTTGAATTTTAATTCTTTTCAAAATATCAGATTTTGAAATCACTTTCGATATTCATTATAAAATGAATAAAATCGATATCAATGTCGTTCACGTCAAAATGGCGTCAATCTAATCAACACGGCTTCATATATTTCTATTTTCAAATATTTCTATTTCAAATATTTCTATTCAAATATTTCTTTTTCAAATATTTCCTTTTCAAAACTGGAACGAGGCCCAATCAATTACCATATAATGTTAATTATATGGATTTTCTACAACACATGCATACAATAACAACGATGAATAATCAACCATCATCCAAAGTGCATTCTACACTGTATAAGCATCAAATATAAATATTCAACGCTTATAGCATCCTGTCAATCAATCGGTCGACATACAACTAATTATTGGGATTAGTGTACGTCAAATATCCTCCCAATACCCGTGTGGGGTTTCAAACAATCAAACACGGATTTTATTTGTGCAGTTGGGCGATGTGTAAAATTTACCGTCCCAATCAATATCAGTCAAATGTGTGTATATAAACAAATCGTCCGATTTGTTTATTTTTATTTCATTTCATATACACGTTAAAAATTCTATTTTTAACTATAAAATATTTTTAACTATATAAATATTTTATTTCATTTCACATCACATCACACAATCAACTACACATCAAAATCAAACAAACAAGCATACAAGCCGTCCATGGTCTGTGGACGATGGGTGTCGGGTGCTACTAAACACCGTCTGCATCCTATTATATATTTATAACTAGAAAATAAAATAAAAGGTGAGAAATTCTCACAGATAGCTATCCGATGCCACGATTCTTCTTATGTAGGAATCTTCGCCGTTCTTGCTTCTTGTCACTTTCTCTGCCCGTATTCTCTACATATGTAAAAATCGAATTTTTACTTTGTTATTCAATATATAAAAATCACATTTTTACTATGCTATTCAATATGTAAAAATCACATTTTTACTATGCTATTCAATATTTGATACAATTAGGCGTAATGGTTCAAAATTAACCAACAAATAAACAAACAACATAAACATCAATCCATTAGTTGATTAGCTTTTGAAATTCATAACTTTGATATATAGTCAAAAATCACATTTTTGATGCCAAATCACAACAATAAATCCTATATAGCTTTGGTTCACACACCAGTCAATTGGAAATATATAGAAATCCCATTTTTGTCACACGAACATAAATTCTAATGATGGAGCTCCATCATCAAAATCACCTCCGGGCGATTAGAGTGTAATTCTATATCTATCCAGTATATTAAAATTTCAAATACACGTTTGCAAGGCGTATATGCAAAATCTTTATATACTGGATTGCCCAAATTCATTTAAAATAAATATTCAAATACGAATAATTGATTTAAATTTTCAAAACAAAATTCGTTTTCATCTTAAAAATATACTCTTCACACTCGTTCTAGGATACTACTGATCCCATCTCTAACGAGTCATTCTCATTGGATATTACTAATCCAATATCTGATGAATTCTTTCGTTTGGTTCTAATGTGCCTTGTTCTCTGAGCTTTGTAAACCAAAGCTCTGATACCACGCTGAAACGACCCGAACTCCCCCGGTCTCATAAGAGAAGGGAAAGCGCGGATTGCTTATGTAAAATTCAATTTTTTAACGTGGAAGTGAATAAAATAAAATATTCATTTACAAACCGGACGTTTTGTTTATGTACACCTATTTGAAGGACATTGATTGGGACGATAAATTTTACACATCGCCCAACTACATAAATAAAATCTGTGTTTGATTGTTTGAAACCCCACACGGGTGTTGGGATGAAATCTGAAGTTCTCATCCTGATTGATCAAATATGTCGATCGATTGATTGACAGGCTGTTATAAGCGTTAGACATCTATATTTGATGCTTATACAGTGTAGTGCACTTTGGTTGATGGTTGATTATTTTTCAACGCTATTATATACATGTGTTGTATGAAATCCATATAATTAACTTTATATGGTAATTGATTGGGCCTCATTCCAATTTAGAAAATGAACAATATTATAAAATAAAGGTTCATGTGTTGACCGTACTCATCCGTTGAGATTAGTCATGTGTTGAACGAAATATTTTAACAATAAAATCTACATCTTTATCTTTATAAAATAAAGGTTCATGTGTTGACCGTACTCATCCGTTGAGATTAGTCATGTGTTGAACGAAATATTTTAACAATAAAATTTACATCTTTATCATATATTTGAAATATATAAAGCCGTGTTGATTAGAGATGCGCTATTTTGACGCGAACGATATGTATATCGATTATATTCGTTTTTATAAATTGAATAGAAAAGAAATTCAAATTGAATCGAATAGAAAACCAATTTATATTGAATCGAATAGAAAACCAATTTGAATTGAATCGAATAGAAAACCAATTTGAATTGAATCGAATAGGAAACCAATTTGAATTGAATCGAATAGAAAACCAATTTGAATTGAACCGAATAGGAAACCAATTTGAATTGAATCGAATAGAAAACCAATTTGAAGTGAATCGAATAGAAAACCAATTTGAATTGAATCGAATAGAAAACCAATTTGAATTGAATCGAATAGGAAACCAATTTGAATTGAATCGAATAGAAAACCAATTTGAATTGAATCGAATAGAAAACCAATTTGAATTGAATCGAATAGAAAACCAATCTGAATTGAATCGAATAGAAAACGAATTTGAATTGAATATATAACGAATTTGAATTGAAATGAATATATAACGAGTTTGAATTGGAATGAATATATAACGAATTTGATTTGAATTGAATATATAACGAATTCGAAATTGAATTGAAAACGAATTGAAATGAATTCAAATTGAATTGAAATTTGAATTGAATAGAAATGAAAGTAAAAAGGAATTATAATAGAAAATTCAATTTCGATTTGAATTTGAAATGGAAGTTGAAAATGTTTTTGAAAAGAATTTAAAATGATTTATAAAATTCGTTTTAAATAGAAATCGACGAAATATATATTATATATATATAATATAATGGCCTGAATAGAACGCGTCGCGCTGCGGCAGTTCGCGAATTTCGACCATTTATTTCAAACGAACATTACGGGAGATCCGACCGTTGGATTCTCCTAAAACCAGAACCGTTGGGTTCGTATCGAAAAGAGCTTTCTAACGAATATTAGAAATTTGAAATCTAACGGTTGGATTTGGAGATACATCCAAATCAAATTTGGAAAAGGTCGCTGTAAGTGCAGTTCGATGGCCGTTGATGGAAATCGACTGTACGGGCCTTGATAAAATTATTAAAAATATCAATAATTTGTATAAAATGATAAGAAATGATTTGGGAAAAATTGGGATGAAAAACTCCATATTTGAAAAGATAAAAATAGATTTTATCAAAATGAACTAGTTTTGAACTAAGATTAAAACCCATTTATTTTTAAAATAAATAAATTAGATTTGAAATGAATCTTAAATAGAATTGATTTGTGGGTTTATCGTGAACGGTGTTTTAAATAACACTAGTTCTTTAACCCGATAATAAATAGAATGTGATTTTGGTTTGTCGTGAACTGTGTTTAAAATGACATTAGTTCTTTAACCCAGTAAAAGGAGTTTTAACGAATCTGCAATTAGATTGAAATGTGAATTGATAATCTAAATTATCAAATTTGGAAAATAAGCGAGAATGGTGTATCACCAGTTTGGCTCCAAAGCGATAGTTAAATCTTTAATTAGATTTGAACGTGGAATGGTAATTAATTTTACCGATAACGCCGTGGTGTTAGATATGGAGTATTACCAGTTTTGCTTCATGGGACGAATAGGTTGGGATTGGGAAATAAATAATTACTTCAGTGTGGTTCGCTAATCTCGACTGGTTTGGAAAACCATCATTTGGTTTGAAATGACATCCAAAGGAAGATTAAATGATAAATTTTAAAGGATTTATCTTGGATAAAATTAATGGGAACCTTTCCCTAAGAATATGAAATTTGCGGTTAGTGGCTGCTGAATTGGAATGAGGCGTATGTTGTGTTTGTGTAACATTTGTTTTAATATACGCGGGTTGTTCGGAAAGTCCGGGTTTATACCCATTCTGAATAACCGATTCGACGATATGTCGAAGATGAAGACGGTGGTTGAAGACCGAAAGTCTTCACATCGTTTGGGTGATTACTGATGATCTTGATTGGGCTGTACACCCAAGATGAGGGAATCAGTTAGTGGTCGTCCAGACGTACTTGGAAATCGATGGATATGCGAGGAAAGTGCCTCCGGTTTCGTTCAGATCCAGAACGAACTTGTAAATGGATTGTGTGTCTGACATTGGATTTTATTCTTTGTTGATTGATTTCTGTTAAATATATATCTGTTTGGCGGCGAAGAATTTATTCTTTTGCTTAACGCCCTTCTCTGAGACGTACGAGCTTAGAGGTTATAATCGATAGATATCAATCGCATGGCATGAATTGCCTGTGTGGAACGCTAAGATGCAACGATCAAGGCTTTTGTTGAAAAGCAGAGTCTTGTGGTTGATGATCAAAGCACCGCCTACGTGGCAGCTTTGTGTATAACGTGAATTCGCGAGCCTCACACCTCGGTATGAGTCAAAAACGGGATACGGACTGCAGGGAGAGCACGACGTTTCTTTCTAGCTTTGGTGGTGTCAGTGACTTACCAGCCCTGACATTTATATACTTTTCATCTATGTGGTTGTTGGATGAGGCGCCTCAATTTTAGGTCTGTAAGGACCGGGAAACGTGCGTTCAGGAATAAATAATCCTCTAACGTAAGTGAGGACCGGCCCTAAAGATCCAGGATTGCCCAGAGTGTGTAGTCCTGGGACATTTGCTAGAGTGTCTCGAAAGCGGAGAGGAGCTTGCCCCTTGCCTCGACTCATGACGGAAACCCAACTTCCAATACGGGTATTTCGGTTTTAATTGTAGAACTAGTATGGCGACATAGTAGATGGTAGCTATGCCGCCTATGATTGATATTTATGATTGAAATTGTTTTGACACTATACACTTATAATAGTATCAAATGATTTGTTTTAAACGTACCAAGCATGTTTGACTATTATAAGGGAAAACCCTATCCTCCGGCTTGCGTTGCATTGTGTGATGGGACCTGGGTCTTATAATAGCTTCATTTTTCGAAAAAGCATTGCGTTGTTTATTCTATGCACTGGTATTCTTGGGAGGAAACCCGTTCCGTGTTATACGGCGTGGTCCCTTGAATTACTCTCCTTTAAAGTAAAGTTTTAAATAACTGTTTTAGTTCTCAAACCAGTCACATGACTGACCTGGAGTTTATTGTTTTAACCTAAACTCTGGGTGCTCCTATTTTCCGCACGGGCAGCTAGTAGTTTTGGTTTTGCAGATTTATATTCACAGGATCCTGGTTTACAGCTAGAATGATATCCGGAAAGCTCTGTATCCCTATATCACCTTCAGTTGTGCTTTGTATTAATTTTTCCGCTGCGATGTAATTTATTGTAATCTCTGATATTTATCGAATGTAATTTATTCATTTATACTCTGTATATTCTTGTATCTGATGGAATTGTAGTAATATACAAAGAAATGTTCTTCTGTTTGTGTTCTGATTTGTCCTGTTCTCAAAACGATCAGGGGTTTCGAATGGTCTAGATCGGTTTAACGACTGATTAGGATCGAGCGAAATTCCCGGCCGTCACATTTGGTAGATGACCCGAACTTCCCCGATCTCCGAAGAGAAAGAGAAAGAACGAATTGTTTTGAGAACACGACAAAATAGAACGCAGACGGAAGAACATTTCATTGTATATTACAACAATGCATCAGATTACAAGAATATACAGAGTATAAATGAATATTACACAGAAATATCAGAGATTTAAATTACATTTAAATACATAGCAGCGGAAAATAATACAATACACAACTAGAAGAGATATACGGATACAATCCTTCCGGATATCATTCCAGCTGTAAACCAGGATCCTGTGAATATAAATCTGCAAAACCAAAACTACTAGCTACCCGTGTCAAAATAAGGGCACCCAGAGTTTAGGTCAAAACAATAAACTCCAGGTCATTCAGGTGACTGATGTGAGAACTAAAACAGTTAATAATCTTTGTTTTAAAGTTAGGTAAATCAAGGGACCACGCCGTATAACACGGAACGGGTTTCCTCCCAAGAATACCAGTGCATAAAACAAACGGCGCAATGCTAAATAAAGAAAAATGAAGCTGTTATAAGACCCAGGTCCTATCACACAATGAAACGCAAGCCGGGGGATAGGGTTTTCCCTTATAACAGCCAAAGAATGCTTGATACGTTTTAAAACAAATCATTTGATACTATTATCAGTGTATAGTGTATAAAACAATCTTCGAATCATAAGTATCAATCATAGGCGGCATAAGCGCGCCATCCCACTATGTCGCCATATATAGGTTATACAATCAAAATCGCAAAGTCACGTACTTGGAAATTGGGTTTCCATCTATGAACCGAGGCAAAAGATAGTCCTCAACCGATTCGAGACTCTCTAGCCCGAGCCTCAGGCAAGTACTCAGTCAAGCCTTTGGATCGTCAGGGCCGGTCCACCGATGTGGATTAAAATGCCTGAAAACTGCGTTTCCCCGCCCTTTGGGGCGTAAATGAGCCAACGAATGGCTCCATCGGACCCGGATCGTCCGATCTAACCGAGGCGCCTCGCAACAGCAACAACCACACTGGTGAAAAGTATATAAATGTCAGGGCTGGTAGGTCACTGACACCACCCTAGCTAGAAAGAAATGCATGCCCTCCCTGAGGTCCGTCTCCCGTTTTTGGTTCATAACCAGGGTGTGTGGCTCGCGAATTCACGCTACACAAAGCTGTTCCACACAGGCTGTGCTTTGATCATCACCACAAAACTTTGCTTTTCAACAGAAGCCTCGATCAATTGCATCTTAGCATGCCACACAGGCAAACCACTCTATGCAACCGATACCAGTCACACAGAATGAAATCCAATGTCAGACACACAGTCCATTTACAAGTCCGTCCTGGGACTGAACGAAACCGGAGGCACTTTCCTTGCATATCCATCGATCTCCAAGCACATCTGGACGACCACCGATTGATTCCCTCATCTTGGGTGTACAGCCCAATCAAGATCATCAGTAATCACCCAAACGATGTGAAGACTTCCGGTCTTCAACCACCGTCTTCATCTTCGACTTATCGTCGTATCAGTTATTCAGAATGGGATAAACCCGGTCTTTCCGAATAACTCGCGTATATGTTAAATAAGTGTTACACAAACACAACATACGCCTCATTCCAATTCATCAGTCATTAACCGTAAATTAATCAAGATAATAATTTCCTAAATATTAACCCCGAAGGCCGAAACCAACATCAGATCAATATCCAGAAAACCATTCTGCTTGGCTAACCGACAGTTAGTTTCTAAATTTCACATTCATAGGGAAAGGTTCCCATTAATTTTATCCAAGATAAATTCCTCAAATTTTTTCTTTAATCTATTGTTGAATATCAATTCGAACTAGTCGGGATTAACGAACTTTACTGAAGTAATCATTTGTTTTAATTTCCCAGTCCCAACCTATTCATCCCATGAAGTAAAACTGGTAATACTTCATATCTAACACCACGGTGTTATCGGTTAATGCAATTACCATTTCACGTTCAAATCTAATTAAAGATTTAACTATCGCCTGGAGCAAAACTGGTGATACTCCATTTTCGATCATTTCAATCTAATTAAAGGTTCATTAAAACTCCACTTAGTTTTAATCTTTAACGGGGTTAAAGAATCAGTGTCATTTAAAACACGGTTCACGATAAACCCAAAATCACATCACATTAATTATCGGGTTAAAGAACAAGTGTTATTTAAAACACTGTTCACGATAAACCGAAAAATCAATATCAATTCAATTAAATATTATTTAATTGGTACACTTCATTAAATCTAAATAAAAAGATTCAATCTTTTTCTCAACTGGATTCAAGAACAGTGTTAGTCAAGACACCATTCACGACAAACCCAAATCACATTTGATATTAAATACAAGGCTCTGAATAGAAAATATATCGGCTTATATTCAATGTCAAATTCTACGACCAACAGATATTGTATTGGAAATAACGATATACATATCTATATCTTTCAAATTTCCATAACAACATCTGTATAATCACGAAATCCAACATCGAAATATTCCGAAGACAATTTCGATTCAAATCCATTCCAATTCAATCATTGGAAATTCTGGTTATTTTCAAAAACCATTTCAAAGTCAACTTATTTATTTAAAAATAAATAGAATTATAATTCTAGTTCAAAACTAGTTCATTTCGATAAAAATCAATTTTTATCTTTTCAAATATGGAGTTTTTTCATCCTAAATCTTTCTAAATCATTTCTTATGATTTTACACAAATTATTACTATTTTTAATAATTTTATCAAGGCCCGTACAGTCGATTTCCATCAACAGCCATCGAACTGCACTTACAGAGACCTTTTTCAAATTTGATTTGGACATAATTCCAAATCCAACCGTTAGATTTCTAATTTCTAATATTCGTTAGAAAGCTCTTTCCGATACGAACCCAACGGTTCCGGTTTCAGGAGAATCCGACGGTCGGATTTCCCGCAATATCCGTTCGAAGTCAATGGTCGAAATTCGCGAACTGCCGCGGCGCGGCGCGTTCTATTCAGGCCATTATATTATATATATTATATATACTTCGTCGATTTCAATTCAAAACGTGCTTTATAAATCGTTTTAATTTCGTTTTCAAAACGGTTTCAACTTCATATTCAATTTCAAATCAAAATTGAATATTCCAATATAAATTCGTTTTAAATTCATTTCAAATCGATTTCAATTCAAATTGATTTCTAATTCAATTTCAGTTCGTTTTCAATTCAATTTTCAATTCGAATTCATTTATATTCAATTTCAATTCGAATTCATTTATATTCAATTTCAATTCGAATTCATTTAAATTCAATTTAATTCGAATTCATTTATATTCAATTTAATTCGAATTTCAATTCTTTTCAAAATATCAGATTTTGAAATCACTTTCGATATTCATTATAAAATGAATAAAATCGATATCAATATCATTCACGTCAAAATGGCGTTAATTTAATCAACACGACTTCATATATTTCTATTTTCAAATATTTCTATTTCAAATATTTCTATTCAAATATTTCTTTTTCAAATATTTCTTTTTCAAAACTGGAACGAGGCCCAATCAATTACCATATAATGTTAATTATATGGATTTTCTATAACACATGCATACAATAACAACGATGAATAATCAACCATCATCCAAAGTGCATTCTACACTGTATAAGCATCAAATATAAATATTCAACGCTTGTAGCAGCCTGTCAATCAATCGATCGACATACAACTAATTATTGGGATTAGTGTACGTCAAATATCCTCCCAATACCCGTATGGTGTTTCAAACAATCAAACACAGATTTTATTTGTGCAGTTGGACGATGTGTAAAATTTATCGTCCCAATCAATATCAGTCAAATGTGTGTATATAAACAAATCGTCCGATTTGTTTATTTTTATTTCATTTCATATACACGTTAAAAATTCTATTTTTAACTATAAAATATTTTTAACTATATAAATATTTTATTTCATTTCACATCAAAATCAAACAAACAAGCATACAAGTCGTCCATGGTCTGTGGACGACGGGTGTCAGGTACTACTAAACACCGTCTGCATCCTAGTATATATATATAACTAGAAAAATTCAATTGAAAGGTGAGAAGTTCTCACATAATTGCTAATCCAACGCCTCGACTCTTCTTGGGTAGAAATCTTCGCCGTTCTTGCCTTTTGCCACCTTCTTTGCCCGTATTCTCTACATATGTAAAAATCACATTTTTACTTCACTATATCCGTTCGATGTTGGATTTATTTAATTTTTACTTCGCTATATCCAGTTTTGGGAAATTCCGACGGTCGGATCTCCCGGTATAATCTTTTGAAGTTTCGATTTCAAAATACGAACTGCAGCGTCGTTATTCGATTAAATATAATTATATTTAAATATAAATATATATATATATAATCGTTTCTGGCGCTGTTTTTCTTCAGATTTAAATTAGACATTCCAGACAATCCAATCGTTGGATTTTTACAAAGTTGGTGCCGTTGGAAAGATTTTTCCGAAGCGAACCCAACGGTTGCGATTTCAGGAAAATCCGATGGTCGGACCTCCCGGTATAACCGTTTGAAATCACGGTTTCAAAACGCGAACTGCACGGCCACGTTTCATTTTAATTTTATTTATATTTATATATTTATATAAATATAGTTCATTCAAAAATTCCTATATCGTTTTCACTTCAAATATTTCACTGACGCCTTTAAATTTCGGAAAAATTCGCCATAACCTCCTTTGTACGGGAGGGGCTGGGAAAATTCCCAAATAGCCACACGGGCGTCTCATGTCAAAAAGAAAAAGAAAAAGCCAAGCGGCTAGCCAAAAGGTCATAAAATCATCACCCAAACAAAACAGTAAATGTGTACCTATTTGTCGGGCACAAAATTTTATTCCTCTTCTCTAGCCCCTTCGCTTTAACTTGTTCAATAAATATGCATGTACATATATATAGTTCTTATCACTTATCATTTTCCATTCAACTTCATATTTGATTCCATTTGGTTTAAAAGCACCATTCATTCTAATGTTGTATGCATAGGCAAAAATCATATCATTAGCTAATTAATGAGTATTTTAACTCAGGCATATTTATTTGAACGAGTGGCTATTTTTAACACTACACATTTCAACAATTCATGTATATAATAAAAATGTGATTTTTATTGTAAAATAATTCTTTTCAAAACACTATTATTTTATATAGTCTATATAGATGATAAAAAGGTGATTTTTATTGTAAAACAATTTATTTTTAAATAAGGTCATTTTACATAGTTCATATAGATGATAAAAAGGTGGTTTTTATTGTAAAACAATTTATTTTTAAACAAGGTCATTTTACATAGTTCATATAGATGATAAAAAGGTGATTTTTATTGTAAAACAATTTATTTCAAAATATGAATACCATCCAACACATGAATTTCAATTCAACGAATGAATATCGATTCAACACATGAAGGTTTTCTATAGTTTCTATATATAGATAAAAATGTGATTTTTATATTTAAAACACGAATACCATTCAACACATGAATTTCTAATCAACGAATGAATATCGATTCAACACATGAAGGTTTTCTATTCAACGAATAAATATAGTTTCAGCAAATGAAAATAATTCAAACACATGAATATTATTCAAAATTTCGGCAGCATAACGACAGGGTAGTTAAAACCGGGACCGTCCCTAGTACGGCTCCTCGCTCTACCTTAAAATCTCGCGGTTTTTGACAATGGGGATCATGCATCTAGTTCGCACGCAGGCGGCATGTATATATTTATTTCATTTCCACAAACTAATCCTATGTGGTTTCAACCAAATATTTCTCAACCACAAACGGGTATTTTCCAACCACAATCAATCAATATCAACCACAAACAATCCCAAACAACCATTCGCTATCAATCAATTTTCACACCAATCACAATAAATAAATATCGTCCATGGTTTATGGACGAGGGGCGTATATATATATTTATATATAGCAATTCACTTTTATTTCAACACATATATAATTTCTACAACGCATATATAACTTATACATCGAACGTACAACTTATACAACGCTTATACAAGAGGTGTACAACGCTTATATAACTCATACATCGACTATATAATTTATACATCGTCGTTTTCCATATTGTTTATAAATTAGAAATCTCACATAGGGTTCCACTCCACCAAAAATAGCAGAAGGCTCAAAAAAATATGCGGTCTCTTCTAAAATATAGAAGGCATCCACACGGTCACGATGTTTCCTGTTTCATCGAATTTCGTTAACACAGCAAAAAGATATGATTTTTCAAAGTTTGCAACGGTTTTAAATCAGTTTTAAATTAAACAGCCGATTACCTTTCAAAATCTTCAAAACTAGGTTTAAATTTTCCGATCAATCCGTGAAGTATGAAGCCGATCCGCCTTTACCACGACGTCAGGCAAGGAAAGGCGCACCTACGCCAGAAGTGGGGCCCTCTTCGGTGGCCCCAGTCGACGGCGGCGGCGAACCAAAGTCGCCGACTTCCCAAGCCCGACCCGCTCTGCACAAACCACGAAACTGACGATGGTGGGTATGGATTTGAAGAGGGCGGCGAGGACTTCAAAAAGCTCCAAAGGAGGGGGTGCTAATTCGGCGTGGATTCGCCAGAAAATGGAAGGGAAGGGGGAGCAGTTTTCCGCCGTCGAGCGCTATATCGGGGAGAGAGAACGCGATATTTTTTTTTATTTAATAAAGAAATTTTCCTATTGGCCAAGGTTATATTAAATTCAAAAATTGGGGTTTTCTTAGACGAACTCGAAATCAAACCCAACGACTGCCGTCCCTAGCGTTTTACCCCCATTCCGAACACAATGGGATATGTTTCATAGGCCCATTCGACTGTTTCTATCAGTTTTCCTTCAAATTAAAATATAAAATATTCAATATTTAATTTGAACGTACATTTCAATTTGCCAGGGTCACAAACTGATTCGAAAAATTCCAAAAAACTAAATCTAGCTATGTTTTGACGATACGGTCCCAACAAAACTAGTTTCGTCGAATTCTGAGACCGTTTGCAAAAAGGCCCATTTCTGGTCGATCCAATTTAACTGTAATTGACCAAAACACATTTTCTTTTGCCACGCTCACATACTAGCTTCAAAAATTATGAAATTTGAAACCTAGCAATAACTTCTCATCCCGGATCCAACAAAAGTAGTTTCGTTGAATTCTGAGGTCGTATGCAAAATGGCCAATTTCACGGGCTATATAAATTCCATAGCGACCTTTCTGAAAATTCATTCGGCCATAACTTTTGCTTTCCGTTATGAAAATTCGATTTTTCAGATTCGTTAGAAAGGTATTCACTAACAGATTTAAATAATTTTGGTTTCACTAAAATCCGTTTTGTTTTACACCCGGTACAGTCCGACAAAGTTTGAATTCAATTTTTGAAACTGCATCGCCTTTTCAGGCCTTGTTTATAATTATAATTAATTATATTCGCTTTCAATTGTCGATTCAAACTCACTTTCCATTGCCATAATTTAAAATATTTATTTTAAATATTTAAAATCCATTATTTTAGCCAAATTTTTTTTTTAAATTGGTTCAGATTTTGGGATTCCCTTATAATAGCCAAACATGCTTGGTACGTTTAAAACAAATCATTTGATACTATAATAAGTGTATAGTGTCAAAACATTTCAATCATAAATATCAATCATAGGAGGCATGGGTACCATCTATCATGTCGCCATACTAGTTCTACAATTAAAACCGCAATACACGTATTGGAAATTGGATTTCCGTCATGAGTCGAGGCAAGGGGCAAGCTCCTCTCCGCTTTCGAGACACTCTAGCAAATGTCTCAGGACTACACACTCTGGGAAATCCTGGATCTTCAGGGCCGGTCCTCACTTACGTTAGAGGATTATTTATTCCTGAACACACGTTTCCCGGTCCTTACAGACCTATAATCGAGGCACCTCGCATTCCAACAACCACATAGGTGAAAAGTATATAAATGTCAGGGCTGGTAAGTCACTGACACCACCAAAGCTAGAAATAAACGTCGTGCTCTCCCTGCAGTCCGTATCCCGTTTTTGACTCATACCGAGGTGTGAGGCTCGCGAATTCACGTTATACACAAAGCTACGCCACAAAGGTCGTGCTTTGATCATCAACCACAAGACTTTGCTTTTCAACAGAAGCCTTGATCCATGCAACTCAGCGTGCCACACAGGCAATTCATGCCATGCGATTGGTATCTATCGATTATAACCTCTAAGCTCGTACGTCTCAGAGAAGGGCGTTAAGCAAAAGAATAAATTCTTCGCCGCCAAACAGATATATATTTAACAGAAATCAATCAACACAGAATAAAATCCAATGTCAGACACACAATCCATTTACAAGTTCGTTCTGGGTCTGAACGAAACCGGAGGCACTTTCCTCGCATGTCCATCCATCTCCAAGTACGTCTGGACGACCACCAACTATTTCCATCCTCTTGGGTGTACAGCCCAATCGGGATCGTCAGTAATTACCCAAACGATGTGAAGACTTCTGGTCTTCAACCACTGTCTCTATCTTCGACATATCGTCGAATCGGTTATTCAAAATGGGTGTAAACCCGGCCTTTTCGAACAATCCGCGTATATTAAAACGAATGTTACACAAACACAACATACGCCTCATTCCAATTCATATTCTCAGGGAAAGGTTCCCATTAATTTTATCCAAGATAAATTCTTTAAAATTTATCCTTTAATCTGCCTTTGGATGTCGTTTCAAACCAAATTATGGTTTTCTAAACTAGTCGAGATTAGCGAACCACACCGAAGTAATTATTTATTTTATTTCCCAATCCCAACCTATTCGTCCCATGAAGCAAAACTGGTCATACTCCATATCTAACACCACGGTGTTATCGGTAAAATTAATTACCATTTCACGTTCAAATCTAATTAAAGATTTAACTATCGCTTTGGAGCAAAACTGGTGATACTCCATTCTTGTTCATTTTCTAAATTTGATAATTTAAATTATCAATTCACATTTCAATCTAATTGTAGATTCATTAAAACTCCTTTTACTGGGTTAAAGAACTAATGTCATTTAACACACAGTTCACGACAAACCCAAATCACATTCTACTTATTTATCGGGTTAAAGAACAAGTGTCATTTAAAACACCCTTCACGATAAACCCACAAATCAATTTTATTTACAACCCATTTCAAATCCAATTTATTTATTTAAAAATAAATGGGTTGTTATTTTAGTTCAAAACTAGTTCATTTCGATAAAAATCTATTTTTATCCTTTAAAATATGGAGTTTTTCATCCCAATTTTTCCCAAATCATTTCTTATGATTTTACACAAATTATTACTATTTTTAATAACTTTATCAAGGCACGTACAGTCGATTTCCATCAACGGCCATCGAACTGCACTTACAACGACCTTTTTCAAATTTGATTTGGACGTATCTCCAAATCTAACCGTTATATTTTGAATTTCTAATATTCGTTAGAAAGCTCTTTTCGATACGAACCCAATGGTTCCGGTTTCAGGAGAATCCGACGGTCGGATCTCTCGTAATGTCTATTTGAAGTAAATGGTCGAAATTCACGAACTGCCGCGACGCGGCGCGTTCTATTCAGGCCATTATATTATATATATAATATATATAATATATATTTCGTCGATTTCTATTTAAAACGAATTTTATAAATCGTTTTAAATTCGTTTCAAAAACAATTTCAACTTCCATTTCAATTCAAATCAAAATTGAATTCTTCCTTATAAATTCGTTTTAAAATTCATTTCTATTCAATTCAAATTTCAATTCAATTTGAATTCATTTCAATTCGTTTTCAATTCAATTCGAATTCGTTTTCAATTCAATTCGAATTGGTTTTTAATTCAATTCAAATTGGTTTTATATTCAATTCAATTCAAATTGGTTTTCTATTCGATTCAATTCAAATTGGTTTTCTATTCGATTCAATTCAAATTGGTTTTCTATTCGATTCAATTCAAATTGGTTTTCTATTCGATTCAATTCAAATTGGTTTTCTATTCGATTCAATTCAAATTGGTTTTCTATTCGATTCAATTCAAATTCGTTATATATTCAATTGAAATCAAATTCGTTATATATTCAATTCGAATTCAATTCGTTTTCCATTCAAATCAAATTCATTATATATTCCATTGAAATCAAATTCGTTATATATTCAATTCGAATTCAATCGATATAAATATCGTTCAAGTCAAAATAGCGCATCACTAATCAACACGACTTTATATATTTCAATAAATTCGTTATTCTATTCAACAAATGAATATTAATTCTATTCAATATGTGAATAAATATTTCGTTCAACACATGACTAATCTCAACGGATTAGTACGGTCAACACATGAACCTTTACTTTATAGTGATAAAGATATAAATTTTATTGTTAAAATATTTCGTTCAACACATGACTAATCTTAACGGATGAGTACGGTCAACACCTGAACCTTTACTTTATAATGTTCTTTATTTTCTAAATTGGAATGAGGCCCAATCAATTATCATATAAAGTTAATTATATGGATTCCATACAACACATGTATATAATAGCAACGATAAATAATCAACCATCATCCAAAGTGCACTACACTGTATAAGCATCAAATATAGATATCTAACGCTTATAACAGCCTGTCGATCCATCGATCGACAAACAACTAATTATTGTGATTAGTGTATGCCGTATTTTATCCCAATACCCGTGTGGGGTTTCAAACAGTCAAACACAGATTTTATTTGTGCAGTTGGGCGATGTGTAAAATTTATCGTCCCAATCAATGTCCTTCAAATAGGTGTACATAAACAAACCGTATAAGTTTTGTTGGGACCGTATCGTCAAAACATAGCTCGATTTAGTTTTCTGGAATTTTTCGAATCAGTTTGTGACCCTGGCAAATTGAAATGTACGTTCAAATTAAATATTGAATATTTTATATTTTAATTTGAAGGAAAACTGATTGAAACAGTCGAATGGGCCTATGAAACATATCCCATTGTGTTCGGAATGGGGGTAAAACGCTAGGGACGGCAGTCGTTGGGTTTGATTTCGAGTTCGTCTAAGAAAACCCCAATTTTTAAATTTAATATAACCTTGGCCAATAGGAAAATTTCTTTATTAAATAAAAAAATATCGCGTTCTCTCTCCCCAATATAGCGCTCGACGGCGGAAAACCGCTCCCCCCTTCCCTTCCATTTTCTGGCGAATCCACACCGAATTAGCACCCCCTCCTTTGGAGCTTTTTGAAGTCCTCGCCGCCCTCTTCAAATCCATACCCACCATCGCCAGTTTCGTGGCCTGTGGAGAGCGGGTCGGGCTTGGGAAGTCGACGACTTTGGTTCGCCACCGCCGTTGACTGGGGCCACCGAAGTGGGCCCCACTTTTGGCGCAGGTGCGCCTTTCCTTGCCTGACGTCGTGGTAAAGGCGGATCGGCTTCATACTTCACGGATTGATCGGAAAATTCAAACCTAGTTTTGAAGATTTTGAAAGGTAATCGGCTGTTTAATTTAAAACTGATTTCAACTCTTTAAAACTGTTGCAAACTTTGAAAAATCATATCTTTTTGCTGTGTTAACGAAATTCGATGAAACAGGAAACATCGTGACCGTGTGGACGTCTTCTACATTTTAGAAGAGACCGCATATTTTTCTGAGCTTGCTACTATTTTTGGCAACGTGAAAAGCCATGTGAGATTTCTAATTTATAAACAATATGGAAAATGACGATGTATAAATTATATAGTCGATGTATGAGTTATATAAGCGTTGTACACCTCATGTATAAGCGTTGTATAAGTTGTACGTTCGATGTATAAGTTATATATGCGTTGTAAAAATTATATAAGTGTTGTAATAGAAGTGAATTACTATATATATATATATATATATATATATATATATATATATATACATACACGCCCCTCGTCCACAAACCATGGACGATATTTATTGATTGTGATTGGTGTGAAAATTGATTGATAGCGAATGGTTGTTTGGGATTATTTGTGGTTGATATTGATTGATTGTGGTTGAAAAATACCCATTTGTGATTGAGAAATATTTGGTTGAAACCACATAGGATTAGTTTGTGGAAATGAAATAAATATATACATGCCGCCTGCGTGCGAACTAGATGCATGATCCCCATTGTCAAAAATCGCGAGGTTTTAAGGTAGAGCGAGGAGCCGTACTAGGGACGGTCCCGGTTTTAACTACCCTGCCGTTATGCTGCCGAAATTTTGAATAATATTCATGTGCTTGAATTATTTTCATTTGCTGAAACTATATTTATTCATTGAATAGAAAACCTTCATGTGTTGAATCGATATTCATTCGTTGATTAGAAATTCATGTCTTGAATGGTATTCGTGTTTTAAATATAAAAATCACATTTTTATCTATATATAGAAACTATAGAAAACCTTCATGTGTTGAATCGATATTCATTCGTGTTTTAAATATAAAAATCACATTTTTATCTATATATAGAAACTATAGAAAACCTTCATGTGTTGAATCGATATTCATTCGTTGAATTGTAATTCATGTGTTGGATGGTATTCATATTTTGAAATAAATTGTTTTACAATAAAAATCCTATTTTTATCACCTATATAAAATATATAAAATAATAGTGTTTTGAAATGAATTGTTTTACAATAAAAATCACATTTTTATTATATACACGAATTGTTGAAATGTGAAGTGTTAAAAATAGCCACTCGTTAAAATAAATATATATGAGTTGAAATATTCATTAATTAGCTAATGATATGATTTTTGCCTATAAATGCAACATTAGAATGAATGGTGTTTTTAAACCAAATGGAATCAAATATAAAGTTGAATGGAAAATGATAAGTGATAAGAACTATATATATGTACATGCATATTTATTGAACAAGTTATAGCGAAGGGGCTAGAGAAGAGGAATAAAATTTTGTGCCCGACAAATAGGTACACATTTACTGTTTTGTTTGGGTGATGATTTTATGAGCATGTTGGCTAGCCGCTTGGCCTTTTCTTTTTCTTTTTGACATGAGACGCCCGTGTGGCTATTTGGGAATTTTCCCGGCCCCTCCCGTACAAAGGAGGTTATGGCGAATTTTTCCAAAATTTAAAGGCGTTAGTGAAATATTTGAAGTGAAAACGATATAGGAATTTTTGAATGAACTATATTTATATAAATATATAAGTATAAATAAAATTAAAATGAAACGTGGCCGTGCAGTTCGCGTTTTGAAACCGTGATTTCAAACGATTATACCGGGAGATCCGACCATCGGATTTTCCTGAAATCGCAACCGTTGGGTTCGCTTTGGAAAAATCTTTCCAACGGCACCCACATTGTAAAAATCCAACGGTTGGATTGTCTGGAATGTTTAATTCAAATCTAAAGAAAAACAGCACCAGAAACGATTATATTTATATATATATATATATATATATAATTATATTTAATCGAATAACGACGCTGTAGTTCGTATTTTGAAATCGAAACTTCAAACGATTATACCGGGAGATCCGAACATCGGAATTTCCCGAAACTAGAACCGTTGGATTCGTTTTGAAAAGACCTTTCTAATTATGTAAATTTTGTGAAGATCCAACGTTTAGATTTTCAAATATGTGTAAATCAAATCTGAAGAAAAACAGCGCCACGGCCGCGTTATGGCCCGAAGCGTCGTTTTGAAAAAATAGCGATAAATCGTTATAAAATACCATAAACAATATGGAATGGAAATAAACTGAATTTGCTCGATTTATGTGGTATTTGATGGTTGAATGTGTTTGGTGTGAAAATTACATTAAAGAACAAAATTGGTGTTGTTGAATGATTTAACCATTGAAATAAATTGATTTGAAATTCTAAATATACGTGAATTATTTGAAAAGGCTGAGTTAATTCTCATTTCAAATAATTAACCGACGATTGAAATTCGAAGATGAAGACGGTGGTCGAAGACCGGAGATCTTCACCTCGTTTGGATGGTAACCGAGATCCTGATTGGGAGGCATCCCGAAATATGGATAATGAGTGGTGATCGTCCAGACGTACGTGGTGATCGAAGGGTTTGCGAGGTATTTAGTGCCTCCGGTTTCGTTCAGACCCAGAACGGACTTGTAAATGGACTGTGTGTCTGACATTGGATTTTATTCTGTGTTGATTGATCTCTATTAAATATACATCTATTTGGCGGCGGAGAATTTATTCTTTTGCTTAACGCCCTTCTCTGAAACGCACGAGCTCAGAGGTTGTGTATCGATGGACATCAGTCGCATGGCATGAATTGCCTGTGTGGCATGCTAAGATGCAGTGATCAGGGCTTCTGTTGAAAAGCAAAGTCTTGTGGTGATGATCAAAGCACCGCCTGTAGGGTGTAGCTTTGTGTATAATGTGAATTCGCGAACCTCACACCCCGGTATGAACCAGAAACGGGAGAAGGACCTCAGGGAGGGCATGCGTTTCCTTCTAGCTAAGGTGGTGTCAGTGACCTACCAGCCCTGACATTTATATACTTTTCACCTTTGTGGTTGTTGCTGTTGCGAGGCACCTCGGTTAGATCGGACGATCCGGGTCCGATGGAGTCATTCGTTGGCTCGTTTACGCCCCAAAGGGCGGGGAAACGTATTGTTCAGGCATTTTAATCCACATCGGTGGACCGGCCCTGACGATCCAAAGGCTTGACTGAGTACTTGCCTGTGGCTCGGGCTAGAGAGTCACGAATTCGGTAAGGACTATCTTTTGCCTTGGTTCATGACCGAAATCCAATTTCCAAATACGACATCGTGCGGTTTTGATTGTATACCTATATATGACGACATAGTGGTATGGGGCATTAATGCCGTCTATGATTGATAGTTATGATTTGAAATTGTTTTCAAAACATATAAACAATAGCAATAATATCAAATGCCTTTGTTTAATTCGTATCAAGCATACTTCGGCCGTTATAAGGTAAAAACTCTATCCTCCTGTTTGCGTTGCATTGTCTGATGGGAACTGAGTCTTATAACGGCTTCATTTTTATAAAAAGCATAGCGATGTTTAAAAGAATGATTTTTTTAAAGCACTGGCAATCCAATGGAGTAAACCCGTTCCATTAAAGTGGCGTGGTCCTGTGATTAGCCATATTACATATGTGTTGAGTAGATTTCTCGTACCAGTCCCATGACTGACTCGTAGTTTGTTTCACTTTCAAACTCGGGTGCCCCTTTTTCTACACGGGCAGCCTTGTATTCAGGTTTAGTTGGTTCTTCTGGATAGCTGGAGCTGAAGATGGATTCTATCATTTATCTCTTTTTATGTTGTTCAGCTCCTATTGTACATATTTTGTTTGTTTTTCCGCTGTAGACATTTATGTATAGCTGAACTGTATTTGTACTAAGTAAGATCCTATATACTGTGTAACTCTAATGATTACTTTTATCCAGTATATTCTATTGTTCATTATCTGGTGTATTTATTTAATTTTGTTCTGCTATTATCTGTTTCTGTGTTATATTCCAAAGATTACCCTTGCCACCGTCAGAACGGGGTTTGGGGTCGTCTCAATTCAGCGTGGTATCAGAGCTTTGGCTTACAAAGCTCAGAGAACAAGGCACATTAGAACCAAACGAAAGAATTCATTAGATATTGGATTAGTAATATCCAATGAGAATGACTCGTTAGAGATGGGATCAGTAGTATCCTAGAACGAGTGTGAAGAGTATATTTTTAAGATGAAAACGAATTTTGTTTTGAAAATTTAAATCAATTATTCGTATTTGAATATTTATTTTAAATGAATTTGGGCAATCCAGTATATAAAGATTTTGCATATACGCCTTGCAAACGTGTATTTGAAATTTTAATATACTGGACAGATATAGAATTACACTCTAATCTCCCGGAGGTGATTTTGATGATGGAGCTCCATCATTAGAATTTATGTTCGTGTGACGAAAATGGGATTTCTATATATTTCCAATTGACTGGTGTGAGAACTTCTCACCTTTCAATTGAATTTTTCTAGTCATATATATATACTAGGATGCAGACGGTGTTTAGTAGCACCTGACACTCGTCGTCCACAGACCATGGACGGCTTGTATGCTTGTTTGTTTGATTTTGATGTGTAGTTGATTGTGTGTTGTGATGTGAAATGAAATAAAATATTTATATAGTTAAAAATATTTTATAGTTAAAAATAGAATTTTTAACGTGTATATGAAATGAAATAAAAATAAACAAATCGGACGATTTGTTTATATACACACATTTGACTGATATTGATTGGGACGATAAATTTTACACATCGCCCAACTGCACAAATAAAATCTGTGTTTGATTGTTTGAAACCCCACATGGGTATTGGGAGGATATTTGACGTACACTAATCCCTATAATTAGTTGTATGTCGATCGATTGATTGACAGGCTGCTATAAGCGTTGAATATTTATATTTGATGCTTATACAGTGTAGAATGCACTTTGGATGATGGTTGATTATTCATCGTTGTTATTGTATGCATGTGTTATAGAAAATCCATATAATTAACATTATATGGTAATAGATTGGGCCTCGTTCCAGTTTTGAAAAAGAAATATTTGAAAAAGAAATATTTGAATAGAAATATTTGAAATAGAAATATTTGAAAATAGAAAGATATGAAGCCGTGTTGATTAGATTGATGCCATTTTGACGTGAACGATATTGATATCGATTTTATTCATTTTATAATGAATATCGAAAGTGATTTCAAAATCTGATATTTTGAAAAGAATTGAAATTCGAATTAAATTGAATATAAATGAATTCGAATTAAATTGAATATAAATGAATTCGAATTGAAATTGAATATAAATGAATTCGAATTGAAAATTGAATTGAAAACGAACTGAAATTGAATTAGAAATCAATTTGAATTGAAATCGATTTGAAATGAATTTAAAACGAATTTATATTGGAATATTCAATTTTGATTTGAAATTGAATATGCAGTTGAAACCGTTTTGAAAATGAATTTAAAACGATTTATAAAGCATGTTTTGAATTGAAATCGACGAAGTATATATTATATATATAATATATATAATATAATGGCCTGAATAGAACGCGCCGCGCCGCGGCAGTTTTTTGAATTTCGACCATTGACTTCGAACGGATATTGCGGCAGTTCGCAAACTTCTCACCTTTAATTTCGATGAAACGAACCGAACTTCCCCGGTCTCCTAAGAGAAGAGAAAGAACGAATTGTTTTGAGAACACGACAAAACAGAACGCGGACGGAAGAACATTTCATAGTATATTACAACAATGCATCAGATTACAAGAATATACAGAGTATAAATGAATATTACACAGAAATATCAGAGATTTAAATTACATTTAAATACATAGCAGCGGAAAATAATACAATACACAACTGAAGGAGATATACGAATACAAAGCTTTCCGGATATCGTTCCAGGTGTAAACCAGGATCCTGTGAATAAAAATCTACAAAACCAAAACTACTAGCTGCCCGTGTCAAAATAAGGGCACCCAGAGTTTAGGTTAAAACAATAAACTCCAGGTCAGTCATGGGACTGGTGTGAGAACAAAAACAGTTGTTAATCTTTATCTAAAGTTAGGTAAATCAAGGGACCACGCCGCTAACGCGGAACGGGTTTCCTCCCAAGAATACCAGTGCATAATAAAACAGCATAATGCTAAATAGAGAAAAATGAAGCTATTATAAGACCCAGTTCCCATCACACAATGCAACGCAAGCCGGAGGATTGGGTTTTTACCTTATAATAGCCAAGAATGCTTGATACGTTTAAAACAAATCATTTGATACTATTATAAGTGCATAGTGTATAAAACAACTTCAAATCATAAGTATCAATCATAGGCGGCATAAGCGCCCCATCCCACTATGTCGCCATACTAGGCTCTACAAATAAAACCGCAAATGTCACGTATTTGGAAGTTGGATTTCCATCTATGAACCGAGGCAAAATATAGTCCTCAACCGATTCGAGACGCTCTAGTCCGTGTCTCAGGCAAGTACTCAGTCAAGCCTTTGGATCGTCAGGGCCGGTCCACCGATGTGGATTAAAATGCCTGAACATTTCGTTTCCCCGCCCTATGAGGCGTAGGTGAGCCAACTAAATGACTCCATCGGACTCGGATCGTCCGATCAAACCGAGGAGTCTCGCAACAGCAACAACCACATAAGTCAAACTCGTCAAGGCGTGTAAAACCACTGACGCTACTTCTAATTAGAAAGAAACGCATGCCCTTCCTGAGGTCCTCTCCCGTTTTTGGTTCACTACCAGGTGTGAAACTCGCGAAGTAAACGTCACACAAAGCTACGCCACAAAGGCCGTGCTTCGATCATCAACCACAAGACTTTGCTTTTCAAAAGAAGCCTTGATCATTTGCCACTTACGCATGCCACACAGGCAATTCACTCTATGCATTTGATATCCATCAGTATATAACCCCTGAGCTCATACGTCTCAGAGAAGGGCGTTAAGCAAGAGAATAAATTCTCTGCCGCCAAACAGATATATATTTAATAGAAATCAATCACACAGACTAAAATCCAATGTCAGACACACAGTCCATTTACAAGTCCGTTCTGGGTCTGAACGAAACCGGAGGCACCTAGTACCCCGCATATCCATCGATCTCCAAGTATGTCTGGACGATCACCAACTGTTTCCATCTTCTTGGGTGTACAGCCCAATCAAGATCATCAGTAATTATCCAAACGACGTGAAGACCTCCGGTCTTCAACCACCGTCTTCATCTTCGACACCACGTCGAATTAGTTATTCAGAATGGGATAAACCCGGTCTTTCTGAACAACTCGTGTATATATATAATAAACATGTGTTACACAAACACAACATACGCCTCATTCCAATTCAGAATATTCCTTAGTTCAAATATTCTTATATTTTGGGAAAGGTTCCCATTAATTTTATCAAAGATAAATTCTTTAAATTTATTCTTTAATCTCCTTTGAATATCAATTCAAACTAGTCGGGATTAGCGAACCACACCGAAGTAATCATTTATTTTAATTTCCCAAACCCAACCTATTCATCCCATGAAGTAAAACTGGTTATACTTCATATCTAACACCACGGTGTTATCGGTAAATTCAATTACCATTTCACGTTTAAATCTAATTAAAGATTTAACTATCGCCTGGAGCAAAACTGGTGATACTCCATTCTCGATCATTTCAATCTAATTAAAGATTCATTAAAACTCCACTTAGTTTTAATTGTTAACTGGGTTAAAGAATCAGTGACATTTAAAACACGGTTCACGATAAACCCAAAGTCACATTTCATTAATTATCGGGTTAAAGAACGAGTGTTATTTAAAACACTGTCCACGATAAATCCAAAAATAATATCAATTCAATTCCAATTAAATATTATTTAACTGGTACACTGCATTGAATCTAAATAAAAAGATTTAATCTTTTCTCAACTGGGTTCAAGAACAGTGTTAGTCAAGACACCATTCACGACAAACCCAAATCACATTTGATATTAAATACAAGGCTCTGAATAGAAAATATATCGGCTTATATTCAATATCAAATTCTACGACCAACAGATATCGTATTGGAAATAACGATATACATATCTATATCTTTCAAATTTCCATAACAACATCTGTATAATCACGAAATCCAACATCGAAATATTCCGAAGACAATTTCGATTCAAATCCATTCCAATGCAATCATTGGAAATTCTGGTTATTTTTAAAACCCTTTTCAAATCCAATTTATTTATTTAAAAACAAATAGAATTTTAATTCTCGTTCAAAACTAGTTCATTTCGATAAAAATCTATTTTTATCTTTTCAAATATGGAGTTTTTCATCCCAATTCTTCCCAAATCATTTTTTATGATTTTACACAAATTATTGATATTTTTAATAATTTTATCAAGGCCCGTACAATCGATTTCCATCAATGGCCATCGAACTGCACTTACAGCGAACTTTTCCAAATTTGATTTGGACATAATTCCAAATCCAACCGTTAGATTTCAATTTTCTAATATTAATTAGAAAGCTCTTTTCGATACGAACCCAACGGTTCCTGTTTTAGGAGAATCCGACGGTCGGATCTCCCGCAATATCAATTCGAAGTCAATGGTCGAAATTCGGGAACTGCCGCGGCGCGGCGCTTTCTATTCAGGCCATTATATTATATATATAATATATATAATATATATTTCGTCGATTTCAATTCAAAACGTGCTTTATAATTCGTTTTAAATTCATTTTAAAAACGGTTTCAACTTCATATTCAATTTCTAATCAAAATTGAATATTCCAATATAAATTCGTTTTAAATTCGTTTCAAATTGATTTCAATTCAATTTGATTTCTAATTCAATTTCAGTTCGTTTTCAATTCAAGTCAATTTCAATTCGAATTCATTTCTATCCGATTTCAATTCGAATTCATTTCTATTCAATTTCAATTCGAATTCATTTCTATTCAGTTTAATTCGAATTCATTTCTTTTCAGTTTCAGTTTGAATTTCAATTCTTTTCAAAATATCAAATTTTGAAATCACTTTCGATATTCATTATAAAATGAATAAAATCGATATAAATATCGTTCACGTCAAAATGGCGTCAATCTAATCTATACGGCTTCAAATATTTCTATTTTCAAATATTCTATTTCCAAATATTTCTATTTTCAAATATTTCTATTCAAATATTTCTATTCAAATATTTCTATTCAAATATTTCTTTTTCAAATATTTCTATTCAAATATTTCTATTCAAATATTTCTTTTTCAAATATTTCTATTCAAAACTGGAATGAAGCCCAATCAATTACCATAGATTTTATTTCTATGGATTTCCATACAACGCATGTATATCAACAATGACAAATAATCAACCATCATCCAAAGTGCATTCTACACTGTATAAGCAACAAATATAAATATTCAACGCTTATAACAGTCTGTCAATCAATCGATCGACATACAACTAACTATTGGGATTAGTGTATGTCATATATCACCCCAATACCCGTGTGGGGTTTCAAACAATCAAACACAGATTTTATTTGTGCAGTTGGGCGATGTGTAAAATTTATCGACCCAATCAATATCAGTCAAATGTGTGTATATAAACAAATCATCCGATTTGTTTATTTTTATTTCATTTCATATACACATTAATAATTCTATTTTTAACTATAAAATATTTTCCACTATAAAATATTTTATTTCATTTCATATCACATCACACAATCAACTACACATCAAAATCAAACAAACAAGCATACAAGCCGTCCATGGTCTGTGGACGACGGGTGTCAGGTGCTACTAAACACCGTCTGCATCCTAGTATATATTTTAACTAGAAAATTAAATTAAAGGTGAGAAGTTCTCACTGAATTGCTAATCCAATCCCATGACTCTTTTTATGTAGAAATCTTCGCCGTTCTTGTCTCTTGTCACTTTCTTTGCCCGTATTCTCTACATATGTAAAAATCGAATTTTTACTTCGCTATTCAATATATAAAAATCGAATTTTTACTTCATTTTTACTTCGCTATTCAATATATAAAAATCGAATTTTTACTTCACTGTTCAATATATAAAAATCGAATTTTTACTTCGCTATTCAGTATATAAAAATCGATTTTTTACTTCGCTATTCAATATATAAAAATCGAATTTTTACTTTGCTATTCAATATATAAAAATCGAATTTTTACTTTGCTATTCAATATTTAAAAATCAAAATTTTACTTTGCTATTCAATATATAAAAATCGAATTTTTACTTCGCTATTCAATATATAAAAATCGAATTTTTATTCTTTTCAAAATTAAATCTTTATCATTTCAAAATCAGTTTTAATAGCGATATCAAATCAGTTTTTAACATGCAAATAAAATCAGTTTTAACAGCAAATAAAATCAGTTTTAACAAGCAAATAAAACCAGTTTTAACAAGGAAATAAAATCAGTTTTAACAAGCAAATAAAATCAGTTTTAACAAGCAAATAAAATCAGTTTTAATCCTATTTGAATTCATAGTAAAACTGAAAAATAAGTTTTAAAGTTGTTTACCTCGTTTTCATCGGGGGGGGGGGGGGGAGGGGGGGTTTACTGTCGGTGGCGGAAGAGGGAGGGGGGTCGCGGTGGCGGGTTTGGATTGGGGGTCGCGGGTCTTGGCTGGAGGAGAGGAAGAGAAGGAGAAGAGGAGGGATACGATGGGGGCGGCGCGGCCTGGCGCGAGGCTGGGGGAGGGGGGGGGCTAGTCTCGGCGGCGGCGATCGATCGGGAGGGGCTGCGGTTTTTTTTTTCTGAAATGAATTGAACGGAAGGGGGGGGGCAGAGAGGAAGTAAGGAGAGGAAGGGGGATTTATTATTTTTTTCATTATTTAATTTCAAAAAGTAACTTTTATTTTCGACCTCAAAACGAAACCCACCGTCTGTCACCCATAGCTAATTACCCCCATTCCGAACACAATGAGATATGTATCATAAGCTGATTCGACTGTTTCGATCAGTTTTCGTTGTATTTACATTTAAATCATTATACTGAATTTTAAACGTACATTTCAAATTACTGAGGCCACATACTCACTCGAAAAATTCCCGAAAAATATTTTCTAGCTTCGTATTGACGATACAGTCCTAACAAAACTAGTTTCGTCGAATTCTTAGACCGTTTGAAAAATGGCCATTTTCCAGTCGATTAAAATCAACTAAAACTGGTCAAACGCGTTTTCCTTTGCCACACTCACATATTGATTCGAAAAATTATGAAATTTGGAATCTAGCAATAACTTGACATCGCGGATCCAAAAAAAGTGGTTTCGTCGAAATCCGAGGTCGTTTGCAAAATTTCCATTTTTAAGGGCCTGAATTCTATAGCGACTATTCAGAATTTTCAACAGGACATATCTTTTGATTCCCGCTATGAAATTTTGATTTTTTGGATTCGTTGGTAAGATATTATCAATTAGATTCGAATATTTTTTGTGTCACTAAAATCCGGTTTATTTTGAATCATGTACATTCATTTGAAGTTTGAAATCGAATTATCGAACTACCGCGCCATTTTCAATTCCTTTTCTAAATATAAATAAATATTTATATTCTATCGATGATTCAAACGAATATATACGTTCGAATTATATTCAAAATAAATTTCTCGTCGATATTATTTAAAATAATTCATTTTAAATATTCAAAATTAGCTAAAATTACCAAAATAAAAATTTAAAACTGGCCCAAATTTTCCGGGTTATTACAATCTCCCCCACTTAAAACTTTTCGTCCCCGAAAAGGAACAAAGCCGAAAGTTGTTTAACAATTCAACTCAACTTCCATTATTTTGACTACGGCATAAGTTCTTCAACTTTTCAGTTTCTAAAAACTTTTCAAATTTTTCAAAAATTTGGCTAACACCCTAAATTTTCGAAAATTTTCGCCATAACCTCCCCTGCACCGGGAGCACGGGAAAATCCCTAAATTGCCATACAGGCCTTCTGAATTAAAAAAGTAAAAGAAAAAGCCAAGCGGCTAGCCAATCGGCTCATAGAATCATCATCACCCAAACAAAACAGTAAATTATGGTAAACATGTACCTATTTGTCGGGCAAACAAATTTTATTCTTCTGCTCTAGCCTCTTTGCTATGACCTGTTCAATGTAAGTACAAGTATATGCAAGCAAATGCGACAAATTTTCAATACAACTCACTATTTGATTCAATTTGGCTATATGGTACAAATATTAATTAATCAACCAATAATCAACAACACAACCATCAATCAATTAGTTGATTAGCTTTTGAAATTCATAACTTCGATATATATTCAAAAAATCAGATTTTTGATGTCAAATCACAACAATAAGCCCTATCTAATTTCGGTTCTCACACCAGTCAATTGGAAATATATAGAAATCTCACTTTCGAAACTCGAAAATAAATACTGGCGATGGTGCCCCGCCACCAGAATTATCCCCGGGCATTAGAGGGATTTTATATCTACCCAGTATATTAAAACTTCGAATACATGTTTGCAAGACATATATGCAAAATCTTTATACATTGGATTGTCTAAATTAATATAGAATAAATATTCAAATACGAATTATTGAATTTAAATTTCAAAACAAAACTTGTTTTTACTTTTAAAAATTTACTCTTCACACTCGTTCTAGGATACTACTGATCCAATCTCTAACGAGTCATTCCATTGGATATTACTAATCTAATCTCTGATGAATTCTTTCGTATGGTTCTAATGTGTCTTGTTCTCTGAGCTTTGTAAACCAAAGCTCTGATACCACGATGAAACGACCCGAACTTCCCCGGTCTCCTAAGAGAAGAGAAAGAACGAATTGTTTTGAGAACACGACAAAATAGAACGCGGATGGAAGAACATTTCATAGTATATTACAACAATGCATTAGATTACAAGAATATACAAAGTATAAATGAATATTACACAGAAATATCAGAGATTTAAATTAGATTTAAATACATAGCAGCGGAAAATAATACAATACACAACTAAAGGAGATATACGAATACAAAGCTTTCCGGATATCGTTCCAGCTGTAAACCAGGATCCTGTGAATAAAAATCTGCAAAACCAAAACTACTAGCTGCCCGTGTCAAAATAAGGGCACCCAGAGTTTAGGTTAAAACAATAAAATCCAGGTCAGTCATGGGACCGGTGTGAGAACAAAAACAGTTGTAAATCTTTATTTAAAGTTAGGTAAATCAAGGGACCACGCCGCTAACGCGGAACGGGTTTCCTCCCAAGAATACCAGTGCATAAAAAAACAGCACAATGCTAAATAGAGAAAAATGAAGCTATTATAAGACCCAGTTCCCATCACACAATGCAACGCAAGCCGGAGGATAGGGTTTTTACCTTATAATAGCCAAGAATGCTTAATACGTTTAAAACAAATCATTTGATACTATTATAAGTGCATAGTGTATAAAACAACTTCAAATCATAAGTATCAATCATAGGCGGCATAAGCGCCCCATCCCAGTATGTCGCCATACTAGGCTCTACAAATAAAACCGCAAATGTCACGTATTTGGAAGTTGGATTTCTATCTATGAACCGAGGCAAAATATAGTCCTCAACCGATACGATACGCTCTAGTCCGTGTCTCAGGCAAGTACTCAGTCAAGCCTTTGGATCGTCAGGGCCGGTCCACCGATGTGGATTAAAATGCCTGAACACTGCGTTTCCCCGCCCTATGAGGCGTAGGTGAGCCAACTAAATGACTCCATCGGACCCGGATCGTCCGATCAAACCGAGGCGTCTCGCAACAGCAACAACCACATAAGTCAAACTCGTCAGGGCGTGTAAAACCACTGACGCCACTTCTAACTAGAAAGAAACGCATGCCCTCCCTGAGGTCCTCTCCCGTTTTTGGTTCACTACCGGGTGTGAAACTCGCGAAGTAAACGTCACACAAAGCTACGCCACCAAGGCCGTGCTTCGATCATCAACCACAAGACTTTGCTTTTCAACAGAAGCCTTTGATCATTTGTCACTTACGCATGCCACACAGGCAATTCACTCTATGCATTTGATATCCATCAGTATATAACCCCTGAGCTCGTACGTCTCAGAGAAGGGCGTTAAGCAAGAGAATAAATTCTCCGCCGCCAAACAGATATATCTTTAATAGAAATCAATCACACAGACTAAAATCCAATGTCAGACACACAGTCCATTTACAAGTCCGTTCTGGGTCTGAACGAAACCGGAGGCACCTAGTACCCCGCAAATCCATCGATCTCCAAGTACGTCTGGACGATCACCAACTGTTTCCATCTTCTTGGGTGTACAGCCCAATCAAGATCATCAGTAATTATCCAAACGACGTGAAGACCTCCGGTCTTCAACCACCGTCTTCATCTTCAACACCACGTCGAATTAGTTATTCAGAATGGGATAAACCCGGTCTTTCTGAACAACTCACGTATATATATATAATAAACACGTGTTACAAAACACAACATACGCCTCATTCCAATTCAGAATATTCGTTAGTTCAAATATTCTTATATTTTGGGAAAGGTTCCCATTAATTTTATCAAAGATAAATTCTTTAAATTTATTCTTTAATCTCCTTTGAATATCAATTCAAACTATTTGGGATTAGCGAACCACACCGAAGTAATCATTTATTTTAATTTCTCAATCCCAACCTATTCATCCCATGAAGTAAAACTGGTTATGCTTCATATCTAACACCACGGTGTTATCGGTAAATTCAATTACCATTTCACATTTAAATTTAATTAAAGATTTAACTATCGCCTGGAGCAAAACTGGTGATACTCCATTCTCGATCATTTCAATCTAATTGAAGATTCATTAAAACTCCACTTAGTTTTAATCGTTAACTGGGTTAAAGAATCAGTGACATTTAAAACACGGTTCACGATAAACCCAAAGTCACATTCCATTAATTATCGGGTTAAAGAACGAGTGTTATTTAAAACACTGTCCACGATAAATCCAAAAATCAATATCAATTCAATTCCAATTAAATATTATTTAATTGGTACACTACATTGAATCTAAATAAAAAGATTTAATCTTTTCTCAACTGGGTTCAAGAACAGTGTTAGTCAAGACACCATTCACGACAAACCCAAATCACATTTGATATTAAATACAAGGCTCTGAATAGAAAATATATCGGCTTATATTCAATATCAAATTCTACGACCAACAGATATCGTATTGGAAATAACGATATACATATCTATATCTTTCAAATTTCCATAACAACATCTGTATAATCACGAAATCCAACTTCGAAATATTCCGAAGACAATTTCGATTCGAATCCATTCCAATGCAATCGTTGGAAATTCTGGTTATTTTTAAAACCCTTTTCAAATCCAATTTATTTATTTAAAAACAAATAGAATTTTAATTCTAGTTAAAAACTAGTTCATTTCGATAAAAATCTATTTTTATCTTTTCAAATATGGAGTTTTTCATCCCAATTCTTCCCAAATCATTTCTTATGATTTTACACAAATTATTGATATTTTTAATAATTTTATGAAGGCCCGTACAATCGATTTCCATCAAGGCCATCGAACTGCACTTACAGCGAACTTTTCCAAATTTGATTTGGACATAATTCCAAATCCAACCGTTAGATTTCAAATTTCTAATATTCATTAGAAATCTCTTTTCGATACGAACCCAACGGTTCCGGTTTTAGGAGAATCCGACGGTCGGATCTCCCGCAATATCCATTCGAAGTCAATGGTCGAAATTTGCGAGCTAGCGCGGCGCGGCGCGTTCTATTCAGGCCATTATATTATATATATAATATATATTTCGTCGATTTCAATTCAAAACGTGCTTTATAAATCGTTTTAAATTCATTTTCAAAACGGTTTCAACTTCATATTCAATTTCTAATCAAAATTGAATATTCCAATATAAATTCGTTTTAAATTCGTTTCAAATTGATTTCAATTCAATTTGATTTCTAATTCAATTTCAGTTCGTTTTCAATTCAATTCAATTTCAATTCGAATTCATTTCTATCCGATTTCAATTCGAATTCATTTCTATTCAATTTCAATTCGAATTCATTTCTATTCAGTTTAATTCGAATTCATTTCTTTTCAGTTTCAGTTTGAATTTCAATTCTTTTCAAAATATCAGATTTTGAAATCACTTTCGATATTCATTGTAAAATGAATAAAATCGATATAAATATCGTTCATGTCAAAATGGCGTCAATCTAATCTACACGGCTTCAAATATTTCTATTTTCAAATATTATATTTCCAAATATTTCTATTTTCAAATATTTCTATTCAAATATTTCTATTCAAATATTTCTATTCAAATATTTCTTTTTCAAATATTTCTATTCAAACATTTCTATTTAAATATTTCTTTTTTAAATATTTCTATTCAAAACTGGAATGAAGCCCAATCAATTACCATAGATTTTATTTCTATGGATTTCCATACAATGCATGTATATCAACAATGACAAATAATCAACCATCATCCAAAGTGCATTCTACACTGTATAAGCATCAAATATAAATATTCAACGCTTATAACAGTCTATCAATCAATCGATCGACATACAACTAACTATTGGGATTAGTGTATGTCATATATCACCCCAATACCCGTGTGGGGTTTCCAACAATCAAACACAGATTTTATTTGTGCAGTTGGGCGATGTGTAAAATATATCGACCCAATCAATATCAGTCAAATGTGTGTATATAAACAAATCATCCGATTTGTTTATTTTTATTTCATTTCATATACACATTAAAAATTCTATTTTTAACTATAAAATATTTTCCACTATAAAATATTTTATTTCATTTTACATCACATCACACAATCAACTACACATCAAAATCAAACAAACAAGCATACAAGCCGTCCATGGTCTGTGGACGACGGGTGTCGGGTGCTACTAAACACCGTCTGCATCCTAGTATATATTTTAACTAGAAAATTAAATTAAAGGTGAGAAGTTCTCACTGAATTGCTAATCCAATCCCACGACTCTTCTTATGTAGAAATCTTCATCGTTCTTGTCTCTTGTCACTTTCTTTTCCCGTATTCTCTACATATGTAAAAATCGAATTTTTACTTTGCTATTCAATATATAAAAATCGAATTTTTACTTCGCTATTCAGTATATAAAAATCGAATTTTTACTTCGCTATTCAATATATAAAAATCGAATTTTTACTTCGCTATTCAATATATAAAAATCGAATTTTTACTTCGCTATTCAATATATAAAAATTGAATTTTTACTTTGCTATTCAATATATAAAAATCAAATTTTTACTTTGCTATTCAATATATAAAAATCGAATTTTTACTTCGCTATTCAATATATAAAAATCGAATTTTTAGTTCGCTATTCAATATATAAAAATCGAATTTTTATTCTTTTCAAAATTAAATCTTTATCATTTCAAAATCAGTTTTAATAGCCATATCAAATCAGTTTTTAACAAGCAAATAAAATCAGTTTTAACAGCAAATAGAATCAGTTTTAACAAGCAAATAAAATCAGTTTTAACAAGGAAATAAAATCAGTTTTAACAAGCAAATAAAATCAGTTTTAACAAGCAAATAAAATCAGTTTTAATCCTATTTGAATTCATAGTAAAACTGAAAAATAAGTTTTAAAGTTGTTTACCTCGTTTTCATCGTAGGGAGGGGGGGGGGGGGGTTACTATCGGCGGCGGAAGAGGGGGGGTCGCGGTGGCGGGTTTATTTTGGGGGTCGCGGGTCTTGGCTGGAGGAGAGGAAGAGAAGGAGAAGAGGAGAGGGGGGTGCGATGGGGGCGTCGCGGCCTGGCGCGAGGCTGGGGGAGGTGGGGGGCTAGTCGCGGCGGCGGCGATCGATCTGGGGGGGGCTACGGTTTTTTTTTTGAAATGAATTGAACGGAAGGGGGGGCAGAGAGGAAGTAAGGAGAGGAAGGGGGATTTATTATTTTTTTAATTATTTAATTTGAAAAAGTAACTTTTATTTTCGACCTCAAAACGAAACCCATCGCCTATTAGCCATAGCTAATTACCCCCATTCCGAACACAATGGGATATGTATCATAAGATGATTCGACTGTTTCGACCAGTTTCCGTTGTATTTACATTTAAATCATTATACTGAATTTTAAACGTACATTTCAAATTATCGAGGCCACATACTCACTCGAAAAATTCCCGAAAAATATTTTCTAGCTTCGTATTGACGGTACAGTCCTAACAAAACTAGTTTCGTCGAATTCTTAGACCGTTTGAAAAATGGCCATTTTCCAGTCGATTAAAATCAATTGAAACTGGTCAAGCGCGTTTTTCTTTGCCACGCTCACATATTAATTCGAAAAATTATGAAATTTGGAATCTAGCAATAACTTGACATCGCGGATCCAACAAAAGTGGTTTCGTCGAAATCCGAGGTCGTTTACAAAATTTCCATTTTAAGGGCCTGAATTCTATAGCGACTATTCAGAATTTTCAACAGGACATATCTTTTGATTCCCGCTATGAAATTTTGATTTTTTGGATTCGTTGGAAAGATATTATCAATTAGATTCGAACATTTTTGGTTTCACTAAAATCCGGTTTATTTTGAATCCTGTACATTCATTTGAAGTTTGAAATCGAATTATCGAACTACCGCGCCATTTTCAATTCCTTTTATAAATATAAATAAATATTTTATTCTATCGACGATTCAAACGAATATATACATTCGAATTATATTCAAAATAAATTTCTCATCGATATTATTTTAAATAATTCATTTTAAATATTCAAAATTCGCTAAAATTGCCAAAATAAAAATTTTAAACTGGCCCAAATTTTCTGGGTTATTACATTGTGGCTATGTCCCTACACAGTCACCCTAACCAATACATCGAAGGAAAAGGGACAAAATATTCCTAAACCAAATAGGAAAACTAGAAAGAACTTAAGATAGATAACATTCTTCCTTTCACCAACCCTTGCCTCCTATTATTCCTCGACCAATTTTAGTCAACACCTTTCCTCATATTCCTTTCGAAATTAGTATACTCATGTTGATCTTTTATTTGCCATCCTTAACCATTTTGGAAATCCATTATTGCAAGACATTTCTTTTTAATTATCTTTAAGTTGGAGGATAGTGCGCAATACAGTAAAAATCTTATTTCGCACTAATCCATTCATTCTTGCAATAACATTTTCTATTTTAATTTCAAATCCAACTATGGAAAAACATCCTTTGTTTAACCAATCAATTTAGGTAATTCTTATCTTCCAAACTATCATTTTATATCCATGATTAAACATTTTAAATACTTGTTAAGCTGCAAGTTCCTTTCTAACCATGACCTTTCCCAACTACGAAGCTAAACGGGTTTGTCCATCAATCAAGGTTTCAACCTATAAAGGAAATCTTAGATAAAATGCCTCATAACTCAACTAAAAAGATAAAGATTTTGAAAGATTCAAAGGAAGGTTGTAACTGACTATAGGGGATATTTTATTTTTGAAAGTAACTTTTGATTTCTGAAAAATGTGATTTCTTTTGAAAATACTTTCTTTTAAACCAAAGCTTTAATGAACTTGGTAACCATAGGATCTAATACCAAATGTAACACCCTGCATTCCTTAATGTCATTCGTATGAGGATTTCATTAAGAAATTATGGAGCATTTACATATAAAGACATAAATCGTCACAAAGACTAAGATTTCACAAGACATAAAATAATAAATTTACAGCGGAAGAAGAAACTTTCATCTTTAAATACAAAAACCGTCTTTGTTTCAATTTAATCAAATAGTTACAAAATGTTATGTCTCAAAATCTCAGTCAAAAACAGTATCAGAGTAAAATAATGTTATCCTCAAATAGTCAAAAAGATACGACCTAACCTTGGAAAAAGAATAGGAAGTGATCCAACTCTTGTATAAATCCACCACGACAAAGCTAACAATGAAATCTGAACTATACACTTTCTCCCTGTAAGCCTGGGGGAAAGAAAAGAGAAATGAAGAAATGAAATGGGTCATACATAAAGCTTGGTGAGCTGTTGTGATTACCAGCCCGACTACTAAGTTAAGTAAAACAGATAAATAGTGGTTCTAGTATCATAAAAGGTAGGTGTCTGTACATATCTAAAGGTGAAAAATAAATGATATGAACTGATGATGAGGACTGGTTATTATAAAAAGACAATGATGATAATAATCAGATCATGCAGATTGACTCTTTTGCACTTCTACAGATTCACACAGAAACAAGTAATTAAAAGGAATTCCCTAATGCTAAACATTGATCGGCTCCCTAACAGATGTGAATAACCTGTGCCAGCTATGGTATTCAGAGATATCAGTCTTGAAACCATCAACTAAAAGACACAGGCTTATCCTCCAGTGTTACAACGTCTTATCTACCCCAATCGAAACAATGCACACTAATGGTTCCGCCAGAACGCGCCCATACCCACCTCCACAATTTGAAGCTCTTATAATCATCCATTAGTAAAGCGTGCCCTAGTATCTACCTAGTGTGAGACTCATTTGATAACAGGAGAGGACGGATTGATATGGGTTCCAGAGAGAAAAACAAACAGCAGATTGACACAAGCCACCCCCTAGGCTCGGCCCCCAAGTTAACCAGGATTTTAAGAGTCCCCACATATATTTTACCAGCAGAATAGACATCTTAGCTTATTAATCAGACAGGTTTAACTTAGCAGGTTTAAGTTCATTAATAAGCTTAATATAACCATAAACAAACAACAGATTAACATGGGCCACCCCTAGGCTTGGCCCAGGTTATTTAAAGAGTCCCCACATATTTTCGAAGTAGAATGGACCTCTTTGCTTATCATTCAGACAGGTTTAACTTAGCAGGTCTAAGTTCATTAATAAGCTTAATATAACCATAAACAAACATCAAATTGACACAAGCCACCCCTAGGCTTGGGCCCAGGTTATTTTGAGAATCCCCACATATTTTACCAGCATAATGGACATCTTAGTTTATTAATCAGGCATGTTTAACTTAGCGGGTTTAAGTTTATTAATAAACTCAATATAACCCTATGTTAAATTTCTTGGTTGTAAATAACATTATTATTAAATGTAATTCTATAAACAACCCTTCCCCCAAGTCAGACAGATCCCTGCTAAGATGTTTTTCACATATAGATTACAAGTTGCATAATATTCAATAAATTATATCTTATTTCGATTCTCATGTTTAATTAATGTATAATTTATACAATTCACTCCAATTAACATGTTTTCTAGATGCATGTTACCTAATATCAAATTAAGTACAATTCATTTCAGTTATATTTTTCAAATATAGGTTACTTAATATCAAATTAAGTACAATTCGTTTCAATTAACATGTTTTCCGAATTAACGTCAAGTTAACATGCTTTCCAAATTAATGTCATATGAACATGTTTTTCAAAATTAATTTCAAATGAACATAAAGGACAAATGAACATAAATGGCAAATGAGCGTATTTTTCTCAATTACTATCAAATGAACATAAATGACAAATGAATATGTTTTCTAAAATTAATGTCAATTAACATGTTTCTCAAATTAACATGAACATACGCTCTAAATTAATGTTAATGACAAATTAACATGTTTCTCCAATTAACATGAACATATTCTGTAAATTAATGACAATGACAAATTAATATGAACATACTTTCTAAATTAGTATAATTGACAAATTAACATGTTTCTCCAATTAGCATGAACATATTCTCTAAATTAACGACAAATTAATATGTTTCTCAAATTAATATATGAACATACTCTCTAAATTAATGTCAATGACAAATTAACATATTTTTCCAATTAGCACGAACATATTCTCTAAATTTATGTCAGTGACAAATTAATATGTTTCTCAAATTAACATGAACATATTCCTCCTTTTATCACATTTACATCACACATTTTACCAATTCTTAATATGCCTAAAATCTCCTTATTAATATTTTTATAGATTATTCCAATTTTATGCAAATCTAACGGTAGAGGCCTAGGCTCTCGTTGGCCTAGGCTCAGCACAAACAAAGGAAAAAGAATAAATGGATCTAAGCTCAGAAATGAACACGATGAATAATTAGGTATTACAAGACTGTAAAATAAAACAATGACAGGGAAAGAGATAAGGAAGAAGATTATACGAATAAACAAATAATAACTGAAAAAGGAACAGTAATTGACAATACTTAAAATGAATAAGAACATGTAAAAGATGAACTTACAAACACTGTAACTTTCAGATCGAATATATTTTACTGTCAAAATCCTTTTTATTTAGATTACTAATCATTGTAACAAATATTGCAACTATCTTAACATTAACTTAGAAGAAATCTGATAATCACAGTAATACTCCCATAAAATTGTTGTAGATCTAGGAAAAGGTCTTTGAAAAAGAAGTAGAAGCAGAATATCCATTCAGATCAATAATTTGACAACACCCAGACTTTTCCCTAATTTTATATTCAGAACATTATTCAGTGGAGACTAAGAAGATGAAGAAGAATAGGTGTGAGGAAAGAGTGATGGTTGGTAGCCTTTTTATAGTAGAGTTAGTGTCTAGGTTCATTGGATTTATTGCCCAGATTCATTGTATTTTACACATCAGCAATACATCAGAAGAATTATGTAGAAACATTCGAAGCTGGGTCGACCCATCTTAGACCTGAGTCGACCCCTGGTTCGACCCATGTGTCGACCTAGTTAAGGTATGGGTCGCCCATTTACCGTTGCTTTATTTCCAATTTATTAATTAAATTCTCTAATTAAATTTCAAGCTTTAATTGATCATAACTTGTTCATTTCTTGTTCGATTTATGCAAATTAAAAGTCTATCTGAATCAGAGTTTCGTAACAGACGCAAGGTGAAATCAATTTTACTCAGTTCTCTATATTTTTCTAATTAATATTTATTTTATCATTTTATTCTTCAATTAATTAATTATTGTTTGTTTAAAATTCAGGTTGTTACAGTTTTTAAGACTTCAGACCAATCTGCTTTGTCTTTTTTTAGAGTTGGATAATAGATGTAATAAACTTTTAGTGCTTATTTGACTAGTATGAAAGGATAATACTTTCGATAATGCAAGGTATGATTTATTTTTATAAGATTATAAATTGGATGCACATTGATACCAGAACCTGGAACATTGCTGAACTAGTTGCATCTAAATAAAAAACTTCCTCCGTGGATTTGGTAAGATATTTCAATTGCAAAACCTAGGTTAGCACACCATAAAAATCATTTGTATAATTATTAGGATCATCACCGCCTTTAACAAATACATCGGTATAGTTTGTTAAATTTTCAGCACTGTATTCTTTGGTGTTGAATTTATATCCATTAACAAAAAATATTGGATATGTTTTAACTTGGCTTTTTGGTCTCAATGCCAAAATTTTCAGTTCTCCATCCACTACACTATTTGTAGGATCGTAAATGTAGTTCGAAAGCCAAGTAGCAAAATCTTTGCATTCCGCTTGGATTTTGTGATTATAAACACTAAAAATATGAACATAATATATTGCATTATTATTAATCTACACGTGCATTATTAAATTTAATGTATCAAAACTTGTAATCTGATAATTACTTAATAAATGGTGCAACTTCAAGACAATTAAGAAGACTATATGCGTGTGCTACATGGTAATCTATATCATCTAATCATACTTTCATACATTTTCCAACATGTCGATCATGCTGTTTAAAAACAGATAACAATGCTTCAGAAGAAGAATCTTGTTCAATGACCTCATCATTACGCATAACACTTTCAAATGATAAATTCAGAAGATCATTGAAATAATGATTGAGAAAAAATGAAGCTTCTTCTTCGATATATGATTTGCAAATCAAACCTTCAGCTCGAGCCTTTTGTCACATTTTTTTAAAATAATCTAATTACCTACTAAAAATATCTTTCAATTCAAATTAAGTTAAATTTTCCATATACATTATTAAAAACATATCTCTCGAATGGGTACATCCATCCATATTGTACAGGACCTCGAACACGTGCTTCATATGAAAGATGAACAGGTAAATGTGCCATTACATTAAAGAAACCTAGAGGAAACATTTTCTCCATTTTGTAGAGCAATATAGGGATTTCTTCCTTAAGTTTACGTAGACAATAAAGTTTTAGCGTAGTCAAAAAAAGCTCCTTATAAATTAATTAAGTTCCGTTATAACCTTCCAAACTTTTACAAATAACGTTTCTTTGAAAGAGAGGTATCAAGTTTTCCATCATTACATGAAAACCATGGTTTTTCATCCCACTCAGTCTTCTGTTCTTATAACTGACACATCTCAGAAGATTAGTTAAAATTCTAGCAGGAAGTCGTATTCCTTCCCACCTATTATAATAGTATTTTAACATGGTTTCTCTTGACCCACCTTTTTACACGACAGTCACGCTTCAAAATTCTGGTTATTGGAGTGCTCAGGACTTGAGTACGAACTTGGGAAAGCTCATAATGATTTGGAAAAAGTCGTGGAATTCTTAAAAAACATGGAATTTTGGCTAAGATTTTAGAGATTGATACAACTACCCGAAATACATCAGGTGTTAATATCGGTAAGCCCATATCCCCATATCGGTGCACGAATTTCATATCCTCGAAATTGGGATGAATTACATAAACACTTCGAGGATCGGTATTTTCCTCTTATTCAGGATCGACATTTTGGAAGAGGCATGATGAATCGGTTTTTATATTTTGTCTTCCTCTAGCTCAATATTTCTTGAAGGAACTTTCAAGATCAAAAGTTCGAGGATCGGTGTAGATCCTGAGCCTTTCCAGATCGGTGCAAGTTGGATATGAGGCTTCAGAAGAAAGAGACTTCTTGGGTCGATACCGATCCTGGGTTCGGTATCGATCCCGGGAGATGATTTTTGGGGATACGGATTCCCACTCCCCTACTGCTATAAATACCCCTATTTGGAGCTGGTTTCAGGATCTTTAGACTCATTTTTTGGATACAGGATTCTTGGACTTGGAGCATTTTAACTAGGGGTGTAAATCGGTCGGACCGGACCGGACGGAGGTGTGTTCAGTTTCTGTCCTAAAAAAATCGAACCGAACACGAACCGGACGAAATATTTTCTCGAACAAATCTCGTTGTCCTAACTCGTGTCCTAAATAAAATCGGTCGGACACGGACACACGTTTTTTGGACATGGACGGACACGGTCGTACATGGCTATTTATATCTCATTTTTTACATTTTATTAGATTTTCCCTCAATTATATACCAAATTACATGAAATCTGGACGAATTCGGACGAACTCGTACCGGACTTTTTTCTCGTACAAATTTTGTTGTCCTAACTCGTGTCCTAAATGAGAATCGGTCGAACTCGGACAGACGTATTTCGATCACGGACACGAGCGGACGTCGGACATTCGTACAAAATTTATGGCCCTAATTTTAACGGCTTCTCTCATGGCTTCTTCTTCCTTGGAATCACCTTTAAGCTTGTAAACTTCTTCTTGTGTTTAGCTTGGATCTTTCGAACATTTTTTTTTTGCTATTTGCACTCCTTTGGACATTGAAACTTCTTCTTAGACTTTTGGACATAGAAGCGTCTTCTTGGACTTTTGGACTTAGAAGCATCTTCTTGGGCTTTTGTATATTGGAGAGGACTTGTTGGCTTTTAGCAAGGCCTTTGCTATTGCTAACTTAACATTGTAATCACTAGAACTGCACTTGTAATCATACAGTTAGGGCTGTCAATTTCCAACATGACCCGAAACCTGCACGGGAAATTAGCGGGTTAACCCGACTTGTTTAATAACGGGTCATTTTAGGGTCAACCCGACCCCGACCCGTTCATAAACGGGTGGGTTTAGGGTTGACCCGGAAACCCGAATTCGACCCGACTAACCCGTTTATGGGCTCTATGTTATTGTAAAATTCTCATCTTAGCTTGAAAATAAAGGATGTTGTCATTATTCAATTATTCATACACACTAACACTTAACAATTTTTCACATTTTCATGTTTATTCCCACATTAAAAACTTTTTACATTTTTATTCTCATCTTATCTTACAACAAGTGAATGACGACAATACCCTTCTTTCATGTTTTCACATTCATTCGCATCTTTTTATACAAATATTTTTCTTAATGGGTTACACAAATCAAACCCGAAACCCGCAAGATTATAAATGGGTCAACCCGAGACCGACCCGTTTAATGAACGGGTTGAGCTGATCCGACCCGAACTCAACCCGAACATGACTTGACCCGACCCGAACCCGACCCAACCCGACCCATTGACAGCCCTACATACAGTATAAATATACGAAGTTACATCGAGTGGACGTCGGCACAACTTGCCGAACCACTATACATCACTAGTGTTATTTACTTTTTATGCACTCTATGACTTGGAATATTTACACTCAGGTGTTGGCGTGGGAGGTGGAGAACTTCCTCTCATTAGTATTTTGGTGCTCCAAGAAGAGGATAGACTACCTTTAGATTTGGATTGCTTAAGCAACCATATTACTTTTGGATTCAACTATGGTAAAAAGGAAGAAGGACAGAACTTTTTGTAACGACCCAGAAAATCTGAACCAATTTAAATTTTTTAAATTTGCTAAAATAATGGATTTTAAATATTTAAAATAAATATTTTAAATAATGGCGATGAAAACTGAGTTTGAATCTACAATTGAAAACGAATATAATTAATTATAATTATAAACAAGGCCTGAAATGGCGTGGCAGTTTCAAAAATTGAATTCAAACTTTGTCGGACTGTACCGGGTGCAGAACAATCCGGATTTTAGTGAAACCAAAAACATTAGGATCTAATTGGTAATACCTTTCTAACGAATCTGAAAAATCGAAATTTGATAGCGGGAATCAAAAGATATGTCCAGTTGGAAATTCTGAATAGTCATTATGGAATTCAGGCCCTTCAAAATGGACATTTTGCAAACGACCTCGGATTTCGACGAAACCACTTTTGTTGGGTCCGGGATGTGAAGTTATTGCTAGGTTTCAAATTTCATAATTTTTCGAATCAATATGTGAGCGTGGAAAATGAAAACGCGTTTGACCGGTTTTAGTTGATTTTAATCGACTGGAAATTGGCCATTTTTCAAACGGTCTCAGAATTCGACGAAACTAGTTTTGTTAGGACCGTATCGTCAATACGAAGCTAGAAAATATTTTTCTAGAATTTTTCTAGTTAGTATGTTACCCCGGTAATTTGAAATGTACGTTTAAAATTCAATATAAGGATTTAAATTTTAATTTGAATGAAAACTGATCGTAAATCGAATTGGCTTGTGAAACATATTCCATTGTGTTCAGAATGGGGGTATTACGCTAGGGATGACAGTCATTGGGTCTCGGTAGGAGTTCGTATATAAAAGTTACCATTTTGGAGAAATTAAAAATAAAATAAATAATATAAATTTATAAAAAACCCCCTCCCCTTCCCATTTCCCAGTCAAACCGTTGACCCCCCTCTTCCTTCTCAAAATCCCGATTCAGCCCGCCCCTCTTCAAATCCATTTCCCCGTTGCTCCTTCCACCGCGACCCCCCCCATCCTCAACTCCGACGACGGCCAAACCCTCCCCCCTCCTTGCTCTCCGCTCCATCCTCCCTCTCCTCTTGAAACAAACGAGCCCCTAGCCCTCCAAATCGAAGCCCAAACCTGCCACGCTCGAGATCAAATCTCGAGGTCCAGGAGTCTCCAAGTTCATCGCGCCGCCTGGTGCTGGAGGGGGAGTCGTCGACCGTTCGTGAGGTGATGGCTGATCTTGGCCCGGTCAACGATGAAGCATGCGATTCGGAACCCTAATGTTCAAACGTTGGGTTCATCTTATCTGCTGAAGAGGACAAAGCAGGAAGAAGCCTTAAACAGTGAGCTATTTTATTTATTTTTATAATTAGTTTAGTTATAAATAAAATTAGTAAATGGTTTATAAATAAAAACATCGGAGAAAAATATGATTTTTTAACATGAGAAAGGCGGGATTTTTAACATGAGAAAGACGAGATTTTTAACATATGAAAGCTTCCTCTTTTTGAAATATAAAAGACTTGATTTGTTTATTTAAAAGGATTTTATTTTTGATTTTAAAATGATTTGATTCTTGCTTTTAAAAAGATCGGGTTTTAAATATATACATGTGGAAATGAAATAAATATATACATGCCGCCTGCGTGCGAACTAGATGCATGATCCACATTGTCAAAAACCGCGAGGTTTTAAGGTAGAGCGAGGAGCCGTACTAGGGACGGTCCCGGTTTTAACTACCCTGCCGTTATGCTGCCGAAATTTTGAATAATATTCGTGTGTTTGAATTATTTTCATTTGCTTAAACTATATTTATTCATTGAATAGAAAACCTTCATGTGTTGAATTGATATTCATTCTTTGATTAGAAATTCATGTGTTGAATGGTATTCGCGTTTTAAATATAAAAATCACATTTTTATCTATATATAGAAACTATAGAAAACCTTCATGTGTTGAATTGATATTCATTCGTTGATTAGAAATTCATGTGTTGGATGGTATTCGCGTTTTAAATATAAAAATCACATTTTTATCTATATATAGAAACTATAGAAAACCTTCATGTGTTGAATTGATATTCATTCGTTGATTAGAAATTCATGTGTTGAATGGTACTCGCGTTTTAAATGTAAAAATCACATTTTTATCTATATATAGAAACTATAGAAAACCTTCATGTGTTGAACTGATATTCATTCGTTGATTAGAAATTCATGTGTTGAATGGTATTCATATTTTGAAATAAATTGTTTGACAATAAAAATCACCTTTTATCGACTATATGAACTGTGTAAAATAATCTCGTTTTGAAAGAAATTGTTTTATAAGAAAAATCCTATTTTTATCACCAATATGAAATATATAAAATAATAGTGTTTTGAAATGAATTATTTTACAATAAAAATCACATTTTTATTGTATGCATGAATCTTGAAATGTGAAGTGTTAAAAATAGCCACTTGTTCAAATAAACATATATGAGTTGAAATATTCATTAATTAGCTAATGAAATGATTTGTACCTATGTATGTAACCTTAGAATGAATGGTGTTTTTAAACCAAATAGAAATCAAATATGAAGTTGAATAGAAAATGAAAAATGATAAGAACTATATATATGTACATGCATATTCATTGAACAGGTCATAGCAAAGGGGCTAGAGAAGAGGAATAAAATTTTGTGCCCGACAAATAGGTACACATTTACTGTTTTGTTTGGGTGATGATTTTATGAGCCTGTTGGCTAGCCGCTTGGCTTTTTCTTTTTCTTTTTGAGATTAGAAGGACCGGGAAAGCTATTTGCGATTTCCCGATGCTCCCGGTGCAGGGGAGGTTATGGCGAAATTTTCCAAAATTTTAAGGCGTTAGTGAAATATTTGAAGTGAAAACGATATTGAAATCATTGAATGAACTATATTTATATAAATATATAAATATAAATAAAATTAAAACGAAACGTGGCCGTACAGTTCGCATTTTGAAACCGTGATTTCAAACAACTAGTGCGGGAAATCCGACCATTGGATTTTCCCGAAACCTCAACCGTCGGGTTCGCCTTGGAATAATTTTTCCAACGGCACCAACCTTGTAAAAATCCAACGGTTGGATTGTCTGGAATGTTTAATTCAAATCTGATGAAAAACAGCGCCAGAAGCGATTATATTTATATATATATATATAAATATAATTATATATTTAATCGAATAACGACGCTGTAGTTCGTATTTTGAAATCGAAACTTCAAACGATTGTACCGGGAGATCCGACCGTCGGATTTTCCCGAAACCGGAACCGTTGGATTCCTTTTGAAAAGACCTTTCTAATGATGTAAATTTTTGAAGATCCAACGGTTAGATTTTTAGATATGTGTAAATCAAATCTGAAGAAAAACAGCGCCATGGCCGCTTTATGGCCCGAAGCGTCGTTTTGAATAAATTAGCTATTTTAAAATAAATAAAAATAGCGATAAATAGTTATAAAATATCATAAGCGATATGGAATGGAAATAAACTGAATTTGCTTTATTTATGTGGCTTTTGATGGTTGAATGTGTTTGGTGTGAAAATTACATTAAAGAACAAGATTGGTGTTGTCAAATAATTTAACCATTGAAATAAATTGATTTGAAATTCTAATTATACGTGAATTATTTGAAAAGGCCGAGTTAATTCTCATTTCAAATGATTGACCGACGATTGAAATTCGAAGATGAAGACGACGGTCGAAGACCGGAGATCTTCACCTCGTTTGGATAGTAACCGAGGTCCTGATTGGGAGGCATCCCGAAATATGGATAATGAGTGGTGACCGTCCAGACGTACGTGGTGATCGATGGGTTTGCGAGGTATTTAGTGCCTCCAGTTTCGTTCAGACCCAGAACGGACTTGTAAATGGACTGTGTGTCTGACATTGGTGTTTATTCTGTGTTGATTGATTTCTGTTAAATATACATCTGTTTGGCGGCGAAGAATTTATACTTTTGCTTAACGCCCTTCTCTGAAACGCACGAGCTCAGAGGTTGTGTATCGATGGACATCAGTCGCATGGCATGAATTGCCTGTGTGGCATGCTAAGATGCAGTGATCAGGACTTCTGTTGAAAAGCAAAGTCTTGTGGTGATGATCAAAGAACCGCTTGTGTGGCGTAGCTTTGTGTATAACGTGAATTCGCGAGCCTCACATCCCGGTATGAACCTAAAACGGGAGAAGGACCTCAGGGAGGGCATGCGTTTCTTTCTAGCTAGGGTGGTGTCAGTGACCTACCAGCCCTGACATTTATATACTTTTCACCTATGTGGTTGTTGCTGTTGCGAGGCACCTCGGTTTGATCGGACGATCCGGGTCCGATGGAGTCATTCGTTGGCTCGTTGACGCCCCAAAGGGCGGGGAAACGCAGTGTTCAGGAATTTTAATCCACATCGGTGGACCGGCCCTGACGATCCAAGGGCCCACCTGTGTCTGGGTCCTGGGACACGGGCTAGAGCGTCTCGAATTCGGTAAGGACTATCTTTTGCCTTGGTTCATGACGGAAATCCAATTTCCAAATACGACATCGTGCGGTTTTGATTGTATACCTATATATGGCGACATAGTGGTATGGGGCATTAATGCCGTCTATGATTGACAGTTATGATTTGAAATTGTTTTCAAAACATATTGACACTAGCAATAATATCAAATGCCTTTGTTTTATTCGTATCAAGCATATTTTGACCGTTATAAGGTAAAAACTCTATCCTCCAGTTTGCGTTGCATTGTGTGATGGGAACTGAGTCTTATAACGGCTTCATTTTTATAAAAAGCATAGCGATGTTTAAAAGAAATATTTGTTTTAAAGCACTGGCAATCCAATGGAGTAAACCCGTTCCACGAAAGTGGCATGGTCCTGTGATTTGCCATATTATATATGTGTTGAGTAGATTTCTCATACCAGTCCCATGACTGACTCGTAGTTTGTTTCACTCTCAAACTCGGGTGCCCCTTTTTCTGCACGGGCAGCCTTGTATTCAGGTTTAGCTGGTTCTTTCTGGATAGCTGGAGCTGAAGATGGATTCTATCATTTATCTCTTTTTATGCTTTTCAGCTCCTATTGTACATATTTTGTTTATTTCCGCTGTAGACATTTATGTATAGCTGAACTGTATTTGTACTAAGTAAGATCCTGTATACTGTGTAACTCTGATGATTACTTTTATCCACTATATTCTATTGTTCATTATCTGGTGTATTTATTTAATTTTGTTCTACTATTATCTGTTTCTGTGTTATATTCCAAAGATAACCCTTGTTTCCGTCGGAACGGGATTTCGGGTCGTCTCAACGTGGTATCAGAGCTTTGGTTAAGCTTAGTTCTGGAATATAACATTTGAACGAACTCGTCAGAAATAGAACCACTAGTGTTCTAGGACGGGTAACTCAATACAGATAGGATCAGCAATATCCTAGTATGAGTAAAGCAGAATGAATACACCTCGATAGACACATTTACATTTGAAGTATATGTTTCTATGTTTTAAAATATCTTTTCTGTGACCTGACACTTGATCTGCTAATTGCAGAAGTACTAGAAAAATGAGTGCCAGAAACAGAAGGAATACAGAACCCGATCTAGAGGCTCTATTAAAGAGATATCGAAATCTGAACGGAGCACAGTTCTCGGGCAATGAATCTATAAATCAAACTCAAGCTTGGATGAGTTCTGTCGAAAGAATATTTGAGCGTATCCAGCTGAGGGATGACCAGAAAAGGCTAGTAGCATCTTGGGCGCTCAAAGAAGAAGCTTTAATCTAGTGGGAAACAATCATCAAAGATAATCCAGAAGGTGATATCACCTGGGACAGATTCAAAGTGATTTTCCTAGAAAGATTTACTCCTCCCGAAGCAACCGAGAGATTATGTGATGAATTTTCTTATCTAATACAAGGTGATATGACCATCCCAGAATATCATAAGAAATTCAATGAACTTGCTCACTTTGCTCCTCATCTGATTCAAGATCCAAGGAGGAAAAATCTGAGATTTATTCATGGCCTGCAAAGGAGATATCAGAATAATGTACTGAGGAATGTAAAGCTTCCTTTTTCAGAAATGATATACATGGCTTATCAGTATGAAGACCACCATAAGAAAGGAATGTTACGTGACGAAGAAGAAGTCAGTTCTGGTGACAAAGAAAAGTCGGGAACTGATATTCCTGAAGCCAGTAAAGAGCCTAAATTCAAGAGAAAAAGGGCTGAATCTGGGAATGAACCAGTAACAACTGCTATTTTCTCTAATTGCAATAAGAAAGGACATTTGTTGATAAATTGTGGGCCCTTAAAGAAACGAAGCAAGGGTGGATTCAAACCCGGTGGGAAGGCTCGAGAAAGTAGGAAATGCCGAAAGTGCCATCAAGCTGGTCATATTGAGAAAAACTGCCCGCTATCTCAGAAATCTGAAACGGTACAGGTAAACGAAGTAGCAGAAACTTCCGAGCCCTCAGCTAGTCAAGAAAGGGCCGATGTTTTAGAAGGCACGCTAACTGTCAAAAACATTCCAGTTAAAGTACTGTTTGACACAGGCGCGTCACGAAGTTTCATAGCAAAAGATGCAGCTAAGAAACTGGATTTGAATTTGAAAAAGCTCAAGGAACCAATGACTGTCCAGAATCCGGTTGGGGGTTCCATTGATCTCAGTTGGGTTTGTGGAGTGCCGGTTTCTTTCTCTCGTTATCGGTTCCCTACCATCGCAGCCGTCATGAATTTTAAAGAGTTTGATCTTATCTTGGGGTTTGACTGGTTGACCAAATATGAAGCTGAAGTTAAATGCGCCGACAGAGTCGTAAAGGCGAAGATTAAATCAGGTGATTATATAACCATTCCCTGTGAAGGTCAGAATGCTAATAGAAAAGACTTCTGGGCAGCTTTGAGTGTTTCTCCGGCCCAAATTGAAAATATCCCTGAAATCACTGAGAATATTCCTGACCTCATTAAAGATATTCCTGTCGTCAAGAACTATGCGGATGTGTTCGAGGAAGTTGTTTTCTTACCTCCGCAGAGAGAGATAGATTTCAAAATTGCTTTAATTCCGAATGCAAGGCCGGTAGTTCACGCTATTCGAAGAATGTCCTTGAAAGAGAAGGAGGAATTAGACAATCAAACAAGATAGCTAGTATGGAAGGGTCTGATCAGGCCTAGTTTCTCTCATTGGGGTGCAGCAGTGGTATTTGTCCCAAAATCTGACGGTACTCTACGGCTATGTGTGGATTATCGTGATTTGAACAAGCAGACCATAAAGAATAAATATCCATTGCCGCGAATAGATGATTTGTTGGATCGATTAAATGGAGCACAAGTATTTTCAAGAATGGACCTAGCTACAGGTTTCCATCAACTTCGAATTGCCGAAGAGTGTGTTCCAATGACCGCGTTCAGAGGTCCCGACTTATTCTACGAGTGGTTAGTAATGCCGTTCGGCTTATGTAACGCTCCAGCTTACTTCGTCGATCTGATGAATAGGGTGTTCAGAGGAGTTTTGAATAAATTTGTTCTGGTTTTCATTGACGATATTCTGATCTTCTCTAAATCAAAGGCCGAACATGAAAAGCATCTGGAACAGGTTCTAGAAATTCTGAGACGGAATGTACTAAAAGCCAAATTTTCCAAGTGTATCTTCTGGCAAGATGAAGTAAAATTTCTGGGCCACGTTGTATCGAAAGAAGGAATTGCTGTGGATCCAAGCAAAATCACAGCTATTCAGAATTGGAAACAGCCCAGTACCCCCACTGAAGTCCGTAGTTTTCTCGGATTGGCTAGCTATTACCGGAAATTCGTTAAAGACTTTTCGAAGATATCTGGTCATTTAACGAAGCTTACAAAGAAGCATTCTAAGTTCAAATGGACTCCAGAAAGTGAGGAAGCTTTCGAAGAGCTAAAGTTAAGACTAACAACAGCTCCAGTGTTAACCATCATCGATGGCAACCAAGATTTGAAAGTCTGGACTGATGCTTCTAGAGAAGGCCTTGGCGCAGTGTTAATGCAAAGAGGTCAAGTGATTGCTTATGCAAGCCGTCAACTGAAGCCGCACGAGAAAAACTATGTAACTCATGATCTTGAGTTATTGGCTATCATATTCTCTTTGAAAATCTGGAGACACTATCTTTTGGGCGAGAGATTTGAACTGTTTACAGATCACCAGTCGTTAAAGTATCTGTTCACTCAGAAGGACTTGAACTTGAGGCAGCAACGTTGGCTGGAGTTTCTTGCAGCATATGACTTTGAAATTATATATACTCCAGGAAAAGCCAATGTCGTGGCTGATGCGTTAAGCAGAAAGAATGTAATGATCGCCAGCTTTATTATCACGACTTCCTTGATTGAAAAAATATCTATTCTTCAGAAGGAGGATAACTTTATTAAGGATATGACTAAAAGGATTCAGAAAGGCGAACCCTCGTGTTTTCAAATAGATAACGACGAGACCTTGAGGTTGAAAGGAAGGATTTGTGTTCCTGACATCCCAGAGTTAAAAAGGGAAGTGTTAGACGAGTGTCACAAGTCCAAGCTGAGTATCCATCCTGGCGTGGCCAAAATGTATAACGATCTCAAAAGAACATTCTGGTGGAAGGCTATGAAGGGACATTTCTTTATATGTCAGCCGATGCCCTACTTGCCAGCTAGTCAAGAGCGACCAACAGAAATTGGCTAGATTGTTACAACCACTAGAAGTTACTGGTTGGAAGTGGGAACATATTTCAATGGACTTCATCGATGGTCTGCCCAGGACCAGAAAAGGAAATGACAGTATTTGGGTGATCGTAGATCGCTTCACGAAGACCGCCCATTTCATACCTGTCAGATCAAATAGAACCGCTCAGAGTCTGGCGCAGATTTACTTCAGGGAAATAGTTAGACTACATGGAGTGCTGCTCAGTATAGTCAGTGATAGAGATACGATATTCACTAGCAAATTCTGGGAAGCATTTCAAGTCGAGCTAGGAACAAAGTTAAACTTGAGCACCGCTTATCATCCTTAGATAGACGGTCATACTGAGAGGGTGAATCGCATTTTAGAAGATCTATTGCGGGCTTGTGTTCTAGATTTCGGTGGATCATGGGAAGACCATCTGCATTTGGCTGAATTCTCTTATAACAACAGCTACCAGGCGAGTCTGACCATGTCGCCATTCGAAGCATTGTATGGTAGACCGTGCCGATCTCCTGCTTGTTGGGTCGAGCCTGGAAATAGACTTGTGTTAGGGCCTGATATGATTCGCGAAGCTGCCGACAAAGTCGATTTTATTAAGAAGCGATTACTCGCCGCTCAAAGCCGACAAAAGAGCTATGCCGATAGAAGAAGAAGAGATATATCCTTTGAAGTTGGCGACTATGTATATTTGAAAGTATCGCCGATGAGAGGAGTTATCCGGTTCCGTAAAACTGGAAAGTTGGCGCCCAAATTCATTGGTCCGTTTCCTATTCTGGAACGGATCGGAACGCTCGCTTATAGGGTCAAACTGCCTAATTGGTTGCCTGAAATTCATGATGTATTTCACATATCTCAACTTCGAAAGCACGTTCATGATCCAGACTTGATCGTGGAAGAAGCAGCTCAACATGACATTGAAATAACCCCAGAATTAGCTGTGAGAAGAGAGCCGCTAAAGATAATAGGCAAAGAAACCAAAGAGCTGAGGAACAAGAAGGTTCTCTTAGTCAAAGTGCAATGGAGTGGAGATCCGCGACATTGTACTTGGGAAACTGAGGAGAGCATTCAGAAGGCTTATCCTAGATGCCGAGTAGATATCTCTGATTGACTCTGGTGCAAGGTACATTTACCCTACTTTGCACTACCATTCAATTCTACTCTATTGTTATTTTCTTTTCATAGATATACACTTTTAATTATATAGTCTGAATGATTTTTAAAGGGTATAGGATTTGATTAGTATATTTTTGAAGGTTAAAAACAATTGGATTGGTTGTTGTGTTGTGTGATTGTAGATTTATCAAACCACTTTCGACTTTGTTCCTTTTCGGGGACGAAAAGTTTTAAGTGAGGGAGATTGTAACGACCCAGAAAATCTGAACCAATTTAAAATTTTTAAATTGGCTAAAATAATGGATTTTAAATATTTAAAATAAATATTTTAAATAATGGCGATGAAAACTGAGTTTGAATCGACAATTGAAAACGAATATAATTAATTATAATTATAAACAAGGCCTGAAATGGCGTGGCAGTTTCAAAAATTGAATTCAAACTTTGTCGGACTGTACCGGGTGCAGAACAATCCGGATTTTAGTGAAACCAAAAACATTAGGATCTAATTGGTAATACCTTTCTAACGAATCTAAAAAATTGAAATTTGATAGCGGGAATCAAAAGATATGTCCAGTTGGAAATTCTGAATAGTCGCTATGAAATTCAGGCCCTTAAAAATGGACAATTTGCAAACGACCTCGGATTTCGACGAAACCACTTTTGTTGGGTCCGGGATGTGAAGTTATTGCTAGCTTTCAAATTTCATAATTTTTCGAATCAATATGTGAGTGTGGCAAATGTAAACGCGTTTGACCGGTTTTAGTTGATTTTAATCGACTGGAAATTGGCCATTATTCAAACGGTCTCAGAATTCGACGAAACTAGTTTCGTTAGGACCGTATCGTCAATACGAAGCTAGAAAATATTTTTCTGGAATTTTTCTAGTTAGTATGTGACCCCGGTAATTTGAAATGTACGTTTAAAATTCAATATAAGGATTTAAATTTTAATTTGAATGAAAACTGATCGTAACAATCGAATTGGCTTGTGAAACATATTCCATTGTGTTTTGAATGGGGGTATTACGCTAGGGTTGACAGTCATTGGGTCTCGGTAGGAGTTCGTATATAAAAGTTACCATTTTGGAGAAATTAAAAATAAAATAAATAATATAAATTTATAAAACCCCCCTCCCCTTCCCATTTCCCAGTCAAACCGTTGACCCCCCTCTTCCTTCTCAAAATCGCGATTCAGCCCGCCCCTCTTCAAATCCATTTCCCCGTTGCTCCTTCCAACGCGACCCCCCCATCCTCAACTCCGACGACGGCCAACCCCTCCCCCCTCCTTGCTCTCCGCTCCATCCTCCCTCTCCTCTTGAAACAAACGAGCCCCTAGCCCTCCAAATCGAAGCCCAAACCTGCCGCGCTCGAGATCAAATCTCGAGGTCCAGGAGTCTCCGAGTTCATCGCGCCGCCTGGTGCTGGAGGGGGAGTCGTCGACCGTTCGTGAGGTGATGGCTGATCTTGGCCCGGTCAACGATGAAGCATGCGATTCGGAACCTTAATGTTCAAACGTTGGGTTCATCTTATCTGCTGAAGAGGACAAAGCAGGAAGAAGCCTTAAACAGTGAGCTATTTTATTTATTTTTATAATTAGTTTAGTTATAAATAAAATTAGTAAATGGTTTATAAATAAAAACATCGGAGAAAAATATGATTTTTTAACATGAGAAAGGCGGGATTTTTAACATGAGAAAGACGAGATTTTTAACATGAGAAAGACGAGATTTTTAACATATGAAAGCTTCGTCTTTTTGAAATATAAAAGACTTGATTTGTTTATTTAAAAGGATTTTATTTTTGCTTTTAAAATGATTTGATTCTTGCTTTTAAAAAGATCGGATTTTTAATAAGATAAAAATTAGATTTTTATATACATGAAAGCGTTATAAAAAATAGGTCTTTATATATATTGTTGTAAGAAGTTAAAAATATAATTTTTATCATTGTAAGAAGTTAAAAATATAATTTTTATATATATAGAGCCGCGGTATAAAAATATGATTTTTATATATTGAATAACATAGTAAAAATTCGATTTTTACATATGTAGAGAATACGGGCAACAAAAGCGACAAAAGGCGAGATTGACGAAGATTTCTATAAAGGAAGATTCGTAGTATTGGATAGCTATTGGTGAGAATTTCTCACTCTTCAATTTCTTTTTCTAGCTATATATATATGTGTGTTGAAATAAAAGTGAATTGCTATATATAAATATAAATATAAATATATATATATATATACGCCCCTCGTCCACAAACCATGGACGATATTTATTGATTGAAATTGTTGTGAAAATTGATTGATAGCGAATGGTTGTTTGTGGTTGATATTGGTTGATTGTGGTTGAAAAATACCCGTTTGTGGTTGAAAAATATTTGGTTGAAACCACATAGGATTAGTTTGTGGAAATGAAATAAATATATACATGCCGCCTGCGTGCGAACTAGATGCATGATCCCCATTGTCAAAAACCGCGAGGTTTTAAGGTAGAGCGAGGAGCCGTACTAGGGACGGTCCCGGTTTTAACTACCCTGCCGTTATGCTGCCGAAATTTTGAATAATATTCGTGTGTTTGAATTATTTTCATTTGCTTAAACTATATTTATTCATTGAATAGAAAACCTTCATGTGTTGAATTGATATTCATTCGTTGATTAGAAATTCATGTGTTGAATGGTATTCGCGTTTTAAATATAAAAATCACATTTTTATCTATATATAGAAACTATAGAAAACCTTCATGTGTTGAATTGATATTCATTCGTTGATTAGAAATTCATGTGTTGAATGGTATTCGCGTTTTAAATATAAAAATCACATTTTTATCTATATATAGAAACTATAGAAAACCTTCATGTGTTGAATTGATATTCATTCGTTGATTAGAAATTCATGTGTTGAATGGTATTCGCGTTTTAAATATAAAAATCACATTTTTATCTATATATAGAAACTATAGAAAACCTTCATGTGTTGAATTGATATTCATTCGTTGATTAGAAATTCATGTGTTGAATGGTATTCATATTTTGAAATAAATTGTTTGACAATAAAAATCACCTTTTATCGACTATATGAACTGTGTAAAATAATCTCGTTTTGAAAGAAATTGTTTTATAAGAAAAATCCTATTTTTATCACCAATATGAAATATATAAAATAATAGTGTTTTGAAATGAATTGTTTTACAATAAAAATCACATTTTTATTGTATGCATGAATCTTGAAATGTGAAGTGTTAAAAATAGCCACTTGTTCAAATAAACATATATGAGTTGAAATATTCATTAATTAGCTAATGAAATGATTTGTACCTATGTATGTAACCTTAGAATGAATGGTGTTTTTAAACCAAATAGAAATCAAATATGAAGTTGAATAGAAAATGAAAAATGATAAGAACTATATATATGTACATGCATATTCATTGAACAGATCATAGCAAAGGGGCTAGAGAAGAGGAATAAAATTTTGTGCCCGACAAATAGGTACACATTTACTGTTTTGTTTGGGTGATGATTTTATGAGCCTGTTGGCTAGCCGCTTGGCTTTTTCTTTTTCTTTTTGAGATTAGAAGGACCGGGAAAGCTATTTGCGATTTCCCGATGCTCCCGGTGCAGGGGAGGTTATGGCGAAATTTTCCAAAATTTTAAGGCGTTAGTGAAATATTTGAAGTGAAAACGATATTGAAATCATTGAATGAACTATATTTATATAAATATATAAATATAAATAAAATTAAAACGAAACGTGGCCGTGCAGTTCGCATTTTGAAACCGTGATTTCAAACAACTAGTGCGGGAAATCCGACCATTGGATTTTCCCGAAACCTCAACCGTCGGGTTCGCCTTGGAATAATCTTTCCAACGGCACCAACCTTGTAAAAATCCAACGGTTGGATTGTCTGGAATGTTTAATTCAAATCTGATGAAAAACAGCGCCAGAAGCGATTATATTTATATATATATAAATATAATTATATATTTAATCGAATAACGACGCTGCAGTTCGTATTTTGAAATCGAAACTTCAAACGATTGTACCGGGAGATCCGACCGTCGGATTTTCCCGAAACTGGAACCGTTGGATTCGTTTTGAAAAGACCTTTCTAATGATGTAAATTTTGTGAAGATCCAACGGTTATATTTTTAGATATGTGTAAATCAAATCTGAAGAAAAACAGCGCCACGGCCGCTTTATGGCCCAAAGCGTCGTTTTGAATAAATTAGCTATTTTAAAATAAATAAAAATAGCGATAAATAGTTATAAAATATCATAAGCGATATGGAATGGAAATAAACTGAATTTGCTTTATTTATGTGGCTTTTGATGGTTGAATGTGTTTGGTGTGAAAATTACATGAAAGAACAAGATTGGTGTTGTCAAATAATTTAACCATTGAAATAAATTGATTTGAAATTCTAATTATACGTGAATTATTTGAAAAGGCCGAGTTAATTCTCATTTCAAATGATTGACTGACGATTGAAATTCGAAGATGAAGACGACGGTCGAAGACCGGAGATCTTCACCTCGTTTGGATAGTAACCGAGGTCCTGATTGGGAGGCATCCCGAAATATGGATAATGAGTGGTGACCGTCCAGACGTACGTGATGATCGATGGGTTTGCGAGGTATTTAGTGCCTCCAGTTTCGTTCAGACCCAGAACGGACTTGTAAATGGACTGTGTGTCTGACATTGGAGTTTATTCTGTGTTGATTGATTTCTGTTAAATATACATCTGTTTGGCGGCGGAGAATTTATACTTTTGCTTAACGCCCTTCTCTGAAACGCACGAGCTCAGAGGTTGTGTATCGATGGACATCAGTCGCATGGCATGAATTGCCTGTGTGGCATGCTAAGATGCAGTGATCAGGACTTCTGTTGAAAAGCAAAGTCTTGTGGTGATGATCAAAGCACCGCCTGTGTGGCGTAGCTTTGTGTATAACGTGAATTCGCGAGCCTCACATCCCGGTATGAACCTAAAACGGGAGAAGGACCTCAGGGAGGGCATGCGTTTCTTTCTAGCTAGGGTAGTGTCAGTGACCTACCAGCCCTGACATTTATATACTTTTCACCTATGTGGTTGTTGCTGTTGCGAGGCGCCTCGGTTTGATCGGATGATCCGGGTCCGATGGAGTCATTCGTTGGCTCGTTGACGCCCCAAAGGGCGGGGAAACGCAGTGTTCAGGAATTTTAATCCACATCGGTGGACCGGCCTTGACGATCCAAGGGCCCACCTGTGTCTGGGTCCTGAGACACGGGCTAGAGCGTCTCGAATTCGGTAAGGACTATCTTTTGCCTTGGTTCATGACGGAAATCCAATTTCCAAATACGACATCGTGCGGTTTTGATTGTATACCTATATATGGCGACATAGTGGTATGGGGCATTAATGCCGTCTATGATTGATAGTTATGATTAGAAATTGTTTTCAAAACATATTGACACTAGCAATAATATCAAATGCCTTTGTTTTATTCGTATCAAGCATATTTTGACCGTTATAAGGTAAAAACTCTATCCTCCGGTTTGCGTTGCATTGTGTGATGGGAACTGAGTCTTATAACGGCTTCATTTTTATAAAAAGCATAGCGATGTTTAAAAGAAAGATTTGTTTTAAAGCACTGGCAATCCAATGGAGTAAACCCGTTCCACGAAAGTGGCGTGCTCCTGTGATTTGCCATATTATATATGTGTTGAGTAGATTTCTCATACCAGTCCCATGACTGACTCGTAGTTTGTTTCACTCTCAAACTCGGGTGCCCCTTTTTCTGCACGGGCAGCCTTGTATTCAGGTTTAGCTGGTTCTTTCTGGATAGCTGGAGCTGAAGATGGATTCTATCATTTATCTCTTTTTATGCTGTTCAGCTCCTATTGTACATATTTTGTTTATTTCTGCTATAGACATTTATGTATAGCTGAACTGTATTTGTACTAAGTAAGATCCTGTATACTGTGTAACTCTGATGATTACTTTTATCCAGTATATTCTATTGTTCATTATCTGGTGTATTTATTTAATTTTGTTCTGCTATTATCTGTTTCTGTGTTATATTCCAAAGATAACCCTTGTTTCCGTCGGAACGGGATTTCGGGTCGTCTCACTTTTGCTTATTCTAAAGGAGCTGCAATAAAGGAAGATAGGAGTTTTCCTCCATAGAAAATCCATCAATCTATCTAACCAGAGAAGTAATGGATGGAGTGGTTATGGATTTAAATACACACTTGGAAAGGCAAGAATATCTCGGTAAAAGGCAATAGAAGGTTATGAATGTTTTTTGGCTAGGGTGAAAGGATTTGGAAGGTCATCAGGCTAAGGAATTATTGTTGGAACAAGTGCTAGTGTTCCTCAGAATTTGGCATGGGACTTGGGGTCAATTCCCAAACTTAACCTTCGATCGGCACCGACCCCAGATTCGCCACCGATCCCGCTAGGCCTAGGGGAAACACCCCAAATCCTAAAAAAAGATATCTCAGGATGCTTTGGTTAGTCAGGGAGTGGGTTCCAGTGTTGGGAATGTAGCTCTAGCACAAGTGCACGAAGGTTTGGATACAAGGAGTGCTCCTACTATTCTAGGAGTCAGAATTGTGCCCGGAGTAACTCCCCAGGTTGGATAGAACCTGGGTTTCGTGTGGGGAATCAACAAATGGCTAATTCAAGATTAGACTCTAAGGGAACCGGTGTGGGTTTAGTCGGATAGAGTTTATTGCTTGGAATTGGAAGTGGATGTCAAATCTTAGATGTGATTCGATGGTTTACTCAAAGCGGAGCGTCTCACTTGGACTTGGGCTGTGTTACTCGCATCCCATTCACTCTAAATATCAGGAATTCTCAGAACCGAGCTGACTTGAAGTTACCGATTTGGATGTTTATGATGGTAGGAAGGACCCCGCCATTCACATGATGTGCTATATGCATCACATGGATGTTTTACCAGCATCAGACTGCGTCATGGCAAAATGCTTTCCATTCTATCTTGTAGATATCACTGTCATGTGGTTTACTCAATTGGAACCGGAAAGTATAGGAAGTTAGACTATTCTGATTGAAAAGTTCATTGAGAAATTCAAGGTCCATATCTCTCGATCCAAGAATGTCGTGACTCTCATGATAATAAAGCAAAGTTTGAAAAAACTTTGTGGAAATTCTGAAAAAGGTTTAATGTGGCGGTGGCGTCGGTTGACTGACCGGACCCGTCTGTGGTATTGATGGCTACTGCCTTTGGAACCTTGGATAAGACGGATTTCAAGATCTCACTACAACGAGATCTAATGAGGGACCTTGGTGAATTTTACTTTGAAGCAGATATATTTTTGTTGGAGGAGGATGCTAGGACTAGTAAGGAAACTATCAAGGTTAATATGGTTAAGGGCAAAGGATCGTTTGAATCTGGCAAGGATAAGGAAAAGGAAAGGTCTCGTTTAACTATTATCGGAATGCATTTCAAAGAAGGTAGCCTGAATTCCCTTCTTACACGGAATACACTTCTTCTTTGGAAGAAATGTTTTTTGGATGTTCACCCAGCTGCTCCCTTTAGAAAGACTCCTTGGAGGGAGCCCACTCAAAAGGAAAGGGATTCTAGTAGACATTGTTTGTTTCACAAGCTTGGTGGCCATAATACAAATGACTATAGGCATCTTCGGGATATGATTGAGAAACGTGTCATATGTGGTGTGTTGGCATAATATGTAAGAAATCGAGATATAGTAGAGGAACATGCACAACTGTGTGCTCCGACTCGGAATAGAAACGAGCCTGGACGTGGCCCGGGTGGATTAGTCATCGACTGACCTGGACTTTCTGGATTTTTGGCTTTAGGAGTTTTGATTTTGGTTTCTGGATTTCTGGTTACTTAGGTTTTCGCTCTTAGCGTTCTAGCTTTTTGGGTTTTGGATTATGTCTCTTTGGTTTTTCAGCTTTAGAACTCTGACACTTAGGTCTTCTAGCTTTTGGATATGGATCCCTAGATTTCTGTCTTTTGGATTTTGATTACTTTGTCACTAGGATTTTGGGATTTGGTGGCTTCAGATGGCTTAGTATGTCTACCCATGTATGGATACTGATGAGTTTCCTAGACATGTTCTTTGTAGATGATAAACCATTTGCCTTGTAGTTAATGAATGTGTAATTTGTTAACCTAGATTTGGAATTTGGATGGATAAGTTTGTCTACATGTACAGAGTCCTGCGTGATTCCTAGGCATGCTCTTTGCGGATGAAAAACCATACGACCCCTCTCACTTAATGAACTTGCAATCAGAAGCTAAGTCGGCTCACCCACATGTGGCACTAGGACTTAATACCTAGGCATTCTCACTAACTAATGACATCCCGTAAGGTTCTTTTTTAGCTTTACTAAAAACTTATAACTTTTCCAAAATTTTAATAAAATTACTTCACTTGTATGGACTATACTTGTGAAGTCTAAAATCATTATTGGAATTCTAAAGTTTAAGGACTTAGCGAGTATGGACAATGCCCATCAAGTGTAAAACTCTTAAATTGGTCCCCAAGTAAGGACTTTTCTTGGGAAGAGCTGAGCCGTCTTGTCAGGGCTTGGTAGGTTTACTCGGTCTCATGGCCCCGGTACGAACTATAATCGATTGGTTGTGAATCATTTTGTCAGGACTTAGCAAAACGATTCACTTGGTTTTTTATAAGTATGGACTAAAATTGGATATTCTATATTTTCAGTTTCTATGGCTTTCTATATATTGGAATTCTAGTTTTCTGGATTGGTTTTCCCTTACAATACAATCCAAAGTGATTGTGGAATTTCTATTGGTCTTCGGATTCTAGTTTTCTATTAATATGATCTGACACGATTAGGTTTTTCTGGATTTCTGGTTCTTAATTATTGGATATCTATTTGAACCTCTTTCAGATTACGGCTTCTGGATTCATAAATTTATGGACTATACAAAACACATCATCCACAAACACATAATCCACAGAAAGACATGTTTTTTTAAGGTGGGTAAGTGTTGACCTACCTTTTTACAACATAGTCACGCTTCAGAATTCTGGTTATCGGAGAGCCTAGGACTCACTATGCCATAGATGGCTTATCACAACGAAAATCCATGGTGTTGCTAACTATAATGTTACCATTGCTATGCTGTTTTTTGTCTATTGCAATGCACGCTTCAATGTGTTAGCAGATATAATAAATTGTGTTGCAGTAGCTATAGATATTTTCAAATTAAAAAAAATTACACCTCGGCGATCCACACCATCATTAAAAACAAAATCTCAACCGTTAATTCATGCCATCAATCCACACCTGTGCTATTTCTATTTCAACTTTTATTTTCATTCACGCCAAAATCATTCCAACCTCTAATTTTCATTCATCGCCAAAATCAATCCCTAATTTTCATTCACCGCCAAAATCATTCCAACCCCTAATTTTCATTCATCGCCAAAATCAATCCCTAATTTTCGTTCACCGCCAAAATCATTCCAATCCCTAATTCACCGCCAAAATCTATTCCTATTTCCCTAATTTTCCTAATTGATTTATGGCGACCTCTGCTAATACTTTTCCTTTCCCGTCATCCTTTCTCGCCCCTTTCCCAATCGCCTTGATTTTCACCCTCTTCCTCCATATCCACCTCCTTCATCTCTCCCACTCTCTCCTTTCTTCCATGGTTCATAAGTGGCCCAAGCCTCCTAAACTAGATCTGTAAATTGGTTCAACAACTAGATCTGCCAGCTGCTATGCATCCGTATCACTTCTGATGCTGTTGTACTATCAGATCCACCCTCGTTTGACCCGATTAAGGCTTTTATTGTCAACTTGATCGCGAATGACCCAACTTATCTTCATGGACCTTCTGTTATTGGGAAGGCCTCGTCTATGGATGAGTTGTCTTCGCTGTAATGTCAGTGTAAATACAACAGTGGACAATGATACCCGTCAGGTAACAAGCGCTGGTTTGAACAATACCTTTCGCTTCGCAGCTCCTATTTCTATTCAGATTTTTCATGGAGATGAACGGTATCATTAAAATTAATTTGAACAATACCTTTGTTGTCCCAAGTCTTAATTTGGATATGTGGCAATTTCTCGACCAGGTATTTAGTTTGTTAGGTCATGATTCGAGCTGATCTCCAATGTTGGGTACCTTCTATTGTGTGAAACATATCACATACAAGAAACAACTGAGCAGCACTGCAGTTTACTTGTTGTGTTGTGTGGAAAATTTCATGAACTGAACCTAAACCTAAAACTTGATTTTTTGTATCCTTTTCCTGATTTGGTTTCTTTAGGAAATGAACAAGTAGATTTTCACACAACAGTTCTTGATCTTCCTGCTTTGTACAGATGGGAGCATGCCTTGTACTATTATCGCAAATGTTGCAAACTGGTAAGAGTAGATATAGCACCATTTTCAATATACAGTTGTGCAAATGGGTTATATTTTATTGTACTGAGAAAACAATTTCAGAATATTAGCCTTGTACATTTACCTTTTTACTCTACATTAATTGGTGGAGTTTATTTTGTTAAAATATCATGGAGAACTTAGGATTCCTTATAAGCATGTCAAATTGCAAGAGCCACCACTGAACTCTGGTATTCTTTTTATTTCAACTCTAAATTTGACAAAGAAAGCAGCACAGTATTTACTCAATGTCACAACGTTTATGTAAAACGTTGTTCTCAGTTTGTATTAAGAAAATCTTAAATAGTTTGAATCGGTGGTTGACTTCCGCTTTAAATTTAATTTATGTAGAGATGAGAGTGGATGGTGGTTATTTCCAGCTGCACTAGCGGTGTTCAAATGCATTCAAGCTTGGCTTATTGACTGTCGTGTTGCCAATTTCGGTGAGAACCCTTGACTTCTTCTGATTACTTCAAAGATACCAATGGTTTAATCATGCATTGATTCAAGTTTATTAGTTTGTTAAAAAATTTACTTCTACAGTGCAAATATATAGCATGGTTTAGTTTACTGAATGAATGGATCCTTGGATATCTTTTTTCCTTTCACGCCTGTATATGATCTGTGGCAAGTTTGGATTGTGCATTACTAACAAGGTCATAAATTAACATGGTATGATTAACTGAAATGATAGTATGCACATAAAGTAGCAATAATTATTATCATAAACTGCTGATCATTCATATATATGATTATGGTTTTATCAATGGATGGATAATTAGTCAATTATTGGTGCTAATGTCTATCGATTCTGATATGCTAATGTTTGCTGCACCCGAAGGACTCTATGACCTTACCATCATATGCTTTGAACTTATTAACTTTGTCTAATGTGTTAATGTCAGGTTTTAAAAATGGGTTCTATGTATGCTAGTCATCTCTGGTTGTATTGATCATCTAATCATTTTAAAATTGTATATTTATTAAATTGAACTGACCAATATAGGTTAACACAGATAAGTTACAGATGGGAATGGGAACTCGTTTGACTGCTATGATGAGAATGGGCGGTCTATGATGAAGTCTACTTTGTATAAAGCTACAGATGCCAATTATGAATTTGAGGTATGTGTGAGTCTGCATATGAGTGAATCGAATGATAACGTAGCGAGGAATGTATGTAAATATGAATGATTGTGTAATATACGAGTGAATGTACAATAGTGGAGTTAAAATATTTGTACCATTTGAAATGTTGAAATAAAATATTTATTCGAATAAAATGCTGCGTTATAATAATATTCATTATTATATTATGAAATCTTTGATTAATAGCAGTTGAGGTGTAATTATTTTCAGCAGTTGTAAAACAAATTTTAACAACTGCTAAAAATAGTTGTAAAAAAAGTTGACTTTATTACAGTTGCTAGTTGTACTAGACAAATTACAACTGTTTTTGGCAGTTGCGAAAGGGATTTTTTGTTGTTGTATTGGTACCTGTGGCAACACCTGTACCGATATTGCCATAGAGTCACAAAGGCGTTGCCTTTGACTCTAAGGCAACGCGGCAAAAGGCAACCCCAAAAAAGTGTTTCCACAGATCATTTTTTTCCTATAGAAACACTTTTTGGCACCTACTGCGTCACTTCTCTGGGGTTGTTGTAGGCCATCTATGGCGTAGTGACTTGAGTATGGACTTGGGAAAGCTTGGAGCGATTTGGACGAAGTGGAATTCTCGAAAACTCGAAATTTTGGCTAAGTGTTTCGAGATAGTAAAATTCCCCGAAATACATCAAGGATCGATATTGGGTAAACCCATATCCTACGATCGGTATTCATCAATCCGTATCCCGAGATTGATGGATGGATTTTGTATCCTTGAAATTGGCATGAATTTGATAAACACTTTGAGGATCGGTATTTTCGTCTTCTTTAAGATCAGCAATTTAGAAGAGGCATGGCGGTTTGATTTATATATTTCATCTTCCTTCTGTTGATATTTCTTGAAGGAACTTCCAGAATTGGAAGTTCAGAGATCACTGTAAATCTAGAGGCTTTTCGGATCGGTGCAAGTTGGATACAGGGCTTTAGAAAGAAAGAGACTTCTTGGGTCGGTACCGATCCCAAGAGATGATTTTTGAGGATACGAATTCCCACTCCCCTGGTGCTACAAGTAACCTTTCTTAGGGCTAGTTTTAGGATATTTGTACACATTTTTTAAATATGAGATTCTCGGAGTTGGAGCATTTAAATGGCCTCTATCATGACTTTTCTTTCTTGGAATCACCGTTGGGATTTTAAACTTCTTCTTGCATTTGGATTGGATCTTTTGGACACTTGGCTTACTATTGGCACTCCTTTGGACATAAAAGCTTCTTCTTGGACTTTTGGACATATAAGCAACTTCTTGTACTTTTGGACATTAAAGCTCTTCATTGGGCTTTTGGATATTGGAAAGGACTTATTGGCTCTTAGCAAGGACTTTGGTATTGCTAACTTAACATTGTAATCAAAAGGACCGTACTTGTAACTATATAGTATGAATATACAATGCTACATCAATGTGGGCATAGGAACAACATGCCGACCCACTATAAATTTGTGGTATTATTTGCTTTTTTTCACTATGCGACTTGGAATGCTTACACTCTAATGCTGGCTGAGAGGTGGAAAACTTTCCCATATCAACAATTACCTTCTAATTCATAGCATGCTTTGGGTTTTTACTGTCATTTGACTTGATATGAAGTTCGGGACGATTACATATTTCTTTTATATCACGTCTTGATTTCAAATTGTCCTTAGTCTTGCCCTTAACATTCAAAAATGTATTAAACACATTATAAAATACGTTTTTCTCGTTATATATCACGTCATTGTTATTATGAATTAGGATACTTTTCCAATAAGGCAACTCGCAAAATATACTTTGTTTGCACCAATTATGAACCATCGATGTACCTTGGATTTCATTTTGTTGTCCGATTTCATGTACCTTAGATAATCTTTTACAAACTCATATATATCTTCGCTTGACCAAATAGATAGTGGTCATAAAGTCTCATGTCTATTAGCTATGAAGTTTTTTTTCTCTTCTTAAAAAATTATTAATATGAAGGAAACATCGATGACAATCAAATCATGAAATTTTCTTTTAATGCGGTAAATAAAATGCTAGTGCTTCTTCCATACGATAAGAACAAGCAAAATGGCCAGCTGTACTCCAACCCCAAGCATTGCATGTGCAAAAAATTGCTAATAGTCTATGATAAACAAGCGAACATTCGAAAATAATAATAATACATCATATGTTTCAACTCCTTCATACCATAATGTTTTCTACTCTTCGATTAGCAGACCAGCGATCGTAAGTAAACATCGATGCCCTGTGTCGGATCATCAAGCCAGGGGACAATTGTGAGAAACATATATGGAGTTTTCTTACATATCCACGGAGGCAGATTGTAAGGATTACTGATTATAGGCCAAGGTGAATATTTAGAACAAAACTGAGATAATGGTGAAAATCCATCCGTTCATAAATGTAGTCTAACGTTACGGCTCTCCACTACGAAATCGGGATATATTTTTATCAAAATGCTTCCATGATTCTTCATCGGCTGAGTGTGCTAACTTACCTTCATCAAGTGTTCTCACACTGTGCTATCTCATATGACGTGTCGTTACAGATGATGCATATAACCTTTGAAGTCTAGGAGTGATTAGTAAATAATGCATAGGTTTGTATGGAACTTTTTTTCCTTTCTTTTTTCTTGATTTGTATCTTTCTTGATTACATATCTTACAATTCCTAAGATTGATGTCTTCTTTCCAAACTAACATGCAACCATTTAAACATGTATCTATTTTAAGATACGACAAACCAGAATATGACGTAAGTTTTTTCACTTCATAATAATTTTTGCACATCGAAGGGCATATGGAATTTAACAGCTTGCACAACAGCCTTAAATCCAGCTTTTGTGAGGTTGAATTTTGATTTCATTGCAATGTACCTTGCAGTTGTGGATAATTAAGTGCCTCTTATACACCCATTCCAAAGCGGTTTCATAGAGCATCTAATAAATCAAATATTGTTTTTGCTCTAACATTTGAGTCCTCTCTGACGTTGACATCGTCGTTATCAATTTCAATGGTAAAGAACATTGATCGTATTGCATCTTCAACCATATGTTCTATGAGATTCGTTGTACTAACTTCATCACCAACGACCTCCTTTGACCGACCGTTCTTGATTAGGTGCTATAATTTTTCCATGAATATCCCACACCAAAAATTTGGGTACGAAATCGTGTTGGCGCAAATGAACTCTAATCATTTCCGGTATTAAATGCTTTAACAATTTAAACCTTATAAATGGACAATTAATTTCTACATCGTTTCCATTATTACTTAAAGAAAATTAAATAAATTGTACCCATCACATACTGAGCCTCTCATTTCCCTTTATTGATACATCCAGCTATGATGAATAAAATAATTGATCATTTTTCCTACTTTAAAACCTATGATACATATTAAAAAATATTAATCATTCAATTTATATTTTGTTTATATTTTATTGTTTATTAAATATATACTAAATAATATATATGGTTTTTACTATTTCTTAAAATATATAATTCATGTTTGTTTGTATGCAAAATTATATAAATAATTTTTTTAAGATACAAATTTTACTATAAAAAAATTATAGCATGTGACATAAAATATTGTACCAAACTTGATTTTAAATAAACGACTAAGGATTCATTGACATTTTTATGCCTTTTGTGATAGTCGATCATTCTACTTCCCATTACAAACACAATAGTGATTACGACTTGTAAATCATATCTTTGTAAATGATTTCTCAAAATTTCAGCAGCACTTCCCTCGTGTTTCTTGTATCATACACAAATGCATGTACACAAGGAAACAAAAGGAAATATGATTGAAATTTTGTTAGTCGATTAAAATGGTATGATTTACGAAACTTAATTACTATATAGTGTTTGTAACTTGTTTAACAAAGGGACAAATCTAACAAATGTTTCATTAGATGAATATGAATGTCTGTTTTGTAATAAAAAAATTATCCGTATAGCGATTATATATAACACTTGTCAGACGGGACCAAATAATATCTAAATGATCTTTAAATTTGTTTATATTAAATAAAAAAGTAAACCACATTATGCATTATTTTTTGTATATTTCACTATTTTATATGTACTAAATAATATGATTCTTACTGTTTCACATAATACATAATTCGTGTTTGCTTATATACACTCTTTATATTCAGACTAATCAAATATAGCTAACTAAATCATACACCAAAACATACAAAACAAATTCATTGTGTATATAATTCTTTTAATATTTGTCGTCCATATGCAATACATACACCAAATCGTTCAATTCATTTCTAACTAACTCAATACAAGCTCAAATGCATAGCTACACTAAATAATCAAAATATAAAAATACTAATAAAATATGAATTTGGACATTTAATGTTAATAATTGTAAATAACATTCCAATGGGTATAGCAAACAATCAAGGTTCTATTAAAATAACAACAATAACTAATTAAGAGTTATTTCACAAATCTAATCTAATTTGGGTATAGAGAAATAACCTCGAAAGGGAGGTGATTAGAGGTTTAGAGAGGTCGGGGGTGTTGATTGAAGCCGCTCGAGATGATTTAGAGGTGGAAGGTGGTTGTAATTCACAAGTAGGAGAAGATGAGGTGGAATTTAGGGAGGAATGTTTAGGGGAAGACAATGAAATGAAACTGGGCTATAAGGCCTATACATGTGATAATTTCCAATGGCTAGTGGTCCAAATGACATATTTTTCAATGGCTATCAAAGGATACGAACGGTTAAGATATTAAATAACATTTTTACCATGAAAATAATGTGTCATTGCTAGTTGTTTGAAAACCCACCGGCGGCCGCCAGAAACTTGGCGTGGCTATACACTGTTTTTCTTGTAGTGAATTAAAACATGTTTGATAATATACTCCCATGAGTGATTGGTTTGGATTTTGATGCTCATCTTAGCCATAAAGTACGCTTCCATCAATTGGTTTAGGTTTTAACTTTACTTGCTATATTTTTTCAATCAATTATCACATAAAATTCTATATATGTATACACTAATCCATATTTGAATCTAAATTATGACATCAACAAGTTTAATCATTAGGATATGTCTACAACAACACTAAAAATAATATACATTAAAATTGCAAATCAAAGTTAAAATTTAGGGTATTTACCTCTCTTATTTTGGAAGATGTGGAAGATTATTTCATTTGCTTAGAGTTTAGACATAAAAATAGGTAAACATAATATTTGGATGAAAAAGGAGTTTACGCTTTAGAATTTGTAGATAAGGATTTCGAGTTAGGATTGGAGTGAAGTCAAAATGGATAAGAAAACAACTATTATTTTCTTTTAGTCCTGAAACATATATGTACATGAACAAATTTCTTCATGTGTATATACATAATACATGTATTTTTTTAAATAACTAGCACATGAGCATTCTATAAATGTGCATGTAAATATTTTTACAACTGTATTTACAAAATGTGCATGTGCATACCGCTTGAAATCAAAACTTTTCATAATAAGTTTCTAAACAAGGCCTCAGTAGTCTAATGAATGTGAGGCCCATGTTTTGTATGCTGCAATTTGTTGATGTGTTAGTCTTGATGGTAAAAAGCATTATCGAGAATTTTTCATATTGTTTTATCTTTGTTTAAGGCACTCCTCAAGATGAGTATCGAGTCGGTTTATTTAAAATAATCTGTCTGATTTGGATGCACGAACCTATTTTTAGCTCAAATATTTCAACAAAAGTTAGAGAAGTTTTTTTTTTCTCAATAAAATGGAATTCTTACTCATGGCCGTTCTTACAAAACATAAAATATAAGGTTATTTTGTGAAGTGATACAACAATCATTGTAATTGTGTTAACATACGCTATGCATGTGCATATTATTTTTTCCATAAAAATCTAGATGGATATTGTTAACGATATTTTTCGTCAACACCGGAGATAGGTCCATGGAAGTGAATCTAAGGGAAAATGGGGTTATTTAGCTTTCATGAGTTTGAGTTAGTTCATCGTTTCCTATACATCTAGGCTTCTGAGCCCGAAAGATTAACTACTCTTCCCTCAATGGGGGTGTGAATCACGCTTAAGCGACTTAAGAACTAATAGTTATCTTGGGACAAGGGTTCCCTAAATAGAACCCTCAATAAAGAGGCTGAACGACTTGTGGGAAGCGGTTCTACAATAACTCTGTGGTAGGGTCTAAATTCGAGTGGGAACCCGTGACCGTGTAGGAAGGTTATAATAGGTTATGTAGGAAATAGCTAAGAAATAAGAAACTCGTGAGAAAATATGCTAAGTATCAGTTCACTCTTTTATTGGTCTTTGATTTGGAGTACATGAGCGATTACAATAGAAACCCCCAAATTGATTTAGAAATTAGGGTTTACTCTAGAGAAAAAGAGTATAAGAATGAGAAATGAGAAATTGATCCCCAAAATGAGACCCCTGAGGTCTTATTTATAGAAAAATCGGGTCCTCTTTTGCTATTAGGCCAATAGAAGCCTCTGTCGACTGCTTTTCCCTTTGGTTTTGGAAGTTTTGGCTCTCAGCCACTTTTACTTCTTGCTTCGAAGGCTTTGTTTATGACTTTTGAAGGTGTCGGTTCTAGCTCTCTGGTGGATGGTCCCGGTCTTTGGAGTCTTTTGTTGATGCCATGTCTATATTCTTTGTATTGCTACTAAGCCTGGTGGTGCGAATAGCTTTCGGAATGTTTCTGCTTTCGGATGTGGGCTTCCAGTCATGGATTCTCGGTTTTGCTATTTTGTGGAGCTTACCTTTATGGTTTAAGTAAATGGTTGCTGGGTCTGCCACCCTTGTCTGTATCGACACTAAGCAGATTAGTGTGGATAGCTTGTCTCTCCTTGAGGTTTCGGTTTGCTTTTCGGTAGAGTTCTGAAGAGTTCCTTGGCTTTTATTATAGAAAATTCTTCTATGCTTATGGCGATCTGCTACCCCTTCACCATCAGCCTATTTCGGAGTTAGATTGGTAGTAACATTTGCCCCCCTTAGTAACAAGGTAATTTTGACTTTTAAAGTCAATCTTTTTGTTGGATTGACTGCTTCTTTCTTCCTATATATATAACCTCCATTTTTCACTTGATTTGCTCCTTTTCTTCTTCACCAATTCCTAAAATTGGAACCTATTCCGGGAAAGCATTAGCCATATTTAAGAAATCATCTACTGTAAGTTATTCACACTTGGCTTTATAATAATGGTATAGTTAGCTTATCTAAACTTTAATAAATGTTGGATTTGCTTGTCATGAATTGATTTTCGTTTTTCGATTACCAATTTCCTGACAATCACTTCTAAACTTGATTGATATCTTTAATATATGTTTTATTTGTTCTTACTTTTCCGAAGATGTTGGAGGGGTTGCCTTTATTCATTATCGGCACATCTTTAGAAGAGTAAGAATTATGCCTTCCCTAGCATTATTCTTACCTTGTTGCATGTCATTATGGGGAAGAAACAAATTACGTTCAAACCCGATAGGAATGGCTTTTTACCAAATGATCTTTCCGCTCCTAAGAAGGTTAGTGCCATCGAGAAGCATTCCTCGATTTCATCGCAAGAACAAGTTAATGCTATTCTTCGAGATTTTGCCATTTCGGGCGTGGAAGCCATTTCTCCTCGTGAGATGGACACCATTTCTTCCCCTTCTAAGGGCTATTTTACCTACTCTGCTATCCATATCTGGCATGGAGGCTTTATCCCTTTTCCTAATTTCCTTTACCAATACCTTCAATATTTAGGAATTGCTCCTATCCAACTTTCTCCAAACACTTACACCTACCTTCTAGGCCTAGAATTCCTATCCTTAGAATAGAGTAATTTCCCTTTGAATCCTTTTATTCTTGATTATTTGATTTGCCCATCCAAACATAGCGACTTGAATTGTAACAACCTGAAATTTTGACAATAAATAATTATTTAATTAGAAGCTCAAAAAATAAGAATTTCTGCAAACGATAAAATTTGACCATGAAACTTTAACTATTACATTCATCTTGGAACTCTGGTTATAAAAAGTATTAGAATTTGTTAATTGTACACTGTGGCTATGCATAAAATAAATTGTAGGATTTCTTAAACTTGTTTACACCAATTCCTATAGTTATGTCATGAAATATATTGCAGCTATGTTATAGAATGTATTGTGTACATTACATAACACCGTAGATCTGGAAATCAATCCCATTAAACACAAATTAGATATAGTTTCATTCCAGATCTTTAGTTCAGTGTTGAAAATATGGAATAGTGAATATGGGTAAAAAGAGATGAAATTTGTGTATTATGTGATTTAAAAAAATAAATTCCTTGTTTATATTCAATATTGTTGGGCTTTGGCTTAAGCATGGTAAAATAAGTCATTTTCCTCATTCTTAAATAAAGAGGCATTATTTCAGAATCATAAGAAGTATGATAAAAAGGGTTAAAAAGGGAAACGTGGTGCAAAGGCTCATATAAATACATATATTTGTATGTAATTAAATCGACTATACCAAAATAAATATATTACATATATTTCTTATGATTTGGAAATTTGTCAAATTCCACAAAATAGACATTAATTGCAATGATTACGTTTAACGGTCCTTGTGAGACTTGAAACTTTTTTGGCAAGATTGAATATAAAAAGGGAATGTTTGGTTAATTGATTAGACAAAATCAATAATTTAAAAAGAAGAAGAATAATAAAAGATAACTACGTTGACCGTACGAAAATATAATATATTATCCATCCAAATCAGCGTAAAACGGTAAAATATACATAGTATTGAATGTTGAATGATTTGATAATATTCATTTATGGAATCATATATGTAAATTGAATTCCATATTAATTGAATTTATATGTAGTGACCATTTGTAGCAATCAATATAATTAATTGCTACCGCAAATAAATTAATAACAATTGTAACCAGATGTTAAATAGGAAAAGTGAATATGATAGGTTAATGGTTACAATTCCTAAAAGTTATTTAGGATAAATGTCGTACACCCCAATTAGAAAAATTGAATTATAATTGCATTTAAACACGCGGTTAAGCTCACTTGTTGTATAAGCCTGCCCGGAACCGACCGACAAATCCAACAACGACAGGTAGCCAACATAATGTGAGGGGTCTAATGCATAAAAATAAATGTACTAGGGCACGAGGTTAAGTTCACTTGTGGTAGAAGTCTACCCGGAACCGACTGGAAAATCCAGCATCTACAGGTAATCAACTAAATGTGGGAGGCCTAGTGCATATATATATATATGTATGTATGTATATATGTATGTATATATATATATGTATTTTGAAAATTGGTTCACTTTATTAATACAAAAAAAACCATACAAGAGGAAGGTTAGCATACTAACCATTACATAAGCAAAAGCAAAAAAGAAAACATGAAAATACAAGTAAATAAAAGCCTAAACTAACAAATATAAACCCATAATGAGGCCATCATCCTGCTACCATGCAACAATATGCACTTCTCTCATCAACTGATCAACTCCCATAAAAAGGAAAAACGGATCAATACATCATTTTACTGTAAGTAGCAAATGAAAAATGACAAGTGAAGCAACCCTTACACATACGTAACTGCACCTAAATCCCAAATGATTCAATTTTAAACGCTAAGTCTTGTTGATGATTCACAACTTTGTGAATCAAACTTAGGCTCATAATCGAAAAATCACAAAGTATTCAAGTGCAAATTTCTAAACTTGAAGAGATGGAACTGGTCGAGGCACAATTTTGCTGCAAGACTAAGCTGAAGACATTTAACCCATCTTCAATCTAATGCCAAAACACCATAACCAAATTCCAATATCATCGACAGACTAAACCTGGGTTTTGCAGTATTACAAACATTGTATCCTTAACAGTTTGATCCATGTATTGACTGGGAAGCTAACTCATGTAATCCCAAACAAAGAAATAACATCTTCAAAAAGTCTAAATCTACTTCTCAAAAAATAAAAAATTGAATTGACCTTATAAAATTCAAGAACCTGTCACAGTGATAACCAGACCATTCTTCATTCATGAAGCACTACAATCAGCCTATAAGCAACCCAATTGTATGACATTCGAATTGCTAATCAAAATGGTTGCACAAAGATTATGGTCAGTGTTAACCATACCACATTCTGGCAATGTCTTCTCATGTTGCTTATAACAGTCAATCTAACCTAAATACCAAACCGAGCAGCATATATTATTAAAAACTAGTACCAAATTCACTCGAGCCATAAGTTCCAACTGCTTCATCAACTATTGCACAATCTTGAACTGTCCGTTAACTCACAAACAGGTAGAACAAACTAAAAATCAGCTGGTAAAACTTATGAACTATATAAAATTGTTGAACCCATAGTCAGTTTCTCCCCTTCAAAAGAAAAATAATAATAATCATTTGCAGAAAAGATCCAAACCGAATTCATCCCGTTTAAATCCATATACCCCAAATCACATGTAGATCTGGGGTGGCTTTATTAATCTTGGATTGAAGGACTTTTTGGAAAACCCTGTTGAAATTTTTGGATCCCCGTAATGAAGAATCAGATCTGACATCCAAACAGACGAAAGTTGGCCTGGCGATGTTATCACGGCGATTAAAATTCGATCTCAGATCTGGATTTCAAAGGTGAAAAGAAAATAACATCTGATGGCTTATCAACAAAATCAAAATACGATTTTGTTGAAGGTTGGATAGAGGAAAACGGTGGATTTAAAACAAATGGCTTATCAACGAAAATATTTGTTGGAATTTGCAGAAGGAAATCGATTATAAAAACCGATATTTGACTTATAAACGAGATGGAATCATTGAAGGTTACCTACAACTCGTAAGCGTTTTGAAATTATTGGAGGAGGACGATTAAAATTGAGATGAAAGTAAATTTAGGGCTCACGCATAGCGAAAGCAGGTGACGAAAATCACTTGTCGCCATTAACAAGCCCCTCAAAACTTTATATATATGTATATATATATATATAACAACCAATAAACAACTAAACTAATAAATAAAAGAATAAGTATAGTAATTGCCTGTTGGTGTACAACAATTAAATATATTTGGGACTGACAAAATAAGGATATTCCATTGTAATTCATGTCTTAGGAAAATTATAGCCGTTAGGCTCATAAATGGCATTAATTGAAATCAACGGTAATTAAAGATTAATGGTTGCCTTAGGAAAGTATGACCGTTATAGTCATAAAAGAGAAATAAACAAAGAAATAGAAGTAAATGGTTGTCATAAGGGGATAAATGGATATTGATTGTTGTTTAAATACTAAGTCCAATTAAGGAGGTAATCAAATAAATATTCTAGGGTAAAGAGAATATGACCTTCCTTGTTTATAGTAATGAATACAGAACTTATAAATAAACAGAAAGTTGTACTTAATAGGTTAATAATGTAAGATATTATTATGGACCCACGACGAGAATGAATGGCATACGTATAACATTTCTGTATAAAGGAACTAAACAGGAATGACATAATAACGTGTCCTACTTTATCCCCAAAAAAGGAAAGGTGTTAAAGGCAAATGAGGTACGAACTAATAACCTTCGCGTATAGTCCACTTCCTGGGCCCTAAAAGGCTAAATGATTAGGGTTAAAGAGTCCATTTGGGAATAGGCTTTTCAGTATAGGGGACTTAAATGGCATGTGTGTGTGGGCCTACCCAAACTTGGAAATTAAAAGGGTCAGATACGGCTGTCTATCCTACGGGAAGTAATAAGCGACTAAGGAGATTATCTAATAAGGTCAGCTAGAAGGTATAACGCACGATAAAATACCTTCTCTCACCTTATGCGGGGCAAGGGTATATGCGTGAATGATGGAAGTCTTAACTAGTAGGGCCCGCAGCTAGTGCCCTATAGTTTATGATAACGCTGAATATATTATCGAGGGTTAATAAGTGAACAATAGGTCCGCTTAGGGTCTTAAGCGATCAGGGAGAATCCACCTTATCTATCAATGATAGTGAGGTAATAAATGACGAAGGATAAGCGAATGAAAGTATATGGATATAGAAACCTCGTAATTATGGGCCGACTCTCGATTAAATAACCAGTTATGTTCTGGCATAATGGCTTCACAAAAATATGAGTAAACATCATATCTCGGTAATATACTTTAGAAATACTACTTTGGGATGGGTAGTAAAGTCGTGTGCAAACATTTACAAGGTTGGTCTAGAATCATTAACCTTGTTAGGCATACATCTTGGGTTGAACCAAACGGGATACATCTGTGTATTATAATCTGTGCTGTAAATTTCTTAGTCACCAGAACTTGTTGTTCTGACCTCCTCCTCATTACAATCTCCCAGGTTTCCTAGAGAAGGTCAAGATTCTCACTGGTGTTTAAGTTTGGCTTTCGGTTCTCTTTCTCATTCATGCTCGGTATTGGCAAAGTAACTTACTTTGAAAAAGGTAGTTACTTGAGTTAATACTTATTATCCTATTTTGTTTCTGCTGCGAGTTTTCTTTTATTGTACTCTGATTATGCTCATGCTTATTTATTGCAGGTGCCAGATTGCACACTCCATGCTTAGATGTGTTTGAGTTTCGATTTTTGCTGAAATTTAGGCATAGAAAAGTGTGGGGTGTTACATGAACCCTCATATTTTTCGTGCAAAACCCATGAAGAAATTGTTGTCGGAAGCAACAATAAGATTTAAAAATTGGGAGACTCAATTTTTCTTTGTTCGATGCCCTTCTAGCATATCCGGCAGCATCCATACCCAAGTATTCGAAACCGAACACAAAATTCTTTTTCTTCTCATATGGGGGGTTATCTTACCCTCCAGGGTTTATTATTATTATTTTATTTTAGGTGTTGCATCCAAACTGCTGGGTTTTTCGGATAAGGAGATAGTTGATCTTTACGGCGCTGCTTCAGATAAGTTTGGTAACAGGTCCTCGCTGCTTACCTTCTCAACACTTCGGAAGTACTCCCTTCTATCGGTCGGCCAATCTATCATTGGACAACCGCCTTTAGTTTTACTTAGTAAAGGGATTTTTTCTTTGTCACTGGGAAGAAATGCCCCATTTTCCCCAAATTATCCTTTATTTCTTGACAATCCAGGTATACCTCTTTTTTCTTGTGCTATAATCTTTAAGCGGAGTCAGAATTAGAGTTTCATTCAGCTTCTTTTCGTTGCACGTTAGGTGTCGTCCTTACTAAGTCTAGCAAAACTGGTCCCTCTTTCTTGATTCTGAGAGCTGGAGCTTCCTCTCTTAAGAATGCATTGTTGAAGTCTAGGGAAAATTTCAAAAGGAAGCTTATGGAAAGAAACTAAGAAGATTCCCCACCGAAGGTTCCTTTCTTGAACATTCATCTTGCTCGGACTTCTGAAGTCTCTAATGAATTACATTATGCAATGGGTTTTTCTTCCTCTTCTCAAGACACCACTCCCTCTGATTTTTCCAATTCTTTTAATGATGACAGATTCAAAGAATTAGTTGGGTAAATTATTTCTTCTTCCTCCTTTTCTAGCGTTAATTTTCCATTCGACCCCCCTGGCGGTTGTCAGGCTTTGATTGAACAGCTACTTTTGGTATGAGTTTTTATCTTTCTCGTTTTCTTGTTCTTCCTTTCAATTGTCTTGTACATGACCATTGTGTCCTTTATAGACTATCAAGCGATGGTTTGCGATGCAAGGCGATGCTTCCGAAAGTTACTTTGAGTTGTTGAGGCTTAAAGAAGAGAACACATCTTTAAGGAGAGAAAATGACGCTTTCATTCTTGTTAAGGAAGGTTTAGTTGTAGAACGAGATAGGCTGGGATATATTCTAGCAGAGGCGCATAAACTCGATTTCCACACGGAGAGAATCCCGCAAGGCCTTCACTGAAGAAGTTAAAGCTTTAAAGAAGACTTAAGACAAGTCCAAAGAAGAGATTGTTGTGCTTGACTCCCGTTGTTTCTCCTTGCAAAAACAAAATTTTCTTATAGAAAAGGGGAATAATTTTCTCAAGATCGAGCTTGGCAGGAAGGATGCTTTATTAGCCAAATACGTCAGAGTGGTGAATGATGTTAAACAGAGGATCTCTTGTTTCCTCCTGACCACCTTAGATGAGATTATGATTGATTCTTTTGAGGACGGTTTTTACTCCTTTATGTAGATAATATGTACATGTGTTCGGATTTAGACTTTTCTTCTCTCGATCCATCTTTAGTGGAAAGATTTATGTCTATGATATCCTGCATGAGAAAAAGAGAGGAAGTTCCTGTAAGGAAGTAGACCAACGTGGCCAAACTTTTGTTTATTGAAGACATTCCCTTTGAGGAGCCACATGGTGATGATGAAAAAGATCTCATTGAGATACCAAAGGATGTTTGCGCTAATGGTAATAATCCCAAGTTCATAGATTCTGCTAAGGGTAGAGGAGAACATAGTGGTTGCTTTGTTTGTGTTTGTTGCACCTTCTTAGCCCCTGATAATCGAGTCGAGGCATGCAACAAAGAAACTGAAATCGCTGAGGGTAATGTTTTTTTGATTGAATCTCCTGATCCTCCTAGAGCGCGGTAGATAGGGAAAGATTCAAGCTTCAATGGTGCTTCCTTGGTTGAGACTTCTCTAGTCTCTGCCCCTGCTTCCGAGTTATGATAGTTTCTATGTTACATACTCTTTTTATTTCTTTTCAATAATTGATCTCTCCCCTTTTTCGCTCAGGCAAAGATGAGAAAATTAGGTTCTAGGTATCTCATTCTTAAAAAGGCTCAGTTGGAAGTGGTTCGCCTTACTAGGGAGCTGAACAAACAAATAAATGAATATAACATCTTGTCCAACAGATACCACCTCCTTGATAGAAGCGCCACAAAACTACTACTCTTTAAAGAGAAAGAAGTTGCCCCTAAGTTGAGAACTGCCCGATTACGATGTGAGAGGCTTTTAAAAGAAAATGCCGAGCTCATGGCTTTGTCCAGGATGTTAATTGAGGACAGGGACACAATAGTAGCTTTTTGTATCAAATTTACAGTAGATATGAAACAGTGGATTTTTCTTTTTTAGGTGATCATGGAAGGGGCTTGATTAGACGTCTCCACAAAAGGTTTCTAGATGAACGTGGTGTGGATCTTCACCTGGGTGAATGCTAGAACCTTCCTCGAGTGACTTCTATCCCCAGATAATTACCTTTAGACAAACTTAAGTTTAATAAGCATCGATTTGTGTCCGAGACTTTTAAGTGATATGTCTTGTATGAGCAAGAGGATTATTTGTAATGAATGTATTTGTTTAGCTTATGATGTAATGAAGTGCCATTCTTCTAAAACCTTTAGTATTTCTTCAGAGTTTGTCTTCTACTTCAAGTTTGCTTTCTAGGGACTTCTTCGGGGATTACGTTAAGCTGAAAAGAGAATACTGGGAGAGGTCTTTATTTATTAAGTCTTCCTCACCGGCGCGGTATTGTTTCTTAAGGGACCTTGAAAAGGTTTACACTCAATATGCTCGGATCCACCTTGATTTCCTTGGCGGAGAAAATGACGAACTTTTAAGAGAGATCCGGACATATCGATCGAAGATGACTCGAGGTTACGATAGTCCACCTACGGGAGAGTCGGATTATCGCTAGTGCCTATGGTCTATACACCTGAAGGATTTGGGATTCGATTCCTTCCTTAACCTCTCTGCTAACACTTTGGATAAAGGGAGGAAGATCAATTTTTTTCCAGAAACCTGTACTGAGCACCTGTAATAGTGCTTTTGAGAACTGATTCACGTTCACACATAAGTGTTAGAGAATGGTGTTTTGATGACAACAACCTTATTTCAATATTAACTGATAATAAAATATATATTAACACTTTATCAAGAATATATATTTATATACAGGAATTAATATTGACGACTGTACAGTTTAAGAGCTTTTAGAGATTCAGAATTCAGAGATGATTCAAGACTCGTGAGTGATCAAGATTTCAAGAGTTTAAGATAAATATAGTAATAGAGTCTAGTTTATGTAAGACTCTAAATAGCACTCCAGGTTCAAATTCAAATTCAAATTCTGATTTCAAATTTTATTTCTATCTTCAATCTTTATTTTCTCTATTTTTAAGCTCAAGTTTTATAAGTTTTATATATTATATACTTTATATATGTATAGTTTTAAACTTTATAATTTTATAAATATGTTTATATAGTTTATACTTATGGTTTCAAATTATTTTCTACTTTATAATATTCATTTACAACATTATGTTTTATTTCAAGAGTTTCTAGAATTATATATGTACCAAAACACTTCAAAAATGCTTAAAATTCAATTTTATACTAGGTTAAGTCAACATACATTTATGCCTATATCGACATATAACTGTCATAATTTTAATTTTGAAAGGAAGTATTTTTTTCATTATTTGTAACGTTCTAGAGGCGTTGCAACCTTTCAAATCTTATAAATAGGGGCTAATTTTGATTGTTTTCATCATTCTTCTTCTCTATCTTTATTCCCTTTCTCTACACCATTATTATTTCTTAATTTTATGATTTCTACACTTATACTCTATCAAATTCAATTCTGTTTACATAAAACTTCTTCTCTTTTCACTCTTTACTCATTACTCTCTGAATCAAAGTGTTATTTAAGAGTTATAGGGCTGTTATAATTGTTTGGGAAAAAGGTGTTTCCTTGTAACCTTGAAATCAAGGAACTAGACAGGTGCTAACCTTGTAGCCGTAAAATCAAGGGGAATATACTTGATCAAGGGTGTTTGGAATTGGTGTTAAACCTTGTAGCCGTGAAATCAAGGTTGTAGTACTTGGATATTGATATAGTAATAAAACTCTGCACAATCCAGTGTTGCGTGGGACTGGGCGTAGGAGTAATCCGAACCAGTATACAATCCGGTGTGTTCTTTCCTTTTCTACATTTTATTTTTGTTCATCTTTGTGTTTGATTCTATGTCTGTGATTTTTTCTTTGGTGTGTGATTCATATAGCAGGTCATATAACTTTTAGATTTTGTTTAATTTCTCAAAAACACTATTCAACCCCCTCTAGTGTTAGTTTTGTCTTAATGATCCATTCCGCAATCCCTAACAATTAGTATCAAAGCAAGGTCTTTCAAAAAGTTCATAATCTGGTTTTTGAAAATTTTTAAATGGAAAATTTTGAAATAATTGTTAACACTAGTGTCAATTCATGCATTGTACCAATGCTGAAAGAGTCTCCATATAATCGTGTTGAAAAATCAAGTGATCTACTGAAATATTGTACAATACAAGAAAAAATGTGTTTTATGGCTTTTGAAAATTCAAAAATTGTAAGGATAGGTGAAGTGGCTATTGGTAATTCAAATTCTAAAATGGTGGCTATTGAAAATTCAAATTTTGAAAAGGTGGCTGTTGGAAATTTAAATTCCGACCTAGTGTGTTACATGGTTGTTGAGAATTCAAATTCTGAAAAGTAATTGGTGGAAATCAAAAAGGATAAATGGATACTAAATAGTGGCTGTTCGAGACATATGACGGGAAATCCTGAATTACTCAATAATCTAATATATGAAGATGGTGGAATGGTGAACTTCGGAGATAACTCTAAAGGATACATTATTGGGATCGGCAATGTCGGTAATTCAGAAACTCCTACTATTTCTGATGTTTTATTAGTTAGAAATCTAAAACATAATCTACTAAGTATAAGTCAAATTTGCAATAATAGTTATAAAATAAACTTTAAAAAGGATAAATGTTTTATAGAAGATAGGAATTCAAAAGTAATATTCGAAGGAGACAGAAAGAAAAATATCTATATACTGAGTATGAAAATCTCCAACGATAATCTATGTCTTATGGCCAATACAAGTGACCTTTGGATCTAGCAAAAGTGATTTGGTCATATAAATTTCAAACACATCTCTAGGATTTCTAAATTAGATTCAATTAGAGGATTACCAAAAATGAAATTTAAAGTTAATAATTTATGTGACGCTTCTCAATTTGGGAAACTAAAGAAGGTTCACTTAAATCAAAAGAGGAAATTACTACCTCGAAACCATTAGAGTTAATTCACATGGATTTATTTGGTCCGTCTCAAACCCAATCGATAAATTATAATAGATATGTTTACATAATAGTCGACGGTTTTTCTAAATTTACTTGGACTTTGTTTCATAAAAATAAAAGTGATGCTTTTGATCAATTTAAAACCTTTTCTAAAAGAATTCAAAACTTATTATCACTAAAAATCAAAACAATACGCAGTGACCATGGCGGAGAATTCGAAAACGAAAATTTTGAAAAATATTGTAATAAAAAAGGGAATAACCCATAATTTTTCTATTCCTAGAACCCCTCAACAAAATGAAGTAGTTGAATGAAAAAAATAAGACAATACAAGAGTGTGTGAGAACTATGCTATCTGATAGTAATTTACTAAGAAATTTTTGGGCTGAGGCAGTTGCAACAGCTTGTTATATTTTAAATAGAATTTCAATTTGACCCTTAACTCATAAAACTCCTTATGAGCTTTTGTATAATAAGAAACCAAAAGTGTCATATTTTAAAATATTTGGTAGTAAATGTTTTATACTTAATACTAAAGAAAATTTAGACAAATTTGACTTGAAATCCAATAAAGGAATATTGATTGGATATTCAGAAAGAAGTAAAGCATATAGAGTTTTCAATACTCGGACCAACACTATAGAAGAAACGTTAAACGTATCTTTGACGAAAATTATAAAATATAACACAAAACAATGAAGATGAATGTGAAAATAAAATTAATGAAACAAATCATGAAGATAGTCAACCAAATAAACGAATTAGTTTACTTAGAGACCATCCTGTAGAAAATATCTTAAGAGATATTAAATTCGTCATTAGAACCCGTAATTGAATAATATGAGCAATAGTGCATTTCAACTATTGAACCTAAGAATACAAAGGAAGCATCTTCCGATGATTCATGGATACTTGTTATGCAAGAAGAACTGAATCAGTTTACTAGGAATGATATATGGGAACTCATTCCTAGACCAGAGGATAAGACTGTAATAGGAACTAAATGGGTTTATAAAAATAAAACGAACGAACACGGCGAAGTAGTAAGAACTAAGGCACGACTAGTAACAAAAGGTTATAATGAAGAAGAAAGAATAGATTACAATGAAACTTTTACCCCAGAGCAAGATTAGAAGCCATTAGGATTTTACTAGCCTTTGCAAACCGTAATAATTTCAAATTATATCAAATGGATGTCAAAAGTGCTTTTCTAAATGGATTGTTAAAAAAGACATATATGTAGAACAACCACCTCTATTTGAAGACGAAAAATTACCAAATCACGTATATAAGTTAAAGAAAGCATTATATGGTTAAAGCCAGGCTCCTAGGGCTTGGTATTATAGATTAAGAAATTATTTATTACAATCCAACTTTGAAATAGGAAAATTAGATAATAGTTTGTTTATTAAAAGAATAATAAGGATATACAATTAGTACAAATGTACGTTGACGATATAATTTTTGGATCAACAAACAATAAGATGAATAAAGAATTTTCAGATATTATGACCCAAGAATTTGAGATGAGTCATATGGGAGAACTAACGTTCTTTTTAGGCTTACAAATTCATCAATTAAAGAATGGAATATTTATTGATCAAGAAAAATACGCAAGATATCTAATTAATAAATATAATTTAACAACAACTAATGGGATCCCAACATCGATGGCGACTAATATAGCATTAAGTAAATATGATACATCAAAAGACGTTGATAAAAAACTATATAGAGGAATGACAGGATCACTACTATATATAACCGCTAATAGACCAGATATAATGCATAGTGTATGTCTCTGTGCAAGATATCAATCGCAACCTAAGGAAACACTTTTAAAAGCCGTAAAACATATTCCAAGGTATGTAAAGCATACATTAGGCTTTGGATTATTTTACCCTGAGGATGGTTCATTCGAATTAGTTTCTTATTGTGATGTTGACTATGCGGGATGTAAATCCGATAGTAAAAGTACTAGTGGAACATGTCACTTCTTAGGATATTCACTAGTCTCGTGGTTTAGTAAAAAGCAAAATACCGTTCTTTGTCAACAACTGAAGCAGAATATATCTCTGATGCTTTGGGTTGTTCACAAGTAATATATATGCAACCAACTCTAAATGATTTTGTATTAAATATAAACAAACCACCAATATGCTACGGTAATATGAGTGTTATAAATATTTCTAAAAATCCAACTTATCTTTCAAGAACTAAACATATCGATATACGACATCATTTTCTAATAGATAACGTAAGTAAAGAGAAAATTTCACTCGAATTTATAGAAACATATAAACAAAACCATTAAATGAAGCAACATTTACTAAATTTAGAAAAGAATTAGCAATTTGTTCACTTAGTGAGTTAGAATAATTAAATATGTTAATATATATAAGAATAGCATTAAACATCAGAAAAATAAAATAAAAAATACAAGTATGTCGACATACATATGTCACTATGTCGACATACAACTGCCATTTTTTTTTAAATTAATTCCCACCAAAAGTTGGTTACAATTGTAACACCCCGTAATTCTATAACACATTAAAATGATAAACTAAAGAATACTTAATTAAATATTAGAAATTAAGTAAAATGCATTGCGCCAATGCGTTCGTCTAGGAATTCCGCTTAAGATAGACTGCGAGTTTGCGTAAAACGGACACCGTATGAAGAAGGTACTAAGGTTTGAAGTTTACACATATATAAGCTAATTATATATAAAATAAACATTCCAGAAAATAAGAAATCGAAGGCGGGACAACGCGGGAATCAAACCCATTGGGGGTCGACCCCAGCCCTAGGGATGTCGACCCATGGGTCGACACCATAAGAGTGGTGTCGACACCCATGTCAACACCCCCAGATTCGAACCAGGTTAATTCCTGTGTACATGGACTAAATTCTTGGCTAGATTAGTTGACCCTATGGTATAAATAAGACGTTAATCCCATTATTTTATTCATCTAAATCAATGGTGACAACGATGTGCTTCCCCAACTCTGTCTGATCTACCCTATTCTTCTTCAGCAACAAGAGTTAGACAAATTTAGAGATTTGTGCTACAACATCTACGACTAATTCTCTGTTCTTTAGATCCAATCACAGTGAGTCTATGTTTTTTTTAGATATAAACATTTAAAAGTTAATCTTGACATGTTTATGAGTTGGATCTAAGCCTAAGCCTATTTATCATATCAGATCTGCCATTATTTGTATGTCAAATTCACAGTTTAGATCGCATCATGCTTGTTTATGATGTCCCTATTATGTTAGTTTGCTTAATCATGTCACTATGCCTAATTAGTTCTATTATCACATGTTCATCAGATTTGTCCTTATATGTCTATCTTGTTATTATGCCCAATTTTGTCACTATATGCTTATACTGTTGCTATGCCTATTTCTGCTATCATATGTCTATCTTGTTATTATGCTTATTTCTGTTCTCTTCCCTTCTTCTTTTCCCTTTTTATTTTATAACCAGGCTACCTTTGACCATAGGCATACCACTGAAATATGCGAACACATGAAATTGGGAATGAAGGGAAACATTAAAATTGTGGCATAACTTGTATTGGCAAATTTAGGGCGTAACTTGAATTGAAAACATGAGTATGGATTTGGGGCATAAACCAAACTGTGATTAAAGATATTAATTTGGGGAATATGGTACATGATGAATACGACTTGGAAAAAGGGCAAGTAAACCTATAATGAAATAGCCATAATAGTTAAATAATGAAAATGCCTAGATTTACACTAACTAGAAATTATAACCGCGCTTAGACACGAAGTTAGATTACACTTGTGGTAGAAGCCTGCCCAGACCCAACCGGCTTATCCAGCATCCTCATATTGTAAATCAAATGTGAGGGGTCTAAGTGCATAAACAAGTGATGGTGCTAAGACATGAGGTTAAGTCCGACTTGTGGAAGAAGTCTGCCTGGACCTGACCGACATATCCAGCATCCACAAGTGGTAGACTTAATGTGGGAGGTCTAGCGCATTCTAACCATAAATGAATAAATGGTAATGAACTTGTAATACTTAACCTATTTGAATCCGTAGGGATTACATGAACATGTTAACTTGAGTAGGAGTTAAGTAAACTTGCTTGAATCAATGGGAGTGTTAAGTCAATCTTGGGCCGTGGGTAATATTTATATATATAGGCCCACAAACTTAACTTGTGGGGTTATGCAATCTTGTTACACTGGTACGCATAACCTATTGAAATCCTAGTAGTAGGGATGCAAGCCTAAAGGGAAGCTTGTATCATCTGGTGTGTGGGATCCGTTTCAGTCAGTAACCCATATATAGGTATCATACAAGTACTCCGAACTAGGTCGGAGTCGGGACACGCTTACTGAGCCGATTACAAGAGGTCACTTGGGGAAAGGTGTCTGATGGCACGCTCCATCGGGCTCATGTGCGTGCATGGGTCTGCCTGCTCGGGAAAATAAGACGCTGTGACATTAGTAGATATGGTTGTGCATATCCTTGAAACGAAGGGTTGCCACATTAGGAAGTGACATATCCTACTGTGGGGGCTAGCGTAGGGTATCTACGGAGTTCGGGAGCCGATCGATTGGGGGAGTAATCAGGGCACATCTAGTCTCGCTTGGTTAGGATCCCGTTATTATCCTTAGGGGTAACACCATTAAGTTCAGTTGGGCTGTCTATTATTGTATGGCGGTAAAACCTCTCACTAGAAGTACGCCTAAGTGTACCATCTTGTTAGGGATCATCTTGTCATATGATACTAGTATTGGTGCAGAGAGATAAATTATTAAAGAAGAGCAATGCCTGTTCTGTTCAGTTTATCCTGTTTACCTTGTCATACCTACCTTATATGCTGTTATCTCTCATATCCAATTTATGTGCCTGTCATGATGCTTTTACTTATTTATATGCTAAAAGTAACTGGACTCGCTAGACTTATGTTTGACCTATTTTGTTTCCTCTTCTTTCTCTTCCATTCCCTCCCCCTAGGTTCTCAGGGTGGGAATACTCAAGCTTCATCAGAATTCCTCTTTCCTTCTGCTTGGAGCTGCTTAGATGTACTGCTTCATTTCATATCTTCTCTACTATGGCTATATTTTGGGGATTATGCTTCTTTATTTATTGTACTATGATGATTTTAGTACAACATAGAAGTTTTAAGTTGATGTACTGGATTTTATATATTTCAGACTCATGATGTAACTATGTTTTGAATCGCGATATTTTCTACTCAATAAAATTTTAAATTCCGCTGTTATTTTATATCTATCTTGTAATATTTCTGTGTCTTTTTACCTATAACACTTCACGAAACTTAATGCATTCTCTTAAAGAGTGACATTAACGGACGTGGGGTGTCACATTTGGTATCAAGGCTGAAGGTTACCAGAATGGATAAAAGATTTTGAAATTTGTTTACAAAAAGATTTTAAAAGGAAGCGTTTTCAAAAGAAAAGTCTGTTTTGAAAAACATATTCCCTAAAGCCATACGTAATATATTTTGATTCTCTCTTTGAACCCCTTTTTCCTTTTCTTTTCTTTTCAGCATGTCTGGGGAACCTAATATTCCCGAGGGCATTACAGTACCGAGATGGTTTCGTAGGTATCTTGAGGCCACGGCGCCTGCCGGTGGTCAAGCAGACGTTCCTCCCCTAGTTACACCCGTTGTTCCTCCTCTGCATGTTAATAATTTCTCTAAGATATGCAAAGATTTCTGTGCTATGGGCAGAAAGACATTTCGAGGAACTGAGACTTTTATAGAAGCAAGGAATTGGCTTAAAGAGACGGAGGATTTGTTTCGAATTTTCGAAGTTGACGATCGTAGGAAGATTCAATTAGCCGTTTGGCAGCTGAAAAATGAGGCATCGGTCTGGTGGGAGGTGACGCAAGCGGGATGTCCAGTTGATACGTGGGATGATTTCTGATAGAGGTTTAAAATGATGTTTCTTTCACAAGCTGAGCAAAGCATGCAAATGGAAAGGTTTCTAGCGCTTAAGCAAGGACCCATATGTTAATAAATTCAATCAATTGGCAAGGTTTGGAGCTAGTGAACACCCTACACAAGAAGGCTTTGAGGTTTGCTAGAGGATTGAATGGACCCTCCATGGGTTGGCTATGTCTCATATTTCGATGGGAGAAAATTATGAGAAACTCGTTGATATGGCATTGATGCATGTAGAAGATAAGGGTGAAAGAAGCTAAGGCTGAGGAAACACAAAATAAGAAAGTATGGCCCGAGAAAGGACAATAACAACAACAAAAGAAGGGCGGAAAGGATGGCAAGGGTAGACATAAGAGGAAGTGTCATAACTATGGACGCGGGGGTCACTTAATGAAGGACTGCAAAAGAAAGAATAATGCTTGTTTCAATTGTGGGGAGGTTGGACACTTTTCTAAGGAGTGCCCAAAGAAGCAAGGACAAGGCCAAAGGGCAGGATCTTCGGGAGGGAAGATGCATGCTTTCATGGCCAGTGCGCCAGACAGAGGTAGGAAAGTTTCCATTTAAGGGTTGATTTCTCTTTCCAACCATCCTGTTGGAGCTTTTTTGATTCGGGCGTTTCGCATTCATTTATATATGATTCTATGGTTGAGTCTCTGCACCTTAGTACTAATATGGTTTTGGATCCCGTTGTTGTCTCAAACCCCATTGGTGGCTTGAGTCATCTGTCTATGATTTGTTAGGGTTTGAGAATATCTTGTTAGGCATCGAATTTGAATGCGATGCATATGTGTCTTGGTTTCATGGGCTATGGTTTGATTCTAGGGATGAATTGGTTAGCCATGTATGGTGCCATTCTGGATTGTGAAAGGAGGGTTGTTAGACTTTTGACTTGCCATGGGAGGACCCTCGAGATTTCTTGTGACCCTAAAGGGTCTATCATGCTTAGTTTCCTAGAGTCACTTGATGCATCTATCGATGATTTGCAACCTGTACAGGTAGTCTGTGAGTATCCCAATGTTTTTGAGGAGGTTCGGGGCTTACCTTCGAGGCGCGAGATCGATTTTCGTATATACTTGGTGGACAACGCAAAGCCAGTTGCATTGCCTGTGCGCCGCATGGCTCCAAGAGAAAGAAGGGAACTTAGCAAGCAAGTAGGGGAGCTACTTGAGAAAGGGTTTATTAAGCGAAGCATACCTGAATGGTGTGCTCCGGTGGTATGCGCAACTAAGGCGGATGGTTCTCTTTGCTTATGTGTGGATTATATAGAGTTGAATAAAATCACTAAAAAGAATAAGCACCCACTTCCAAGGATAGATGATCTGTTTGACTAGCTTGTTGGTGCATCTGTTTCTCTCAGTTAGACTTGGCCACAGAATTTCATCAGTTGAGGGTGGGTGAGGACAGTATAGATAAGACCGCTTTTAGAACTCTAGATGGTTACTTCGAGTGCCTCGTCATGCCTTTTGGGTTAACGAATGCACCTGCCTATTTTGATGATTTGATGAGTAGGGTGTTTCGGGAGTTTCTAAATAAGCTCGTTGTGGTCTCTGTTGATGACATCTTGATTTTCTCGAAGAACAAGGAAGAGCATGCCCAACATTTAAGGGAGGTTTTGAAAACTCTTCGTGTGCACCAGCTTAAGGTAAAAATTCTTCCAATGTCATTTTCAGAGAAAAGAAGTGAGATTTCTAGGGCATGTGGTCTCTAGAGATGGGATAGCAGCAGATCCCGCGAAGGTAGTTTCATTTCAAGTTTGGCAAATCCCAAAGAATGCAACGTAGGTGAGAAGTTTTCTTGGATTAGCGGGCTATTATAGGATGTTCATTAAGGACTTCACAAAGATATCAGCCCCACTCACCAGACCGACGAAGAAGAATCTGACATTTTCATGGGATAAGATTGTGTCGATGCTTTCTAGTGATTGAAGAGGGCTCTATCAACATCCCCGGTCTTAACCTTGCCTGACAGGAACAAAGTGTTCACAGTATATAATGACGCATTTGGTACAGGGCTTGGAGCGGTTCTGATGCAAGAAGGAAGGTAGTATGTTATGGGGGTAGACAACTAAGAGTTGATGAGAAGAACTACCCTACCCATGAATTAGAGTTATCTGCCATAGTATTTGCGCTTAAGACTTGGTGCCATTATCTACTTAGGGAGAAGTTTGAGTTGTACACTGATCATAAATCTCTCAAGTACTTGTTCTCGCAGAAGGATCTTAATTTAAGGCAGCAAAGATGGATGGAGTTCCTAGCGTCATATGACTTTGAGATTGCTTATAACCCTGGCAAGGGTAATGTGGTAGCAGACGCATTGAGTAGGCAAAGTATGAGCTTGGGTCCTCTGTTTGTGGAGTGGAAAAGCTTGGAGTTCATATCGACTTTTGATTTTAGACCATCCATCGGGTTTACACCTGGTTTATTGGCATCACTGGAGGCGCGACCTACTCTTTTGGATCATATAGGAACTTCACAACGAGAGGATCCACAGATTTCAGACATCTCGGATAGGATTAATAGAGGGGATACTTCTAGTCACCTCAGTAGATACTCCACAGATGATAGAGGGTGGTTGCGACGAGGTGGAAGGCTTTGTGTTCCATGAGTTGGGAGTTTGTTAAAGACAGTCCTTGAGGAAGCCCATCATTCTAAGATGACTATTCATCCAGTCGGTGATAAGATGTATAGATATATGAAGAGGGTTTTCTTTTGGGCTAGGATGAAGAAAGATGTAGCAGAGTTCGTTTCTCAATGTTTGATTTGACAACAAGTAAAAGCTGAGCAAAAAAAGCCCGGTAGTTTACTTCATCCTTTGGAGGTACCACAGTGGAAGTGGGAGAGCGTCTCAATGGATTTCATTGATGGTTTGCCTAGATTGAGAAAGGGAAACACCAGTATTTGGGTTATAGTGGATATACTTACTAAGAGCACTCATTTCATTCCAATTAAGAGTAAGAGGACGACAGCATGGCTGGCAGCAATTTACGTTCATGAGATAGTCCGTCTTCATGGAGTACCTTCCAGTATCGTAAGTGATCGTGACCCCATATTCACTAGTGAATTTTGGAGGAGCTTGCAAGAAGCATTAGGTATACAATTGTGTTTGAGCATCGCTTATCACCCTCAGACCGATAGACAGACGGAAAGACTCAATAGAGTTCTTGAGGATCTTTTAAGGCTGTGTATCCTAGACTTCGAAGGGACTTGGAAAGTGCATCTTCCTTTAGTAGAGTTCGCCTATAACAACATATATCAAGCTAGTATTGGCATGGCACCCTTCGAACCATTATACGAACACCCTGTAGATCACTGACTTGTTGGTGGGAATCTACAAAAAGGCTTCTACTTGGACCTAAGATGGTTAGAGAAACTTCAGAAAAGATTGATCTTATTAGAAGGCGCACGAAGACAGCTCAGGACAGGCAGAAGTCTTACGCAGATAATAGAAGGACCGACATTGAGTTTGAGGTGGGATATATGGTTTTCATTAAGGTATCACCATTAAGGAATGTGGTTCGCTTTGGATCTATAGGGAAATTGATACCAAGATTTGTAGGGCCATTTCCCATAACATAATGGATTGGTCAAATGGCCTATAGAGTAAAGCTACCAGAGAGACTGTCTGGTGTTCATGATGTTTTCCACGTTTCTCATTTACGAAAGTGCTTGCATGATACCGCATAAGTAGTTGAGTCGAGTATGCTTAAGGAAGTAGAGGTAGAGGGGGAGGCGACAGTTAGACGAGTTCCTACCCGTATTCTTGAATCAGAAGTTAAGAAGCAACACAACAAAGAATTCAAGTTGATGAAAGTACAGTGGGGAGATAATCAAGAGGATGCGACTTGGGAGACTGAAGACAAGATTCATGCTTCGTACCCTTTTCTTTTCAAGGGTATGTTCTTAACTTCCTTTCTAAAGCTTTCATCCATGCTTGTTTCTATAGTTTAAGTATATCATATAGATCGAATCTTTGACCTTTAGATAGGAGTCCCATGGGTGAAAACATGTGTTTGAGACATGTTATGTTTGATGGATGCAAGTGGTTGCTAGTGGCTGCTCGTGGATGCATATACACACACATTAGGCACTAGATCGGCTCAATCACTCTCATACTGCATATGGATGTGTGTGCATTTTTCTTCTTTTAATGGATGAAAGTGGATGTATCATCATATGGATGTTGCATTTGGATGAATGACTGTGCACACATATAGGACTTACATGTTATAATAGGATTATTTGCATACATGTTGGATTCATGGCGCTAACATGCATTGCATTAAGGAGGTCGAATGAATCAGTAGACCACCTGATCTTTCGGATTAGTATAGGAACATATACACACACCCTTGCATATGTTCATATAAGAATTAGAAATATTTTATGGACAATGGATTTCAATGATTGGTGGATTAGTAGATGGATGATGGATGTTCGGATATACATTCTACTTAACTTGGAGATTTCGGGGACGAAATCCTTTAAGTAGGGGAGAATGTAACACCCCATAATTCTATAACAAATTAAAATGATAAACTAAAGAATATTTAATTAAATATTGGGAATTAAGTAAAATGGACTGCGCCATTGCGTTCGTCTCGAAATTCTGCTTAAGATAGACTCCGAGTTTGCGTAAAACGGACATCGTATGAAGATGATATTAAGGTTTGAAGTTTACACACATATATAAGCTAATTATATATAAAATAAACATTCCAGAAAATCAAATATCGAACGCGGGACAATGCGGGAATCAGATCTGTTGGGGGTCGACCCCAGCCCTAGGGTTGTCGACCCATGGGTAGACAATATAAGGGGGGTGTCGACACCCATGTCGACACCCAGGTCGGCACCCCCAGATCCGAACCAGATTAATTACTGCGTACGTGGACTGAATTCTTGGCTAGATTGTTGACCCTATGCAATAAATAAGACCTTAATCCCATTGTTTTATTCATTTAAATCAATGATGACAACGAGGTGCTGCCCCAACTCTATCTGATCTAGCCTATTCTTCTTCACCAACAAGAGTTAGACAAATTTTGAGATCTGTGCTACAACATCTACGATTAATTCTCTGTTCTTTAGATCCAATCACAATGAGTCTATGTTATTTTTAGACATAAACATTTAAAAGTTAATCTTGACATGTTTATGAGTTTGATCTAAGCCTAAGCCTACTTATCATATCAAATCTACCATTATTTGTATATCTAATTCACTGTTTAGATCCCATCATGCTTATTTATGATGTCCCTATTATGTTAGTTTGCTTAATCATGTCACTATGCCTAATCAGTTCTATTATCACATGTTCATCAGATTTGTCCTTATATGCCTATCTTGTTATTATGCCCAATTCTGTCACTATATGCTTATTCTTTTACTATGCCTATTTCTGCCATCATATGCCAATCTTGTTATTATGCTTATTTCTTTTCTCTTCCCTTCTTCTTTTCATTTTTTATTTTATAGCTAGGCTACCTTCAAGCCTAGGGATACCACTGAAATATGCGAACACGTTAAATTGGGAATGAAGTGAATTGGGAAATTTGGGGCATAACTTGAATTGATAACATAAATATGGATTTGGGGCATAAACCAAACTATGATTAAAGATATTAATTTGGGGCATATGGTACATGATGAATATGACTTGGAAAAGGGGCATGAAAACCTGTAATGAAATAGGAATAATTGTTAAATAATGAAAATGCCTAGATTTACAGTAATTAGAAAATGTAACCGCGCTTAGACACGAGGTTAGATTACGCTCGTGGTAGAAGCCTCCTCGGACCCAACCGGTTTATCTAGCGTCCACAAGTGGTAAATCTAATGTGAGGGGCCTAAGTGCATAAACACGTGACAGTGCTAAGACACGAGGTTAAGTCCGACTTGTGGAAGAAGTCTGCTCGGACCCGACCGACATATCCAGCATCCACAAGTGGTAGACTTAATGTGGGAGGTCCAGCACATTATAATCATAAATGAATAAATGTTAGTGAACTTGTAATACTTAACCTGTTTGAATCCATAGGGATTACGTGAACATGTTAAATTGAGTAGGGGTAAGTAAACTTGCTTGAATCAGCAGGAGGGTCAAGTAAATCTTGGGGCGGTGGGTAATATATATATATATATATATATATATATATAGGCCCATAAACTTAACCTCTAGGGTAATGCAATCTTGTTACACTGGTAGGCATAACCTGTTGAAATCCTAGTAGTGGGGATGCAAGCCTAGAGGGAAGCTTGTATCATCTGGTGTGTGGGATTTGTTTCAGTCAGTAACCCATATATAGGTATCATACGAGTACTCCGAACTAGGTCGGAGTCGGGACACGCTTACTGAGCTGATTATAAGTGGTCACTTGGGGAAAGGTGTCTGACGGCGCGTTCCATCGGGCTCATGTGCGTGCATGGGTCCACCTACTTGGGAAAATAAGACGATGTGACATCAGTAGATATGGTTGTGCATATCCTGGAAACGAAGGGTTGCCACATTTGGAAGTGATACATCCTACTGTGGGGCTAGCACAGGGTATCTACGGAGTTAGGGAGCCGATCGATTGGGGTAGTAATTGGGGTACATTTAGTCTTACTTGGTTAGGAGTCCGTTATTATCCTTAGGGGTAACACCGGTAAGTTTAGTTGGGCTGCCTGTTATTGTATAGGATAAAACCTCTCACTAGAAGTACGCCTAAGTCCATCATCTTGTTAAGGATCATCTAGTTCATATGATACTAGTATTGGTGCAAAGAGAGAAAGTATTAGAGAAGCGCAATGCCTGTTTTGTTCAGTTTATCCTACCTTGTCATACCTGCCTTATATGTTGTTATCTCTCATATCCAATTTATGTGCTTGTCATGATGCTTTTACTTATTTATATGCTAAAAGTAATTGGACTTGCCAGACTTATGTCTGACCTATTTTGTTTCCTCTTTCATTCCCCCTCCCCCCCCCCCCCCCAGGTTCTCAGGGTGGGAATACTCAAGCTTGATCGGGGTTCCTCTTTCCTTCTGCTTTGAGCTGCTTAGATGTACTACTTGATTTCATATCTTCTCTACTATGTCTATATTTTGGGGATTATACTTCTTTATTTATTGTACTCTGATGATTTTAGTACAAGACAGAAGTTTTAAGTTGATGTACTGGGTTTTGAATATTTCAGACTCATGATGTAACTATGTTTTGAATCACGATGTTTTCTGCTTAATAAAATTTTAAATTCTGCTGTTATTTTATATCTGTCTTGTAATATTTCTATGTCTGTTTACCTATAATGCTTCATGAAACTTAATGCATTCTCTTAATGAGTGACATTAACGGACGTGGGGTGTCACAACAATAATCATTTAAACTCTCCACATTGAATTTTCTTCTTCATTCTCGTTTCTCACTTCTTTAAAAACTCTATACTAAAATAAACAATGGCCTCCACCAATTTTAACACTCAAATCAATCCCTAATCATCCATTGGACAATCCAAAGGTCCTTATCACGTTCTACCCTATCACGTGTCATCAAAATTGAAGAGAAGGTGGAATATACTCTTCAAATGGTTGCTGAAATACAAGTACTTCAAATTCGAATGAGCCAAGAGCAAAAGAGACAAGGAAAAGTGATAAGGAGTCTTCTTAAGTTTATAATGGATAATCAGGAAAATCTGATTATCATCTAAGATGATAATCAAGCCATGGAAGAAGAGGAGGAACCATAAGAGGAAGAGGAAGAAATGATGGAGGAAGAAAAACCTGCGGAGAGTCAATAAGCAATTATGGAAGAAGATGATCAACTTGTATGTGTGGGAGAGCTCTTGTTCGATCAAAATGGAAATTTGATTGAACAAAATGGGGATTTTTGTCTCCATTATCCAAATTGTCCAATCCATAAGTCTCCTACCATCAAAAATAGAATTTAGGTTTTTCTTTTCTTTTCGTTTCTTTGCGTTCATACGATGTATCGCGCTTGTAGCAATCCGTGTATCATCGCTTGTAAAAATCAAGTTTAATATAATGCTTGATTTTGTTTATCATAAGTATACATTAAGTATTATAATAAGTTATACACTTACAGTTCTTAGATAGAGTAATATATTTTAAATGGATATCAAATTAAGGAGGAGTACTTTACTTTAGTATAGAATTATTTATATAGTTATAGGATTTAGGGGGAGTAGTTTTTGAATTTCTTGTTGATAATGCCAAAGGGGGAGAAATTATAAAATACAAAATTAGTTTACTGGATTCATATAAATAGGAGGAGTATTAGAAGGATCATCATCAACAGGTATGTACAGGTACGATATTTTATGAACTAAGGTTGTCATCATCAAAAAGTAGGAGACTGTTGGAGAATGGAGTTTTAATAACAACAACCTTATTTCAATATTAATTGATTACAAAAATATATACTAACATTTATCTAGAATATATATATATGTAGGATTTATATGTTGGAATTAATACTGAAGACTGGACAGTTTAAGAGCTTTTAGAGATTCAAAATTCAGAGATGATTCAAGACTCGTGAGTAATCAAGATTTCAAGAGTTCAAGAGTTAAAGACAAATATAGTAATAGAGTCTAGTTTGTGTAAGACTCTGAATAGCACTGTAGGTTCAAATTCAAATTCAAATTCTGATTTTTCAAATTCTGATTTCAAATTCTATTTCTATCTTCAATCTTTATTTTCTCTATTTTTAAACTCAAGTTTTATAGTTTATAAGTTTTGTATATTATATACTTTATATTTATATAGTTCTAAACTTTATAATTTTATAAATATGTTTATATAGTTTATACTTATGGTTTCAAATGATTTCTACTTTATAATATTCATTTACAACACTATGTTTCAAGAATTTCCAGAATTATACATACATACATACATACATACATATATATATATATATATATATATATATATATATATATCAAAACACTTGAAAAATGCTCAAAATTCAATTTTATACTAGGTAATGTTGACATACATTTATTCCTATATCGACATATAACTATCACATTTTTGATTTTGGAAGGAAGTGTCATTTCACTATTTGTAACGTTCCAAAAGCGTTGCAACCTTTCAAATCTTATAACTAGGGGCTGATTTCGAACTTTTTCATCATTTTCCTTCTCTATATGTAATGTATACTTATGATTTTTTTAAAATCCCTTTGTAAATAATTATGCAGAATGCAAGGTACTTGGTGTATTATACCTCGTATGTAATGGTCTACAGTGGTAGTGCTTATGAATGGAGTTATGACTTATAGAGGTATCATCTAACACGTGGTCACACCCCATTGCGGAGACACTCTCCTTTCATAATTTCATTGTAACATGGTGTATGGATTTAACGCACTCTACTAGGCGTTAGCCTAGAAGGCACACATGGAGGACCACCTACTCTTATTAAAATTTATAGCATCATGGTATTGAAGGAATGAATGATTAACGGGTCTATTTGTGCTTTATACATTAGTAAAAGTTTCCTAGTTTAGTAGGTATTTTCTGGACATTTCCCAACATAGGAGTTTTAAGAAAAAACGAAACTCATATCCCCAGGTTTTGTTGAAGGGAACCTAAGGTACACACTTGAGTTTCCATCTAAATTTGTGTTCTAGTGTTTTGTTGTCATATGTATTGCTTGTGCATTTGATATAATAAGGAAAGGCTTGACGAATACAGGAGCTAAGAAAATATCCCTGAATAATATAGAAGACCTCTGTCCTTGTTTGAAGACCTTTTGAGTAGTAGGCTCCAGCTGTTAGGTTGATGGTATATCCCTTCCTTAAAGGTCAAAGCCTTGTGGTCCAGATCAGGGTATTAAGGATAGACTTCCAGAAATCACCTTATGGGACTTTAATCCATCTCTTGGATTAAGGTGTAAGACTAAAATCTGGTTCCGGTAGTAAGGGAACTCTGGTTCCCAACTAGATTCAGATTTTCAAGAAGGTCGAATATCTTTCTTCGATGATAATTAACTCCTGAACCAACCTAGATTCAGGTATTTATAATAGGGCTGGAAACCCACTTTCCGCAATAATTGAGATCCGAACCGAGCCAGATTTGGGTGTTAAGGTAGGACTGGAAATCCACTTCCGACATTATTGAGATCTGAACCAACTCAGATTCGATTATTTAACGGATGTCCCAAACTAACCCAGATTCGGGTATTTAATAGAAGACCCGAATTAACCAGATTCATGTATTTAATGAGAGACTAGAAACTCATTTCTGGTAATTAGTTTTGTTTCCCCCACTGGATTTGATTTTAGAAGCAAAGGATGTACGTGCTTCCTGAGCCACTCTCTTGGTTTTGGTTATCAACGCAGAGGAAGTACATGCTTTGTTGGCCACTCTCGGGGCCTACATGTCTGGTGCGCTTGGTTAGCTAATTCACAAGCAGGGCCCAAGGACTTACCCGACCTCCCTCCAGGAGGCGCCTTATCCTGACCATCGTAGGCGATGATAAGGTCTTAGATGCTTAGACCTGACCATCATAGACACGGAATCAAGGCTTACTCTTTTGATGCTCTACCCCGGCCATTGTAAGCGGTGATAGAGGCTTACATTCCACCCCCCTCTAAGGGGTTCCCTATCCTGACCATCGTAGGCGATGATAGGGGTTTGCGTTCCCTTCTGCGGGTAAAGCTGAACATAACAAATGCAGGATGTACTCTTCTATGAAAAGAGGTAGGACGTGCTTAGTTCATAACAGAGGTAGGGCGTGCTAATTAGATGCTCTGTCACGATCATTTTTGGTATGGGTCGGAAGCTTACGCTTTTAATGATTTAACATGGCCCTTTCTGATTCGGCACAGAGAAAGGCTTACACATCACCCCCTTCGGGGGGTGCCTTTCCCTGGCCAACTCGACAGTGACAAGGGTTTTTATCCATTTGTGAATTAACCCATCATTGGTTATTGCGAACCTTGAGAGGGTTTCCATACCCTTATTCATATAGATAATTATTTTCCTAAGGGCCTTTATTGGACTTAGTTTGATCTTTTTACAAAGTCTTCCAGCTGGCCTTGATTGAGAACTTGATGATCATTCCCTTGAGGGTTTTGCAATGATTGGTTTCATGTCCGTTTATCATATGGTAATGATAGTAAGGCCCTCCTAACTTCCTTTCGTACTTGGGCTTCTTCTTTGCAGATGGCCAATAATCGAGCTCTCGCTGAGTTAGGAAGTAATTGTTTTCCATTGAGGTGATAAGGTGGTACTCATTAAGCATTCTAGGTATAATGTTGCTTTCTTATCGCTAGAGTTTTACCCTTTTGTTGCTAGATCCTATTGTTGTATCCACATCCTTGCTTCTTCTTTTCAAGGTTCCTTAAGACTGAAGCATTATCCATCCATTCCACTTGGAAGCAAAGTGCTTAAAATCCTTCATCATTTCTCGTTCGAATACCATTCCTTTGGCTAGATCATAGATGGCTTCTTTTATATGGGAGAAGGGGATATATTCCCTTGGTGCAGAGTCATTTGGTGTGAACATCGATGCTTGTCCCATGTGGAAATGGTTATCGTTCCAACAGTAAGAATCGTATTGTTCTACTTCCTTTTTCCACTTGATTATTCACAGAGCTTCCAATCTTAACCTTTGTTCTTCCATCACTCCTTGGTCAGTAGTACCTGACATAGCCATTTGAGATCCAGAAGACTCTCGTTGGGACCTTTTACCCATAATCTTGCTTCCTCAAAGCTTAGTCCAACCTCGGACGGAACAACACAGTTAGAAATGAGGTAAGGCTAACCGCAAGGTCAGAGGTTCAAGCCCTCCTTCTAGTGCCAACATGTTAACATTACTTTTCGTCAACACCAGAGATAGGTCTACTGAAGTGGACCTAAGGGGAAAATGGGGTTATTTAGCTTTCACGAGTCTGAATTAGTTCACTGTTTCCTAGATATCAAGGTTTCCTAGCCCGAAAGGTTAGTTACTCTTCCCTTAATGGGGGGTGAGTATCATGCTTAAGCGACTCAAGAACCAACAGTTATCTTGGGACAAGGGTTCCCTAAACACAACCCTCAATAAAGAGGCTAAATGGCTTGTGGGAAGGGGTTCTGCAAGAACTTTGCGAAAGGGTCTAAATTCGAGTGGGAACCTGTGACCGTATAGGAAGGTTATAATAAGTTGTGCAGGAAATAGCTAAGAAATCACATAAGAAACTCATGAGAAAATATGCTAACTATCAATTCACTATTTTATTGATATTTGATTCGGAGTACATGAGCGATTACAATAGAAATCCCCAAATTGATATAGGAATTATGGTTTACTCTAGAGAAAAAGAGTATAAGAATGAGAAATGAGAAATGAGAAATCGGTCCCCAAAATGAGACCCCTGGAGTTTTATTTATAGACAAATAGGGGCCCTTTTGCTATTGGGCCAGCAGAAGCCTCTGTCGGCCGCTTTTTCTTTTTGTTCCATAAGTTTTGGCTCTCAACCGCTTTTACTTCTGGCTCCGAAGGCTTTGTTTATGACTTTCGAAGGTGCTGGTTTTGGCTCTCGGGTGGATGGTCCTGGTCTTTGGAGTCTTTTGCTGATGCTATGTCTATCTTCTTTGTATTGCTACTAAGCCTGGTGGTGTGAATAGCTTTCGGAAGGTTTCGGCTTCTGGATGTGGGCTTCTAGTCATGGATTCTCAGTTTTGCTATTTTTCTATAGCTTGCCTTCATGGTTCAAGTAAATGGTTGCCGGGTCCACCACGCTTGTTGGTATCGACACTAAGTAGATTAGTGTGGATTGCTTATCTCTTCTTGAGGTTCCGGTTTTCCTTTCGGTAGAGTTCTGAAGTGTTCCTTGGCTTTTGCTAACGGAAAATTCTTCTATGCTTGTGGCGATCCATTACCCCTTCATCGTCAGCCTGTTTCAAAGTTAGTTTTGGTAGTAACAGATATATAAAAAAGTTCCCAAATATGCTTATCAATTTTTTTTATAACTATACTACTTTTTTTCATTGAAATTGTCGTAGAATACTATTTAACAAAGCTGTTATAATTGGTACATGAACATAGCATGCATGAATTTTTAACTAACTATGAGTTATTTTAAGTAAAAAATTGTTATCTTTTGTTATACCATTATTTGTTAACTACAAAATTATTTTATGAACCTTCTCATGATTTTTAATTTTTAAAATTTGCTTTGATTCTAAATTCATAGCCAAAATTTTCTTTACCAACTTATATATTATTAGTATTCTATTCGAACTATTATTTATTCTCATTTTTTCGCCTTATTTTACTCAATATGAGTTCAATAATTTAAGTTAGCATTCCCATTCTAAGTCAAGAAAATTTTGGAAAGTTTATGTTCATATTAAAATACAAAACCAAATGTATTTCAAATATTAATAAAAATTATTGGAGTTTCATAAAATAACGATATGTAAAATATATTATTTAAATAAGAAACCAAGTTTAAGAATCTAGACTTGCATAATGAAAATTTGTAATATTACAAAATTAAAAGGAAATAGTGTTTATCTTTCTATTTTTATAAAGATAATAATGTATGCATAGTGTTAAAATAACAGAATTCTACTTTGAAAATTAAAAGCTAATAATAATAATAATAATAAATTGGTTCTACAAATTGTTTTTGGTAAGGAAAATAAAGTTTCTGAAGATAGAGGTAACATTTCCATCGGACAAAGAAACTAGCTTTCATGACGGAAAATAAATAGTTCCTTTGGGCAAAAGAAATCCCTACTCCCCTGCCGATATTCCAGCCTCATTTTCTCTTTCCCTAACTCCAAAGGTGCCTAATCCTCTGTAGCGACCCGAACTTCCCCGGCCTCCGAAGAGATGATAAAGAACGAATTACCGTGAGGACAAGACAAATCAGAACGCAGACGGAAGAACATTTCATAGTTATTACAACAATGCATCAAATACAAGAATACACAGAGTATAAATGAATAAATTACATTCGATAAATATCAGAGATTACAATAAATTACATAGCAGCGGAAAATAATACAATGCACAACTGAAGGTGATATACGGATACAGAGCTTTCCGGATATCATTCCAGCTGCAAACCAGGATCCTGTGAATATAAATCTGCAAAACCAAAACTACTAGCTGCCCGTGCGGAAAATAGGGGCACCCAGAGTTTAGGTTAAAACAGTAAACTCCAGGTCAGTCTTGTGACTGGTGTGAGAACTAAAACAGTTATTTAAAACTTTACTTTAAAAGAGAGTAATTCAAGGGACCACGCCGTATAACACGGAACGGGTTTCCTCCCAAGAATACTAGTGCATAGAAAAGACAACGCAATGCTTTTTTGAAAAATGAAGCTATTATAAGACCCAGGTCCCATCACACAATGCAACGCAAGCCGGAGGATAGGGTTTTACCTTATAACAGCCAAACATGCTTGATACGTTTAAGACAAATCATTTGATACTATAATAAGTGTATAGTGTCAAAACAATTTCAATCATAAATATAAATCATAGACGGCATGAGTGCCCCATCCCACTATGTCGCCATACTAGGCTCTACAAATAAAGCCGAAATACACGTATTGGAAATTGGATTTCCGTCATGAGTCGAGGCAAGGGGCAAGCTCCTCTCCGCTTCGAGACACTCTAGCAAATGCCTCGGGACTACACACTATGGGTAACCCCTGGATGCTTCAGGGCCGGTCCTCACTTACGTTAGAGGATTATTTATTCCTGAACACACGTTTCCCGGTCCTTACAGACCTATAATCGAGGCGCCTCATCCAACAACCAAATAGGTGAAAAGTATATAAATGTCAGGGCTGGTAAGTCACTGACACCACCAAAGCTAGAAAGAAACGTCGTGCTCTCCCTGCAGTCCTTATCCCGTTTTTAACTCATACCGAGGTGTGAGGCTCGCGAATTCACGTTATACACAAAGCTACGCCACAAAGGCCGTGCTTTGATCATCAACCACAAGACTTTGCTTTTCAACAGAAGCCTTGATCTATGCAACTCAGCGTGCCACACAGGCAATTCATGCCATGCGATTGATATCTATCGATATATGACCTCTAAGCTCGTACGTCTCAGAGAAGGGCGTTAAGCAAAAGAATAAATTCTCCGCCGCCAAACAGATGTATATTTAATAGAAATCAATCAACACAGAATAAAATCCAATGTCAGACACACAATCCATTTACAAGTCCGTTCTGGGTCTGAACGAAACCGGAGGCACTTTCCTCGCATATCTATCCATCTCCAAGTACGTCTGGACGACCACCAACTATTTCCATCCTCTTGGGTGTACAGCCCAATCAGGATCGTTAGTAATTACCCAAACGATGTGAAGACTTCCGGTCTTCGACCACCGTCTTCATCTTCGACTTATCGTCGAATCGGTTATTCAGAATGGGTATAAACCCGGTCTTTCCGAACAACCCGCGTATATTAAAAACAAATGTTACACAAACACAACATACACCACATTCCAATGCAGAATATACTTTTATTCTCGAAATCACATTCTTAGGGAAAGGTTCCCATTAATTTTATCCAAGATAAATTCTTTAAAATTTATCCTTTAATCTTCCTTTGGATGTCGTTTCAAACCAAATTATGGTTTTCTAAACTAGTCGAGATTAGCGAACCACACCGAAGTAATTATTTATTTTATTTCCCAATCCCAACCTATTCATCCCATGAAGCAAAACTGGTAATACTCCATATCTAACACCACGGTGTTATCGGTAAAATTAATTACCATTTCACGTTCAAATCTAATTAAAGATTTAACTATCGCTTTGGAGCAAAACTGGTGATACTCCATTCTCTCTCAATTTCTAAATTTGACAATTTAAATTATCAATTCATGTTTCAATTTAATTGCAGATTCATTAAAACTCCTTTTACTGGGTTGAAGAACTAGTGTCGTTTAGAACACTGTCCACGATAAACCCATATCACATTCTATTTATTATCGGGTTAAAGAACTAGTGTTATTTAAAACACAGTTCACGATAAACCCATGAATCAATTCTATTTAAACCCATTTCAAATCCAATTTATTTATTTGAAAATAAACGGGTTTAATTTTAGTTCAAAACTAGTTCATTTCGATAAAAACTATTTTTATCTTTTCAAATATGGAGTTTTAATCCCAATTTTTCCCCAAATCATTTCTTATGATTTTACACAAATTATTGATATTTTTGAAAAATTTATCAAGGCCCGTACAGTTGATTTCCATTAACGGCCATCGAACTGCACTTACAACGACCTTTTCCAAGTTTGATATGGACGTATCTCCAAATCCAACCATTAGATTTCAAATTTCTAATATTCGTTAGAAAGCTCTTTTCGATACAAACCCAACGGTTCCGGTTTTAGGAGAATCCGACGGTCGGATCTCCCGTGATGTCCGTTTGAAATAAATGGTCGAAATTCACGAACTGCCGCGGCGCGGCGCGTTCTATCCAGGCCATTATATTATATATATAATATATATTTCATCGATTACTATTTAAAATGAATTTTATAAGTCGTTTTAAATTCGTTTCAAAAACAATTTCAACCTCCATTTCAATTCAAATCAAAATTGAATTCTTCCGTAATAATTCGTTTTAAAATTCATTTCTATTCAATTCAAATTTCAATTCGATTTAAATTCATTTCAATTCGTTTTCAATTCAATTCGAATTCGTTTTCTATTCGATTCAATCCAAATTGGTTTTCTATTCGATTCAATTCAAATTTGTTTTCTATTCGATTCAATTCAAATTTGTTTTCTATTCGATTCAATTCAAATTGGTTTTCTATTCAATTCAAATCAAATTTGTTTTCTATTCGATTCAAATTCATTTCAGTTTCTATTCAATTCAATTCAAATTTGTTTTCTATTCAATTCAATTCAAATTTGTTTTCTATTCAATTGAAATCAAATTCGTTTTCTTATCAATTTAAATTCAATTCATTTTCTATTCAATTTAAATTCAATTTCATTTCAAAATATTCGATTTCGAAATCACTTTTCAATATTCATTTTAAAATGAATAAAATCGATATAAATATCGTTCACGTCAAAATGGCGTCAATCCAATCAACACCGCTTCATATATTTCTATTTCCAAATATTCTATTTCAAATATTTCTATTTCAAATATTTCTATTTCAAATATTTCCTTTTCAAATATTTCCTTTTCAAATATTTCTATTTCAAATATTTCCTTTTCAAATATTTCATTTTCAAATATTTCATTTCAAATATTTCCTTTTCAAATATTTCATTTTCAAATATTTCATTTTCAAATATTTCATTTTCAAATTTCGTTCAACACATGACTAATCTCAACGGATGAGTACTGTCAACACATGAACCTTTATTTTATATTGATAAAGAAGTAAATTTTATTATTAAAATATTTCGTTCAACACATGACTAATCTCAACGGATGAGTACGGTCAACACATGAACATTTATTCTATGAAATTCTTTATCTTCTAAATTGGAATGAGGCCCAATCAATTACCATATAAAGTTAATTATATGGATTCCACACAACACATGTATATAATAGCAATGATAAATAATCAACCATCATCCAAAGTGCACTACACTGTATAAGCATCAAATATAGATATCTAACGCTTACAACAGCCTGTCAATCAATCGATCGACATATAACTAATTATTGGGATTAGTGTATGCCGTGTTTTATCCTAATACTTGTAACACCCCACACCCGCTACGGTCACTCACTAAGGGAATGCCATAACATCGGTGGAGTATTTTAAGTGAATATAGAACCGAAAAATTACAACAAGCCAGATATAAGTAATACTTGAGAATTTAAAACATCATTTCATTTTAGCGGAAAGTAAAACATGTTTGGTTACACCAAAACCATAAATAAGAGTCAAGTACATAATATACATCCTGATAAAAACGAAAGTACATAATCCCACTACATAACCTAATAGCCATAATAGAAAAGATAAACTGAGCTTTACATCCACGGTCCAAGCTCCAAAAGATAGATAAAGCAGTCTGATCAAAGCCCACTAGTGCTAGGCCCACTCTGAAAACCTGAGGGTTGGGAAAAAGATAAAGAAACAACGGGGTCAGACATAAGTCTGAGTGAGTCCTATAACCCTAACAATACAATCATTAAAGTAATTAGGGTATGATATAAACAAGGTACGGTACCTCTGGGGATAATGACTACACTAAGTAGCCAACTAAACACAGGATGTACTAAGATAACCGAAAAGACGCATTTATCCACCCAAGGATAATTGCTGGATTACACCACCCCAGATCTACCCACCCAAGGGTAATTCCTACACTGCACCACACCAGTCATTCCTAACTTAAAGGTTGATCCCACCCATGGACTTATAAAATTAACTTAATAGTTCTCGCGTACCCCTAGGTGACTAAGTAGACGCCACGGGGCCCTACAATCCACTAGGTGTACACACTACTCCCCATTCGATCGGCTCCCCAACGTAGATACCCATGCTGGCCCCACCGTGGGGTGTACCATTCCCCAACGTGGCAACCTGATAAAACTAACGGTGCACGGCTTATATCTACACGATGCAACAACGTCTTATTTACCAGCCCGGGTCCACACACACATATGAAACCCGTTGGTCATGCGTTGCCACCGCTAACCCATTTTGGCCTCTTATAGTCAAGCCCAATATGCGTGTCCCGTCACTCGACTAGAGTCGAGCCCACTAAGATACCTTTGGGATATTGGTTGAAATGGGCCCCCACAAGCTACCACCTAAGCTTGTTATTTTATCTAGTGTATCCCACTTAACCCCTTTTATAATCATGCCCACCTACATGTTAAGGTTTGGTTAAGTCATCTAATCATATATCAATTGCCACTTAAGGCACCCACTAGATTTCCACATGCCACCCAAAGCACTTACTTAACCCTTTACCCATGTTTAATTACATGTTCCTCTTTGGTTAAGTATTCTAATCGTATTTTCTATTGCCACCCAAGGCAACCCACTAGATTTCCACATGCCACCCAAGGCACCCACTTGACCCCTCATGTCCCTCTACATGCTAATATGGTTAAGTGTTTCTTAATTAATTAAGATCATGACCTCATAAAGACCTCTCACATTAGACCATCTTTTATGACTGCTGGATATGCCGGTTGGTTCCGGGCAGAATTCTGTCATAAAAAGGTCTAACCTCGTGTCTTTACTTTAATCACGTATTTAATTTATGACTAAGACCTCTCACATTGGGCCAATCATTTGTAGCTGCTGGATGGCCGGTCGGTTCCGGGCAGACTTCCGCTACAAAAGGGTCCAACCTCGTGTCTTAGTTGATTAATTACACCTAATTAATCACCCCACCATAATCTGAATTAATTATGCCTAATTAATTACACATTTTTAAGAATATGGGTAGACCTAACTCAATAGGTAAATTCCCAATTCCATAGTATGGGTAGACCTAACTTAATAGGTAAATTCCCAATTACGTCCATTTAATTTGTGGTATGATTAATCATACCCATTTCACATCATTTTATTAACATGCATATTAACCCCATCGTTCCCCACGTAGTTCGTTCTCATAACACGACATAATAAAGGGAAGATTCATCACAAAGGTCATGGGTTTAGCCAACATAGCATGTAACTTTATCATGGGTTCAAAAGGTGTCAACTTGCATATATGAACATACATTAAACCCAACTAGTATTTAACCCAAACTTGCATTACGCATATCATAAAAGAGACAACTTGCATATGAACTTGCACATAAACTTGCATATGAACTTGCATATGAACTTGCATCATAACTTGCATATGAACATGTATCATAACTTGCATATGAACTTGCATCATAACTTGCATATGAACTAGCATCATAACTTGCATATGAACTTGCATCATAACTTGCATATGAACATGTATCATAACTTGCATATGAACTTGCATCATAACTTGCATATGAATATGTATCATAACTTGCATATGAACTTGCATAACATGCCATACTTAGAGACAAACTTGCATATATTATGCATATCATAAAAAGAGACAAACTTGCATAAAACCAAACACTTAGCATGCATAAAACCAAATACTTAGCATGCATAAAACCACATACATAGCATGCATAAAACCAAATACTTAGCATGCATAAAACCAAATACTTAGCATGCATAAAACCACATACATAGCATGCATAAAACCAAATACTTAGCATGCATAAAACCAAATACATAGCATGCATAAAACCAAATACTTAGCATGCATAAAACCAAATACATAACTTGCATAACATGTTACATATAGACTTGAATATAATCTCCCATATAGCTTGCATAACATGTTACATATGAATCAATGTTCAACATAGTGTTTTGCATCATAAAACATAGCATTAAACTTGCATATAGCACACAACATACACTATTCTAAACTTGCATAAACACATTGATTCCACAAACATAGCCATATCTTATCATATCCTATCATAATCAATTTAACAATTGATTGTTAAGTCTATAGAAACTCACCACTAAACTCCAATAAGCAAACCCTTGCCACAAATCACCCAAAAACTCTAGCCTTGAACATAAAGCTTGCAACTTGATGATGAATGCAAGCCAATGATCACTCATACAACTCAAAGATGCTTGTATGCACATGAAGGCCTTCATAGAAATAGTTTAGAAATAGGATGGGAGGCTAGGGTTTTGAGTGGAGGCCATGATCATAGAAAATTTTGGCATAGTTTAGTTAGGAGATAGGATTATGACCATTTAGGGCTAGCTTATGGTCTTATTTATAGGATTAGGCAAGTGTTTTAGGCCATTAGATTAACCCTAAATTAGATTAGGACCATCCGATCTCGGAAGCTTCCAGAAACCAGCCCCAAAACACAGCCTAAACCCTAAAATGGTGCACCAGGCCAGCCAGAAAGCTGTGCAGGTTTCTGGCTCGACACGGGCGCACTTCCCAAGTGCGCCAGTGTAAAAATGTGTTGGCGCACTTCACAAGTGTGCCAGTGCATTTTTGTGTTGGCGCACTTCACAAGTGCGCCAGTGCATTCTGGCTAGTTTTTCGGTTTTTCTGCCTAACTTCATTCGTCCATATCTTCTTCATACGGACTCCGATTATCGAAAACTCAGACTCTATTTCGCGTATTTTTCCGAGACGAACGCAATGGTGTGACCCGTTTCCCCTAATTCCCACATCTGGGATTAGTTATTCTTTAATTTGTGAATTTTAGCATTAACCGAAATTCGGGGTGTTACATTCTCTCCTCCTTAAAGGATTTCGTCCCCGAAATCTCTAAGCTAAGGAGAATGCATATCCTACCATCCCAACAACCATCTACTCAATCCATCAAACACGGGCATCCATTGTCCTTAAAACAGTTTCTAATGATGTATGAGCATATGCAAAAAGTGTGTGTATATGTTCCCTATCTAATGTATGAACATATGCAAACCATGATAGTGCCATGCATCCATTATGTATGCGAGAGAACCCTATCGACACATACAATATCTACATGAGTGCACAATCATTCACCAAAATGCATCATCCATATGATAACACAATCATTATACATCCATAAATATAGCTTCCTACACACAATTTTATGCAATATGCCATATGAAGTGATTGAGCCGATCTAGTGTCTAGAGTGTGTGTATATGCATCCACGAGCAACCACTAGCAACCACTTGCATCCACACGCATCCATCAAACATAACATGTCTCAAACACATGTTTCAACCATAGATTTACCCTATCTAAAGGTCATAGGTACTAGCGAGAGGATATACTAAAGATAAGATAAGTACTAGACAAGCGATAAAGGAGAAGTTAAAAGACATACTCTCAAAAAGAAATGGGTACAAAGAACGCATCTTCGCTTCCGTCTCCCAAGTAGCATTGCTTTCGTCATCTCCCCATTGCACTTTAACTAGCTGAACTTCTCTGTTCCTCAACTTCCTAGTTTCTGACCCAAGGATGCGAGTAGGAGCTCGTCGAATCGTCGCATCACGCTCTACCTCTACATCTCTAAGCAAGCTCGGCTCTACCACCTCTGCGGTCTCATGTAAGCACTTCCTCAAATGTGATACATGGAATACATCATGAACACCACTAAGTCTGTCGGGCAACTCCACCCTATATGCCATCCGTCCAATCCTTTCCTTAATAGGAAACGGCCCAACAAACCTCGGTGCTAACTTCCCAACGGACCCAAAGCGAACAACATTTCTCAACGGAGATACTTTGACAAAAACCATGTCCCCAACCTCAAACTCAAGATCCGTCCTTCTCCGATCCGCATAAGATTTCTGTCTATCTTGCGCTGCCTTCATCCTTCTTCGAATCAAATCAATCTTCTCTGAAGTCTCTCTAACCATATCTGGCCCAAGCAAGATCTTATCCGTAGATTCCCACCAACATGTAGGAGATCGACAAGGCCTTCCCTAAAGAGCTTCGAAAGGTGCCATGCCAATACTAGACTGAAAGCTGTTATTGTATGCGAACTCCACCAAAGGAAGATGTTCTTCCCATGTACCTCCAAAATCCAAGATACAAAGCCTCAAGAGATCTTCTAAGATACGGTTCACCCTCTCGGTCTGACCGTCCGTCTGAGGATGATATGCGGTGCTCAAACACAACTGAGTCCCTACCGCCTCTTGCAAACTTCTCCAAAACTCACTAGTGAAGATAGGATCTCGATCACTCACAATGCTGGATGGTACGCCATGCAATCTAACAATCTCTCTAACATAGACTGAAGCAAGCCATGGAGCGGTCCTCTTACTCTTCACGGGTATAAAATGGGCACTCTTGGTAAGTCTGTCTACCACAACCCAAATTCCTGTATTGCCCTTCCTCGATCTCGGTAACCCATCGATGAAATCCATCGAGACACTATCCCACTTCCATTGCGGAACTTCCAATGGGTGTAGCAACCCACCGGGTTTCCTTTGCTCCGCTTTACCTTGTTGGCACACTAAGCATCTAGCCACATACTCGGCCACATCTTTCTTCATACCGGCCCAGAAGAAAACTCTCTTCATGTCTTGGTACATTTTGTCTCCACCGGGATGAATAGTCATTCTTGAACGATGTGCATCATCTAAAATAGCCTTCTTCAAACCCTCATCTTGCGGTACACAAAGTTTACCGTCTCTATGCAACCATCCCCTATCATCTATGGTGTATCTACCCAAATGGCTGGACGACTCCCCCCTTATAAGCTTCTCTACCAACTCAACCAACTGTGGGTCGTCTCGCTGAGCCTCGCCAATCCGCCCCAAAAGAGTAGGCCTAACCTCCAAGGAGGCTAGCAAACCGGGTACAAAGTCAACGGAAGGTCTAAAGTCAAACATAGAATTAAACTCCAAGCTTCGCCATTCCACGAACAATGGACTCAAAGACAGCCTTTTTTCTGCTTAAGGCGTCTGCCACCACGTTACCCTTGCCAGGGGTATACGCTATCTCAAACTCATAGGATGCTAAGAATTCCATCCACCTTTGTTGTCTTAAGACAATGCGCTCAAAGAGTCTCCAATACTTCCCTAAGATGTAGGGCATGCTTTTCTCCACTTATAGAGAAAATCAGGATATTCTCCCATGCAAAATCGTCACAACTATCCATCTCTCACGCAGACCACCCTAGTCGAACTCGACATCCCCCAAATGCAAGCCCCAAAGGCCTAAACCAATATCAGACAAACACCCAAGGGATACCTCCTTCGAATTCAGACGACCTACGTGAGATGATACTAGTAAAAACGGCTAAATAATTAAGCCCTTGTCCAACTCTGGATGTCCTTGCCAGTCTCGCTCCAAAGCCACCGTTTATCCCATAACGGGCTTTGCTCAACCTATTGAGCACATACGAAAACATATTTCGCTCCTAGAAAAGACCAAGATGTCATCCACCAAGATCATCACGAACTTATTTAGGTACTCCCTGAACACCCTTTTCATCAAATCAACAAAGTATGCGGAGGCGTTCGTCTAACCAAATGGCATCACCAGCCACTCATAAAACCATCCGGAGTCCTAAAGGCCATCTTCTCTATACTATCCTCAGCCACTCTCAACTGACGAAACCCCGTGGCTGAGTCCAACTTGCGAAAATACTGAGGCGCCAACCAACTGATCAAAGAGATCATCAATCCTCGGCAATGGGTGTTTATTCTTCTTTGTGAGTTTATTTAGTTCTCTTTAGCCTACACAAAGTCTGAGGGACCCATCCGCCTTCGTAGCAAAAACTACTGGAGCACCCCACTCCGATATACTTTGTCTTATGGACCCCTTCTCAAGCAACTCCCCTACTTGCTTATGGAGTTCCTTCCTCTCGCGAGGAGCCATGTGGCGCACTGGTAAAGATACAGGTTTAGCATTGTCTACCAGATATATTCGGAAGTCAATCTCCCGCTCCAGAGGTAAGCCCTTCACCTCCTCAAACACATCCGAGTATTCCCGGACCACTCTAACAGATCGCAAACTCTCGACCGACGTGTCAAGCGATTCTCGATAACTTAGCATAACAGATTCCATGGGATTACAAGAGATCTCGAGAGTGTTACCCAAGCGGGTCATAAGCCTAACAACTCTCCCTTCAAAATCAAGAACGGCACCACTACTGGATAACCAGTCCATGCCCAAACTAACCCATAGCCCGTGAAGCCCAAAAAGCATCACATCTAAACTCAACGCTAAGTATAGAAACTTTCAAACCCAAACACATCATGGAGCCCCAATTGGGTTTGAAACAACTAAGGGATCATCTACCAAACTGGTGTCTAAGTGCAGTGACTCAACTAACAATGATGAGATAAACGAACTCGATGCGTCAGAATCTAATAAAGTTCGAACCGGATAATAAAGAAATCCAAATTCCAACCTAGACGGTCCTATCCCCATCTGGTACACTAGCCGCGAGGAAATACAACTACCCTCCAGGAGATTCCATACCTTGCCCATGCCCCTTTGGACAATCCTAATACGGTGTCCCATTCCTCCAAAAGGATAACTACTCGCCTTCTTCTTCCCATTCTCCACTTGTAACCTCCCACCAATGAGGTTCCATCCTTCATTAACCAAACAACTATTTGAGCCTTCCTCCCATCGTCTATCCAATAGATACCTACCAGTCCTCCTCCTTCTTGAACCAACTTCTAATCCGACTAATGTCTAAGTCCCTTGAAGTTGTTTTCCGTTCTTATCTATCTTAGAAAGGTCATCTATACGCGGAGGGGAAACTCAAAACGAGAGAGGAAGAGATTCAAAACGGAGAATTCAAAAGATATAGATATGGCTATTGGGGATTATGCTTTTCTTTCAAAAACTTTTCTCTTAAAAGACATGTTTTTGAAAATACTCCTTTCAAAAATATTCTTAGAAAATAGTTTTTCTAAAAATTTTATCTGTTATGGTAACCTTAAGCTCTGATACCACGTGTAACACCCCACACCCGCTACGGTCACTCACTAAGGGAATGCCATAACATCGGTGGAGTATTTTAAGTGAATATAGAACCGAAAAATTACAACAAGACAGATATAAGTAATACTTGAGAATTTAAAACATCATTTCATTTCAGCGGAAAGTAAAACATGTTTGGTTACACCAAAACCATAAATAAGAGTCAAGTACATAATATCCATCCTGATAAAAACGAAAGTACATAATTCCACTACATAACCTAATAGCCATAATAGAAAAGATAAACTGAGCTTTACATCCACGGTCCAAGCTCCAAAAGATAGATAAAGCAGTCTGATCAAAGCCCACTAGTGCTAGGCCCACTCTGAAAACCTGAGGGTTGGGAAAAAGATAAAGAAACAACGGGGTCAGACATAAGTCTGAGTGAGTCCTATAAGCCTAACAATACAATCATTAAAGTAATTAGGGTATGATATAAACAAGGTACGGTACCTCTGGGGATAATGACTACACTAAGTAGCCAACTAAACACAGGATGTACTAAGATAACCGAAAAGACACATTTATCCACCCAAGGATAATTGCTGGATTACACCACCCCAGATCTACCCACCCAAGGGTAATTCCTACACTGCACCACACCAGTCATTCCTAACTTAAAGGTTGATCCCACCCATGGACTTATAAAATTAACTTAATAGTTCTCGCGTACCCCTAGGTGACTAAGTAGACGCCACGGTGCCCTACAATCCACTAGGTGTACACACTACTCCCCATTCGATCGGCTCCCCAACGTAGATACGCGTGCTGGCCCCACCGTGGGGTGTACCATTCCCCAACGTGGCAACCTGATAAAACTAACGGTGCACGGCTTATATCTACACGATGCAACAACGTCTTATTTACCAGCCCGGGTCCACACACGCATATGAAACCCGTTGGTCATGCGTTGCCACCGCTAACCCATTTTGGCCTCTTATAGTCAAGCCCAATATGCGTGTCCCGTCACTCGACTAGAGTCGAGCCCACTATGATACGTTTGGGATATTGGTTGAAATGGGCCCCCACAAGCTACCACCTAAGCTTGTTATTTTATCTAGTGTATCCCACTTAACCCCTTTTATAATCATGCCCACCTACATGTTAAGGTTTGGTTAAGTCATCTAATCATATATCAATTGCCACTTAAGGCACCCACTAGATTTCCACATGCCACCCAAAGCACTTACTTAACCCTTTACCCATGTTTAATTACATGTTCCTCTTTGGTTAAGTATTCTAATCGTATTTTCTATTGCCACCCAAGGCAACCCACTAGATTTCCACATGCCACCCAAGGCACCCACTTAACCCCTCATGTCCCTCTACATGCTAATATGGTTAAGTGTTTCTTAATTAATTAAGATCATGACCTCATAAAGACCTCTCACATTAGACCATCTTTTATGACTGCTGGATATGCCGGTTGGTTCTGGGCAGACTTCTTTCATAAAAAGGTCTAACCTCGTGTCTTTACTTTAATCACGTATTTAATTTATGACTAAGACCTCTCACATTGGGCCAATCATTTGTAGCTGCTGGATGGCCGGTCGGTTCCGGGCAGACTTCCGCTACAAATGGGTCCAACCTCGTGTCTTAGTTGATTAATTACACCTAATTAATCACCCCCCATAATCTGAATTAATTATGCCTAATTAATTACACATTTTTAAGAATATGGGTAGACCTAACTCAATAGGTAAATTCCCAATTCCATAGTATGGGTAGACCTAACTTAATAGGTAAATTCCCAACTCCATAATATGGGTAGACCTAACTTAATAGGTAAATTCCCAATTACGTCCATTTAATTTGTGGTATGATTAATCATACCCATTTCACATCATTTTATTAACATGCATATTAACCCCATCGTTCCCCACGTAGTTCGTTCTCATAACACGACATAATAAAGGGAAGATTCATCACAAAGGTCATGGGTTTAGCCAACATAGCATGTAACTTTATCATGGGTTCAAAAGGTGTCAACTTGCATATATGAACATACATTAAACCCAACTAGTATTTAACCCAAACTTGCATTATGCATATCATAAAAGAGACAACTTGCATATGAACTTGCACATAAACTTGCATATGAACTTGCATCATAACTTGCATATGAACTTGCATCATAACTTGCATATGAACATGTATCATAACTTGCATATGAACTTGCATCATAACTTGCATATGAACTTGCATCATAACTTGCATATGAACTTGCATCATAACTTGCATATGAACATGTATCATAACTTGCATATGAACTTGCATCATAACTTGCATATGAATATGTATCATAACTTGCATATGAACTTGCATAACATGCCATACTTAGAGACAAACTTGCATATATTATGCATATCATAAAAAGAGACAAACTAGCATAAAACCAAACACTTAGCATGCATAAAACCAAATACTTAGCATGCATAAAACCACATACATAGCATGCATAAAACCAAATACTTAGCATGCATAAAACCAAATACATAGCATGCATAAAACCAATTACTTAGCATGCATAAAACCACATACATAACATGCATAAAACCAAATACTTAGCATGCATAAAACCAAATACATAGCATGCATAAAACCAAATACTTAGCATGCATAAAACCAAATACATAACTTGCATAACATGTTACATATAGACTTGCATATAATCTCCCATATAGCTTGCATAACATGTTACATATGAATCAATGTTCAACATAGTGTTTTGCATCATAAAACATAGCATTAAACTTGCATATAGCACACAACATACACTATTCTAAACTTGCATAAACACATTGATTCCACAAACATAGCCATATCTTATCATATCCTATCATAATCAATTTAACAATTGATTGTTAAGTCTATAGAAACTCACCACTAAACTCCAATAAGCAAACCCTTGCCACAAATCACCCAAAAACTCTAGCCTTGAACATAAAGCTTGCAACTTGATGATGAATGCAAGCCAATGATCACTCATACAACTCAAAGATGCTTGTATGCACATGAAAGCCTTCATAGAAATAGTTTAGAAATAGGATGGAGGCTAGGGTTTTGAGTGGAGGCCATGATCATAGAAAATTTTGGCATAGTTTAGTTAGGAGATAGGATTATGACCATTTAGGGCTAGCTTAGGGTCTTATTTATAGGATTAGGCAAGTGTTTTAGGCCATTAGATTAACCCTAAATTAGATTAGGACCATCCGATCTCGGAAGCTTCCAGAAACCAGCCCCAAAACACAGCCTAAACCCTAAAATGGTGCACCAGGCCAGCCAGAAAGCTGTGCAGGTTTCTGGCTCGACACGGGCGCACTTCCCAAGTGCGCCAGTGTAAAAATGTGTTGGCGCACTTCACAAGTGTGCCAGTGCATTTTTGTGTTGGCGCACTTCACAAGTGCGCCAGTGCATTCTGGCTAGTTTTTCGGTTTTTCTGCCTAACTTCGTTCGTCCATATCTTCTTCATACGGACTCCGATTTTCGAAAACTCAGACTTTATTTCGCGTATTTTTCCGAGACGAACGCAATGGTGCAACCCGTTTCCCCTAATTCCCACATCTGGGATTAGTTATTCTTTAATTTGTGAATTTTAGCATTAACCGAAATTCGGGGTGTTACAATACTCGTGTGGGGTTTCAAATCAACAAACACAGATTTTTATTTGTGTAGTTGGGCGATGTGTAAAATTTATCGTCCCAATCAATGTCAGTCAAATAGGTGTACATAAACAAACCGTCTGGTTTGTAAATGAATATTTATTTATTCGCATTCACGTTAAAAATTATATTTTTAACGATAAAACATTTTATTTTAACACATGAATTTTTATTCAGTTCATTTACAAAATAAAAATGATATTTTTATTTTTCTAACTTATTTTAGAAAATTTCGGCGGCATAACGGCACGATACTAGAAACGGGACAAGGCCTAGCCTTATCCCCGGTCTAGTGAAGGCCCACGCCATTCACACATCAATCAATCCATTCTATTTCACCAAACAACTCAAATCTCAATCAAATAATCTAACCAATTTTTAAAATCAAACAAACAAGTCCATGGTCTGTGGACGATTGTGTCGGGTGCTACTAAACACCATCTGCATCCTAGTATATATATATATATATATAACTAGAAAAAGAAATTTGAAGAGTGAGAAATTCTCACCAATAGCTATCCAATCATCTTGAATCTTCTTTGATAGAAATCTTCACCGTTATCGCATTTTTTTCATCTTCGTTGATGTAGCCACTACATATGTAAAAACCGAATTTTTACTTCGCTATTCAATATATAAAAATCGAATTTTTATTTTGCTATTCAATATATAAAAATCGAATTTTTATTTAGTTGTTCAATATATAAAAATCGAATTTTTATTTCATTGTTCAATATATAAAAATCAAATTTTTATTTCGTTGTTCAATATATAAAAATCGAATTTTTACTATGCTACTATATAGATAAAAATTATATTTTTTATCACGCTATTTTTCATATAAAGATTTCGCCTTTTCATTCGAACTCAGAATCGAACCCACCGACTGTCGTCCATAGCTAATTACCCCCATTCCGAACACAATGGAAAATGTATCGTAAGCTGATTCGATCGTTTTGATCAGTTTCCGTTGAATTTACATTTAAATCACTATATTGAATTTTAAACGTACATTTCAAATTACCGGGGTCACATACTAACTCTATAAATCCCATAAAAATATTTTCTAGCTTTGTATTGATGATACGGTCCTAACAAAACTAGTTTCGTCGAATTCTGAGGCTGTTGGAAAAATGGCCATTTTCCAGTCGATTAAAATCAACTAAAACTGGTCAAACGCGTTTCGCCTGCCACGCTCACATATTGATTCGAAAAATTATGAAATTTGGAATTTAGCAATAAATTGACATCACGGACCCAACAAAAGTGGTTTCGTCGAAATCCGAGGTCGTTTGCAAAATTCCCATTTTTAAGGGCCTGAATTCCATAACGACTATTCAGAATTTTCAACTATACATATCTTTTGATTCCCGCTATGAAATCTTGATTTTTAGGATTCGTTGGAAAGATATCATCAATTAGATCCTATTATTTTTGGTTTCGCTAAAATCCGGATTATTCTGCACCTGGTACATTCAATTGAAGTTTGAAATCGAATTATCGAACTACCGCGCCATTTTCAATTCTATTTATAATTATATATAATTATTTATATATATTCTAACGACGACGTATATAATATATACGTTCTAAATATATTCCAAATAAATTTCTCGTCGATATTATTTAAAATAATTCATTTTAAATGTTCAAAATTCGCCGAAGTTGCCAAAATAAAAATTTTAAACTGGCTCAGATTTTCCGTGTTATTACAATCTCCCCCACTTAAAACTTTTCGTCCCCGAAAAGGAAAAAAGTCGAAAGTGGTTTGATCAATCAACTCTACGTTCGATTTGGCTTCCATTCTCCAACTTTTCAGTTTCTGAGAATTTTCAAAAATTTGGCTAACACCCTAAATTTTCGAAAAATTTCGCCATAACCTCCCCTGCACCGGGAGCCACGGGAAAATCCCGAAATTGCCATATAGGCCTTCTGATCTCAAAAAGAAAAAGAAAAAGCCAAGCGGCTAGCCAATAGGCTCATAAAATCATCATCACCCAAACAAAACAGCAAATTATGTAGTAAACATGTACCTATTTGTCGGGCAAACAAATTTTATTCTCTGCTCTAGCCTCCTTGCTATGACCTGTTCAATGTAAGTATATGTATATGCAAGCAGATGCGACCAATTTTCAATACAATTCCATATTTGATGCAATTAGGCTAAGTGGTTCAAAATTGTCAAACAAATAGACAAACAACACAAACATCAATCAATTAGTGAATTAGAGTTTCAAACTCATAATTTTGATATATATACAAAAATCATGTTTTTGATGCCAAATCACAGCAAATGAATCTATCTATATAAGTTTTGGTTCTCACACCAGTCTAATGGAAATATATAGATATCTCACCTTCGAAACACGAACATAAATATTGATAATGCGGCCGCATTACCAGAATTATCTCCGAGCGACTAGAGTGTGATTCTATATCTATCCAGTATATTAAAACTTCGAATATACGTTCATGACGCGTATACGCGAAATCTTTATATACTCGATTGTCCAAATTCAAAATAAATAAAATATTCAAATACGTATAAAATGGTTTAAATTTTCAAAACAAAATTGTTTTCATTTGAAAAATATACTCTTCACACTCGTTCTAGGATACTACTGATCCTATCTCTAACGAGTCATTCTAATTGGATATTACTAATCCAATATCTTATGAATTCTCTCGTATGGTTCTAATGTGCCTTGTTCTCGAGCTCTGTAAACCAAAGCTCTGATACCAAATGTAGCGACCCGAACTTCCCCGGCCTCCGAAGAGATGAGAAAGAACGAATTACCGTGAGGGAAGAACATTTCATAGTTATTACAACAATGCATCAGATACAAGAATACACAGAGTATAAATGAATAAATTACATTCGATAAATATCAGAGATTACAATAAATTACATAGCAGCGGAAAATAATACAATGCACAACTGAAGGTGATATATGGATACAGAGCTTTCCGGATATCATTCCAGCTGCAAACCAGGATCCTGTGAATATAAATCTGCAAAACCAAAACTACTAGCTGCCCGTGCGGAAAATAGGGGCACCCAGAGTTTAGGTTAAAACAGTAAACTCCAGGTCATTCATGTGACTGGTGTGAGAACTAAAACAGTTATTTAAAACTTTACTTTAAAAGAGAGTAATTCAAGGGACCACGCCGTATAACACGGAACGGGTTTCCTCCCAAGAATACTAGTGCATAGAAAAGACAACGCAATGCTTTTTCGAAAAATGAAGCTATTATAAGACCCAGGTCCCATCACACAATGCAACGCAAGCCAGAGGATAGGGTTTTACCTTATAGCAGCCAAACATGCTTGATACGTTTAAGACAAATCATTTGATACTATAATAAGTGTATAGTGTCAAAACAATTTCAATTATAAATATAAATCATAGACGGCATGAGTGCCCCATCCCACTATGTCGCCATACTAGGCTCTACAAATAAAGACGAAATACACGTATTGGAAATTGGATTTCCGTCATAAGTCGAGGCAAGGGGCAAGCTCCTCTCCGCTTCGAGACACTCTAGCAAATGCCTCGGGACTACACACTCTGGGTAACCCCTGGATGCTTCTGGGCCGGTCCTCACTTACGTTAGAGGATTATTTATTCCTGAACACACGTTTCCCGGTACTTACAGACCTATAATCGAGGCGCCTCATCCAACAACCACATAGGTGAAAAGTATATAAATGTCAGGGCTGGTAAGTCACTGACACCACCAAAGCTAGAAAGAAACGTCGTGCTCTCCCTGCAGTCCTTATCCCGTTTTTAACTCATACTGAGGTATGAGGCTCGCGAATTCACGTTATACACAAAGGTACGCCACAAAGGCCGTGCTTTGATCATCAACCACAAGACTTTGCTTTTCAACAGAAGCCTTGATCTATGCAACTCAGTGTGCCACACAGGCAATTCATGCCATGCGATTGATATCTATCGATATATAACCTCTAAGCTCGTACATCTCAGAGAAGGGTGTTAAGCAAAAGAATAAATTCTCCGCCGCCAAACAGATGTATATTTAATAGAAATCAATCAACACAGAATAAAATCCAACGTCAGACACACAATCCATTTACAAGTCCGTTCTGGGTCTGAACGAAACCGGAGGCACTTTCCTCGCATATCCATCCATCTCCAAGTACGTCTGGACGACCCCCAACTATTTCCACCCTCTTGGGTGTACAGCCCAATCAGGATCGTCAGTAATTACCCAAATGATGTGAAGACTTCCGGTCTTCGACCACCGTCTTCATCTTCGACTTATCGTCGAATCGGTTATTCAGAATGGGTATAAACCCGGTCTTTCTGAACAACCCGTGTATATTAAAAACAAATGTTACACAAACACAACATACGCCTCATTCCAATGCAGAATATACTTTTATTCACGAAATCACATTCTTAGGGAAAGGTTCCCATTAATTTTATCCAAGATAAATTCTTTAAAATTTATCCTTTAATCTTCCTTTAGATGTCGTTTCAAACCAAATTATGGTTTTCTAAACTAGTCGAGATTAGCGAACCACACCGAAGTAATTATTTATTTTATTTCCCAATCCCAACCTATTCATCCCATGAAGCAAAACTGGTTATACTCCATATCTAACACCACGGTGTTATCGGTAAAATTAATTACCATTTCACGTTCAAATCTAATTAAAGATTTAACTATCGCTTTAGAGCAAAACTGGTGATACTCCATTCTCGCTCAATTTCTAAATTTGACAATTTAAATTATCAATTCATGTTTCAATTTAATTGTAGATTCATTAAAACTCCTTTTACTGGTTTGAAGAACTAGTGTCGTTTAGAACACTGTCCACGATAAACCCAAGTCACATTCTATTTATTATCGGGTTAAAGAACTAGTGTTATTTAAAACACAATTCACGATAAACCCATGAATCAATTCTATTTAAACCCATTTCAAATCCAATTTATTTATTTGAAAATAAACGGGTTTAATTTTAGTTCAAAACTAGTTCATTTCGATAAAAATCTATTTTTATCTTTTCAAATATGGAGTTTTAATCCCAATTTTTCCCCAAATCATTTCTTATGATTTTACACAAATTACTGATATTTTTAAAAAAATTATCAAGGCCCGTACAGTCGATTTCCATCAACGGCCATCGAACTGCACTTACAACGACCTTTTCCAAGTTTGATTTGGACGTATCTCCAAATCCAACCGTTAGATTTCAAATTTCTAATATTCGTTAGAAAGCTCTTTTCGATACAAACCCAACGGTTCTTGTTTTAGGAGAATCCGACGGTCGGATCTCCCGTAATGTTCGTTTGAAATAAATGGTCGAAATTCACGAACTGCCGCGGCGCGGCGCGTTCTATTCAGGCCATTATATTATATATATATAATATATATAATATATATTTCATCGATTACTATTTAAAAATGAATTTTATAAGTCGTTTTAAATTCGTTTCAAAAACAATTTCAACCTCCATTTCAATTCAAATCAAAATTGAATTCTTCCGTAATAATTCGTTTTAAAATTCATTTCTATTCAATTCAAATTTCAATTCGATTTAAATTCATTTCAATTCGTTTTCAATTCAATTCGAATTCGTTTTCTATTCGATTCAATCCAAATTGGTTTTCTATTCGATTCAATTCAAATTTGTTTTCTATTCGATTCAAATTTGTTTTCTATTCGATTCAATTCAAATTGGTTTTCTATTCAATTCAAATCAAATTTGTTTTCTATTCGATTCAAATTCATTTCGTTTTCTATTCAATTCAATTCAAATTTGTTTTCTATTCAATTCAATTCAAATTTGTTTTCTATTCAATTGAAATCAAATTTGTTTTCTATTCAATTCAATTCAAATTTGTTTTCTATTCAATTGAAATTCAATTTCATTTCAAAATATTCGATTTCGAAATCACTTTTCAATATTCATTTTAAAATGAATAAAATCGATATAAATATCGTTCACGTCAAAATGGCGTCAATCCAATCAACACCGCTTCGTATATTTCTATTTCCAAATATTCTATTTCAAATATTTCTATTTCAAATATTTCTATTTCAAATATTTCCTTTTCAAATATTTCCTTTTCAAATATTTCCTTTTCAAATATTTCATTTTCAAATATTTCATTTCAAATATTTCCTTTTCAAATATTTCATTTTCAAATATTTCATTTTCAAATATTTCATTTTCAAATTTCGTTCAACACATGACTAATCTCAACGGATGAGTACTGTCAACACATGAACCTTTATTTTATATTGATAAAGAAGTAAATTTTATTATTAAAATATTTTGTTCAACACATGACTAATCTCAACGGATGAGTACGGTCAACACATGAACATTTATTCTATGAAATTCTTTATCTTCTAAATTGGAATGAGGCCCAATCAATTACCACATAAAGTTAATTATATGGATTCCACACAACACATGTATATAATAGCAATGATAAATAATCAACCATCATCCAAAGTGCACTACACTGTATAAGCATCAAATATAGATATCTAACGCTTACAACAGCCTGTCAATCAATCGATCGACATATAACTAATTATTGGGATTAGTGTATGCCGTGTTTTATCCCAATACCCGTATGGGGTTTCAAATCAACAAACACAGATTTTTATTTGTGTAGTTGGGCGATGTGTAAAATTTATCGTCCCAATCAATGTCAGTCAAATAGGTGTACATAAACAAACCGTCCGGTTTGTAAATGAATATTTATTTATTCGCATTCACGTTAAAAATTATATTTTTAACGATAAAACATTTTATTTTAACACATGAATTTTTATTCAGTTCATTTACAAAATAAAAATGATATTTTTATTTTTCTAACTTATTTTAGAAAATTTCGGCGGCATAACGACACGATACTAGAAACGGGACAAGGCCTAGCCTTATCCCCGGTCTAGTGAAGGCCCACGCCATTCACACGTCAGTCAATCCATTCTATTTCACCAAACAACTCAAATCTCAATAAAATAATCTAACCAATTTTTGCAATCAAACAAACAAGTCCATGGTCTGTGGACGATTATGTCGGGTGCTACTAAACACCGTCTGCATCCTAGTATATATATATATATATATATATATATATATATATATATATATATATAACTAGAAAAAGAAATTTGAAGAGTGAGAAATTCTCACCAATAGCTATCCAATCATCTTGACTCTTCTTTGATAGAAATCTTCATCGTTATCGCATTTTTGTCATCTTCGTTGCTGTAGCCTCTACAGATGTAAAAACCGAATTTTTACTTCGCTATTCAATATATAAAAATCGAATTTTTATTTTGCTATTCAATATATAAAAATCGAATTTTTATTTCGTTGTTCAATATATAAAAATCGAATTTTTATTTCGTTGTTCAATATATAAAAATCAAATTTTTATTTCATTGTTCAATATATAAAAATCGAATTTTTACTATGCTACTATATAGATAAAAATTATATTTTCTCCGCCTCCAAAAACCCTGGACCTAGTTATGACAAAGTCTACTCCTCCAATGTCTGATCCATAAATCAATTATGATGGTTTCCAATTAATGCTGCCTAGGCGAAATCAGAAGGAGACTGCGTTAAATTTGAGACATCGAGCACTGGCTAGTTATATTTCCTTCCCATGGTGCTAATGTACAACTACTATCAGATAATTTCCATCATGATGAGTTCCTTCCCCTAGCAGTTGCGAGCAAGATAAATTTTACAAAGACTGTTAGGGCCTCGTCCCGTTAGATGTTATACACGATGGCCCTCCCCTTCCTCTTCCTAGAACCACTAATCTAGGTTTGGGGGTTTCTACATCGAGTTCCAATTTTTTTTGAAAGCTAGCAGAGCTTGGAAGGACATTTTATCAGATAACCAAGTTCCGGTTTATATCCCGCTAAAATTTTATCTTTCTAAGGAGTTCAATAATTTAAATTATGCTAAAATGTCTACCGATTTGGCTCGTACGACTAGACAGCAGTGGAAAAACATAATAATAATTTTTGTTGTTGGTTCTAGACTATACCATCCACTTTTTAAGGCCTATATCCATAGGGATGGAAATCAGTTAAAGATTTTACTATTTACTCTAGAGAGGACGGTAACTATATCATCAAATTTGATGTAAAGGAAGGTTGTGATAGAATTTTAGAGGGTGTTCCTTGTTTTTACAATAAGAAGTTAATGATGATGAAGCATTAGACAGTGGGAATAAGACTTAATAAAGATCTTTTACATACTATTCCCATATGGATTCACTTACCTAGTTTTTCCCCTTTATTACTGGACAAAGAAGGGGAGTAACAGAATTGTTTCTGTTATTGCAATCCTTTAGAACTTGACAAGTTTATGGATGAATTGGAAACATTGTGTTTGCTCGAGTCTTGGTGGAAGTTTCTATTCGTTTTCTAACCGTATAAAAATCCGAATTTAATCGAAAGATGATCGTTCGATTGTGCAAGATATGGAATATGAGTGGTTTTTTTCCACTTGTTCAAAATGTCATAGTTTTGGGTACTTGAAAAGTTTTTGTGCATTTACTAAAATTTAGGTTTCCAAGAAATCTTTTCCCCCAAAGTGGTAATACTAATTCTACGGAAACTGACCTAAGTGTGCAATCTGTCGAAACCGTTGACAATGATTCACAATGGGCTACTGGAGAGGTCCTACACCAGGATAGTTGCAGTGAGTTTTAGGTACATGTGGCAACGTAGAAAGAGTATCAGATGCCTACTCATGACCATAATTATGTATCCTCGAAGGTTCAAATAGAAGATATGAACATCCCTACTGATAAAAAGCTGGACGACAGAGCTTTAAATCAGTCAGCTAGTACATCAAAAGATGTACATAAAACTATAACTGATAAGGCTTCTTTTGAATTTCAACCAGTTATGGATTCTGGAGTAGAAGAAATTCTGCATGCAAAACACTGATCACTCAAATAAAGGATAATAAAAAGAAGAAGAAGGTGAAAAAATTGGTGTCTTTGAATAATTCATGTCAGGGAGTTTCTTTAGGGACTTAGTATAGACTCAATGTGGGGACCGAGAGTTATGTTTGTTGCTATTTGGGTCGTCTAGTCTTAGCCTTCTACTAGATAGTCCTTAGACATATGTTACTTAAGCATTTGGGTTTTATATCTTTAGTTTGTACGATTTATTTTATTACGAGTGAGTATTTATGTCTAGTGCTGCATTACTTGCCTTGAATTTATACAGGCAAGGATGTATAATTCTATATATGTTTATATATAAAAAGTACAAAATTTCTATAGAAAAAAAATAGATATTTTAAAATGGCTAAATACTAAATATGCATTTGTAGCATAGAATAATAAAATAGAAAAAAAAACACATAATCTCATAATTATGAAAATTCTATTTTGAGATATAAAGGCTAATGATAACAGTTAACTATGAATTGTTCTACCAAGGAATTATTTTTGAGATTAATGACTTAATAGGTACATTAAATAATTATTTGTAACGAAAATTCATGAAGAGTGAGAAAGTGAGTTTGTGTCTTGTAGAATTAAGATTGCAATCCATAAGTTTGTGGAAAATTTATTTTTATTGTAGACAAGATTCAAGCAAAAATCTAAAAATAAAGAACATGACTCAAACTCATGACCCCTTGGAAACAAGATATTTTTGTAAATGGTGGATATGTGGCAGAAACTCTTGTGCAACAATCAGCATAAAGTCTCTAGGAAAGTTCATATTTATACTAGTAAGATGTGACATCAAACCGCATTACAACTAACAATAAATGAGATTTTACGTTTGCATACATAGCCTTTTATAAATTATTAAATTTAAACTTTTTAGGATGTTGATGGCAAAAAATGTTAACACCAAAAGGTTCTCTATTACGAGAGAATAGTGTTTCGTGTACGGAAAATAAAGTGCGAAAAGTAGTAAATAACACAAAGATTTATAGTGGTTTGATCCGTGAATGGACTACATACACTATGAAGGAGTTTTTTGATCCTTTATTCACAAATGAGAGCTACAAGAATTTAACTTCATCATGGCATTCATTTACAAGTGATTTTATGTATTTCGAAGTCATATTGGTCATAAGCTAAGTCTTGGAAAAAAGTGATGTGTGGTTCTTCTTCCTCCGAGCTATGCTGCCATTAATGGAGTCCTTGGAACTTGTAGAGCTGTTAAATCAACAAAAATCCAACACTTGTGAAGAATAATCAAGGGTTATTTATAGATGGTTGGTTAGGTGTGAGTAGGTGATATCTGGGGAACACACAGCAGAAAATCGCATCCCAAGAGTGCCTGAACCGAAAAATCATATACCTCCCAGCTTGAAAGTGGAATATCGCATCCCTCGTGTAGGATGCGTTTCGTCGTACTCAGGGAGTGATGAGGGGAATGCATTGCATCCGGGGGATGCGATGACATCGCATCATGAGGGATGCGATGACATCACATCCGTAGGATGTGATACATGGAGAATGCGATGGCTTGTTAGCAGAGTGGTGTGAAGTGGATGCAAGGTGAGGTGGGGTGCAATGCGATGCGGTGGATACGAGTTGGATGGGATGCGAGATTGATGAGGTGAGGCAAGGCGATGTAGGGTGACGCGGTATGTTACTTTTTGAGGAGATGTGAAGCCATAGACTGCTCGATTCTTTCTAGTCTTGAATCCTCAATGTTTTGATGGCACTTCGGGTTTTGGTGCCACGCGATTGGCCGAGTTGAACGGGCCTATTGAAACACCCCACTTCCGTTAAGGTCACTCACAAAGGGAATGCCTTAACTTCGGTGGAGCATTTTAGGTAAAAGATACAGATAATTTACAGACATATAAACAGTGGAAAAAGGAAATTTATTTCAAAGTACGTGTTTCAGTAAAAACATTACAACAACTGTCTCAAACCAACTTCCAAATTATTACAGCAAAATCTCCGTCTTGATTAAAACATAAAGAGGCATGAAATAATAATAAGGTAGCATAAATCCCCAAATAAGAGTGTATCCAAAGCCATAGCCCAAGGAAAGAAGATCCAAGAAATACATCTACTCTCTTCAAGCTAGAAATTGTCCAAACTAAACAGAAGTATTCCCTCCCTACGGACCTGGGGGGGGGGGGGAGAAAAGAAGACGAAATAAAATGGGTCAGACATGAGTCTGGTAAGTCTAGTGATTATTTAGCATGTAAACATGAAAAAGGATTATGACATGAATAAACTGAATCTAGGACAACACCCTAGAAATAAGATAATAAGACTGAATATGCTATCGCACTCATTACTATTTCTCTGCACCCACTTACATGTGTTTCAACTTGCACCATGTGTTCAAGATAAATGATCCCCTCTATCGATCGGCTCCTACTCGTATACGTTTACCACTTGTGTCATTCGGCCCCGCTTGATTGTAGATACCTATGTTGGTCCCACCATGGGGTGTATCAAATCCTATGGTGGCAACCCAAAACAATTCAAGATACACAGTGTATAACTACTGATGCCCAGTGCCTGCTTTTTCCACTTCGGAGTACGTGCACGCCCGCACTCCGTCGGAACCTACACTGACGCACCACCCGCCGTTGTTTTGACCGCTTATAATCAGCCCAGTAATCGGGCCCCACCCTGCCTAGTTCAGAGTACCACGATACATCTATGTGGATTACTGCTGAAATGGGTCCCCGTTACTAGGGTTTCCTAATCAACATGTTAAAATGGTTAAGTGTTCTCAAATTAACCTAACCTCACTCATAAGTTTAGTTAACATGTTGTATTGGTAAAGTGTTGCCTTAATTAACTTAATCCTACCATTTCTGTCTTAGCTTTAATTCATTCATTAAAGAACCAACCACTAACATTAGATATGTATTGTTGTGGTTGCTGGATGTGTCGGTCGGTTCCGGGAAGTCTTACATCGCAACTCAATCTAACCTCGGGTTCTTTTGGGCTTGATGGACTAACCTCTCACATTATATCTATATTGTTATGGTTGCTGGATGTGCCGGGCGGTTGCGGGCAGTCTTACACCGTAACTCAATCTAACCTCGGGTTAGGCATATTCGTTTTTCACTTAATTTACATATTTACCTTTCATATTTATATGTAAATTATCCACAATTATTGCCATTCAATTCATGCCCCATTTGCCCACTAAATCATGTTCATAGTTTTTAGGTATATGAATTATACCAATTTATGCCATAAATCATTTATATGATTATGGGCTAAACTATGCCAATAATTTGAAATTAAAGTTTTTTCCCCAATGTTACCCCCGTAATACGTTCGCAAAATTTACATACAATGTTTGGCTAGCAACTTAGCCTAACTCATATACAAAAGGGGAAAGAAAGGAGCATGTACCATTCATACAACATAAAATAATAAGGATCTAACTAAGCATGTGTCATGTAAATTTGGCATAAAATAATGAACTTGCATTTTTGGATCCAGTTAACATGAATCTTAAGCATATGAAATTACCCAAATCCAACTAGGCATGTAAATGTAAATTTGAAATTTGGATCCAATTAATATGTATCTTAAGCATATGAAATTTCACAAATCCAACTAGGCATGTAAATGTAAAGTTGTAATTTGGATCCAATTAATATGAATCTTAAGCATATAAACAGGGACTTACATAAAGTTACACAAATCCAATTAGACATATAGATATGAACTTGTATTTTGGATCCAATAATCATAGATCTAACATATGAGAATGTAGATCTAAACATATATATAACTTAGCCTAAAAGCTTGCATGTAATATAACATGAAAGAGTCGCCAAATTTACATAATACATGATCGGTTTAACATACATAATAAGTCCAATCAACCACAATAGTCTCATAGGCAGATATGATAGAATCGTTGCAAGAATAGACATGAATCAGCATCACCATTATCTTACAACTTAGGCACAACTCTAGTTTTCACTTTATTCCAAATCATAACTTTTGATTGTTCACATCTAAGTAACAACAGGACTTACAAACAAAAGAAAGTCTTGTTTTCTGGGATCTGTTTTCTGAATCTGAAAAGCAATCCCTTGACGAAGGCTATCAATTCTCTAAGTTAGTTTTGATTCGTAGCTTCTAACTTTCTTTCTAGTTTGAGAAGAAATGGTGGCTAGGCTAGGACAATCATGGACAACATGGTGGCTCCTTGGAATGAATTTGTGTGATTTAGGGTTGAGGACTATGGTTGCTTTTATAGAAGTTTAAACTTATGTGAGCCATTAGATCGTCCTAGGAGCGATCAGAACCGTCCAGACTAGATAGAGTTATCCAGAAATTACCACCTATGACCTAGTGACTCAGAAACAAGTCAGAAAAGACACAACAATAGCTCAGAAAATCGTCACTGTTTGGATCTAGGCGAGGGGGTCGACCCCTATGGGGGGGGTCGACACCCCAATCGACACCCCTCTTGTAACAACCCGTATTTTAATAACATATTATAACCATAAATCAAGGCAGAATTAAATTTTAAAATAAGAATAAAGGGAAACGGGTTGCGCCATTGTGTTCGTCTCGAAATTCTACTTGGAAACTTGTCCGAGTTTTCGAAAAACGGAGTCCGTATGACCAAGTTATGACCCTCCGAAGTTTCAGGAGTTTTCAGAATCAAAAACAGCTCGAAATTCGAATTCAAACCCCAGGGCAGACTGGGCGGGAAATTTCCCGCCCAGGACCAGGTCGACCTGGGGGTCGACACTATGGTCGACCTCCCAGGGACCAGGTCGACCCTATGGTCGACCTGGTGCCAAAACCTGGTTTTCAGCCTGGGTTCATTCTGATGTTTTTGGACACGTTTTCAGTCCAGATTCATGACCCTAATCCTATATAAACAGCCTCGTAGCCTCATTCTCTCTACACCATTTCATTCTGTCCTTATGCTGCCTTTGAGAAAATAAAATAGATAAATTAAAATAAAACACGAAGACTAATTCTTGAAGACTACAGCTAGGAATTGCATATTGGGGATTTGCTTATGCAATCAAATCAGAATTCATCGAATCAACCAATCGACGACTAGTTTCTAGATTCAACTTCTGCATCTAAATTTCTTAGACCACGATATGTAAGTTCTAGTTACTTTGAGATTGAAACTTATTAAATATAATATGGACATGAATAAAATGAAATTGGACCTAAGCTTGATTATCTATTTGGATTTGTTCTTGTCTCTTCTTGAATCTATGATTTTGGGTTATTTCTTATCAACGGAATCATGCCCATTCATGTTGTTGGACCTAGTTTATTATTCAAACGCTAGATTGTAAAATGAATTCTTGGATCTTGACTTAATGGTAAGACTTCTTAATTCAGTTTTCACCCTATCCTCTCTTGAACCTTGACTTTTGGGAATATTGCTATGAAAATTAACTTAGGCCTTTTCATGTTGTAAATCAAATCCTTTCATGTCCATAATATTATTATGCCTGTGATGTTGAATCAGTTATTATCCACAAGTTTGGGACTATCACCTTATGCCAACTTTTATCATGACTATCACCTTATTATGCTAGACTTGTAATCCAATGTTTCGAGATTGTTATTCTATATGCCAGTGATGTTATGACCAATTATCTCAAGCTGTATCATGCTAGATTTATCACCTTGTGCTCGATCTTTTGCCTATCATAGTTTGGATGTTATTCCCTTTTATTTTCGACTTGGATTTACTTGTAATTTAGATCGATTCACGTTTACATGCGATGGGAATACGATTTGGGTAGATTAGGCAAACATGAATTGGTTATGAATATGAATCATGAACTTGATAGTAGGCATAAGTTGAAACCTGAAAACTTGACATGAAAACTTGACATGAAACTCGCTTAGAAGCTTGACACGAACTTGACATGAAAATTGAACATGAACATGACACTTAGAATGAACTTGAAAATGGACAACTCGAGGTTGGGTTGAGTTTGCAGTGTAATTCTGCCCGGAACCACCCGGCAAATCCAATGACTGCAAACAATAAGATCCAATGTGGGTAGTTGGTCACATCGCGCTTAAAACCCGAGGTTAGACTAGGTTGTGGTGTAAATCTGCCCAGAACCGCCCGACACATCCAGTAACCACAACCACAAGTCTAATGTGAGAGGTTGGGGTGCATTAATTTATTTAATGCCACATGATAGGGTTAAGTCATGAACCGCTTGAATATACTTAACCAATTTGACACGATGATTTGATAGGGTTAAGTCATGAACCGCTTGAATATACTTAACCAATTTGACACGATGATTTGATAGGGTTAAGTCATGAATAAGTCATGAACCGCTTGAGTATACTTAACCAATTTGACACAATGATTTGGTAGGGTTAAGTCATGAACCGCTTGAACATACTTAACCAACTTGACACATGATTCGTAGGGCTAGGTCATGAACTTGAATGATAACACTTAGCCAATTTAACATGACACGTAGACATGTTAAGTCTCGAATTTAAATGACAACACTTAACCTGCTAGACGGAAACCCTAGTTACAAGGTCCTTTTCAGCAGTAACCCACTAGATGTATCATGGTACCCTGGAACTAGGCAGGGTGGGGCACGATTACGGGGATGATTGTAAGCGACCAGAACGACGGTTGATTTGGTGCGCCATTGTAGGTTTAGGCGGACTATGGTCGTGCACGTAGTCCGGAGTTGAAAAAGCAGGCATTGGGCACCGGTAGGTTTACACTGTGCGTGCTTGATTCGTGTCGGTGGTTGGCACCCTAGGGCTTGATACACCCTATGGTGGACCTAGCACAGGTGACTACATTCGTGATAGGGCCGTATGGCACAGGCACATGACGAGCTACAACTTGTAGGGAGCCGATCGATTAATAGATCTTTTCGTGGGACCAAGTAATGGGTAATTTCATGATATTGGGCAAGGGATCATTTCATAGTTAATACATGACATGGGTTGGGTTACTAGTACAGATGGTAAAGGCCCATATCTATTTCTGTTTCCGTTTCTGTTTAGACATTAGGATAACACCTAATCTTGTTAGACTAGTATTGGTGCATAGAATGTTGAACATGCGATGCTATACGTATTTTATCTTGTTACCGTAGTTTATCTTGTTATCTTAGTTTAACTTGCCTATCTTGTCATCATCCTTATGTTTACTTTCAGTTTATACATGTCATGTTACCTTTACTTGTTTCTATGCTGAAAGTCACTAGGACTTACCAGTCTGTATGACTGACCCGTTTTGTTTTGCCTCTTTTTCTTCCGTTCCCCCCCCCCCCCCAGGTTCTCATGGAGGAAACACTACGACTTAGTTTGGACTTCTTTCTGCTTCAAGATCATCATATATGGCTTGGACCTTTCTTGGCTATGGCTGCTTTACTGTTTTACTTGGGGAATGATTTATGACCATGGTTTTATGCTTCTTTACTATTGCAATACAGATTTCGATGTAATGGATTTAATGGCATTTTGATGTAAAAGGCTTTAGACCTTACTAGATTTTAAAGAAATGAAATTTGGTTTTTCTTCCGCTGTTTTATATGTTCTGTCTTGTAATATTTCTGTGTATGTTTACCTGGATAATGCTCCACCAAAGCTAGTGCATTCCCTTTGTGAGTGACCCTAGCGGAGGTGGGGTGTTACACCTTTTGGGGGTCGACACCTATGTCGACCCCCCTGGTGGGAGTCGACCCCTATGGGCGGGATTTTTCCCGCCCGGCTGAGCCACGTAATTTTTAAAATTTAAATTGTTTTTGTTTAATTAAATTATTTAATTATAATTTTCTGTTTAAACATGAAATCTTATGAACTCCATAACTTCTTCATACGGAGTCCGATTCACGCAAACTCTGACTCTATCTCAAGCAGAATTCCAAGACAAACGCAACAGCCTAACCCGTTTCCCTTAATTCTCACTTTTATAATTAAGTATTCTTAAATTCGTTACTTAATAAACATATAAAATACATGGTGTTACATTCTCCCCTCCTTAAAGGATTTCGTCCCCGAAATCTTCAAGTCACGAAGAATGTATATCCTACCATCCAATCGTCCATCTACTCAACCATCAAACACCGGCATCCATTGTCCTTAAAAGATTTCTAATGCTTTCATGATTGTATGCATAGTGTGTGTATATGTCCTTATCTAATGCAAAATCAGGCGGTCTACTGATTCAGTTGACCTCCTTAATGCAAAGTATGTTAGTGCCATGTGTCCATTATGCACGCAATTATTCCTAATCATACCTTCTACATGAGTGCACAATCATTCATACAAATGCAATGTCCATATGATAACATTTCAAGTTTCAATCCATATACAAATACATATATGCATATGCAATTTGAAAGTGACTGAGCCAATCTAACACCTAATGTGTGTGTATATGCATCCACGAGCAACCACTTGCAACCATCAACCATAACATGTTTCAAATACATGTTTACATCCATTGGTTTCTACCTAAGGATAAAGAATAGGACTGAGGAGATATACTTAAAAAGATAGATATAAGCAGGTATAAACTTATGGAAAAAGAGATCAAGGAGGTACCCTCAACAATAAATGGGTAGGCTGCGCGTATTTTTCTCTCAGTTTATCAAGTTGCGTCTTCCTCAGCGTCACTCCACTGAACTTTAACAAGCTTGACTTCACGGTTGCGTAGCTTTTTGACTTCCGTACCCAAGATACGAGTTAGAACTCTTCTCACAGTCGCTTCTCATTCTACTTCTACTTCCTCTAGTATATTTGGCTCTACAACTTCCGTAGACTCATGTAAACACTTTCGTAGTTGAGAAACATGAAAAACGTTATGAACACCAGCCAATCTTTCGGGTAGCTTTACTCTGTAAGCCATCGTCCTAATCCTTTCAATGATAGGAAATGGTCCTACAAATCTTGGTGCCAACTTTCCTACGGACCCAAAGCGAATGACATTCCTCAAAGGAGATAGTTTAAGGAACACCCTATTTCCAACCTCAAACTCAAGGTCGGTCCTTCTTTTGTCTACGTAGGACTTCTGTCTATCTTGTGCAGTCTTCATCCATCTTCTTATCAAGTCCACCTTCTCTGAAGTTTCTCTAATCATGTCTATCCCAAGTACGAGCTTGTTTGTAGACTCCCACCAACAAGTTGGTGATCGGCATGGTCTTCCATATAAAGCCTCGAAGGGTTCCATGCCTATGGTGCCTTGGTAGCTATTGTTGTAAACGGATTCCACCAAAGGAAGATGATCTTCCCATGTTCCTCCAAAGTCAAGAATGCACAATCTCAAGAGGTCTTCTAATACTCTGTTCACCCTTTCTGTCTGACCATCGGTTTGGGGGTGATGGGCCATGCTTAAGCATAGTTGTGTGCCTACAGCCTCCTGCAAACTCTTCCAAAACTCGCTCGTAAAGATAGGATCTCGATCACTCACTATGCTGGAGGGTATCCCATGGAGTCAAGCTATCTCTTTAAGATAAACGAATGCTAGGGACAAGGCAGTCCTTCTACTCTTAACAGGTACAAAGTAAGCACTTTTAGTGAGCCTGTCTACTATTACCCAAATACTGGTATTGCCCCTTCTTGACCTAGGAAACCCATCAACAAAGTCCATCGAAATGCTATCCCATTTCCACTGTGGGACCTCTAAAGGATGAAGCAGACCACCAGGCTTCCTCTGCTCCGCTTTGACTTGCTGGCATATCAAGCACTTAGCAACGAACTCAGCTACATCCCTCTTCATGCCATTCCAAAAGAAAACCCTTTTTATGTCTTTATACATCTTGTCTCCACCTGGGTGTATGGTCAGCTTAGAATGGTGCGCTTCTTCAAGAACCGTCTTTACCAAATCCCTTGCTTGTGGGATGCATAGTCTTCCATCCCATATCAACCAACCCTTATCATCGATGGACTATCTATTGAGGTGACTAGAAGTCTCACCCCTAATTAGCTTATCCATCATATCAACTAGCTGAGGGTGTTCACGTTGCGCGGTTCCTATTGGGTCCAAAAGAGTAGGCCACACCTCTAGCGATGCTAACAGACCAGGTACAAATTCATAGGAGTGTCTAAAGTCAAAGTTTTCTATATACTCCAAGTTTTGCCTTTCTACAAAGAGAGGACTTAAGGTCAGCTTCTTTCTACTCAAGGCGTCTGCTACTACATTGCCCTTGCCAGGGGTATAGGAAATCTCAAAATCATATGAGGCCAGAAATTCCATCCACCTTTGTTGTCTTAAGTTAAGATCTTTTTGTGAGAAAAGGTACTTTAATGATTTATGGTCAGTAAACAATTCAAACCTTTCTCCTAGTAGGTAATGATGCCATGACTTAAAGAGTGAAAACAATGGCAGCTAGCTCCAAATCATGAGTTGGGTAGTTCTTTTCATGTACTTTCAACTGCCTTCCCCCATAACAAACTACCTTGCCTTCTTGCATCAAGACAACGCCTAATCCTGTACCGCATGCGTCTGTGTATATGGTAAACATTTTGCTCCTATCAGGCAATGTCAGAACTGGGGTTGTTGTTAGAGCCCTTTTCAAATGTTGGAAAGCAATATCGCAATCTAAATCCCAAACGAAAGTTAGGTTCTTCTTTGTCAGTCTTGTGAGTGGGGCTGAGATTTTCGCAAAGTCTTTAATGAACTTTCGGTAAAAGCCCGCTAGCCCGAGAAAGCTTCAAACTTCGGTTGCATTCCGTGGAACCTTCCAATCTTGCACCGCAACTACTTTTGCAGGGTCTACAGCTATCCCCTCTTTGGACACCACATGTCCAAGAAACCTCACTTCTTCCCTCCAGAAATGGCATTTGGAGAATTTGGCTTTCAGCTGATGTGCACGAAGAGTATCCATGACTTCCCTTAAATGCAAAGCATGCTCTTCTTCATTCTTCGAGAAAATCAAAATGTCGTCTACGAAGACCACCACAAACTTATTAAGGAACTCCCTGGACACCCTGCTCATCAAGTCAACGAAATAAGCGGGTGCATTTGTCAAGCCGAAAGGCATGACAAGCCATTCGAAGAAAACATCCGGGGTTCAGAACGCGGTCTTATCAATGCTGTCTTCAGCCACTCTTAGCTGATGAAACCCGGTAGCCAGGGAGAAGACCGATGCACCTACAAGCTGATCAAACAAGTCATCTATTCTTGGAAGTGGGTGCCTATTCTTCTTGGTCATCTTGTTTAGCTCCCTATAGTCAACGCATAGGTGAAGTGAATCATCCTCTTTGGTTGCGAATACTACTGGAGCACCCCATTCAGAAATACTCCGCCTTATAAACCCCTTTTCAAGTAGCTCTTTAACTTTCTTGCTAAGCTCTTTTCTCTCCCTTGGAGCCATGTGTCTAACGGGTAGAGCTACGGGTTTTGCATTATCAACAAGGTATATGCCGAAGTCTTTCTGCCGCTTCGTAGGTAAGCCCTCCACTTCTTCAAATACATCTGTATTCACGGACTACTCTAACAGACTGCAAGTTTTCAACAGACGCATCAAGAGATTCTAGGTAGCTAAGCATAACAGAATTCATGGGATTACAAGAGATTTTGAGAGTGTTACCGAGGCGAGTCATAAGTCTAACCACTCACTTTTCACAATCGAGTATGACACCATTACTGGATAACCAATCCATGCCTAGAATCAACCCATAGCCCGTGAAGCCCAAAACATAGGCATTACATCTACACCCAATGCTTAGTATAGAAATTTTCAAATCCAAACAAATCATTGACAAATAAGCCGAGCCCCCAATTGGATTTGAAAAAACCAACGGATCCTCTACTATATTGGTGTCTAGGTACAAAGATTCAACTAAAGCAGTTGATATAAAAGAGTGCGATGCGCCAGAATCAAAGAGTGTACAAACAAGATGATCAAAAAGATAAACTAAACTCTCAACAGAAATATTCCTACCTCGTTCTTGTGGAGGTGCTATGAGAGCGTGAACCTACCCTCCAGAAGTAGATCCAGTCCTCTGCCTATGCCCTTGCTTTCTTGGGCAGTCCTTAGCCATGTGTCCTGTCTCGCTGCAGTGAAAACAACCACCCATCTTCCTCTTTTTCTTTCTGCAGTCCTTAATCGGATGTCCAGGAATGCCACAAAAATTATACTTCCTCTTGTCACGGGGTTTGTTGTTCTTCTGCACTTCTTTGAATCTGTCTTTTTATTCTGCGATCCCTCCACTTTCTTATCTTAAGGTACTTCCACCTTTGCCTCTTTCTTTCCATCCTTGTCTTCCTCCTGTAATAGTGCCATGTCTACCAGTCTCTCATAAGTCGCACCCATAGGTATATGGGACATAGCTAGGCTGTGCAGTGGCTTATTCAACCCTTTAACAAAACGGAGAGCCTTCTTATGGGGAGTGTTCACTAACTCCAGTCCGAATCTAGCCAGTTGGTTGAATTGGTTGACGTATTCCTTGACCAACATACTTCCCTGTTTGAGAGCCAAGAACTTCTCCATCTATAAGCTTCGTTTAGCTTGTGAGAGGAATTTCATTTCAAACCTCATTCTGAAATCATCCCAAGTTTCAACTGGTCTCTCAGCATTAGTAACTTCCCACTAATAAGAGGCTTCGTCTTTAAGCAACCACATGGCCAACTGTATCTTCTGCCTATCGTCCACTTCGAAGATAACAAACAAGTCCTCAGTTTCTTTGAGCCAGTTTCTTGCTTCTACAAATGAATCAGTCCCATTAAAGTTCTTTCCACCCATTGCTCGAAAATCCCTACATATCTTTGAGAAAGCATTTGCACGAGGAGGAGGAGGAACAGCTGCAACTGGGGGAGGAGGAACGTCTGCTGGGCCTGCATCATTAGCCCTAGCCTCTAGGTACCTTCTGAACCAGCCAGGTACCGGTACGCCCACTGGAAGGTTAAGATCCCCAGACATGCTGAAATGAAAAAGGAAAGATTCAAAACAAAGGACAGAAAGATAGTGCATATGGATTTGGGGGGATTATGCCTTTTAAAACAACACTTTTTCTTGAAAATGCTTCTTTAAACTTCTTTTTGAAAATTAGTTTCCAAAAAATTTTATCTGATCTGGAAACCATCAGCTCTGATACCAAGTGAAACACCCCACCTCCGTTAAGGTCACTCACAAAGGGAATGCCTTAACTTCGGTGGAGAATTTTAGGTAAAAGTTACAGATAATTTGCAAGACAGACATATAAACAACGGAAAAAGGAAATTTATTTCAAAGTATGTGGTTCAGTTAAAACATTACAACAACTGTCTCAAACCAACTTCCAAATTATTACAACAAAATCTTTGCCTTGATTAAAACATAAAGAAGCATGAAATAACAGCAAGGTAGCATAAATCCCCAAATAAGAGTGTATCCAAAGCCATAGCCCAAGGAAAGAAGATCCAAGCAATACATCTACTCTCTTCAAGCTGGAAATGGTCCAAACTAAACTGAAATATTCCCTCCCTGCGGACCTAGGGGTTAACAGAAGAAAAGAAGACGAAAGAAAATGGGTCAGACATGAGTTTGGTAAGTCCAGTGATTCTTTAGCATGTAAACAGGAAAAAGGATTATGATACGAATAAACTGAATCTAGGACAGCACCCTAGAAATAAGATAATAAGACTGAATATGCTATCGCACTCATTACTATTTCTCTACACCCACTTACAAGTGTTTCAAATAGCACCATGTGTTAAAGATAAATGATCCCCTCTATTGATCGGCTCCTACTCGTATACATTTACCACTTGTGTCATTCGGCCCCGCTTGATTGTAGATACCTGTGTTGGTCCCACCATGGGGTGTATCAAATCCTATGGTGGAAACTAGACACAATTCAAGATGCACAGTGTATAACTACTGATGCCCAGTGCCTGCTTTTTCCACTCCGGAGTACGTGCACGCCCGCACTACGTCGGAACCTACACTGACGCACCACCTGCCGTTGTTTTGACCGCTTATAATCAGCCCAGTAATCGTGCCCCACCCAGCCTAGTTCAGGGTACCATAATACATCTATGTGGGTTACTGCTGAAATGGGTTCCCATTACTAGGGTTTCCTAATCAACATGTTAAAATGGTTAAGTGTTCTCAAATTAACCTAACCCCGCCCATCAATTTAGTTAACATGTTGTATTGGTTAAGTGTGGCCTTAATTAACTTAAACCTGCCATTCGTGTCTTAGCTTTAATTCATTCATTAAAGTACCAACCACTCACATTAGATATTTATTGTTGCGGTTGCTGGATGTGTCAGTCGGTTCCGAGCAGTCTTACACCGCAACTCAATCTAACCTCGGGTTCTTTTGGCCTTGATGCACTAACCTCTCACATTAGATCTATATTGTTACGGTTGTTGGATGTGCTGGGCGGTTCCGGGAAGTCCTACATCGTAACTCAATCTAACCTCGGGTTAGGCATATTCATCTTTCACTTAATTTACATATTTACCTTTCATATTTATATGTAAATTATCCACAATTATTGCCATGCCATTCAAGTCATGCCTCATTTACCCACTAAATCATGTTCATAGATTTTAGGTATATAAATTATACCAATTTATGCCACAAATCACTTATATGATTATGGGCTAAACTATGCCAATAATTTGAAATTAAAGGTTTCTCCCCAACGTTGCCCCCATAATAAATTCGCAAAATTCACATAGAATGTCAGGCTCGCAACATAGCCTAACTCATATACAAAAGGGGAAAGAAAGGAGCATGTACCATTCATACAACATAAAATAATAACGATCTAAATAAGCATGTGTCATGTAAATTTGGCATAAAACAATGAACTTGTAGTTTTGGATCCAATTAACATGAATCTTAAGCATATGAAATTTTACAAATCCAACTAGGCATGTAAATGTAAACTTGTAATTTGGATCCAATTAATATGAATCTTAAGCATATAAATGGGGACTTACATAGAGTTACACAAATCCAATTATACATGTAGATATGAACTTGTATTTTGGATCCAATAATCATAGATCTAACATATGAGAATGTGGATCTAAACATATATATAACTTAGCCTAAAAGCTTGCATGTAACATAACATGAAAGAGTCGCCAAATTTACATAATACATGATCGGTTTAACATACATAATAAGTCCAATCAACCACAACAGTCTCATAGGCATATATGATAGAATCGTTACAAGAATAGACATGAATCAGCATCACCATTATCTTACAACTTAGGCACAACTCTAGTTTTCACTTTATTACGAATCATAACTTTTAGTTGTTCACATCTAAATAGTAACAGGACTTACAAACAAAAGAAAGTCTTGTTTTCTGGGATCTGTTTTCTGATATTGAAAAGCAATCCCTTGACGAAGACTATCAATTCTCTAAGTTAGTTTTGATTTGTAGCTTCTAACTTGCTTTCTAGTTTGAGAAGAAATGGTGGCTAGGCTATGACGATCATGGACAGCATGGTGGCTCCTTGGAATGAATTTGTGTGATTTAGGGTTGAGGACTAGGGTTGCTTTTCTAGAAGTTTAAACTTATGTGGCCGTTAGATCATCCAACGAGCGATCAAAACCGTCTAGACTAGATAGAGTTATCCAGAAATTGCCACCTATGCCCTAGTGACTCAGCAACAAGTTAGAAAAGACTCAGCAAAAGCTCAGAAAATCGTCACTGTTTGGATCTGGGCGAGGGGGTCGACCCCTATAGGGGGGTCGATACCCTAGTCGACACCCCTCTTGGGGGTTCGACACCTATGTCGACCCCCCCTGGGGGAGTCGACCCCTATGGGTGGGATTTTCCCCGCCCAGTTGAGCCACGTGATTTTCAAATTTTAAACTGTTTTCGTTTAATTAAATTATTTAATTATATTTTTCTGTTTAAACATGAAATCTTATGAACTCCATTACTTCTTCATACGGAGTCCGATTCACGCAAACTCAGACTCTATCTCAAGCAGAATTCCGAGACGAACGCAACGACGTTACCCGTTTCCCTTAATTCTCACTTTTATAATTAAGTATTCTTAAATTCATTACTTAATAAACATAGAAAATACAGGGTGTTACACCTGTTGTACTTTTGGTAACTGGACCAAAAGGTCGGTTAACATTTTCCCCCAAAGTATGTCCTATCTCGAAATGATGTGCTTTGAGTTGAGAAAATCATCTCTAGAAAATGGAAAGATCTCCAAGTTGTTGAATACTTGTTGCGATCGTTCCATTGAGCGTGTTAAGAATTCTGATTTATCGGTAGCTCTTTTGGACATATAATTCCTAGATTCTCGGTATATTAAACGTTAATCATCGACTCCCGTTTACCTTGTAACATAAACGAGTCATTATCGACATAGTGTCACATGTATGCTCACGCGTTTTCACATGATTTTGCATGTTGCGACTGGAATTTGCAAATAAAGTGTGAATGGTGAGTGTATTGCTGGTTTACAACTACATGGGTTGGATTCCGAAAAACGATATCGAGTTGTAGGTTCGAACTTGCGAGCATACTACAGGCTAGCAAGTCGAATCGGGGTCGATTGTCGTGGCATCGAAAACTCGTGCACGTGGCCGTATTTGGAATCACGAGTCGAGATTTTCTCAGAGTTTGTAAACTACATCAACGTTCGTTCAATGTTTCTATGAACATGTATGTTTGTACGTGCAAATATGCATATGTAGGCTTTCGAATTATACATATACATGTGTATTCAAATATACGTGTATGTATATGGTCATTCAAATTTATTGAAAACATGAGCATACTAATATATATATATATATATGCATATATCCATATATTTTTATTCTGTTTAATTTTTTAAGGAAGAAACTCTGCTTCCCCGTAGGGATGCGAAATGCACCAACTGGCCAAGGCCCGGTTCCCTACGTCCTCTATATAAGCCGAGCTCCCATCCTTTATCTCACTTTTTTGTTGCCTATGTTTTTTGCATCCAAACACCAACACCCCCTTTTTTTAGAACTAGGATCCGAGCCAAACGAGTAAGTGGGTTTTGAATCCCTCTGAAGGCTGATGTAGATTCAAGATGTGCCCCAAAGGCGTTGGATCTGAGATCGAGATTTAGGGTGTAAAAGGGATCAATTTCGAATAAATGATGGTGGAGAACAAAGTGGTATGGAGGAGAAGGAGTTAGGAGGGGTGAGAGGCGTATCGCCTTCCTAAGAGATAGGCCTACGCATTGAAACGATGCATTATCTCGCATCCCCAACAAGCGGTTTCTCGCATCCGGTGGATGAGGTTTCTTGCATCAGGAGGATGCGAGATTTTGAACCCATTGAATGTGAGATGTTGCATTTGTTAGATGCGATATTGGTCCTGACTCGGCTTGATGCAATGTGAGCCCCTTGGGGGTGTGATGGACGCGGTTTTTCCATGCCTTGTGGATGCGATTTTTTGCTTCCCGTGTACTTAGGAAATTTTGAATGTTTTGAGCGCATTTGTCACTCCCGATGAGGAGTTCTAACCCCAAGCGCCTTCGCTGTTGGACTTGCATTGTTTTCGCTATGTTTCGTAACCGAACAGGACTTACGTTTTGCACATTGGATTTACAGCGTAACTCAGACTATGGAAAAGAAATCGTACTATCGAAACTTTAGATTCATTTCCGTGATCCAATACTATGTGGTCACGACTCGATGCGAGTTCAACGATATATGTCGATGACGATGATGGTTACATAAAGAATTAGTGATCGTCGTCGTGTCTCGAATTGATTTATTACAATCGTATCAGCATCACACTTCATAGCACATACATATTAGTTTACACCAACACTAGGGGTACAGGTTTTCAATATGATGTAAAATGAAACTATATTAAAAGTATAGTAGCAATGAAGACAAGGTCTAAGAAACACCAGACTTTGGAAGCTGAAGCTTCATAGCACTCGCCAACCCAATCCAGTTCAACTAGCAAAACTAGTTCAAGGGACAGAAAGCTTGAGATTTCTTCAGAGTCCACCCCTTCTGCACTCATAGGTTCGCTGAAGGCCCCCGACTAAGGTTTGCACTCAAAAGATCCACAACAACTAGCCGAGCACACGACTAAACTATCGGTGCTGGAAGGGATGGTTGCAACTAAGGGTAACCCCGAGGAAGAGGAACATGTAGATATCGAAGAGGGAGACGCTATTGAGACTTCGAATATGATGGTGGATGCAATCATAGTTGGCGACTAGCCAGATTCGGGGCCTTTGAGTTTGGATGAAGGTGCATTGAGGCACATTTGTACAAGATTCATCATACCTTGGACTGACATTCGCACTCCGCAAAAGGAGGATAGGGCGCATGCCCCTCCAGAAGGGTACGCTGCTTGGAACATGCATATGTGAATTTCTGGATTTGTGCCTCCGTCTTGTGGATTCTTCCGAGATAGGTGCATTACTTTCGCTTAGCGCCAATGCAGCTTTATCTAAATGGGTATGCCTTCCTCCTCGGCACCGACCGTTTATTCAAAGAGTACCTGCACATAGAACCCACCATAGAGGACATCCGGTCGTTGTTATAAATTAAGAGGAGAGTCAGCAACGCGCCTTCCCTATACTACCTGGAGGCAATACAAAACGCACAATACATCAAAGGGTCGTGGTGCAGACTCAGCATGTTTAAGCATAAATGGTTCTTCGTTCATTGTCCCCCAGGATTTTCGAGGCGCTGGCTAGAAGGAAGTAAGTAACCTTGCTTGCTTTGAGTTTGAAGTGAGTTGATTCATGGGCTTTGAGTTAACCTTGAACTTCTATAATAGGGATTCCTACGACACCTTAGTGCGCAGCGTACTAGGGTCATATCGAGCAATTGAAAGCCATTCCCATCGCAGCATGGTCTACAAAGAATATTCTGGACGAGGAGGCTCTTCACCGGACGGGCTTACTTCCCGCCAAACGTACAATATTCAGACCAGCGGCTGTCAGGAAGGGGTAGGCGGAGTTTGAAGGAGAAGGGAGTTCTCCGGCTGCAAAAGGAAAGCACCCCTTATTGTGCCTAAGCGATCGAAGGCCGCGAAGACATAGGAAAGAACCACTGTGGGTAGTGCCGGTGATGAGGAGATAGTGACTTGGAAATAGGTTATACCGCTTACCCTTGTCCTGTCTATGACTGTTGAGACGGGGATGAAAGTGTCAGCCAGGCCGATTTCCCCAGTTACCACATTTGAGACCACCGGGTAGCTGGAGAGAGCGGACTAGTTTAAGGACTTGAATAAGGTCCCACTAGATGTCCCTTTGTCATGGCCTAACGACACAAGCTCTGGAAGTCTAACGCTTACTGTGAGGGAGATAACTCCTCTGAGCAGGTCTCAATCTGGTCTATGGAGAGTGCACTTAGGACACACACTCATAAGCACTGCATAATCACATTATTGGTTTGTGTGTACAAGGTGCTTGAGTATAATTTTGAATCTGTCCTATGTAGATGACATGGTTCGAGATAGCAACAGCGGAAGACATCGAGGTTATGGGCCTAGAAGTCAGCGGCCACAAAAGATCTCGACAATAAGTGCTTTTAAGAAGACAACTGATTTCTCACGATATTCTTCTCACTCCTGTGGCTACAACAAGTGATTATCGACAACCAAGACACTCGGAGTCCCCATTACCTATTTCTCGAACTTCAGGGACAAACTCAAGATTTGAGACCATGGGCACAAGGCAGCAAACTTCGACATTTCCCCTTCATGCTTCACCGGCGGTGCCTACTCACGAGTCCCCTAGCCAAGTTGCACTGCCGGTAGACTGTAGGCAATCGAAGACGGGCACAACAGCGGAAGGGCCGGAGGCTTCAAAGTGCACTCCCGAGGAGAGAAAGGCTATCGTGAAAGAAATATTTCCTAAGCATTATTTTTAGGAGTTGAAATGGACACTGGACATCAGTCCAATCCCCGCGAGGATCATGGCTTGGTGTGGAAAAGGGTGCAAGTGCCTATCGTCAATGCAAGGAATTCAAAAATACGTCGGGCATCTCTTGGAGATGATATGTTGCAAAAATGTGGAGATTAAGAATCTGAAGCAAACGATAAAAGATGAAAAGTTGAGTGTCTGGGAGCCAAACGAGGCACTAAGTGAGACAAGTCTTTTCAGTTGTATCTATTCCTGTGCGTATGAGCAACACATTTAGATATTAACTCTTTGTAGCCGAAACTAGTGAATTGAAGGAGACGAAGAGAGGATGGAGAGAGAGGCACAACATGTTGATGCAACTTTCAAGAATACCGGGGTCTCAGTGACGACTGACAATACAAAGCTTAAAAAAGAGAACTCAAAGATGGTGGAAGGGAATACCCACCTATTCAAAGAAAATGAATGAGGCACTAGCTCCAAATGGATAACGAGGCCTTAGCGAAGGAGAACCAAAGGCTGAAAGCTGAGAATGAGGATTCCCAATGGCTTATAAAGGAAAATGCCAAGCTAAAGAGATAGCCGGAGGAGGCCAAAAAAGACAGAGAGAAGGATGAGGCTACTACTAAGGAGGTGTTGACCCAGATGGATAGGATTTGGGCAGATCATTAGAAGGAGGTGGAGGAGCACATGAACGCGATTGAGGATGCTGGGGATCTGAGGGAGTTGGATCTGGAGTCATAAGTGTGAGGAACCATCAAAGTGCTTAAGTACTGCAAAATCTTGTGGGCTGACGATTACCCCCGGACATTGGCTAAGCTTGGGATAGGATGCTAGAGTTTGAGGCTAACCTACAAGAGGTGGAGGCAGTGGGTGAAATCGAGTTCATGTTCTCACACTTGAATGAGAAAGAACGCCTGGTGCTGTAGGAGCGAAGACAGCTGTTGAAGGTGGATGCCGAGAGGACAAGGGAAGCGGAGTACACTACTACAAAGAAAAAGATGGTGTCCACATATTATTTGGTTGTGACCCTGAGTTTATTGGAGGTAATTCTTCGCAATAGCAAGCTATGCCATTCGTCTGTGCAAGCAGCCCACATGTCCAAGCCCCCTCCAAAGCTGAATGTAATCCCAATCAACCGTGGATAGGACCTGGGCAATTCCCTCCACCTGCAGGTGGAATCATTGTGCCTACCGCAGCTGCGCCTCAACTATTGGTAGGTAAAGTCGTATTCTCACGAGTGCTTAGAAGTACAGTAACATGGAGGTGAAGTATATTAATTAACCCTTCTCTTCTCCCGTACAGGAGCCCCCGGAGCAGAAGTGACCATAGACTATGGGCCGACACATCCCGAAGCAAGAATGGAAGGTTTTTGGGGAGCACTCAGGGCGAAGGAGGTGGTGCGGAGTTCACACTCCCTAAGGTTGATTTAGCGTTTTTCAGCTCAATAGAAGGAGTAGATGGGCAGGAGTGACATGCTGAAGTGGAAATGATCGGGTAGGTCGAGGCGGGCAAGCATACAGTTGTTAGGGAATGCAAAATGGATTGTTAAGGCAAAACTAATACTAGAGGGAGGTGAACAGTGTTTTTAAAGAATTTAAGAAAATCTAAAACTTATATGATTTACTATATGAATGACACACCACAGAGATAATCACAGACACAGATTCAAACACAAACACAGAAATAAAATGCAGAAAAGGAAAGAACACACTGGATTTAATACTAGTTTGGATTACTCCTACGTACAGTCCCATGCAACGCTAGATTGCGCAGAGTTTTATTACTATATCAATATTCAAGTACAACACCCTTGATTTCACGGCCACTAGGTTACTACCGTTTCCATACCACCCTTGATTTCCCCGGCTATAAGGTTAAAACCATTTCCAAGACTATCCCAAATGATTACAATAGCCCTATAACACTTCAATAACACTTTGATTCAAAGAGTAACGAGTAGAGGTGAGAAGAGAAAAAGTTTTACATACTTAGAATTGAAATCGGCAGAGTACAAATGGCTGTGGCGAACCCTCTCGCCTGTTCGATTCAACTGGAAAGAATGGATCTTGACTCGTCTATATAATTCAAATCCTTTCCTCATCCTCCATTTCAGACCTAATGCTAGACCCTCACCTATTTGGAAAGGAATTTTATCCACACTAGCGAGAGTAAAAAATCTTTTTCATGTTAAAATTGGTAATGGTGAATCCTGCCTTTTTTGGATGGATTTTTGGAATGATCAAATCCCCTTCTCCACCCGTTTTCCTAACCTTGCATCAGTCAACCAACTTAGCCTGCTTACTGTGGCATCGGCCCACGAGCTTGGCCCAATGGGCCTCTTCCCTCCAACTTAGAATGGCCTTGAATCCTTTTTTGAACTTAATTCAATTGGTCACATCCTCAACACAACTCACTTTTCATCTGAACTAGACTCATTTTTTTATGTTTTAGGCCCATCCAACTCTTACATTGTTGCATCTTGTTATAAGTTTCTGATTCATCCTGGCAGAAGCTTCCCTTTCTCCCGCATTTGGAAATGTAACCTTCCTCCTCACTTAATTTTTTTTCCAACGGCTCCTTATACACAATCGCATCAACACAAGAGTCAGACTCCATCGCTTTAACAACAACATCGATCCCATTTGTGCTCTCTATAACCTTAGTAATGAATCCCTTTCACACCTTTTCTTTGAATGTGACTTCTCCTACGCAGTGTGGGCTGCAATCAGTTCCTTCATCCTCGGCTACATCCCCTCCATCAATTCTTTTTTCGATTATTGGCAGCATAACCCCCCGGCCCCCTTCTGGATTCCCTTGTGACTTTCTTCTCATGGAGTATTTGGTTAGAGCGTAATGCAATCATCTTTGGCAGACTCCCGAAACTTCTTATGGGTACCTGTTATCAAATCCTGCACCTCTTCGACTTATGGACAGGATTTGCGAGACGTGCTCGCTTCAGGCTTGCCCTTCCTATGCCAGAATCTCCTGGATCGTAAGAAAGCAGCACGCTCCTCCCTCGTTGAATCAGTAATGGCTAGCTTATTTTGCTTATGTTTTATTTTGGTTGTGTTATTATCTATGATATGTTTACTCCCTTTTGATGTTCATATTTTGCTCTCTGGTTGTACTATGCTATTAACCTACTGGGTCTAGACTTTTATTGCCACTGGTTGGGCCTGTCAACCAGCTTATTTTATTATGTAGTATATCTATGCGTAATTGGCTGTGTAGCTTCACGCTACACACCCGTCTTCCTCCAAAAAAAGAAAATATGAAATAATAATGGAGGAATGAAAAGGGATGAAAATGGAGAAGAAGAATGGTTAAAAAATTCGAAATCAACCCCTATTTATAAGATTTGAAAGGTTGCAACACTTCTGGACCGTTACAAATGGTGAAAAGACACTTCCTTTCAAAATTGAAAATATGACGGTTATATGTCGACGTGGCCACATATCTATGTCGACATATGTCTTAAAAATTTGAATTTTGAGTATATTTAAAGTGCTTTACTATATATATAATTCTGGAGATTCTCGAAATAAAACATAGTGATATAAATAAGTATTATAAAGTAGAAAATCATATAAAATAATAAATATAAATTATATGAATATATTTATAAAATTATAAAGTTCAAAACTATATAAATATAAAGATATAAAAGTATATAACTATATATATAAATATATAAACTTATAATCTTTAAAACTCAAGTTTAAAATCAAAAGTAAAATAGAAAAACTTAATTAAAATTTGAATAGAATTTGAAATTTGAAAATCAGAATTTGGGAAACAGAATTTGAATTTGAACCTGGAGTGCTATTCAGAGTCTTACATAACTAGACCATATTACTATATTTATCTTGAATCTTGATTTCTTGATTACTCATGAGTCTTGAATCTTCTCTGAATTCTGAATTTCTTGAATCTCTAAAACTCTAAAAACTGTACAGTCTTCAGTATTAATTCCCATATACAAATCCTGCATATATGTATATATATATATACCTATTTTTTATAGAGATATTAATATATATTTTATAATCGATTAATATTGAAATAAGGTTGTTGTCATCAAAACTTTATTCTCCAACAATCTCCCCCTTTTTAATGATGACATCCTTAGTTTATAAAATATTCATACTTGTTTATACCTGTTGATGTTGATCGTTCTAATACTTCACCTGTCAATATGTATCCTATATAGTCTACCTAAACTAAGTCTATATTTTATAATTTCTCCCCCTTTGGCATTATCAAAAAAAAACTCTAAAAATACTCCACCTAAATCCTATATCTATCTATACTATATTATTCTATTCTACGATATATTTGTGTATAACTTGTGATTAAAATACTTAATGTATATGAATCCCCATAAATTCGTGCCTATATAACAAACTAATGGAATACTTATGAGAGATGAAGCAAGCATTATATTAAACATCATTTTTAAGTACAAGCGATATACATGAAAGCAAATTACAAGTAGTACATTGAATAAACAAAATGAAACGAAAAGAAACCTAAATTCTATTTGTTCTTGACGATAGGAGACTTATGGGTTGGACAATTTGGGTAATGAAGACAAAAAATCTCCATTTTGTTCAATTATATTTCCATGTTGATTGAACAAGACTTCACCCATGCATATAACTTGGTCATCTTCGTCCGTGACTTCTTGTTGTATCTCCTCAGGTTCCTCTTCTTCCATCATTTCTTCCTCCTCCTCTTCTGGTTCCTCTTCTTCTTCCATTGCTTGATTATCATCTTCGATGATGATTGGATTCGCTTGATAATCCATTACAATTTTATGACGGCTCTGTATCCTCTTTCCTTGTTTAACTTGCTCTTGACTTGTTCAAATTTGGAGCACTTGAATTTCAGCAAGAATGCGAAGAGCATATTCCATTTTTTTTCTTGCAATTTGATAACTCGAGAGAGGGTAGAACGTTGGAAAGGACCTTCGGATGGTCCAACGGATGATTCATGATTAACTTGGTTGTTATAAATGTTGGAAGCCATTATTTATTTTGGTTTTGATTTTTTACAGAAGTGAAATAACAGAATGAAGAAGAAAATTTGAAGTGGAGAGTTTAATTGGTTATTGTAACTAACTTTTGATGGGAATTAATTTTTGAAATCTAGCAGTTATATGTCGACATAGTGACATATGTATGTCAACATACTTATGTTTTTTTATTTTATTTTTCTGATTTTTAATGTTATTCTTGTATATATATTAATATATTTAATTATTCTAATTCACTTAGTAAACAAATATCTAATTCTCTACTAAATTTAGTAAATATTGCTTCATTTAATGATTTTGTTAATTTATCTGTTATTTGTTTATTTGTTTCTATAAATTCGAGTGAAATTTTCTCTTTACTTACGTTATCTCTTAGAAAATGATGTCGTATACCAATATGTTTAGTTCTTGAGTGATGAGTTAGATTTTTAGATATATTTATAACACTCGTATTATCGTAGTATATTGGTGATTTATTTATTGTTAATCCAAAATCATTTAGAGTTTGTTGCATATATATTACTTGTGAACAAGCTAAAGCAACAAAGATATATTTTGCTTTAGTTGTTGACAAAGATATAGTATTTTGCTTTTTACTAAACCACGGGACTAGTGAATTTCCTATGAAATGACATGTTCCACTAGTACTTTTGCGATCGACCTTACATCCTGCATAATCAGCATCACAATAAGAAATTAAATCAAATGAATCATCCTTAAGATAAAATAATCCAAAGTTTGATGTATGTTTTACATATCTTAGAATACGTTTTACATATTTTAAATGTGTATCCTTAGATTGCGATTGGTATCTTACACAGAGACATATACTATGATTTATATCTAGTCTACTAGCGGTTATATATAATAGTGATCCTATCATTCCTCTATATAATTTTTTATCAACGTCTTTTGAAGTATCATCTTTACTTATGGCTGTATTATTTTCCATTGGTGTTGTTCTTCCATTGGTTCTTGTTAAATTATATTTATTAATTAAATCTCTTGCGTATTTTTCTTGATTAATAAATATTCCATTCTTTAATTGACAAATTTGTAAGCCTAAGAAGAATGTTAGTTCTCCCATGTGAGCCATCTCAAATTCTTGGGTCATAATATATGAAAATTCTTTATTTATCTTATTGTTTCTTGATCCAAAAATTATATCATCAACATGTATATGTACTAATTGTATATCTTTATTATTCCTTTTAATAAACAAGGTGTTATCTAGTTTTCCTATTTCAAAATTGGATTGTAATAAGTATTTTTTTAGTCTATCATACCAAGCCTTAGGTGCCTATTTTAATCCATATAACTCTTTCTTTAACTTGCATACGTGATTTGGTAATTTTTCTTCTTCAAAAAGAGGTGGTTGTTCTGCATATACATTTTCTTTAACAAATCCGTTTAGAAAAGAACTTCTAACATCCATTTGATATGATTTGAAATTATTATGGGTTGCAAAGGCTAGTAATATCCTTACTGCTTCTAATCTAACTACTGTGGAAAAAGTTTCATCGTAGTCTATTCCTTCTTCTTGAATATAACCTTACTCTACTAATCGTGCCTTATTTCTTACGACCTCACTTTGTTTATTCATTTTATTTTTATAAACCCATTTAGTTCCTATTATAGTTTTATCCTCTGGTGTAGGAACAAGTTCCCATACATCATTCCTAGTACACCGATTCAATTCTTCTTGCATGGCAAGGATCCATGAACCATCGGAAGATGCTTCATTTGGATTCTTAGGTTTAATAGTTGAAATAAATGTAGAATTACTCATATTATTTAATTGATTACGAGTCCTAATGACGGATTCAATATCTCCTAAGCTATTTTCTATAGGGTGGTCTCTTAGTAATCTAATTCGTTTATTTGTTTGACAATCTTCATGATTTGTTTCATTGACTTCATTTTCACATTCATCTTCTTTGTGTTGTGTTATACATTTATAATTTTCGTCAAAGGATACATTTAAGGTTTCTTCTATTGTACTGGTTCTTGAATTAAAAACTCTATATGCCATACTTCTTTCTGAATATCCAATAAATATTCTTTTATCGGATTTCGAGTCAAATTTATCTAAATTTTCTTTAGTATTAAGTATAAAACATTTACTTCCAAATATTTTGAAATATGATACTTTTGGTTTCTTATTATACAAATTCTCATATAGTGTTTTATGAGTTAAGGGCCTAATTGAAATTCTATTTAAAATATAATAAGCTGTTGCAACTGCCTCAGCCCAAAAATTTCTTGGTAAATTACTATCAAATAACATAGTTCTTGCACACTCTTGTATCGTCCTATCTTTATGTTCAACTACTCCATTTTGTTGAGGGGTTCTAGGGACAGAAAAATTATGGGTTATTCCCTTTTTATTACAAAAATTTTCAAAATTTTCATTTTCAAATTCTCCTCCGTGGTCACTACGTATTGTTTTGATTTTTAGGGATAATAAGTTTTGAATTCTTTTAGAAAAAGTTTTAAATTGATCAAAAGCATCACTTTCATTTTTATGAAACAAAGTCCAAGTAAATCTAGAAAAATCATCGACTATTACTTAAACATATCTATTACGATTTATCGATTGGGTTTGAGATGGACTAAATAAATCCATATGAATTAACTCTAATGGTTTCGAGGTTGTAATTTCCTCTTTTGATTTAAATGAACTTCTTTTTTATTTTCCAAACTGAAAAGCATCGCGTTGGTTATTAACTTTAAATTTCATTTAGGGTATTCCCTAATTGAATCAAATTTAGAAATTCTAGAGATATGTTTGAAATTTATATGACCGAATCTCTTATGCCAGATCTAAGGGTCACTTGTATTAGCCATAATACCTAGATTATCGTTGGAGATTTTCATACTCAATATATAGATATTTTTCTTTCTATCTCCTTCGAATATTACTTTTGAATTCCTTTCTTCTATAAAGCATTTATCCTTTTCAAAGTTTATTTTATAACCCTTATCGCAAAGTTGACTTATACTTAGTAGGTTGTGTTTTAGATTCCTAACTAATAAAACATCAGAAATAATAGGAGTTTTAGAATTTGTTTGCCACAATTTCCACCATTTATTTGCCAGAATTTGAATTTCAGCAGCCATGTAACACACTATTTCAGAAATTGAGTTCTCTACAGCCACGATTTCGGAATTTGAATTTTCAACAACCACTTCATCCGTCTTTTCAATTTTTGAATTTTGAAAAGCCGTATAACACATCTTTTCCTGTATAGGATAACATTTCAGTAGATCACTTGAATTATCAACATAATTAAATGCAGACTCTTTCAACATTGATACAATGCATGAATTAACACTAGTGTTAACAATTATTTAAAATTTTGCCATTTTAAAATTTTCACTAATCAAATTATGAATTTTTTGAAAGACCTTACTCTGATACCAATTGTTAGGGAATGAGGAATGGATCGTTAAGGCAAACTAACACTAGAGGGTGTGAATAGTGTTTTTTAAGGAATTTAAGAAAATCTAAAACTTATACGATTTAATATATGAATTACACATCATAGAGATAATCACAAACACAGATTCAAACACAAATACAAAAATAAAATGTAGAAAAGGAAATAACAGACCGGATATTATACAGCTTCGGATTATTCCTACCTCCAGTCCCATGCAACGCTGGATTGCGTAGAGTTTTATTACTATATCAATATCCAAATACAACACCCTTGATTTCATGGCCACAAGGTTACCACCGTTTCCACACCACCATTGATTTCCCCGGCTACAAGGTTAACACTGTTTCCTTCCTTGTTTTCACGGCTACAAGGAACATACTGTTTCCAAGACTATCCCAAAACAATCTCAAATGATAACAAAAACCCTATAACTCTTCAGTAACACTTTGATATAGAGTAACGAGTAGAGAGTGGGAAGAGATGAAGTTTTATATAAATAGAATTGAAATCGGCAGAGTATAAGTGTTAATAATGGAGGAATGAAAAGGGATGAAGATGGAGGAGAAGAATGGTTAAAAAATTCAAAATCAACCCCTATTTATAAGATTTGAAAGGTGCAACGCTTCTAGAACGTTACAAATGGTGAAAAGACACTTCATTTCAAAATTGAAAATATGACGGTTATATGTCGACATGGACACATATGTATGTCGACATATGTCTTTAGAATTTTAATTTTGAGTATTTTTAAAGTGTTTTACTATATACATAATTCTGGAAATTCTTGAAATAAATCATAGTGATATAAATAAGTATTATAAAGTAGAAAATCATATGAAATCATAAATATAAATTATACAAACATATTTATAAAATTATAAAGTTCAAAACTATATAAATATAAAGATATAAAAGTATATAACTATATATATGCATATATGAACTTATAATCTTTAAAACTCAAGTTTAAAATCAAAAGTAAAATAGAAAAACTTAATTAAAATTTGAATCGAATTTGAAAATAGAATTTGAAAATCAGAATTTGGGAAATAGAATTTGAATCTGAATTTGAATTTGAACCTGGAGTGCTATTCAGAGTCTTACATAAACTGGACTCTATTACTATACTTATCTTGAACTCTTGAACCCTTGAATTCTTGATTACTAATGATTCTTGAATCTTCTCTGAATTTTGAATCTCTTGAATTTAAAAAACTCTAAAAACTATATGGTCTTCAGTATTAATTCATGTATACAAATCCTGCATATATGTATATATATATTCTAGATAGAAATGATTGTATATATGTTATATTCAAATAATATTGAAATAAGGTTTTTGTCATCAAAACTCTATTCTCCAACAAAAATGTGTTGGCTAGTCGAGACACAAAGCTCTCAATTGCATGCCAAGTCTGAGGAGGTAGAGGAGAAGAGGATGGCGGACGAGCTGACCCGACAAATAGCACTGATAGAGGCCAAAAAGAAGGCTGAACAGGAGGCTGCGGCTAAGGTGGCAGAGGATTTGAAGAAGGCAGCTGATGTTGAGGCTGCTAAGAAGAGGGCAGATGAGACCTGGAAGAAGCTACAGGAAGCTGAGGCCAAAAATCTTATGGTTGGCAAGGCAGTGCAGTAGAAGTCAGCCATGAAGGCCTGGCATAAAATAGATTGGGTAAACCGGCAATACTGTGCTCTCCAGCGAGGCCACTTCCAAGCCTCTGAATTCGATCCAGCATGGAGACAAGGAAATCATAGAGATTATGAATGGAAATAATGATGAGGAAGATGCTTTGTTGGCATCCCTCAGATTATCTTCTCCGGTCAAAGGGAGGAATGGAAAAGGTGGAGAAGCTCCAGGAAAAAGAAGAGGACGGGTGATGACCCATTGAGTGGTGACTCGAGTAAGAAGAAGAAACAGAAAGAGAAGGAGACAGAGGAGGATATGGAAGAGGGCGAACTGCCTAAGTAATCTTTATAGATGTCTTTTGGTTATGTAGGTCGATAGTACACGTGAGTACGACCCTCACTTTTGGAGACATGGTGTGGCTTTCATGTACACTTTGTCGTTAGAGTGAAAGATATATAGATGTAGTTTGCTTTTGGTTGTGAATGAAAGTGCTAGTTAACTTTTCTTATATCACAATTTGTTTTTATTGTGCAAATGTTCATCTATGTTTTCCAGTTTCTGTACTTGCACAAACATACTTGTCATTACACTTAAGCAAACGCCATATACGACTTCACTCTTGATATTCCCATGTCATGCGAAGTTTGTATGTGTTGACTCCTCTCTCGGTATTTCCCATGGTCGGGATTTTTCAAGTCGTGAGGAGTTCGGGTTTGGTATCTTCTCTTTCGGGACCTCCTCGAGGTCGCTAGTCCTAAGTCATGAGAAGGCATAAATGTTGTTGATTCGTCCTTTAGACTCTCTCGTCGTTTCATTAGGGTTAGAGTTAGAGGGTGTTGTTGATTCACAATTGTTGCCCGGATCGGGACCCTTTAGGTCGGATGGAACCAAACGAGTGGTTGATGTCACACTTGTTCGGCCGATGGGCTGCTCCTAAGTCTAGAGACTTAGAAATGAGGTTAGACATTCAGGAGAAGGAACTTCCCGAGTTGTTTATACTCGGCCTCGTCATTGGTTCGAGACTCGAGATAGAGTTATTTACACTAGCCTTGTTGTTGGTTCGAGACTCAAAGAAGAGTTATTTATACTTGGCCACTTCGTTGATTTGAGACTGGAGTCGCAGTTATTTATACTCGGTCGTTGATTTGAGACTCGAGTCGGAGCTATTTATACTTGGCCTCGTCGTTGATTCGAGACTCGAGTCAGGGGACAAGTTCCCAACTTCGAGGTGTCGATCCAGTGTTGTGTGTTCGTATATGCAAGTCAGTTGTAATAGTTGCTCAAACATACTATGTAGAAAGTAAACGCACCAAGAACATAAACATCTGAAACTATCTTTACTGATAACTTTGGTAGCTATAGATTTTACTTTACAATGCCTTGAATTTGAGGAAAGCAAAACATTGTTGGAAAGTAGTAAATATGTACACTAAGCTATGTGAAGTAGCGGCGGAGACTTCACTATTACAAGCCCTTGGGAGTTCGGTGCCATTAATGGTCATTGGCTTAAGGTTCCATCTCCAAACCTCCTTCGTATAATGTACAGACCTTCCCAATAAGGATTGAAACCATTCTATGTGAGAAAGATCTATTTTAGGATGAGGTTGCCGATGTCGAAGTTCTTTGGGTGGACTATGGAGTTAAAGTATCCGATAACTCGTTATCGTTGAGCGGCGTCTCCGAGTTCAGCTTTGTCTCTTTTCTCTTCGTGTAAGTCAAGTGACTCCAAGAAAATATCTCAGTTGGTATTTGGATCGTAGCAAGTAAATCAATAAGATTGGAGTTTAAGCTCAATTGGAATGCCGGCTTTGGATCCAAAGGCGAGAGCGAAAGAAGTATGGCCAGTCGTTGACTTATGGATTGTCGGGCAGGCCTAAAGGACCAGAGGGAGCTCATCTACCCATAAGCCTCTAGCTTTTTTCAGATGCTTCTTGATGATGGATTTAATCAATTTTTCGACCGCCTCAACTTGCCTAAATGCTTGAGGATGAGTTACTTTCGACAATCTCTTCTCCATATTGTGTCTTCGGCAGAAGGTCTTGAACTCGGTGCTCTCGAATTAGGTCCCATTATTGGGGATGATAGCTTAGGGGACTCCGTATTGGGTGATGATGTTGTGGATGACAAAGTTAATCACCTTCTTAGTTGTAATTCTAGTGAGAGCCTCAGCTTCGTCCTATTTGGTGAAGTAATCAACCACGACGATATCATATCGTGCACCGCCTCTGGAAATTGGAAGAGTTTTGATGATATCTATTTCCCACATAGCGAATGGCCAAGGACTGACCATTTGTGTTAGCTTGGTAGGCTAGGGATTTGGGAATCTTGGAAAACCTCTGGCATTTGTTGCACTTGCGAGAATAGTCCGTGGCATCTTGATCGAGCATGGTGAAAAGTCGATGTGTACGACTTAAAAGGATCTTATATGGATATTGCGGAAATATATGTGATATGCTAACTAATGCAATAGTTACACAGGTAAAACCAAAGTTATAGAGATATATCACAATCAAAGTAAATGTGATAAATAAAGTAAAGTGACACCAGGAATTTTTATACTGGTTCAGACTTCCCGCCCTATGTCCAGTCCCGAAGCTCCTCTTCGAAATTCACTAACAACGCCCTCTCTTAACCCGAAGGAATAGGTCAGTACACCCGAGCCCCAAAAAGGATCCTCTCTCCTAATCAACTACACAGGTCTTCAACAATTACAAGTATTTGACTTCTGATATGTGTTCTTGAATCAACACGGATAGCCAATAGTTTAAGTACAACCTTCCTATAATCTGATCCTCGAGTATATGATTTGAATGCGAAGATTTAAGGAAGAAGATTGCTTGTTGAATCAAATGATATTAAATTGATTCAAAGATTCAACAAGTATTTGAATTGGATAGCTTTTAGTTGCAAAGAATGTAAATGGAGAGAATAAAATGATGATCAGAAAATCTGTAGAATTCAGTTAAATTAGGTGATTGTAAAACATGATTAAACTTGTTTATATAATGGTATAAGAGTAGCAATCCTTCACGAATAGTTCCTATAAAAAGTTATGTCCATTTCCTTTGATTAATGAAGAGGAATCTCTTCATGAATTATGGTGACTATTTACAAAATAGTTTCTAGGTCGAATCAGTCGACTGGTTAAAAATCATCAGTTGGAATTAAATCATATAAATAATTTTTTTAAGCAAAACTAGCCATTATATGCAAAAACAGCCTGACCAGTCGACTGGTCCATTTCCTACCAGTCGACAAGTAGGGCAGTTTTTGCATATATCTGGATTTTATGAAGGTTTATAAATATATATATAACTTTGATTAGCACATTCGTGTATACTTGAGGATAGATTTTAACATAATTCTAACATGACTCAGTGTATATACATAAATTCTTATCTTTATGATTCAATTCTCATAGTAGCTTCATTCGTTGACATCGATTAAAATTTTGTTATTCAACATTCTCCCCCTTTTTAATTGATGACAACACTTTTGAGTTTCTCCCCCTAAATGTATAGCTCCCCCTGAATTTCTGTACAAATTTGTTAGTTTATAATCTTACTGTTTGATTCCTGCATTCACAAGTTAGCACAATTTTCCAATAGTATGGAAAATATAAGAGTATAATAGCATGGAAACATAAAAATGGTATATAACATAGATAGCATGAGAGATATTTCTCCCCCTTTATCATCTATTAAAAAGAGATTAGGACATTACAAGCACATGATAATCGTATAACTTTTTAGAGATCTCTGGATGATACAGTTCCTAACTCTCGTCGGAGTTTAATGAATGAATTCTCTAAAAGGGGTTTTGTAAAGATATCATCAATTTGATTTTCCGAGTTAACAAATTCTAAATTAATTGTTTGTTTTTCAATATTATCTCTCAAGAAGTGATGTCTGATATCAATGTGTTTAGTTCTGGAATGGTTTACCGAATGTTAGATAAATTTATTGCGCTTGTATTGTCACAATAGATTATGGAATTTGATAAATTTACATTGAAATCTTTTAGTGTTTTCTGCATATATAATACCTAAGCATAAGCTAGTGTAGCGGATATGTATTCAGCTTCGCATGTTGATAATGAAACACAATTTTGTTTCTTGCTAAACCAAGATATAAGTGATTTACCAATAAAGTGACATGTTCCATTTGTACTCTTACGATCCATTCGTGATCCTCCAAAATCAGCATCGCTATATGAAACTAATTCAATGGGATAGTCTTTTGGATAAAAGAGTCCAAAATCTTTGGTACTACTTAGATATCGTAATATTCGTTTAACCGCTCTTAAATGTGACTCGTTTGGATTAGCTTGAAATCAAACATATAAGCAAACACTCATCATAATATCTGGTCTACTTGCAGTTAAATACAGAAGTGAACCTATCATGTTTCGATATAACTTTTGATCGACATTTTTACCATTTTCATCTTTATCTTAAATGTGTCGATGTACTCATTGGTGTAGGTTTACTTGACATGTTTTCCATTCCAAAATGTTTTATTAAATTAGTACAATATTTTTCTTGATTAATGAAAATTCCATCTGGAAATTGCTTAATTTGTAATCCCAAAAAGTAAGAAAGTTCTCCCATATGTGACATTTCAAATTCATTGGTCATTATTTATGAAAATTCTTGACATAATTGATCATTTATTGATCCAAAGATAATGCCATCTACATATATTTAAACTATTAGAATATCTTTATGGTCTTTCTTGATAAATAGTGTTTGATCAACCTTTCCAATTTGAAATCCTGAATCTAACAGGTAAGTTTTGGGACGTTCATACCAACCATGAGGTGCTTGTTTCAAACCATATAATGCCTTTTTCAGTTTATAAACATGATCAGGATATTTTTCATGAGCGAACAGTGGAGGTTATTCAACATATACTCGTTCTTCAATGTAACCATTTAAGAAAGCGCTTTCAACGTCCATTTGATATAATTTGAAGTTATGATGATAAGCGTATGCTAATAATATTCGAATTGCTTCTAGTCGTGCAACTGGAGCAAAGGTTCTTCATAATCTATGCCTTCTTCTTGATTGTAACCTTGTGCAACAAGTCTAGCTTTATTTCTAGTGATATTTCCCAATTCATTTGCTTTATTTTTGTAAACCCATTTTGTTCCAATAACAGTTCGAACATTTGGTCTTGGAACTAATTCCCAGACTTCATTACATTCAAACTGGTTTAATTCTTCTTATATGGCAATTGTCCAATTTTCATCTGTAAATGTTCTTTAGGATTTTTGGGCTCGATTTTTGACAAGAAGGCTACGTTACTTACCAAATTAAGTTGACTTCTTATTCTAACGTTTGAAGTTATTTCTCCAATAATATTTTGCAATGGATGATCTCGTAATATTCGCGGTGGAGATCTGACTTCATTGATAAGAATATTTTGGTTATTGATATTATCTTGTGTTTCTGTAGTATTATTCTCTATGTTGTTATGAATAATGTTTCATCTTCTCTATATATAATTAGATCATCATCGTGAGAAGAGTTATTTGTTATAGTTTCTGTTTTTAAGGAATTTTGAATAAAAATTTTGTCAAATGAAACGTGAAGTGATTCTTCTATTTTACTAGTTCTTTTATTGAAAATATGATAAGCTTTGCTATGCTCAGAATATCCCAAGAATATTCCTTCGTCAGATTTTGAATCAAATTTTCCAAGCTGGTCTTTTGTATTTAAAATGAAATATTTTGATCCAAAAAATTTAAAATAAGATATGTTTGGTTTTCTACTAGTAAAAAAAGTCGTATGGAGTATTTTTAGTAAGAGGTCGAATGGAAACACAATTCAAAACATAACAAGCTGTTGTGACTGCTTCGGCCTAAAAATGTTTTGGTAGTGTACTTCCATTTAATAGTGTTCTCGCACATTCTTGTAAAGTTCTATTCTTAAGTTCTACAACTCCATTTTGTTGTGGAGTTCTTGGAAATGAAAAATTATGAAAGATTCCTTTCTTTTGACAAAACAAATCAAAATTTTCATTTTCAAATTCTCCTTCATGATCACTCCGTATATTCTTTATTTTTAAATCAGTTAAAATTTGAATTTGTTTGACGAAATTTTTAAAACTATCAATAGTATCGCTTTTATTCTTTAAAAACAAAGTCCAAGTGTATCTTGAAAAATCATCAACAATTACAAACACATATCTACTATAATTTATGGACTGCACTTGAGTTGGTTCGAATAAATCCATGTGAAGTAACTCAAGTGGTTGTAACGTTGATATTAAAGTGGATTTTAGTTCAAATTCACATTACAATAACGAAATTTAAACTAAAACTAACACGATTAGATGTATGATCTTATAAATCGACAAAATTAAGATCATACCTTTTAGGGTTTCTCGAGATATTACGGAACCAGATTGGAATTTAGTTGAACCGAATCCAAGCGTGACTGGAGAAGCCACCGCCTCTAAAGTGATCCACGGACGATTATCTCTTTGATTGTTATACGGATCAAAGAAAGAAAGGAGATGATTTGCGGTGCTAGCCGCCATTTCTGATTCTAGGGTTTTGAAGTTTGGTTTTTAGGGTTAAAACATTGGATCTGATATGACCTTATCAAAATCATATTGGTCTAACCTTTAAAAGAAGGAATAACCCTCTTCTCAACCAACGTTGTCCTTAAAATTAGGAACTTACCCAAATACACATTCCAACTCAAATAAAATATCAACATCTTGATATTTTATTTGCCTAAAATTGTTTCTCCTTTAACCGTTCTATTGTGTGACCCTCTAGGTTACTATAACATTGGCAATAATTTATATCGTATTTAAATTATAAACAGTGAGTGGTATCTAGCAACACATCGCTGTTACCTAAGTTATAATAAGATGATCGATTCGATACAGCCTTTTCTGTGATCAGTGTATCAATGTAATATAATCCTTTTAACCAATATATTCTGGATTAAACTCGAGACATGGATCGTATCATCCTCTTTATCATCTAATCCGTTTACCTTGATCTATGAGTAGACTGTTCAAAACAAATCAATATTTGAGTACGGCCATGCATTTCACAGTCTCACTCAATCAAGAGGCCCATGGACATCACCACAAATATATTATGGAGTTAAATTCCATCTAGATCATTCATAATTTTCATTCGATTCAAGATGTATCCAATAATCTATCATTACTCTGTTACGAATAACTTTAGATGATATCAGAATACAAATATCCTCGAATAAAATTATAATAATTTTAGGTCTGAGGACCATTACATCACTGTCACTATGAGAATAACTTATGATACTGTTAATTATATTCCATGTAGTTATCTCACGGTGGGTCAACCCAATACGGTATTCTCCAATACGTATTTATGTTTTGACATTAATATCATGTATATTAATGAACAATGAGATGTGATCATCAGTCAATCAACATACTAGGCTCGACGCTTTATTGTTGTCCTATATAAATAATAAAACTCGACTAGGGACATTTAAGAGTTATAATACTTATCATATCATATAATCTCAAATTCAAGTCTTACTCGAACTATATAATTCTGTATTATAATTATAAGGACTTCTATTATATTAATATTTATATTACGCAGTAAATATAATATAATAGAATATTATTTTATTCCAAATAAAATAATAACATCAACAGTGTTATCAATCTCATCAAATGAATTGCCTCTATGGCATAAACTCTAACAATCTCCCACTTGCACTAGAGTCAATCATTCATGTATCATATACTCATGAAACTAGTGTGATCATTAAGCTTCTGCTGCGACAAAGTTTAATTCAGTAGGTCTGCCACTAGTACAAAATATGCCTGTTGCTTTGCCTCATTTGCTTCGGTTGTCTTTACAACTGATGCAAATAGCATTATTTAAATCGGTTTTTGTGGAATCGATGCAAATACACAGAAGCAAATAACAGAGTTTGCATTGGTTTTCCATATAACCGATGCAAATAGCGTTATTTGCATCGGTGTAACAACCCGGAAAATGCGAGCCAGTTTGAAATTTTTATTTTGGCAAATTTAGCGAGTTTTGATTATTTAAAATGAATTATTTTAAATAATATCGACGAGAAATTTGTTTTGAAATATAATTCGAGCGTATATATTATATACGTTGTCGTTAGAATATAAATATTTATATATAATTATAAATAGAATTGAAAATGGCGCGGTAGTTCGATAATTCGATTTCAAACTTAAATTGAATGTACCGGGTGCAAAACAATCCGGATTTTAGTGAAACCAAAAATAATGGAATCTAATAGTGAATATCTTTCTAACGAAGTTAACAAACCGAGATTTCACTTTAGAAATGATAAGATATGTCCAGTTGAAAATTCAGAATAGTCGCTGTGGAATTTATATATATTTTATATAATATATAGCCCTTAAAAATAGCCGTTTTGCAAACGACCTCGGATTTCGACGAAACCAGTTTTGTTGGGTCCGGGATGTGAAGTTATTGCTAGGTTTCAAATTTCATAATTTTTCGAATCAATATGTGAGCGTGGCAAAAGAAAACGCGTTTGACCAGTTTCAGTTGATTTTAATCGACTGGAAATTGGCCATTTTTCATACGGTCTCAGAATTCGACGAAACTAGTTTTGTTAGGACCGTATCGTCAATACGAAACTAGAAAATATTTTTCTGGAATTTTTCTAGTTCGTATGCGACCCCGGTAATTTGAAATGTACGTTTAAAATTCAATATAAGGATTTAAATTGTAAATTCAACGAAAACTGATTGTAACGATCAAACCAGCTTGCGATACATATCCCATTGTGTTCGGAATGGGGGTAAAACGCTATGGACGACAGGCGGTGGGCCTCGTTACGAGGTCGTATGTAAAAGTCAACCCTTTGGCAAAATTTAATAATTAAATAATAATAAAAAAAATAGAATTTCCCCCTTTTCTTCTTCGTACTGGCCCCCCCGTTCATTCGATTACAACCGTAAATAAATAAAAAAAAGAATAGGAAAAAAGCCTGAGACCTAATCGCGCCTCCTCCGCTTTCCCCATCACCGACGTCGTCGCCCTCCCCTCAAGCTCCGCCCCTCTCCTCCTTCTTCTCCGCCTCGAGCTGCTGCTCCTCCTCCCCTTCTTCGATTCGACCCCGCAGCCCATCCATTCAACCACAGCCACCAACTGAACCGCGCCAGCCACCACCGCATCGAATGCTCCACCATCGGCGTGCCACCCTGCCACCCTCTCCGACCAACCGAGGACGCAGTATACCCCCCTCTTCGCATACGGTAAGCATTTCCATTTTTACTTTTATTTTATTTTTATTTCAGAGTTTAAAATTGATTTCGATTTTTAAAATAAAAACTGAATTTTTTTTAAAAAGAATAAAAACTGTTTCTTTTAAAAAAAGATTGTAAAACTGATTTTTTTGAAGATTAGAAAACTGTTTCTTTTAAAAAAGGATTGTAAAACTGATTTTTTTGAAGATTAGAAAACTGTTTCTTTTAAAAAAAGATTGTAAAACTGATTTTTTTTAAGATTAGAAAATTGTTTCTTTTATAAAAGATTGTAAAACTGATTTTATAAATGATTTTAAAACTGATTTCTAAAAAGGTTTTAAAAGATTTAAACTTTAAAAGGTAAAAGATTTAAAAGAAGTTAAAACTGAATTTGTTTCGAAATAAAAATATGATTTTTATATATAGAGCTTCGAAATAAAAATATGATTTTTATATATAGAGCTTCGAAATAAAAATATGATTTTTATATATAGAGCTTCGAAATAAAAATATGATTTTTATATATAGAGCTTCGAAATAAAAATATGATTTTTATATATAGAACTTTGAAATAAAAATTCGATTTTTATATATTGAACTTTGAAGTAAAAATTCGATTTTTATATATTGAACTTTGAAGTAAAAATTCGATTTTTATATATTGAACTTAGAAGTAAAAATCAGATTTTTATATATTGAACTTTGAAATAAAAATTCGATTTTTATATATTGAACTTTGAAATAAAAATTCGATTTTTATATACTGAATAGCGAAGTAAAAATTCGATTTTTACATATGTAGTGGCTACGGGCAACGAAGATGACGAAGATGCGATAGCGATGAAGTTTTCTATCAGTGAAGTGCCGTGGAGCTAGGATAGCTATATGTGAGAATTTCTCACTCTTCAATTTATTTTCTAGTTATATATATATACTAGGATGCAGACGGTGTTTAGTAGCACCCGACACAATCGTCCACAGACCATGGACTTGTTTGTTTGGCTGTTTGGTGATTGATTGCGATATTGGTTTGAATGTGGTTTGTGGTGTGAAAAAAAAAAAAAATCGAATCGATAAATTGGTTAGGATTAGACGTGCGCCGTTATAAGGCGAAGGAGTAAGGCTAGGTTAGACTCTTACTCCAAGTTTTGTGGTTTGCATAACGAATTGATTTGATTGATGTGTGAATGGCGTGGGCCTTCACTAGACCGGGGATAAGGCTAGGCCTTGTCCCGTTTCTAGTATCGTGCCGTTATGCCGCCGAAATTTTCTAAAATATGTTAGAAAAATAAAAATATCATTTTATTTTAAGAATGAACTGAATAGAAATTCATATGTTGGAATAAAATGTTTAGTCGTTAAAAATGTAATTTTTAACGTGAATGTGAATAAATAAATATTCATTTACAAACCGAACGGTTTGTTTATGTACACTTATTTGAAGGACATTGATTGGGTCGATAAATTTTACACATCGCCCAACAGCACAAATAAAATATGTGTTTGATTGTTTGAAACCCCACACGGGTGTTGGGATGAAATATGAATTTCACTCATCCTGATTGATTAAATATGTCGATCGATTGATTGACAGGCTGTTATAAGCGTTGAATATCTATATTGGATGCTTATACAGTGTAGTGCACTTTGGTTGATGGTTGATGGTTGATTATTTTCAATGTTATTATATACATGTGTTGTATGAAAATCCATATAATTAATTTTATATGGTAATTGATTGGGCCTCATTCCAATCGTGAAAATAAAGAATATTTTGATAATAACAAATATTTTGATAATAGGAAATATTTGAAATAGAATATTTGAAAATAGAAATTTATGAATCCGTGTTGATTAGATTGACGCCATTTTGACGTAAACGATATTTATATCGATTTTATTCATTTTAAGATGAATATTAAAAAGTAATTTTGAAATCGAATATTTCGAAATGAATTGAATTGAAAACGATTTCGAAATGAATTGAATTGAAAACGATTTCGAAATGAATTGAATTGAAAACGATTTCGAAATGAATTGAATTGAAAACGAATTCGAATTGAATTGAAAGTGAATTGAAAACGAATTCAAATTGAATTGAAATTTGAATTGAATAGAAATGAATTTTGAAACGAATCTATAAAGAAGAATTCAATTTTGCTTTGAATTGAAATGGAAGTTGAAATAGATTTTGAAACGAATTCAAAACTATTTATATAATTCGTTTTTAAATAGAAATCGACGAAATATATATTATATATATTATATATATAATATAATGGCCTGAATAGAACGCGCCGCGCCGCGGCAGTTCGCGAATTTCGACCATTTATTTCAAACGGACATTACGGGAGATCCGACCGTCGGATTCTCCTAAAACCGGAACCATTGGGTTCGTATCGAAAAGAGCTTTCTAATGAATGTTAGAAATTTGAAATCTAACGGTTGGATTTGGAGATACGTCCAAATCAAATTCGAAAAAGGTCGCTGTAAGTGCAGTTCGATGGCCGTTGATGGAAATCGACTGTACGGGCCTTGATAAAATTATTAAAAATAGTAATAATTTGTGTAAAATCATAAGAAATGATTTAGAAAGAATTGGGATGAAAAACTCCATATTTGAAAAGATAAAAATAGATTTTTATCGAGATGAACTAGTTTTGAACTAGAATTATAATTCTATTTATTTTTAAATAAATAAATTGAATCCGAAGAGGGTTTTGAAAATAACAAAAATTTCCAATGATTGCATTGGAGTGGATTTGAATCGAAATTATCTTCGGAATATTTCGATGTTGGAATTCGTGATTATACAGATGTTGTTATGGAAATTTGAAAGATATATATTTATATCGTTATTTCCAATACGACATTTGTTAGTCGTAGAATTCGATATTGAATATAAGCCGATATATTTTCTATTCAGAGCCTTGTATTGAATATCGAATGTGATTTGGGTTTGTCGTGAATGGTGTCTTCACTAACACTGTTCTTGAACCCAGTTGAGAAAAGATTAAATCGTTTTATTTAGATTTAATGAAGTGTACCAATTAAATAATATTTAATTGGAATTGATATTGATTTTTGGGTTTATCGTGAGCAGTGTTTTAAATAACACTTGTTCTTTAACCCGATAATTAATGAATGGGATTTTGGGTTTATCGTGAACCGTGTTTTAAATGACACTGATTCTTTAACCCAGTCGAAGATTAAAACTAAGTGGAGTTTTAATGAATCTTTAATTAGATTGAAAAGATCGAAAATGGAGTATCACCAGTTTTGCTCCAGGCGATAGTTAAATCTTTAATTAGATTTGAACGTGAAATGGTAATTGAATTTACCGATAACACTGTGGTGTTAGATATGAAGTATGACCAGTTTTACTTCATGGGATGGATAGGTTGGGATTGGGAAATTAAAACAAATGATTACTTCGGTAAGGTTCGTTAAATCCCGACTAGTTTTGAATTGATATTCAAAAGTAGATTAAAGAATAAATTCAAGGAATTTATCTTTGATAAAATTAATGGGAATCTTTCCCTATGAATGTGAAATTTAGAAACTAACTGTCGGTTAGCCAAGCAGAATGGTTTTCTGGATATTGATCTGATGTTGGTTTCGGCCTTCGGGGTTAATATTTGGGGAATTATTCTCTTGATTAATTTACGGTTAGTGACTAATGAATTGGAATGAGGCGTATGTTGTGTTTGTGTAACACTTTTATAAAATATACGCGAGTTATTCGGGAAGACCGGGTTTATCCCATTCTAAATAACTGATACGACGATAAGTCGAAGATGAAGAAGATGGTCGAAGACCGGAAGTCTTCACGTCGTTTGGGTGGTAACTGATGATCTTGATTGGGCTGTACACCCAAGAAGATGGAAACAGTTGGTGATCGTCCAGACGTACTTGGAGATCGATGGATATGCGGGGTACTAGGTGCCTCCGGTTTCGTTCAGACCCAGGACGGACTTGTAAATGGACTGTGTGTCTGACATCGGATTTCATTCTGTGTGACTGATATCGGTTGCATAGAATGGTTTGCCTGTGTGGCATGCTAAGATGCAAATGATCAAGGCTTCTGTTGAAAAGCAAAGTCTTGTGGTGATGATCAAAGCACGGCCTTTGTGGCGTAGCTTTGTGTAACGTTTACCTCGCGTGTTTCACACCAGGTATGAACCAAAAACGGGAGACGGACCTCAGGGAGGGCCTGCGTTTCCTCCTAGCTAGAAGTGGCGTCAGTGGTTTTACACGCCCTGACGAGTTTGACTTATGTGGTTGTTGCTGTTGCGAGGCGCCTCGGTTAGATCGGACGATCCGGGTCCGATGGAGTCATTCGTTGGCTCGCTTACGCCCCAAAGGGCGGCGAAACGTAGTGCTCAGGTATAATAATCCACGTCGGTGGACCGGCCCTGTCGCTCCAAGGCTTGCCTGCGCGCTTGCCTGAGACTCGGGCTAGGCAGTCTCGAATCGGTTGAGGACTATCTTTTGCCTCGGTTCATAGACGGAAATCCAATTTCCAAATACGTGACTTTGCGGTTTTATATGTAAACCTATATATGGTGACATAGTGGGATGGGGCGCTCATGCCGCCTATGATTGATACTTATGATTTGAAGTTGTTTCATACACTATGCACTTATAATAGTATTAAATGATTTGTTTTAAACGTATCAAGCATTCTTTGGCTGTTATAAGGGAAAACCCTATCCCCCGGCTTGCGTTGCATTGTGTGATAGGACCTGGGTCTTATAACAGCTTCATTCTTCTTTATTTAGCATTGCGCTGTTTGTTTTATGCACTGGTATTCTTGGGAGGAAACCCGTTCCGTGTTATACGGCGTGGTCCCTTGATTTACCTAATGATTTAAAATAAAGATTAATAACTGTTTTAGTTCTCACACCAGTCACATGACTGACCTGGAGTTTATTGTTTTAACCTAAACTCTGGGTGCCCCTATTTTGACACGGGCAGCTAGTAGTTTTGGTTTTGCAGATTTATATTCACAGGATCCTGGTTTACAGCTGGAATGATATCCGGAAAGCTTTGTATCCGTATATCTCTTCTAGTTGTGCATTGTATTATTTTCCGCTGCTATGTATTTAAATGTAATTTAAATCTCTGATATTTCTGTGTAAAATTCATTTATACTCTGTATATTCTTGTAATCTGGTGCATTGTTGTAATATACAATGAAACGTTCTTCTGTATGCGTTCTGTTTTGTCCTGTTCTCAAACGATAGGGCGTTTCGAACGGCCTGGATCGGTTTAGCGACTGGTTCGGACCGAGCGAATTTCCTTTTCGTCACAGTTGGTATCAGAGCTTTGGTTTACAAAGCAGAGAACAAGGCACATTAGAGCCTTACGAAAGAATTCATCAGATATTGGGTTAGTAATATCCAATGAGAATGACTCGTTAGAGATAGGATCAGTAGTATCCTAGAACGAGTGTGAAGAGTATATTTTTCAAATGAAAACATTTTTGTTTTGAAAATTTAAAATCAATTATTCGTATTTGATTATTTATTTATATTGATTTGGACAGTCCAGTATATAAAGATTTTGCATATACGCCTTGCAAACGTGTATTTAAAGTTTTAATATATTGGATAGATATAGAATCACACTCTAGTCGCCCGGACATGGTTCTGATGATGAAGTATACCATCACCAGCATTTATTTTCGAGTGACGAAAGTGTGATATCTATATATTTCCATTAGGCTGGTGTGAGAACCAAAACTTGTATAGTTAGAATACATTGTTGTGAATTGGCATCAAAAACGTGATTTTCTATATATGTATCAAAATTATGAATTTGAAACTCTAATTCACTAATTGATTGATGTTTGTGTTGTTTGTTTATTTGTTTGCTAATTTTGAACCATTATGCCTAATAGCATCAAATATTGAGTTAAATTGAAAATTGGTCGCGTTTGCTTGCAAATACATATATATCATTGAACAGGTCATAGCAAGGAGGCTAGAGCCAGAGAATAAAATTTGTTTGCCCGACAAATAGGTACATGTTTACTACATAATTTCCTGTTTTGTTTGGGTGATGATGATTTTGTGAGCCTATTGGCTAGCCGCTTGGCTTTTTCTTTTTCTTTTTGAGATCTGAAGTACCGGGGAAGCTATTTGAAATTCCCCGATGCTCCCATTGCAGGGGAGGTTATGGCGAAATTTTTCGAAAATTTAGGGTGTTAGCCAAATTTTTGAAATTTTTGAAAAGTTCTTAGAAACTGAAAAGTTGAAGAACTTAAGTCGTAATCAAAACAATGGAAGTTAAGCTGAATAATCAAACCACTTTCGACTTTGTTCCTTTTCGGGGACGAAAAGTTTTAAGTGGGGGAGATTGTAACAACCCGGAAAATGCGAGCCAGTTTGAAATTTTTATTTTGGCAAATTTAGCGAGTTTTGATTATTTAAAATGAATTATTTTAAATAATATCGACGAGAAATTTGTTTTGAAATATAATTCGAGCGTATATATTATATACGTTGTCGTTAGAATATAAATATTTATATATAATTATAAATAGAATTGAAAATGGCGCGGTAGTTCGATAATTCGATTTCAAACTTAAATTGAATGTACCGGGTGCAAAACAATCCGGATTTTAGTGAAACCAAAAATAATGGAATCTAATAGTGAATATCTTTCTAACGAAGTTAACAAACCGAGATTTCACTTTAGAAATGATAAGATATGTCCAGTTGAAAATTCAGAATAGTCGCTGTGGAATTTATATATATTTTATATAATATATAGCCCTTAAAAATAGCCGTTTTGCAAACGACCTCGGATTTCGACGAAACCAGTTTTGTTGGGTCCGGGATGTGAAGTTATTGCTAGGTTTCAAATTTCATAATTTTTCGAATCAATATGTGAGCGTGGCAAAAGAAAACGCGTTTGACCAGTTTCAGTTGATTTTAATCGACTGGAAATTGGCCATTTTTCATACGGTCTCAGAATTCGACGAAACTAGTTTTGTTAGGACCGTATCGTCAATACGAAACTAGAAAATATTTTTCTGGAATTTTTCTAGTTCGTATGCGACCCCGGTAATTTGAAATGTACGTTTAAAATTCAATATAAGGATTTAAATTGTAAATTCAACGAAAACTGATTGTAACGATCAAACCAGCTTGCGATACATATCCCATTGTGTTCGGAATGGGGGTAAAACGCTATGGACGACAGGCGGTGGGCCTCGTTACGAGGTCGTATGTAAAAGTCAACCCTTTGGCAAAATTTAATAATTAAATAATAAAAAAAATATATAATTTCCCCCTTTTCTTCTTCGTACTGGCCCCCCCGTTCATTCGATTACAACCGTAAATAAAAAAAAAAGAATAGGAAAAAAGCCTGAGACCTAATCGCGCCTCCTCCGCTTTCCCCATCACCGACGTCGTCGCCCTCCCCTCAAGCTCCGCCCCTCTCCTCCTTCTTCTCCGCCTCGAGCTGCTGCTCCTCCTCCCCTTCTTCGATTCGACCCCGCAGCCCATCCATTCAACCGCAGCCACCAACTGAACCGCGCCAGCCACCACCGCATCGAATGCTCCACCATCGGCGTGCCACCCTGCCACCCTCTCCGACCAACCGAGGACGCAGTATACCCCCCTCTTCGCATACGGTAAGCATTTCCATTTTTACTTTTATTTTATTTTTATTTCAGAGTTTAAAATTGATTTCGATTTTTAAAATAAAAACTGAATTTTTTTTAAAAAGAATAAAAACTGTTTCTTTTAAAAAAAGATTGTAAAACTGATTTTTTTGAAGATTAGAAAACTGTTTCTTTTAAAAAAGGATTGTAAAACTGATTTTTTTGAAGATTAGAAAACTGTTTCTTTTAAAAAAAGATTGTAAAACTGATTTTTTTTAAGATTAGAAAACTGTTTCTTTTATAAAAGATTGTAAAACTGATTTTATAAATGATTTTAAAACTGATTTCTAAAAAGGTTTTAAAAGATTTAAACTTTAAAAGGTAAAAGATTTAAAAGAAGTTAAAACTGAATTTGTTTCGAAATAAAAATATGATTTTTATATATAGAGCTTCGAAATAAAAATATGATTTTTATATATAGAGCTTCGAAATAAAAATATGATTTTTATATATAGAGCTTCGAAATAAAAATATGATTTTTATATATAGAGCTTCGAAATAAAAATATGATTTTTATATATAGAACTTTGAAATAAAAATTCGATTTTTATATATTGAACTTTGAAGTAAAAATTCGATTTTTATATATTGAACTTTGAAGTAAAAATTCGATTTTTATATATTGAACTTAGAAGTAAAAATCAGATTTTTATATATTGAACTTTGAAATAAAAATTTGATTTTTATATATTGAACTTTGAAATAAAAATTTGATTTTTATATACTGAATAGCGAAGTAAAAATTCGATTTTTACATATGTAGTGGCTACGGGCAACGAAGATGACGAAGATGCGATAGCGATGAAGTTTTCTATCAGTGAAGTGCCGTGGAGCTAGGATAGCTATATGTGAGAATTTCTCACTCTTCAATTTATTTTCTAGTTATATATATATACTAGGATGCAGACGGTGTTTAGTAGCACCCGACACAATCGTCCACAGACCATGGACTTGTTTGTTTGGCTGTTTGGTGATTGATTGCGATATTGGTTTGAATGTGGTTTGTGGTGTGAAAAAAAAAAAATCGAATCGATAAATTGGTTAGGATTAGACGTGCGCCGTTATAAGGCGAAGGAGTAAGGCTAGGTTAGACTCTTACTCCAAGTTTTGTGGTTTGCATAACGAATTGATTTGATTGATGTGTGAATGGCGTGGGCCTTCACTAGACCGGGGATAAGGCTAGGCCTTGTCCCGTTTCTAGTATCGTGCCGTTATGCCGCCGAAATTTTCTAAAATATGTTAGAAAAATAAAAATATCATTTTATTTTAAGAATGAACTGAATAGAAATTCATATGTTGGAATAAAATGTTTAGTCGTTAAAAATGTAATTTTTAACGTGAATGTGAATAAATAAATATTCATTTACAAACCGAACGGTTTGTTTATGTACACTTATTTGAAGGACATTGATTGGGTCGATAAATTTTACACATCGCCCAACAGCACAAATAAAATATGTGTTTGATTGTTTGAAACCCCACACGGGTGTTGGGATGAAATATGAATTTCACTCATCCTGATTGATTAAATATGTCGATCGATTGATTGACAGGCTGTTATAAGCGTTGAATATCTATATTGGATGCTTATACAGTGTAGTGCACTTTGGTTGATGGTTGATGGTTGATTATTTTCAATGTTATTATATACATGTGTTGTATGAAAATCCATATAATTAATTTTATATGGTAATTGATTGGGCCTCATTCCAATCGTGAAAATAAAGAATATTTTGATAATAACAAATATTTTGATAATAGGAAATATTTGAAATAGAATATTTGAAAATAGAAATTTATGAATCCGTGTTGATTAGATTGACGCCATTTTGACGTAAACGATATTTATATCGATTTTATTCATTTTAAGATGAATATTAAAAAGTAATTTTGAAATCGAATATTTCGAAATGAATTGAATTGAAAACGATTTCGAAATGAATTGAATTGAAAACGATTTCGAAATGAATTGAATTGAAAACGATTTCGAAATGAATTGAATTGAAAACGAATTCGAATTGAATTGAAAGTGAATTGAAAACGAATTCAAATTGAATTGAAATTTGAATTGAATAGAAATGAATTTTGAAACGAATCTATAAAGAAGAATTCAATTTTGCTTTGAATTGAAATGGAAGTTGAAATAGATTTTGAAACGAATTCAAAACTATTTATATAATTCGTTTTTAAATAGAAATCGACGAAATATATATTATATATATTATATATATAATATAATGGCCTGAATAGAACGCGCCGCGCCGCGGCAGTTCGCGAATTTCGACCATTTATTTCAAACGGACATTACGGGAGATCCGACCGTCGGATTCTCCTAAAACCGGAACCATTGGGTTCGTATCGAAAAGAGCTTTCTAATGAATGTTAGAAATTTGAAATCTAACGGTTGGATTTGGAGATACGTCCAAATCAAATTCGAAAAAGGTCGCTGTAAGTGCAGTTCGATGGCCGTTGATGGAAATCGACTGTACGGGCCTTGATAAAATTATTAAAAATAGTAATAATTTGTGTAAAATCATAAGAAATGATTTAGAAAGAATTGGGATGAAAAACTCCATATTTGAAAAGATAAAAATAGATTTTTATCGAGATGAACTAGTTTTGAACTAGAATTATAATTCTATTTATTTTTAAATAAATAAATTGAATCCGAAGAGGGTTTTGAAAATAACAAAAATTTCCAATGATTGCATTGGAGTGGATTTGAATCGAAATTATCTTCGGAATATTTCGATGTTGGAATTCGTGATTATACAGATGTTGTTATGGAAATTTGAAAGATATATATTTATATCGTTATTTCCAATACGACATTTGTTAGTCGTAGAATTCGATATTGAATATAAGCCGATATATTTTCTATTCAGAGCCTTGTATTGAATATCGAATGTGATTTGGGTTTGTCGTGAATGGTGTCTTCACTAACACTGTTCTTGAACCCAGTTGAGAAAAGATTAAATCTTTTTATTTAGATTTAATGAAGTGTACCAATTAAATAATATTTAATTGGAATTGATATTGATTTTTGGGTTTATCGTGAGCAGTGTTTTAAATAACACTTGTTCTTTAACCCGATAATTAATGAATGGGATTTTGGGTTTATCGTGAACCGTGTTTTAAATGACACTGATTCTTTAACCCAGTCGAAGATTAAAACTAAGTGGAGTTTTAATGAATCTTTAATTAGATTGAAAAGATCGAAAATGGAGTATCACCAGTTTTGCTCCAGGCGATAGTTAAATCTTTAATTAGATTTGAACGTGAAATGGTAATTGAATTTACCGATAACACTGTGGTGTTAGATATGAAGTATGACCAGTTTTACTTCATGGGATGGATAGGTTGGGATTGGGAAATTAAAACAAATGATTACTTCGGTAAGGTTCGTTAAATCCCGACTAGTTTTGAATTGATATTCAAAAGTAGATTAAAGAATAAATTCAAGGAATTTATCTTTGATAAAATTAATGGGAATCTTTCCCTATGAATGTGAAATTTAGAAACTAACTGTCGGTTAGCCAAGCAGAATGGTTTTCTGGATATTGATCTGATGTTGGTTTCGGCCTTCGGGGTTAATATTTGGGGAATTATTCTCTTGATTAATTTACGGTTAGTGACTAATGAATTGGAATGAGGCGTATGTTGTGTTTGTGTAACACTTTTATAAAATATACGCGAGTTATTCGGGAAGACCGGGTTTATCCCATTCTGAATAACTGATACGACGATAAGTCGAAGATGAAGACGATGGTCGAAGACCGGAAGTCTTCACGTCGTTTGGGTGGTAACTGATGATCTTGATTGGGCTGTACACCCAAGAAGATGGAAACAGTTGGTGATCGTCCAGACGTACTTGGAGATCGATGGATATGCGGGGTACTAGGTGCCTCCGGTTTCGTTCAGACCCAGGACGGACTTGTAAATGGACTGTGTGTCTGACATCGGATTTCATTCTGTGTGACTGATATCGGTTGCATAGAATGGTTTGCCTGTGTGGCATGCTAAGATGCAAATGATCAAGGCTTCTGTTGAAAAGCAAAGTCTTGTGGTGATGATTAAAGCACGGCCTTTGTGGCGTAGCTTTGTGTAACGTTTACCTCGCGTGTTTCACACCAGGTATGAACCAAAAACGGGAGACGGACCTCAGGGAGGGCCTGCGTTTCCTCCTAGCTAGAAGTGGCGTCAGTGGTTTTACATGCCCTGACGAGTTTGACTTATGTGGTTGTTGCTGTTGCGAGGCGCCTCGGTTAGATCGGACGATCCGGGTCCGATGGAGTCATTCGTTGGCTCGCTTACGCCCCAAAGGGCGGCGAAACGTAGTGCTCAGGTATAATAATCCACGTCGGTGGACCGGCCCTGTCGCTCCAAGGCTTGCCTGCGCGCTTGCCTGAGACTCGGGCTAGGCAGTCTCGAATCGGTTGAGGACTATCTTTTGCCTCGGTTCATAGACGGAAATCCAATTTCCAAATACGTGACTTTGCGGTTTTATATGTAAACCTATATATGGTGACATAGTGGGATGGGGCGCTCATGCCGCCTATGATTGATACTTATGATTTGAAGTTGTTTCATACACTATGCACTTATAATAGTATCAAATGATTTGTTTTAAACGTATCAAGCATTCTTTGGCTGTTATAAGGGAAAACCCTATCCCCCGGCTTGCGTTGCATTGTGTGATAGGACCTGGGTCTTATAACAGCTTCATTCTTCTTTATTTAGCATTGCGCTGTTTGTTTTATGCACTGGTATTCTTGGGAGGAAACCCGTTCCGTGTTATACGGCGTGGTCCCTTGATTTACCTAATGATTTAAAATAAAGATTAATAACTGTTTTAGTTCTCACACCAGTCACATGACTGACCTGGAGTTTATTGTTTTAACCTAAACTCTGGGTGCCCCTATTTTGACACGGGCAGCTAGTAGTTTTGGTTTTGCAGATTTATATTCACAGGATCCTGGTTTACAGCTGGAATGATATCCGGAAAGCTTTGTATCCGTATATCTCTTCTAGTTGTGCATTGTATTATTTTCCGCTGCTATGTATTTAAATGTAATTTAAATCTCTGATATTTCTGTGTAAAATTCATTTATACTCTGTATATTCTTGTAATCTGGTGCATTGTTGTAATATACAATGAAACGTTCTTCTGTATGCGTTCTGTTTTGTCCTGTTCTCAAACGATAGGGCGTTTCGAACGGCCTGGATCGGTTTAGCGACTGGTTCGGACCGAGCGAATTTCCTTTTCGTCACAATCGGTTCCTCAGGAAGTGATGCAAATGCACCAAAGCAAATAGTAATGTTTGCATCAGCTCCCGAGGAACTGATGCAAATGCAGTGAAGCAAATAGTATTGTTTGCATCGGTTTTCCTTACAACCGATGGGACTAGTGTCATTTGAGTCGGTTTGCCTCGACTCACGAGAAACCGATGCAAACGCATTGCAACAAGTAGTGTTGTTTGCATCGGTTCTTTAAAAATCGAAGCAATTACCGATTATTTTAATTGAAACAAATACGCATATGAATAATCATAAATACTCGTTCATATATGTCATTATTTATAATGTATTATAATTTACGATCATCAATAAAATATTATTATAGAATGAATAAATTTCTATTTTATAATTCATTATAATTGGTAATTATTGTTAATATTTATTAATTAAGTAAATATGTAACTAATTAATGATCAATACTTAATAATTAGTATTTAACAATTAATATTAAATTAATGAGTAATATTTAATAATTAATAAGTATTGTTTAATAATTAATTATTATTTACAATAAAATATGATTATTAATGATCAATACATTATATTAATAATTAATATCAAATGAGTAATATTTAACAATTAAAAATTAGTATCAACAAAGCATCAAATAATTAATAGCTAATAAACAATAATTGATTATAAAATTTAATCTTATGAAGTGAAGACTAGAATTTAATAATTTAATTTAAATAATTGTTTGTTGATAAAGATTATTTTGAAAGTTAGTAATTTATGATCGAATAATCAGATAGGTAATTATGTATAAGTAATGAATAAGGATTATTAATAAAAAATATATAATTGCTAATAATAATTAAAGAGTAGCACATTAAATGGTCTGTATTAAAAATCATCTATGATTAATAATTAATTTTAATTAATAAGTAAAATTACTAAATATTTAAAATTTCATATTTAAATAGACTTTTCCTATATAAATATTTAAAAAATAAATTGATATTTTGAATCTTTCTAAAATAATTAAGATAGTTAATATTTATTTTTACTAATCACACAAAAATTATAGAAACATAGAAAAAGCATAGAATCTCCAAAAATTTAACTAGTGTTCCCCAATATTAACCTTACCATTTCATCGACCGCTCCAACCTGAACGCTCCAAATTTTCATCCCACTGCCGATAACTTTTAATTTTCCGCTTTGCTTCCCTTTTTCCAGAAAATCTTCCCTCCCAAATTTTCATTTACCGCATTCAGTTTATAAGATCCAAATATCCCAATTCAAAATGGCATCGCTCTAATGATACTTACGCCCTAAAATTCCAACCATCCAAATACCTTTTTTCTTTTCTGTGATTCTATTACCCACTTCAGATCCACGACTTCAGGCTCTGATCTTTTCGTTTGCTTCAGATCCGGTCATTCGCTTCGTATTCGCGACTTCAAGCTCCAGTTCTATGCGAACTTCTCGAATTCGCGAACTTCAGGCTCCAGGTCTATGCGAACTTCTCGGAATCAAGATCTGATTTCACATCAAACGGTTTGGTTACTTATTCTACTGAAATGGCAAGATCTAATACTTATGAAATTTCTATAGCAGATCTGGATTTCATGAGGAATTGCTTTACCTTGTAAGTCTTTATATCTAACTGGAATTCCTATTTTTCTAACGGAATTTCTTCTCAAATCACCCTTCAATGTTGCTGCTCCAGCAAAAGTAGGCCCCATGTTGGCTAAAACTAATTCTTCTTGTGCTAAAGAAAATGCTCAAATGCAGATAAATCTTTTTTTAGATTTTCCGCCTGTGTTTAGTGGTAGAATATTTCCTAAAATTCTATGTTCTGAGTTTGGAAAGTTATATCGTACTCTTATGATGTTTGGTATAATGTTTGACTAAAAAGAGTATAAGATGTTTGACATAATGCTTGGGAGAAACAAAAGAGGGAACTTAAGAGACTTTGTGTTTGTCTTTGATCCCGGTGGGGGTAACGGTAATTCTGGAGTTGCACTAGAAGTTAATGACTATAAATAGTTAACAATTTAGTTAATATATGAGAAGGAAAAGTAGGTGTTACAGTGTTGCATTTGAAAGAGATTTTGCAATCAATATTCAATGATGACGCTGCTGTTGTGATGATTGGATCAGGCTCCAATATAAATTTAGGAACACGTTCAAGAGGAATTATCTTCTTAGTGTTGCATTGTTAAGAGTTAGTACCAGTTTTGAAAGAAGTCACTAGCCAGCTGAAGGGTGGTCAAACAAAAAAGAAAAAAGATTGACGGTCTTGTTTGCTAATCATCCTACTGCTATAATGGTGACGCTGCTTACAGATGTATGGTTGTAGGGTCATTCAAAAGATATATATACTTCTATTCATGGTACAAAATACAACTGTTTTTAGGTGTTTAGTAGATAATCTTTCAGTTCATTGTTTCATAACATTACTACTATCAAATGGCAGGCAGTAGAAACTGTGGATTTTGGTCAACAGACTAAAATTGCTGCTGAGCTTGATGGACACATCACGCATTGTGTATGAGATCAGAATGGGAACCATGTAATTCAAAAATGCATCCAGTGCATTCTTGAAGAGGTGATTTAGTTTATTATTTCTTCTTTATATGATAACATTATCACATTATCTACTCATCCATATGGATGCCGTGTCATACAGGTTTGAAGCTATGTTATAATGGTTTCGTACTCGGTTTCAAATTTTAAAATTTATTATCAATAGACATTACCCAGTTTCTCAATATTTGCAGCAAGCACTTGAACATTGCCATGATCCTAGAACATAGAAAATTGTCATTCTAAAACTTGCTTGAGATCAATATGGAAATTATGTCATTTAGGTTTGTGATTCATTCTAAAACTTTCTTTCCTTTTAAGATATATTGTTTACGGTAACATGGTGAAAGCAACAAACATAATAGGAAAATCTCAAAAGTGACAATGACTAAAAAGGAGGAGTACCCTTAATTAAACACATTACTGACAAAATGTTGTAGGAACTGAAACTCTGTAGGGTACCCACATTTCATAGCAAGAACCATATTTTTTTTGTGAATACACATTTTTATGTAGTAAGAATACATTAATGTAATTTTCATGATGGACATTTGTTGATAGCATGGGAAATTTTCGAATAATACTTATGTAGAAGAAGTATATTCTATTTTGTTTATGTTTCAAATATATGTATAATTTCTCAGTAATGCTTCAAATATCTTCAATTTGTGTATACCCTAGAGAAAATTAAACAGTCTTAAGCATGATTTTCTTACCATGCCAGCCCTCTTTGAACTACTGACCAAAGTTATTGGCAACCACAATAAATGAGTGTACAACCAACCAAACTGCTTTCTATAGGACAAATGGTGGTACACGTGGAACTTGCTTGTAGTGAAATAACCATGTATCAACACTATCCAAAACCGGGAGTTGACTGGCATGTTTGTAAAGTAAAAAAGAACTCAACTTGACAGACATGTTTGTAAAGTAAAAAAAGAACTCAACTCGCTTGAACTAAATTTTGTATTAAGAAAAGTCATCAAAGGATAACCAAGCCACATAACCAAAGGTGGAAATTTACATGCAAAATATAAGGTTTACTAACACCCAATCTAAGTTATGTGAAAACCAACATACATGAATCAGAACTCAAAACAACTAGCGTAAGATTTCCAATTTCTCTTTGTGCAGATGAGATTAAGATACTTTAGAGAAAATAATAGCTGAAGACATGGCAATTAGAGGAGCAATTGTCTGAAACATATGACATATTGAATCATCAAGGTACTTTAGTAGAAAATTTAAAAACTTGATTTTTGTGCAAGGATGTATACGTGAGTGCTTGTTCATTAATTGAATTTGATCAAATCAATTTAGTTATTGTTGCACGTGTAATTAATTGGGATAGGTGAAAGTTGAACCTAGTAAAATGTAACGAAATATAAAATTTATGTTGTGAAATTAGTTTATGCTTGCAGCTTGTCTGTTTTTAATTTTCAATAACCAGTTGGGACATCAATGTATGTTTTTATTTCAAAGTTTCAAATACATTTTTATTTATTGACATTATATCTATTATCTTAAATCAGGTTCTTGTTTTGGATCGAAGTGAAGAGTGATGTCGAAAGTGTTGCCATATTGGGGTACTTCATAATCTAGGCTATACTGCTTCTTAATGATTGTACGTATTAAATATTTGAATTATTGTACTAAAATGAATTTATGAATCACTTCTTTGTATGGATTATGGACACTATAATTGAAATATATATATATATATGTATATGTATATGTATATGTATATGTATATGTATATGTATATGTGTATGTGTATATATATATATATATATATATTGGTCTTATCTTATTCAATCTGCATTTGCCGTCAATTTGATTTTATTGTAAATGATTATAATATTGTATACAATAATTGCTTGTTATGAGAAGAGTTTTTTGCATCAGTTACCAATATTTGAAGCAGTAGAGTGATATTTGCATTAACGGTCAAAAATAACCGATGCAAAATAGGGATGGGTCAAAAACAATGTTTCATATATTGCTTCGGTTGGTAGTAATAAATGATGCTAAAATATATATTTTTTGCATCGGTTATTACCAGTAACCGGAGCAAAATTATAATTGGTTTTAACCTTCCTTTCACTTCGGTTGTTGTTAACAACCGATGCAAAATTACAGCTGTTGCATCGGTTCTGAAACCGATGCAATTTTTTTATCTTGCTGCATCGGCTGCATATGCATCGGTTGCTGAACTGATGCAATAGGGGGGTAAACAACCGATGCAACTTACCTGTTTTGTAGTAGTGTGCAACATTACAACTTCTGTAACTTTGCAGATATGTTTATTTCTTTTGTGAACATCTTCACATAAGAATAATTTTTCTTAAGATATTTTTTTTGGATTGATGATGAGTTTAACGTTTTAGGCCTGAGCAACAGCCATATTGTTATCGCAACGTATATCATTCGATCAACAATGAATTTAGTTCAATCATGAATTTCTTAATCCAAACATTTTCTTTCTTAGAATCAGTATTTATTTCTTATTTTTAAACTAACATCATTTACAATAATTAATGTGTTATCAAATAACATCAGAATTATTGTGTCACTTCCACTTAATTTATTGTCTATACAAGATTCAATGGTATTTTGTGGTTTCCGAGACATTTCGAAATCTATTTTATTCCCATCGGTGTCTTAGCGACTGGCTCTCCTTCAAAAGGATACCAAATCGAGCAATAAACATTTTATTCTCAGCGAATTTATATTCACAAAATAGTTAATTGATTTAGGTCTGATCTTATCAGAGGAAGGACATATAACAAACGTCTTTACATCCCAAATCATCGTATTAGACACACTAGGATAATTCCTAGTCCATATATGGTGTCTTTAAAACCATTTTAGTATGACTAAATGCGGTTGTTCTAAATTTAATTTGTTGGAGAATCTATATGACTTGTCATTAATCGTATTATATATACATATATCTTATAAGATGCAGTTTCTCCTTTCAGACAAACCACTTCAATATGGTGTTCTAGATGGAGTGAGTTGTGAAAAAATTTCAAAGTCATCTAAATAGTCATTAAATAGTTGGCTTAAATATTCTCTTTCGATCTGTTCGAAACGTATTTTTTTTTCTAATAAAATTGATTTCTAACTTCATTTTTAATTCTTTGAACTTTTCAAATGATTCTGATATGTGTTTCATAAGATACACATATCCGTATCTACTGATATCATCAGTATATATAATGAAGTAATAAAACCGCCTCTAGTTTATGTATTCATTGCTCCATATACATCATTATGTATGAGACCCTATACTTATCATTCATTCACTGTGTCAAGTGAAAGTTGATTCAGTTATTTTGCCTAATAAACAAGATTTGTATTCTTCGTATAATTCAAAAATTAAATGATCTCAAAATTCCATCATTATGGAGTTTTGATATACTTTCTTGTTTATATGGGCTAACTAGTCATGCTAAAGGTGTGTTGGATTTAAATCACTAAATTTAATCCACTCATTATCAATGTCAAGTACATTACAGTTAAGGATTTACAAAGATCATTAACTATTTGCGAAATTCCATACGATATTTCATTTAAATAAAACGAATGACAATTATTCTTTTATTACAAATGAAATTCAAACTTGTCTAAACAATATCTATTATAACATTTATTTTAAGCGGAATTTCATAATAAAATTATTTTATTTAATTAAGCCAACATACACAACAAGAATAACTTCCTATGGACAATTCAGCAACATTTGCTTCCTTTCCAATCGTAAGCCCACTTGTCGTTTTATCAGATTTCTACTTATTTTGCAATTTCTGTAAATTCACATACACTTATGCTATTTATATCTAGTATCTAATACTAGATATGTACAAGTAGATTTTATAATGTTTATATCTTAATTGTTTGAAGTCATACTTTAACTTATTTTAGATCCTCTCTTTATTTCTAAAACAATTACGTTTAAATTGTTTGAGGACAATCCTCAAATTTCAATGTTAGTCAATAAATTTGATTTAATTCAATTTATCCTCCTTAAGGATTAATTTAAGTTAATATTTAATATCTACAGTAGATAATAAATAATATCTAATTCTTTAAATTTATTTAATATAAACTTTGACAATCAAAATTTTATATTAACATAAATGTGTAATTTAAACTAAAATACGCTCCAACTCAAATTAACATCCCTCTATTTATATGAATATATCAGTATATATATATATATATATATATATATATATATATATATATATAATTGTAACGACCCGGAATTTTGGGCCGAATTTAAATTTTTTATTTTAATCATTTTAATGGGTCTTTAATATTTAAAATAATTTATTTTATATAATAACGACTATAAATTTATTTTAATCGAAGTTAAAACGAATGAATTTTATTTAAATTATAAAAGGAGTTAGAAATAGCACGGCAATTTTAAAATTTGAATTTTAACTTTGACTGACTATACAGGATGCAAAATAAATCGGATTTTAGCGAAACCAAAAATATTAGAATCTATTTAAAAATATCTTTCCAATGAATCCGAAAAATTGAAATTTCATAGCGGGAATCAAAAGTTATGCCCAAATCAAGATATCAGAAAAACACGGGAAAGTTTATATATATAGGACCCAAAACGCTACTTTTTACATACGAATGAATTTGGACTCGAAACCACTTCCATTGAGTTCAAAATGATGTTTCTGCATTGAAAAAGTATAAACACTTATATATTTTGAGTTTTGGAAATTATTCATATATAAAATATATTTTTAAATATAAAATATATACGCCTTGAAAAGTGAAGTTTTGCAAACGGTCTTCAAATTCAACGAAATTAATTTTTTTCGGTTCGTATCGTCAAAACAAAGCTAAAAATGATTTTTCTGGAATTTTTAGAATTAATATGTAATTATAATTGATTTTTCAGTGAAAACGGTCAATTTTCAGACTTTAAAAATTCATTATTAATTCATACGGACTGGTAAAATGACGAAACTTGTTTCTTTAAATCCGTAATGTCAAGAAATATTTATGTTTCAATTTTCAATTACAATGGAATTCGTAGGTGTTAACACGAATTTTTAAACTATGAAAAGCGGACAAAAAATGTATTAATATATGTACATAAGGGTAATTGGGCCTAATTGAGTTTATAACCTACCTATATATTATCTTTTAACAGCCATTAGCTGAACCCTAAGCATAACATAGCCACTTTCTTCTTCCTCTATTCCATGGTGGCTCTCTCCTCTAAAATTTATTTTGCAAATTAGCCCCTGAAAACAAAATAATATATATCTCTCAATCAGAACAAAATCAGACCAAACCCTTTCTGGGTTTTGTTCTCTTCTTATCCTCTATCTACCACGAAAAATTTAAGACCTATCGTCGCACGGATTCGCTGGAATCTAGCTTAAAAGACAGAAAGCTGATTTTGGTTATTTGTTCGCTGCGGGCTCCACGAAGAGAGATAGGTCGATCGACTTTAGGCAGTGGTAGAGGGGAAGCATATGGTTCTTTTGGCGGTGGTGGCATGGTCTCAGGTGGCCGGAGTTGGCCGGAATGTCAATTTTACTGGAGGGGTGCTGAAAACAGGACAGTCGCAAAGATGAGCAATTTCCCGTCGATCCGTGCATTTTCAGGTGAAGTGACACAAACAGAAGTTGTTTGGGAGGTCGAGATCTAGCTACTGACAAAAATTGGTGGCATTTGGAGTACCGAGGCGGCCGCAACACTGAGATGAACAGAAACTGCACTTTTCCGTTCAACTGTAGATCGTGGGCCCCACGTGGCGAACTGGAGGGGGGACCATCAGGCGTGGAAAGAGGGGGAGAAGCCGGAGAGAATGGCGCTGGTTTCGTGCAATTCCGACTTACGGTTTGGCCGTTGCGAGCATTTTAAGTTCAGGCTGCTGTTTGAAAAAAAAAGGTTAAGGGCTTAAACGCGAAACATTTATTTAATTTTATATTCAATGTTGCAATATCTTTTACATACGAGATCGAAATTTGACGATTTCAGGTCTGCTGCGATCGTGGCGACGAGAGCTTTGCGTGGACACAAAATTTGTCCAATTTGGAGGAAGTTGAAATTTTGGGTAATTTTTACAAATTTAAATATTATTTAAATCGATTTGTTAACTTCACAAGTGCATAACTTTTTGTCACGTTATCGAAATTGCATGAAACTAAATCCGTTGAGATCGTTATGTCAAGAGCTTCAAGCGAGCAGTTATTTTGTCCAATTCTGAGCAAGTTGAAAATTTGGGTAGTTTTCATAATTTAAATTAATTATTTAATTATTACAAACTTCGAAAATTCATAACTTTGTGATACGAACTCGAAATCACGCGAAACAGGATTTTCTGCGATCAGCGAGTCGAGAGCTTCAAAACGACACTAACTACGCCCAATTTGGAGCATGTTGGATCTTGGGCCAAAATTGGGCCCGAACCGTCATTTAAAGCCGGCAAAGGTGAGAACTCTTTTGCTCACTCAATTTTCGAATAGTTATTTATTTTCATAATTAAAAGTAAATAAATTATTGGTGATGGAAGTAATTGTTTGTTGAACGGATTGTGGATTTGGATGTCATGTCATGTTATGTTTGAAATTGAAAATATTCGACAGGTTAAACTAATGATTTATTATTTATAATAATTTAAAATGATGTTACACTGTCATTGACAAGTTACCTGACTTATTGATGTTGATTGGGATGATTATTTTACACCTCGTCCAAGTGCATAAAATTATGTGTTGGCCGAAACCCAACACGGGTCTTGGGTTGATATTTGACTACACATCACCCTTGTATTTAGTGTAAATTGCACTTTGGCTGTTATGTGAATGGTTGACATTATTATGGAATAAGTGCAATGTTTGAAATTTGTGTAATTAAATTACATGGAAATTGTGTGAGTCTCATTCCAATTTTGAGTTAAAGAATATTATAATCCAGTATTCAATTAAAAGAACCAAAGGATGGTTTCCATGTTTTCAAATGGGAAGGTATGTATTGTCAAAGTTACAATAAAAAGAGTGAATTGGAAAGATAACATTTTTTTATTAGTAAAAAGTTACAATAAAAGATTAGAATTAAAAGATACCCTTTTTAATTGTCAACATGTTAAATTAAGAATATTTGTTTCAAAACTGAACATCTTGAAAAGATTAATATTATTGTTATCAATTTTGAATTAATGAATATTTTAATTTATACTCAATTAATAGAATTAATTGGCGTTGATTTAACTAAGATTATATCTTTATTGTTTAAAAGTTATAATAAAGGAGATTCAATTAAAAAGATTATATATTTACTGTCCACATTTTAAGATAAGAAAGTTTGATTTTGAAATTTGAACGTTTTGGAAAGATTACATTTATTTGTCATTATGTGGCAATAAATAGATTTGATTTCAAAATAAGACATTTTGGGAAGATTATTATTAATTGTTATAACAATATGGAAAGTTCAAATATTTATAAAGATTTGAAAGGTAAGTGAAGATATTTGGAATCACGACATTTTAGAATTAAAGAATATTTATAATTAAGATTCTTGAATGGAAAGGATATTTTCAAAGAGTACGTTTTATAAAAGTTAATTATAATTATAAAATTATAATTGTACTTGGACACGAGGTTAGGTCACAGTTGTGGTGGAAGTCTGCCCGGAACCGCCCGGCTTATCCAGCAGCCACAAATGTTGGGCCTAATGTGAGAGGTCCAAGTGCGCAAATACGAATTGGGCCATGACACGAGGTTAAGCCCAACTTGTGGGAAAAGTCTGCCCGGAACCAACCGGCATATCCAGCATCCACAAGTCGTAGGCTTAATGTGGGAGGTCTGGCCCAGTGTAAAATATAAATGAATAAGATAATGGAATGAGCTATTTAATATGTTTTAAATAGCAACACCATTTTAACCCGAACGTGTTTATCGACTTATTTTATACATTTTATAATGCATGTTTTAAAGAGCTAATTCTAAAATAAATATTTTGGAAATAATATTATATTAATATGATAATAGATACAATATTCAATTTGGATTTAAAATTCAAATAAAAGTTGGAATCGTTTTATAAACGAAATTATAAACATTTTAGAATAAAGTTTGAAAATATTACATTTTTCAATGTAATAAAATTGAAATGAAAATATTATATTTTTCAATGTAATAAAGAATGAATTGAAAATAAAGTTGAAATGAAAATATTATATTTTTCAATGTAATAAAGACTGAATTGAAAACAAAGTTTGAAATGAAAACATTACATTTTCCAATGTAATAAAGATTGAAATGAAAATATTAAAATTTTCAATGTAATAAAGGTTGAACTAAGAAAATTACATTAAAAAGATTTCATTTTTATTTAAGATTGATTACATTAGAAAGAATACTTTTTTTTTAGTTAATTTGTTTCAAAAGAATGAAAAAGATTCATTTTAATGTAGATATACATTTCAATGTAAAAGAATGAGTGATTTATTTATTTTAATAAATTTATTAAAATAAATAAAAGGATTAAAGTGGTTTTAATAAAACCAAGATTTTCCAGTACATACATTAGAATGGATTTAAATGGAAATAATCTTCGGATTTTTTCAGTATTGGATTTTGTGATTATACGAATATTATTGTGGGAATTTGGAAGATATTAATATCGTTATTCCCAATTTGATATACGTTAATTTTCAGAATTTGATATTGAACATAAATCGATATAATTTCTATTCAAAGCATGATATTTAATGTCAGATTAAAATTAGGGTTTGTCGTGAATAGTGTCTTAAATAACACTGTTCTTAAACCCATTTGGGAAAGAATAAATCTTTTAATTAAGATTTAAATAAGATTTCCAATTATTAAACATAATTGAAATTAAGGGAAACTGACTTTTGGGTTGATTGCGAACAATGTTTTTAAATGACATTAGTTCTTTAAACCCGATTGACAGTGAAATTTAGATTGGTAATTCATAAATCTTTTAACTAAGATTTAGTGAAATATTCTAAAGAGAAGTTTCAATTTAACATATTAAATTGAAATACGATTTTGGGTTTATTGTGAACGATGTTTTTAAGCAACATTTGTTCTTTAACCTAGTTAAAGGAAAGATTATTTCTTGAAAGTTAAATAATCATTAAATAATGATTCTTGAAGATTAAAACTAAATATAGTTTTAATGAATCTTTAATTGGATTGAATGAGGATAAAAGTAATTAAATTTACTTAATTCAAGAAATGAACGATAATGGAGTACCACTAGTTTTACTCCAAGCGGTAGTTAAATCTTTAATTAGATTTGATCGATAAAACGGTAATTAAGTTTATCGTAACACACTAGGTATTAGATATGGAGTACCACCAGCTTACTCCATGGGTTGTGTAGATTGGGAATGGGATATTAATTAATAATTACTTCGGTAAGGCGTTAATCCCGACTAGTTGAATAAACCTTAATTTTGTTTAAATTAAAATCAAAGAATACTCTTGATTGGAATGAGGCGTTGGTTGTGTTTTAAAGCACATGATTTTAAATTATGCAAATTATTCAGAAAGACCGGGTTTAACCCATTCTGAATAATTCATACGACGATTGAAGATCGATGATGAAGACGGTTATTGAAGACCGGGAAATTTTCATATCGAATGGATGATTATTGATATCTTGATTGGACCGTACACCCAAAATGAGGGAAAAATTGGTGATCATTCAGACGTATTTTGGAGATCTACCGGATATGGTTTCATTCAGACCCAGAACGGACTGATAAATGGATTGTGTGTCTGACATTGTATTCCTTTATATTGTATTCGTTGATCTCTATTTAATATATAGCTGTTTGGTGGCGGAGAATTTATTCTCTTGCTTAACACCCTGTTATATATCGATAGATGAATCAATGATATGGTATGGTCTGATAATGTGGCATGCCAAGATGCAAATGATCAAGGCTTCTGTTGAAAAGCAGGGCCTTGTGGGATGATCAAAGTATAGCCTATTACGGCATAACTTTGTGTATATCGTGATTTCGCGAGCCTCACACCCCGGTATGAGTCAAAAACGGGATTAGGTCTGCAGGGAGTGCAAACGTTTCTTTCTAGCTAGGAGTAGTGTCAGTGCTTAAACTGGCTGACATTTTACTAATGTGGATGATGGATTTTGAGGCGCCTCGGATTTTTATAGGCCGTCAGTAGTCATACTATAGGTCCAAAGGGACCGGGAAGCGTGTGTTCAGGCATAACCAATCCACTGCCGATAGGCGGGGACCGGCCCTGAAGATCCAAGGGTTGCCCATAGGTGTGATCCTAAGACTTTTGCTAGAGTGTCTCGAATCGAAGAGGAGCTTGCCCCTAGCCTCGACTCATGATGGAAATCCAATTTCCAATACGAGCTTGCGGTTTTGAATGTAGAACACGTATGGCGACATGATATATGGTACCCATGTCGTCTATGATTGATATATTATGATTGAAATGGTTTTTAAAAACATATACTCACTAATATCAAATCCGTTTTATCGTATCAAGCATCTCTTGACCATTATAAGGTAAAACCCTATCCTCCGGTTTGCGTTGCATTGTGTGATCGGACTTGGGTCTTATAATGGTTTCATTTTTCTAAAAAGCATTGCGTTTTTAACGATTTACCTTATTTTATGCACTAGCAATCCAATGGAGTAAACATGTTCCGCGTTAACGGCATGGCCCTGTGATTAGCCTTATTATTAGATAAGTTAAGTTAAAATTTCTCATACCAGTCCCATGACTGACCTGTAGTTTGTTTCACTGGCAAACTCGGGTGCCCATATTTTCCACACGAGTAGTCGAGTAGCTTTTTTTTACAGATATATTTACAGGATCCTGATTTACAGCTGAAGCGGTATTCGGAAAGCTCTGTATCCGTGTATTCCTTTCAGTTGTATATTTGTATTATTTTTCCGCTGCTATTTTAATGTAATTTAATCACTGATATTATTGTATTTCTATTGTGTAATAAGTATTCATACTTTGTTATATTCTTGTACTCTGGTGTAATTGTTGTAATCAGCAATAAAAATGTTCTTCAGTTTTATTCTGATGTGTGTTGTTCTCAAGGCAATCCAGGCTTTCCTTTACGGGGAAGTTTGGGTCGTCACATTTGGTATCAGAGCTTTGGTTTACAGAGCTCGAGAACAAAACACATTAGAGACGAAAGAAAGAATTCATCAGAGATTGGATTAGTAATATCCAACAAGAATAACTCGTCAGAGATAGGATCAGTAGTATCCTAGAATGAGTGTGAAGAGTATTATTTTCTTTAAAATAAATAAGAAAACAAATTTAATATTTTGAAATTTTTTATCTTAAAAATACGTATTTGATATATTATTATATTTTATTTGGACAATCGAGTATATAAAGATTTTGAATATACGAGTAATTAACGGATATTCGAAGTTTTAATATACTGGGTAGATATAGAATCACACTCTAGTCGCCCGGGGATAATTCTGATGATTGATGCATCATCATCAGAGTTTATGTTCGAGTTTCGAAAGTGGTATATCTATATATTTCCATTGACTGGTGTGAGAACCAAAACTAGATAGGGTCTATTGTTGTGATTTGTAGTAAAAACATGATTTTTGAATATATATAAAAATTACACATGTTTGAAAAGTTAATCACCTAATTGATTGCTGGTTGTGATGTTTGATTATTAGCTTAACTAATAAAATATTGGAATGATAATTAAGTTAACCACTATATAATAGAATGATAAATTTAGTTAAATCAAATTTAATATTGAACTGAATATGAAATCGATTAGAATTGAAATTTGAGTTGGTGAATTAAACGACTTTTAGCTTCGTTCCTTTTCGAGGACGAAAAGATTTTAAGTGGGGGAGATTGTAACGACCCGGAATTTTGGGCTGAATTTAAATTTTTTATTTTAATCATTTTAATGGGTCTTTAATATTTAAAATAATTTATTTTATATAATAACTACTATAAATTTATTTTAATCGAAGTTAAAACGAATGAATTTTATTTAAATTATAAAAGGAGTTAGAAATAGCGCGGCAGTTTTAAAATTTGAATTTTAACTTTGACTGACTATACAGGATGCAAAATAAATCGGATTTTAGCGAAACCAAAAATATTAGAATCTATTTAAAAATATCTTTCCAATGAATCCGAAAAATTGAAATTTCATAGCGAGAATCAAAAGTTATGCCCAAATCAAGATATCAGAAAAACACGGGAAAGTTTATATATATAGGACCCAAAACACTACTTTTTACATACGAATGAATTTGGACTTGAACCCACTTCCATTGAGTTCAAAATGATGTTTCTGCATTGAAAAAGTATAAACACTTATATATTTTGAGTTTTGGAAATTATTCATATATAAAATATATTTTTAAATATAAAATATATACGCCTTGAAAAGTGAAGTTTTTCAAATTCAACGAAATTAATTTTTTTCGGTTCGTATCGTCAAAACAAAGCTAGAAATGATTTTTCTGGAATTTTTAGAATTAATATGTAATTATAATTGAATTTTCAGTGAAAATGGTCAATTTTCAGACTTTAAAAATTCATTATTAATTCATACGGACTAGGAAAGTGACGAAACTAGTTTCTTTAAATCCGTAATGTCAAGTAATATTTATGTTTCAATTTTCAATTACAATGGTATTCGTAGGTGTTAACACGAATTTTTAAACTACGAAAAGCGGACAAAAAAATGTATTAATATATGTACATAAGGGTAATTGGGCCTAATTGAGTTTATAACCTACATATATATTATCTTTTAACAGCTATTAGCTGAACCCTAAGCATAACATAGCCACCTTCTTCTTCCTCTATTCCATGGCGGCTCTCTCCTCTAAAATTTATTTTGCAAATTAGCCCCTGAAAACAAAATAATTTATATCTCTCAATCAGAAGAAAATCAGACCAAACCGTTTCTGGGTTTTGTTCATCTTCTTATCGTCTATCTACCACGATAAATTTAAGACCTATCGTCGCACGGATTCGCCGGAATCTAGCTTAAAAGACAAAAAGTGGATTTCTGTTATTTGTTCGCTGCGGGCCCAACGAAGAGAGATAGGTCGAGGGCCTTCATGCAGTGGTAGAGGGGAAGCATACGGTTCTTTTGGCGGTGGTGGCATGGTCTCAGGTGGTCGGAGTTGGCCGGAATGTCAATTTTACCGGAGGGGTGCTGAAAACAGGACAGTCGCAAAGATGAGCAATTTCCCGTCGATCTGTGCATTTTCAGGTGAAGTGACACAAACAGAAGTTGTTTGGGAGGTCGAGATCTAGTTACTGACAAAAATTGGTGGCATTTGGAGTACCGAGGCGGCCGCAGCACTGAGATGAACAGAAACTGCACTTTTCCATTCAACTGTAGATCGTGGGCCCCACTTGGCGAATTGGAGGGGGGACCATCAGTCATGGAAAGAGGGGGAGAAGCCGGAGAGAATGGCGCTGGTTTCGTGCAATTCTGACTTACGTTTTGGCCGTGGCGAGCATTTTAAGTTCAGGGTGCTGTTTGAAAAAAAAAGGTTAAGGGCTTAAACGCGAAACATTTTTTAATTTTATATTCAATGTTGCAATATCTTTTACATACGAGATCGAAATTTGACGATTTCAGGTCTGCTGCGATCGTGGCGACGAGAGCTTCGCGTGGACACAAAATTTGTCCAATTTGGAGGAAGTTGAAATTTTGGGTAATTTTTACAAATTTAAATATTATTTAAATCGATTTGTTAACTTCGCAAGTGCATAACTTTTTGTCACGTTATCGAAATTGCATGAAACTAAATCCGTTGAGATCGTTATGTCAAGAGCTTCGAGCGAGCAGTTATTTTGTCCAATTCTGAGCAAGTTGAAAATTTGGGTAATTTTCATAATTTAAATTAATTATTTAATTATTACAAACTTCGAAAATTCATAATTTTGTGATACGAACTCGAAATCGCGCGAAACAGGATTTGCTGTGATCACCGAGTCGAAAGCTTCGCAACGACACTAACTACGCCCAATTTGGAGCATGTTGGATCTTGGGCCAAAATTGGGCCTGAACCGTCATTTAAAGCCGGCAAAGGTGAGAACTATTTTGCTCACTCAATTTTCGAATAGTTGTTTATTTTCATTATTAAATGTAAAGAAATTATTGGTGATGGAAGTAATTGTTTGTTGAACGGATTGTGGATTTGGATGTCATGTCATGTTATGTTTGAAATTGAAAATATTCGACAGGTTAAACTAATGATTTATTATTTATGATAATTTAAAATGATGTTACACTGACATTGACAAGTTACCTGACTTGTTGATGTTGATTGGGATGATTATTTTACACCTCGCCCAAGTGCACAAAATTATGTGTTGGCTGAAACCCCACACGGGTCTTGGGTTGATATTTGACTACACATCACCCTTGTGTTTAGTGTAAATTGCACTTTGGCTGTTATGTGAATGGTTGACATTATTATGGAATAAGTGCAATGTTTGAAATACGTGTAATTAAATTACATGGAAATTGTGTGAGTCTCATTCCAATTTTGAGTTAAAGAATATTATAATCCAGTATTCAATTAAAAGAACCAAAGGATGGTTTCCATGTTTTCAAATGGGAAGGTATGTATTGTCAAAGTTACAATAAAAAGACTGAATTGGAAAGATTAATTTTTTTTATTAGTAAAAAGTTACAATAAAAGATTAGAATTAAAAGATACCCTTTTTAATTGTCAACATGTTAAATTAAGAAGATTTGTTTCAAAACTGAACATCTTGAAAAGATTAATATTATTGTTATCAATTTTGAATTAATGAATATTTTAATTTATACTCAATTAATAGAATTAATTGGCGTTGATTTAACTAAGATTATATCTTTATTGTTTAAAAGTTATAATAAAGGAGATTCAATTAAAAAGATTATATATTTACTGTCCACATTTTAAGATAAGAAAGTTTGATTTCGAAATTTGAACGTTTTGGAAAGATTACATTTATTTGTCATTATGTGGCAATAAATAGATTAGAATTCAAAATAAGACATTTTCGGAAGATTATTATTAATTGTTATAACAATATGGAAAGTTCAAATATTTATAAAGATTTGAAAGGTAAGTGAAGATATTTGGAATCATGACATTTTAGAATTAAAGAATATTTAAAATTAAGATTCTTGAATGGAAAGGATATTTTCAAAGAGTACGTTTTAGAAAAGTTAATTATAATTATAAAATTATAATTGTACTTGGACACGAGGTTAGGTCACATTTGTGGTGGAAGTCTGCCCGGAACCGCCCGGCTTATCCAGCAGCCACAAATGTTGGGCCTAATGTGAGAGGTCCAAGTGCGCAAATACGAATTGGGCCATGACACGAGGTTAAGCCCAACTTGTGGGATAAGTCTGCCCGGAACCAACCGGCATATCCAGCATCCACAAGTCGTAGGCTTAATGTGGGAGGTCTGGCCCAGTGTAAAATATAAATGAATAAGATAATGGTTTGACCTATTTAATCTGTTTTAAATAGCAACACCATTTTAACCCGAACGTGTTTATCGACTTATTTTATACATTTTATAATGCATGTTTTAAAGAGCTAATTCTAAAATAAATATTTTGGAAATAATATCATTTTAATATGATAATAGATACAATATTCAATTTGGATTTAAAATTGAAATAAAAGTTGGAATAGTTTTATAAACGAATTTATAAAATTTTTAGAATAAAGTTTGAAAATATTACATTTTTTAATGTAATAAAGTTGAAATGAAAATATTATATTTTTCAATGTAATAAAGACTGAATTGAAAATAAAGCTGAAATGAAAATATTATATTTTTCAATGTAATAAAGACTGAATTGAAAATAAAGTTTGAAATGAAAACATTACATTTTCCAATGTAATTAAGATTGAAATGAAAATATTACATTTTTCAATGTAATAAAGGATGAACTAAGAAGATTACATTAAAAAGATTTCATTTTTATTTAAGATTGATTACATTAGAAAGAATACTTTTTTTTTTAGTTAATTTGTTTCAAAAGAATGAAAAAGATTCATTTTAATGTAGATATACATTTCAATGTAAAAGAATGAGTGATTTATTTATTTTAATAAATTAATTAAAATAAATAAAAGGATTAAAGTGGTTTTAATAAAACCAAGATTTTCCAGTACATACATTGGAATGGATTTAAATGGAAATAATCTTCGGATTTTTTCAGTATTGGATTTTGTGATTATACGGATATTATTGTGGGAATTTGGAAGATATTAATATTGTTATTCCCAATTTGATATACGTTAATTTTCAGAATTTGATATTGAACATAAATCGATATAATTTCTATTCAAAGCATGATATTTAATGTCAGATTAAAATTTGGGTTTGTCGTGAACAATGTCTTAAATAACACTGTTCTTAAACCCTTTTGGGAAAGAATAAATCTTTTAATTAAGATTTAAACAAGATTTCCAATTATTAAACATAATTGAAATTAAGGGAAACTGACTTTTGGGTTGATTGCGAACAATGTTTTTAAATGACATTAGTTCTTTAAACCCGATTAACAATGAAATTTAGATTGGTAATTCATAAATCTTTTAACTAAGATTTAGTGAAATATTCTAAAGAGAAGTTTCAATTTAACATATTAAATTGAAATACGATTTTGGGTTTATTGTGAACGATGTTTTTAAGCAACATTTGCTCTTTAACCTAGTTAAAGGAAAGATTATATCTTAAAAGTTAAATAATCATTAAATAATGATTCTTGAAGATTAAAACTAAATATAGTTTTAATGAATCTTTAATTGGATTGAATGAGGATAAAAGTAATTAAATTTACTTAATTCAAGAAATGAACGATAATGGAGTACCATTAGTTTTACTCCAAGCGGTAGTTAAATCTTTAATTAGATTTGATCGATAAAACGGTAATTAAGTTTACCGTAACACATTGGGTGTTAGATATGGAGTACCACCAGTTTATTCCATGGGTTGTGTAGGTTGGGAATGGGATATTAATTAATAATTACTTCGGTAAGGCATTAATCCCAACTAGTTGAATAAACCTTAATTTGGTTTAAATTAAAATCAAAGAATACTCTTGATTGGAATGAGGCGTTGGTTGTGTTTTAAAGCACATGATTTTAAATTACGCAAATTATTCAGAAAGACCGGGTTTAACCCATTCTGAATAATTCATACGACGATTGAAGATTGATGATGAAGACGGTTATTGAAGACCGGGAAATTTCCATATCGAATGGATGATTATTGATATCTTGATTGGACCGTACACCCAAAATGAGGGAAAAATTGGTGACCATTCAGACGTATTTTGGAGATCTACCGGATATGGTTTCGTTCAGACCCAGAACGGACTGATAAATGGATTGTGTGTCTGACATTGTATTCCTTTATATTGTATTCGTTGATCTATATTTAATATATAGCTGTTTGGTGGCGGAGAATTTATTCTCTTTCTTAACACCCTGTTATATATCGATAGATGAATCAATGATATGGTATGGTCTGATAATGTGGCATGCCAAGATGCAAATGATCAAGGCTTTTGTTGAAAAGCAGGGCCTTGTGGGATGATCAAAGTATAGCCTATTACGGCATAACTTTGTGTATATCGTGACTTCGCGAGCCTCACACCCCGGTATGAGTCAAAAACGGGATTAGGACTGCTGGGAGTGCACACGTTTCTTTCTAGCTAGGAGTAGTGTCAGTGCTTAAACTGGCTGACATTTTACTTATGTGGATGATGGATATTGAGGCGCCTCAGATTTTTATAGGCCGTTAGTGGTCATACTATAGGTCCAAAGGGACCGGGAAGCGTGTGTTCAGGCATAATCAATCCACTGCCGATAGGCGGGGACCGGCCCTGAAGATCCAAGGGTTGCCCATAGGTGTGATCCTGAGGCATTTGCTAGAGTGTCTCGAATCGGAGAGGAGCTTGCCCCTAGCCTCGACTCATGATGGAAATCAAATTTCCAATACGACCTTGCGGTTTTGAATGTAGAACTAGTATGGTGACATGATATATGGTACCCATGTCGTCTATGATTGATATATTATGATTGAAATGGTTTTTAAAAACATATACTCACTAATATCAAATCCGTTTTATCGTATCAAGCATCTCTTGACCATTATAAGGTATAACCCTATCCTCCGGTTTGCCTTGCATTGTGTGATGGGACTTGGGTCTTATAATGGTTTCATTTTTCTAAAAAGCATTGCGTTTTTAACGATTTACCCTATTTTATGCACTGGCAATCCAATGGAGTAAACATGTTCCGCGTTAGCGGCGTGGCCCGGTGATTAGCCATATTATTAGATAAGTTAAGTTAAGATTTCTCATACCAGTCCCATGACTGACCTGTAGTTTGTTTCACTGGCAAAATCGGGTGCCCATATTTTCCACATGGGCAATCGAGTAGCTTTTTTTGCAGATATATTTACAGGATCCTGATTTACAGCTGAAGCGGTATTCGGAAAGCTCTGTATCCGTGTATTCCTTTCAGTTGTATATTTGTATTATTTTTCCGCTGCTATTTTAATGTAATTTAATCATTGATATTATTGTATTTCTATTGTGTAATAAGTATTCATACTCTGTTATATTCTTGTACTCTGATGTAATTGTTGTAATCAGCAATAAAAATGTTCTTCAGTTTGTATTCTGATGTGTGTTGTTCTCAAGGCAATCCAGGCTTTCCTTTACGGGGAAGTTTGGGTCGTCACATTTGGTATCAGAGCATTGGTTTACAGAGCTCGAGAACAAAACACATTAGAACCGAAAGAAAGAATTCATCAGAGATTGTATTAGTAATATCCAACAAGAATAACTCGTTAGAGATAGGATCAGTAGTATCCTAGAATGAGTGTGAAGAGTATTATTTTCTTTAAAACAAATAAGAAAACAAATTTAATATTTTGAAATTTTTTATCTTAAAAATACGTATTTGATATATTATTTTATTTTATTTGGACAATCGAGTATATAAAGATTTTGAATATACGAGCAATTAACGGATATTCGAAGTTTTAATATACTGGGTAGATATAGAATCACACTCTAGTCGCCCGGGGATAATTCTGATGATTGATGCATCATCATCAGAGTTTATGTTCGAGTTTCGAAAGTGGTATATCTATATATTTCCATTGACTGGTGTGAGAACCAAAACTAGATAGGGTCTATTGTTGTGATTTGCAGTAAAAACATGATTTTTGATTATATATAAAAATTACACATGTTTGAAAAGTTAATCACCTAATTGATTGTTGGTTGTGATGTTTGATTATTAGCTTAACTAATAAAATATTGGAATGATAATTAAGTTAACCACTATATAATAGAATGATAAATTTAGTTAAATCAAATTTAATATTGAACTGAATATGAAATCGATTAGAATTGAAAGTTGAGTTGGTGAATTAAACGACTTTTAGCTTCGTTCCTTTTTTAGGACGAAAAGATTTTAAGTGGGGAAGATTGTAACGACCCGGAATTTTGGGCCGAATTTAAAATTTTTATTTTAATCATTTTAATGGGTCTTTAATATTTAAAATAATTTATTTTATATAATAAAGACTATAAATTTATTTTAATCGAAGTTAAACCGAATGAATTTTATTTAAATTATAAAAGGAGTTAGAAATAGCGCGGTAGTTTTAAAATTTGAATTTTAACTTTGACTGACTATACAGGATGCAAAATAAATCGGATTTTAGCGAAACCAAAAATATTAGAATCTATTTAAAAATATCTTTCCAATGAATCCGAAAAATTGAAATTTCATAGCGAGAATCAAAAGTTATGCCCAAATCAAGATATCAGAAAAACACGGGAAAGTTTATATATAGAGGACCCAAAACGCTACTTTTTACATACGAATGAATTTGGACTCGAAACCACTTCCATTGAGTTCAAAATGATGTTTCTGCATTGAAAAAGTATAAACACTTATATATTTTGAGTTTGGAAATTATTCATATATAAAATATATTTTTAAGTATAAAATATATACGCCTTGAAAAGTGAAGTTTTGCAAACGGCCTTCAAATTCAACGAAATTAATTTTGTTCGGTTCGTATCGTCAAAACAAAGCTAGAAATGTTTTTTCTGGAATTTTTATAATTAATATGTAATTATAATTGATTTTTCAGTGAAAACGGTCAATTTTCATACTTTAAAAATTCATTATTAATTCATACGGACTGGGAAAATGACGAAACTAGTTTCTTTAAATCTGTAATGTCAATGAATATTTATGTTTCAATTTTCAATTACAATGGAATTCGTAGGTGTTAACACGAATTTTTAAACTACGAAAAGCGGACAAAAAAATGTATTATTATATGTACATAAGGGTAATTGGGCCTAATTGAGTTTATAACCTACCTATATATTATCTTTTAACAGCCATTAGCTGAACCCTAAGCATAACATAGCCACCTTCTTCTTCCTCTATTCCATGGCGGCTCTCTCCTCTAAAATTTATTTTGCAAATTAGCCCCTGAAAACAAAATAATTTATATCTCTCAATCAGAACAAAATCAGACCAAACCCTTTCTGGGTTTTGTTCATCTTCTTATCCTCTATCTACCACGAAAAATTTAAGACCTATCGTCGCACGGATTCGCCGGAATCTAGCTTAAAAGACAGAAAGCTGATTTCGGTTATTTGTTCGCTGCGGGCCCCACGAAGAGAGATAGATCGAGCGACTTCAGGAAGTGGTAGAGGGGAAGCATACGGTTGTTTTGGCAGTGGTGGCATGGTCTCAGGTGGCCGGAGTTGGCCGAAATGTCAATTTTACTGGAGGGGTGCTGAAAACAGGACAGTCGCAAATATGAGCAATTTCCCGTCGATCCGTGCATTTTTAGGTGAAGTGACACAAACAGAAGTTGTTTGGGGGGTCGAGATCTAGCTACTGACAAAAATTGGTGGCATTTGGAGTACCGAGGCGGCCGCAACACTGAGATGAACAGAAATTGCACTTTTCCGTTCAACTGCAGACCGTGGGCCCCACGTGGTGAACTGGAGGGGGGGGACCATCAGGCGTGGAAAGAGAGGGAGAATCCAGAGAGAATGGCGCTGGTTTCGTGCAATTCCGACTTACGGTTTGGCCTTGGCGAGCATTTTAAGTTCAGGGTGCTGTTTGAAAAAAAAGGTTAAGGGCTTAAACGCGAAACATTTATTTAATTTTATATTCAATGTTGCAATATCTTTTACATACGAGATCGAAATTTGACGATTTCAGGTCTGCTGCGATCGTGGCGACGAGAGCTTCGCGTGGACACAAAATTTGTCCAATTTGGAGGAAGTTGAAATTTTGGGTATTTTTTACAAATTTAAATATTATTTAAATCGATTTGTTAACTTCGCAAGTGCATAACTTTTTGTCACGTTATCGAAATTGCATGAAACTAAATCCGTTGAGATCTTTATGTCAAGAGCTTCGAGCGAGCAGTTATTTTGTCCAATTCTGAGCAAGCTGAAAATTTGGGTAATTTTCATAATTTAAATTAGGGTGCGTTTTTTACAGGTCCCTATTAAGTTTCAAAATATAAAAAAAACCCGGTGATAAAAATAATATATAATACATCCCTATTTTTGAATTTCCGCTAAAAAAAATTCCAGATCTACCCTTACACACCTAAAAAACTATCCAACAACTGTTTGTCCTCATTTACTCAGTCTATCGCTCCTATTATCTCGCTCATAAACCTAATCCTACAATCCTGGAAAACCGTCGATCACTCCAACAGCGATTTTTTTATTACTTTTTTTTATTTTTACGAAAAATAGACAATTAGATACATATATTACGTAAAATTGCATACATTTATGCAACTAAGTGGAATAATTGCATACATTTATTAATATTATGCAGAAAATAAATTATTAGTTTTGCGCAATAATGAAGTAGACGTGCATACATTAATATTATTCAGAAATAAATAATTACTTGAATGTAGGGACTACAATTTTTTTATTAAGATTTTTTGATTTTTACGAAAAACTAGACAGTTAGATACAAATATTAATTAAAATTGCATACATTTATGCAAAAAAGTGAAATAATTGCATACATATAAAGAACGGTACTGCATAATTGCTGAAACAAAAGAAATGACAAAAAAGTAAATACATATAATTATAACAAGATGCATATATATATATATATATATATATATATATGCAAATAACAGAAAAATGTGCATACTTACATGAATAATTTCATAACATTTACATGTACTACATCAAAAAATAAGTATAGACCACATTTACATGTACTACATCAAAAATTTCAGAACATTTAGTAGTCTCTGTAGAAACAACTGCAGATTTCAGTCATTTGGAAAAGGATGGAGGACCAAGCTTCAATAACACCACTACACCAATATCCGCCGGAACACTGTTATCAAAAAAAGAAAATCAACATTAATAAGCTTAATATGCAGTAACCTAAATTACAAAAACTGCTTCAGAATAATATAAATACATGCGTAGAAATATGAATATATTTGTAAAATAATATGTTTTTCAGATATTTCTGAATATTTATATGCAAGTATTCCAGATATATGCATAGAAATATGAATATATTTGTAAAATAATACGTTTTTTTGTTTGTTTGATAAAAAATTGCATACATATATGCATATATTAAGAATATATGCATATTTGTCTGCAACTTTTTATCAGAAGTTCAGCAAAAATCAAAGATATTTTCCTACATCTTACAGATCGCGATTTTGAATGTTTTTCTGTTTGTATTTTCCTACATCCTACAACGAAAATAATGAATGTTGTCCTTCCCATTTTCAAACCAAAAACCAAAATATATAGCTCAAATTAAAAATAAAAAATTCAGCAAAAATCAAAAGCTAAGAGAGCCTAAGAACATGGCTAAAATTAAGAACTTACATCCACAAAAATGGCAGCTACAGTTTATGGAAGAAGTGCGGCCTGCCTAAGATCGCGATTTCCTCCTTCTTCTTCTTTTCCATGGATCACTGACGTTGATTTGTGAATCGCAATCGATGGTGCTGGAGCGGATAGCTGGTTGCTGGAAGGGGGGCTGATCGCGATTTCCTTTGGCGGCGGATCCTGGTGCTGGAGTGGCGTCGACTGAAGGGGGGATGATCGATGGTGCTGGAGCGGCGGTCGCTGGTTGCTGCAAATAGGGGCTCACGATTTAGGTTTTGGTTCTGGAGCCGCCGCCACCATGGAATATAAAATTTTGTTTCTGCAAAAAATAAAGCCCTAATCGGTATTAAGATCCTTACGTTCAGCCGAAATATTGAAAAGGGGCAAATTAGTCACAAATAGGAGGTTAGTTTAAAAAGAAGGATGTAATTTAAACTTTTTTTATAGGGAGGATGTGTGCTTAATTAGGATTAATTCTAAGGATGTGAGCCTAATTTTCACTTTAAATTAATTATTTAATTATTACAAACTTCGAATATTCATAACTTTGTGATACGAACTCGAAATCACGCGAAACAGGATTTGCTGCGATCAGCAAGTCGAGAGCTTCGCAACGACACTAACTACGCCCAATTTGGAGCATGTTGGATCTTGGGCCAAAATTGGGCCCGAACCGTCATTTAAAGCCGGCAAAGGTGAGAACTCTTTTGCTCACTCAATTTTTGAATAGTTATTTATTTACATAACTAAATGTACATAAATTATTGGTGATGGAAGTAATTGTTTGTTGAACGGATTGTGGATTTGGATGTCATGTCATGTTATGTTTGAAATTGAAAATATTCGACAGGTTAAACTAATGATTTATTATTTATGATAATTTAAAATGATGTTACACTGCCATTGACAAGTTACCTGACTTGTTGATGTTGATTGGGACGATTATTTTACACCTCGCCCAAGTGCACAAAATTATGTGTTGGCTGAAACCCCACACGGGTCTTGGGTTGATATTTGACTACACATCACCCTTGTGTTTAGTGTAAATTGCACTTTGGCTGTTATGTGAATGGTTGACATTATTATGGAATAAGTGCAATGTTTGAAATCCGTGTAATCAAATTACATGGAAATTGTGTGAGTCTCATTCCAATTTTGAGTTAAAGAATATTATAATCCAGTATTCAATTAAAAGAACCAAAGGATGGTTTCCATGTTTTCAAATGGGAAGGTATGTATTGTCAAAGTTACAATAAAAAGAGTGAATTGGAAAGATAACATTTTTTTATTAGTAAAAAGTTACAATAAAAGATTAGAATTAAAAGATACTCTTTTTAATTGTCAACATGTTAAATTAAGAAGATTTGTTTCAAAACTGAACATCTTGAAAAGATTAATATTATTGTTATCAATTTTGAATTAATGAATATTTTAATTTATACTCAATTAATAGAATTAATTGGCGTTGATTTAACTAAGATTATATCTTTATTGTTTAAAAGTTATAATAAAGGAGATTCAACTAAAAAGATTATATATTTACTGTCCACATTTTAAGATAAGAAAGTTTGATTTCGAAATTTGAACGTTTTGGAAAGATTACATTTATTTGTCATCATGTGGCAATAAATAGATTTGATTTCAAAATAAGACATTTTGGGAAGATTATTATTAATTGTTATAACAATATGGAAAGTTCAAATATTTATAAAGATTTGGAAGGTAAGTGAAGATATTTGGAATCATGACATTTTAGAATTAAAGAATATTTAAAATTAAGATTCTTGAATGGAAAGGATATTTTCAAAGAGTACGTTTTAGAAAAGTTAATTATAATTATAAAATTATAATTGTACTTGGACACGAGGTTAGGTCACATTTGTGGTGAAAGTCTGCCCGGAACCGCCCGACTTATCCAGCAGCCACAAATGTTGGGCCTAATGTGAGAGGTCCAAGTGCGCAAATACGAATTGGGCCATGACACGAGGTTAAGCCCAACTTGTGGGATAAGTCTGCCCGGAACCAACCAGCATATCCAGCATCCACAAGTCGTAGGCTTAATGTGGGAGGTTTGGCCCAATGTAAAATATAAATGAATAAGATAATGGATTGAGCTATTTAATCTGTTTTAAATAGCAACACCATTTTAACCCGAACGTGTTTATCGACTTATTTTATACATTTTATAATGCATGTTTTAAAGAGCTAATTCTAAAATAAATATTTTGGAAATAATATTATTTTAATATGATAATAGATACAATATTAAATTTGGATTTAAAATTGAAATAAAAGTTGGAATCGTTTTATAAACGAATTTATAAACATTTTAGAATAAAGTTTGAAAATATTACATTTTTCAATGTAATAAAGTTGAAATGAAAATATTATATTTTTCAATGTAATAAAGACTGAATTGAAAATAAAGTTGAAATGAAAATATTATATTTTTCAATGTAATAAAGACTGAATTGAAAATAAAGTTTGAAATGAAAACATTACATTTTCCAATGTAATAAAGATTGAAATGAAAATATTACATTTTTCAATGTAATAAAGGTTGAACTAAGAAGATTACATTAAAAAGATTTCATTTTTATTTAAGATTGATTACATTAGAAAGAATACTTTTTTTTAGTTAATTTGTTTCAAAAGATTGAAAAAGATTCATTTTAATGTAGATATACATTTCAATGTAAAAGAATGAGTGATTTATTTATTTTAATAAATTAATTAAAATAAATAAAAAGATTAAAGTGGTTTTAATAAAACCAAAATTTTCCAGTACATACATTGGAATGGATTTAAATGGAAATAATCTTCGGATTTTTTCAGTATTGGATTTTGTGATTATACGGATATTATTGTGGGAATTTGGAAGATATTAATATCGTTATTCCCAATTTGATATACGTTAATTTTCAGAATTTGATATTAAACATAAATCGATATAATTTCTATTCAAAGCATGATATTTAATGTCAGATTAAAATTTGGGTTTGTCGTGAATAGTGTCTAAAATAACACTGTTCTTAAACCCATTTGGGAAAGAATAAATCTTTTAATTAAGATTTAAATAAGATTTCCAATTATTAAACATAATTGAAATTAAGGGAAACTGACTTTTGGGTTGATTGCAAACAATGTTTTTAAATGACATTAGTTCTTTAAACCCGATTGACAGTGAAATTTAGATTGGTAATTCATAAATCTTTTAACTAAGATTTAGTGAAATATTCTAAAGAGAAGTTTCAATTTAACATATTAAATTGAAATACGATTTTGGGTTTATTGTGAACGATGTTCTTAAGCAACATTTGTTCATTAACCTAGTTAAAGGAAAGATTATTTCTTGAAAGTTAAATAATCATTAAATAATGAATCTTGAAGATTAAAACTAAATATAGTTTTAATGAATCTTTAATTGGATTGAATGAGGATAAAAGTAATTAAATTTGCTTAATTCAAGAAATGAACGATAATGGAGTACCACTAGTTATACTCCAAGCGGTAGTTAAATCTTTAATTAGATTTGATCGATAAAACGGTAATTAAGTTTACCGTAACACATTGGGTGTTAGATATGGAGTACCACCAGTTTACTCCATGGGTTCTGTAGGTTGGGAATGGGATATTAATTAATAATTACTTCGGTAAGGCGTTAATCCTGACTAGTTGAATAAACCTTAATTTGGTTTAAATTAAAATCTAAGAATACTCTTGATTTGTAACAACCAGAATTTTAATAACGTGTTAGGGAAAGAATCAAGGCAGAGTTAAATCATAAAATCCGAATCAGGAGAAACGGGTTGTGCCATTGTGTTCGCCTCGGAAAAATACGCGAAATAGAGTCCGAGTTTTCGAAAATTGGAGTTCGTATGACCCAGTTATGGCCCGTCAAAGTTTTTAGAAAAATTCAAGTTCAAAAACAGTTCGAAATTCAAATCTGGAGCCAAACAGACTGGGCGGAAAAAATTCCCGCCCAAGCCCCAGGTCGACTGGGGTGTCGACTGGGGATTCGACACGCCCGGGGGTAGGTCGACTGTCCAGTCGACACGTGTGTCGACCTGGCCCAAAAACCCATGTTGGGTCTGGACGACCTGGTGCACCTGGTTGCTCATTTGGGTCTGGTCTATTGGCCTATGACGGGTTTTGAGGGTTCGGATCTATCCTAGGGTTAATCTAAGGGCCTAAACTACTCCTAATCTCTATAAAAACACCCTAGGACCTAACCTAAATCACTAAAAATCATTCTAGCAACTAAGTGCTGCCAAAATCTATCTTGATCATGGCCTCCATCTCCAACTCCAAGGGCTTATGCATTCAAATCGGATTCAAATCAAAAGGTGCAAGCTTTCTACATCAAATCGTGGAAGTAGATCAACATTGCTACGCAAATCCTATGACGATTCATGCTCCTAAGTCTCTAAGCCTCGCTATGTAAGTTCTAGCTACTTGTAGATCTAAACGATAGTTCTAACGTGACATGGAATAAAATGCGATGAACATAAGTATGCTAGTCTATATGAACCTTGTCATGCCTCTTTTGCTTGAACCTATGACTTTAGGCTATGTTTAGTGACTAAATCAAGTTACTCATGTTGCATTGGACTTAGTTTGCCATGCAAGATTGAACCTTTATTTGTGGGATGTTGGCATGAACACTTGGAACCATTTTGACTTGTGAAATATGTGCATGAATTTGACTTGGGGCTTATGCATGAAAAAGAACCCAAAACCCCTTATGATTTCATGTTTATGTGAGGCCAAACCTCTTATGATATTATGCATGTTTGAGGCCAAATCCCTTATGATACCGTGCATTTTTGTGGCCAATCCCTTTATGACATCGTGCATGTTTTGAGGCCAATATGCAATATGCTAGTTATGTGAACACCTTTGCCTCAATTTTCACCATGTTTAACTTGTGATTCATCTTTGCCATCTTGTACCCATCCTTGTCATATTATTCCAAATGTGTTGATTTGCTTTCATGTGCGTTGGGGACATGTTTTGGGTAGTTTAGGCAAACTTGAAAATGGGCTATGAACTTGACATGGAATTACATGGAACACGTAATGATAATAAACGTGAATAGGACATGAAAACTTGACATGGGGTTACATGAAAACATAGACTTAAAAAGGGGTCTAAACTTGACATGAACATGACACGTAGAAAAACATGGAAGTGGCCAACTCGAGGTTGGGTTGAGTTTGTAGCATAAATCTGCCCGGACCCGCCCGGCAAATCCAGTGGCTACAAACAATAGGACCCAATGTGGGTAGTTGGTCATATCGCGCTTGAAACCCGAGGTTAGACTAGGTTGTGGTGTAAATCTGCCCGGACCCGCCCGGCGTAACCATAACCACAACAACGTCTAATGTGAGAGGTTGAGAGTGCATTAACTCAATTAATGCCGCATGATAAGGTTATGTAAATCTGACTAATGACACTTAACCGATATGCCATGAATGGGTAGGTTAAGTGAAACCGGACTTGATTTCTTAATGACACTTAACCGAAAAATACAGTTAGGGGATGGGGTTAAGCTAATCCATACTTAACTAATCCGACTCGGTAATTAGATGGGGTTAAGTAACCCACACTTAACTAATCTAAACACGGTAATTAGATGGAGTTAAGTTAACCTAGACTTAACTAATCTAAACACGGTAATTCAATGAGGTTAAGTAACCAATACTTAACCAATTTAACATGATAATTCAATGAGGTTAAGTAACTTATACTTAACCAATTATACATGATGATTTGATGAGGTTAAGTAACCTATACTTAACCAATCTAATATGAGAACTTGATAGGGTTAAGTCACGAGACCGTTTAAATATACTTAACCATTGTAATACGATTAGTGGATGGGGTTAAGCTAACCCATGCTTAACCAATCCGACTCGATAATCTGATGGGGTTAAGATAATCTATGCTTAACCAATCTAACACGATAATCTGATAGGGTCAAGACAAACTAATACTTAACCAATCTGACTTGATAATTGAATAGGGTTAAGTCATGAGCTTCTTGGTATACTTAAAAAACTTGTAGGGCTAAGTCTTGAGCTTAAATACTTAGCCAATCTTGACATGATTCGTAGGCGGGTTAAGTCATGAACTGGAATGACAACACTTAACCCATTAGACAAAACCCTAGTTCTGGGGACTAGGTGGAAAATCGTAGTTAACAAGGATAACGGGAAAGGGAACTAAGTGATAAACCTTAGTTTAGGATAACTAAGTAATAATTCTTAGTCAAGGGATTTGGACCAGTTCACAGATAGATGAGTAACCCAATACGGTAGGTCATCGCTTAAACACACGAGGAGGAGCAAATTATCTGACTTAGATAAAGGCTCCAACGAACTGGGTGACGAAGCAGTAGCTTCGAGGGACGTGAGGGTACTCTTGGTATCCCTCTGTGAGGTTGCAGATAATCCGCCTGGGCTCGCAGAGGTTAAGGTCTGCGGTAGAAGAACCAAGAGTATGCCTTGTTTGCTGTGCGAGCAACCTAAAGACGAGGATGGATTAGCGTGGAGTCGACGATACTTGATTTTTGCCCTGGATAGCGCGTCGTCAACTACCTACCATCTTTAGTCAATCGTGTACATATACGGAAAGGCAGAGAACTCCCAACAAACCATATACTTGCTATCGAGTTATGGGTGAGGTTGGCCAATAAGTAAGTGGGGTATAGGGGGCCGGAGTATAGTTCTCGCGCATGATTTTTCTTGGATTGCCTTTCAGTAGTTGAGGGACGGGTCACGTGGGACCATATCCACGGATACAAAAACAGACCTTGATATATGCATTCGGCAGACGACTTAAAGCTCCCAACCGAGTCTCGTATTTCTTGATTTGCCCTGGCACGGGACTCGGATGGCACATTGAGATACATGTGCAGTTAGACATGGAAAAACGATTCACGGTGCTTACGTGGGAAAAAGGGCGCGGTTGACGGGTAGCATAATCCCTAGTATCCCTAGGTGGCTAAAACCCAAACCGAGATATGAAAACGTTCATTAGGTAGCATAATCCCTAGCGGTCCTAGGTGGCATAAATCCTAGGTGAACACGCGATAGTTCATGGTAAGAAAACATAACCAGATCAAAGGTAGCAGTCCAAAACAACTTCAAGGATAAAATGGTACTATGTTGAGGTGGTATAGATTTATATGGGAAAGCCCGTACGGCCTACGGTAAAGGACTGAACTTATACATGGAAAGAAACATACGAGTTAGGAAAACCTATGTACGCGATATATTAGGTTGACATGGACCATTTCATGACTTTGGTCAAGGGACATTTTATAGTTAACTCATAACACAGGATGGGATACTAGTACGGGAGGTGCAGAGCAAATATACATGATAGATACCTTGGGATATTATACTTGATAGAAACCTGACGATATGATACTTTGATTTACCTTGACACCGTAGTTTATCATGATACCTTAGTTTATCTTGATACCGTAGTTCACCCTGTTATCTTGGTTTAGTTTATCTATCTTGTCGTCATCCTTATGTTTATTTTCAGTTTATGCATGTCATGTTACCTTTACCTGTTTTTATGCTGGAAATAGATAGGACTTACCAGTCTTTATGACTGACCCCGTTTTCTTTCGCCTCTTTATCTTCCGTTCCCCCCCCAGGTTTTCAGGGAGGAAATATTGTTGTTAGTTCGGACCTCTTCTGCTTGAAGGTCATCATGTATGGCTTGAACTTCCATGGGCTATGGCTGCTTTACTTGGGGAATAATTTATGAAAAGGTTTATTGCTTCTTTACTATTGCAAGACAGGTTTCTATGTAATCTGTTGTAAAAAGGCTTTACTGTTTATAAAGAAATGAAAATTTGTTTTACTTCCGTTGTTTTATATGTTCTGTCTTGTAATATTTCTGTGCATGTTTACCAATAATGCCCCTCCAAACCTAGTGCATTCCTTTGTGAGTGACCCTGGCGGAGGTGGGGTGTTACATTTGGTATCAGAGCAGAAGGTTACCAGACTGGGCAAAAGTTTTTAAAACCTTCTGAAAACTATTTGAGAAACCGTTTACAAAGAAGCATTTTTCAAGAAAAGTTTTTAAAGGCTATTCCCCAAAAGCCATTAGCACTATCCTTTGTTTCCTTGATCGAGTCTCTTTTCCTTTCCTTCCTCCATCCGTAGTCACAGTAGTTTTGACTGCGACTAATACTTGTCTACCTAAGTAAGAGTTTTCCGTACGATGGAGGGAGTCCTCGAGAGACCTGTTGCCGTGATATAAGGAAGGATAATAAGAGCAAGGATAGAGGACACAAGCTTAAAGATAAGCAACTTGTTGATATGGCTTAATCCACAAAGGAGGGAAAAATATGAACAATAAAACCCATGACGAGAGAGTATCTTTGGCATGGTAAAACGGGACGCATAGTTAAGTGTTATGGGATGAGGACAAGATCATCGAGAGGGCAATTGTATGCTCTCATTTATAGCGTACCTAAGAGGGATGGTACCGTTTCTGTTGAAGTTTTAGCCTTTCTTTTCTATCATCCTGTCTAGGCTTTGTCTTGGTCATCGCATCATTTAAGTCTACTTCGATAGTTGAGTCTCTGCACCTTAGTACTAGCGTGGTAGAGGATCCCATTTTTGTCTCAATTCCTGTTGGAGGATCGGTCCATTTATTCATGACTTGTTTGGAATTGAGAGTGTAAATGCCAAGTGTTGAGATTAGAAGCAATGCTTCTATTGTTGAGCTATGGATGGATTCTAGGGATGAAGTGGTTATCCGGTAAGGGATGCCATTCTCGATTTTGAAAGGAGGGTAGTTAAACTCTTAACTTGCCTTGGTAATACCCTCGAAGTCTCGTATAACCTTTTGGGTTTTGTCATGGTTAGTTACCTAGAATCTCTTGGTGCATTAATCGTAAATCTCTGATCCGATCGAGTAACGTTCGCCAATAAGGCGGATGGTTCATTCCGCTTAAGCATGGGTTATAGGAATCACCCTAGTAAGTGCACGTGGTAACATGGATTGGCATCGGTAAACGAGGTCCAGAATTCACTAATGAATTTTGGAGAGCTTGCATGAGTACGCATATATGTTTGAGCCGAGCATACTAGGGAAAGAATAAGTGAAAGTGAAACGAGAGGCGACAGTGAAATGAGTTCCAACTCATACCTTGGAAATAGGAATCAAGGAGCTACGAAAATCATGAAGTCAAAGGTGGTCAAGGCACACCGGAATTAAGCTCAAGGAAATGCGGCTTAAACGCGCGCATCATATCTCTTTTTTAAGAGTATATCGTTGATCCCTGGTTCTCCTGTAGAGCTTGCTTGCATGCTATCGCTTGGTGGATATCCTCTCGATCCTGTTTCCATTGCAAACCCCGTAAGGAGTTTATCTTGTTTATCTCCTCGATCCTATCTTGGGAACCTTAGGTAGAAACCTATGGATGTAAACATGTATTTGAAGCATGTTATGATTGATATGGTTGCAAATGTTTGCAAGTGGTTGCTCGTGGATGAGCGAATACACACTAGATACTAGATCGACTCAATCACATTTCATGTTTCATATGCACGAGTATTTATACTTGTTTATAGGTGAAATTGAATATGTTATCATGTGGATGTTGCATGTGGATGAATGGTTGTGCACACATATAGTGTTTATATGACTAGGACTATTTGCATACATGTTGGACTCATGGCAGTAAACATATTTTGCATTAGAAAGATCATTCAGGCCTGATCATTAGCATTAGCTAAGGAACATATACACACACCTTCTGCATGTGTTCATAAAGCATTAGGAGTCTTTTAAGGACCATGGTTGCCTGTGGATGATGGATGGTAGGATACGTTCTTCCTAACTTGGAGATTTCGGGGACGAAATCCTTAAAGGAGGGGAGAATGTAACAACCCGAATTTTAATAACGTGTTAGGGCAAGAATCAAGGCAGAGTTAAATCATAAAATCCGAATCAAGAGAAACGGGTTGTGCCACTGCGTTCGTCTCGAAAAAATACGCGAAATAGAGTCCGAGTTTTCGAAAATCGGAGTCCGTATGACCCAGTTATGGCCCGTCAAAGTTTTCAGAAAAATTCAAGTTCAAAAACAGTTCGAAATTCAAATCTGGAGCCAAACAGACTGGGCGGGAAAAATTCCCGCCCAAGCCCCAGGTCGACTGGGGAGTCGACACGCCCGGGGGCAGGTCGACTTCCCAGTCGACACGGGTGTCGACCTGGCCCAAAAACCCATGTTGGGTCTGGACGACCTGGTGCACCTGGTTGCTCATTTGGGTCTGGTCTATTGGCCTGTGACGGGTTTTGAGGGTTCAGATCTATCCTAGGGTTAATCTAAGGGCCTAAACTACTCCTAATCTCTATAAAAACACCCTAGGACCTAACCTAAATCACTAAAAATCATTCTAGCAACTAAGTGCTGCCAAAATCTATCTTGATCATGGCCTCCATCTCCAACTCCAAGGGCTTATGCATTCAAATCGGATTCAAATCAAAAGGTGCAAGCTTTCTACATCAAATCATGGAAGTAGATCAACATTGCTACGCAAATCCTATGACGATTCATGCTCCTAAGTCTCTAAGCCTCGCTATGTAAGTTCTAGCTACTTGTAGATCTAAACGATAGTTCTAATGTAACATGGAATAAAATGCGATGAACATAAGTATGCTAGTCTATATGAACCTTGTCATGCCTCTTTTGCTTGAACCTATGACTTTAGGCTATGTTTAGTGACTAAATCAAGTTACTCATGTTGCATTGGACTTAGTTTGCCATGCAAGATTGAACCTTTATTTGTGGGATGTTGGCATGAACACTTGGAACCATTTTGACTTGTGAAATATGTGCATGAATTTGACTTGGGGCTAATGCATGTAAAAGAACCCAAAACCCCTTATGATTTCATGTTTATGTGAGGCCAAACCCCTTATGATATTATGCATGTTTGAGGCCAAACCCCTTATGATACCGTGCATGTTTGTGGCCAATCCCTTTGACATCGTGCATGTTTTGAGGCCAATATGCAATATGCTAGTTATGTGAACACCTTTGCCTCAATTTTCACCATGTTTAACTTGTGATTCATCTTTGCCATCTTGTACCCATCTTTGTCATATTATTCCAAATGTGTTGATTCGCTTTCACGTGCGTTGGGGACACGTTTTGGGTAGTTTAGGCAAACTTGAAAATGGGCTATGAACTTGACATGGAATTACATGGAACACGTAATGATAATAAACGTGAATAGGACATGAAAACTTGACATGGGGTTACATGAAAACATAGACTTAAAAAGGGGTCTAAACTTGACATGAACATGACACGTAGAAAAACATGGAAGTGGCCAACTCGAGGTTGGGTTGAGTTTATAGCATAAATCTGCCCGGACCCTCCCGGCAAATCCAGTGGCTACAAACAATAGGACCCAATGTGGGTAGTTGGTCATATCGCGCTGGAAACCCGAGGTTAGACTAGGTTGTGGTGTAAATCTGCCCGGACCCGCCCGGCGTAACCAGTAACCACAACAACGTCTAATGTGAGAGGTTGAGAGTGCATTAATTCAATTAATGCCGCATGATAAGGTTAAGTAAATCTGACTAATGACACTTAACCGATATGACATGAATGGGTAGGTTAAGTGAAACCGGACTTGATTTCTTAATGACACTTAACCGAAAAATACAGTTAGGGGATGGGGTTAAGCTAATCCATACTTAACTAATCCGACTCGGTAATTAGATGGGGTTAAGTAACCTACACTTAACTAATCTAAACACGGTAATTAGATGGAGTTAAGTTAACCTAGACTTAACTAATCTAAACACGGTAATTCAATGAGGTTAAGTAACCAATACTTAACCAATTTAACATGATAATTCAATGAGGTTAAGTAACTTATACTTAACCAATTATACATGATGATTTGATGAGGTTAAGTAACCTATACTTAACCAATCTAATATGAGAACTTGATAGGGTTAAGTCACGAGACCGTTTAAATATACTTAACCATTGTAATACGATTAGTGGATGGGGTTAAGCTAACCCATGCTTAACCAATCCGACTCGATAGTCTGATGGGGTTAAGATAATCTATGCTTAACCAATCTAACACGATAATCTAATAGGGTCAAGACAAACTAATACTTAACCAATCTAACTTGATAATTGAATAGGGTTAAGTCTTGAGCTTCTTGGTATACTTAACCAACTTGTAGGGCTAAGTCTTGAGCTTAAATACTTAGCCAATCTTGACATGATTCGTAGGCTGGTTAAGTCATGAACAGGAATGACAACACTTAACCCATTAGACAAAACCCTAGTTCAGGGGACTAGGTGGAAAATCGTAGTTAACAAGGATAACGGGAAAGGGAACTAAGTGATAAACCTTAGTTTAGGATAACTAAGTAATAATTCTTAGTCAAGGGATTTGGACCAGTTCACAGATAGATGAGTAACCCGATACGGTAGGTCATCGCTTAAACACACGAGGAGGAGCAAATTATCCGACTTAGATAAAGGCTCCAACGAACTGGGTGACGAAGCAGTAGCTTCGGGGGACGTGAGGGTACTCTTGGTATCCCTCTGTGAGGTTGCAGATGATCCGCCTGGGCTCAAAGAGGTTAAGGTCTACGGTAGAAGAACCAAGAGTATGCCTTGGTTGTTGTGCGAGCAACCTAAATATGGGGATGGATTAGCGTGGAGTCGACGATACTTGGATTTTGCCCTGGATAGCTCGTCGTCGACTACCTATCATCTTTAGTCAATCGTGTACGTATACGAAAAGGCATAGAACTCCCAACATACCATATACTTGCTATCGAGTTATGGGTGAGGTTGGCCAATAGGTAAGTGGGGCATAGGGGGCCGGAGTATAGTTCTCGTGCATGATTTTTCTTGGATTGCCTTTCAGTAGTTGAGGGAGGGGTCACGTGGGACCATAGCTATGGATACAAAAATAGACCTTGATATCTGCATTCGGCAGACGACTTAAAGCTCCCGACCGAGTCTCATATTTCTTGATTTGCCCTGGCACGGGACTCGGATGGCACATTGAGATACATGTGCAGTTAGACATGGAAAAACAATTCACGGTGCTTACGTGGGAAAAGGGGCGCGGTTGACGGGTAGCATAATCCCTAGTAGCCCTAGGTGGCTAAAACCCAAACCGAGATACGAAAACGTTCATTAGGTAGCATAATCCCTAGCGGTCCTAGGTGGCATAAATCCTAGGTGAACACGCGATAGTTCATGGTAAGAAAACATAACCAGATCAAGGGTAGCAGTCCAAAACAACTTCAAGGATAAAATGGTACTACGTTGAGGTGGTATAGATTTACATGGGAAAGCCCGTACGACCTATGGCAAAGGACTGAACTTATACATGGAAAGAAACATATGAGTTAGGAAAACCTATGTACGCGATATATTAGGTTGACATGGACCATTTCATGACTTTGGTCAAGGGATATTTTATAGTTAACTCATAACACAGGATGGGATACTAGTACGGGAGGTGCAGAGCAAATATACATGATAGATACCTTGGGATATTATACTTGATAGAAACCTGACGATGTGATACTTTGATTTACCTTGACACCGTAGTTTATCATGATACCTTAGTTTATCTTGATACCATAGTTCACCCTGTTATCTTGGTTTAGTTTATCTATCTTGTCGTCATCCTTATGTTTATTTTCAGTTTATGCATATCATGTTACCTTTACCCGTTTTTATGCTGGAAGTAGATAGGACTTACCAGTCTCTATGACTGACCCCGTTTTCTTTCGCCTCTTTGTCTTCCGTCCCCCCCCCCGGTTTTCAGGGAGGAAATACTGTTGTTAGTTCAGACCTCTTCTGCTTGAAGGTCATCATGTATGGCTTGAACTTCCATGGGCTATGGCTGCTTTACTTGGGGAATAATTTATGAAAAGGTTTATTGCTTCTTTACTATTGCAAGACAGGTTTCTATGTAATCTGTTGTAAAAAGGCTTTACTGTTTATAAAGAAATGAAATTTTGTTTTACTTCCGCTGTTTTATATGTTCTGTCTTGTAATATTTCTGTGCATGTTTACCAATAATGCCCCTCCAAACCTAGTGCATTCCTTTGTGAGTGACCCTGGCGGAGGTGGGGTGTTACATGATTGGAATGAGGCATTGGTTGTGTTTTAAAGCACATGATTTTAAATTACGCAAATTATTCAGAAAGACCGGGTTTAACCCATTCTGAATAATTCATACGACGATTGAAGATCGATGATGAAGACGGTTATTGAAGACCAGGAAATTTCCATACCGAATGGATGATTATTGATATCTTGATTGGACCGTACACCCAAAATGAGGGAAAAATTGGTGATCATTCGGATGTATTTTGGAGATCTACCGGATATGGTTTCGTTCAGACCCAGAACGGACTGATAAATGGATTGTGTGTCTGACATTGTATTCCTTTATATTGTATTCGTTGATCTATATTTTATATATAGCTGTTTGGTGGTGGAGAATTTATTCTCTTGCTTACCCCTGTTATATATCGATAGATGAATCAATGATATGGTATGGTCTGATAATGTGGCATGCCAAGATGCAAATGATCAAGGCTTTTGTTGAAAAGCAGGGCCTTGTGGGATGATCAAAGTATAGCCTATTACGGCATAACTTTGTGTATATCGTGACTTCGCGAGCCTCACACCCCGGTATGAGTCAAAAACTGGATTAGGACTTCAGGGAGTGCACACATTTCTTTCTAGCTAGGAGTAGTGTCAGTGCTTAAACTGGCTGACATTTTACTTATGTGGATGACGGATTTTGAGGCGCCTCGGATTTTTATAGGCCGTTAGTGGTCATACTATAGGTCCAAAGGGACCGGGAAGCGTGTGTTCAGGCATAACCAATCCACTGCCGATAGGCGGGGACCGGCCCTGAAGATCCAAGGGTTGCCCATAGGTGTGATCCTGAGGCATTTGCTAGAGTTTCTCGAATCGGAGAGGAGCTTGCCCCTAGCCTCGACTCATGATGGAAATCCAATTTCCAATACGACCTTGCGGTTTTGAATGTAGAACTAGTATGGCGACATGATATATGGTACCCATGTCGTCTATGATTGATATATTATGATTGAAATGGTTTTTAAAAACATATACTCACTAATATCAAATCCGTTTTATCGTATCAAGCATCTCTTGACCATTATAAGGTAAAACCCTATCCTCCGGTTTGCGTTGCATTGTGTGATGGGACTTGGGTCTTATAATGGTTTCATTTTTCTAAAAAGCATTGCGTTTTTAACGATTTACCTTATTTTATGCACTGGCAATCCAATGGAGTAAACCTGTTCCGCGTTAGCGGCGTGGCCCTGTGATTAGCCTTATTATTAGATAAGTTAAGTTAAGATTTCTCATACCAGTCCCATGACTGACCTTTAGTTTGTTTCACTGGCAAACTCGGGTGCCCATATTTTCCACACGGGCAGTCGAGTAGCTTTTTTTTGCAGATATATTTACAGGATCCTGATTTACAGCTGAAGCGGTATTCGGAAAGCTTTGTATCCGTGTATTCCTTTCAGTTGTATATTTGTATTATTTTTCAGCTACTATTTTAATGTAATTTAATCTCTAATATTATTGTATTTCTATTGTGTAATAAGTATTCATACTATGTTATATTCTTGTACTTTGATGTAATTGTTGTAATCAGCAATAAAAATGTTCTTCAGTTTGTATTCTGATGTGTGTTGTTCTCAAGGCAATCCAGGCTTTCCTTTACGGGGAAGTTTGGGTGGTCACAATAATGGTGTTCCAAGATCCATATCTAGTCATGCCTTGACCTAGCTTTGGCTAAACCCAAAACGCAACATTTTAGGTAGACATCTTATGTCAATTATATCGTATATAATTCTTGGATTGCATGATGAACATTTTGTTCAGTATTATTCATTGGCTGAAAATATAGAATAATTCATGTTATTGTCTCTAAGGCCATAAATACTATAATGCAGCCTTAGTTAAGTCAGACCCAATAATACAGTCGAAGCACCATAATTACTCCTTGTAACGACCCAAGGATTTTCGGCCCCGGAAATCGACATAAATACCTTTATCGTAACTCATGTCGACCTTCCAAACACCAAAAACACTGGAACGTTTATAGAAAGAAATTAGAGGGTGAGATAAGAAAGAAAGAAATATTAGAATAGAATAAGGAGAAGAACCAACACAACACAGATTCTCACATCGCAGCAGAAAAAAATATAATACAGAAATAACTTTATTGAGAGCTTTAAATAAACTTACAATATCAGAGTACATCACACAACGGGACAGTTATAATAACCTGTTCCCATATACAACACACAACGGAATAGTAGTTATATAATATCATACGTCTGAACTCTTCCAGCTCGTCTCTTTACAGCATTCGATAACCTGAACCTGTACATCCCGGGCTAACCCGAGCATTTACAAAACACCGGGTCAGTCTGGTGAACCAGAGTGAGAAAAACTCGCACAATATTAAGGGTATCACACAACTTGATTTTAAAGTTAAAATCTTTCTGAAAGAAAAGGATAATCGTAAGACCAAATCCACACATAAATACGGATGGTTTTTACCTTACGATAACCCAAAACATTTTTAAACCAATATCTTGTTCTGATATTATAATAATGTCTAAATATAAGTAAATAACAATCTAGTGGAACGCTTGCATCTCACGCTCCACATATATAGTACACAATCAAAACTGCGAGCGCTTATTGGAGATTGGATTCCGACTATGACAAGGTATGGGACCACCTGCCGATAGTGTATCTCTAGAGGCAAATACACTGGGTTCAACAAGAACGTCTTGCAACCTGGCCCTCACATGACCGACCACTCATTTCGCTTGAGTGTATCGAATGTATATCACCAACGGTGGTAGCTAGCCACCGTTTCCTGAAAAGGGACAGCATCGAAATAAATTAAAGAATGAAATGGAATTTCTCTAGGTAGGTGATTATACACCCTAATGGGAGCGATCCACATAGCCATGTTGCCTGCCCGATTTCTGCCATTTCCCGGTTGATGAGGCTTGAGGTTTAGATTAACTTTTTGAAGCACCTAATCATCATTCACTTTGAATGCCACATCGTCAGATCCGTCAAATCACTAATTGACGTCCACAAATATACTCTGGTAATAAAGAAGTGTCCTTCTTTGCCATCATCGGTATATTTGCAAAAATCAACGTACGTGGTTTCAGGAAATGCTCTGTCAGACATTCGTCCATACAAGTAATCCAGGAACATGATGAACTGAAGGTAATCTCCTACTGCATACAATATAGAAATCACCCCATGGATTAGTAGCGAGAAGTCCTTGCAACTCGTAGATTCCAACCATGACAGAACCACAGTACATTTCTGGCTGCAGACCAGAGATTATTAGCAGTTCTTCCGTTTATAAAAATCTACGGTCTTCAATGCTCCATCTCGACCACTTCTGATCTCTTCACGTATTTGTTGGTCGGAATGGTTTTCGAATATAACTTCGATCCCGGTCTTTCCGTACCAACAATCATATTGGACAGATTTGATAGTTGGTGATTTAACTATCAAAATAAACAGTGTTTCAATCAGAACAATCCAGTGAGTTCACTGGTTCAGTATTCGGTCTCACTTGGCCTTTTTATTTAAAACAAATGTAAATTCAACTCTTAAATCTTTTGATATTATAAATATAGTTTTCTCACTTTCTTATTTAACATAAGATTTTTCTTTAACAAATTCTCTTTTTAATACTTAGGAAATCTAATATCAAATTCAGTTTTTCTATTTCCACTTTCAAACATTAGCCACGTTATTGTAATATTGGGAAATCATTTAACTTATTACTCGTAAAACGACTTTATTAAATATCATCTATTTCATTACTTGAAACAATACTAATGCTTATTCTGATAGAATAAAACTCAACTTTACGCTTCCTTTCTAACTTGAAAATATTTTTATAATTCACGCAACGCCTTTTATTCCCCTTTTTCTTTGGAATCTTCCTTATATACATACTTGCCAAGTTTTCATCAATAGGTTGCGTTACTATTTCTCTAATGAGATAATAAATTTTACTAACCTCTTTCACCATTACAACTAATACCACCCTCAGATAATCCTGAAGTCGTTCAAGTTGGGGTATTTTAATTACCTCTCAGACCTTGATCAACAACTTTCATATCTTAAGGTAAATACGAGTTGTAATCCGAACCCGATACTATATACCGATATCAATACAAAATCCCATTTCACTAATTTATTCAAAATATGGTTTCATAAACCTTCTTACACTTTGAAAATCTCTTTCTCAAATATAACATTTTTCCTTAATTTAATAATTAAGTAATTCCTTATAAAACACCACTTTTTAACCTTTACCCTTTTTGAATAATTTCATTTCATAATTCGGAATTGTTTATCAAATCCTATGATCCACTTCTTTACCCCATTTCACTTTTTCCAATCTCTTTCCAAATCCATTCTCACTTTAAATTAATTAATAATATAATTAATTTAAATAATTCCATTTAATTAAGTTTCAATAACCAATTTTCCAAATTTTAACCGTTAAGGTTATATTCTATTCCCATATATATAAATCCGATTAACATTAGAATTTACTTTGTAAAATCAATATGATAAATTATAAAAATAAATGTTCATTTCCTTTTAATAAGGTTTTATTCAAAATATATATTTCAAAATCTATCTCCAGTTATAAAATAAATTTTATAACTTTATCTCTATCGACTCACCTGACGGCGAATCAATATAAACAAAACGATTTACTTTTTGGCCATTTACTGCAGATTACTCAACCAATATAGCCCATTGGTTAAAACCACAACACATGTTGACTTTTCTGTCAATGATGAATAACCCAATCATGATAGTTCATATATGATAATATGATAATATAAAAATAAATAGTATATTTGAGGAATCCTGTTGGATCCCTCCAACCTGTTCTTCCCTGTATACAAACGGTTATCTCCACACAGTTTAAAACCATTCAAACAGATCAAACAATTCAAATAGATCAAACAATTCAAATCATTAAACGCGTTTATTGATAAACGTGACCAATAAGGTAAGTTACCTTTATTGGAACCAATCGTTGAAATAACGATTTGGTATTTTACTGAAATTAACCAACGGTTTAATTTCATCAGTCGTATCAACAAATAAATATAATACTAGCAATCAGTCAACCATTATCAAACATAACACACAAAATAAAAACCCAATTTATATAAAATATAAATGGGAAAAATGAGTGAGTTTAACTCACCTGGATTCTGTTGTCGCTAAAGCGGTTCGGTTTCAGCTCCTATTAAATTAAACTGAGTTTAATTTAACAGTAAATTCCACCAGTCTCCAGCTCTGTCCATGTTGGTTCCATAATGTACGATTCAATGGTAAGGTCCCAATATGATTGGTTTCGCTTCACTCTGATAATATATGCATGTTTTATACAATCAGAAGTGAATGAAAATTAATTAAATATTATTTTCTTAATAAATTATTAATTTAATTACTTTGCTTAGATTAACCGGTTAGAGGCTGATCTTTCTCCCTTTCATATTGTTTGGAGCATGTTCCTCATTCTTGTTACAAGACCTGGTGCAGCATAAAGTTATTGTTATTTTAGTACCATCGATGTTATCCCTTAATTAAATAATAAAATAGTTGATTACTTAAACCATTTTGATAACTTTAAATCCCGGCTTCAGTAAAGAACGGTTGGCCCCTTTCACCTTTGCCATGTTCAAACCATGTCACAATTTAAGTAATGAACTTCTAGTTAGGTTAAATAAGCTTTTAAATACCTTAATCACTTTAATTAACAACTTAATTATTTTAGTCTAATTACGTTTTTAGTAAAGTATCAGTAAAGTATATATGCCGATTGCTCACGGTATACACCGTCCATGCTTCCAAAATCTTCCCACTTTTTTCAACTTTAACCTGCGTTGTTTTCAAAAATACAGTTGTTATTCACGGTTTTAAATAATAAAGTAATGTTCTTAATTGTATATTAACTAATAAGTAATCATTAAATTGGTAAATTACGTTGTATTAGTTCAGGAAAATGCGGCCTCACCTATTCCCGTCCCTCGTTCCTTTCTGCTCAACGTTCTTCACCAAAAGGGGTGCTCAAACCTTTCGTTCACGTCCTACTCCAAAACCCTACACCACGTTCACCCAAACGCCACTGCCAGCGGCCCATCGACAAGCACCGGTCGTCATGCCTTCGCCTGTGCTGCCAATGCACCCATCCCTCCCCAATTCGATGAGGTAATGAACCCCTAGGAACCGCAAAACTGCTGCTGTCTTTGGAGCCTTTTCTGGCCATCTCGATCCCTAAAATCTGACCGTACTCGTCCATCTTGGAGCTCTTGTTGAGATGAGTATGTTTGCAATAGGGGTTTCTTAGATTAGAGATTGGATCGAATGGGAATTGAGGGAGAAGTTGAGTGATTTTCGATCGTTTAGGTGTTTTAATGGCGGCTGAATGAGTGCGTTGACCGAACCTTAGGGTATTGACCAGAGAATTTAGTCGTGAGGTGTATTTATAGGGTGTTAATATTAATATAATAATATTTACGAAACTTCGCAGTAAAGTAGTTGATAAAAACTACCACAAACGATGTCTGTTTACTGATGAAAAAGCTAATCTTGGTGTAAAAAGGTATTCCAGACCTAATAGGACAAGTTTCGTCGAAATCCGAGGTCGTATGAAAAAATTTCCTTTATAAAACCAAAAATAAACACACGTTTAATTTTTCCACGATCACTAGATAAATCAAATGAACTTGAAACTTTGAAATCCTATAATAATTCTTCAATACGAACCCAACGGCACCAGTTTCATCGCATTCTAAGACTGTTTACCCGGTAGGCTATTTTTACGCGCACCGCAATGCTAATTTGGACACCAAATTTCACGGTCTCCAAAAATAACAAACTATATACCTATCCTGACTCTAATCGACGATACGAACTCAACGGAATTGGTTCGCGGCCTAATTCGATCATCTGTTCAAGTTATACCCAAATAACCCTTTATTAAATTAATTACCCGCTATAGAAATTGAACGGGCGTTTGCGGCTACTGTGGTCACATACAACATCGGTTTGCCATGCCATTCAACACCATACAATAATTTAACGATATGGTTCCAATGAAACTGATTTCGTCGAAATCTGAGTCCGTTTGCAAAACGGCTATTTTAACGCGTATATTTTAATAACGATTTCCATAGCGACTATTTCAAAATTTGATTTGGCCATAACTAACAAATTATAACATGAAATCTGAATTTTCCTCTTTCATATGAAAATTATCAACAATACGGTTCTAACGTTTCTTGTTTCACAGAAATCCGACTAAAAATGGATTCTGTATATCGAGTTGAAGTTCAAAACTCCATATTACGAATTGCCGCGCAATTTCGAGCTCGTTTTATAGTATAAATAAATTAACGTTCAAACTTCATTTTAAATAACGAATTAAATATTAGAATCCATAAATAACCAAAATAAAATATTTAAAATAATAAATTAAATTAAATATTTGACGGCCAAAATCCGGGTCGTTACACTCCTACCGCATATAACCAAAATAAAAGATGCACAACGCTTTGGCGTTAGTTACATCCAATGAGATTGGACAGTAATGGGTGCACTATTGGAAGATTTCACCATGACTTAATACAACAAAATTTTGCTTTAGAGGAAGTTTATAATTCATAATGGTGAACAATATTAAAGTTTTATTAACATATATCAAAATATATGTATTTTATATTCGAAATATTGATTGAATTTAAATAACATAATTAAGCATTTAAAATAGAAGCAATATAGGAATGATGCCTATGTTTTTCCCTTTTGAACATTTCAAAATATTGGATATTAAAATTACAACATATCTTATACAATATAATCTAAATTTGACTTTATTTATCATATAAACCTAAGTCAATATCACATCAGGATTTTATATGATTTTAGGTCCAAATTAGTTAAAAGTTCAATTACAAATATTGATCCCATTTTAATATGTAATGTTGCAAACATTTATAATATAGCATGTTCGCATAACAACATCATGTTCGAAAAATTTATAGACATTGGCCCAGAATAATCTATAATGTATATGATCCAATCATAAATATACCATGACTATTTATATATTAAGCTAATGTTTATATCGCTTAAAGTTACATAAACCCATACATAAAATTTATAACAGAATATACATCGAATTTAAAATGATAATATGAACAATAAATACGGTTCATACAACCAGTTTAATATTATATCTATATATGTAACAAATCTGATTGTACGGAGAATATTGTGACTTAATCACACATCAATAATTCATAAATGATGCATATACACAGTCCTTATGGTTACACAGATCATAAGGTTAATATTATACACATTTATCACATACAGACCCATCATATTCAATTGAAATGGGACTAGAATTACAAGATATTGCTTAATCCCTGCCTCAGTGTGAGTTGATCATCATCCTGGAACAGTTTTCAGCAATTATAATAACTCCTGCAATGAAAAAGAAGTTTTTTAATTAACATGATCAATCTTGTTAAGAATACATCTATATGTATATAGTCATGTTGAATCAAATACTCAGTGATATATATCATCATTGAAACAATTTTCATTATGATATAATAAAATGAAAATCTACTGTCTTATATGATGTATTACATACATCAATTGAGACTATTCCATTTTAAAACAGGGTATGCAAAACAAATTTGCATAATACGTATCTTTAACTTATTAAGATATGTTTTTCTAGTAGGTGGATGGACCTATAATTTATATCATGTAACAAACATGATGAATATTAATACTTTAAAGTCAGACTCTAACATCAATGTCCTAAAATTTAAGTCATAACTAAAATTTGAGTTAACTGTTACATGTCATAAACATCAGTTAACCTAAATTCTGTATCAATATATGTATAAGAATAGGTTAAATGTCCAGGTCATAAACATTGGCAAAAGTTTGTATTTCTGTTACAAGTTCTTATAACATTTGAAACTGGTCTATAATTTTACAAGACAGTGAGTGGCCATTTTACACATACTAAGATGTGTATGATACAAGGATTAAGTTGCAAACAATTTGCAACTTATATAAATATATGGTTGTTTACAAAATTTCATAACTGAAACAAACAGACCATTTCAAATATTGATATTGAAAGATATTCTGAAAATGATATTCAAACAATTTGAAATTCTCAGATTTATACAAAAGTAATCATACAAAATAACAGATTTAAAATGTTAAATCTGATCAAAAGCATTTGATTTCCATGAATTTTTTATCATTCTACCAGAAACAGACGAGAGTTTAGGAAAACCTTTTAAAACAGTACATGGATTTAATACTGTAATTGATACAGATTACAGTAATTTATTTATCCCAATAAATATGGAATCAGTGTTCCTTTTATCTAAATGCATCTTTCTCATACCATAGTACATCATATATATATATATATATATATATATATATATATATATATATATATATATATATATATATATATATATATGGTATGCTTAAACATGTTTAAGAGTGAGTAGATGTATTTAAATATTATTTGCATTTGTAGCATAAAACAAGAATATAAAACAGGAAATCAAATTTCCTATAATTTTGAAATAGACTATTTTAATATGTAAAATCATAGACACATATATAAAATCACAGACTATAATTTTGAAACAGATATTCTGTTATAAATCAGATTTCCTATATATTTTAACTTGTCATAAATATAAAAAATCAGAATATTTAAATCCATGTTCAGATTTACATTATAGGATGCCATATATATATATATATATATATATATATATATATATATATGAAACACATCATTTACGTGCCAATACAACTGATCTATATATCATCTATATGATGTAAGAAAAAGGGTGGACTCATGTATTAATTTCAAGCACAAAATCTTGAATAGCAATGACAGTATCTCATCTCAAATCAAAATAAAGTCAAAAGATCTGATTTTATATATGTATATACATATAAAACAGTAAATAATTCATAATAACAATTAGTTTCATCAAATCAAATGTTATTAAAACTGAAACCTATAAGATCAAACTTTTAAAACAAGCCTTTAATCAAATTAAAAAAAAATGCATCATAGAGTCAAAACATTTGCACTCAAGTTAATCAAACATTTTGATTATTGAATCAGCAATTTTATTATGTATGCATATTTATCCATACTGCAACTAAAACATAAGGTCCGTATATCACATATGTTATAATATGTATTTGTAAAAGTTACAAATCAGATTTGTATTCATATAAACGTCATATAGTACCTTGATACATTCTTTTATCATATAAGTTAATAGGAGTACGGTAATATGAACTAGTTTCAAAAACAATTCAATATTGAGTAGCATAGCAAGAGGTATGCATATCTTAATATACAATGCAAGCTCATGAATGTCTTATAATTATAGGTTTTACATTTAAAATTATATTATAAACAAACATGCAGGCATATCATTTCTTAAACAATTTCTGTGCAGATTTAATCAAATTGATATGTTCACAAAATTATTACCTCAACTATAATCACAATATTGTAACTTCACAAAACAATATATCTTAAATGTTTTACAACATTTGAACCAAAATAATTTGACATTACTGATTAATCATAACTGGTTTTTGATTAATCTAGATGGTACGATGATTTATAAAAGGGGTAATATTAAACTGAGTTAATATTTCAAACCTGTTATATCATATATTTATATAATACATATATATAATTCTTGCAAAATCAACAAATCAAAATATATATATTATGATTTGAAGATTTCCTTTACATTATCTATATAATGTAAAAGCTGTACTCTAGGATATATACAAGAATTTCAAACATTAAAATTTCTCCAGCAAGTAAAACAGAACAGTTTTTATGATTTTATGAAATTAGAACCTAAATTGACTAGTCATTTTGATAAATCAAAATTGTTTTAATCTATCAGCATGATACTATGATAAACAAATTAGGTTATAGTAGCATCAAATTTAGTTCAGATTCAAATCTAACCATCAATAAATCCACTACAAAGTTTTGATTATAGTAAAGCGGTTTTACAGATTGTATCAAATACAGTTTTTGATTTATAGTGAAACAATTTCACTTTTAAATCGAATTTATCAATGTATTCCAGATTTAAAAGAATTATCAAATCATTCCAGATCATTAAATAAAATCATGCCATCATATGATGATTTTAATCCAAAATTATTAATAATAATATCCAATTTTGATCCAGATATCAATTTCAGGTCTTATATCATATATAAGATATCTTGTAATGAAACAGTTTGTCTTTGCGAGTTAATTTGTATCTCCGAATTCATCAAACAGAAAACCCCCAAAATTAAAGTCCAATTTATAAATTCACGTTTTAACCTCGCTCTGATACCATTGAAGGGGATTTTAGTTCAAATTCACATTACAATAACGAAATTTAAACTAGAACTAACACGATTAAATGTATGAACTTGTAAATCGAACAAAATTCGGATCATACCTTTTAGGGTTTCTCGAGATTTTACGGAACCAGATTGGAATTTAGTTGAATCGAATCCAAGCATGGCTGGAGAAGCCACCGTCTCTAGAGGTGATCCACGAACGATCATCTCTTTGATTGTTGTATGGATCAAAGAAAGAAAGGAGATGATTTGCGGTGCTAACCGCCATTTTTGATTCTAGGGTTTTGAAGTTTTGTTTTCAGGGTTAAAACATTGGATTTGATCTGATCTTATCAAAATCATATTGGTCCAACCTTTTAAAGAAGGAATCACCCTCTTCTCAACCAATGTTGTCCTTAAAATTAGGAACTTTCCCAAATACACGTTCCAACTCAAATAAAATATCAACATCTTGATATTTTATTTCCATAAAATTGTTTCTCCTTTAACCGTTCTATTGTGTGACCCTATAGGTTATTATAACGTTGGCAATAATTTATATCGTATTCAAATTATAAACAGTGAGCGGTATCTAGCTACACATCATTGTTACCCAAGTTATAATAAGATGATTGATTCGATACAGCCTTTTCTATGACCATTGTATCAATGTAATATAATCCTTTTAACCAATATATCCTGGATTAAACTCGAGACATGGATCGTATCATCCTCTTTATAATCTAATCCGTTTATCTTGATCGATGAGTAGACTGTTCAAAACAAATCAATATTTGAGCACAGCCAGGCATTTCACAGTCTCACTCAATCAAGAGGCCCATGGATATCACCACAAATATATTATGGGGTCAAATTCCATCTAGATCATTCATAAATTTCATTCGATTCAAGATGTATCCAATAGTCACTGTTATCATTACTCTGTTACGAATAACTTTAGATAATATCAAAACACAAATATCCTCGAATAAAATTATAATGATTTCAGGTCTGACGACTATTACATAACTGTCACTATGAGAATAACTTATGATACTGTTAATTATATTCCATGTAGTTATCTCATGGTGGGTCAGCCCAATACGATATTCTCTAATACGTATTTATGTTTTGACATTAATATCACGTATATTAATGATCAATGAGATGTGATCATCAGTCAATCAACACACTAGTCTCAACGCTTTATTGTTGTCCTATATAAATAATGAAACTCGACTAGGGACATTTAAGAGTTATAATACTTATCATATTATATAATCTCAAATTCAAGTCTTACTCAAACTATATAATTCTGTATTATAATTCTAAGGACTTCTATTATATTCATATTTATATTACGCAGTAAATATAATATAATAGAATATTATTTTATTCCAAATAAAATAATAACATCAACAGTGTTATCAATCTCATCAAATGAACTTGAGTTGGTTCGAATAAATCCATGTGAAGTAACTCAAGTGGTTGTAATGTTGATATGACCTTTTTAGATTTAAAAGAGGATTTGGTTAACTTTCTGAGTTAACAAGCATCACATAAATTTTCAGTTTTGAATTTTATTTTGGGTAATCCTCTTACAAGATCATTTTTCGATAATTTGTTTATTGTTTTAAAGTTAATATAGCAAAATGGTTTGTGCCATAACCAAGGATCATTAACTTTGGCTAATAAGCATATGCTTGGATTATTATTAATTACCATATTTAAAATATAAATAATTTTGTCTCGATTTCCTTCAAAAATAAGATTTTGATTTGAATCAAAAATACTACATTTATTTTCAGAAAATGTTATTTTAAAACCGTTATCACACAATTGACTTATGCTTAATAAATTGTGTTTTAAGTTCTTGACTAATAATACATCCGAAATAAGAGGTGATTTAGACATACCGTAATTGCTCACATCGCCGTTGCCGATGATGTATCCTTTGGAATTATCTCTAAATGTGACAGTTCCTCCTTTTGAGTAAGTGATATTTGATAGCATTTCCTTGTCTCCTATCATATGTTTTGAGCAACCACTGTCTAGTATCCATTTTCCTTTGGTTTTGTTGAGTGGGACTTGCAAAAAATAATTCAAAATTTTCATTGGTATCCACTTCCTCCGTTAGGGTCCTAAGGGTTAAATCTTAGGAAGCCAAACCCAAGAGGGCTTAGGTTCCTTTTTGAAAAAAAATTACTATTATAAAATCAAAAAATAATTTTAATATATTTTTTTCTTAATAAGAATATTGTTTGTCTTAGGAATCCATATACTGATATTTTTTGGATATTTTTTCTTAGTATAAGTATTTATTTTACTATAAGAAATTTTCGGTTTAATATTAGAATTTTTTAAATTGGATTTCCTTTTTGAATTTATTTTATTATCATATCCAAGTCCTTTTTTATTAAAAATCGATTAAGAATTTTCTAAAATTTTAGATAAATTCTCTCTACCTTTGTTAAAATTATTTACATTTTTAGAAATGCTTTCTAACTTAGTTTTTAAACTAGTATTTTCTAACTCTATAATTTTAATTTTAGTATTTAAATCATGATTTTCAAAATTTAACAAATCATGTTTATTCTTTTGAGTCTCGATTTCTTGACTCAACAAGGAAATTTGAGAATTTGCAATTGAAAGAGAATCTTGTAATTTTCTAATTTCTTCTTCTAAGATTTCTTTTTCATCTTTCAAAAGGTCTCTCTCAAATTTGGCTTTATTTTTATCTTCGTTAACTTATTTAAATTTTCTTTTAAACATTTTCCTAGATTCTAAAATTTCAGTATTAATTTCTACTAAATCATTAAAAGTAAAATGTGTAACAACCTGAATTTTAATAACATGTTAAAACCATAAATCAAGGCAGAATTAATTTTTAAAACAAGAATCAAGGGAAACGGTTACGTCATTGCGTTCGTCTCGAAATTCTGCTTGGAAACGAGTCCGAGTTTTCGAAAATCGGAGTCCGTATGAGGGAGATATGACCCTCCGAAGTTTCAGAATCGAAAACAGCTCGAAAATTCGAATTCAAATTCGAATTCAAAACCCAGAACAGGCTGGGCGGGAAATTTCCCGCCCAGGACCAGGTCGACCTGGGGGTCGACCATAGTGTCGACCTCCCAGGGACCTGGTCGACCATAGTGTCGACCTGGGGGTCGACATGCCTCCCGAACCCATTTTCTGAACCAGATGCATTCTGATGTATCTGATCTCGTTTTCTGTCCAAATTCGTCTGCCTAATCCTATATAAACAGCTTCCTAGCCTCATTCTCTTTACACCATTCTTCTCTAACCTTATGCTGCACAAACTCTTGATGAACATGACTTCTTCTTCTTCCTCTAAATTAAATTAAAACGCGAAGATTATTTCTTGAAGACTGCGGCTAGGAATTTCATATTGGGGGATTTGCTTCTACAATCAAAGCAAGATTCAACGATTCAGCAATTCAACGACCAATTTCTAGACTTGACTTCTACATCTAAATTTCGTAGACCACGATCTGTAAGTTCAAGTTACTTTTAGATAAAAACTATAAACTTAATATGGACGTGTTATAGATTGGAATTGATCTATGTATGATTCATATCTATTCTTGTTCATCTTGGATCTTCACTTTTGGGAATATTGCTATGAAATCAGTTTGGGCCTATTCACGTTGTAAATCAAACTCTTTCATGTCTATAACATTATCATGCCTATGATGTTGAAACTATTGTTAATGGCCAAGGACTATGACTTTGAACATAAGACTATGTCTATGCCTATGACTGTGAACATAAGACTATGCCTATGCCTATGACTGTGAACATAAGACTATTGCCTAGAACTATTTTGAATAATTATCCATGACTATTGTGATTAATCGCTTATGATTCATAACTATGAGATTTCTACCTATGACCACTGTGGTTAATTGCCTAAGACTATTATAGTTGATTGTTCATGCCCATAACACTATAGTTGAAAACCATGTTGTACACCGAGTTGGCATTTTGTTGGATCTCATACCTAGGGTGTGACTTGCTTAGTTTATTCGCTATTATGTACACCAAAACCATTGGATCCATTATCCTTGTATTTGGCTTGCTTTTGCATGCCTATTCTTTTATGTCAACTTTTATCATGACTGTCGCCTTATTTTGCTAGATTTGAAATCCTATTATTTTCTATATGCCTGTGATGTTGTAACCAATTATCTCAAGTTATATCATGCTAGTCTTGTAATCCCTTTTATCGCTTTATGCTCGTCCCTTTTGCCTATCATAGTTTTGATGTTATTCCCTTTATTTTGGGATTTGGATTTACTTATAATATAGATCGATTTACGTTCACGTGCGATGGGAATATGATTTGGGTAGATTAGGCAAAACATGAATTGGTTATAAATATGAATTATGAACTTGATAATAGGCAAAACATGAAACATGAACATTGTTATAACTTGAATCTGGATGTGGACATGAAACTTGCCTTGAAAACTTGACACGAACTTGACATGAAAATTTGAACATGGACATGGCACTAGAATGAACTTGAAAATGGCCAAATCGAGGTTGGGTTGAGTTTGCAGTGTAATTCTGCCCGGAACCGCCCGGTAAATCCAGTTACTGCAAACAATAGGATCCAATGTGGGTAGTTGGTCATACCGCACTTGAAAACCCGAGGTCAGACTGAGTTGTGGTGTAAATCTGCCCGGAACCGCCCGACATATCCAATGATCACAACAACAGGTCTGATGTGAGAGGTTGGGGTGCATTAATGAATTAATGCCACATGATAGGGTTAAGTCATGAACATGAAAGACAACACTTAACCAACTTGACACATGATTCGTAGGGCTAAGTCATGAACTTGAACGACAAAACTTAGCCAACTTGACATGCTAGACTGATAAGGGTTAAGTCACAAAATTAAATGACAACACTTAACCTATTGGACGGAAACCCTAGTTACGCGGTCCGTTTCAGCAGTAACCCACTAGATGTATCATGGTACCCTGGAACTAGGCAGGGTGGGGCACGATTACTGGGCTGATTGTAAGCGACCAGAACGACGGCTGAGTTGGTGCGCCAGTGTAGGTTCAGGCGGGCTATGGTCGTGCACGTGGTCCGGAGTTGGAAAAGCAGGCATTGGGCATCAGTAGGTTTATCTGTGCATGCTTGATTCATGTCGGTGGTTGGCACCCTAGGGCTTGATACACCCTATGGTGGACCTAGCGCAGGTGACTACATTCGTGATAGGGCCGTATGACACAGACACACGACAAGCTAGAACTTGTAGGGAGCCGATCGATTAGTGGATCGTTCCGTGGACCTAGTAATGGGTCATTTCATGATATTGGGCCAAGGGATCATTTCATAGTTAATATATGATAGGGGTTTGGGATAATAGTACAATTGGTGCAGCGAACCTTGAATATGTGATGTTATACTTGATTTATCATGTTATCTTAGTCTATCTTGCCCATCTTGTCATCATCCTTATGTTTACTTTCAGTTTATACATGTCATGTTACCTTTACCTGTTTTTATGCTGAAAGTCACTAGGACTTACCAGTCTTTATGACTGACCCGTTTTCTTTCGCCTCTTTTCCTTTCGTTTCCCCCCAAGTTCTCAGGGAGGAAACTCTAGCACTTAGCTTGGATTTCGCTTGCTTTCGGTTCAGCTCATGTACGGTTTGATCTTGAGCTATGCTATGGCTGCATTTCTGCTACCTTTGGGAAATTAAGCTACTTTTGATGTTTTAAGTTTATGATTCTTTATTTATGCAAGACAAAATTTGTTGTAATGGAAAATGGTGACCTTGGCTATTTGATGTGAAAGGTTTTGACTCTTTTTTTGGAAGTAATGAAATTTATCTTTTGATTCTTCCGCTGTTTTATCTATGTTCTGTCTTGTAATATTTCTGTGTTTGTTTACCTCGATAACGCTCCTCCAAAACTAGTGCATTCACTTTGTGAATGACCCTAGCGGAGGTGGGGTGTTACAAAATGACTTACATCATTGTCCTTAGCCATGAAGCACACGTTTGCTTGCCCACTATCACTGTCTCTATCACTTTCAGAAGATGAGTCTGAGTTGTCCCAAGTGACTAAAAAAGCTCGTTTCTTTGATTTTTTTATTTCTGTGATTTCTCTTTAGCTTTGGACAATTCTTTTGATAGTGTCCGGTCTTGTGACAGTTGAAGCATTCTACTAGAGCAGGATCAGGTTCTTTTGATGAATTCTTCTTTATACTTTTACTTTGACTTTTTCCATATTTTAGAAATTTTCTAAAATTCTTAGCAACAAATGCTATATCTTCTTCATCTGAATCGGAATCTTCTTTTTCTGCATGGAAAGCTAAATTTTTCTTATCTTGCACATGTGCTTTCTTTGCCTGCAAATTCACTTCATAAGACATTAGATTACCGATCAATTCTTCTGGTTTCATGGCAGAGAGATATTAGCTTCTTCGATTACTAATACTTTTCTCTCCCATTCGTTCGTTAAAGAATTCAAATTTTTTGAAACTATGTTAAAGTCGGAATACTTTTCTCCTAGTCCTAATAAAGAGTGATAAATATTTTGAAAACGTGAATACATATCATTTATGGATTTGTTTTCATTCATCTTAAAATTTTAAAACTGATTCTTGAGCATAGATATTTTACTTTGTTTAACTTTGTTAATGCCTTCATGAGTAATCTTAAGTGTTCTCCAGATTTCATATGCAGTGTTGCACATATAAATCCGATTGAACTCATTTCTATCTAGAGCACAATGTAGCATGTTCATGGCCTTAGCATTTGCAGTAGCTTCATTTTTCTCAATATTTGACCATTCAGTGTATGCAGTAGTAGGTGATGTATACTCTTTTTGAGTAATATTCCATGCATCATAACTATTTGCTTGCATGTATGTTCTCATCCAAGTGGCCCAGTAACTATAATTCGTGCCATTAAAGAAGGGTGGTCTAGCAGTTGATTGGCCTTCAGAATATCCGGTGTTAATGCTAGTACTAGTATTATTATCCATATTATCTAAATATCAAATAATGGTTTTATGATTATGTGATGGTCTTGCTCTGATACCAAATGAAAAGTCGATGTGTATGACTTAAAATGATCTTATATGGATATAGCGGAAATATATGTGATATGCTAACTAATGCAATAGTTACGTAGGTAAAACCTAAGTTATAGAGATATATCACAATCAAAGTAAATGCGATAAATAAAGTAAAGTGACACCAGGAATTTTTATACTGGTTCAGACTTCCCGCCCTACATCCAGTCCCGAAGCTCCTCTTCGGAATTCACATAACAACGCCCTCTCTTAACCCGGAGGAATAGGTCAGTACACCCGAGCCTTAACAAGGATGCCTCTTGCCTGAGCAACTACACAGGTCTTCAACAATTACAAGTATTTGTCTTCTGATTTGTGTTCTTGAATCAACACGGGTAGCCAATAGTTTAAGTACAACCTTCCTATAATCTGATCCTCGAGTATATGATTTGAATGCAAAGATTTAAGGAAGAAGATTGCTTGTTGAATCAAATGATATTAAATTGATTCAAGGATTCAACAAGTATTTGAATTGGAGAGCTTTTAATTGCAAAGAATGTAAATGGAGAGAATATAATGATGATCAGAAAAATCAGTAGAATTTGGTTAAATTAGGTGATTGTAAAACATGATTAAACTTGTTTATATAATGGTATAAGAGTAGCAATCCTTCATGAATATTTTCTATAACAAATTATGTCCATTTCCTTTGATTAGTGAAGAGGGATCTCTTCATGAAGGATGGTGACTCTTCACAAAATAGTTTCTAGGTCGAATCAGTCGACTGTTAAAAATCATCAGTTGACTGGTAGAATTAAATCGTATAAATAATTTTTTTATCAAAACTAGTTGTTACATGAAAAAACAGCTTGACCAGTTGACTAGTCCATTTCCTACTAGTCGACTGATAAGCCAGTTTTTGCATATATCTAGCTTTTATGAAGATTTATAAGTAATATATATATATATATATAATTTTGATTATCACATTCATGTATACTTGAGGATAGATTTTAACATAAATCTAACACGACTCAATGTGTTATATATATATAACCTTATCTTTATGATTCGATTCTAGTAGCTTCATTCGTCGACATCGATCAAAATCTTGTTATTCAACACGTGGGCTAGAAATAACCATATCTGAGAACCTTCCTTGCCAAAGTTTGCCCACCAATGTGGTCATCGCACTCGCCTTCTTGCATGTACAGTAGCACACGATCGACGTCATTGTAGGCTACACTCCAGAGTAATGGAATAGAGAATCCCCTTATGTTGAAAACTTCATCTTGAATAATGTAGCGAGATGATTTGTGAGTGAGTGCTCGTCTTTCCTTGTAGCGTTCAGAGAGGATTCCATGTTGCAAGTAGTTCTTTATCGGTGTCATTCAAGATTCGGTCTCGAGCTCGATCTCCGTTGTTGCGACCAAATCTGCTTGCATTTGATCGATGCTTAGAGAGTTGAGTACTTCGATTGGGGCTAGCCCTATGAGTTTTGCATCCCAGGAGCTTTCCTTCTTGGCTAAGGAATCATCTTTCTCATTTTGTTCTCGAGGGATGTGCATGATGAGGTAGTAGTTGAAGTTGGTGAGAAGTTCGCGAATCCGAACGAGGTAGGGAGCCAGTCATTCCCTCTTGCCTTGGTGTTTTCCTTATACCTGGCATACGATGAGTTGTGACTCAGAGTATATTTGGAGAGCCTTGATGTTAATTTCGATTGCAATTCTGAGTCTAGCAATCAAGGCCTTGTATTTTGCATTTTTGTTGGTGGTAGGGAAGTCGAGCTTTAGAGCACAGTAGATTGAGCGTTCCTCAGGAGTAACGAGTACGACTCTAGTACCAGAACACTTACTATTAGAGGATCCATCCACGAACAATTTCAATTGAATGTATGGAGTTATGATGTCTTCCGAAGGAGGATCTTATGGAATTGTAAACTCTGCTATAAAATCTGGAAGGGCTTATTCGAGGATGGCTCGACGAGGAATGAAAGTAATCTTGAATTGGTTCAGCACAATATTCCACTTCAAAAGTCACCCAGATGCTTCAAGTCGTTGCAGGACCCTCCGTACTGGCTAGTCAATGCAGACTTTGATTGGATGGGACTGAAAGTAGGGCCATAACTTCCGAGAAGAAATCAATAGGAAGTTGGACACGATCTTCCATGCGCATAAGCGCCAAACAAATTGCCTACATAGAAAACGCCAAATAGAAATATAAGTATTCATGATTCATGGGTTTCGACAAGACAAGTAGTCACTCTAAGTGATTCAGAAGGTCCTAGAACATGTCAACGCATTTCAGTGTCCATGAGAAGTTGCACTTCTTTTTTCTGAGCAAGTTGAAAAAGGGAATGTGTTTGTCAATTGCTTTGGAGATGAATCGACTTAGGGCGGCCACTTTCCCATTTAAGCTTTGAACATCCTTGATGTTCCAGTGGGCTTGGATATTCCGAATATCCTGGATTTTTTTCTTAATTGGCCTTAATGCCCAGTGAATTGACAATAAAACCAAGGAATTCCCTCAACGCAACGCGGAAAGAGCATTTCAAGGGATTGAGTTTCATGCCATATTTGCAGAGGACACCGGACATTTCAATGAGGTTGTTGATGTGGTCATTTGATACCTTTGTTTTCACAAGCATATCGTCCACATAAACCTCCATGGATCTCCCAGTCTGGTCCTTGAGCATGTGGTTGACCAGACTCTAATAGGCTGCTCCAGCATTCTTAAGACCGAAGGGCATGACAACATAATAATAAATCCCAAGGTCGATTATGAAAGAAGTACGGTCCTGATCTGGAAGGTTCATTAGAATCTGATTATAGCCTAAGTACGCATTGAGAGAAGTTGGTAGTTGATAATTGAGTCAACAAGTTGATCGATATTTGGAAATGGGAAGCTGTCCTTTGGGCAGGCTTTGTTCAACTCTGAGTAGTCGACACATGTTTGCCAATTTCCATTTGCTTTCTTGACCCAGACGAGGTTGGAAACCCATTAGGTGTAGAGGGAATCGTGGATGAAGCCATTGTCAATAAGCCTATCCACTTCCTCTTTGAGTGTAGACGATCTTTCGATTCCCAAGATTTGACACTTCAGTTTGAATGAAAGATGCTTTAGATCAATGCTGAACATGTGATAGGCAATTCCTGGGTCGATGCCACAAATATCTGAGTGGGTCCAAGCGAACAAGTCAAGGTTGGCCTATAGTAAATCCACAAGCTCTTCCTTTATTGTGGGGTGGAGTTGCGATCCAACTTTCAAGACCTTTATCGCGTCATCGGGGCTGATCGGAACACTACCATTGGTTCTACCGAGGTAGCCCCCTGAAAGTAGGGCTCTTCATCCTCCCTTGGATCAAGATCATCGAAAAAATGCCAGTGGTGCCTGAGACAGGACTCAGACACCTTTGATTGCTATGCAAATGCAGTCTTGGCACAGGAATGTGGAGGCACTGTCTTTCCTTTCACCTTGTTGCAAGTGTTTTTCCACTCAGTGAGATAACAGGCTCTCGTCATTGCTTGGTCATCCTCGATTATGCCAATCCCATTCTCTGTCGGAAACTTCGTTAGAAGTGACTATGGTGATATGCAGACTTGGAATTCATCAAGGAAGGGGCATCCAAAGAAGACGTTGTAGAGAGAGATGACATCAATAACTACAAAAGGTGAGAATTCAGACTTGGTTCCAATCACCTTCTTTGATTTCAACAGTCTGGCCGACCATGCCTACGAGTTAGTTGGAAGAACCGTTGAAGCCATGAATTGTATCATGGCCGGGATCCAAGTCTTTGGACTCAGTTTCATTTGATCGTCGGCCGCCTTAAAGATGATGTTGGATGAGCTTCCTGAGTCAATTAGGATCCTTTAAACAAAAGTTGGCCCAATTTGTGTAGAGGTAACGAGAGGGTCTATGGTTGGGATTCAATTCTCATAGACTCTCTCTCGCGGAAGACGATATCATCCCGCATTGTCTTCTGGAGCTTGGCAAGGAAAATTTGTCCAAGGAAGAGCAAGCTTTGTGGGTGGCATGCTTGATGGAGTTGGCATATTCCTTCATCTTTCGGAAGCTTTCATCAGCTAGGTGTGCCCCACAGCAGATAGTGTTAATCACGATGCCATGTTGTCTTTGATTGGACGACCCTAAGGCCGCATTGGGTGGAGCTAGAGTGGGCGTTGAAAGGCCCGTAGTTGCTTTGAGAGGAGTAGGGTTATGAACGTACTGTTCCAGACGTTTCTCATGGACGAGTTCCTCGATTGAATCCCTAGGATGGTGACATTCGTTAATATTGTGCCCAAACATGTCATGGAATCTGCAATACTTGCCAGAGCTCTTCTTGTGGTCGATAGATTCCTTTGTATTGTGCTTTTTGTACTGAAGAGTGTTATAGGTCTTTAAGTAGATGGCCTCCAACTCTCTATTGAGCGGAGTGTAGTTCCTATAATTGGGATAGTGATCATGCCTCTTGGTTCTCCAGGAGCTTCGCCATTGTTGCGACCACCAGTTTTCCTGTTGTTTGGCTTGGGTTTGTATGGGGCTGCCCCCTTATCCTTGTCAGAAGATTCTCTGGCTTGCTTTCCCTTGACGCTGTCTTCGATGGTGCCAGTGTATGGGTTGTTGGATTAGTTGCCTTTGGTTTCCCTGCTGAGTCAAGCTTCCTCTTGACATAGGAATTGTCTAGGCTTTTCGTAGAAAGCTTCCAGAGTTTTAGGTTGCCTTTTTGTAACAACCCGTATTTCCGTATTTTCAATAACCTGTTATAACATAAATGGAGGCAGAATTAAACTGTAAAATCTGAATCAAGGGAAACAGGCTATGCCATTGCGTTCGTCTCGGAAAAATACGCGAAATAGAGTCCGAGTTTTCGAAAATCGGAGTCCGTATGACCAAGATATGGCCTCGCGAAGTTTCACGAAAAATTCCCAAATTAAAGTATACTTAATTAAGTGAAATGGGTTGCGCAGAGAAATATATATATATTGATATATATATATATATATAATTGAAAATTAAATAAATAAATATGCAAAAATGTTCAAAACAGCGAATTGGGAGAGGGGAATAACCGAACCGGCCGATTTTTGAGGTCGACCTGAGCTCGCTGGGTCGACTAGGGGTTAATCCAGGGTGTTTGGCTGTCAACCCGTGGGCCGATTCGCTCAAATGCAGATTTTGCATTTGAATGGTTCTCATGGTTCATCTTTAATCTAAAGGCCCTAGATGGTTCCTACATTTGACTTCTTCCCCAAGACATGCTTTGATGGCTTGGATTGAATCTAGGTTTAATCCTATGGCCTAAAACACTTGCCTAATCTATAAATAAGACCCTAACCTATCCTAAATCCTCATTATTCACTCATGTAACTAAACTATGGCCAAATTTCTACTCTCATGGCCTCCATCTCAAATCCCTAGAGCCTATGCATCCAAATCAAGTTCAAATCAAAAGGTGCAAGCTTGCTACACCAAATCAAGGCCAAATCAACATTGCTATGCGAGTTCCATGACGATTCTTCTACAAAGGAGGCACCTTTCTTAGCCAAGATGATTCATGCTCCTTTCCCTAGGCCTAACTAAGTAAGTTCTAGCTACTTTTGGATCAAAACGGTATTTTTAATGTTGACATGGGATAAAATGAGGCTAAACATGATTATGCGAACCTATATGAATCTTACCTTGCCTCTTTTGTTCAGGTTTCTGATTTTAGGCCATGTGAGTGACTTAATCATGCCTCTCATGCTATGCATAACCTAGTTTATCTTGCAAGTTTGGATCTTTATGCATGAAATACTAGCATGAACCTTTAGGAACCACTTTACTTGTGAAACATTGGCTAAGACAAGATTTTGGGGCTTATGCATGTTTATGAACCCAAACCCCTTATGCTAACATGCAAGTTTGTGGCCAAATCCTTTATGAGATTATGCATGATCGTGGCCAATCCCCTCTTTTAAGTTGTGCATGTTTATGGCCAAACCCTTTTTGATAATATGCATGTTTGCGGCCAAATTACCTTATGACACTATGCATGTTTATGGCCAATCCCTTTATGATGTTATGCATGTGGAAGCCAAGCCCTTTTTGGCATCATGCATGTTTTGAGACCAATATGTGACATAGTATCCTTACTATGTTGACTCGCTTTGCTTGCGTTGGGAAAACACGATTTGGGTAGTTAGATAAACATGAACATGTCGCAAAATCTTAACTTGAATATGACATGTGTTTATACTTGAAAATATGACTTGAAAGATAACATGGAGGTTGGCATGTAAGTATGCATAAAAACATGAGCTTGGGAATTTACCTATTAAGTTAGGTCTACCCTTTGGGAATTTACCTATTAAGTTAGGTCTACCCAAATGCTTGAAAACTTGTAACATGTTCTGGAAACATGATGAACTTAGATAATATAACTGTGGCCAACTCGAGGTTGGGTTGAGTTTGCAACGTAAAACTACCCGGAACCGACCGGCCTAACTAGTAGTTGCAAACAATAGGACCCAATGTGAGAAGTTGGTCATGTCGCGCTTAAGACCCGAGGTTAGACTAGGTTGTGGTGTAAACCTACCCGGACCCGCCCGGCTTAACTAGTAACCACAACAAGGTCTAATGTGAGAGGTTGAGGGTGCATTAATTAAATTAATGCCACATAATAGGGTTAAGTTAATTTGATTAATGAGGCTTAACCAAATATGATATGGACAAATGGGTTAAGTAATTTGATTAGGCTAATGATGCTTAACAAAACATGATAAGCTTGGGTAGGTTAAGTAACTTGATTTGCCTAATGACACTTGACCATTTTTATACGACTAGTGGACAGGATTAAGTTAACCAACACTTAACTAATCCAACACGATAACGTGATAAGGTTAAGTAAATTTTCTTAATGACACTTAACCGTATAATACAGTTAATGGATGGGGTTAAGATTAGGCTTAACTAATCTAAACATGGTAATCGGATGGGGTTAAGTTAAACACTTAACTAATTTAACACGATGGTTTGGTGAGGTTAAGTGGCCTATACTTAACCAATCTAACTTGTTAATTTGATGAGGTTAAGTTAGCCTATACTTAACCAATCTAACGTGAAAACATGATAAGGCTAAGTCACGAATCGCTTCGAATACGCTTGACCGATTTGACTCGGTAATTTGATAGGGTCAAATTAATGTATACTTAACCAATCTAAAATGATAATTAGACAAGGTTAAGTCATGGATTGCTTGATATATTAACCAACTTGACACATGGTTTGTAGGGTTAAGTCTTGGACTTGGATACTTAGCCAATTTTGACATGGTTTGTAGACGGGCTAAGTTATGAACTTAAGTGACACTTAACCCATTAGATAAACCCTAATTCGGAGGATTAGGTAAATAACCATAGTTAACAAGGATTATGGAAATAAGGCTAAGTGGTAAACCTTAGTTAAGGGAAACTAAGTAATAATTCTTAGTCAAGGAAATTTGGACCATTTCTTAGATAGATTAGTAACCCGATACGTTAGGTCAACGTTTAAGTATGCGTGTAGGAGCAGGCTATCTGATCTAGATAAAGGCTCCAACGAACTGGGTAACGAAGCAGCGGCTTCGGGGAACGTGAGGATATTCTTGGGATCCCTCTGTGAGCTGCCAGGTCATTATACTAGGCTCACGAGAGGTTGAGGTCTGCGGTAGAAGAACCAAGAATATGCCTTGGTTGCTATGCGAGCGACCTAAAGACTGGGGTGGATAGCAGTGAGTCGACGAATACATAAGGTGCCCGAGATAGCAAGTTCGTCGATCATCTACCATCTTGAGTCAAGCGTGTACGTACGGAAAGGCAGGGAACACCCAACATACCATAATTGCTATCTAATTATGGGTGAGGTAGGCCGTAGGATGTGGGCTGGCCGGAGTGTAGTTCTCATGCAAGATTTTCTCTTGTGTTGCCTTTCACTAGTTGAGGGAGGGGTCTCGTGGGACCATAACCACGTGTAGAAAAGCAGACCTTAGCATCTGCATCGGCAGATAAATCTAAAGCTCCCGACCGAGTCCTGTATTTCTTGTTTTGGCCGGTGACAGGACTCGGATGGCACGATGTGATACATGTGCATCCAGTTATAGAAAAACGATTCACGATGAATGCGTGGGAAAAAGGGCGCGGTTGAGGGTTAGCGTAATCCCTAGTGGCCTAGGTGGTTTAACCCAAACCGAAATACGAAAACGTGCAATAGGCAAGCGTAATCCCTAGTGGTGCTAGGTGGCGTAAGTCCTAGTAGTTCAAACGATGATTCATATGGAAGAGCCTAGCTAGAACAAGGGTGACAGTCCAAACGACTTCAAGGATAATACGACATGAGGAAGCCCGTACGAGGTACGACAAAGGACTGAACTTATATACATGGAAAGAAACATATGATTTGAGTAACCTATATATGCGATATATTAGGTTGACATGGACCATTACACGACTTTGAGCAAGGGACGTTCATGGTTAACACATGACGCGGGTAGGGATACTAGTACGAGAGGTGCAGAGCAAATATACATGTTAGAACTAGGAAGAATATACATAATAGATACCGTGGGATGTTAGACGGGGTAGATACCTTGGGATAATGTACTCGATAGAAATCTGACGATGTGATACCTTGACTTATCATAACACCGTAGTTATCATGATACCTTAGTTTACTTTGCCACAGTAGTTCAACCGGCTATCCTGGTTTATCTATCTTGTAGTTATCCTTATGTTTACTTTCAGTTTATGCATGTCATGTTACCTTTACCTGTTTTTATACTGGAAGTAGATAGGACTTACTCAGTCTTTTGACTGACCCGTTTTGTTTCGCCTCTTTTCTTCCGTTCCCCCCCCAGGTTTCAGGGAGGAAACAATGCTGTTTAGTTCGGACTTCTTCCGCTTGAAGGTCATCATGGATGGCTTGGACTTCTCTTGGCTATGGCTACTTTACTGTTTTTACTTGCGGAATAATTTATTAAAAAGTCTTTATGCTTCTTTACTATTGCAAGACAGGTTTTGATGTACTCTGATGTAAAAGGCTTTAGACCTTATTTATTCATGTTATGAAAGTTTGATTTTACTTCCGCTATTTATATATGTTCTGTCTTGTGATATTTCTGTGCATGTTTACCAATAATACCCCTCTAAAGCTAGTGCATTCCTTTGCGAGTGACCCTAGCGGAGGCGGGGTGTTACATTTGGTATCAGAGCAGAAGGTTACCAGGCTGGGCAAAAGTTTTTAAAGACCATCTGAAAATTATTTGAAAAACCGTTTACAAAGAAGCATTTTTCAAGAAAATTTTCTTTTAAAAAGAAAAAGGCTATTCCCCAAAGGCCATTAGCATTATCCTTGTTTCCTTGATTGAATCTCTTTTCCTTTCTTTCCTCCATCTGTAGTCACAGTGGTTTTGACTGCGACTAGTCTTTCTAGCTGCGTAAGTGTTTCCCGTACGATGGAGGTGGTTCTCGAGAGACCATTGCAGAGTTATACAAGAAAGGATAGTGCGAAAGAGGATAAAGGATATGAGCTTATGGGTGAGCAACGTGTTGGTATGGCTTAGTCCTCAAAGGAGGGAGAAAGATGAACAATGAAACCCATGACGAGAGGGTACCTTCTGGCATAGTGAAACGAGATAGATAGTTAAGTATCATGGGACAAGGACGAGATCATTGGGAGGGCAATAGTATGCTCTCATTTCTAGGGTACCTCAGAAGGAGGGTAACGATCTTGTTAAAGGTTTAGCTTTTCTCCTCTATCATCCTGTCGGGACTTTGTTTTGATCAGCGCATCTTTTAAGTCCGCTTCGATAGTTGAGTCTCTGCACCTTAAGTACTAGCGTAATAGAGAATCCCATTTTTGTCTCAAAGTCCTATTGGAGAATCAGTCCATTTATACATGGCTTGTTTGGATTTGAGAATGTCTATGTCAAGTGTTGAGCTTGGAAATAATGCTTATATTTATAAGCTATGGATGGATTCTAAGGATGAAGTGGTTATCCAGTAAGGGGTGCCACTCTCGGTTTTGATAGGAGGGTAGTTAGATTCTTGACTAGCCTTGGTAATACCCTCGAAGTATCGTGTAACCTTTTTGAGGTTCTGTCATGACTAGTTACTTAGAATCCCTTGATGCCTTTATTGGAAATTTGAAGCCCGATCGAGCGGTGTTCGCCGATAAGACGGATGGTTTACTTCACTTATGCGTGGGTTATAGAAATCACCCTAGTAAGTGCGCATGATAACCTGATTGACATCTGTTTACTTTCAAGAGAAAGTTCTTCTACATGGAATGCCTTATAGTATATAAACGAGATCCAAGATTCACTAGTGAATTTTGGAAAGCTTGCATGAGATCATGAGTACGCAGTCATGTTTGCGTCAAGTATTCTAGGAAAAGGATAAGTGCAAGTGGAACGAGAGGCGACGAAGAAATGAGTTCCAGCTCATGTTATGGAAACAGGAATAAGAAGCTACAAAAATCGCGAAGTTAAAAGACGACTTTGATGGTCAAAGACTAGATACGCGCATGATATCTCTTTTTGGGAGTATATCCTTGATCCCTGTTTTCTGTAGAGCTTACTTGTAGGCTATCTTTTGTGGACATCCTCTCGGTCCTATTCTCCGTTACAAACCCTGTAAGGAGTTTGTCCTGTTTATCTTCTCGACCCTGTTTCAGGGAATTCTAGGTAGAATCCTATGGATGTAAACATGTATTTGAAACATGTTATGATTGATATGGTTGCAAGTGGTTGCTCGTGGATGCGCGAATACACATTAGATACTAGCTCGACTCGGTCACATTTCATATTGCATATGCACGACTATTTATACTTGTTTATGGATGAAATCGAAAGTATTATCATGCGGTTATTGCATATGAATGAATGATTGTGCACGCATATAGTATCTATATGACTAGGACTATTTGCATACATGTTGGATTCATGGCACTATACATATTTTGCATTAGAAAGATTATTCAGGCCTGATCATTAGCATTAGCTAAGGAACATGTACACACACGTTTTGCATATATTCATACAGCATTAGAAATCATCTAAGGACAATGGTTGCTTGTGGATGATGTTTTGAGTAGATGGATGATGGATGGTAGGATATGTTCTTCCTAACTTGGAGATTTCGGGGACGAAATCCTAAAAGGTGGGGAGAATGTAACAACCCGTATTTTCAATAACCTGTTATAACATAAATGGAGGCAGAATTAAACTGTAAAATCTGAATCAAGGGAAACAGGCTATGCCATTGCGTTCGTCTCGGAAAAATACGCGAAATAGAGTCCGAGTTTTCGAAAATCGGAGTCCGTATGACCAAGATATGGCCTCGCGAAGTTTCACGAAAAATTCCCAAATTAAAGTATACTTAATTAAGTGAAATGGGTTGCGCAGAGAAATATATATATATATTGATATATATATATATATAATTGAAAATTAAATAAATAAATATGCAAAAATGTTCAAAACAGCGAATTGGGAGAGGGGAATAACCGAACCGGCCGATTTTTGAGGTCAACCCGAGCTTGCTGGGTCGACTAGGGGTTAATCCAGGGTGTTTGGCTGTCAACCCGTGGGCCGATTCGCTCAAATGCAGATTTTGCATTTGAATGGTTCTCATGGTTCATCTTTAATCTAAAGGCCCTAGATGGTTCCTACATTTGACTTCTTCCCCAAGACATGCTTTGATGGCTTGGATTGAATCTAGGTTTAATCCTATGGCCTAAAACACTTGCCTAATCTATAAATAAGACCCTAACCTATCCTAAATCCTCATTATTCACTCATGTAACTAAACTATGGCCAAATTTCTACTCTCATGGCCTCCATCTCAAATCCCTAGATCCTATGCATCCAAATCAAGTTCAAATCAAAAGGTGCAAGCTTGCTACACCAAATCAAGGCCAAATCAACATTGCTATGCGAGTTCCATGACGATTCTTCTACAAAGGAGGCACCTTTCTTAGCCAAGATGATTCATGCTCCTTTCCCTAGGCCTAACTAAGTAAGTTCTAGCTACTTTTGGATCAAAACGGTATTTTTAATGTTGACATGGGATAAAATGAGGCTAAACATGATTATGCGAACCTATATGAATCTTACCTTGCCTCTTGTGTTCATGTTTATGATTTTAGGCCATGTGAGTGACTTAATCATGCCTCTCATGCTATGCATAACCTAGTTTATCTTGCAAGTTTGGATCTTTATGCATGAAATACTAGCATGAACCTTTAGGAACCACTTTACTTGTGAAACATTGGCTAAGACAAGATTTTGGGGCTTATGCATGTTTATGAACCCAAACCCCTTATGCTAACATGCAAGTTTGTGGCCAAATCCTTTATGAGATTATGCATGATCGTGGCCAATCCCCTCTTTTAAGTTGTGCATGTTTATGGCCAAACCCTTTTTGATAATATGCATGTTTGTGGCCAAATTACCTTATGACACTATGCATGTTTATGGCCAATCCCTTTATGATGTTATGCATGTGGAAGCCAAGCCCTTTTTGGCATCATGCATGTTTTGAGACCAATATGTGACATAGTATCCTTACTATGTTGACTCGCTTTGCTTGCGTTGGGAAAACACGATTTGGGTAGTTAGATAAACATGAACATGTCGCAAAATCTTAACTTGAATATGACATGTGTTTATACTTGAAAATATGACTTGAAAGATAACATGGAGGTTGGCATGTAAGTATGCATAAAAACATGAGCTTGGGAATTTACCTATTAAGTTAGGTCTACCCTTTGGGAATTTACCTATTAAGTTAGGTCTACCCAAATGCTTGAAAACTTGTAACATGTTCTGGAAACATGATGAACTTAGATAATATAACTGTGGCCAACTCGAGGTTGGGTTGAGTTTGCAACGTAAAACTACCCGGAACCGACCGGCCTAACTAGTAGTTGCAAACAATAGGACCCAATGTGAGAAGTTGGTCATGTCGCGCTTAAGACCCGAGGTTAGACTAGGTTGTGGTGTAAACCTACCCGGACCCGCCCGGCTTAACTAGTAACCACAACAAGGTCTAATGTGAGAGGTTGAGGGTGCATTAATTAAATTAATGCCACATAATAGGGTTAAGTTAATTTGATTAATGAGGCTTAACCAAATATGATATGGACAAATGGGTTAAGTAATTTGATTAGGCTAATGATGCTTAACAAAACATGATAAGCTTGGGTAGGTTAAGTAACTTGATTTGCCTAATGACACTTGACCATTTTTATACGACTAGTGGACAGGATTAAGTTAACCAACACTTAACTAATCCAACACGATAACGTGATAAGGTTAAGTAAATTTTCTTAATGACACTTAACCGTATAATACAGTTAATGGATGGGGTTAAGATTAGGCTTAACTAATCTAAACATGGTAATCGGATGGGGTTAAGTTAAACACTTAACTAATTTAACACGATGGTTTGGTGAGGTTAAGTGGCCTATACTTAACCAATCTAACTTGTTAATTTGATGAGGTTAAGTTAGCCTATACTTAACCAATCTAACGTGAAAACATGATAAGGCTAAGTCACGAATCGCTTCGAATACGCTTGACCGATTTGACTCGGTAATTTGATAGGGTCAAATTAATGTATACTTAACCAATCTAAAATGATAATTAGACAAGGTTAAGTCATGGATTGCTTGATATACTTAACCAACTTGACACATGGTTTGTAGGGTTAAGTCTTGGACTTGGATACTTAGCCAATTTTGACATGGTTTGTAGACGGGCTAAGTTATGAACTTAAGTGACACTTAACCCATTAGATAAACCCTAATTCGGAGGATTAGGTAAATAACCATAGTTAACAAGGATTATGGAAATAAGGCTAAGTGGTAAACCTTAGTTAAGGGAAACTAAGTAATAATTCTTAGTCAAGGAAATTTGGACCATTTCTTAGATAGATTAGTAACCCGATACGTTAGGTCAACGTTTAAGTATGCGTGTAGGAGCAGGCTATCTGATCTAGATAAAGGCTCCAACGAACTGGGTAACGAAGCAGCGGCTTCGGGGAACGTGAGGATATTCTTGGGATCCCTCTGTGAGCTGCCAGGTCATTATACTAGGCTCACGAGAGGTTGAGGTCTACGGTAGAAGAACCAAGAATATGCCTTGGTTGCTATGCGAGCGACCTAAAGACTGGGGTGGATAGCAGTGAGTCGACGAATACATAAGGTGCCCGAGATAGCAAGTTCGTCGATCATCTACCATCTTGAGTCAAGCGTGTACGTACGGAAAGGCAGGGAACACCCAACAGACCATAATTGCTATCTAATTATGGGTGAGGTAGGCCGTAGGATGTGGGCTGGCCGGAGTGTAGTTCTCATGCAAGATTTTCTCTTGTGTTGCCTTTCACTAGTTGAGGGAGGGGTCTCGTGGGACCATAGCCACGTGTAGAAAAGCAGACCTTAGCATCTGCATCGGCAGATAAATCTAAAGCTCCCGACCGAGTCCTGTATTTCTTGTTTTGGCCGGTGACAGGACTCGGATGGCACGATGTGATACATGTGCATCCAGTTATAGAAAAACGATTCACGATGAATGCGTGGGAAAAAGGGCGCGGTTGAGGGTTAGCGTAATCCCTAGTGGCCTAGGTGGTTTAACCCAAACCGAAATACGAAAACGTGCAATAGGCAAGCGTAATCCCTAGTGGTGCTAGGTGGCGTAAGTCCTAGTAGTTCAAACGATGATTCATATGGAAGAGCCTAGCTAGAACAAGGGTGACAGTCCAAACGACTTCAAGGATAATACGACATGAGGAAGCCCGTACGAGGTACGACAAAGGACTGAACTTATATACATGGAAAGAAACATATGATTTGAGTAACCTATATATGCGATATATTAGGTTGACATGGACCATTACACGACTTTGAGCAAGGGACGTTCATGGTTAACACATGACGCGGGTAGGGATACTAGTACGAGAGGTGCAGAGCAAATATACATGTTAGAACTAGGAAGAATATACATAATAGATACCGTGGGATGTTAGACGGGGTAGATACCTTAGGATAATGTACTCGATAGAAATCTGACGATGTGATACCTTGACTTATCATAACACCGTAGTTATCATGATACCTTAGTTTACTTTGCCACAGTAGTTCAACCGGCTATCCTGGTTTATCTATCTTGTAGTTATCCTTATGTTTACTTTCAGTTTATGCATGTCATGTTACCTTTACCTGTTTTTATACTGGAAGTAGATAGGACTTACTCAGTCTTTTGACTGACCCGTTTTGTTTCGCCTCTTTTCTTCCGTTCCCCCCCAGGTTTCAGGGAGGAAACAATGCTGTTTAGTTCGGACTTCTTCCGCTTGAAGGTCATCATGGATGGCTTGGACTTCTCTTGGCTATGGCTACTTTACTGTTTTTACTTGCGGAATAATTTATTAAAAAGTCTTTATGCTTCTTTACTATTGCAAGACAGGTTTTGATGTACTCTGATGTAAAAGGCTTTAGACCTTATTTATTCATGTTATGAAAGTTTGATTTTACTTCCGCTATTTTTATATGTTCTGTCTTGTGATATTTCTGTGCATGTTTACCAATAATACCCCTCTAAAGCTAGTGCATTCCTTTGCGAGTGACCCTAGCGGAGGCGGGGTGTTACACTTTCATCTATCCATGCTCCAAAATCGGAGCTAGCGAGGACATATTTGGCAAGCTGGAAAAGGACTGTGCGAGGTTTCGGATTGTCAACCTCAGCGAGTGGAGTGTTGAAACGCTCGATGTAGCTTTTGAGGGTTTCTGTTGGGCCCTAATAAAGGTTGGAGAGAGTGAGAGTATTCTTCGGCGTAGGAACATGAATTCTGAATTTCTTGACCATTTCTATAGCCAATTGGTCGAAGGTAGAGATAGAATTAGCTGGGAAGCGGCTGAACCAAAGTAGAGTCATTCCTTCCATGAAAACTGGGAAGCATTTACACTTGACAAGGTTGGTGCCACGGCTAGATTCCATGTGCCACTCGTAGCGGTTTAGGAAAGCGTAGGGATCAGTTTTTGATCTGTAGATTCTGAGTTGTGGCATGTTGAAGCGTCGTGGCCACTCAGCTTCGTGCATGGCCCTGGTGAAATGGTTACGCCTCATATTAGTTTCCCACATGTCGTTGGCATTCCCTCGCATATCTTTCATGATCCTTCGGGCTATGTCGGGAAGGTATGAAGGTTGAACATCTTCTGGCAGGATCCAGCGGTTGTGGTTCATTCAAGGGGTCCTGGGCTGTGGACGTCTCTTGTGATGGACATCGAGCTCATCCTCATCCATGTCATCAGCTTTGTTTGCCTGATTCTGGTATGGTTGATGAGGTTGAACGAGTTGATGTAGATTCTAATTAGGCGGAACTTGGGCTCGCTAAGTTGCGGGAAGTGTAGGCTACAAGTTTAGAGCAACGACAGTTGGGTCCTGTTGGGGGGGGGGGGTCGGTTACTCGAACTTAGTTCATCATTGACTACAAACCGGGAATGCTCGCGTTGACGCCTCCCCTCATTGAAAGTTACGGTAGTCACATTACCATTTTCGTTTCCGTTACTGATGCAGTTGACTATCATTAGTGCGGACAACGACATTGGCATTGAGAGTCAACCACCTTCTTCGGCTCCAGCCCCAAGTATCGGAAGAAGAACTTTCCGAGGCGTTGTGCTACGGCCGAAAATTGATTTGAGCAAGCTAGAGTTGAGCAATGAGAAGTTGACTTTTCTGAAGTTTACGCATAAGGTCGATGTTGGTTTTCAACACGTCGTTGAGTTCTAGAGATATGTTTTTCAACTTTTTATTAAGCGCGTAAAGCTACACATGAGTTGCAGGAGCATCGGGGTCCGTAGTAGGAATGATATCCATTTTGGTTGGGTTTCCTGCTGATTAGAATTGATGAAAAGTGGCAGTGTCGACTACTGCAAAGGTTTTGGCTAGTGGGTTCTTTGATCACTTAACCATCGTAAGTGGACTCGAGTGGTAGGTTAGGAAAAAAATGAGTAGCACGTCGAAGTCGAGATGGAAATACGTGAAAAGAAGCAAGTCTAAGTTCTCAGTGAAAGCACCAGAATGTTGACGACAAAAAATGTTGTAACACCCAAAGATTTTCTATTACTAGAGAATAACATTTCGCGTAAGTAAGATAAAGTGTGGAAAGAAGTAAATAACACAGAGATTTATAATGGTTCAGTCCGTGAAGGGCCTATGTCCACTTTGAAGGAGTTTGTTGGCCTTTTACTCACAAATAAGAGTTACAAGCATTTAACTTCATCATGGCATTCCTTTACAAGTGATTTTATGTATTTCGAAGTCATATTAGTCATATGCTAAGCCTTGGAAAAAAGTGATGTGTGCTCCTTCTTCTTCCTCAAGAGCTATGCTGTCATTAATGGAGTCCTTAGAGCTTGTAGAGTTGTCAAATCAACTAAAATACAACCTTTTTGAAGAATGAGCAATGGTGTATTTATAGGTATTAGGTTAGATGGGAATATGTGAGATTTGGGGACCACACAGAAAAAAATCGCATCCCAGGAGTGCCTGAACTAATAAATCACATCCCTCCCCGCCGAAAAGTGGAATATCGCATCCCTTCTGTGCGATGCATTTCATTGTACACAGGGAGTGATGAAAGGGGATGAATCACATCAAATGAATGTGATTGCATCGCCTCCAAGGGAAGCGATGGCATTGCATCCGAAGGATGCGATGGCATCACATTCTGAAGGATGCAATATAGAGAGGATGCGCTGGCTTGCTAACGGAGTGGTACGAAATGGATGTGAGGTGAGGTATGGTGCGATTTGATGTAGAGGATACTAGTTGGATGGGATGCGAGATTAACGAGGAGAGGCAAGGTGATGTAGGGTGATGCGATATATTACTTTTTGAGGAGTTGTGAGGCTATAGCTCGCTCGATTCCTTCTGGGATTGAATCCTCAATGTTTTGGCGACACTTCGGCCTCTGGTGTCGCGCGATGTGCTGAGTCGAGCGGGCCAGGTGTACTTTTGGGAACCGGACCCAAAGACCGGTTAATAATAAAGAAAAAAAATGTAACTTTTTATTGGAATTAGATTTTGAACTGTGTTTATATTTCAAACTTTCCATTTAAAGATAGATCTTAGTTTTCATTCTTAGTAGGATTCGAACTTCCAACCTCTTGTTTGTAGATAGAAGAATTTTTGGAACTTCATTTTCGGACAAAAAAAATTGTGTTTTAATTTTTACTATTAATAAAGATAAATTTATAATTAAATATTTTATAAAAATCAATTTTCTTTTTATCTGATGTTATGAACATGGTATAATCGTTGAATACTGAGTAGTAGCTTTCAGCTACTTGGGAATAAAAAATGGCTTAACCACTAATATATTCAATACACGAGCGTAACGGCACGTGCATCACACATGATAACAGTACACACTTCTAGCGTGGATTGTCATTCCTCATATATAATTTTTCGATTGTTGGTTGACACTGCAAGAAAAAAATTGAGTTAAGGCTAATTGAGTTTCCCATCATTTAGAGACATAATAATAATAATAATTGATATGTTGATTTCTTTATTACCCATCTAACCCAACCTCCTTGCTAATAAACTTATTTTTGTATGGATACAAATTAACTATTTCTCTATTAGTAAATCAACTAAACTTTTAGACTAGAGCCCATTTAACTATTTAAACTAAATAGAAAAAAGCCCTCTTGAGTATCAAAATATATTTTAAGTCAATAGCATATATATAAGGAAGAAAAGTTAGTTTGGTTGCAAATTTTAATTGTTAGTATATATGACTTGCAAATCTGATTTTTTACATCGTGAAGCGTTACAAAAAAAATAGACAGTTAACCTAGATAACATGATAAGCCATAATTTCTTGCTTTCTTCCTCGTTATGCATGCATAACTAGTCTGAGTTTGTCTAAAGGAATTACAAGACAAAGATACTAAAAGTATGTTCATATATAAATGATAATTACCCTGAGTAATATGAATGTAGCAGCATATACAACAGAAAATTCTATGCAATACATAAAAGGGAGATACTTTATATTATTAAATTTATAAAAAATGAGGAGATAATAAAAGAAAGAGATCAGGTCCTACAAGGTGCTTTCTCCAGAAGGCGATCCCTTCGGCTCCAATGAAGGGAGCTTTCGGACCATTCTAGAATTTCCTCCTAACCTGGATATTGATAAATTTTCCTTTTTATTCGTTCAAAAGGGCAATGATACCATCCGGAACCTTTTCTCCTTCCTCTATTTTCTGGTTGAATGTGTCGTCACTTTTTTAAGTATAGATGTGTCCTTTTAACCATGCTGAAGGGATTCTCCTATCGCTTTCCATATTTATACGGCTTCCGGTTCCATCTTCTAAATTGCAGTGATGCTTTCGCTGGTACGAAAGGCTTATTCGACTTCAAAACTGGTTGCTTTTGAGTGCCTCTTTGCGATCCCTACCAGATACCTCCTTTAATGCTTTCGACAGCTCATATTTGATAATTTCGACGGTTTTTGACCCTTACGAAAGCTGGCTACTCAAGTCTTTCTTTCTGGAGCCCTTGGTGATGCCCCTCTGCTATTTCTGAAGAAAATAATTATGGTCCTACCGCCAGCCATCTTGCTTACTTTATTTTAATACCTTTCATCAGCTTGTAATCGGATCGTCAAAAGCCTCTTTTGCTTTCTCCAAAGGACCGTTTTCTGACGTCCTGTTAATCTCCTCTTCTTGTCCTCGGCCGCTTGTCTCCATTGTCAGCCTTCTTTCATACTTTTTGCCGAGAGAGTATTTTGGAAAACATTTAGCCCCTCTGGTATGACAGAAGCCTTAGTTATTTAGGATGTAGTTTTAAGCAATCACATCTGCATTATTGGTGTTTCACCAGTCATCTCCTCTTTTCCTACAACATTGATAATTTTGAAACAGTGAATATACTCTTTTTGATCTATACTAATTCGACTCCAATGCTGTGAAAGCAATTATCATCCATTTTGTGATAGAAACGTACATTTTTCATAATAGAAAAATTACTTCCCTACCTATTGTGTAATGGTTGACAGTTTGATATCTAGCTTTATAAAAGTAAATCTAAGCTTTTGTAAACTTGAGTAGATGACCCTTTACCCCTTGTCAAACCAAAGGCCACATAATAATAAAAAAAGGCCAACCGAAATTTTAGAGTATCGCTTTCCAAAGATCACTTGTGTATTATGAAATCAGTAAATAATAATTTACCAAAATAGGCGTGAGTCATCAATGATCACAAATAATAAATATCAAGAATTTTAATTGACAAACGCCATATTTGGAATTTCCTTCCGAGGCTCTAAATGTACAAAACCAGTAGAATCATCGTTTAAAAGAAACCTCAATAGCTATAAAATAAAAGATACCCTGCGGAATTTCAAATTTATGGGAAAAACATCTTCCATAAATCACAAAAATCATAAAATCTAAGTCAAATCAAGTTTGCAACTTCACAATTCCAGAAGTGTAAATTACTTCCATATGATCAAACTGAAATAGACACTTTAAAACAATCAAAGAGCTTCTAAGGATCACAATATTAGAAGAAACCCTCAAATGAATGCATCATCCATTCGTAAATCACATCAGAACGATAATAAAAAGCAGAGCAATAATTTTTAAAATTCATGAAAGAAATGGAAACAGTCTCTAATTATCCAATGATTTTAGATTAGAAACAAGGTATATATGGAAAAAGAGTGAAATCAAAAGCCATATGGCATCAAAATCCATCGACGATAGTTAAAAATCATTAAAAGACATCTAAAAACATCACTTATGTAAATGTAATGAAATTACCGACTCATAGGCGGGAATTAAGAAAAAGCATAAATATCGAAATCACTTGGAATTGCTATATCATGGGCAGAAATGTAAGGAAACATTGCAAAGAGGTTAAAACAATAAAAATTCTAACTGTTCACTTAGCAACTAAACTCATCCAAAGACATCTAAAAATCATATTTCAATTGAAAATCACTTAGATAATATCAAGGACAAATGAAAATGTTCTAGGTACCGCAGCATCACCGAGTCATCAAAAATAGTTCAAAGATCATCTATGTGGATAATATTGAGCAAACAAAGTATCATCAAAAGTCACATATCATTCATATGCTTCTTGGAAGCTTGTCAAAAAGTATCCAAATAAAACATGTGACTGAAAGAGCCTTAACTAATCCAAAAAGTAATTTCCGGAAGTACAAAGGACAGTTTCCACAATAAATTGGTATTATCTATCCCTACGCTGTTTAACCGTTCAGCACGAGTTCCGTTCGATCATTCAACTTTTAATCTTCCAAATCCTTACCCTAATCTCTAGCTCGAAAATGGCTAAACATGGTATCTTCTACCTTTGTTCCCGATGAAAGTATACTTATCAAAAGTCTATGCAAATTCCGTGGCCCTAGAATGTGTCTATTAAAGGATCTTGTTGGATCCTTTCATAGAAAATGATAATTCCCTTTTTAACCTTTATGCTTCTGGTTAAGCTTTTAGGATTTCTCATCCATCCAATAGTATTTCTTTATGATGTAACTATGTGATTTTCCCCTTTGAATATGATCAGTTTTCATTTCCCACGATGAAGCATATGGTTGTCCCATCTAAGTGGGAAGTACCCGTAATTCGGGATGATCGATTATAAGTTTCTCGTTTCTTTCTTTACTTACTCATAATGATGCAATGTGATACTTTATTAGAGGACGATCCTTAGCTTAAGAGGAAATGCAATGCAATGACTATTTCTAATGCAATGAATGATCCTCAATTTATGAGATTAACCCTTTTCACAGAGGTTAGTGCTTCGGAATGGACTTTAGAAGCTAATGTGTTCCATAATGGACATCGAAGGCGAGAGTGTGCTCTGGAATGGACATCGGAGGCGGGTGTGCTTTGGAATGGACATCAGAGGTGAGACTGATTTGTTATCTCTTATGGGGTTTTTTGACGTGACTTCTCCTTTAAAGGTTATTTGCGTGGCCTTTCATTTGGAGGTTATTGATGTGATCTTTCGGAGGTTTTATTGATCCATCTCCTCTTCGAGAGGTTTCAGACGTCCTTATTGGAAAATGGGTTGTTTACAATACAGTGTTGGATGGATCATAAAGCTATTAAGACAACAGAAGTGGTGAAATGTGTACTAGCTACTTACTTATGGATCTAATACTATATTTATTCAAATTGCAACAACAAGTAATCGAAGAATAATTAAGTAATAAGGTAAAATGCATAAAAGTATATAACACTCGGATTTTTATACTATTCGGATTGACCCATCCTACATCTAGTCCTGCACTCCACCGTGCACAATTTCACTATAATTGCTTGTTCTCAACGAGTGGCAAGAATGTAACAATTCGAATTCCGATAAATCTTTTTTTTTCAAAAAATTTAATCCATCGAAGCTCGTGTTTGTTGCTCTGGTATCCTGCAGAAAAGACAGAGATATAAAATATATCAGAGCTCATAAAATATCTCACAGCGGAATGGATAGTAATAATACTGCCTAACCAGTATCCAAAGCTATCATATCTCTGCTACAAATCTAACCTGCGAGTATGTTATAAGCAGGTGGTCAGAACACAAGTCCTGATGACTGGATTTAAACTATACATCTTGGATAATCCTATATATACCATTCAGTTACATTTTCTTATTTATTAGGTTACTTGGGCTAACAACACTCAAGGCTTACACATATATCGTACCCATCAACTTCCTAATAAATTAACCTAATATAGTATATATGTAGCTATCCCCAATATTAAGGTACACCCCATACTACTACCACTCGCGTGGTCTTCGCCGTAACGCCTCAGACTTATACACGGTCCCTCATCCTACGCCGGAGTGACGTACAGATCTTTATATAACAATGCTATGTTCTGCATAGATCTGCCATCGCCATGCTACGTAAACATATGGACTGCCACCTTTGGTCGAATTAGATCACAGAGTAATGCCCTATGAGTCTATGATACACAACTCAAAGCTGACATGCATGTATCTAGACTTTCCCACGTATGTATCGTCCATCATACTCGATGCATTAATCACACATATCCTCTACTGTGCACCGAGTCCCGTGGCAGGGCTGTACAAGAAACACAGAACTTGGTCAGGAGCTTTTCAGATATCTATTTACACAGATGCTAAGGTCTACATTTTCAGTGACTATGGTCCCACCTGACCCCTCCCTTAACTAATGAAAGACGAACGACATTGAGAACTAATGACCTGGCCCAAGAGTAACAACAAACAACAAATCTCAGTTGGTATGTCCCTCACCCATAGCCTTTATAGCATGAGGTCTATGGTCTATTGGTTTAGCTCTTCATCTTTCCACATCACGCAATATGCTGACTGTCGATGGTAGGTACTCGACATTTTGCTATCACTAAAGGTTAGACCTGCCAGTACTACAAGAGTGGTCGTAACCTCGCTAGTAACTAGGCAACTTGGATCGTCGAATCACCTATGCCACCCTACAGCCTTTTGATTGCCCACTATCATCGCAATGAAGCCATACGCACCGGGAAAAAACACGGAGACCTAACCTCTGTGAGAACATGAGGATGCTATCACAGCACAGAGGACTACCAGGAGTACCCTTTATGTCCCAAGAAGCCACATGCTTCCCCTTCCAGTCCTTCGGAGCCAACAGAATATCAACAAGCAGAACAGGCAGAATAATCAGATGGACGTGCGCTTCCTTCATCCCATGACACCACGATGATCTACCCCGTTGGGTTATTCATCCTCAAACGTATGGACTGGTCCAAGCGCCTCATTTTAATATGTTATTAGACCCTATGTCTAAACATTCAATTATGCGCTTGATCTACCTCATCATGTTTCCAGTTAACTTGGTTATTTCCAACTATATTAACTTATTATTCAAGTTACCAAATTCTTTTCGAGCCCCTTATTTCTCTAAGGTATGGACCCTTTTTGCTTATTAATTTTTGGTTACAAAGCTTAACCCTTTTTCGTTCATTAATAAGCCCATAACATGTTATTCTCTAGATTATAATCCAAGGTCTGTAATCTATAATCTCTTTATATTATTCATTGTCCGATTCTATTGTTACGATAACATGTTCTACCTAATATGTAATTAAGTATACTTCATCTCAGTTCACATGCTTTCTGTTTAACATGTCACTTATTATTTATGATTAAATATAACTTATTTCATTTCACAAGTTTGCCTCATTCTTTCCTACTTAATTATAATTTCATCTTACACTTTCACTACAACTTGTTATTTTTTTTACTTATTAAGTTCGTTCTCTTAACTAAGGTTTACTAATAAGTTTCCATTAATATAACTTATGTTGTCCTCATTAGTAGATTTCGGATTCTTGTTCTTACAAATAACTTAATTTACAATTAAGTACAACTTATCTCATTACATACGTTATTCCATTTTCTTTATGTTTTATTATAACCTAAGTTATAATTTCCACTTGTCCCTAGGACAAGCCTACCTATTATATAACATTCTCATTAATGTAATTTATTTATAATAAGTTATTATCATTCCCCGTTCATTCCACTTCTTTTACTTTTGTAACTTTCATTCATTTCCTTATTCACTTCCATTTATTTCTATTAATCACAATTAGTGCCTTTTATTTCTATCCTTATATATATAAAAATTTATGCACTAGACCTCTCACATTAAGTCGACCACTTGTGGATGCTGGATTTGCCGAGTGGTTCCGGACAGACTTCTACCATAAGTTGGACTTAACCTCGTGTCTTAGCAATGTTACATGTATATTTACGCATTAGACACCTCACATTAAATTAACAACTTATGGATGCTGGATTTGTTGGGCGGTTCCGGGAAAACTTCAACCACAAGTTGAAATCAACCTCCTGTCTAAGTGCGGTTACAGTTATCTATTTACTGTAATTCTAAGCATGTTCTTTCTTCCAAATTTAACAGTAATCTATTCTTACATGTAAAGCTCAATGTCATATTAAGTCCATCTTTAATTATCATATCGCATGTTCTTCCTAACGTGTAATTAACTTCATTTTTAAACTAACAACATGTAATCATAAAATCATGTTATTATTCCTTTCTAAAATTTAACATGTAATTACCATAATTCTTACAGTCAAGGGTTCAAGTACATAGTATGTTACAGGTTAACATGTAGTTATCCCAATTTCTATAATTAAGCGTTCAATTACACAATATGTGACAGATTAACATGCAATTAGAACATGCTTGTATACAATAGTAATTGTTTCCACATTTTTAACAAGTTTACATTTCCATATGTTAACATTTCGACATTTTAATCATTTCAACACATTAATCATATCAAATTAACATTTCTAACAGATTTACATTGCATATTAACGGGGAATGTCAAATAATAAATATACCATTATCAAAAAGGTATATTTTAAATCCACTCACCTAATTTACTTTCCAAATCCTGAATCTGGTCAAGATCTAGCATTCCATGGTTCTCCTAACCGAATTTAGAACCTAAACAACCATGGATCCACAATTCTTAACTAAAAGAAGAAGGGAAGAAAGAGGAGAAATTCAAATAGACCAGATCCAAGAAATTACCTTACTTCGAATAGAATTCTGAATACCTTCTTTATTAATTTACATCCTTTTCCTCCAGATCTTGAATCAGAATTTTCCTAAACTAATTATCTTACTTTTCTGAAGAGATTTGAGGAGGAGGAAGAAGAATGGCAGAGCTTATGCAACTTCTCAGAAAAAGTGAGATTTAGGCTAGGCTCTGCTAGCCAATTTATAGGTGTTCAATCTTACCGTTCCGCAGCGCTGAGCCAGCATCGAACTGGTTAAGAAAATAGTCTAGATTCATTAATGAATCTGCCCGGATCTAGGGTGGGTCGACCCCTGGGTCGACCTCCCTATGGGTGATCGACCCCCTTACGCGTCCCGCGAGCTGTTTTGGCACATAAGTTTATTTGTAAATTTTGTTTCAAACGTTCGAATTTCTGGAATTTATTTAAATATTATATTTACATATAATCTCCTTATATGTATTAAAAAACTCCCAATTCCTATTTTACACGTATATACATATACACACAACTTTTATTTTGATTTCAAAATTCAAACAGTGTTATGCCATTATTTAATTCTTACCATATTTCTTTGATTGCATCCTTGTTTTGAACTTTTCTCTTGTATACATACATACATACAAACATACATATATACACACACATATATGTGCATATATTATCATATACATATATTTTTCTAGACTTGCTTATATGTGTGTTTATACGTATTTTTTCTTATGAACATGTGTTATTTAGGCCATTCCCTTGAAACAAAAATATGGCGCTGACGGGGATTGAACCTTGCACCTCTCTCTTGAAAGCCACATGTTCTAACCAGTTGGACTACTTAGTCTTAGAACAATGGTGGTCATTGTTCTTTTCTTATTCCTCCTTTTCATGTTTGTTACAGTATTTTAATTAAACCATTGCATGCAATCTTATTAATTTGAATGCATCTTTTTCTTTCATTTTTCTTTTCTTATTAATGCATAATATTTATAAATCATTGCATGCAACATATTACATTACATCAATTTATTTCTTCATTCTTTTAACGCATGCATTGCATTATTATTTACAATAATTTTTCTTCTTCTTTTTATTACATGTAAGCATATATTATATTTATTATATTCTTCTTTTATATATTTATGTCAATGCATATATATACATATCTGCATTATTTAATATTTAACTTTCATAAAATGTGGGGTGTTACAAAGAACACATTTACAATCTTGGTTTCACATGTACACGAACATTTTCTCCTTATCACCAACAACAAACTATGTCAAGTATTTGTGTCTTCAATACAAATTCTTACAAATTCAGTACAATGATCTAATAAACCTTCAATGACAGTATATTTTTGAATTCTTTGTGGAAAAAGGATGAAATCAAAGAGAATGATGTGAATTCAAGTAAAACTCTCTAATATTGTATGGCGTGGAAATCCTTAAAGAACTAGAGTGAAAGAGAGCGGATTTGCAAAGATAACTAGAAAATATTCAATAGATTTGTAGTGCAAATTTATGGAGAAGGTGTAGGAGAAGATGAGAAAAATTGATGTTAAAAATCATTTTTAGAAGCATTTATATAGGGGTTGAAGAGATGTGTCTTTGGTGAAGAGATGGGGGAAATGTCTCTTCATTTAAAATTAAAAAAACTGGAAAATGGCTACCATGTTGACATGTCATACCCCCCATGTCGACATAGGATGCTCCAACAATGAATAGCAACAATAATAGGTGTTGAAAAGTTTCATTTGTTCAAATATCCTTATATTTGAGGATTTTGGTGATTTAGTTGAGGTCAATGGTTTATGAGCTTCAAGTATAATTTCCATGGGATCTTTAACAAAATATTCTAAGGTTCAACCAACTCCACTTCAAGCACCTATGTTCTTCAGCATTCTTTTCTAACAGGGCTTGGTCTTCATTTGTTCTAATTATCCTTCCTCTATAATTCTTCCATTGTAGTCTTGTTTATCTCTGTAAATGACTCCATAATATATCTGATCTAACTGCAGCTCGAAGATATATTATTAGTGATATTTATATGGTTGTTGTCATCAAAATCAATGCCTAGGTATTAACAATCTCCCATTTTTTTATGATGACAATTGATTGAAACATTTGAGAGATAAAATAGAGTACTTTTGTATTTGACTCCTCCTAGCTCTATGCACTCCCTATCATTTTGTCTAGTATATTTATACCTTTTTCTCCCTTTGTCATCGACAAAACTGGCAAAAAGAGTTTCTTAACTCACTACTAGATAATATGTATAGTTTATATATAGAGATAAATGCATATAAATAAAATACAAGAGCGGGAACCAAATAAATTCAAAACATGAAATAACTTTATCAAATAATTAGATGAGTTTTAGAGTTAGCGACTTTACCTATGCCAATGGAAAATCTTTTCACATTTACCCAAGGTTTGATAGATTTCTTGTCATATGCTTTGAGCATCTGCTATTTGGTACCTGAAAAAAATATTCACACTAGTAGCCTTTTTATTTTAGGGCCCATAGGGTTAAGTTTTGAGATGCCAAACCCATGAAGAATTTGAAATCCCTTTCGAAATATAATCATTAGATGAGTGAACCTTATTAATAAAAAAATAAGTATATTTTTCCATTTCAGTATAATCCAACCATTTTGAAAACCATAAATTAATGAACCTATTTGGAGGTTTTACCTTTAATTTCTTAGGTTCTGGTTTGAACACAATAGTCTTAACAAACTCGATACTTTGAGTATTATTTTTCATTAATTTAGCCTTAGGGGTGTGTATCCAAGCCCATGTTTATTCCTTGTGTGTTTAGATGCAGATAATAATTTTTCTAAATTATCCTTCTATAACACCCCGTAATTTTATAATATTAAAATTTACATATTAAAGAATACTTAATTTTTATAAAAAGAATTAAGGGAAACGGGTTGCTCCATTGCGTTCGCCTTGGAATTCTTCTTGAGATAGAGTCCGAGTTTGCGTAAAATGGATACAGTATGAAGAAGTTATGGAGCTTAGAAGATTTCAGTTTAAAACCATAGTTAAAATAATAATCAAATTCGAAATTCAAATCAGCGAGAAGCGAGATGGGCGGGAATTATCCCACTCTAGGGTGTCGACCCCCCCAGGGGAGTCGACATAGGTGTCAACCCCTATAGGGGTGTCGACATTGGTGTCGACCCCCCCGTAGGGGTTGACCCCATTGGCCAGATCTGGGCAGTGACGAATTTTGGAGAATTAGGGCTTATGTGGCGTTCTCTGATTGGCAGGGTGATGTGTTTTTCTGGTTTAGATGGATGCTAACCTAATCTAAAGGCCCTAATTCACCTAATACACCTATATAAACACGCCTAGACCTAACCCTAATTTCATTACACTAATTCATGCGCCTCTATGCTACCATATCCCAAACTAGTCTTTCTCCTACACTAAAGAAAAATGGAATAGAGTATTCATATTTGAAGATAAGAATCAAATTCTATAACAACGGTTTAGCTAATCAAATTCAGAATACAGAATTCAGATTTATTTTCTCTTCTACCGTTGTGAGTCCACGTAACTTCCACTTATAATTAATTAACAGTAATTGTGATAAGTTTGTGAATTGGACTATATGAACATGCCTATAAGATGAATCATATCATGTTTGGTGAATTCTTATCTTTAGATTCATACCTAAAGTTCATGTTCCATATGCCTTATTGGATCTATCTTATTGTTGTATGCCAGTTTATGTTCCAAATGCTAATTGGATCTATCTTATTGTCCTATGTCAATTTATGTTCCATATGCTAATTAGATCTATTTTGTTGCTCTATGCCAGTTCATATGCCTAATTAGATCTATTTTGTTGTTCTATTCCAGTTCATACTTCTTAAGCTTATTTTTATGCTAGTTTTGATGTCATGGTTCTCTTCTCCTCTTCTTTTCTTTTCCTTTTTATGAGATTAGGCTAACAGCGAGCCTAACATATTATTATACTTACGAATGACATGGGAACATTGTATGAAAAGTTTGGGGAAATTATTGGATAATATGCAGTTAGGCATAAAAAGACTTGAAATCATGTAACTGATTTGGAGGCATGAATTTGTACAATTTGTTTACATGAGATTATGGACATAGATTTGGATTAAAATGATGAACAAATTTAAGATTGGAAATTATGGGTATATAAATTATAGTCCAAGATTTGAAATCGGGGACATGAATTGAGAAAGTGATAACGAACACCTAAGACACGAGGTTAGATTCGAATTGCGGTATAAGACCGCTCGGAACCGCCCGGCACATCCAGCAACCGCAATTTTGTAATCTAATGTGAGAGGTCAAAGGCAGAAATTAGATACATAATAATGCAAAGACACGAGGTTAGATTCAGAATGCGGTATAAGACTGCCAGGAACCGCCCGTCATATCCAGCAACCGCAAGACGGACATCTTATGTGGGAGGTCTTGCAAGATTACGGTTATAATGAATTAATAAACACTTAACCAAGATAAGACATGTAGTAAGACACGGGGGTTAAGTGGGTGACATGGGTGACATGTGAAATATAATTTGAAGCACTTAACCATGGTGAAACATGTAAGAAGACATGGAAATAAGAAAGGGTTAGGTGGGTATTCCAAGTGGGGACCAAGCTTAGGAGGGAATCTTGTGTCAAGTGTGTGGACCCTTTTCAACCAGTAACCCATTCTGTTTCTATGTGAGCTCGAACTAGGTCGAGGACGGGACAAGCTTACAGGGTTTGATTGTAAGAGGTCAATAACGAGTTAGTGGTGGCAACGCAAGTCCACCGGAGTCATGTGCGTGCGTAGGTCCAGGATGGTAGGTAAGACGTTGTTGCATCATGTAGGTATAAGCCATGAATTTTTAGTAGTATCGGGTTGCCACTTTAGGGAGTGATACACCCTACCGTGGGACCAGCACGGGTATCTACGAGTTAAGAAGCCGATCGAATGGGGAGGGTAGTGGGTACGACTAGTGGAGATAGGAGCAGGCGACACCTATGACAGCAGCTAGGAGTACATAAAACTACCATTATTATTATTACTATGATTAGTAAGAGGGATCAACTTTCTGTATGGGACTAGTAATTGTGTGGTGTAATTAGCATTGGTGTAGTGTAGGATTTATCATTTAGTGATTAGAAGCGCAATCAACGTTATATCTTGTTCACCTTGTCATACTTGCTTATTTTACAGTCATTTCTTATATCCAGTTTATGTCCTTATCCTGTTACTTTACTAATTATATAGTTAAATTCACTGGACTCGCCATACTTTATGCCTTACCTATTTTGTTTTGCCTCTTTTCTTTCCTTCCCCTCCCCCCCCCCCACCCAAGGTGCCCAGGGTGGAACTAGTGGAGCTTGACTTGGATTTCTTTCTTCTTGAAGTACTTGGAAGTGTTGAGAGTAATGCTCAGCTTTATCTCTTTTCCATTATGGCTATTTGGAGTGGGATTAAGATTTTACTTTTATGTACTTTGATAATAAGTTCGTTCAAGATGGATATTTGTGTACTTGACTCTAGTATGTGGTTTTGATGTTGTAACCAAACATGTTTTGCGCTGCAATGAATAAAATTTGAATTTTCTTAAGTACCATTTTGTATATCTCTCTTGTGATAATCTGTTCTATACTCTTATAATACTCCGTGAAAGTTAATGCATTCCCTTAGTGAGTGACATTAACGAACGTGGGGTGTTACACGTGGTATCAGAGCGAGGTTACCATATTAGATAAAAGTTTCTAAAAACTATTTTAAAAAGGTTTTAAAAGGAAGTATTTTCAAAAGGAAAGTTTATTTTGAAAAACATAATCCCCAAAAGCCATATATCTGTCTCTCGATTCTCTATTTTGAATTTCTTTTTCTTTTGTTTCAGCATGTCTGGGGATCTTAATCTTCCAGGGAGCGTACAGATACCGGGATGGTTCCAAAGGTATCTGGAGGCTAGGGCTACCGCCGCAGGCTCAGTAGACGTTCCTCCTCCCCCGGCTGCAGCCGCTCCTCCTCCTCGTGTAGACGCTTTTTCGAAGATATGCATAGACTTCTGTGCGATGGGCAGAAAACTGTTTCATGGGACTAAGACGTTTGTCGAGGCTAGAAATTGGCTTAAGGAAGTGGAGGACTTGTTTGGTATCTTTGAGATAGACGATGGAAGGAAGGTTCAGCTACCTGCTTGGTTGATGAAGGATGAAGCTTCCTTTTGGTGGGAAGTAACTAATGGAGGGCATCCAGTGGAGACTTGGATAGACTTCAGACAAAGATTCGAAATGAAATTTCTTTCACAAGCGGAGGAGAGTTTATACATGGAGAGGTTCTTGGCTTTGAAACAAGGGAGTTTGTCTGTGAAGGAGTACGTCAAGATGTTTAACCAGTTAGCAAGATTTGGTACGGAATTAGTTAATACACCACATAAGAAGGCCTTGAGATTTGCCAAGGGTCTGAATGAACCATTGGACGGGTTAGCTATGTCCCACCTTCCTATGTGGGCTACTTTTGAGAAACTAGTTAATATGGCGCTGATGCATGAAGAGGAGAAAGGTGTTAATGCTAATAAGGCACATGATAAGAAAGGGGATCCAAAGAAAGCACAACAACAACAAAAGAATGGTGGTAAGGATAACAAGGGCCAAGGGAAGAAAAGGTGCTTTAATTATGGAACAACCGGCCACTTAAGCAAGGATATAGGAAGAAGAAGAAGACGGGTTGCTTCCAGTTTGGTGAGGCAGGACATATGATTAAAGACTGCCCAAGGAGGCAAGGAAAAGGGCAAGGACAGAGGACAGGATCTACTTCTGGAGGGTAGTTTCATGCTCTCATAGCACCTCCGCAAGTGAGAGGTGGAAACATTTTTGTTGAAAGTTTAATTTTCCTTTTTGATCATCCTATTCGAACTTTGTTTGATTCTGGCACTTCACATTCATTTATATCGGCTTCATTAGTTGAAACTCTACACCTAAAAACTAGTCTAATTATGGATCCCATTGCAGTCTCAAATTCTATTGGGTGTATGGCTCATCTTTCTATGTTATGTCGGGATTTGAGAATATATGTGTATGGCTTTGAGTTCGAATGCAACGCTTATGTGCTTGGTTTCATGGGCTATGGGTTGATTCTAGGAATGGACTGGGTAGCCAAATATGGTGTCATTCTCGACTGTGAAAGGAGGATGGTTAGACTGTTGACTAGTTTGGGTAATATTCTCGATATCTCATGCGATCCTAAGGGTTCCGTTATGCTTAGCTACCTAGAATCTCTTGACACATCTATTGATGATTTTCAATCTGTTCGAGTAGTCTGTGATATGCAGATGTCTTTGAGGAGGTTAGGGGATTACCTCCAAAACGCGAGATAGATTTCCGTATATACTTGGTGGAGAATGCAAAGCTAGTTGCATTGCGTGTGAGCCATATGGCTCCAAGAGAAAGGATGGAGCTTAGTAAACAAGTGACAGAGTTGCTTGAGAAAGGGTTCATAAGAAGAAGTATCTCGGAGTGGGGTGCTCCCGTTGTTTTTGCTACAAAAGCTGATGGTTCACTTAGATTGTGTGTTGACTATAGGGAGATAAATCAAATCTCAAAGAAAAATAGACACCCATTGATGAGGATAGATGATTTGTTCGATCAGTTGGTTGGTGCTTCGGTTTTCTCGCAGTTGGACTTAGCTACAGGATTTCATCAGTTGAGGGTAACTGAGGATAATATAGATATGACTGCTTTTAGGACATCCAACAGTTTCTTTGAATGGCTAGTCATACCTTTTGGTTTGACGAATGCACCCGCATATTTTGTAGACCTAATGAGTAGGGTTTTTAGGGAGTTTCTAAACAAGTTCGTGGTGGTCTTTGTGGATGATATTTTGATATTCTCTAGGAGTGAGGAAGAGCATGCCCTACATCTTAGGGAAGTATTAGAGACCCTTCGAGCACATCAACTCAAAGCTAAGTTCTCCAAATGTCATTTTTGGAGGAAGGAAGTGAGGTTCTTAGGGCATGTGGTCTCTAAAGAAGGGATAGCTGTGGATCCCACGAAGGTAGTGGCAATCCAAGATTGGAAGATTCCTAAGAATGCAATAGAAGTAAGAAGTTTTCTTGGTTTGGCAGGCTATTATAGAAAGTTCATTAAGGACTATGCTAAGATATCAGCCCCACTTACTCGATTGACGAAAAAGAATTTGACCTTTTCTTGGGATGTTGACTGTGACAATGCTTTCCAACGTTTGAAGAGGGCATTGACGACAGCTCTAGTTTTAGTTTTGCCTGATGGGAGTAAACCGTTCACAGTGTATACCAATGCTTGTGGGACAGGGCTTGGCACAGTTTTGATGCAAGAGGGAAAGGTGATATGCTATGGTGGAAGGCAGTTGAAGGCCCATGAGAAGAATTACCCTACCCACGATTTAGAGTTAGCTGACATAGTTTTTGCACTTAAGTCCTGGCGTCACCATTTGCTTGGAGAGAGGTTTGAGTTGTATACAAACCATAAGTCGCTTAAATACTTGTTCTCTCAAAAAGATCTAAACTTATGGCAACAGAGGTGGATGGAGTTCTTAGCATTCTACGACTTTAGATTGAATATACCCCTGGCAATGATAACGTCGTAGCAGACGCCTTGAGTAGAAAGAAGTTGACTTTGAGTCCTTTCTTTGTCGAGCGGTAGAGCTTATAGTATATCTCTACCTTTGACTTTAGACTCTTTAGGTACCCGGTCTGTTGGCATCATTAGAGGTGCGACCTACGCTTTTGGGACAGATAGGTGCGGCACAGTGAGATGACCCATAGTTGATGGAGATAGTAGACAATCACATAACAGGGGAGTCTTCGAGCCATCTTAGTAGGTATACTATAGATGAGAAAGGTTGGTTGCGTAGGGATAGGAAACTTTGCGTACCTCGAGATGAGAGTTTGAGAAAGACAATCCTTGAAGAAGCACATTGTTCTAAGCTGACCATACATACTGGTGGAGATAAGATGTATAGGGACATGAAGCGAGTATTCTTTTAGGCCAGAATAAAGAAGGATGTGGCTGAGTTCGTTTCTAGATGCTTAGTGTGTCAGCAAGTCAAGGCTGAGTAAAAGAAGCCTGGTGGTTTGCTTCACCCTTTAGAGGTTCCACAGTGGAAATGGGAAAGTGTTTTCACGGATTTCGTCGATGGGTTGCTGAGGTCAAGGAAGGGTAATACAGGGATTTGGGTAGTAGTGGATAGACTTACCAAGAGCGCCCATTTCGTTCCCGTTAAGAATAAAAGGATAGCGGCATGGTTAGCATTTGTTTATCTCCGAGAGATAGTTCGTCTACATGGCATACCTTCTAGTATTGTGAGCGATCGAGATCCTATTTTCACTAGTGAGTTTTGGAAGAGCTTGCAAGAGGCGGTAGGAACACAATTGTGTTTGAGCATCGCTTATCACCCTCAGACGGACGGCCAAACCGAAAGAGTGAATCGAATTCTAGAATATCTTTTGAGGTTATGCATCTTGGACTTTGGAGGTACATGGGAGGAACACCTTCCATTAGTAGAGTTAGCCTACAACAATAGCTATCAGACTAGTATCAGCATGGCACCTTTTGAGGCTTTATATGGGCGACCTTGCCGACCACAGACTTGTTGGTGGGAATCTACGGATTAGATTTTTCTTGGGCCCGATATGGTTAGAGAAACTTCAGAGAAGATAGACTTAATTCGGAGACGCATGAAGATGGCACAGGACCGACAAAAGTCATATGCTGATAAGATAAGGACTGATCTTGAGTTTGATGTTGGAGACATGGTCTTTATTAAAGTATCACCGTTGAGGAATGTAGTTCGCTTTGGAGCTGTACGGAAATTGGCACCTAGGTTCGTAGGGTTATTCCCCATTACAGAGCGAATTGGACAGATGGCCTACAGAGTGAAGTTGCCCGAGAAGCTTAGTGTTGTGCATGACGTGTTTCATGTGTCACATTTGAGGAAGTGTTTACATGATACTGTGGAAGTAGTGGAGCCGAGCATGCTTAGAGAAGTGGAAGTAGAGCGAGATGCCACGATTAGACGAGCTCCTACATGCATCCTTGGAACGGAGGTCAAGAAGTTAGGCAACCGAGAGGTCAAGTTGGTTAAAGTCCAGTGGAGAGATGATCAAGGAGACGTGACTTGGGAGACAGAAGACAAGATACGCGCGACATACCCTTTCCTTTTTGAGGGTATGTTCTTAACTTTTCCTTTTTCTACCTCTTTGTTTAAACTTGTTCTATCATTTAGTGTATCCTCTCGATTATATCTTCGATTTTTAGGTAGAAAATCTTATGGTCGTAAACATGTGTTTGAAACATGTTATGTTTAGTGGATGCAAGTGGTTGCTAGTGGTTGCTCATGGATGCATTTACACACACTTTAGGCACTAAGATCGGCTCAGTCACTTTCATATTGCATATTGCATATATTTTTTATTGGTTGAAATTTGATGTGTTATCATGTGGATGTTGCATTTGAGTGAATGGTTGTGCACTCATATAGAAGTTATAAAGTACATCAGGGATAATTGCATACATGTTGGACTCATGGCACTGACATAATTCGCATTATGGAGGTCAACTGAATCAGTAGACCGCCTGATCTTTGCATTAGATAAGGAACATATACACATACTTTTGCATATGTTCATATAGTATTAGAAATCTATTAAGGACAGTGGATGCTGGTGGATGAGTAGATGGATGATTGGATGGTAGGATACATTCTTCTTAACTTGGAGATTTCGGGGACGAAATCCTTTAAGGAGGGGAGAATGTAACAACCCATAATTTTATAATATTAAAATTTACAAATTAAAGAATACTTAATTTTTATAAGAAGAATTAAGGGAAACGGGTTGCGCCATTGCGTTCATCTCGGAATTCTTCTTGAGATAGAGTACGAGTTTGCGTAAAATGGATACAGTATGAAGAAGTTATGGAGCTTGGAATATTTCAGTTTAAAACTAAAATTAAAATAATAATCAAAATCAAATTTGAAATTCAAATCAGCGAGAAGCGGGATGGGTGGGAATTATCCCTCTTTAGGGTGTTGACCCCCCCAGGGGAGTCGACATAGTTGTCGACTCCCTATAGGGGTGTCGACATAGGTGTCGACCCCCCTTGTAGGGGTTGACCCCATCGGCCAGATCTGGGCAGTGACGAATTTTGGAGAATTAGGGCTTATGTGGCATTCTCTGATTGGCTGGGTGATGTGTTTTTCTGGTTTGGATGGTTTAGATGGATCCTAACCTAATCTAAAGGCCCTAATTCACCTAATACACCTATATAAACACGCCTAGACCTACCCCTAATTTCATTACACTAATTCATGCGCCTCCATGCTGCCACAACCTAAACTAGTCTTTCTCCTACACTAGAGCAAATTGGAATAAAGTATTCATATTGGAAGATAAGAATCAAATTCTACAACAACGGTTTAGCTAATCAAATTCATAATACATAATTCGGATCTATTTTCTCTTCTACCGCTGTGAGTCCACGTAACTTTCACTTATAATTAATTAAAAGTAATTTTGATAAGTTTGTGAATTGGACTATATGAACATTCCTGTAAGATGAATCATATCATGTTTGGTGAATTCTTATCTTTTAGATTCTTATCTTTTAGATTCATACCTGAAGTTCATGTTCCATATGCCTCATTGGATCTATCTTATTGTTGTATGCCAGTTTATATTCCAAATGCTAATTGGATCTATCTTATTGTCCTATGTCTGTTTATGTTCCATATGCTAATTAGATCTATTTTGTTGCTCTATGCCAGTTCACATGCCTAATTAGATCTATTTTGTTGTTCTATGCCAGTTCATACTTTTTGTGCTTATTTTTATGCCAGTTTTGATGTCATGGTTCTCTTCCCCTCTTCTCTTCTTTTCCTTTTAATGAGATTAGGCTAACTGCGAGCCTAACATATTATTATATGTACGAATGACGTGGGAACATTATGGGAAAAGTTTGGGAAAAATTATTGAATAATATGCAGTTGGGCATTAAAAGACTTGAAATCATGTAATTGATTTGGGGCATGAATTGGTACAATTTGTTTACATGAGATTATGGACATAAATTTGGATTAAAATGATGAACATAATTTAGATTGGAAATTGTGGGTATATATATATATTATAGTCCACGATTTGAAATTGGGGACATGAATTGAGAAAGTGATAATGAATGCCTAAGACGCGAGGTTAGATTCGAATTGCGGTATAAGACTGCCCGGAACCGCCCGGCACATCCAATAACCGCAATTTTGTAATCTAATGTGAGAGGTCAAAAGCAGAAATTAGATATGTAATAATGCAAAGACAGGAGGTTAGATCCGGATTGCGGTATAAGACTGCCCGGAACCGCCCGGCATATCCAGCAACCGCAAGACGACAATCTAATGTGGGAGGTCTTGCAAGATTACGGTTATAATGAATTAATAAACACTTAACCAAGATAAGACATGTAGTAAGACATGGGGGTTAAGTGGGTGACATGGGTGACATGTGAAATATAATTTGAAGCACTTAACCATGGTGAAACATGTAAGAAGACATGGAAATAAGAAGGGGATAGGTGGAAATTCCTAGGGGGGACCAAGCTTAGGAGGGAAGCTTGAGTCAAGTGTGTGGACCCTTTTCAACTAGTTACCCATTATGTATCTATGTGAGCTCGAACTACGTCGAGGATGGGACACGCTTACTGGGTTTGATTGTAAGAGGTCAATAAAGAGTTAGCGTGTCAACGCAAGTCCAATGGAGGCATGTGCATGCGTGGGTCCAGGCTGGTAGGTAAGACGTTGTTGCATCGTTTAGGTATAAACCATGAACTTTTAGTAGTATCAGGTTGCCACTTTAGGGAGCGACACACCCTACTGTGGAACCAGCATGGGTATCTGCGAGTTAAGGAGCCGATCGAATGAGGAGGGTAGTGGATACAACTAGTGGAGATAGGAGCAGGCGACACCTATGACAGCTGCTAGGATTACACGAAACTACCATTTTTATTATTACTATGATTAGTAAGAGGGATCAACTTTCAGTATGGGCCTAGTAATAGTGCGGTGTAATTTGCATTGGTGCGATGTAGGAATTATCTTATAGTGATTAGAAGCGCAATCAACGTTATATCTTGTTCATCTTGTTCACCATGTCATACTTGCTTATGTTGCAGTCATTTCTTATATCCAATTTATGTCCTTGTCCTATTACTTTACTAATTTTATAGTTAAAGCCACTGGACTTGCCAGACTTTATGTCTGCCCTGTTTTGTGTCGCCTCTTTTCTTTCCTTCCGCCCCCAGGTGCTTAGGGTGGAACTAATGGAGCTTGACTTGGATTTCTTTCTTCTTGAAGTACTTGGAAGTGTTGAGAGTAATGCTCAGCTTTATCTCTTTTCCGTTATGGCTATTTGGAGTGCGATTGTGATTTTACTTTTATGTACTTTGATAATAAGTTCGTTCAAGATGGATATTTGTGTACTTGACTCTAGTATGTGGTTTTGATGTTGTAACCAAACATGTTTTGCTTTTCCGCTGCAATGAATAAATTTTGAATTTTCTTAAGTACTATTTTATATATCTGTCTTGTGATATTCTATTCTATACTCTTATAATACTCCATGAAAGTTAATGCATTCCCTTAGTGAGTGACATTAATGGATGTGGGGTGTTACACCTTCCCTTTTCTAAATCTATCAATATCAGTTTTCATTTTGTCAAAATCCTTACTATGGTTAAGAATAACATTGTCTAGAGATGTTATTTTGTCGTTCAAATTAGCGATTTGTGACTTCAATATAAGATTTTTTTATTTAAAGGACTCATTTTCACTTTTCATGTTTTCAAAACTTCCAAGTGTTAAATTTTTCCATTTTTATGACCGTTAAATCTTTCAGTTTCATCTTTAAGAGATTGTTTTTCTTTACTCAACTTTTCATTAAATGTTTTTAATCTATATATTTCTGTTAAACTATTATTGATCTCTTTCCTAAGTATTTTATATCCTTGATGCATATCATCCAAAGCATTATTAATTTGTTTATCAAAATTCCATGCCTGGTAATCCATTTCCATGGAGCATATGTTGGCCTTTTCTATTTCTGAATCACTATCACATGATAATGTATCTGAACCGTCCTATGTTGCATTGAATGCATGTTTACTTTCCTAATTGAAAGTATTTGAAAAATACTTTGGTTTCTTCAATTTGGGAAAGTTCTTTTCAAATGATCGGGTTTATCACATTCAAAACATTTAACAATATTTCCAAATTTGAAATTATTGTTGTTAGTTTTTCGCAGTTTGTTCATTCTCCAATACTTCAAAAATTTCTTGATCTTCTTGGTAATAAACTCGATATCATCGTCAACAACATCATAATCTGGTTCATCATTGTCGATCATAGCATTAAGTACTAGTGATTTATTCTCATTTCCCTAATTTTTCTTTTCTAACCTGCAACATTACTTTATAGGACATTAGATTACAAATTAATTCTTCTATTGTCATAGTACTGATGTCATTGACTTCATTGATTGTAAGAGTCTTCTAATCCCATTCACTTGGAAGTGAATTCAAGATCTTTCTGACTTGGGCTTCTTTGATAATTTTGTTTCCCAATGATTTAAAGGCATGTGCTATATCTTGAAATCTAGAATTCATATCATAAATAGACTCATTTGGCTTCATATGAAAGGGTTGAAACTAGTTAGTTTGCATAGTATATTTTTCTGGTTTACTTTACTGGTGCCTTCATGTGTGACTTGTAGTGTTCTCCAAATTTCATATACAGGATTACAAATAAACACTCGATAAAATTCATTTCTATCTTAGGAGAAAAATAAACAATCACGACCTTACAATTATTACATGCTTGTGTCTTTTGATCTAGTGTCCATTTTGAATATTCAGTTGAGGCTCTAAGTATTCTATTTGTGTAATGTTCCAAATATCTAAACCCTTAGACTGCAAATAAAATTTCATACAAGGCCAATAAATATAATTGTTACCATTTAATAGAGGGGATCTAGTTGTAGATTTCCCTCCAACAAAAGTGTTAAAAAATGTGTTACTAGTGACTTTAGCCATTTATACTTTTCAATAACCAAGTTATGAATTTTTGAAAGCCAATGCGCTTATACCAATTGCCTGAATTTGGGGGTGTATACTACAAAATGTTGGATGGATCTTAAGGCTATTAAGACATTAGAAGTGGTGAAATGTGCATTAACTACATAATACAAAAACAAGCAATCAAAGAATAAGTAATTAACAAAGTAAAATGCATAAAAGTAAATAACACTCATTTTTTGGTGTTGTTCGGATTAACCAATCCTACATCTTGTCCTGCACTCCAGCATGCAGAATTTCACTATAACTACTTGCTTTCCACAGGTGCAAGAACACCTTTACAATCATGGTTTCATAGGCTACAAGAACAACTTCTCCTTATCACTAATAACAAACTATGACTAGTAGTCGTATCTTCAATATCGATTCTTGCAGATTTGGTACAACGATCCTACAGACCTTTAATGGTAATATAACTTTGAACGCTTTGAAAAAATTGGATGAAATCAGAGAGGGAATAATGTGAATTAGAGTACAACTCTCTGATATTGTGTTATTTGCAAATCCTTGAAGAATTATAGTGAAAGAGAGTGGATTTGCAAAGATAAATGGAAAATATTAAATGGTTTTTATTGCAAATATATAGAGAAGAAGGAGTAAGAGAAAATGAAAAAAAATGATGTTAAAACTCGTTTTCAGAAGCCTTTATATAGGGATTGAAGAGATGTGTCTTTTAATGAAGAGATGGAGGAAAATGTCTCTTCATTTAAAATTTAAAAAACTGAAAAACAGCTACCATGTCAACATGCTCCACCCCCTTGTCGACATGTAGTGCTCCAAAAATGAACAATAACACTAATAAGTTTTGCAATTTTCAACTATTTAATTTTCCTTATATTTGTGGCTTTTGGTGATTCAGTTGAGGTTAATGGTTGATGAGCTTCAAGTATAATTGCCATGAGATCTTTAACAAGCTACTACAAGGTTCAACCAAATCCTCATCACTCCAAACACCTCTGTTCTTCAGCATTCTTGTCTAATAGGATCTGGTCTTCAATTGTTATGATCACCTTTATTCTGTAATTCTTCCATTGTACTCTTGTTTATCTCTATAAATGACTCCGTAGTATATATGATGTAATCGTACAACTCAAAGATATGTTAGTAGTAATGTCTATATGGTTGTTGTCAACAAAATCAATTCCTAGGGTATTAACACTCTCTCCTCCTTTTTGATGATGACGACTATATAAGTATTTGAGAGATATAATAAACACTTCTATATTTGACTCCCCCTAACTCTATGCACTCCCTTTATCATTTTTTTCTAGTATATCTATACCATTCCTCCCTGTTTTTCATCAACAAAAAATAGCAAAAAGTGTCGTTTAACTCATTGCAAGACAATATGTAGAGTTTGTATATAGAGATAAATGCATATAAATAAAACACAAGAGAGGAAACAGAATAAATTCAAAACATGAAATAAATTTATCAAATACCTAGATAAGTTTTATATTTACCGACTTCACCAATGCCAATAACAAATTATTTTCTAATTTATCCAATGTTCAATAGATTTCTTGTCATATACTTTGAGCATCCGCTATCTGCTATCTGAAAAAATATAAAAAAGCACACTAGTTCCCTTTTTATTTTGGGATCCATAGGGTTAAGTTTGAGGATGCTAACCCATGAAGAGTTTGAATGCCCTTTCAAAATATAATCATTAGATGAATGAACCTTATTAATAAAATTAAAAAATATTTTTGTTTTTCAATAATATCCAACCTTTTTGGAATCCACAAATTAATGAACCTATTAGGAGATTTTAATTTTAACTATCTAGGTTTTGGTTTGTACTTGGTAGACTTAACAAACTTTGTACTTTGAGTACTGTTAGGCCAAAAAATGATTCTAACACCCAGTAGGCTAGGATTTGTAAAGATTAATGCAGAAATATATAATGAAACAAGAAACAACAAGCAAGCACACATGATTTATAGTGGTTCGTCATTAACGAGCCTACATCTGCTTTATAATTCTTATGTTCAACAAAGAATAACAACTACAATGCTTAAAACCTTCAATCATTTGAGATATAGTCAAATTTCTCTCGAAAATGTGGAAATATACTCAAGTATTGTGGAATCTGAGTTCGGGTCAAATAATAATGGCAGATGGAACATGGGTCTTCAATATATCAAGTGTCAAAATTCCTTTCTCCATCTCTCGGATTGGGTATATATAGGATCGGCCCTGGAAAAGTGAGTGGGAATGGTTTTGCATATGTGGCATATGGTTCGGGTTTATAGGTAGTTAGTTAGTTGGAGCAATTTTCAAGTGGCTGAAGGGATCAGGTCGTGGCCACGTGGCAGTTGCCCTATTTATGTGGTAACGGATTACGTTGGTGCGCCGTCTTTGTTGGTTCGAGATGGTGGTCGTATTGATGCTCTTCTCTAATCTTTGATGTAGAAAGCCACTTGAATAGATTTGAACTCAACCCGGTCCCTAGTGTTTCTTTCGTGTAGGCACGACTTTTGATGTCCAAGGCTTGTTACTACATTTATTCAAACTTTGGATGGCCTTTCTACAAGGCAGTCTAACCTTTCCCCCCAAAGTACGTATTATCGCAGATGAGATGTGCTTTGAACTCATCAATCTGTCCATTCTTGAATGAGAAATAATCAAATAGTCGTGTCCCTCTGTAAAGTTGCGACTTTTGATTCCGTGCACCATACATAAATAGAAGATTACACCCATGATTGTCTTTGTTGTAATTGGCAATTCAAGATCTTCAACTGGAGCATAGACAGATTTACGGGTAATTCCTTCAACACTTGTCGAATCAATAGGTTAGAGTTACCCATTTGAATTGTGTTAATTTGGCGGTTCTCATATATGGTCACACACATGCAAGTCGCTCCGAACGTTACCTTTTGACTATTGAAATTCAATCAAAACACATGAATATGACACATCACCACACACATGAAGAAGTTGTTGAGAATATCCCTTTTTCAAATTTTCAATTTTCAACTCTTCCTGGTCTGTGATTCTTCCTAGGTCGGGTCGAAGAAATCCATCTCGATCCGGATCGAATTACTCGACTCAGAAAATGCTCAACTCGAACTGCTCTTTATCTTTTAGTTTCACTTCGAAAAACGTGTAATCCATCTTTTCAGGGAATGCAAATGGTCTCTTTTGTGCATTATATAAGCTGACTACTTCTTACTTTCTCCACTTTACTTATTTACTGCCGAATTACTTCCAATCTCCAAACCCTAATTCATAACTCCAATCGATTCCTTCAAATTTCAAATCCTGTTCACAGTGGGTTGTTAATTCGTTTAACACGTGTTCTAATTCGAAGTTTAACATGGGTTTGACCCCGAAAATCTCACTAATCCACTTTCGATTTGCCTAATCGTCGACATTGGGTGTTCTGGGGATGACCACTACTGCCGGCGGTGTTTACGGCGTTCCCAGTTCATCCATCATTGATCACAGTGTGGTTTATTACTCGAACTCTATTACTAAAGGAACACTAAAAATATAGTGTGGAAGAAGGGGTGTAGTTGAAGACTTGAATTGTCTCGGAGACCCTTCAGATCGAGTAGGTTGGTGGATTAGAACAGAGTGGCTATTAATGCCCAATACTTCCTCGGCTCAGGTGAACATCATCGACCCAAAGCAGTTCGACCCGCGTCATTCAATCCGTAAGAGGTTAATCCGAGGTACTCGAACCGAAAAGCATAGGCTCGGCCATAATCAATTGATGAGACTCTTATACACACACACACACACACACACATATATATATATATATATATATATATACACACACACACACATATCCAAGTCGATAAGCATGGAAATGTAGTAACTCCAATCCATAACATATATATACATATTGATTAGTGCCAACATATCATATACTCTCGTGGACAATTAGGATAGAGCCTTTCAGAATTCAGACTTAAGTGGCATAGCATATCCACTCAGAAATCCTGGACATAAGGAAATAACCGTCCGCAACACTGCAAAGCATATCAATCAATTTCATACTTTCATCACTTCTTTTATGCAATTCACCACACCTGCACTGAACACACTAGCGCGCACACACACAAGGGGTACATATTATTTTACTCTAATCTTCAACGTTTCTAGGATACTACATCAAGCATGTCTCGAAGGTATCCTACAAGGTATTCTGAGTCTGAGAAAGGCAAGGCTCTAGAGACATCAACTAATCCCTATATTTTTCCATAGGATTCTAACTTGGATGATACTTATCTAGAATTTGAAGTCGATACCCATGAGGATGTAGAATCCTTCGATGAAGAAATATCTATAGATGAGGAGGTAGGAGAAGTAGGGGGAAATCGAGCTCCCGACACTTTCAATGATGCAGTCTTTCTGGAAGAGCCCAAAGTCTCTTGGGTATCCACCAGCAATGAGTCAATACTTCGACGGTTATGTCTAAAACATGGGATATCTTGGAATGAGGTTCAATTTGTCGATAATGTCTTAGATAGACCCCACAATTATCCCATGGGATATATGGCGATAAGCCGGCAGTTGTGCTCAGTTAGGAGCATTCCTCCGTTTCACCCTTTCGTCATTGATTTTCTTAGACAATTGAAGTTAACTCCCATGCAAATTCACTTGACATCATATTCAAACTTGTACACCTTGTACATTGGATACATGAAAGTTCTAGGTGTGGAGCCCACTTATGATGATATAACCTTCTTCTATAACTTAAAGCACTGAAATGTTGAGACTCCCTCCTTCCTCTATTTCAAATCTCTACCAAAAAGGAAAATTACCACTGAGAGATTTAGCAATGTGGGTGATAAGGCTCTATTGGTTCTACATTCGATATCAAGCTGGATGTGCCAGGAGATGGCTGCAATCTTTTGTACTCCAAGTCTTGGTTTCCTTACTCTGACTTTGCTTAAGGGTTTTCTGACCTTTTCTTTTTTACTTTTAGTTTCGAATCTGAAGAAATCACAAGGCCAATGTATCAAGATCATATGACTATTTTACTGAATGCTCAGCTGGCTATATTAAGTGTTTTAAGCTACTTAGTGGATGCATTTCTTCATCGGTACCTATTTCTTAGTCCGCAGCAAAGCACATGAGTTGAGGGGAAGACATAAGAGCCATCTGAGGCTGTGGAGTCCTCGAAGAACAAAGATCCCACAGGTTCTGGTCAGGAACCTCAACCGGAAGAAAGAGAGAAATCTCCTGAGAAAGGGATTAGCGAATACTCAAGAGTCCATCTCTAATAGACGTATTCAGAGAGCTTCTAGAACAGACGACCGAGGAGGAGCCTAGAGGTCTTTCTCTGAAGGATACATCTACTACAGAGAAGCATCCTTCTCCCAAAACTCCACCTTCTTCTAAATCACCAGCCCATTATTCCTATCATGAGAAATCAGTGTCTCCATTTAAATACTTGGTGATCTTCCTTTGCCAGATACCATATATTCTTCCCAAGACATCGGTCTTGACTCTTTCTTTCCTACTTCCGAGGAGGAAGTCACACCTATGAAGACAGGGAAGATGAAACCTACCAGCCAAACTCAGGCTCCAATCCGTTGGGGGATCACTTAGGACACACATAACACAAGCACCACATGTTACAACACTTGTGCACTATACTATTTCCTGGTTTTAATGTTGCATGTGTTAACTTGCAGAGACGATGTCTCAACGAAGTTACGATCGTAGAAAGCTCTGCAGTAGTCTCCCAAAACATTATTTTTATGCTAAACAAGATTACAGAGATGATCGTGAGAGGGATGGAAAAAGGCATTATCAACAAAGGTATTATCCTAGCTTACGCTCCCACTCTCCGGTTCGTTCTGATTTTGACAAGCATAAAAGCTATCAAAGCCACCATGAAGGGGATAAGCATATTTCCAAAGCTCCAGTTCCTTCAAAAGAGCCATATCCGCAAGAAAAACCTCCCAAGAAACATTCTAACCCTAAGGAAATGTCCAAAAACAAAGATAAGGCTAAGGGTAGTGCAACTATCGTTGCAACCAAACATCAATCCATTGACATCTCCGCATCGAAACCAATGGTTCTTGCGCATTAACTGCCGAGAGGGTAAAAAATTCAAAGGAGCAATTCCCTAATATCACTTTGGGAATATACATTTCGTGCTGAATCTCCAACCAGTCCCTGCAAACTTGTCTGATAGTGTCAAGTCTCAAATAGACTTCGTTGATCAATAGTACAAAGAAACTTGCAAGTATGCTCGGAAGCTATCCTATATCATACAACACCTCAAGCTGGACTTGGAAAATCAACGACATCTGTGGGAATGCGATATACATGTCGAAAGCCTTAAGAAAAAAAGTGAAAACGTTCATGCTAAACTTGCACTCGTAGAACGTAACAGCGAGAAATATAAGAAATTGCATGGAGAACTGCAATAATGCTTCCATAACTAGCTTGACATAAATCGCAAAGAGCGTACAAACCTCAAGGAACAATGCTAGAGTTTTACGGCTGAGAATGCTAAATTAAAACTATCTTGCACTCGCCTTGAGCATGAGAGGACTAAACTTGATAAGGAGATCTCTAATTTAAAAGACAAGCTGGCTGAGGTTAAAGAAAAGGCAAGAAAAGCCGAGGAAAATGCTAACACCGCCCTTGAGTCTGCTTCCAACTCGAAGGCACAGTATGAGGTTGACAAGGCCATGATGGAGAAATAACTCACTGAAGCCAAAGAAGAGCTAAAATGCATGAGAAATCTTTTAATATCTTTCTTTGCATAAGTCCTTCGAACTCGTGACATATCTTGAATGTAGGACTATCCCACGACACTAGTCTATGAATGGACCGAGATTGTTGACGAAGAGAAGCACATGTTGAGAGTTGATATTGTGTATGAAGAAGAGCTGATGAGAACATTCATAAAGGGCGATGAACCCAAGAGTCTAGCAGAGGGGAGGAGGCTACTAAAGGAGGCTGAGGATGCCTTGAAGCATCAGGCTAAAGGAAAAGATGTTGTTGGAAGTGGCTCTAGCTCTTCCTCTATAGTTCCTAAGGCTAGGGAGACAAAGGGGGGTAGGACCCTAAACGTCCAACACTTATCAAAAGAACACTCCTCTCCCTGTCGCTGGAGCTACTACTCCTGCCACTCCTGGAGATCATTGAGCCGAAGGTATTTCCCCATTTTCTCCATAGTTTGCAAAACTTATTCTGGCGTGTCGTCATGTTATAAGTCTTCCAATTGAGAGGCATGTTATCTCTCCGTAGTTAATAACCGTTACTCTCCCTGCTTTAGGTACAAAACCTACTGATGTTGATAAGGAGTAGGGAACAAAGCCAGCCAATGAGACTGTAGTGCCTCCCGGTGGTGATGCTCCGAAATAGGGAGAGATGATAGTTGTGCTTAAAGACCTTAACAACAAAGAGGGTGATGACGATGTCATCATGCTAGGAATCTGGTAAAACCAGAGAGCTAACACTTGCTGAGATAAAGGAAAGAAAAGAGGTTGAGCTTTTACAAGTTAAGATTGAGGCATTGTCCACGCCTCTTCTCATTGATCCATTTAACATGGTCCTCCCTTCCGGCACAGGAGCTTCCACTGATCTCCACCCGTTGTAGGATCCAAGCTCCAAACCTACTCTGGAACTCAAAGAATCTTCATCTACGAAGAAACGCATACTAATTGAGACGTAGAAGGAGGAGAAAAAGAAGCTCAGGGAACTCAAGAAGAGCAAGACATCTAAGTCTTATATGCTTTCGAACTTATTTTCTTTAGTTTTCCACTGGCCTACTGTGGTTACGGCGAGTGCGACCCACACGATTTTGTTTTGTTATTCTGTATAAACCTGAATCTTGTAAATAAACAAAATTTTCTACAATATCAAATATTTGCAAATTTGTTTATTACTTTCCATTCAATGTACTCCCCATTTGAATATTAATAAGCTAAGTAATAAATGATGAATCACACAACAAGTCGATGAATGTATAAACCTGCAGCGCTGGGGTGCAATATGTATGCCTCCAATCAATCTTGAATTAAGTGCCGAGCCTGTGGCTTGTCTGAGATTGACTAATAAACCCATTCCTATTCCCCTAGCATCGACAGGGAAATAAGAAAGGATCGTGCTTCTGCTCCCAGCTTTTTATAGGGTATAAGCCTAGTGTTTAGGATGTATGATCCACATGTCTTTAAACTCTTCGATCGTGATTTTAGGTAAGAGTCGTGGGTTGAAGTAGTCTTAAATTATAGTGCCCTAATCATGCTTATACTGGTGCTTCATACTCACTCTAAAGTCATGAGAGTTAGAGTTATGTGTGTGAACTGCCATGTCATTCGCTTTGGTCATAACTCTACACTTTGGGTCTTAAAGTGAGCTCTGCCGATTCGAGTGTCAATATCAAACTCGATTTTAGTCCATATTCTGTTTTGGGTTTCAAGAACTAGGGTTATTCGTGCAAGCGGTAATGTCATGCTTTCCCAGGCTTCGTTCCTCTGTCCCCATGTTTAAGACAAAGGTCTCCATTAGAGTTTTATACTCACTTTGGTTTGCAAAGTGAGGATCACCACTGTAACAGCCCGCATTTTATGTATCAGAGGGTCATAAAATATTTTTATTTCACTCCTTGAGGGTTAGATCATTCTCATCTTTTGATATGTTGCTTACGAGGATGTGAGACATATCCATAATTTTTACCAATTTTGTTTGTGACCATTTACACCTATTAATCTTGTACAGGGCATAAATTTTGACTCAAGTCGAATCAGAGGGTGAGACCTGTGCTATTGGAAAGGAATTGATGATTGTCATTCCATAGAGTGGTTACATTAAAGATTTGGCTCAGCGATTTGGGAGAAATCGTTGTTTTAAGATTTTTCAGTTTGCTGGGCTGATTTGAGGAGTCTAATGGGTTGATTTGGGGGAGGCCCGTTAGTGGGCTGGTGGAAATTATAAATAGGGGATAAGGGATATGAGAAACAATTTTAGTTTTCCATTCTCTCATTTGGTGGCTTGTGCTCCTCCTTCCTCTCTAAGCACCTTTCCACCATTAAAATTCAAATCCAAGGAGGGAAATCATAGATCTACACCATTGGAGGCTAGATCTACATCAATCAAAGCAAGAGTCCACGAATCAAGGGTATTGGTGCAAGGTTCTTGCTGTTCGGACTCTTATTTCATCAATTTTAGCATGTTTTGGAGAATCAGTGAGTGATTTACATCTGTCACATCGATTCAATGAAGTATATGAATGTTTGATCATGTTTTTCATCAAATTAAAGTGTTTCACCATAGATCTATACCATGTTAAGTCCATTTTCATATAAATCGCCTTATGATCTAAGTTAGCATGTTTAAACCAATAATTCTTGTGCCATTTTACATGTTTATGCAAGTTAGATTCACAATTTAGGTCATATGTTCATTTATCATGATCTTTGGTGAATTTGCATAATTTGATGATAATTGTCATTTTCTTGATGTTAGTGGTTCCATAACGTGCTTATGATTGTATTGGATGAGTTGGTTTTGTCAAATTTGTTTTTTGGCGAAGTTTTGGTCGAAATTGAAGTTGGAATGGAGCTGTGCAGAGGATCGATCGGTCAAGAAGGAGGAGTGGCTTAGAGAAAAAGCCAGGGGAGGACCGTTTAGTGTATGTGCTCAGAAGGACCGATCCGTATGTGTGAGCGGAAGGACCGATCAGTGTACATGCTAGGAAGGACCGATTAATTGTTCCTGATATTGATGGATTGAGAAATGAGTTCTGAGAGAATGTCATCACTCGAAGTAAATGTCATCACTCGAAGTAGATGATTCATCGCAGTGGCAATAAGATGTATCGGGGAATGAAGCGAGTCTTATACTAGGAAGGGATAAAGCAAGATATTGGAAAGTTCATTTCCAAGTGCATAAACTGTCAGTTGGTGAAAGCTGAACAGAAGAAGCCGAGTGTATTGCTTCAGCCATTAGAAGTTCCTAAGTGGAAGTGGGAAGATATCGATGGACTACCTAGAACCAAGGCAAGAAATGAAGGAATTTGGGTCATTGTGGGCCGTTTGACAAAAAGTGCAAGGCTCATTCTTGTCAAGTCGACTAGGATGGCATCGAAATTGGCTGAACTTAATGTGAAACAGATAGTTCGATTCCATGGTGTCTCAAAGAGTATAGTAAGTGACCGAGATCCATTATTTACAAGTGGATTTTGGAGAAGTTTGCAAGAATCTTTAGGAACCAGGTTGTGCTTGAGTACCGCTTATCATCCCCAAACTGATGGTCAGACCGAGAGTGTTAACCGAATTTTGGAAGATCTCCTGAGGGCTTGTGTGTTAGAGTTCAGAGGATCATGGGAAGATCATTTACATCTGGTTGAGTTTGCATATAATAATAGCAACCAATCCAGCATTGGGATGGCACCATACAAGGCGATTTATGGGAGGCCGTGCAATTCTCCAGCTTGTTGGTTAGAGATTGGAGATAAATTAATACTTGGGTCTGAGATGATTAGAGAAACCTCAAATTGTATCGAGATCGTTCGGTAACGAATGAAGGCAGTACAAGATCATCAAAAGAGTTACGCTGATAAGCGTCGCAAGGACTTGGAATTCGACGCAGGTGATATGGTTTTTGTGAAGATTTCGCCATTGAAGCATGTGGTTTGATTTAGAAAAAAAGGAAAGTTAGCTCCAAGGTTCGTTGGACCATTTCTGATAGTCGAGCGAATTGGAAAGCTCGCATATAGATTGGAATTACCCGAGAAGACGTCGAGTGTGCATAATGTGTTCCATGTGTCATTTCAACGGAAGTTTGTGCATGATTCGAATGTGGTGGTATCTTCAGAATAGTATGAAGACCTAGAAGTAGAGATCGTTGTTGCGGGACTTCGTAAGCCAATTCATGTTGTGGGAATGACATGAAACAGCTTAAGAGGAAGACGATTAAGCTAGTCAAGGTACAATGGAGTAAAGACGGCGATGATTGTACATGGGAGACAGAAAAGTGCATGAGAGTGACTCATCCAGAACTCTTCATCAGTAGGCCCCTTTGATCGTATCATCGTTATATCCTTGTATCTTGTTGTTGTTTGATATAATTCCTCATGCTAGGATAAGGGTATGGATGCATGGCTTGATGGTTGCTAGTTTGGATGATAGAATTGAGTTCTCATGGATGATAGGCATGCGGAATTGTTGTGGTTGCCTAAGTTTACTTGGAATTTCAAGGGCGAAATTCTTAGGGGGGAAGAATGTAACAGCCCACATTTAACGTATCAGAGGATCGTAAAATATTTTTATTTCATTCCTTAAGGGTTGAATCATCTCATCTTTTGATATGTTTCTTATGGGGATATGAGACACGTCCATAATTTTTACCAATTTTGTTTATGACCATTTTGCCCCTACCATTCTTGTGCTGGGCATAACTTTTGACTCAAGTCAAATTAGAGGATGAGACCTGTGCGATTGGAAAGGAATTAATTATTGTCTTTCCGTAAAGTGGTTACATTAAAGATTTGGCTCAGCGGTTTGGGAGAAATCACTGTTTTAAATTTTTTTCATTTGCCTGTTAAGGTTTTGGAAGCCTAATGGGCTGATTTGGGGGAGGCCCGTTAGTGGGTTGGTGGAAACTATAAATAACGGGTATGGGATATGGGAAAATGGTTTTAGTTTTCCATTCTCTCATTTGGTGCCTTGTGCTCCTCCTTCCTCTAAACACCTTTCCACCATTAAAATTCAAATCCAAGGAGGGAAATCATATATCTACACCATTGGAGGCTATATCTACATCAATCAAAGCAAGAGTCCATTGAATCAAGGGGATTGGTATGAGGTGCTTGTTGTTCGGATTCTTATTTCATCAATTTTAGCTTCTTTTAGAGAATCAGTGAGTGATTTACATCTCTTACATGGATTCAATAAAGTATATGAATGTTTGATCATGTTTTCATCAAATTCAAGTGTTTCACCATAGATCTATACCATGTTAAGTCCATTTTCATTTGAATCACCCTATGATCTAAGTTAACATGTTTAAACCAGTAATTCTTATGCCATTTTACATGTTTATGCAAGTTAGATTCACAATTTAGGTCATATGTTCATTTATCATGATTTTTGGCAAATTTGCATAATTTGATGATAATTTTATTTGTCATGATGTTAGTGGTTCCATAACATGCTTATGATTGTATTGGATGAGTTGGTTTCGTCGCATTTGTTGTTTGGCGAAGTTTTGGTTGAAATTGAAGTTGGAATGGAGCTGTGCAGAGGACTAATCGGTCAAGGAGGAGCAGTGGCTTGGAGAAAAAGCCATGGGAGGACAGTTCGGTGTATGTGCTTAGAAGGACCGATCAGTACGTGTGCTCGCAAGGACCGACCGGTGTGGCTAGGAAGGACAGATCGGTGTGTGGTGCTCAGATGGGTGTTCCATGTTAGCCATTTGGTGGTTGTTCCATGTTAGCCGATCGGTGGGGGTGTTCCAGAATGCACCGATCGGTGGTGTATTCCAAGGGGACCGATCAGTATTATATGGTGCTTTAGGTGGGGGCCGACCGATCGGTGTTCTAGGGAAGGTTCGGTCGATCGGTGCTTCAAGAAGATGGGTCGATCACACAGGGTTATTTCTGAAAAATTTATTATGACTAAAATTTGAACAAAAAGATCTAAATTTTTTCATTCGGGGGCATCCCCCCGAACCCTAGCCGCAGCGCAGTGGTGTAATTGGCTCGGTGATGGTGTGACTTCGAAGTAAATTCAAGTAGGAAGGCTTGAAGTGTTGAAAAGTGTTCGTTGATCGGTGTGGAGTAGCGAATGACGTAATAACTCAAAGGTCGTGAGTTGGTGGATAATGGTTGCTTAAGAAGGTTGCTTGAGTTATGAAAATCATCGGGTTGGGTGACTAGAGATGCGAAGGCTGAGAGATTATCGTTGTCATAAGTTCTAGCAGGCTCAAAGCAGGGGTACGATAGGGGTACCTAAAAGACCGGTTGTAGGTCGGGTACCCTGAGTATCATTGAAAGGCCTAGTTGTCAAGGTTAGACATACATACGTATCGTTGAAAGGCGCATTGAGTTTATGCTAGAACTAGGCTTACCATTAGCCCTTGACATATGGCAAGGTTGGCCATCATACGATTAACGATGGTTTCAAAGCAGGATTGGCAGTGATAGCCAAAGTCAGTCATGGATGATTGGTTGTTCTGTTTGTACCGCCTCATATAGAATTGTCCAACGTCGAAGGAGATGTTCCTTAGGTGCTTGTCTGATTTTGGTTTAGGCCTCTGGGGCATGTGCTTGAGGGATGCTGAATTCGATTAGGATGGTTTACATGAGATATATATAATCTGGATGTTATGTGTGCTTTACCATGATTGAATGAGTGTTCTGGTTTTCATGGATGCATGGTTGAAATGTTATCGTAAAGGCTATCACTGTCCGATGTGGGGAAAATAGGGTTGAGTTCTTCTCTGGTGTTGTGTGTGATGACACGAACTTCCCCGGTCTCCGAAGAGAAGAGAAAGAACGGATTGTCTGAGAACACAACAAATTAAAACACAAACAAAAGAACATTTCATTGCTTATTACATCAATTTACATCAGAGTACAAGAATATACAGAGTATGAATAAATAATATACATTTGATAAATTGTGGGTAGATTAGTATGTTTACCTATCCATTCTCATATAATTTACTGTTGAAGTTTGTTAGCTGTTTTATCACTCACTAAGACTGTTGTCTGACTCAAGGTTTTATGTCTCCTCTTATTACCTTGGGATGTTCATCCGGTTGTGGATGGGCAGACTAAGTAGCAGGTTACAGGTGATTAGTGAGGGCGATGTTGTTGTGCGGAGCCGAGTAGGAGGCTGGCATAACAGTTTTATTACTATCTAGTATTTCTGTTTCCGCTGTTTGAGTGCTCTATGAGGGTTGTAGTGAGGCCTTATGTAAAACGTTGGTACCAGTTGGATAACCCTTCAGGATGTTGAGAAAGTTTCAAAAGTTTGCTATATGATGCTTTATTACTATTACCGGCTGTATATGTTCTATTATATTTTATCCTTGCGCTGTGAGTTCTATGACAGGTTCCGACCTACTCTGTTGGTCGTCCATAGCTGTCTGGCACACTTTTCAACGCATTATTCCTCTTGTTTAGTGTAGGGGTTATGGGCGATCGTCACAACCACGCCGAGTGCTAGACTTTAATTAACCCAAGTCCAATTAGTTACAGTCTTAGTCCGCTCATCGAAACGTGAGTGAGCAAACATTGTCAAGCGGAACATTATTCCTTTTATTCAGGCATGGCGTAAGCCTGTCATATCACATCACTTAGCCAATCAACATAAACAGTTATAGAGTACAAAAAGAGCTTTTATTTATAAATAATTATTCCAGGCAAATCATGCCTCATTACATAGTTTGTAAATAAGTAAAAAAATAGAAGTGTAAGTCAAATATCGTCGTAGGCGTTCGATATTCAATGCTCTCAAAAGATGATCACCATCCATGGTCGTCAGCCTAAAAGCTATGTTGTGGAGTTTCCGATGAATGACGTATGATCATCCCATTTCGGGACCATATAGGTTGGGGACGGGATATTTGCTTCAGAACTAGATTGAAAGGTTCAAAGGTTCTAAGTCGGACTTTCCGGTTGTAGTATCGGGCAACCTGATGCCTATGCTTCGAAGCACACAAGTCTGCCTCTTCTCTCTTCTCGTCAATCATATCCTATAACTCAAAGAGAAGAGCCATATCGGTTATAGGTCATAATATTTCATTCTGTGAGATAGGACTTCAAGCTCTACTAGGATAACTGCTTCTGAGCCATTTGTGAGCGCGAAAGGAGTATAGCCAGTCGCTAACTTGTGGATTGTTTGATATACCCATAGGGCCTATGGCAATTCAACAACCCACTTGGACTTCGCTTGCTCTAATCTCTTTTTTAGAATGGACTTGATGATCTTGTTCATGACTTCTACTTATCCATTTGATTGCGGATGTGCAATAGATGTGTATCTCTTCTCGATGTCATGTCGACAACAGAAATCTTTGAACTATAGTTGTCAAATTGGGTCCTGTTTTCAGTTATGATAGCTCTAAGAGTCCAAATCGAAATATAATGTTTCTGACGATAAATTTGATCACCTGCTTTGTCATGATCATGGTTAGCTGCTCTGCTTCAACCCATTTCATAAAGTAGTCTACAACCACTATTGCATATATCTCTCCACCTTTGGAAATTGGAAGGTTTCCAATGATGTCTACTCCCCATACTCCAAATGGCCATGGACTCACTATTGAGGTGAGTTGGTTGGGAAAAGCCTTAGGAATCTTAGCAAAGTTATGGCACTTGTTGCAGCGTCGTGAATAATCAACTACATCTTTGTTTATGGTAGGCCAAAAATAGTCATACCGCAATATGTTTTCTGCCAAAGTTTACCCTTCAGTGTGGTCACCACAGTTGCCATCATGTACTTCTCTCAACGTACGCTTAATGTCGTCATTGGCTATGCACTAGAGTAAGGGAATCTAGAACCCTCTTTTCTAAAGCACATCGCGCTGCATAACATAACTTGATGCTTTGTGAACATTGACTCACCTTTCATTCTTCCTCTCTACAAGGGCTCCATGCTATAGGAAGTTCTTTATGGGGGTCATCCAAGACTCTTTCTCAGGTTCAACTTCCAAAGCTTGGTCAATTTCCATCAGACAATGCTCGGATGTCCAATATTTCAATAGGAACAATTTCCATCTCTTCTGGGTTGTCAGAGATTGCCAACTTGGCTACTTTGTCGGCCTTCTGGTTCTCTGCACGATGGGTGTGGGAAATGCTATAATAATCCATGTCGTCTAATAATCCCTACACCCATTCCATGTAGACTATGATTCATGGTCCCTTTTTCTGAAACTCTTTTCGAACCTGGAATACAAATTGAGAGTCACAAAACATGTCTAATGCAGCTACTCCTAATTCCTTCGCGAGTCTTAGCCTGACAACCAGGGCCCTATACTCAATGTTAGTAGCGAGAAAATTAATCCTCTAGGCATAATAGATTGATCATCCCTCAAGAGCAACCAAAATAACTCTGGCACCGAAATATCGATTATTGCGAGCACCATCTGTAAATAACGTCCAAATGCCCAATTCTGACATGGATTTTAGAGGGTTAGCTTCCTTATCCAACACATCTTCCTCGGGAATTGTAAATTCGGCTATAAAGTCATCCAGTGCTTGCCCTCGGATGGATTTCCTAATAAGAAAGTTGAGATCAAACTAATTTAGCCAATATTCCACTTGAGAAATCTCCAAGACGTCTCAGGTCACCGATGGACCTGTCGTAGCGGCTGGTCAGTGTATGTCATGATTGGGTAAGCCTGGAAGTAGTAGCCTAGTTTCCTCGAAGTAATCAATAAGTTATAAGCAAGCTTCTCAATTTTTGGATTATTGTGTTTCGCCGCTGTCAGCTTTACTCACATAATACACCGGCCTCTGAACCTTCTCTTGCTCATGGATGGGAGCTGAATTGACTACATGCAATGACACTGCAAAGTATACGAACAAGTCTTCATGGTCTACAGGTTTGGATAATATCGGGGGTTTCTCCAAATGATTTTACAGATTATGAAAGGCCTTCAATACAATCTGGAGTCCATTTAAAGTTACGCTTCCCTCGCTTTATTAAGTCAAAGAAAGGAATGCACTTATCGGTAGCCCTAGAAATGAATCTACCTAAAGTTGTGACATTTCCCGCCAAGCGTTGTACATCATTGATCTTTCGAGGTTCTCAGATGTTTTTGATTGTTGTAATCTGGTCTGGGTTGATTTTAGTTCCACGTAAACTGACAATGAAGCACAAAAACTTCCCTAACGCAACACTAAAAGAGCATTTCAAAGGGTTGAGCTTCATTCTGTAATGTCGGAGTATATTTAACATTTCTGCCAAGCCTGAAACATAATCAACCAACTTCTTGGACTTCACAAGCATGTCACCACATAAACTTCTATAGACTTCGCAATATGATTATGAAACATACGATTCACCATTCCTGGTCTGGTAAATGCATTGAAATCTGGTTGTACCCTGATTACGCATCCATAAATGAAACAAGTTTGTGTCTAGCTGTTGAATCTACTAGCTGAGCAATCCTTGGAAGCAGAAAATTATCTTTCGGGCAAGCCTTATTTAGATCTGAGAAATTGATGCACGTTCTCCATTTCCCATTAGCATTTTTTTACAAGGACTGGATTTGATATCCATTTAGGATATGTTGCATCTCAAATAAAGTCGTTGCTTTCAAACTTTTCAACTTCCTCCTTCAAAGCGATCGACCTCTCCCGGTTGAGCATACATCTTTTCTGCTTGATTGGGACATATTTTGGGTTAATGTTCAATGAATGGCTTATGATTGATGGAGATATCCCACACATGTAACCATGGGTCCATGCAAATACATCCAGATTGGATCGCAAGAGTATGTTGACTCCCTCATTTGGATGGAGTCTAAGTGGGATCCAATTTTCAAGACCTTAATCAGGTCGTCATTATTAATAGGAATATCCACCGTTGTTTCACTGGGTTTCACCCTTCTGCATCCCGGTTCCTCGTCCTCTCTAGGATCAATGTCCTCGGACTGACAATCAGGTGACTCCAGCCGGGTTCCTCATCCCGGTTCCTTTACTTGTTATGCTGATGCTTCCTTGGAGGACGGGGAGGCACCTTTGGGATCTTCAACAACTCCATCGTGGATCACTTTCCATTCCACTAAATAACAAGATCTTCATATCACTTGGTCTCCACATACCATTCTCACTTCAGCGTTAGTTGGGAATTTCAAAAGTAAACACCAGGGTGTGATGCAGGCTCTAAACCCTGCTAGAGTCAGTTGTCCCAAAAATGCATTATAGGGAGAATCTATATTCATCATGATGAATGGGAGGATTCACACTCTCCTACAATCTCCCTCACCAAGCTTCACTAGTAAATCGACCACTTATACTAGCGTAATTATCGAACCGTTGAAACAACGTATCCACCCAGTGATGGTTTCAAATCTCTTATTTCTATTATCATTTGATCAAAAGATTTTTTGAATAAGATACTGGCAGAAATCCCGCAGTCAAGGACCTTCCGTGTAGTCTTTAGGACTATAATGGCTGATACCACAGATCTATACTCGGTGCTCCCACTCCTACACTTTCTTGATTGCAGAAAACGATGTCGTCCATCATCATTTTCTACTGCTTGATTGGGGTAGCATCTTCGGGGATACTGCACTCCCCTAAATTTAGATACTTCGCAGTGTTAACATACTGCTCCGTTGTTCTTGTGCTAAACCCTACTGGGTGCGGTCCTCTGACAATGGTGTTAATAAAAATTCCTTTTCCTTTTTCTTGGCCGATGGATATAGGAGCCATTTGACCTTGGTTCGGGGCTGAACCTTGTTGGCCCCTGTCCCTTGGGGCCACATTGTATTCATCAAGCTTCCCTTCCCACAATAACTTCTCTGTTATATCTATCAAATGTCAGCATTCATTAATCGAATGGCTATAGGTCTATTATAACAAACAAAACTTTCATGTCTCACACTCTTTTTCTGTTAGTCTCTCGGGGGTGGTTTCTTGTACTGTATCACATTGCATGTATCCAAGTATATGTTTTCCAAGGTTTCATTCAATGGCATATAATTTTCAAAGGACTGGAATCAAGGTCATTTCTTGGAATCTCCCTTCTGGTTCCTATTCCCTTTATCGCCATTTTTACCTTGGTAGCCATTCTTTTTGTTCTGATTTCCAACATTAACTTCTACTTTACCGGAACCTTTGCCAGACTGTCATACAGTAATGTTGCTTTGAATATCCTCTTTCACAACTTCGTCAGATCTCCTCTTTCGATTCAGGTACACATCTTCTTATCGTGGACGTATGTTTGCTTTCTCATAAAACAACTCAGTATGCGTAGAAGTTTTTTCAAACAAATGTCTTCTGAATTCTGTTTCTTTGTCTACCCCATCAATCATTGCCATCAGAGCTATCCCTATATTGGGGTTGTTTGATTCAGTGACAGCCATATTGAAATCGTCCAGGTACTCCCTTAAAATTTCTCTGGGGGAATGATTAATTATAGAGAGCTCTATAACGCTCTTTGACTTTAGTGCACGCAATCGCAATTGATTCAAAAACTTCTCGCTTAGATCTTTTAAATTGGGAACCGATCGAGGAAGAAATCTAATAAACCACATTATAGCGATCCCCTCGAGATATATTGGGAAATCTTTACACATTATTACATCGGGAGCCGCCACAGCATTCATATACCACGAGTACACATTAGAAGCTGTCGTGGATCAGTTTAAACCCTAATAATGACTCATTGTGGGTATGTTAAATTGCCTCGGGTACCATGCTTCCAAGATTTTGCCCATAAAAGGAGTGTGCCTATGCTCTATGCCTCAATCCTCATTGGTGTACCCTTTACTGTCATTCATTATCTATTGTACCATTGCCTCTACCTCTGCATTGGTCAACGCATGTTCTGGCTCGGCACTCTCATCTCTCCGAGATCCCCCTGCCCCCGTTTCAAGCAATTTCGCCCGATTTGTCGTTCGAGTAGAACTTACTTCCCCTACAATCCTGGTCAATCATAGGATGAGTGGGTGGAAGCATGGAAGCATGAGCAATTTTGGAAGTATCCTGTTCCCCAAGAAGGACTCCGAATTCACGCATCAACATGAGTATATTTTTTTGCTAAGCTAGGGTCATTAGGGCCGAGTCAAGTCGCTGCATCTTCACGCGAAAGCAATGTACCGAGTTAGAGTTGTCGAAGATTCTCGTGCCTTTCATAGGGTCTCATCTGACGTAAGGACTTCCCATTTTCCTCAAATGAAGATGAACCATCTGCTACTTGGCGATGGAGAGAAAATGTCGTTCTTTGTCTTCGAGATTCCTCCCACCGCTTGACCATCGCATGCATGTCATTTCTCATTGTAGCATTATCCCAACTTCAAGCTTCCAGGGCTGCGTTGATTTCTTCCAATCTAGGGAACTAACGTGCAAAGTCATCTCGCGTAATGGGTGTTGAAGAAGGAGGCTGATCGATGGTGGAAGCAGTTCTAGTTGCCAATTGCTTGGGTCAGGTCAAACTCGACTCGGGTATAGTCTACTCGGGCTCGTTCGATCTGGTTGCCCTTGTTGATGGTTAGATCTACAAATAGATCTGCTGCTCTTCGTTGGTCGATGTTCTCTAGGAAGCTTGCTGGTTCTTATCTCTCTTTGAAACCATATTGATTGGAAATTTTGATTTTCTTAAAATATCGGTAGTGATGGAAATATAGACTAATCCTTCGAACTTGGAGATCCAAACAGTAGAAAAAAAAATCCCAAAGCTAAGAATTCAAAGTTCTAAGTGGAAGTACCAAAATGTTAGACCAAACATTGGTTCTAATACTCAATAGATTAGAACCTATAGAGACTAATGAAGAAATATAAAATGAAAACGAGAAACAACAAGTAAACACACAAGATTTAAAGTGGTTTGGTGTTAACGAGCCTACATCCACTTTATAATTCTTATATTCAACAAAGAATTACAATTACACTACTTGAAACCTTCAACCACTCGATATACAATAGAGTTTCTCCTGAAAATATGGAAATACACTCAAGTATTGTGAAATATGAGTTCGGGTCGAATAATAATGGCGGATGGAGTATGGGTCTTTAATATATCAAGTGTCAAAAGTCCTTTCTCCATCTCTTGGATCGGGTATATATAGGATCGACCCTGGAAAAGTAAGCGGGAACGGTTTTGCATATGTTGCATGCGGTCCGGGTTTACAAATAGTTAGTGGGAGTAGTTTTTAGGTGGTGGGGGGTTTCGGTCGTGGCGACATGGCAGTTGCTCCGTTCGAATAGGTGGTAGTGGATTACATGGGTGTGATGCCTTCGTGGGTTAAAGATTGTGGTCGGATCGACCTTGTTCGACCCGATGTTATTCGACCCGGGGACGACTCGACCCGAATTCTTGCTCTTGTCCAATCTTGTAATGCAGAAATCCACTTGAATCGATGTGAACTCAATTCGATCCAAAGAGTTTCTTTTAGGTAGGCATGACTTATGATGCCCAGGGCTTATCACTACGACTATTTGAGCATTGGACGAACTTGCTATAGGGCAGGCTAACAAGTACTATGTTTCTTTAATTTTGTCTTTGGGGTGTATCCACGTCCATGTTTATTCCTTGGATGTTTAAATGCTAAAAATAATTTTTCAAGATTATCCTTCCCTTTGTTAAATTTATCAATATCAGTTTTCATTTTGTCAAAATCCTTACTACGGTAAGGAATAAAATTGTCCAGAGATGTTATTTTGTCATTCAGATTAGTCATCATCAACTTTAATGAAAGATTTTTTGATTTTATGGACTCATTTTCACTTTCCACTTTTTCAAAACTTTCAAGTGTTAAATCATTTCCATTTTTACGACTATTATAATTTTTAACTTCATCTTCTAGACATTGTTTTTCTTTACTCAACTTTTCATTAAACACTTTTAATCTATCTATTTCTATCAAACTATTATTGACCTCTTTCCTAAGTATTCTGTATCCTAGATGCATATCATTTAAAGCATTAGTAATTTCTTTATCAAAATTCCATACTGGTCATCTATTGCTATGAAGCATATGTTGGTCTTTTCTGTTTCTGAATCACTATCACTTGATGATGTATTCGAATCATCACATGTTACACTGAATGCATGTTTCCTCTCCATACTGAAAGTATTTGTAAAGTAATTTGGTTTTTGTAAGTTGGGAAATTTTCTTTTCAAATGACCGGGTTTATCACATTTAAAACATTTAACAATATTTTCCATTTCAGGAATTATTTGTATTCTTTTTTGAAATTTGTTCGTTATCCAATACTTCAAGAATTTATTGATCTTCTTGGTAATAAACTCGATATCATCATCAACATTTGGTTCATCACTATCCATCATAGCATAAAGTGTTACTGATTACTTCTCATTTCTCCGGTTTTCTTTTCTAACTTACAACTTTACTTCATAGGACATTAGATTACCAATTAATTCTTCTATTGTCAGAGTTCTAATATCATTGGCTTCTTCGATTGCTAAAGTCTTCTAATCCCTTCACTAGTAAGTGAATTCAAGATCGTTCTGACTTGGTCTTCTTTAATAGTTTTCTTCCCTAATGATATTAAGGAATGTACTATATCATGAAATCTAGAATACATATAAAAATAGACTCATTTTGTTTCATTTGTAAAAGTTGAAACTAGTGAGTTAGCATAAATATCTTTGTTTGTTTTACTTCACTGTTGCCTTCATGTGTGACCTGTAGTGTTCTCCAAATTTCATATGCAGAATTACAAATAGACACTCGATAAAATTCATATCTATCTAAGGCGCAAGATAAAATATTCATGGCTTTAGAATTATTAAGTGCTTGTGTCTTCTGCTCTGGTATACATTTTGAATATTCATTTTGAGGCTCTATGTATTCTATTTTGAGTAAAGTTCCAAATATCTAAACCATTAGATGGCACATAAAATTGCAACTTACAATCCCAATAAGCATAATTGCTACCATCAAATAGAGGGTATCTAGTGGTTAATTGCCCTTCTATAAAAGTGTTAAAAAAATATGTTACTAGAGTCATTAGCTATTTATACTTACTAAAAACCAAAATATGAATTTTTGAAAACCAACACTTTGATACCAATTGTTGGAAACTAGGGTGTTTACAACACAGTGTTGGATGAATCTTAAGGCTATTAAGACACTAGAAGTGGTGAAATGTGGATTAACTACTTACTTATGAATTTAATACTATATTCATTCAAATTGCAATTTAATCAGAAAATAAGTAAGTAATAAAGTAAGATACATAAAAGTAAATACCACTCAGATTTTTATACTGTTCAGATTAACCAATCCTACATCCTGTCCTACACTCCACTATGCAGAATTTCATAGAACCGCTTCTTCCATGGGTGGACAGAACACCTTTACAATCTTCGTTTCACCGGCTATAAGAACGCCTTCTTCTTATTACCAACAATGAACTATGCAAGTAGTCATATCTTCAATACAGATTCTTGCAAATTTGGTACAATTATCCTATAGACTTTCATGGCAATATATCTTTGAGGAAATAGAATAAAATCCGAGAGAAAATGATGTGAATTCAAGCACAACTCTCTGATATTGTATTATTTCCAAATCCTTGAAGAACTAGAGTGAAAGAAAATGGATTTGCAAAGGTAATTGGAAAATATTGAATGCTTTTATAATGTATAGAGAAGAAGGAGTAGGAGAAAATTAGAAAAATTGATGTTAAAATTCGTTTTCAGAAGCCTTTATATAGTGGTTGAAAAGATGTGTCTTTTGGTGAAGAGATGGAGGGAATTGTATCATCATTTAAATTTTAAAAAGTTGAAAAACAATTACCATGTCAATATGTCCTACCCCCCATGTCGACATGGCGTGTTCAAAAAATGAACAACAACATTAATAAGTGTTGCAAATATTCAGTTATTCAAATTTCCTTATATTTGTGGATTTTGGTGATTTGCTTGAGGTCAATGGTTGATGAGCTTCAAGTATAATTTCCATGGGATCTTCAATAAGATGTTCTAAGGTTCAACCAACTCCTCATCACTTCAAACACGTCCATTCTTCAGCATTCTTTTCTAATAGGATTTGGATTTAATTATTCTGATTATCCATCTTCTATAATTCTTTCATTGTACTCTTGTATATCTCTTTAAATGGCTCCATAATATATCTGATGTAACTACACAACTTAAAGATATGTTCGTAGTAATGTTTATGTGGTTGTTATTATCCGAATCAATACCTAGGGTATTAAATGCCCTTCTGGAGCTGACTAACAAATTTTGTAGCATGAGTGTGGGTGCTTTCTTTTTCGAACCAAAAGAGGCTAATTGCTAGAAAGGGGAAATTTTGCAAAAAAGGGATTGCGTTCTTTTTACGAAAGGGGCAACATGAAAGTGGCAAAGTTATTATTTTGTTGTTTGTTCATTTTATTATTTTATTTATGATAATTATCTTTAAATATAGAATACAAAATAAAAATTCAAAAGTACAGAATTCACAATACAAATGCAAAAATTAAAGTACCGAATAACAGATGCACAAAATAAAATATAAAACAAACTACATGTTCCTTCTTAACTTGGTAACAATATAAATAACAACCTTCCTAAGCTTATTGGCGTCGTCCAGCAAGACATGCAAAGGATTGTAACCTTTTGCTATCATAATCAACCAAACCAATTGCGACCTCCCATCGCTCTTAATTGTCACCCTACTTCGTCACTTTCATGCACCTATCAAGAATCAGACCATGCAAAGAACTACCTATAGCTCTAGATGGACCACTAGATGGTTGTCGTCTGGGCAGTATACGATCGGTGATCTCGTCAGCATCACTTCGAAGATAGTTGCCATAAATCTGTGCGTTGAACTGCAGCTGAATGAGGGAGGAGGGGTATGTTATGGAATAACGAACTGACATTTGTCAAATTGCATGCATCCACCAAAAATCACATCCAACTACCTAAAAAAAGCAGGCGAGGCATGCTTGTATTTGTGATATCTTGATGTAGCTATATCCCAATACTCGTTTGATTCACCGATGGTGTCATGTTCTACACTTCAGAATCCACCTGAAATCTATAACATCTTGTTACATAGGTTCACATTTTAAATTCCCAACTAAATCACGAATAGGGATGGTAGGTGGAGATCAGGTGATGGGGGATCCTGTTACTTAGCTGAATGGAAGGCGGTCTGCCAAGAAGACGATGCGGAGCCCAAGAAAACCTCCTCCTTTGCTAGGGAGGCTTTGACATAGCAAATAAAGGATATATCCCAGCCAGAGTCGCCAGATTATCAGTTCGAGGATATTAATCCTATAGAGGACGAGGAACCAGGATGTAGAAAGGTGACACCTAATGAAGCAACTGTGGATATTTCGATCAATGATGACGACCATGGTAGGGTCTTGAAGACCAGGTATCATTTAAATCCCCTCCGAACGAGGGAACTGATAGATTTTTTACTATCCAACCCGGATGTATTTGCGTGGACACATGTTGACATGTATGGGATATCGCCATCCATTATGAGTCATGCATTGAGTATAAACCCGAAGTACACCCTCTTCAAGCAAAAGAGACACATGCTCGGCCCGGAGAGGTCCGCTGCCTTAAAAGAAGAAGTCGAGAAGCAGAGAGGCAACAATTTTATAAAAGATGCTATGTACCTTGACTAGATACCAAATTGCTTCCTTGTTAAAAAAACTAATGGGAAGTGGCGTACATGCATTAACTTTTAAAATTTGAACAAGGCCTTCCAAAAGGACAGCTTTCCATTACCAGGAATTGATTAATTAGTGGATTCGACGGCAAGACATGAGCTTCTTTTTTTTATGCATGAGTACTCGGACTACAACGAGATTCCCATGCATGTGCCTAATCAAGAATATACAGGTTTCATCACAGATCTAGGATTATACTGCTATGTGGTGATGTCGTACGGACTAAAGAATGTCAAGGCAACGTACCAACGTTTATTAAAACGTACGTTCCACAACCAGATTGGAAAGTCTATGGAAGTTTACACGGATGATATGCTTGTGAAGTTCAAGAAATCCTCCAGTCACGTATTAGATTTGGCAGATTGGAAAGTCTATGGAAGTTTACATGGATGATATGCTTGTGAAGTTCAAGCAATCCTTGAAGTGCTCTTTCATTATTGCATCAGGGAAGTTTCTAGGCTTCATAGTCAGTTCATGCGGAATCGAAATTAATCCGACCAGATTGCGGCGATCAGAAATATTAGTAAACCATGAAGAATTAAACATGTGCAGAGCTTAGCAGGAAAGGTGGCAGCACTTACTAGATTAATTTCCAGGGCCACAGACAAATGCATCCCCTTCTTCGATTTGATAAAACGAGGAAAGTGAAATTTCGAATGGACCTCGGATTGCAATGAAGCCTTTCAAAACCTGTTGAGTAACTTAGAAAGGCCCCCGATATTGTCTCGGCAAGTGGATCACGAAGACTTATTCATATACTTAGCAGCATCGTCGCATGCGATCAGTTTAGCACTTGTTCGTAAGGAGGATAAAGTTCAGAGACCAGTGTATTATGCGAGCAAGAAATTAGTAGCGACGGAATGAAACTATCCAAAGATTGAGAAACCCTCTTACAACTTGTTGACAGCTTAAAGAAAGCTTCACCACTACTTTCAAGCTTATCCAATTGTGATATACACTAGTCAGCCATTACGACAGGTCCTGCAGCGACCTGAGGCAGCAGGAAGACTACTCAATTAGAACATCGAGCTAAGCCAGTTTGATCTCAACTTCCTCCCAAGGAAGTCTATATAGGGGGAAGCATTAGCAGACTTCATCGCCGAATTCACCATTCTCGAAAAGGATGCAGTAGACGAAGGAGATGGCTCCTAAAAACGAAAGACGAAATCAAGCACCTGGAAGATGTATACAAAAGGTGCTCGGAGTGATCGACGGTCCGGCACCGGAGTTGTGTTAATAACCCCTGAAGGAAGGTCAAATTACTGTGCATTGCAACTGGATTTTCATGCTACTAATAACGATTCAGAGTATGAATCCCTAATTGCTGGACTAAAACTCGCCAAAGAGTTGGGAGTAGTTGCATTGAATATCTTCTGTGATTCTCAGATTGTCTTCTGCTAGGTCCAGAAAGAGTTTCAAGCAGAAGGACCATGACTTGCAACTTACCTAGAAAGGGTCGAGGAGATATTGGATGGTTTGTAGCATTATACCATCTCCCACATACCTTGAGCAGAAAACCAGAAGGCAGACAGGCTAGCTAAGTTGGCGAGCTCTGACAACCTGGAAGAGACGGAGATGGTCCCAATTGAGACTTTAGAAAATCGGAGCATTGATCAGATGAAAGTTTATCCAGTGTTGGCAACCGAACACAAGTGGGAATCATGGATAACCACCATAAAGAACTTCTGGTAGCATGGAACGCTTCCGACAAGGAAAAGTGAAAGACGGATTATCGTTCATAAAGCTTCGAGATATGTCATGCAGGGCGACATGCTTTATTGACTGGGGTTTTAGTCCCTTTACCGTAGTGTTTAGCATATGATGACGTTAAATGTGTATTGAGGGAAGTGCATGAAGGCAATTGTGCAGACAATACTGGAGGATAGTCATTGGCAAAGAAGATACTGCGGTACAATTACTTTGGGCCTACCATAAATCGAGACGCAACTGATTACTCACGATGCAGCGACAATTGCGAAAAAAATGTGAAAATTCCTAGAGCACCTCGTAGCCAACTCACCTCGATGGTGATCCCATGGTCGTTCACTATACAGGGGATTGATATCATCAGAAGCCTTTGAATTGCCAAGGGCGGAGCAAAATATGCAATCGTGGCTGTGGACTACTTTACGAAATGGGTAGAAGCTGAACAATTGACCACAATCACAACGAAGCGAGTGATTAATTTCATCGTTATAAATATTATTTGTTGATTCGGGATCCCCAAAGTTTTCACAACTGATAACGGAACTCAATTCGACAGTATAGAGTTTAGAGATTTCTGCCAAAGATATCACATTGAGAAAAGATACATCGCTATAGCACATCCGCATTCGAACAGATAAGTAGAAGCAGTGAACAAGATTATCAAGTCTATTCTAAAGAAGTGATTGGAACAGGAATAAGCCATATGGGTCGATGATTTACCTTTGGCCCTGTGGGCCGACCGAACGACCTACAAGTCGGCGACTGGCCACACTTCCTTCTCAGTATCATTCGGATCGAAAACCGTTATCCGACTGGAATCAGAAGTCCCCTCTCACAGGATGACATACTACGATCCATTGACGAACAAGGCTCTACTTCTTGAGCCTTAGACATGATTGACTTGAAGAGAGATGAAGCAGACTTGTGTGCCTCGAGGCATAGATATCAGTTTGCTCGATACAACAACAAAAAGGTTCGATCCAGGACATTTGAGCCTAGAAATCTGGTACTAAAGCATGTCTTCCCAGCACCCATCTTCATGGGCCGAAGTGGGAAGGACAATATGTCATCCATCAGAGACTTGATAATGGATCTTTTGGGCTAACGTCCGTTGATGGTGATAATATGCAAAGAGCATGGAATGCCACGCATCTACGGCACTACTTGACTTGAACTTGTATTTACTCTTTTGTTTTTCATACTTTGTAATGGGGCACGGTTTTCCCGAGATAGTTTGATTGATATAAACAAAAAATTATAAAGTGGGCGTAGGCTAAGATTTGGCCGAACCACCGTAAAAATATCGTGCGACATTTATCATTTCTGCATTTGTTTTTTATCTGTGCCTTGTGTTATGTTTGAAATCCATTCGATGCTCTGTGACTATTTTGAAATTTGATTCGACACTCCGATGTAGTCGGCTGGTGTTACCTGACCAATTACCCAACAATCTCCATCCACCTAATTGTATAGAGGAGTACGGACTTAGATCGAGATCGAAACTCGGTTCGGCAGAATCCCGCCCTAGGAACTAGACCATAGAAGGAATGCCCAAGCGAATGACGCGATTATTCGCCTGACCAACTCAAACTCTCTTGATTCGAGAGTGAGTATACAGGTAAGCGTGATTGGTGCACCACGATTAGAGACCACTTTAACTCAAACTCTAAACTAGACTTACGACAGGAGAGTATAAAAGAACTAAGACCGAGTGCTGAAGAAAATTGGATCCTACCCCGCAAAATGATTTGGGGGCAGGATTGCAAGCTGAGCCCGAAGTCCCCACAGACACTAGTGGTAGTAGAATGTCGGTACTAATAAATCGCGAAAAACCCTTGGCCAGGTAGTGTGTTCAAGATTGATTGGAGAAATACACGTACATATCACACCCTTTTTGATGACTGCAATAAGATTTGTTCATTACTTAGTTTAGTAATGATTTTCGATGGTAGTAGTTTTAGTTTGCAGGGATGTTGGATTGAAACCCTTGTTTGACTGTGATGTGATTTATTGTTTTTATTATTTATTACTTAGTCTGGTAATGTTTTAGCTGCAAATATATTTGACTAAAATATTTAACAAACTTGCAAATGAATGACATTACTAGAATACTACTTTATTTACAAAATGCATATTTACACAATATAACTGGTCAAAATGCGAGGGCCGCACTCGCAACAACCACAACACGTTAATGGAAAGCAAAAAGGGCTTGGAAGAAAGCTTCGACTTCTTGGCATCCCTAAGCCTTTGCTTCTACTCCTTCTCAGTGTTCGTAAGGATGCGCTTCATCTTCTTGGATTTCTCGGAAAGGGAATCTTCTATATTACCAGTGGATTTAGAAGCCAACTCTGCAGTTATCGATCTAGGAAGATTGATGGTCACTTTGGTACTGCGAGGATGAACCATTTGTATAGGATCAAGTAAGATGGGCTTTTCTATATTTTCAGCCTTGGCCTTTAAGAGTTACTCAATCTTTGCTTTCATCTGCGCAAGTGTAAGGTTCTCAGTCTTATCAGAAGCTCCTGCGACTATGACCTCTGCATCCCCTTTACCTTCTATAACATCCAAATCCTTTAGAGCATCATTCATCTCCCCCTTTTTAGAGGCTTCAACACTGGAAATCACTATGTCCATGTCAGCGGCTTCTTTTGCTTTTCTCCAACCTCGTTAGCAGGCTTTTTACCTAAAGAAGGAAGAGCAGCAGTTATTAGCTTAGGAGTGAGTACGGGTCTTTCAATTGTTTTCTCTACAATGTGACGACATGCTAGTATATCTTTGACAAATTGTGGAGAAAAGGTGGAGATACCTTCGGTCGACATATCCCCAGGCGTGGCTGGTATTGTAACTTCGGTAATAGGAGAAAGGAGTGCACTTTTGGAAATCTCTGGATATTCAGGGTCGTATCCCTCCGCCTCAATAGCTCCGGGGGCAGTAGAAGAAGATTTGGAGCAACCCTAAATAGTACTCTTTCCCTTGGCTTGACGTTTAGCATCCTCCATAACTTTCAAAAGCAATCTCTTTCCATCATCCAAACACTCTATCTCCTCTTCTCTCAAGTACATCTTCATCAACACCTCTTCCTCGATTTTGTCAACTTTTAGCTGGCGCTTCTCATTATTAATGATTTCATCCCCTACATCGATAAAAGTTGTCTTGAAATCTTTAATCCATGATATATCTCGAGTTCGAAGCACCTGAGAGAAGAAGGATGTCATAAGTTGTCCATTGTCGTCCAACTCTCCTTGGGCCTTAACAAGTTATGCCTTAGAAGTAGCAGCAGATTCAAGTGTAAGGTTGGCATTTCCCTCAGCTCGTACTAGGGCCGTCAATAGTGTTGGATTGGGTGCAAATTAACCCAACCAATTAGACCCATTTATTAAATAGGTCAATCCAACCCAACCCGCTAATTTAATGGGTAAAACCAACCCAAACCATTAGACCCAATTTTTATTTTTTTTGGAAAAACTATTAAAAATATGTAAAATTTATCTAAATCTCCACCAACGAAGCTTCAATATAATAAAAACATTTTCTCAAAAATAAGATTTAACTCAAGGAACCACAAAATAATTCAGGAAGCTATATATGTAATAAAAACTATAAATAAGCTTACGATATAGGTCAAAAAACTATACAAAATGGAACAAATAACATAGAAGTTGTGGTGCACAATCCATGAACTGTAACATTTAATACAACGTGAAAAAATTGGAGCATTGATTCATCTGGACAGGTTTCTCTAGCAGAGTAGTTTAAAAGTAAAATAAAATGTCAAGCAATTTAAAATGCTATCAAGGGTAATGCAAGCACCATCAGTTTTAACTTCAGTTAACTAACAAAAGTTTCTATTAAAAAGTTTGAATGTATTGTCAATGTATGATGATATGACACGTATGAAATGAAAGCAAACAATATAAAAGAATAAAAATGCCATAAATTAAATTTTCACAGTTATTCATCATTAATATAGTGTTTTTGGGTGATGGAAGAAAATATGATTGAGACCATCTAGAAAATTAACAAAACCAAATCACAATTTCACTACTGTCGATAACATGGCTAATGTAATGTCCTGTATTTTCTGACCATTTATTTGAATTATTTTATTTATTTAACATATTGATTTGATTTTAAATAATGGGATTTGACCATTTTAGTTTGAATATTTAAATTATGTTAATAATATAATAATATTTTATTTTCGGGATATTTGGAAAATGGTGAATTTGCTGTATAATGTGAATGAGCAATTTAAAGTGGTTCAAATATAGTTTATATTGAATTATATAAATATATTCGTTATTAAAACGACGTTAGAACGTTTAATTTATAATTATATTATGAAACGAGCTGCAGCGGCGCGGTAGTTCGTAATTTGGCGCTTTAAACTTCAAACGGCTGTACAAGGCTCAAAGTAAATCGGAATTTCGGGAAACGAGAAACGTGTGAATCAGTTTGATTATAATTTTCTAATGTAAGAGAAAAAATCGAGATTTCCTGTTATAAATGGTTAATTACATCCAATTCAAATTTTCAAATAAACGCCATGGAATTCGTTAATAAACGATAATGTTTATTTAAATATTTTAAAGGGGTTCTGGATATAATTTAGATATCGATTAATTCAGAATGTAAATATTGTGTTGTATAATCTATACTAGGTTATATTGAAATTATATGAAAATTTTATATTTGACAATAAAAGACTGGTAAATGGATTTCTGACTTATTAGCTTTTCAAGACCAAATTTTATGTTTGAATAGGAGCAAAACCAACTTTGCAATGCTAAATATTATGCAAGAAAATAGGAAATAAAACTTTCCGGCAAATGGAGAAGGCATAGGATGAGCACGTAATTTCTTTTGATGTTCACCCCAGGGATCATCCCGTTTAGTGCCTGTTTTTACTTTATGGTACCATCCTAAACAATAATTGCATAATATCATATATTACTCTAACCATGACCTTAATTTACTTCTATACCATGCTTTTCTAAATTTTACAGTTTAATATATTTCAGTCACACACCTTGATAGTTTTATATTACTTTTAATTTTGACATGCAAAAATTAACAAGCCACATCATTATCATGGTCTTTGTGGCTTCAAATTGGTCCTCCTGATGTATGGGTAATGGTCTTTTCTATGTCATGAGGATTCAAGTAAGGAATTTAATAAATTAAATCACTGATGAACAATAAAAGAAAACAGATCATGAACCGTTGAAAGAACAGTAAAACGTATACGTTTATTCATCAAATCTAGAACAGTAAAACGCAAATCTAGAACAGCAAAACATGTACATTTCCAAACAGTTAAAAGCATGTAATTTACATCATCAAATCTACAAGATTGAACGGCTCATGTATACAGAAAAATTTATGTACAATCAATATTTTCATACGTGTAAAAATGACAAAAAATCTACAAAATAATACTGTTCAAATCTCAAATTGAATAAACAACTCCTAGCTGAATCCATACCTGCACAATATCCATTACGAACAGACCAAAGATGTTGTAAATCCAATACAAAAACTCAGCAAATCTCAAGTACAAAACCTTTTCAGCCATACAATGTCACATTTCAAATCTTCAAATGAAATAAACAGCTCAATGGCTCTATAGCTATACCTACTCTATATCCATACAGTTCAATAACCGTATGTATAAATATGAACAAACTAGTACATGAAAATATAACACAAAATCTTCACACCGCATCCCACAACCATCAGTCTCCATCACCAGTCCAATACTGTTCGATCATGTCCACAAAGAAAATAGCTGTAAAGGGAGAAAATATCACACCTAGGAACTACGTTCGGCTAAAATATAAACCTATGATTCGTAATCAGATGGACATTGTTCTTATCAAGATCAAAACCCCAAGTATAAATATAACTCCATGCACAACATTTCAGTTGCCAGAACAAGCAGAAAATTATATATTCAAAACACATGAAAAAAATCAAAACAAAAATGAATACTATGGAAATTAAAAGTCATAAATACTTAGCTGTTCCGTGACATAATTGTTCATAGCCGAACAGCTTGGGCTCGGGAATCTTCAGGGTTTGGGGTTTTACAGTGGGATTTTAGGTTGTTCGACAGTTGTGGAAATGGGTCAGAGGAGTTTGGGTTTACGCGAGGGTTATTAAAGGGATCGGGGAGTTAGATGGGCGGAGCAACATAAGTAAGAAGACGAGGGGTGTTAAAGCGAGTTGCGTAGGGGAGATGGCTCGAAGAAGAGCAGATGGTTGCGGCATGGAGGGTTTTCTCCATATTTCATTTTGGTGGCGGCTGAGGGTTGTGAAGCAAATGAAAGGGATCCGATAGGTAGTGAAAGGAAACCAAGGGTTTTATTTGAAGTAAATTGGAAGGGGGTCGGTCAAACACGTGATGGGCCGGGTGAATTTAAGTAAGGCCCAAAAAGGTTTTAAATTTAATTATAGTTATTTAACTTAACATTGGTATGAACTTCAAATATTAATTTCGAAAACTCACGTGGCCAGAATTCGATGAGACGTAAAACACCGGAACCGTGAAGACTAGTACTACGTGATGGAAGGGAACTGAGCAGGGCAGACAACAGCTGGAATTTCCAGTTAAATTAAAAACGCCATTCAATTTAACTGAAAACCAGCTAATTTAATGATAGAAACAAAGCAAAGGTGAGCTAAACTCACTCAGATCTTCCCACTTACATTTTAAAAGTTGGGTTTTTATTTTTGTATGCTATTGTTTTTAATGATTGACTGGTTGTTGATATATATTCACATATCGTTTGGAACTGACGAAATTAAACATCGTTCAATTTCAGTGAAAACCAAAATCGTTATTTTGAACGATGGATCCCAGTAAGGTAATTCACCTTATTGTTCACGCTTATAAAATAAACGTGATTTATTTAAATGGATTGTTTGAGCTGCCATGGTGGTGTGAAATAAATTTGGTTGATATTAAATTTTCGGTATTGACCATTGTGAAATCATTATTTATTTAAATGAAATAGTTTGATTGGATGGTTCATTTAGTTATTAAATATTGACCTGTAATTCAATATTTGGTTTGGTTAAACCAATGGGTATTATTGGTTTAGTAAATGGACAGTATATGGCCTATGAGTTAATCGTTTTATAAATATTGATCTACCGTCAGGTAGATCAACGAAATGAAGTTATAAAATTTATTTAATAACTGAAAATAGATTTTTAAATCTATTATTTTAAATTAAAGTGTGTAAAAAGGAAAAATATTTATTATTTATGAATCGAGCTTATAATTGATTTTATAAAGGAAATTTCTGATATTTATCAGATTTATAAGTGAATAAGTAGAAATTAACTTAATGTTATAGGTTTGAATAATCGTTTTGAGATATAAATAAAAAGAAATTATTTAAGTTAATTACATTATTAATTAATTTAAATAAAGAATGATTTGGAATTGGTTAATGGGGTAATCATGTTTTGGATTGACAAAGCCAACCTTTTTAACTGGATTGATGATAAGGTCAGTTGTTTAGATTAATTTAACAAGATGTAATAAAAAATAATGGTTTAATTTTAATAAGATTTTAAAAAGAAATTTATTATTTATTTAGCAAATAAATAAGTTAATTAATTATACAATAGTTAACGGTGAAGTGAATCATTAATTTAGTTCAAGAGATTACTACTTAAATGCGAACCATTTATGAAAGTTAATCGAAGATGAAATATGATTTTGTTGTGAAAGGAATTCATGAATGGGTTTATATAAAACCCAGGTCTTTATAACAAAATGGAAGAAGAAAATTTAAGCAAATGTGACGGCACAAATTAATGTTTGCTTAATGTTTGAATTAAGTAAAAAGGAAATTGATAATGAAAGGGTTATATTAAACCATGATTTATAAACAAAGTTTATAAAAAGAAAAATTGAAAAGTTAAGTTTTGGGAATGGTTTATACTAAGAGAATAAAGTTGGTTATTATATTCAAGTGATGAAATAAAGGAGATTTCATATCGTTATTTTACTTGAAATAAGATGAGTTATTTTTCCAATATGGTTAATGAGAAATAAAATAGTAAATGGTTTTTAAGCGATAATGGAATAAAGAATTTAATATGATATTTTCTTAAATATGGAAGTGAAATATTTTGAAAGAATAACCTTACGTCAAATAAGTTGTATTTGAAATGTTGAAATATTTAAGGATTTGAGATTAACTATCGTTAATCGTTTTAATTAAAGAGGCCATGTAGTGTTGTTACTGAACTGGTAAACTCATGTTATTCACACAATTATTTATTTGATAATTAAATCACCGACTATCAAATCTGTCCTATACGATCATTGATACGGAAAGACCAGGATCGAATTTATATTCGAAAACCATTCCGACCAGCGAATACGTGAAAGAAGATTTTTGAAGATGGAGCAATTGAGGACCGTTGATCTTCATGAGCGGAAGGACCACTTTTTTAATTTCTCTAGTTTAGAGGACGGAGATATTTTGACAATGATTCTTTCGTGAGTGAAATCTATGGATTGCAAGGACTACTCGCTACTGATCTATAGTGTGATGCCTAGGATGCAGTAGGAGGGTGCCTTCGGTTCATCCTGTTCCTGGATGACTTGTATGGACGAATGTCCGACCGAGTATTTCCAACGGGGTCACGTACGTTGATTTCTCCAAACATGTCATAGTTGGGTAGCTTCCAACTAGGGTATTTTTGTGGACATCAATTAGTGATAACTGGCGGATCTAACGATGTGGCATTCAAAGTAAATGGTGGTCAGATGTTCTAAAGTTAATCCAAACCTCAAGCCTCATCAACCGAGAATTGACAAAAATCAGGCAGGCAGCATGGCTATGTGGGTCGCTCCCATTAGGGTGTATAATCACCTATCTAGAGAAAATCCATTTGCTTCTTTAATCTATCGATGTTGTCCCTTTCGGGAAATGGTTGCTAATCCCAACCGTTGGTAATATACATCCGATACACTCAAGCGAAATGAATGGTCGGTCATGTGTGGGCCGGGTTGCAAGATGTTCTTGTTGAACCCAGTGTATTCGCCTCTGGAGATACACTATCGGCAGGTGGTCCCATACCTTGTCATAGTTAGAATCAAATCTCCAATAAGCGCCTGTGGTTTTGATTGTATACTATATAGGTAGAGCGTGAGATGCAAGCATTCAACTAGATTCAATTTACTTGTATTTGGACACTATTATAATATCAGAAAGATATTGATTTCAAACTATTTTAGGTTATCGTAAGGTAAAAACCATCCGTATTTATTTGTGGATTCGGTCTTACGATTACTCTTTTCTTTCGAAAGGATTTTGAACTGTAAAATCAAGTTGGGTGTTTTCCCTTAAACTTAGTGTGTTTATCTCACTCTGGTTCACCAGACTGACCCGGTATTTGTAATGCTCGGGCTAGCCCGGGTTTGCAGGTTCAGGTTATTGGACACTACGAAAGGCGTGCTGGAGAAGTCCAGACATATTTAGTGTTATTCCGCTATGTTGTATACAAGGGCAAATTATTATAACTGTCCAGATGTGTTAATGTACTTTGATGATTGTAAGTTTTATTTAAAGCTCTCAACAAAGATTTATTTCTATATTATATTTTGTTCCGCTGCGATGTGAGACTCTGTGTTGTGTTGATTCTTCTTCTTCTATTCTAATATTTCTTTCTCTCTCATCTCACCCTCTAACTTCTTTCCATAAACATTCCAGTGTTCTAGGTGTTTTGGAGGATCGACATGAGATATGGTAATGTATTTATGTCAATTTTCAGGGCCAAAAACCCTGGGTCGTTACAGCTAAAATTAAAGAGTTTCTCACAGAAAACATTCGGTGACTGCAAGTAGCAGCTGAAATAATTCAGACAATGCTGCAGTAAAGGATAATAAACCAGTAAAAAAGGCATTTTATCCAGCAAAAAAGGCCGTAGAAGGATAATATACCAACTAAAGTAATTTTACACCTATGATGATTCCAAAGGATCCATTTTTGTACTAAAATTAGCATTGTAGGAGTATTGCAAAGAAGAAATACTAGTATGCACTTTATTAACTTTTATATAGAGATGACAAACAGTTTTTTCTTTGTAGACATAGCAGGCTTGCATTTTTCATAGTTGATAACAATGGCAGTACATACATTTAACCAAACTCATTATAATTAATAAGAATAAATTTGAAAAGAGCTTCATAGTATAACTAACTGAATTTGATCCCTCTTCTATGCATTCCAAAATAAGTATGGTTTTATTTACGTATTTTATTTGTCCTATGCTGTGTGGTTTTCTAACAATAAAATCCCCTTGTTTTGGTTATTTTTTGTATGTGAAAAACAACATTTGAAAAAGGACAACAAACTCCTGGGGACTCCAATTGATTGCTGTAAGTAAAAAAAAATTGTTTTTGTTTTTATAAATTAATTTAACGGTTATAAATCCTTACATTAACTTTAGTGTTAAAAATATATACAATACTTATCCATCTAATCTATTATTTTGGTTTTTGAACACTCTAAACTCTATGTGTGTGTGTGTGCTAGCAATGATTCCATTTTGGCCATTCTTTGTTCTAACATGCCAAGCTACTCTAAGCGATTGATAAAAATGTGCAGGACCAGTTCTTAATTGCTTGCATCAATTTTAAAATTTCATAGATTTTATCCAGAAAAATCAAATCTAGCGTTTACATTGGATGGGTAAGATTTTATGGAAATTTGCTTTAATTTCACCATCTAACACTTGTTTAAATATATGCTCTCTTATTATATGGATCAGGTTATTCACTATGTTTCCCTTAACTAATTTACGTTGATATATAGATTGCTCTGGATATTACAACACACATGCATACGAGAGTACATTTTGATATAGACATCGTGTGCATGACATAGACATAAGTAATAAGGCACAAATTATCATTGATAATTTAGGATTCTCACTGATGAATATAGTCCTAGAAATGGTAGTTAAATTCCCTACAGGAATATCAAGAGAAAGAATAACTTATATGAGGCCCAAAATTATGAGGTCAAGGAAATCGAGTACATACAATTATTTTATATAGAAAGGTAAATTCAAGGGGACTGATGCTATATGTACTTGGTGTATACGTAGGAACTATATTAAAAGACTGAAGATATCTTAAGTAACAGAAATTGTAATTTATTAGCAATACAATAAACAGTTGTCAGCGCTCTTTAAAATTGAACTATTAGATTCTACTGATTTTACAAGCAGTCTTGCAACCCTCTTTATATGTAGAATTTTCAGTCCACTAACCTCCAAGTTTTTTTCTTAGTCTTCCTATATTCATCGATTGAAATAAGTTAATAAATGAAATGAAATAATTCTTTCATGATATATCATCAAGTACACTGGATAATTAAAGGAATACCCAACCTGGAGTCAAGTTTCACAACACTTAGATATGCGTAAGTTAATCGTTTTGACAAATATTGACAGGATATATTAACAATTTACTAGAAAAGGTAATTTAATCATTTTGCAAGTTAAAGAGAACTTTCATAAAAAAGAGCTACCTAGATGGAGGTTAATCAAGTGAACCAATATATCAATTTATCATGCAACAGTTTTAGATATAGAAGAGAATTAAACTCAAATAACAACTTTACTAAATTTAGCTACTTTAACAAACAACAATAGATCAAAGAAGATAGAAAAAAAATTTAACTCACTTGACGCTACAACACTGCGAACATTGCTTTCTTCGAGTAGACTTTTATTGCCAAAAAAAAGTTGAGGTGGCAATTGGAATCAACTAATGCCTCGAACGTCGGACGGTTAATATTTATAATTATCGGTAGGTATGAAAAGAGATGATGGAATGTAATTAAAAACCCTAAATCGTAGATTGTTTGAACGATAAAGGCGAAGAAATAACCATGAAGTAAATGGTTGGAAATGGGTTGTCGATGGTTAAACGGGCTCAACCCATCTAAATTAAGTTTATAAATGGGTCAAATGGGTTTATCCAATTAAACCATTTATTTGGTTGGGTCCAGCCGAGCCCATTTAATGTTCGGTTAAATGGGTTGGGAGTAACATTCCGGATTTTTAGCTGTTTTATAATGAATAATAATTTAGTTTTAAATATTTAATTTGAATTATAAATGAATTTTATACGGAATTTATTGATTTAATAATCGATATACGATTTAATATTGAATATATTGAATAACTGTATACGAAAATGAAAACAATTGAATTCACAATTTAAAAGTGAATCGAAATGATTGAATAGATCAATATAAAATCTATATTGAATTGGAACAAAAATAACTATTTATTTCAATAAATTTAATTGTTTATATTTTGAATCGAATTTAATTTAATAACATAGATTTAAATTGCAATCTTGCACATATGATTGAATTAGACCATGGAGCCTGTTGTACTATGTTCAGAAAAATGTTTAACCCTAGAAATGTCAGTCATTACACCTTGATTGGCATTCGTTAACACGAGATATTAAGTTAAAAATCTTATCAAATTCTTTAAACTTCTCCTACCAGCTGACATGTCCTACTACCCAAAGCCGACATCCTTTTTCATTTCACAGTCCTATTCTTCTCGACCTGAAACTTTTGCTTCCCACCATTGATATCAAGGAAAACAGCAGTTTAATGGAGTATACGTATTGTCCCCATTCACCATTATAAAATCGCATCCAACACTCCCTTCTCCCTTCAGAAAAATCTGTACCTCTCCCTTCCTATACCAATTCAAAGTATTCGGTTTCAATTTCTACCTTTTATTTTAAATCGAAAATCGATTCACTTCACCGAAAAAAGAAGAAGGAGAAATCGTGGTCCTTATCTAATCTCTGGGCCGAGTCAACTACAGAAGTGGAATTGCGATAGAATCCCTTGAGTCTTTGAAGCTCGAACGTGTTCTGGAGCGATCGCATGGTTAGGAAGTGAGTTAGGGGTGATAGGAGTAATCGAAGTTGCGATCTGTGTTGATCTGGGGGTCACTGCGATGTGGTTGAATCGATACTGGAATGGTGCGAATTGAAGAGGGGGTTTCTGCTGAGTTATTGAAGGGTGTGAAGGGTAGAACATGTAATGTGATTCCAAAGGGAGGCCGGAGGTCGTATTGTTTGCAATTGGAGGAGTTCGACCACTTGATGATCAAACTATATGGAGACCATAGGTGCTCGGTTGTTGGAAAATTAAGGAGTACAAGTGTTATGTGTTGCGATTTCTGAAGGAGTTGGATTTTTTTTGTGAGAAACTTGTTCGATGGTAAGGTCAGTTAGAAGGGGAGATATAGTAGTGAGTTTTAAGGTGTCGTATCTTTTAGGAAATAGGGAGTTCAAGGATTATCAACATTGGTTAAGTAGCAATAAGGTTTAGATTTTTACTAAAAAGGGACACTACGTTTGATTTTGGGAAATAGATGAAGCTGATATCGGCTTTGGGATTGAACTGGAGAAGTTCATTACTTGTAGATTGTTGTGATTAAGTAATCGGACGAAGTATGGATGACTACGTCGATTTGGGGATTCTGCGTGGGTTTTGGAAATTTTGGTGGTGGTGCTGTGTGAAGGAGGAGGGTCTGTCGCAGGAGGATGGACAGTCTATAGTGGAGTTTGAGTATATTGGTTATGAACTGGAGTTAAAATAAGGGAGTTCAGATATGTTCAAATGGGAAAATGGTGGAGTTCTGTATATGGCCTGATGTTGATGATAGTTTGGAGAGGGGGTGCAGACATGAGGACTCTCACTTGGTGATTGTGTGATCGACAGTGGAATGTTTGCGAGGTTTGAATGTTTTGTTTTCGAACTGGAGAAGGTGCTCGCGAAGGGTATGTAGTTTGTCTGGAAGGTGTTCGACGAATCGTCGAAGTGGGGTTGCAATTTTGGAGCTATTCGGAAATAGACCTAGTTAATCAATGATTTGTTTTGTTGATTAGTCGAGTTTTGCTAGGGAACCAGGTATACGTTATTTTGAAATTTAAATATGCAAAATATTTATTTATTAATTTGTTAAGTTATTTTAAATTAGTAGTAGCACAGTCGATTAATAAAATAAAATTCGATGATCATGGGTGCTATGTAGATTTGTTGAGTAGATCCGTAGCTGCAATGATACAGAGAAATTTTAATGGATATTCAGCAAAAGTAAAATCACGGTGAGTAAATCTCACTTAAAAATTTATTTTATCGTAAAAATAAATTGTTGGCTGCTTGGTTGCATTTATGGATTGTTTATCGGTTGGGGTTATTATAAATATATATATATATATATATATATATTAGTTATTTAGGCTTGGTGGTTGTGGCTATTATTTTATATATTTGATATTTCCCGCAGTATCATTAGCGGATGACCCTAGCGCCCCACGATATATGAGTGGAGATATCCTGCCTTGATGAAGGATTGGTATTATTTATGTTGGCTAACATCTGTGGATGCAGGGAAAACAGGTTGGAGGAATCCAACTGGATTCCTCAAAATTTATTAATCGTTGTTTATTTATATATGTGTGATATGTTGAATTGAATGGATGTTTGTGTATTTGAATATCTGAATATCACTGGCCTTAGATATTAATATTTAAAAATATCAAAAAAAGGATTTTTGGAATTAAAAGGGAAATTTTATTTTTTTGAAATGGAAATGGAATTTCGAATGGAATAAGAAATATTAATTTGTTTTTAAAAATAAAAACAAGTAGCTAAATTTATAAAATATGCTATAAATGGAAAGAAAAGTTATCATTTGAAAATATTAGATTTTAAATTCAAGTTTGAATTAAAAAAAATGAGAAAAATTATTTTCCAGATTGGGAATTGGATTTCAAATAAGATTTGAAATAAGGACTTGTTTTAAATAATTTATAACAAGAAGTGGAATGTATAAACGATGTTTATAAATGAATAAAAATTATATTATCATTGGATAATTTAGAAATGTAAATTCAAACATGATTTTAAAAAGTAAAATTCATTTTCCAAAGTGGGTTTTCAAATGGAATTTAAAAGAGAAACTTGTTCTAGTATTTAAACCAATAAGTGAAATGTATAAACGACATTTTAAAATGGATGCGAAAATTATCATTAGAAAATTTATAAATCTAATTCAAGTGTGAGCTTTAAAAGGGTAAATAGAATTAATTTGGAAAGAAACAATGAAATTTATTTCCGATGTTCGGAATGTAGTCAAATTGAAATAAATCTATTTGGATTTAAAGTTGGAATTCGAGCATGTCAAATTTATAGAAATAAATTTATTTCCGAAGGATATTGGAACTGTAAGGAATTGTAATTTAGAATTCTAATATGAATATAGATTCTATGGTTATATATATATATAGTTATAATAATAACATATTTCAAACAAGGAATCGAATTTTAAATGGAAATTTGTTAAATATAAAATAAGAAAGTGGTTTATAAGCCATGTTTATAAACGAAATGAAGTAATTTTCTTTAGGTAGATTGGAAATAGACTTTATCCAAATATGAGAACTGACATTTAAAAATTATATTTTGAAATGAGTTAGAAGAGGAGATTTTATTGATAAGTAATGGCGGTTTTGTATTACAAACTCTTATCCGTCTCAACTTGAGAACGTTGTCAGTCATGGTCCGAGTGGTAAATAAAAAACCCCACCTTGAATGACTTCACTAATATCAAGGGATTAGTATTAGTTTGTAATGGCGAAGGGTATTGAATAAATTGATTTTCTCCATAAAGGAATTTTATAATTGAAATTCAATTATATCGAAGTTTTTTAAAATAATTTATATCCGAGAAAACTGGAATTGTATATAAAATTTAGTTTTGAGTTAGTTCATAACCGAGTTATGAATGTGGCACAAAGAAATCGACGAGTTTGAGAAATCAATTTGGATAACGGGTTATGGAGTTGAAATTTATCAATAAACGATGTTTAAATGTTTATATTTAATTTAATTAAAACGAACTCGCCGTAGCATGGTAGTTCGTAATTTGGCAATTCAAACTTCAATTGAGTATACAAAACTCAATATAAGTCGAAATTCGATGAAACAAGAAATGTTCGGACCTATTGATTAATAGTATTCTAACAGAAAAGAAAAATCTAAATTTCGTCGTGTAGATTTTGAGTTATGTCAAAATCAAATTTTCAAAAAAATAGCGCCATAATCGTTTTAAAACCATAATGGTTTGTTTAATTAAATAAAAGGATTTTCAGTGAATAAAAATACTAATTTCCATTAGAAAAATCCGGACTAGAGATATAGATTAAATATGAACTCAGTCGAGTAAATGGATTGATTTTTGAAAACAAAAATCATATTTTTAATTATTGAATAAAGCTAACTAATTAGAAATTAATTCGTTAAAGGATTTTTGGATCGAATTTAACTTGGGGTAAGTAAATTGAAATTTGTGGGTTAAGATCTGAAATTGATTAGGAACTCGAATTAGAAATAGAATTAGACTTGTTTACAAGCGAATTAAAATGTATTTGAACATTTTCGATCCAAACTGAGTAAATGAAGCAATTTAGGAATTAAGTAGTAGAATTAAAGGTAATTAATCCAAAATGGTTATGTTGATTTAAATAAATAAAAGGCAGGTGTGTATAGGTTAACAGATATAGGATGAGTGTTATGAAGAGAATGAAGATTTTATACTGAGCGCCCAACAAAAAGGTACATGTTTAAATTTCCATATGAGGTTTTATGCACCGAATCGGCAAGCCACTTAGCTTTTTTATTTTCTTTTTGGAAAGGGACTAGAGAGGCGAGTTGGGGTTTGAACTATTGACCGGTACAAAGGAGGTGCTGGCAAAATATTCGGAAAATTTAAGGAGTTAGAATATTTTTAATAAGTTTTGATAACCATAAATCAATATATCGATGTATATAGAATTCGATAAGGAAACAAACGTATAAATGAACATTAGAAAGGTTCAGTGATTGTTTGATTTGTTTGATGGATGTTTGTTTCTCTTTGATAGTTAAATCACCAACTATCAAAGATTTTGTTCCAACGTTGTCAATACCGAGAGACCGGTTGGATTTATTACCCAAAAACCACTCTGTATAGGCATAGCGTTGTGAATTAAATTATGCTAAAAATAATTGAAGACGAAGTGCAATGCAAGGGATTGTTCTGTTCGTCTAGACCCAGGACAACTTGTATGGATGAATGTCTGATAGAGTATTCCTAACAGATCACATAAGATAATCTTTTCGAGATATTACGTTTGGTGGCGGAGGAATTCGTTTTTCTTAGCTTTTACCCATAATATTTCAGAAGGATCAACTAGTGATTTGACGGGTTTGACGATGTGACATTCAAAGTGAATGGTGGCTAGATGTTCTGAAAGATCAACGTAGCCTCAAGCCTCACAACTAGGAAGTGACAAAAATCGGACAGGCAGCATGGCTAGATGGGTCAAGCCCAAGTAAGGTATATTTTTCATCGACCTAGAGAAAATTCATTATTTGTTCTTCTTTCGATTCTGTATCTTACGGATTGCGGTTGGATTGCCAACAACAGTGAGTGACAATATATAAGATACACTCAAGCTGTAACGACCCGGTTTTTAAGCGACTTTGTTTATCGACATAAACTCAATGACGACTAACCAAACATCGAAAAATACCGGTACTTAATGAAAGAAATTAGAGGGTGAGAGTAGATAAGATAGAAACTTAGAATATAAGAAGAAGAACATGCAACATCAGGGTAACACGAATCTCACACCGAAACGAACAACATACAATAGATCACATATCCTTTAAATAAAATCAGTATATGTATATAATAACATTGTCAGAGTACAACACTTACGACACAACGGAAATAACTATAGCTATATAATCCTGAAGCCTCCTGCTCCAAGCTCTTCCAGTATCTGTAAATCCCGACTACTTGACTGCCCGTACAAAATTGGGCACCCAAGAGTTTAGGGAAACAAAACAAAATAAACTCTGGGTCAGTCATGGGACTGGTATGAGTAAAACAGTTTAAAACAGTTTTAGTCATTAAACGATATCTCATAAGACCACACCGTATAACGGAACGGGTTTTTCTCTTATGAGAATCCAAAATATCTTTATATGAAAAAACTTTTGATATTATAATAATGTCTATCAACCACAATATAATAATCATCTAGCAGAAACGCTTCCATCTCACGTTCTACATATATAGTATACAATCAAAACCGCAAGCACGTATTGGGTAATGGATTTCCAACTATGACAAGGTATGGAACCACCTTTCGCTAGTGTACCTCTAGAGAGGAATACACTGGGTTCAACAAGAACATCTTGCAACCCGACCACAAATGACCGACCACTCATTTCGCTTGAGTGTATCGAATGTATATCACGAACGGTTCGGATCAGCAACCGTTTCCCGAATGGGATAGCATCAACAATAGATTTTTAGAAGTAAATGAAACTCTAGATCAGGTGATTATACACCCTAATAGGTGCGACCTACATAGCCATGCTACCTGCCCGATTTTTGCCATTTCCCGGTTGTTGTGGCTAGAGGCTATGATTACTTTCCATTCATTGATAACACGATCACTTTGAATGCCACATTATCAGATCCGTTAATCACTAATTGATTTGCACAAGTATTCTGGATGTTATGCTAAGGGAATAAATCCGTTGTAACCATATATATTTATACAAACCAACCCACTCGATCATTGGAAATACTTTGTCAGACACTTGTCCATATATGTTCGTTCTGGGACTGAACGAAACCGAAGGCACTATTCAGTACATCCATCCTAGGCAATCTCTACCTAGGACTTATACAACAGCCCTTGAACTTTACTCCGTCTTCAATATATTTAGCATACTTGGTGTGCAACGCTTATGCCAATACGGAGTGGTTCTTTGGATAATAATCCAACCGGCTCTCCATATTAACAACGTTAAAATGGTCAAAACTTTGATAGTCGGTGATTTAACTATCAAATGAAAAATGTCCGTGTACACACAATGATCTTATTTCCAAATGGAATTATCGATCACATCATCAAACATGTATATATATTTCCTAATTTTCTATGTTTAGAAAATATACGTTATTAATACTGGAAAACATTTCCATAGCTTAATTACGTATCACAATTCTTCCACATCTATCAGACTCTAACTATAAACTAACAAGAGAACAACTTCCTAAGTATACACCCCGAAGGCCGAAACCAACATCAGATCGATACCTAGGAGACCATTCAACTTATTAATCTCTAGTCAGTTTCTAATTTTTGTTTAACTCCATTTTGATTAACTATGTTCGATTAATTCCTTCCGATTAACTCGATTCGATTAACTCCTCTATTTATTTTCCAAATAAATATCCCTTTATTCTATTTATTTTCTAAATAAATAATCCTTTATTCTATTTATTTCCTAAATAAATAATCCTTTATTCTATTTATTTCCTAAATAAATAATCCTTTATTCTATTTATTTCCTAAATAAATAATCCTTTTCATGTTTGTTTTATAAATCCTTTTCCTTTTTAACTCTTTGTTTTACAAATAATTTCCTTTATTCTACATCCCCGTATTTCTTACGGTATTTAAAATACCAACTAACCGTGATCGATATCATTCAATACACAGAATCCACAATAGATTTTATATCACATCATATATTACAATATATGAACAGAACAATATAACCCCTCCAACCTGTTTCCCTGTAGCACAGATGTTAAACAACACGAAAATAAAATATTCTGTTAAACAGAATCAATATTCGATTAACGATTTATATATATATATATATATATATATATATATCGTTATCTATAATTTCAACCAATACACAAGCAATTCAACCAAACAGTTAACACACAACAATCAGCCATCATTTATCAGTTCTAAATATACGTAATAAAAATATAACAGTTCAGAGTTGGTGAGTTTTACTCACTTTGGCAGTTCATCGCTAAAGAACGATAAACTGTTTATTTGATTTGAATCAAACAATTTATTTCGCCATAAATTCAAATGAGCTCCTATCCACTCCCAGTCAGTTCCATTGTGGGGCTCTCGTCCATATGACCCCAACGGACCCAATTAATCGGCCCGTTTCCCCTTCTAAAATTCTACCACCCATATAGCATGTCTTCCGTGGTTTTAATAGTGCCATCTCATAGGAAAAATCCACCGCTCCAGCAATTTTTTCCCATTTTTATTTTCTCATTTTCATTTGGGCTTTATGTATTTAAATTCTCGGCCCATCAACATATAAAAACCCACGAGCTACTCACCCTTCATCGTGCTAAAGTACTTTTCTTCTTCTCAGAACGTAAAACAAGCCGCTCCAGTGCCCTTTTCTTCTTTCCATTATAACGGTGACCTGCTCAAACAAAAGAATGGAGATAGCATGCATCACGCATCATGCAAATAAAAGAATGCATCACGCCTCATGCTCCAATACTATTTCCTTGCGTCTTCCAGTATTATACTTCCTTCTTCTAACTTTTAGAATGCCAATTTTCAGAGAAATTAAATCCTCCATTTTCTTTTTTATATCCGCAAGTTCCTTTCGGTTGAATCACTCCATTTCCGCACATCATTTCCATGCATGGATCCCTCATTTCCCTTTCACGCCTTCAGTATTTGTATTTTCACCACTACTGTTAAAAGAACACACACTGTAGACCGTTTTCATCATTTCTAGAAGCCCGCCCCACCCCACTACATCCACTTTTCACAACCGTGGCTTCAGTCTTGCCACGCACGTTGCACAACTACTGTAAAAAGTAGCGAAACTTTTATACTCCTATAACCCTTCAAAAACCTTTCATCCATCTTCCGTTCCATCCCTTTCTTATCACATCGCATCGCACCCAATATTATGCACCTCAACATGAAGCTCTCTAACACGCGAGCAAAAATGAATCCAAATGTAAGTGATTTCATGGAGTATTTTATTTTGAACAGTTTGTTGAAGAGGAGTAGAGAATGGCGGCTACTTTATTTGCTTTATAGAAGATAGAATTTAGGTTATAACGAAGGGAAGGGGTTATTTATAGGGATTAGAAATTTTAGATATTCCTTTGAATTATTGGAGGATGGGACTCCACGTTGCTAGGAAAAAAAGGAGAATGGTGGCACCATTCTTAACCGTGAACATGAAGAGAAATTTTAGTTTTTAAGTTATAAAACTTAGTGTACCTTGCTATGAAATATTTCGTTCCCATACAAGTCATTATGGACCGATATAAAAATACCGTTGTGATCAGTAAGGTATCACGACTTCAAAAATATATAAAAAAAGGTAGATTAACTCATATTGTGAAACCCCAAAATCGCCGATTAAGGGTGCAAAATACTCCAAATAAAAAGTTGCTTATTTAATTAATTAAAAATTACAATAAAATTCTAAAAACTAAATTTCACTATGTCTCAAAAGAACCTTATCTAAATTCAAACCCGATATTTATTTATATCGAATAAACCGTTACGATCGATAAACGATTCTATAGTGACTATTTTAAAATTTGATTTGGACACAACTCAAAATCTACACGATGAAATCCCGATTTTTCTCTTCCACTAGAAAAATATACTTCGCCAGCTCCTAACATTTCTTGTTTCACAGAAATCCGATTTAAAACAAACCCTGTACATTCAGTTGAAGTTCGAATCTCCAAATAGCGAACTGCCGCGCCATTTCGAGCTCGATTTTAATTATAATATAATTTATATGTTCGACTTCGTTTATATAATATATTGTCTAATATAATTCAACTCTGAACTGAATTATATATTTAAATAATCCAATTTACACGATATTGTGAATTTCACCATTTTCGATTAATTCTGAATCATATATATTATTCTATTATTTATATTAATTAAATATAAATATTATTTAATTCCAGTTATTGATTTCACCAAATCGATATTTAATAATTAAATTAATTAATTAATTGACAGCTAAAAATGCGGGTCATTACAATCTTTCCCCCTTAAAATAATTTCGTCCTCGAAATTGCTAAGCTAGAAGACGAACCTATCTACTGGGTAAATATTTATTGGTTTACCCCTTAACTGCAGTTTCAACTGAACCAATTAATATCGACTAAAATATTAATTTTTCCCACTAACTAAAATTTCAAAAAATTCTGAAAATTTTCTAATGCCTAATTTTCAGAAAATTTCGCCATAACCTCCTTTGTACAGCCCTATCGGTAAAACCCCAACTCGCCTCTCTGGGCCTTCTCCAACCCAAAAGAAAATCAAACAGCAAAGCGGCTTGCCAATTCTGCTCATAAATCCCATGCTCATATTAAATATTAACTTGTACCTTTTTGTCGGGCATATCAACCTTATCACTTTCACCTGTTATCAATTCTGCATATATCCATGCATTTCAATCAACTCCAATCAAGGTATCCTTAAATCAAATCATTTTAGCTCGAGTTCCATCCTCGATTCTAAATCTTAACTTATAAACTCAATTCCATTCCAGATTATTCTATAATAACATCCAGATCTTATTTAACTTAATTCAAGTTAAATTTTATTGACTTTTACCATCTTGATATATTTAACTTTATAAGTTAAATTTAAATTCCATAATTTTAAATTCCTGGGCTCATTTCAAATCAATTTGAAATCCTAATACCAATTCAAACCTTTGAATTCCTTAACAACTTGTTCCCTTAAAACAATTCAAAATCAACATCTTTTGGTGGTAATCCGTCACTTAGAACTCGAAAATGACACTGATGATGCGGCCACACTCATCAGGGTTATTTTCCAGCGATCGAAGTGAGTTCAATACTATAAAACAATTCCTAAACATTTCCACTTTGAAATTCATTTCAAAATATAATTCGCACTGCTTGTAAAACAATTTAAAATCTCCCAGGATCTTAAATTTTCCTTATTTTCAATCTGAATCCGTTTACAAACACTTATCCAATTTTCCCGAATTTTCATGTACATTTTGATTTAAATTCAGATTCGATTCAATTAATAATACTTACACGAATTCTACTTGGTCATATACATAACCATTTAATTTATATTCTTACTCGATTATAATTATAACCAATATAAATCCTTTATATCAAAATATAATTCGGGTAAAATTATTTTCATTTACCCTCTTTTCAAAACAAATCGTGCCAACCCATCGTATTCAAGTGTTTAGTAACTCCTATCGATATAGTGGATCAAACTAATCGACTAGAATCCATAAACAACTCAACCAATAAATCTCCACAATATAAAACAATTTTTATACCAATAACAAATACGTTCACTCATATATATACACTCAAACTCAATCTAGGGTATTACTAACCCCATCTCTACCGAGTCACGCCACAGAGCCAAGGTAATTCACTTAACCTTAAGCTCTGATACCAACTGTAACGACCCGGTTTTTAAGCGACTTTTGTTGTCGACATAAACTCAATGACGACTAACCAAACATTGAAAAATACCGGTAGTTAATGAAAGAAATCAGAGGGTGAGAATAGATAAGACAGAAACTTAGAATAGAAGAAGAAGAAGAAGAACATACAACATTAGGGTAACACGAATCTCACAGCGGAACAAACAACATATAATAAATCACATATCCTTTAAATAAAATCAGTATATGTATATAATAACATTATTAGAGTACAACACTTACAACACAGCGGAAATAACTATAGCTATATAATCCTGAAACCTCCTGCTCCAAGCTCTTCCAGTATATCTGTAAATCCCGACTACTTGACTGCCCATACAAAATTGGGCACCCAAGAGTTTAGGGAAATAAAACAAAATAAACTCAGGGTCAATCATGGGACTGGTATGAGTAAAACAGTTTAGAACAGTTTGAGTCATTAAACGATATCTCATAAGACCACGCCGTATAACGGAACAGGTTTTTCCCTTATGAGAATCCAAAATATCTTTAAATCAAAACCTTTTGATATTATAATAATGTCTATCAACCACAATACAATAATCATCTAGCAGAAACGCTTTCATCTCACGTTCTACATATATAGTATACAATCAGAACCGCAAGCACATATTGGGTAATGGATTTCCAAATATGACAAGGTATGGAACCACCTTTCGCTAGTGTACCTCTAGAGAGGAATACACTGGGTTCAACAAGAACATCTTGCAACCCGGCTACACATGACCGACCACTCATTTCGCTTGAGTGTATCGAATGTATATCACGAACGGTTGGGATCAGCAATTGTTTCCCGAATGGGACAGCATCAACAATAGATTTTTAGAAGTAAATGAAACTCTAGATTATGTGATCATACACCGTAATAAGTGCGACCTACTTAGCCATACTTCCTGCTCGATTTTTTTCATTTCCCAGTTGTTGAGGCTAGAGGCTACGATTACTTTCCATTCATTGATAACACGATCACTTTGAATGCCACGTTATAGGATCCATTAATCACTAATTGATTTGCACAAATATTCTGGATGTTATGCTAAGGGAATAAATTTGTTGCAACCATATATATTTATACAGACCAACCCATTCGATCATTGGAAATACTTTATCAGACACTCGTCCATATACGTTCGTTCTGGGACTAAACGAAACCAAAGGCACTATTCATTACATCCATCCTAGGCAATCTCTACCTAGGACTTATACAACAGCCCTTGCACTTTACTCCGCCTTCAATATATTTAGCATACTTGGTGTGCAACGCTTATGCCAATACAGAGTGGTTCTTTGGATAATAATCCGGCCGGTCTCTCCATATTAACAACATTAAAATGGTCAAAACTTTGATAGTCGGTGATTTAACTATCAAATGAAAAATGTCTGTGTACACACAACGATCTTATTTCCAAATGGAATTATCGATCACATCATAAAACATACATACATACATATATATATATATATATATACTCATTTTCTATGTTTAGAAAATATACGTTATTAACACGGGAAAACATTTCCATAGCTTAATTATGTATCACTATTTTTCCACATCTATCAGACTCTAACTATAAACTAACAAGAGAACAACTTCCTAAGTATAAACCCCAAAGGCCGAAACCAACATCAGATCGATACTCAGGAAACATAGCGAGGTCTATCCATGATGGCTCGCAGGTCTTCAAGAGATGAAGCATTATAAGCAGGAGGGTCCGAAGTAGAGTAAGCATCTGTTTCAAGCGGCTCATTTGATTTACGACGTTTCCAAGAATCGTCCTCCTTCAAAGGACCCTTCATCTTGTTATGGCTAGATGACATCCTGCATAAGCAACTGCATTCGTAAAGAAAAGAAAGAGGAAAAGCATGTGCAGAAGTGTTCAACCCAGTTAAGACACTTTGGGTAATGACGAGGAAGGGAATGCTTAGACAAAGATACCTTGATTGTTAAGGCAGATATATTTCCGGAACTCCCATTTTATTCTGCCTCAATTGAACATTAGTAAGGGAAGGACTTTGGTATGATGTTCGTAGAAATATATATAATCAAAGAAATAAAATAGCAGGAGTCCCTAACACTCACAATTTCATAAGAGAAGAAAGGATTGTAGCGTAGAGAAACTTCTATTCCTTTATTTTATTTTATTTTTATCCATTCAACTTATTAATCTCTAGTCCATTTCTAATTTTTATTTAACTCCATTTTGATTAACTATGTTCGATTAATTCCTTCCGATTAACTCGATTCGATTAACTCCTCTGTTTATTTTCCAAATAAATATCCCTTTATTCTATTTATTTTCAAAATAAATAAACCTTTATTCTATTTATTTCCTAAATAAATAATCCTTTATTCTGCTTATTTCCTAAATAAATAATTCTTTTCACATTTATTTTATAAATCCTCTTCCTTTTTAACTCTTTGTTTTACAAATAATTTCCTTTATTCTACATCCTCGTATTTCTTACGGTATTTAAAATACCAACTAACCGAGATCGATATCATTCAACACACAGAATCCACAACAGATTTTATATCACATCATATATTACAATATATGAACAGAACAATATTATAAATATTAAGGAGTCCAGTTGGACCCCTTCAACCTGTTTCTATGCATCACAGATGTTAAACAACACGAATATAAAATATTATGTTAAACAGAATCAATATTCAATTAACGATTTATATATATATATATATATCGTTATCTATAATTTCAACCAATACACAAGTAATTCAACCAAACAGTTAACACACAACAATCAGTCATCATTTATCAGTTCTTAATATACGTTATAAAAATATAACTGTTCATAGTTGGTGAGTTTTACTCATTTTGGCAGTTCATCGCTAAAGAATGATAAACTGTTTGTTTGATTTGAATCAAACAATTTATTTCGCCATAAATTCAAACGAGCTCCTATCCACTCCCAGTCAGTTCCATTGTGGGGCTCTCGTCCATACGATCCCAACGGACCCAATTAATCGGCCCGCTTCCCCTTCTAAAATTCTACCACCCATATAGCATGTCTTCCGTGGTTTTAATTGTGGGGCTCTCGTCCATACAGTTTGTTGAAGAGGGGTAGAGAATGGCGGCTACTTTATTTGCTTTACAGAAGATAGAATTTAGGTTATAACGAAGGGAAGGGGTTATTTATAAGTATTAGAAATTTTAGATATTCCTTTGAATTATTGAAGGATGGGTCTCCACGTTGCTAGGAAAAAAAAAGGAGAATGGTGGTACCATTCTTGACCGTGAACATGAAGAGAAATTTTAGTTTTTAAGTTATAAAACTTAGTGTACCTTGCTATGAAATATTTCTTTCCCATACGAGTCGTTATGGACAGATATAAAAATACCGTTGTGACCAGTAAGGTATCATGACTTCAAAAATATAAAAAACCCGGTAGATTAACTCATATTGTGAAACCCCAAAATCGCTGATTAAGGGTGCAAAATACTCCAAATAAAAAGTTTCTTATTTAATTAATAAAAAATTACAATAAAATTCTAAAAACTAAATTATCACTATGTCTCAAAAGAACCTTATCTAAATTCAAATCCGATATCTATTTATATTGAATAAACCGTTACGGTCGATAAACGATTCTATAGCGACTATTTTAAAATTTGATTTGGACGCAACTCAAAATCTACACGATGAAATCCCGATGTTTCTCTTCCACTATAAAAATATACTTCACCAGCTCCTAATGTTTCTTGTTTCACAGAAATCCGATTTAAAACGGACCCTGTACATTCAGTTGAAGTTCAAATCGCCAAATAACGAACTACCGCGCCATTTCGAGATCGATTTTAGTTATAATATAATTTATATGTTCGACTTCATTTATATAATATATTCTCTAATATAATTCAACTCTAAACTGAATTATATATTTAAATAATCCAATTTACATGATATTGTGAATTTCACTATTTTCGATTATTTCTGAATCATATATATTATTCTATTATTTATATTAATTAAATATAAATATTATTTAATTCCAGTTATCGATATCACCAAATCGATATTTAATAACTAAATTAATTAATTATTCGACGGCTAAAAATGCGGGTCATTACACAAGCTAAATAAGTAGGCGGTCATGTGTGGCCATGTTGGAAGATGTTCATGCTGAACCCCAATGTATCCTCTCTAGAGAACACAGATCGAGAGGTGGTCCCATACCTTGTCATAGTTGGAATCCAATCTCCAATAAGCACCCTGTGGTTTTTGATTTTATATTATGTATGTAGAGCGTGAGATGCAAGCGTTCTGCTATTTGATTAGACATTATTTTAATATCACTGGATTTTGATATCAAAATGGTTTGGTTATAGTAAGGTAAAAACCGTCCATGTTTATGTGTGAGCTGGTCTTGCTATTACCCTTTCTTTCGAAAGATTTTCAAAGTTATACAATATGGTTGGAGTTTACTCACACCAGTCCCATGACTGACCCATAGTTTACTTTGTTTGTTTTTTTCCTAAACTCTTGGGTGCTCAAATTTGTATGGGCAGTCAAATGTTTCAGGCTTTTACAGATACACTTGGAGGGGCTTGAAGCAGGAGGCTTTACCATTAGTTATTTAGAGTTATTTCTGTTGTATCCAATGTTGTGTTGTACTCTGATAATGGTATGTATATAGGATACAAAATTTTGTACTTCAAAAGTTATGTTATACAATATACTTTATTTGTTCCGCTGTGAGATTCTGTTTTGTTATTTCTATTCTTCTTCTATCTGTTCTTTTTCTTTAACCCTAATGACTCGTATTTCTGTGCTATTTGGGTTTGACGTGTGTTATTTTAGTCAGCTCAGATAGTATAGATTTGCGGGCCATTACAGTTATTATCAGAGCTTAGGTTGAGCGAACACCTAGGCCTTGGTGGGGGTTTACTCATTAGAGAAAGGGTCAGTACCCTAGAATGAGTTGAGTGTATATACGAGAGAGTGTATTTGTAAGTTGATATTAAAACTATTTTATATTGTGTTGATTGGTGTGAGAAGTGGTTTATGAATACTGGTTGATACAGGAAGTACAACTGTATCGATAGGTGTTTCTAAACACTTGAGCAGAGTAATTCGACACAGTATGTTTTAAAAGCTGGGTAAATGAAATAGTTTTACCCAAAATTATATTTTGATACAAAAGTTAATAATTTTTTGAAATTATTTATATACAATTGATTTGGTTTCTATTATTAGATTATAAAATGGAAGTGGTTATGTATAATCAAATAGAACTTGTATATATAAATGAAATGAATTAAGAATCGGATTGAAACCAGAATTTGGAATTTAAATCTCGGATATTTGAAAAATATTTTCTAAAATAATATCGCTATGTTTTGGAAGGATTTTGAATAAAATCACTTTGAATGAATTTTGAAAATGATAAAGCATTGAACTCACTTCAGTTACTGGAAAATAATTCCGATGATGATTCAGACATCATTTGTGTTCATTTCCGAGTTTCTGAGTGACAGATAGCTACCTTCGAAAAGTTTGTGATGAAAATTGGTTGGAAGAAAACAAGTTGTTTTGGCAAGTTCAAATATTTTTATATGATTTCAAAAGTGATTTAAAATAAGAACCCGGAAATTTGAATTCTGGAATTTAACTTAAGCAGAGTTAAATAAATCTAAATGATGGAAACCAGTTAAATGAACTGAACTTAAATATTCCCATGACAACTTAAAGTTGAATAGGACTTGAGTTATAAAATTTGAAATACTGAGTTATAATAAAGTGGTTTTCGAAAAGTTAACAGGTCTGCAACATTTCTTCTGCCTTAATAATTTCGGGGATGAAATTCTTTTAAGGGGGATGGAATCCGGATTTTTAGCTATTTTATAATGAATATTATATTAGTTTTAAATATTTAATTTGAATTATAAATGAATTTTATATGAAATTTATTGATTTAATAATCGATATACGATTTAATATTAAATATATTAAATAACTGTATACGAAAATGAAAACAATTGAATTCACAATTTAAAAATGAATCTAAATGATTCAGTCGATCAATATAAATTCTATATTGAATTGGAATAACAATAACTATTTATTTCGATAAATTTAAGTGTTTATATTTTGAATCAAATTTAATTTAATAACGTAGATTTAAATTGTAATCTTCCACATACGATTGAATTGGACAATGAAGCATGTTTCACAATGTTCAGAATAATGTTTATCCCTAGAAATGTCAGTCATTACATCTTGATTGGCATTAGTTAACACAAGATATTTTGATAAGTATAAAAATCAAATCGATTAACTAAAAATCTTATCAAAATATTTAAATTCTCCTATCAGCCGACATGTCCTACTACCCAAAGCCGACATCCTTTTTCATTTCACAGTCCTATTCTTCTCGAGCTGAAACTTTTGCTTCCCACCATCGATATCAAGGAAAACAACAGTTTAATGGAGTGTACATATTGTCCCCATTCACCATTATAAAATCGCATCCAACACTCCCTTCTCCCTTTAAAAAAAATCTATGCCTCTCCCTTCCTATACCAATTCAAAGCGTTCGATTTCATTTTTCTTCCTTCTAGTTTAAAATAAAAAATCGATTCACTTCACCGAAAAAAGAAGAAGAAGGGGAAATCGCGGTCCTTTTCTAATCGCTAGGCCGAGTCAACTATAGAAGTGGAATCGCGATAGAATCCCTTGAGCCTCTGAAGCTCGAACGTGTTCTGGAGCGATCACGTGGTTAGGAAGGAAGTTAGGGGTGATAGGAGTAATCGAAGTTGCGATTTGTGTTGATTTGGGGGTCACTGCGATGTGGTTGAATCGATACTAGAATGGTGCGAATTGAAGAGGGAGTTGCTGCTGAGTTATTGAAGGGTGCGAAGGGTAGAAGAGGTATTGCGATTTCAAAGGGAGGTCGGAGGTTGTATTGTTTGCAATTGGAGGAGTTCGACTGCCTGATGATTAAACTATGTGGAGACCAGAGGGACTCGATAGTTGGAAAATTAAGGAGTACAGGTGTTATATGTTGCGATTTCTGAAGGAGTTGGATTTTTTTGTGAGAAACTTGTTTGACAGTAATGTCAGTTAGAAGGGGAGATGATAGTGGTGAGTTTTGAGGTGCCATATCTTTTGGGAAACAGGGAGTTCAAAGATTATCAACGTTGGTTATGCTGCAATAAGGTTTATATTTTTACCAAAAAGGGACACTACGTTTGATTTTGGGAAATAGATGAAGTTGACAATGGCTTTTGGATTGAACTGGAGAATTTCAATACCTGTAGCTTGTTGTGATTAAGTAATCGGACGGAGGATGTATTACTACGTTGATTTGGGGATTCTGCGTGGGTTTTGGAAATTTTGGTGGCGCTGCTGTGTGAAGGAGGATGGACTGTCTACAGTGGAGTTTGAGTATATTGGTTATGAACTGGAGTTAAAATAAGGGAGTTCAGATATGTTCGAATGGGAAAATGGTGGAGTTCGGTATATGGCCTGATGTTGATGATAGTTTGGAGAGGGGGTGCAGACATGAGGACTGTCACTTGATGGCTGTGTGATCGACAGTGGAATGTTTGCGAGGTTTGAATGTTTTGTTATCGAACTAGAGAAGGTGCTCGCGAAGGGGATGTAGTTTGTTTGGAAGGTGTTCAACGAATCGTCGAATTGGGATTGCAATTTTGGAGCTGTTCGGAAATAGACCTAGTTAATCGACGTGTTGTTTTGTCGATTAGTCAAGTTTTGCAAGGGAACCGGGTATACGTTATTTTGAAATTTAAATATGTACAATATTTATTTATTAATTTGTTAAGTTAATTCAAATTAATAATAGCACAGTCGATCAATAATATAAAATTCAATGATCATGGGTGCTATGTAGATTCGTTAAGTAGATCCGTAGTTAAAATGATATAGAGAAATTTAAATGGATATTCAGCAAAAAGAAAATCACGGTGAGAAAATATCACTTAAAAATTTGTTTTATCGATAAAATAAATTGTTGGCTGCTTGGTTGCATTTATGGAATGTTTACAGGATATATATATATATATATTGGTTATTTAGGGTTGGTGGTTGTGGCTATTATTATATATATTGGATATTTCCCGTAGTATCATTAGCGAATTCCCGCAGTATCGTTAGCGGATGACCCAACCGCCCCATGTTAAATGAGTGGATGACCTTCTATACCACGATATCCTGCCTTGAAGCAGTATTGGTATTATTTATGTCAGCTAACATCTATGGATGCAGGGAAAACAGGTTGGAGGAATCCAACTGGATTCCTCAAAATTTATTTAACGTTGTTTATTTATATATACGTGATATGTTGAATTGAATGGATGTTTGTGTATTTGAATATCACTGGCCTTGGATATTAATATTAAAAACTATCAAAAAAAGGATTTTTGGATTTAAAAGGGAAATTTTATTTTTTTGAAATGGAAATGGAATTTCGAATGGATTAAGAAATATTAACTTGTTTTTAAAAATAAAATCAAGTAGCTGAATTTATAAAATATGCTATAAATGGAAAGAAAAGTTATCATTTGAAAATATTAGAATTTAAATTCAAGTTTGAATTTTAAAAAAAAAAGAGAAAAATTATTTTCCAGAATGGGAATTGGATTTCAAATAAGATTTGAAATAAGGACTTGTTTTAAATAATTTAAAACAAGAAAAGGAATGTATAAGCAATGTTTATAAATGAATAAAAATTAAATTATCGTTGGATAATTTAGAAATGTAAATTGAAACATGATTTTAAAAAAGAAAATTCATTTTCCAAAGTGGGTTTTCAAATGGAATTTAAAAGAGAAACTTGTTCTAATATTTAAACCAAGAAGTGAAATGTATAAACGACATTTTAAAATGAATGTGAAAATTATCATTAGATAATTTATAAATTAAACTCAAGTGTGAGTTTTAAAAGGGTAAACAGAATTTTTTTGGAAAGAAACAATGAAATTTATTTCCAATGTTCGGAATGTAATCAAATTGAAATAAATCTATTTGGATTTATAGCTGGAATTCGAGCATGTCAAATTTATAGAAATAAATTTATTTCTAAAGGATATTGGAACTGTATTGGATAGAAATTCAGAATTTTAATATGATAATAGATTCTATGCTTATATATATAGTTATAATAATAACATATTTCGTATGAGGAATCGAGTTTTAAATGGATATTTGTTAACTATAAAATAAGAAAGTGATTTATAAACCATGTTTAAAAATGAAATAAAGTAATTTTCTTTAGGTAAATTGGAAATAGATTTATTCCAAATATGAGAACCGACTTTTAAAAATCATATTTTTTTAAAATTAGAAGAGGAGATTTTATTGATAAGTAACGGCGGTTTTGTATTACAAACTCTTATCCGTCTCAATATGAGAACGTTGTCGGTCAAGGTCTGAGAGGTAAATAAAATACCCCACCTTGAACGACTTCACCATTATCAAGGGATTGATATTAGTTTGTAATGGCAAAGGGTATTGAATAAATTGATTTTCTCTATAATGGAATTTTATAATTGAAATTCGATTATATCGAATTTTTATAAAATAATTTATATACGTGAAAATTGGAATTGAATATAAAATTTAGTTTTGAATCAATTCATAACTGAGTTTTGAATGTGGCACAAAGAAATTGACGAGTTTGAGAAATCGATTTGGACAACTAGTTTGTTTTAAAATATTGAAATGGTGTAGAAATTTATTAATAAACGAAGTTTAAACGTTTATATTTAATTTAATTAAAACGAACTCGCTGCAGCGTGGTAGTTCTTAATTTGGCAATTCAAATTTCAATCGAGTATACAAAACTCAATATAAGTCGAAATTCGATGAAAGAAGAAACTTTCGGACCTATTGATTAATAGTTTTCTAATAGAAAAGAAAATTCTAAATTTCGTCGTGTAGATTTTGAGTTATGTGAAAATCAAATTTTCAGAAAAAAAGGCCATTATCATTTTAAAACCATAATGGTTTGTTTAATTAAATAAAAGGATATTCAGTGAATAAAAATCCGAATTTCTATCAGAAAAATCCGGACTTGAGATATACATTAAATATGAACTCAGTCGAGTAAATGGATTGACTTTTGAAAACAAAAATCAGATTTTTAATTATTGAATAAAGTTAACTAATTAGAAACTAATTCGATAAAGGAGTTTTGGATCGAATTTAACTTGGGGTAAGTAAATTGAAATTTGTGGGTTAAATTTTGAAATTGATTACGAACTCGAATTAGAAATGGAAATAGACTTGTTTACAAGCGAATTAAAATGTATTTGAACATTATCGATCCAAACTGAGTAAATGAACCAATTTGGGAATTAAGCAGTAAAATTAAAGGTAATTAATCCAAAATGGTTATGTTGATTTAAATAAATGAAAGGCAGGCATGTATAGGTTAACAGGTATGGGATGAATGTTATGAAGAGAATGAAGATTTTATATTGAGTGCCCGACAAAAAGGTACATGTTTAAATTTCCATATGAGGTTTTATGCGCCGAATCGGCAAGCCGCTTGGCTTTTTGATTTTCTTTTTGGAAAGGGCCTAGAGAGGCGAGTTGGGCTTTGAACTATTGACCGGTACAAAGGAGGTGCTGGCGAAATATTCTGAAAATTTAAGGAGTTAGAATATTTTTAATAAGTTTTGATAACAATAAGTCAATATATCGATGTATATAGAATTAGATAAGGAAATGAACGTATAAATGAACATCAGAAAGGGTCAGTGATTGTTTGATGGATGTTTGTTTTTCCTTGATAGTTAAATCACCGGCTATCAAGGATTTTGGACTATCGTTGTCAATACGGAGAGACCGTGTAACAACCAGGAAAATACGAGCCAATTAAAATTTTTTAAATTGGTTATTTTATTGAAATTGGAGCAATTGAAATAGAATATTGCAATAAAATAATGAGTTAGAAATGGTGCGGCAGTTTGAAAATTTGAATTCAAACTTTGATTGACTGTACTGGGTGCAAAATAAAATGGATTTTAGTGAAACCAAAAATATTTAAATCTGTTTATGATTATCTTTCTAACGAATCTGAAAAATCAGAATTTCATAGCGAGAATCAAAAGTTATGGCCAGATGAATTTTCAGAAAAGTCGCTATGAAGTATATATAACCCTTGAAAATAGACATTTTGCAAACGACCTCAAAATTCGACGAAACAACTTTTGTTGGATCCAGATGTCAAATTATGGCTAGGTTTCAAATTCCCTAATTTTTGAAGTTAATATGTGAGCATGGAAAAGGAAAATGTGTTTGGTTGATTTCAGTTAAATTGGATCGACCAGAAAATGGCCATTTTTCAAATGGTCCCAGAATTCGATGAAACTAGTTTTGTTGGAACCGTTTGTGGCCCCGTCAAATTGAAATGTACCTTCAAAATTAAAATTAAATGTTTTATACTTTAATTTGAAGAATAACTGACTGTAATAGTCTAATGGGCCTATGAAACATATCCCTTTGTGTTCGGAATGGGGGTATTTAGCTAGGGGCGACAGTCGTTGGGTTTGAAACGAAGTTCATATTAGAAAACACTATTTTAAAATTTAAATAAGGCACGGACCAATAGGAGTTTTCCATCATAAAATAAAAAAATTAAAAAAACCCGAAACCCTCGTTATCTTTCCAGACCGACGGCGCAACCCTCTTCCACCATTCCCGTCCATTTTCCGATCAAACCACGACGAGTTAGACCCTGCCACCGTTCAACTTTTTGAAGATCTCCTTCCACTCTTCAAATCCATATAAGGTTCATCCTGTATCGTGCTGTGTACATCGAGTTTCGCGCCTCTGAAGTGGCTGACTTTGAGCCGCCGCCGACTAAGATTCCGACCACCGAACTGCGTCGAACCCTCAGGCGCAGGCGCGTCTACTGACCCTCCTCGATGTGGCATCAGCCGATTTCAACAACGTTCAATGGAATTTGCAAGAATCGAAGCCTTAGATTTGAACCAACTCAGAAAGGTTACGGCTTTGATTATTTAAATGGATTATAACACTCTTAATTGTTGCAAATCATGATTTTAATATAAAAATCATATCTTTTTGCTATGTTGACGAAATTTGATGAAACAGGAGACATCGGACTCGTAAGGACGCTCTCTACATTCTAGAAGAGTCCGGGGATTTTTCTGAGCTCGCTACGATTTTTAGCAAAGCAACAAACCAATGTGAGATTTCTAAATTGAAATGTGAATGGAAATGTCATGTATAAATTATATAAGCGAAGTATAAGTAATATACACGTTGTATACCTCATATACATGTGTTGTATAAGTTATATGAGCGATGTATAAGTTATACATGCATTGTATAAATCATATGTGCGCTGGAATGGAAATAAAATATACTTATATATACACTCCCCTCGTCCACAAACCATGGACGATATTTATTGATTATGAATTGGCGTGAAAAATTTGGTGAATAATGCGAATGGTTGATAGGATTGTTTGTGGTTGATATTGTTGGATTGTGGTTGAAACAAAATTAGAATAGGTTGTGGAAAAGAAAAACATACTCGTCTGCGTACGAACTAGATGTATGAAATCCCCATTGTCAAAAACCGCGAGGTTTTAAGGTAGAGCGAGGAGCCGTACTCGGGACGGTGCCGCTTTTAAATACCCTGCTGTTATGCTGCCGAAATTTTCAAAAATATTCATGTGCTAGAACTATATTCATGTGTTGAAACTATATTCATGTGTTGAAACTATATTCATGTGTTGAATAGAAATTCATGTGTTGAAACCATATTCATGTGTTGAATAGAAATTCATGTGTTGTATAGAAATTCATGTGTTGAATAGATATTCATGTGTTGAATAGAAATTCATGTGTTGAATAAATTCTTAGAAAGATAAAAATAACATTTTATCACATATATAGACTATATAATTTATTCATGTTTTAAATTAATTGTTTTAACAATAAAAATCACATTTTTTATTATATATATATAAACTATAGAAAACATTCATGTGTTGAATAAAGGACTAGAACGATAAAAATCATATTTTTATCATATGTGTGAAGTCGAAAACATTCATGTGTTGAATATATGAATTGAACAATAAAATTTACATTTTTATTGTGAATATGAAGTGTTAAAAACGTTCATGTGTTGAATAAACATTTTTGATGATAAAAATATCATTTTTGTCAGTATACGACTCGCTAAAAATACACAAGTGTTGAAATAAATATTTGTTTGCTATGAATATTATTCTTAACATGTATATGAACTAAATAAAATAGTCATGCGTTGAAATATATTTTTGTTCGCTAAAAATATCATTTTTATACGAAATATGAAGTGTTAAAAATAACCACTTGTTCAAATAAATCTTTGTGGTTTGAAAATATTGTTTTTAACATGTGTAGGAAGTGTTAAAAATAACCATGTATAGAAATAAACCTTTGTTCACTAGAAATATTATTTTTAGCTTAGTTTTGCACACACACATATGTATACACATGTGTTGAACAGGAAAATGGATTAGCTGTTGAGTAAATAATTTATTTGCGTGCCCGACAAATAGGTAAACCTTAATAAGTTGGCTTTGCAATTTTATTATTATATCAACTCCTGTGAATGCCATTGGATGCCGAGTGCTGGTTGTTCTATGTGTAATAATAAACGTCGCCATAGGATAGTAATAATTAATTTTGAACTACACTACATGGCATACTTCATGAAGGTAGGCATACTTCATCATATACCATATAAGCATTTGGAGCTTGTGTGACGAGGTTGAAGATTTACCATACGAGCGAGAGGCTTGTATGGCGATGACTATATATTACAGGTTGAACTGATGACTGATATGGACTATATAAAATGTAACGGTAAATTTCAAGATTAATAAAAACCCCACACGGATCTGGAGATGACAATAAACACGTCTCTCTGGTCATTAAAGCACAAAAACCATTTAAAGGGTGACGAGAATTTATTCTCTGGAGTTATGATCTATGCACACTCCCCTGTGGACACCGGAATATATCACTATAAATATGTGCATGCTTTTTAGGATTTATTGGGTGCTTAATACGACCCAATAAATTTCCAAATCCCTTCCCGTACAAAGGAGGTTATGGCGAAATTTTCTGAAATTTAAAGGTGATAGTGAAATATTTGAAGTGAAAACGATATTGAAATCTTCGAATAAATTATATTTATATATATATAAAAATTAAATAAAACGAATCAAGCCCCTGCAGTTCGCGTTTTGAAATCGTAACTTCAAACGATTATACCGAAAGATCCGACCATCGGATTTTGACGAAACTGGAACTGTTAGGTTCGCTTTTGAGAGATCTTTCCAATTATGTAAACTTTGATCCAACGGTTAGATTTTCATATATGTGTAAAACAAATTTGAAGAAAAACAGCGCTAGTAATTCGGCACGACCTGAAACGTCGTTTAATTAAATATGGCCATTTTTAAATAAATAAAAATTGCGATATATCGTTATAAAATATTATAGACGATATGGAATGGAAATAAACCGATTATACTTGGTTTGCTTGTCGTTGGATGGTTGAATGCGTTTGACATGAAAATTACACTAAGGAACTGAAATCTGAATGTCGAATAATTTAACCATGGAAAGAATTGATTTGAAATCTAAATATACGTGAATTATTTGAAAAGGCCGAGTTAATTCTCATTTCAAATAATTGATCGACGATTAGAAGTCGAAGATATGAAGACAGTTCAAGACCGACGATCTTCACATCGGATGGATGGGCGCTACTGATGCTCATGATTGGAGTAGCTACCTTGAAGGGGCTGAAGTGGTAGCCATCCGGACGTATTTGTTGATTGTACGTATATGCGAGGAATATGGTTCCTCCGGTTTCATTCAGACCTAGAACGAACTTGTAAACGGATGCGTGTCTGACATTGGATTTTGTTCTGTGTTGATTGATCTCTATTAAACATATATCTGTTTGGTGGTGGAGAATTTATTCTCTTGCTTAACGCCCTTCTCTGAGAAGTACGAGCTCAGAGGTTATATATCGATAGAAATCAGTCGCATGGAGTGAATTGCTTGTGTGGCATGCCTAAGTGGCAGATGATCAAGGCTTCTGTTGAAAAGTAAAGTCTTGTGGTTGATGATCAAAGCACGGCCTACGTGGCATAGCTTTGTGTACAACGTTGATTCACGAGCCTCACACCTCGGTATGAGTCAAAAATGGGATAAGGACCACTTGAAGAACACGACGTTTCTTTCTAGCTACGGTGGTGTCAGTGACTTACCAGCCCTGACATTGATATTATTTTCACCTTTGTGGTTGTTGGAATGCGAGGCACCTCGATTATAGGTCTGTAAGGACCCGGAAACGTGTGTTCAGGAATTGCCAATCCTCAAACGTAATAGAGGACCGGCCCAACCGATTCCAAGGGTTACCCATAGTGTGTAGTCCTGAGGCATTTGCTAGAGTGTCTCGAAGCGGAGAGGAGCTTGCCCCTTGCCTCGACTCATGATGGAATCCAATTTCCAATACGAAATTATGGATTTGATTGTATAACTAGTATGGCGACATAGTGGTATAGGGGCACTTATGTCGTCTATGATTGATATTTATGATTGAATTTGCTTTTGAAACATATATGCACTAGTAACAATATCAAATACTTTTGTTTTATACGTATCAAGCATTTCTTGGCCATTATAAGGTAAAACTCTATCCTCCGGCTTGCGTTGCATTGTGTGATGGGACCTGAGTCTTATAATGGCTTCATTTTTATAAAAAGCATTGCGATGATTAAATAATTTACTTTATTTCATGCACTGCAATCACTGGAGTAAACCCGTTCAGCGAAAGTGGCATGGTCCTATGATTTGCCTTATTATTGTTGTTTAATTAGTTAGGTAGATTTCTCATACCAGTCCTGTGACTAACTCGTAGTTTGTTTCACCTTGCAAACTCGGGTGCCCTTATTTTCACACGGGCAGCCTAGTGACAGGTAGCAGGACATATTTTGGCTTTTGCACTACAGCATGGAGTGCATCTTTTGGCTTGTATGGCGAGGCTTGACTTCTCAGTGTTTTGGCTATTGATATTCCGCCATTATTATCTATGTATATGATTCCGCTCATGGCGATGTAGACTGATATTTCTTTTATGTACTCTCTTATGTATACATACCGCTTATGGCGATGTAGACCGATCACTTACTTTCATGCACTAAGTTGTATCCTACACTGTGCTCTCTGATGTTGTGACATATTGTCACTCCACTGTCATATTTATGTAAATTATTATATTTTCTGCTTATGCTATTATCTGTACTCTGCTAATGATAATTAATGTGTTATATTCCAATGATTATCCTTAACACCGTCATATGGGGTTTTGAGATCGTCACAGACCGGTTGGATTTATTATCAGAAAACAACTCCGTATAGGCATAGCATTGCGAATTAGATTATGCTGAAAATAATTGAAGACGGAGTGTAATGCAAGGGCTTGTTCTGTTTGTCCAGACCCAGGACAACTTGTATGGATGAATGTCTGACGGAGTATTCCTAACAGATCACATAAGACAATCTTTTCAAGATATTACGTTTGGTGGCGGAGGAATTCGTTTCTCTTAGCTTTTATATCTGTAATATTTTGGAAAGATCAACTAGTGATTTGACGGGTTTGACGATGTGACATTCAAAGTGAATGGTGGTCGGATGTTCTGAATGATCAACGTAGCCTCAAGCCTCACAACCAGGAAATGACAAAAATCGGGCTGGCAGCATGGCTAGGTGGGTCATGCCCAAGCAGGGTATATTTTTCACCAATCTAGAGAGAATTCATTATTTGTTCTTGTTTTGAATCTGTATCTAACGGATTACAGTTGGATGGCCAACAACCGTGGGTGACAATATATTCGCTACACTCAAGCTAAATGAGTGGGCGATCATGTATGGCCAGGTTGCAAGATGTTCTTGCTGAACCCCAGTGTATCCCCTCTAGAGTACATTGATCGAGAGGTGGTCCCATACCTTGTCATAGTTGGAATCTAGTCTCCAATAAGCGCCCTGTAACGACCTGCATTCTACGCATCGGAGGATTTTAGAATATTTATTTCATTATCATATGAAGTCGTATAGTCGTGTAGCTTTGGGAAACGACTATTGGGGTCATTTCCCATGTTCACGATTTTTGCCGATTTTTAAATGACCGTTTTGCCCTTAGCTAATCTTGTTCCAGCCATAACTTTTGACTAGTAAGGATTTTAGACTTAAAACCACTTCCATTGGATTCAGATGATGGTTTACAATTCCGTAGAGTGGTCATATTAGCCAAACGGACTTACCGTTTGGGAGATATGGCTGAAACAATGTATAGAAGGTGAAAACAGCTTAATCGGGCCTAATTAGGGTGATTAGCAAGAGGGCCCATAACCCATTTCGGGATTAGGGTTATGGGGAGGCTGAGAACAGTTAGAAAACGATTTTTATTTCATTTTTCAGCTGCCTAAAACATTTCTCGCACCCTAGCCATGGCCTCCAACTTCTAATTTCATCCCAAATCGCCCTCTATCAAATTTTAGCCTAATCTACACCAAATCAAGGCAAATCAACATCAAATTGGGAATAGAGCTGCTGTGTTGCATAGAGATTTAACCAAATCAGAGATATTTTCAAATCTAAGTTTTATTTGTGGCTAAGGTGAGTGATTTGCATTATTTTTCACTAATTACAGCTAATTAGGGGTGATTAGTGATAATTAGCGAAATTATAGCTCAGAAAAATCTAGAAAAGTTTGAAAAATTCTAAAATATTATTTTAGGGCTCTGTTAGAAATTTGGGTTAATTTGGATAAGTTTTGCTAATCCTATCATTAGCTATGCTTAAACATGATTAAGGGAAAAATTGGGGTTTTTGGGTATGTTAAATCCATTTTGACATATCAAATTGTTGTTTTGGTGTTTGTGGTCATTTCTATATGTTGCTATGACTATATGATATGCTTTGTGATGGATTAGAACATTTAGAATGGTCGAAAACGCCGTCGTATGGCATAAAACAGTCGTTGGAAAAGTTGCAGAAAAATATGCAGGAACCGGATCGGATCGCCGTACCCGCTCGTGGAGCATTCCACAACCCAACCCGCTCACCAGGAGAACTCCACGAGTCGCCGCTCGAACCAAGAGGACTGACCTGAACCGTCTGGTGTCCACGAACTGATGTATCAACTACGAACTGGAGCACCACGAGGGGACCAAACCGGAGCACCTGACTCGGATGACCTTTCACGACCCGAACCGATGTACTACGAATTGGACTGGACGGAGACCACGAGCCGACCCGGAGGAGGAACCCGACCCGACCAGGAGGGGAGATCACGATCCAAACTCATAAGAAGATCTCAAGTCGACCTGGATGGAGTATCACGACCGAACCAAACCAAGGAGCTTGGACGCAAGACGTGAGCTATGAACCAAATGAAGCCTGATCCGGAGGAGACCAAAACCTGAGATGCAAAGGTAGTCCAAATAGGAAGTAGAACTCAGGATCCAGTTAGGAACTAACGAGTTAACTTCATGAGTTGGGCTTTGTTGCGGGACATGTGAAAAGGGGTTATTGACATCCATAACTTTGACTCACCACCAAGACGGATGTTCGACTACAGATCAGTGCAGTGGGATAGTTATTACTCCATAGGGCAGAGTGATCGTAGCATGGCTATGGGCTAGTGCAGTGGAGTCGTCATGACTTCATGGGGTAGAGTGGACATAGCAACGGATTAGTGGCTGTAAAGGAATAAAAAAGGAATGAATTCAACATTGAAATAGAATTTACATTTTTATGCAAATATAAGAATAAAAAGATTAGTGAACGGTATGGAAAAAGTCAACTTTTTATAAAAAATAAAAAGATTAGTGAACGGTATGGAAAAAGTTAACTTTTTATTAAAAATAAAAAGATTAGTGAACGGTATGGAAAAATTTAACTTTTTATTGAAAAAGAAAAGTTGATGGTGGAAAAAGATAAGATTTTACCGTTGTAATGAAATTACATTTTTTTTAATCTAATTAAAAGAGGATTTTGCATTGTAAATAAAAAAGATAGAAAATTTAACATAGAATGTTAATTACATTTTTAATGTAATTAAAAGAGGAGGTAAAATTCTTTGGCCATGTTGTGTCAAAAGAAGGAATTGCTGTTGACCCAAGTAAAATTGCCGCCATTCGAGATTGGAAGCAGCCCAGTACACCCACTGAAGTAAGAAGCTTCCTAGGATTGGCTGGATATTACAGGAAATTCGTAAAAGATTTTTCCAAGCTGTCTTTGGAGTTTTCTTGGGGTTATCACATTGGCTATGGATCAGTGCAGTGGAGCCATTATGACTCCATGGGGCAGAGTGATCATAGCACAGGATTTGGGCGGTCAAAGCAGTGGATATCGTATGCTTTACGCACTGAGTGAGAGATGTGAGGATGCTTGCTATGCTTGATTGTTTACCATCACTATGACATGCACACCCCCACCCTCATATCCTTACACCATATGCTAGTGTTACCTTAGAGTATTGTACATCCTGTTGTGCTAACTCTTTGGTTGCAGGTCCAGGTTCAGATATTGTTTAGTATACCTGTTATTGTTCCGTTTTGCTGCTTATCGCTCATACCAGACTTTTGTCTGATCCAGAGTTTTATGTCTCTTCTTATTACTCTGGGTGCTCTTATACGGGTAGACTAGAGATAAGTTAACTGGTTATGCACGAGTAGCTGATCCGGAGATGAGCAGGAGGCTCCCACGTATGATATATATATATTCTATGTGTCACTCTTGGTCACTACTTTGGGCATTAGTAGTGTACCTTTCTTATTTTTCTTTGGAGACAATTTTAAAAGTTGTAATTATGATGATGTGGAACATAAGCTGTGTTTTGGATTTTCCGCTGCTATAATGGTTTAGTTTTCAGCTTATGCGTTGTCTTACCTGCTTTATGTCAAAGTTATGTTATTATTATATTTTGTTCCATGCGTTGTGAGATATACTATAGGTTCCTTGCTAGTTCAAATTCCTTTCTTTTCCTTTCTTTGGCGACCGTCTCATGCTAGTCGGGCATCGGCACAACACACTTTCATTGGAAATGTCAGCTGGTGCGGGACGTGCTGTCACACTTGGTATCAGAGCTAGGTTGCGTAGTTAACCTAGGGAAAGACACCAGGGAGAGATATATACGTACATGAGAGTATGTATTTGTGATATTTTGGTTTTCAAAAGCTATATATATACTATTAGTATATTTAAGGATGGAGTCGCATTGCGCTGGCACCACTGAAGAGATGGTTAATCGTTTTCTCCTTACAGATTGAACGATGAGTCAACATACGAGGGGTACTGGCAGAGGAGCTAATAAAGGGAATGCTCCTGATATGAGGACGATGTTCACTGACTTCATGAGAGAGATGCTTAGAAATGTGCAAGGAGCAGTTTCTAATGCTGCTAATGGCAGCGGTGCAGCGGTGCAAGCCCCTAGGGCCGATTTCGCCAAGCTCTGTAAGGACTACACTAGTCTTGGTGGAAAACCGTTCCATGGAACAGAGTCGGCTATGCATGTTCAAGATTGGTTGGATAGCTGCGAGCGTATCTTCGAAGACTTGGGTATCGAGGATGTGATGAAGAGGAGGTTAGCATCCCATCAGCTGCAAGGACGGGAAATGAATTGGTGGAACGCTATTAAGGCAGCTACCCTTGAGGATCAAGTTACTTGGGATCAGTTTAAGGCCCGATTCAGTGATAATTTTATCCCAGCTGCTCAGAAATTAGAATTGTTTATGAAATTTCTGGAGCTTAAGAAGAATGGTAGGGCAGTCTTGGAGTACGTTGCTGAGTTCGATACTTTATCGAAGTATGGATTATCCCTTATCGACACTGCTGAGAAGAAGAACGAGAAGTTCATAATTGGCGTGGATGGGTACTTGGGGGAAAGGCTTATTAACCACATCGATGAGACGTTTGAATCGGTTATGGGAAAAGCTTTGAGATCAGAGAGTCTATACCCTAAGTTGAAGAATGAGGTTGCATCTGCAGAAGAGCCAAAGCCGCAAGCAAGCAGTGGAGGCAAGAATGGTTCTCAGAATAAGAGAAAGCAAAATCAGACCAAGGATGGCCAGAAGAAGAAGAATAAGAAAGATGTTGAGTGCTTTAGCTATGGCAAGAAGGGCCATTTTGCTAAAGAATGTCGAGCAAAGCCTGCAGATAGGAAATGCTTCAACTACGGCTAAGTGGGACATCACAAGGATAAATGTCTGCAACCCCTAAAGAGAAACAGATTGTGAAAGCATATGCTCTTAATGCTATTCCTTCTTCTCGAATGCCCCAACTGTGGCGGAGAAAGGAAAGTATGTCGTCATTCAAGGTATGCTTTCTGTTTATGATGTTACTGTTCGAGTATTGTTTGATACCGAGGCTTCCCATTCCAACATATCTAGTGACCTGGTAGATAGGTTGGGATTGGAACCCGAGATAGTCGATAGACCTTTAGCGGCAACGAATCCGATTGGCGGTTCGACTAGCCTTAGTATGATTTGTCATAATGTGGTCTTATCGAGTCATGGATGTATGTTTATTTGTGATTGCTTTGTTTTGGGCTTTACTGGGTTTGGCATTATTTTGGGAGTTGATTGGCTCCAAAGGTACATGGTGGTGGTAGACTGTGAGGGCTTTTTGGTGACAGTTAGACCGGATGATGGGCGGAGGGTAGTGTTTGGTGGTCTACCTAGTGATGGGGTAATGTCTAGTTTTCTAAATTCCCTCGACATCCCGCATGATGAGTTGTCAGATGTGCCTGTGGCTGGCCAGTATCCGGACATCTTCGAGGAAGTGACCGGACTTCCACCACACCGAGAGATTGAGTTTCGTATTGATTTAGTGAAAGATGCCAGACCTATTGTGATGCTACTTTCTTGTATGGCACCAAAGGAGCAGAGAGAGCTTAGGGTGCAAATGAGCGATCATTTGAATAAGGGATTTATCAGAAGAAGTGTTTCTAAGTGGGGAGCACTAGTTGTGTTTGCTACAAGGCAGATGGTTCCCTTCGATTTTGTGAGGATTACCGCGAGTTGAATAAGGTGACGAGGAAGAATAAGTATCATCTACCGCAGATAGATGATTTGTTTGATCAGTTGAGTGGCGCGATTGTGTTCCCCCGGTTGGATCTCGTGACAGGTTTTCATCAGCTTAGGGTGGAAACTGAGAGTATAGCTAAAACGACCTTTCGGACGCCATTTAGGTTCTATGAGTGGTTGGTCATGCCATTCTGGTTGACTAATGCACAAGGAACATTTGAGTATTCCAAGATCAATTGAATAAGTTCGTTCTTGTGTTCGTAGATGATATCTTGGTTTATTCAAGGACAAAGGAAGAACACAAGGAACATTTGAGGATAGTGATGGAGGTGTTGAGAAAACACCAATTGAAAGCAAAGTTTTCTATGTGTCATTTCTGGAGGAGGGAAGTGAGATTCTTGAGCCATGTTGTTTCAGAGAATGATATTACCGTGGATCCTATGAAGGTAGCTACGGTACAAGATTGGTCTACGCCCAAGAATGCAACAGATGTAAGAAGTTTCTTGGGATTATCTGGATATTATCGTAAGTTTATCCAAGACTTCTACAAGATAGCAACGCCGTTGACTCAGTTGACCAAGAAGAATCATGCTTTCGTCTGGGACGAAAGGTGCGAGAATGCATTCAAGAGTCTAAAGGAAAAGTTGACATGTGCACCAGTGTTGGTCATTCCTAAGGGGAATGAAGAGATGACAGTATATACAGATGCATGTGGTACCGGGCTAGGTGCTATATCGATGCAAGGAGGCAGGGTTGTAGCTTATGCTAATAGGTAACTGAAACCGCATGAGAAAAGATATCCTACCCACGATTTGAAATTGGCAGCGGTCGTATTCGCATTGAAGATGTGGATACATTATCTCTTTGGAGAATGATTCTAGTTGTTGACCGATCAATCGTTAAAGTATCTCTTCTCTCAGAAGGATTTAAATCTCCGACAGCAAAGATGGTTAGAATTCTTGGCTTCCTATGATTTCGATATCACATATACACCAAGAAAAGGCAATGCGGTAGCTGATGCATTGAGTAGAAGACATGCCAGTTTAGGGGCTATGTTTCTTGAATGGAAGCAACCGGAGTACATTGCTGGGTATGATTTCAGACCAAAGTGTGAATTGGATCCAGAAATGTTAGTAAGTTTAACGATCAGACCCACTTTGATTGAGCGGATTGGTTCTAGTCAGGGGGACAATCCAAACCTATTGGAAATCATCTCCAAGTTAGAGATGGGAATCGACAAAGAGATGAACAAATATGGGCTTGATCGAGATGGATGGCTTAGAAAGAATGGGAGACTAGTTGTGCCCAATGTAAATGGATTGAGAGATGAAGTACTTAAAGAATGTCATCACTCAAAACTGACTATACACCCCGATGGTAATAAAATGTATCGAGACATGAAGCAGACCTGCTACAAGGAAGGAATGAAAAGGGATGTTGGGAAGTTTATATCCAAATGCATGGACTGCCAGTTAGTTAAAGCTGAGCAAAAGAAACCTAGTGGTTTGTTGCAACCATTAGAAATCCTAGAATGGAAATAGGAACAAGTCTCAATGGATTTCGTTGATGGGTTCCCAAGGACTAGATTGGGCCATGATCGCATTTGGGTGATTATGGATCGATTGACCAAGAGTGCAAGGTTTATACCTGTCAAGTCGAATAGAACAACGGCTAAGTTAGCGGAACTATATATGAAATGGGTAGTGAGGTTTCATGGAGTACCCAAAGGCATTGTAAGTGACCGAGATCCGTTGTTCACTAGTGGATTTTGGAAGAGCTTACAAGAGGCATTAGGATCAGAACTACACCTCAGTACCACGTACCATCCTCAAACCGACGGTCAGACAGAGAGGGTGAATCGAGTATTATAAGATCTCCTGAGAGCTTGCATGTTAGATTTTGGCTGATCATGGGATGACCGTTTGCATCTAGTGGAGTTCACATATAATAATAGTTACCAATCCAGTATTGGTATGGCTCCATGTGAAGCTTTGTACGGAAGACCGTGCAACTCACCATCATGTTGGTTAGAAACCGGTGAGAAATTTGTGCTTAGGCCAGATGTGATAAGGGAAAAGTCAGACAAGATTAAGGTTATCCAACAGCGATTGAAGGCTGCCCAAGATAGGAAGAAGAGTTATGCTAATAAGAGGAGAAGAGATTTAAGATTCTCCATTGGCGACTTGGTGTTTGTCCAGATTTCTCCGTTAAAGAGCATGATACGATTTGATAGGAGAGGCAAGTTAACACCAAGATTTGTTGGTCCATTCCCAGTTCTCGAAAAAGTTGGAATTTAGCATATAAAGTTGAGTTACCGGACAAGACGGCGGGAGTTCATAACGTATTGCATGTTTCCCAGTTAAGGAAATTCATGCACGACCCCGATGTGGCTATTTTACCTGATCAGTTGGATGATATCGAAGTAGAACCTGAGGCGGTTGGGAATAGCAAGCCGATTCGTGTTGTCGAGCACGATACGAAGAAACTTCGAAGGAAAGCGATGAATCTAGTCAAGGTTCAGTGGGGCGAGGATGAGAATGACTGTACTTGGGAGACAGAGGAGAGCATTAACAAGAAGTATCAAGAACTCTTTGCCAAGTAAGATTTTAAATTTCGATTTAGTCTTTCCGCATACTAGGATAGGTTTGTTTTGTTCGTTTTGTGTGTCTAATTATTTGTGAATGACTGATAGGCATATGGAACACATTTTTATGTTTTTGGTTAAGGAATTTCGAGGGCGAAATTTCTTAAGGGGGGAGAGCGTAACTGTTGACGTCAAAAGTTGGTCACTAGTGACGATCAACCCCCAATCGCGTGATCAACACACGAATAAAGATTAAAAATGCAATAAAAAGTAAAAGAACGGGGAGCACACACAAAATTTTTATAGTGGTTCGACAAAGACAATGCCTACGTCTACTTTATATATTATTTCTCTTTTTTGATTACAATACAATTTTTTTTCTGTTTGAAGAAGAGAAAGAAAATGACTGTCTTCCCTTCTTCTTTCTTTTAGAGAGATTGAAGTTATGGAGAAGCGTAGAGATGAAAAGCTTAGAGAAAGCCGTCTGGCCAAAAGTCCCCAAAAGTCCTCTTTTCTTCTTTTTTTAGTCCCCTTTCCTTTTTAAGCTTAGGGGTATTTATAGGTGGAGAATGCAGTTTGGGTTGTTGCGGTATGGTCCGGCCATTTTGGGAAAGCTTGGACACGTGGAATCCATCTATTGGCTTGAATTACGGCTGAAGGACTGATTTCACTGTTCATAAATAGTATCCTCGGAAGTTGTGGCTGACATGGCATCCACGAAGAGGTTTATTAAAAGTAGAGCTTTGTCTATATATGGCTTGACCGCCTTTATTGCCTTGAAAGTCGGGATATTATTTGGACTAGCTCTGCAGAAATCTTCCACTCTGGCCTGAGATAATCGGTCGATGAGTTCTTTCTGGAGGAGGAAAACTCGGTCGTCCTGATGAGCGATTCTTCCGGTAATGCACAGTCAATCTGACTGAATTGGTCTTGGGTCGATGTGTCATTGCTTTAGGTTGCGCCCCTGCTGGGCCTCCTGAAGCGTGACTAGTATCTGATTGTGCGCTTGGGCTTTGGCCCTATCCGTTGAGACTCTTACCAAAAAATAGGGTTAACACTTTGCCCCTCAGAATGCATCTTCATCGGTAGAGGAGGTGTGTTCTGTAATCTGAACCGAAGCACAAACGCTCGAGCTGCTATGGTCGCGCCGGACCATATTAAGACCAGAAAACCGATGGTTCGATGTTGTAGCAAGGCCGGAAAACCGATAACCATGCCAGGTCGTATTAAGGCCAGAAAACAGACAACTATCGGGAACCGTATTAAGGTCGAGATGATGATCGCCATTTGTACAAGAGCTGATTCCTGCAAATGCAAAACAAACCATCCTCGTTTTAGGGGAGTGTGATGGATCAAGCATTTTATTCCACTTGGCTTTAGAGGTTGGCGAGCATCAACCATACTCGGCTTTGTGGCGAGCATAAACATGATCTTCTTAGGGGCGAGCATAAACCATGCTCGTCTTAGGGGCGAGCATAAACCATGCTCGGCTTAGGGGCGAGCATAAACCATGCTCGGCTTAGAGAGGGCTAGCATAAACCATACTCGGCTTAGGGGCGAGCATAAACCATGCTCGGCTTAGGGAAAGTGTTTCTTATGCTCGACTCGTGTTGTTAGTTAGTTTAACGAGCTATGCATGCTCGTGGTGTAAAGAAGAGAGAGTTGTCCATACTCGTATTTAGAAAATATGACCTCACTCACTTGAAGGAGAAGGTGTTTGAAACGGTGGTGGGCTTTCGCGCTGACCACACAAAATAGGGGGTCGAGCATTATCCATGCTTGGCTTAAAGATTTCACAACATGATCTACTTTTACAAAAAGTAAAATTCATAACTGCTAAGCAATTATTACAAAGAAAATAAATTCTATGGAGACAGCGATTGATTATAGAGCATTCTCAAGAGCTAAAATCAAGGCGTCCTTGTTATTGAAAGAAATACATCAAAAGAAAAGATAAAAAAATCTAATTAATGATAATGCCGCGAGTGCTAGTCTCAGGGTCCTTTCCATTTCTAGGAGCTCGCGAACCATCCTGAGGAGCTTGAGCAGAGGGTCACGGCGGCACGGCCGGGGCGCGATTGACATACTCAACGAGTTCCCCTTTTCTGACTCGTCCTTCGATGAGATCGCGCAGATGTCGGCAATCATTTGTATTATGTCCAGCTACATTGTGGAATATACAATGCTTGCCAGAATCGAGTTCCATCTGGGTCGGTTCTCGTCGAGGTGGTCTTGGAGTAGGCAAGGACTCGCGTATATCGAGGTAGATATCGAGCAAAGAAGAATTGAGCTCGGTGTATCGACCATATTTGTTTTCATTTCGAGGTCGCACATTGCGTTCATCCTTTTCTGGGGCCTTTACGCCTTCTTTATTCTGGCCGTTGCCGTTGAGTGGATCTTGTTGTTTGGCCACTAAAACTTCAAGGCTCTCCATTTCAAGGCTGGCATCCTCTCATCGAAGGAATCTCTCGGCCTCGGAGTAAAAATCATCTATATCTTTGGGGGGATCTCTAGTTAAGGAGTTTTAGAATTCTGATCTCTTCTGAACTCCCACGATGGCTGCCATCAGCACCATTGATGGCTCGGACCGATCGAAAGATGCTACAGCTGCGTTGAATCTTTCGAGAAAGGATATTAGCATCTCTCTGGATCGCTGCTTGATTGTAGATAAAAACATGACACTTTTCGATCGAGAGATATGCACCCGAAACTGTTCGATGAAGCGGGTGACCAGAGTATTCCAGCTACTGATCGACTCCTTTGTTAGCTACCGAAACCACATACCGGCTATATCTGTGAGAAAGAGAGGAAAGCACTTAGACATGAAGCTGGTCGATGCACCAAGTACTTCCATATGTCGCATGTATCGCATGAGGTGAATGGTCGGGTCAGTGCGACCATTGTACGGCTCGATGGCTGGGAACCTGAAGTCTGGAGGATTCCGAGAATTTCTGATTTCTCTAGTGAAGGGGCTGCGACTGATATTGTCTATGTCTTGCTGCGAGAGTTGCCCCCGAGTGAAGCGTCGGACGATGCTTGCAAGCTGGCTCCCATCTCCGAGGAGTCGTTGCCATAAACTTAGTTCTACCTCCTGAGAAGGTTCTGAGCAAGGATCTGGCAAAAGCATACTCGGAAGGGTGGCCGTTGGCTGGGCTCGACCTCCGAGAATTGAGTGAGGTGTGAGGGAAGGTGAGATCTGGTGGGTGGTTCTGGGCAGAATGGCCCCTCTGGAACCTGATGAGTTGTTGGTTGAGCCATGCCCGTCGCAAAGGGTCTAGGCTGATCCAGCATAACATGTGATATTTGGAGGCCAGGGTTTCCCCCGCTTGAAGCGAGGTTAGGAGGGTCTACGGTAGCGTTTTCTTCTACTACGGTGAGGGCCGGCATGGTAGGTTGGCTTCCCTCATTCGAAGGGAAGGTTACTCTAACTCTTCGTTGAAAAGGAAGAGTTGTTAGACTGGCCTGTGGCAAGATCCCGGGTTGTAATGGGAATGGCGTTGATTCTGAGGGACCCGGTGGTAGCTCGACCGATTCGACAGGTCGAGATGTTCCAAAAAGCGGAGGCATATTTGTCAAACGACCTAGATCTATCCGCCTCCTAATGTTCTATGGCCATAACCGCGTTGGTCGTTACAAGCGATACTCCTGGCTGGGCTTGATTGGTTGGTGGGACCAAACCAGGATGAAATAAAGGTGTAGCCCGATCGGTGGCCTAATTTCGAGTGAACTGAGGGTCAGCTGTTCTCCCATTCTCCGCCTGTGGAGGAATTGATGTTGAAGCATTCAACCCTGTTTCCAATCGACCGAGAAGGTGATCCATCAACTGCTGCTGTCGTTCGAGGACTTTACCCTGAGATGTCATATGGTCTCTGAGTTCGACCATGATTTTATCCATGTCGTCCCGGGTAAGGAATCAAGACGTGTTGTCATGAGAGGAAACTTTGTGGCTTAATTCAGCAGCATCGGTATCGGCTGCATCGGCGTTTGCGGGACGATAGGATGTTGCATCTTTCTTTCGTTTGTTTGCATGACCTGAGATGAGCAGGAGTTCGATGGTGATGTCGGTGTGCTTCCCCTTCCTGGCGCGCCAAAGTGTTGACATCAAAAGTTAGTCACTAGTGATGATCAACCCCCAATCGCGTGATCAACACACGAATAAAGATTAAAAATGCAATAAAAAGTAAAAGAACGGGGAGCACACACAGAATTTTTATAGTGGTTTGGCAAAGACGATGCCTACGTCCACTTTATATATTATTTCTCTTTTTTGATTACAAGTACAATATTTTTTCTGTTTTAAGAAGAGAAAGAAAATGACTGTCTTCCCTTCTTCTTTCTTTTAGAGAGATTGAAGTCATGGAGAAGCATAGAGATGAAAAGCTTGGAGAAAGCCGTCTGGCCAAAAGTCCCCAAAAGTCCTCTTTTCATTTTCTTTTTAGTCCCCTTTCCTCTTTAAGCTTAGGGGTATTTATAGGTGGAGAATGCAGCTTGGGTTGTTGCGGTATGGTCCGGCCATTTTGGGAAAGCCTGGACACGTGGAATCCATTTATTGGCTTGAATTGCGACTGAAGGACTGATTCCACTGTTCATAAATAGTATCCTCAGAAGTTGTGGCTGACGTGGCATCTACGGAGAGGTTTATTAAAAGTAGAGCTTTGTCCATATATGGTTTGACCGCCTTTATTGCCTTGAAAGTCGGGATATTATTTGGACTAGCTCTGCAGAAATCTTCCACGCTGGCCCGAGATAATCGGTCGACGAGTTCTTTCTAGAGGAGGAAAACTCGGTCGTCCTGGTGAGCAATTATTTTGGTAATGCACAGTCAATCTGACTGAATTGGACTTGGGCCGATGTGCCATTGCTTTAGATTGCGCCCCTGCTAAGCCTCTTGAAGCGCGACTTGTATCTGATTGTGCGTTTGGGCTTTGGCCCTGTTCGTTGTGACTCTTGCCAAAAAAGAGGGTTAACAGTAACGACCCGCATTCTACGCATTGGAAGATCGTAGAATGTTTATTTCATTATCATATGAAGTCATATAGTTGTGTAACTTTGGGGAACGACTATTGGGGTCATTTCCCATGTTCACGATTTTTGCCGATTTTTAAATGACCGTTTTGCCCCCAACTGATCTGGTTTCAGCCATAACTTTTGATTGGTAAGGAGTTTTGACCTGAAACCACCTCCATTGGATTCGATGATGGTTTACAATCCCATAAAGTGGTCACTTTGGCCAAACGGACTAACTGTTTGGGAGATATGGCTGAAACAAGGTTTAGAAGGTGAAAACAGCTTAACCGGGCCTAATTAGGGTGATTAGCAAGAGGGCCCATAACCCATTTCGGGATTAGGGTTATGGGGAGGCTGAAACAGTTAGGAAATGATTTTATTTCATTTTTCAGCTACCTAAAACATTTCTCTAACCCTAGCCATGGTCTCCACCTTCTAATTTCATCCCGAATCGCCCTCGAATCAAGTTTTAGCCTAATATACACCAAATCAAGGCAAATCAACATCAAATTGGGAATAGATCTGGTGTGTTGCAAAGATATTCAACCCAAATCAGAGATATTTTCAGATCTAAATTTTATTTTTGGCTAAGGTGAGTGATTTGCATTATTTTTCACTAATTACGGCTAACTAGGGGTGATTAGTGATAATTAGCGAAGTAATGGCTCAGAAAAATCAGGAAAAATTTGTAAAATTCTAAAATATTATTTTAGGGCTCTATTAGAAATTTGGTTAATTTGGATAAGTTTTGCTAAACCTATCATTAGTTGTACTTAAACATGATTAAGGGAAAAATAGGGGTTTTTGGGTATGTTTGATCCATTTTGACATATCAAATTGTTGTTTTGGTGTTTGTGGTCAATTCTATATGTTACTTTGACTGTATGGTATGCTTTGTGATTGATTAGAACAGTTAGAATGGTCGAAAACGCCGTCGTATGGCATAAAACAATCGCTGGAAAAGTTGCAGAAAACTATGCAGGACCGGATCGGATCGCCCTACCCGCTCGTGGAGCATTCCACGACTGACCCGCTCACCAGGAGAACTCAACGAGTCGCCGCTCGAACAAAGAAGACTGACCCGAACTCTCTGGTGTCCATGAACCAATGTATCAACTACGAACTGGAGCACCACGAAGGGACCAAAACGGAGCACCCGACCTAGATGACCTTTCACGACCCGATCCGATGTACTACGAACTGGACTGGACGGAAACCACGAGCCGACCCGACCCGGAGGGGAGATCACGATCCGAACTCACAAGAAGATCACAAATCGACCTGGATGGAGTATCACGACCGAACCGAACCAAGGTGCTTGGATGCAAGACGTGAGCTACAAACCAAATGAAGACCGATCCGGAGGAGAGCAAAACCCGAGATGCAAAGGTAGTACAAATAGGAAGTAGAACTAAGGATCCAGTTAGGAACCAACGAGTTAACTTCATGAGTTGGGCTTTGCTGCGGGACGTGTGCAAAGGGATTATCGACGTCCATAGCTTTGACTCACCACCAAGACGGATGTTCGGCTACGGATCAATGCAGTAGGGTAGTCATTACTCCATGAGGCAGAGTGATCGTAGCATGGATATGGGCCAGTGCAGTGGAGTCGTCATGACTTCATGCGGCAGAGTGGACATAGCAAAGGATTAGTTGCTATGGATCAATGCAATGGAGCCACCATGACTCCTTGAGGCATAGTGATCATAGCAAAGGATTTGGGTGGTCAAAGCTGTGGATATCGTATGCTTTACGCACTGAGTGAGAGATGTGAGGATGGTTGCTATGCTTGATTGTTTGCCATCACTATGACATGCACACCCCCACCCCCGTATCCTTACACCATATGCTAGTGTTACGTTAGAGTATTGTACATTCTTTTGTGCTAACTCTTTGGTTGCAGGTTTAGGTTTAGGTATGGTTTACTATACCTGTCATTGTTCTATTTTGCTGCTTATCGCTCATACCAGACTTTTGTCTGACCCAGAGTTTTATATCTCTTCTTATTACTCTGGGTGCTCTTAAATGGGCAGACTAGAGACAGGTTAACTGGTTATGCACGAGTAGCTGATCCGGAGACGAGCAAGAGGCTCCCACGTATGATATATATATATATATATTCTCCCTGTGTCGCTGCTGGTCACTACTTTGGGAATTAGTAGTGTACCTTTCTTATTTTTCTTTGGAGACAATTTTAAAGTTGTAATAATGATGATGTGGAAAATAAGCTGTATTTTGGATTTTCCGCTGCTATGATGGTTTAGTTTTCAGCTTGTGCACTGTCTTACCTGCTTTATGTCAAAGTTATGTTATTATTATATTTTGTTCCATTCGTTGTGAGATATACTATAGGTTCCTTTCTAGTTCAAATTCCTTTCTTTTCCTTTCTTTGGCGACCGTCCCGTGCTAGTCGGGCATCGGCGCAACGCACTTTCATTGGAAATGTCGGCTAGTGCGGGGCGGGCCGTCACACGCCCTGTGGTTTTTGATTTTGTATTATGTATGTGGAGTGTGAGATGCAAGCGTTCTGCTATTTGATTATTTATTTGATTAGACATTATTATAATATCACTGTATTTTGATATCAAAATGGTTTGGTTATAGTAAGGTAAAAACCGTCCATGTTTATGTGTGGGACAGTCTTACTATTACCCTTTCTTTTGAAAGATTTACAAAGTTAAACAATATGGTTGGGGTTTACTCATACCAGTCCCATGACTGACCCGGAGTTTATTTTGTTTGTTTTTCCTAAACTCTTGGGTGCTCAAATTTGTACAGGCAGTTAAGTGTTTCAGGCTTTTACAGATACACTTGGAGGAGCTTGAAAGGAGGCTTCACCATTAGTTATTTAGAGTTATTTCCGCTATATCAAATGTTGTGTTGTACTCTGATAATGGTATGTATATAGGATACAAAATTTTGTATTTCAAAATTTATGCTATATAATATATTTTATTCGTTCTGCTGTGAGATTCTGTTTTGTTATTTCTGCTCTTCTTCTATCTGTTCTTTTTCTTTAACCCTAATGACTCGTATTTTTGTGCTACTTGGGTTTGACGTGTGTTATTTTAGTCACCTCAGATAGTACAGATTTGCAGGCCATTACAGTTGGTATCAGGGCTTAGGTTGAGCAAACACCTAGGCTTTGGTGGAGGTTTACTCATTAGAGTTAGGGTCAGTAGTACTCTAGAATGAGTTGAGTGTATATGCGAGAGAGCGTATTTGTAAGTTGATATTAAAACTATTTTATATTGTCTTGATTGGTTTGGGAAGTGGTTTATGAACACTGGTCGATACAGGAAGTACAACTGTATCGATAGGTGTTTCTAAACACTTGAGCAGAGTAATTCGACACAGTATGTTTTAAAAGCTGGGTAAATGAAATAATTTTACCCAAAATTATACTTTGATATAAAAGTTAATAATTTTCTAAAATTATTTATATATGGTTGATTTGGTTTCTATAATTATATTATAAAATGGAAGTCATTATATATAACCTAATAGAACTTGTATATATATAAATGAGATGAATCAAGAATCGGATTGAAACCGCAATTTGGAATTTAAATCCCGGATATTTGAAAAATATTTTCTAAAATAATATTGCTATGTTTTGGAAGGATTTTGAATAAAATCATTTTGAATGAATTTTGAAAATTATAAAGCATTGAACTCACTTCGGTTACTGAAAATAATTCCAATGATGATTCAGACATCATCTGTGTTCATTTTCGAATTTCTAAGTGACGGATTGCTACCTTCGAAAAATTTGTGATGAAAATTGGTTGGAAGAAAACAAGTTGTTTTTGAAAGTTCAAATATTTTTATATGATTACAAAAATGATCTAAAATAAAAACCCGGAAATTTGAATTCTGGAATTTAACTTATGCAGTGTTAAATAAATCAAAATGATGGAAACCAGTTAAATGAACTAAGCTTGAATATTCCTATGAAAACTTAAAATTGAATGGGACTCGAGTTATAAAATTTGAAATACTGAGTTATAACAAAGTGGGTTTTCGAAAATTTAACGGGCCTGCAACATTTCTTCTGCCTTTGTAATTTCGGGGACGAAATTCTTTAAAGGCGGAAGGAATGTAACGTTCCGGATTTTTAGCTGTTTTATAATGAATGCTAAATTAGTTTTAATATTTAATTTGAATTATAAATGAATTTTATATGAATTTTTTTAATTTTTTAATTTAATAATCGATATACGATTTAATATTGAATATATTGAATAGTTGTATACGAAAATGAAAACAATTGAATTCACAATTTAAAACTGAATCGAGATGATTCAGTCGATCAATATAAATTCTATATTGAATTGGAACAACAATAACTATTTATTTCGATAAATTTAATTGTTTATATTTTGAATCCAATTTAATTTAATAACGTAGATTTAAATTGTAATCTTCCACATACGATTGAATTGGACCATGGAGCCTGTTTCACTATGTTCAGAATAATGTTTAACCGTAGAAATGTCAGTCACTACGCCCTGATTGGCATTCGTTAACAGAGATATTTTGATAAGTATAAAAATTAAATCGATTAAATTAAAAATCTTATCAAAATCTTTAAACTTCTCCTATCAGCCGACATGTTCTACTACCCAAAACCGACAACCTTTTTCATTTCACATTCCTTTTCTTCTCGAGCTGAAACTTTTGCTTCCCACCATCGATATCAAGGAAAACAGCAGTTTAATGGAGTGTGTGTATTGTCCCCATTCACCATTATAAAATCACATCCAACACTCCCTTCTCCCTTCATAAAAATCTGTGCCTCTCCCTTCCTATACCAATTCAAGGCTTTGATTTCATTTTCTTCCTTCTAGTTTAAAATCGAAAATTGATTCACTTCACCGAAAAAAGAAGAAGAAGAGGAAATCGCGGTCCTTATCTAATCGCTAGGCCGAGTCAACTACAGAAGTGGTATCACGGTAGAATCCCTTGAGTCTCTGAAGCTCGAACGTGTTCTAGAGCAATTGCGTGGTTAGGAAGGGAGTTAGGGGTGATAGGAGTAATCAAAGTTACGATCTGTGTTGATTTGGGGGCCAATGCGATGTGGTTGAATCAATACTAGAATGGTGCGAATTGAAGAGGGGGTTGCTGCTGAGTTATTGAAGGGTGGGAAGGTTAGAACAGGTACCACGATTTCAAAGAGAGGCCTAAGGTCATATTGTTTGCAATTGGAGGAGTTCGACTACCTGATGATCAAACTATGTGGAGACCAGAGGGGCTCGATAGTTGGAAAATTAAGGAGTACATGTGTTATGTGTTGCGATTTCTGAAGGAGTTGGATTTTTTTTGTGAGAAACTTATTCGATAGTAAGGTCCGTTAGAAGGGGAGATGATAGTAGTGAGTATTGAGGTGTCATATCTTCTGGGAAACAGGGAGTTCAAGGATTATCAATGTTGGTTAAGCTGCAATAAGGTTTAGATTTTTACCAAAAAGGGAGACTACGTTTGATTTTGGGAAATAGATGAAGCTGACATCGACTTTGCGATTGAACTGGAGAAGTTCATTACCTGTAGCTTATGTGAGTAACTAATCGGATGAAGGATGGATGACTACGTTGATTTGGGGATTCTGCATGGATTTTGGAAATTTTGGTGGCGCTGCTGTGTGAAGGAGGAGGTTTTGTCGCAGGAGGATGGACTGTCTACAATGGAGTTTGAGTATATTGGTTATAAACTAGAGTTAAAATAAGGGAGTTCAGATATGTTCGAATGGGAAAATGGTGGAGTTCGGTATATGGCCTGATGTTGATGATAGTTTGGAGAGGGGGTGCAGACATAAGGACTGTCACTTGGTGGCTGTGTGATCGACAGTGGAATGTTTGCGAGGTTTGAATGTTTTGTTATTGAACTAGAGTAGGTGCTCGCGAAAGGGATGTAGTTTGTATGGAAGGTGTTCGACGAATCGTGGAAGTGGGATTGCAATTTTGGAGCTGTTCGGAAATAGACCTTGTTAATCGACGAGTTGTTTTGTAGTGATGACCCCAACCTTCCGTAGACCGAAAGTAAGGATAATCATTTTGGAATACAACATATTTACAACAAAAACAGATCTCAGGTAATTATCATAACACATAAACCATTGCAGCGGAAATAAATGTCATCAGCATCATAATATCCAATACATCAGAGTACGCAGTACAGGATACAACTTAGCCAAATAAAGAGTCTCAACAAAAGGAAAATAAGTTTCAATGGAAAAGAAACAAGTCTCAAACTCCATTACATACATCAAAGCTACAGAAGATAAAATGTCTCAAAGCAGAAGTAAAAACTAGAGAAAAGGCCTTCTTCTTCCTTCCAAGCAAGCTCCAATCAGAATGTATCACCTGAACCTGTCAATTGGTTGCCCGTGTGGAAAGAGGGCACCCGAGTTTGCAAAAGTGAAACAAACTACGAGTCAGTCATGGGACTGGTATGAGAATTCCTAACTAATTTGTCTAACAACGTGGCAAATCACAGGACCACGCCGCTAACGCGGAACGGGTTTACTCCATTGGATTGCCAATGCATAATTTTATAAAGTTTATATAAAACAGCGAAATGACTTTTGAAAAAATGAAATCATCATAAGACTCAAGTCCTATCACACAATGCAACGCACACAGGAGGATAGATTTTTCCCTTATGATGATCAAACATGCTTAATACGTGAAAAGTAATATTTTAATATTATTATTAGTGTCTAAGCAATATTAAAATACTTCAATATAAATATATCAATCCTAGACGGCATAGTACCCCATCCTACTATGTCGCCGTATATAAGTTTACAATCAAAACCGAAATGTCGTCGTATTGGGAATTGGTTTTCTGTCATGAAATCGAGGCTAGGGATCGTCCTCTTCTGATTTGAGGCATTCTAGCAAATGCCTCAGGATCCCCCGCAGTGAACCCTTGGATGCGGTAGAGCCGGTCCCCACGTAACGATAGTGGATTAGTTATGCCTGAACACACGTTTCCCGGTCCCTTTGGACCTATAGTATGACCACTTCCGGCCTATAAAAACCCGAGGTACCTCAATCCATAATCCACATAAGTAAAATGCCAGGCCGTGTTAAAGCCCAAACATCACTTCTAGCTAGAAAGAAACGTATGCACTCCGTACGGTCCATATCCCCTTTTTGACTCATACCGGGGTGTGAGGCTCGCGAAGTCATGCTAAACACAAAGCTATGCCTAAACATGCTATGCTTTGATCATCAGCCACAAGGCCTGCTTTTCAACAAAGCCTTGATCATTGCATCTTGGCGTGCCACATTGACAATTCACGTCATGCGATCGATAACTATTACTATATACCAGGGTGTTAAGCAGAGAATAGATTCTCCACCACCAAACAGACATATATTAATACGAATCGATTTAATTACATAGGATGAACTCCAATGTCAGACACGCATCCATTTACAAGTCCGCTCTGGGTCTGAACGGAACCGGAGACACCAAAGAGGCGCTCGCTTATCCGCACGACCAACACATACATCCGGACAACTACTGCTTCAACCCCGTCCTGGGAGCAAGTCAGTGCAAGGCATCAGTAGTCGTCGTTCATTCGATGTGAAGATTGTCGGTCTTCAATCATCGTCTTCTTATATCTTTGATTTAATCGCCGTGCAATTATTTGAAATGAGTTAAACTCGGTCTTTTCAAATAATTGTCACATAATTATCATTTAAAACATTTCATATATATTTATGACTATTTATCGCTATTTTTATTTATTTCAAAATAGCTCAAGCTAAGTAAACGACGCTTCGGGTCAATGGGCGGCCCTGGTGCTGTTTTTACCAAAATTTGATTTACACATATCTTAAAATCTAACCGTCGGATTTTGATGAAATTTATATCGCTGGAAAGCTCTTCCCAAAGCGGTCCTAACGGTTCCAGTTTTGGGAAAATCCAACGGTCGGATCTTTCGGAATAATCATTTGAAGTCATGATTGTCGATACGCGAACTGCCGCTCTCGTTTCGTTAAATTTTATATTTATATTTATATATATAAACCAATTGGCGATTCCCATTATTAAAATCCATTCTTTTTATTCTATAAAAACAATATTTTGTTTCGCCAATTCTAATGCGACAAAAATGACGGTTTCAACAATGTATATTTTTATATTCAATAAAAATAATATTTTTGTTCGCCAATTCTAATGCGACAAAAATGACGGTTTCAACAATGTATATTTTTATATTCAATAAAAATAATATTTTTGTTCGCCAATTCTAATGCGACAAAAATGATGGTTTCAACAATGTATATTTTTATATTCAATAAAAATAATATTTTTGTTCGCCAATTCTAATGCGACAAAAATGACGGTTTCAACAATGTATATTTTTATATTCAAAAAATAATATTTTTGTTCGCCAATTCTAATGCGACAAAAATGACGGTTAAAAATGTACTCTTTCTTTAATTACATAAAAATGTTCTTTTTCCCCAATTCATTTTTACAACATAAAAATATACTTTTTATCCTATTAACTTTTATAACATAAAAATGTACATTTTATCCTATTAATTTTTATAACATAAAAATGTACTTTTTATCCTATTCATTTTTATAACATAAAAATGTACTTTTTATCCTATTCATTTTTAATACATAAAAATATACTTTTTATCCTATTCATTTTTAATACATAAAAATATACTTTTTATGTTATTCATTTTTAATACATAAAAATATACTTTTTATGTTTCTATAAATTGTAAATATTTTATCTCTTTTTCTTTTACATCGAAAAATGTAAATTCTTTACCTTTACATTGAAAAATGTAAACCTTTCATTTTTACATAGAAAAATGTAAATCTTTCATCTTCACATAGAAAAATGTAAATCTTATATTTTTACATAGAAAAAATGTAAATCTTATATTTTTACATAAAAAATGTAAATCTTATATTTTTACATAGAAAAATGTAAATCTCTATTTATCTTTATTACATTAGAAAAATGTAAATTCTCTAATTCTTTTTCTTCACACTAGAAAACGCAAGTTTTCTATTTCTTTCCTTAATGCACATTTTTTTATAGGGGATATTTTCCTATCTAACTCACATGTCAATTTGGTGTCAAAATATGATAACAAAAAATAATGGTTTTTGTCTAACCATTTCTGTTTACCCAATGTTGTAATTTCAATGTCCACACATACAACACAATGTATGATTTGGTCTATAAATTTGATGAATCACAATAAAAGGTCCCATCTTTATTTTATTTGTAAATCAAATAAAATATCTAATCTTTATTAATAAATCAAATAAAATATCTAATCTTTATTTTATATTGTAAATCAAAATAAAATATCTAATCTTAATTTATCTTTTAATTAAAATTTAAAAGATTTAAACATTCTTTTTTTTATAATCATAAAACAAAATAAAGATTCAATCTTTTGTTCTTATTTTGCAAATCAAAATAAAGATTCAACTTTTGTTTTTATTTTGCAAATCAAAATAAAAATTCAACTTATGTTTCTATTTTGCAAATCAAGATAAAAATTCAACTTATGTTATTATTTTGCAAATAAAAATAAAAATTTACCTTTCTTTTATTTTGTTAATCAAAATAAAAATTCAACTTTTCATTTTATGTTGTGGATCAAAAATAAAGATTTAAACTTTCTTTGGTAAATCAGAATAAAGATTCAATTTTTTCATTCTAATATGTAAAACAAAATAAAGATTCAAAATTTCATTTTTGTTTGTAAAACAAACAAAGATGAAAATTTTCATTTCTATAAAGGAATAAAAATAAAGATAAAAATAAAAATAAAAATAAAACTAATAAAGATGAGGACTTTATAGAGATTACATCAGAATTTATAGATCTAAACTAACATGGCTATATCATGATATCACAACGAATATTAATAACCATACAACAATCACAACATCGCAGATCAGAAATAATAGCATACAATGATTCACATAACAAATATAATTAAATTATTTAATTATTCAAAATTTAGAAATCTCATAGTCGTTCGCGATTTGGTCAAAATTTCAAACAGTTCAAAATGGTCCCTTTTCAGTCTAGGAATGTAGATCTTCGTCGTACGATCTTGACGGATCTGAAATCGTCGAATTCTGATAGGAAACGAACGAGTTGTGATTATTTGAAGGTTAATGAAAATTTTTAGAGATTAATTAAGGAATTAAAAAAAAGACCTTTCTTCCCCAATTAACTCGGCCGACAATTATCAGTAATACGTTCGAACTTAGGGTTGATTTCTGCGCTCGATCCCTTGGGTTTGAAGATGATCGGTTATTGCCACGGTGGTGAGGGAGGAACGACGCTGCGATTGGTGGGGACCTCGGCCAACTCGCACGCAAGGGGGTGGCGCGCTCCTCAGTCGAACGGCGGCGGTTCTAAGTCACGGCCTCAGCAAAATTCACGACTACAACCGATCTCACTGTACGGATGGATAGATTGTTCGATTCTCTTTTGCTTCCCTTTGGATTTGTTTGAAAAGATGGTCTGGATTAAAAGATCATGAGGATTGAAGTATTGAAGATATCGTCCATTGATTGAGGAAGAAGGCGGCTGATACAGGATGATGAATAGTAGTTTTTAGGATTTAAATTCCTATATTTATAATATTTTTAATGTATTTTTACAATTAAATCCATATCTTTCAAACCATTTCAATTTCAGTCTAGTAGAAAGTGTCTCTAGCCAATAGCCCATATTCCGGATCCAACGGGACAGGTCCCGTCAGCTCAAACTGCTGTCTATGGCCTGTTTTATTTAAATTTAATAATTAAATCCTTTATTAATTTAATTTGTCTGCATAAATAAATTTACCGAGGCCACATATGGACTCAGAAAAATACAGAAAAAATATATTTGGCTTCGTTATGACGGTACGGTCCTAACAAAATTAATTTCATCGAATTCTGAGACTATTTGAAAAATGTCTATTTTTCAGTCGATTAAATTTGACTGAAAACGACAAAACACATTTTCCTTTGCCACGCTCACATATTAATTCAAAAAATTCTAAAAATTGAAACCTAGCAATAATATGACATTCCAGTTCCAACAAAAGTGGTTTCGTCGAAAACAGAGATCGTTTGAAAATTTGACTATTTTCACTGGCTTTAATATTATTTAAAAATGAAAATTTTATTTTCTGCCACATTTTTCCACCAAATTATTTAAAATAAAATTTTTAAATTGGTTCGGATTTTCCAGCTCGTTACAATCTCCCCCACTTAAGAGTTTTTCGTCCTCGAAAAGGAAACAAAGTAAAGTAGGAAACAAGATGGAAAATGTAAATTGGGGTAAACGTACCTTAATACAAGAGTTACTCGGAGATATCCACTCTGCACTTGGGGTAAGCCTTTTTGATGCTATCCTCTATCTCCCAAGTACAGTCTCTAGGATCCCCACTCCATTGAACTTTAACTAGGTTGATCCTCTTGTTCCTCAAAATTTTGGTTTCTTTTCCAATGATTTTAATCGGGTCTTTCCTCACTGTTAGATTTGGAGCAATATCTAGGACCTGTTGATTTAGTTCATCCTCTATCAGATCTGGATCATGCACATGCTTGCGGAGTTGAGACACATGAAATACATCATGCACCCCTGGCAACCAGTCAGACAGCTGCACTCTATAAGCGAGAGTACCAATCTTTTCGAGGATAGGGAATGTACCAATGAATCTCGGTGCCAACTTTCCCGTCTTCCCAAAGCGAATCATGCCTCTCAAAGGAGAAACCTTCAAGTATACTCGATCACCCACAGAGAATTCTAAATTTCTTCTCCGCTGGTCTGCATAGCTCTTCTGTCGGCTCTGAGCAGTCAACAAGCATTTCTTAATCAAGTCAACCTTATCCGATGCTTCACGAACCATGTCGGGGCCCAAGATTGTCGATTGCCTGTCTCCACCCAACATGCCGGAGATCTGCATGGCCTGCCATATAGTAATTCAAACGGTGACATCTTCAAGCTTGCTTGATAGCTATTATTATAGGAGAATTCCACCAGGTGCAAATGGTCCTCCCATGAACCGCCATAATCAAGAATGCAAGCTCGCAACAAATCTTCCAAAACACGGTTCACCCTCTCAGTCTGGCCATCTGTCTGAGGGTGATAGGCAGAGCTCAGATTCAACTTGGTCCTAAGCTCTTCTTGAAAAGCTTCCCAGAATTTGCTGGTAAATAATGGATCTCGATCACTGACAATGCTTTTGGGAACCCCATGTAGTCTGACTATCTCTTTAAGATAAAGTTGCGCCAAACTTCGAGCTGTTCTATTGGACCTGACAGGGATGAAATGGGCATATTTTGTTAAGCGATCCACAATCACCCATATGCTATCATTCCCTTTTCTGCTTCGGGGCAAGCCATCTATAAAGTCCATAGAAATTTCCTCCCACTTCCAACCTGGAACTCCCAGTGGTTGCAACAAACCGACCAACTTTTGTTGATCACTTTTAACTTGCTGACACGTGGGACATTTAGCAACGTAAATAGAAATATCTCTCTTCATCGCTTTCCACCAAAAGGTGCGCTTAACATCATGGTACATCTTGTTTACACCTGGATGGACGCCGATTTTAGATTTGTGGCACTCATCCATAACTTCTCTTTTTAGCTCAGCAATGTCTGGCACACAAATTCGCCCTTGCAATCTAAGGGTCCCATTATTGTCAATCTGGAAACTTGAGGCCTCGCCTTTACGAACTCGCTCACAAAGCTTCTGAATAAATTTATCATTCTTCTGAAGAGCAGAAATTTTATCAATCAAAGTAGAAGTGATAATGAGATTGGCGATAATGAGATTGTTGCATTCTGCATTCTTTCTACTGAACGCATCGGCTACAACGTTGGCTTTTCCTGGAGTATATAGGATATCCAGGTCATATGATGCAAGAAATTCAACCCAGCTCTGCTGCCTCATATTCAAATCTCTTTGGGTAAAAAGATGTTTCAAGGATTTGTGATCCGTATAAATTTCGAACTTCTCACCCAAGAGATAATGCCTCCATATTTTAAGAGCAAACACAATGGCCATTAGCTTAAGATCATGCGTGGCGTAATTCTTCTCATGCGGTTTCACCTGGCGGCTAGCATATGCGACTACTCTGCCTATTTGCATCCGCACCGCACCAATACCTTAAATAAATAAGGGATAACATGTTAAAATGAGATTTGACATTAAAAGAAAATGTTATCTCTGACATGTTAATTTATAAAAGAAACAACCTTGCTTAGAAGCGTCGGTCTAGACCTTCAAATCCTGATTGCCATCTATGATAGTCAACACAGGAGCATTGGTCAACCTCTTCTTTAGATCTTGGAAAGATGTCTCGCATTCCGGTGTCCAATTGAATTTCGTATGCTTTTTGGTAAGGTTTGTCAATGGACAAGCTACCTTCGAAAAGTCTTTGACAAATTTCCGATAATAGCCAGCCAGTCCTAAGAAATTTCTGACCTCTGTGGGAGTTCTAGGCTGCTTCCACTCTTGGATGGCTGAGATCTTTCCTGGATCTACTGAGATGCCTTCCTATGATACAACATGGCTGAGGAATTTCACCTCTTCTTGCCAGAATATGCATTTAGAAAATTTTGCTTTCAACACATTTCTTCGCAAAATCTCTAAGACTTCTCTCAGATGTTGTTCATGCTCAGCAATGGATTTAGAAAAGATGAGGATGTCATCGATGAACACGAGCACAAATTTATTTAAAACATCTCTGAACACTCTATTCATCAGATCAACAAAATATGCTGGAGCATTACATAGACCGAAGGGCATTACTAGCCATTCATAAAATATATCCGGTCCTCTGAAAGCAGTTAAAGGCACACACTCTTCTGCAATGCGAAGTTGATGGAAGCCTGTAGCTAGGTCCATCCTAGAAAATACTCGTGCTCCATGCAAGCGGTCGAGCAAGTCATCTATACGAGGCAGTGGGTATTTGTTTTTCAGAGTTTGTTTGTTGAGATCACAGTAGTCTACACATAGCCTGAGACTACCGTCTGATTTTGGGACGAACACCACTGTTGCTCCCCATTCTGAGAAGCTGGGCCTGATCAGACCCTTCCACAAAAGCTGCTTGGTTTGATTTCTCAGCTCCTCCTTTTCTTTTGGCGACATTCTCCGAATGGGATGTACGACAGGCCTCGCATTCGGAGCTAGATCAATTCTGAAGCTGATTTCTCTATGCGGGGGTAAACCCTCAACTTCTTTGAATACATTAGCGCAATCTTTTACGATAGGGATATCCTCAATAGAAGTAGGGGCAACTTCTAGAGAAAACCAGAATGTTTTCCTGTCGGTGGCTGAGCCGTGGCATGGGATACATACATTCCCGAGATTAGTTTTAACTTTGACAATTCTTTCGGCGCATACTAACTCGGCCTCATACTTTGCTAGCCAATCTATACCAAGTATGATGTCATATCCAGAAAACTCCATGATGATCAATTTAAAAGGAAACTGATAGCGACAATAGGAGATAAGCACTTTACAATACTGATCTAGAATGAGGGAACCTCCTATCGGACTATTAGCTCTAATCAAATTTTTGAGTTTTCTTGGTTTCAGTTTCAACTTTTTACTTGCATCTTTAGAAATAAAGCTTCTTGCAGCACCAGTATCAAATAAGACAGTAATAGGGATGTTCCTAATATTAAGCGTACCTCCTAAGACATCGGGTGTACTAGGCCCCTCAGTCGAAGCTGGTACAACTGCTCCCTTATAAACATGTGCCACCTGAGCATTCTTTAGCAGTGGGCAGTTCGCCTTAATGTGCCCCTTTTGATGACAATTGTAGCATTCCCTCTTGTCCTGAGAACTCTGGCCACGATGCTGAGGATTCGGGTTACGGTTCTGGCTAGGTCCTGAATCACTTCTCTTGACCTTTTTAGGTGCTCTACACTCGTAATCAAAATGCCCAATCTTGCCGCAGTTATAACATGTCACCTTGCTCTTGTACCTCTTCTTCCCTTGGGGCTTAGCGGTAGAAGAATTGCTTGCCTCCGGTTTCTTGTTAGCCTGTTCCTTCTGGTTGTTGCCTTGACTTTCCCCTCTATCCTGCGGTCCAGACTCGTCATTTTCCTCGTAGCGGCACGCCATCTCTACTACTTCATTGAATGGAAGCTTGATATGAGCAGTGACTTGGTTCAAATATTTCTTTGACAGACCCTTGATAAATTTTTTATTCTTCTCTACCGGATCTTGAATCAAACCAGGAGCATATCGGGAAAGCTCATCAAACTTCCTCACATACTCAGAAACGGTCATATTCCCTTGCTGTAGGTTAACGAACTGCTCGCGCAGGCGCTCTCTAGCTTGTGGGGGAACATACTTCTCATTGAAAAGTTCCTTAAACTTTGCCCAAGACATATTGGCCACGTCATTGTAGATCTTGACCATATCCCACCAATGCTCGGCTTCCTCTTTTAGTTGCCATACTGCCAGGTAACGCTTTCGCTGATCTTCCAGTTCTAAGCCCTCTAGGATCTTTTCACAATCTTTAAGCCATGCTTCTGCCTGAATCGCAGACTCTTGCCCCGTGAAAGGTACACCTCCTAAGTTTTTGAATTTCTTTGACATTCTTTCCAAATCGAAGGGCTGTGGAGGTGGAGGTGGTTGTGCTACAACCTCTGAAGTATGTTGATCCTGAGTGATGGGGGTCTCGTCTCTAGCTTGCCCTCCAGCTCCTACTCAGGCTCCTCCTCTGGCCCCGCCTCGAGCTCCACCTCGGGCTCCGCCCCGGGCTGTTCTTGCTCCAGTATCCATTTAAATCAGTCTATACCATCAAGGAAAGAGTTAGACCAACAAAAATGAGAATTTTCAAGAAAAGATAAGATAAGGACAAGATGAAAAGATGATGATATAATGACTGATAAATATGTGCTATTCTGCTGTGCTCATTCTAGGACATTACTAGTCCTATCTCTAATGAGCTACTCGTCTTAGAATAATGTGGATTCTATCTAGACGAATTGTTCTAAATATGTTATATTCCGAAGCTAAGGTTAACCTTAGGCTCCGATACCAACTGTGATGATCCCAACCTTCCGTAGACCGAAAGTAAGGATAATCATTTTGGAATACAACATATTAACAACAAAAACAGATCTCAGATAATTATCATAACACAAACCATTGCAACGGAAATAAATGTCATCAGCATCATAATATCTAACACATCAGAGTACGCAGTACAGGATACAACTAAGCCAAATAAAGAGTCTCAACAAAAGGAAAATAAGTTTCAATGGAAAAGAAACAAGTCTCAAACTCCATTACATACATCAAAGCTACAGAAGATAAAATGTCTCAAAGCAGAAGTAAAAACTAGAGAAAAGATCTTCTTCTTCTTCCTTCCAAGCAAGCTCCAATCAGAATGTATCACCTGAACCATTCAATTGGCTGCCCGTGTGGAAAGAGGGCACCCGAGTTTGCAAAAGTGAAACAAACTACGAGTCAGTCATGGGACTGGTATGAGAATTCCTAACTAATTTATCTAACAATGTGGCAAATCACAGGACCACGCCGCTAACGTGGAACGGGTTTACTACATTGGATTGCCAGTGCATAATTTTTTAAAGTTTATATAAAACAGCGAAATGACTTTTGAAAAAATGAAATCATCATAAGACTCAAGTCCTATCACACAATGCAACGCACACAGGAGGATAGAGTTTTCCCTTATGATGATCAAACATGCTTAATACGTGAAAAGTAATATTTTAATATTATTATTAGTGTCTAAGCAATATTAAAATACTTCAATATAAATATATCAATCCTAGACGGCATAGTACCCCATCCTACTATGTCGCCGTATATAAGTTTACAATCAAAACCGAAATGTCGTCGTATTGGGAATTGGTTTTCTGTCATGAAATCGAGGCTAGGGATCGTCCTCTTCCGATTCGAGGCACTCTAGCAAATGCCTCAGGATCCCCCGCAGTGAACTCTTGGATGCAGTAGGGCCGGTCCCCACCTAACGGTAGTGGATTAGTTATGCCTGAACACACGTTTCCCGGTCCCTTTGGACCTATAGTATGACCACTTCCGGCCTATAAAAACCCGAGGTACCTCAATCCATAATCCACATAAGTAAAATGCTGGGCCGTGTTAAAGCCCAAACATCACTTCTAGCTAGAAAGAAACGTAAGCACTCCCTACGGTCCATATCCCGTTTTTGACTCATACCGGGGTGTGAGGCTCGCGAAGTCACGCTATACACAAAGCTATGCCTAAACAGGCTATGCTTTGATCATCAGCCACAAGGCCTGCTTTTCAACAAAGCCTTGATCATTGCATCTTGGCGTGCCACATTGACAATTCATGTCATGCGATCGATAACTATTACAATATACCAGGGTGTTAAGCAGAGAATAGATTCTCCACCACTAAACAGACATATATTAATACGAATAAATTTAATTAAATGGGATGAACTCCAACGTCAGACACGCATCCATTTACAAGTCCACTCTGGGTCTGAACGGAACCGGAGACACCAAAGAGGCGCTCGCTTATCCGCACGACCAACACATACGTCCGGACAACTACTGCTTCAACCCCGTCCTGGGAGAAAGTCAGTGCAAGGCATCAGTAGTCGTCATCCATTCGATGTGAAGATTGCCGATCTTCAATCATCGTCTTCTTATATCATTGATTTAATCGACGTGCAATTATTTGAAATGAGTTAAACTCGGTCTTTTCAAATAATTGTCACATAATTATCATTTAAAACATTTAATATATATATATATATATTTATGACTATTTATCGCTATTTTTATTTATTTGAAAATAGCTCAAACTAAGTAAACGACGCTTCGGGTCAATGGGCGGCCCTGGCGCTGTTTTTACCAAAATTTGATTTACACATATCTTAAAATCTAACTGTCGTATTTTGATGAAATTTATATCGTTGGAAAGCTCTTCCCAAAGCAGTCCTAACGGTTCCAGTTTTGGGAAAATCCAACAGTCGGATATTTCGGAATAATCGTTTGAAGTTACGATTGTTGATACACAAACTACCGCTCTCATTTCGTTAAATTTTATATTTATATATATAAACCATATGGTGATTCCCATTATTAAAATCCATTCTTTTTATTCTATAAAAACAATATTTTTGTTTCGCCAATTCTAATGCGACAAAAATGACGGTTTCAACCATGTATATTTTTATATTAGATAAAAATAATATTTTTGTTCGCCAATTCTAATGCGACAAAAATGACGATTTCAACAATGTATATTTTTATATTCAATAAAAATAATATTTTTGTTCGCCAATTCTAATGCGACAAAAATGACGGTTTCAACAATGTATATTTTTATATTCAATAAAAATAATATTTTTGTTCGCCAATTCTAATGCGACAAAAATGACGGTTTCAACAATGTATATTTTTATATTCAATAAAAATAATATTTTTGTTCGCCAATTCTAATGCGACAAAAATGACGGTTTCAACAATGTATATTTTTATATTCAAAAAATAATATTTTTGTTCGCCAATTCTAATGCGACAAAAATGACGGTTAAAAATGTACTCTTTCTTTAATTACATAAAAATGTACTTTTTATCCTATTCATTTTTATAACATAAAAATGTACTTTTTATCCTATTCATTTTTATAACATAAAAATGTACTTTTTATCCTATTCATTTTTAATACATAAAAATATACTTTTTATCCTATTCATTTTTAATACATAAAAATATACTTTTTATGTTATTCATTTTTAATACATAAAAATATACATTTATGTTTCTATAAAATGTAAATATTTTACCTCTTTTTCTTTTACATCGAAAAATGTAAATTCTTTACCTTTACATTGAAAAATGTAAACCTTTCATTTTTACATAGAAAAATGTAAATCTTTCATCTTCACATAGAAAAATGTAAATCTTATATTTTTACATAGAAAAATGTAAATCTTATATTTTTACATAGAAAAATGTAAATTCTCTAATTCTTTTTCTTCACACTAGAAAACGTAAGTTTTCTATTTCTTTCCTTAATGCACATTTTTTATAGGGGATATTTTCCTATCTAACTCACATGTCAATTTGGTGTCAAAATATGATAACCAAAAATAATGGTTTTTGTTTAACCATTTCTATTTACCCAACGTCGTAATTTCAATGTCCACACATACAACACAATATATGATTTGGTGTATAAATTTGATGAACCACAATAAAAGGTCTCATATTTATTTTATTTGTAAATCAAATAAAATATCTAATCTTTATTTTATATTGTAAATCAAAATAAAATATCTAATCTTAATTTATCTTTTAATTAAAATTTAAAAGATTTAAACTTTCTTTATTTTATAATCATAAAACAAAATAAATATTCAATCTTTTGTTCTTATTTTGCAAATCAAAATAAAGATTCAACTTTTGTTTTTATTTTGCAAATCAAAATAAAAATTAAACTTATGTTTCTATTTTGCAAATCAAGATAAAAATTCAACTTATGTTATTATTTTGCAAATCAAAATAAAAATTTACCTTTCTTTTATTTTGTTAATCAAAATAAAAATTCAACTTTTCATTTTATGTTATGGATCAAAAATAAAGATTTAAACTTTCTTTGGTAAATCAGAATTAAGATTCAATTTTTTCATTCTAATCTGTAAAACAAAATAAAGATTCAAAATTTCATTTTTGTTTGTAAAACAAACAAAGATGAAAATTTTCATTTCTATAAAGGAATAAAAATAAAGATAAAAATAAAAATAAAAATAAAACTAATAAAGATGAGGACTTTATAGAGATTTCATCAGAATTTGTACATCTAAACTAACATGGCTATATCATGATATCACAACGAATATTAATAACCATACAACAATCACAACATCGCAGATCAGAAATAATAGCATACAATGATTCACATAATAAATATAATTAAATTATTTAATTATTCAAAATTTATAAATCTCACAGTCGTTCACGATTTGGTCAAAATTTCAAACAGTTCAAAATGGTCCCTTTTCAGTCTAGGAATGTAGATCTTCGTCGTACGATCTTGACGGATCTGAAATCGTCGAATTTTGATAGGAAACGAACGAGTTGTGATTATTTGAAGGTTAATGACAATTTTTAGAGATTAATTAAGGAATTAAAATAAAAAAAGACCTTTCTTCCCCGATTAACTCGGCCGACAGTTATCAGTAATACGTTCGAACTTAGGGTTGATTTCTGTGCTCGATCCCTTGGGTTTGAAGATGATCGGTTATTGCCACGGTGGTGAGGGAGGAACGGCGCTCTGATTGGTGGGGACCTCGACCAGCTCGCACGCAAGGGGGTGGCGTGCTCCTTAGTCGAACGGCGACGGTTCTAGGTCACGGCCTCAGCAAAATTCATGACTACAACCGTTCTCACCGTACGGATGGATAGATTGTTCGATTCTCTTTTGCTTCCTTTTGGATTTGTTTGAAAAGGTGGTCTGGATTAAAAGATATTGAGGATTGAAGTATTGAAGATATCGGCCATTGATTGAGGAACAAGGCGGCTGATACAAGATGGTGAATAGTAGTTTTTAGGGTTTAAATTCCTATATTTATAATATTTTTAATGTATTTTTACAATTAAATCCATGTCTTTCAAACCGGTTCAATTTCAGTCCAGCAGAAAGTGTATCTAGCCAATAGCCCATATTCCGGATCCAACAGGACAGGTCCTGTCAGCTCAAATGGCTGTCTATGGCCTATTTTATTTAAATTTAATAATTAAATCCTTTATTAATTTAATCTATCTGCATAAATAAATTCACCGAGGCCACATATGGACTCATAAAAATCCAGAAAAAATATATTTGGCTTCGTTATGACGGTACGGTCCTAACAAAAATAATTTCGTCGAATTCTGAGACTGTTTGAAAAATGGCTATTTTTCAGTCGATTAAAGTTGACTGAAACCGACAAAACACATTTTCCTTTGCCACGCTCACATATTAATTCGAAAAATTGAAACCTAGCAATAATATGACATTTCGGTTCCAACAAAAGTGGTTTCATCGAAAACAGAGATCGTTTGAAAATTTGACTATTTTCACAGGCTTTAATATTATTTAAAAATGAAAATTTTAATTTCTACCACATTTTTCCACCAAATTATTTAAAATAAAAATTTTAAATTGGTTCAGATTTTCCGGGTCGTTACATTTGTCGATTAGTAAAGTTTTGCAAGGGAACCAGGTACACGTTATTTTGAAATTTAAATATGTAGAATATTTATTTATTAATTTGTTAAGTTAATTTAAATTAATAGTAGCATAGTTGATTAATAAAATAAAATTCAATGGTCATGGGTGCTACGTAGATTCGTTGAGTAGATCCATAGCTGCAATGATATATAGAAATTTAAATGGATATTCACCAAAAGGAAAAGCACAGTGAGTAAATCTCACTTAAAAATTTGTTTTATCGTAAAAATAAATTGTTGGTTGCTTGGTTGCATTTATGGATTGTTTATCGATTGGGGTTATTATATATATATACTAGTTATTTAGGCTTAGTGGTTGTGGCTATTATTGTATATATTGGATATTTCCCGTAGTATCATTAGCGAATGCCCGCAGAATCATTAGCGGATGACCCTAGCTCCCCACGATATATGAGTGGATGACGTACTAACCGCGATATCCTGCCTTGAAGCAGGATTGGTATTATTTATGTTGGCTAACATCTGTGGATGCAGGGAAAGCAGGTTGGAGAAATCCAACTGGATTCCTCAAAATTTATTTGTCCTTGTTTATTTATATATGCGTTATATGTTGAAATGAATGGATGTTTGTGTATTTGGATATTTGAATATCACTGGCCTTAGATATTAATATTTAAAAATATCAAAAAAAATGATTTTTGGAGTTAAAAGGAAAATTTTATATTTTTGAAATGGAAATGGAATGTCGAATGGATTAAGAAATATTAACTTGTCTTTAAAAAAAACAAGTAGCTGAATTTATAAAATATGCCATAAATGCAAAGAAAAGTTATCATTTGAAAATATTAGATTTTTAAATTCAAGTATGAATTTAAAAAAAAAGAGAAAATTTATTTTCCAGAATGGGAATTGGATTTCAAATAAGATTCGAAATAAGGTCTGGTTTTAAATAATTTAAAACAAGAAGTGGAATGTATAAATGTTGTTTATAAATGAATAAAAATTATATTATCATTTGATAATTTAGAAATGTAAATTCAAACATGATTTTAAAAAGGAAAATTCATTTTCCAAAGTGTGTTTTCAAATGGAATTTAAAAGAGAAACTTTTTCTAATATTTAAACCAAGAAGCGAAATGTATAAACGACATTTTAAAATGAATGTGAAAATTATCATTAAAAAATTTATAAATTAAATTCAAGTGTGAGTTTTAAAAGGGTAAATAGAATTATTTTGTAAAGAAACAATGAAATTTATTTCCGATGTTCGGGATGTAATCAAATTGAAATAAATCTATTTGGATTTATAGCTGGAATTCGATCATGTCAAATTTATAGAAATAAATTTATTTCCAAAGGATATTGGAACTGTATTGAATAGAAATTTAAAATTTTAATATTAAAATAGATTCTATGCTTATATATAGTTATAATAATAACACATTTCAAACAAGGAATCGAGTTTTAAATGGAAATTAGTTAAATATAAAATAAGAAAGTGATTTATAAACCATGTTTATAATTGAAATGAAGTAATTTTCTTTAGGTAGATTGGAAATAGATTTATTCCAAATATGAGAACTGACATTTAAAAATCATATTTTTAAATGAGTTAGAAGAAGAGATTTTATTGATAAGTAATGGCGGTTTTGTATTACAAACTCTTATCCGTCTCAAGATGAGAACGTTGTCGGTAAAGGTCTGAGAGGTAAATAAAATACCCCACCTCGAACGACTTCACTATTATCAAGGGATTGATATTAGTTTGTAATGGAAAAGGGTATTGAATAAATTGATTTTCTCCAAAAGGGATTTTGTAATTGAAATTCGATTATATCGAATTTTTATAAAATAATTTATATCCGAGAAAATTGGAATTGAATATAAAATTTAGTTTTGAATCAATTCAAAACTGAGTTATGAATGTGACACAAAGAAATCGATGAGTTTGAGAAATCGATTTGGATAACTGGTTTGTTTTAAATATTGAAATGGAGTTGAAATTTATTAATAAACGAAGTTTAAACGTTCATATTTAATTTAATTAAAACGAGCTCGCCTGTAACACCCCACGTCCATTAATGTCACTCACAAAGGGAATGCATTAACTTCCATGGAGGTTTTAAGTGAATATAGAACAGTAAAATTACAACAAGACAGATATAAAATAGTACTTGGAAATTCAAAAACTTTATTTCATTGTAGCAGAAGTCAAAACATGTTTGATTACATCATAACACCATATTCAATGTCAAGTACAATATCTATCTTGACAAAACAAGTACATAATCCCATTACATGAATAGCCATTAAAAAGAAAGATAACAAGCTGGACTTTACTTCAGCAGTCCAAGCTTTCCAGTAGATAAGCGATCCAACTAGACTCCACTAGAACTTGGCCCAACCTGCGGACCTGAAGGGAGAAAAAGGATGGAAAAGAGGGGGTCAGACATAAAGTCTGGTGAATATGATAATTCTACAATACTATTACCAAAATAACTGGACTAAGGCATAAGCTGGAAAACAAGAAAATGTCTATGAAGAGCAGATTAAGGACATAGACAATCGCTAAAGGCAACGTTATAGGCGCTCCTAAATACTAAAGGATAAACACTATACTGCACCACACCAGTCACCCTAAAGATTCATCCCACTTAGCTTCACTTAGAAACTTTCCCAATGGCTTTACGTACCCCTAGCTGACTACATAGGTGCCGCCTGCCCCTATCTCCACTAGGTGTACCCTACTTCCCATTATTCGATCGGCTCCCTAACTCGTAGATACCCGTGCTGGCCCCACATTGGGGTGTATCACTCCCCTAAAGTGGCAACCTGATACAACGGACATGCACGGCTTATACCTACACGATGCAACAACGTCTTACCTACCAGCCCGGGTCCACACACGCATATGAAACCCGTTGGACTTGCGTTGCCACCGCTCCCTGTTTTGGCCTCTTATAGTCAAACCCAGTATGCGTGTCCCGTCCTCGACTTGGGTCGAGCCCACAAAGATACGTTTTGGGATACTGGTTGAAATGGGCCCCCACTATTTACCACAAGCATTCCACCTAAGCTTGTCCCCATTAGTCCATCCCACTTAACCCACTTAGTCATGTTCATTTACATGTGTGTTTGGTTAAGTCTAATCGTATTTCAAATGCCTCTAAAGGCAACCACCAGATTCCTCATGCCACCCAAGGCACCTACTTAACCCCCATGTCCCACCTTACATGATTATCTGGTTAAGTATTTCTTAGTTCATTAAGGCCATAACCTCATAAAGACCTCTCACATTAGACTGGCATTTATGGCAGCTGGATTTGCCGGGCGGGTCCGGGCAGTCTTACACCATAAAAGAGTCTAACCTCATGTCTTTACAACTGTTATGCTTTAGTTTGGGCCTAGGACCTCTCAAATTGGGCCGACATTTGTGACTACTGGATTTGCCAGGCGGGTCCGGGCAGGTTTACCTCACAAACGGGTCCAACCTCGTGTCCTAAGCATTGATTATTAATAATAATCCACTTTCCCCCAATTTTAATAATTCCCTACTTGAATTATTAATTACTTCCAATTTTTAACAATGTCCATAATTGACTCAATTATGGACATCCATTCATGGTATGCAAAATCTTACAAAATTGCACCCAATTTATTAATTCCTAATATTACCCCTACCCCACGTTTGAACGTTTATTCGCAAAATATATGTTAGACTCGAATAGCCTAACTCATAGCGTAAAAGAGATTATCATAATAACAACATGTATATGTGACCAAATGAATCATAATAAGGGGTGAAACTTGCATATGTCCAACTTGCATAGATTATACATGTCATGGACCTAAAGGTGTCAACTTGTTCAAAATTCACCTAATATAATCTCCATCAATTTTCATAAACTTACATATGAACATGTGTGAATCAACATCATCTAATTTTTTAACAACATGGTTTTATATGGGTACACCTAACTCAATAGGCAAATTCCCATATTCAAGTTTTATTTAATTATAGTTTCAAGTTTATGGGTACACCTAACCTAATAGGCAAATTCCCATAAACAAGATCCATTTAAATAAAAAAAAAACATAACTTTAAGCATGTTCCAACAACATCATGATTTTACAACATAATATAGCATGATTTATAACATGGCATAGTATGATAGTATAACATAGCTTGACATGATTCTCAACATAGCACGACATAGCATAAGAGAATTTACAACATAGCATGACATAGCATATATAATTTACATAATACGACAACATAATAACATAATAAGAGATCCACAATATATAGAATTTACAATTACAAATCACATCACTTTCTTGTGATCCATTCACAACTGAGTCAAATTAGTTTGTAATAGTCTTGTGAGAATCATCATACTCACCAACAAAAGAAAAGAATTAGAGAAAGAGAGATCTTTTGATTTGATTTGTGTAGATTTAGTTGAAGATGATTAGGCTTCCTCTTCTTAGTTTGTGACGGCTATGCTGAACTCCATGGCAGCAGCATGACGGTAGCTTCTCTAATTTTACAATTGATTTAGGTCTAGGGTCTACCCACTTATTTATAGATTTTAGAATTCATTTAGGCCATTAGATTTAACCTAGAAATAACCGCAGCCGTTCAGACAAGATGGGGTTTATCTTGTTGACTCATCAATGAGTCAGAAGTGACTCAGCAAACACTCAGCATATTAATAAACTTCTATTCATGTCATAAATATATATATATATTCTACAATGTACATATTAGATACATCCCCTCTCTTACACACTTATTAATATTTTTATATTCATATTAAATACATCCCCTCTCTTACACACTTATTAATATTTTAGCAACTTTAGTGTTAATAGAAAATTCGGGGTGTTACATCGCCATAGCGCGGTAGTTCGTAATTTGGCAATTAAAACTACAATTGAGTATACAAATCTCAGCATAAGTCAAAATTCGATGAAATAAGAAACGTTCGGACCTATTGATTAATAGTTTTCTAATAGAAAAGAAAAATCTAAATTTCGTCGTGTAGATTTTGAGTTATGTCTAAATCAAATTTTCAAAAAAAACAACACCATAATCATTTTAAAACCATAATGGTTTGTTTAATAAAATAAAAGGATTTTCAGTGAATGAAAATTTGAATTTCCATCAGAAAAATCCGGACTTGGGATATAGATTAAATATGAACTCGGTTGAGTAAGTGGATTGATTTTTGAAAACAAAAATCAGATTTTTAATTATTGAATAAAGTTAACTAATTAGAAATTAATTCGTTAAAGGAGTTTTGGATCGAATTTAACTTGGGGTAAGTAAATTGAAATTTGTGGGTTAAATTATAAAATTGATTACGAACTTGAATTAGAAATGGAATTAGACTTGTTTACAAGCGAATTAAAATGTATTTGAACATTGTCGATCTAAACTGAGTAAATGAAGCAATTTGGGAATTAAGTAGTAGAATTAAAGTTAATTAATCCAAAATGGTTATGTTGATTTAAATAAATGAAAGGCAGGCGTGTATAGATTAACAGGTATGGGATGAATGTTACGAAGAGAGTGAAGATTTTATATTGAGTGCCCAACATATGAGGTTTTATGCGCTGAATCGGCAAGCCACTTGGCTTTTTGATTTTCTTTTTGGAAAGGGCCTAGAGAGGCGAGTTGGGTTTTGAATTATTGACCGGTAAAAAGGAGGTGCTGGCGAAATTTTTCGAAAATTTAAGGAGTTAGAATATTTTTAATAAGTTTTGATAACCATAAATCAATATATCGATGTATATAGAATTCGATAAGGAAACGAACGTATAAATGAACATTAGAAAGGGTCAGTGATTGTTTGATGGATGTTTTTTTTCTTTGATAGTCAAATCACCGGCTATCAAAGGTTTTGGACCATCGTTGTCAATACGGGGAGACCGGTTGGATTTATTATCCGAAAACCACTCCGTATAGGCATAGCGTTGCAAATTAGATTATGCTGAAAATAATTGAAGACGGAGTGCAATGCAAGGGCTTGTTCTGTTTGTCCAGACCCAGGACAAGTTGTATGGACGAATGTCTGACGGAGTATTCCTAACAGATCACATAAGACAATCTTTCCGAGATATTACGTTTGGAGGCGGAGGAATTCGTTTCTCTTATCTTTTATACCCGTAATATTTTGGAAAGATCAACTAGTGATTTGACGGGTTTGACGATGTGACATTCAAAGTGAATGGTGACCAGATGTTCTGAAATATCAACGTTGCCTCAAGCCTCACAACTAGGAAATGACAAAAATCGGGCAGGCAGCATGGCTAGGTGGGTCATGTCCAAGCAGAGTATATTTGTCACCGATCTAGAGAAAATTCATTATTTGTTCTTCTTTCGATTATGTATCTTACGGATTACGGTTAGATGGCCAACATCCGTGGGTGACAATATTTTCGCTACACTCAAGCTGAATGAGTGGGCGGTCATGTGTGGCCGGGTTGCAAGATGTTCTTACTGAGCCCCAGTGTATCCCCTCTAGAGTACACTGATCGAGAGGTGGTCCCATACCTTGTCATAGTTTGAATCCAATATCCAATAAGCGCCCTGCGGTTTTTGATTTTATATTATGTATGTGGAGCATGAGATGCAAGTGTTCTGCTATTTGATTATTTATTTGATTAGACATCATTATAATATCACTAGATTTTGATATCAAAATGGTTTAGTTATAGTAAGGTAAAAACCATCCATGTTTATGTGTGGGCTGGTCTTACTATTACCGTTTCTTTTGAAAGATTTTCAAAGTTAAACAATATGGTTGTCCCATGACTGACCCAGAGTTTATTTTGTTTGTTTTTCCTAAACTCTTGGGTGCTCAAATTTGTACGGGTTGTCAAGTTTTTCAGGTTTTTACAGATACACTTGGAGGAGCTTGAAGCAGGAGGCTTCACCATTAGTTATTTAGGGTTATTTCCGCTGTATCAAATGTTGTGTTGTACTCAGATAATGGTATGTATATAGGATATAAAATTTTGTATTTCAAAAGTTATGTTATATAATATATTTTATTCGTTCCGCTGTGAGATTCTGTTTTGTTATTTCTGTTCTTCTTCTATCTGTTCTTTTTCTTTAACCCTAATGACTCGTATTTCTGTGCTACTTGGGTTTGACGTGTGTTATTTTAGTCAGCTCAGATAGTACAGATTTGTGAGCCATTACATTGGGTATATGGGCTGGTTTTTATTTTGACAGCCCTAGCTAGTACAACCCTTTCCTCAGCCTCTACTAACTTGGCCCTTAAATCGACAATTTCTCTATTAAATTTTGCTTTTTCTTGAGCATCACGGGTGCAGGATAGTTTCAGCTGGACAATCTCAGGAGTGACATCTACAACCTGTTTCTTAAGCCTTACGAGCTTCTGGCTGTAGGAGTCGAGCTTATTACGGAAGCATGTCTATAGATCACTATGCAACTTTTTATAACTTTCAACGTCATGCTGTGCAAGGGCAAGTTTTGTTTGGGTGTCCTCAAGCTCTTTTTTCGTATTTTCTCTAGAAGATATGCCGTATTCGGCTATTTATTTTAAATGGTCCACGTCCATCGATAGGTCCTTAATTATCTTCGAGAGCTTTTGGGTGAATTTGCATGTCTCTTGATATAGACGATCTACGAAGTATATTTGAGCTTTGACGCCTTCCACTCAATCCGAAGGAAACGTCTTAAGTTTTGGAACAAAATGCATATTTCCGAAGTGATAATCTGGGAATTTCTCTTTTAAGACTTCTATCCTCGCTTGAGTGTTGGAATCAAGCACCACAACTCTTGTTGTGTTAATATCGATAGTTTTGTGCTTAGCAGGAATGATGGTCGCACTATCCTTATCCTGTTCCTATTTCTTATCTTTGGTCTTGTCTTTAGGATCCGAGCGGCTTTTTGATGGCTTATCCTGAGTGTGCGAATCTTTTGAGAGGACTGGAGCTTTAGGAGGTTGTTTGTTTCCTCCGCGAGGCTCTGGTGACTCTTGTACTTATCGGTGTCTGACTTAGAGGGAGAACGGGAATGCAAAGAGTGGGGATGAAGTGATTCATAATGCCTCATATTGTCTCTCTTGCGACTAACTCCGTAATCATATTCAACATCGGAGTTGTACCTAGAAAGACTCTCATGCACATTCCTGAGATTGTAGCTGCAACTATGCATCTTTCCTGCATACTAATATAAATCTATGTTAGAGCCAAGAAATAGCATAACACACAGTTGTTGTGACGTGCAGTGTTATTGTTGTGTGTCCTAAGTGAACCCCCAACGGACCAAAGCCCGGATTTATGCTTGTGGGTGTTGTCTTCTCGGCTTTGACAGCCGTGATTTCCTCTTCATAAGGAAGAAATAAAGAGCCAGAACAAATGTCTTGAGAAGTATATATATCGTCAGGTAATGGGAGGTCTTCTTATCCTTTAAATATGGATTCTACTTGACAAGACATGTGAGAAGGTTTTTCGACAGGAGATGGTGTTCTAGAAGATGGTTGCCTCTTGAAGGCAGAGGTGTCTTTTGGAGAAGCATCCCGAATCTCCTCCCCAACTAGTCTCTCTAGAAGTTCGTTGGTGGGAACATTTATCGAAGAAAGACTCTTCAAAAGGATAATAGGCTCTTGCCCTGGAAATGTCTCTCTCTCCCAGTTCGGTTCTTGAATCAAACCAGTGGATTCCTTACTCTTTGAAGCTCCTACCTAAATTACAGTCATAGCTTTCCCCTCGACAGTGGACACACCCCCAGTCTCTACGGGAACAGGAGGAACTTGAACCGGGGGCTCATATATTAAGCACGACCTCCATGACCTATGCTCCGCCTCATATCAAATAGATGGCGATGATGAATAAGACCGTCTACCAAGCATTTTCTAATGCTTAAGAAGTCTGGATTACCATTCAGTAGAAGATTCAGGCGATCCAGATATATTTGGCCTTGTTCTTTTCTTGGGTTTGGAACTGAAAATAAGAAAGAAAGATCAGTGCACTTGTTAATGTAGTTGAAATAGGGAGACCTAGAATATAAAGCTTATTTGACTTGACTCATCTCCTAATGCATCCAGGTTGGTGTTTAATATAGAACCATTCAAGCCTTATGTCACCCACTTTGCTATATCCTTCGCCAAGTATTTTTCTATTAGGAACGGATTCAAAGTAAATGAAGGAAAGAGTCTCTTTCACACGATATTTAAAATGGTAGAAGAAATTTACATCCTCAAAAGTGAGCTCCATGCTTAAGACTTCCATATACACTATGTACAACGTGTATAAATAAGAATAAGCAGTAGGATGGATTTGCATGGGGGCAATCCGCATTTGTCTTAGAAAGTCGTCGACGAAGGGTGGAAACAGAGGAATGGCACCGACTGTGCACATAAGCCGACTGATAGCCATGTACCCTTCCATAGGATTATGGGTTCTATCCATAATATTAGTTGCCACTCTAACTTCCTCCCAAGAAATTTCATGCCTTAAACATATTTGTCTAAGTCTGGCTTCATCAGTTGTCGAAACCGAAGAGTCATCGGTTCATTTAAGATGATTGCACCTTCAAATTCATTAGGAACCTAGTTATCTCCAACTCCTCCTTATTCTTTTTCGTCCAAAGAGACATCTCCCCTGATGACTCTACATTTTTATGAAGCTCAACTTCAAAGTCTGAGCCCGTACTTTGCCAATTTGAATCCGACGGAAAAACATCGAGATTGCGAGTACTTGACGATTCTGGAGCTTTACTTTTATCTGACTCGGAGAATCGTGTTGGAAATCTTGTAGACATGTTGGTTGTAATAGAAACATCAAAGATTAGAGTATATTTGCCCGTTTCCTACAATGTGTGTGTGTGTGTGTGCGCGGCGCGCTAGTGTGTGCTAGTGCATGTAATGAAAGTATAAAAAGACAAAAGAAAAGCAGGAAAAGCATGCAATTGATCGATATGCATTGAATTGTAAAATAGTCTTTTTTTTGTCAAGTCCAAGATCTCTCAAGTAGTATATTGTGTGGTTCTGAAGGCATTATCCTAACTGTCCACGAGTTTGTAAGTTACGATTAGCTTTTTTCGAGTCATATACAGGCATGTACAGTGGATTCAGATTGTCAAAATCATAGTATTTGTAACGACCCACATTCTACGCATCATAGGATCGTAGAATATTTATTTCTTTCACATATGAAGTTGTATGGTCATGTAACTTTGGGAGACGACTATTGGGGTCATTTCCCATGTTCATGATTTTTCCCGATTTTTAAATGACCATTTTACCCTTAGTTGGCACTGTTTTGGCCATAACTTTTGACTGGAAAGGAATTTTGACCTGAAACCAATTCCATTGGCTCCGGATGATGGTTTCTCTTTCCGTAGAGTGATCACATTAGCCAAACGGACTCACCGTTTGGGAGATATGGCTGAAACAAGTTTCAGATGGTGAAAAACAGCTTAATTGGGCTTAACCGGGTGATTAGCAGCTAGGCCCAGAGGGGAATTTCGGGTTTAGAGGTATAGGAAGACTGATTAGGGTTAGGAAATCACTTTCATTTCAGTTTTGAGCCGCCACAAACCTTCTTGAAACCCTAGTAATGGCTTCCATCCTCTAAAACCACTCCAAAACATATTTTTAGTGAAGATTAAGCCTAGACTACATCAAAACAAGGCCAAATAGCATCAGAGCAAGGTTGGAGCTGCTGCTATACATAGGAATTCGACCCAAACAGAGAGTATTTCAGATTTGTTGTTTCATTTGTGGCCAAGGTGAGTGATTTGCATATTTTTTGCACTAATTACGGTAATTAAGGGTAATTAGTGAAGATTAGCGAATTTATACACTAATAAATTCTGGAAAAATGTTTAGAAATTCTTAAATAATGTTTTATGCTTCTGTTAGAAATTTGGTTCGATTTGATTAAGTTTTGTTAACCCTATGATTAGTTTTACTTAAACATGCTTAAGGGAAAATAATGAGTTTTGGCCACTTTTGATCCGTTTTGATTCATTTGAATTGTTGTTTGGTGTTTGTGGTTGCTCTTACATGTTGATATGACTCTATGGTATGTTTTATGATTGATTAGAATAGTTAGATTAGTCGAAAACGCCGTCGAATGGCGTAGAAAGCTCGCTGGAAAGTTGCAGAAATGTGCAGGTTCCGAACCGGATCGGATCGGAGTAGGGGTCGGATCGGATTTGTGAACTGACCAAGGGAATTCGAACTGGATTGGAACTTTTCACTGGAGGAGGATTGGCGAGAAGGAAGGCCGTTTACTTAGAGTTGGAGTTGGGCAGAGGATCGGATCGGAGCCATGGAGCAGGATCGGATCGGAGTAAGCTAGAGAGCGGATCGGATCGGAGTAAGCTAGAGGGCGGATCAGATCGGAGTAAGCTAGGGAGCGGAGCGGATCGAAGCAAACAAGCGAGTGGGAGCGGATCGGGCAAATGGAGAAGGACAGGATCGGATCCAGGAACTTAGAAGGGAGTAACCACCGAACCAAGCAGAGAATAGGCACTACACTTCCGAACCGAACCGAGTGGAGAGCCCGAACCGAAGGAGCACCGAACCGAATGGAAAGATGACTACCGAACCGAACCTACGAAGGTGATGACTACCGAACCGAATCGAATTCTAGGACTGTTAATGCGCGACAACTCTTCTGAAGACCCACTCCAATTGGACCAAACCCGAGATGCAAAGGAAGTCCAAATGAGAAGTTAGGGCTCAAGATTCAGATGGGAATCAACGAGTTCGCTTCATGGTTGGGCTTTGCTGCGGGACGCGTGCCAAGGGGTTATCGACGTATATAGCTTTGGACCACTATGGTAGGAGATACGAAGGCGGATTCAGGGCCATTATGGCATCGGTAGGACCAAGGGCTACAACCAATGAAGTGGGTCATTGAAATGTTTGGTCATGACTCCATATGTTTAGCTTGGTCATAGCAGGGTTTCTACAAGTCGGGATTCGTCGTTACCTCAGTTTGTCTAGTGTTCCAAAGTGGTAGATATCGTACGCTTTACGCACTGAGTGAGAGATGTGAGGATGGTTGCTATGGATGATTTGTTTGCTATCATTGTGACATGCACACCCCACCCCCGTATTCTTACACTATTTATTATGGCACCTTGGAGTATTGTACGGTATGTGGTACTAACTCTTTGGTTGCAGGTCCAGGTTCAGGTATGGTTTAGTATACCTGTTATCATTCTGTTTAGATGCTTATCGCTCATACCAGGCTTTATGTCTGACCCAAAGTTTTATGTCTCCTCTTATTACTCTGGGTGCTCACACGAGCAGACTAGAGACAGGTTAGCTGGTGATGCACGGGTAGATGATCCGGAGACGAGCAGGAGGCTTCCACGTGAAATATATACATAATATTCTCCCTGTATTGTTGAAGTTCACTGCTTGGGCATTGGTGGTGCATCTTCTACTTTAGCTTTCTTTTTTTTTGAGACAGTAAATTTGGAAAATTGTAATAAGCTGTATTTGAATTTCCGCTGCTCTGATGATGGATGTTGATTTTAGTAATCAGCTTATGCACTGTCTCACCTGTATTATGTCAAGTATGTTATTATTATATTTTATTCCATGCGCTGTGAGACATTCTACAGGTTCCTTGATTAGTTCATTCCCTTCTTCCCTTTCTTTGGCGACCGTTCCGTGCTAGTCGGGACATGTGTACAGCGCACTTCCGGAGGAAATGTAGGCTGGTGCGGAGCGGGCCGTCACACTTGGTATCAGAGCTCTAGGTTGCGTAATTAACCTAGGGAAGTTATCAGGGAGAGATAATATACATATACGAGAGAACGTATTTGTGATTACTTTGGTTTTAAAAGCTATATATATATACTATTAGTAGTATATGGATGAAGTCATACAACACTAGCACCACTATGGAGTCGTTAATCGTTTTCCTTTTCAGATTGACGATGAGCCGATATGTTAGAGGTACCGGTAGAGGGGCCAATAATGGGAATGTTGCTGACATGAGGATGATGTTTACTGACCTCATGAGAGAGATGCTTAGAGATGTGCAGAGGGCAGCTCCCAATGGTGGTGGTCCAATAGTGCAGGCGCCAAAAGTCGACTTCGCCAAGCTGAATAAGGATTATACTAGTCTTGGTGGGAAATCATTCCACGGAACGGAGTCGGCTACGGATGTTCAGGATTGGTTGGATAGTTGCGAACGTATCTTCGAGGATTTGGGTATCGAGGATGCGATGAAAAGAAAGCTAGCGTCCCGTCAGCTGCAAGGGCGGGCAATGAATTGGTGGAATGCTATAAAGGCAGCTACTCCCGAAGATCAGATTACTTGGGAGCAGTTTAAGGCTCGCTTTAGCGAGAAGTTCATTCCAGCTGCTCAGAAGTCAGTGCTGTTTAAGAAGTTCTTGGAGCTCAAGCAGAATGGCAGAGCTGTCTCGGAATATATTGCTGAATTTGACACTTTTTCAAAATATGGGTTATCTCTTATTGATACTGCCGAGAAAAAGAATGAGAAATTCATAACTGGTTTGGATCAGTACTTGGGGGAAAAACTTATTCACCACATCGATGAGACGTTTGAATCGATTGTGGGGAAAGCATTAAGATCAGAAAGTCTCTACCCTAAGCCGAAGACTGAGGTTGCATCCGCAGATGAGCCAAAGCCACAAGCAAGTGGTGGAGGCAAGGGTGGTTCCCAGAATAAGAGAAAGCAGAATCAGACTAAGGATGGCCAGAAGAAAAAGAATAAGCAAGATGTTGAGTGCTTCAGCTGTGGTAAGAAGGGCCATTATGCTAGTAATTGTCGGGCCAAGCCAGCGGATAGGAAGTGCTTCAACTGTGGCCAAATGGGACATCACAAGGACAAGTGTCCACAACCCCCTAAAGAAAAGCAAATGGTGAAAGCATATGCCCTTAATGCTATTCCTTCTTCGTCGAATGCCCCAACTGCGGCGGAGAAAGGAAAGAATGTCGTCATTCAAGGTATGCTTTCTGTTTACGATGTTCCTGTTAGAGTTTTGTTTGATACCGGAGCTTCCAGTTCTTTCATATCTAGTGACCTGGTAGATAGGTTGGGATTGGAGCCCGAGATTGTCGATAGACCTTTAGTAGTGACGAACCCGATTGGCGGTTCGACTAGCCTTAGCATGATTTGTCATAATGTGGTCTTATCGAGTCATGGATGCATGTTTGTTTGTGATTGCTTTGTTTTGGGCTTTACTGGGTTTGGCATTATTTTGGGAGTAGATTGGCTCCGAAGGTATGGGGTGGTGGTAGACTGTGAGGGCTTTTTGGTGACAGCTAGAGCGGATGATGGGCGGAGGATAGTGTTTGGTGGTCTACCCAGTAAGGGGGTATTGCTAGTTTTCTAAACTCCCTCGACATTCCGCATAGTGAGTTGTCAGGTTTGCCCGTGGTTGGCCAGTATCCGGATGTTTTCGAAGAAGTGACCGGACTTCCACCACACCGAGAGATTGAGTTTCGTATTGATTTGGTAAAAGACGCCAGACCTATAGTGATGCCACTTCGTCGTATGGCACCAAGGGAGCAGCGAGAGCTCGAGGTGCAAGTCAGCGATCTTTTGAAGAAGGGATTTATCAGAAGGAGTGTTTCTGAATGGGGAGCACCAGTTGTGTTTGCTACCAAGGCGGATGGTTCCCTTCGTTTGTGTGTAGACTACCGCGAGTTGAATAAAGTGACGAGGAAGAACAAGTATCCTCTACCGCGGATAGATGATTTGTTCGATCAGTTGAGTGGCGCGAGAGTATTTTCTCAGTTGGATCTCGCGACAGGTTTTCATCAGTTTAGAGTGGAAGCTGAGAGTATAGCTAAAACGGCATTTCGAACGCCGTCTGGATTTTATGAATGGTTGGTTATGCCATTTGGGCTGACTAATGCCCCGGCATATTTTGTGGATCTTATGAATAGGGTATTCAGAGATCAGTTGAATAAGTCTGTCCTTGTGTTCGTTGATGATATTTTGGTCTATTCTAGGACAGAGGAAGAACACAAGGAACATTTAAGAGTAGCGATGGAGGTGTTGAGAAAACACCAATTGAAAGCCAAGTTTTCTAAGTGTCACTTCTGGAAGAGAGAAGTGAGGTTCTTGGGCCATGTTGTATCAGAGAATGGTATTGCCGTGGACCTGGCGAAGGTGGCTACGGTACAAGATTGGCCTACGCCCAAGAATGCAACAGACGTAAGAAGTTTCTTGGGATTGGCTGGATATTATCGTAAGTTTATCCAAGGTTTCTCCAAGATAGCAGCACCATTAACCCAGTTGACCAAGAAGAATCAAGCTTTTGTCTGGGATGAAAGGTGCGAGAATGCATTCAAGAGTCTAAAGGACAAGTTGACGAGCGCACCAGTGTTAGTCATTCCTAAAGGGGATGAAGAGATGACGGTATACACGGATGCCTGTGGTACCGGACTGGGTGCTGTATTGATGCAAGGCAGTAGGGTTGTAGCTTATGCAAGTCGGCAATTGAAACCGCACGAGAAAAGATACCCTACCCATGACTTGGAATTGGCAGCGATCGTGTTCGCGTTAAAGATGTGGAGACACTATCTCTTGGGAGAAAGATTTGAGCTGTTTACAGATCATAAGTCATTGAAGTATCTCTTCTCCCAGAAAGATCTGAATCTCCGTCAGCAGAGATGGTTAGAGTTCTTAGCTTCCTATGATTTTGACATCGCATATACACCGGGAAAGGGCAATGCGGTGGCTGATGCATTGAGTAGAAGACATGCCAGCTTAGGGGCTATGTTCCTTGAATGGAAGCAACTGGAGTATATCACGGGGTTTGATTTCAGACCAAAGTGCGAATTGGATCCAGAAATGTTAGCAAGTTTGACGATCAGACCCAGTTTAATTGAGCGGATCGGCTCTAGTCAGAGGGACGATCCTAACCTATTGGAAATCATCTCCAAGTTAGAGATGGGTATCGATGAGGAGATGAACAAGTATGGGCTTGATCAAGATGGATGGCTTAGAAAGAATGGAAATCTTGTTGTACCCAATGTCAATGGCTTGAGAGATGAAGTGCTTAGAGAATGTCATCACTCAAAACTGACTATACACCCCGGTGGTAATAAGATGTATCGAGACATGAAGCAGACCTACTACTGGGAAGGGATGAAAAGAGACGTTGGGAAGTTTATATCCAAATGCATGAATTGCCAGCTAGTTAAAGCAGAGCAAAAGAAGCCTAGTGGGTTGTTACAGCCCTTAGAAATTCCCGAGTGGAAATGGGAGCAAGTCTCGATGGATTTCATCGATGGTTTACCAAGGACTAGATCGGGACATGATAGTATATGGGTAATTGTGGATCAGTTGACTAAGAGTGCAAGATTCATAGCAGTCAAATCGACCAGAACGGCAGCTAAGTTAGCAGAATTATATATGAAGTGGGTAGTGAGATTTCATGGAGTACCTAAAAGCATTGTGAGCGACCGAGACCCGTTGTTCACTAGTGGGTTTTGGAAGAGCTTACAAGAGGCTCTAGGGTCAGAGTTACATCTCAGTACCGCATACCATCCTCAGACCAACGGTCATACGGAGAGGGTGAACCGTATTTTGGAAGACCTCTTGAGAGCATGTATATTGGATTTTGGTGGATCATGGGATGACCATTTGCATCTAGTAGAGTTTGCATATAATAATAGCTACCAATCCAGTATCGGTATGGCTCCGTTTGAAGCTTTGTACGGAAGACCGTGCAACTCACCATCATGTTGGATAGAGACCGGCGAGAAGTTTATGCTTGGACCAGATGTGGTGAGGGAAACTTCAGATAAGATCAAGATCATTCAACAACGAATGAAGGCTGCCCAAGATAGGCAGAAGAGTTATGCTGATAAGAGGAGGAGAGACCTAAAATTCTCCGTTGGTGACTTGGTGTTTGTCAAGATTTCTCCGTTGAAGAACGTAATACGATTTGGCAGGAGAGGCAAGTTGGCACCAAGATTCATTGGCCCATTCCCTGTTCTTGAGCTAGTCGGGAATTTGACATACAGAATTGACTTACCAGAGAAGATGGCGGGAGTTCACAACGTATTTCATGTTTCCCAACTAAGGAAGTTCGTTCATGACCCGGATATGATTGTTTCACCTGGTCAGTTAGAGGACTTCGAAGTAGAACCCGAGGCGGTTGGGAACCGCAAGCCGGCCCGTATTGTCGAGCACGACATGAAGCAACTTCGAAGGAAGGCGGTGAAGCTAGTCAAGGTTCAGTGGGGCGAGGACGAGAATGATTGTACTTGGGAGACAGAGGAGAACATTAGGAAGACACACCCAGAACTCTTTGCCTGGTAAGATTTTGACTTCGATTTAGTTTTCCGCATGCTAGGATAGGCTTGTTTGCTTGTTTTGCATGTTTGATTGTTGTATATGGCTGTTAGGCATGCAGGATCTTTTGTATGTTTTGGGGTTAAGGAATTTCGGGGACGAAATTTCTTAAGGGGGGGAGAGTGTAACGACCCGCATTCTACGCATCATAGGATCGTAGAATGTTTATTTCTTTCACATATGAAGTTGTATGGTCATGTAACTTTGGGAGACGACTATTGGGGTCATTTCCCATGTTCATGATTTTTCCCAATTTTTAAATGACCATTTTACCCCTAGTTGGCACTGTTTTGGCCATAACTTTTGACTGGAAAGAAATTTTGACCTGAAACCACTTCCATTGGCTCCGGATGATGGTTTCTCTTTCCGTAGAGTGGTCACATTAGCCAAACGGACTCACCGTTTGGGAGATATGGCTGAAACAAGTTTCAGATGGTGAAAAACAGCTTAATTGGGCTTAACCGGGTGATTAGCAGCTAGGCCCAGAGGGGAATTTCGGGTTTAGAGGTATAGGAGGACTGATTAGGGTTAGGAAATCACTTTCATTTCAGTTTTGAGCCGCCACAAACCTTCTTGAAACCCTAGTAATGGCTTCCATCCTCTAAAACCACTCCAAAACATATTTTTAGTGAAGATTAAGCCTAGACTATATCAAAACAAGGCCAAATAGCATCAGAGCAAGGTAGGAGCTGCTGCTATACATAGGAATTCGACCCAAACAGAGAGTATTTCAGATTTGGTGTTTCATTTGTGGCCAAGGTGAGTGATTTGCATAGTTTTTGCACTAATTACGGTAATTAAGGGTAATTAGTGAAGATTAGCGAATTTATACACTAATAAATTCTGGAAAAATGTTTAGAAATTCTTAAATAATGTTTTATGCTTCTGTTAGAAATTTGGTTCGATTTGATTAAGTTTTGTTAAACCTATGATTAGTTTTACTTAAACATGCTTAAGGGAAAATAAGGAGTTTTGGCCACTTTTGATCCGTTTTGATTCATTTGAATTGTTGTTTGGTGTTTGTGGTTGCTTTTACATGTTGATATGACTCTATGGTATGTTTTATGATTGATTAGAATAGTTAGATTAGTCGAAAACGCCGTCGAATGGCGTAGAAAGCTCGCTGGAAAGTTGCAGAAATGTGCAGGTTCCGAACCGGATCGGATCGGAGTAGGGGTCGGATCGGATTTGTGAACTGACCAAGGGAATTCGAACTGGATTGGAACTTTTCACTGGAGGAGGATTGGCGAGAAGGAAGGCCGTTTACTTAGAGTTGGAGTTGGGCAGAGGATCGGATCGGAGCCATGGAGCAGGATCGGATCGGAGTAAGCTAGAGAGCGGATCGGATCGGAGTAAGCTAGAGGGCGGATCGGATCGGAGTAAGCTAGGGAGCGGAGCGGATCGGAGAAAACAAGCGAGTGGGAGCGGATCGGGAAAATGGAGAAGGATAGGATCGGATCCAGGAACTTAGAAGGGAGTAACCACCGAACCAAGCAGAGAATAGGCACTACACTTCCGAACTGAACCGAGTGGAGAGCCCGAACCGAAGGAGCACCGAACCGAATGGAAAGATGACTACCGAACCGAACCGACGAAGGTGATGACTACCGAACCGAATCGAATTCTAGGACTGTTAATGCGCGACAACTCTTCTGAAGACCCACTCCAATTGGACCAAACCCGAGATGCAAAGGAAGTCCAAATGAGAAGTTAGGGCTCAAGATTCAGATGGGAATCAACGAGTTCGCTTCATGGTTGGGCTTTGCTGCGGGACGCGTGCCAAGGGGTTATCGACGTCTATAGCTTTGGACCACTATGGTAGGAGGTACGAAGGCGGATTCAGGGCCATTATGGCATCGGTAGGACCAAGGGCTACAACCAATGAAGTGGGTCATTGAAATGTTTGGTCATGACTCCATATGTTTAGCTTGGTCATAGCAGGGTTTCTACAAGTCGGGATTCGTCGTTACCTCAGTTTGTATAGTGTTCCAAAGTGGTAGATATCGTACGCTTTACGCACTGAGTGAGAGATGTGAGGATGGTTGCTATGGATGATTTGTTTGCTATCATTGTGACATGCACACCCCACCCCCGTATTCTTACACTATTTATTATGGCACCTTGGAGTATTGTACGGTATGTGGTACTAACTCTTTGGTTGCAGGTCCAGGTTCAGGTATGGTTTAGTATACCTGTTATCATTCTGTTTAGATGCTTATCTCTCATACCAGGCTTTATGTCTGACCCAGAGTTTTATGTCTCCTCTTATTACTCTGGGTGCTCACACGAGCAGACTAGAGACAGGTTAGCTGGTGATGCACGGGTAGATGATCCGGAGACGAGCAGGAGGCTTCCACGTGAAATATATACATAATATTCTCCCTGTATTGTTGAAGTTCACTGCTTGGGCATTGGTGGTGCATCTTCTACTTTAGCTTTCTTTTGTTTAGAGACAGTAAATTTGGAAAATTGTAATAAGCTGTATTTGAATTTCCGCTGCTCTGATGATGGATGTTGATTTTAGTAATCAGCTTATGCACTGTCTCACCTGTTTTATGTCAAGTATGTTATTATTATATTTTATTCCATGCGCTGTGAGACATTCTACAGGTTCCTTGATTAGTTCATTCCCTTCTTCCCTTTCTTTGGCGACCGTTCCGTGCTAGTCGGGACATGTGTACAGCGCACTTCCGGAGGAAATGTAGGCTGGTGCGGAGCGGGCCGTCACAGTATTAGCCAAGTTTGATGTTATGCAGAACTACATGTTAACCATGCAAGAATTGGGTCTAAATCTAAAAAGTAGGTGTCACGGATCATATGGGGCACCAGGTCGAATCGGTCCAATTCGAAACCATTTGGCCCGACCCGACACTACTTGGAAGACTCAGCCTTTTTTGCTCTTTGACTTGAGCCATCCACCCCATTGGCATATAAACCACCAATGTAACACCCCACATTTTTAATATAATTAACAATGTGTATATATATGCATAGATAGGTAAATAATGGTGATGTATAATGAAAAATTTATTAATATATGGAAGAGAAGGAAAAATTTATTCAATGGTAGTGTACGTAACGGAGAAGATAATAAAATAAGGATAATTAATTTAAATATTAGGAATTAAGTAAAATGGACATCACCATTGTGTTCGTCTCGGAATTCTACGTGAAATAGAGTCCAAGTTTTTGAAAATCGGACTCCGTATGAAAGAGTTATGGCCTTCAGAAGAATCAAAACAGTTCGAAATTCGACCCAGGCAGCTGGGCGGGAAATTTCCTGCCCAGAACAGGGAAGGTCGACCTAGGGGTCGACATTGGGGTCAGGCCGACTGGGGGTCGACCTACCCCCTAGGAGGTCGACCTAGGGGTCGACCTACCTCAAATGTGGGCAGTTTTTGTCCATGTGACGTGGTTTGACATGCTGTATGGACCGGATGGCTTCTGGGTCAATCCTAAGGCTCTAAAACTCTCTCTACACCTATAAAATAGTACCTAGACCTAACCTAATTCATAAACAATTCCTTCTGACGCCTCCATGCCGCCAAACTTCAACCAAACATGGCCGCCGCCCCAAAACCCTAAACTAAATTGCAAGTTCTTCATCAACTTTGGAGTTTAATCAAATTAAGTGGCAAAGTTCTTTATCGACAATTCATGCTCTTCACCAACAATCATATAAGAAAATTAAATCAGCATTCTACATCAACAACAAATCGCTTATTTCTCTAAACCAGTAAATGTGAGTGGATTTGAAATATATTTGTTGTATAATGTTGCTTCTATCGTTTACCATTCCCCATAATGAATATGATGTTAATTTAATAAGATTTGTTATTTTATTTATGCCTACGTTTGAGTTCTCTCCTTTTTATCCTTTCCCCTTTTTATTTTTGGATCTAGGTTATCTCGAACCTAGACGAAATCTTATTATACAATACGCACGATTGGAATATGGGGATATTGGAATATAATCTGTAATTTTGGGGTTTGTGGCATGACAATTGTTATTACATATATTGGGCATAATCTATTTTATGCAGTCGAGGAATATAATCTATAATGTTGAATTTATGTAAGTTTGACAAAATTGTCATTGGATATGGAATTGGTATAATTCAATATTAAGAACACGTAATTGGATAACATGGATTGGTGAAATTTATTCGTGACTTGAAAAGTAAGCCTAGAGGGTGAATTAGATTATATGTATGAACGTGGGAATGTTGGGGTATATATATTGGGAAAACATTTATTATATGAAATTGGGTATAATTGGATATTGGAAATTGGCATGTTTGGGTATGAATAACATGGAATTAGTGAATTTGGCTATAATTGGATAATTTGGGTAATATGAAATTTGGCTAACTATTATGTAATTGGTGTAGTGAATAACAAATTGGAAATAGGCATAAAAATGAAATGTAATTAAGTTGAATTTGGAACATATGACATGAGTTTGGGGTTTAGGTGACAGACGATTGTTAATGAGCGCCTATGACATGAGGTTAGGCGCATTTGTTGTGTAAGACTGCCTGGAACTGCCCAGAAAATTCAGCAACCACAAGCGGGCGTCTAATGTGAGAGGTCAACGGCAAGAACTAGAGGCGTAACGGTTTATGACACGAGGTTAGGCACGTTGTGGTATAAGTCTGCCCGGAACCACCCGACAAATCCAGCAGCCACGAACGGACGTCTAATGTGAGAGGTCATACATCGTTATGGAAATATAAATAAATTAATAAATACTAACCATAATAGGACATGTGGGTGACATGGGTATGGTTAGAGGGTTAAGTGGGTGATATAAATGACATGTAAAGCATGGCTAAGGTAGACTTAACCATAGTAAGATATGCGTAAGATATGGAAACTATAATAAAGGGGGTTAAGTGGGACATGGGTGACATATGAAACAAAATTTAGATATACTTAACCAAATGGGGACCATGACGGTATCATAAATTAATTGAATTGGGTAAAGTTTAAGTAATGGGTTAAGTAAAAGGAAGGGTTAAGTCAAATCTAAAATTAATGACACAGCAATGGGGGAATGATAATTACCTATTATAAACTTGAGTTGTGGTGATGTAAAATTAAATAATAGGCAAACTTGTCATAGGGACAAGGGAAGATTATGACTTAAAATGTAGTACAAGACTTGAAGGGTCTGATGACTTATACTATGAAATAAGTTAACCTAAAATTAATGACAAGAAATGGGGAATGATAAATAACCTATTATGAATAAACTTGAATAAGGCAAGAAAGGATAATAGGTGGAAATTATAACTTATGGGACAAGATAAGTTATAGGAAACGATAAGGAAGATGAAACAACTTATATGTAAAGATATACTTAAATTAAGTTGTTTGGAAAGGAGAAATGTGAAATTAAAAATGATATAAGTTATATGAGTGGAAAAGAAGTAAATTAGAATCATATATGTGGGTTGGGTTGTGTAATTCTCTGGGTGCCAATCTGATGTTGATTTCGGTCTTCGGGGCTGGTGTTTAGAGGGTTATTCTCCTAATCAGTATGTATATGGGATAAGGCATACTTAGCCATGAATTAAGTATAACATCTTGCTGTAACCCAAAAAAGGGAATAATTTATGAGATTGGAAAATAACATGTTGTGGGCTTATTAATGGACATAAGTGGGTTAAGTATAAATTGAATTAATAAGCAAGGGTAACTTGGTGAATACGGAAAAAAAGGAAGCTAATGTGAATAACCAAGTTGAATGAGAAAGTTGACGAGGTGGCACAAGCGTGAAATAAATGGTTAGACTTAGGGTCTAATGACATATAAAACTAAGGCGCTTGAAGCAGTCCGTACGTTGTAGGATGAATAACCCAATGAGGTAGGTCATGATGGTGTCATAAGGCACGAGGAGAGTGCACGTTCGCTATTTTGGCGGCTCCAACGGACTGGAAGGGGAAGCACGCGGCTTCCTGAGACGTTAAAGGTGCTCCTGGTAGTCCACTGTAGTGGTTTAGCTTCGGGCTAGGATTACAGAGGTTGGGTCTGCGCAGGACTATCCGGTGGGTGGGCCTTGAATGCACAAGTAGGGGGCAGTTAGAATGCTGTACGCGGTGGCATTAAGGGTGGTTCGGCGATTGCCTTAGGCGGAGGTGGAGAGTCAAGACCAAACGATAGCAAGATCGTCGGACGCTTGTCACCAACAGCCTAAGGAATGCGAAAAGACAAGAGCTAACCCCTAGAGATCGTTAACCTTTGCTATCAAGGGACGGGTGCGAGGAGACCCCACATGGATGTATAGATTTTTTTCTTGTTAGGGGTGGTTGCTTAGCTCGTGTGGTCTTTACTAGTTGAGGGAGGGGCTGAGGTGGGGCCATAGCCACCATAGAAAAACCAGACCCGAGGGATATCTGTACATTGGGCACTCTTAGAGGCGGGCCCATACAGATATAGAAAAGCTCCCGATCGAGTTCCGGGTTTTCTGGTGTAGCTCTACACCATGGAACTTAGGTGCACAAGTAGAGGTTATGTGTAGTAGAAACATCGAGTACGATTGACGATACGTACGTGGGAAAGTCTAGGTGCAACCATGTCTACTCTGGGTGGTGTATCGTAGACTAGAGGGCATTATTCGGTGATGGAACCAAACTCGATCGAATAGTTCGACAGTACGCTTACGTAGCATAACGATACTGGTCCTATGCGGATGTAGCATTGTACGTTATTATGGCATAGGATGAGGGACTACGCATATTACTGTGGCGATACGGAGGAGACCGTGCGAGTGGGGTATCATGGGGTGTACCTCAGTTTGGGGGTAGCGACATATACATTATATTAGGTTAATCTACTAGGGAGTAGATGGGTGCGACGTGTGTGTAAGCTTTGAATGCTAGTAACACATATAACCTAATAAATAAATAAAATATAATTGAACGGTATATGTAGGGTTATTCAAGAAGTGCAGTTTAAATTCATTCACACAGAACTTATGTTCTGACCCCCTCCTCATAACATTCGCAGGTTAGACAGAGACTTATAGCTTTGGGAATACTGATTTAGCAGTATTGTGATTAAGGTAAAGCTATGTTTTAAAATATATTATATTTTATTCCTTCCGCTATGAGGTGTTTTTCGGTACTTTGACATATCTCTTTTCTTTGTCTTTTCTGCAGGATACCAGAGCAACCGACTCGGGTCTCGATGAGTTTAATTTTGAAAAAAATTCGGTCTGTCGGAATCTGGGTTGTTACATCTGGTATCAGAGCTTCGGTTTAGTGATCTTAGGGGGAGATATTGAGTGAACGTATTTCTATTTTCTAAAATATAAATATATTATATATAAAAACCTAAATCCATAAAGTAGCCCACTAGGTAGAGAAAGAGTTGGGATATTTAGTTTGTACACTAAAGTAATAAACATAGAAATTTTTGAGACCCTTAGGTGGTTTGGTTGGAAAGTGTACAATATGAATTGGTATTTGAGAAAGAAAGTATCCCATAGAATTAAAACTGGAATGTTATTTCATAGTAGTGGGTTCGGAAGTGAAACCTTATAGATTGGAAAAGGTTAAGATGTGGAAAATGCATTAGGAATATATGCAGTCGAGAGAATTGAATTTGCATAAGTGCCTAGAAAAGCCTAGTCGAGTTGAAGACCCGCTTTGAGTCTAACCCAATGATAAGCTTTTAAGAACTTGAATCTGTAAGAGTGTTTGTGGTATTTTTCCAAATTCTGATCTTAAAAGCATTTTGATGTTTTTAGTGCATGATGGGTTTTAAAGTAAAGTGAGGTATATTGGGTAAAACAATGATTTCTTGTTTTAAAAGAATTCTCTCATGAAAAGGTGCATATTATAGAGCATGTTTAGCTCGCTAGTTTTCATATATGGAAAGAAGTTTTGAAATCTCTACCCTGTTGATTATACATTTACGTTATTGTTTTAAAAAGAAATTTTGTTGGGTAAATAAAATAAGTGGTAGAGTGCAAGAATAGAGTAGATATTTGCGCCTTAGCAACCAAAGTTAACATTGTAAATAGGAACAGTGTAACCCATTGGTCATCCTTTTCTACTCCAGTTTGTGATTTGAAAAGAAAAAAAAAGAATTTTTGCAGTTTTACATTGTAACATGTTTTTATGGTTTGGCAAAAGCAAGTTTTTGAGAAAAGAATAAAAGTTTTACCACTTTAGTTTTTTTGAAAGAAGAATGTAATAAAAAGAAAGAAGGCCAAACCATGTTTTAAAAATGGAGTAGTTAAAGATTAAGGCCTAGAAAGAACAAGATAAAGTTAAAGCTATTAGAACCAACTGGGAATTGGTTGAGATGAGAAATTCTCTGAGTATCAATCTGATGTTGATTTCGGTCTTTGGGGTTGAAACTTAGAGAGTTATTTTCTTGCCAATTTACAGTCTGGGATTAGATAATATTAAACTAATGGAAAATTTCCCGTAGAATGCATAAGCATTGAGAAACCTAGGTTTGTTGCTTGAGAAAAAGAAAAAGGGTTGTTGCTTGAAAGAGAAGTATAGGCTAGTAATACACAACATGGACTAGTGGTGACTACTAGGTAGTGAAGGGCAAGCAAATGTATAGATCCTGTTGAGTGGACTCGTGACAAAGTCCTAAGATACTTGGCCCATAGTTGTAGCTGTGTAGGATACTGTTTGAGTTGAAAACAGAAGAGCTTGTTTGAAATAATAAACTTAAGAAGAAGACTAGCCTAATTAACAAGAAAACAGCTGAATCAATCAAGCAACAAAACATGACGGGAAAAGAAAATGAAAATCTTTAGAAAAAGATGAATAAATATGAAATTACTCGAAGATAAGATGAAATAGAAAAGAAAGCTTTCTTATGGGGTTGTGCTTAGATAGGAAAATGGAAAATCATTATAAAATAGTTATGTAAAAATCCAAGTACAATTAGAAAAGAAAAACGGAGGATGTGAGTTTTTCCGTTTTCGTAACATAAGAAATCGAATTTGGAAAATTAGATTTTTCTAAATTTCGAATTTAATGATGGTTGGTAAGGTTTTGGATGCGAAAATTGGATGAACTATGATCTTACTCTGTAAGAGTGTAGGAAATTTTGGATGAAAAGCATTTTGATTTTTCAAAAATATTGCATTCATATAGAACTGTAAGTATATTTAGGATGTGAGCATCATGTTTTGAAAGAGTTTTTAAGATTTGTATACATATAGGTGGATCCAAATTAGGCATACATACTTTACTATGATGTATCTCACTTTGCACATGTGCACAATGTTTGCAACAATTGGATGCACACTTGATGGATGGATGTTGCGAGGGATTATCTATTTTACTCTTATCGAATTTCGGGGACGAAATTCTTTAAGAGTGGGAGAATGTAACACCCCGCATTTTTAATATAATTAAAAATGTATATATATGCATAGATAGGTAAATAATGGTGATGTATAATGAAAAATTTATTAATATATGGAAGAGAAGGAAAAAATTAGTTCAATGGCAGTGTACGTAACGGAGAAGATAATAAAATAAGGATACTTAATTTAAATATTAGGAATTAGTAAAATGGACATCACCATTGCGTTCGTCTCGGAATTCTACATGAAATAGAGTCCAAGTTTTCGAAAATCGGACTCCGTATGAAAGAGTTATGGCCTTTGGAAGATTCAAAACAGTTCGAAACTCGACCTAGGCAGCTGGGCGGGTAATTTCCCGCCCAGAACAGGGCAGGACGACCTGGGGGTCAGGTCGACCAAGGGGTCGACCTACCCACTAGGACGTCGACCTAGGGGTCGATCTACCCCAGATCTGGGTAGTTTTTGTCCCTGTGACGTGGTTTGACGTACTGTACGGACCAGATGGCTTCTAGGTCAATCCTAGGGCTCTAAAACGCTCTCTACACCTATAAAATAGTGCCTAGACCTAACCTAATTCATAAATAATTCCTTCTGACGCCTCCATGCCGCCAAACTTCAACCAAACATGGCCGCCGCCCCAAAACCCTAAACTAAATTGCAAGTTCTTCATCAACTTTGGAGTTTAATCAAATCAAGTGGCAAAGTTCTTCATTGACAATTCATGCTCTTCACCAACAATCATATAAGAAAATTAAATCAGCATTCTACATCAACAATAAATCTCTTGTTTCTCTAAACCAGTCAATGTGAGTGGATTTGAATTATATTTGTTGTAGAATGTTACTTCTTTCGTTTACCATTCCCCATAATGAATATGATGTTAATTTAATAAGATTTGCTATTTTATTTATTCCTAAGTTTGAGTTCTCTCCTTTTTATCATTTCCCCTTTTTATTTTTGGATCTAGGTTATCTCGAACCTAGACGAAATCTTATTATACAATACGCACGATTGGAATATGGGGATATTGGAATATAATCTGTAATTTTGGGGTTTGTGGCATGACAATTGTTATTACATATATTGGGCATAATCTATTTTATGCAGTCGAGGAATATAATCTATAATGTTGAATTTATGTAAGTTTGACATAATTGTCATTGGATATGGAATTGGTATAATTCAATATTAACAAAATGTAATTGGATAACATGGATTGGTGAAATTTATTCGTGACTTGAAAAGTAAGACTAGAGGGTGAATTAGATTATATGTATGAACGTGGGAATGTTGGGGTATATATATTGGGAAAATATTTATTATATGAAATTAGGTATAATTGGATATTGGAAATTGGCATGTTTGGGTATGAATAACATGGAATTAGTGAATTTGGCTATAATTGGATAATTTGGGTAATATGAAATTTGGCTAACTATTATGTAATTGGTGTAGTGAATAACAAATTGGAAATAGGCATAGAAATGAAATGTAATTAAGTTGAATTTGGAACATATGACATGAATTTGGGGTTTGGGTGATAAAAAATTGTTAATGAACGCCTATGACACGAGGTTAAGCGCGTTTGTGGTGTAAGACTGCCCGGAACCGCCCGGCAAATCCAGCAACCACAAGAGGACGTCTAATGTGAGAGGTCAACGACAAGAACTAGAGGCGTAACGGTTTCTGACACGAGGTTAGGCACGTTTTGGTATAAGCCTGCCTGGAACCGCCCGGCAAATCCAGCAGCCACGAACGGACGTCTAATGTGAGAGGAAATACATTGTTACGACATTATAAATAAATTAAGAAATACTAACCATAATAAGACATGTGGGTGACATGGGTATGGTTAGAGGGTTAAGTGGGTGATATAAATGACATGTAAAGCATGACTAAGGTAGACTTAACCGTAGTAAGACATGTGTAAGATATGTAAACTATAATTAAGGGGGGTTAAGTGGGACACATGTGACATATGAAACAAAATTTAGATATTCTTAACCAAATGGGACCCGTGACGGTATCATAAATTAATTGAATTGGGTAAAGTTTAAGTAACGGGTTAAGTAAAAGGAAGGGTTAAGTCAAATCTAAAATTAATGACACAGTAATGGGGGAATGATAATTACCTATTATAAACTTGAGTTGCGGTGATGTAAAATTAAATAATATGCAAACTTGTCATAGGGACAAGGGATGGTTATGACTTAAAATGTAATACAAGACTTGAAGGGTGGGACGACTTATACTATGAAATAAGTTAATCTAAAATTGATGACAAGAAATGGGGAGTGATAAATAACCTATTATGAATAAACTTGAATAAGGAAAGAAAGGATAATAGGTGGAAATTATAACTTATGGGACAAGATAAGTTATAGGAAACGATAAGGAAGATGAGATAACTTATATGTAAAGATATACTTAAATTAAGTGGTCTGGAAAGGAGAAATGTGAAAAAATTATATAAGTTATATGAGTGGAAAAGAAGTAAATTAGAATCATATATGTTGGTTGGGTTGAGTAATTCTCTGGGTGCCAGTCTGATGTTGATTTCGGTCTTCAGGGCTGGTGTTTAGAGGGTTATTCTCCTAATCAGTATGTATGTGGGATAAGGCATACATAACCGTGAATTAAGTATAACATGTTGCTGTAACACAAAAAAAAGGGAATAATTTATGAGATTGGAAAATAACATGTTGTGGGCTTATTAATGGACTTAAGTGGGTTAAGTATAAATTGAATTAATAAGCAAGGGTAACTTGGAGAATACGGGAAAAAAAGGAAGCTAATGTGAATAACCAAGTTAAATGAGAAAGTTGACGAGGTGGCACAAGCGTGAAATAAATTGTTAGACTTAGGGTCTAATGACATATAAAACTAAGGCGCGTGAAGCAGTCCGTATGTTGTAGGATGAATAACCCAACGAGGTAGATCATGATGGTGTTATAAGGCACGAGGAGAGCGCATGTTCGCTATTTTCGCGGCTCCAACGGACTGGAAGGGGAAGAATGCGGCTTTCTGAGACGTTAAAAGTTCTCCTGGTAAGTCCTCTGTAGTGGTTTAGCTTCGGGCTAGGATTACAGAGGTTGGGTCTGCGCTGAACAACCAGGTGGGAGGGCCTTGACTGCATAAATAGGGGGCAGTCAGAATGTTGTATGCGGTGGCATTACGGGTGGTTCGGCAATTGCCTCTGGCGGAGGTGGAGGGTCAAGACCAAAAGATAGCAAGATCGTCGGACACCTGTCACTAGTAGCCTAAGGAATGCAAAAAGAAAAGAGCTAACCCCTAGAGATCGTTAACCTTTGCTATCAAGGGATGGGTGCGGGGAGACCCCATATGGACGTTTAGATTTTTTGTTTGTTAGGGGTGGTCGCTTAGCTCGTGTGGTCTTTACTAGTTGAGGGAGGGGCTGAGGTGGGGCCATAGCCACCATAGAAAAACCAGACCCGAGGGATATATGTACATTGGACACTCTTAGAGGCGGGCCCGTACAGATATAGAAAAGCTCCCGACCGAGTTCCGGGTTTTCCGGTGTAGCCCTGCCACGGAACTTGGGTGCACAAGTAGAGATTATATGCAGTAGAAACATCGAGTACGATTGACGATACGTATGTGGTAAAGTCTAGGTACAACCATGTCTGCTCTGGGTGGTGTATCGTAAACTAGAGGCCATTATTCGGTGATGGAACCAATATCGATCGAATAGTTCAAGGATAGCAGTCAGTACGCTTACGTAGCACAGCGATAGTGGTTCTATGTGGATGTAGCGTTGTACGTTATTATGGCATAGGATGAGCGGTTGCGCATATTACTGTGGCGATATGGAGGAGACCGTCCGTGTGGGGTATCACGGGGTGTACCTCAGTTTGGGGGTAGCTACATATACATTATATTAGGTTAATCTACTAGGGAGTAGATGGGTATGACATGTGTGTAAGCTTTGAATGCTAATAACACATATAACCTAATAAATATATAAAATATAATTGAATGGTATATGTAGGGTTATTCAAGAAGTGTAGTTTAAATTCATTCACACAGAACTTATGTTCTGACCCCCTCCTCATAACATTCGCAGGTTAGACAGAGACTTATAGCTTTGGGAATACTGATTTAGCAGTATTGTGATTAAGGTAAAGCTATGTTTTAAAATATATTATATTTTTATTCCTTCTGCTGTGAGGTGTTTTTCCGTACTCTGACATATATATTTTCATTGTCTTTTCTGCAGGATACCAGAGCAACCAACTCGGGTCTCGATGGATTGAATTTTGAAAAAAATTCGGTCTGTCGGAATCCGGGTTGTTACAACCCAATTCCTACCTCACTCTTCTTTTCTCTTCGGGTGTTGTTGTTCTGCCATCCCGGATTCCTCTCTTATACCCCTTGATGCCTGACATGAGCACCGTGGTCATCACCTTGAAGTGAGTCTGACATCACCAGTGACGGAGATGGCCCAGAAGTTTGCAACGCCGGCATCGCAACAAATAGGAAGAGAATCAATATGCGATTTGAAGCAGATTCAGTCAGTAATTGAAAATTAAAAAGCGTGAAACAGGCAATCACAACCCACCTATAATTTAAATATATCGAGATAAATTTGTGAAGAATCGAAAGCTAAGGTTTCAATGGATTTAGGTTAATTCGGCAGCTGTAAAAGTAAAATGAAAGAAGGTAAAATAATATATTATATAATGGGTGGAAGGAGTCGTTTGTATTCTTTCCAATGTGATGGGTTGATCTGGCCACTCAGAAACGAAGATGCAGCATCAAGAGGCATCAGGTCGAATCATGCGGGTCGAACAAACTTGACCTAACCCGGTGGCTAAGCAGAAATGTCCAATCAAAATTAATAAGAACTACTTATCCTAAAGGACATAAAGCCATGTCTGAAAATTAGATGTGTTTATATGATTCATAATTTAGCATCGTGCAGATTAAGTCAAGTCTTATGATCAATGGAATTCGTTCAAAGCCGTCCGCGTACACGGGAAAGAATTTACAAAGCAGAATGATGCAAGCACATACCGATTTAACAAAAGGCCGGAGAATTACATGCAAATCTGAGCGTACTCTAGTTAAAGCTCCAAAGTTACTAGATGTAGCAGAGACAGACACGAATATGATCTCCTATTTATATATGAAATGCGCAGAAATTGAGAGACACGGCTTTACAAAGGGTCACAACTTCGCAGATGGCTACGACAGTTGACTATCGTTGATCCGATAATAGGCAGATTGGCAATTTCAAAGTATGCCTCATCTTCGATAAGTCATACTTTGAGGAGCCAAAATGTTAGCTTACTTTGTGACTAGACCACACAAAGTCCAAACATTCATGATCAAGTGTACTAATGAGCAAAAGGCATGGCCATTCATTAGCAAAAAAAGTTGGATCGAGTAGAAGGAAAAGGCTTCAGGTCGGATATGAGATAAATACTCTGTCTTTTATTGAGCAAGGGAACATAATCGAAGTCACCGGGTCGAATTAATTCAACCCAACCTACATATATGTGAAAGCCTGGCATCCTGACCTCACCAACTCGAGCCAAAGAGAGACCAACCCGACCCGCTTGGAGTGGCCGTTGCTTGGGCCTATTCTTTAGGCTATAAAATCGGTCAACATATTCCTATATGTAAGGATTAGATTCCACCTGTTACTCACTATCTGAAATTCCATCTCCACTACAAGTCCAAGCTTCGTTGAGAGCTTGCCACGTGGAATCCGACCCGTAGGCTCCCCACCCCTGTAAATACATGCATTTGAGACATTTCAAAGGATCCTTTAGCACTTCCAACATTCAAACTCCATAGTCTTCATCACCATTTCTGTTCAACCTGAATTGTACATTTTATCATTGAGTATAATTCCATAAATATTGAGAGGAAATTGATCGTGTTTGAATGGTTGAGTGATTGTAATCCTTGTACTTGTTATTCTCCATAGAATCAAAGAATTATAAAGTGGGCGTAGGATCGTTGACGCCAAACCACTCTAAATCTTGCGTGTTCTATTGCTTTTCTCTGCTCTTAGTTTATATCTCTTCATTGTTCTCAACAAAACCTAGTCAGTTGGGTGTTTGTGCCATTTTTTGGTCTAACATATAGAACTAACCTATTTGTGATAAATATTGTGCTTGTCAAACATCTCTTCAGTTCCCTCATTCAACTTTCTCTAAGAATGCATATGTGGCTGCAATCAATTTTTGGTAAATATTAAACGCAATTATATTACTTTGAACTGGTAGATTTTACAGATCATGCAAAAGGTATAAACTCTATCTTGAAGTGTTAATCATTCTATGACAACAATGTTATTTTAGTCACCACCAGGAGCTAACTAAAGAATTCATACCAATACCAAAAATACAGCGTTGGTATGACATCGGGCCTTTTCCATTTTACCAATGTCGCATCATCATATTTTAGGCGTTGGTAGTGCGTGGCCTCCAACATTTGACTTGGCCATCCAAACCTCAAGCCTTGTTCGTCTCATTCAACTGAACTATTCATATTTTAACTAAAACAAAATCAGTATTTATCTAATAAGTTATTTGTTCATTTTGTCACAATGTCGCATAAGTTATAAATACATTGATATTTATATTTCATAAATTATTGTTTTGAATTGAACAGTTAACAATACTTCGAAATTGATTCATTTTAGTTTCACTTATACACTCTAATGCGTATGGTATGGATAATAAGGAGAATTGCTGCCAAAATTTTGTTAACTATTTTATTTGAAATTATCTACGAAATGTAAATAACACTGCATTATAAAGGAAGGAAGATAACCAGCGACTTAAATAGGTGTAGAAAATCCCAAGTTATATAAATTTCAAATAATTTGAGAATTTCATTTTTTTTATTGTTTTATAATAAAATTAATAGTGGTATATGATGTATCAGAAAAATTAATTATGTTAGTTAAACTTATAATGAAATTAATATTATTATAAAATTCATAATAAAATAACAACAAAATTCAAAATGTTATTGAAATTGATATTAAAGTTAATAATGTTATTTAGAGTAATAATACAATTAATGATATTAACTAAGTTCATAATAAAAACAATAATAAATCATATAATTCATTTAAATTAGTATTTTTATTAAAATTTATAATAAAAATAAAAATCTTTTATGAACATTAATAATAAAATTAATAATTTTATTTAAATTAATAATAAACTTAACAACTTTACAAAAATTAACAATAGTGTTATATTAAAATTTAGTTTTATTAAATAGATGAAATGTTATTTGTTGAAATAGAATTGTGTGAAAACTAATGTAATCTTGGTCTACGTGTAGAATATAAAAGATGGATCATCTAAAAGATCAAAGCTAGATGTACATGAAAGGTAAAAAAAAAGAAGAGGAAACACCATTATACTTTTGGAAATGATGTACATTTATTCATGAAACTGATATATTGCAATAAATAAATATGAAAGAAGCAAGATGTCTAATGCTTGAAACTTAAAGTGTATTGCACTGCAATATTACATTTATATAAATATGGTTTTAGGCCAAAATATTAAGTGTAGAGCGTAGAGGTATCATGGAGAAGAGTATGACATTGTACAAAAGAATTCCATAAATATAGACATGGAATGCGATGAACCCTATACAAAGAAAATAATATGATTGATATGACTTATGATGTTGCTAGTCCAAGCATATAAACTAATGAACCATATTTATAGGAAGCTCTTAACTCGAAAGTGAAAAGGTTTTTCAACTTTTTATAAGCATAAAAATGGCTTCTTTACAAAGGTTGTAAAGTAACATATTTTTCAATAATATTTAGGTTAGTCGCTATAAAATCCTAATACAGTGCATCGAAAAATTTAGTGAAAGTAAGTATTAACTATTTTATAAAAAAAATTGATATAAGTCTGTGAAGCTCATGGTAAAAATGTACCTTTTACTAGAATGCATTCCATTACATTTAGATTGCAAGGTTATATGCATTAGTTATTATTATGAAGAACTAAATGAAATACTATAAATAGATAAGATACTTGTAAACACTCGCCTTAGAATATACCTAGATTCGAGGTAGAAAAATCCCATTGAAACTTAGATCCAGTCAAGAATAAGCCGTTGATGAAAGAAAAATAACATAAAGCCATAAATCTACGCTTTTAAAGCATATAACGCATAGAATATGCTAGTCAAAATACTCTCCCAACGAAAAGTATGAAAAAAGGCTGACAAAAGAGACAAGCCATAGTGGCAACATGAGAAGATTATCCAGGACATTAGGAAAACGAGACTCTGGAGAAATAGGAAGAGGCTTCCGACGAACCGGAGTACAAGCTGCTGAAAATTATTAAGATAGTGTAAGCAAGATAGCTTGTAGAAGGACCAGAAAGTTCTTTTGAAAATAGCTGAGGGGCATCACCAAAGATACTAAGAAGAAAGGCCCAAGAAGTAAGCTTTCGTAAGGGTAAAAGCCTCCGGAGTTGTCAAATATGAGCTGCCGGAAGCCTCAAGGAGGCATCCGGTAGAGATCATAGAGATTCACTTAAGAGCGATCAGTTTGAAATTAGTAGACTAGACCTTTTGTGCTAGTGAAAGCACCGCTACAATTTCGAAGATGGTACAATAAGCCACATACAGGCAGAAAGCAATAGGAGAAGCCCTTCGGCATGAAAAAAAAGATGCATTGATATTTAAAAAGGTGACAACACATTCAACTAAAAGACACAGAAAGGAAAAATAAGGCTTTCGGACGGTATCATCGCCCTTTCGATGGAACACAAAAGGGCAACATATCATTACCCGAATCTGGAGGAAATTCTAGAATGGCCTGAAATCTCCCTTTAATGGAGTCGAACGGATCGTCCTTTAAAGAAATGCCTTCAATACAGAAAGTCATCGTAATCCACGAAGAAACAATCTCATCTGGAGCATATCGGAGAATCGAGAAGAATAAAGGACATCATTTTGTAAGGAGAAGCCGCTTCGGTGGAATTAAAGGGCGTTTTCTACAAGCTGATAACACCAAAGCAACCAAGTAGAAATCGAAAGCCATCACTAAGGAGAAGGTCTGCTAAAGATAGCGAGCCTTTAACGCGATTAGAACCATTCCTTCAATAATTGCTTCTAGAGCCAGAATTGAGGAGACAAAGGAATCTTTCCCACCAAGAAAGACCCTATCGGTGAAGCCCAAAGAGCACAATCTTCTAATAAATTATCTTGGAGCACATAGAAGCAAGGAAGGTATATCTTTCATCCAGCTCAAAGTAAGTACACAGAAAATCTCAAGCCTCCATAAGATAACTATCGTAGGTAGTCATTGTACACTAAAGAAGATGATACCACAAGTAGTTCAAAGGTCGGAAGCAACCACAAGTTCACCTCTCTCATAGACAGCAAAAGCTTTCCGTTCCAAAATAGCACTTTTGGAGAACCTAGAAGCAATGGTCAAGCTATCATCATAGGAGATAATGGAATGCGCCTTCAATAGGCTTCTGTATGCATTTCTGCAGAAATACCAGGGAGAAGACTATATGATGAAGGAAGGGTCAACCTACATCTATAATAATGTCCTTAGGGGTCCAGAATCGGGATGGATTTTTCCGAATCTACATTCTTATGATCAAATTCTCACGTTTAAAACTTAATTTCTATTTCGATTTGGGGGTTTTCTAATTCAACACAGAAACGTTTGTACATGTATAAAATGATAAATAAAGGGCAAATCTGAAGTATTGACAAAGGTGTTATTTTCATCTGTATCTAGCTAATCCTTTTATCCATTAGTCTAAACCCTAAAGGTTTCTTATACCTCATGTTAATAACTAATTATACTATACGAAGACCACGATACACTCTCGACCGAAAGGCACCTAATTTTTAGCCAATCCAAAATTTTAGCAATTTAGTTTGTTCGTGGGGATTACTCACTTCAGTAGCTGCTAAATTGAAACGATCCAAATATGACATTAAAGTTTTCCCTAGAATCTGCTTTACTATCGAAAGCTCGATGACGTTCTTGGATTTCTGGGCGTGCAACCAAAACTGATTAAAGAATCTCTCGCTTAACTCTTTAAAGTTGGAAATCGATCGCGGCAAAAGTCGGGTAAACCACACCATAGCCACATCCTCCTGGTATATCGGAAAAGCTTTGCACTTTACGGCATGTTGATCCACCGCGGCATTCATATACGAGGAATATCTCATTAAATGGGTAGGTTGAATCACCTTGGAAACTAGATGTCCAATATGTCATTAGTGAAGGGCGTATGGCTGTGATCAATACCCTAGTCTTTGTTGGTGTACCTTTACTGTCAGCCATAATTTGATGCACCATTGCTTCTAGTTCGATATTGGTCAAAGCATCCTCGGGTTCAATGCTTTCAGCTCTACTGGACCTACTTGCCCTTGCTTCAGGCAACGTTACCTGACATGTCGTCTGAGTAGAGTTTCCTTGCCTTCTATGGTCCGGGTTGGTCACGAGATGAGTAGGTTGATGGAGTTGTGATTGAGTGAGATGAGTAAGTTTTGGGTCTCCAGGAAGAATATGGGATCTGTGACACCCCACGTCCGTTAATGTCACTCATTAAGAGAATGCATTAAGTTTCATGAAGCATTATAGATAAACAGAAACAGAAACATTACAAGACAGATATAAAATAGCAGTGGAATTTAAAATTTTATTAATGCAGAAAACATAACATCGTGGTTCAAAACATTATAAGTCTAAAAATACATAAACCCAGTACATCATTAAAAAATTTGTCTTGTACTTAAAACATCAGAGTACAATGATAAAAGAAGCATAATCACCAAAAACATAGCCATAGTAGAATAGATAAGAACTTGAGCAACGCATCTAAGTAGCTCCAAGCAAAGTTAAGCAGAATCTTCATCAAGCTTGAGTATTACCAGCCTGAGAACCTGGATGAGGGAGGGGGGACGAAAGAGAAAGAAGAGGAAACAAAATGGGTCAGACATAAAGTCTGGCGGGTCCAGTTACTTTTAGGATATAAATAAGTAAAAGTATCATGACAGACATATAAAGTGGATAAGAGAGATAACATTATAATAGGCAGGTATGACAAGGTAAACAGGATAATATGATAGAGTATATTACGCTTCTCCAATGATTTCTCTACACCAATACTAGTGCCTTATTAACAAGATGATTCCCAACAAGTATAAGATGGTAGATTTAGGTGTACTTCCAGTGAGAGGTTTTCACCCCATACAATCAACAGGCATCCCAACATAGCGGAGTTACCCCTAAGGATAATAACAGGCTCCTAAACATATCGGAGTCTAGATGTACCCTAATTACTACCCTAATTGATTGGCTCCCTACTCCGTAGATACTCTGTGTTGGCCCCACAGCAGGGTGTATCACTCCCTGAAGTGGCAACCCTTCATTTTCAGGATGTGCATAACCATGTCTACAGGTGTCACGGCGTCTAAACCTCCTCTTCCGGACCCATGCACGCACATGACCCCATCGGAATGCGCCGCCCACACCGTCCCCCACGTTTGGATCTCTTACAATCAGCCCAGTAAGCGTGCCCCGACTCTGACCTAATTGGAAGTACTCATTTGATACCTATATATGGGTTACTGACTGAAACGGGTCTCACATGCAAGATGATACAAGCTTCCCCCTATGCTTGCATCCCTACTAGGTTTTCCATAGGTTATGCCATACCAGAGCAAAAAATTGCATAACCCACAGGTTAAGTTTGTGGGCCTACATAAATATTACCCACCCACCCAAGGTTTACTTAACCCACCCACTGTTACAAACAAGTTACTTAACCCCTACTCAAGTTATATGTTCATACAATCCCTATGAATTCAACTAGGTTAAGTATTCCAATTCATTACCACATTCATTTATGGTTATAATGTGCTAGACCTCCCACATTAAGCCTACCATGTGGATGCTTGATATGTCGGTCGGTTCTGGGCAGACATCTTGCACAAGTCGGACTTAACCTCGTGCCTTAGCACATCTCGTGTTTATACGCTTAGACCCCTCAAATTAGATTCACCACTTGTGGTCACTGGATATGCCATTCGGTTTTGGACAGACTTCCATGACAAGTGTAATCTAACCTCGTGTCTAAGCATGGTTACAGTTTCTCATTACTGTAATTCTAGGCATTTCCATTATTAACAAATTGTTCCTATGTCGTTATAGGTTTTCAGGTCCCTTTCCCAAGTTAAGTTTATAATTGACCATATTCCCTAAATTAAGATCTTTTAATCACAAGTTGATTTATGCCCCAAATTCATGTTCATATATTTCATTCAAGTTATGCCCAAAATTCCAAATACAAATTACGCCCCAAATTAAGCGGTTTCCCCTCGTTCCCAATCTAACGCATTCTCATGTTTCAGCGGCATGCCTAGGCTCGAAAGTAGTCAGGCTATAAAAATAAAAGGGAAAAGATGAAGGGAAGATGACAGAAATGATCATACTAATAAGTTCGACATATAATGGCAGAAGTAGGCACAAACAGATAGTGGCATAGTGACAAAAATAGGCATATAGGAAAAGATCTAATGAACATGCGACAATAGAACTGATTCATAATAGGGACATCTTAAACATGCATAATGGGATCTAAACAATGAATTAGATTTCCAACTAATAACAGATCTGATTTAACAACAATCATAATAGGAACAGACATGAGGTGATCTAAACAGTGAATTGGATCTATAAGCAGTGGCAGATCTAACATGATAAAAAGGTATAGGTTTAGATCTAGTTCATAGTCATGTCAGAATAACATAGATAAACAGGTTATAGCAAATCTGATATGATTCACAGAGTCACAGGCATAGATCCAAATTATAGTCATGTCAAGTTTTACTTTTTAATTATTTAGATCTAAAATTAACATAGACTCACTGTGACTGGATCTTAGAAAAATAGAATAAAGAATTGCTGATGTTGAATCACAGATCTAAACTCTAGATGATTGCTAAAGAAGAAAAGACTTGATTTAATCTGGGCAGAGGACACATCTAGTTCTCCATTATTTTTAGTGTGAAAAAACAAGAGAAATGAGGCCATACATATAGCCATCAGGAGAAACCCTAATCTGACGTAGGGGGGTCGACCCTCCTCTTATGGGGAATGGGTCGACACCCCCTTTTGGGGTCGACCCAGCGGTTGACACCCCCTTGATGGGGTCGACACCCTTGGGCGAGTATCTTCCCGCTCCCCCCAAAAGCTTGATTTTGAGCTGTTTTCATCTGATTTTGCTTGTTATGTATATATAATCCTCTTGTGCATATATAAACTTCAAACCTAATAACTTCTTCATACGGTGCCCGTTTTACGCAAACTAGGTGTCTATTTTAACCAGAATTCTGAGAAGAACGCAATGGCGTAGTCCATTTCACTTAATTCTAAATATTAAAATAATTATTCTTTAATTTATCATCTTTTAGTGTTGTTAAAATATAGAATGTTACAGGATCTGCGCATTGGTAGTAGCATAGGTTCTGCTAGGCTGAGATCATTACGACCTAGACGACGTGTTACATCCACTAGGAGTCCATTGAACCGAATTGGACTTGCTCAAGGTTTTCAGGTCTTTCAAGAGGTCTCCTTTAATGTGGATGTATTCATTATCTTCGAGGAAGACGAATCTTCTACTACAAGGAAATGGATTAGAGAAGGTGTTCTTTGCCTGTGTAGCTCTTCCCGTTGCCTGGTCATCACATTCATATTTTCCCAGATTGCAGCACCATCACGTCTTTGAGCTTCTAACGCCACATTTTTTTTGTGAAAACTAGAAACACATCCATAAAACAAAACTTAATTAGACTCACATCTGGTCATAAACTTATTATAAATTTAGTCCCTATTTTTCGAAAATTCACTATAAAAAAAAAATAAAAAATGTAAATTCATGTTTAAATTAAACATGCATTCAACAAAAAATTTAGATCCAAAAACTATCAAACAAGGCATCAAAAACCCAATAAATAGAAAAATAATGGAAAATGCAGTTAAATGCATAATAGTATGCACATATTTATATTTTCCTGCATATATCCGGGCTTTTTTTTATGTCTTGCATCTTTGTTGATTTACTTGCATACATCTGTGCATGTCATGCATAATTCTTGCATAAAAGTGTGAAATAATTTGCAGGCTAAAATTCACTTAAGTTTTCTTCATACAAATACATGCATATATGTGTGCAAGTATTTCAAATAGTTGCATGCATGTATGCAAGTTTCGGTCCAGATTTTCTAGCCAAAACAGCTTATGCAATAGTTGCAAACATGTATGCAACTATTTGTAATTGTTGCATACATGTATGCAACTTTTTTTTTAAATTTGCATGGACTTCCCAGAATATTTCTGAAATTTTAATATATTTTTTTTACTCACGAGCGCTTTTTTTGACCAAAAAACGTAAGATGCGGAAGTATGGAAACTAAGGGGCGGGTTTGAATGGAAAACATAACATGGACCTGGCTTATATTTAAAACTATAATTGGGACGTGACACAAAAGTACCCTTTGTTCCCTCCATCATGGAGAGCAAGCATGCAAGATCAATATGCGAAACAGATGCAGATGGAGGAAGTTGATTACTGGTTGTAGCAGCTAGAGCTGAAGTACCACCGCCAGTTTGGATTGAGACATCTACTTCGGGTTGGTTTGGAACAGCACCCCTGGGTCAGGTTGAAGTGCCATCATTGGGTCGGGTCGAACATGACCCAATTGCATTCGACCCAGGGGTTTGTGTGGGCAAGGACTTGTGCAACATCTCGTGGCTCTTCATTAGCCTCATTCCTTCGAGAAGCTTGCTGATTCTTATCTTTCCTCGAAGCCATGGTATTCAAATTTGTTGAAATCGATGAAAACTTTCGAAAATGATGGAAACGTGGATTATTTCTTTGGACTTTGTGATACCAATAGTAGAATAATAATCCAGAAAGCTGAGAATTCAATCTTCTCAGTGAAAGCACAAGAATGTTAGACTAAAAAATTGCGTTAACACCCAATTGACTAGGTTTCGTTGACAACAATAAAGAAATATAAACTAAAAGCAGAGAAAAGCAATCGAACACACAAGATTTATAGTGGTTTGGCATTAACTAGCCTACGTCCACTTTATAATTCTTTGATTCGATGGAGAATTACAAGTACAAGGATTACAATCATTCGATCACTCAGACATGATCAATTCTCTCTCAATATTTATGGAATTATACGCAATGATAAAGAGTACAATTCAGGTTGAATAGGAATGGTGATGAAGACTATGGAGTTTAAATGCTTGAAGTGCCAAAGGATCCTTTGAAATGTCTCGAATGTATGTATTTATAAGTTTCGAAAGCATGTGGGTCGGATACCATGTGGCAAGCTCTCAACGAAGCTCGGAGTTGTAGTGGAGATGACATTTCAGATCGTGGGTAACAGATGGAATCTAATCCTTATATATAAGAACATGTTAACCGATTTTATGGCCTAAAGAATAGGTCCAATCAATAGTCACTCCAGGCAAGTCGGGTTAGTCTCTCTTCGACTCGAGTTGGTGAGGCCGAGGTGCCAGGCTTTCATATATATATGCGGGTCAGGTCGAATTAGTTCGACCCGGTGACCTCGACCTGGTTCCCATGCTCAATAAAAGACGAAGTATTTATCTCCTATCCGACCCGAAGTATTTTCCTTATAGTCTATCCAATTTTTTGCTAATGAATGGCTATGCCTTTTGCTCCTTAGTACACTTGATCATGAATGTCCGGACTTTGTGTAGCCTAATCACAAAGTAGGCAACCACTATATTTGTTAGTGAAAAACAAAGACTTTCGAACATGTTGATTATAGCATACGAAAAATAGACAATTACATCATGGCAAAATTAATAAGTTTGTGCCATCTGTTTAGATGGCGGTAATGCAGTAGCCGTATATTGTATCATGGGAAAAAAATTCAGGAAGATAGATATAGTACACCTACTTGGATTACAGTTAGACAAGAGTTAATAAGGTAAATTTGCATATTCTTGATCAAATCTTTTGCATTATTATGCTTTACCAACTTATTAGTTTATGCGAACTAAAAAAAGATGTTTCACAGACTTACACCACAATGCATGATGGATTTTGTAAGAAACATGGTCCATTACAAAGTGGGATTTCTTTTTGCTGCCAAGCATTAGAAGAAAATGAGGATCCATGATCACGGTCCAAATCGTACAAAATGTTAATGCGGACTAACGACACTTCACTTCTCTATTTTATTAACTATTATTATCATACATACAAAATCATACATATAAAATTTGACTACTTCTACACAAAAAATTAATAAGACATACAAAATTACAAAATTTCAGTCGTTGAATTAATTTGTCTTTATATGAAAGATAGAAACCGGTAGACAATATAATAATGTACATTCATTGTATCAACAATTTGGTTTATTTTTAGTATCTAAATAGCGTTTCCATATATGTTTATTTTTGGTATTTAAATAGTAATACATATATAGGAAAGTCTATGTAGACATAAGTAGTGGCACAATGAGTCTCCATCGCTAGATTACCTCATGATTTCCACCTTTTCATATATGACAAAATGTTTGGTTGAAATTCCATGTCTACCAATTTATGTTTAAATTTGTGTATAAATTGCTACATCCATGTGTGCATGGACAAATATGTTAACCATACTTCACTATCACAATTTTCCCTTAAAAATATTGTAATTTAAATTATAAATGAGTGGACGTATATATACATCTAACTACATATGCATTGAATTTGTGTATTAATAAATACTTAAGAAGCAGTTAACTTAAACTCCAAAAAATGTTATGGAGAACTAATGTCCAAAAAATGACTTAAGAAGCAGGTAACTTAAATTCCATATCGTTATGTATTGGATCGATGACGGGCAATATATGTATATAGAGTTAAAGGTCAGTAATCATAGCAACAACCATATAATGGAATAGCAGTAGAAATTATAAATGACACCAGACATTTTTATACTATTTCAGACACTATCCTACTTACAATCGAAGACTTCCTTCTGGATTTTAACTATCAGCCGTCTCTCTTTACCCAGAGGAACAGGTTTACTATACCTGATTTGAACGAGCTTCAAGCTCACCACTTGATTTGATGGCCCACAATCTTACCCACCTAGTTTGAGTGGGCTATAGATTCACATATACAACGATAGAATGATTTTGTTTTTGACTCTTGTGTCCTAGATACAAAACTAATTTGTCTCTTATAGTACATTCTTCCTATAATCTTCTCTTGAGTGGTATAGTTGTGTGTTCATAAAGATATGGAAGATGATTGATCGCAAATGTATAAGACTTGAATGCACAAGTGATCATTTGAACAAAATATAAATATTTGAATGCACATTCAGAAAGCAAGATAAAAGATATAGAGAATAGAATTGTTCATATAACAATTTGATGTTGAATCTTGTATTTATATACAAATATTTAAGAGTTACAATGCTTCATTTAAAAGATTTAATGAACATAAAGTGTTCCAATATTTCATTGAAAGATTATCCTGTTCAAGTAGAGAAGTGTCTCTTCAAGAATTTGGAAAAATATGACAATTATAACATGTTCACTCAATTGAATAAAAAGATTTTTGTCGACTGAACTAAAACAGAGAAAAATTAGTTCAAAAATATAGCAGGTCAATCGATTGAATTTGTTGAGTAGTCGACTGACTTTGAATGCTTGGTCGACTGAATTGTATTATGAAATATATATTTGCATGTAGACAATTTTAGTCGATCGGTTTCCATTTATAACTATAAATGGACATAGCTCAGCTGGTTAGACACTTGCTCCCCAAACTAGTGACTCGAGTTTGAGTCTTACTTCATGCATTTTTGCAAGTATGTGTATTTATGTGTGTATACCACACTTAAAGATACTTTAACATATGTATATTCTAGACATGACATTCTATGACTAACAATACTTATTTTTTCATCTTTGTCTTCTTTGTTTTTTATATATCTTCTTATGTTTTCATTTTAGTACTTCCATCCTTTTGGTTTTGTATATCTTCGTACTTCCATCCTTTTTGTTTTGTATATCTTCAAGTTGAACTTATTTTTATTAATATCTTTTTCTACATAATTGGTTGGTATATAATAGAATATATTTTATATAACATGTTATATTAGGATATATTTGATATGGCACCAGGTTATATTATGATATATTTGATATGGCATACGGCACCGGGTTATATTATGATATATTTGATATGGCATATGGAACCAGGTTATATTAGTATATATTTGATATGGCTGTATTTGGTTATATATATTAGGGTTTCCTGGTATTCTCGTGTTGAACATGTATATATATGGGTTTATTCTGTAATGAAAAGAAATGTTAATTTTCCCTATATTTTCTTGATCTTGTCATGGTATCATAGCCTCCTAAGTTAATTCAATGCTGCCATGGACAACTCTCGGCAAAGCCTTTTGAGCTGCATTAGTGAAGTGGATCGTGCTTCACTGCCTACTCTAATTGTTGCGCAAGTGCAACAACTCATTGCAACTCTCAAGACTTCTTCAGCCATGTCTTCTACTCCAAAGTTGCATGGTAAGAAATTTTGGGACTAATGGATTATTGATACAGGACATTCAAAACATATTTCAGGTAATTTTGATTTGTTTTTTGATATCAAAGAAATTGCTTTAGTACCCACTGGTTTTCCAAATGGAAAACATGCCACTGCCACTAAAGAATGCCATATTAAATTAATCCATGACTTAATTCTTGATAATGCTTTATATGTACCTACTCTTAATTGTAATTTGTTGTCTGTGTCTTAATTGGTTGAAAAAAAATAATTTATTGTATTTTCCAGCAACAATCTATGCATCATTCAGGATCGGAGTTTGAGGAACTTGATTGGCACATGGGAGCAGTGTAATGGGGTGTATCTCTTCTAACCAGTTCGTAGTACTCAAGCAAATAACTCCACAGTTGCAGACTCCACTAAGTTATGACATAGCAGTTGGGACATCCTTCCGTGAAAGTAGTTGGTTCTTTATTAACTATTGGAAGTAGTAGTAGTACGAATAAACTTTGTAATGACAATTGTGATGTTTATTTTATAGCTAAAAACCTCATGACTCTTTTCCATTGAGTACATGTAAAGCAACTGATTTATTTAATTTAATACATCATGATATTTGGGGTCCTTATCGTTTTGCTTCTAGTTGGGGAGATCATTATTTTTTTGACCATAGTTGAGGATTTTTCTCGTGCTACATGGTAATATTTGATGGTCGGTAAATATGAGGTTGGTGAATTGATTCAAAATTTCTTTGCTATAGTCAAAACGCAATTTAATAGGCTAGTGAAGGTTTTGCGTAGTGATAATGGACAATAATTTAAATGTTTAACAGATTTTTTTGCTTAACAAGGCACCTTGCATCAAACCTCTTATGTTAATACTCCCCAACAAAATGGTAAAGTAGAATGTAAACATAAACATGTTCTAAATGTTGCTCGTTCCCTGCATTTTCAAGCATGCCTACCTATTATTTTTTGGGGGGGAGTGTGTCTTAATATCTTATCAACTTATTAATCGGATTCTCACTCCTATTTTGGATGGTAAAACTCCCTATGAAATAATTTTTAGGAGTCCACCTAATATGTTTACTTCAAAGGTATTTGAGTGTCTTTGCTATTCTGCGAATTAGCCTCATGCAAAGGATAAATTTGACCCTCGTTCTAGGACATATATCTTTGTTGGTTATCCTTTGGGTCAAAAAGGGTGGCATTTGTATGATTTAGATGCTCATGTGTATTTTATTACTCGTGATGTTAACTTTATTGAGCATGTATTTCCTTTCTCTAATCATGATTCATGTTCCACCTCCCCCTGTGAGCATTTGAACTAGTTTCTATCCTAGAATTCCATGAACGGCGTGTTTGATGATTATGATGAGTGGGGTGTTATGACTGGTTTCGGGAATGCACGAGATGTCGAGGTTATACAGGATGTGATAGTTTAAGATAAAGGTGAGGTTAGTGAGCAGCAGCCAGCAGTACTGTCTGATAGGGTGGTCGTAGAGTCGAAGGGGAGTATGGGAGTTTATTTAGATGGTGTGGAGTCTAGGTAAAATGTAAGCATTGTTTCAAATAGTGATAATCATGGTCGTGGGCACCGCATCAATCTTCCCTCGTCTCTTCCTTGAGGATATGTTACTAACACAATTATTTGCAAGATAGACCCTCCTACATTGCATACTGCTTCTCCTACTCCATCTTGTTCCTCTGGTAAACATTTTAATATATAGCTTGTTATGTGAATTATGATAATTTCCCTATAAAACATAAGCATTTCTTAGCAACAATTACATCTCAAAAAGAGCTTACTTCCTTCAAAGAGGCCATACAGAATGGAGGTTGGCATCAGGCAATGAAAGAGGAGATTGATGCACTTGAATGGAATGGCACGTGGACATTGGAGGATTTTCCATGTGGTAAGAGGGCTATTGGTAGTGGTTGGGCTTATAAAAAAAGCGACGTGCTAACGGTGATGTTGAGCATTTTAAGGGACGATTGGTTGTGTATGGTAACCATCATGTTGCTGATATAGATTGAAATGAAACTTTCACTCCAATTGTTAAGATGGGTGTTGTTCATATTTTTCTTACCATTGATTTTGCTTGTAATTGGGCATTACATCTGATGGGTATATGTAATGCTTTTCTTCATGGTGATCTAGAGGAAGAGGTTTATATGCAACTTCCCCCTAGGTTATAGTTGTTCTCACCTTGGGAAAGTGTATCGATTACACAAGTCATTATATGTTTTACGTCAAGCTCGTCGACTGTGGTTTGCTAAGTTATCTAGTGCTTTGCGGAAATTTGGTTCTACACATTCCTATGTTGATTCTTCGTTATTTAGTTATCTGCAGGATGAGGTTTCTTACTAGTTTATATGGATGATTTTATTATTGCAGGTTCCTCACATGATGTGATCTAGAGGTTCAAGCAATACTTGAGTACATGTTTTCATTTGAAGGATCTTGGCATGTTAAAATATTTTCTTAGGATTGAAGTACTGTAACATCCTGCCTTTTTTGACTGCTTTAAGTCGGTATTTAAACCAAATCAAAACGTTCAAAAAGACAGATTGTTATTTAGCTTATCAAGTTTAAACAGAATAAACACAGAATCACAGACACAATATTTGCAGTGGAAGAAACTTTTATACAAATAATATCAGATTTGTACAAAATATTTATACAGCGGAAGATTTTATAAGTACATTACATGAAATTTTAAATTAATAAAAGCTTTACGGTTTTGTCGAGCGTGCTCCATATGCGTCTTTACATGCCACTCCACTTCGTTGCGAGCTGAAATTTTCTAAGCCTGGAACACTTAGGACCTGACCCGAGTGTCCCATGTAAAATACACAAAACACCTGAGTCAGGATTAAACTTATTTCAAGTTAGCATACTTCGATAAACACATAAATAAAATTAGTTTAATCCATACACATTATTTGAGTATAAAATTCAGGGAATTTTCGAAATAAGATTCACAACACGTGGTGAGAATATATGCACAAGACGAAGCAAGACAGCACCCACCTCAAGCCACTCACACTGGTCATCATCTCTACTTAAAAGCGTTAAACATAGCAAGAATAGAAAATCCCTTTGTCCTCTCCTGGCGTTTGTTGCCTCCATGAACTCATACGCATACATAAAACACATGCGTACACACATGTATATCATACATATACTCATGCACAAACACACATGCAGTTCATAAAATACACCCACACGTCACACGACACATATATAATCAGGCGTATACATATACACACACATATGTATTAATGAATGCACGTAAAATGGAACACACATAGTAGAGAAAAATTAATGGCAAAAGAATGTTTGCCTAAGAAGTGAAAAATATATATCCCATCCTCTTATTGCTTTCATCAATTTTTAAACCAAAGAAGAGATCCCTTGAATTTTTGTGCCATGCGTGTATGCAAATATGTGTACTGATCTAGTTTCTGAGAGGTCATTTTTTCCAAGTCTATTAGTATGGTTTCACCAACATATTCCAAATTAACATTACAAGTTATCTATCCCACCTCTGAATTATCCTATCTACAATAATCTTCATAAAACATTAACTAAATATAATTTGAATCTTTAACAAATTTTTAACCACTGTTCAACACATTTATATGCTGTCATCATATAAATTTTATTTGTCAAAACTTCTTTTTACATAGTATTTGCAAGTTCCAAACACATTTCATTTGCAAAAGTATTTTAAGGTTAATGCTTTCTTATCCTATACTTATAAAATCAATTAATTCCATGAATGTACTAAATGCTTTAAAGAGATCACCATTTTACAACATATTCATGTAAGGCTTCTTTTATATGAAAAAAATCCGTATCTACAGTTATCAATACTCATGCCAAACTAATAACCAGATGAAGCAATCTGATATGAGTAATGCAAGTTGCCAACCAATGTTGAAAGAACACAGTAGCAAACAGTAAAAAAAAAATCAAAATGGTCACACTAAAACTGAAAACATGCAAGTTCAAGTATTTTGTCAAAACCGAGCAGACATGTAAGGAACAAGTTGAAAATAGACTTGCAATTAACATTATGATAGAACAGACAACAGTAGCAATCCAACTCACACTAATTATATTTAGCGTGAACCGAAGTCGGAAACTTGGAAAAGGTTTAATCGTAAGAGCACTTATGATTGCTTGGCGGACGACGGTGCTGAAGGCGGTGCCAGTGACCAATAGGAGGCGACGACGTTGGGTTCATAAACGATGGAGGCTACGCTCGGATGGACTGGCTATTGTCAGGCTACGAGTTCGATCTAGTGGTGGCTCAAAACTGGCAGCGGCGCGTCACTGAAATGGTGGAGAAGAGGGCGGAACCAGGCAATACGGTGGCGGACTGATGTGGTAGATAAGGGGGTGGTGATTTAATTTAAGTGATGAAGAATTTTATTTTATTCTTTTTAGGGGAAGGAGGCCATATTTTTTTTTAAATGGAGCTTCAGATGGCAAACCAAAAGAAAGAGGAGTGAACCGTGAAGAATGGAAAAGGACGTGCTATAAATATATTTTTATTTTTATATATGGATGAACATGTCATGTTGTTTCACATTCAAGGCTAAAACGGAAGAATAGGTATTCAATTCTTTCCATTTCAATGCTTTGTTTTTTTTGTTATAAATATATTAATTAATACATGCCATTTTAGAATTTCAAATTTCAAAAGGGAAAGAGAGAGAACGTGGAGAGTGGGGTGAGAGGAAATGGTTAAAATAAATAAAGTAGTAGATGTTTAATACGTGGGTTTTCAATTGAAGGAAAGGGAAATTAATGGAAAAGAAGTAAATGAAAGGTATGCATTAATGCGATATTTAATTTCAAAATATTTTGAACCGAAAATGAATTGGTTGAGATCCATATATTAAGGTGATTTTTGTTAACGTTCTAGCTTGTCAAGAGGCACATGCGAAAAACATTTTATACTATATATAATATTGCAAGGAATAGAAAAAAAAACGTAGAGAAAAGGGTAGGTAAATCAAATGATTCAATTTTCCTTTTATTTGACCAAACGTAGCCAGATTCACAAGAAGGAACAACACAAATTTTGAAGCAATGGTAGACTTTAAATATGTATTTAAATGAGGTCCCACGTTTCCAAATCCAAATGTTTACAGTTTCATACGCTTGTTTATTTAATTAATTTTATCTTCCTCTTCCTAATGTATTTAATGTGTATTTAATGTTTACCGTTTCATATGCTTGTTTATTTAATTTATTTGTAACAGTCTAACTTATTTAAAATTTTCTCAATATTATAAATGAAACGAACTTTTGTACATTACTAGGAAAATTCCTTCATTGATATATTAAATTGCACATATTCCTAATATCAAATTTTCATAATTAAATTTGACTGCAAAATTTTACAAAGTATTTCGAGTAAATGCACCATTTAAATCGTACATTATTAAAATCGTTGAAACTTCCATTATTAATGTTTAATTTAAATTTACTTAAATTAAACAAACATATGTATTTTCATGTACAGAATTAAAGTTTGAATTTAAATTTTAACGCCAACCATTTCAATATTATTACGGTTATTATTTCATGGTTGACAACTAACTTTCCTTTTATAAATAATACTTCAAAGTTAATAGTTCCCGCAAAATTTAATAATTGTTTCCATTATAATAAATCATCATTCATCTAATCATAAATTGTTGTTTATTAGAAATAAATTTGAAATCGTTTATTTATAATATCCTAAAATTTATTTTCAAACCATTTTAAATTCAAGGATTAAATTCAATTAATTCAATAATCAAACGATCTAAATTTGCGGGATGTTACGTTCTCCCTCACTTAGAAATTTTCATCCTCGAAAAGGAACGTAGTAAAGAACTAGTAATTTAACGATATATAATTCATTCGCTTATCAACCTCAATTGCTTGTTTAATTACAAAATTATGCTTCCAGTTAGTTAAACATAAATCATTCCATTAGTTCTTTTCCCTTTCTAGAGACAAAAATTAGTATTTTATATTTCAAAGCTGTGAACTTGCAAAACATTTAAAATCTCTTTCTTATTTTACTATGTTGAGGTGAGACAAATGTTAAATTTTTATGTCATTAATTTGTTAGTTTACGTCAAAATACTTTATAACTCAAAGGCTTAACAAGTTTATTTTCGTTCTTAAAAGTGTTAGACATATGTTGATCAGACGCATGACTAAAAATCTCCAAGTGCTCAATATACTTGTTTCAACTTCCAGTGAAAATACTTAAAAACATTAAAATAGATAAAAGAAGTACAATCCCATAAACCAACCGATGAAACTTATTCATGAATCGCAGATACACAATGGTTACGCCTGGGTCCCCCAGGAAGCATCCGTACCCGTAGGAAATCTCTTCCCTGCGAATTTGGTCACGAACAATCAACGGGACGAATCAATAGAAATAGAATAGAATAACATGAGATCATCATGGAACTCAGCCCCTAAGGTCGCTTTATCACTTGGTCGAGAGGACAAAGTGTCGTAACCATAGGTGGCTAGGCAATCACTGCCTTACCTATTTCGCCATAACACCTCAAAACAATCGCATGGATCATAGTTTACATCTAGTAACACTGGTGGTTACATCTCTATCACCCGTAAACCTTAGGCAATCACTGCCCTACGAATTACGCCATGTGGACCGCAGATACACAATGGTTACGCCTGGATCCCCCAGGAAGCATCCATACCCGTAGGCTTTCGCAACCCTACGGATTTCTCCATCGTAAAACGACCATAGATCGCAACAGACACAATGGTTACGCCTGGTTCCCCCAGGTAGTGTCCGTCGCCGTAGGCCTTCGCGGCCTTGCGAATTTCGCTATGCAGCCGAGTTCAAAGGAAACATTCATGAGTATTACGTCCGGACAACCACAATCAAAGAAATATCAACAAGAGTTCCTAGCGAGTAGGAGCTTGATTTTCAATGGAAGGTACTTCCTGTATCTTTGGTTTTGAAGACATAAGATACTATATATAATATTCATTTCAATTCTCATATATTGTACTCATATAAAATTTCATTTACACAAGAGTTCTCAAATCACATTTCAACATGTCATTCTCATACAATTTCCATTTTATATAAGATTTCACTTCATATCAATTACCTTCAAATCAATAGTTTTGAATTCATTTTTATATAAATCTTTCATATATAAGTTTGGAGCACTTTCATATCTAACATTCAAAATTGAAAATTCACAAAATCCCTCAGTTTTATTTTTTTTATTTGATTCTGATATTTGATATCATTTCAATTTACATCCACAAATCAATTCATTATCAAACTTCACCTTCGATTTGGATCACATGTCATGAATATCGTTATCGGGTTATTTCTTTATATTTAATCATTTCAAATTTAAATTGCTCGGATCGGAAATAGATACTCTTATCACTAAAATAGTTAACTTAGATTCAAATAATTTACGTAAGATAATAAATTTGATATAAAATAGTTTTGAATTAAAATAAACAGGTTTGGTGTAAAATAGTTTAAATAAAATAATAAGCTTGATATAAAATAGATTCGAATAGAGTAATTTTTTTTACATAAAAGTTTGAATAAAATAATAGGTTTGCCATAGAATAATTTATATAACTAAATATGTTTGCTATAGAATAGCTGAATTAGATAGTTAAGTTTATATTCAAAATAGTTTAAATAAAGTAAACATATTATATATTAATAATAAAACTAGTTTTAGGAAAAGTAATCCAATCCGAATCAATTTATCCAGCATTTCAATGTTAATTCAGCTTTGATTTCATAATATGACTTCAATAATCATTTCTCAAATCGAGCATTATCCAAATTTAAAATTTCCAAGATTTCAAAATCAATAGTTTAGGAAAATTTCTCATGATTCATATGGTGATCATTACATTAATTTAAATATTTTTTAAGAAATATTTTCTTTAAACATTATAAATCAATAATACTGTCTAATTGCTTAGATAATAAAATTTTAAATCAACGACTTGCATAATATTCATAGAACAAAAAGATAAACTTTATTTCTACTTATGACAAGTACATCCTTCATCACACAAGAGATCATTGGGTAATTAATGGTACGAACTTTGTTACAACGACTACGACAAGCTTACGGAAATTTAGGATACAAAAGATAAGAATCTCATATGAGGAGTTATTAGTCAAACTGGTTAAGATTCAAAACTATCAAGATCTATCCTACTCTGCTTCTCTACTCCGCATCTTCGCATGAACGACTACACAGTATTCACTCTTCTAGGTATCTCCACAAAAGGATTTGTGCATTCCACAGCAACGTGTCCCAATTCTTGCAATTTCCACAATAATACGAGATACTTCCATTTTCATTTTCATACTTCATGGTCTTTGATCTAGTAGGGCGCAACACGGCTTGCCTTCCACGTTGCCTCTCGGAACAGTTCCGGGCTATATGTCCAACTTGCTTGCAATGGTGGCAGATAATTGGTTTGTTGATTGTTACAGCAGGGGCAGGCTTTTTCTTTTTCACTTCAAGGCAAAGACTAGGAAATGTCCCTTTTGTCGACATTTAAAACAGAAAATCTCGGACCTGCAAATCTTACCTTCTTTCTTCTTTCCCTTGTCTCTCTCTCTCTCTGCACATAGCTGCATAATGTCCCTTTTTCTGACATTGATAACATACGACATTATCATATGGACTAGGTCCTTGTCTTTCCCTAATTATCCTTTCATGTTCTACAATCGCTTCTTCCTTTTCTTTATGGGCAATCGCTCTTCATTCTCGACGTGCTGCCTTCTGTGCTTCCGTCTTTGACATCTTCGATAATGCGATAGTTTAGTGAGATTTTCCTAACATAATTTTGAGGTTTTTCATTACTTTATATTCCGAAAATTTCCTTAAGTATATTACAAACGACGAAAAAACAACTTCAAAACGAATACCTATTTCCATAGTCAATTCGTTATATTCGCTAATCGTAATTTTTTGATCATCCTATTAAAACTCGAGTCAATATTTATAAATCTAGCTTGCTGCTACACTATAGTTTAATATTTTTCAGTTTTTCGGCACAAAACCTTTTTTGATACTTAGCAAAATCAATTGTTAAGGTTCAAATTTCCACTTAAGATTATTCATATACTATGCAAATTCAATTTATTCGTTTCGAATACAGTATTTAATAAGTCACGTTATTAATTCTCTTATAACCTGTATTTAAATTCCTACGATTAATCTTGGAACTCGAAAAAGGATTTCCGACGAGATCTAAATTAAGCTCAAGAAAGAAAAAAGAAATTTATCGAAAAGAAGCAAATTAGGAAATGTGGATTCAAAGGAGTAGAAATTCGTAAAGATTTAAATTTTCAAAATAGTTTATATTTTCAAAATACGTGCTCTCAATAATAATTCCAGTGACTATTCTACTCATTCTAAGGTATATCTCTAATGAGTTTTTAAACCCGACAAGCTAAGCTTTGTATAAACCAAAGCTCTAATACCAACTGTAACATCCTGCCTTTTTTGATCGCTTTAAAATGGTATTTAAACCAAATCAAAACGTTCAAAAAGACAGATTGTTATTTAGCTTATCAATTTTAAATAGAATAAATACAGAATCACAGACACAATATTTGCAACGGAAGAAATTTTTATACAAATAATATCAGATTTGTACAAAATATTTATACAGCGGAAGATTTATAAGTACATTACATGAATTTTTAAATAAATAAATGCTTTACGGTTTTGTCGAGCGTGCGCCAAATGCGTCTTTACATGCCACTCCACTTCGTTGCGAGCTGAAATTTTCTAAGCCTGGAACACTTAGGACCTGACCCGAGTGTCCCATGCAAAATACACGAAACACCTGAGTCAGGATTAAACTTATTTCAAGTTAGCATACTTCGATACACACATAAATAAAATTAGTTTAATAGATATACGTTATTTGAGTATAAAATTCATGGAATTTCCAAAATAAGATTTACAACACATGGTGAGAATATATGCACAAGACGAAGCAAGACAGCACCCACATCAAGCCACTCACACTGGTCATCATCTCTACTTAAATGCGTTAAACATAGCAAGAATAGAAAATCCCTTTGTCCCCTCCTGGCGTTTGTTGCCTTCGTGAACTCATATGCATACACAAAACACATGCATACACACATGTATATCATACATATACTCACGCACAAACACACATGCAGTTCATAAAATACACCCACACGTCACACGACACATATATAACCAGGCGTATACATATACACACATATGTATTCATGAATGCACGTAAAATGGAACACAAGCAGTAGAGAAAAATTAATGGCAAAAGAATGTTTGCCTAAGAAGTGAAAAATATATATCCCATCCTCTTATTGCTTTTTTCAATTTTTAAACCAAAGAAGAGATCCCTTAAATTTTTGTGCCATGCGTGTATGCAAATATGTGTACTGATCTAGTTTCTGGGAGGTCATTTTTTCCAAGTCTATTAGTATGGTTTCACCAACATATTCCAAATTAACATTCCAAGTTATCTATCCCACCTCTGAATTATCCTATCTACAATAATCTTCATAAAACATTAAATAAATATAATTTGAATCTTTAACAAATTTTTAACCACTATTTTACACATTTATATGTTGTCATCATATAAATTTTATTTGTCAAAACTTCTTTTTACATAGTATTTGCAAGTTCCAAAACACATTTCATTTGCAAAAGTATTTTAAGGTTAATGCTTTCTTATCCTATACTTATAAAATCACTTAATTCCATGAATGTACTAAATGCTTTAAAGAGATCACCATTTTACTCCATATTCACGTAAGGCTTCTTTTATATGAAAAGATCCGTATCTACAGTTATCAATACTCATGTCAAACCAATAACCAGATGAAGCAACCCAAAATGAGTAATGCAAGTTGCCAACCAATGTTGACAGAACACAGTAGCAAACAATAAAAAGAAAATCAAAATGGTCACACTAAAATCGAAAATATGCAAGTTCATGTATTTTTTCAAAACTGAGCAGACATGTATCGAACAAGTTGAAAATAGACTTGCAATTAACACTGTGATAGAATAGACAATAGTAACAAGCCAACTCACACCAATTATATTTAGCGTGAATCGAAGTCGGAAACTTGGAAAAGGTTTAATCAAAAGAGCACTTACGATTGCTTGGCGGACGACGGTGCTGAAGGCGGTGCCAGTGACCAACAGGAAGCGACGACGTTGGGTTCATAGACGATGGAGGCTACGCTCGGATGGACTGGCTATTGTCAGGCTACGAGTTCGATCTAGTGGTGGCTCAAAACTGACGACGGCGTGTCATTGAAATGGTAGAGAAGAGGGCAGATCCAGGCAAAACGGTGGCTGACTAATGTGGTAGATAAGATGGTGGTGATTTAATTTAAGTGATGAAGATTTTTATTTTATTCTTTTTAGGGGAAGGAGACCATATTTTTTTAAATGGAGCTTCAGATGGCAAACCAAAAGAAAGAGGAGTGAACCGTGAAGAATGGAGAAGGACGTGCTATAAATATATTTTTATCTTTATATGTGGATGAACATGTCATGTTGTTTCACGTTCAAGGCTGAAACGGAAGAATAGGTATTCAATTCTTTCCACTTCAGTCTTATGTTTTTTTCCGTTATAAATATATTAATTAATATATGCCAATTTAGAATTTCAAATTTCAAAAGGGAAAGAGAGAGAACGTGGAGAGTGGGGTGAGAGGAAACGGTCAAAATAAATAAAGTAGCAGATGTTTAATACGTGGTTTTCCAATTGAAGGAATGGGCAATTAATGGAAAAGAAGTAAATAAAAGGTATGCATTAATGAGATATTTAATTTCAAAATATTTTGAACCAAAAATGAATTGGTTGAGATCCATAAATTAAGGTGATTTTTGAACGTTCTAGCTTGTCAAGAGGCGCGTGCGAAAAACATTTTATACTATATATAATATTGCAAGGAATAGAAAAAACATAGAGAAAAGGGTAGGTAAATCAAATGATTCAATTTTCCTTTTATTTGACCAAACGTTGACAGATTCACAAGAGGGAACAACACAAATTTTAAAGAAATGGTAGAATTTAAATATGTATTTAAACGAGGTCCCACATTTCCAAATCCAAATGTTTACCATTTCATACGCTTGTTTATTTAATTAATTTTATCTTCCTCTTACTAATGTATTTAATGTGTATTTAATGTTTACCGTTTCATACGCTTGTTTATTTAATTTATTGGTAACAGTCTAACTTATTTAAAATTTTCTCTATATTACAAACGAAACGAACTTTTGTACATTGCTAGGAAAATTCCTTCATTGCTATATTAAATTGCACATATTCCTAATATCAAATTTTCGTAATTAAATTTGACTGCAAAATTTTACATAATATTTCGAGTAACTGCACCATTTAAATCGTACATTATTAAAATCGTTGAAACTTCCATTATTAATGTTTAATTTAAATTTACTTAAATTAAACAAACATATGTATTTTCATGTACAGAATTAAAGTTTGAATTTAAATTTTAACGCCAACCATTTTGATATTATTACGGTTATTATTTCACGATTGGCTACTATCTTTCCTTTTATAAATAATACTTCAAAGTTAATAATTCCACAAAATTTCATAATTGTTTCCATTGTAATAAATCATCATTCATCTAGTCATAAATTGCTGTTTATTAGAAATAAATTTGAAATTGTTTATTAATAATATCCTAAAATTTATTTTCAAACCATTTTAAATACAAGGATTAAATTCAATTAATTCAATAATTAAACGATCTAAATTTGCGGGACGTTACAAGTACCCATGGTGATGAGGGGTTATTTCTTTCTCGACGGAAATATGCTTTGGATATATTGAATGAGACAGGTATGTCACGCTCTAAACCTATTGATACACCAATGGAACCGAATCATTGGTTGGCTTATGCGGCGAATGATCCTTATGAGCATCCAAAGCAATATAGGCATTTGATGGGGTGCTTGGTGTATCTTTTGGTTACTCGACTTGAGTTGAGTTATCCCATTCGTTTTCTTGCTTAGTTTTTGAGTAATCCTCGGGTCGCACATTAGGATGTTGCCATTCGTTTCTTATGATATATTAAAAGTCAACTTGGTCAAGGTATTTTGCTTTATCCCAATGATATACAGTTAACAGCTTATTGTGATAGTGATTGGGTAGCTTGTCCTTTGATGCATCATTCGATGTCTGGTTATTTTGTACTTCTTGGTCGCTCTCCTGTTTCCTGGAAAACTTAGAAGCAACCGACTATTTCTCGTTCATCTATGAAGGAAGAATATTGTTCTATGGATGTTAGGACTTTTGAATTAAGTAGATAAAATCATTGTTGCGTTCCCTTGATGTGATTCGTTCCAACCCCATGCGACTATTTTGTGATAGTTAGTCTGCTTTGCATATTGCGAAGAACCCGGTGTTTCATGACCGCACTAAGAATATTGAAATTGATTGCCACTTTGTTCATGATGCATTGCAGCGTGGAAATATTACTACTTCATATGTACTTACTGGTCATCAGTTAGCTGATATTTTGACTAAGGCCCTTGGTCGTCAATAGTTTGGTTATTTGTTACGTAATTTGATTTTTTGTGATTTTCATGCTCCAACTTGAGGGGGGGGGGGTAATAGGATATATTTGATATGGCATATGGAACCAAGTTATATTAGGATATATTTGATACGGTTATGTTTGGTTATATATTTTAGGGTTTCCTGATATGCTCGAGTTGAATATGTGTGTGTGCATGTGTGTGTGTGTATATATGGGTTTATCCTGTAATGAAAAGCAAGGTTAATTTTCTCTCAATTTTCGTGATCCTATCAGTATACACGATATATAATTGTAATTTTTTCATTATCAAAACATAAAAAATATGAGGTTCCAACATTCTTCCCTTTTGATGAAAACAATTATGCAATTTACAAAAAAAATCAAAATATAGACTTCTTTCCCCTTAATTTTATACTTCTCATATTGATATGACCACCCTTGTCGATATGATTGTATTTCCTTTCCCCTCTTAATCATTAACAAAAAGGATATGAATATGAATAAAAGCAATATAAGACGTTAACCTATAGAGAGTAGGGTTGAGTTCTAATATAAGCTCAATTTCCAATGTTATTAGAAATACTGGAATAATCGCTTCTGTATATTTGATGTACTTGCAAAAAAAATAAGATATATATATATATATATATTTGGTAATATATATATATATGGTAATATACAAAAATGGCGGACAAGAGAGGGGAATTTTTTCCCTAATCTTCCGCCTAAACCATCTCAATGTTTTTCGAAATCCTTAATCAATTCCATCTAATTCTTTAATCAGATCTATTTGATAATGGATAATTCAAAGAATCAAGCTACGATCGATCAAGTGAATATGTTAGATCTAGATCTGGAATTTATTCGGCCTTCGTCTACTCACGTTTTCCTTCCTAAGGATACTTTCAATCTTTCTGCATATTCATGGCAAAATACATTGGTTTTGCATCCACTTGATTTCATAATTTCCCTGATTAAACTAAGAGAATACATCACGAAAGTTGGAAACCAAAAGGTAGATTTAAGGTACATATAGCTCCGGGGTTTTTTTATAATGTAAAGTTTGAAAATAGTGATGATTGTTTATATGTTCTTATATCTAATACATATTCATACATTGGAAAATTGCTAATGGTTTATACGTGGTATCCTAGTTATGCATTCGAGAAGTTTAAAGCCTCTAGAGTTCAGATTTGGATCAAATTGTTTAAATTAGATATGGAAATGTGGTCTAATCTAGCTTTCCCTAGAATTTCTAGTTTTATTGGAGAACCTATAAGAATAGATTGGAAAACTACAAACAAGGTCATAACTAGATTTGCTAGAGTTCTTATTTCTATTGATATGGATTCAAGTCTAGTTACAGAAATCCCTATTCTCCTCCACAATGGACAGATGAAGCTAATACATGTAGAATATGAGTTTCTTCCTCCTAAGTGTGATAAGTGTAAAAGATTTGGGCACAAATCAGTTGTTCATGAATTTTCCAAGGAACCTGCATGGATGGAAAAACAGAAATCTAAGATGCCGAGTACTTCAAATACAGGAGATGATAATGATATTTCTCTAGCTGTAAATATTTCTATAGTTCAAGCAATAAATTCAAGTGGATTTTCATTGTTCTTCATAATTGTTTGTGCTAATAACAATTTTTATGAAAGGAAAATTCTATGGTAGCATTTGATTCATAAAGCAGTCCATCTAAGTGGAGAATGGGTTATAATGGGTGACTTTAACAATTGTACTTCTCATATTGATAAAAAAAAAGGGGTCTTCCTGTTCCTTTCTAGCATACTAGAGCTTTTAATAGTTGCATTCTTCAAGCTGGTCCGATAAAAATAAAAGCCATGGGTTTTAATTATACTTGGAGGCGTAGAGGAATGGCAAAAAATATAGATAAGATTTTTGTTAATCATGTGTGTTTGCAAATTTTTATTGATATGAAAATTATTTCTTTATCACAATTATCAAGCGATCATAATCCTCTTTTATTAGAGCTTATTTCTTCTACTAACTTGAAGGGGTTTCCTTTCCGCTACTCCAATGAATGGTACATGAAAGATGGGTATTCAAATTTTATTCAGAGAGGCTTACAGTCAGTAGGGTGGGGATTTCCTAGTTATATTTTTCAATAGAAGATCCAAGCATGTAAAAATGAATTAAAGTCTTGGAATAGAATTAGACCAAGAGATGAAATTCTACTATTTGAAGCTAAAAACAATTTTAGATATGCTGAAGTAGCTTCGGACTTGGATCCAGAGAATATTGAGCTATATGAGAAGATGTTGGAAGCTAAACACTCTTTGTATGTGCAGAAATACATCAATTTTTGGAGCTACAAACAGAAAGCTAAGGTCGCTCGGTTGCAAGATGGTGGCACAAACTCAAAAAATTTCCACTCCAAGATGTCAAATAGAAGGCACAGTAATCATTTGCAAGCTTTTATCAGGGCTGATGGGGAGTATTATATAAGCATGATGAAGTAGCTGCTGAAGCAATTGAATATTTTACTTCTATGTTCAATGGTGAGAGTTCTTCAGTTTTTCCTCAATTTCAGTCTTCTCATGTTATTAATGCTCATGGCCATCAGGTACTTTTACAACCTTTTTCTTTTGAAGAAGTTAAAGTAGCCATTGATTTAGTTCATGATGATTCTAGTCCAAGGCCTGATGGGTTGAATTCGATTTTTTTTTTAATTCTCTGGGATGCTATTAAATATAATTTGCTAGCAGGTCTTCAGGATGTTTTCTTTCAGCAAAGTTACCTAAAGGACTTAATCATACTTTTATAACATTGATTCTTAGAATTGAGAGACCAAGTGAAATTTGTCATTATCGTCCTATATCATGTTGCAACATGTACTATAAGATTTTTTTACAAAGTCTTATGTAACAGAATTAAAAGGTATTTCTCTCATTTGGTCTGTCTAAATCAATGTGCCTTCATTCCTTCGAGAATTATAGGGGGAATATACTACTTTCTCATGAACTATAGAGGGACTTTAAGTAACCAGGGGTTAATAAATTTTGTGTTAAAGTGGATCTTCATAAGGCATATGACATGATTAATAGAGATTTTATTTGCTATGTCATGCATAAAATGGGATTTCCTATCCACTTTATCAATGTTATTTTCGAACGTATTTCAACCCCTTCATTCTCCATACTAATTCAAGGAATACCCAAAGGATTCATTAAATCTAATAGAGGAATTAGGCAAGGTGATCCCTTATCACCATATCTTTTTGCTATTGCCATGAAATTCTTTACTTATAACATGAATGTAGCTCAGATTTAGAACAAATTTTTCCCAGTACATAGTTTTGATCCATCTGTGACACATCTCTTGTACATTGATGATTTAATGGTTTTTGGAAAATGTCAACACGTTTTTGCTTCTGAACTGAGATTAATTTTTGATAAGCTGAAACTTTATTGTGGATTATCAGCGAGTCAAATGAAAACTAAAATTTATTTTAGTACTCATGCTAAGAATAAAGATGAGATTTGTAGAATTTTGGGTCTACAATCTGGTACTCTACCTGTCAAGTATTTATATGTGCCTTTGTCTTCCAATTATATACACTATACTAATTGCCAGTCTTTACTTCATCGTATACAATCTAAAATACAAGCTTGGGCTCCTAATTATTGAGTTATGCTGGAAGAGCATAGTTAATTCATTCTATAATTACGCCTATGGTATTATATTGGTTATCAGTTTATCAGATTCCAGAACACACAGTTGATAAGATTAATGTGATGTGTAGCGATTTTTTTTTGGGGTAGTTCTTCACATAAGATGAGTTGGGATAATTTGTGTAGGCCTAAACTAGAAGGTGGAATAGGTATTAAATCTTTTTCAGATCTAAAGAAGGCTACAGTCATTAAATTAATATGGAACTATCTTTCACAAAAATCATTATGGAGTAAATGAATTTACAAAAAATATTGTTTTAACAAGTTGTTCTGGAATTTAAAGACTAATAATAATTCTTCATGTACTTGGAAATCCATCCTTAGACTGAGAACTAGTGGTAAGTAGTTGTTTAAAAAAGTGCTTGTCAATGGTGAATCCACTTTACTTTGGTTTGAACCATGGGTCAATAATAAGTGTTTAGTTGATATGTTGGGTTTATCCAGATTTCAGCATATTGGTAGAAGAGATGAATTTGTTGCTTCCATTATACATCATGGGGTAGTGGACGGTAATGCTCAGCAGCAACAAGAGAGATTTAAAATGAGATTAGTGCTATTTCATTTAATGTTAAATAATCTTCTGATTGTTATGAATGGGTTGAGGGTGGACAGTTTTCTTTTCATGAGGCTTGGGACAAAGCAAGGAGCAAACTACCTAAACAAAAATTTATGAATGTCATTTGGCATAGGAAGAATGTGAAGAGAATGTCTTTCGTTTCTTTTCTAGCAGTTCATGATAGGTTAAACACAAAAGCTAAAGTGAAGAGGTTTGGTATTATAGAAGAGGACAAATGCTTGTTATGTGATGATGGGGAAGAATCAGTTTCTCACTTATTTTTCTCTTGTAAGTATTCTTTTTTTCTATGGTTCAATATATGGGTTAAACTAAGCTTCAATGTTTCAGATGTTGGGTCAATAGAAGATGAAGCTATTAGGCTGCTGTGAAAGTTCAAGGAGAAAGATCAATGTTTAGATTTGGCATGTGTAGCCTTTAGAGCAACAATTTATTTTTTTTGGCAAGAGAGGAATTCGAGGTATTATAATAAGAGAAAAGTGACAAAGGAAATAAAGCTTAAGCCTATTGAGAAGGAAGTGCAGTATATTGTGAAGAATAATGGGAGTAAATCGAAGCCGATACAATGTAAAGTGGATTTGCTGAAAGCTTGGGGGATTGATCTTCTTGATACTGGTTAATTTGTGTTAGTAGTTTTATTTTTTTGTTTTGATGTAAGAGAGCAGAGAGTGGAGAGTTTGTTATATGTTTTGTTTTTTTTTCTTGAACTTTGTATTGTCAATATATGGCATATGTATGTGCTCTTTTCCCTTAATGTCGCACCCATTTAGGTTAGGGGGGCTTAAGGTTTTAATGAGGCATATATACAAAGTATATGATTGGTATTTGCAATAAAGTGTACCAATTTTCAAAAAATAGTTATATATTTGGTACCTACTTATTATATTAAGATCCAAGGATTAGGCTTTAGGAATCCAGAACCAAAAGATTTTGGTAGATTCCTTAAAAGAATGGTTTTATTATCAACCATAGTATAAAAATAATCATCAATACATTTTTCTCTATTTTTCCATTTAATTGGGACCCAAATATTTACTTAATTCGTATTTCTTGTTAATGATTCAATATTCAAGAAACGTTTTCTATTTCTAAGTATAGTACGAACTTAATATGAAGTTAATCCGAGGCCATCTTTATATTCGGTACCTTTTTAAAAATATTTATACATATATGCATGTACAGTACTATTTTTATGTTTATTGCATTTATAGCCTAAATCAATTTTGTTATTATGAACTTTGGCAATTAGCAAGGAAGATAAGTCATTGTTTTCCTTATTGTTATTTGTAACTTTCTTATTTAATTTGTCAAAATTTCCTTTATTGTTACAAAATTCTTTTTGCAAAATATCATTACTTCTTTTAAATGCTCGCATTCTCTAGTTAAATCAAAAAATTCATTTAAAGCACTATTCTCTTTTTCAAGAGACAAAAGATTAGAATTAGACTTATTTACATAATTCTCTATGGATGTAATTTTATTTTGCAAAGATTCATTTTCATTTGTAAGATTACTATTGCTACCCATTAACTTCTCGTTTTCTTTCAAAAGGATATTATTTTGTAAAACAACATGTTCAAGAGCAGTTTCAAAGATCTTTGTTTGTTTTACTAAAAAAATGTTTTCTTCCTTTAGTGTATAATCTTTAAGTTCATAAATTTTTAGTTTCTCTAAAGCAGCACAATTGATCTTGTGTAACGATTTGAAATCTTTAAGTAAGCTAACATGTGATGCTAAAAGATAACTAAAAATAAAATCTCTTTGTACCAATCTAGATTTGAGTGTAGCCACGTTGCACTCGTACTGAGATTCTATATCTTGTCGCTTGCTTTTCGGAAATCGCATTTTTCGTGTTATCTTTGTATTCTTACTAGATTTCTATTTTTGTCCATTGTTCTAAGATGTTGTTACGATTGATAGAGTACCAAAACTCAGATACCAATTGGAAAGTCGGTGCAACGATGAATGAACAATCGTTATGCACAGGATCGAATATGGCAAATATGTATATATAGAGTTGAAGTGCAGCAATTACAGTAACAATAATATAAATATAATAGCAGCAGAAAATATCAATGACACTAGAGATTTTTATAATGGTTCTTACAATGTCCTACTTCCATTTGCAGACTCGCTTCTGGATATTAACTATTAGTACCCGTTCTTCATCGGAGGAATAGGTTTACAACTCCGCTTGGTTTGAACAGACTCCAAGCTCACCCACTTGATTTGATGGGCCATAAGCTTACCCCCTGATTAGAATGGGCTACAGGTTCACATATACAATAGTAGAATGATTTGTCGTTTACTCTTGTGTTCTAGATATAACACTAATTCGTCTCTTGTAGTATACCCTTCCTATAATCTTCTTCTTGAGTTGTATGATTGTGTGTTCTATAGATATGGAAGGTGATCGATCATAGGATATAAGACTTGAATGCATAAGTGATCATTTAAAAAAAAGTATATATTTGAAGCACTTTTAGAAAGCAAGATCAAAGAGATAGAGAATAAATTTGTTTACGTCGCAATTTGATGTCGAATCTTGTATGTATATATAGAGATTTAAGAGTTGCAACACTTGGTTTAAAAGATTTAATGAAAAGAAATCATTGCAATCCTTTATCGAAGAGATTATTTTTCAAGAAGAGAAATGTCTCTTCAAGAGTTATGAAAAATATGACAATTATAACATGTTTAGATGACTGAGTAAAAAGATCTAGCCGACTGAATTGAAACAGAGAAAAATTAGTTCAAAAATAAATCAGTTCGGTTGGATGAATATTAATGTTAGTCGATTAAAATTGATGAGAAGTCGATTAACTTTAAATGCTTAGTCAACTGACTTGCAATATGAAATATTTACGTGTATCTATACATGGAAAGACCCGTAACTTCCCCGTGAAGGAAAGAGCGTACACTTCGAGAACAACACACAACAAAACGCAGACGGAAGAACATTTCATTGTTTATTACAACAATTCCATCAGAATACAAGAATATACAGAGTATAAACAAATATTACAGAACAGAAAATATCAGAGATTACAATAAATGACACAGCAGCGGAAAATAATACAATACACAACTGAAGGAGATATACGGATACAAAGCTTTCCGGATATCATTCCACCTGTAAACAAGGATCCTGTAAATATAAATCTGCAAATCCAAAACTACTAGCTGCCCGTGTCGAAAATAAGGGCACCCAGAGTTTAGGTTAAAACAATAAACTCCAGGTCAGTCATGGAACTGGTGTGAGAACTAAAACAATTATTTAAAACTTTAATTTAAATCAGATATATCAAGGGACCACGCCGTATAACACGGAACAGGTTTCCTCCCAAGAATACCAGTGCATATAACAAAACAGCGCAATGCTTTTTGAAAAAATGAAGCTATTATAAGACCCAGGTCCTATCACACAATGCAACGCAAGCCGGGGGATAGGGTTTTTACCTTATAATAGCCAAGAATGCTTGATACGTTTAAAACTAATCATTTGATACTATTATAAGTGTATAGTGTATAAAACAAATTCAAATCATAAGTATCAATCATAGACGGCATAAGCGCCCCATCCCACTATGTCGCCATATATAGGATTACAACTAAAATCGAAACGTCACGTATTGGAAGTTGGATTTCCATCTGTGAACCGAGGCAAAAGATAGTCCTCTACCGATTCGAGACTGTCTTGTCCAAGTCTCTGGTCAGAGCTCGAGTGACCTTGGAGCGACAGGGCCAGTCCACCGATGTGGATTAGACGAAATTCTGAACACTGCATTTCCCCGCCCTTTGGGGCGTAAGTTTTTATCCCCACTATGAAATTTTGATTTTTCGGATTCGTTGGAAAGATATTCTCAATTAGATTCTAATTTTTTTGGTTTCGCTAAAATCCGGTTTATTTTGCACCCAGTACATTCAATTGAAGTTTGAAATCGAATTATCGAACTACCGTGCCATTTTCAATTCCTTTTATAATTTAAAATAAATATTTATATTATAACGACGATCTATATAAATATATACGTTCGAATTCTATTCAAAATAAATTTCTCGTCGTTATTATTTAAAATAATTCATTTTAAATATTCAAAATTCATTAAAATTGCCAAAATAAAAATTTTAAATTGGCTCAGATTTCCGGGTTATTACAATCTCCCCCACTTAAAACTTTTCGTCCCCGAAAGGGAACGAAGCCGAAAGTTGTTTAACTAATCAACTCAACTTTCATTATTTACGTTACGGCTTAAGTTCTTCAACTTTTCAGTTTCTAAGAACTTTTCAAAATTTTCAAAAATTTGGCTAACACCCTAAATTTCCGAATTTTTTTGCCATAACCTCCCCTGCACCGGGAGCACCGGGGAAATCCCGAAATTGCCAGACAGGCCCTCTGATCTCAAAAAGAAAAAGAAAAAGCCAATCGGCTCATAAAATCATCATCACCCAAACAAAACAGTAAATTATGGTAAACATGTACCTATTTGTCGGGCAAACAATTTTATTCTTCTGCTCTAGCCTCCTTGCTATGACCTGTTCAATGTATGTACATGTATATGCAAGCAAATGCGACCAAATTTTCAATACAATTTACTATTTGATACAATTTGGCTAAACGGTTAAACTTTTAACTAATCAAAAATTAAACAAACAACACAATCAGCAATCAATTAGTTGATCAGCTTTTGAAATCCATAACTTTGATATATAGTCAAAAATCACATTTTTGGTGCCAAATCACAACAATAAGCCCTATCTAATTTTGGTTCTCACACCAGTCAATAGGAAATATATAGATATCACACCTTCAAAACTCGAATACCAATTCTGATGATGTTCGAACTATCATCAGAATCATCTCCGGGCGACAAGAGTGTGATTCTATACCCATCCAGCATATTAAAACTTCGAATACACGCTAGCTAGGCGCATATGCAAAATCTTTATATATTGGATTGTCCAAATCAATATGAAATAAATAATCAAATACGAATAATTGATTTAAATTTTCAAAACAAAAATTGTTTTCATTTTAAAAATATACTCTTCACACCCGTTTTAGGATACTACTGATCTCATCTCTAACGAGTCATTCTCATTGGATATTACTAATCCAATTTTTGATGAATTCTTTCATATGGTTCTAATGTGTCTTGTTCTCCAAGCTCTGTAAACCAAAGCTCTGATGCCAAATGGAAAGACCCATAACTTCCCCGTGAAGGAAAGAGCGGATACTTCGAGAACAACACACAACAAAACGCAGACGGAAGAACATTTCATTGTTTATTACAACAATTCCATCAGAATACAAGAATATACAGAGTATAAACAAATATTACACAACAGAAAATATCAGAGATTACAATAAATGACACAGCAGCGGAAAATAATACAATACACAACTGAAGGAGATATACGGATACAAAGCTTTCCGGATATCATTCCAGCTGTAAACTAGGATCATGTGAATATAAATCTGCAAAACCAAAACTACTAGCTGCCCGTGTCGAAAATAAGGGCACCCAGAGTTTAGGTTAAAACAATAAACTCCAGGTCAGTCATGGGACTGGTGTGAGAACTAAAACAGTTATTTAAAACTTTACTTTAAATCAGATATATCAAAGGACCACGCCGTATAACACGGAACAGGTTTCCTCCCAAGAATACCAGTGCATATAACAAAACAGCGCAATGCTTTTTGGAAAAATGAAGCTATTATAAGACCCAGGTCCTATCACACAATGCAAGCAAGCCCGTGGATATGGTTTTTACCTTATAATAGCCAAGAATGCTTGATACGTTTAAAACAAATCATTTGATACTATTATAAGTGTATAGTGTATAAAACAAATTCAAATCATAAGTATCAATCATAGACGGCATAAGCGCCCCATCCCACTATGTCGCCATATATAGGATTACAACTAAAATCGAAACGTCACGTATTGGAAGTTGGATTTCCATCTGTGAACCGAGGCAAAAGAAAGTCCTCTTCCGATTCGAGACTGTCTAGTCCGAGTCTCTGGTCAGAGCTCGAGTGACCTTGGAGCGACAGGGCCGGTCCACCGATGTGGATTAGACGAAATCGTGAACACTGCGTTTCCCCGCCCTTTGGGGCGTAATTTTTTATCCCTGCTATGAAATTTTGATTTTTCGGATTCGTTGGAAAGATATTCTCAATTAGATTCTAATATTTTTGGTTTCGCTAAAATTCGGTTTATTTTGCACCCGGTACATTCAATTGAAGTTTGAAATCGAATTATCGAACTACCGCGCCATTTTCAATTCCTTTTATAATTTAAAATAAATATTTATATTCTAACGACGATCTATATAAATATATACGTTCGAATTCTATTCAAAATAAATTTCTCGTCGTTATTATTTAAAATAATTCATTTTAAATATTCAAAATTCATTAAAATTGCCAAAATAAAAAATTTAAATTGGCTCAGATTTTCGGGTTATTACAATACAGGTTCAGTCAACTGAGTGTATGAGTTCAGTCGACTGGATTCTATTTGTGATGAAAAATGGTTTTAGCTTAGCTGGTTAGAGAATTTGCTTCCTAAACTAATGACATGGGCTCGAGTCTTTCTTTATGCATTTTTACAAGTTTGTGTATACCACTCTTGAAGAGATTTATACTCTACGCATGACATTCTATGAATAATAGTGCTTCATTTCACATTTCTCATTTTTTATTTTGTATATCTCTTCTTATATCTCCATATGAATACTTCTATCCTCTTTGACTCAAATATCTACATGCTAAACTTATTTTGATTGATATCTTTTTGTGCACAGTTAGTTAGTATACACGATATACAATTGTATTGTTGTCACTATCAAAACATCTGAATATGAGGTTCCATCAACAATGTCACAATATTCCATTGTCTGTCTGGCCTCGTTTTAGTATAAAATGGCTATCGAGCTATATAGGCAGACTAATTTGCATGGATGAGGATATGGAAAGACTTGTTATACTTACATATGTGAAATGTTTAGTTGATGCCAAGCTAGATAAAGAGTTGGTAGATCATTTCTTTGTTCAACATACTAATGGTTGGACCCAAAGAAATTTTGTGTAATATCTCCGAGCATTTGTACTATATGCAGAAAAAAACTGGTCATTGCAGTAGCAACTGTGAAGCATGCAAGGAAAAGGAGGTTGTTGTGGCATTACAAAAGGAAGGTCCTTCTATTGTGGACAAAGTTAAATAGAAAGTTGTCGCTAGCAATACCAATGCGAAAGGCAAGGTCATCTCACATTGGCAAAGAGTTGACAAAATAAAAAGAAAAAAAGGGTGTTGTTATCATGAGAAATTTGGATTTGAAAATTAGTAAGGCTACTGTAAATAATGAGGCAATCAAAAACAATGAGCATATTGGTTTGAAAACAAAAGAAGGGGAAATTGTGTCATGTGACACAACATGCAATTCAATTTCTGCTTATGATAAATTTGTTGTTAGTCATGTTGTTAATGCAGTTACTAACATAGTGATGGGCATGCTTTGAGCAATAAATTCTTTTTATTAGATTAAGATAATGTTGAAACTAATAGAATTGAAGAGATGCACGTGTCGTCAGTTATTGATCTAAATTACATAGAAATCCATTTATGCATGCCCAAAGTACAAATTTACATACAGAAGTGCATGCTTTCCTCCTCATGTAAATGATGTAAGTACCACTTCCTTGTCAAATTCCAAATACCAAACTGATAACTCATATGTATGTGATGCCTAAACAAGTTAGTTATTTCTTAATCAAACTGGTGCACTTTCAAATGCCACTCACAAATGCCAAATGCCTCAAAATCCAATATCGATCCTTCAAAAATCCAGGTCCTAAGCCACAAACTTGACAAACCCCAACAATCTCAATCCCTTACCATTGAACAAAAAAATCTTGCTTATGATATAAATATGAAAAATACTTTGTCTAATCCTCCAACTTTGTCAATTGCTAGCCATTCCAGTGATGTTAACCTAAATGCCAAATATGATCAAACTTCCTAATTACAATTCATCATTTCAAAGCCAAAATTTAACAATAATAGCTTGAGAATTGGTCAAACTGACATGTGCACTGTGCATGTTTCAAACTTATTTGATCGAAACTAAAATCATTGACTTCTAGTCCAACTATATTCATCCTTTAGTGTTGATTCCATAATCATTTTTATGCCACAGCCTCCTCATCTGAAAAACTTAAAATAACGGTATCAACCAAGACAAGCCTCTCTTTGTTGACAATCCAGACTCTCTTTATCTAAACATTTCTCCTCCTCTAACCTACAAATCAAAACCTTCCTCTCCCCAATATCATGCCTCCCTACCTCCAGCGTCCCTTATTTCACTCCCATTTGCACTCAATTGCCATGTTCCACTCCTCAATCCTCTTGTAAAAGGAAATGAAAATCACCCAATGGTGATCTGAATCCCAAAGTTGATACCTTAACCTCCTTAATCACACCTGATACTAAATATGCTAGCTCTCCAATGACTACGTGTAAGGCACTTCTACTTGTAACGACCCGTATTCTACGCATTATAGGATCGTAGGATATTTATTTCTTTCACATACGAAGTCGTATGGTCATGCAACTTTGGGAGATGACTATTGGGGTCATTTCCCATGTTCATGATTTTTCCCGATTTTTAAATGACCATTTTACCCCTAGTTGGCACTGTTTTGGCCATAACTTTTGACTGGAAAGGAATTTTGACCTGAAACCACTTCCATTGGCTCCGAATGATGGTTTCTCTTTCCGTAGAGTGGTCACATTAGCCAAACGGACTCACCGTTTGGGAGATATGGCTGAAACAAGTTTCAGATGGTGAAAAACAGCTTAATTGGGCTTAACCGGGTGATTAACAGCTAGGCCCAAAGGGGAATTTCGGGTTTAGAGGTATAGGAGGTCTGATTAGGGTTAGGAAATCACTTTCATTTCAGTTTTGAGACCTTCTTGAGACCTTAGTAGTGGCTTCCATCCTCTAAAACCACTCCAAAACACATTGTTAGTGAAGATTAAGCCTAAACTACATCAAAACAAGGCCAAATAGCAACAGAGCAAGGTTGGAGCTGTTGCTATACATAGGAATTCGACCAAACCCGAGATGCAAAGGAAGTCCAAATGAGAAGCTAGAGCTCAAGATCCAGATGGGAATCAACGAGTTCGCTTCATGATTGGGCTTTGTCGCGGGACGCATGTTAAGGGGTTATCAATGTCTATAGCTTTGGACCACTATGGTAGGAGGTGCGGAGGCGAATTTAGGGCCATTATGGCATTGGTAGGACCAAGGGCTACGACCAATGTGGTGGGTCATTGAAATGTTTGGTCATGACTCCATGTGTTTAGCTTGGTCACAGCAGGGTTTCTACAAGTCGGGATTCGTCGATACCTCAATTTGTCTAGTGTTCCAAAGTGGTAGATATCATATGCTTTACGTACTGAGTGAGAGATGTGAGGATGGTTGCTATGGATGATTTGTTTGCTATCATTGTGACATGCACACCCCACCCCCGTATTATTTACACTATTTATTATGGCACCTTAGAGTATTGTACGGTATGTGGTACTAACTCTTTGGTTGCAGGTCCAGGTTCAGGTATGGTTTGGTATACCTGTTATTATTCTGTTTAGATGCTTATCGCTCATACCAGGCTTTATGTCTGACCCAGAGTTTTATGTCTCCTCTTATTACTCTGGGTGCTCACACGAGCAGACTAGACCCAGGTTAGCTGGTGATGCACGGGTAGATGATCCGGAGACGAGCAGGAGGCTTCCACGTAATATATATATATAATATTCTCCCTGTGTTGTTGAAGATCACTGCTTGGGCATTGGTGGTGCATCTTCTACTTTAGCTTTATTTTGTTTAGAGATAGTAAATTTGGAAAATTGTAATAAGCTGTATTTGGATTTCCGCTACTCTGATGATTGATGTTGATTTTAGTTATCAGCTTATGCACTGTCTCACTTGTTTTATGTCAAGTATGTTATTATTATATTTTATTCCATGCGCTGTGAGACATTCTACAGGTTCCTTGATTAGTTCATTCCTTTCTTTGGCGACCGTTCAGTGCTAGTCGGGCATGTGTACAGCGCACTTCCGGAGGAAATGCAGGCTGGTGCGGGGCGGGCCGTCACACTTGGTATCAGAGCCAGGTTGCGTAGTTAACCTAGGGAAGTTATCAGGGAGAGATAATATATGTATACGAGAGAGCGTATTTGTGATTACTTTGGTTTTTAAAAGTTATATTTATATACTATTACTAGTATAAGGATGAAGTCGTACTGCACTAGCACCACTATGGAGTCGTTAATCGTTTCCTTTTTCAGATTGACGATGAGCCGATATACTAGAGGTGCTGGTAGGGGAGCCAATAATGGAAATGCCGCTGACATGAGGACGATGTTTACTGACCTCATGAGAGAGATGCTTAGAGATGTACAGAGGGCAGCTCCCAATGGTGGAAATGGTGGTGGTCCAATAGTGCAGGCGCCAAGAGTCGACTTCGCCAAGCTGAATAAGGATTATACTAGTCTTGGTGGGAAGTCGTTCCACGGAACGGAATCGGCTACGGATGTTCAGGATTGGTTGGATAGTTGCGAACGTATCTTCGAGGATTTGGGTATCGAGGATGCGATGAAGAGAAAGCTAGCATTCCGTCAGCTGCAAGGGCGGGCAATGAATTGGTGGAATGCTATAAAGGCAGCCACTCCCGAAGATCAGATTACTTGAGAGCAGTTTAAGGCTCGCTTTAGCGAGAAGTTCATTCCAGCTGCTCAGAAGTCAGTGTTGTTTAAGAAATTCTTGGAGCTCAAGAAGAATGGCAGAGCTGTCTCGGAGTACATTGCTGAATTTGACACTTTGTCAAAATATGGGTTATCTCTTATTGATACTGCCGAGAAAAAGAATGATAAATTCATAACTAGTTTGGATCAGTACTTGGGGGAAAGACTTATTAACCACATCGATGAGACGTTTGAATCGATTGTGGGGAAAGCATTAAGATCAGAAAGTCTCTACCCTAAGTCGAAGACTGAGGTTGCATCCGTAGATGAGCCAAAGCCACAAGCAAGTGGTGGAGGCAAGGGTGGTTCCCAGAATAAGAGAAAGCAGAATCAGACTAAGGATGGCCAGAAGAAAAAGAATAAACAAGATGTGGAGTGCTTCAGCTGTGGTAAGAAGGGCCATTATGCTAGTAATTGTCGGGCCAAGCCAGCGGATAGGAAGTGCTTCAACTGTGGCCAAATGGGACATCACAAGGACAAGTGTCCATAGCCCCCTAAAGAAAAGCAAATGGTGAAAGCATATGCTCTTAATGCTATTCCTTCTTCGTCGAATGCCCCAACAGCGGCGGAGAAGGGAAAGAATGTCGTCATTCAAGGTATGCTTTCTGTTTATGATGTTCCTGTTAGAGTTTTGTTTGATACCGGAGCTTCCAGTTCTTTCATATCTAGTGACCTGGTATATAGGTTGGGATTGGAACCCGATATTGTCGATAGACCTTTAGTAGTGACGAACCCGATTGGTGGTTCGACTAGCCTTAGCATGATATGTCGTAATGTGGTCTTATCGAGTCATGGATGCATGTTTGTTTGTGATTGCTTTGTTTTGGGCTTTACTGGGTTTGGCATTATTTTGGGAGTAGATTGGCTCCAAAGATACGGGGTGGTGGTAGACTGTGAGGGCTTTTTAGTGACAGCTAGAGCGGATGATGTGCGGAGGATAGTGTTTGGAGGTCTACCCAGTAAGGGGGTATTGGCTAGTTTTCTAAACTCCCTCGACATTCCGCATAGTGAGTTGTCAGGTTTGCCCGTGGTTGGCCAGTATCCGGATGTTTTCGAAGAAGTGACCGGACTCCCACCACACCGAGAGATTGAGTTTCGTATTGATTTGGTAAAGGATGCCAGGCCTATAGTTATGCCACTTCGTCGTATGGCACCAAGGGAGCAGCGAGAGCTCGAGGTGCAAGTCAGCGATCTTTTGAAGAAGGGATTTATTTGAAGGAGTGTTTCTGAATGGGGAGCACCAGTTGTGTTTGCTACCAAGGCGGATGGTTCCCTTCGTTTGTGTGTAGACTACCGCGAGTTGAATAACGTGACGAGGAAGAACAAGTATCCTCTACCGCGGATAGATGATTTGTTCGATCAGTTGAGTGGCGCGAGAGTATTTTCTCAGTTGGATCTCGCGATAGGTTTTCATCAGCTTAGAGTGGAAGCTGAGAGTATAGCCAAAACGGCATTTCGGACGCCGTTTGGATTTTATGAGTGGTTGGTCATGCCATTCGGGCTGACCAATGCCCCAGCATATTTTGTGGATCTTATGAATAGGGTATTCAGAGATCAGTTGAATAAGTTTGTCCTTGTGTTCGTTGATGATATTTTGGTCTATTCGAGGACAGAGGAAGAACACAAGGAACATTTAAGAGTAGTGATGGAGGTGTTGAGAAAACACCAATTGAAAGCAAAGTTTTCTAAGTGTCACTTCTGGAAGAGGGAAGTGAGGTTCTTGGGCCATGTTGTATCAGAGAATGGTATTGCCGTGGACCCGGCGAAAGTGGCTACGGTACAGGATTGGCCTACGCCCAAGAGTGCAACAGATGTAAGAAGTTTCTTGGGGTTAGCTAGATATTATCGTAAGTTTATCCAAGGTTTCTCCAAGATAGCAGCACCATTGACCCAGTTGACTAAGAAGAATCAAGCTTTTGTCTGGGATGAAAGGTGCGAGAATACATTCAAGAGTCTAAAGGACAAGTTGACGAGCGCACCAGTGTTAGTCATTCCTAAGGGGGATGAAGAGATGACGGTATACACGGATGCCTGTGGTACCGGACTGGGTGCTGTATTGATGCAAGGCGGTAGGGTTGTAGCTTATGCAAGTCGGCAATTGAAACCGCACGAGAGAAGATACCCCACCCATGACTTGGAATTGGCAGCGATCGTGTTCGCGTTAAAGATGTGGAGACACTATCTCTTGGGAGAAAGATTTGAGCTATTTACATATCATAAGTCGTTGAAGTATCTCTTCTCCCAGAAGGATCTAAATCTCCGGCAACAAAGGTGGTTAGAGTTATTGACTTCCTATGATTTTGACATCGCATATACACCGGGAAAGGGCAATGCGGTGGCTGATGCATTGAGTAGAAGACATGCCAGCTTAGGGGCTATGTTCCTTGAATGGAAGCAACTGGAGTATATCGCGGAGTTTGATTTCAGACCAAAGTGCGAATTGGATCCAGAAATGTTAGCAAGTTTGACGATCAGACCCACTTTAATTGAGTGGATCGGCTCTAGCCAGAGGGACGATCCTAACCTATTGGAAATCATCTCCAAGTTAAAGATGGATATCGATGAGGAGATGAGCAAGTATGGGCTTGATCGAGATGGATGGCTTAGAAAGAATGGAAAGCTTGTTGTACCCAATGTCAATGGATTGAGAGATGAAGTGCTTAGAGAGTGTCATCACTCAAAACTGACTATACACCCCGGTGGTAATAAGATGTATCGAGATATGAAGCAGACCTACTACTGGGAAGGGATGAAAAGGGACATTGGGAAGTTTATATCCAAATGCATGAATTGCCAGCTAGTTAAAGCAGAGCAAAAGAAGCCTAGTGGGTTGTTACAGCCCTTAGAAATTCCCGAATGGAAATGGAAGCAAGTCTCAATGGATTTCATTGATGGTTTACCAAGGACTAGATCGGGACATGATAGCATTTGGGTAGTTGTGGATCGACTGACTAAAAGTGCAAGATTTATACCAGTCAAATCGACCAGAACGGCAGCTAAGTTAGCAGAATTGTATATGAAGTGGGTAGTGAGATTTCATGGAGTACCTAAAAGCATTGTGAGTGACCGAGACCCGTTGTTCACTAGTGGGTTTTGGAAGAGCTTACAAGAGGCTCTAGGGTCAGAGTTACATCTCAGTACCGCATATCATCCTCAGACCGATGGTCAGACGGAGAGGGTGAATCGTATTTTGGAAGATCTCTTGAGAGCATGTATATTGGATTTTGGTGGATCATGGGATGACCATTTGCATCTAGTAGAGTTTGCATATAATAATAGCTACCAATCCAGTATCGGTATGGCTTCGTTTGAAGCTTTGTACGGAAGACCATGCAACTCACCATCATGTTGGATAGAGACTGGCGAGAAGTTTATGCTTGGACCAGATGTGGTGAGGGAAACTTCAGATAAAATCAAGACCATTCAACAACGAATGAAGGCTGCCCAAGATAGGCAGAAGAGTTATGCTGATAAGAGGAGAAGAGACTTAAAATTCTCTGTTGGCGACTTGGTGTTTGTCAAGATTTCTCCGATGAAGAGCGTAATACGATTTGGCAGGAGAAGCAAGTTGGCACCAAGATTCGTTGGCCCATTCCCTGTTCTCGAACTAGTCGGGAATTTGGCATATAGAATTGACTTACCAGAGAAGATGGCGGGAGTTCACAATGTATTTCATGTTTCCCAACTAAGGAAGTTCGTTCACAACTCAGATATGACTATTTCACCTGATCGGTTGGAGGACTTCGAAGTAGAACCCGAGGCGGTTGGGAACCGCAAGCCGGCCCGTATTGTCGAGCACGACATGAATCAACTTCGAAGGAAGGCGGTGAAGCTAGTCAAGGTTCAGTGGGGCGAGGACGAGAATGATTGTACTTGGGAGACAGAGGAGAACATTAGGAAGACACACCCAGAACTCTTTGCCTGGTAAGATTTTGACTTCAATTTAGTTTTCTGCATGCTAGGATAGGCTTGTTTGCTTGTTTTGCATATTTGATTGTTGTATGTGGTTGTTAGGCATGCGGGATCCTTTGTATGTTTTGGGTTAAGGAATTTCGGGGACGAAATTTCTTAAGGGGGGGAGAGTGTAACGACCCGTATTCTACGCATTATAGGATCATAGGATATTTATTTCTTTCACATACGAAGTCGTATGGTCATGTAACTTTGGGAGACGACTATTGGGATCATTTCCCATGTTCATAATTTTTCCCGATTTTTAAATGACCATTTTACCCCTAGTTGGCACTGTTTTGGCCATAACTTTTGACTGGAAAGGAATTTTGACCTGAAACCTCTTCCATTGGCTCCGGATGATGGTTTCTCTTTCCGTAGAGTGGTCACATTAGCCAAACGGACTCACCGTTTGGGAGATATGGCTGAAACAAGTTTCAGATGGTGAAAAACAGCTTAATTGGGCTTAACCGGGTGATTAGCAGCTAGGCCCAAAGGTGAATTTCGGGTTTAGAGGTATAGGAGGTCTGATTAGGGTTAGGAAATCACTTTCATTTCAGTTTTGAGCCGCCACAAACCTTCTTGAGACCTTAGTAATGGCTTCCATCCTCTAAAACCACTCCAAAACACATTGTTAGTGAAGATTAAGCCTAAACTACATCAAAACAAGGCCAAATAGCAACAGAGCAAGGTTGGAGCTGCTGCTATACATAGGAATTCGACCAAACCCGAGATGCAAAGGAAGTCCAAATGAGAAGCTAGAGCTCAAGATCCAGATGGGAATCAACGAGTTCGCTTCATGATTGGGCTTTGCTGTGGGACGCGTGTTAAGGGGTTATCGATGTCTATAGCTTTGGACCACTATGGTAGGAGGTGCGGAGGCGAATTCAGGGCCATTATGGCATTGGCAGGACCAAGGGCTATGACCAATGTGGTGGGTCATTGAAATGTTTGGTCATGACTCCATGTGTTTAGCTTGGTCACAGCAGGGTTTCTACAAGTCGGGATTCGTCGTTACCTCAATTTGTCTAGTGTTCCAAAGTGGTAGATATCGTATGCTTTACGTACTGAGTGAGAGATGTGAGGATGGTTGCTATGGATGATTTGTTTGCTATCGTTGTGACATGCACAACCCAACCCCGTATTCTTTACACTATTTATTATGGCACCTTAGAGTACTGTACGGTATGTGGTACTAACTCTTTGGTTGCAGGTCCAGGTTCAGGTATGGTTTAGTATACCTGTTATTATTCTGTTTAGATGCTTATCGCTCATACCAGGCTTTATGTCTGACCCAGAGTTTTATGTCTCCTCTTATTACTCTGGGTGCTCACACGAGCAGACTAGAGACAGGTTAGCTGGTGATGCACGGGTAGATGATCCGGAGACGAGCAGGAGGCTTCCACGTAATATATATATAATATTCTCTCTGTGTTGTTGAAGATCACTGCTTGGGCATTGGTGGTGCATCTTCTACTTTAGCTTTCTTTTGTTTAGAGACAGTAAATTTGGAAAATTGTAATAAGCTGTATTTGGATTTCCGCTACTCTGATGATTGATGTTGATTTTAGTTATCAGCTTATGCACTGTCTCACCTGTTTTATGTCAAGTATGTTATTATTATATTTTATTCCATGTGCTGTGAGACATTCTACAAGTTCCTTGATTAGTTCATTCCTTTCTTTGGCGACCGTTCCGTGCTAGTCGGGCATGTGTACAACGCACTTCTGGAGGAAATGCAGGCTGGTGCGGGGCGGGCCGTCACACTACTCCTCCTTGTTGAGTATAATCAATGATACACAATTTTTAGTGCGTGGAACATTAGAGGAACTCATTGTGACTCCAACTCACTATTTGCAAACACCACATTCAATCCACTAGTCTTAAGCTTTTAGCTACCCTTGAAACAAAACTTAATGCAACTCTTTCCCTGAGAGCTGCAAGGATCATCAACTCCACATGGAGTTTACTTTACAATCATGATAAAGCTTTTAATGGTAGAATTTTAATTATCTATGACCCGCTTATATTCACCCTCATAACGATAATGGCCATCAAACAATTCATTTGCTGCTTTTTTTTTCTAATAAGCCTTCCCATCCCAACTTCTACATTTCCTTTATTTATGCAAATAACTCCTCTACCTTTAGACAATACCGCTTTAACCTTATCCCTCATCTCAGACAAATCTCCCATCCTTGTTTTGCAATTGGTGATATGAACTTCCATTTGAGGCCATCCAATCGCTATGGTGGCAACCATATCTCATTAGTTGAAACCCTACCCTTTAATCATGCGATTTGAGCATCTGAATCAATTAAAGTTAAAATCCTTGGTGCCTTATACATTTGGAACAATAAGAGGAGGACTAGTCCCTGTACTTCCTCTAAAATTGGCATCACATTTTGTAACATTAAAGCTCTCCCTTCTTGGCCTTCCCTTATCAACCTTATTACCATGTCACCCATTTCTGACAATTCCCCACAACCTATCATCCCCAGGGTTGATGGAATGAAAAGAAAATAGTTTCAATTATTTTAATGCATGGACTCTTGATCTTTTTTTTTTTTTTTTTTGATATTGTCAAAAGAGCTTAGTCTAACACTTCATATGGTAACCCTGTGTACATTTGGCTGGTAAAACTCGAAGCTACCAAATATGCAATGAAAGCATAGGCTAAAGACAACCTTCACAATGGCAACTTAATAGGATTCAACATTCCGTGATGCAAAATCTGAAATATACTTACTATTTTTGAGAAAGTAAACTAATTCATCGTTCACCTTTGGTTCCAAGGTTTTACCCACTTTGATAGTTTTTCTAAGTCAGTGGGATCTATATTTATTTCTTCAATTTCTTCAGAAGGCTCAATCCTTATGACCTCTCTGCGATAATCTAAATTAGTTATGATTTCTTCTTCATCAATACTATTGACCTCTTGCTTCTTTCCCTTTATGTCCTTCAACCTACAATCATTCTTTTTATGTTTTATTGATTGATTATTTCTTACCTTTGTTTCAAATGTTGGGTTTTTAAGCCCATCATACGAAGGATGTAGTTCAGTAGAGGCATCAAAATAAGCAAAATGTTCTTCCTTGTATTGATCAATCATTGCAAAGTACATCTCTCTTGAGCTAAATTTTTATCCTATTATTTTTCTCCAACCTTTCTTTGTCAATAATTTAACCATTAGGTACTTAGATGAGATGAAAGCGTCTACCTCGTACCAAGCTAGTCATCCAAAGAACGCACTGTAAAAAGTTGTTGGTCAATTATTGCAAACAGATCGGCATCAAGAAGGAGACCCATTTGTACTTTCAACCTTACTAGTCCGATGGGTATGGAACCTTTGTTGTTAAGTCAGAAGTTTTTCTCTGGTTTAGGTTCAAGCTTGGCTTTCGGGAGGTTCAACTGATTATAAGCGAGCTTAAAGATGATGTTGACAGCGCCTCTAGTATCAGCTAGAATTTTATCAACCATGGATTTCCCTATCTTGGCAGTGATCACCAATAGGTCGTTGTGGGGTCGTGAATACCCTTCTATAGCTCTAATAGAGTTTTACTAAAGTATGCATGTGGATTTCTCTCAGAGGACGATCCAACACCTTTTCCTAAATTGAAAATACCCTATCTCTAGCTTCTTCAATGTAGCAGCTCTTTTCTTTTTGGCTTCTCCCACAATATAAGGGCCTCCATGAATTACGTTTATATAGTTATGTGAAGGATCCATTCCCAAAACTTCTTCCTCCTCATCAACGTTTACCGTATTTCCCCCGAAAGGCTTCTGGTGTCCTATATCACCTAGGGAAGCATTCTATTGGTTTTGGACAAATCCCTCAAGTTGCTCCTCTAATACAAGCTTATGGATAATACTATCTTGCACTTTGCATTCATAGTCTTATGGTCGTTTTCTCTATGATAAATACAATAGATATCACTCTATCTAGTTTTTGGATTCGTCTAAGCCTTAAATGGAATGAGGAAGTTCACTTTTCTTTTCATTATATAATAGATGAAGCAAATTGGTTTATTCAATGCCACCGTGTTGCTATAGGCATCCCCACACCAGGTTCGCTTGGAATTTCTGTCAAGTCTAGGATTAGCTCCCACTCTACAAACATATGCTTTCTTTTTAGCATGATAGATCTCGTCTATTAGTATGAATTTATTTGCGCAAAAGTGAAACTCTTGCAAAAAATTAGCTTCATTTACCATTAGGTCTTTCCAGAAAGGGGTGTTTTCCTGAAGCCCTTGATGGGCATCTATCAACTTCCCTTATCGTCCACACCCTTTGCTTCACAACTTCATTATTGAACTTTTTCAAGTATTCTCTTAAGGGCTCCCTTTTTTGTTTCTTAATGTTGGCAACCATTGTATTATAAGAAGTAGGCCAGCCTGCAGCAGAAGATATGACTGGATTTCAATTTTTTTACCCTATTGAATCTTAGTTGGGCCCATGAAGCCTAATTTGTTTAGAACATTTCCAAAATTTTCTTTTAAATAAAACCATTTTTTATTTAGGTAAGATTTGATTTCAAAATGTATAGTGTATCAGATACACTTAACATTTAGTTAATGTACAGTGAATGAAACCATTCATTTATTTTCCTAAAATAAGAATTAATTAAGATTATTAATTGAATTAAACAGAAAGAGAACCCTTTCATTTTCTCCCTTTAATTTGAATTGACAGATACATTAAATGTCTTTAATTAATAATTTATTCATGGCAAGGTTTATTGCTATGTCCATATATACTCTAACTGTACAAATTGTAGTTTGAAATTTATTTAATTATGTTTTATTTATATATATAAGTATAAATATATGTGAACCGTATGTATATACATATACATATATGTGTGTGTGTGTGTGCGCGCGCGCATGTGTAACATCGTATTTTGTGAAGGGTATAACGTGTCATATGTAAATGTTGGGATTTACATTGCAACTTTCACATTAGCTCATTTTGTGTGTATTGTAGTTTGTTTAAATATGTTCTTCTATAATATGTCAAAGTAGGATATTAACATATGTATATGAATATATATACATATACAGATTATTGAATTGAATAGTTTTCCACAATAATAAATTAATATAAAATAATCTCATGATGAAATTACAAGTTTAAGGATTTTAGAAAATATGGAAGTACATTTTAGGCTTAATATTATTTTATAGAATATTTTACAACTAAAATAATATTTATTATCAAATAATTGATAATAGCCAATAATAAAATTAATTCTTAAAATTATAAAACAAAATTAAAAAAATTGTAGTTAGCTGAGACATATTTTGGGTTATGAAATTATTTTAATAATTTTCTCAATCAAAATTATATTTTTAATTAGATAATTAATTGTAGTTTAAAAATAATTTAAATTTAAAAAATTACTAAACAAGCTTTAAAAATTCTGAAACTTTTTCTGGATGTTTTAGATACATATATAACACTTAAGAAAAATGTATAGATTTTCGATAGAAGAAATTTTATTTTTTATTAAATAATTAATTTTAGGGCGAAAACAGATTAGTTTTTAAAATTAATAAATTAAGTTAAAAAAACTGAAAATATTACTATAATCTTGCTATTTGGTGCAACAAATATAAAAATTCTAAACTTGAAATTTTGAAATACTAATTAATATATACATAATAAACAATTCTTAAAATCGTCATATAATAATAATATATACATATTTAATAAAATAAAATTATATTTTATGATTTATAATAAGTACAAATCATCAAAAAAAAGTGGATTAAGTACAAATGATATACAAGCATGTATATACAATTACACATATAGATAATTTGTAGATTTACGATAATTTTTTGAAAATTAGATCTATGCTAATTTAGTCTCTCTCTCTCTCTCTATATATATATATATCAAAATTAAATCCCCTTTTTTCTATAGAAGATTAATTCAACAAAACCAAATAAACATAATATTACAAGCGCTAACCAATTTAATTGTAACAAACACATATACACACAAAAATATCACTTTATCCAAACAATAAGCAGATCTAAAAACTAACAGAGGATTTGGATAAAAATAGACTTTTATATAATAAAATTAAAATAAAACAATAATATTAAATAAAATCAAAGTTTTTTTATAAAGTCTTTGAGTCCACGTTGAACAACGATTTCTCTACTAATAATGATTCATAATCCGTCAGGTTGCTAATCCGAGGTTGGAGACCTTTCACTACAAATTAGTAATTTTGTTTTGGATTTGATTTGAGAATTTTGAGGATAATTTTAAGGGAAAGTTTCTTCCCTTAGAATGAGGAAGAGGAATAAGAAAGTAGCGCCTCAAAAGTGAGCCCACTTGTGTCGAGGGTTTTGAGATTTTCCATATATATAGGTAAGAAAGAGAAAGCAAAAAATGATCTTAACCACCCATCTCAAAACTCTAATCTCATGTACAGTAGCTTCCACTTTCCTTTTACTAAACCAACGAAATTCCTCCCTAAAAATGCATAGGTTGTAAGCCCATTTAGCCCAAATTAAATATGTACAATCATATTTACATATTTTGTCATTGATATCTCATATCAATCAATATATTCATAACTTTTATAAATATATGCAACAAATTCATTTCTCATATGAAATTCAAATTTCATAATTATAATATTTCCCGAATAGTAATTAATTTAGTCAATTTATAATAATTATTAATTAATTAAATCATTAGGTCTTAAGAGAAATCATCGTTTCGGTAGTGTGACTCTTGGGTGTAAATTCAGTCAGCGATTAAAGTCAAACTATTAGAACGTTAATGTTGTCACTTCACATAGCAGGTGGTGTGACATTATGACCAAATTTATAGCTTACTCATTTTATATAAAAAAATATTTTAATTTAATAAGCGTTACCCAGTTATGACCATTATTCACACCAATTCTCTTCGTCAAAACTATATAACTTTGGACTTATTGAATTTGGTAATAGTCAAAATTTCAACATCGTCCCTATTCAACTCTATAGTCCAAACACAAAGTCCTTGGTTTAACAATAAAAAATATAATTATTAGAACTTCTCTGGCTAGAGATTTTGACTTTGGGTTGACTTTAGTTGACAATGATACAAACCTCATATAACCGAGGAGACGAATCCTCTCTTAAACAGTGCTTCACTTCCAATACTTCCACTCGACCCAACTGAAGTCGCTCAATGTATGATGTACCATGATTTGACTAAAATCAAAGCAAAGCTTTCATATTGAAGATTGACAGTATTCTCGAGTCGAAAGAACTGTATAAATTGTTTACATCGAGATTTCTGTTTGACCTTAGTTATATTAACCAACCAAAAACTATCAAATGAGTTGCTCTACATTTATCTAATAACTATTAGTACGTAACCTCTAGGTGTCCCTAATAGTCATAAGTAATACATTGGCCATTTTGGAGAGCATTACGTACTCTAGTCTCAGCGAATACATCGATATCCAGTCTCGATGCATCTTGACTAAATAGATTTCAAATGATGTATTTTGTAACAATGTGATCTAATACTCATGATTATGACTATTTGTAATTACTATCACAAACACACCATTTATGGATTCTCTATTAAACATATTTTAGTTAAATATTAGTTATCTACAAATCATTATAACAAATATATAACATAAAAAAGATACAATTTTATTTCGAATGAGAATTGATTTTAAAGTTAATTAATTTCACAATAAATTACAGAATTTCCTATTGGGCATATCCCTAACTCTATCAATCTCCCACTTGCATTTGGGACCAATTATGGAATCTCAATCTCATCCCTTTAATCAGTTTCTCGAGAACAGACCGAGCTATGCCTTTGGTGAATGGATCTACTATGTTGTCCTTGGTATCTACCCTTTGAATCACAACTTCTTTCTTCTCAATGAGTTCGTTAATCAAGTGGAACTTTCGAAGAATGTGTCATGACTTCTTATGTGCTCTTAGTTCCTTTGCGATTTGTATCGCCGCATTGTTGTCACAGAACAATTGTAATGTCCAATATTTTCGGTAATCAGATATTTAATATATTTTATTATTTTAATTATTATATTTAGAATGTTATTGGTTTTTAATATTATTTTGTTTATAAAATGACGTTTGAACGTTAAATTTATATATAATTTAAATCAAGCTCGAAATGGCGCGGCAGTTCGTAATAATATAAAATCCGATATAAATCGGAATTCGGTGAAATAAGAAACATTGGAATCTTGTTGAGTACAATTTTCATATAGAAGAGAAAAAATTCAGATTTCGTGTTATAGATTGTTAGTTATGTCCAATTCAAATTTATAAATAGTCATTATGGAATTCCTTAATAAACGATAATGCTTATTAAATAAAATAATAAGGTTTTATATATATTTGGATATCATTTGACTCGAAAATGATGGTATTGAGTTGTATATCCCATATTAGTTATATTTGAAGCTAATATATATTTTAATTGGATATTTATAATAATAATGATTTATTATTATTTAGTTTATTTATTTTGGAATTTATAATATTTTATCGATATTTTAATAGCCTTAAAAATAGTCATTTTGCAAACAGTCTCAATTTTTAGTGAAATTAGTTTCATTGGAACCATAACATTAAATTATTGTAGAAAACCAAAGTTCGTATTAAACCGATGTCGTATGTGACAACGGCAGCCGTAAACGTCTAATCATTTTCTATAGCGCGTTGATTTAATTTAAATTAATAGAGGTGTATCTGTGTATAACTTGAGTAAACGATCGAATTAAGCTAGAAACCAATTTCATTAAGTTCGTATTGACGTTTAGAGTCAGGATAGGTTGATAGTTTGTTATTTTTGGACATAGGGTATTTCGGGTCCAAAATAGCGTTGTTTGGCGTATAAAATAGCGTACCGGGAAACAGTCTCGGAGCGCGATGAAACCTGTGTCGTTGGATTCGTATTAATTTATTATTATATGATTTCGATTTTCGTATCAATCAAACTTACCGTTTGATCATAGCAGCGTCAAACACCCTTTTTTATTTAATCGTTTATATCTTTAGACAGAGTTAACTTTAAAGGAATAAACGACTGGCCAAATGAACTCTGATTTCAACGAAACAAATTTTGTTGGATCCGTAAGGAAGAGGTCTAGTAGAATATCAAAGTTTCAAGCTGATTGGATTTATTTTGTGATCATGTGAAATTTAAACACGTGATTTTTAGTTTGTGATTTATAAAGGACTTTATACAAACGGCCTCGTAATTTGACGGAACCTATCCCATCATGTTCGGAATATTTTTCTATGCTAGGATTAGGAGTTTTGTCTCAAATGGACATCACATCTTCTTGTTTTAACAAGATACTTCATTGTGAAGTTTCATATAATAATATTTACATTTAAAACTATTAAAATCTTTCTACTGCCAAACCCTGTTGCTTTTCCAGTGCCTTGCACCCCAAATAATTCGTTTCCTTGGAACCAAATCCATCTATACCATGGCAATCAAGTTTCGTACGCTGAAATTTCTTCCAGCATGGTACAACAAGGACACACGCCACATGCTACCCTATGTACTACTTCTTCAGACCTACATTGGCCCTAAAACAAATTGGCTCCCACGTATTTCCTCCCTATAAAATATCTCGCTGCTCCGTTCAATTTTCTTCTTCGAGACATTATACACATAGTGGCTTCATTTATAAACTCTGCCTTCACCAAAACTAAACCTACCCATCGCTTTTTCCAGTTTATGAAAACGAGACATAAGCCATGATTTTAAATAATAATTCTCAAACTAAAAACCCATACTCCAATTTCGAGGTGCGGTTAATGTCAATAAGAGGAAGGGGAAGCTGACGTTGGTCGATCGGAGGTTTGGCGAGGCGCAGGCCAGTATGGTGGTGCTCCGATAATCAGGGGCAAGGCCAGTAGGTGCATGGAAGAGTGGGTAGTGGCGGTTAAGTTCTGTTGGGTTTCACCAAAAACAATGGAGGCAGAGTGTATGGCCATGGAGGCACGCGTAGGGTCAGCGAAGGAGGAGCAGTGGCTTGTGATGGCTCGGGGAAGGAGATTGGCAAGTGAAGAGGTTATGATTCAACGTTAGTAGGAGACATTGTTGTAGAGTTCTAGCCAACATCAATGACGTTGGCTCGCATGGGTGATTTTGCGATCCTCAGGTGGAGCGTGTACTGGAAATTAAGCACAGTAGGCAAATGTGTGGTGTAAGCACAGTTCGAATTTGTTGACCTAGGAGAGAATGGAGACATTGCGATTTGTAGTTGAGGGCGTGGGTTCAATTTCCTGGAACGAGCACAAGGAAGAGGAAGTCGTTCAACAAAGAGTAGTTACAATTAATTATCTGACAACATAATTAGGTAAAATTAATTATATGAGTATAAAAATTAATTTAAAACTTGACAAGTAAATAGTAAGGAGATAGAACGACTTTCAGAAAGTAAATATTGCAGCCATGAATTAGCTAATATAATGAATTATAATTAACCATAATTACAGAATGGTTGGTTAGTTAATTAACCAAATAACTTGTAAAACTAATATATATCTCATATCTTACCAGAATCTGACCAAACAAGTTGCATTGGACTCGCATCAATGAGCACTATGCGATGAAACAACATTAGACAGGGCTAGAAGTAGCTGTAATTTTTAGTTAAATTAAGCATCAGTTTAATTTAACTGAAACCGAACGTTTCAACAACAAATCAAATCAAAATGAGTTAAGCTCACTCAGTTCTTCCCACTTATATTTTATATAAGTCGGGTTTTATAATTGTGAGCTATGGTTGCTAATGGTTGATTGTTTGTTAATTATATATTCATATACTGACTGAACCAATAAAATTAAGCATTGTTTAATTTCAGTGGAAAAACAAAATCGTTATTTTAACGATTGGACCTAATGAAGGTAATTTACCTTGTTGGCCACGTTTATAAAATAAACTAGTTTAATTTAGTGAATTGTTCAAATGGTTTTGATGTGTTAAATATATTGGTTGATGTTAAATAATCGTTATACTATTATAGAAATATCAGTTAAATTGAATTAAATGAATTATTATGAGATAATCTATTTTAATGCAGGGAAGAACATGTTGGAGGGATCTAACTGGATTCCTCAAATATATTAGATGTTAATTATTCTCATATTTTCATCATATGAACTGTTCTGGTTGGACCATTGATTTGGTTATTGACCATTGACCTGAAATTCAACATTTGTTTTGTTTAAACCAATGGGTGATATTGGTTGAGTAATTAACAATATATGGCCTACAAATCAATCGTTTTCTAGATATCGATTTACCATCAGGTGAATTGAAGTTTCAAAAATTTATTTTTGAACTAGATATAGATTTTTGAAATATATTATTTTGAATAAAAGTTATTAAAAGGAAATAAATATTTATTATTTAAGTTTTTAAGTAATTATTAAATGAGTTTATAAAGAAAATTTCTGAAGTTAATCAGGTTTATAAGCAATTGCATAGAAATTAACCTAACAGTTAAGAATTGGATAATTTTTTTTAAGAAAAACAATTAAAATGGAATTATTTACTTCAGTTATATTATTAACTAATTTAAAGTGGGAATTAATTGAAATCGATTAGCAAATTAGTTCTGTTTTGAGTTGACTAAGTCGACCGCTGAAGCGGGATTGATTATTAAATTAAATTGTTTTGGATTAATCTAATGAAATAGTTTAACGGATATTTGTTTAAATTTAAATAACATATTAAAAAGAAGTTTACTAATGGTTTTAGTTAATTAAGAAGTTAACCACTACTACTGTAGTTAATGATTGAAATAAATTATTAATTTAATTAATAATAAGTTGGGAGATTACTGTTTAATTGAAATTCATTTAAAAAGTAATCGAAGTTGAAATGAATTCTAATTGAATTGTAATAGGAGTTTATGGACGGGTTTTGTATTAAAAATCCGAGTTTTTATAACAAAGTTGTAAAAGGAATTTTAAGCAAATAAGATAGCTTAAATTATGTTTAATTAATATTTGAATTAAGTCAAAAGGAAATAAAGAAAAAATGGGGTTTTGTATTAAAACCAGAATATTATAAATGAAGTTTATAAAAAGAGAAAAGGTGTTAAATTATTAATTTTAGATTAACATTACTTAATGGAATTAAGTAAAATTGGGGAACTTAAAATAATATTTTCAAGCAGGAAATGGTTGAATGGATCAGAAAAAGGGATCGTTAAAAGTGAATTTGGTGAAGGAGCAAGTAATAGGATTTTGTAACAAAAATCCGAGATATAAAACGAATTGTTTAAAGAAGGTGATGTTTTTAATAAGAAATTACTTAATCATTTAATTAAGAAAAAATGGTCATGTTTGAAAAGGATATTTTCAAAAGTAAGAAGGTTTTATAAAACCATATTTTAAATATAATAGTTAAATGAGATGTGTTTGATATTAGAATGATTATGGGTTTTTGGATTACAACTCATATCTATCTTAAGATTAGAACATTGTTTATCAAGGTCTGAGAGGTAATTAAATACCCCAACTTGAATGACTTCAGAATTATCTGAGGATGGTATTAGTTGTAATGGGAGAGAGGTTAAGAATAATTTATTATTTCCATATGTGAAATAATAACGCATTGTTAATCGCAAGATTTGAGAATATTTATAATGAGATTTTCAAAGTAACGAAAATATGAGAATATATATATAACGATATTTCCAAAAGTAAAAGAAAATAAAAATTTTAAGTTTGAAATAAGCTTATTCTGATAGAGTAGGAACTGGATATTGTTTCAAGTAACAATAATTTACGTGAAATTTGTTAAAACCAAAGTTGGGAATATATATACGATTTAATTCTAATGTATTTGAAATAGTTTTGAAATAATCTTATGTTAAATAAGAAGTAAATACTGTGCTAAAAATATTGAGATATTTAGAAGTTTAATTAACTATTCGTTAATTATTTTTAATTAAAAGACCAAGTAATGCTGAGTACTAAATCAATGAATTCGCTCTCATTATTATTTATTTGATAGTTAAATAACCGACTATCAAATTTGGCTAAAACAATTGTAGGTACGGAAAGACCGGAATCAAATTTATATTCGAAAACCATTCCAACCAGCAAATACGTAACGTTGAAGATCGAAGATGGAGCATTAAAGGCCATGGATCTTCATAAGTGGAAGAATTACATGTTGAATATTCTCTGGAATAGCTACAAAAGGTATTCTGACGTGATTCAATCATGGTTGAGAATTTACGAATCGAAAGGACTACTCGATACTAATCGATAGAGTAATTCCTAGGATGTGGTAGGAGGGTACCTTCAGTTTATCCTGTTCCTGGATGACTTGTATGGATGGATGTTTGACAGAGTATTTCCAAAGGAATTACGTACGTTGATTTCTTCAAACATACCATAGTTAGTGGCAGACAATGGTTGTCCTCTTAGCTAAAGAACTAGAGTATTTTTGTGGACATCAATTAGTGATTTTTGGAGGATCTGAAGATGTGGTATTCAAAGTGAGTGGTGACCAGATGTTCTAAAGATATTCATGACCTCAAGCCTCATCAACCGGGAAATGGCACAAAATCGGGTAGGTCGCATGGCTATGTGGGTCGCACCCATCAAAAGGGTATATCATTACCTGATCTATAGAAATCAAATGCCTTTGGTTATCCCTTTTTATTTTTATATGTACGCTATCGGTTCGGTTGGCTGGCCCACAACCGTGTTAATGATATATTTGGTACTCTCAAGCGAAGTGAGGGGCTGGTCATGTTTAGCCTAGGTTACAAGATATTCTTGTTAAACCCCAAAGTATTCATCTCCGGAGATACATTGTCGGCAAGGTGGTCCCATACCTTGCCAGAAACCCATTCCCCAATAAGAACCCACGTATTTGATTGTGTACTATGTATGTAGAGCGTGAGATGCAAGCTTTCTTCTAGATTGATATTATTTGTATTTAGACACCATTATAATATCAAAAAATATATCAATTTCAAAAAAAATTGTGTTATCGTAAGGTAAAAAACGTCCGTATTTATGTGTGGATTTGGTCTTATGATTACCCTTTTCTTTCGAATAGATTTTGGCTTAAAAATCAAGTTGGATGATACCTTTAAACTTAGTGTGTTTTCCTCATTTTGGTTCACCAGACTGATCCGGCGTTCTTAATGCTCGGGTAAGACCGAGTTTTACAGGTTTAGATTTGGCTGCTACGAACTTAAGAAGACGTGCTAGAGGAGTGCAAATGTATGATATATACAGTTGTGTTCCGCATTGTGTTGTATATAAGGATAGATTATTGTAACTGTCTAGATGTGTTGATGTACTTTGATGATTGCAAGTTTTATTTCAAGCTCTCGATAAAGATTTATTTCTATGTTATATTTTTTTCCACTGCGATGTGAGATTCTGCGTTGTGTTCTTCTTTTATTCTAATATTTCTTTCTTCCTTATCTCACCCTCTAATTTCTTTCTAATAACTATCCGCTTTTCGGTACAATTTTGGGTTGGACATGAGTTGTGATTGTCAATCTCAAAGAGTACGAGAAAATTAGTATGTTACAACAATGCCATAGAATTATCGATATCAAGAATCATTCCAAGCTCATTTAAAAACTATTGCATCCAAACTGCCTCTTTTACTGCTTCGTTAATGGCGACGTGCTCGGCCTTCATCGTGGAATCAACATTTGTTTCTTGCTTGGAGCTTTTCCAGCTAATAGCTCCACTGTTTAGTATAAAGACATAGCCTGATACTAATTTACTATCATCTACATCACTTTGAAAGCTCCAATATGTATATCCTTTCATAAGAAGGTCTCCATCCCTAAATATGAGGAATAAGTCCTTTAATATTTCTCAAATACTTAAGTATAGTTTTTACGGCCGTCCAATGTTTTCTCCGGGATTAGACTGGTATCAGCTCATGCATCCCTATGTATATGCAATATCCGGTTCGGCACATAACATAGCATATATTATGGATTCTACGGCTGAAGCATAAGGAATCCTTTTCATATGCTCTTTCTCCTCGTTAGTATGAGATGGTCCTTTTTAGAAAAGACAATTCTAGATTGCATTCGAACATTTCCATGCTTAAAATTCTCCATACTAAATATTTTTAGTATATTGTCTTTGTATAGGGATTGGGACAGTCCTAACAACCTCTTAGTTCTATCTCTATAGACCTTTATACCATGTATATAAGCTACTTCTCCTATATCCTTCATCGATAAGTTTTAGAAAGCAAAGCTTTCACTAATTGCAATAACGAAGTGTCACTACCAATCAATAATATATCAACAATATAGAGTACTAAGAATACAACAACATTCCCCTCTTCCTTTTTATATATGCATGCTTCCACGATGTTTTGATAAAAACCAAATTGTTTGATTACTTTATCATAACACTTATTCCAACTCCTTGAAGCTTGTTTGAGTCCATAAATGGACTTTAACAACTTGCAAGCTTTGCTTTCTCTCCCACTGACCATAAAACACTCTAGCTGTGAATATACAATTTCTTCTAAATCACCATTTATGAAAACCATCTTTACATCCATTCGCCATATTTCATAGTCATAGAATGCAGCAATAGCCAACATAATCCGAATTGATTTAAGCATGGATATGAGTGAGAAGGTCTTTTCATAATCAACACCTTGAATTTGATAAAAACCTTTCGCATCTAGCCTTGGTTATATGTCCCATCCACATTTAGCTTTTTCTTAAAATCCATTTGCAGCCAATGGGTATTATCCCTTCAGGTATATCTGACAAAGTCCAGACTTTGTTTTCATACATGGAGCCCATTTTGAATTTCATATCTCCAGGTAGAGTGCAGAGTTTTTGCTCTATAGTGCTTGTTGGAAAGTCAAAGGAGGGTCATCATCTAAGATACAATCCTCCTTTTCTCCATCCATGAGAAAATTGCAGTGTCTCTCTGGTGCGTGGGATTCTCTACTAGGCCTTCTAATAGGTTGCGTGCTTTCATATACAGGTGAACTTGTTTCTCCCACTATTTTGGTCTCAACATTAGTTTCTTTGGTCTCATTCACGTCTACAACTTCGTTTTTATTTTCCTTTAACATAATTTCTTTTCTAAAAAGACAACGTGTCGAGAAACAATGATCTTTTGTTCCTCGGTATTGTATAATATATATCCCATCGAGTTTCTGAGTTATCCTATAAACTTACATAGTACTGATCCTACCCATTGTTTTTTTGGACCAACGTTCTTAACATATGCCGAACAACCCTATAAGTATTTGAGAGGAGGTTTCTTACCACACCACATCTCATATTGTGTTTTGGGCACAGATTTTGTGGGCAACAAATTCAACATATATGTTGCATTTTCTAGGCATATCCCTAATAGGACAAAGCTAACTCAGCCTTACTCATTATAGAACGAACCATATACAATGGGGTTTGATTCCTTCGTTCCGACACACCATTGTATTGCAGAGTATATGATGGAGTAACCTGAGAGATAACCCCGTTATCTTTTAAGTATTGTTGGAAATCATGTCCAACATACTCGTTTCCTCGATCTGATCGAAGAATTATAATCTTACATCCCGTTTTATTTTCTACTACATTTATATACTCAACAAACTTCTCATAGACATCGAATTTGTTCTTCATAAGATATATGTATATACTATTCTTGAGAAATCATCGGTGAAGGTAACAAAGTAAGAATTATTATCTTTGATAACTGTAGGCATTGGGCTGCATACATCACTATGTATTGGCTTCAAGAGTTCATCAACTCTTTCATTGCACCCACTGAAGGAGTGCTTGGTCATTTTACCTTTTAAGAAATGACTCACATATATCAAAAGATTCAGAATCAATTGAAGCTAGATAACCTTCAATTTTCAAGTTGTGTAGTCGTTTCTCACTAATATGACCTAGCCTACAGTGCCAAAGATATTTTTCATTTATATTGTTAAAAGATTTATTTATATAACACACATAACTAGTATTAATCACATAAATACCATTTTCAAGAATCCCAACACAGACCTTATTTCCATTTAAGCTAGTTCATGACATTGTTTGCACAATGAAAAACATATCCAATCTCAGATAATCTTGAAACAATTACAATTCCACAAATAAAGTCTCTCACAAAATAGCAATTGTTTAATATCAAAACTACACCATTATAAAAAACTAAATGATAATCACCTACTGATGTTGTATTCACAATAGATCCTTCAGTAATTTGGAGACCCATTTCTCCTTTTGCTATGCAACGCCAGTTCCTAAACCCATGTAACGAATTACATATATGAGTTCCAGATCCAGTATCTAAAACCCAAGACATTTTATTGATTGCGAAACTATTTTGAATCATTAATGAACCTGACAGAGCTACAGAACCTGTGACGATCCCAAAACCCCGTGACACGGTGTTAAGGATAATCATTGGAATATAACACATTAATCATCATTAGCAGATCACAGATAATAGCATAAACAGAAATTAGAATAATTTACACACATATGACAGCGGAATCATATAGATAACATCACATCAGAGAAGCACAGTACAGGATACAACTTAGTAGTTAATGATACATAATCAGTCACCATCGCCTGAGGCGGAATCATACATAAAGAGTACACAAAAGGAATATCAGTCTACATCGCCAGTGGCGGAATCATAATATAGATACAATAATGGCGGAGAAAATCCAAGTCAGCACAGTGTAGTCAAGCCTCGCCATGAGCCAAAAGGTGCGTCAGAAACCTGTAACTAGGCTGCCCGTGTGAAAATAAGGGCACCCGAGTTTGCAAGGTGAAACAAACTACGAGTCAGTCATGGGACTGGTATGAGAAATCTATTCAACTTATTAACAACAATAATAAGGCAAATCAAAGGACCACGCCACTTTCGCGGAACGGGTTTACTCCAATGAGTGCTAGTGCATGAAATAAAACAAACGATTAAATCAACGCAATGCTTTTTCTAAAATGAAGCCATTATAAGACTCAGGTCCCATCACACAATGCAACGCAAGCCGGAGGATAGAGTTTTTACCTTATAATGGCCAAAGATGCTTCATACGAATAAACAAAGGTGTTTGATATTATTACTAGTGCATATATGTTTCAAAAGCATATTCAATCATAAATATCAATCCTAGGCGGCATAGCTACCATCTACTATGTCGCCGTACTAGTAATACAATCACAACCGCACATTTCGTATTGGAAATTGGATTCCTTCATGAGTCGAGGCAAGGGGCAAGCTCCTCTCCGATTCGAGACACTCTAGCAAATGTCCCAGGACCCCACTATGATCCTTGGATCTTCAGGGCCGGTCCTCTCTTACTTTTGAGGATTAATTATTCCTGAACACACGTTTCCCGGTCCTTACAGACCTATAATCGAGGCGCCTCGCATTCCAACAACCACACAGGTGAAAAGTATATATAATGTCAGGGCTGGTAGGTCACTGACACCACCTTAGCTAGAAAGAAACGTCGTGCTCTCCCTGCAGTCACTCTCCCGTTTTTGACTCATACCGAGGTGTGAGGCTCGCGAATTCACGTTATACACAAAGCTAGTCACACAGACCATGCTTTGATCATCAACCACAAGACTTTGCTTTGCAACAGAAGCCTTGATCACATGCCACTTAGGCGTGCCACACAGGCAATCCACTCCATGCGACTGATTTCTGTCAATACATAACCTCTAAGCTCATACGTCTCAGAGAAGGGCGTTAAGCAAGAGAATAAATTCTCCGCCGCCAAACAGATATATATTTAACAGAGATCAATCAACACAGAACAAAATCCAATGTCAGACACACAGTCCATTTACAAGTCCGTTCTGGGTCTGAACGAAACCGGAGGCACCAATTCCTCGCATATCCGTACAATCAACACTATGGTTGGACGGTTACTACTTCAATTCCTTCATGGTAGCTACTCCAATCACGAGTATCAGTAGCGCCCATCCATCCAACGTGGAGATCGTCGGTCTTCAGTCGTCTTCGACTCTTCGACTTCTCAACGTCGATCGATTATTTGAAATGAGATAAACTCGGCCTTTTCAAATAACCCACGTATATTTAGATTTTCAAACCAATTAATCACAGGGTTGAACTATTCAATATTCACATTTCAGTTGTTTAGTTATAATTTTCACGTCAAATATATTCAACCATCACACATCAAGCAAACACAACAAAATTGGTTTATTTTCACTCTATATCGTCTATAGCACTTAATAACGATATATCGCCATTTTAATTTAATTTAAAACGGCCATGATTAATTAAACGACGTTTCAGGTCGTATCGATGCACTGGCGCTGCTTTCCACTAATTTTGTTTTACACTTACAGAAAAATCTAACCGTTGGATCTTCACAAATTTTACATCATTAGGAAGGTCTTTTCAAAATGAATCCAACGGTTCCAGTTTTAGGGAAATCCGACGGTCGGATCTTCCGCACTAACCATTTGAAGTTACGATTTCAATTTTCGAACTACAGCGTCGTTATTCGATTTAATTTAATTATATTTATATATATATATAAATATAATCGTTTCTGGCGCTGTTTTTCCTTGATTTTGTTTTAAACATTCCAGACAATCCAACCGTCGGATCTTCACAAAGTTGGTGCCGTTGGAAAGATATTTCCAAGGCGAACCCAACGGTTGAGGTTTCGGGAAAATCCAATGGTCGGATCTTCCGCACTAGTCATTTGAAATCACGGTTTCAAAATATGAACTGCACGGCCACGTTTCGTTTTAATTATATTTATATTTATATATTTATATAAATATAGTCCATTCAATAATTCCTATATCGTTTTCACTTCAAATATTTTTCTATCTCCCTAAAATTTTGGAAAATTTCGCCATAACCTCCCCTGTACCGGGGGCATCGGGAAATCGCAAATAGCGTTCCCGGTCCTTCTAATCTCAAAAAGAAAAAGAAAAAGCCAAGCGGCTAGCCAACAGGCTCAAAATCATCACCCAAACAAATCTGTAAATGTGTACCTATTTGTCGGGCACAAAATTTTATTCCACTTCTCTAGCCCCTTTTGCTTTAACCTGTTCAATAGATATGCATGTACATATATACCATTTCTAACATTTATCATTTTCTACTCAACTTCATATTTGACTTGCTTTGGTCTAAAAATACCATTCATTCTAATGTCGCATGCATAGGCTAAAATCATATCATTAGCTAGTTAATGTATATTTCAGCTCATGCACGTTTATTTGAACAAGTGGGTATTTTTAACACTTCATATTTCAAAGATGATAATTTTGGCGAACTAAAATAGATTTCAACACATGACTATTTTATTTAGTTCTTATGCATGTTAAAAATAATATTTCTATCACAAATATTTATTTCAACGTCCGCATATCTTTAGCATATCACACATATGATAAAAATCATATTTTTATCATTTAAAATATTTATTCAACCAACGTATGGTTTCAACACTTCATAGTTTCAATAAAAATGTAATTTTTATTGTTCAATCTTTTTATTCAACACATGAATCTTTTCCACTACACACATTTCTCAACAAATGAGCATTTCCACACATGGACAATTTATTTATGTTGTTCAAATTAGAAAGATGGGATTTTTATGATTGAAACTATTTATGTAAGGCGAATATTTTTCATACTTCATATATATATAAAAATGTGATTTTTATTGTTTATACACTTCATTCATTCACAAATGAATTTTATTTTCACACAACACTTTTCAACACATGAATATTTCCACACATGGACATAGTTTCAATATATGACTTTAATTTCAATGCATGTAAAATAATTTCAACATATGAAAATAATTCTAACACACAAAGATTATTCAAAATTTCGGCAGCATAACGGTAGGGTAGTTAAACCGGCACCGTCCCTAGTACGGCTCCTCGCTCTACCTTAAAACCTCGCGGTTTTTGACAATGGGGATCATGCATCTAATTCGCACGCAGGCGGCATGTTTATATTTATTTCATTACCACAAACTAATCCTAAGTGGTTTCAACCAAATATTTTTCCAATCACAAACGGGTATTTTTCAACCTCAATCAATTCAATACTATCCACAAACAATCCCAAACAACAATTTGCCATCAACCAATTTTCACCACAATTTCAACCAATAAATATCGTCCATGGTTTGTGGACGAGGGGGCGTATATATATATATATATATATATATAAATATTTATATATAGCACTTCACTTTTATTTTCCACACACATATATATATATAAAAGAATGAAATTGAAGAGTGAGAATTTCTCACCAGTAGCTATCCAATAACACGACTCTTCCTTTATGGAAATCTTCGTCTATTTCGTCTTCTTTTCGCTTTCGTTTCCCGTATTCTCTACATAAGTAAAAATCGAATTTTTTACTATGTTAATCAATATATAAAGATTATATTTTAAAAACAAAGATTATATTTTTAATATTCCTATGATGTAAAAATTATATTTTTATTGCTTTAAAAATATAAGAATCACATCTTACTTTTTCTACTTAACAAAAATTATGTCTTTTCTATTTTTTTAAAATATGATCTTTATTTTTGCAAGTTCAAATCTTTTTCTTTTAAAAGATTCAACCTTTTTAATTTCAAAGTTTAAACCTTTTTTTTTCAATTTCAAAAGATAAAACCTTTTCTATTTCAAAAGATAAAACCTTTTCTACTTCAAAAGATAAAACCTTTTCTACTTCAAAAGATAAAACCTTTTCTATTTCAAAAGATAAAACCTTTAAAATAAACTCAGTTTTCTTTTCCTTTTCAAATCAGTTTTTATTTTTCTTTTCAAAACAGTTTTTTTTCTTAAAATGCAGTTTTTTTAAAAAGCCTTTTAAAAATGCAGTTTTTAAAATCTTTTATAAAATTTCAGTTTTTAAAATCTTAAAACAAAAATCAGTCTTCACTTTTTCTTTCTTTAAAAATTTCTGTTTTTATTTCTTTTCAAAATCCAGTTTTTATTTACTTTAGAAATTTCTGTTTTAAAATCTAAAATAAAAATCAGTTTTTATTTTCTTTTATAATTTCAGTTTACTTTCTTTTATAAAATTTCAGTTTTAAAAATCTTTTTTAAAATTCTGTTTTAAAGATCTTTTTAAAATTCTGTTTTAAAAATTCTCTTTAAAATCCTGTTTTAAAAATTCTCTTTTTAAAACTAAAAGAAATCGGTTTTTAAATTTATTAAAAATACAGTTTTTATATTTACTGTAAAACAAACACATAAGCAAAAATAAAATAAAATTAAACGCTCACCGATTTCGAGTGGGAGGAGGAGGAGTCGGCGGGTTCTGGCGGCGTTCGGAGGTGTCGGGCGGAGGCTTCGGGTTGCTGCTTCGATGTCTGGAGGGAGGAGACTGAACGGGTGTCGTGCGGTGGGAGGAGAAGGAGTCGAGGGCGGCTCAGGCGAAGGGTTCGGCGGTCAGGCGGTGGGGCTTCGGCGGTCAGGCGGTGGCTTCCAGGATCGGGCGGCGGCTTCGAATTAGTTTTTAGGTTTTTTTTTTTTTCACTTTCTGGTAAATGATCGGGGGGGGCCAAGGCAGAAGAAAAGGGGAGAAGTTTATTTTTTTATTATTATTTTATTTCATTATTTAATTATTTATATTTGCACTAGGGTTGACTTTTATATATGACCTCGAAACGAGGTCCACCGCCTGTCGCCCATAGCGTTTTACCCCCATTCCGAACACAATGAGATATGTATCGTAAGCCGGTTTGATCGTTACAATCAGTTTCCGTTGAAATTACATTTAAGTCCTTATATTGAATTTTAAACGTACATTTCAAATTACCGGGGTTACATACTAACTAGAAAAATTCCAGAAAAATATTTTCTAGTTTCGTATTGACGATACGGTCCTAACAAAACTAGTTTCGTCGAATTCTGAGACCGTTTGAAAAATGGCCAATTTCCTGTCGATTAAATTCAACAGAAACTGGTCAAACGCGTTTTCTTTTGCCACGCTCACATATTGATTCGAAAAATTATGAAATTTGAAACCTAGCAATAGTTTGACATCCCGGACCCGACAAAAGTGGTTTCGTCGAATTCCGAGGCCATATGCAAAATATCAATTTTCAAACTGACTTACTATTCTTAACTCACTAATTTATTGAAATATTCTATTTCAATGTTTCAAATTGCTTTGAAATAATCAATTTAAAAATTTTAAATTGGCTCGTATTTTCCGGGTTATTACAATCTCCCCTACTTAAAACTTTTCGTCCTCGAAAAGGAAACAACAGTAAAGTAGGAAATAAAATGTAAATGCAAAGTATGGTGAGGTACCTTGCACCGGAGTTAGTCAGAGATATCCACTCTGCATTTGGGGTAAGCTTGCTTAATGCTTTCCTCAGTTTCCCAAGTACAGTCTCTAGGATCACTGCTCCACTGCACTTTAACTAAATGAACCTTTTTGCTTCTGAGTTCTCTAGTTTCTTTGCCCACAATTTTTAATGGCTCTCTTCTGAGTGCTAATTCTGGAGTTATCTCCACATCCTGTTGCGCTGCTTCTTCTACAACAAGATCTGGATCATGCACATGTCTCCTAAGTTGAGATACGTGAAAAACATCGTGCACTCCAGGCAACCAATCTGGTAATTGAACCCTATAAGCAAGAGTTCCAATTCGTTCAAGTATAGGAAAGGGACCTATAAATCTCGGTGCCAACTTCCCAGTCTTACCAAATCTGATTACTCCCCTCATCGGAGAAACTCTTAAATAAACATGATCACCAACAGCAAATGTCAAATCTCTCCTTCTAGAGTCTGCATAACTTTTCTGTCGGCTTTGGGCGGTTTTCAATCGCTTCTTGATGAAGTCCACTTTATCAGATGCTTCCCTAATCATATCGGGTCCTAGTACAAGTCTGTTGCCAGGTTCTACCCAACATGCTGGAGATCTGCAGGGTCTGCCATATAATGCTTCAAAAGGTGACATCTTCAAGCTTGCTTGATAGCTATTGTTATATGAGAATTCTGCCAAATGCAAATGATCTTCCCATGACCCACCAAAATCGATTATACAAGCCCGCAATAAATCTTCCAGAATTCTATTCACCCGCTCAGTTTGGCCATCTGTTTGGGGGTGATAAGCGGTGCTCATATTCAGTTTTGTCCCCAATTCTGTCTGGAAAGCCTCCCAGAACTTGCTAGTAAATAGGGGATCTCTATCACTGACTATGCTGATGGGAATTCCATGCAGCTTAACAATTTCTTTGAAGTATATCTGAGCTAGACTTTGGGCAGTTCGATTGGATCTGACAGGTATAAAATGGGCAGTCTTCGTGAAGCGATCTACGATTACCCAAATACTGTCATTACCTTTCTTGGTTCGCGGCAAACCATCTATGAAATCCATGGAAATCTGTTCCCATTTCCAGCCTGGGACTTCCAACGGTTGCAACAGTCCAGCTAGCTTTTGTTGGTCACTCTTGACCAATTGACAAGTAGGGCATCTGCTAACATACAAAGAAATATCTCTTTTCATTGCCTTCCACCAGAAAGTGCGTTTGATATCGTTGTACATTTTACTTACCCCAGGATGGATGCAAAATTTGGATTTATGGCATTCATCTAGTACTTCTCTTCGAAGGCCTGGAATATTTGGGATGCAAATCCTGTTATTTAACCTGAGAACCCCTTTATTGTCAATACGGAAGCTCGTGGTTTCACCTTCCTGGATTCTCTTGCTGATTCTCTGAATGAATTCATCTTCTTTCTGAAGGGCTGAAATCCTATCAATCAATCCAGGTGTAATTATAAGATGGGCAACAATTGCGGTTTTTCTACTAAGCGCATCCGCTACTACGTTAGCTTTTCCCGGCGTATACAGGATATCAAGATCATACGCTGCAAGAAATTCTAGCCAACGCTGCTGTCTCAGATTCAGATCTTTTTGGGTATATAAATACTTCAACGATTGATGATCTGTGTACAGTATAAATTTCTCGCCCAATAAGTAATGTCTCCAGATTTTCAAGGCAAATACGATGGCTAGCAACTCAAGATCATGAGTCACATAATTCTTCTCATGCGGTTTCAATTGGCGGCTTGCATAAGCGACTACTTGGCCTCTCTGCATTAACACTGCACCAAGACCTCTAATAGAAGCATCTGTCCAAACCGTTAAATCTTGATTGCCATCAATAATAGTTAACACTGGAGCGGTGGTCAGCTTCGATTTCAATTCCTGGAAAGCTTCTTCACAGTCGGAAGTCCACTTAAACTTCTCATGTTTCTTTGTGAGCTTCGTTAACGGACCGGATATCTTCGAAAAATCCTTAACGAACTTTCGATAATAACTAGCCAACCCCATAAAACTTCTAACTTCTGTGGGAGTAGTGGGTTGTTTCCAGTCTTGAATCGCTGTTATTTTGCTTGGGTCAACAGAAATTCCTTTCCCTGACACGACATGGCCAAGAAATTTAACTTCTTCTTGCCAGAAGACACATTTAGAGAATTTGGCTTTGAAGACGTTCTTCCTTAGAATCTCCAATACTTGTTCTAAGTGTTTTTCATGCTCGGGTTTTGATTTGGAGTAGATTAAGATATCATCGATGAATACGAGGACAAATTTATTCAGAACTCCCCTGAACACTCTATTCATTAGATCGACAAAGTATGCTGGAGCGTTGCAAAGGCCAAACGGCATTACTAACCATTCATAAAATATGTCTGGGCCTCTGAAAGCGGTCAAAGGAACACACTCTTCTGCTATTCTCAATTGATGAAAACCTGTAGCTAGGTCCATTCGGGAAAATACTTTCGCCCCATTCAATTGGTCTAGCAAATCATCAATGCGGGGTAATGGATATTTGTTTTTAAGCGTCTGTTTGTTGAGGTCTCGGTAATCAACACATAATCTAAGAGTACCGTCTGACTTTGGGACAAACACGACAGCTGCACCCCAATTAGAAAAACTCGGTCTGATTAGACCTTTCCACAACAGTTGACGAGTTTGATCGCCTAATTCTTCTTTTTCTTTGGGAGTCATTCTACGGATTGGATGTACCACGGGTCTGGCATTGGGAATTAGATCGATTCGGAATTCTATTTCTCTTTGCGGAGGTAAGTTTTCAACTTCTTCAAACACATCCGCATAGTTGCTAACAATCGGAATCTTTTCTATGGAAGTGGGGATAAGTTCTAATGCTGACCAAAATTCTTCTCTATTCGGATTCGAACCATGACAAGGAACTGTAATATATCCAAGCTTCGTTCGGATTTTAACAATTCTTTCCGCACACTTCACTTCAGCTTCATATTTCGTTAACCATTCTAACCCCAGGATAACGTCGAATTCGGGAAAATCCATAACAATTAAATTAATGGGAAACTTGTAGGAAGAATAAGAGATTGGCACTCTACAATATGAACTGAGAGTAATAGGACCCCCTATCGGGTTATGAACTTCAACCAATTCTTTAAGCTTTCGCTGTTTTAACTTTAGTTTGTGCACTGTGTTTTTAGCAATAAAACTACGCGATGCACCTGTGTCAAACAATACAGAAACAGGAATGTTTTTAATTGTAAGGGTACCTCCCAAAACATCGGGTTTACCTGCTCCATCGGAAGCAGCTGGCGGGCTAGACCCGTCATAGACATGAGATACAGTAGCTTTCTTTAGCAAGGGACAGTCTTTGACCAGATGGCCGGTCTTGCGACAGTTGAAGCACAAGCGAGGGTTCTGAGAGCCTTGGCTCGAGCCTTGAGAGTTTGTTCTCTGCCTCTTCGGAGCTGTGCAGACATTTGAGTAGTGCCCCGGCTTACCACAGTTAAAGCAATTTCCTCGTGGCGGATTGCCAGTCTGAGGCTTTGAAGATGCTGCTTGGCTTGACTCGCCCTGATTTGCAGTAGGTTTGCGCTTGTTTCCTGCTTGACTTCTAGCGCGATCCTGTTCCAGATGCCTTTGATCAAGGTCTTCATAGTTGCAGGTCATTTCCACTAGCTCGTTGAAATCCAGCTTGACATGGGCCATTGCTCTATCATGATATTGACGTTTCAGCCCAAAAATAAACCTCTTATTCTTGGATTTTGCGGTAGCAACAAGTTCGGGAGCATAGGGCGACAGCATTGTGAATTTGTTCAGATAATCTTGCACGGAAAGATCCCCTTGCTGGAGATTGGCGAAGTCATCGTGCATTCTTTCTAAAGCTTGTTCTGGGACATATTTCTCCTTGAAGAGTTCTTTGAATCCGTCCCATGTTCTTCCGGCTTCTCTATTCCCGGCGGTAAGAGAGTCCCACCATAATTCGGCTTGTTCCTGCATAAGCCAGGCGCCCATAGTAGCTTTGTCTTCGCTTCCTAGCCTTAGGCCTTCAAGAATTTTCTCGCATGTTTTGAGCCATGCAAGGGCCTCTATTACGGTGCCAGTCCCTGAGAAGGTCTTGCCTCCTAAGTTCTTATATCTCTTAGCTACTCGGTCGAGCTCGAAGTATTGAGCTGCCGGAGGTTGTATCAAAGGTCCTTCTTGAGCTGGGATTTCTCCCCTACCTCGGCCTCGGCCGGCACGGCCTCCTCTAGCAGCGGCTCCTCTGGTAGCCATTTGTCAAATTCTGTATAAGTAACGAAAAAGTCAGTTAACAGAAATAATAGTCTATTGCATAGTTAAGCAGAAACCCCTATGGAAAGATAACGATGGACTGATCAATTGTTTTTGCTATTCTGCTCAGCTCATTCTAGGACTTTACTAGTCCTATCTCTAATGAGCTACTCGCCTTAGAATACTACTGATTCTATCTTGACGAAGTGTTTAATGTGTTAGACTCCAGAACTAAGGTTAACCAAAGCTCTGATACCAGCTGTGACGATCCCAAAACCCCGTGACACGGTGTTAAGGATAATCATTGGAATATAACACATTAATCATCATTAGCAGATCACAGATAATAGCATAAACAGAAATTAGAATAATTTACACACATATGACAGCGGAATCATATAGATAACATCACATCAGAGAAGCACAGTACAGGATACAACTTAGTAGTTAATGATACATAATCAGTCACCATCGCCTGAGGCGGAATCATACATAAAGAGTACACAAAAGGAATATCAGTCTACATCGCCAGTGGCGGAATCATAATATAGATACAATAATGGCGGAGAAAATCCAAGTCAGCACAGTGTAGTCAAGCCTCGCCATGAGCCAAAAGGTGCGTCAGAAACCTGTAACTAGGCTGCCCGTGTGAAAATAAGGGCACCCGAGTTTGCAAGGTGAAACAAACTACGAGTCAGTCATGGGACTGGTATGAGAAATCTATTCAACTTATTAACAACAATAATAAGGCAAATCAAAGGACCACGCCACTTTCGCGGAACGGGTTTACTCCAATGAGTGCTAGTGCATGAAATAAAACAAACGATTAAATCAACGCAATGCTTTTTCTAAAATGAAGCCATTATAAGACTCAGGTCCCATCACACAATGCAACGCAAGCCGGAGGATAGAGTTTTTACCTTATAATGGCCAAAGATGCTTCATACGAATAAACAAAGGTGTTTGATATTATTACTAGTGCATATATGTTTCAAAAGCATATTCAATCATAAATATCAATCCTAGGCGGCATAGCTACCATCTACTATGTCGCCGTACTAGTAATACAATCACAACCGCACATTTCGTATTGGAAATTGGATTCCTTCATGAGTCGAGGCAAGGGGCAAGCTCCTCTCCGATTCGAGACACTCTAGCAAATGTCCCAGGACCCCACTATGATCCTTGGATCTTCAGGGCCGGTCCTCTCTTACTTTTGAGGATTAATTATTCCTGAACACACGTTTCCCGGTCCTTACAGACCTATAATCGAGGCGCCTCGCATTCCAATAACCACACAGGTGAAAAGTATATATAATGTCAGGGCTGGTAGGTCACTGACACCACCTTAGCTAGAAAGAAACGTCGTGCTCTCCCTGCAGTCACTCTCCCGTTTTTGACTCATACCGAGGTGTGAGGCTCGCGAATTCACGTTATACACAAAGCTAGTCACACAGACCATGCTTTGATCATCAACCACAAGACTTTGCTTTGCAACAGAAGCCTTGATCACATGCCACTTAGGCGTGCCACACAGGCAATCCACTCCATGCGACTGATTTCTGTCAATACATAACCTCTAAGCTCATACGTCTCAGAGAAGGGCGTTAAGCAAGAGAATAAATTCTCCGCCGCCAAACAGATATATATTTAACAGAGATCAATCAACACAGAACAAAATCCAATATCAGACACACAGTCCATTTACAAGTCCGTTCTGGGTCTGAACGAAACCGGAGGCACCAATTCCTCGCATATCCGTACAATCAACACTATGGTTGGACGGTTACTACTTCAATTCCTTCATGGTAGCTACTCCAATCACGAGTATCAGTAGCGCCCATCCATCCAACGTGGAGATCGTCGGTCTTCAGTCGTCTTCGACTCTTCGACTTCTCAACGTCGATCGATTATTTGAAATGAGATAAACTCGGCCTTTTCAAATAACCCACGTATATTTAGATTTTCAAACCAATTAATCACAGGGTTGAACTATTCAATATTCACATTTCAGTTGTTTAGTTATAATTTTCACGTCAAATATATTCAACCATCACACATCAAGCAAACACAACAAAATTGGTTTATTTTCACTCTATATCGTCTATAGCACTTAATAACGATATATCGCCATTTTAATTTAATTTAAAACGGCCATGATTAATTAAACGACGTTTCAGGTCGTATCGATGCACTGGCGCTGCTTTCCACTAATTTTGTTTTACACTTACAGAAAAATCTAACCGTTGGATCTTCACAAATTTTACATCATTAGGAAGGTCTTTTCAAAATGAATCCAACGGTTCCAGTTTTAGGGAAATCCGACGGTCGGATCTTCCACACTAACCATTTGAAGTTACGATTTCAATTTTCGAACTACAGCGTCGTTATTCGATTTAATTTAATTATATTTATATATATATAAATATAATCGTTTCTGGCGCTGTTTTTCCTTGATTTTGTTTTAAACATTCCAGACAATCCAACCGTCGGATCTTCACAAAGTTGGTGCCGTTGGAAAGATATTTCCAAGGCGAACCCAACGGTTGAGGTTTCGGGAAAATCCAATGGTCGGATCTTCCGCACTAGTCATTTGAAATCACGGTTTCAAAATATGAACTGCACGGCCACGTTTCGTTTTAATTATATTTATATTTATATATTTATATAAATATAGTCCATTCAATAATTCCTATATCGTTTTCACTTCAAATATTTTTCTATCTCCCTAAAATTTTGGAAAATTTCGCCATAACCTCCCCTGTACCGGGGGCATCGGGAAATCGCAAATAGCGTTCCCGGTCCTTCTAATCTCAAAAAGAAAAAGAAAAAGCCAAGCGGCTAGCCAACAGGCTCAAAATCATCACCCAAACAAATCTGTAAATGTGTACCTATTTGTCGGGCACAAAATTTTATTCCACTTCTCTAGCCCCTTTTGCTTTAACCTGTTCAATAGATATGCATGTACATATATACCATTTCTAACATTTATCATTTTCTACTCAACTTCATATTTGACTTGCTTTGGTCTAAAAATACCATTCATTCTAATGTCGCATGCATAGGCTAAAATCATATCATTAGCTAGTTAATGTATATTTCAGCTCATGCACGTTTATTTGAACAAGTGGGTATTTTTAACACTTCATATTTCAAAGATGATAATTTTGGCGAACTAAAATAGATTTCAACACATGACTATTTTATTTAGTTCTTATGCATGTTAAAAATAATATTTCTATCACAAATATTTATTTCAACGTCCGCATATCTTTAGCATATCACACATATGATAAAAATCATATTTTTATCATTTAAAATATTTATTCAACCAACGTATGGTTTCAACACTTCATAGTTTCAATAAAAATGTAATTTTTATTGTTCAATCTTTTTATTCAACACATGAATCTTTTCCACTACACACATTTCTCAACAAATGAGCATTTCCACACATGGACAATTTATTTATGTTGTTCAAATTAGAAAGATGGGATTTTTATGATTGAAACTATTTATGTAAGGCGAATATTTTTCATACTTCATATATATATAAAAATGTGATTTTTATTGTTTATACACTTCATTCATTCACAAATGAATTTTATTTTCACACAACACTTTTCAACACATGAATATTTCCACACATGGACATAGTTTCAATATATGACTTTAATTTCAATGCATGTAAAATAATTTCAACATATGAAAATAATTCTAACACACAAAGATTATTCAAAATTTCGGCAGCATAACGGCAGGGTAGTTAAACCGGCACCGTCCCTAGTACGGCTCCTCGCTCTACCTTAAAACCTCGCGGTTTTTGACAATGGGGATCATGCATCTAATTCGCACGCAGGCGGCATGTTTATATTTATTTCATTACCACAAACTAATCCTAAGTGGTTTCAACCAAATATTTTTCCAATCACAAACGGGTATTTTTCAACCTCAATCAATTCAATACTATCCACAAACAATCCCAAACAACAATTTGCCATCAACCAATTTTCACCACAATTTCAACCAATAAATATCGTCCATGGTTTGTGGACGAGGGGGCGTATATATATATATATATATATATATATATATATATATATATATATATATATATATTTATATATAGCACTTCACTTTTATTTTCCACACACATATATATATATAAAAGAATGAAATTGAAGAGTGAGAATTTCTCACCAGTAGCTATCCAATAACACGACTCTTCCTTTATGGAAATCTTCGTCTATTTCGTCTTCTTTTCGCTTTCGTTTCCCGTATTCTCTACATAAGTAAAAATCGAATTTTTTACTATGTTAATCAATATATAAAGATTATATTTTAAAAACAAAGATTATATTTTTAATATTCCTATGATGTAAAAATTATATTTTTATTGCTTTAAAAATATAAGAATCACATCTTACTTTTTCTACTTAACAAAAATTATGTCTTTTCTATTTTTTTAAAATATGATCTTTATTTTTGCAAGTTCAAATCTTTTTCTTTTAAAAGATTCAACCTTTTTAATTTCAAAGTTTAAACCTTTTTTTTTCAATTTCAAAAGATAAAACCTTTTCTATTTCAAAAGATAAAACCTTTTCTACTTCAAAAGATAAAACCTTTTCTACTTCAAAAGATAAAACCTTTTCTATTTCAAAAGATAAAACCTTTAAAATAAACTCAGTTTTCTTTTCCTTTTCAAATCAGTTTTTATTTTTCTTTTCAAAACAGTTTTTTTTCTTAAAATGCAGTTTTTTTAAAAAGCCTTTTAAAAATGCAGTTTTTAAAATCTTTTATAAAATTTCAGTTTTTAAAATCTTAAAACAAAAATCAGTCTTCACTTTTTCTTTCTTTAAAAATTTCTGTTTTTATTTCTTTTCAAAATCCAGTTTTTATTTACTTTAGAAATTTCTGTTTTAAAATCTAAAATAAAAATCAGTTTTTATTTTCTTTTATAATTTCAGTTTACTTTCTTTTATAAAATTTCAGTTTTAAAAATCTTTTTTAAAATTCTGTTTTAAAGATCTTTTTAAAATTCTGTTTTAAAAATTCTCTTTAAAATCCTGTTTTAAAAATTCTCTTTTTAAAACTAAAAGAAATCGGTTTTTAAATTTATTAAAAATACAGTTTTTATATTTACTGTAAAACAAACACATAAGCAAAAATAAAATAAAATTAAACGCTCACCGATTTCGAGTGGGAGGAGGAGGAGTCGGCGGGTTCTGGCGGCGTTCGGAGGTGTCGGGCGGAGGCTTCGGGTTGCTGCTTCGATGTCTGGAGGGAGGAGACTGAACGGGTGTCGTGCGGTGGGAGGAGAAGGAGTCGAGGGCGGCTCAGGCGAAGGGTTCGGCGGTCAGGCGGTGGGGCTTCGGCGGTCAGGCGGTGGCTTCCAGGATCGGGCGGCGGCTTCGAATTAGTTTTTAGGTTTTTTTTTTTTCACTTTCTGGTAAATGATCGGGGGGGGCCAAGGCAGAAGAAAAGGGGAGAAGTTTATTTTATTATTATTATTTTATTTCATTATTTAATTATTTATATTTGCACTAGGGTTGACTTTTATATATGACCTCGAAACGAGGTCCACCGCCTGTCGCCCATAGCGTTTTACCCCCATTCCGAACACAATGAGATATGTATCGTAAGCCGGTTTGATCGTTACAATCAGTTTCCGTTGAAATTACATTTAAGTCCTTATATTGAATTTTAAACGTACATTTCAAATTACCGGGGTTACATACTAACTAGAAAAATTCCAGAAAAATATTTTCTAGTTTCGTATTGACGATACGGTCCTAACAAAACTAGTTTCGTCGAATTCTGAGACCGTTTGAAAAATGGCCAATTTCCTGTCGATTAAATTCAACAGAAACTGGTCAAACGCGTTTTCTTTTGCCACGCTCACATATTGATTCGAAAAATTATGAAATTTGAAACCTAGCAATAGTTTGACATCCCGGACCCGACAAAAGTGGTTTCGTCGAATTCCGAGGCCATATGCAAAATATCAATTTTCAAACTGACTTACTATTCTTAACTCACTAATTTATTGAAATATTCTATTTCAATGTTTCAAATTGCTTTGAAATAATCAATTTAAAAATTTTAAATTGGCTCGTATTTTCCGGGTTATTACAGAACCATTCTGCTTCTTTTCCCTTAAATCTTTAAGTACTCAGAACGTTTCCTTTTCCAATGACCTTTCTTGTGGCAGTGGTGACATTCATCCCTTGTCATCAATCTTCTTACTTTTCTTTTTCTTACTATCTCTTTTCCACTTCTTCGAACCTTTCGAAGATGAGGCATTACGCTTCACAGCAAGTACAACACCTTGATTTTTATATGTAGAATCAGCTGACCTCAACATATTGAGGAGCTCCATGAGATTCACATTTAGTTGGTTCGTGTTGTTCAATATGAATGGTTCATACTGAGAAGTGAGAGAACCAAGAATCAAGTCTACTTGTGTTTTGTTGTTTATCTCTACGTCCAATTATGCAAGTCTATCAATATAGCCTTTAATCATTAGAACGTAGTCATCCACTTTCTGTCCCTTGGTCATTTTGGTGTTGAACAGTTTCTTTGAAAGTTCATACCTTGCGGAATGGGACTGTTTACCAAAAAGGTCTTTGAGGCTATCAAAAATCTCATGGGCAGACAAATTCTCGTGTTACCTTTGCAATGGCTTATCTAAGGCAGACAACAGGAAAACTTTGGTGACTTCAGGTCAGATTGCCATTTCAAATAAGCAAGTTGCTCTTTAGGATTTGCGTCATCAACGGGTTGAGTTTTGGGTTCACATGCAATAAAAGTCTAAAGGCATTCATAAGTTAATGTTATCTTAATTGATCTTAGCCAGTCAGTATAGTTAAGTCCACTGAGCTTGACGCTTTTAGAAAATAATCTTGGTGTCGACATTTTCTACAGGTTTAAGTGGTAGATTATTAGGACAAATCATAGATGTTCTTATAATATTAGTGAGGTCAAACTTTATGTTTCATTTTACTAATAAGCTCCCACTAGTCTTTTTTGTTTCGTCAGTCCCTAAATAAAGACATAGAAGTCTTATGACTTCACTAGTAGGTGTTAGGACTCGTCCATCTTGAAATTATGCCCTTGAATTTGCTTAACAAGTCATAACTCCACAGACGATGGATAACTCGTTATCGATTATATCATATACAAGTCCTAACCCCGGTACCTTATCCTAATTTCACTTCGACCAGGAGTTTTCACAACAAATCGAAATGAAAATTACTCACTCATACCTACCCTATGCATTTAAATAGCATAGCGATTCTATAGCGGTAGAGGTGTAAAAAGCTATAGCAGGGTAATAGCGAGGATATAACGAAGATGCAACAATATTAATTAGATGTAAAAATATAAAATTAAAATTAATTAATTATCATTCTCGTATCATTTGTGTATAAACATGGTTCAAGGTTTCATCCGACACCCTGAAACTTCGGGGTTACCAGACTGATGTCATCGTTAGACGGTTCGAAATCGTTTGGTAAAATCGTTTTTTCTTTCTAGGGTAGAGGAAAAAAACAATCAAATCTCTTCGTCCTCAAAGAGAAGAATCAAAATAAGTAGGAATAAAATACATAGGTTGGATCTTACACTTACAGCAAAAAATCGGAATAAATCGAGAGAAGAGCAACAATGATTACGTTTTAATGTTCAGAACCGATCATCGTTAGTTCTTTTATCCTCCTTCAACCGTAAGCGCAATTGATATTTTTGGAGATAGATTGAGTTCTTTTTTTGCCTTCTTGTCGACTCGACTACAGAAGCATCTTTTTTCACTTTGGTCGAGATATTTGGGTGGCGGCAAATAATTAAGGGAAGTGTCATTTGAGGTGTGCGTTTGAGTTGGGCTAACATTATATTTGAAGGCGGTAGCAGAAAAACTATTCTTTGTGTCCATAATAAAAAATTAATTTTACTTCCGCAATTTCTTATGCATGTGCAAAACTGCTATATCATATAAATAAAACTTCAATATAGTATTTGATTATGTTTCTCTATATAATATATTTTCATTTTATTTACCGTTAACAAGTTCATTACCAAAATACTAAAAACCGAAATCTAAACTAAAACCGAAACATGTAACAACCCGGAAAATCAGAACCAATTTAAAATTTTTATTTTGGCAATTTTAATGAATTTTGAATATTTAAAATGATTTATTTTAAATAATAACGACAAGAAATCTATGTTGAATAGAATTAGAATGTATATATTTATTTGAATCATCGTTAGAATACAAATATTTATTTTTAATTATAAAAGGAATTGGAAAATGGCGCGGTAGTTTGAAAATTCGATTTCAAATTTCAAATGGATGTACATGATTCAAAATAAATCGGATTTTAGTGCAACCAAAAATATTTGAATCTATTTGAGAATATCTTTCCAACGAATCAAAAAAATCAAAATTTCATAGCGGGAATAAAAAGTAATGCCCAGTTGAAAATTCAGAATAGTCGCTATGGAAAATATAGCCCTTAAAAATAGCGATTTTGCAAACGACCTCCATTTTCGACGAAACCACTTTTATTGGATCTGGGATGTCAAGTTATTGCTAGGTTCCAATTTTCATAATTTTTGAAATCAATATGTGAGCGTGGCAAAGGAAAATGTGTTTTAATAGTTTCAATCAATTTGGATCGACCAGAAAATGGTCATTTTTCAAACAGTCTCCAAATTCGACGAAATTAGTTTTGTTAGGACCGTATCATCAAAACATAGCCAGATTTATTTTTCTGAAATTTTTGGAGTCCGTATGTGGCCTCGGTAAATTGAAATAATTGAATATGTAGATTTAAATTTTAATTTAAATGGAAAGTGCTTATCGAAACAGCCGAACTAGCTTACGATACATATCCCAATGTGTTCTGAATGGGGGTAATTGGCTATGGGCGATAGTTGTTGGGTTTGATTTGGATTCTGGATGAAAATTCAACTTTTTGAAAATTAAAGGAATAAAATAATAATTAAATTTTATAATACCCCCTCCTTTTCTTTTACCCTATGGTCAAACCTTCCCCCCCTTTTACATCAATTAGCAGAAATTGAAAAAAACAAACAAACATGTGAACGACGGGAGGGAGAACCCGCCGCGGTGGCCAGAGGCACCGCACATCCGGCGCCGCCATAGGGGAAGACCGATGCCCCCTCCTGGCTCTTCCTCTCTTCACACGAGCCCCCAAGAAGCCGTAATCAAAGCAAACCCGCGCCGTACCACCTCAGGTACCACCACCTCGACGCCGCAGCAACTCGACGCCCCCAGCCCCCGGCGCAGCCCTCCTCCGACCACGGTAGCCGCTATGGACCCCCTTGCCTTCAAAAATCAAATACACAATGAGTTTTCTAACTTTAAATATATGTATAAAATCCGAGAATTTTATTTGTATAAAATCCGAGATTTTAATTTATATAAATTTGCAATTTTTATTTATATGAATGAAGAGTAAAAATTGGATCTTTTATATGTATGAAGTGTAGTAAAGATTTGATTTTTTTAAAAACTAGTAAAGATTTGATTTTTATACTGGTAAAAATTAGATTTTTTATGAATGAAAAAGATAGGATTTTTTTATTAGGAAAATATAATTTTTATGATAGGAAAAATTATATTTTTATGATAGGAAAGATTATATTTTATGATAGTAAAAATATGTTTTTTATATATATGAAGTGGCGATGTAAAATTTGGATTTTTATTATGAAGTTTGTAAAATAAAAATATGATTTTTAGTGTTTAAAAGGCGATATAAAAATATAATTTTTATAATGTTGTAGCGAAATAAAAACACGATTTTTAGTTCATAAATATATGATTTATATATATATATATAATAGCCATATAAAAACATGTTTTTTATATAAATGGTATAGAATGAAGATAGGATTTTTATCATGAAGTAGCGTATATAAAAATTCGATTTTTATATGAGTAGCGGATTAAAAATAGAATTTTATATAATAGAGAATATAAAAATATGATTTTTATATATGTAGCAAAATAGAAATATGATTTTATTATATACCTAGCGTTGAAATAAAAATGTGATTTTAATATGAACAGCGTAGAGAAGATTGCGTTGGCATTGCAGATGAATCCAAAAGGGTCAGAAATTCGGAATGAAATGACGAAGTCGAACCCCAAGGTGAGAACTGCTCACTTTAAATTTTATTTTCTAGTTAAAATATATACTATGATGCAGACGGTGCTTAGCAGCACCCGACACCCGTCGTCGACAAACCATGGACGACTTGTTAGATTTGATTGTGTTATGAAAAGTGTTTGTGATGTGGAATGGAAATAAATATTTTATAGTTAAAAATATAATTTTTAACGTGTATATGAATAAAATAAATATTCATAAACAAATCGGATGATTTGTTTATGTACACACATTTGACTGATATTGATTGGGATGATTAATTTTACACATCGCCCAACTGCACAAATAAAATTCATTATTTGTTGATTGAAACCCCCACACGGGTATTGGGAAGATATTGGACATACACTAATCCCAATATTTAGTTGTATGTCAATCGATTGGTTGACAGACTGTTATAAGCGTTAAATATTTATATTTGATGCTTATGTAGTGTAGAATGCACTCTGGATGATGGTTGACTGTGTTTGATTGTTGCTGTATACATGTGTGTATGAAATCCAAATAAATAACATTATATGGTAATTGGCTGTGTCTGATTCCAGTTCAGAAAGAATGAATATTTTAAAATAACGATTATTTTAAAATAATGAATATTTTAAAATAATATTTAGTAAAACATCAAAATTTGATTTTGATGTCCGATTTGGGATGGACACGAATATATTTAAATATATAAAGCCGTGTTGATTAGATTAGCGCCATTTTGACGTGAACGATATTTATATCGATTTTATTCATTTTTTTAATGAACATTGAAAAGGAAGTGATTTCAAAATCTAATGTTTTGAAAATACTATCATTTATATATTGATGATATGGAATATTCAATTTTGAGTTGAAATTGAATATGAAGTTGAAATCATTTTGAAAATGAATTTAAAATGATTTATAAAATACATTTTAAATGGAAATCAACGAAATATATAATATATATATATATATATATAATGGCCTGAATAGAATGCGCCGCGCTGCGACAGTTCGCGAATTTCGACCATTGACTTCGAACGGACATTACAGGAGATTCGACTGTCAGATTCTCCTAAAACCAGAACCGTTGGGTTCATATCGAAAAGAACTTCTCAACGAATACAAGAGATCGGAAATCTAACGGTTGGATTTGGAATCATGTCCAAATCAAATTTGGAAAAGGTCGCTGTAAGTGCAGTTCGATGACCATTTATGTAAATCGACTGTACTGGTCTTGATAAAATTATTTCAAAAATTAGTGTAAAATCATAATAAATGATTTGGAAAGAATTGGGATGAAAAACTCCATATTTGAAAAGATAAAAATATATTTTTATCGAAGTGAACTAGTTATGAACTAGATTTATAATCCAATATTTTCAAATAAATAAATTGGATTTGAAATGGTTTTAAAAATAACCAGAATTTCCAATACACCAAATGGGAATGGATTTGAATTGAAATCATCTTCGGGATATTTCGATATTGGATTCCATGATTATACGGATATTGTGGAGGAATTTGGAAGATATATATATCATTATTCCAATACAGTATTTGTTGGTTTCAGAATTTGATATTGAATATAAGCCGATATATTTTCTATTCAGAGCCTTGTATTTAATATCAAATTGGATATTGGGTTTGTCGTGAATGGTATCTTTAATAATACTGTTCTTAAACTTAATGGAGTTAAGAAAATTAGAAACTAACTGGAGATTAGCTAAGTTGAATGGTTTCCTGGGTATTGATCTGATGTTGGTTTCGGCCTTCGGGATTAATACTTAGGGAATTGTTCTCTTACTAATTTACGTTTAGAGACTGATGGGATTTTGGGTTTGTCGTGAACTGTGTTTTAAATGACACTGTTCTTGAACCCAATGTGAAAAGAATAAATCTTTTAATTAAGATTTAAAGAAGAATTACCAATTAACTAACATTTAATTGGAACTGAAAATGGAATGTGAATTGGGTTTATTGTGAATTGTGTTTTTAACGACATTCGTTCTTTAACCCGATTTACAGTGAAATGTGATTTGGAATTTATAAATCTTTTTACTAAGATTTAACGGGAATTTTCCAAAGTAATGTTTTCCAATTTAATATATTAAATTGGAATTGAATGGAATTCAATTGATAATAATCGAAATGAAATTCTGTGGAGGAAGACTGTTAATATATATGGAATTTAAAAGGCTTTGCTGTTATTCCATTTATATTATTAGTTTGATACGGAAATTGATAATGATTATATATTGATTTGTTTTTCCGTGAAGATTCCATAATTAATGGAATGTGATTTGGGTTTATCGTGAACTGTGTTTAAATGTCTTTAGTTCTTTAACCCGGTTAAAGGCAGGATTACATGTCTGTCATTATATTTTGAACTGTATGGTTGATCTTTGCTAAATATATATCTGTTTGGTGGAGGAGATTTTGTTCTCTTTTTTAACACCCTTCTCTGAGACATACGAGCTCAGAGGTTATACATCGGCAGAAATCAATAGTAAGGTGTAGATTGTCGATGCGACATGTTAGTGTTTCCAAAGTTAAATAATCATTAACATTGATTTTTAGGAAGATTAAAACAAAGTGGAGTTTTAATGAATCTTTAATTAGATTGGAATGTGAATTGATAATTTAAATTATCAAATTTGGGAAATGATCGAGAATGGAGTATCACCAGTTTTGCTCCTAGCGATAGTTAAATCTTTAATTAGATTTGAACATGAAATGGTAATTAAATTTACCGATAACGCTGCGGTGTTAGTTATGGAGTAATACCAGTTTTGCTCCATGGGATGGATAGGTTAGGATTGAGAAATTAAATAAATGATTACTTCGGTAAGGTGCGTTAATCCCGACTAGTTTGGAAAACCTTAATATGGTTTGAATGGTATCCAAAGGAAGATTAAAGAATAAATTTTAAAGAATTTATCTTTGATAAAATTAATGGGAACAAATCCCTAAGGATGTGAATATTTAAATAAAAGAATACTCAAAATTGGTTTGAGGCGTATGTTGTGTCTTGTAGCACTTGTTTATTATATACGCGAGTTATTTGGAAAGGCCGAGTTTATACCCACTATAAACAACTGATTCGACGATAAGTCGACGATGAAGACGGTGGTTGAAGACCGGAGGTCTTCACATCGTTTGGATGATTACTGATGTCTTGATTGGGCTGTACACCCAAGACGAGGTAATAAGTGGTGATTGTCCAGACGTACTTGGAGATCAACGGATATGCGAGGGCCTCTCTCCTGTATTGGACATATGGGACAAGGAATAAGGTGCCTCCGGTTTCGTTCAGACCCAGAACGAACTTGTAAATGGACTGTGTGTCTGACATTGGATTTTATTCTGTGTTGATTGATTACTATTATCTGTTTGGAAACAGAGAATTTATTCTCTTGCTTAACTCCCTTCTCTGAGACGTACGATCGCAGAGGTTATGTATCAATAGATATCGGTCGCATGGCATGAATTGCCTGTGTGGCATGCTGAGATGCAATTGATCAAGGCTTCTGTTGAAAAGCAGAGTCTTGTGGTTGATGATCAAAGCACGACTTTAATACAACATATCTTTGTGTATAGCGTTCGCGGGCCTCACACCTCGGTATGAGTCAAAAACGGGATAAGGGAACCCAAGGAGGACATGACGTTTCTTTCTAGCTATGGGTGGTGTCAGGGTTTTGCACGCCCTGACATTGTTATATTTTTACCTATGTGGTTGTTGGATTACGAGGCGCCTAAGTTATATCGGTCTCTTCGGAGCCGATGGATATAGGTCCTATAGGACCGGGAAACATGTGTACAGGAATTGCCAATCCACTAACGTAAGTGTGGACCAGCCTTGGAGTATCCAGGGGTCTTCTGCAGGAGATCCTGAGGCATTTGCCAGGGTGTCTCGAAGCCGGCAAGGAGTACATCCCTTGCCTCGACTCATGACGGAAATCCAATTTCCAATACGTGACATTTTGGTTTTATTTGTAGAGGCTAGTATGGCGACATAGTGGGATGGGGCACTATGTCATCTATGATTGATACATTTATATTTGAAGTTGTTTTTATACACTTTACAATATAATAGTATCAAAATGATTTGTTTTTAAACGTACCAAGCATGTTTGGCTATTATAAGCTAAAACTCTATCCTCCGGCTTGTGTTGCATTGTGTGATGGGACCTGAGTCTTATAATAGCTTCATTTTCCCAAAAAGCATTGCGCTATTTGTTTCATGCATTAGTATTCTTGGGAGGAAACCCGTTCTATGTTATGCGGCATGGTCCCTTGATTTACTTTATTTTTTACAGTAAAATTTTAATAACTGTTTTAGTTCTCACACTAGTCACATGACTGACCAAGAGTTTATTGTTTTAACCTAAACTCTGGGTGCCCCTATTTTCCACACGGGCAGCTAGTAGTTTTGGTTTTGCGGATTTATATTCATAGGATCCTGGTTTACAGCTGGAATGATATTCGGAAAGCTCTGTATCCGTGTATCTCTTTCAGTTGTGTTTTGCATTATTTTCCACTGCATTGTAATTTGTAATCTCTGATATTTTTCTGATGTATAATATTTATTCATACTCTGTATATTCTTGTACTCTGATGTAAATTGTTGTAATAAGCAATGACATGTTCTTCTGTTTGTGTTTTGATTTGTCGTGTTCTCAGAAAATTCGTCCTTTCTCTTCTCTTCGGAGGCCGGGGAAGTTTGGGTCGTGTCAAAACAAAACCGAAACTTCCGAAATTTACGAAACTGACTTAAACTATCGAACTTTCAAACGACCAAAACTGAAACCGAGTTCTCGAACCTTAATAAGAAACGAATATTAATTAATACTATATAATAAAATCAAATAGTATCATGGTTATGCACACTAGATTTGAAGATTATTAGAGATCTCTATCTTATATAAGGCACTTATGACTTAAAATTAGATCTTTACATTAACTTTTTGATTTATTTTAAAAAAATGACTGATTAAATCGTCCTTTGTATATTAATAGTGCTAAAGCGGGTGCTAAATAACGTTGATTTAGCGGGCGCGGCGGAAAATAGCGGAGCTTACAACGAATTTACTAGAGCTTACAAAGAATTTATTATTTATTGGTGCTAAATCGAAATAGCATAGCGGCCGGAGAGCGCTACATGCTATAGCGGAGAGTTTGCGGGGCTATAGCAGGGATTAACTACATAGTACCTACCATTTCGTGACCGTGTAAGTATATGTCCCTTGAGTTTGCTCGATTAATACATATTGTAATCGTACCTCGTCTATTCAGTATATTAATAATACTACACATAACATCCTTAGCTTGAGTTTGCTCAACAACCAAGGAGCATGCAAGTAATTTATTAATATATATATATGGTAGAGGACAACATTAAATCGAGTGCTATCGACTTATGAGATATGTAATTCTTATGAATTACCCTTGTGATTCAAGTGTCGAGCACATCAGAATTCACGGTATAAGCACAATTACATATGTATTCATTTCTAAAGTCTACTATGGGGTTTCTCTTAGGTTCCACCTTTAGTTTATATTAATTAAATCATATTCAATTTTTTTTAATGATCAATACTTTTAATTAATTTATCTAATTAAACTATTATAATTAAATCGTATTAATTTCATATTTCAATTGATAAACATATATATACTTACGTTATTTTAAATAATTTAAAACATCATAACGTGTATCTTAATATACAATATATGAACATGTTCATTAATTAATTGACTTATTTAATTAATTTATTTTTATTAATCTTATTAATAAATTTAAAATTTGAAAATGTGAACTGTTTTAATAAACATTTTGAAAAACATGTTACATTATAACTTTTGTAATAAACATATTTCATTTTAATTTTAACAACTAAAATTAAAATCTTAAAATTTAATTTTCATAACGATTTTGAAAATTAGCCCAAGGCCCAAATTAAGTTTGGGCCTTTTCTATTAGGAGCAACCTTTGCGCTCACTTCACCTTTCAAGTCAGGCAGGTAACCAGGTAGGATATGGTACTTGATTATTGAATTCCAATCGTATACATTACCTTCCATGAAACCATACTTAGTGGGTAAGCTTAATTAGTTAGCCCTAGCACGACTAATTTAGACCGCATAAGTTATTGGGCTCCGATGCCATTGTAGGAACTAGGTCAGCCCGAAGTGGAAGATATGGGTGAATTTCAAACTTTTTTCACTACATGATCTTATTTGGGCCTATAAAGCCTAATTTATTTGAAACATTTCTATTTTTTTAAATAAGAATCATTTATTTAATTTAACTTAGTTAAAGGGAAGATTTAATTTTGAATATATAGTGTTTCTAATATGCTTAACATTTACTTAATGCATATGGAATGAAATCTTTCATTTCTTTCCATAAACAAAAATTAGTTCAGATTGTTAATTGTATTAAATGGAAAGAGAATCCTTTCATTTTCTCTCTTTAATTTGAATAGACAAATACATTAAATGTCTTTAATTAATAATTTATTCATGGCAAGGTTTATTACTATGTCTATATATATTCTAACTGTATAAATTATAGTTGAAGTTTATTTAATTTCGATTTATATGTATATATAATTATGCATATATGCGAACTATATATATGCATATACATATATGTGTGTGTGCATGTGTAACATCATATTCCGTGAAGGGTATAACGTTCCCGTATACAGATGTTGGAACTTACATTTCAACTGAAACATTAGATCATTTTATGTGTATTGTAATTTTTTTAAATATGTGCTTTTATAATATGTTAAAAATAGGATATTAACATATGTATATGAATATATATATATATTATTGAATAAAATAGTTTTTACCGTAATAAATTAATATAAATAATCACATGACAAAATTACAAGTTTAATGGCTTTTGAAAATCTGGAAATACATTTTTGGCTTAAGATTAATTTACATAAAATTTTACAATTGAAATAATATTTATTACCAAATAATTGATAATAATCAACAATCAAATTAATTTTTAAAATTAAAAAACAAATTCAAAAAAAATAAAGTTACATTTTTAAAGATTAATTCACATAAAATTTTACAATTAAAATAATATTTATTATCAAATAATTGATAATAATCAATAATCAAATTAATTTTTAAAATTAAAACACAAATTTATAAATTCAAAAAAATACCTATGACACATTTTGGGGTGTGAAATTATTTAAAAAAATTCCTTATCAAAAATATTTTTAATTATATAACTAATCGTAGTTTAAAAATAAATCAAATTTACAAAATTAGTAAACAAGTTTTAAAAATCCTGAAACTTTTTCTAAAGGTTCTAGGTACATATGTAAAGCTTAAGAAAAATTTATAAAGTTTTCAGATAGATATTATATTTTTATTAAATAATTAATTTCAGGGAGAAAGCAAATTAATTTTTAAAATTATTGATTTAGGTTTAAAAAATCTGGAAATTTTACCGTAAACTTATTATATGGTGCAGCAAACATAAAGTTATAAAATTTAAAATTTTAATTAATATATACATAATAAACAATTCACAAAATCACTAAATAATATATATTTATTTAATAAGATAATTTTATATTCTATAATGCATAATATGTGTAAATCGTCATAGGACAATTTTGGATTGAATATAAATGATATCCAAACATATATATACAATTACACGTATAGTAATTTGTAGACTATGCTGATGTAGTGTAGATATATATATATATATATATATATATATATATATATATATATATATATATACTAATATAAATCAAAATTAAATTCCCTTTTTTACTATAAAAGTTTAATTCAACAAAACCAAATAAACATAATATTACAAGTGTTTAACCAATTTAATTGTAACAAACCCATATGCCCACAAAAATCTAACATAATCTAAGCAATAAGCAGATCTGAAAATTAACAAAGGATTTGGATGAAAATAGACTTTTATACGATAAAATTAAAATCAAAAGAACAAGATTAAATAAAAACACACCTCTTTGTTTAAGCCTTTGAGTCCACGTTGAACAAGGATTTCTCTTCTAATAATGACTCTTAATCCTTTGGTTTGTTAATCCGGGATTGGAGATCTTCTATTACAAATTAGTAATTTTGTTTTGGATTTGATTTGAGAATTTTAGGGGTAAATTTCTGCCATTAAAATGAGGATGATGAAGAAGAAAGTGGCATCTCAAAAAAGAATTCACCTGTGTCTAGGTTTTTGAGATTTGCCATTTATATAGGTAAGAAAGAGAAAGCAAAAAATGATTGCAACCGCCCATCTCAAAACCCTAATCTCATGTACAGTAGCATCCACTTTCCTCTTACTAAACCAACAAAATTCCTCCCTAAAAATACATGGGTTGTAAGCCCATTTAACCCAAATTAAATATGTACAATCATATTTAACATATTTTGTCATCAATATCTCATATCGATTAATATATTCATAACTTTTAGAAATATATGCAACAACTTTATTTCTCATATCAAATTCAAATTTCATAATTAATATTTCCTAAATATTAATTAATTTAACCAATTTATAATAATTATAAATTAATTAAATCATTAGGTCTTAAGAGAAATCATCGTTTCGGTTATGTGACTCATATGTGTAAATTCAGTCAACGATTAACGTCAAATTATTTGAACGCTAATGTTCAGATTTCACTTAGTAGATGGTGTGATATTACGGCCAAACTTATCACTTAATCGGTTCTATAAAAAAATCTCATTTCAATTTAATAAGCGTTACCCTGTTGTGACCATTATATACAACAATCTCTTCGTCAAAACTATATCACTTTGGACGACTTATTGAATTTGGTAATGGTCAAAATTTCAACATCTCCTTCGTTTAAATATATAGTCCAAACACAAGTCCTTGGATTAACAATAACAATTATTATTAACTGAACTACTCTGGCCAGAGATTTTGACTTTGGGTTAACATGAGTTAACCACGATACTGTTGTGGGATGGAGTTTTGATGACAACAACATTATTTCAATTATCATTAATTATAAAATATATACTAACTTATCTATCTAGAATATATATATATATACACACACATATACATATATGCAGGATTTGTTTACAAGACTTAAATACTGAAGACTGTATCATTTTAGAGTCTTAAGAGATTCAGAATTCAGAGGAGATTCAAGACTTATGAGTAATCAAGTTATCAAGAGTTCAAGAAAAATATAGTAATAGAGTCTTGTTTATATGTAAGACTCTGAATAGCACTCCAGGTTCAAATTCTATTTTTCAAATTCTGATTTTCAAATTCTGATTTTCAAATTTCAAATTCTGTTTTCAAATTATTCTATATTACTTATGATTTCAAACAAGTTTAAAGTTTTAAATATGTATAAGTTTATATATATAGTTTTATAATCTTATGATTCTATAGTTTCGAACCTTACAATTTTATAAATATGTTTATATAATACATATTTATGTTTTCATATGATTTTACGCTTTAGAATACACATTTTTATCATTAAATTTTAATTCAAGAATTTCCAGAATAATATATATGATTAAACACATGAAAAATAGGTTTTAAAAATAAAAATTATATATATGTCTATATATATATATATATATATATATATATATATATATATGGGTATGTCGACATACTACTGTCAAAAATTCAATTTTGAAAGGAAGTGTCTTTTCACTATTTGTAATGGTTCTGAAACATTGCAACCTTTCAAATCTTATAAATATGGGTTGATTTTGATTTCTTTTTATAATTAATCTTCTCCATCTTCACCCCTCTTCATCCCACCATTATTCTTTATTATTTTATTTAATTCTACACTTCAACTTTGTCGATTTCTACTCTAATTATATAAAACTTCTTCTTTTCTCACTCTCTATCCACTGTTCTCTGAATTGAAGTGATATTGAAGAGTTATAGGGCAGTTATAATCATTTGGGAAGTGTTTGGGAAATAATGTGTTCCTTGTAGCCCTGAAATCAAGGGAAGGGAGCGGTGGTAACCTTGTAGCCATGAAGTCAAGGGTGTTTGGAGCTGTGTTAACCTTGTAGCCATGAAATCAAGGCGATTGTACTTGGATATTGATAGTAATAAAACTCTGCACAATCCAGTGTTGCGTGAGACTAAACGTAGGAGTAATCTGGACCAGTATAAAATCTGGTGTGTTCTTTCCTTTTTCTGCATTTTATATCTATTTGATTATGTGTTTGTGTTTGATTTTTTGCTTGTGATCATCTCTGTTGTGTGTGATTCATATAGTAGATTATATAAGTTTAAGATTTTCATAAATTCTTTATAAACAGTATTCACCCCCCTCCCCTCTAATGTTCGTTTTGCCTTAAGATCCACATTTCCTAATAACTGGTATTAAAGCATAGGTTTTAAAAAAGTTCATGAAATTTAAAGCTAATAATTTATGCGACGCTTGTCAATTCATAAAATTAAAAAGAAGTTCAAAATTAAAACAGGAAACTACAACATCGAAATCATAAGAGTTAATTCATATGGATTTATTTGATCCATCCCAAACCCAATCAATAAATCACAATACATATTTTACGTAATAGTCGACGATTTTTCTAGAATTACCTGGACATTGTGTCTTAAAAATAAAAGTGATGCTTTTGATCAATTTAAAACTTTTACTAAAAGAATTCATAATTTATTATCTTTAAAAATCAAAACAATAAATAGTGACCACGGTGGAGAATTCAAAAATGAATTTTATGAAAATTTTTGTAATAAAAAGGGAATAACCCATAATTTTTCTTTACCTAGAACCCCTCAACAAAACGGAGTAGTCGAGTGTAAAAATAGGTCAATACAAGAGTGTGAGAGAACTATGTTATCTAATAGTAATTTACCAAGAAATTTTTGGGCTGAGGCAGTTGCAACAGCTTGTTATATTTTAAACAAAATTTCAATCAGACCCTTAACTCATAAAACACTATGTGAACTTTTGTATAATAAGAAACCAAAAGTATCATATTTTAAAATATTTGGAAGTAAATGTTTTATTCGTAACACCAAATAAAATTTAGATAAATTTGACTTGAAATCTGATAAAGGAGTATTTATTGGATATTCAGAGAGAAGTAAGGCATATAAAGTTATCAATTCACGAACCAATATTACAGAAGAAACATTAAACGTATCCTTTGACGAAAACAATATAAATATAACAAACCATAACGAAGATGAAAATTAAAATGAGATAGGTGAAACAAATAATGAAAATAACCAAACAAAAGAATTATATTACCAAGAGACCACCCTGTACAAAATATCTTAGGGGACATTGAGTCCGTTGTGAGAACTCGAAACCAATTAAATAATATGAGTAATTCAGCGTTTATTTCAACTATTGAACCTAAGGATCCAAAGGAAGCATCATCCGATTATTCATGGATCCTTGCCCTGCAAGAAGAATTGAATCAGTTTACAAGGAATGATGTATGGGAATTTGTTCCTAGACCAGAGGATAAAACAGTAATTGGAACTAAATGGGTATATAAAAATAAAATGAATGAACACGGTGAGGTCATAAGAAAAAAAGCATGATTAGTAGCACAAGGTTATACTCAAGAAGAAGCAATAAATTATGATGAAACGTTTGGCCCCGTATCAAGATTGGAAGCAACTAGGATATTTTTAGCATTTTCTAATCATAATAATTTCAAATTATATCAAATGGATGTTAAAAGCGCTTTTCTAAACAAGTTTGTTAAAGGAGGCATATATGTAAAGCAACCACCTCTTTTTGAACACGAAAAATTACCATATCATGTATATAAACTAAAGAAAGAGTTATATGGATTATAACAAGTTCCTAGAGCTTGGTATGATTGATTAAGAACATATTTATTACAATCTAACTTCGAAGTTGGTAAAATAGATAATAAACTTTTTATTAAAAGAAATAATAATGATATACAGTTAGTACAAATATATGTTGAGAATATAATATTCGTATCAATAAATAACAAAATGAATAAACAATTTTTAGATATTATGACCCAAGAATTTGAGAAGAGTCACATGGGAGAATTAATATTTTTCTTAAGCTTACAAATTCGTCAACTAAAGAACGGAAATTTATTAATCAAGAAAAATATGCAAAAGATTTTATTAATAAATACAATTTAGCAACAACTAATGGGAGACTAACACCAATGACAACTAATATAGCCTAAAGTAAATATGATACATCAAAAGACGTTGATCAAAAATCATATAGAGGTATGATAGGATCTTTATTATATATAACTACTAGTAGACCAGATATAATGCATAGTGTATGTCTCTGTGCGAGAATCAATCGCAGCCTAAAGAAAAACATTTGAAAGTCGTAAAACGTATTCTAAAATATGTAAAACATACATTAGAATTTGGATTATTTTATCCTAAGGATGATTCGTTTAATTTAATTTCTTATTGTGACGCTGATTATACGGGATGTAAATCCAATCATAAAAATACTAGTGGAACATGTTACTTCTTAGGACATTCACTAGTTTCTTGGTTTATTAAAAAGCAAAATATCGTATCTTTGTCAACAACTGAAGCAGAATATATATCAGCTGCTTTAGCTTGTTCACAAGTAATATATATGCAACAAACTATAAATGATTTTGGATTAAATATAAATAAATCACCAATATACAACGATAATACAAGCACTATAAATATATATAAAAATCCAACTCACCACTCAAGAACTAAAAATACTGATATACGACATCATTTTCTAAGAGATAATGTAAGCAAAGAGAAAATTTCACTCAAATTTATAGAAATAGAAAAACAAATAGGTATATTAACAAAACCATTGAACGAAGAAACATTCATTAAATTTAGAAGAGAATTAGGTATTTGTTCATTAGGTGAATTAGAATGATTAAATATAGTAATATATATAAAACTAATAAGAAAAACTAGAAAAATAAATTTAAAATTGCATGTATGTCAACATACATTTTTGTATATGTCGACATATAACTGTCAGATTTCAAAAACTAATTCCCACCACAAGTTAGTTATAACAACTATTTAAACTTTGTATTTTGAATTTTCTTCTTCATCCTCTCATTTCATTTCTGGAAGAACTCAAAACTAAAATAAACCACGACCTCTACTATTTATAATGACCAAATTAATCCTGAATCATCCGCTGAACCATCCGAAGGTCCATTTCAACGCTCTACTTACGCTCGTGTAATAAAATTAGAAAACAAAATGGAGTTTGTTCTCTAAATGCTTGCTTTCAGATGAATCAAGAGCATAAAAAGCTAGGAAAATCATGACAAACCTCCATAGATTTTTTATGGATAATAAAAAAATCCGACTATCATCTAAGATGATAATCCAATAATGGAAGAGGAAGAGATGATATAAGAGGAAGAACAAGAAAAGGCACAACAAGAAGGCATAGAGGAGGACGATCAATTCGTATGTGTTGGTGAAGTATCTTTCGATCGAGAAGAGAATATAATTGAGCAAAATGGGGAATTTTGTCTCCATTACCCCAATTGTCCAATTCATAAGTCCCATGTCATGAGAAATCATTAGATGTTAGGTTTTTTCATTTAATCAATGTAATACATACATAATATTTCGTTCTTTCATGAAACATTGTAATTTGCTTTGGTTTGTATTGTTTGAATTGTAAAACAATGATTAAATTGTTTACTTCTTACAATATTTGTTTATCTTAGATTCAGGGATTAGTATTAGACTAGTTATAGGGATATAATGTAGACACGAATTTAGGAGAAGTTATGTATATTAGTACTTTAGTATAAAATCAAATATTATAATCACATAATATATAGATAGATATAGGATTTAGTGGGAGTATATTTAGAATTTCTTTTTGTTGGTAACAAAGGGTGAGACATTATAAACTAAGGATTGGTATAAGGGGAGTATGTAGAATTCATGATGACAGGGGGAGTATTAGAAGGATCAGAATCAACGGGTATGAACTGGTATGAATATTTTATAAATCAAGATTGTCATCATCAGAAAGGAGGAGATTGATGTGAAATGGAGTTTTGATAACAACAACCTTATTTCAATTATCATTGATTATAAAATATATACTAACATCTTTATATATAATACACACACACACACACACACATATATGCAGGATTTGTATACAGGACTTAAATATTGAAGACTGTACAGTTTTAGAGTCTCAAGAGATTCGAAATTCAGAGGAGATTTAAGACTCACGAGTAATCAAGTAATCAAGAGTTCAAGAGCTCAAAAGTTCAAGAAAAATATAGTAATAGAGTCTAGTGTATGTGTAAGACTCTGAATAACACTCTAGGTTCAAATTCTGTTTTTCAAATTTCAAATTTCAAATTTCAAATTTCAAATTTTGTTTCCAAATATCAAATTATGTTTTCAAATTATTTTTAAATTATTCTATCTTACTTATGATATCAAATAAGTTTATAGTTTTAAATATATATGTATAAGTTTATATATGTATATAGTTTTATAACCTTATGATTCTATAGTTTTAAACCTTATAATTTTATAAATATGTTTATATGATATATATTTATGTTTTCATATGATTTTACACTTTACTCATTTATATCATTAAGTTTTAAATCAAGAATTTCCAGAATAGTATATATGATTAAACACCTGAAAAATATGTTTTAAAAATAGAAATTTTATGTACATACATATATATATATATATATATATATATATATATATGTCGACATTGGGTATGTCGACATACAACTGTCAGAAATTCAATTCCGAAAGGAAGTGTCTTTTCACTATTTGTAACGGTTCTGAAACGTTGCAACCTTTCTAATCTTATAAATAAGGGCTGATTTCGAATTTTTTTTATAATTAATCTTCTCCACCTTCACCTCTCTTCATCCCACCATTATTTTTTATCGTTTTATTGATTTCTATATTTCTACTTTGCCGATTTCTATTCTAATTATATAAAACTTCTTCTTTTCTCACTCTCTATCCACTACTCTCTGAACTGAAGTGCTATTGAAGAGTTATAGGGCTGTTGTAATCATTTGGGAAGTGTTTGGGAAAGGGTGTGTTCCTTGTATCCTTGAAATCAAGGAAAGGGAGTGGTGGTAACCTTTTAGCCGTGAAATCAGGGGTGTTTGGAGCGGTGTTAACCTTGCGGCCGTTAAATCAAGGGGGTTGTACTTGGATATTGATAATAATAAAACTTTGTGCAATCTAGCGTTGCGTCGAACTGGACTTAGGAGTAATCTGAGCCAGTATAAAATCCGTTGTGGTCTTTCCTTTTTCTGCATTTTATATTTATCGGTTTCTGTGTTTGTGTTTGATTATGTGTCTGTGATCATCTCGGTTGTGTGTGATTCATATAGTATATCATATAATTTTAAGATTTTCATAAATTTTACCCCCCTCTAGTGTTCGTTTTGCCTTAAGATCCTCCTTCCGCATTCCCTAAATAATACTACCCTCAATAAACGGTGTATCATGATTTGACTATAATCAAAGCACAGTTTTCATTTTGAAGATTCACAGTATTCTCAAGTCGAAAATACTCAACAAAAACTATCAAATGAGTCGTTCTATTATTATCCAATAACTACTTGTAACATCCCGTGTTTTTTTAGCGATCTAATAATTAATTATTTTAATTATTTGAATATGGATTTGGTAATATAAATGGTTTGAATTCAAATATTTTGAATATGTAATTAATGTAAATAATGGAATAATAAAATTTAATTCCGAAATAGTCGGAAATAGTAGGACTTACAGCATTATGTGAGTTAGATAGTATAAGATAATTAATTGAATTTGGATTCGAGTTATAATAACGAATTTATTTTATAAAAAACGATTGAACGTATTTACTATAATATAATTATAATCGAGCTGTAACGTCATGGTAGCTCGTAATTTAACGTTTTCAACTTCAACTGAGTGTACAAAATCCGTTATAAGTCAAATTTCTTTGGAACAAGGAACATTCGAATCTAAGTAACTGTGTTTTTCTAATGGAAGTGGAAAATTGAGATTTCGTCTTACAAATTGTAAGTTATGTCCAAATAAAATTTTCAGTAAGTCACTGTAGAATTGATTGTAAATTATAAATGATTTACATATTTAATAAAATGGTTTTAGTATAAATTGAACATCATTTCAACTTGAAATTTAAACGTCAAGTATAAATCTGTATTTTGTTTATTTTTGAAGCCGTATAAATTTTGTATGATATATATAAGATAGTAATATTTTATTATCAATAGGTTGAATTATTTCAATCGACTTATATCATATCGGTTAAATATGGAATGTAAGAATAACAGATTTTCAAACAACCTTCGTTTTTGATGAAATGAATTTTATCGGAATATGTGTGGCTTATTATTGCTAGATTTTCAGTTTGGGTCAATTGGATTTATTTTGACCATGCGCTATTTAAACGCAGATTTATTTAACCGCTTACAATTAAAAAGGAGTTTTTACAAATGGGCTCGGAATTCTACAAAACCGGTTCCATCGTGTTTGAAATATTTAATTATTGTAGAATTACGATTTTCATCACGAGCGGAGCTCGCATTGGGTAGTTTTAAAGTGTTGCTTCACAGGTAAATTTTACGTATTCATATACTAATCAAAATCAAATCAAATCTAAATAAAAAAACCAACTTATCTTCTCCTATTTTCACTACCGAATACCATCAATCACCAGCTACCCTAAAAGAAAAAAATGGGCAACTCGTGCGAACCTGGAGACAATGACATTGTTCTTATCTTTCTTCTCCAATAAATAAACACAGCGTCTTCTCCGTTTTGTTCCAGATCTTTCAAAGTCGGGTTTTTTATGGCTTTCGAAAATTTATAGTAAGCTCAATCCTCCACAACAAAATCAAATGATTATATATATTAGATGCTTGAAACGTTCTCTTCATCCCTGTATAAACTTTGTTGGGTTCGAACAGTTCCGGGTTCACTGGAAATATCATACAGCATCACATAGGTTTCGATTTTTTTGAAAATGGAGGATTCGTTTCGCATTCTCAAATTCATGCGTACCACTATTATGGGTTGGGAGGCATTTTTATTTGTTCTCATGGTGATTAATTGGGTTTAAGTTCATTAGAATGACATTGGGTCTGATACAGTTCCTTTAGATACGGCATCCCCATTACTACAGCATGATGATCAGTTCTGATTCTCCTTTTAAACGTGGGGAGTTTCCAGTTTTGACGTGATAATGGTTTAGATGGTTAAGGTGCTTATGAAGGTAGTGGGTGAGTGGTCGAAAGGCTTTTAACTTGCTACTTATTGGAGGAAACCAGAACATGAAGCAATTCACATACTTGGGCTTTGAAATTTGGGTTTTCCTACTGGATGTTATTTCTACTGGGTTATTAGTAAGCAGTTTCATAAATTTTTCATGATTGATTGCTGTGCACAGTAAGGTGAAGCAACCTTACATCAGAATTTCAGTTGTGTTTTACTTTGGTATTTCACATGCTTTACATCAGAAAGTGACATTTAATACATCAACCTGATAGAAGTGCAGATCATGTGAACCAGCTTGAAGGACTACTGTTTCATGGATTATTTCCTACAAAATAGAGTACGTGTGAAGTGAAGTGCACAAGACATGCAACAAGCGAGACGATCTCCAGCTGCGAGATGACCTTGTCATGGGTTTTAGTTATAATAATTTTTATGCTTTCCTTGTATTTTATTGTATTTTGCATGTATGTTTTGTCTAACATGCCTTGTACTTTTATTTCGTAAGTTAATAAAAGCGTATCAGTTTTCAATATATATATATATACATATATATCGTTAGTAATTTCTCTTTGGTTCAAGCCAAAAGAAATTTATACATGTAGAAACAAATTCATTTTTTGAGTGTTAGACAAAAAACAAAAATTTCTTGGTTGAAAGATGGAGACACCAATTCTAGTTTCTTCCATTCAAAGCTATCAACAAGAAAATATTCAAATCATTTGAAGGCTTTGACTAATTCTGAAGGGGAGCTTGTTTTTAAATCTGAAGAAGTGGCAAATGAAGCTATTGCTTATTATACTGATTTGTTTATTGGGGAGGTGATCAATGATGTTCCAGTATTTCAATCTTTGTATACTATTAATGATCAGGGCAAGCAGTCTCTACTTCAATCTATATCTCTTGATGAAGTTAAGAGAGCAGTTGATTCAATACATGATGATACGAGTTCTGGACCTGATGGTTTTAACTCAAAGTTTTTTAAAGTTCACAGGGAAGAGGTTAAAATGGATCTGGTGCCTGCTATGCAGGATATATTTGAATATGGTAAACTGCCCAAAGGTATTAATCATACTTTTGTTACATTAATACCTAAAATAGAAAGGCCATCTGATATATCCCACTACCGTCCAATTTCCTGTTGCAATTTGTATTATAAATTTTTTAGTAAAATACTTTGCAATAGGATGAAATGGTTTCTATCATTCTTAGTCTCTCCAAATCAGTGTGCTTATATCCCTTCCCGTTACATAGGAGATAATATATTACTGGCTCATGAATTGTTAAGAGATTTTTAGAAGACCAGGAGTTAATAAGTTTTATGTTAAAGTGGATTTAAACAAAGATTATGATAAGATCTCGAGAGAATTCATTTGTCATATAATGGTGAAAATGGTTTTCTAATACAATTCATAAACATCATATATAATTGTATTTCTACACCCACCTTCTTCAACATTATTCAAGGTGTGCCGAGGGGCTTCATCACTTCAAATAGGGGTATACGCCAAGGTGATCCTCTATCTCCTTATTTGTTCTCTATGGCAATGGAATATTTCAACTATTGTATGATGAGGTAACTTTTTAGAGTAGGTTTTTCCAAGTTCACAAAAATGATCCTGCAATTACACACCTGCTTTATGCAGAGGACCTTATGGTTTTTGGAAGGAATTATGCTATATGTGCTAATGCTTTAAAAGACACTTTTAGTAGGTTAAAGAAATATAGTGGTTTAACAGTAAGTGAAGAGAAAACCAAGGTGTATTTTAGTATTTTTGCTAAGAGTATTGGTGATACATTAAATACACTTGGTTTTCAAATGGATCAGCTACCTGTTAAGTACCTTGGAGTCCCTATTTCTTCAAACTATATGTAACAACCTGGAAAATCAAAACCAATTTAAAATTTTTATTTTGGCTATTTTGTTGAATTTTAAAAAGTTGAAACAATTTATTTTAAATAATAACGATTAAAAATTTATTTAAATCGAAGTTAGAACGAATATATTTATTTTAATTTTAAAAGGAGTTATAAATAGCTCAGTAGTTTGAAAATTTGAATTTGAACTTTGACTGACTTTACAGGATGCAAAATAAATCGGATTTTAGTGAAACCAAAAATATTTAAATCTGTTTAAGAACATCTTTCCAACGAATCCGAAAAATTTAAATTTCATATCGGGAATCAAAAGCTATGGTCAGTTGAATATTCAGAATAGTCGCTATCGAATTTAATATAATATATAGCCTGTATGAATAGCCATTTTTCAAACGACCTCCGTTTTCGACGAAACCACTCTAGTTGCATCCGGAATGTCAAATTATTGCAGAATTCCAATTTTCATAATTTTTGGAATTAATATGTGAGGGTGGAAGAAGTAAATGTGTTTTTTCAATTTCAGTCAATTTGGATCGACCAGAAAATGGCCATTTTTCAAACAGTCTCCGAATTCGACGAAATAAATTTTGTTAGGACCGTATCGTCAAAAAATAGTTAGGTTTATTTTTTGGGAATTTTTGAGTCAGTATGTGCCCCCGATAAATTAAAATGTATGATCGAATTAAATAATTAAATGTTTTATATTTAAATTTAAAGAAAAACCTATCAAAATAATTAAACTAGCTTACGGTACATATCCCATTGTGTCCGGAATGGGGGTATTTAGCAAGGGGCGATACTGCGGGGTTTGATTTGGAGTTAAGAGCGATATAGGAATTAAATTGAAATTAAATAGAATTAAATAAAAATAAAATGGAAATATCGTATAAATAAGGTGTATAGCGTGTACCCCTGTTACTTTCGTATGCGCCACCCCTCTCATTGTCGAACGACGAAAACCACACCATTCTTCTCTCCTCGTTTCCTCTTCATCCGTTCAATAAAATTGATCGACACAGTTGAAGATTTTGTAGAGAATTTTCAGATCTACAAAGCCATACCCACCAGGCCTCGTATAGTGGCGCGAGTCTCGAGATAGAAGCCTCCAAAGTCGGCAACTTCAACTCGCCGCCATGATCACCAGAGGTGATCGAACTGGGTCCCACCCCCTGGTGAACCTGCGCCTTTCCTTCCTCTTTCACGTGGCGTCGGCCGATCGGCGCGAAGTTTCATGGATTTCACGAAAATCCCTGACCTAGTTTTGAACAATTCTGGAAGGTATACGGCTTATATAATTTAAACTGTTTATAGCGCTTTTAAGCATTGCACGTTCATGTTTATTTATAAAAATCGTATCTTGTTCATACGATAACGAAATTCGATGAAACAGGAGACATCAGGACCGTGGCATCGCACACGACATTTTAGAACTGACCAGAGTATTTTTGGAGCCTTCTACAATTTTAGAAGAAATATACAACAAAGTGAGATTTCTGAATCCGAATTAATTAAATAAAATTATATTAGGATGCAGACGGAGTTTAGAAACTCCCAACACCCGTCGTCCATAGACCATGGACGACTTGATTGTTTTGTGGTATGTAATTGGTTGATTTTTTGGTGTTTGATTGTAGTTGAAAAAAATGAAATTGATTGATATTGTGGCATTAGACTGCCTAGAAAATTGTATTAGGAAATTAAACCTCTTATAAATGCCAGGAGGCTTAAGGTAGTGCGAGGGGTCGTACATCCGGAAGGTGTCGGTTTTAATTACCCTGCCGTTATGCTGCCGAAATTTTCTGAAATATTCTTGTGTTATAAATATTCATGTTATCATATATTCATCATTTGAATAATATGAAAATTATACTTTTAATATATATATATATATATATATATATATATGAAAATGATCATTATTTGTCAACATAAAATTCATGTTTTGTTGTAAATCAAAAATAGTCATTTGTTAAATAAAAATGTATTTACATTTGAAATTTACATTTTTAATGTAAATAAAACATTAAAAATAAACATTGTAATATAAAATGTATTTACATTACATTTCATATTTTAATGTAAATGCAACATTAAAATAAACAAAATGAAAATGTTTTGATATTGGATTTTACATTTTTAATGTATATACCACATCAAAAATAAAACATTGTGAAATATAAAATGTATTTACATTAGATTTACATTTTAATGTATAGGAAACATTAAAATAAACATTTTGATGTAAAAATTAATTTACATTTAGAATTTACATTTTAATGTATACGAAGACATTAAAATAAAACATTGCTATAGGAAATGTATTTACACTAGAAATTTATATTTTATGTATATGAAACATTAAATTAAACATTTTTATAATAAAAATGTTTTACACTAAGGTTTACATTTTATGTCCTTTTAAAAATAGTTATTGCAATAACAAAAAGTGTATTCTTTGAAATTTACATTTTTATTTTAAAGGAAAATATTATAATGTCCATTTTTATATAAAATATGTCTTCTTGGAAATATGAATTTTTAATGTAAATGAAACTTTGAAGATGATCATTAGTTAAATAAAAATGGGTTACATTGGAATTTATATTTTTAATGAATCATTTAAAAATGCTCATTGGTTTGAAAGGAAAATATAATAACAATAAAAATTCACATTTTATTGAACATGAGAAAACAATGAAATTTACATTTTTCAATGTAAATAAAGTATGAAATATAAATTTACATTTTCCAATGTAAATAAAATATGAAATAGAAATTTACATTTTGCAATGTAACCAAAGTATGAAATAGAAATTTTCATTTTCCTAAATAAAATATGAAATAGAAATTTACATTTTTCAATGTAAACAAAGAATGAAAGAGAAAATTCTATTTTTCAATGTAATAGTATATGAAATAAAAAGTTACATTTTCAATGTAATAGTATATTGAAATAAAAAGATTACATTTTTATTTGTAATCAAAGAAGGGGATAAAAGATTACATTTTTATTTGTAATCGTAGAAAAGTATAAAAGATTACACTTCTAATGTAATCAAAGAAAAGAATAAAAATTACATTTTTAATGTAATCAAAAGAATTGAATAAAAGATTTCATTTTTAATGTAATAAAAGAAGGATAAAACATATTACACTTTTATGTAATATATATGAATCATATAAAAGATTCAATGTCGGAAGAAATTGTATTAACATTAAAGATTTCATTTTTAATGTAATATATGATTTCATATATAAAAGAAATCATTGTTGAATTGAAAATGGTGTTGAAATCGTTGAATGATTTATATTTATATATTTATATATAAATATAAATTAAAATAAAATGAATCGCATTGCTACAGTTCGCATTTTGAAATCGTAACTTCAAACGATTATACCTAAAGATCCGACCATCGGATTTTCCCAAAACTGGAACCGTTGGGTTCGTTTTGGAAAGATCTTTCAAACTATATAAAATTCGCTAAGATCTAGCGGTTAGATTTTGAGAAATATGTAAATCAAATTTTGGTGAAAATAGCGCCCGGGCCATGTAATGACCCAGGCATTGTTTAATTGAAAATGGCTATTTTTAAATAAATAAAATAGCCATAAATCGTTATAAAATATTATTAATGATATGGAATGAATAGAATTGATTTAAATTTTATATATTCGAGAATTATTTGAAAAGTCCAAGTTAACTCTCATTTCAAATAATTATACGACGATTGGAAGTCGAAAGTTTGAAGATGGTGATTGAAGGCCGGCGATCTTCACATCGAATGGATAACTACAGATGCTCGACATTGGTTAGCTCCCAGTAAAGGGTTAAAGTGCTAGTTGTCCAGGCGTACTTGTTGATTGTCCGGATTAGCGAGCACCTCTCTTCCGTATTGGACATACGGGACGAGGAATAAGGTGTCTTCGGTTTCGTTCAGACCCAGAACGGACTTGTAAATTGTAACGACCCGGCTTTTTACTCGGTTTTCGTCGGTAATTAAACCAACTTAAACCGTTCATAAAGACGGATTGTTAGGGGCATTTACACATTAGCACAAAATAAAAACAACGTTTCCATTATCATTAAAATAATATTACATCAGAGTAACAAAAGGTACATCAGAGTACATTGATTACACAGCGGAAAAGATACTAAACTCAGTGGAAGAATGTGAATGCTCCAAGTCATAATAGCTTCAGCTAAAACCAGAATCCTGCTTCAACTAACTACAAGGCTAAATCTACGAACCAAACTACTAGGTTGCCCGTGTAAAAATTATGGGCACCCAGAGTTTAGGTGAGGGAACAATAAACTCCAGGTCAGTCATAGGACTGGTATGAGAACTCAAAACAGTTGTTTTTAGGGATTATTTTAAAGTTAGGTAATTCACCGGACCACGCCGCTAACGCGGAACGGGTTTACTCCATGTGCATACTAGTGCATAGAAATCCGCAATGACTTTTTGAAAAATGAAGCTATCATAAGCTCGTCCCATATTACATAATGCAAGCGCACACCAGATGGGCGAGTTTTGCCTTGTGATAACCAAAAATGCATTCATACGTGAAAATCCTCTTTTACTATTATATATAGTGTGAAAAAACTTTTTGCAAATAAATGTATTAATCCTAGCCAGCATAATGCCCCATCCCATTATACTGACAATCCTGCCGGTAACCAGCAGGCTATACAATCAAAACCGTATGGGCTCGTAGTGGAGATTGGGTTTCGAACATGATGGTTCCTGGTATGAAAGATCATTTGTGGGCTCACAAACTTTCTTGCGTGCATCATCCCAGTACTCGCAGATAATGTCCAGACTCGGACTTCGTTATACTAACACACCATACATGAATCAGAGCACCCAACAAATAGCGTCCCAGACTGGGGACTTCGCAGTACCCTTTCATCATCACATCCAGGTGCACCGAACATACGAAATGAACATAAAAGTCTAACCACCAGTTTACCATCAATCCGGGGTGTGAGGTTCATCGAGGTCACGATATACACAAAGCTACGCTTAAATAAGCCATGCTTTGATCATCCATAGCTCATCTCATAACTTAAGTATGCTACATTGTCCATTCACTACGCATCACTGATTTCCATCAATATATAACCTCTAAGCTCACACGTCTTAGAGAAGGGTGTTAAGCAAGAGAATAAATTCTGCGCCACCAAGCAGATATATATTAATAAAGATCAGTGCTACGCAGTCAATTACAATGTCAGACACACAATCCATACATGTCCGTTCTGGGTTTGAACGAAACAACAATCCGGAATTCCTTCAAATAAGTTCGGGCTTCTTGCCACTTAACTGATATAAAATCCATCTGCAAATGGGAGCGACCCATTCGAGACATTCAGCAAGTCGTCCTTACGACATGAAGGGTCCCGGTCTTTAATGTCGTCTCCAATGTCTTCAGTTGCTCCACAACGTCGTATTATTACTTGGAATGGTTTTCAGACATACATCTGATCTTGATCTTTCCAAATAATAGGCGCAATTTAAAAAAAACACAATTATAGAACACACATGCTTTCTACCAATCTCCTTCCGTCTTGGATTTTGTCAAAATTAAACTTCTTTAAACCCATTCTCAAATTATTACAAAATCCATGTTTAACCTTTCTCTTTTAAAACACATCTCTCAAATCAAAGATGGTTTAGCCTTAAAGCCTTAATTAATTTTCCATTTGATAACTCGTTATCAAAATCCAGTTTCCTTTGAAAATCCTTAATCCACATTTCAACCATAGTTTCCAATTAAATTGATTTTCCAACATTCCATTCTTTAATCTTAACTAAAAGATTATACTTTCTTTCCAATTCCTCACTTTAAATTTCCTCAAATTACGATATGAATTTCCATAACTCAATCTCATGGGGTTTCAAGAATGATATTACTGAAGATATGATTCATGACAAAACCCAAATCAATTGATATTGAACATAAGTTACACAGAAATTGTATCTACTTATATTCGATATCAATTCTCATAATCAACGAATACTACAAGTGGAATAACGATATAATAATATCTTCCAAATTCCTCAAATAGTATACATTTACACCACAGAATTTCATATCAAATATCTGAAGATTATTTCTATCCAACTTATCCCAGTCAACTTAGGAAACTCGTATCTTAATTAAAAGATTTATCCAACTCTTTGACATTAGATTTGGATAGAAATACAACCAACTTATACTTAATATTAATCTCGATATCCAACTCACACTATAAACGGAATAATGGTGAACTACCTTTTAAATTCCTCAAATTGTAAGAATCATCATCTACCGAATTAATATCAACCATCCGAAGATTTATCTCCAACCATATCCAATTATTTAAAATTGAAAACCCATGTTAATATCAATTGAAATTTCATATAAAATATTTCTAATACTTTTAAATCTTTGAAAATATTCCACAAATCATTACTTATAGTACAAAAAATAGTTTATGGTTTAAAACTTCAAAATAGATTGTTTTTGAAGGAAGCGTTACAATAGCATTTCAAAAGTGTTACAAAAGCATTACAAAACAATTATCTTAACTATTTTGATCAAAATATCATTTATCTTGGCCAATACTTAATCTTTACAATTCAAAACATCTTTTCATAATTTGTAATGATTTTACAAATTTTTTTCCCATATTTTTAAAACATCTAAAAATAGCTGTTTATAGTTATGGTCAACAATTGTTCTTACATCGATCTTTTCCAAAACGGTTTCAAACATAACTTGAAAATTATGACTCTAATTTAAAATCGGCTTTCACTCATTTGAAAGTTCTTGTTAATGGAAATCAAACGTTTTTCATTTTATGGAAATCCGATTTAGATTGCAAAATTTATAAGCGTTTAAAGTTTGCATCAAAAATACGTAAATTGCCGTTATGCGACAAGCTCTATTTTGACCATAATAACCATTATTCTACGATACTTCAAAATATCTTAGAAAACAATTATATCCTTATGTAAACCCTTTTAAAATCATTTAAATTTACTTTCCAAATTATTTTGGATCCAAAATTCAACTTTCATAAATTCCAATTCATTTCTAAATTCAAATAACTTCAAATTAACATTCCATTCGTCGGATCAGTTAGGGATAGCCAGGGAGAGCAGGAAACTTCATTTCCAAACCCAAGCCTAGATACTATCCTCTCTGTCATCCTATAATGTTCCGGTATTTATTTATTCATTTAAAGGACTTTAACAATATATAAGAATTCAAACATATGGTCTTTTCCAATTATTAACCTTCAATTTCAATAATGATATTGCTTTCAATTATGAAGGAGATTTTTCAATCACCAATGTGATACCATAATTGTTGTGTCATAATGTGTGCAAAACAACATCAACATACATTTAAACATCCATAGCAACTATCATCAACATGATTCAATAAATCATAATTGCGCACAAGCGTTAAAACACTAACGCTTAATTGTGTGTGTTCTAATCTTCGCATCCATCATCCATCACAACAAATATCAATCATCATTAACCAATAATAATTAATCACTATATTTAAATTAGTCTAGCTACTAAGTAAATATATAAACCGTGGTTAAAGAGTTATCACCTAACAGCTTTCCAAATCGTCACGGTAGGCGAGCCTAGCTGAACGAACCCTTAAACAGTATTTCCGTGCACCATCTTCTTTGCCAATATATATATATATATATATATATATTAATATTATCTCTTTATAAGAGGAGAAGGACGAACTTTGGCAAGGTGGTGGTGGTGGTGATGGAGGTCGAGTTTTTAAGGAGGGAGGAGGAAAAAGGCTAAGCCAAAATGGTGAAAGGAAGAGGAGAGGTGAATGGCTTAGGATGCCATGGATAAGAAGGGGAAAAGGATGAAAGAAAATGGAAGAAATGAGAAATGGAGAAGGATGGTGAAAAGACAGGGTTAAGGTGGGTTTATATAGGAAACTTAAAGTTATAAGGAGCTCACACCTCATAGGACACTTGTACTTTCCTTATGTTTTTGATTCAGGCATGTTAACACATATTCCTTAAGTGAATAAGGTGGTAACACCTCTTTAGGAAACATGTTACATTCATATTAAATCATTTTGCGACATTATTTCTAACACTTATTTTTTGTTACTAACTTGAAACACTTATTTAAGTCACGAATTTTAAACGCTTATTTGTGTTGCTATGTTATTATATTTGTGTTAACAAAATTTGTTTCAACAAAATATAATGACAACTTTTAATGACAAAAGTACTATTTTGACAAAATACATTATCAAATCTTATTTATCATATCCTTGCATTTATATTTAAATTTATATTTATCATTTAACTTGTCAAAATTACCATATATATTTATGTCAAATTCAAATTCAAATTTAAATTCAAGTTAAGTAATGAATATTCCAATTTTAAATTGGTTAAAAATTCTGGATCGTTACATTCACCCCCCCCCCCCCCCCTTAAAACTTTTCGTCCTCGAAAAGGAATGGGGATCGTAACTACTCATTCAACAAATTCAAGATTAAGATTCTTTATACCAATGCTCCATGTTCTTATAATGGATATACCAGGTAAAATATTATAACACACATATTTACGGACAACCATATCTACATGTCCTCCAACGATTACCTCCAGTTACCCATTATATTCGATTCATCGTTTACTGGGCCAATTGCTTATACTCAACCATTTACTTCTTTCAAAAAATTTCAGGGTTATAGATTTATTCTCTTAGATCATATTTTGAAAATACAAAGGTTATGAAACTTATTCCTTTTCAGTTCCTCAAAATTACTATTATTCTTTACATGGAAAACTCGATCATCTCAGAACTCATCTTATCTAAACGTTTTAGTTTAGGTAATGTCTTCTTAAGATTCCCACTTTCCAAATATCCATTAATCAAATTGTGAAACTTAATTCACAAGGTATTCATGCTCACTTAAACAGTTCCTTTGGTTGTCACAATATACTTTAAGACTAATAGACTGTCTAAATTCGCCGATAATTCCAGATTTTAATTCCTTATATTGTTTAAGTTTGGCTATCCTCATTTATTATTCTAAATTCAAGATTACAAAACTTACTTCCGTCAAACTTTAGAGAAGCAGCTTTAACCAATGTGGTCCTTAACCAAAATATCATCAAATATCATATTGTCAAATTTAATTCTCAAGATATTTGCATTTTAAATTTAATTAGTTGGGGAGGACTAATTATAAAATATCTTGATTAATTAATTCCAACTTAGCTTTTAAATTATTTCCAAACTACTTGGATTGCTTATGTAAATTACAACTTTACGTAGACGTCTTTTAATCAACTGAGAAATTCCAATCACAAGATGTCCGTGCTCAAGTTTTTAATTTTCAAATATTTTCAAAGATCTTTTTCCTTTATATTCAAAATATATTCTTTCAAAATCAATTCCAAAGTAACTTCCAATTCTTACTCAAAATTTTGATTTGAGTTTTCAAATTATACATCTTTTCAAAACCTTCATATATATATATATATATATATATATCACAAATGTGCTTTCTCGTATACTCTTTACTGGCTTATCCTTATTACAGGTTTACCTGATATAATTCTTACAACTTATCAAATTTTCACTTTTCTATTTAAGTTCATATCAATTTACCAAACAATTTCAAACACTTATCTAAATTGGTTTAAGTATATATTGATATTTTAATCAGAATCATATAGTCATCCCATTTTCGAAACTCGAAAATATATACTGATGATGCTGCAGTCATCAACAGAATCATCTTCAAGCGATTAGAGTGTGAATCTATATCTATCTAGTACACTTAAGACTTCGTATATACGTTGATCAGACGTATATGCAAAATCTTCTTATACTCGATAGTCCAACCTTAACATCAAATAAAACACTCAAATTCTAATTATTAATTTCTAACCATATTGATTAGTTACTTTAACAAATTTGACCCAAGTTTATCGATATTTCGAAATGTTTCCTAATAGTGAAATTAAATCCAAAAGGCATTTGTACTTAGATCATTTTCCTAATCAGTGGAAGGGGCTTAATTACCATTCCATAAGAATTATTTTATGTGTAATTATAATCACAAAATGTAAACTTAACCTTAATCATTTGATTAAGTATCCAGATTATAATTAACCATATATTTCCAAAATATGTTTCTTTCTTAAAATATAACTTTTCAAAACTCATTTCATATTTTCAAATACGCTCTCTCAAATATAATACTCCAAAATCTCATTCTAGGGCATTACTAACCATATCTCTAATGAGATATATAACTCTGATGGGTCTTTCCTTTTGTTCAAATGTGTCGTACCCCATTGCTTTGAATATACCAAAGCTCTGATACCAAAAATGTAACGACCCGACTTTTTGCTCGGTTTTCACCGGTAATTAAACCAACTTAAATCGTTCATAAAAACAGATTGTTAGGGGCACTTACACATTTGCACAAAATAAAAACAACTTTTCCATTATCATTAAAATAATATTACATCAGAGTAACAAGATGAAGCACCCCACCTCCGTTAAGGTCACTTACAAAGGGAATTCCTTAACTTCGGTGGAGCATTATAGGTAAAAGATGCAGATAAATTACAAGATAGACAAATAAAGCAGCGGAAAAATAAAGTCATTTTATAAACAACTTAATTCAGTCAATCTTTTACAATAAGTGTCTCAGTCATACTTAAAAGTAATACATAAAAATTCTGTCTTGATTCAAAAACTTCCAAGTATAAAAGAAGCATAAAAATAACAGTGATATTCCCCAATGAAGCATGAACCTGCCGTAGCAATGGAAGAGAGAGTCCAAAACAATACATCGACTATCTTCGAGCTTGGAAGGAAAACTGAGCTAAGTGATAACATTTCCTCCCTGTGAACTGGGGGGGGGGGGGACGGAAGAAAAGAGGCGGAAAAAAACTAGGTCAGACATGAGTCTGGTAAGTCCAGTGAGTTTCAGCATATAAACAAGCAAAAGCATCATGACATGAATAAACTGAATTTAAGACAATACCGTGATAACAGGGATAACAAGATAACATAGGATAAGCATAAGGTATGATAAGGCAAGATAAACTGAATGCACTTCTACTCTTTCTCTGCTTCGCTACTACTTTGTTATTCTAATATATATATATATATATATATATATATATATATATATATATATATCATTGCACCACCTAACTAGTGTCCCAACTAGTAATCTGTATAAAATGATAACGTGGTCCCAATCCCCGCAAATTGTGGTAGCCTTCAGGTGTACATCTATCGTGAGGATTCCACCTCAATCAGCCTAATTGCCATGAACATGTTAGATGTACCCTTACTACCCTATCGATCGGCTCCCTTACTTGTATTCATGTTCCATGTGTCTGTGTCAATCGGCCCTCTCTTGCGTGTAGATACCTTGTGCTGGTCCCACCATAAGGTGTATCAATCCTTATGATAGCGACCCGACACGATTCAAGATGCACAGTGTATAACTACCGATACTCAGTGCCTTCTTTTTCCCACTCCGGAGAACGTGCACGCCCGTAAATCGTCGGAACCTACACCGATGTACCCTCTGCCGCTGCTTTGACCGCTTATAATCAGCCTAGTACTCATGCCCCACCCTGCCTAGTTTCAGGGTACCATGATACATCTATGTGGGTTACTGCTGAAATGGGTCCCCATTACTAGGGTTTCCTATTGGTTAAGTTTGTGGGCCTATATATACAAATATTACCCACCTACACGAGATGTACTTAACCCTCCCAACGATTCTAGCATGTTCATTTAACTGTTAAGTTGTGTGGGCCTATATGTACTAATATTACCCACCTACACGAGATGTACTTAACCCTCCCACCGATTCTAGCATGTTTATTTAACGGTTAAGTTGTGTAGGCCTATATGTACTAATATTACCCACCTACACGAGATGTACTTAACCCTCCCACCGATTCTAGCATGTTTATTTAACGGTTAAGTTGTGTGGGCCTATATGTACTAATATTACCCACCTACACGAGATGTACTTAACCCTCCCGCACATTATGTCATATTGATTAAGTGCTGTCCATTCATGTTAACTTAACCCACCCATTCATCGTGTCATGTTGGTTAAGTGTTTCTTATTAACTTAACCCTTCTCACTTATTATGTTAGATTGGTTAAGTGTTTCCTATTAACTTTAACCCCGTTCGTTCATCAAGTTATATTGGTCCAGTGTTTCTTGTTACTTAATCCCACGTGTTCGTCTTGTTGTATTGGTTAAGTGTCATCAGTCAATTCAAGTTAAATTAACCCACCTACTCATCATGTCATGTTACTTTGGTTAAGTGTCGCCTTCTTGTGTTAACTTAACCCTACCACAAACCAAGTTATATTGGTTAAGTGTTAACTTAACCCTTTCCATTTATCATGCTATACCGGTTAAGTGTTTCCTATTAACTTAACCCTAGTCATCCATCTTGTCATATCAGTTAAGTGTTTCTCATTACTTAACCCTAGTCATCCATGTTATATTGGTTAAGTGTTCCTATGAATTTAACCCTACTCATTCGTCTTGTTCATTAGCATTAATTGATTTATTAATGCACCAACCTCTCACATTAGATATGTGTTATTGCGGTTACTGGATGTGCCGGGCGGTTCCGGGCAGTTTTACACCACAACTCAATCTAACCTCGGGTTTTTCTTGGACATGATGCACTAACCTCTCACATTAGATAGTTGTTGTTGTGGTTACTGGATGTGTCGGGCGGTTCCGGGCAGTTTTACACCACAACTCAATTTAACCTTGGGTTAGGCATGTTCATCTTTAATCTACACATTTACCCTATATACCCAAATCTAGATTTTACATGCTAATTACAAAATTCACCAAAACTAGTCATGTTACATTTTACACCCAATCTAGATTTAATCCTCAAGTTACCCAAATTCGCAACAATAACAATTTTGCCCAAAACTTGATTTATATGCCAACTTCCTACTTTTTCGTTCATGCCAATTCTAGGTTCAATATGTCAAATTACATATTCCCTAATTCATGTCAAATTGCATCTTAACAGTTATGCCATGTTCCAAATTATGCCAAATAATGTCAATTTCATGTTATACCCAATTTCCCCCACATTCATAATGTACGTATTTCGAGATTCAACTCAAGATTCATAATATAAGGGGAGAAGCAAGATGGAACATCGTAAGAATGGGCATAGTCATATGATGATAAGAACTACTTGTCCAATAAAATTGATGTACTAAAAGAGACAAGTTTTGCAAGGAATACATCGTAGGCATATAGATATGATAAGAATTATGTCATGAACTTAAAAAGGATTACAGTTCCGATATACAACAAGGATAGATATGATTGGACCAGTTTCATAGTCAAAAATGATTCCCAAAGATATATATACTCAAGCGCAGATTTCAATGAAAGGATAGCTTACATCAGGCATATTCTCATATCCATTTCATTACATGTCACAAATTGATTTAGGTGTTCAAATCTAAATAACTGACTTACAAAACAAAGGCAAATCTTGTTTTCATGCCTAAGCCATACATCACTATACACCCTAATCTTCTTCTTCCAAATCATAAGCCATAATATATATATATATATATATATATATATATATATATATATATATATATATATATATGCCCCAATTTTTAGATCTTAAGCCACAACGTATACTATGCCTTATATTTACAGTTCAATTTACGCCCCAAATCCCAAGTCATATGTCCAATACTTTATGTTTTAAATCTCAAGTCATATGTCCAATACTTTATGCCTCAAATCCCAAGTCATATGTCCAATACTTTATGCCTCAAATCTCAAGTCATATGTCCAACACTTTATGCCTCAAATCTCAAGTCATATGTTCAATACACTTTATGTTTTGAATACAACATGTGTTATGTCCTCAAATCAGTTACAACTCAATTATGCCCAATTTTATTTCCAACGTACGTTCATCTCTTATGAGATCTGCCTCAGGCTCGCAGTAGCCTGGCTATAAAACAAAAAGGGAAGAAGGAAAGAAGAGACAAAGAACATACATAATATTATCGATGAGGTAGATCCAAAGGATATAGAAAGACAGGCATAATCCCAGATCCAGATTTATTACAATGTCAGAATCACAATTAACTTTTATTTCTGAAAGTAACGTGAACTTACAAATTACAGAAGGGTCTTGAATTCCTGGATCTATATTCTGAAACCGAGTAGCGATCCCTTGAAGTAGACTATTTGTTCTTCTAATTTAGATTTTATTCTTAGAAAATAGTTGTTGAAGTCGTTGAATTAGCCTTAGAATCTCTACTAGAATTATAAACTTGATTTCTACGAAGGACTTGAGCAGCATAACCCCGTCTTAGATTTATTTTGATATGAATTAGGGTAGAGTATAGGCATAATGAAGTTGTGTGAAGAGAAAGTGAGGTTTGGAGTTGTTTAAATAGCCTAGGAGCAACGAATCTGGTCAGAACGGGCGTCTAAATGCAGAAAAACGAATCTATCCACGGATCTGGAAAATGGAGGGAGCTCGACCCCAGGTCGACCTGTTCTACCCAGGTCGACCCCTAGGTCTATCCCCTGGTCGAGCTGGGTCCTGGGCGGGAAATTTCCCGCCCAACCCGGGTGTGTGATTTGAATTTCGAAAATTTAAATTTTAATTCGGGCTGGTTTTTATTTTAAATTCCTGAAAATTCTAAGTGCCATAACTTCTTCATACAAAGTCCGATTTACGCAAACTCGGACTCTATCTCAAGCAGAATTCCGAGACGAATGCAATGGCGTAACCCGTTTCCTTTAGTTCTTCTCTTAAAAATTAAGTATACTTTAATTTGTTACTTGGATGTTCACAGAAAATACGGGGTGTTACACAAGAGGTACATTAGAGTACATCGATTACACAGCGGAAAAGATACTAAACTCAATCGAAGAATGTGAATGCTCCAAGTCATAATAGCTTCAGCTAAAACCAGAATCCTGCTCCAGCTAACTCCAAGGCTAAATCTGCGAACCAAACTACTAGGCTGCCCGTGTAAAAATTATGGGCACCTAGAGTTTAGGTGAGGGGACAATAAACTCCAAGTCAGCCATGGGACTGGTGTGAGAACTCAAAACAGTTGTTTTTAGGGTTTATTTTAAAGTTAGGTAATTCACCGAACCACGCCGCTAATGCGGAACGGGTTTACTCCATGTGGATACCAGTGCATAGAAATCCGCAACGACTTTTTGAAAAATGAAGCTATCATAAGCTCGTCCCACATCACACAATGCAAGCGCACACCAGATAGACGATTTTTGCCTTATGATAACCAAAAATGCATTCACACGTGAAAATCCTCTTTTACTATTATATATAGTGTGAAAAACCTTTTCACAATTAAATGCATTAATCCTAGCCAGCATAATGCCCCATCCCATTAAAGTGACAATCATGCCGGTAACCAGCAGGCTATACAATCAAAACCGTACGGGCTCGTAGTGGAGATTGGGTTTCGAACATGATGGTTCCTTGTACGAAAGATCATTTGTGGGCTTACAAACTTTCTTGCGCGCATCATCCCAGTACTCGCGGATAACGTCTAGACTCGGACTCAGTTATACTAACCCACCGTACATGAATCAGAGTACCCAACAAATAGCGTCCCAGACAGGGGACTTTGCAATACCCTTTCATCATCACATCCGGGTGCACCGAAAATACGAAACGAACATAAAAATCTGACCACCAGTTTACCATCAATCCGGGGTGTGAGGTTCGTCAAGGTCACGATATATACAAAGCTACGCTTAAATAAGCCAAGCTTTGATCATCCATAGCTCATCTCATAACTTAAGTATACCACATTGTCCATTCACTGCGCATCACTGATTTCCATCAATATATAACCTCTAAGCTCATACGTCTTAGAGAAGGGTGTTAAGCAAAAAATAAATTCTCTGTCACTAAGCAGGTATATATTAATAAAGATCAGTGCTACGCAGTCAATTACAATGTCAGACACACAATCCATACATGTCCGTTCTGGGTCTGCACGAAACAACAATCCGGAATTCCTTCACATACGTTTGGGGTTCTTGCCACTTAACTGATATAAAATCCATCTGCAAATGGGATGGACCCATTCGAGACATTCAGCAAGTCGTCCTTACGACATGAAGGGTCCCGGTCTTTAATGTCATCTCTAATGTCTTCAATTGCTCCACAATGTTGTATTATTACTTGGAATGGTTTTCAGACATACAACTGATCCCGGTCTTTCCAAATAATAGGCGCAATTTAAAAAAAAATCACAATTATAGAACACACAGGCTTTCTACTAATCTCCTTCCGTCTTGGATTTTGTCTAAATTAAACTTCTTTAAACCCATTCTCAAATTATTACAAAATCCATATTCAACCTTTCTCTTTTAAAACACGTCCCTTAAATCAAAGATGGTTTAGCCTTAAAGCCTTAATTAGTTTTCCGTTTGATAACTCGTTATCAAAATCCAGTTTCCTTTAAAAATCCTTAATCCACATTTCAACCATTCTTTCCAATTAGATTGATTTTCTAACATTCCATTCTTTAATCTTAACTAAAAGATTGTACTTTCTTTCCAATTCCTCACTTTAAATTTCCTCAAATCAAAGACCTGGTTAGATTCTCAAATTACGATATGAATTTCCATAACTCAATCTCATGGGGTTTCAAGAATGATATTACTGAAGATATGATTCACGACAAAACCCAAATCAATTGATATTGAACATAAGTTACACAGAAATTGTATCTACTTATATTCAATATCAATTCTCATAATCAACTAATACTATAAGTGGAATAACGATATAATAATATCTTCCAAATTCCTTAAATAGTATACATTTACACCACAAAATTTCATATCAAATATCTGAAGATTATTTTTATCCAACTTATCCCAGTCAACTTAGGAAACTCGTATCTTAATTAAAAGATTTATCCAACTATTTAACATTAGATCTAGACAGAAATACTATTAACTTATACTTAATATTAATCTAGATATCCAACTCACACTATAAGCGGAATAATGGTGAACTACCTTTCAAATTCCTCAAATAGTAAGATTCATCATCTACCGAATTAATGTTAACCATCCGAAGATTTATCTCCAACTATATCCAATTATTTAAAATTGGAAACCCATATTAATATCAATTTAAATTCCATATAAAATATTTCTAATACTTTTAAACCTTTGAAAATATTCCACAAATCATTACTTATAGTACGGAAAATAGTTTATGGTTTAAAACTTCAAAATAGACTGTTTTCGAAGGAAGCGTTACAATAGCATTTCAAAAGTGTTACAAAAGCGTTACAAAACAGTTATCTTAACTATTTTGATCAAAATATCGTTTATCTTAGCCAAAACTTAAACTTACAATTCAAAACACCTTTTCATAATTTGTAATGGTTTTACAAATTTTTTCCATATTTTTAAAACATTTAAAAATAGTTGTTTATAGTTATGGTCAATAATTGTTCTTACATCGATCTTTTCCAAAACGGTTTCAAACATAACTTGAAAATTAGAACTCGAATTTAAAATCTGCTTTCACTCATTTGAAAGTTCTTGTTAATGGAAATCAAACATTTTTCATTTTATGGAAATTCGATTTAGTTTGCAAAAGTTATAAGCGTTTAAAGTTTGCATCTAAAATACGTAAATTGCCGTTATGAGACAAGCTCTATTTTGACCATAATAACCATTATTCTACGATATTCAAAATATCTTAGAAAACAATTATATCCTTATATAACCCTTTTAAATTCATTTAAATTTACTTTCCAAATTATTTTGGATCTAAAATTCAACTTTCATAAATTCCAATTCATTTCTAAATTCAGATAACTTCAAATTAACCTTCCCATTCGTCGGATCATTTAGGGATAGCCAGGGAGAGCAGGAAGCTTCATTTCCAAACCCAAGCCTAGACACTGTGCTATCTGTCTTCCTAGAATGTTCCAGTATTTATTTATTCATTTAAAGGACTTTAACAATATATAAGAATTCATAAATATGGTCTTTTCCAGTCACTTACCTTCAATTTCAATAATGATATTGCTTTTAATTATGAAGGAGATTTTTCGATCACCAATGTGATGCCATAATTGTTGTGCCATAGTGTGTGCAAAACAACATCAACAAGCATTTAAACATCCATAGCAACCATCATCAACATGATTCAATAAGTCATAATTGTGCACAAGCGTTATAACACTAACGCTTAATAGTGTGTGTTCTAAACTTCGCATCCATCATCCATCACAACAAATATCAATCATCACTAACCAGTAATAATTCATCACTATATTTAAATTAGTCTAGCTACTAATTAAATATATAAACCGTGGTTAAAGAGTTCTCACCTAACAGCTTTCCAAATCTTCACGGTAGGCGAGCCTAGCTGAACGAACCCTCAGACAGTGTTTCCACGCACCATCTTCTTTGCCAATATATATATAAATATATTAATCTTATCTCTTTATAAGAGGAGAAGGACTAACTTTGGCAAGGTGGTGGTGGTGGCGGCGGAGGCTGAGTTTTTAAGGAGGGAGGAGGAAAAAGGCTAAGCCAAAATGGTGAAAGGAAGAGGAGAGGTGAATGGCTTAGGAAGCCATGGATAAGAAGGGGAAAAGGATGAAAGAAAATGGAAGAAATGATAAATGGAGAAGGATGGTGAAAAGAGAGGGTTAAGGTGGGTTTATATAGGAAACTTAAAAGTATAAGGAGCTTACACCTCATAGGACACTTGTCCTTTCCTTATGTTTTTGATTCATGCATATTAACACATATTCCTTAAGTGAATAAGGTGGTGACACCTCTTTAGGACACGTGTTACATTCATATTAAATCATTTTGCAACATTATTTCTAACACTTATTTTGTGTTACTAACTTGAAACACTTATTTAAGTCACAAATTTTAAACACTTATTTGTGTTGCTATGTTATTATATTTGTGTTAACAAAATTTGATTCAACAAAATATATTGACAACTCGTAATGACAAAAGTCCTATTTTGACAAAATATTTTATCAAATCTTACTTATCATATCTTTGCAATTGTATTTAAATTTATATTTATCATTTAACTTGTCATAATTACCATATATATTTATGTCAAATTCAAATTCAAATTTAAATTCAAATTAAGTAATGAATATTCCAATTTTAAATTGGTTAAAAATTCTGGATCGTTACATAAATGGATGTGTGTCTGGCATTGAATTTCATTCCATGTAAATTGATTACTATTCGATATATATCTGTTTGGTGGTGGAGAATTCATTCTCTTTCTTAACACCCTTCTCTGAGACGCACTAGCTCAGAGGTTATATATTGATAGTTATCGTTCGCATGGCGTGAATTGTCAGTGTGGCATGCCAAGATGCAATTGATCAAGGCTTATTGTTAAAAAGAAAAGCCTTGTGGTTGATGATCAAAGCACAACTTTATTATAGCATAGCTTTGTGTATAACGTTACTTCGTGAGCCTCACACCCCGGTATGAACCACAAACGGGAGAAGGATCCCAGGAGAACATGCGTTTCTTTCTAACTAGAAGTGGTGTCTGGGTTTTACAAGCCCAGGTATTTTTACTTATATGGATGATGCAAAGTGAGGTACCTCGGATTTGGAGTCCATATTGGCTTTATTTACGCCCCGTAGAGTGGGGAGACGTATTGTTCAGGAGATATAATCCACTAACATATGTGAGGACCGGCCCTTTGGCTCCTAAGGGCTTGACTGAGTACTTGTCTTGAGACATGGGCTAGATTGTCTCGAATTCGGTAAGGACAAACTTCCAATACGACCCATACGGTTTTGATTGTAAACTAGTATGGTGACATAGTATATGGTAGTTATGCCGTCTATGATTGATACATTATGATTGAAATGTTTTTTAAACATATATACACTAATAATAATATCAAATCTGTTTTTATCGTATCAAGCATTTTTGACCATTATAAGGTAAAACTCTATCCTCAGGTTTGCGTTGCGTTGTGTGATGGGACTTGAGTCTTATAATGGTTTCATTTTTCTAAAAATCATTGCATTGTTTAACAATTTACTTTATTTATGCACTGGCTATCCAATGGAGTAAACCCATTCCGCGTTAGCGGCGTGGTCCTGTGATTAGCCTTATTACTAAATAGGTTATAGAAGATTTCTGATACCAGTCCCGTGGCTGACTCGTAGATTGTTTCACTTTGCAAACTTGGTTGCCCTCTTTTCCACATGGGCAACCTTATCTATAGGTTTTAGCAGATTCATTTTGGATAGCTTTGGAGATGAAGACGGATCCTATCATTTCTATTTTGCTGTTCAGACTTCATTTAGTATATTAAGTTTGATTCCGCTGCAGACATCTTATATTAAGTTGAAAACTGTATTTGTACTAAGTATGATCCTATTAAGTTATGTAACTCTGATGATATATTATTCCCAGTGTAATTTGATGTACATTTTCTGCTGTAATTCTATATTTCTGTTCTGTTGTTATTGTTATTGTTTATGTGTTATGTTCCAATGATTATCCTTGCTTTCGTACTACGGAAGTTTGGGGTTATCACAGTTATTATCAGAGCTTTGGTTAAACTTAGCTCGGAATATAACATATAAATAAGCCAGACGGAAGTGGAATCAGCAGTATTCTAAAACGAATAACTCATCATAGATAGGACTAATAGTGCTTTAGAATGAGTATAGCAGAATAAAATACACCCCCATGATTCATTTACATTTAAATACATGCCTCTATGCTTTACAATATCTATTCTGTTGGCCTAACTCTTTGTCTGTAATTTGTAGACATAGTAGAAAATGAGTGGCACAAACAAAAGAAGTTGTTATATGGTTCGACAATCTAATGAGCCAATCGTGCTCCTACAACCAAAACCGGATCTAGAAGCTCTAGTAGTGAAGTATCGAAATCTGGGTGGAGTACAATTCTTGGGCAAAGAATCCATTATTGAAACACGAGCGTGGATGCGTCTCGCTGAGAGAATCTTTCAAGGCTTAAATCTGAGAAATGATCAGAAAAGATTACTGACATCTTGGGCACTCAAAGACGAAGCTCTAATCTGGTGGGAAACTGTTACTGAAGAAAATCAAGAAAGTAATATTACATGGGATAGATTCAAAGAAATTTTCAAAGAAAGATTTGTTCCTCCAGAAGCAACTAAGCGACTATATGATGAGTTTTACAATTTGAAACTAGGAGATATGACCATCCAAGAATATCAGAATAAATTCAGTGAACTTTCTCGCTTTGCCCCAGAACTAATTCAAGATCTTGTAAGGAAGAATCTGAGATTTATCAAAGGACTTCAAAAGAAATTCGAAGGTAGAGTACTTTCTCATGTGAACCTTTCTTTTTCTAAGATGATACAAATGGCTTACCGCTATGAGTATAATGATAAGCAACATGGTTGGGAAGATGAAGAAGAAAGCAGTTCTAGCAGCAAAAGTAAGTTTGAAACTGATAGCCCTGAGGCATATATAATGCCTGAGGTCAGTAAGAAGCCTAAAGATGATAAGAGAGAGGTTGAATCTAAAGAAGAACCGTTAACGACTACCATATGTAATAACTGCCATAAGCAAGGGCATTTGTTCAGGAATTGCACATCTTCGAAGAAACGAAAGAATGATGGATCTAAATCCATTAAGAAGCAAAAGAAATCTCATAGTAAAAGGAAGTACCATAAGTGCCACCAGACAGGTCATGTTGCAAGGGATTGCCTGCTGTTAAAGGAGTTTATAATAGCTCATGTAAATGAAGTAGAAGAAACTCCAACACCCTTAGCTGGTCAGCAAAGGCTAGTTGTTTTGGAAGGCACTCTAACTGTCAACAATATATTAGTTAAAGTATTGTTTGACACGGGCGCATCTTAAAGCTTTATTTCGAGTAATACAGTCAAGAAGCTAAATCTGAAATTGAAAGAGCTTAAAGAATACCTTAGGGTTCATAATCCGATAGGAGGTTCTCAGGTCCTTGGTACGTGTTGCAGAGTGCCCATCTCTTTTTCCCATTATCGGTTCTCTTGTATCTTGACCGTTATGGATTTTTCTGAATTCGATATCATTCTTGGGTTGGATTGGTTAACCAAATATGAGGCTGAAGTTAAATGTCCAGAAAGAGTTATCAGAATTAAAACGATGCTCGCCAATGTTGTTATACCTTTTGTAGGTTCAGATTCAGATAGAAAAGGATTTTGGGCTGCTCTTGAGGTTTCTCCCACTGCTATTGAATATATCCCTGTTGCCAAAAATTATGCGGATGTGTTCGAAGAAGTTGATAGCTTACCCCCACATAGAGAAATCGACTTCAGGATTGATCTAGTTGCGAATGCAAGGCCAGTCGTGCATCCTATTCGAAGAATGACATGGAAAGAGAAAGAAGAACTAGGTAATCAAACTAAGCAGCTTCTGTGGAAAGGTCTGATCAGGCCTAGTTTTTCAAATTGAGGTGCAGTAGTAGTGTTTGTCCCAAAGTCAAACGGTACTCCCAGACTGTGTGTGGATTACCGATATCTAAATAAGTAGATACTCAAAAATAAATATCCTTTGCCCCACATAGATGATTTATTAGATCGTTTGAATGGAGCAAAAGTGTTCTCTAAAATGGACCTAGCTACAGGTTTTCATCAACTACGAATGTGTTCCTTTGACAGCTTTCAGAGGTCCGGACATACTTTATGAAGGGTTAGTAATGCCGTTCAGCTTATGCAATGCTCCATCTTACTTTGTCAATTTAATGAACAGAGTATTCCGCGATGTTATAAATAAATTTGTGCTGGTTTCCATTGACGACATCTTAATCTTCTCCAGGTTGACTGCAAAACATAAAAAGCATTTGGAACAAGTTTTGGAAATTCTGAGAAAGAATATATTAAAAGCCAAATTTTCTAAATGTGTATTATGGCAAGAAGAAGTTAAGTTCCTCGATCATGTAGTATCGAAGGAAGGAATTTCAGTAGATCCCAGTAAGATCACAGCTATTTAAGATTGGAAGCAGCCTAGCACTCCTACTGAAGTCAGACATTTCCTAGGATTGGCTGGCTATTATCGGAAATTCGTTAAGGATTCTTCAAAATTATCTTGTCCATTAACAAAGCTTACAAAGAAGCACATAAAGTTTAATTGGACACCTGAATGTGAGGCAGTTTTCCAAGAGCTGAAATTGAGATTGACTACTGCTCCAGTGTTGACTATCATTGATGGCAATCAAGATTTTAAAGTTTGGACAGATGCTTCTATTGAAGGTATTGGTGCGATATTAATTCAAAAGGACAAAGTAGTTGCTTATGCTAGCCGTTAATTGAACCCACATGAGAAAAGATATCCTACTCATGATCTCGAGTTGTTGGCCATCGTATTTGCTTTAAAAATATGGAGGCACTATCTTTTAGGTGAGAAGTTTAAATTATATACAGATCATAAGTCATTGAAGTATCTTTCACCCAAATGGATTTAAATTTGAGGCAGCAACGTTGGTTAGAATTTCTTGCAGCCTATGATCTGGACATATCTTGTATACTCCAGAAAAAGCCAATGTTATAGACGATGCGCTCAACATGAAGAATGCGGTCGTCGCCAATCTCATAATCACCAACCTTATCATTACACCTTCACTGATTGATAAAATCTCTGATCTTCAGAAAGATGATGAATTTATCCAGAGAATTAGTAAAAGAGTTCGAGAAGGCGAACCCTTGAGTTTCCAAATAGATAACAAGGGAGTTCTGAGGTTAAAAGGCCGAATTTGTGTCCCGAATATCCCTGAGCTTAGAAGAGAATTAATGGATGAATGTCATAAATCCAAACTTTGTATTCATCCAGGGGTGAGTAAAATGTATCATGATCTCAAGCGCACGTTCTGGTGGAAGTCTATGAAAAGAGACATCTCCATATATATATATAACGACCCGAACTTCCCCGTGAAGGAAAGCACAGACAGAATTGAGTACAAGACAAAATAGAATGCAGACGGAAGAACATTTCATTGTTATTACAACAATTCCATCAGATACAAGAATATACAGAGTATAAATGAATAAAATACATTCGATAAATATCAAAGATTACAATAAATTACATAGCAGCGGAAAAATATACAAAACACAACTGAAAGTGATACACGGATACAGAGCTTTCCGAGCGCCGTTCCAGCTGTAAACCAGGTTCCTGTGAATATAAATCTGCAAAACCAAAACTACTAGCTGCCCGTGTGGAAAATAGGGGCACCCAGAGTTTAGGTTAAAACAATAAACTCCAGGTCAGTCATGTGACTGGTATGAGAACTAAAACGGTTATTAATCTTTATTTTAAAATTCGGTAAATCAAGGGACCACGCCGTATAACACGGAACGGGTTTCCTCCCAAGAATACTTGTGCATAAAACAAACAGCGCAATGCTAAATAAAGAAAAATGAAGCTGTTATAAGACCCAGGTCCCATCACACAATGCAACGCAAGCTGGAGGATAGGGTTTTTACCTTATAACAGCCAAAGCATGCTTGATACGTTAAAAACACATTATTTGATACTATTATAGGTGTATAGTGTCAAAACAGTTTCAATCATAAATATCGATCATAGGCGGCATGAATGACCCATACCACTATGTCGCCATACTAGGTTCTACAAATAAAACCGCAATATCACGTATTGGAAATTGGATTTCCGTCATGAGTCGAGGCAAGGGGCAAGCTCCTCTCCGTTCGAGACACTCTAGCAAATGTCTCAGGACCCCACTTTGATCCTTGGAATCGGCTGGGCTGGTCCTCTCTTACTTTTGAGGATTGGCAATTCCTGAACAGACGTTTCCCGGTCCTTACAGACCTATATCCGAGGCGCCTTGTATCCAACAACCACACAAGTGAAAAGTATATAAATGTCAGGGCTGGTAGGTCACTGACACCACCCTAGCTAGAAAGAAACGTCGTGCTCTCCCAGCGGTCTGTCTCCCGTTTTTGACTCATACCGAGGTGTGAGGCTCGCGAATTCACGTTATACACAAAGCTACGCCACACAGGCCGTGCTTTGATCATCAACCACAAGACTTTGCTTTTCAACAGAAGCCTTTATCAATTGCCACTTACGCGTGCCACCCTGGCAATTCACTCCATGTGACTGATGTCCATCGATATACAACCTCTGACCTCGTACGTCTCAGAGAAGGGAGTTAAGCAAGAGAATAAATTCTCCACCGCCAAACAGATGTATATTTAATAGAGATCAATCAACACAGAATAAAATCCAATGTCAGACACACAATCCATTTACAAGTTCGTTCTGGGTCTGAACGAAACCGGAGGCACTTTCCTCGCATATCCATCGATCTTCAAGTACGCCTGGACGATCACCAACTGTTTCCCTCATCTTGGGTGTACAGCCCAATCAAGATCATCAGTAATCATCCAAACGATGTGAAGACTTCCGGTCTTCAACCACCGTCTTCATCTTCGACATCTCGTCGAATCGGTTATTCAGAATGGGTATAAACCCGGCCTTTCTAAATAACCCACGTATATGATAAACAAATGTTACACAAACACAACAAACGCCTCATTCCAATTCAGAATGTTCTTTTATTCACAAAATCACATTCTTAGGGAAAGGTTCCCATTAATTTTATCCAAGATAAATTCTTCTAAATTTGTTCTTTAATCTTCCTTTGGATATCATTTCAAACTAGTCGGGATTAGCGAACCACACCGAAGTAATTATTTATTTTATTTCCCAATCCAACCTATTCATCCCATGGAGAAAACTGGTATTACTCCATATCTAACACTACGGTGCTATCGGTAAAATTAATTACCATTTCACGTTCAAATCTAATTAAAGATTTAACTATCGCTTTGGAGCAAAACTGGTGGTACTCCATTCTCGATCACCTTTCAGATTTGATAATTTAAATTATCAATTCATATTTCCATCTAATTAAAGATTCATTAAAACTCCACTTAGTTTTAATCTTTTCAAAAATCAACATCCTGCCTTTAACTGGGTTAAAGAACCAATGTTATCTAAAACACGATTCATGATAAACCCAAAATCACACTCTATTGTTAATCGGGTTAAAGAACAGGTGTTGTCCAAAACACCGCTCACGATAAACCCAAAAACCAATTCAAAATCAATTAAATATTATTATTTAATTGATACACTTCATTAAATCTAAATAGAAGATTTAATCCTTTTCCCTATTGGGCTTAAGAACAGTGTTAATGAAGACACCATTCACGACAAACCCAAATCATATTTGATATTAAATACAAGGCTCTAAATAGAAAATATACCGGCTTATATTCAATATCAAATCCTGAAACCAACAAATATCGTATTGGAAATAACGATATAAAATATATCTTTCAAATTCCCATAACAATATCTGTATAGTCACGAAATCCAACATCGAAATATTCCGAAGATAATTTCGATTCAACTCCAGTCCAATTCACGTATTGGGAATATTGATTATTTTTAAAATCACTTTCAAATTCAATTTATTTATTTCAAAAATAAATTAATTTTAATTCTAGTTCAAAACTAGTTCATTTCGACAAAAATATATTTTTCTCCTTTCAAATGTGGAATTTTTCATCCCAGTTCTTTCCAATTCACATATTATGATTTTACACAAATTATTAATATTTTTAATAATTTTATCAAGGCCCGTACAGTCAATTTCTATCAACGGCCATCGAACTGCACTTACAGCGACCTTTTTCAAATTTGATTTGGACATAATTCCAAATCCAACCGTTAGATTTCAAATTTCAAATATTCATTGGAAAGCTCTTCTCGATACGAACCCAACGGTTCCGGTTTTAGGAGAATCCGACGGTCGGATCTCCCGTAATGTCAATTCGAAGTCAATGGTCGAAATTCACGAACTGCCGTGGCGCGGCACGTTCTATTCAGGCCATTATATATATAATATAATATATATTTCGTCGATTTCCTTTTAAAACGTATTTTATAAATCGTTTTAAATTCGTTTTCAAAACCATTTCAACTTTATATTCAATTTCAAATCAAAATTGAATATTTCATATCACTACTATATAAATGATAATATTTTCAAAACGTTATATTTTGAAATCACTACCTTTTCTATATTCATTATAAAAACGAATATAATCGATCTAAATATCGTTCACGTCAAAATAGCGCAACTCTAATCAAAACGGCTTTATATATTTCAATAAATTCATTATTCTATTCAACAAATGAATATTTATCCCATTCAACACATGAATCTATATTTCTTTCAACACACAACCAATCTCAACACATGAGTATTGTCAACACACAACTATTTTTACATTCAACACATGAATTTTCTTTTATAATATTCATTATTTTCCAGATTGGAATGAGGCCCAATCAATCACCATATAACGTTAATTATATGGATTCCATACAACACATGTATATACTAGTAATGATAAACAATCAACCATCATCCAAAGTGCACCACACAACTGCATAAGCATCAAATATAAATAATTAATGCTTACACAGTCTGTCGACCAATCGATCGACGTATAATTAAATAATTGGGATTAGTGTACGCCAAATATCATCCCAACAACCATGTGGGGTTTCAAATCAACAAACACTGAATATTATTTGTGCAGTTGGGCGATGTGTAAAATTTATCATCCCAATCAATATCTGTCAAATCAGTGTATATAAACAAATCGACCGATTTGGTTATAAATATCCATTTATTCACATTCACATCAAAAATTAAATTTTTAACGATAATTTATTTATTTCAACCATCTACGATTTATTATCGATTTCACATCAACATCACAAACAATTTTCACAATACATCAATCAAACAAACAAGCCATCCATGGTCTGTGGATGACGGGTGTCGGTTGCTGCTAAGCACCGTCTGCATCCTAGTATATATATATAACTAGAAAAAGAAATTTAGAGTGAGAAGTTCTCACCAAAGCTATCCCAACTCCACGACACTTCCTATGTAGGAAATCTTCGTCGTGCTCGCCTTTTGACACTTTCGTTGCCCGTAGCCACTACATATATAAAAATCACATTTTTATATTGTTGCTATGTATATAAAAATCATATTTTTATAATCACTCCATATGGATAAAAATTCTATTTTTACATCGCCACTATATAGATAAAAATTCTATTTTTACATCGCTACTATATAGATAAAAAATCTATTTTTACATCGCTACTATATAGATAAAAATTCTATTTTTACATCGCTACTATATAGATAAAAATTCTATTTTTATATCGCTACTATATAGATAAAAATTCTATTTTTATATCGCTACTATATAGATAAAAATTCTATTTTTACATCGCTACTATATAGATAAAAATTCTATTTTTATATCGCTACTATGTAGATAAAAATTCTATTTTTATATCGATGTTCATATAATAAAGATTATATTTTTTATCACGCTATACTCTATTTAAAGATTTCGCCTTTTCATATATAAAGATTTAATTTTTATTTCATCACTATAAAAATCACACTTTAATTTCAACATATATATAATAAATATTATATTTTTATTCTTTCTACTTCATAAAAATCGTATCTTTACATTGCTGTTACTATAAAGATCACATCTTTATTACTCTACTATATAAAAATCGCACCTTTATTATTTCTACTATATAAAAATCGCATCTTTATGATTTCTACTATATAAAAATCATATTTTTAACCTTCTACCATAATAAAGATTATACCTTTAATATAAATACTATATAAACCCCAATTTTTATCAACTAACAATCCCTCCCTTTCATTGCTATATGTATAAAACTGATTTCATTTATTCAAAACTGCACTCACAAATTAAAATTGGTTTTATAAATAAATAAACAAATAAAAATCACCTTGGTTCACTCGTTGGAGGGCTTGGCGGAGGGGGGGGGGGCTGTGGGCTATCGAATCAGAAGGGAAAGGAGGAGAGGAAGGTGTGGAGGAGGGGGAGGCGGAAGAAGAGGCAGAGGAGGGTGGCGGATCGGGTTCCAGGGGTGCTAGGGTTGCGGTTTTTCGAAGGGGAAAGGGACAGAGGGGCGGAGGAGAAGGGGGTAGAGGGGCGGAGGAGAAGGGGGTATCGGCGCCAGGGCGCGGCGGCCCTGGTGGCAGCGACGGCGGCGGTCTGGCTCCCCCCCGGCGTTCGCTCTTTTTTTTTCGTTCGATTTTGAACAGATAAGGAAAAGGGGGGTATGCGTATAAATATATATATATATATTATATTATTTTTAATTTCAAAAAGTTGACTTTTTTATTCGACCTCTAAACGAGGCCCACCGCCTATCATCCATAGCTCATTACCCCCATTCCGAACACAATGGGATATGTGTCGTAGGCTGATTCGGTCGTTTCGATCAGTTTTCGTCAAAATCAACATATAACTCTATATATTGAATTTGAACGCGCAGTTCAATTTACTGGGGTCACATACTAACTCGAAAAATTCCCGAAAAATATTTTCTAGCTTCGTATTGACGATACGGTCCTAATAAAACTAGTTTCGTCGAATTCTGAGACCGTTTGAAAAATGGCCATTTTCCAGTCGATTAAAATCAACTAAAACTGGTCAAACGCGTTTTCCTAAGCCACGCTCACATACTGATTCGAAAAATTATGAAATTTGAAACCTAGCAATAATTTGACATCATGGATCCAACAAAAGTGGTTTCGTCGAAATCCGAGGTCGTTTGAAAAATTGCCATTTTTAAGGGCCTGAATTCCATAGCGACTATTCAGAATTTTCAACTGGACATATCTTTTGATTCCCGCTATGAAATCTCGATTTTTCGGATTCGTTGGAAAGATATTCTCAAATAGATCCTATTATTTTTGGTTTTGCTAAAATCCGGTTTGTTTTGCACCCGGTACTTTCAATTGAAGTTTGAAATCGAATTATCGAACTACCGCGCCATTTTCAATTCTATTTATAATTACAAATAATTATTTATATTCTAACGACGATCTATATAATATATACGTTCGAATTCTATTCAAAATTAATTTTTAGTCGATATTATTTAAAATAATTCATTTTAAATAATCAAAATTCGCTAAAATTGCCAAAATAAAAATTTTAAACTGGCTCGCATTTTCGGGTTGTTACAATATATTAGCAGGTGTTCTACTTTCCAGTAAGTTAAAAGTGATCAACAAAAACCTACCGGATTGTTACAACCACTAGAAGTTTCAAGTTAGAAGTGGGATCAAATCTCCGTGGATTTTATTGATGGCTTTCCCCTAACTAGAAAAGGGAATGATAGTATTTGGGTGATCGTTGATCGTTTCACGAAGTCTTCCCATTTTATTCCTGTCAGATCAAATAGAACAGCTCAAAGTTTGGCAAAAATTTATTTCAAAGAAATTGTGGGACTACATGGAGTTCCCAGTAGCATTGTTAGTGACCGTGACCCTATATTCGTTAGTAAATTCTAGTAAGCATTCCAAGAGGAGCTGGGGGCAACATTAAATCTGAGCACCGCATATCATCTCAAACAGATGGCCAGACTGAGAGGGTGAACTGTATACTAGAAGATTTGTTGCGGGCATGTATTCTTGACTTTGGCGGATCATGGGAAGATCACTTGCACTTGGTCGAGTTCTCTTATAATAACAGTTACCAAGCATGCTTGCAAATGTCGCCATTCGAAGCATTATATGGCAGGCCTTGTAGATCTCCTACATGTTGGGTTGAACCAGGCAATATACTAGTATTGGGTAGGGCTGTCAATGGATATCCGAAATATCCGAAATTCGTCCGTATCCGCATCCGAAAATACGAAAAATATCCGATATCCGAAAAGCTTAGCAGATACGGATACGGATATGGCAATATCCGTATCCGATAAATATCCGTCCGCTATGAAAATATATAGTTTTGTATTTTTATATTTAGGTTATAGTAATTAATTATTTTATAAACAGATGGATAAAAACTAAGTAACAAAACACGTTTAAATTAGTGTTGAATTTTATGTGATTGAGTGTGCTATTGTTAAATCAGTATGTTTTATCGTTTATGTATTATTTCAAAAAATTTAGCTATTGTTTAGTACCAAATTAAATATGCATCATATTGTAACTCACATATTTCTAAGTTCGGATTCGGATATTTTCGGATATCCGGAAATATCCGTATTTGCTAAGCCGGATACGGATATTTTTGGATATCCGAAAAAATATGCGGATATGTATACAGATATTATTTAGTAGGTATCCACCGGATATGGATTCGGATACAAATTTTTATTTTCGGATACGGATACGGATACAACACTATCCGCATCCGTTTGCATCCGTTTACAGGCCTAGTATTGGGTCCCGACATGATTCGAGAAGCTTCAGACAAAGTTGATTTCATTAAGAAGAGATTACTAGCAGCTCAGAGCCGATAGAAAAGTTTAACAGATTCAAGAAGAAGGGATTTAGAATTTGCTATTGGCGATTATGTGTACTTGAGAGTTTCTCCATTGAGAGGAGCAATTCGTTTTGGGAAGACTGGGAAGTTGGCTCCTAGATTCATTGATCCATTCCCTATTCAAGAAAGAATTGGAATTCTCTCTTACAGGGTTCAGTTGCCCGACTGGTTGCTAGGGGTACATGATGTATTCCATGTGTCTCAACTCCGAAAGCATGTTCATGATCCAGACTTGATTGTGGAGGAAGCTACATAGCGAGATTTGAAGATTACCCGAGCTTAGCAGTGAGAAGGGAGCCAGTAAAGATCATTGGCAAAGAAACCCGAATTCTGGGGAACAAAAGAATTCATCTAGTTAAAGTGCAATGGAGTGGAGATCCCAGAGACTGTACATGGGAGACCGAGGATAGCATCAAACAGGCTTATCCCCAGTGCAGAGTGGATATCTCTAACTAGCTTTAGTGCAAGGTACATTTACAATATTTTACATTTTCTTTTTTGTTTCCTACTTTATTGTTGTTTCCTTTTCGGGGAAGAAAAGATTTTAAGTGGGGGAGATTGTAACAACCCATAAAATCGGAACCAATTTAAAAATTTTATTTTGGCTATTTTGTTGAATTTTAAACAGTTAACATAATTTATCTTAAATAATAATGATTAAAAATTTATTTTTAATCGAAGTTAGAACGAATATGTTTATTTTAATTTTAAAAGGAGTTAGAAATAACCCGACAGTTTGAAATTTTGAATTTGAACTTTGATTGACTTTATAGGATGCAAAATAAATCAGATTTCAGTGAAACCAAAAATATTTAAATCCATTTAAGAATATCTTTCCAACGAATCCGAAAAATTGAAATTTCATAGTGGGAATCAAAAGTTATGGTCAGTTGAATATTCAGAACAGTCGCTATGCAATTTAATATAATATATAACCCGTATAAATAGCCATTTTGCAAACGACCTCTGTTTTCGACGAAACCACACTGGTTGGATCCGGAATGTCAAATTATTGTAGGATTCCAATTTTCGTAATTTTTGGAATTAATCTGTGAGCGTGGCAGAAGTAAATGTGTTTTGTCAATTTCAGTCAATTTGGATTGACTAGAAAACGGTCTCCAAATTCGACGAAAATAATTTTGTTAGGACCGTATCATCAAAATATAGCTAGATTTATTTTTTGGGAATTTTTAGAGTCAGTATGTGGCTCCGGTAAATTAAAATATATGATCGAATTAAATAATTAAATGTTTTATATTTAGATTTAAAGAAAAACTATCAAAACAATTGAATTGGCTTACGGGACATATCCCATTATGTCTGGAATAGGGGTATTTAGCTAGGAGCGACACTCGCTGGGTTTGATTTGGAGTTAAGAGCGATATAGGAATTAAATTGAAATTAAATAGAATTAAATTAAATAAAAATAAAATGGAAATACCGTATAAATACAGTGTATAGCGTATACCCCTGTTTCTTTCGTATGCGCCGCCCCTCTCACTGTTGAATGACGGAAACCGCACCATTCTTCTTTCCTCGTTTCCTCTTCATGTGTTCAATAAAATCGATCGACACGGTTGGAGATTTGTAGAGAATTTTCAGATCTACAAATCCATACCCACCAGGCCTCGTATAGTGGCGTGAGTCTCGAGATAGAAGCCTCCAAAGTCAGCGACTTCAACTCGCCACTATGATCACCAGAGGTGATCGGACTGGGTCCCACCCCTCGGCGAACATGCGCCTTTCCTTCCTCTTTAACGTGGCGTCGGTCAATCGACGCGAAGCTTCACGGATTTCACAAAAATCCCTGACCTAGTTTTGAACAATTCTAAAAGTTATACGACTCATATAATTTAAACTGTTTATAGCGCTTTTAAGTGTTGCAATTTCATGTTTATTTATAAAAATCGTATCTTGTTCAACGATAACGAAATTCGATGAAACAGGAGACATCGGGACCGTGGCATCGCACACGACATTTCAGAAATGACCGAAGTATTTTGGAGCCTTCTGCAATTTTAGAAGAAATAAATATCCGACGACCCCATTTTCCGTACAGACGGAGACAAGGGTTATCCTTGGAATATAACACAGAAACAGATAATAGCAGAACAGAATTAGATAAATACACCAGATAATGAACAATAGAATATATTGGATAAAAGTAATCATTAGAGTTACACAGTATACAGGATCTTACTTAGTACAATTATAGTTCAACTATACATATGTCTACAGCGGAAAAACAAACATAATGTACAATAGGAGCTGAACAGCATAAAAGAGATAAATGATAGAATCCATCTTCAGCTCCAGCTATCCAGAGAAAACCAGCTAAACCTGAATACAAGGCTGCCCGTGTAGAAAAAGGGGCACCCGAGTTTGAAAGTGAAACAAACTACGAGTCAGTCATGGGACTGGTATGAGAAATCTACTCAACACATTTAATATATGGCAAATCACAGGACCATGCCACTTTTGTGGAACAGGTTTTCTCCATTGGATTACCAGTGCTTTAAAACAAATCATTCTTTTAAACATCGCAATGCTTTTTCTAAAAATGAAGCCATTATATGACTCAGTTCCCATCACACAATGCAACGGAAACCGGAGGATAGAGTTTTTACCTTATAACGGCCAAAAAATGCTTGATACGAATAAAACAAAAGCATTTTATATTATTGCTAGTGTTTATATGTTTTAAAAACAATTTCAAATCATAACTATCAATCATAGACGGCATTAATGCCCCATACCACTATGTCGTCATATATAGGTATACAATCAAAACCGCACAGTCACGTATTTGGAAATTGGATTTCCGTCATGAACCAAGGCAAAAGATAGTCCTTACCGACTTCGAGACGCTCTAGCCCGCCCCTCAGGACCCAGACTCAGGTGGGCCCTTGGATTGTCAGGGCCGGTCCACCGATGTGGATTAAAATTCCTGAACAATGCGTTTCGCCGCCCTATGGGGCGTGAGTGAGCCAACGAATGACTCCATCGGACCCGGATCGCCCGATCAAACCGAGGCGCCTCGCAACAGCAACAACCACATAAGTCAAACTCGTTAGGGCATGTAAAACCACTGACGCCACTTCTAACTAGAAAGAAACGCATGTCCTCCCTGAGGTCCTTCCTCCCGTTTCTGGTTCATACCAGGTGTGAGGCTCGCGATTTCACGTTACATACAAAGCTACGCCACACAGGCGGTGCTTTGATCATCACCACAAGACTTTGCTTTTCAACAGAAGCCCTGATCATTTGCCACTTAGGCATGTCACACTAGCAATTCATGCCATGCGACTGATGTCCATCGATATACAACCTCTGAGCTCGTGCGTTTCAGAGAAGAGCGTTAAGCAAAAGAATAAATTCTCCGCCGCCAAACAGATGTATATTTAACAGAGATCAATCAACACAGAATAAAATCCAATGTCAGACACACAGTCCATTTACAAGTCCGTTCTGGGTCTGAACGAAACCGGAGGCACTAAATACCTCGCAAACCCATCGATTACGACGTACGTCTAGACGATCACCACTCATTATCCATATTTCGGGATGCCTCCCAATCAGGACCTCGGTTACCATCCAAACGAGGTGAAGATCTCCGGTCTTTGACCACCGTCTTTATCTTCGATTTCTTATCGTCGATTCAGTTATTCAGAATGGGATAAACCCGGTCTTTCTGAGCAACTCGCGTATATAATAAACTAGTGCAACACTAACATACACACGCATCATTTCAATTCATTAGTCACTAACTGTCAATCAGTAAGAGAACGATTTCCCAAATATTAACCCCGAAGGCCGAAACCAACATCAGATCAACACCCAGGGAGCCATTCGACTTAGCCAACCTTCAGTTAATTTCTAAATCACATCCATATCGTTTATAATATTTTATAATGATTTATCGCTATTTTTATTTATTTAAAATAGCCAATTTATTCAAAACGACGCTTCGGGCCATAACGCGGCCGTGACGCTGTTTTTCTTCAGATTTGATTTACACATATCTGAAAATCTAACCGTTGGATCTTCACAAAATTTACATCATTAGAAAGATCTTTTCAAAACGAATCCAACGGCTCCAGTTTCGGGAAAATCCGACGGTCGGATCTCCCGGTATAATCGTTTGAAGTTTCGATTTCAAAATATGAACTGCAGCGTCGTTATTCGATTAAATATAATTATATTTATATATATATAAAAATATAATCGATTCTGGCGCTGTTTTTCTTCAGATTTGAATTAAACATTCCAGACAATCCAACCGTTGGATTTTTACAAAGTTGGTGCCGTTGGAAAGATATTTCCAAAGCGAACCCAACGGTTGTGATTTCAGGAAAATCCGATGGTCGGATCTCCCGGTATAATCGTTTGAAATCACGGTTTCAAAATACGAACTGCAGCGTCGTTATTCGATATATTTTAATTCTATTTATATAAATATATCGATTCTTCGATTTCAAAGCTATATTCTTTTCATACATTTGATAAAAATAATATTTTTATCTAACTGTCTTCTATTTCAACACTTCACTATATTCAACAATTCATGTATATAATAAAAATGTGATTTTTATTGTAAAACAATTCTTTTCAAAACACTATTATTTTATATAGTTTATATAGGTAATAAAAATAGGATTTTTATTATAAAACAATTTCTTTTAAAACAAGGTCATTTTACATAGTTCATATAGATGATAAAAAGGTGATTTCTATTATAAAACAATTTATTTCAAAATATGAATACCATTCAACACATGAATTTCTATTCAACGAATGAATATCGATTCAACACATGAAGGTCTTTATAGTTTATATATATGGATAAAAATGTGATTTTTATATTTAAAACACGAACACCATTCAACACATGAATTTCTATTCAACGAATGAATATCGATTCAACACATGAAGGTTTTCTATTCAACGAATAAATATAGTTTCAACAAATGAAAATAATTCAAACACATGAATATTATTCAAAATTTCGGCAGCATAACGGCAGGGTAGTTAAAACCGGGACCGTCCCTAGTACGGCTCCTCGCTCTACCTTAAAACCTCGCGATTTTTGACAATGGGGATCATGCATCTAGTTCGCACGCAGGTGGCATGTATATATTTATTTCATTTCCACAAACTAATCCTATGTGGTTTCAACCAAATATTTCTCAACCACAAATGGGTATTTTTCAACCACAATCAATCAATATCAACCACAAACATTCCCAATCAACCATCGCTATCAATCAATTTTCACACTAATCACAACCAATAAATATCGTCCATGGTTTGTGGACGTGGGGCGTATATATATATATATTTATATAGCAATTCACTAACAGATTTAAATATTTTTGGTTTCACTCAAATCCGTTTTGTTTTGCACCCGGTACATTCCGACAAAGTTTGAATTCAATTTTTGAAACTACAGCGCCATTTCAGGCCTTGTTTATAATTAGAATTAATTATATTCGTTTTCAATTGTCGATTCAAACTCAGTTTTCATTGCTATTATTTAAAATATTTATTTTAAATATTTAAAATCCATTATTTTAGCCAATTTAAATATTTTAAATTGGTTTAGATTTTCTGGGTCATTACAAATAAATAGCAAAGTGGGATTTCTAAATTCGAATTAATTAAATAAAATTATATTAGGATGCAGACGGAGTTTAGAAACTCCCGACACCCATCGTCCACAGACAATGGATGACTTGATTGTTTTATGGTATGTAATTGGTTGATTTTTTGGTGTTTGATTCTGGTTGAAAAAAATGAAATTGATTGATATTGTGGCATTAGATTGCCTAGAAAAATGTATTAGGAAATTAAACCCCTTGTAAACGCCGCGAGGCCTAAGGTAGTGCGAGGAGTCGTACATCGGGACGGTGCCGGTTTTAATTACCCTGTCGTTATGCTGTCGAAATTTTCTAAAATATTCTTATGTTATAAATATTCATGTTATTATATATTAATCGTATGAATAATATGAAAATTATATTATATATATATATATATATATGAAAATGATCATTATATGTCAACATAGAATTCATGTTTTGTTGTAAATCAAAAATAGTCATTTGTTAAATAAAAATGTATTTACATTTGAAATTTACATTTTTAATGTAAATAAAACATTAAAAATAAACATTGTAATATAAAATGTATTTACATTACATTTCACATTTTAATGTAAATGCAACATTAAAATAAACATTTTGAAATGAAAATATTTTGATATTGGATTTTACATTTTTAATGTATATACAACATTAAAAATAAAACATTGTGAAATATAAAATGTATTTACATTAGATTTACATTTTAATGTATAGGAAACATTAAAATAAACATTTTGATGTAAAAATGTATTCACATCGAAAATTTACATTTTAATGTATACGAAGACATTAAAATAAAACATTGCTATAGGAAATGTATTTACACTGGAAATTTACATTTTTATGTATATGAAACATTAAATTAAACATTTTTATAATTAAAATGTTTTACACTAAGGTTTACTTTTTAGGTCCTTTTAAAAATAGTCATTGCAATAACAAAAAGTGTTTCTTTGAAATTTACATTTTTATTTTAAAGGAAAACATTAAAATGTCCATTTTTATATAAAATATGTCTTCTTGGACATATGCATTTTTAATGTAAATGAAACTTTGAAGATGATCATTAGTTAAATAAAAATGTGTTGCATTGGAATTTATATTTTTAATGAATCAATTAAAAATACTCATTGGTTTGAAAGGAAAATATAATAATAGTAAAAATTCACATTTTATTGTATATGAGAAAACAATGAAATTTACATTTTTCAATGTAAATAAAGTATGAAATAGAAATTTACATTTTCCAATGTAAATAAAATATGAAATAGAAATTTACATTTTTCAATGTAAACAAAGTATGAAATAGAAATTTACATTTTCCAATGTAAACAAAGAATGAAAGATAAAATTCCATTTTTCAATGTAATAGTATATGAAATAAAAAGTTACATTTTTCAATGTAATAGTATATTGAAATAAAAAGATTACATTTTTATTTGTAATCAAAGAAGGGGATAAAAGGTTACTTTTTTTTGTAATCATAGAAAAGTATAAAAGATTACATTTCTAATGTAATCAAATAAAAGAATAAAAATTACATTTTTAATGTAATCAAAAAATTGAATAAAAGATTTAATTTTTAATGTAATAAATGAAGGATAAAACATATTACATTTTTATGTAATATGTATGAACCATATAAAAGATTCAATGTCGGAAGAAATTGTATTAACATTAAAGATTTCATTTTTAATATAATATATGATTTCATGTATAAAAGAAATCAATGTTGAATTGAAAATGGTGTTGAAGTCATTTTTATATTTATATATAAATATAAATTAAAATAAAACGATTTGCGCTGCTGCAGTTCGCGTTTTGAAATCGTAACTTCACTACCGAAAGATCCGACCGTCGTATTTTCCCAAAACTGGAACGTTGGGTTCGTTTTGGAAAGATCTTTCCAACGATATAAAATTCGCTAATATCCAACGGTTAGATTTTGAGAAATGTTTAAATCAAATTTTGGTGAAAACAGCGCCAAGGCCATGTAATGACCCAAAGCGTCGTTTAATTGAAAATGGCTATTTTTAAATAAATAAAAATTGCGATAAATCGTTATAAAATATTATTAACAGTATGAAATGAAAAGAATTGATTTAAATTTTATATATTCGAGAATTATTCGAAAAGTCCGAGTTAACTCTCATTTCAAATAATTATACGACGATTGGAAGTCGAAGGTTTGAAGACGGTGATTGAAGGCCGGCGATCTTCACATCGAATGGATAACTACAGATGCCCGACATTGTTTAGCTCCCAGTAAAGGGTTAAAGTGATAGTTGTCCGGACGTACTTGTTGATTGTCCGGATTAGCGAGCACCTCTCTTCCGTATTGGACATACGGGACGAGGAATAAGGTTTCTCCGGTTTCGTTCAGACCTAGAACGGACTTGTAAATGGATGTGTGTCTGACATTGGATTTCATTCCATGTAAATTGATTACTATTCGATATATATCTATTAGGTGGCAGAGAATTCATTCTCTTGCTTAACACCCTTCTCTGAGACGCACGAGTTCAGAGGTTATATATTGATAGTTATCGATCGCATGGCGTGAATTGTCAGTGTGGCATGCCAAGATGAAATTGATTAAGCCTTATAGTTGAAAAGCAGAGCCTTGTGGTTGATAATCAAAGCACAACTTTATTGTAGCATAGTTTTGTGTATAGCGTTACTTCGTGGGCCTCACACCCCGGTATGAACCCGATACGGGAGAAGGATCCAGGGAGAACATGCGTAGCTAGAAGTCGTGTCTGGGTTTTATAAGCCCAGATAATTTTACTTATGTGGATGATGCAAAGCGAGGTACCTCGGATTTGGAGTCCATAGTGGCTCTTCTTACGCCCCATAGGGCGGGGAGACGTACTGTTCAGGAGTTATAATCCACTAACATATGTGTGGACCGACCATGTGGCTCCTAAGGGCTTGACTGAGTACTTTTCCTGAGACATAGGCTAGATTGTCTTGAATTCGGTAAGGACGATCCCTTGCCTTGGTTCATGATAGAAATCCAAATTCCAATACAACCCATACGGTTTTGATTGTAAACTAGTATGGCGACATAGTATATGGTAGCTATACCGTCTATGATTGATACATTATGATTGAAATGTTTTTGAAATATATATACACTAATAATAATATCAAATCCGTTTTTATCGTATCAAGCATTTTTGACCATTATAAGGTAAAACTCTATCCTCCGGTTTGCGTTGCATTATGTGATGGGACTTGAGTCTTATAATGGTTTCATTTTTCTAAGAAGCATTGCGTTGTTTAATGATTTACTTTATTTATGCACTGGCTATCCAATGGAGTAAACCCGTTCCGCGTTAGCGGCGTGGTCCTGTGATTAGCCCTAATACTAACTAGGTTATAGAAGATTTCTGATACCAATCCCATGACTGACTCGTAATTTGTTTCACTTTGCAAACTCGGGTGCCCTCTTTTCCACACGGGCAGCCTTGTATATAGGTTTTGGCAGATTCATTCTGGATAGCTATGGAGATGAAGACGGATCCTATCATTTCTATTTTGCTGTTCTGACTTCATTTAGTATATTATGTTTAATTCCATTGCAGACATTTTATATTAAGTTGACAAATGTATTTGTACTAAGTATGATCCTATTATGTTGTGTAACTCTGATGATATATTATTCCCAGTGTAATTTGATGTACATTTTCTGCTGTAATTCTATATTTCTGTTCTGCTGTTATTGTTTATGTGTTATGTTCCAATGATTATCCTTGCTCTCGTACTACGGAAGTTTGGGGTTATCACACTATATCCACTATAATGACTGTCAGAGTTTACTGCATAAAGTTCAGAGTAAATTGAAATCATGGGATGTGAAGTTTCTCAGCTTTGAAGGCAGAGCTGAACTCATCCAATCAATGATCACCCCTACGGTTTTATACTGATTGCTTGTATATCAACTGCTTGATCATGTTTTAGACAATCTTAATATAATGTGCTCTGATTTTTTTTAGGGTGGGTCTGCTCATAAAGTAAGATGGGAAAAGTTGTGTCTGCCAAAGGAGGAAGGGGGTATTGGATTGAAATTATTTTATGAATTGAAAAAGGCTGCATGTATCAAACTTATGTGGAGGTTTTTATCTGCCTCTTCATTGTGGAGTTGTTGGATGAATTCAAAGTATTGTCAAGATAAGCAGTTTTGGAGTATGGATATTGACAATAATGCCTCGAGTACATGGAAGGCAATGCTGAGGCTAAGGTCTTCTGGCAGGCAGTTCTTCAATAAAGTGATAGTTACTGGAGCTTCTACGTCATTATGGTTTGATCCTTGGATCAATTGTAAATGTTTGATTGATCTACTTGGTTTTTCCATATTCAGTTCTTTGGGAAATGTAAATGAGAAGGTTCTTCTATTGTAGAGAATGGAAAATTTAATAGTTCATTACATCCTGCCACTAGAGAAATTAAAAACGAATGGAATCAAGTTCATGTTCATGTATTGGGTCAGGATGATCATTTTGAATGGTGTGGAGGCGGTTCTTTTACCTTTCACAAAGCTTGGGATATGATTAGAAGAAGGGAGACAACTGTGTCTTATCATAAAGTTATTTGGCATGCTAAAAATTCTAATAAAATGCCTTTTATTACTTATTTAGCAGCAAATGACAGGTTATACACAAAGGATAGAATGGTTCGATTTGGTATGATAGATGAAAACAGTTGTTGCTCGTGTGTTCAATTTGAAGAGTCAATCCATCATTTGTTCTTTGAATGTGTGTATTCTGCATGCATATGGAGTTCAGTTGCTTAAAGTTGGGCTTGGCAGTTGATAATTCAAGTATGCTTGAAGCTGAAGTAGTAAAGATCATGAGCGTTTATAAAGACAGAGACCATACTTTTGATGTTGCTTGCATGGCTTTTACAGTTGCTGTATATCAGATATGGGTGGAAAGGAACTCACGTATTTTCAGCAAAAAAGTTTTGTCTAAAGAAATCAGACTTTGTGTGACTGAAAGAGAAATTCAGTTTTTAGTTAATGGGAACGGTACCAAATCGAGGATGATTCAAGGAAAAGTTGAAATGTTGAAGAGATAGGGTGTTGAGCTTGTCGATACTAGATGATGTATAGTTGATACTTTCTATTTTGATAGTATGTAAAGGGTCAGTACGTGTGTTATTTGTAATAGATTGGTATATGCAATAAAGTTTACCAATTTTCAAAAAATATATATGTATATAAATCGTTAGTTAAATGCTGATTCTGTTTATTAAAATACTTCATATTGATATGAATTGGTGTTATTTATATTTATTAACAACTATGGATGCTGGGAAACAGGTTGGAAGGATCCAATTGGATTCCTCAACAATTATATTGTTGTTTTTCATATACTGTATTACATGATGTAACGAATAATTTGTGGTTGATTATTGTGTGTTTGGGATGTTTGAATAACATTGACTTGAAATAATTAGTACTTAAATACCGTAAAATGTATTCGAATATATTGAAAAGAATTTGGGGTTTTATAAGGGAAAATCTATTTTAAATTAGAAATTGAATTTCGATTGGCTAGAATATAATAACTTGTTTAATTATATAAAACAAGTAGTTTGGTTTATAAACGATATTTATAAATGGGATGAAATAATTTTTATTAGCTAAATTGAAATATAAGTCTAAGTTTATATAGAGAAGTAAAAATCGGTTTTAACACCAATATTTTTAATGGAATTTGAACTTAGCATTTATAAAGGAAATTATAAACGAGATTAAATGATTGGAAATAAAATGGGATTTGTATGAATAATTCTATAAATAGAAGTATAATTGTAATTTGGATTTTTAGATATTATTTTTAATATGCGAAATCAAACTGAATTGATTATATAGAAGAAATATTATTCACATTCGACGTGAATAATGGATTAAAGCAAATATTTGAAAAATGAGAATATTATAAAGGAAATTAGGTTGTGGGGGAATAAGACTTCAAATGGGAATTTGAATAGAAAGGGAAACTAGAAATCGTTTCGAAAAGAAAGCGACATATTTTATTTTGGAATACGAAATGTAAACCGTATTGAAATAGATCCAATGGATTTATAAATGGAATTCAGCTACGTTGAAATTTATAAAATAAGTTATTCAAAACATTTGGAACCTGACCCGATAAAGTATTATTGGTTTGAAACCAATATTTTATAGTGAAGGTATGAAGTCGGAAGATGAGTATAACATTGTAAATGAAAGTTTGACATATAAACGGAGTTTATGAATAAAGTGGATTTATAAATGACTTGATAAACATGATCTGGCCTATAAAGGTATTTATAAATGAAATCAAATTGATTTGGTATAACGAGTCCAGATTTTTATAAAGAGAAAATATTCACATTTAAAAGTGAATAATGGTTTTAAAAGTAAACGCTTTGCCAATGGGAATGGTTATAAGGGAATTGGAGTTGAATTGCAACGGTGAGATTATTCTGAAGTTCGAAATATTAATAGAGTAGAGACTATTCCGAAGTTTGGAATATTAATCGAATAAAGATTTTCCGAAAGAGAATTTACATTGGAATATAACTACGACGGATTCGAGAAAGTATTATTTACTTTCCGATTTTAATAAAGATTAAATTATTTACAGGTTTATATTATAAAATGGTTATCTATTCAAAGTAATAAATAAAAGTTATATTTGGGTTTGTTATATTTTAGAAGCATGGATTATAACACTACTGTTATAATCAATGATTTCTGTAAAATAAGTGAATTCGTAAATTGAATCCGAGAGTTATGTAAGCGATGTTTGTTAAAAATTGAAATGGTTAGCTTTGTCCATCTCGAAGTTAAAAGTGTTGTTCAGTTAAGGCCTGAGAGATAGTTATACCCCAACTTGATTGATTTCATTATTGACTAAGGAATGGTTAAGGTTCGATAGCGAAGGTTGGTAAATGAAGTAAGTTAATGAGTGTCAATTATTTGAGTTGGCACAACAATATTTTATTTAACATATGTTTTAATCCAACAAAGGAGTTTTGGAAATGTTTTCCAAATAAACTCAGAAATGTTTTCTAATATAGAAAACGAAATGATTCAGTTAATAAGAAGTTAAGAAATGGAAATGTTTTTCCAATGTTAATAACATATATTTTCTAAATATAGAAAATAAGAATTTAGGAATATATGGAAATGTTTTCCGATGTCAATAAGAAATATTTTCTAGAATATAGAAAATAAAAAGCATAATAGATGGATACATTTTCCAAGAATCGGGAGAGGCTAAACAGATTTTAAGAAATATTTGGGTAAAGATATTGAAGAGAATCTGGGAAATGGATAATTTAATGATAAATTAAATTAGAAGGGCTCAGTGTTGTTTATTAATTGATCGGTAGAATTTCCATTTTGGAAATAGGATCGTTGTCTATATGGATATTTTCCTTCGATAGTTAAATAACCGACTATCAATGATTTTGAACATTTTTCCGTTGTCAATACGGAGAAACCGAGATCAGGTTTATTATCTGAAAACCACTCCATATAGGCATAAGTGTTGCGAATCAAATATGATGACGATAATTGAAGACGGAGCTTATGCAAGGGCTGTTATGGCGATCCTAGGTAGAAATTGCCTAAGATGGATTTACAGAATAGTATCTTCGGTTTGTTTAGCCCCAGGTGATAGAGTATATCTAATAGATCGTATAAGCCGGTCTCTTCAAACGTATTTACGTTTATGGTAGAGAAATTCGTTTCTCTTAGCTTTATACCTGCGGTACTTTTAGGGAAATCAATTTGTGATTTGAAAGGTATGACGATGTGGCATTCAGTGTAAATGAAGGTGTGATATGTCAAAGATATGTTATAACCTCAATCCTCATTAACCAGGAAATGACAAAAATCGGGCAGGCAGCATGGCTAAGTTGGTCGCACCCAATTTGGGTATATTGTCACCATTTAGAGAATATTCATTTTTGTTCTTCTTTCATTTCTGTATCTCCTAGTAATGGTTATGTTTATTTTACAACCATAAGATGATAATATATTCGGAACATTCAAGCGAAATGAATGGCCATTCATGTGTGGCCGAGTTGCAAGATGTTCTTATCGAACTCCTGTATATTCCCTCTAGAGTACATTGCTCGGAAGGTGGTTCCATACCTTGTCATAGTTGGAAATCCATTCTCTAATAAGAGCCTCCGGTTTATGATTGTATACTATATATGTAGAGCATGAACATAAGTGTTTTGCTAGATTGTTATTTACTTGAGTTAGACATTAATATAATATCCGAAAAGTATGGATTTTAAGAAATGTTTTGGGTTATCGTAAGGTAAAAACTATCTGTATTTATGTGTGGATCGTTTTTACAATTATCATTCCTTTTAAAAGGATTTTTAAAAGTTAAACCATGTGGTTGGAGTTTACTCACACTAGTCCCATGACTGACCCAGAATTTATTTTGTTTTTTTTACCCTAAACTCTTGGGTGCCCAAATTTGTACGGACATTAAAGTGTTCAGGATTTTTTTAGATATACTTGCACGAGCTTGGATCAGGAGGCTTCTACATTCAGTTATATGTAAAGTTATTTTCGCTATGATATATATGTGATGTAATCTTAAGATATTTATAAGTACAAATAAAGTTTTGTATTCCAAAGTTATGTTATACAATATATTTTATTCTTTCCGTTGTGAGATTCATGTTACTCTGATTTTGTTATATTTATCTTCTTCTTCTATTCTAACTTTCTTTCTTTCTATTTCTCATCTTCTAACTTCTTTCTATTAATGATCTAGTATTTCCAATGCTTGAATATTCGACATCGTGTTATATGTCGATTTTCGGGGTCGAAAATCCCAGTTCATTACAACGGTATCAGAGCTGAAGGTTGAGTAATTACTTCGGCTATGTGGCGTAACTCATTAGATATGGGTTTAGTAATACCCTAGATTGAGTTTTGGTGTATATATACGGGAGAGCTATTTGTAAGTTTTATAAAAATGGTTTTATATTGTGGAGATTTATTGGTTGAGTAGCTTATTCTGGTCGATAGTGGGGCACCACAATGTGGATAGAGGTTTCTAAACACTTGAATACGATGAACCTATACAGTATGTTTTTAAAGTTGGGTAAATAAAATAATTTTACCCAAAATTATTTTGATATAAAATGAAACAGCCCGAAACTCGCCCTTACGGGAAAGCCCGGATTGAGTTGAGAACACGACAAATCGGAACACAAACAGAAGAACATTTCATTGCTTATTAAAACAATTTACATCAGAGTACAAGAATATAAAAGAGTTCAAATAATAATTTACAGCAGAAAAATATCAGAGATTTAAATTACAAAGCAGCGGAAAATAATACATAACTGAAAGAAATACACGGATACAGAGCTTTCCGAATACAGCTTCAGTTGTAAATCCAGGATCCTGTGTGAATATATTATCTGCAAAACCAAAACTACCAGCTGCCCGTGTGGAAAATAGGGGCACCCAGAGTTTATGTCAAAACAATAAACTCCCGGTCAGCCATGGGACTAGTGTGAGAACTAAAATAGTTATTTAAAACTTTACTTTAAAATAAAGTAAATCAAGGGACCACGCCGTATAATGCGGAACGGGTTTTATCCTAAGAATACTAGTGCATAAAACAGTTTATAAATAGTGCAATTCTTTTCGAAAAATGAAGCTATTATAGGACTCAGGTCCCATCACACAATGCAACTCAAGCCGGAGGATAGAGTTTTTCCTTATAATAGCCAAACATGCTTGGTACGTTTTAAAACAAATCATTTTGATAGTACTATAAGTGTATAGTGTCAAAATCACTTCAAATATAAATGTATTAATCATAGACGGCATAGTGCCCCATCCCGCTATGTCGTCATACTAGGCTCTACAGTTAAAACCTGAAATATCACGTATTGGAAGTTGGATTTCCATCGTGAACCAAGACAAGGGATTGTCATTACCGATTTAAGAAAATCTAGCACCATGTCTCAGGACCCAGAATCAGGTGAGCCCTTGGAGCTTCACGGTCGGTCCTCTCTTACGTTTGAGGATTAGTAATTCCTGAACAATACGTTACCCTGCCCTATGGGGCATAAATCTGGTCAGTATATCGACCATACCATCCATCGGCCCCGTAGGGATCGATATATTGGAGGCGCCTCGCTTTCCATCATCCACATAAGTAAAATGTCTGCGCTCCATACCATGACACCACTCCTAGCTAGAAAGAAACGCATGTCCTCCCTGAAGTCCTCTCCCGTTTCTGGTTCACACCAGTGTGTGGGGCTCACTAATTAAAGCTATACAAAAATCTATGTTATTTAAAGTCGTGCTTTGATCATCAACCACAAGGCTCTGCTTTTGAAAAAAGCCCTGATCATTTATATCTCAGCATGCCACACTGACAATTCACGCCATGCGACTGATATCTATCGATATATAACCTCTAAGCTCGTACGTCTTAGAGAAGGGTGTTAAGCAAGAGAATAAATTCTCCGCCACCAAACAGATATATATTTAATAGAAATCAATCAACACAGAATAAAATCCAATGTTAGACACACATCCATTTACAAGTCCATTCTGGGTCTAAACGAAACCGGAGGCACCTTATTCCTTGTCCCTTATGTCCAATACAGGAGAGAGGTCCTCGCATATCCGGTCGATCTCCAAGTACGTCTAGAAGATAACCACTTATTTCCTTGTCTCGGGTGTACAACCCAATCAAGACATCAGTAATCATCCAAACGATGTGAAGATCTCCGGACTTCGATCACCGTCTTCATCGTCGACTTTTCGTCGTATCAATTATTCAAAATGGGATAGACCGGGCCTTTCTGAATAACTCGCGTATCTTATAAACCAGTGCTAGAAGAACACAACATACACCCCATTCCAATCCAAAATATTCTTTTATTCGAATATTCTTTTCACAATTTAAACCAAATTAAGGCTTTCCAAATTAGTCGGAATTAGCAAACTTTACCGAAGTAATCATTTATTATATTTCCCAATCCCATCCTATTCATCCCATGGAACAAAACTAGTAATAGTCCATATCTAACACCACGGTTTTATTGGTAAAATTAATTACCCTTTTATGTCCAAATCTGATTAAAGATTTAACTATCGCTTGGAGTAAAACTGGTGATACTCTATTCTCGATCATTTCCCAAATTTGATAATTTCAATCTAATTAAAGATTCATTAAAACTCCACTTAATTTTAATCCCTAAAAATCATTATATAATGATTATTCAAATTTAGGAAATAAATTTTGTCTTTAACTGAGTTAAATAAACAATGTTATTTAAAACACAGTTTACGATAAACCCAAAATCACATTCCATTAATTATGGAATCTTCACGGAAAACAGATCAATATATATATATAATCGATATAAACTTCCATATCCAACCAATAATATAAATGGAATAACGAAAAAGCCTTTTAAATTCCATATATAGTAACAGTCTTCCTCCATAGAAGTTCACTTCGATTATTACCAAATCGAATTCCATTCCATTCCAATTTATTTTATTAAATTGGAGAATTTTTCTTTGGAAAATTCCGTTAAACCTTAATAGAGAGATTTATATATTTCAAATCACATTTCACTGTTAATCAGGTTAAAGAACGAATGTTGTTAAAACACAGTTCACAATAAACCCAATTCACATTCCATTTTATTCCAATTACTAAATATAATTAGAAACTCTAATAATCTTAATCAAAAGATTTATTCTTTTCACATGGGGTTTAAGAACAGTGTTATTGAAGACACCATTCATGACAACCCAAAATCCAATTCTTTTATTCAATTCCAATTTAACTTTAATTAATTGGAAAACTTCACTAAATCTTAATTAAAAAATTTATTCTTTCCTCACTGGGTTTAAGAACAGTGTTAATTAAGACATCGTTCGCGACAAACCCAAAATCCAATTTAATATTAAATACAAGGCTCTGAATAGAAATTATATCGGCTTATATTCAATATCAAATTCTGAAACTAACGGATATCGTATTGGGAATAACGATATCTATATCTTCCAAATTCCCATAACAATATCCGTATAACCACAGAATCCAATATCGAAATATTCCAAAGATTATTTCCATTCCCATTTATTTATTGGAAAATTCTTGTTATTTTTAAAACCATTTCAAATCCAATTTATTTCTATAAAAATATTGGATTATTATTCTAGTTAACAACTTGTTCATTTTGATAAAAACATATTTTTCTCTCTTTAAAAACGTGAAATTTTTCATCCAAATTATTTCCATATCATTTATTATGATTTTACACAAATTATTAATATTTTTAATAATTTTATTAAGGCCCTTTCAGTCGATTTCCATAACCGATCATCGAACTGCACTTACAACGACCTTTTCCAAATTTTATTTGGACATAATTCCAAATCCAACCGTTAGATTTCAAATCTCTTATATTCTTTTGAATGCCCTTTTGATACGAACCCAACGGTTCCAATTTTAGGAGAATCCGACGGTCGGATCTCCTGTAATATCAATTCGAAGTCAATGATCGAAATTCGTGAAAGGTCGTTGCGCATCGCGTTCTATTCAGGCCATTATATTATATATGTAATATATATAATATATATTTCACTCAAAATGTATTTTATAAATTCGTTTTAAAATCGATTCCCACTTTCATTTGCATTTAAATTAAAATTGAATACCCATTATCATTACAATATTTAAATGATAATATTTTCAAAATATCAGATTTTGAAATCACTTCCTTTTCGATATTCATTATAAAATGAATAAAATCGATATAAATATCGTTCACATTAAAATGGCGCATAACTAATCAACACGGCTTCACACATTTCAATATTTTTGTGTCCATCCAAAATCGGACATCAAATTCACATTTTAATTCTTTCCCGAATATTAGTTTAAAATATTCGTTATTTCTGAATTGGAATCAGACACAGTCATACCATATAATGTTATTTATATGGATTTCATACAACACATGTATCCAACACCAATCGAAATCAATCAACCATCATCCAGAGTGCATCATGCAACTGCATAAGCATTAAACATAAATAATTAACGCTTACTACATCATGTCAACCAATCGATTGACATACAACTAAATAATTGGGATTAGCGTACGTCAAATATCATCCCAATACCCGTGTGGGGTTTCAACCAACAAATACTGAATATAATTTGTGCAGTTGGCGATGTATAAAATATATTGTCCCAATCAATATCAGTTAAATGGGTGTACATCAATAAATCGTCCGATTTGTAAATGAATATTCATTTTCATTTCAAGAGAATTTTATTTCATTCATATATATGTTAAAAATTATATTTTTAACAATAAAATATTTATTTCAACACATGAACATTTTTAATAGTTCATACATTCAATAAAAAAATATTTTTGTTGTTTAAATATTTTATTCAACACATGAATATTTTATACAGATCATATACACATTAAAAATTACATTTTTAATGAATAAATATTTATTTCAGAAAATTTCGACATTATAACGGTGTGATATTAAAACTAGAGTAATGTCTAGCATTAACCCTCTCCTGATACTGGCTCACGCTATACACAATAGTCACAACCAATTCAAACAATTACACAATCAATTTTACAATCACAATCAAAATTTCCACAATACAATCCACACAATCAATTTTGGTTTGTACAATAAATAGTGTCAGGTGTACTAAACACCATCTGCATCCTAGTATATATTTTACTGTAAAATAATTAGAGTGAGAAGGTGTTCTCGCCTTTGGTTTCCACTCCTTCATTCTTTATTTGATGATTTGATTTCCGTTCGGATTTGAATTTGCCTTAATTTCTAACGTGCTCCAAATTGAACCCGCTTAGTCTTGTTGTGAAGCTCTCGTCCCCACGATCTCAATGGATCCAAAATCATCGGATTTGGACCTCGTATGGAAAAGTTATTTATATTTTTATATTAATTACATTAATAAATAATTAAATAAATAACTAGAACTTAATTAACTACCTTAATTATCATTACCCCGTTTAACCCTCCCCCTTCAGGAAAACCGAAGTCGTTCTTCAATGCCTTCTAGCCATCACGCATTGCCGTACAGAGCCTCCGCCCCCGATCAGAACCCCTCCCATCGTCGGCCATCGCGAGCTCCGCCAGTGCGCCCACCGGCATCCACCTCGGCAGTCCCCTCGAATCAGAAATCACACCCGAAGTCCAGCGGTTTTAGCCTCAAATACGAACAGGATTTCTAATGAAAATCGGTCTTCTTGGTATTGATTTGAAGAGAGTGAAAAGCTCTTTAATTTTCATTCAATAAGCTTCGAATTTCATAGTGTGGATTTGGAGGATTTTGGGTTTCAAATTTCGAGCATTTTGGCCCCTTAATTTTGAACGACGGCGGATCTATGTTTATGAGGGTTAGGGTTTTGAAAATCCACTTTATACGTTTTTTTAATTATTTAATTTCAAATTTACTTGTTTATCAATTCGACCTCCAAATCAAACCCAACGACTGTCGCCCTAGCTAAATACCCCCATTCCGGACACAATGGGATATGTCCCGTAGACCAATTCGACCGTTTCGATCAGTTTTCATCAAAACTAAAATATAAATTAATATATTGAATTTAAACGTACATTTTAATTTACCGGGGTCATATACTTACTCCAAAAATTCCAAAACAATAAATATAGCTACGTTTTGACGATACGGTCCTAAGATTCGTCAAATTTGGAGGTCGTTTGAAAAATGGCCTTTTTCAGTCGATTAAATTCAAACTGAATTGACTAAACGCATTTAAATTTATCATGCTCACATATTAATTCCAGAAATTATCAAATTTGAAACCTAATATTAATTAGACATTCCGGATCCAACAAAAGTGCTTTCATCGAAAACGGAGGTCGTTTGCAAAATGACTATTTTTAAGGGCTATATATTATATAATATATATATATATATATATATTCCATAGCGACTATTTTAAATTTTAAACTGGACATAACTTTCAATTCTCATTATGAAATCTGGATTTTTCACATTCTTTAGACAGACATAATTAAACAGATTCAAATATTTCTTGTTTTACTGAAATTCGATTTATTGTGAATTCTGTATATTCATTTGAAATTGAATTTTCAAACTACCGCGCCATTCCGGGCTCACTTTATAATTAAAATAAATTTATTTAAATAAATTTTTAGTAGTTATTATTTCAAATAAACCATTTTAAATATTCAAAATCCATTAAAATAGCTAAAATAAGAATTTTAAATTTGTTCTGAAAATTCGGGTTGTTACAAAAAGAATAACAAATATTAGAATTATTATAAATATTGGATGTATTATTTGTTATTATAATCGAATAAGATTATAACTGGAATGATTAGAAATAACCAATCAGAATGCATATAAATGTAAAATCAGATGAACTAAATCTGAAATTAAAATATAATCGGAATTAAAACTCTAGAAAATTGGAAAAATGTTCGTAAATGATTATGGATTAAACTTGTGGAAATTTTAAGATCCTGGGTAAATTTAGAAATGTTTTCTAAACATTATGAAGGATATTTTGAAGTAATTTAAAAAAAAAAGTGTTTAAAAATGAATTTTGAAAGTGACATAGTATTGAACTCACTTTGATCACTCGAAATAATTTTGATGATGACTACAGCATCATCAGTGTTCATTTTTGAGTTTCTAAGTGACGGATTACTACCAAAGATTTTATTTTGAATTGTTTTGAGGAAACAAGTTGTCAAAAAATCAAATGTTTTGAATTGCTACTATTATATGCAATTTCAAACGTATTTGAAATAAAAACCCATGAATTTGAATTCTGAAATTAAAATTTAACTTATGAAATTAAATAAATTGAAATATTAAAAATAAATAAATAAACTATAATTTAAGTTAAACTAAGTTAAACTAAGTTAAATAAAATTGGATTAGATTAGAGATAATATGGAATGGAATTGTTGAATAAGAGTTTGGAATCAAGATTGGAACTGGAATTAGGAATGGAATTTGGGTTGGATGTAATAGAATGATTGGATTTGAGGATAAACTGATTGGAGATCAATTGAAAATACATTTGTATATGATGAGGTGATAGCAAATGGAAGAGGTAGAGTTGGATGCCTGAAAAATAGATACAAGTTTATATTTTATATGAATATGAGATTTATGAGCCTGTTTGGCAAGCCGCATGGTAGTTTGATTTTCTTTTGGATTGGAGAAGGCCTAGAGAGGCGAGTTGTAGTTGTACCGATTGAGCTATGCAAAGGAGACGCAAGCGAAAAAAATTCGAAAATTTAATACGTTAGAAAATTTTCAGAACTTTTGTAAATTTTCGTTAATAGGGATGAATTAATATTTTAATTGAAATATATTGGTTCAGTTGAAACTGAAACTGAGGAATAAAACAAAAGATTTTTAACCTTTTTAATGAGGTTTGTAGCATTTTCCCCATCTTAGTAATTTTGGGAAAGAAAATCTTTTAAGGGGAAGGAATGTAATGTCCCGTACTTTTTTAGCGATTAATTAATTAATTTAATTATTTAAATATGGATTTGGTAATTTAAATGGTTTGAATTCAAATATTTTGAATATTTAATTAATATAAACAATGGAATAGTAAAATTTAATTCCGAAATAGTTGGAAAAAAGTTGGATTTGTAGTATTGTGTGAATTAGATAATATAAGATAATTAATTGAACTTGAATTCGAGTTGTAATAACAAATTTATTTTATAAACAACGATTGAACGTATTTATTATAATATAATTATAATCGAGTTCGTAACGTCGTGGTAGTTCGTAATTTAAAGTTTTGAACTTTAACTGAGTGTACAAGATCCGTTATAAGTTGGATTTCTTTGAAACAAGAAACGTTCAAATATAATTAACTGTATTTTTCTAATGGAAGTGAAAAATCGAGATTTCATCTTATAAATTGAGTTATGTTCGAATCAAATTTTCAAAAAGTCGTTGAATCGTTTATAAATTATAAATAATTTATTTATTTAATAAAAATGGTTTTAATAAAAACTGAGCATCGTTTCAACTTGAAATTGAAACGTTAAGTATAAATATGTATTTTGTTTATTTCTGAAGTTGTATAAATTCTGTATGATATATATATATGCGATAATAATATTTTATTACCAATAGATTGAATTATTTTAATCGATTTATATCATATCTATGGAATGTAAGTATAATGGATTTTCAAAAAACCTTTGTTTTCGATGAAACGAATTTTATCAGAATACGTGTGGCTAGTTATTGCTAGATTTTCAATTAGGGGTCAATTGGGTTATTTTTGACCATGCGCTGTTTAAACCCGGATTTATTTAATTGCTTACAATTAAAAAGGTGTTTTTACAAACAGACTTAGAATTCTACGAAACCAGTTTCATTGTGTTCGAAATGTTTAATTATTGTAGAATTACGATTTTCATCGCGAATGGAGCTCGCGTGGGGTAGTTTTCGAGTATTACTTCACAGGTAAGTTTACATATTTATATATTAATCAAAATCAAATCAAATCTAAATAAAAAAATCCAACCTATCTTCTCCTATTTTCACTGATGTATGCCATTAATCACTAGCTACCCTAAAAGAAAAAAATTGGACAACTCGTGCAAACCTAGAGACAGCGACATTGTTCTTATCTTTCTTCTCCTATAAATAAACACAGCGTCTTCTTCTTCATTTTGTTCTAGATTTTTCAAAGACGAGATTTTTATGGCTTTCGACAATTTATAATAAGCTCAATCCTCCACGACAAACTCAAATGATTATATATATATGAGATGCTTGAAACATTCTCTTCATCCTTGTATAAATATTTTTGGCTTCTAACAGTTTCAGGTTCGTTGGAAATATCATACAGCGTCACATAGGTGATCGACGCTAGTCTATGAATTAGAAAAGCGCGACATTCGTAATAAATTCTGCAAGCATACATGCGTGTAGCATACAGGTCGAACACAGGGAGGAAAGTTAAATTTTACTATTTATATGTTTCGTGGGCGTGTTAGACGAAGCTGGAGGTTGATTTTTTTTCGCAAAGTAAAATAAAAACTGCAACTACGAATAAAAGATGCAATTGAATTCACTACAGATTCGAATCTAATCGGATCTGTAATAAATTCAATGATTAAAATAAAATAGAACACTTGAAATAAAATTGCAGAACAGAATTAAACGAACAGAAAAGAACAATTAGGATTACCGCTGAATCTAATCAGACGGTCAATCACTAATGAAAAGAAATGCAAAAGACAAATAGTGTTCTACCGAATCTAATCGTGTAGACAACACTAATTGCTAAGAAAAATAGAAAATTGCATAAAAAGAAAAATGAGTTTTATTGATGAAAAAGAGAATAGAATGAGATATATGATAGGATGGTGGCTACAATGCCATTACAAGGGTATATATAGGGTAGATAGCCAAACCATAACCCTAACCCTAATGGTAAATGGGCCTGGTCATTAGACCACTAATTAGTTTACAATGAGAAACATAAATGGGCCTTAGATAAATAAAGCAAAATTGGGCCTTTTCTCTTTTTCCTCTTGCTTCCTTGATATTTCTTCATTGATTTGTGATGTGCAAAGCCTTTTTATCACTCCTTTTCTTGTCCAACAGCAACTAGATGTGATATCTTCATCTACAATTCTTCAAAATGCAAATACACAGCAAATTGAACTCTATTTCTCTACATTTCTGGTTGCATGCGGGCTGGGTTAGACTATCTGTAAAAATAACAAAACAATACCCAAGTAATATTTATTTATATACAAAAGATAAGATATAAGAGCATAAAATAAACACATTTCTATGTCAATCAAATACCCCCACACTTATCTTTTACTCGTCCTCGAGTAAAACAAGAAATGAAAAACTAACTAGATAGGTCACACTTTCGTAGGAACCACGATTGCATTGAGCGTATGCAACAAGCCGTTAAACCTCTAGGTGTCCCTAGTAGGACGAGTGGTGTCTCGTGAGGGTTTTCAGCGGATACAACCTACAAAATCCAAATGCAGTATGCTATGATTCTAATGAAACTACATGGATGCATTGGACATATGCAAAAATAAAAACGAAAAATGACAACACGACTTATTTCAGGAAGGTGGTATAACAAATTAAGTTAACAATTTCTAATCAGTTGATTTTATTTTAGATACCTCAACTTGTCACAAATTTTCAATATAAATCAAGTTTTCAAATGTTAAATTCCAGTTTGGCCAGTTGGTTCGGTCGATAACATAGTGCAGCCATGAAATAAATTCTTAGTTTGCTTGGCACAGTTTGCAAAGTGGTATTCTAATTTTCTCATGTATGGCTAGTCAAATCAATAAGGTCAAGAAGTGGTTGGGTATCATCGCTTATTCTTTGTTCTATAAAATTTTAAGATTTATGATTAAGTACATACACCTAAAAAGACCAAGGTTTACCACCCATGCACTGCCTCGCGGACTAACGGAGAGTAGGTAAAGAGCTTGGCGGATTGTGCATGCCGACTTTGACTTTGTCAACAACGTGTCGGTAATCCTTAGGTGTCCAATCCCATAAAATGAGACCAAGATATTCCGACTTTGACTTTGTCAACAACGTGTCGGATAGAGCTTGGCGGGTTTGCACACCAACGCTCGATATACAAGCAATGTTGGATACCCTTGGAATACTATTATTATTGTTATCGAAAAAATAAGCACAAAAGAGAGTTACGCGAATTCAACTTAACACAACTTAGTTTTAAAGATTTGAAAAGCCAATATAAGTATTTTAAGTCCTCCACTTATTTAAACAAAGTCTACAATATAGAATAGATTTCATGGCCATCACCTAAGAATCTCCCTATGTACCGGTTACACTATTATCCCTCAAAATTAAACTTTTCATTATATTTCCTGTTCGATCTAAGTTGAGAGAGAAAAATACTATCAACTGGCTAAAAATTGTAAACTTATTTTGCTGTATCAATTGAAAATGAGTCGTATTTCAAAGAAAAAAAAATTATGGTATGTCACTACAATCTAAAAAAAATTTATGGTATGTCACTACAATCTAAAATGGCTGAAAATAAAAAGAAATAAAAAACAAAGAAAAATGAAAATGGATGAAATGCAGACTCCCCCCCACACTTGATTGAGACAGTGTCCCAACTGTCTAAGGCAGAAAAACAAAAATAAAAAAAATAAAAAAAATGAGAAAGAAAAAGAAAAGAGAAAGAACGTGTACCACCTGATATCATGGTGGATGATCATGCAGATTGATGGAGTCATCTTCGTCATATTGCTCGAATTCCAAAAATGGTTTCAGTCGTTGACCGTTTACTTTGAAGACTTTTCCATCCCTAGGATTTTCAATTTCAACCGCTCCATGAGGGTATACAGTTTTCACGACATAAGGTCCAGTCCATCGAGATCTAAGTTTTCCTGTAAACAAGTGAAGTCTAGAGTCGTATAAAAGAACTTTTTGACCTATGTTGAATTTCTTACGAAGTATGTTTTTGTCGTGTTGGGCTTTGGTTCTTTCTTTGTAGATTTTCGCATTTTCATACGCCTCATTTCTTAATTCCTCCAATTCAGAAATTTGTAACTTCCTATGTGAGCCGGCCTTTTCTAAGTCAAAGTTCAAAAATTTTATGGCCCAAAGAGCACGATGCTCTAATTCAAGAGGTAAGTGACAGGCCTTTCCAAAGACTAATCGATATGGTGACATCCCTAAATTGGTTTTATAAGCAGTGCGAAAAGCCCAAAGTGCATCAATCAGTTTTATGGACCAATCTTTTCTATTGTAATTCACGGTTTTCTCAAGAATTTGTTTGATTTGTCTATTGGAAACTTCTACTTGCCCACTAGTTTGTGGATGGTAGGGGGTCGACAGCTTGTGTGTGATTGAGTATTTCTTGAGCAAGGACTCAAAAGCACGATTACAGAAATGAGTGCCATTATCGCTAATGATAGCTCGAGGTGTGCCAAAGCGTGAAAAGATGTTTTCTTTGAGGAATTTGACAACAACCTTGTTGTCATTGGTTTTGGTCGGAATGGCTTCAACCCATTTTGAGACATAATCTACTGCAAGCAAGATGTAAAGATTCCCAAATGAATTGGGGAATGGTCCCATGAAGTCGATGCCCCAAACATCGAATAACTCAATCACTAAAATGGGGTTGAGAGGCATCATGTTTCGCTTAGAGATTCGACCCGTTCTTTGACATCGCTCACATTTAGAGCAAAATTCGAAAGCGTCACGGAAGAGTGTGGGCCAATAAAAACCGCTTTGCAAAACTTTTGCAACGGTTTTTCTTGCTCCAAAATGACCGCCACAAGCATGGTCATGTGAGAAAGAGAGAATACTTTGGTGTTCATGATCGGGCACACACCTTCGAATGATTTGGTCTGGACAGTATTTATAAAGATATGGGTCGTCCCAATAGAAGTTTCGAACTTTTGAGAGAAATTTTTGTTTATCTTGTTTCGACCATTCAGCGGGTGTTTGATGTGTGACAAGATAATTCACAATGTCAGCGTACCAAGGGGTGTTAGAGATCAAAAGGAGTTGTTCATCAGGAAAGTAGTCATCGATTTGGGTGTCGTTATCATTTTCGTGCACAATTCGAGAGAGATGATCAGCTACGACATTTTCAGAACCCTTTTTATCTCTTATTTCTATATCGAATTCTTGAAGAAGAAGGATCCAACGGATCAAGCGGGCCTTGGCATCCTTCTTAGAAAGCAAATATCGTAAGGCAGCATGGTCAGTGTAAACTATGACTTTGGATCCTATGAGATATGGTCTGAATTTCTCAAGAGCGAAGACAACTGCCAAGAATTCCTTTTCAGTAGTTGAGTAATTCAGTTGGGCCTCGTTTAAAGTTTTGCTAGCGTAATAAATGACTCGAGGGAGTTTATCGATACGCTGACCCAAGATGGCTCCAATAGCAAAATCAGAAGCGTCACACATAAGTTCGAAGGGTTGAGTCCAATCAGGAGGTTGAATGATGGGAGTTGTGGTCAAGAGTGATTTAAGAGTTTCGAAAGATGTTTTGCAATCATTGGAAAATTCTAACTGTACGTCTTTGGCAAGTAAATTCGAGAGAGGTTTTGAAATTTTTGAGAAATCCTTAATGAATCTTCTATAGAATCCTGCATGGCCAAGAAATGAACGAACATCTTTGACAGACTTGGGAGGAGGTAAGTTAGCAATCAAATCGATTGTGGATTTATCGACTTTTAGGCCATCTTTGGAGATGACATGACCTAGAACTATCCCCCTTTTTACCATAAAGTGGCATTTCTCCCAATTAAGCACGAGTGATTTCTCCTTACAACGCTTGAGGACAAGTTCTAGATGAGCGAGACATTGGGAAAAAGATGATCCATATATCGAAAAATCGTCCATGAATATTTCCAAGAATTCTTCCACCATATCAGAGAAAATACTCATCATACACCTTTGGAAAGTCGCGGGGGCATTACAAAGACCAAAAGGCATGCGACGATAAGCAAAGGTTCCAAAGGGACAAGTAAAGGTGGTCTTATGTTGATCTTATAAAACAACAGGAATTTGGTTATAGCCAGAGTATCCATCGAGAAAACAATAGTACTCATGTCCCGCTAAGCGTTCGAGCATTTGGTCAATAAAAGGCAAGGGAAAATGGTCTTTTCGTGTGGCTGAGTTAAGCTTTCGATAGTCGATGCACACACGCCATTTGGTTTTGATTTTTGTTGGGACGAGTTCGTCACTGTCGTTTTTGATCACTGTGACTCCCGACTTCTTTGGTACAACTTGTACCGGACTCACCCAAGTACTGTCAGAGATGGGATAGATGATGTTATTGTCTAGACATTTGATTATCTCCTCCTTGACCACTTCTCTCATGTTTGGGTTTAATCGCCTTTGAGCCTCACGGGTGGGTTTAGCCTCATCAACTAAATGTATGCGATGTTCCACAATTGATGGGCTAATTCCTTTTATATCGCTAATTTCCCACCCCAAGGCGTCCTTATTTTCCCGCAAGGTATCCAAAAGTCTTTCTTCTTGGTCCTCGGTAAGATCGGAAGCCAAGATTACGGGAAAAGTTTTTGAAGAGTCTAGGTAGGCATACTTAAGGTCTGGTGGCAAGGGTTTGAGGTCTAACTTAGGAAGTTCTTGTGTATCAACATTGGTCAATATTCCTTGGTTAGATTCAGGTGGCGAAGTGTCGGAGTCAAGAATTTTGTTTAGTTCAGAAATGTATTCGAGTTCGTCGAAATCAGGGTTGAAATGGTCAAGACACATTTTCAGGGCTTCAGAAGTGTCACTTGAGGTTTCATCAACTGTGGTTTGAATCATGTCAATTTCATCGATCTCAAAATCCCTAGGTTGTTTGTTGAGATTAAAGATGTTTAGCTCGATGGTTAGGTGCCCGAAGGAGAGTCGAAGCTGACCATTTCTACAATTAATGACAGCATTAGAGGTTGCTAAGAAAGGGCGTCCTAAGATCAGTGGTATTTGAACGTTGGGATTTGGGACAGGCTCGGTTTCTAGAACTATGAAATCGACAGGGAAGTAAAACTGTTCGATCTGTATCAAGACGTCTTCGATAATTCCCAATGGCTTTTTGACAGATCGATCGGCTAGTTGAAGTGTGATGTTTGTTGGTTTAATCTCCCCTAGTCCAAGTTGACGATAGACAGTATAAGGGAGAAGGTTGACACTGGCACCAAGGTCGAGTAGAGCACGAGAGATGTGGGTATTTCCTATTTTACAATCAATCGTAGGGCAGCCAGGGTCTTTATACTTGACTGGGGCAAGATTCGAAAGAACAGAGCTTGTATTCGCAGTTAGAAAGGCGGTTTTTGGGACATTGGTCGCACGTTTTTGTGTACACAATTCCTTAAGACATTTAGCATATTGAGGAATTTGTTCAATGGTGTCTAAAAGAGGAATGTTCACACGGACTTGTTTGAAAATTTCCAGAATTTTATCGAAATTTGCCGCTTTCTTCTTATTATTGAGCCTATGGGGAAAAGGAGCAACTGGTTTTTCGATTCTACGATCAGTTTCATCATTCGAGGAAAAAGGTGGTAGGGGTGTAGAAGATGAAATGTTGGGATTGCCAACATTGGTTTTCAAAGGTGGGTCGGGTTTGGCGACACAAGGAGAAGAACTGTTGGGATTGCCAACATTTAAGGGAATTTGAGGTTCAGAAGAATTAGCATTCGAAGCCAATGGATGATCATCACGATTAGGGATTGGGGCCGAGTTAGAAGGTTCGTCGGGGTCGTCCATGTTATTATCAATCCTCTTTCCAGATCGAAGGGTTGTAATAGCGTTGACTGGATTATGGTTTTCGTCCTCACAAGAATTTACAGTACGAGAGTTATATTTTGGATTCACCTCAGGTTGACTAGGCAACTTTCCTTTCTCGTTATTTTTCGCTAGTTCCTTTATCATATTCATCATTTGTTCCATTTGTTTTTCTAAACGCACAATGTCTGGTGACGGTTGTGAAGATTGAGATGATTGGTTTGATGATTGAAAATTGGGGTGCCTATAAGGTTGTTTGGATTGAGGTGTAGCTTGCGAGGTTTGAGAATTGGGGGGTGGACCTTGGTAAGTCGGATTGGGAATAAAGGGTTGTACGTGAGATGGGTTAGCCGAATTATTGGGGTTCGACCAGGAAAAATTTGGGTGGTTCCTCCAACCAGGGTTGTACGTGGATGAGTAAGGATTATTTTGAGCTATGGCATTGGCTTGGTCCTGAGAGTAATAGTGGGGTAACCCTTCTCCGGTTTGAGGAGTTTGATCAAAAGATTGCTAGGGTGATTCTTGGTCCTGAGAGTAATAGTGTTGTCCCCTTCTATTAATTGCTTGACTGCGCTGCGGCACGGGTTCGGGCTGTACCTGTTTTTGAAAAATTCTCTTTTTTTTTTTTTTTTAAAGAGAAAGAAGAGAGTAGGGAGAGAGCGAACAAAACAAAAGAAATAAGAAAATCAAAATCGGAATTAAAAAAAGAAAAGAAGAACTAAAAAAAACTGACAAACAAACTAGACTCAATCACAAGAAATACAAAACAAGCAAATTGACCCAGCTAGACTCAACAAAACCAAAAACTAGACTCAAAAGGAAAAAGAAAGAGAACTTCAACTAAAAATAATAATAACAGTCTAACTAAAGTAACTGAGACCGTTCAAGGTTCAATCAAATTAAAAAGAAAAACATGGCTAAATAGGCAATTGAACCCATGAGTCAAGTCACTTTGTATATACGCCTATCACAAGGAAACAAACCCAAAAAAAAACTACGCTCCCCTTTAAAACAGTACACGCCCCTTGTTTTTTTTTTAATCTCAAAACAAACGCACTCTTCTTTATATAAAACAAAATCCCATACGCTGCTTTCCCTTTTTATCTCTCTGAAAAATTCCAAAATCAATCTCAACTCGCCTCCTCCTTTCTCTTTTTTTCTGTTTCAATCGAGATTGATTTCGGTTTGGGGTTCGATTTGGGTATTGCGGAGGAATTGAGGCTTTTCGAATCGGAGTTTCTGTGGTCGGTGGGGTTTCTATTAACTGTAGGTTATGGGTTTTGAACGAGAGATGCAGAAATTTCGGGTACGGTCTCGACTGGGGCTTTCGAAACTGGCTCTTCGATTTAGGGTGTTCGGCGTTCGATCTGTGATTCGGTTTTTGTTGTGAGGAGTTTGATTTTGTAGAGGAGGGAGTTGCCCTGCGTTTGGAAATCGAGTATGAAGCTCAGGTCTTTGTGGCTTTGGTCGTAGAGGTGGATGATGCTTCCGAGATTAGAGGAGTTTTCAGGTTTTCGATTGTGGTTTGTGGGGATTGTTGAGGGAGTATTTGATGTGTGAAGATGGGCGTTGAAGGCAGGTGCGTGATGAAGTTCGGTTTGGACGTTTGGAGAACGAGCTGATGATTGAGTTGCGTGGAGGTTCAAAAGAAATATGAGTGGAGGAATTGGACGTGGTTGCTGTATGGTTGAGAGGCTGGTCTATGTGATGGAGTAGGACAGGAGTTGAGTGCGAGATGTTGTATGGTTTTGGGGTATTGGCGAATGAGCGTTGGTGTGAAGATGAGGTCCGTGATGTTTTTACGAAGGAGACGAGGGGGGATGAAGTCACGGTACTGATCAGAATTGATGAAATATGGGGTTTGCGTGTTGGTGTAGGGTTAGAAAATGGAAGAAGACAGTGGCTTTGTTGATGGGATTTTGTGGTAGACGGTGAACTGTAGTCTTTGGCAGAGAAGGTGAGATTAATGGACAGAGGGAAGGTTGCGACAGTGTTGTAGATGATGGGGATCAGACGAAGTTGGGGGCTTTGTAAAGAAAAAAAAAACAGAAAAATGGAGGAAGATGATGGAGGAAGGGAATTTGGCAGCGAAGTAAAGGGAACAGAAGAAATATAAGGAAAGGGATTTTTTATATATATATTTTTTATTATTAAATTTTGGCAAAAGAAGAAAGGCAAAAGAAGAAAGGAAAGAAATTGAAAAATTTTGGCAGCTTTTTTTTCTCTCTGTTGATTAATGGATGATAACACCAATGTAATTGATATATCAAATCATCAATCAAGATTTTTTTTTATATATATATACACAAAAACAAGAAAATAAAACTAACATGAATCAGAAATTAAATAAATAATAAAATTTAATCGTTACCTCCCCGGCAACGGCGCCAAAAACTTGATCGACGCTAGTCTATGAATTAGAAAAGCGCGACATTCGTAATAAATTCTGCAAGCATACAGGCGTGTAGCATACAGGTCGAACACAGGGAGGAAAGTTAAATTTTATTATTTATATGTTTCGTGGGCGTGTTAGACGAAGCTGGAGGTTGATTTTTTTTCGCAAAGTAAAATAAAAACTGCAACTACGAATAAAAGATGTAATTGAATTCACTACAGATTCGAATCTAATCGGATCTGTAATAAATTCAATGATTAAAATAAAATAGAACACTTGAAATAAAATTGCAGAACAGAATTAAACGAACAGAAAAGAACAATTAGGATTACCGCTGAATCTAATCAGACGGTCAATCACTAATGAAAAGAAATGCAAAAGACAAATAGTGTTCTACCGAATCTAATCGTGTAGACAACACTAATTGCTAAGAAAAATAGAAAATTGCATAAAAAGAAAAATGAGTTTTATTGATGAAAAAGAGAATAGAATGAGATATATGATAGGATGGTGGCTACAATGCCATTACAAGGGTATATATTGGGTAGATAGCCAAACCATAACCCTAACCCTAATGGTAAATGGGCCTGGTCATTAGACCACTAATTAGTTTACAATGAGAAACATAAATGGGCCTTAGATAAATAAAGCAAAATTGGGCCTTTTCTCTTTTTCCTCTTGCTTCCTTGATATTTCTTCATTGATTTGTGATGTGCAAAGCCTTTTTATCACTCCTTTTCTTGTCCAACAGCAACTAGATGTGATATCTTCATCTACAATTCTTCAAAATGCAAATACACAGCAAATTGAACTCTATTTCTCTACATTTCTGGTTGCATGCGGGCTGGGTTGGACTATCTGTAAAAATAACAAAACAATACCCAAGTAATATTTATTTATATACAAAAGATAAGATATAAGAGCATAAAATAAACACATTTCTATGTCAATCAACAGGGTTTGATTTTTTTGAAAATGGAGGCATTGTTTCAAATTTTCGAGTATGCGCTGGAATTTCTGGGATTAAACCGAACTCGAGTGGAAATTTTCATGGGTTTTTAAAGAAAAAAGTTTTGATCACCTTACTGGTGGGGGTGCGTGCCATGGCTGATGATGCAACTGTGGCGAATTGCATGAGCTGATGGAAATTGGGATGGATGCGTTAAGGAGAGGATGGGAAGAAGCATGGTAAGTTTTGGTTTTGGAGTTAGTGGAAGGAGGAGGGAGGACGTGGTCTGTAGGTATCGGTTATGGGAAGGGAGTAATACTAGAGGCCTGGTTTATTTTTGAGGAAAATGAGTTTCTGTAGTAGGCGAGTCAGTGGAAATATGGCTCGGGCGGATGGATTTGAGCTGGGCTAGTTTAAATATGTGAAGCCCAGACGCGAAAAGTAAAGGAAAAAGGAAAAAAAGAAAAAAAAGAAAATGAAGATAGCAACGTTCGGGAAGAAGAGCACTGTACAAGTGCAGGTGAAGATTTTCAGGAGTTGAGCCGTATTTAATTGGTTAGCCTGGTTTAAATTAGAATTTAAGTTTTAATTTAATTTAATTAAGGTATGAACTTCTAATTTTAATATCTGATATATATGTTGTCAGAATTATGCAAGTTTGGGTCCGTTAGGATCGTATGACTGCAAACTACCCAATGGAACTAGTTTGGAGCGGTTTGGAGGTCATTACAATTTCAAGCAAAATAAAACGTCTAACATAATCAACTGATGTTAATCGTTACTTAAGGATTAACAACCAAGATGAGTAAACTCACTAACTCTATCCAATTCTATAATATTATAAACATTATTTAGTATTTATAAGTGATGATTGGATGTTGTGTGATGGTTGTTTGGATGAATTGCTTATTAATTGGTTGAAATAATATATATAAGTCGTTAGTTGAATGTCATTTCTATTTATTAAAATATTTCATATTGATATGAATTGGTGTTATTTATATTGATTAACATCTGTGGATGCAGGGAAACAGGTTGGAGGGATCCAACCGGATTCCTCAACTATTATATTGTTGATTTTCATATATTGTATTATATGATGTGACGAATAATCTGTAGTTGATTATCGTGTGTTTGGGATTTTTGAACAACATTGACCTGAAATAATTGGTGTTTAAATACCGTAAAACGTATTCGAATATTTTAGAAAATATTTGGGATTTTAGAAAGAAAAATCTATTTTAAAAGAGAAATTGAATTTCGATTGGCTAAAATATAATAGCTTGTTTAATTATATAAGACAAGTAGTTGGTTTATAAACGATATTTATATACGGGATGAAATAATTTTTATTAGATAAATTGAAATATAAGTCTAAATTTATATAGAGAAGTAAAAGTCGGTTTTAACACCGATATTTTTGATGTAATTTGAACTTAGAATTTATAAAGGAAATTATAAACGAGATTAAGTGATTGGAAATAAAATGGGATTTGTATGAATAATTCTATAAATAGAAGTATAAATGGAATTTGGATTTTTAGATATTATTTTTAATATGCGAAATCAAACTGAATTGATTGTATAAAGGAAATATTATTCGCATTCGATGTTAATAATGGATTAAAGCTGTAACGATTCAGATTTTGCTCGGACCCAATCGACTGCAAAATCGACTAAGACCGTTCAAAAACCCGAATATGCTAATTATGGGCATACAACACATCAGAACAATGATAGTCTTCCGCTGCGTTGTGTTAAGTTTATTGTAAATTAATCTTCCGCTGTATTATTATTTATTTGATGTACTATGATATTTTGTACTCTGATATAACATTATTATAATGTTTATAAAAGTCTTCCGTTATTTGTTCTGATGTGTTGTATGCCCAAAGTTAGCGTATTCGGGTTTTTGAACGGTCTTAGTTGATTTTGCGGTCGATTAGGTCCGGGCCAAATCCGAATCGTTACAGTTGGTATCAGAGCTTTGGTTTACAAAGCTCGAGAACATGACACATTAGAATCAAACGAAAGAATTCATCAGCGATTGGATTAGTAATATCCAATAAGAATGACTCGTTAGAGATAGGATCAGCAGTATCCTAGAATGAGTGGAAAGAGTGTTATTTTTAAAATAAAAATGAAAGAAAATTTAGTTTTGAAAATTTTATCTTAAAATACGTATTTGAGATATTATTATATTTTAATTTGGACAATCGAGTATATAAAGAATTTGAATATACGTCTTGCAAACGTGTATACGAAGTCTCAAATATACTGGGTAGATATAGAATCACACTCTAGTCGCCCGGAGATGATTCTTATGATGAGGCATCATCATCGGTGTTTATGTCTGAGTTCGGAAGTGGTATATCTATACGTTTCCAGTCGACTGGTGCGAGAACCAAAACTAGATAGGGTTATTGTTGTGATTTGGCATCAAAAATATGATTTTTGAATATATATATATATATATATATATATATAGAAAGATATTTGTTTGAAAATTTAACCAAATAATTGATTGCTGGTAGTGATGTTTGATAATTAGTTTAACTATATAATTAAAATATTGGAATGATAATTAATTTAACCAATATGTGAATGAATGGTAAATTTAGCCAAATTGAATTAATACTGAACTCTATTGAAAATTTGCTAGAATTGCGTATATATGCATGTATATGAAATGAGTAGGTCATAGCATGGAAGCTAAGAAGAAGAATAAAATTGTTTGCCTAAAAAATAGGTACATATTTACTATTTCGTTTGGGTTTGATGATTTTATGAGCCGACTAGCTAGCCCCTTAGATTTTTCTTTTTTCTTTTGGATTGGTGAGGGCCCTGTGAGGCAAGTTGCGGTTTTAAATATCTACTCGTACAAAGGAGGTTATGGCGAAATTTTTCAAAAATTTAGGGTGTTAGCCAAATTTTTGAGAAATTGGAAAAATTTTAGAAACTGAAAAGTTGAAGAATGAAAGTTGGGTTGGTTAGTTAAACAACTTTCAGATCCGTTCCTTTTCGAGGATGAAAAGATTATAAGTGGGGGAGATTGTAACAACCCGGATTTTCAGAACAAATTTAAAATTTTATTTTAACAATTTTAATGGATTTTGAATATTTAAAGTAATTTATTTTAAATAATAACAACTAAAAATCTATTTAAATCGAAGTTAGAACGAATATATTTATTTTAATTATAAAAGGAACTAGAAATGGCGCGGTAGTTTGAAAATTCGATTTCAAATTTCAATTGAATGTACAAGATTCAAAATAAATCGGATTTTAGTGAAATCAAAAATATTTAAATCTGTTTAATTATATCTTTCCAACGAATCTGAAAAGTCCATATTTCTTAATAAGAATAAAAAGTTATGGCCAATTTAAATTTTGAAATAGTCGCTATGGAATTTATATATATTTTAATATAAAAAAATAGCCATTTTGTAAACAACCTCCGTTTTCGACGAAACCACTTTGGTTGCATCCAGAATGTCAAATTATTGCAAGATTCCAAATTCCATAATTTTTGGAATTAATATGTGAGCGTGGCAAAAGAAAATGTGTTTTGTCAATTTCAATCAAATTTAATCGACTTGAAAAAGGCCATTTTTCAAATGGTCTCCAAATTCGACGAAATTAGCCTTCTTAGGATCGTATCGTCAAAACAAAGCTAGATATAATTTTTCTGTAACTTTTAGAGTCAGTATATGGCCCCGATAATTTAAAGTGTACGTTTAAATTCAGTATATGTTGATTTCTATTTCAATTTTAAGAAAAACTGATCAAAACATTAGATTTGGCTTACGAAACATATTCCATGGTGTCCGGAATGGGGGTATTTAGCTAGGGGCGATAGTTGTTGGGTTCGGATTGGAGTTCGTATCAATAAACAAGAATTATGGGAATTAAATAAATTAAATAATAATAAAATATATTATAAATATCCCTTGAGAATCGTGCTATCCCTAACCCTCTCTTCAAAATACACGCAGCCGCCACTCGGTGATCAATGGCCCTAAAGCTCAGATTTTAAATCCTTCCTTCCTCTCAATCCCCGTCGATTTAAACTCCAGTTTCAAAACAATAATCGAAGGACTTTGTTTGATCGTCGATTCCATACGAATTTGATGAAGTGAAATCGCCTGAGCACTTCGATCTTGGAGCTCGAAGATGGCGACTTCACGGGTGTTTTTCGACGCCGTCATAGGGCCGAGTTGGCCACCACCTGCGGCGGTGTATGATCTTGCATGTGCGAGTCGAAGTGGAGTATCAGATCGACGTTCAGCGATCTGTGGAAGCAGCGGCAATCCGGAAATGAAGTCGATGTCCGGTTGAGCGGTTCCAGTATAGTGACGATGAAGAAGAAGTAAAACGGACAGCAACGCTTTTGTCTTAAACGTAATTAAAAAGTGTAATTATTTAATAAATTATATTTATATTATTTCAAAATGTGATTAACTTTAAACTACTATATCTTTGCCAAATGTTATCAGAATTTCGCAAAATGAAATGCGTTGGAACCATCTTGGAGAACACTACAGCATGGAGCAGATCAAATCTGAAATAGAGGACATTTGAATTATTGATAAAATTAAACATCAGTTTAATTTTATTAAAATAATCGTTATTCAATGATTTCAAAACCGTCCACGGTGAGAACTCCTTTCACTCTAATTATTTTCTATAGTTAAATTTATACTAGGATGTAGACGGTGCTTAGCAGCACCCGACACCGTTGGTTGTACAAACCAGTTGATTGTTTTTTTAAATTGTGATTTGGATTTTTAATGATTAATATGGTTGTATATATAAAATTATTTATATAAACTGTATATATATAAATTATCATGAAATTGAGAATAAAATGTTTTTAACAATAAAATTTGTATGAACCACCAAAATTGTTCATGTTTAGGAAAAAATTAGATTTACATTTTAATGTATAGGGTGAATCATTTAAAAGATTAATTGTCAATAAAATATGTTTAACATTAAAATTACATTTTAATGTATAGGATGAATCATTTAAAAGATTAAATGTTGATAAAAATGTCCCTTTAACATATTAGTTTAGAATAAGATAATTATATGTTAATCATATGTTTATTTGAGAAAATGTCATCTTTATCATGACAATGTAGAATAAAAGAATTATTTATTAATATATGTTTTATTGACAAAAATGTCATCTTTATCATGACAATGTAGAATAAAAGAATTATTTGTTAATATATGTCTTGTTGAGAAAAGTGTCATCTTTATCATGTTAGTAAAGAAAATAAAATAAAATATTTTTGTTTAAAAGTGAGACGACCCAAAATCCCGTTCAGACGGAAACAAGGGTTATCTTTGGAATATAACACAGAAACAGATAATAGCAGAACAAAATTAAATAAATACACCAGATAATGAACAATAAAATATACTGGATAAAAGTAATCATCAGAGTTACACAGTATACAGGATCTTACTTAGCACAAATACAGTTCAGCTATACATAAATGTCTACAGCGGAAATAAACAAAATATGTACAATAGGAGCTGAACAGCATAAAAAGAAATAAATGATAGAATCCATCTTCAGCTCCAGCTATCCAGAAAGAACCAGCTAAACCTGAATACAAGGCTGCCCGTGTAGAAAAAGGGGCACCCGAGTTTGAAAGTGAAATAAACTACGAGTCAGTCATGGGACTGGTATGAGAAATCCACTCAACACATATATAATTGGCTAATCACAGGACCACGCCACTTTCGTGGAACGGGTTTACTCCATTGGATTGCCAGTGCTTTAAAACAAATCTTTCTTTTAAACATCGCTATGCTTTTTATAAAAATGAAGCCGTTATAAGACTCAGTTCCCATCACACAATGCAACGCAAACCGGAGGATAGAGTTTTTTCCTTATAACAGCCAAAATATGATTGATACGAATAAAACAAAGGGCATTTGATATTATTGCTAGTGTTTACATGTTTTGAAAACAATTTCAAATCATAACTATCAATCATAGGCGGCATTAATGCCCCATACCACTATGTCGCCATATATAGGTATACAATCAAAATCGCATCGTCGCGTATTTGGAAATTGGATTTCCGTCATGAACCAAGGTAAAAGATAGTCCTTACCGAATTCGAGACAATCTAGCCCATGTCTCAGGCCCAGACTCAGGTGGGCCCTTGGATCGTCAGGGCCGGTCCACCGATGTGGATTATTATGCCTGAACACTACGTTTCTCCGCCCTTTGGGGCGTAAACGAGCCAACGAATGACTCCATCGGACCCGGATCGTCCGATCAAACCGAGGCGCCTCGCAACAGCAACAACCACATAGGTGAAAAGTATATAAATGTCAGGGCTGGTAGGTCACTGACACCACCCTAGCTAGAAAGAAACGCATGCCCTCCCTGAGGTCCTTCTCCCGTTTTAGGTTCATACCGGGGTGTGAGGCTCGCGAATTCACGTTATACACAAAGCTACGCCACACAGGCGGTGCTTTGATCATTACCACAAGACTTTGCTTTTCAACAGAAGCCCTGATCACTGCATCTTAGCATGCCACACAGGCAATTCATGCCATGCGACTGATGTCCATCGATATACAACCTCTGAGCTCGTGCGTCTCAGAGAAGGGCGTTAAGCAAAAGAATAAATTCTCCGCCGCCAAACAGATGTATATTTAACAGGAATCAATCAACACAGAATAAACTCCAATGTCAGACACACAGTCCATTTCCAAGTCCGTTCTGGGTCTGAACGAAACCGGAGGCACTAAATACCTCGCAAACCCATCGATCACCACGTACGTCTGGACGATCACCACTCATTATCCATATTTCGGGATGCCTCCCAATCAGGACCTCGGTTACCATCCAAACGAGGTGAAGATCTCCGGTCTTCGACCACCGTCTTCATCTTCGAATTTCCATCGTCGGTCAATTATTCGAAATGAGAATTAACTCGGCCTTTTCAAATAATTCACGCATATTTAGAATTTCAAATCAATTTATTTCAATGGTTAAATTATTTGACAACACCAATATTGTTCTTTAATGTAATTTTCACACCAAACACATTCAACCATCAAATACAACATAAATCGAGCAAATTCAGTTTATTTCCATTCCATATCGCTCATGATATTTTATAACTATTTATCGCTATTTTTATTTAATTTAAAATAGCTAATTTATTCAAAACGACGCTTCGGGCCATAAAGCGGCCGTGGCGCTATTTTTCTTCAGATTTGATTTAAACATATCTGAAAATCTAACCGTTGGATCTTCAAAAAATTTACCTCATTAGAAAGGTCTTTTCAAAACGAATCCAACGGTTCCAGTTTCGGGAAAATCCGACGGTCGGATCTCCCGGCACAATCGTTTGAAGTTTCGATTTCAAAATACGAACTGCAGCGTCGTTATTCGATTTAATATATAATTATATTTATATATATATAAATATAATCGCTTCTGGCGCTGTTTTTCTTCAGATTTGAATTAAACATTCCAGACAATCCAACCGTTGGATTTTTACAAGGTTGGTGCCGTTGGAAAGATTATTCCAAGGCGAACCCGACGGTTGAGGTTTCGGGAAAATCCAATGGTCGGATTTCCCGTACTAGTTGTTTGAAATCATGGTTTCAAAATACGAACTGCACGGCTTCGTTTCGTTTTAATTTTATTTATATTTATATATTTATATAAATATAGTTCATTCAATGATTTCCATATCGTTTTCACTTCAAATATTTTTCTAACACCTTAAAATTTTGGAAAATTTCGCCATAACCTCCCCTGCACCGGGAGCATCGGGAAATCGCAAATAGCTTTCCCGGTCCTTCTAATCTCAAAAAGAAAAAGAAAAATCCAAGCGGCTAGCCAACAGGCTCATAAAATCATCACCCAAACAAAACAGTAAATGTGTACCTATTTGTCGGGCACAAAATTTTATTCCTCTTCTCTAGCCCCTTTGCTATAACCTGTTCAATGAATATGCATGTACATATATATACAGTTCTTATCATTTATCATTTTCTATTCAACTTCATATTTGATTTCTATTTGGTTTAAAAACATCATTCATTCTAATGTTACATAAATAGGTGCAAATCATTTCATTAGCTAATTAATGAATATTTCAACTCTTATATGTTTATTTTGAACAAGTGGCTATTTTTAACACTTCGCATATCAACGATTTATGCATACAATAAAAATGTGATTTTTATTGTAAAACAATTCATTTCAAAACACTATTATCTTATATATTTCATGTTGGTGATAAAACGGGATTTTTATCATAAAACAATTTCTTTTAAAACAAGATTATTTTACACAGTTCATATAGTCGATAAAAGGTGATTTTTATTATCAAACGATTTATTTCAAAATATGAATAACATTCAACACATGAATTTCTAATCAACGAATGAATATCAATTCAACACATGAATGTTTTCTATAGTTTCTATATATAGATAAAAATGTGATTTTTATTATCAAACAATTTATTTCAAAATATGAATATCATTCAACACATGAATTTCTAATCAACGAATGAACATCAATTCAACACATGAATGTTTTCTATAGTTTCTATATATAGATAAAAATGTGATTTTTATTATCAAACAATTTATTTCAAAATATGAATATCATTCAACATATGAATTTCTAATCAACGAATGAATATCAATTCAACACATGAATGTTTTCTATACAATGAATAAATATAGTTTAAGCATATGAAAATAATTCAAACACACGGATATTATTCAAAATTTCGGCAGCATAACGGTAGGGTAGTTAAAACTGGGACCGTCCCTAGTACGGCTCCTCGCTCTACCTTAAAACCTCACGGTTTTTGACAATGGGGATCATGCATCTAGTTCGCACGTAGGCGGCATGTATATATTTATTTCATTTCCACAAAACTAATCCTATGTGGTTTCAACCAAATATTTCTCAACCACAAATAGGTATTTTTCAACCACAATCAACCAATATCAATCACAAACAATCCCAAACAACCATTTGCTATCAATCAATTTTCACAACAATTTCAACCAATAAATATCGTCCATGGTTTGTGGACGAGGGGCGTATATATATATATTTATTTATATATAGCAATTCACTTTTATTTCAACACATATATATATATTTTTAAATTAGAAATCTCACAGAATAGCTAATTCAATCCCACGACTCTTCTTTGCATAAAATCTTCGTCAATCTCTCTTTTTGTCGCTTTGTTGCCCGTATTCTCTACATATGTAAAAATCGAATTTTTACTATGTTATTCAATATATAAAAATCATATTTTAAAAATAAAGATTATATTTTTAATATTCCTATGATGTAAAAATTATATTTTTATTGCTTTAAAAATATAAGAATCATATCTTACTAAAATTTCCGTCTTTTCTATTTTAAAAAAAAATATGATCTTTTCTATTTAAAAAAAAAAAATCTGATCTTTTCTTTTTAAAGTTCTAATCTTTTTCTCATTAAAAATATGACCTTTGCCTCATTAAAAATATGATCTTTTCCTCATTAAAAATATGATCTTTGCCTCATTAAAAATATGATCTTTTTAATTTCAAAAATCGAATCTTGTTCATTGTTAAAAATCCAATCTTGTTTAACATTAAAATTTCGATCTTGTTTAACATACTAATATAATCAAAACTGAAATTCTTCTATGTATTATATAATTTAAATCCATGTTATTCATATATATAAGCATATAACTAGAATAAATAAATCAGAAAATAAAATCTGTGCTCTTTTTAATTTATAAAAAATCCTATTACTGTTTATTTACTAATTTAAATAGACTGATTACATGAAAATAAATAAGCAAATAAAAAAAAACTTACTTTATTCGGTTTTCAGTGGAACGGGGCGGTTGTTGTTCACGGCCAGAGGAGGAGCACGCGGGCGCAGGGCTGTGGGAGGTTGCGATGGCTTCGGGGGTCGACGATGGGAAGGTCGCGTCGGTTAAGGCCTCGATTTGGAGGGCTGGGGGGCGCGTTTGTTTCCAGAGGAGAAGGAAGAGGTGCGAGAAAGTCAGGGGGTGGGTCGGGAAGTTCGTCGGAGGGGCGGCGCTTCGATCGATGGGGAGGTTGAGGGGGGGCGACGGGTTTAGGTCTTCGGGTTTTTTTTTTCCTGAGCGAAAATAAGGAGAGAGAAGAGGGAATGGGGGGGTTTATATAAAATATATATTTTTTATTATTTAATTTTTCAAAAAGTTGACGTTTACATACGACCTCTAAACGAGGCCCACCGCCTGTCGTCCATAGTGTTTTACCCCCATTCCGAACACAATGGGATATGTATCGCAAGTTGATTTGATCGTTACAATCAGTTTCCGTTGAATTTACATTTAAATCACTATATTGAATTTTAAACGTACATTTCAAATTACCGGGGTCACATACTAACTAGAAAAATTCTCGAAAAATATTTTCTAGCTTCGTATTGACGATACGGTCCCAACAAAACTAGTTTCGTCGAATTCTGAGACCGTTGGAAAAATGGCCAATTTCCAGTCGATTAAAATCAACTGAAACTGGTCAAACGCGTTTTCTTTTGCCACGCTCACATATTGATTCGGAAAATTATGAAATTTGAAACCTAACAATAACTTGACATCACGGATCCAACAAAAGTGGTTTCGTCGAAATCCGAGGTCGTTTGCAAAATGTCCATTTTTAAGGGCCTGAATTCCATAGCGACTATTCAAAATTTTCAACTGGACATATCTTTTGATTCCCGCTATCAAATTTCGATTGGTCGGATTCGTTAGAAATATATTCACTAACAGATTTAAATATTTTTGGTTTCACTAAAATCCAGATTGTTTTGCACCCGGTATATTCAATTGAAGTTTGAAATCGAATTATCGAACTACCGCGCCATTTTCAATTCTATATATAATTATAATTAATTATATTCGTTTTCAAATGTCGATTCAAACTCAGTTTTCATCGCCATTATTTAAAATATTTATTTTAAATATTTAAAATCCATTATTTTAGCCAATTTAAAAAAATTTAAATTGGTTCAGATTTTCTGGGTCGTTACAATCTCCCCCACTTAAAACTTTTCGTCCCCGAAAAGGAATAAAGTCGAAAGTGCTTTGATAAATCTACAATCACACAACACAACAACCAATCCAATTGTTTTTAACCTTTAAAGATATACTAATCAAATTTTATACCCCTTTAAAAATCCTTCAGACCATATAATTAAAAGTGCACATCTATGAAAAGAAAATAACAATAGAGTAGAGAATTGAATGGTAGTGCAAAGTAGAGTAAATGTACCTTGCACCGGAGTCAATCAGAGATATCTACTCGGCATCTGGGGTAAGCTTTCTGAATGCTCTCCTCAGTTTCCCAAGTACAATCTCGCGGATCTCTACTCCATTGCACTTTGACTAAGCGAACCTTCTTGTTCCTCATCTCTTTGGTTTCTTTGCCGATAATCTTTAGCGGCTCTCGCCTCACAGCTAATTCTGGAGTAATTTCAATATCCTACTGAGCTGCTTCTTCCACGATCAAGTCTGGATCATGAACGTGCTTTCGAAGTTGAGATATGTGAAATACATCATGAACTCCAGGCAACCAGTCAGGCAGTTTGACCCTATAAGCGAGGGTTCCAATCCGTTCCAGAATAGGAAACGGACCAATGAATTTGGGCGCTAACTTTCCAGTTTTACCGAACCGGATAACTCCTCTCATCAGCGATACTTTCAAATATACATAGTCACCAACTTCAAAGGATATATCTCTTCTTCTTCTATCGGCATAGCTCTTTTGTCGGCTTTGAGCGGCGAGTAATCGCTTCTTAATAAAATCGACTTTGTCGGCAGCTTCTCGAATCATATCAGGACCCAACACAAGTCTATTTCCAGGCTCGACCCAACAAGCAGGAGATCGGCACGGTCTACCATACAATGCTTCGAATGGCGACATTGTCAGACTCGCCTGGTAGCTGTTGTTATAAGAGAATTCAGCCAAATGCAGATGGACTTCCCATGATCCACCGAAATCTAGAACACAAGCCCGCAATAAATCTTCTAAAATGCGATTCACCCTCTCAGTCTGACCGTCTGTCTGAGGATGATAAGCGGTGGTTAAGTTCAACTTCGTTCCCAGCTCGACTTGAAATGCTTCCTAGAATTTGCTAGTGAATATTGTATCTCTATCACTTACTATACTGAGCGGCACTCCATGCAGTCTAACTATTTCCCTGAAGTAAATCTGCGCCAGACTCTGAGCAGTTCTATTTGATCTGACAGGTATGAAATGGGCGGTCTTCGTGAAGCGATCTACGATCACCCAAATACTGTCATTTCCCTTTCTGGTTCTGGGCAAACCATCAATGAAATCCATAGAAATATGTTCCCACTTCCAGCCAGGAACTTCTAGCGGTTGTAATAATCCAGCCAATTTCTGCTGGTCGCTTTTGACTAGCTGGCAAGTAGGGCATCGGCTAACGTATATTGAAACGTCTCTTTTCATAGCCTTCCACCAGAATGTTCTTTTGAGATCGTTATACATTTTGGCCACGCCAGGATGGATACTCAGCTTGGACTTGTGACACTCGTCTAACACTTCCCTTTTTAACTCTGGGATGTCAGGAACACAAATCCTTCCTTTCAACCTCAAGGTCTCGTCGTTATCTATTTGAAAACACGAGGGTTCGCCTTTCTGAATCCTTTTGATCATATCTTTTATAAAGTTATCCTCCTTCTGAAGAATAGATATTTTGTCAATCAAGGAAGTCGTGATAATAAAGCTAGCAATCATTACATTCTTTCGGCTCAGAGCATCGGCCACGACGTTGGCTTTTCCTGGAGTGTATATAATTTCAAAGTCATATGCTGCAAGAAACTCCAGCCAACGCTGCTGCCTCAAATTTAAGTCCTTCTGAGTGAACAGATACTTTAACGACTGGTGATCTGTAAATAGTTCAAATCTCTCGCCCAGAAGATAGTGTCTCCAGATCTTCAAAGAGAATATGATAGCCAATAACTCAAGATCATGAGTTACATAGTTTTTCTCGTGTGGTTTCAGTTGACGGCTAGCATAAGCAATCACTTGACCCCTTTGCATTAACACTGCCCCAAGGCCTTCTCTAGAAGCATCAGTCCAGACCTTTAAATCTTGGTTGCCATCGATGATGGTTAGGACTGGAGCAGTTGTTAATCTCAACTTTAGCTCTTCGAAAGCCTCCTCACTCTCTTGAGTCCATTTGAACTTAGAATGCTTCTTTGTAAGCTTCGTTAAGTGGCCAGATATCTTCGAGAAGTTTTTAACGAACTTCCGGTAATAGCTAGCCAATCCGAGAAAACTGCGGACTTCAGTGGGAGTACTGGGCTGTTTCCAATTCTGAATGGCCATGATTTTGCTTGGATCTACAGCAATTCCTTCTTTCGATACAACGTGGCCTAGAAATTTTACTTCATCTTGCCAGAATATACATTTAGAAAATTTGGCTTTTAACACATTCCTTCTCAGGATTTCTAACACTTGTTCCAAATGTTTTTCATGCTCGGCCTTTGATTTAGAGAAGATTAGAATATCGTCAATGAAAACCAGAACAAATTTATTCAAAACTCCCCTAAATACTCTGTTCATTAGATCGACGAAGTAAGCGGGAGCGTTACATAAGCTGAACTGCATTACTAACCACTCGTAGAATAAGTCGGGGCCTCTGAACGCTGTCATTGGAACACACTCTTCGGCAATTCGAAGTTGATGGAATCCTGTAGCTAGGTCCATTCGTGAGAATACTTGTGCTCCATTTAATCGATCTAACAAATCATCAATCCGCGGCAATGGATACTTGTTCTTTATTGTCTGTTTGTTCAGATCACGATAATCCACACATAGTCGTAGAGTACCGTCAGATTTTGGGACAAATACCACTGCTGCACCCCAATCAGAGAAACTAGGCCTGATCAGACCCTTCCATACCAGCTGTCGTGTTTGATTGTCCAATTCCTCCTTCTCTTTCAAGGACATTCTTCGAATAGCGTGAACTACCGTCCTTGCATTAGGAATCAAAGCAATCTTGAAATCTATTTCTCTCTGCGGAGGTAAGCGAACAACTTCCTCGAACACATCCGCATAGTTTTTGACGATAGGAATGTCTTTGATGAGGTCAGGAATATTCTCCGTGATTTCAGGGACATTTTCTATTTGGGATGGAGAAACATTCAAAGCTGCCCAGAAGTCTTTTCTATTAGTATCCTGACCTTCACAGGGAATGGTATATAAGCACCTGATTTTATCCTCGCCTTTACGACTCTATCGGCGCATTTAACTTCAGCTTCATATTTGGTTAACCAGCCTAACCCCAGGATAAGATCAAACTCTTTAAAATTCATGGCGGCTGCGATGGTAGGAAACCGATAACGAGAGAAAGAAACTGGCACTCCACAAATCCAACTGAGATCAATGGAACCCCCAACCGGATTCTGGACAGTCATGGGTTCTTTGAGCTTTTTCAAATTCAAATCCAGTTTCTTAGCTGCATCCTTGGCAATGAAGCTACATGACGCGCCAGTGTCAAACAGTACTTTAACTGGGATGTCTTTGACAGTTAGCGTGCCTTCTAAAACATCTGGTCTTTCCTGAATAGCGATGGCTCAGAAGCTTCTGCTATTTCATTTATTTGAACCACATTGGTCTTTTTTAACAGCCAGCAATTCTTCGCAATATGACCCGGCTAGTGGCACTTATGGCATCCTCTGTCCTCATGAACCCTTTTATTAGATTTAGATACTTCCTTCTTTTGCTTCTTTAAAGATTTGCATTTTCCTTGCAAATGCCCTTTCTTATGGCAGTTATTGCATATGGCAGTCGTTGCTGGTTCTTTTTCGGTTCTGGCCCTTTTTCGATTTACTTCGGGCTCCTTACTGACTTCAGACATCGTACTGGCCTCAGGGCGATCAGTTTCAGACTCAATTTTATTACTAGAGCTGACTTCCTCTTCGTACTGTAGCATATCTTTCTTATCTAGATCTTCATATTGATAAGCCATATAAATCATTTCTGAAAAGGGAAGCTTCACATGCCCCAATACTTTATTCTGGTATTTCCTTTGAAGCCCATTGATAAATCTCAAATTCTTCCTCTTCGGATTTTCAATTAGATTAGGAGCAAAGTGAGAAAGTTCATTGAATTTCTTATGATATTCGGGAATGGTCATGTCCCCTTGTATCAGATAGGAAAATTCATCGCATAGTCGCTCGGTCGCTTCTGGAGGAGTAAATCTTTCTAGGAAAGTCACCTTGAATCTATCCCAGGTGATATCACCTTCTGGATTATCTTTAATAACTGAATCCCACCAAAACAAAGCTTCGTCTTCGAGTGCCCAGGAGGCCGGTAATCTTTTCTGGTCATCCCTCAGTTTTAAGGCTTCGAAGATTTTCTCAGCCGAACGAATCCAAGCTTGTGTTCTCATAATAGATTCTTCGCCCGTAAAGGGTTTTCCACCCAGATTTCTATACTTCATAAATAGAGCTTCTATATCCGGGTCAATATTACTTCTTCTGTTTCTGGCACTCATTTTCTAGTTCTTCTGCAAATAGCAGATCAAGTGTCAGGTCACAGAAAAGGTATTTCAAGATATAGAGACAAATACTTGAATGTAAATGTGTCTATCCAGGTGTAATTTCATTCTGCTTTACTCACACTAAGATATTACTAATCCTATCTGTATTGAGTTACCCGTCCTAGAACACTACTGGTTCTATTTCTGACGAGTTCGTTCACATGTTATATTCCAGAACTAAGCTTAACAAAAGCTCTGATACCACGTTGAGATGACCCAAAATCCCGTTCAGACGGAAACAAGGGTTATCTTTGGAATATAACACAGAAACAGATAATAGCAGAACAAAATTAAATAAATACACCAGATAATGAACAATAAAATATACTGGATAAAAGTAATCATCAGAGTTACACAGTATACATGATCTTACTTAGCACAAATACAGTTCAGCTATACATAAATGTCTACAGCGGAAATAAACAAAATATGTACAATAGGAGCTGAACAGCATAAAAAGAAATAAATGATAGAATCCATCTTCAGCTCCAGCTATCCAGAAAGAACCAGCTAAACCTGAATACAAGGCTGCCCGTGTAGAAAAAGGGGCACCCGAGTTTGAAAGTGAAACAAACTACGAGTCAGTCATGGGACTGGTATGAGAAATCCACTCAACACATATATAATTGGCTAATCACAGGACCACGCCACTTTCGTGGAACGGGTTTACTCCATTGGATTGCCAGTGCTTTAAAACAAATCTTTCTTTTAAACATCGCTATGCTTTTTATAAAAATGAAGCCGTTATAAGACTCAGTTCCCATCACACAATGCAACGCAAACCGGAGGATAGAGTTTTTTCCTTATAACAGCCAAAATATGATTGATACGAATAAAACAAAGGGCATTTGATATTATTGCTAGTGTTTACATGTTTTGAAAACAATTTCAAATCATAACTATCAATCATAGGCGGCATTAATGCCCCATACCACTATGTCGCCATATATAGGTATACAATCAAAATCGCATCGTCGCGTATTTGGAAATTGGATTTCCGTCATGAACCAAGGTAAAAGATAGTCCTTACCGAATTCGAGACAATCTAGCCCATGTCTCAGGCCCAGACTCAGGTGGGCCCTTGGATCGTCAGGGCCGGTCCACCGATGTGGATTATTATGCCTGAACACTACGTTTCTCCGCCCTTTGGGGCGTAAATGAGCCAACGAATGACTCCATCGGACCCGGATCATCCGATCAAACCGAGGCGCCTCGCAACAGCAACAACTACATAGGTGAAAAGTATATAAATGTCAGGGCTGGTAGGTCACTGACACCACCCTAGCTAGAAAGAAACGCATGCCCTCCCTGAGGTCCTTCTCCCGTTTTAGGTTCATACCGGGGTTAGAGGCTCGCGAATTCACGTTATACACAAAGCTACGCCACACAGGCGGTGCTTTGATCATCACCACAAGATTTTGCTTTTCAACAGAAGCCCTGATCACTACATCTTAGCATGCCACACAGGCAATTCATGCCATGCGACTGATGTCCATCGATATACAACCTCTGAGCTCGTGCGTCTCAGAGAAGGGCGTTAAGCAAAAGAATAAATTCTCCGCCGCCAAACAGATGTATATTTAACAGGAATCAATCAACACAGAATAAACTCCAATGTCAGACACACAGTCCATTTCCAAGTCCGTTCTGGGTCTGAACGAAACCGGAGGCACTAAATACCTCGCAAACCCATCGATCACCACGTACGTCTGGACGATCACCACTCATTATCCATATTTCGGGATGCCTCCCAATCAGGACCTCGGTTACCATCCAAACGAGGTGAAGATCTCCGGTCTTCGACCACCGTCTTCATCTTCGAATTTCCATCGTCGGTCAATTATTCGAAATGAGAATTAACTCGGCCTTTTCAAATAATTCACGCATATTTAGAATTTCAAATCAATTTATTTCAATGGTTAAATTATTTGACAACACCAATATTGTTCTTTAATGTAATTTTCACACCAAACACATTCAACCATCAAATACAACATAAATCGAGCAAATTCAGTTTATTTCCATTCCATATCGCTCATGATATTTTATAACTATTTATCGCTATTTTTATTTAATTTAAAATAGCTAATTTATTCAAAACGACGCTTCGGGCCATAAAGCGGCCGTGGCGCTGTTTTTCTTCAGATTTGATTTACACATATCTGAAAATCTAACCGTTGGATCTTCACAAAATTTACCTCATTAGAAAGGTCTTTTCAAAACGAATCCAACAGTTCCAATTTCGGGAAAATCCGACGGTCGGATCTCCCGGCACAATCGTTTGAAGTTTCGATTTCAAAATACGAACTGCAGCGTCGTTATTCGATTTAATATATAATTATATTTATATATATATAAATATAATCGCTTCTGGCGCTGGTTTTCTTCAGATTTGAATTAAACATTCCAGACAATCCAACCGTTGGATTTTTACAAGGTTGGTGCCGTTGGAAAGATTATTCCAAGGCGAACCCGACGGTTGAGGTTTCGGGAAAATCCAATGGTCGGATTTCCCGTACTAGTTGTTTGAAATCATGGTTTCAAAATACGAACTGCACGGCTTCGTTTCGTTTTAATTTTATTTATATCTATATATTTATATAAATATAGTTCATTCAATGATTTCCATATCGTTTTCACTTCAAATATTTTTCTAACACCTTAAAATTTTGGAAAATTTCGCCATAACCTCCCCTGCACCGGGAGCATCGGGAAATCGCAAATAGCTTTCCCGGTCCTTCTAATCTCAAAAAGAAAAAGCCAAGCGGCTAGCCAACAGGCTCATAAAATCATCACCCAAACAAAACAGTAAATGTGTACCTATTTGTCGGGCACAAAATTTTATTCCTCTTCTCTAGCCCCTTTGCTATAACCTGTTCAATGAATATGCATGTACATATATATATATATATACAGTTCTTATCATTTATCATTTTCTAATCAACTTCATATTTGATTTCTATTTGGTTTAAAAACACCATTCATTCTAATGTTACATAAATAGGTGCAAATCATTTCATTAGCTAATTAATGAATATTTCAACTCTTATATGTTTATTTTGAACAAGTGGCTATTTTTAACACTTCGCATATCAACGATTTATGCATACAATAAAAATGTGATTTTTATTGTAAAACAATTCATTCCAAAACACTATTATCTTATACATTTCATGTTGGTGATAAAACGGGATTTTTATCATAAAACAATTTCTTTTAAAACGAGATTATTTTACACAGTTCATATAGTCGATAAAAGGTGATTTTTATTATCAAACGATTTATTTCAAAATATGAATACCATTCAACACATGAATTTCTAATCAACGAATGAATATCAATTCAACACATGAATGTTTTCTATAGTTTCTATATATAGATAAAAATGTGATTTTTATTATCAAACAATTTATTTCAAAATATGAATATCATTCAACACATGAATTTCTAATCAACGAATGAATATCAATTCAACACATGAATGTTTTCTATAGAAAATATGAATATCATTCAACACATGAATTTCTAATCAACGAATGAATATCAATTCAACACATGAATGTTTTCTATACAATGAATAAATATAGTTTAAGCATATGAAAATAATTCAAACACACGGATATTATTCAAAATTTCGGCAGCATAACGGCAGGGTAGTAAAAACCGGGACCGTCCCTAGTACGGCTCCTCGCTCTACCTTAAAACCTCGCGGTTTTTGACAATGGGGATCATGCATCTAGTTCGCACGTAGGCGGCATGTATATATTTATTTCATTTCCACAAAACTAATCCTATGTGGTTTCAACCAAATATTTCTCAACCACAAATGGGTATTTTTCAACCACAATCAACCAATATCAATCACAAACAATCCCAAACAACCATTTGCTATCAATCAATTTTCACAACAATTTCAACCAATAAATATCGTCCATGGTTTGTGGACGAGAGGCGTGTATATATATATATATATATATATATATATATATATATATATATTTATATATAGCAATTCACTTTTATTTCAACACATATATATATATTTTTAAATCAGAAATCTCACCGAATAGCTAATTCAATCCCACGACTCTTCTTTGCATAAAATATTCGCCAATCTCTCTTTTTGTCGCTTTGTTGCCCGTATTCTCTACATATGTAAAAATCGAATTTTTACTATGTTATTCAATATATAAAAATCATATTTTAAAAATAAAGATTATATTTTTAATATTCCTATGATGTAAAAATTATATTTTTATTGCTTTAAAAATATAAGAATCATATCTTACTAAAATTTCCGTCTTTTCTATTTTAAAAAAAATATGATCTTTTCTATTCAAAAAAAAAAAAAAATCTGATCTTTTCTTTTTAAAGTTCTAATCTTTTTCTCATTAAAAATATGACCTTTGCCTCATTAAAAATATGATCTTTTCCTCATTAAAAATATGATCTTTGCCTCATTAAAAATATGATCTTTTTAATTTCAAAAATCGAATCTTGTTCATTGTTAAAAATCCAATCTTGTTTAACATTAAAATTTCGATCTTGTTTAACATACTAATATAATCAAAACTGAAATTCTTCTATGTATTATATAATTTAAATCCATGTTATTCATATATATAAGCATATAACTAGAATAAATAAATCAGAAAATAAAATCTGTGCTCTTTTTAATTTATAAAAAATCCTATTACTGTTTATTTACTAATTTAAATAAACTGATTACATGAAAATAAATAAGCAAATAAAAAAAACTTACTTTATTCGGTTTTCAGTGGAACGGGGCGGTTGTTGTTCACGGCCAGAGGAGGAGCACGCGGGCGCAGGGCTGTGGGAGGTTGCGATGGCTTCGGGGGTCGACGATGGGAAGGTCGCGTCGGTTAAGGCCTCGATTTGGACGGCTGGGGGCGCGTTTGTTTCCAGAGGAGAAGGAAGAGGTGCGAGAAAGTCAGGGGGTGGGTCGGGAAGTTCGTCGGAGGGGCGGCGCTTCGATCGATGGGGAGGTTGAGGGGGGGCGACGGGTTTAGGTCTTCGGGTTTTTTTTTCCTGAGCGAAAATAAGGAGAGAGAAGAGGGAATGGGGGGGTTTATATAAAATATATATTTTTTATTATTTAATTTTTCAAAAAGTTGACTTTTACATACGACCTCTAAACGAGGCCCACCGCCTGTCGTCCATAGTGTTTTACCCCCATTCTGAACACAATGGGATATGTATCGCAAGTTGATTTGATCATTACAATCAATTTCCGTTGAATTTACATTTAAATCACTATATTGAATTTTAAACGTACATTTCAAATTACCGGGGTCACATACTAACTAGAAAAATTCTCGAAAAATATTTTCTAGCTTCGTATTGACGATACGGTCCCAACTAAACTAGTTTCGTCGAATTCTGAGACCGTTGGAAAAATGGCCAATTTCCAGTCGATTAAAATCAACTGAAACTGGTCAAACGCGTTTTCTTTTGCCACGCTCACATATTGATTCGGAAAATTATGAAATTTGAAACCTAACAATAACTTGACATCACGGATCCAACAAAAGTGGTTTCGTCGAAATCCGAGGTCGTTTGCAAAATGTCCATTTTTAAGGGCCTGAATTCCATAGCGACTATTCAGAATTTTCAACTGGACATATCTTTTGATTCCCGCTATCAAATTTCGATTGGTCGGATTCGTTAGAAAGATATTCACTAACAGATTTAAATATTTTTGGTTTCACTAAAATCCGGATTGTTTTGCACCCGGTATATTCAATTGAAGTTTGAAATCGAATTATCGAACTACCGCGCCATTTTCAATTCTATATATAATTATAATTAATTATATTCGTTTTCAAATGTCGATTCAAACTCAGTTTTCATCGCCATTATTTAAAATATTTATTTTAAATATTTAAAATCCATTATTTTAGCCAATTTAAAAAATTTTAAATTGGTTCAGATTTTCTGGGTCGTTACAAAAAGATAAGGATTTTTACAATAAAAATCACACCTTTATTGCATGTTTTAAATCATTAAAAACATTCATTGTTTGAACTAAAATATGTTAACAATAAAATATACATTTTTATTGTGTATGTAGATTAGATTAAAACATTGTCATGTTAGCGACGTTAATAATAAAACGTTCATGTTTAATAAAATATATTTATACAATAAAAATCATATTTTTATTGTATATGTGAATCAATAAAATATTCATTTATAAATCGGACAATTTGTTTATGTACACTCATTTATCTGTTAGGGATTGGGACAATAAATTTCACACATTGCCCAACTGCACAAATAAATAAACTGTTGTTGTTTGAAGAACCCACACGGGTATTGAGATGATATTTGACATACACTATTCCCAATATTTAGTTATATGTCAATCTGTTATGAGCGTTATTTATTTATTTTAATGCTCACACAGTTGTAAATTGCACTCTAGATGTTGTATGAATTTTTAATGATTGTTTATCATTATTGTTGTATACATGCGATGTATGAAATCCATATAAATAACATTATATGGTAATTGTTTGGGTCTCATTCCAATTTGAAAAATAAAGAATATTTTAAAATAATATTCATGTGTTTAATAAAAATATTTAAATAATAAAAATATAGTTATTTTTATTTAAACGTATGAACCAATAAGATATTCATTGTTTTGAAAAGAAAATGTTTATACAATAAAAATCACATTTTTATTGTATGGATGGATAAATAAATTATTCATCGACTGAAATAGAAAAGTTGAACAATAAAAATTCACATTTTTGTTGGATGTAGAAAAGATTAAAAAAATGACCATTGGTCGAAATAGAAAAGTTAAACAATAAAAATTCACATTTTTTATTGAATATAGAAAAGATTAAAAAAATGACCATTGATTGAAATAGAAAAGTTAAACAATAAAAATTCACATTTTTATTGAATATAGAAATAATGAAAAATATTCATTGATTGAAATAAAAAGGTTTAACAACAAAAATCTACATTTTTATTGTACATAAGAAATGGTGAAAACTATTCGTTGTTTGAATAAAAATGTTGTAACTTTAAAAAATTACATTTTTAATGTAAGTATGATTTATCAAAATATTCATTGTTTGGACTAGAATATGTTAACAAATAAAAATATACATTTTTATTGTGTTTGTAGGAATGATTGAAAATATTCAATGTTTTAAATAAAATGTTTAAACAATGAAATTACATTTTTATTGTACTATAAAATCATTAAAATGTAAATCCACATGATAGCAAAGTAGAAAAGATTATCATATTAGTATGATAAAAATATGGAATATTCAATTTTGATTAAAAATTGAAAATGAAGTTGAAATCATTTTAAAATGAATTATAAATAATTAATAAAATATGTTTTAAATGGAAATCGATGAAATATAATATATATATATATATATATATATATATATATATATATAATGGCCTGAAAAGGACGCGCCGCGCAGTGGCCGTTCGCGAATTTCGACCATTAACTTCAAATTGACATTACGGGAGATCTGAACGTCGGATTCTCCTAAAACTGGAACTTGTTGTGTTCTTATCAAAAAGTGCTTTCCAATGAATGTAATAGATTTGAAATCTAATGGTTAGATTTGGGGATATGTCCGAATCAATTTCAGAAAAGGTCGCTATGGATGCATTTCGGTGGCCGTTATTAGAAACCGACTGTACGAGCGATAATAAAATTATTAAAAATATGGAAAAATTATGTAAAATCATAATAAATGGTTTGGAAAGATTTTTGATGAAAATTTCCAATTTTATAAGGAAAAAATATTTTTTATCAAAATGAACTAGTTATTAACTAGTATAATAATTTAATTATTTTTAGAAATAAATAAATTAGATTTGAATGTGGTTTTAAAATAACCAGAATGTTCCAATATATATATATATATATATATATATATATTGGAATGAATTTGAATGGAAATTATCGTCGGAATATTTTCGATATTAGATTCCTTAATTATACAAATATTATGTGAAATTTGGAAGATATATACATATCGTTATTCCCAATACAATATTTGTTGGTTTCAGAATTTGATATTGAATATAAGCCGATATAATTTCTATTTAGAACCTTATATTTAATGTCAAATTGGATTTTGGGTTTTTCGTGAATGATGTCTTTAATAACACTGTTCTTAAACCTAGTTTAGAAAAGAATAAATCTTTTAATTAAGATTTAGGAAATTTTACCAATTAATTTATATTAAATTGTAATTGAATTGAAATGGGATTTTGGGTTTATCGTGAATAATGTTTTAAATAACATTTGTTCTTTAACCCAATTAACAGTGAAGAAATAATTTGGAATTTATAAATCTTTTATTAAGATTTAAATGGGAATTTTCTAAAGTAAAGTTTTCCAATTTAATATATTAAATTGGAATTGAATGGAATTCGATTTAGTAATAATCGAGATGAGCTTCTGTGAATGAAGGCTGTTACTATATATGGAATTTAAAAGCCATTATTCCATTTATATTATTAGTCTGATACGGGAATTTATATCGATTATATACAGTTATGATTTCCGTGTAGATTCCATTTTAATGGAAGATGATTTTGGATTTGTTGTGAGCAATGTTTTTGAAAGATATAAGTTCTTTAACCGAGTTAAAGATGAGATTTATTTCTTAAATTCAAATAATCATTAAGTAATGATTTTTGAGATTAAAAAGAATAAGTTTAAAAGGATTTATCTTTGATAAAATTGATGGGAACCTTCCCCTAAAAAGTGAATATTTTATTAAAGAATATTCTGAATTGGAATGAGGCATTGGATGTGTTTTTTTAACACCTGATTATAAATTATGCGAGTAATTCGGAAAGACCGGGTTTAACCCATTCTGAATAATGAATATGACGAATAACAGTCGAAGAGAATGGAGACGGTGCAAGACCGACGATCTTCACATTGAATGGATGAGTTGCTACTGATGCCCGTAATTGGAGTAGCTACCTTGAAGGGGCTACAGTGGTGGTCGTTCGGACGTCCTTGTTGATTGTTTGGATATGCGAGGGCCTCTCTTCCGTATTCAACATATGGAACGAGGAATAAGGTGCCTCTGGTTTCGTTCAGACCCAGAACGGACTTGTAAATGGATGGTACATCTGACGTTGTATTCCTTTTATGATGTATTCGTTGATCTCTGCTAATATATATCTGTTTGGTGGCGGAGAATTTATTCGCTTGCTTAACACCCTTCTTTGAGACGTATGAGCTCAGAGGTTATATATTTTTGCAGAAATCAATGGTATGGTATGTGGCCTGCTAAGATGCATGGATCAAGGCTTTTGTTGAAAAGCAGAGCCTTGTGGATGATGATCAAATCATATTTAGCATAGCAGCGTGACTTTGCGAGCCTCACACCCCGGTATGATGGTGAACTGATGGTCAGATCAGTATGCTTTCGATATTAGTTTGGATTCGGTCGATCGAGATGAGGGATAGGGCATTTCACCCGATTCCCATATAGGGATAGAGTAAGCGGCGTTTTCTCTCGCCGGGACGTAAGCCGCAGTGATACTTGATTTCCCAAAAGTGCATATGTGCATTACGGTGTTTTCGCATGCCTGCGACGTAAGCCGTGGAGGAATATTGCACTACGTGATAGATCTTTCAAATCAGGAGCCATCATGATGGAAATCCAACTTTCCAATACGAGCTTTGCAGTTTTAATTGTAAACCTATATATGGCGACATAGTGGGATGGGACACTCATGCCGTCTATGATTGATACATTTACTTTCGAAACTGATTTCTACACTATGCACTTATAGTAATAATAAAAGAGAATTTCATTACCAAGCATTTTTAGCTATTATAAGGTAAAACTCTATCCTTCGGCTTACGTTGCATTGTGTAATGGGACTTAAGTCTTATAATAGCTTCATTTTTCTTAAATTAGCATTTCATAGTTTATTTATGCACTGGTATTCTTGGGGATAAACCCATTCCGTGTTGTATGGCATGGTCCCTTGATTTACCTAACTTTAAAATAAAATTAATAACTGTTTTGAGTTCTCATACCAGTCCCATGACTGACCTAGAGTTTTGTAATGACCCGTATTTTTAGCTGTCAAATATTTAATTTAATTTGTTTATTTTAAATATTTTATTTGGGATATTAATGGATTTCTAAATTGAATTCGTATTTAAAACAAAGTTTGAACTATGTATATTTATATATAATATAAATCGAGCTTGAAAATGGCATGCAGTTCGTAAAATGGAGTTTTGAACTTCAATGTGATATACAGGATCTGATATAAGTCGGATTTCTGTGAAACGAGAAACGTTGGTACTGTATTGATGTAAATTTTCATATGAAAGAGGAAATTCCATATTTCGTATTGTACTTTGTTAGTTATGGCCAACTCAAATTTTAAAATAGTCGCTATGGAAATCGCTATTAAAATATAGCGTTAATTAATATATTTAAATAGGAAATTCAAATGGTTTAACTCAAAATTAACGATATTGAGCTTTGTAAATTATATCTGGAATTGTATATATATTCTGGTTGGATATATATGATAAAAATAATTTATTTTTATTTTATTGAATTTATTAGGAATTTATAAAATATTTTAATCGATATTATATAAGCGTTAAAAATAGCCATTTTGCAAACAGAGGTCGTTTTCGACGAAATCAGTTTCATTGGGACTGTAACGTTAAATTATTATACGGTATTCAATTGCGTGGCAAACCAATGTCGTATGTGACCATGGTAAACGCCCGTTCAATATCTATAGCGCGTAATTAATTTAATAAAGGGATATTCGAGTGTAACTTGAGCAGACGATCGAATTAAGCCGCGAAACCGATTCCGTTGAGTTTGTATCGTTGATTATAGTCAGGATAGGTATATAGTTTGTTATTTTTGGAGACCGGGTAATTTGGTGTTCAAAAGGGCACTGCAATAAGCGTAAAAATAGCCTACCGGGGAAACAGTCTCAGAACGCGATGAAACTGGTTCCATTGGTTTCATATTGAAGAATTATTATAGGATTGCAAGGTTTCAAGTTGATTTGATGTATCTGGTAATCGTGAAAAAAATTAAACGCGTGTTTATTTCTGGTTTTATAAAGGAATTTTTTTCAAACGACCTTGGATTTTGACGAAACTTGGCTCATTGGGTCCGGAATACCTTTTTACATTAAGATTAGCCTTTTTGTCAGAAAATAGATTCATTTGTGGTGGTTTTTATCAATTACTTTACCACTAAGTTTCGATTAATAATATTATATATTAATTTGTCCCCTATAAGTACCCCATCAGAAATTCTCCTGCGTCAAAAACCCTACGCTTTGGTCAACGAGAAATTGAGCCGCCACCATACTTCTTTGAACAGCCAGAAAACTGTTTCCTATCCACCAATTTTTCTTCCAATCTTAAATTGAAATCAAAACTTCCCAACTACATAGTGGTTCACCTTGGCAAGCTCGAGTGACTGTACGGTGGAGATGGTGTTCGGAGGTCTGGGGGGGCATTTGACGAGGCCAAAGGCTGCCGTATTCGAGTAGATTTTAGCGACGTTTGGCTGAGCAGGGAAGGTCGAGGTTCACTTCGAGCGTAGAGCAGGTTTAGGCACAGGGTTTGGATATCTCTGATGGGACTTCGATCATCAGAAGGGGCATCAGTGGTTCATTGAAGGTGGGTTGATGGTTGGTATACGGGAAATAAAAGAAACGTTGAATAGACAAAACACAAAGCAGGCTTGGGATTGTGTTTCGAACGAAAAGGGAGGGGCGTGTTAAGTTCTAACTGAGAATGCAAAATGGAATCAACGGTGAAGAAATAACAGTATTCAAAACGAGGAAAAAGAAACAGAGGAGCTCGGGCCTGTATACTTTCCTTAAGTATGGGATTAAGATAATTCAATTAAAAACTGAGATTAGCCTTATGTGTTTTATTAAGAAATCTCAGTGATAAATTGATCCATTTTATTTTCATATCAGGGGTAAGAGCCAGAGTTGAAGGATAGCAGGAGGGAAACGTTGGAGCCAGTGGTCTATACTTTCGGATCAATCATGATCTGGAAGCGAGGGAATGAATCTGAAAATGGCTTGGGTTAAAACAATGTTATAATAATAATAATAAAATAAAAAAGTGGACTCAGTTCTCCTAACAGCAAAGTGTGTTTGGAAGGATCTGAAGCCGGAACTAACGTGAAGAATAAAACATGGAGTCGGCTTTATTCTAACGGAAAAGTAATTAGTTTATATAAATCTAATTAAGGAATTAGTTTATTAATTTAAATAGTGACTCATATTGTTAATGTCTCACGGGTATATTACCAAAATTTGACGAACAAGACGTCGTTGGAACGGTCTTGCTAAAATCTACTAGTCTGGAACAGAAGTGGACGGAAGTGGAATCAACCAGAATTTTTAATTAAATTAAACTATCGTTTAATTTAATTAAAACGAGTTGTTGACAACAACGAATCAACTCAAGGTGAGTTCAACTCACTTAGTTTCCCCATTTATATTTTATATAAATTGGGTTTTTATTTTGTGTGCTCTGGTTGTTAATGGTTGACTGTTTGCTAGTTTTATATTTATTTATTAATTTAATTGATGAAATTAAACCGTCGTTTAATTTCAGTGAAATACCAAATCGTTATTTTAACGATTGGTTCCAATAAAGGTGACTCACCTTGATTGGTCACGTTTATAATATAAACGTGTTTGAATTGTTTGAATGATTTGAATTGCTTGTGAATTGGTTGGTGTTAAAGGTCAAATTTATTGTTATCAGTTAAATGACACTGAATGATCTGTTTGAAAATAACCATTTGAATACAGGGAAGAACAGGTTGGAGGGATCCGACCGGATTCCTCAAATATATTATTTATTTTCATATTATCATATATGAATTGATCTAATGGTGTGATTGATTTGATTGTTGATTGAAAAGTCAACGTGTGTTGTGTTTTAACCAATGGGCTATATTGGTTGAGTAATCGGCAGTAAATGGCCTTAAAGTAAACTGTTTTGTTTATATTGATTTACCATCAGATAGATCGATAGAATTGAAGTTATAAAGTTTATTTATAACTGGAGATAGATTTTTGAAATATATTATTTTTAATAAAAGTTTATAAAGGAAACAAATATTTGTTATTTATTACAATTAATCTTTAATTGATTTTATAAAGCAAATTCTGATGATAATTAGAGTTCTAAACAAGTAAACTGAAACTAACCTAACGGATAAATTTGGATAATTGTTTTAAGAAAACAATTAAATGGAAATTATTTAAATTAATTATATTATTAATTCATTAAAAGGGGAGAACGAATTGGATTCGGTTAATGAGATAACCGTGTTTTGAGTTGACTAAGTCAACCGTTTTAACTGGAGATGATTATTAAATTGTTTGGTTTAAATTACAACTTATATTTATCTTTAGATATGAACGTTGTTGATCAAGGTCTGAGAGGTAATTAAAATACCCTAACTTGAACGACTTCGGGATTATCTGAAGATGATATTAGTTGTAAAGATAAAAGAGGTTAGTAGTGATTTATTATTTCATTAGAGAAATAGTAACGCAACACTTTGGTGAAAATTTGGCAAGTATGTTCATAATGAGATTTCATAGTAAAAAAGGGAAATGAAAGGAGATTGGATCACATGAATTATAATGATATTTTCGAGTTAGAAGTGAAATGTAAAAGTTGAGTTTATTCAATAAGAATAAGCGTTATGTTGTCAAGTAATGAATAAAGGATATTTCGTAGCGTTGCTTTACGAATAATAAACTGAATTGATTTCCCAATATTAGACAATAATGTAGATAATGTTTTTTGAAAGTAAAATAGAAAGCTGGGTATGTATAGAACTTTCTTAAGTAGTAAAATGAATTGGTTTAAAGAGAAATCTTATATTAAATAAGAAGCGAAAGTTATATTCGTAAGATCAAAATATTTAAGAGTTTTAAATTTGTATTTTAATCAAAAGGCCAAGTGGTGCTAAGTATTAAACCAGTGAACTCATTGGATTATCATGATTGAAACACCGTTTATTTTGATAGTTAAATCACCGACTATCAAATCTGTCCAATACGATTGTTGGTATGGAAAGACCGGGATCGAATTTATATTCGAAAACCATTCCGACCAACAAATACGGGAAGATATCAAGAGATGATCGAGATGGAGCATTAAAGATCGTGGATCTTCATTAAACAGAAGAACCGCTAAAAATCTCTAGGATTGCAACCAGAGGTAAACTGTGGTTCTGTCGTGGTTGGAATCTGCGGATTGCAAGGACTTCTCGCTACTGATCTATGGGGGTGATTCCGATATTGGATGTAGTAGGAGAGTACCTTCGGTTCATCCTATTCCTAGATGACCTGTATGGATGGATATCTGACAAAGTATTTCCAAAGGAATTACGTACGTTGATTTCTTCAAACGTACCATAGTTGATGGCGGAGAAATGGTTTTTCTCTAGCCAAATAACTAGAGTATTTTTGTGGACGTCAATTAGTGATATCTGGCGGATCTGACGATGTGACATTCAAAGTGAATGGTGACCAGATGGTTTAAAAGTAAATTCTGGCCTCAAGCCTCATCAACTGGGGAATGACAAAAATCGGGCAGGTAGCATAGCTATGTGGGTTGCTCCCATTAGGGTGTCTAATCACCTATCTTGAGAAATTCCATTTGCTTCTTTAATCTATTTCGATGCTATCCTTTTTCGGGAAACAGTGGTTTGAGCCCAACCGTTGGTGATATACATTCGATACACTCAAGCGAAATGAGTGGTCGGTCATGTGTGGGCTGGGTTGCAAGGTGTTCTTGTTGAACCCAATGTATTCGCCTCAAGAGATACACTATCGGCAGGTGGTCCCATACCTTGTCATAGTCGGAATCCAATCTCCAATAAGCGCCCGCAGTTTTGCTTGCAAACTATATATGTGGAGCGTGAGATGCAAGCGTTCCGCTAGATTCTATTTACTTCTATTTAGACATTATTATAATATCAGACAAGATATTGGTTTCAAAATGTTTTGGGTTATCGTAAGGTAAAAACCGTCCGTATTTATGTGTGGATTCGGTCTTACGATTATCTTTTTCTTTAAAAGGATTTTGAACTTTAAAATCAAGTTGTGTGATACCTTAATACTGTGCGAGTTTTTCTCACTCTGGTTCACCAGACTGACCCGGTGCTTTGTAAATGCTCGGGTTAGCCTGGGTATACAGGTCTAGGTTATCGGATGTTGTGCAGGGACAGGCTGAAGGTGTTCAAATGTATTTTATCTAGTATCTATCCCGCTGTGTATAGTATATGAGGACAGGTTATTATAACTGTCCAGATGTGTGGTACTCTGATAATTGTAAGTATTTTAAAACTCTCAGTAAAGATTTGTTTATGTATTATATTTTGTTCCACTGCGATGTGAGACTCTGATCCTTTGTTGTGTTGGTTCTTCTTCTTCTTCTATTCTTATATTTCTTTCTTTCTTATCTCACCCTCTAAATTCTTTCTAATAACGTTCCGGTGTTTTCGGTGTTTGGAAGGTCGGCATGAGTTACGGTAAAGGTATTTATGTCGATTTCCCGGACCAAATATCCCTGGGTCATTACAGTGGTATCAGAGCTATGGGTTTAGTAATAACCTTGGCTCTGTGGTGTAACTCGATAGAGATTGGGTTAGTAATACCCTAGATCGAGATTTAGTGTGTGCATATATATATATATATATATATATATATATATATATATATATATATATATATATATATATATGAGAGCGTATTTGTAAATTTTATATACAAATGTTTTATATTGTGTTGTTGATCGGTTCAAGTGTTAAGAAGCATTGAACTGACCATTGATACAGTATTGTTTTGGAAAGAGGGTAAATGAAATAATTTTACCCAAAATATATTCTTGTATAAAAAGGAATAATTTTCTCAAATTATTGAGGTATTGGCTTGTTTGTTGATTAACTTGAATAATATTCAAGTTGGGTTTAAAATTTGAATTAAAACTTAACCTGGTTCAGTTAAATTAATTAAATCATGTTATTGAAATTTAATTAAATAAATTGAAATTTAAATAAATAATAATCAAATATAAATCGATCGGATATTAATCGGTTGATGTTGAAATATGTGAAACCAAAGTAAAATACTAATATGAAATGTAAATTAAATTGATTTGGATGATTTGTCGCGTGGTAGTTGTTGATTGTGAATTGTTGTTATTGGTTGTTTGTTTGGTTATATGGAATAATCAAAAATTTAATGGAGATAAATGAATTACAACCTAAAGAACAAATTACAGTATAATTAAAAACTAGGATGAAACTGCATAATAATTTGAATTTATGATTTAACCCTGTATTTGAAAATAAATTGATGTTGTGTGTTTGATTTGGAATTGGTATAGTTATACCAGTTAACTAGTGAAATATTATCTCATAATTTCACATATTTATTACTTATATGTGAATTGAGTTAAGTACAGGTGCCTGATGGCTAGGCAGATTGATTTTGGGTTGAGTAAACCGCATATACATTGAGCAGTTATGCTCAATAGCGCTCGTAAGTGGTACGCCTACGCGAAAATATGAAATTTTGGGTTTTGATTTTTGTTTCCGACTGTGTTGGTCGAGGTATATATATTATTTGTTCCTGCAATATCGCAGATGTCACTCCATGCAGGGGAGACTCTGCCGAATTTTCCTGGGAATTTAGAGTGTTAGAAGTTTTTCGATATTTTTGAAAATATATATTTACGATATTAAATTGGTTTTCGATTTAAAATAAAATGAATTTAGAAATAAAGGGGTTTGTAACGTCCTTTCTTACCTTACCAATTTCGAGGACGAAATTATTTTAAGGGGGGAAGAATGTAACAACCCGTATTTTTAACTGTCAAATATTTAATTTAATTTATTTATTTTAAATATTTTATTTGAGATATTAATGGATTTCTATATTGAATTCGTATTTAAAACAAAGTTTGAACTATGTATATTTATATATAATATAAATCGTGCTTGAAAATGGCGTGCAGTTCGTAAAATGGAGTTTTGAACTTCAATCTGATATACAGGATGCAATATAAGTCGAATTTCTGTGAAACGAGAAACATTGGAACCGTATTGATGTAGTTTCATATGAAAGAGGAAATTCCAGATTTTGTGTTGTACTTTGTAAGTTATGGCCAAATCAAATTTTAAAATAGTCGCTATGGAAATCGCTATTAAAATATAGCGTTAATTAATATATTTAAATAGGAAATTCAAATGGTTTAACTCAAAATTCACGATATTGAGCTTTGTAAATTATATCTGGAATTGTATATATATTCTGGTTGGATATATATGATAAAAATAATTTATTTTTATTTTATTGAATTTATTAGGAATTTATATAATATTTTAATCGATATTATATAAGCGTTAAAAATAGCCATTTTGCAAACAGAGGTCGTTTTCGACATAATCAGTTTCATTGGGACCGTAACGTTAAATTTTTATACAGTATTCAATTGTGTGGCAAACCGATGTCGTATGTGACCACGATAGCCGTAAACGCCTGTTCAATTTCTATAGCGCATAATTAATTTAATAAAGGGATATTCGAGTGTAACTTGAGCAGACAATCGAATTAAGCCGTGAAACCAATTCTGCTGAGTTCGTATCGTTGATTATAGTCAGGATAGGTATATAGTTTGTTATTTTTGGAGACCGGGTAATTTGGTGTTCAAAAGGGCATTGTAGTAAGCGTAAAAATAGCCTACCAGGGAAACAATCTCAGAACGCGACGAAACTGGTGCCATTGGGTTCGTATTGAAGAATTATTATAGGATTGCAAGGTTTCAAATTGATTTGATTTATCTGGTGATCGTGAAAAAAATTAAACGTGTGTTTATTTCTGGTTTTGTAAAGGAATTTTTTTCAAACGACCTTGGATTTCGACGAAACTTGTCTCATTGGGTCCAGAATACCTCTTTACATTAAGATTAGCCATTTTGTCAGAAAACAGAAATCGTTTGTGGTGGTTTTTATCAATTACTGTACCGCTAAATTTCGATTAATAATATTATATATTAATTTGTCCCCTATAAATACCCCATCAGAAATTCTCCTGCGTCAAAAACCCTACGCTTCGGTCAACGAGAAATTGAGCCACCACCATACTTCTTTTAACCGCCAGAAAACGGTTTCCCATCCACCAATTTTTCTTCCAATCTTCGAATCGAAATCAAAACTGTAACAACCCGAAAAGCTGGGCCAGTTTAAAATTTTTTATTTTGGCAATTTTAGCGAATTTTGAATATTTAAAATGAATTATTTAAAATATTATCGACGAGAAATTTATTTTGAATATAATTCGAACGTATATATTTATACGCGTCGTCGTTAGAATATAAATATTTATATATAATTATAAATAGAATTGAAAATGGCGCGGTAGTTCGATAATTCGATTTCAAACTTCAATGGAACGTACCGGGTGCAAAACAATCCGGATTTTAGTGAAACCAAAAATAATAGGATCTATTTGGTAATATCTTTCCAACGAATCTGAAAAATTGAAATTTCATAGCGGGGATCAAAAGATATGTCCAGTTGAAAATTCTGAATAGTCGCTATGGAATTCAGGCCCTTAAAAATGGAAATTTTGCAAACGACCTCGGATTTCGACGAAACCACTTTTGTTGGATCCGCAGTGTCAAATTATTGTTAGATTCCAAATTTCATAATTTTTTGAATCAATATGTGAGCGTGGCAAAGGAAAACGCGTTTGACCAGTTTCAGTTGATTTTAATCGACTGGAAAATGGCCATTTTTCCAACGGTCTCAGAATTCGACGAAACTAGTTTTGTTAGGACCGTATCTTCAATACGAAGCTAGAAAATATTTTTCTGCAATTTTTAGAGTTCGTATGTGACCCCGGTAAATTGAAATGTACGTTCAAATTGAATATATACTGATTTATATTTAGATTCAACGAAAACTGAACGTAACGGTCGAATTGGCCTGCAATACATACCCTATTGTGTTCGGAACGGGGGTAATACGCTAGGGACGACAGTCGGTGGGTTCGATTCTGAGTTCGAAAGAAAAAGTTACCTTTTAGTGAATTGAATTAAATAAATAATTATATATATTTCTATATAATATCTCTGGGGCCCCCCTCCTTAAAACCTAAATCAGATCGAAACAAAAAAAAAGCGATCTCGATCCGCCGCCCTCCAGGAGCTCCGCCCGCAGGTGACGCCTTCGACATCCTTCACCCCCTCAGGCGGCAACGCCCTTCCCCCTCTGATGATCTTCCCCGTTCTCCACCCCCATCTCCTCTAAAACCCCAACCTCGAACGGAAATCGAGACAAACCCCCACGCCTTCGTCACTGACCCGCAGCGCGCCTTCCCTGGCCACCGCCTGACATCGGCGATCTCCTCCAGCGACTCCCCCGGGCCTGCTCCGACCTCACAGCACCAAACCCCCCCCCCCCCCCTTCGTGAAGCTAGAAACCGTGAGCTAGAGGAAGCTGGTGCTTCCTCCACCAGAATTCGCTCGCCTTCCTCAACTCCGGCGCTTCCACTCAGCAATTCCGGTAGCACACAAGGGAATGGCGGCGGTGAGTGTTCTCTTTCGACTTTTATTTAGCTGTGTATATGAAAGATAGGATTTTATGCTATGAACATCAAAAAAAATAGAATTTATATATATGTATTTAGATTAGGGATAAAAATATGATTTTTATACTTATAGCAAATTAAAAAATGTGATTTTTATAGCGATGATATAAAAATTCGATTTTTATATATTGAATAGCGAAGTAAAAATTCGTTTTTTACATATTCATTAGCGAAGAAAAAAATTCGATTTTTATATATTGAATAGCGAAGTAAAAATTCGATTTTTATATATTGAATAGCGAAGTAAAAATTCGATTTTTATATATTGAATAGCAAAGTAAAAATTCGATTTTTATATATTGAATAGCAAAGTAAAAATTCGATTTTTATATATTTAATAGCGAAGTAAAAATTCGTTTTTTATACACTGAATAGCGAAGTAAAAATGTGATTTTTACATATGTAGAGAATACGGGCAAAGAAAGTGACAAGAGGCGAGAACGGCGAAGATTTCTACAAAGAAGAGTCGAGGCGTTTGAATTAGCTAATCTGTGAGAACCTCTCACCTCTTAAATTTTCTTTTTCTAGTTATATTATAATATATACTAGGATGCAGACGGTGTTTACTAGCACCCGACACCCGTCATCCACAGACCATGGATGGCTTGTTTGTTTGATTGATGTGATGTGAAAATTGTTTGCGATGTTGATGTGAAATCGATAATAAAATAATATATATATTCAAAGTGAAAATATCGTATATATATTGAAAGTGAAAATATCGTATATATTGAAGGTGAAAATATCGTATATATTGAAAGTGAAAATATCGTATATATTGAAAGTGAAAATATCGTATATATATTGAAAGTGAAAATATCGTATATATTGAAGGTGAAAATATCGTATATATTGAAAGTGAAAATATCGTATATATTGAAAGTGAAAATATCGTATATACATATTGAAAATGATATATATATATATATACATATATACATATATATGAAACGTGAAAATGATTTGATTGTTAAAATATAATTTCTAACATATATATATATACACCGTATAAAATTGAATAGAATAGAAAATGAATTCGAATTGAATAGAATAGAAAATGAATTCGAATTGAATAGAATAGAAAATGAATTCGAATTGAAATCGAATTGGAATTGAAATGGAAGTTGAAATTGTTTTTGAAACGAATTTAAAACGATTTATAAAATTTGTTTTAAATGGAAATCGACGAAATATATATTATATATAATAAAATGGCCTGAATAGAACGCACAGCGCTGCGGCACTTCGCGAATTTCGACCATTGACTTCGAATGGACATTACGGGAGATCTGACCATCAAGTTCTCCTGAAACTAGAACCATTGGGTTCGTATCAAAAACAGCTTTCTAACGAATATTAGAGATTTGAAATCTAACGGTTGGATTTGGAATTATGTCCAAATCAAATTTGGAAAAGGTCGTTGTAAGTGCAGTTCGATGACCGTTGATGGAAATCGACTGTATGGGCCTTGATAAAATTATTAAAAATATCGATAATTTGTGTAAAATCATAAGAAATGATTTGTGAAGAATTGGGATGAAAAACACCATATTTGAAAAGATAAAAATATATTTTTATCGAAATGAACTAGTTATTAACTAGAAAAATAATCCAATGGTTATAAATAAATAAATTGGATTAGATTTGAATTGAAATTGTCTTCGGAATATTTCGATGTTAGATTTCGTGATTATACAAATGTTGTTAGGGAAATTTGAAAGATATAGCTATATATATCGTTATTTCCAATATGATATCTGTTAGTCGTAGAATTTGATATTGAATATAAGACGATATATTTTCTATTCAGAGCCTTGTGTTTAATATCAAATGTGATTTGGGTTTGTCGTGACTGGTGTCTTCATTAACACTTTTCTTAAACCCAGTTGAGAAAAAGATTAAATCGTTTTATTTAGATTTAATGAAGTGTACCAATTAAATGATATTTAATTGGAATTGAATTGGTATTGATTTTTGGGTTTATCGTGAACAGTGTTTTAAATAACACTTGTTTTTTAACCCGATAATTAATGGAATGTGATTTTGGGTTTATCGTGAACCGTGTTTTAAAAGACACTGATTCTTCAACCCAGTTAAAGATTAAAACTAAGTGGAGTTTTAATGAATCCTTAATTAAATTGAGAAGATCGAGAATGGAGTATCACCAGTTTTGCTCCAGGCGATAGTTAAATCTTTAATTAGATTTAAACGTGAAATGGTAATTGAATTTACCGATAACACCATGGTGTTAGATATGAAGTATTACCAGTTTTACTTCATGGGATGAATAGGTTGGGATTGAGAAATTAAAATAAATGATTACTTCGGTAAGGTTCGTTAATCCCGACTAGTTTGAATTGATATTCAAAAGTAGATTAAAGAATAAATTAGAGAATTTATCTTTGATAAAATTAATGGGAACCTTTCCCTATGAATGTGAAATTTAGAAACTAACTGTCGGTTAGCTAAGCAGAATGGTTTCCTGGATATTGATCTGATGTTGGTTTCGGCCTTCGGGGTTAATATTTGGGGAATTATTCTCTTGATTAATTTACGGTTAGTGACTGATGAATTGGAATGAGGCGTATGTTGTGTTTGTGTAACACTTATTTAAAATATACGCGAGTTATTCGGGAAGACCGGGTTTATCCCATTCTGAATAACTGATTCGACGTGGTGTCGAAGATGAAGACGGTGGTCGAAGACCGGAGGTCTTCACGTCGTTTGGGTGATTACTGATGATCTTGATTGGGCTGTACACCCAAGAAGATGGAAACAGTTGGTGATCGTCCAGACGTACTTGGAGATCGATGGATATGCGGGGTACTAGGTGCCTCCGGTTTCGTTCAGACCAAGAATGGACTTGTAAATGGACTGTGTGTCTGACATTGGATTTTAGTCTGTGTGATTGATTTCTATTAATTATATATCTGTTTGGCGGCGGAGAATTTATTCTCTTGCTTAACGCCCTTCTCTGAGACGTACGAGCTCAGGGGTTATATATTGATGGATATCAATCGCATGGAGTGAATTGCCTGTGTGGCATGCCTAAGTGGCAATTGATCAAGGTTTCTGTTGAAAAGCAAAGTCTTGTGGATGATGATCAAAGCAAGGCCTGTGTGGCATAGCTTTGTGTACCGTTGATTCGCGAGCCTCACACCCCGGTTGTGAACCAAAAACGGGAGAGGACCTCAGGGAGGGCATGCGTTTCTTTCTAGCTAGGGTGGTGTCAGTGACCTACCAGCCCGGACATTTATATACTTTTCACCTGTGTGGTTGTTGGTGTTGCGAGGCGCCTCGGTTAGATCGGACGTGCCCCTATTTTCCACATGGGCAGCCGAGTAGTTTTATTTTGCAGATGTATTGAGCAGGATTCTGGATTGAAGCTTTAAGCTGTGTCCAGGCATTTACAGTCTTCCGCTGTGTAGTTTATATTTTTGTTGTGCACTATTTTACATTTATGTAAATTTATCTTCCGCTGTGTATTATATTTCGATATACTCTTATATTCTGTACTCTGATGTAACATTATTATGATGTTTATTGAAGTCTTCTGTTATTTGTTCTGATGTGTTGTATACCCAAAGTTAGCGTATGCGGGATTCGAACGGTCTTGGTCGGTTTAGCGATCGATTAGGTCCGGGCGAAATCCGTGTCGTTACATATGGTATCAGAACTTTGGTTAAACTCAAATCTTTGGGGTACAACTCGTTAGAACAGAATAAAACACTCATCAGAGGTAGGATTAGTAATGTCCTATAAAAGAATCCTCATTAGAGATAGAATCAGTAGCATTCTAGAATGAGTGACTCGTTAGAGATGGGGTTAGAAATGCCCTAGAATGAGTCGAGAGTTATTTGTTTATAAATAACGTATTTGTGATTATATATATAATCTGGTTTTAGAAAATATGATTTTAAATATATAAAATTATATATTTGAAAATATAATCAATTAATTGATTGATGTTTGTGTTGTTTGTTTATTTGTTTGATAATTTTGAACCACTATGCCTAATAGAATCAAATATTGAATTGTATTGAAAATTGGTTGAAATTGCATGCATATACATGTACTTACATTGAACAGGTCACAGCAAGGAGGCTAGAGCAGAGAATAAAATTTGTTTGCCCGACAAATAGGTACATGTTTACTATATAATTAACTGTTTTGTTTGGGTGATGATGATTTTATGAGCCGATTGGCTAGCCGCTTGGCTTTTTCTTTTTCTTTTTGAGATCAGAAGGCCTGTATGGCAATTTCGGGATTTTCCCGTGGCTCCCGGTGCAGGGGAGGTTATGGCGAAATTTTTCGAAAATTTAGGGTGTTAGCCAAATTTTTGAAATTTTTGAAAAGTTCTTAGAAACTAAAAGGTTGAAGAACTTAAGCCGTAATAAAAATAATGAAGGTTGAGTTGATTAGTGAAACCACTTTTGACTTTGTTCCTTTTCGGGGACGAAAAGTTTTAAGTGGGGGAGATTGTAACAACCCGAAAATCTGGGCTAGTTTAAAATTTTTTATTTTGGCAATTTTAGCGAATTTTGAATATTTAAAATGAATTATTTTAAATATTATCGACGAGAAATTTATTTTGAATATAATTTGAACGTATATATTTATACGCGTCGTCGTTAGAATATAAATATTTATATATAATTATAAATAGAATTGAAAATGGCGCGGTAGTTCGATAACTCGATTTCAAACTTCAATGGAACATACCGGGTGCAAAACAATCCGGATTTTAGTGAAACCAAAAATAATAGGATCTATTTGGTAATATCTTTCCAATGAATCCGAAAAATTGAAATTTCATAGCGGGGATCAAAAGATATGTCCAGTTGAAAATTCTGAATAGTCGCTATGGAATTCAGGCCCTTAAAAATGGAAATTTTGCAAACGACCTCGGATTTCGACGAAACCACTTTTGTTGGATCCGCAGTGTCAAATTATTGTTATATTCCAAATTTCATAACTTTTCGAATCAATATGTGAGTGTGGCAAAGGAAAACGCGTTTGATCAGTTTCAATTGATTTTAATCGACTGGAAAATGGCCATTTTTCCAACGGTCTCAGAATTCGACGAAACTAGTTTTGTTAGGACCGTATCGTCAATACGAAGCTAGAAAATATTTTTCTGCAATTTTTAGAGTTCGTATGTGACCCCGGTAAATTGAAATGTACGTTCAAATTGAATATATACTGATTTATATTTAGATTCAACGGAAACTGAACGTAACGGTCGAATTGGCCTGCGATACATACCCCATTGTGTTCGGAATGGGGGTAATACGCTAGGGACGACAGTCGGTGGGTTCGATTCTGAGTTCGAAAGAAAAAGTTACCTTTTAGTGAATTGAATTAAATAAATAATTATATATATTTCTATATAATATCTCTGGGGCCCCCCTCCTTAAAACCTAGATCAGATCGAAAAAAAAAGCGATCTCGATCCGCCGCCCTCCAGGAGCTCCGCCCGCCGGTGACGCCTTCGACACCCTTCCACCCTCAGGCGGCGGCACCCTTCCCCCTCTGATGATCTTCCCCGTTCTCCACCCCCATCTCCTCTAAAACCCCAACCTCGAACGGAAATCGAGCCAAACCCCCACGCCTTCGTCACTGACCCGCAGCGCGCCTTCCCTGGCCACCGCCTGACATCGGCGATCTCCTCCAGCGACTCCCCAGGGCCTGCTCCGACCTCACAGCACCAACCCCCCCCCCCCCCTTCGTGAAGCTAGAAACCGTGAGCTAGAGGAAGCTGGTGCTTCCTCCACCAGAATTCGCTCGCCTTCCTCAACTCCGGCGCTTCCACTCAGCAATTCCGGTAGCACACAAGGGAATGGCGGCGGTGAGTGTTCTCTTTCGACTTTTATTTAGCTGTGTATATGAAAGATAGGATTTTATGCTATGAACATAAAAAAAAAATTATATATATGTATTTAGATTAGGGATAAAAATATGATTTTTATACTTATAGCAAATTGAAAAATGTGATTTTTATAGCGATGATATAAAAATTCGATTTTTACATATTCATTAGCGAAGTAAAAATTCGTTTTTTACATATTCATTAGCGAAGAAAAAAATTCGATTTTTATATATTGAATAGCGAAGTAAAAATTCGATTTTTATATATTGAATAGCGAAGTAAAAATTCGATTTTTATATATTGAATAGCAAAGTAAAAATTCGATTTTTATATATTGAATAGCAAAGTAAAAATTCGATTTTTATATATTGAATAGCAAAGTAAAAATTCGATTTTTATATATTGAATAGCGAAGTAAAAATTCGTTTTTTATACATTGAATAGCGAAGTAAAAAATGTGATTTTTACATATGTAGAGAATACGGGCAAAGAAAGTGACAAGAGGCGAGAACGGCGAAGATTTCTACAAAGAAGAGTCGAGGCGTTTGAATTAGCTAATCTGTGAGAACCTCTCACCTCTTAAATTTTCTTTTTCTAGTTATATTATAATATATACTAGGATGCAGACGGTGTTTAGTAGCACCCGACACCCGTCATCCACAGACCATGGATGGCTTGTTTGTTTGATTGATGTGATGTGAAAATTGTTTGTGATGTTGATGTGAAATCGATAATAAAATAATATAAATATTCAAAGTGAAAATATCGTATATATATTGAAAGTGAAAATATCGTATATATTGAAGGTGAAAATATCGTATATATTGAAAGTGAAAATATCGTATATATTGAAAGTGAAAATATCGTATATATATTGAAAGTGAAAATATCGTATATATTGAAGGTGAAAATATCGTATATATTGAAAGTGAAAATATCGTATATATTGAAAGTGAAAATATCGTATATACATATTGAAAATGAAAACGATATATATATATACATATATACATATATATGAAACGTGAAAATGATTTGATTGTTAAAATATAATTTCTAACATATATATATACACCGTATAAAATTGAATAGAATAGAAAATGAATTCGAATTGAATAGAATAGAAAATGAATTCGAATTGAATAGAATAGAAAATGAAATCGAATTGAAATCGAATTGAAATCGAATTGGAATTGAAATGGAAGTTGAAATTGTTTTTGAAACGAATTTAAAACGATTTATAAAATTTGTTTTAAATGGAAATCGACGAAATATATATTATATATATAATAAAATGGCCTGAATAGAACGCGCAGCGCTGCGGCAGTTCGCGAATTTCGACCATTGACTTCGAATGGACATTACGGGAGATCCGACCATCGGATTCTCCTGAAACCAGAACCATTGGGTTCGTATCAAAAACAGCTTTCTAACGAATATTAGAGATTTGAAATCTAACGGTTGGATTTGGAATTATGTCCAAATCAAATTTGGAAAAGGTCGTTGTAAGTGAAGTTCGATGACCGTTGATGGAAATCGACTGTATGGGCCTTGATAAAATTATTAAAAATATCGATAATTTGTGTAAAATCATAAGAAATGATTTGTGAAGAATTGGGATGAAAAACTCCATATTTGAAAAGATAAAAATATATTTTTATCGAAATGAACTAGTTATTAACTAGAAAAATAATCCAATGGTTATAAATAAATAAATTGGATTAGATTTGAATTGAAATTATCTTTGGATATTTTTGATATTGGATTCCGTGATTATATAGATATTGTGATGGGAATTTGGAAGATATCGATATCATTATTCCCGATATGATATCTATTGATTTCAGGATTTGATGTTGAATATAAGTCGATACTATCTTTATTCAAACCCTTCTATTTAATGTCAAATTGGATTGATTGATTGTTTGGATTGTGCTCGACCAGTTTATGAGAAGAATATGCTTTTACATTTAGCATTTGGTTGGGTTGAAAATATCTATGTGCTAACGCCCTGTGAAACACTTCACGATTTGACGATAAGGTGTTTAGCGATGTTGTGTCCATTTCAAATTTAATGAATGATTGTGAAATGATATTTTTCTTAAGTGAAAAGAAATGTATTCCCGATTTTGGACAGGGAATGTTTTATAAAAAGTGTTTTATAAAACAGAAAGGATTTCGAGGCCTAAAACCCGATGATTTTGAAATGATTTGGAAATGTATTATGGTTTTACATTGTAGTTCATCACATATTCGATTAGTTACTATTAATGATGTATCTGTTTGGTGGCGGAGAATTTATTCTCTTGCTTAACACCCTTCTTTGAGACGTACGAGCTCAAAGGTTATGTGATTAATAGTGACTGATCATATGCGTGAATTACTGATGTGAAGTACTATATTTTGAAAGTACTTGTGATTATTACGTTGTGAAATGATTTTCCCTACTTCGGGATATGAAATGATTTAGTATGTGGCTAAAGAGTCGGGTAACCCTGAGACTAAAAGTATGGGTGAGAGGGCGGTGTAGCCTGCTCCTATGTGGGGTAGGTGCATCGTCGGTGTAGCCTGCTCCTATGTGGGGTAGGTGCACATTTATATATCGAGTTGCGAGGTGTGTACCCTTTGCCTTGTCGATGGGGAGCACGATATTTGGTTGCATACTTGTTTGTATGCATTGTTATGTTTCGGAATTCATATTTCCAAACGATTTGACTTGAGATCCCGAAGTGAAATCTACTTTGATATAGAAAGTTAGATATGTATTTCAAATGATTTGAAATAAGAAATCGGGAATAAAATCCAAAGGAATAATTTCTGTAAATTGAATTGGATTTAGAAAATCTAAGTGTAGTGATTAATCTAAGTGGGTAGATTGGGATATTGCATGTTGATTGATGCATAGTAGATCCATATATCTATTTTGATTGTTGTTTATACACTGGTATTCATAGGGGTAAACCCGTTCCGCGTTAGCGGCATGGTCCCGTGATATACCATATTATCAAATAAGTTAATTATAACTGTTATAGTTTCACACACCAGTCCCATGACTGACCTGTAGTTTTCTTTTCCCTTGCGAACTCGGGTGCCCCTATTTTCCATACGGGCAGCCGAGTAGTTTTATTTTGCAGATGTATTGAGCAGGATTTTGGATTGAAGCTTTAAGCTGTGTCCAGGCATTTATAGTCTTCCGCTGTGTAGTTTATATTTCCGCTGTGCACTGTTTTACATTTATGTAAATTTATCTTCTGCTGTGTATTATATTTCGATATACTCTGATATTCTGTAATCTGATGTTACATTATTATGATGTTTATTGAAGTCTTCTTTTATTTGTTCTAATGTGTTGTATACCCAAAGTTAGCGTATGCGGGATTCGAACGATCTTGGTCGGTTTAGCAATCGATTAGGTCCGGGCGAAATCCGTGTCGTTACAAAAACTTCCCAACTACATAATGGTTCACCTTGGCGAGCTCGAGTGACTGTACGGTGGAGATGGTGCTCGGAGGTCGGGGGGCGTTTGACGAGGCCAAAGGCTGCCGTATTCGAGTAGATTTTAGAGACGTTTGGCTGAGCAGGGGAGGCCGGGGTTCACTTCGAGCATAGAGCAGGTTTAGGCATAGGGTTTGGATATCTCTGATGGGACTTCGATCATCAGAAGGCGCACCAGTGGTTCATTGAAGGTGGTCTGATGGTTGGTATACGGGAAGCAAAAGAAACGTTGAACAGACAAAACACGAAGCAGGCTTGGGATTGTGTTTCAAATGAAAAGGGAGGGGCGTGTTAAGTTCTAATTGAGAATGCAAAATGGAATCAACGGTGAAGAAATAACAGTATTCAAAACGAGGAAAAAGAAACAGAGGAGCTCGGGCCTGTATACTTTCCTTAAGTATGGGATTTACTTAATGACCATATATAATTTAGTTAAAAACTGAGATTATCCTTATGTGTTTTATTAAGAAATCTCAGTGATTAATTGATCCATTTTATTTTCATATCAAGGGTACGAGCGAGAGCTGAAGGATAGCAGGAGGGAAACGTTGGAGCCAGTGGTCTATACTTTCGGATCAATCATGATCTGGAAGCGAGGGAACGAATCTGAAAATGGCTTGGGTTAAAACAATGTTGTAATAATAATAATAAAATAAAAAAGTGGACTCAGTTCTCCTAACAGCAAAGTGTCTTTGGAAGGATCTAAAGCTGGAACTAACGTGAAGAATAAAACAAGGAGCCGGCTTTATTCTAACGGAAACGTAATTAGTTTATATAAATCTAATTAAGGAATTAATTTATTAATTTAAATAGTGACTCATATTGTTAATGTCTCATGGGTATGTTACCAGAATTTGATGAACCAGACGTCGTTGGAACCATCTTGCTAAAATCTACTAGTCTGGAACAAAAGTGGACGGAAGTGGAATCAACCGGAATTTTTAATTAAATTAAACTATCGTTTAATTTAATTAAAACGAGCTGTTGACAACAGCGAATCAACTCAAGGTGAGTTCAACTCACTCAGTTTCCCCATTTATATTTTATATAAATTGGGTTTTTATTTTGTGTGCTCTTGTTGCTAATGGTTGACTGTTTGGTAGTTATATATTTATTTGTTGATTTAACTGATGAAACTAAACCGTCGTTTAATTTCAGTGAAATACCAAATCGTTATTTTAATGATTGGTTCCAATAAAGGTGACTCACCTTGATTGGTTACGTTTATAAAATAAATGTGTTTGAATGATTTGAATTGGTTGGTGTTAAAGGTCGTATTTATTGTTATCAGTTAAATGACACTGAATGATCTATTTGAAAATAACCATTTGAATACAGGGAAGAACAGGTTAGAGGGATCCGACCGGATTCCTCAAATATATTATTTATTTTCATATTATTATATATGAATTGATCTGATGGAGTGATTAATTTGATTGTTGATTGAAAAGTCAACATGTGTTGTGTTTTAACCAATGGGCTATATTGGTTGAGTAATCGGCAGTAAAGGGCCTAAAAGTAAACTGTTTTGTTTATATGGATTTACCATCTGGTAGATCGATAGAATTGAAGTTATAAAATTTATTTATAACTGGAGATAGATTTTTGAAATATATTATTTTTAATAAAAGTTTATAAAGGAAATAAATATTTGTTATTTATTACAATCAATCTTTAATTGATTTTATAAAGGAAATTCTGATGATAATTAGAGTTCTAAACAAGTGAATAGAAATTAACCTAACGGATAAATTTTGATAATTATTTTAATAAAACAATTAAATGGAAATTATTTAAATTCATTATATTGTTAATTCATTAAAAGGGGAAAACGAATTGGAATCGGTTAATTTTTGAGTTGACTAAGTCAACCGTTTTAACTGGAGATGATTATTAAACTGTTTGGTTTAAATTACAACTTATATTTATCTTTAGATATGAACGTTGTTGATCAAGGTCTGAGAGGTAATTAAAATACCCCAACTTGAAAGATTTCGGGATTATCCGAAGATGATATTAGTTGTAATGATAAAAGAGGTTAGTAATGATTTATTATTTCATTAGAGAAATTGTAACGCAACAGTTTGGTGAAAATTTGGCAGGTATGTTCATAATGAGATTTCAAAATAAAAAAGGGAAATGAAAGGAGATTGGATCACGTGAATTATAATGATATTTTCGAGTTAGAAGTGAAATGTAGAAGTTGAGTTTATTCAATAAGAATAAGCATTATGTTGTCAAGTAATGAATAAAGGATATTTCGTAGCGTTGCTTTACGAATAATAAACTGAATTGATTTCCCAATATTAGACAATAATGTAGATAATGTTTTTTGAAAGTAAAATAGAAATCTGGGTATGTATAGAACTTTCTTAAGTAGTAAAATGAATTGGTTTAAAGAGAAATCTTATGTTAAATAAGAAGCGAAAGTTATATTCGTAAGATCAAAATATTTAAGAGTTTTAAATTTATATTTTAATTAAAAGGCCAAGTGGTGCTGAGTGTTAAACCAGTGAACTCATTGGATTGTCAAGATTGAAACACTGTTTATTTTGATTGTTAAACCACCGACTATCAAATCTGTCCAATACGATTGTTGGTATGTAAAGACCGGGATCGAATTTATATTCGAAAACCATTCTGACTAACAAATACGGGAAGATATCAAGAGATGATCGAGATGGAGCATTAAAGATCGTGGATCTTCAGTAAACGGAAGAACCGCTAAAAATCTCTGGGATTGCAACCAGAGATAAACTGTGGTTCTGTCTTGGTTGGAATCTGCGGATTACAAGGACTTCTCACTACCGATCCATGAGGTGATTCCTATATTGGATGCAGTAGGAGAGTACCTTCGGTTCATCTTGTTCCTGGATGACTTGTATGGACGGATGTCTGACAAAGTATTTTCAAAGGAATTACGTACGTTGATTTTTTCAAACGTACCATAGTTGATGGCGAAGAAATGGTTTTTCTCTAGCCAAATAACTGGAGTCTTTTTTTGTGGACGTCAATTAGTGATATCTGGCGGATCTGCCGATTTAACATTCAAAGTGAATGGTGACCAGATGGTTTAAAAGTAAATTCTGGCCTCAAGCCTCATCAACTAGGGAATGACAAAAATCGGGCAGGCAGCATAACTATGTGGGTCGCTCCTATTAGGGTGTATAATCACCTATGTAGAGAAATTCCATTTGCTTATTTAATCTATTTGGATGTTGTCCCTTTTCGCGAAACGGTGGTTTGAGCCCAACCGTTGGTGATATACATTCGATACACTCAAGCGAAATGAGTGATCGGTCATGCATGGGCTGTGTTGCAAGACGTTCTTGTTGAACCCAGTGTATTCGCCTCTAGAAATACACTATCGGCAGGTGGTCCCATACCTTGTCATATTCAGAATCCAATCTCCATTTAGCGCTCGCGGTTTTGTTTGTAAACTATATATATGGAGCGTGAGATGCAAGCGTTCCACTAGATTCTATTTACTTGTATTTAGACACTATTATAATATCAGACAAGATATTGGTTTTACAAAGTTTTAGGTTTTCGTAAGGTAAAAACCGTCCGTATTTATGTGTGGATTCGGTCTTACGATTATTTTTTTCTTTGAAAGGATTTTGAACTTTAAAATCAAGTTGTGTGATACCTTAATACTGTGCGAGTTTTTCTCACTCTGGTTCACCAGACTGACCCGGTGTTTTGTAAATGCTCGGGTTAGCCCGGGTGTACAGGTCGAGATTATCGGGTGTTGTGCAGGGACGGGCTGAAGGTGTTCAGATGTATTTTATCTAGTATCTATCCCGCTGTGTATAGTATATGAGTACAGGTTATTATAACTGTCCAGATGTGTGGTACCCTTATAAGTGTAAGTATTTTAAAACTCTCAGTAAAGATTTATTTCTGTATTATATTTTGTTCCGCTGCGATGTGAGACTCTGATCCTATGTTGTGTTGGTTCTTCTTCTTCTTTTATTCTTATATTTCTTTCTTTCTTATCTCACCCTCTAAATTCTTTCTAATAACGTTTCGGTGTTTTCGGTGTTTGGAAGGTCGGCATGAGTTATGGTAAAGGTATTTATGTCGATTTCCCAGGCCGAAAATCCCTGGGTCGTTACAAGTTTATCGTTCCTTCCTAAACTCTAGGTGCCCATATTTTCCACATGGGCAGCTAGTAGTTTTGGTTTACATATATTATATTCACAGGATCCTGGATTACAACTGGAGCTATATTCGGAAAGCTTTCCCGCTACGTATTATACTCATGTCTTATTTTCCGTTGCTACATAATTTTTTTAAATCTCTAATATTATTTTTTGTTGTATAATTAATCGTACTCCGGAATATTCTTGTACTCTGATGTAAATTGTTGTAATAAGCAATGAAATGTTCTTATGTTTATGTTCTGATTTGTCGTGTTCTCAATGCAGTCCGGGCTTTCCCATAAGGGGAAGTTTGGGTCGTTTCAAAAGCAAATATTTGCGAAGAAAATATTATAAAGGAAATTAGGTTGTGGGGGAATAAGAATTCAAATGGGAGTTCGAATGGACAGTGAAATTATAAATCGTTTCAAAAATGAAGTGATAGATTTTATCTGGGAATTCGAAATGTAAACTAAATTGAAATAAATCCAATGGATTTATAAATGGAATTCGACTATGTCAAAATTTATAAAATAAGTTATTCAAAACATTTGGAACCTGACAAGAGAAAGTATAATTTGTTTGAAACCAATATTTTATAATGAAGGTGTGAAGTCGAGAGACAGGTATAACATTGTAAATGAAAGTTTGACATATAAACGGAGTTTATGAATAAAATGGATTTATAAGTGACTTGATAAACATGATTTGAGCCTATAAAGATATTAATAAATGAAATCAAATTGATATAACAAGTCCAGATTTTTATAAAGGAAAAATATTCACATTTAAAATTTAATAATGGTTTTAAAAGCAAATGTTTTGCCAATGGAAATGATTATAAGGGAACTGGAGTTGAATTATAATGGTGAGATTTTTCTGAAGTTCGAAATATTAATAGAGTAGAGATTATTTCGAATTTCGTAATATCAATTGAATAGAGATTTTTCGAAAGTGAATTTATATTAGAATTCAACTACGACGGGTTCGGGAAAGTATTATTTACTTTCCGCTTTCAATAAAGATTAAATTATTTACGTGTTTATATTATAAAATGATTATCTATTCAAAGTAATAAATAAAAGTTATGTTTAGGTTTATTATATTTCAGAAGCATGGATTATAACACTACTTAATCAATGATTTCTGTAAAAGAAGTGAATTCGTAAATTGAATCCGAGAGTTACGTAAGCGATGTTTGTTAAAAATTGAAATGGTGAGCTTTGTCCATTTCAAAGTTCAGAATGTTCTTCAATTAAGGTCTGAGAGGTAAACTTGATTGATTTCATTGTTGACTAAGGAATGGTTAAGGTTCCATAGCATGGGTTGGTAAGTGAAGTAAGTTAGTAAGTGTTAATAGTTTGAGTTGTCATAGCGATGTTTTATTTAACATATGTTTGAATCCAATAAAGGAGTTTTGGAAACGCTTTCCAAATAAAATCAGAAATGTTTCTAATATAGAAAATGAAATGATTTGGTTAATAAGAAGTTAAGAAATGGAAACGTTTTTCCAATGTTAATAACATATATTTTCTAAATATAGAAAATAAGAATTTGTGTATATATGGAAATTTTTTCCGATGTCAATATAAATATTTTTTGGAATATAGAAAATGAATAGTCTAATAGATGGAAACATTTTCCAAGAATCAGGAGAGGCTAAACGAGTTTTAACAAATATTTGGGTAAAGATATTGAAGAGAAACTAGGAAATGGATAATTTAATGATAAATTAAATTAAAAAGGCTCAGTGTTGTTTAATGATTAATTAGTACAGTTTTCATTTTGGAGATAGGATCGTAGTTTGTATGGATGTTTTCCTTGATAGTTAAATAACCGACTATCAAAGATTTTTTGACCATTTTTCCGTTGTCAATACGGAGAGACCGGGATCAGGTTTATTATCTTAAAACGACTCCGTATAGGCATTAGCGTTGCGAATCAAATATGATGAAGATAACTGAAGATGGAGCTTATGCAAGGGTTGTTCTGGCGATCCTAGGTAGAAATTTCCTAAAATGGATTTAAAAAATAGTGCCTTTGGTTTGTCCAGTCCCAGAACAACTAGTATGGACAAGTGTATGACAGAGTATATCTAATAGACCGCTTAAGTTAATCTCTTCAAAAGTATTTACGTTGGTGGCAGAGGAATTCGTTTCTCTTAGTTTTATACCCATGGTATTTTTGGGGAAATCAATTTGTGATTTGTATGGGATGACGATGTGGCATTCGAAGTAAATGAAGTTGTGATATGTCAAAACTATGTTATAACCTCAAGCCTCATCAACCGGGAAATGGCAAAAATCGAGCAGGCAGCATGGCTAAGTGGGTCGCATCCAATTAGATTATATTGTCACCATTTAGAGAATATTCATTTTTGTTCCTCTTTCGCTTCTGTATCTCCTGGGAACGGTTATGTTGGTATACCAACCGTAAGGTTACAATATATTCGGAACATTCAAGTGAAATGAATGGCCGGTCATGTGTGGCCGAGTTGCAAGATGTTCTTGTTGAACTCTGGTTTATCCCCTTTAGAGTACACTGATCGGAAGGTGGTTCCATACCTTGTCATAGTTGGAAATCCATTCTCCAATAAGAGCCCGTTGTTTTTGATTGTGTACTATATATGTAAAGCATGAGATGTAAGCATTCTTCTAGATTTTTATTTACTTAAGTATGACATTATTATAATATCAGAAAAGTATTGATTTTAAGAAATATTTTGGGTTATCGTAACGTAAAAACCATCCGTATTTATGTGTGGATCGGTCTTACGAGTATCATTTCTTTTAAAAGTATTTTTAAAAGTTAAACCAAGTGGATAGAGTTTACTCACACCAGTCCCATGACTGACCCATAATTTATTTTGTTTTGTTTTACCCTAAACTCTTGGGTGCCTAAATTTGTACTGGCAGTAAAGTAGTTAGGATTTTTTTCAGATATACTTAAAGGAGCATGGACCATGAGGCTTCAATATTTAGATATATATATATATATATAAAGTTATTTTCACTGTGATATATATATATGATGTACTCTTATGATATTTGTAATTACAAATAAAGTTATGTATTCCAAAGTTATGTTATATAATATATTTTATTCATTTCTCTATGAGATTCGTGTTACTCTGATTTTGTTATAATTATCTTCTTCTTCTATTCTATCTTTCTTTCTATTTCTCACCCTCTAACTTTTTTCTATTAATGATCTGGTATTTACAATGCTTAAATAGTCTACATCGTGTTAAATGTCAATTTTCGGGGTCGAAAATCCCAGTCCGTTGCACTTTTAGTACTTAACCACTAGGTGTCCCCAACAATCATGCGAAATACATTGCTCAGCATTCAGAGAGCGTTATGTACTCTGGTCTCAATGGATATATCGATATCCAGTCTCGATGCATCTTGACTATGCGCATTTAAAATGATGTGTTTTGTAAAAATGCGATCTAGTACTCATGATTACAACCGTTTGTAATTACTATCACAAACACACCATCCATGGATTTCTGTTAAATATATTTTAGTTAAATATTAATTATTTATAACACATTATAACAAATATATAACAAAACGAAGAAACACCTTAATTTCGAACGAGAATTGGTTTCAAACTTAATTAATTCACAGAAATTATAGAATTTTCCTTAGGGCATATCCCGAACTCTACCATGTATAAGTACGGTGGGGTCATTTTGGACACAGAACTGGGTGGCAAATTCACATGAGAATTGCTTCTGGGAATATATGGTCCTCTCTTGGTACTGTAGATACCATTTAACAGTGATGCCTTGGAGCGTAGAGGGAATAATCTCTGGTAGACTGCTATGGAGGCATTTTATAGGTCCATTTAACTATCGAAAGCCAGTAAGTTATTGTCAGGGCCCATGATTCCCTGATAATTGATTGCTGAAATTTTTACTGCGAAGGGATAGCAGCGGACATAATCTCATCGGTGAACGGAGCGACCCTTCCATTTCCGTTTACTTGAGCATGAAGGGTTCTCTTTCCTTTGAAATTCAATGCGTCTTTAATAGCTTTTGCTATCAGGTCCTAGATATAGGCATCATCATCATAATGTTTCTTTCTGTATGGTTTATACGCATTAGTGTTGGGGCTCCCCGATTTCTCCTCATTTTCTTCCAACTCTCCTTGATAGTCAGCTTTCACATTCCTATCTTTTGGCATTTTGAATTCGGATGGACCGTTATTACCTCTTCTATCTAATTGAGTAGCCTTGGTCTCCTTTTTCTTAGATGCAACTATCTAGTTTACTTTTTATTACTACCAGATTTTGACACCAAAATCAGATGATCGTGAAGGGTTATCGGAATACAGCTAAGCATCAAAGGGATGCTTCGAAAGCACACAATCGACACCAAGCCACTGAGTAAACCAATACTGAAATCAACAAGAGAGATTTTGTCAATATGCTATTGGTACCAACAAAGGAGGAAAAGGTTGCTACTGATACGGGGGAAATAGCAACAGGACGATACCAAAACCAACAAGGGAGCAATAAGCAATCAGAAGTAGGTACAGTACAGCCACTGAAGCCATCACTCGGGTATTAATTTCAAAAGCAACATGCTTGAATCGATACCTTACCAAGAGGCAGTTCGGAATTCACCAGAGGAAATCCTGAAACCCTGCTATCACAAACCCGACACCAGATCTAAAGGTACCGAAGTAAGCCAAAGTTCACGGGAAAAGAGGTCATCCATATTATCATGCCTAATATCAATACCAATACTAAGAAGAATGTCAAAGAAAAGATAATACTTGAGTGTCGTCAAAGCAGGGAAAAGCTTAAGATTTTACTATCGGAATCAAGGCCCACTACCAAAATCGAAAGAAGCTCGAGATGATATCCGTACCAACTTTCTAGGCATCGATACATGGCATGAAGAAAGCACCAAATTCGCAAGCAAAGAAAAAGAGGCCAAAACATAGAAGACGACACTGAAAGCTGGCTAAGGGTTGACATCGACACTTAATGTCCTTGTTGAACCCAAAAGCGGGCTTCTACTGATTTCTACCAACACTGATAAATAAGATACTAAGGGTAACTTTTGGGGTCTTTTTCTCATTCCACGATCTTGTACTCTTTTCTTAGAGAGCAAACCCAAAATTTCAAAATCAAATTGGGAATTTACACAATAATTTAGTACATTCATAATGAATAAAAAAGGGAAAATTAGGACTTTAATTTTTTCGATTTGACAATCTTATCGTATTTATATGAATTGATCAGGGACTTATCATTAACCTCTTCTTATAGGGGATTTGAACATAAAGCCTTCAAGGGGAAATTTATTGAATAAAATCAATGAGTTCTCCCTTATGATACTTATATGTGCCTCAAATCTCTCACCATAAACCTAAGATAGCATAACATTCTGAATAGGGAATATTATAGCCTTATGACTCGATAACTAACATAACCAAGGCCTTTCGTAGGCCGGATCGATGCGGAAGCATCACCTTAGTCATCAAGAGTTATGATATGTCGTCAAAACTAATTGTTGTGATATTTTAGCCTATTTCTTCTCTGCACTATCTATATTATACTATCCTGAATCTAAGCATTACTGTTGTAACAAGGTACTAAAACTTTTGTAAGCTTATGATGCCCTTATCCCAAGGTAATTGTTGATCCTTAGGTTTCATAAGCGTGACACTGACCTCTCAAAGGAAGAGTAACTAATCTTCAAACTTCAGGTCTTGATATCTAGGAAACAAAGGGTAAACTGAGCTTGTTGAGGCTGAATTGCCTTCCAGCATCCTCCAAATCGATTACCCTCCAAATTTGACCATTTATGCATTGATAATCCTTAACCTCGGTGTTAATGATTTTTATCGTTAGCATTTTCGCGTTAGAAAGAGGGCTTGAACCTCCATCTTCTCTTGCCTAATTATAGACTAATTTGGTGAACTTTTTGCTTAAATAGAAAAAGATGAAATAAAAAAGATTGGAAGAACTAACGAACGGACCAGTTCTAGAAGTTTCCCTTGAGGAAAACATAACTCCTACATTCGAATTAAATGCTGTTGAAATGGGTGTAACTTCTAATCCAGTATAGCCTCGAAACCGAAATGTTGTAGAGGAAAATGCAATCAAATTAAAGGCTCAAAAGAATCAGCTCCTTGAAATGAAAATTCGGTTGGAAGCTACTCAGAAGAAAAAATTCTTCGAGGATCACCAGGCCAAGTCAGAGGAAAGAAATTGAATCTCCAAGAAGAAATGCTCCTAATCACCTATTTGACGGAAAGGAACTGGTCAAGGCGACTTCCTCCATAAAGAAGAGACTCCATCTGTCTGAAGTTGATCGTCACAGAAATCAACACAGAAGGAACAGTCTGGAAGCTCTACTACCAAAGGGTACAGTCCCAGAAGGTCAGACTATGACAATACAGAAGACTACCTCAAAGACATGACTAAGAAAGCTGTTAAAGATTTGCTTGGGAGTGAAGGAAAAAAGAACATTGGATGAAAGCATTAATGAAAACGAAAGGGTAGATCCCTTTATCAATGAAATTATGAATACTATAATACTAGCCCGTGTGAAAAACCCAACCATGAAGTATCTTGGAACCACTGATCCGGATGATCATCTAATGGATTTTGACGGCCAAATGGACCTTTATAACCTTTCGGGAGCTGACCAGTGTTGTCTTTTCCCAGTAACACTCCAAGGGACCACTGCCAAATGGTATCGTCAATATCGGGATAATACCATTTACTCATGGAAGTAGTTCTATTATGAAATCTACGCTTAGTTCTGCATATGCAAAGACCCTATAATAGATTACACTATCATAGCCAACATAAAGAAAAGACAAGGGGAGTCTCTAGAGATTATTTGAAAAGTTTCAATGTGGAAACTCTGAAGGCAAAGACATGAACGACCATGACAATCTTATTGTCGTTCACTCAGAGCTAATCGAGAACACTCCTTTCTGGAAGGAGTTATATATCAGCCACGGTACAAAGACTTGCAAGATTTCCACTTCCATGCGGATACATTCATTTGCATGGATGAATTGTACTACATAAAGAAGAAATTTGGCTCCGTGAGGAAGGAGTGAAACCCGGCTTCAACCGAAGACCTCAAGGTGGTAGGCTTAGGTTTGATGGAAACCAGAAGAAACTAAGATAGGAAGAATCTAAAAATAACTCGGTGTCTTTAGGTAAACCTATTTCATTTATCTATGCTATTGTTAAAGAAAGAGCCAAGAACTTCCCAATATCTTTTAAAGCAAGAACTGCCCAGAACTACGCGGTAGAGGAAAGTATTTTGAATACCACAAAACAAATGGGCATAAGACCGATGAATCCAGAGTGATAGAAGGCATAATTCAGAAACTCATTCATGAAGGGCACTTAAAGGAATTTATTTGAACAAGCCACAAGCATCCCAGTATACCAACGTGCACCAAAAGGCTTTAACTGACTTGGTGGAAGCTCCAATTGAGGAGAGTCAACTAGATTTGAGTCCTTCAATCAACCAAATTAATGTGATTCATGGCGGGCCACATCCCACTGGGAATAGCCAAGCCGCTCGAAACCGATACCAGAGGGAGGCTCACGAGGGGATATTTTCTATTCATGAGGAATCATCCTTAAAGAATGTCCGCTGCAACATCAAAATGCATACCCTAATGATTTCCTTAAACGAAATGCAAAAAGGGGTTCGTCATCCACAAAATGACCTTCTCATGATAACAACATAGATTGGACTTTCTATAGTTGCTAGAATTCTTATTGATACTGAAAATGTGGTAAATGTGATCTTTAAACATGCCTTCGACCAGATGGGAATTTCGAGCACAAGCTGGAACCAAGCAATGACACTATTTTCTATTTCAACGACAAGGGGTCTACTCCAGTGGGGCAAATCAATCTTTTGGTCCAAGTTGAATTATTTCATGTCTGCAGAACATTCGAGACCCTATTCGTCGTTATTGACTAGCCTTCCGACTACAATGCTTTCTTTGGCCAACCGGGTCTGGAAGAAATGGATGCTTTCGTCTTGTCCAAATTTCTTATGCTGAAATTCCAAACAAAACAGGGTTGGGGCACAATTAAGAGGGAATAATTCAGTTCTCATGAGTCGTACTTTGCAACTGTTGACCAATACAAAAGGTATTATCTTACTTACTTTGATTCTACTATAGTTTTTCAACCATTGGATGACGAATTCTTACATCCAACATTTGAAGCTAAAATAAGAATAAATAAGAATAATAAACATATAAACGGCAGGTACATTTCTTTTGGGAGAAAAATAAAGAGGGATAATGAAGTAAACTTGGCAGAAGAAGAAGAAACTGTTACAGTATTAGATTCCCGAGGGGATACACAAAGAATCAAACCAATAGAAGGCTTGGAGGAAATAAGCATTGATTTAACTGATAAAGCCAAAACCATCAAAATTGGGAAAAGGTTGGAAGAACCATTAAGGAGTGGTCTGATTCAATTCCTATAGCTTAATAAGGATGTATTATCCTAGGCCCACTCAGATATGGTGGGAATTAACCCTTCCATCATGAGCCATGCACTGAACATCAACCTATCATTAACCCCCTATCCGACAAAAGAAAAGGCAATACAATAAAGATAGATCAGAAGCCTTGGAAGATGAAGTCAAGAGGTTACATGCCAATAGGTTTATTAGAGAAGTCTTTTACCCTAAATGGCTAGCCAACCCCATATTGGTAAAGAAGTCCAATGGAAAATGGAGGACTTGCCTTGACTACGCAGACCTGAATAAAGCTTGTCTGAAGGATTACTACCCTTTCCCAGGATAAGTCAGTTGGTGGGTGCGAGTAGTGGACATAAGTTATTATCCCTTATGGGTGTCTACTTGGGATATAACCAAATCCTCATGTACAAGCCAGGTGAAGAGTATACAAGCTTCATTACTGATTGGGGAACGTATTGTAATAAAGCAATACCCTTCGGATTAAAGAATGCTGGTGCAAAATACCAAAGATTAGTTAATAGAATGTTTCAAGATCAGATAGGGTGAAACATGGAAGCGTATGTAGACGACATATTAGTAAAATATAACAAGGAAAAAATCATTTATAAGACCTAGAAGAAATGTTTAACATCTTGAGAGACTATCAGATGAAGTTAAACCCCCAAAATTTCTCTTTTGGGGTCCAATTTGGCAAGCTCCTAGGTTATGTCGTCGATGAATATCGGATTGAAGCCATCCCTAACCAAATCAAAGCTATAAAGGATATGAATGAACCTAAAACAAGAAAAGAAGTCATGAGCTTAAACGCAAAGGTCACCATTTTGAATCGATTCATCTCTAAAGCCATTGATAAGTACGTGCATTTCTTTTATGCATTTAAAAAAAGAAGAACTTTGAATGGACCGAGGAATGCAGAAAGGCTTTCAAGGAATTGAAAGAATATATGGGAAAGCCCCCAATTCTTTCCAGTCCTGAAGGAGGGGAAGACTTATTTCTTTACATGGTTGTCTCAGAATATGCAATTAGCTCAGTTCTCATTAGGGAATGAGAAGGAACACAATTCCAGATTTAATATGTTACCAGAAGGTTGAAAGATGTGGAAACCCGATATCCTATGGTAGACAAGTTAGCTTATTTCCTGATACTTACAGCGCAAAAGCTTATGGGTTACTTTCAAGCGCATCCCATTAAGGTTTTAACCAACTTTCCACTCAAACAGGTTTCCAATAAGCCAGAAACCTCGGGAAGGTTAGTAATGTGGGGAATCAACCTTAGCCTATGTGAAATCGAGTTTCAACCTCGAGCAGCGATTAAAGGGGAAGCTCTAGCAGACTTCGTAAACGAGTGCACAAGTTTCATTACAGAATAGTCAATCAAGGAAATGATCTAAAGGCCAAATGGTAGTTATTTGTAGATGGAACTTCGAATGAACAAGGAGTAGGGGAAAGATATATAATAATCACCCCTAATAGACATTGTTTTCATTATGCAATGAACTTGGGTTTTACCGTAATAAACAACATAGCAGAATACGAGTCAATGGTAGCAGGATTGAGTTTAGCACTACAACTAAAGATACCATGGATCGAGATCTTTAGCAACTCACGGCTAATGGTAAACCAGATTAACCAAAGCGACCAAACCAAGGATGCTTGGTTAGTGCAATATGTAAAGAGAATATTAAAGATGCTCATCCAATTCGAAGATTTTTCTATACACCAGATCCCAAAAGGAGAAAATTCCCAAGTTGACACTTTGGAAAAGTTAGTTAGCTCACAAGGAGCGCCTGAAACTTGAATAATTCCAATAGGTTATCAGGAAAGGCCTGGCATTGAACAAGAGGCATCAAGATCATGAAAGGAATTGCTAGTCTTTAGTTAAGGCTATATTTGTTGCTACTAGAGTTTGACTCCCATTAGTTGTTGTTAAATTATATTTATTAATTAAATCTCTTGCATATTTTTCTTGATTAAAAAATATTCCATTCTTTAATTGACGAACTTGTAAGCCTGAAAAGAATGTTAGTTCTCCCATATGACTCATCTCAAATTCTTGGGTCATAATAACTGAAATTTTTTTATTCATTTTATTATTCGTTGATCTAAAGATTAAATCGTCAACATATATTTGTACTAATTGTATATCATTATTATTTCTTTTAATAAAAAGTGTATTATCTATTTTACCAATTTCGAAGTTTGATTGCAATAAATAGTTTCTCAACCTATCATACCAAGCTCTAGGTGCCTGTTTTAATCCATATAGCACTTTCTTTAATCTATATACAAGATTTGGTAAATTTTTGTCTTTAAAAAGAGATGGTTGCTCTACATATACATCTTCTTTAACATATCCATTTATAAAAGCACTTTTAACATCCATTTGATATAATTTGAATTTATTATGATTAGCGAAGGCTAATAATATCCTTATCGCTTCTAATCTTCCTACGTGGGTAAACATTTCATCATAATCTATTCCCTCTTCTTGAGTACCTTGTGCTACTAATCGTGTCTTATTTCTTACGACCTCACCATGTTCATTCATTTTATTTTTATAAACCCATTTAGTTCCAATTACAGTTTTCTCCTCTAGTCTAGAAACAAGTTCCCATACATCATTCCTGGTGAACTGATTCAATTCTTCTTGCATAGCAAGAATTCTTGATTCATTGGATGATGCTTCCTTTGGATTCTTAGGTTCAACAGTTGAAATAAACGCTGAATTACACATATTATTTAATTTGTTTCAAGTCCTAACAACAGATTCAGTATCTCCTAAGATATTTTCTATAGGGTGATCTATTAATAATCTAATTCTTTTATTAGGTTTATAATTTTCATTATTTTTTTCATTAATCTCATTTTTCACTTTCGTCATCGTTATGGTTTGTTATATTTTTATAAATTTCATCAAAGGATACATTTAATGTTTCTTAGATGGTATTAGTTCTTAAGTTAAAAACTCTATATGCCTTATTTCACTCTGAATATCCAATAAATATCCCTTTATCATATTTCGAGTGAAATTAGTGAATATTAGGCACACATCCCTATTTTCAAACTTAATTAGGCTTACGTCCCTTATGTTTTTAAAATGCAAACTAGTTCCCTATTTTTCCAACTTATGTGTTTTACGTTTTTTACCCAAAAAAAATGAGCCACTCAGTAAAAAAAAAAATCTAAATTCTGAAAACGTTCCCAGAAGTCCACAGAAATCAAAAGAAAGTTGAATATATTTATGCAACTATTATTAATCGTAGCATTCATGTATGCAAATATTTGAATTCCCATCCAAGAATTTGTCCACACCTTCTAAATAATTGCATACAAGTATGCAGTTATTCATAATAACCACATACATGTATGTAGGAATGTGTTAAAGGCTGAAGGTATGGAAATATCTGCATATTTGTACGCATTTTTTTATGTGTAACTGCATACTTGTATGCAGATATACAAGTATGCATGTTTTACATGCGGAAATTGAATTGTTGCATGAAAACATGCACGTATTTCATAAAATTTGCATACATGTGTGATGTATGTTGTAGTTTGACGCAGAACTGAAATATGTGCATACAGTATGCAACTATTTTAAATATGTGCATGTTTCGAGGCATTTTACTGAATTTTCGTTGTTTTTGTGTTTTTTATTTTGACTTGTTTTTTGACGGTCTTTTGTTCTGAAATTTTTGTCAAATGCATGTTTTAATTAAATGCGAATTAACGTATTTTTTTAATTTTTTTAATTAGTTTTTGAAAAATAGGGACCTAATTTACAATAAGTTTATGACCGAATGTGAGCCTAATTTTAAAACTTAATAGGGACCTGTGCCAAACTGACCCTTAAATTTATATAAATTTTCTTTAGTGTTAAGAATTAAACATTTACTTCCAAATATTTTGAAATATGATACTTCTGGTTTCTTATTATATAAAAGTTCATATGGTGTTTTCTGAATTAAGAGTTTTATTAATATTCTATTTAATATATAACAAGCTGTTGCAACGACCTCAACCCAAAAATTTCTTAGTAAATTATTGTCAGATAACATAGTTCTCGCACACCCTTGAATTGATCTATTTTTACGTTCAACCACTTCATTTTGTTAAGAGGTTCTAGGTGAAGAAAAATTATGGGTTATTCCTTCTTTATTACAAAATTTTAATTTTCGAATTCTTAACCATTGTCACTACGTATTGTTTTGATTTTTAAGGATAATGAATTTTGATTTTTTTTAGCAAATGTTTTAAATTGATCAAAAGCATTACTTTTATTTTTAAGAAACAAATCCCAAGTAAATCAAGAAAAATCATCGATTATTACGTAAACATATCTATTGTGATTTATTGATTGAGTTTGGGATGGACTGAATAGAACCATATGAACTAACTCTAATGGTTTCGAGGTTGTAATTCCCTCTTTTGATTTAAATGAACTCCTTTTCAATTTTTCGAACTAACAAAAGTCACATAAATTATTTGCTTTAAATTTCATTTTGGATAATCCACTAATTGAATCTAACTTTGAAATCCCAGAGATGTGTTTGAAATTTATATGACCGAATCTCTTATGCCGGATCCAACGGTCACTTGTATTGGTCATAAGACAAAGATTATCGTTGGAGATTTTCATACTTAATATCTACTTCGAATATTACTTTTGAATTCCTATCTTCTGTAAAGCATTTATCTTTTTCAAAGTTTATATTATTGCAGAGTTGAATTATACTTAGAAAATTATGGTTTAAATTTCTAACTAATAAAATATCAGAAATAGTAGGAGTTTCAGGATTACCGACATTGCTGATGCCAACAATATACCCTTTACAGTTATCTCCGAAGTTGACGATTCAACCATCTTCATATACTAGATTATTTTGTAATTCTGGATTTCCTGTCATATTCTTGAACAACCACTATCCAATATCCATTTGTCCTTTTTGATTTCTACCATTTGTCCATCAGAATTTGAATTCTCAACATCCATGTAACACACCATTTCGGAATTTAAATTTTCAACAATCACGTAACACAACGTTACCTGTATTGGACAACAATTCAGTAGATCACTTGAATCTTCAACATAATTAAATGCAGACTCTTCTAACATTGATGCAATGCATGAATTGAAACTAGTGTTATAAATCATTTCAAAATTTGCCATTTAATATTTCCAAAAATCATATTATGAACTTTTTAAAAAACCAATGCCTTCATAAAAATTGTTAGGGATTGCGGATCTTAAGGCAACACAAACACTAGTGAGGGTGAATAGTGTTTATGAGGAGTTTAAGAAAATCTTAAACTTAAATGATCTACTATATGAATCACACACACCAGAGATGATAACAAACACAAAATCAAACACAAACACAGAAACATAAAAATATAAAATGCAGAAAAGAAAAGAACATGTCGGATTTTATACTAGTTTGGATTACTTCTATGTCCAGTCCCACGCAACGCTGGATTGCGCAAAGTTTTATTATTATCAATATCCAAGTACAACCCTTGATTTCATGGTTACAAGGTTAACACTGCTCCAAAAACCCTTGATTTCACGGCTATATTGTAACAACCCGAAAATGCGAGCCAATTTAAAATTTTTATTTTGGCAATTTTAGCGAATTTTGAATATTAAAATGAATTATTTTAAATAATAATGATGAAAAAAATATTTTTAGTAGAATTCGAACGTATATATTTATATACGTCATCGTTAGAATATAAATATTTATTTTAAATTATAAAAGGAATTGAAAATGGCGCGGTAGTTCGATAATTCGATTTCAAATTTCAATTGAACATACCGGGTGCAGAATAAACCGGATTTTGGCGAAACCAAAAATATTGGAATCTAATTGAGAATATCTTTCCAACGAATTTGAAATATCAAGATTTCATAGCGGGAATCAAAAGATATGTCCAAATGAAAATTCAGAATAGTCGCTATGGAATTCTGGTCCTTTAAAAATGGAAATTTTGCAAACGACCTCGGATTTCGACGAAACCACTTTTGTTGGATCCGTGATGTCAAGTTATTGCTAGATTCCAAATTTCATAATTTTTTGAATCAATATGTGAGCGTGGCAAAGGAAAACGCGTTTGACCATTTTCAGTTGATTTTAATCGACTGGAAAATGGCCATTTTTTAAACGGTCTCAGAATTCGATGAAACTAGTTTTGTTAGGACCGTATCGTTAATACGAAGCTAGAAAATATTTTTTAGGGATTTTTCGGGTCCGCATATGGCCCTAGTAAATTAAAATGTACGTTCAAATTCAATATATTTTGATTTAAACGGAAACTGATCGAAATAGTCGAACTGGCTTATAAAACATATCCCATTGTGTTCGGAATGGGGGTAATTAGCTAGGGGCTACAGTCGTTGGGTTTGGTTTGGAGTTGAGATAGATAAACGTGTAAAATTGAAATTAAATATTAATTTATATAAAAATATATTTATATAAATAGCCTTCAAAATCATTGAAACCCTATTCCTCCTTCAAACAAACAGCCGTCGCCTCCCATAAACCAACGCACAGAATTCATCCATCTTCCTAACCTCCGATTGTGAAATCCGATCATCAATCCATGATAACCCCAATGGAGAACTTCGAGAGTGAGGCAAGACCGGCCTAATCAATGGTCGAGATGAGCTATTAATCACCGAAGCAGCCGGAATTTCACCAGAAGTGGCTGCCGTTCGAACTCGCTTTTTGGGGAAGATAGGGCTTCGAATTGGAAGCAGTTCAAGGCGGTGCAAGGTCTTTGGAAGGGCTGTCGTGTGGTGGTGGCAGATCAACGTCCGCCCCTCATTCGAAGTGCGTGCAAGTGAATTTCAAAGAGGAGGATGGGTTCATTTGTTCAACTACAAGGGAGAAGGAGAAAATCGCGTACAGGAAGAAGCAAGGGTAATCGGGCCCGACATTTTCTGATGTAATTAGTAGGTTAATTAATTATTAATTTAATTATTTTACAAATTAATGTAATTAAAATGTTTGTAATGTTGTATCTTTGTCAAACGAAAACAGAATTGGACAAACCGAAGTCCGTTGGAACCGTAATTTCGAGAACTTCGCGGTGGAACAAATCAGAACTGAAACGGAGTCAATTAGAATTTCAGGCAAATTCAAATCCGAAACCAATCAATGTGAGAACTCTCTCACTTTAAATTTTCTGTACAGTCATTTATTTCATTACTACATATATGAACTGTTCCCCGTCGTCCACAGACCATGGACGACTTGTTTGTTTGATTGTATTCTGTGTGAAAATTGATCGTGATGTGAAATTGATCGTGATATGAAATGAATTATATATATTAGGAGTGTATGAAATATGTATACGATGTGAAATATATATATATATATACGAAAAGTGAAAATATTATATATAGTGAAAGTGAAAATATTGTATATATTAAAAGTGAAAATATTATATATAGTGAAAGTGAAAATATCGTATATATTGAAAAGTGAAAATATCGTATATATTGAAAAGTGAAAATATTTTATATATATATATATATATATATATATATATGAAAGGTGGAAATAATATATATATATATATATGAAATGAAAACGATATATATATAAAATGAAAACGATATATATATGAAAAGTGAAAACGATATATATATATGAAAAGTGAAAACGATATATATATATGAAATGAAAACGATATATATATGAAATGAAAACGATATATATATGAAATGTGAAAACGATATATATATATATGAAACGAAAACGATATATATATATATATATATATGAAACGAAAACGATATATATATATATATGAAATGTGAAAATGATTTGATTGTTAAAAATATAATTTTTAACTTATATATACACTGTATAAAATTGTCGTGTATATGGAATATTCAATTTTGACTAGAAATTGAATATGAAGTTGAAATCGTTTTGAAAACAAGTTTAAAATGATATATAAAATACTTTTTAAAAGGGAATCGATGAAATATATATTATATATGTTATATATATAATATAATGGCCTGAATAGAACGTGCCGCGCTGCGGCAGTTCGCGAATTTCGACCATTGACTTCGAACGGATATTACGGGAGATCCGACCGTCGGATTCTCCTGAAACCAGAACCGTTGGGTTCGTATCGAAAAGAGCTTTCTAACAAATATTAGAGATTTGAAATCTAACGGTTGGATTTGGAATTATGTCCAAATCAAATTTGGAAAAGGTCGTTGTAAGTGCAGTTCGATGACCATTGGTGGAAATCGACTGTACTGGCCTTGATAAAATTATTAAAAATAGTAATAATTTGTGTAAAATCATAAGAAATGATTTGGGAAGAATTGGGATGAAAAATTCCATATTTGAAAAGATAAAAATATATTTTTATCGAAACGAACTAGTTATTAACTAGAAAAATAATCCAATGGTTATAAATAAATAAATTGGATTGGATTTGAATTGAAATTATCTTTGGATATTTTCGATATTGAATTCCATGATTATACAGATATTGTGATGGGAATTTGGAAGATATCGATATCGTTATTCCCGATATGATATCTGTTGTTTTCAGGATTTGATGTTGAATGTAAGTCGATACTATCTCTATTCAAAACCTTATATTTAATGTCAAATTTGATTGATTGTTTGGATTGTGCTCGACCAGTTTATGAGCAGAATATGCTTTTACATTTAGCATTGGGTTGGGTTGAAAATATCTGTGTGCTATCGCCTTGTGAAACACTTCACAATTTGACGATAAGGTGTTTAGCGATGCTGTGTTAATTTCAAATTTAATGAATGATTGTGAAATGATATTTTTCTTAAGTGAAAAGAAATGTATTCCCGATTTTGGACAGGGAACGTTTTATAAAAATGTTTTATAAAACAGAAATGATTTCGGGGCCCAAAACCCGATGATTTCTAAAATGATTTAGAAATGTATTATGGTTTTACATTGTATTTCATCGCGTACTGATTAGTTGATATTAATTATGTATCTGTTTGGTGGCGGAGAATTTATTCTCTTTCTTAACACCCTTCTTTGAGACGTACGAGCTCAAAGGTTATGTGATTAATAGTGACTGATCATATGCGTGAATTACTGATGTGAAGTACTATATTTTGAAAGTACTTGTGATTATTACGTTGTGAAATGATTTTCCCTACTTCGGGATATGAAATGATTTAGTATATGGCTAAAGAGTCGGGTAACCCTGAGACTAAAAGTATGGGTGAGAGGGCGGTGTAGCCTACTCCTATGTGAGGTAGGTGCATCGTCGGTGTAGCTTGCTCCTATGTAGGGTAGGTGCACATTTATATATCGAGTTGCGAGGTGCGTACCCTTTGCCTTGTCGATGGGGAGCACGATATTTGGTTGCATACTTGTTTGTATGCATTGTTATGTTTTGGAATTCATATTTCCAAACGATTTGATTTGAGATCCCAAAGTGAAACCTACTTTGATATAGAAAGTAAGACATGTATTTCAAATGATTTGAAATAAGAAATCGGGAATAAAGTCCAAAGGAATAATTTATGTAAATTGAATTGGAGTTAGAAAATCTACGTGTGGTGATTAATCTAAATGGGTAGATTGGGATATTGCATGTTGATTGATGCATAGTAGATCCATATATCTATATTGATTGTTGTTTATACACTAGCATTCATGGGGGTAAACCCGTTCCGCGTTAGCGGCGTGGTCCCATGATATGCCATATTATTAAATAAGTTAATTATAACTGTTTAGAGTTTCTCACACTAGTCCCATGACTGACCTGTAGTTTGCTTTTCCCTTGCGAACTCGGGTGCCCCTATTTTCCACACGGGCAGTCGAGTAGTTTTATTTTGCAGATGTATTGAGCAGGATTCTGGATTGAAGCTTTAAGCCGTGTCCAGGCATTTACAGTCTTCCGCTGTGTAGTTTATATTTCTGTTGTGCATTGTATTACATTTATTGTAAAATCATCTTCCGCTGTATTGATTATATTTCGATATACTCTGATATTCTGTACTCTGATGTAGCATTATTATGATGTTTATAGAAGTCTTCTGTTATTTGTTCTGATGTGTTGTATACCCAACGTTAGCGTATACGGGATTCGAATGGTCTTGGTCGGTCTAGCGATCGATTAGGTCTGGGCGAAATTCGTGTCGCTACATTTGGTATTAGAGCTTTGGACCTTTGGTTTACAGAGCTCGGGAACAAGACACATTAGAACCATACGAAAAAATTCATCAAATATTGGATTAGTAATATCCAATTAGAATGACTCGTTAGAGATAGGATCAGTTGTATCCTAGAAGGAGTGTGAACAGTATATTTTTCAAATGAAAACAAATATTGTTTTGAAAATTTAAACCATTTTATTCGTATTTGAATATTTATTTATTTTGAATTTGGACAATCTAGTATATAAAGGCTTTGCATATACGCGTCATGAACGTATATTCGAAGTTTTAATATACTAGATAGATATAGAATCATATTCTAGTCGCCCGGGGATGATTCTGATGATCGCTATAGCACGTACATCATCAGAATTTATATTCGAGTGCCGAATGTGTGATATCTATATATTTCCATTAGACTGGTGTGAGAACCAAAACTAGATAGGTTTATTGTTGTGTTTGGCATCAAAAACATGATTTTCTGTATATATATATATATATTTCAAAATTATGAATTTGAAACGTTAATCCACTAATTGATTGATGGTTGTGTTGTTTGTTTATTTGTTTGATAATTTTGAACCATTATGCCTAATTAAATCAAATATTGAATTGTATTGAAAATTAGTCGCATTTGCTTGCATATACATGTACTTACATTGAACAGGTCATAGCAAGGAGGCTAGAGCAGAGAATAAAATTTGTTTGCCCGACAAATAGGTACATGTTTACCATAATTTACTGTTTTGTTTGGGTGATGATGATTTTATGAGTCGATTGGCTTTTTCTTTTTGAGATCAGAGGGCCTGTATGGTAATTTCGGGATTTTCCCGGTGCTCCCGGTGCAGGGGAGGTTATGGCGAAATTTTTCGAAAATTTAGGGTGTTAGCCAAATATTTGAAAATTTTGAAAAGTTTTTAGAAACTGAAAAGTTGAAGAACTTAAGCCGTAACGAAAATAGAGAAAGTTGAGTTGATTAGTTAAAACAACTTTCGGCTTCGTTCCTTTTTGGGGATGAAAAGTTTTAAGTGGGGGAGATTGTAACAACCCGAAAATGCGAGCCAATTTAAAAATTTTATTTTGGCAATTTTAGCGAATTTTGAATATTTAAAATGAATTATTTTAAATACTAATGACGAAAAATTTATTTTGAGTAGAATTCGAACGTATATATTTATATACGTCGTCGTTTGAATATAAATATTTATTTTAAATTATAAAAGGAATTGAAAATGGCGCGGTAGTTCGATAATTCGATTTCAAATTTCAATTGAACATACCAGGTGCAGAATAACCCGGATTTTGGCGAAACCAAAAATATTGGAATCTAATTGAGAATATCTTTCCAACGAATTCGAAAAATCAAGATTTCGTAGCGGGAATCAAAAGATATGTCCAAATGAAAATTCAGAATAGTCGTTATGGAATTCTGGCCCTTAAAAATGGAAATTTTGCAAGCGACCTCGGATTTCGACGAAACAACTTTTGTTGGATCCGTGATGTCAAGTTATTGGTAGATTCCAAATTTCATAATTTTTCGAATCAATATGTGAGCGTGGCAAAGGAAAACGCGTTTGACCATTTTCAGTTGATTTTAATCGACTGGAAAATGGCCATTTTTCAAACGATCTCAGAATTTGATGAAACTAGTTTTGTTAGGACCGTATCGTTAATACGAAGCTAGAAAATATTTTTCAGGGATTTTTCGGGTCCGTATGTGGCCCCGGTAAATTAAAATGTACGTTCAAATTCAATATATATTGATTTAAATTTTGATTTAAACGGAAACTGATCGAAATAGCCGAACTGGCTTACGAAACATATCCCATTGTGTTCGGAATGGGGGTAATTAGCTAGGGGCTACAGTCGTTGTGTTTGGTTTGGAGTTGAGATAGATAAACGTGTAAAATTGGAATTAAATATTAATTTATATAAAAATATATTTATATAAATAGCCTTCAAAATCATTGAAACCCTATTCCCCCCTTCAAACAAACAGCCGCCGCCTCCCATAAACCAACGCACATAATTCATCCATCTTCCTACCCTCCGATTGTGAAATCCGATCATCAATCCATGATAACCCCAATGGAGAACTTCGAGAGTGAGGCAAGACCGGCCTAATCAATGGTCGAGATGAGCTATTTATCACCGAAGCAGCCGGAATTTCACCCGAAGTGGCTGCCGTTCGAACTCGCTTTTTGGGGAAGATAGGGCTTCGAATTGGAAGCAGTTCAAGGCGGCGCAAGGTCTTGGGAAGGGCTGTCGTGTGGTGGTGGCAGATCAACGTCCGCCCCTCATTCGAAGTGCGCGCAAGTGAATTTCAAAGAGGAGGATGGGTTCGTTTGTTCAACTACAAGGGAGAAGGAGAAAATCGCGTACAGGAAAAAGCAAGGGTAATTGGGCCCGACATTTTCTGATGTAATTAGTAGGTTAATTAATTATTAATTTAATTATTTTACATATTAATGTAATTAAAATGTTTGTAATGCTGTATCTTTGTCAAACGAAAACAGAATTGGACAAACCGAAGTCCGTTGGAACCGTAATTTCGAGAACTTCGCGGTGGAACAAATCAGAGCTGAAACGGAGTCAATTAGAGTTTCAGGCAAATTCAAATCCGAAACCAATCAATGTGAGAATTCTCTCACTTTAAATTTTATGTACAGTCATTTATTTCATAACTGCATATATGAACTGTTACCCATCGTCCACGGACCATGGACGACTTGTTTGTTTGATTGTATTCTGTGTGAAAATTGATCGTGATGTGAAATTAATCGTGATATGAAATGAATTATATATATTAGGAGTGTATGAAATATGTATACGATGTGAAATATATATATATATATATATATATATATATATATATATATATATATATGAAAAGTGAAAATATTATATATAGTGAAAGTGAAAATATCGTATATATTAAAAGTGAAAATATTATATATAGTGAAAGTGAAAATATCATATATATTGAAAAGTGAAAATATCGTATATATTGAAAAGTGAAAATATTATATATATGAAAGGTGGAAATAATATATATAAATATGAAATGAAAATGATATATATATAAAATGAGAACGATATATATATATATATATATATATATATATGAAAAGTGAAAACGATATATATACGAAAAGTGAAAACGATATATATATGAACTGAAAACGATATATATATGAAATGATATCATATATGAAATGTGAAAACGATATATATATATATGAAACGAAAACGATATATATATATATATATATATATATATATATGAAATGTGAAAATGATTTGATTATTAAAAATATAATTTTTAACATATATATACACTGTATAAAATTGTCGTGTATATGGAATATTCAATTTTGACTAGAAATTGAATATGAAGTTGAAATCGTTTTGAAAACAAGTTTAAAACGATTTATAAAATACGTTTTAAAAGGGAACCGATGAAATATATGTTATATATATATATATATATAATATAATGGCCTAAATAGAACGTGCCGCGCTGCGGCAGTTCGCGAATTTCGACCATTGACTTCGAACGGATATTACGTGAGATCCGACCGTCGGATTCTCCTGAAACCAGAACCGTTGGGTTCGTAACGAAAAGAGCTTTCTAACGAATATTAGAGATTTGAAATCTAACGGTTGGATTTGGAATTATGTCCAAATCAAATTTGGAAAAGGTCACCGTAAGTGCAGTTCGATGGCCATTGGTGGAAATCGACTGTACGGGCCTTGATAAAATTATTAAAAGTAGTAATAATTCGTGTAAAATCATAAGAAATGAATTGGGAAGAATTAGGATGAAAAATACCATATTTGAAAAGATAAAAATATATTTTTATCGAAACGAACTAGTTATTAACTAGAAAAATAATCCAATGGTTATAAATAAATAAATTGGATTGGATTTGAATTGAAATTATCTTTGGATATTTTCGATATTGAATTCTGTGATTATACAGATATTGTGATGGGAATTTGGAAGATATCGATATCGTTATTCCCGATATGATATCTGTTGTTTTCAGGATTTGATGTTGAATATAAGTCGATACTTTCTCTATTCAAAACCTTATATTTAATGTCAAATTTGATTGATTGTTTGGATTGTGCTCGACCAGTTTATGAGCAGAATATGCTTTTACATTTAGCATTGGGTTGGGTTGAAAATATTTGTGTGCTATCGCCTTGTGAAACACTTCACGATTTGACGATAAGGTGTTTAGCGATGTTGTGTTAATTTCAAATTTAATGAATGATTGTGAAATGATATTTTTCTTAAGTGAAAAGAAATGTATTCCCGATTTTGGACAGGGAATGTTTTATAAAAATGTTTTATAAAACAGAAAGGATTTCGGGGCCCAAAACCCGATGATTTCTAAAATGATTTAGAAATGTATTATGGTTTTACATTGTATTTCATCGCGTACTGATTAGTTGCTATTAATTATGTATCTGTTTGGTGGCAGAGAATTTATTCTCTTGCTTAACACCCTTCTTTGAGACGTACGAGCTCAAAGGTTATGTGATTAATAGTGACTGATCATATGCATGAATTACTGATGTGAAGTACTATATTTTGAAAGTACTTGTGATTATTACGTTGTGAAATGATTTTCCCTACTTCGGGATATGAAATGATTTAGTATGTGGCTAAAGAGTCGGGTAACCCTGAGACTAAAAGTATGGGTGAGAGGGCGGTGTAGCCTGCTCCTATGTAGGGTAGGTGCATCGTCGGTGTAGCCTGCTACTATGTGGGGTAGGTGCACATTTATATATCGAGTTGCGAGGTGCGTACCCTTTGCCTTGTCGATGGGGAGCACGATATTTGGTTGCATACTTGTTTGTATGCATTATTATGTTTTGGAATTCATATTTCCAAACGATTTGACTTGAGATCCCGAAGTGAAATCTACTTTGATATAGAAAGTAAGATATGTATTTCAAATGATTTGAAATAAGAAATCGGGAATAAAGTCCAAAGGAATAATTTCTGTAAATTGAATTGGAGTTAGAAAATCTACGTGTGGTGATTAATCTAAATGGGTAGATTGGGATATTGCATGTTGATTGATGCATAGTAGATCCATATATCTATATTGATTGTTGTTTATACACTAGCATTCATGGGGGTAAACCCGTTCCGCGTTAGCGGCGTGATCCCGTGATATGCCATATTATTAAATAAGTTAATTATAACTGTTTAGAGTTTCTCACACTAGTCCCATGACTGACCAGTAGTTTGCTTTTACCTTGCGAACTCGGGTGCCCCTATTTTCCACATGGGCATTCGAGTAGTTTTATTTTGCAGATGTATTGAGCAGGATTCTGGATTGAAGCTTTAAGCTTTGTCCAGGCATTTACAGTCTTCCGCTGTGTAGTTTATATTTCCGTTGTGCATTGTATTACATTTATTGTAAAATCATCTTCCGCTGTATTGATTATATTTCGATATACTCTGATATTCTGTACTCTGATGTAGCATTATTATGATGTTTATAGAAGTCTTCTGTTATTTGTTCTGATGTGTTGTATACCCAAAGTTAGCGTATACAGGATTCGAACGGTCTTGGTCGGTCTAGCGATCGATTAGGTCTGGGCGAAATCCGTTTCGCTACATTTGGTATTAGAGCTTTGGACCTTTGGTTTACAGAGCTCGAGAACAAGACACATTAGAACCATATGAAAGAATTCATCAGATATTGGATTAGTAATATCCAATTAGAATGACTCGTTAGAGATAGGATCAGTAGTATCCTAGAACGAGTGTGAAGAGTATATTTTTCAAATGAAAACAAATATTGGTTTGAAAATGTAAACCAATTTATTCGTATTTGAATATTTATTTATTTTGAATTTGGACAATCTAATATATAAAGGTTTTGCATATACGCGTTATGAACGTATATTCGAAGTTTTAATATACTAGATAGGTATAGAATCATATTCTAGTCGCCCGGGGATGATTCTGATGATCGCTATAGTAAGTACATCATCAGAATTTATATTCGAGTGCCGAAGGTGTGATATCTATATATTTCCATTAGAATGGTGTGAGAACCAAAACTAGATAGGTTTATTGTTGTTTTGTTTTGGCATCAAAAACATGATTTTTAGTATATATATATATATATATATATATTATGAATTTGAAACGTTAATCCATTAATTGATTGATGGTTGTGTTGTTTGTTTATTTGTTTGATAATTTTGAACCATTATGCCTAATTAAATCAAATATTGAATTGTATTGAAAATTAGTCGCATTTGCTTGCATATACATGTACTTACATTGAACAGGTCATAGCAAGGAGGCTAGAGCAGAGAATAAAATTTGTTTGCCCGACAAATAGGTATATGTTTACCATAATTTATTGTTTTGTTTGGATGATGATGATTTTATGAGCCGATTGGCTTTTTCTTTTTGAGATCAGAGGGCCTGTATGGCAATTTCGGGATTTTCCCGGTGCTCCCGGTGCAGGGGAGGTTATGGCGAAATTTTTCGAAAACTTAGGGTGTTAGCCAAATTTTTGAAAAATTTGAAAAGTTTTTAGAAACTGAAAAGTTGAAGAACTTAAGACGTAACGAAAATAGAGAAAGTTGAGTTGATTAGTTAAAACAACTTTCGGCTTTGTTCCTTTTCGGGGACGAAAAGTTTTAAGTGGGGGAGATTGTAACAACCCGAAAATGCGAGCCAATTTAAAATTTTTATTTTGGCAATTTTAGCGAATTTTGAATATTTAAAATGAATTATTTTAAATAATAATGACGAAAAATTTATTCTGAGTAGAATTCGAACGTATATATTTATATACGTCATCGTTAGAATATAAATATTTATTTTAAATTATAAAAGGAATTGAAAATGGCGTGGTAGTTCGATAATTCGATTTCAAAATTCAATTGAACATACCGGGTGCAGAATAAACCGGATTTTGGCGAAACCAAAAATATTGGAATCTAATTGATAATATCTTTCCAAAGAATTCGAAAAATCAAGATTTCATAGCGGGAATCAAAAGATATGTCCAAATGAAAATTCAGAATAGTCGCTATGGAATTCTGGCCCTTAAAAATGGAAATTTTGCAAGCGTCATCGGATTTCGACGAAACCACTTTTGTTGGATCCGTGATGTCAAGTTATTGCTAGATTCCAAATTTCATAATTTTTCGAATCAATATGTGAGCGTGGCAAAGGAAAACGCGTTTGACCATTTTCAGTTGATTTTAATCGACTGGAAAATGGCCATTTTTCAAACGGTCTCAGAATTCGATGAAACTAGTTTTGTTAGAACCGTATCGTTAATACGAAGCTAGAAAATACGTTTCAGGGATTTTTCGGGTCCGTATGTGGCCCCGGTAAATTAAAATGTACGTTCAAATTCAATATATATTGATTTAAATTTTGATTTAAACGGAAACTGATCGAAACAACCGAACTGGCTTACGAAACATATCCCATTGTGTTCGGAATCGGGGTAATTAGCTAGGGGCTACAGTCGTTGGGTTTGGTTCGAAGTTGAGATGGATAAACGTGTAAAATTGGAATTAAATATTAATTTATATAAAAATATATTTATATAAATAGCCTTCAAAATCATTGAAACCCTATTCCCCCCTTCAAACAAACAGCCGCCGTGTGACGATCCCAAAACCCCGTGACACGGTGTTAAGGATAATCATTGGAATATAACACATTAATCATCATTAGCAGATCACAGATAATAGCATAAACATAAAATAGAATAATTTACACACATATGACAGCGGAATCATATAGATATCACCACATCAGAGAGCACAGTGCAGGATACAACTTAGTGCATAATAATACATAATCAGTCACCATCGCCAGAGGCGGAATCATACATAAAGAGTACACAAAATAAATATCAGTCTACATCGCCAATGGCGGAGTCATAATACATATACTATAATGGCGGAGAGAGTCAAAGTCAGCACGGTGTAGTCAAGCCTCGCCATGAGCCAAAAGTGCACCGGATACCTGTAACTAGGCTGCCCATGTGAAAATGAGGGCACCCGAGTTTGCAAGGTGAAACAAACTACGAGTCAGTCATGGGACTGGTATGAGAAATCTACTTAACTTATAGTTAGCCTGCTTTGTGACCAGGCTACCCAAAGCCAGGGACTTGAGTATGAACTTACATTGATTGGCGATCACTTGGATGGAGTGATAGAAAGATGGAAAATTTGAATTATACATGCAAATGTCACCGGATCGGATCCCCCTATCGGATCGGATCGGATCCCTCCTTTTGAATCGGATCGGATCGGATCCTTCCATTCGGATTGGATCGGATCCCCTTCCCCGGATCGGATCGGAGTACCCTCTACCCGAACCGCCTGAAGTATTCTGTACAGAAGTGCATGCAGGCATTCTGCTCGAACAACTGGTTCGGTTCGGGTCCGATCCGAACCGATTGGACCTGCTTCTACACATGGAGTTTGACCTCTTCTCTTGGCATAACCGACTCCTACAATTGCGGATCGGACTCCACTTGGCAAAGCACGACCTGGTTGCCAATTTTCCACGTTCTCCACTACTTCTGAAATCTCCTCCGGTCACGCCACGTGGCCCATCCGAACCGGAACTGCCCAGAGCTTCTCTACAGCTATAAATACACCACAACATGGCCATTTGAAGGGACTTTTGGCATTTCATTCATACATGGTAGCCATGGCCGAATTCCCCCACCAATAACCACCTTCTTCTCCAATGAAAATCAATGAATTCGGAGAGAATTATTCATTGTATTTGAATGATTGAGTGATTAAATTCCTTGTAATTGTAATCCATGAATGAAATGAGAAACTATGAAGTGGATGTAGGCTCATTAACGCCGAACCACTATAAATTTTGTGTGTTGATTGACTTTTCTTGTTTTTAGTTCACGATTCCTCAATATTCTCTGCAAAATACGATCAATTGGGTGTTAGGACCATTTTTTGGTCTAACACTTATTAACAACAATTATAAGGCAAATCAAAGGACCATGCCACTTTCGCGGAACGAGTTAACTCCAATGAGTGCTAGTGCATGAAATAAAGTAAATGATTAAATCATCGCAATGCTTTTTATAAAATGAAGCCATTATAAGACTCAGGTCCCATCACACAATGCAACGCAAGCCGGAGGATAGAGTTTTTACCTTATAATGGCCAAAAATGCTTCATACGTATAAAACAAAAGTGTTTGATATTATTACTAGTGCATATCTGTTTCAAAAGCGATTTCAATCATAAATATCAATCATAGGCGGCATAAATGACCCATACCACTATGTCACCGTGCTAGTAATACAATCACATTCGAAATTTCGTATTGGAAATTGGGTTCCATCATGAGTCGAGGCAAGGGGCAAGCTCCTCTCCGTTCGAGACACTCTAGCAAATGCCCCAGGATCACACACAGCGGTCCTTGGAATCGGCTGGGCCGGTTCTCTCTTACTTTTGAGGATTGGCAATTCCTGAACACACGTTTCCCGGTCCTTACAGACCTATAATCGAGGCGCCTCACATTCCAACAACCACACAGGTGAAAAGTATATATAATGTCAGGACTGGTAGGTCACTGACACCACCTTAACTAGAAAGAAACGTCGTGCTCTCCCAGCGGTCCGTCTCCCGTTTTTGACTCATACCGAGGTGTGAGGCTCGCGAATTCACGTTATACACAAAGCTATGTGTAGTGACCCGTAACTTCCCCGGTCTCCGAAGAGATGCGAAAGAACGAATTACTGTGAGGACAAGACAAAACAGAACGCAGACGGAAGAACATTTCATTGTTATTACAACAATTCCATCAGATACAAGAATATACAGAGTATAAGTGAATAAATTAAATTCGATAAATATCAGAGATTACAATAAATTACATAGCAGGGGAAAATAATACAAAGCACAACTGAAGGTGATACACGGATACAGAGCTTTCCGGATATCATTCCAGCTGTAAACCAGGATCCTGTGAATATAAATCTGCAAAACCAAAACTACTAGCTGCCCGTGCGGAAAATAGGGGCACCCAGAGTTTAGGTTAAAACAATAAACTCCAGGTCAGTCATGTGACTGGTGTGAGAACTAAAACAGTTATTTAAAACTTTACTTTAAAAGAGGATAATTCAAGGGACCACGCCGTATAACACGGAACGGGTTTCCTCCCAAGAATACCAGTGCATAGAATAAACAACGCAATGCTTTTTCGAAAAATGAAGCTATTATAAGACCCAGGTCCCATCACACAATGCAACGCAAGCCGGAGGATAGGGTTTTCCCTTATAACAGCCAAACATGCTTGGTACGTTTAAAACAAATCATTTGATACTATAATAAGTGTATAGTGTCAAAACAGTTTCAATCATAAATATAAATCATAGACGGCATGGGTACCATATATCATGTCGCCATACTAGTTCTACAATTAAAACCGCAATACACGTATTGGAAATTGGATTCCGTCATGAGTCGAGGCAAGGGGCAAGCTCCTCTCCGCGTTCGAGACACTCTAGCAAATGTCTCAGGGTTACGCACTCTGGGCAACCCCGGATCCTCCAAGGCCGGTCCTCACTTACGTTAGAGGATTAATTATGCCTGAACACACGTTTCCCGGTCCTTACAGACCTATAATCGAGGCGCCTCGCATTCCAACAACCACATAGGTGAAAAGTATATAAATGTCAGGGCTGGTAAGTCACTGACACCACCATAGCTAGAAAGAAACGTCGTGCACTCCTTGGGTCCTCATCCCGTTTTTGACTCATACCGAGGTGTGAGGCTCACGAATCCACGCTATACACAAAGCTGCCACATAGGCCGTGCTTTGATCATCAACCACAAGACTTTGCTTTTCAACAGAAGCCTTGATCATTGCATCTTAGCGTGCCACACTGACAATTCATGCCATGCGATTGATATCTATCGATATATAACCTCTAAGCTCGTACGTCTCAGAGAAGGGCGTTAAGCAAGAGAATAAATTCTCCGCTGCCAAACAGATATATATTTAACAGAAATCAATCAACATAGGATAAAATCCAATGTCAGACACACAATCCATTTACAAGTCCGTTCTGGGTCTGAACGAAACCGGAGGCACTTTCCTCGCATATCCATCCATCTCCAAGTACGTCTGGACGACCACCAACTATTTCCATCCTCTTGGGTGTACAGCCCAATCAGGATAGTCGGTAATTATCCAAACGATGTGAAGACTTCCAGTCTTCGACCACCGTCTTCATCTTCGACATATCGTCGAATCGGTTATTCAGAATGGGTATAAACCCGGCCTTTCCGAACAACCCGCGTATATTAAAAACAGTGCTAGAAAACACAACATACGCCTCATTCCAATTCAGAATATCCTTTTATTCACGAAATCACATTCTTAGGGAAAGGTTCCCATTAATTTTATCCAAGATAAATTCTTTAAATTTATTCTTTAATCTTCCTTTGGATGTCGTTTCAAACCAAATTATGGTTTTCTAAACTAGTCGAGATTAGTGAACCACACCGAAGTAATTATTTATTTTATTTCCCAATCCCAACCTATTCATCCCATGAAGCAAAACTGGTAATACTCCATATCTAACACTATGGTGTTATCGGTAAAATTAATTACCATTTCACGTTCAAATCTAATTAAAGATTTAACTATCGCTTTGGAGCAAAACTGGTGATACTCCATCCTCGCTCATTCTCTAAGGTTGATAATTTAAATTATTAATCCACATTTCAATTTAATTGAAGATTCATTAAAACTCCTTTTATTGGGTTAAAGAACTAGGTGTTATTTAAAACACAGTTCACGACAAACCCAAATCACATTCTATTTGTTATCGGGTTAAAGAACTAGTGTTATTTAAAACTCCGTTCATGATAAACCCATTTCAAATCAAATCAAATATATTAGAAATTCCGATTATTTAAAACCCCTTTTTAAATCTAATTTATTTATTTAGAAACAAATCGGGTTTTAAATTTAGTTCAAACTAGTTCATTTTGATAAAAATCTATTTTTATCTTTTTTAAATATGGAGTTTTTCACCCCAATTTTTCCCAAATCATTTCTTATGATTTTACACAAATTATTGATATTTGTAATAATTTTATCAAGACTCGTACAGTCGATTTCCAACAATGGCCATCGAACTGCACTTACAACGACCTTTTTCAAATTTGATTTGGACGTATCTCCAAATCCAACCGTTAGATTTCAAATTTCTAATATTCGTTAGAAAGCTCTTTTCGATACGAACCCAACGGTTCCGGTTTTAGGAGAATCCGAAGGTCGGATCTCCTGTAATGTCCGTTTGAAATAAATGGTCGAAATTCACGAACTGCTGCGGCGCGGCGCTTTCTATTCAGGCCATTATATTATATATATAATATATATAATATATATTTCCTCGATTTATATTTAAAAAGAATTCTATAAATCGTTTTAATTTCGTTTCAAAAACAATTTCAACTTCCATTTCATTTCAAATCAAAATTGAATTCTTCCTTATAAATTCGGTTTAAAATTCATTTCTATTCAATTCAATTTGAATTCATTTCAATTTGTTTCCAATTCAATTCGAATTCGTTTTCAATTCAATTCGAATTGGTTTTATATTCAATTCAATTCAAATTCGTTATTTATTCAATTCAATTCGAATTCGTTTCGTTTTCTATTCAATTGAAATCAAATTCGTTTCCCATTCAATTCGAATTCATTATATATTCAATTCATTTCGAAATCGTTATATATTCAATTCAATTCGAAATCGTTATATATTCAATTCATTTCGAAATCATTTTATATTCAATTCATTTCGAAATCGTTTTATATTCAATTCATTTCGAAATTGTTATATATTCAATTCATTTCGAAATCGTTATATATTCAATTCATTTCGAAATCGTTATATATTCAATTCATTTCGAAATCGTTATATATTCAATTCATTTCGAAATCGTTATATATTCAATTCATTTCGAAATCGTTTTATATTCAATTCATTTCGAAATCGTTATATATTCAATTCATTTCGAAATCGTTTTATATTCAATTCATTTCGAAATCGTTATATATTCAATTCATTTCGAAATCGTTATATATTCAATTCATTTCGAAATCGTTATATATTCAATTCATTTCGAAATCGTTATATATTCAATTCATTTCGAAATCGTTATATATTCAATTCATTTCGAAATCGTTATATATTCAATTCAATTCGAATTCGTTTCGTTTTCTATTCAATTGAAATCAAATTCGTTTCCCATTCAATTCGAATTCATTATATATTCAATTCACTTCGAAATCGTTATATATTCAATTCATTTCGAAATCGTTATATATTCAATTCATTTCGAAATCGTTATATATTCAATTCATTTCGAAATCGATATAAATATCGTTCACGTCTAAATGGCGTCAATCTAATCAACACGGCTTCATATATTTCTATTTTCAAATGTTCTGTTTCAAATATTTCTATTCCAAATATTTCTATTTCAAATATTTCGTTTTCAAATATTTCGTTCAATACATGACTAATCTCAACGGATGAGTACAGTCAACACATGAACATTTATATTATACTGATAAAGACGTAAGTTTTATTATAAAAATATTTCGTTCAACACATGACTAATCTCTACGGATGAGTACAGTCAACACATGAACATTTATATTATATTGATAAAGATGTAAATTTTATTATTAAAATATTTCGTTCAACACATGACTAATCTCTACGGATGAGTACAGTCAACACATGAACATTTATATTATACTGATAAAGACTTAAGTTTTATTATAAAAATATTTCGTTCAACACATGACTAATCTCTACGGATGAGTACAGTCAACACATGAACATTTATATTATATTGATAAAGATGTAAATTTTATTATTAAAATATTTCGTTCAACAAATGACTAATCTCTACGGATGAGTACAGTCAACACATGAACATTTATATTATAATATTCTTTATTTTCTGAATTGGAATGAGGCCCAATCAATCACCATATAATGTTAATTATATGGGTTTTCATACATCACACGTATATAATAGCATTGAAAAATAATCAACCATCAACCAAAGTGCACTACACTGTATAAGCATCAAATATAGATATCTAACGCTTATAACAGCCTGTCAATCAATCGATCGACATATTTAATCAATCAGGATGAGTGAACTTCAAATTTCATCCCAACACCCGTGTGGGGTTTCAAATCAACAAACACAGATTTTATTTGTGCAGTTGGGCGATGTGTAAAATTTATCGACCCAATCAATGTCCTACGAATAGGTGTACATCAACAAACCGTCCGGTTTGTAAATGAATATTTATTTTATTCACTTTCATGTTAAAAATTATATTTTTAACGATAAAATATTTTATTTCAACACATGAATTTCTATTCAGTTCATTTACACAATAAAAATGATATTTTTATTTTTCTAACATATTTTAGAAAATTTCTGCGGCATAACGGCACGATACTAGAAACGGGACGAGGCCTAGCCTTATCCCCGGTCTAGTGAAGGCCCACGCCATTCACACATCAATCAAATTCACCAAACAACCAAATTCAAATCAAATCATCTAACTAATTTATGCAACCAAACAAACAAGTCCATGGTCTGTGGACGATTGTGTCGGGTGCTACTAAACACCGTCTGCATCCTAGTATATATATATAACTAGAAAAAGAAATTGAAAGGTGAGAAATTCTCACCAATAGCCATCCAATCATCTTGACTCTTCATTTATAGAAGTCTTCATCGTTCTCGCCTTTTTATCACCTTCGTTGCCCGTATTCTCTACATATGTAAAAATCGAATTTTTACTTCGCTATTCAATATATAAAAATCGAATTTTTATTATACTATGTCATATAGATAAAAATTCCATTTCAAAAATATAGATTTCGCCATTATAAAAATAAAGATTTCTCCTTTATAAAAATAAAGATTTCACCATTATAAAAATAAAGATTTCACCATTATAAAAATAAAGATTTCACCATTATAAAAATCACCTCTTTGTTTCAACGTATATATAATAAAAATCAGATTTTTATTTCGCTACATATACAAAGATGATATTTTTACTATCTTACCTATATAAAATTTACATTCTTACACTTCTACAACATAAAAGATTATATTTTTATAACTTCTATTTTATAAAAATCATACTTCACATATTTCCCATATGATAAAAATCATATTTTTACATCTTCTATATAGTAAAGATTATATTTCTAATACTTTAAAAATATAAAAATCATATTTTTATTATCCTCTCATATATTTAAAAATCTGACTTTGCTATTTTAAAAATCTAACTTTGCTATTTTTAAAAATCTAACTTTGCTATTTTTAAAAATCTAACTTTGCTATTTTTAAAAATCTAACTTTGCTATTTTTAAAAATCTAACTTTGCTATTTTACATATATAAATAATTCGATTTTTATTCTACACATCATATAAAAATCATATTTTATTTTTTTACTCTATATAAAAATCGCAGCTTTCACACATTAAAAATCCGATCTTTCAGGAATTAAAAATCGTATCTCTTCATGACTAAAAATCAGTTTTGAAATTACACAAAAAATTAGTTTTGTAATTACACAAAAAAAAAAAAAAAACAGTTTTGAAATTAAACAAAAATCATAAACGTACTGCCTTTCTAAGCATGGAGGAGGGTTCGCCATTCGCCGCGGGGTGCCAGAGCGGAGGTCATGGGGGGGTGCGCATCTGGTCGATGGTGCTCATCTCCATGGCGGCGGAGGCGGAGGTCTGGTGGTTGCGGTCGACTTCTGGTGGCGGTGGCGCTGCGTCGCGAGAGAAAAGGGGGGAGGGGTCTTCGCACGGCGGTCTGAAGGGGGAAACGAGGGGAAGGAGGCGGCGCGGTTCAGTAGGTGGCGTGCGGTGGGGTCGTCGGAGGGATCGGCGATGGATCCGTCGTCATCGAACGTTTATTTTTCTGTTGGAATGATTCTGAACGGGGGGGGGGGCATAGGGTAATAGGAAAGGAGAGAGAAAGGTTATATTTTTTAATTCAAAAAGTTGACTTTTACATACGACCTCTAAATGAGGCCCACCGCCTGTCGTCCATAGCGTTTTACCCCCATTCCGAACACAATGGGATATGTATCCTAAGCTGATTCGATCGTCTTGATCCGTTTCCGTTGAATTTACATTTAAATCATTATATTGAATTTTAAACACGCATTTCAATTTACCGGGGTCACATACTAACTAGAAAAAATCTCGAAAAATATTTTCTAGCTTCGTATTGACGATACGGTCCTAACAAAACTAGTTTCGTCGGATTCTGAGACCGTTGGAAAAATGGCCATTTTCCAGTCGATTAAAATCAACTGACATCACGGATCCAGCAAAAGTGGTTTCGTCGAAATCCGAGGTTGTTTGCAAAATTCCCATTTTTAAGGGCCTGAATTCCATAGCGACTATTCAAAATTTTCAACTGGACATATCTTTTGATTCCCGCTATGAAATTTTGATTTTTCGGATTCGTTGGAAAGATATTATCAATTAGATCCTAATGTTTTCGGTTTCGCTAAAATCCGGATTGTTTTGCACCCGGTACATTCAATTGAACTTTGAAATCGAATTATCGAACTACCGCACCATTTTCAATTCTATTAATAATTATATATAATTATTTCTATTCTAACGATGACGCGTATAAATATATACGTTCGAATTATATTCAAAATAAATCTCTCGTCGATTTTATTTAAAATAATCTATTTTACATATTCAAAATTCGCTAAAATTGCTAAAATAAAAATTTTAAACTGGCCCAGATTTTCCGGGTTATTACACTATGTCACACAGACCATGCTTTGATCATCAACCACAAGAATTTGCTTTGCAACAGAAGCCTTGATCATATGCCACTTAGACGTGCCACACAGGCAATCCACTCCATGCGACTGATTTTTATCAATACATAACCTCTGAGCTCGTACGTCTCAGAGAAGGGCGTTAAGCAAGAGAATAAATTCTCCGCCGCCAAACAGATATATATTTAAAAGAGATCAATCAGCATAGAACAAAATCCAATGTCAGACACACAGTCCATTTACAAGTCCGTTCTGGGTTTGAACGAAACTGGAGGCACCAAATTCCTTGCTTATCCGTACAATCAACAGTATGTCTGGACGGCTACTACTTCAGCTCCTTCAAGGTAGCTACTCCGATCACGAGCATCAGTAGCGCCCATCCATCCGATGTGAAGATCGTCGGTCTTCAACCGTCTTCGACTCTTCGACTTCTCAATGTCGATCGATTATTTGAAATGAGATGAACTCGGCCTTTTCAAATAACCCACGTATATTTAGATTTTCAAATCAATTTATCACATGAATGGACTATTCAGCATTCACATTTCAGTTCTTTAGTTATGATTTTCATGTTAAATACCTTCAACCATCACATATCAAGCAAACACAACAAAATTGGTTTATTTCCACTCTATATCGTCTATAGTATTTTATAACGATATATCGCCATTTTTATTTATTTAAAACGGCCATATTTAATTAAACGACGATTCAGGTCGTGCCGATGCACTGGCGCTGTTTTTCACTAAATTTGTTTTACACATATCTGAAAATCTAACCATTGGATCTTCACAAAGTTTATGTCATTAGAAAGATCATTTCAAAACGAATCCAACGGTTTCAGTTTTGGGAAAATCCGACGGTCGGACCTTCCACACTAGCCATTTGAAGTTACGATTTCAATTTACGAAATGCAGCATCGTTATTCGATTTAATTTAATTATATTTATATATATATATAAATATAATCATTTCTGGCACTGTCTTTCTTCAGATTTGAATTAAACATTCCAGACAATCCAACCGTCGGATCTTTACAAAGTTGGTGCCGTTGGAAAGATATTTCCAAGGCGAACCCAACGGTTGCGGTTTCGGGAAAATCCAATGGTCGGATTTCCCGCACTATTCGTTTGAAATCACGGTTTCAAAACACGCACTATTCGTTTAAAAGCGGCTAGCCAACAGGCTCATAAAATCATCACCCAAACAAAACAGTAAACGTGTACCTATTTGTCGGGCACAAAATTTTATTCCTCTTCTCTAGCCCCTTTGCTATAACCTGTTCAATAAATATGCATGTACATATATGCAATTTTTATCACTTATCATTTTCCATTCAACTTCATATTTGATTCACTTTGGTTTAAAAACACCATTCATTCTAATGTTGCATACATAGGCAAAAATCATATCATTAGCTAATTAATGAATATTTCAACTCATGCATATTTATTTGAACAAGTGGCTATTTTTAACAATTCACATTTCAAAATTGATAATTTTGGCGAACTAAAATATATTTCAACACATGACTATTTTATTTAGTTCATATGCATGTTAAAAATAATATTTCTTCCACAAATATTTATTTCAACGCTCGCATATCTTTAGCATATCACATATATGATAAAAATGATATTTTTATCATTTAAAATATTTGTTCAACAAAAGAATCTTTTTAACACTTCATAATTTCAATAAAAATGTAGTTTTTATTGTTCGATATTTTTATTCAACACATGAACTATTCCAATACACACACTTCTCAACACATGAGCACCTCCACACATGGATATTTTATATATGTTGTTCATATAAGAAAGATGAAATTTTTATTGTTGAAACTATTTATATATAAGGCGGATATTTACATACTTCATATATATTATAAAAATGTGATTTTTATTGTTTAAACACTTCATTCATTCACACATGAATTTAATTTTCACACATCACTTCTCAACACATGAGCATTTCCACACATGGATATAGTTTCAACACATGACTTTAATTTCAACGCATGAAGATAATTTCAATATATGAAAATAATTCTAACACATGAATATTATTCAAAATTTCGGAGCATAACGGCAGGGTAGTTAAAACCGGCACCGTCCCTAGTACGGCTCCTCGCTCTACCTTAAAACCTTGCGTTTTTTGACAATGGGGGATTCATGCATCTAATTCGCACGCAGGCGGCATGTTTTATTTTTGTTTCCACAATTATTTCCAATTCATTTCAATCACCAATGGGTATTTTTCAACCACAACCAATCAATACCAACCACAAACAATTATTCAACCATTCGCATTTTTCATCCAATATTTCACACCAATACACAACAATAAATATCGTCCATGGTTTGTGGACGAGGGGAGTATATATATATATATATATATATATATATATATATATATATATATAATTTCTATATTTCATTTGCATTTCAACACATATATCAATTATACTATGCATGTATAATTCATACTTCGCTTATATAGCTTACACAACGCATGTACATGAGGTATACAACACGTGTGTAATCTATATTTCGCTTATATAATTTATACACGACATTTTCCATTCAAATTCATTTAATTTAGATTTCTCACTTTGGTTTTCGGAGTGCTAAAAATCGTAGATGACTTAGAAAAATCTGCGGTCTCTTCTATGTGGTAGAGAGCTTCCTTGCAGTCCCGATGTTTCATCGAATTTTGTCAACACACCATAAAGATATGATTTTTCAAAGTTCAAACATCAAAAAGGACTCACCTTTCACGATGGTTCAAAACTAGGGTTGCATTTTTCGCGAGAACCAAGGCACGATAGGATGATCAGAGGTGATGACGTGGAAGAGGGAGGAGAGGGGAGTCGGCGCAGGGTGGTTTGAGGTGGTTCGGTGGTCTCTGGCGATCGGGGCGACGATGGGAAGTGTCGGGGTTTGGGTCGACGATACTGGCGATGGAGGTGGCGATAGGGGTCGAGCTTGGGTCGGATTGGAAGAGGGGAGGGAGGCGCGTCGAGGTAGGGGGGTGGCGCAGGCTGGAATCGCCTGTGGCGACGGCGATTTGGAGGAGAAGTGGCGAACGACGTAGATCGTCGGTCGAGAGAGGAAAAGGGTTTTCTGACCTTTTTTTATTTTTAAAAATAATGAAAGGAAAATTCTGATTGGCCCATGGTTTTAATAAATTTTTAAATAGTGTTTCTCCACACGTACACCAATTCAAACCCAACGACTGTCGTCCCTAGCTAAATACCCCCATCCCGGACACAATAGGATATGTTTCGTTGGCCAATTCGACTGTTACAGTTAGTTATTTTTCAAATTAAAGTATAAAACATTTAATTTTTAACTTTGAACGTACATTTCAATTTGCCAGGGCCACAAACTGATTCGAAAAATTCCAGAAAAATAAATCTAGCTATGTTTTGACGCTAAGGTCCCAACAAAACTAGATTCGTCAAATTCTGAGATCGTTTGAAAAATGGCCATTTTCTGGTCGATCAAACTTAACAGAAATTGACCAAACACATTTTCTTTTTCCACGCTCACATACTAGCTTCAAAAATTATGAAATTTGAAACCTAGTAATAGTTTGACATCCCGGACCCAACAAATGTGGTTTCGTCGAATTCCGAGGTCGTTTGCAAAATATCAATTTTCCAGGACTATATATTCTATATAGCGACCTTTTTGAAAATTCATTCGGCCATAACTTTTGATTCCCGTTATGAAACTTCGATTTTTCAGATTCGTTAGAAAGGTATTGATAAACAGATTTGAATATTTTTGGTTTCACTAAAATCTGTTATATTTTCCACCCTGCACAGTTAGTCAAAGTTTGAATTCAAATTTTCAAGCTGACTTACTATTTCTAATTCACTATTTTATTGAAATATTTTATTTCAATTGTTCAGATTCCTTTGAAATAACCAATTTAAAAATTTTAAATTGGCTCGTATTTTCCGGTTTGTTACAATCTCCCCAACTTAAAACTTTTCGTCCTTGAAAAGGAAACAACAGTAAAGTAGGAAACAAAATGTAAATGCAAAGCATTGTAAAGGTACCTTTCACCGGAGTTAGTCAGAGATGTCCACTCTGCATTTGGGGTAAGCTTGCTTAATGCTTTCCTCAGTCTCCCAAGTACAGTCTCTAGGATCACTACTCCACTGCACTTTAACTAAATGAACCTTTTTGCTTCTTAGTTCTCTAGTTTCTTTGCCAACAATCTTTAATGGCTCTCTTCTGACTGCTAATTCTGGAGTTATGTCTATATCTTGTTGCGTTGCTTCTTCAACAACAAGATCCGGATCATGCACATGTCTTCTAAGTTGAGATACGTGAAATACATCATGCGCTCCAGGCAACCAATCTAGTAATTAAACCCTATAAGCAATAGTTCCAATTCGATCGAGTATAGGAAAGGGACCAATAAATCTCGGTGCCAACTTCCCAGTTTTTCCAAATCTGATTACTCCTCTCATCGGAGAAACTTTCAAATAAACATGATCACCAACAGCAAATGTCAAATCTCTTCTTCTAGAATCTGCATAACTTTTCTGTCGGCTTTGTGCGGTTCTAAATCACTTTTTGATGAAGTCGACTTTATCAGATTCTTCTCTAATCATATCGGGTCCTAACACAAGTCTATTGCCAGGTTCTACCCAACATGCTGGAGATCTGCACGGTCTGCCATATAATGCTTCAAATGGAGACATTCCCAAACTTGCTTGATAACTATTGTTATATGAGAATTCTGCCAAATGCAAGTGATCTTCCCATGACCCACCAAAATCAATTATACAAGCCCGCAATAAATCTTCTAGAATTCTATTCACCCACTCAGTTTGGCCATCTGTTTGAGGGTGATAAGCGGTGCTCATATTCAGTTTCGTTCCCAATTCTGTCTGGAATGCCTCCCAGAATTTGCTAGCAAATATTGGGTCTCTATCACTGACTATGCTGATGGGGATTCCATGCAGCTTAACAATTTCTTTGAAATATATATGTGCTAGACTTTGAGCGGTTCTATTGGATCTGACAGGTATGAAATGGGCAGTCTTCGTGAAGCGATCTACGATTACACAAATGTTGTCATTACCTTTCCTGGTTCGCGGCAAACCATCTATGAAATCCATGGAAATTTGTTCCCATTTCCAACCTGGGACTTCCAACGGTTGCAGCAATCCAGCTAGCTTCTGTTGGTCGCTCTTGACTAATTGACAAGTAGGGCATCTGCTAACATACAAAGAAATATCCCTCTTCATTGCCTTCCACCAGAAAGTGCGTTTGATATCGTTGTACATTTTACTCACCCCAGGATGAATGCAAAGTTTGGATATATGGCATTCATCTAGCACTTCTCTTTTGAGCTCAGGAATGTCGGGAACACATATTCTTCTATTCAATCTCAGAACTCCCTCACTATCCACTTGGAAACTGGAGCCTTCGCCCCTTTGAATCCTTCTTATCATCTCTTTCACAAAATTGTCACTTTTCTGAAGAACAGATATTTTATCAATCAATCCTGGTGTAATTATAAGATTGGCAACGATTGCGGTTTTTCTACTAAGCGCATCCGCTACAACGTTAGCCTTTCCCGGCGTATACAGGATATCAAGATCATACGCAGCAAGAAATTCTAGCCAACGCTGCTGTCTCAAATTCAGATCTTTCTGGGTGTATAAATACTTCAATGATTGATGATCTGTGTACAGCACAAATTTCTCGCCCAATAAATAGTGCCTCCAGATTTTCAACGCAAAAACGATAGCTAGCAACTCAAGATCATGAGTTACATAATTCTTCTCATGCGGTTTCAGTTGGCGGCTTGCATAAGCGACTACTTGGCCTCTTTGCATTAACACTGCACCAAGACCTCTAATAGAAGCATCTGTCCAAACCGTCAAATCCTGATTGCCATCAATAATGGTTAACACTGGAGCAGTTGTCAGTTTCGATTTCAATTTCTGGAAAGCTTCTTCACAGTCGAAAGTCCACTTAAATTTCTCATGCTTTTTCGTGAGCTTCGTTAACGGACCGGATATCTTCGAAAAATCCTTAACGAACTTTCGATAATAACTAGCCAACCCCATAAAACTTCTAACCTCTGTGGGTGTAGTGGGTTGTTTCCAGTCTTGAATCGCTGTTATTTTGCTCGGATCTACAGAAATCCCTTTCTTTGACACGACATGGCCATGAAACTTCACTTCTTCTTTCCAGAAGACACATTTAGAGAATTTGGCTTTGAAGACGTTCTTTCTTAGAATCTCCAATACTTGTTCTAAGTGTTTTTCATGCTCGGGTTTTGATTTGGAGTAGATTAAAATATCATCGATGAATACGAGGACAAATTTATTCAGAACTCCCCTGAACACTCTATTCATTAGATCGACAAAGTATGCTGGAGCGTTGCACAGGCCGAACGGCATTACTAACCATTCATAAAATATGTCTGGACCTCTGAAAGCTGTCAAAGGAACACACTCCTCTACTATTCTCAATTGATGAAAACCTGTAGCTAGGTCCATTCGGGAAAATACTCTCGCCCCATTTAATTGGTCTAGCAGATCATCGATGCGGGGTAATAGGTATTTGTTTTTTAGCGTCTGTTTGTTGAGGTCTCGGTAATCAACACACAATCGAAGAGTACCGTCTTACTTTGGGACAAACACTACAGCTGCACCCCAATTAGAAAAGCTATGTCTAATTAGACCCTTCCACAACAGTTGACGAGTTTGATCGCCTAATTCTTCCTTTTCCTTTGGAGTCATTCTGCGAATTGGATGTACCACTGGTCTGGCATTGGGAATTAGATCAATTCTGAATTATATTTCTCTTTGCGGAGGTAAGTTTTCGACTTCTTCAAACACATCCGCATAGTTTCTGACAATAGGAATCTTTTCCAAGGAAGTGGGGATAACTTCTAATGCAGACCAAAATTCTTCCTTATCTGGATTCGAACCATGGCATGGTACAGTAATATATCCAAGCTTCGATCGAATTTTTACTATTCGTTCTGTACACTTTACTTCGGCTTCGTATTTCGTTAACCAATCAAGCCCGAGAATGATATCGAATTCGGGGAAATCCATGATGATTAGATCAAAGGGAAACTTGTATCGAGAAAAAGAAGCAGGTACTTTACAATATGAACTGAGAATGAGAGATCCTCCTATCAGGTTATGAACTTCAACCGATTCTTTAAGCTTTCTCTGTTTTAACTTTAATTTGTGCACTATATTGCTAGAAATCAACTACATGATGCACCCGTGTCAAACAATACAGAAACAGGAATATTTTTAATTGTAAGGGTACCTCCCAAAACATCGGGTTTACCTGCTCCTTCGGAAGCAGCTGGCGGGTTCGACCCGTCATACACGTGAGCTACTGCGGCCTTCTTCAGCAAAGGATAGTCTTTGAGAAGATGATCCGTCTTGCGGCAATTAAAGCAGGAGCGAGGGTTCTGAGAGCCCTGGCTTGAACCTTGTGAATTTGTATTCTGCCTCTTCGGGGCTGTGCACACATTAGAGAAGTGCCCCATTTTGCCACAATTATAGCAGCTTCCTCTTGGCGGCCTGCCAGTCTGTGGTTTCGAGGATGCTGCTTGGCTTGACTCAGCTTGATTCACCGCAGGCTTGCATTTGTTTCCGGCTTGGCTTTTAGCGCGATCCTGCTCCAGGTACCTTTGGTCAAGGTCTTCGTAGTTGCATGTCATTTCCACCAATTCATTAAATCCCAGCTTGATGTGGGCTATGGCTCTATCATGATACTGTCGCTTCAGCCCGAGGATGAACCTCTTATTCTTGGATTTTGCAGTGGCGACAAGCTCCGGAGCATAGGGGGACAACTGTGTAAATTTATTCAGATAATCCTGCACTGAATGATCCCCCTGCTGGAGGTTGGCGAAATCATCGTGCATGCGTTCTAGGGCTTGTTCTGGGACATATTTCTCTTTGAAGAGTTCTTTGAATCCGTCCCAGGTTCTTCCAGCTTCTCTATTCCCGGCGGTGAGAGATTCCCACCATAGTTTAGCTTGTTCCTGCATAAGCCAGGCACCCATAATAGCTTTATCTTGATCTCCAAGCCTTAGGCCTTCTAGTACCTTCTCGCATATTTTGAGCCATGCAAGGGCCTCTATTACAGTGCCAGTTCCCGAGAAGGTCTTGCCTCCTAGGTTTTTGTATCTCTTAGCTACACGGTCCAGCTCGAAATATTGAGCGGCCGGGGGTTGTATCAAGGGTCCTTCTTCAACTGAGACTTCTCCTCGTCCTCTGCCACGGCTAGCACGGCCTCCTCTAGCGACGGCTGCTCGGGTAGCCATTTTTCAAATTCTGTATAAGCAAGAAAAGAGTCAGCCAACAGAAATGATAATTTATTGTATGGTTAAGCAGAAAATTTAAGGAAAGATAACGATGGACTGATCAAATTGTTTTGGCTATTCTGCTTGGCTCGTTCTAGGACTTTATTAGTCCTATCTCTAATGAGCTACTCGCCTTAGAATACTACTGATTCTATTTTGAAGAAGTGTTTAATGTGTTAGACTCCAGAACTAAGGTTAACCAAAGCTCTGATACCAGCTGTGACGATCCCAAAACCCCGTGACACGGTGTTAAGGATAATCATTGGAATATAACACATTAATCATCATTAGCAGATCACAGATAATAGCATAAACATAAAATAGAATAATTTACACACATATGACAGCGGAATCATATAGATATCACCACATCTGAGAGCACATTGCAGGATACAACTTAGTGCATAATAATACATAATCAGTCACCATCGCCAAAGGCGGAATCATACATAAAGAGTACACAAAATAAATATCAGTCTACATCGCCAATGGCGGAATCATAATACATATACTATAATGGCGGAGAGAGTCAAAGTCAGCACGGTGTAGTCAAGCCTCGCCATGAGCCAAAAGTGCACCAGATACCTGTAACTAGGCCGCCCGTGTGAAAATGAGGGCACCCGAGTTTGTAAGGTGAAACAAACTACGAGTCAGTCATGGGACTGGTATGAGAAATCTACTTAACTTATTAACAACAATAATAAGGCAAATCAAAGGACCACGCCACTTTCGCGGAACGGGTTTACTCCAATGAGTGCTAGTGCATGAAATAAAGTAAATGATTAAATCATCGCAATGCTTTTTATAAAATGAAGCCATTATAAGACTCAGGTCCCATCACACAATGCAACGCAAGCCGGAGGATAGAGTTTTTACCTTATAATGGCCAAAAATGCTTCATACGTATAAAACAAAAGTGTTTGATATTATTACTAGTGCATATCTGTTTCAAAAGCGATTTCAATCATAAATATCAATCATAGGCAGCATAAATGACCCATACCACTATGTCGCCGTACTAGTAATACAATCACATTTGAAATTTCGTATTGGAAATTGGGTTCCATCATGAGTCGAGGCAAGGGGCAAGCTCCTCTCCGTTCGAGACACTCTAGCAAATGCCCCAGGATCGCACACAGCGGTCCTTGGAATCGGCTGGGCCGGACCTCTCTTACTTTTGAGGATTGGAAATTCCTGAACACACGTTTCCCATTCCTTGCAGACCTATAATCGAGGCGCCTCGCATTCCAACAACCACACAGGTGAAAAGTATATATAATGTCAGGGCTGGTAGGTCACTGACACCACCTTAGCTAGAAAGAAACGTCGTGCTCTCCCAGCGGTCCGTCTCCTATTTTTGACTCATACCGGGGTATGAGGCTCGCGAATTCACGTCATACACAAAGCTACGTCACACAGACCATGCTTTGATCATCAACCACAAGAATTTGCTTTGCAACAGAAGCCTTGATCATATGCCACTTAGACGTGCCACACAGGCAATCCACTCCATGCGACTGATTTTTATCAATACATAACCTCTGAGCTCGTACGTCTCAGAGAAGGGCGTTAAGCAAGAGAATAAATTCTCCGCCGCCAAACAGATATATATTTAACAGAGATCAATCAGCATAGAACAAAATCCAATGTCAGACACACAGTCCATTTACAAGTCCGTTCTGGGTTTGAACGAAACCGGAGGCACCAAATTCCTCGCTTATCCGTACAATCAACAGTATGTCTGGACGGCTACTACTTCAGCTCCTTCAAGGTAGCTACTCCGATCACGAGCATCAGTAGCGCCCATCCATCCGATGTGAAGATCGTCGGTCTTCAACCGTCTTCGACTCTTCGACTTCTCAATGTCGATCGATTATTTGAAATGAGATGAACTCGGCCTTTTCAAATAACCCACGTATATTTAGATTTTCAAATCAATTTATCACATGAATGGACTATTCAACATTCACATTTCAGTTCTTTAGTTATGATTTTCATGTTAAATACCTTCAACCATCACATATCAAGCAAACACAACAAAATTGGTTTATTTCCACTCTATATCGTCTATAGTATTTTATAACGATATATCGCCATTTTTATTTATTTAAAACGGCCATATTTAATTAAACGACGATTCAGGTCGTGCCGATGCACTGGCGCTGTTTTACACTAAATTTGTTTTACACATATCTAAAAATCTAACCATTGGATCTTGACAAAGCTTATGTCATTAGAAAGATCATTTCAAAACGAATCCAACGGTTTCAATTTCGGGAAAATCCGACGGTCGAACCTTTCACACTAGCCATTTGAAGTTACGATTTCAATTTACGAACTGCAGCGTCGTTATTCGATTTAATTTAATTATATTTATATATATATATATATATATATATAATCGTTTCTAGCGCTGTTTTTCTTCAGATTTGATTTAAACATTCCAGACAATCCAACCGTCGGATCTTTACAAAGTTGGTGTCGTTGGAAAGATATTTCCAAGGCGAAACCAATGGTTGCAGTTTCGGGAAAATCCAATGGTCGGATTTCCCGCACTAGTCGTTTGAAATCACGGTTTCAAAACACGAACTGCACGGCCACGTTTCGTTTTAATTTTATTTATATATATATATATATTTATATAAATATAGTTCATTCAAAAATTCCTATATCGTTTTCACTTCAAATATTTCAATAACGCCTTTAAATTTTGGAAAATTTCGCCATAACCTCCTTTGTACGGGAGGGGCTGGGAAAATTCCCAAATAGCCACACGGGCGTCTCATGTCAAAAAGAAAAAGAAAAGGAAAAAGTCAAGCGGCTAGCCAACAGGCTCATAAAATCATCACCCAAACAAAACAGTAAACGTGTACCTATTTGTCGGGCACAAAATTTTATTCCCCTTCTCTAGCCCCTTTGCTATAACCTGTTCAATAAATATGCATGTACATATATGCAATTCTTATCACTTATCATTTTCCATTCAACTTCATATTTGATTCACTTTGGTTTAAAAACACCATTCATTCTAATGTTGCATGCATAGGCAAAAATCATATCATTAGCTAATTAATGAATATTTCAACTCATGCATATTTATTTGAACAAGTGGCTATTTTTAACACTTCACATTTCAAAATTGATAATTTTGGCGAACTAAAATATATTTCAACACATGACTATTTTATTTAGTTCCTATGCATGTTAAAAATAATATTTCTTTCACAAATATTTATTTCAACGCTCGCATATCTTTAGCATATCACATATATGATAAAAATGATATTTTTATCATTTAAAATATTTGTTCAACAAATGAATGTTTTTAACACTTCATAATTTCAATAAAAATATAGTTTTTATTGTTCGATCTTTTTATTCAACACGTGAACTTTTCCAATACACACACTTCTCAACACATGAGCACCTCCACACATGGATATTTTATGTATGTTGTTCATATAAGAAAGATGAAATTTTTATTGTTGAAACTATTTATATATAAGGCGGATATTTTACATACTTCATATATATTATAAAAATGTGATTTTTATTGTTTAAACACTTCATTCATTCACACATGAATTTAATTTTCACACATCACTTCTCAACACATGAGCATTTCCACACATGGATATAGTTTCAACACATGACTTTAATTTCAACGCATGAAGATAATTTCAATATATGAAAATAATTCTAACACATGAATATTATTCAAAATTTCGGCAGCATAACGACAAGGTAGTTAAAACCGGCACCGTCCCTAGTACGGCTCCTCGCTCTACCTTAAAACCTCGCGGTTTTTGACAATGGGGATTCATGCATCTAATTCGCACGCAGGCGGCATGTTTGATTTTTATTTCCATAATTATTTCCAATTCATTTCAATCACCAATGGGTATTTTTCAACCACAAACAATTATTCAACCATTCGCATTTTTCATCCAATATTTCACACCAATACACAACAATAAATATCGTCCATGGTTTGTGGACGAGGGGAGTATATATATATATATATATATATATAATTTCTATATTTCACTTGCATTACAACACCTATATCAATTATACTATGCATATATAATTCATACTTCGCTTATATAGCTTACACAACGCATGTACATGAGGTATACAACACGTGTGTAATCTATATTTCGCTTATATAATTTATACACGACATTTTCCATTCAAATTCATTTAATTTAGATTTCTCACTTTGGTTTTCGGAGTGCTAAAAATCGTAGATGACTTAGAAAAATCTGCGGTCTCTTCTATGTGGTAGAGAGCTTCCTTGCAATCCCGATGTTTCATCGAATTTCGTCAACACACCATAAAGATATGATTTTTCAAAGTTCAAACATCAAAAAGGACTCACCTTTCACGATGGTTCAAAACTAGGGTTGCAGTTTTCGCGAGAACCGAGGCACGATAGGATGATCAGTGTAACGACCCATATTTTGACCGTTCAAATCGACAATAAACCACACATGTCGACCTAAACAAATCGCAAATGCAGGTAGTTATTGGGAAAAAGAAGAAAAAGAAAGAAAGAAGGAAAAATAAAATCACAGAATCTCACAGCGGAAGGACAACATATAATAAATAAATAGCAGTTAAAGCAGTTGAAATATATACATTGGTTATAACATTCAAATAAATATCAGAGTTACACATATACAGATGTACATAATAAGCAGCGGAAATAAATGCAGCGGAAAATTATATATAGTATATATATATGCCAAATCTTCGTCTTTGTGCTCCAAAGGAAAATCTTCGCTAACTGCAACATCTGCTGACCCGAGCGTATTGCAAAAAAAAAAAAAAAAAAAAAAAAAAACACAACAAACACTCGGATCAGCACTAAATCATTCTCATATTAGTCAAATTAAAATATGAAATAACATCAGTGTCATGGGTGCAGTAACTCAAGTGATGTTACCGGATTTTTCCATCTCTTGAGGATCCGTTAAACTAATATCTATATAATAATACGCTATTATTATAATGTCTATTCAGTAAAGTATAAATACTGAAAATAGCGTAAGCGGGATTACCATATTACCCTTACGCCGTTTACAGGCACCAACAGTCTATACAGTACCGTAAATTCACCGTACTGGTGTTATCAGAGGGCACTCCATAGAAGGCAATGCTAAATCAAAATCGTATGGGCTCGATATGGATATATATGACAAGGCACTCGAGGCAATGCCCAGGGTAAGATTCTACCAATTGCACTCCCGGACCGGTGGTAACGCATAGCAGCCACTACCGCCCACCTCGGAACACACTCCCATAATCATAAAACTAAATGGGCCCAAATCATCATCATCATAGTCATATAAATAGCATCGAAGAAGTGTGTCCGATCAAAGGCGCTAACCTCAATTAGTCACGGTATAGCTCCTGTTTTAGTCATTTCAATTCTGACCCGAAGGTCAGGGCTATTTCGTCATCGTACATCTTCTTCGATTCAATAATCGCCTCCAAGTCATCATACTCATTCTGGATACGTCATAACGTTCACAGTTGTCAAAGTGGTATCGACACTGACAGAGAGTATGCCCTATGTCGACTCCGGTCTCTTTAACAACCAACGCTTACATCTTTTCACATCGGTCGGTTCTTTTATATTTGAAAGGTTCGCTTTCATATCAAAATATCATATTTTGTTTCGAACCAAATTATATTCCAAAAATAGAATATAGTTTCATATTGAAATATCATAATCTTACTAAACCGATTATATTCCAAACCAAGATTTATTTTCCAAATCCTTATATTATATTCATATATAATATTTCAAATCGATATATCTATATATTCATACAGAATATACCTTATCCCAACCGATTTCAATTATTTCAAACCAAATTACATTTGAACTCAATTCATATCCAATAAGGCATATATATTTCCATATCTATTCATTTCAAATTCTTAGAATCCCATTCATATTCACGTAGAATAAACTCCACCCTTTTCGTATAAAAATCGATTTAAAATCAATTCATATTCAAAAAGAATATAACAGTCTCTCGACCCCATTTGAACCAATGATCTAAACCCAACCACTTCCATTCGGAAGGAGAATTAAAATATATATATAAAAAATTTTATAAAGATAAATACTTAAAATAAACCATATATAAAACTTACTGATATAAATTATTAGAGTATACTAAGGAAATTCAAATTGCTACATATATATAAAACAAAGTTTACTAAATGATTTCTAAATAATAATGTATAAACTTACTTGAAATAAGGTAGATATATAGTTTAAAATAATATAAAATAAAATAAAATAAAATAAAACAAATTAAAAATAGAATTTAAAATTTTAAATTATTTCTCCTTCCAAATTTCAGCACTCGAATCAAATCCCAACTCAAATGGAGTTACCCATTTCAAAGTCTCGTTTCAAACCCCTTCAACCATTTTTACATTTCGAGAATTCAAACCCTACTTGTATATAGTTTTAAACAATTCGAATATCCCCGATTTTCTTTTATTCCAAAATTTTAATTCAAAAGAATTATTTTCATTCGAGTTCAACTGTTTAAATAAATTCCAACGTATATTTAAATCCGAAATTCAAATTCCAAATTAATTTGGAAAAATTTTCCTTAATCATTTCAATTATCATCGAGAATCCATATTTCAAGAAAAAAAATAATTTATCGAAAATCGATACATTCCTTTAATGAAATTTCACATCGAGTATGTTTCAAATAATTTTAAAAATTATTTAACCGACCGATGTCCGTATATAATTTTCTATCCTATGGCCAAGTGATTTAACTTTAATTTTTCAGTATTCAGGGATGGATCTATCATTTCAATCCAAATCAGGGTCACAGGTATGTATCATTTCAACCTGTGTTCTTAATTCATTTTATCGATAAATCCCGGGTTCATTAGATGTCCGCAACATCAAGGGTAAATGGGATTCATCGTCAATAACATACATCAACATGAACTGAATAAATGAACAATTCAGGTAATATTCATCAAACAGTCAAATCAACCAAGGCATCCATCACATCATTTCATTCAAACAGTAAATTGAATCATATTACTGATCAACAAGTGCTCGAAATTTAAATTAGAAATTTAAATTAAATTTAAACAACTAATTTATCGATTTTCAATGCATGTTAACACTTGCATGTCAAATTTCAAGCAACCATTCACCAGGACAATCACTACCATACATCCAATTCATTTCATACATTAATTCGATAAATATGGAATTAATTCAGTATTTCGTGAGTGGTAAAACACTCACCCTTTGTGTTTCAATTTGAATTGAACGTTCGACCATAGCCCAAAATTTGACAGTCTCAGAACACAGCCTGGTTAGTGTCAAAGCGTCCGCAACTCCGCCACGATCCCAACGCAACAAACGGCGTCCAAATCCGAGTCAAAACGAAGAAGATATCAGTGTTTTAACGTTGGAATTCAAATATATATATAAATTATTAAAATAAATCCTCACCATTCAGCTCTTGACACGTCATCTCTGCTTCCCGCTCACGGCTACAGGATTCGACGCGCAAGAGAACCCAACCTAGTCGGACTTTGACCGTCGACTGCCCTGGATTCCGACCGGTAGAATTTCCGAGACCACCACAAAAATGATCTGCATCGAAAACCGCATCTGCCAGTACCTGCATCGTCATCTCCGATTGACCAGGGAGCCACCGCCGCCGAACCCTAATTCCGCCCTGTCGGGCCTTTAACCACCAAATTCCGGCGAACCCTATTCTTAAAAATCAAACGAACACCACCCGAGAACTTCTCATGCCATCCTCTACAAAACCCAGTTGCCAATTTCTTCGATTGGTTGCCGGATTGAAAACCCCCAAATTTGAACCCTAGATTTCGAAAAACTGAAACTTTGACCGAGATTTCTGGCGAATCCAGTCACCGCATGTCGAAACAAATTGCACCAGCGGCTTCGCACCGTCGAGAGCTTCAAATTGATATATAATTTGCTGGGGTTTAAAGAGATTTCATTTTTGAGTTGAATTTTTTTGTTTTTCTAGGGTTTGAAAATTATTTCAGCCATTAGAGGAAGAGGTAGACAGATGGAAAGTATACGTGAAAGTGGAAATGAGCTGGTGAAATGAAGATGGATTTTATTTATATATATTTATAAGGCCCAAACATGAGAAATACCCAATTATTCACTTACAATGATTCGTTCACAATTTCTCTTGTACGATCAAACGGTAAGTCAGATTGTAACAAAATTTGAAATCCTAGCATAATTCACCGTTCCGGTTCTGATGGCGCCAGTTTCGTCGAATTCCGAGACAGTCGCCAAAACCGTTAAATTCCACAGTTAATTAATTAAATAAATATTCAATTATTCGATTAACTGTTTTAAATTCAAATTTTAAATATTTATAAATTCAAATTTAAACCAAATTATAACTTAAATAAAGTTTATAAATCGATTCCACAAATTCTAAGTTCTCAAGTTTGGTTATTTAAAATTTCTGCTTTGAATTCCAATTATTATTCACAACTTAGAATTTCACCATTTTTAATTTAAATTTGAATTCTACCTTTAAATTAACCACTCAGATTAAATTTAATTATTTAAATATTAAATTCAAATCATAGTCTTATTAAATAGAACTAAAATCTGAAACTCTATTTATACTAACCTCACATAATTACCAACATTTAAATCCAACAAAATTTGATTTTTCTTAATATATTACAATTTATTTAATTTAAATTGGAATTCAAATATACTGAAATTTTTGGGATGTTACATTCTCCCCCACTTAAAATCTTTTCGTCCTCGAAAAGAGAACGAAACGATATTAAACCCATATCCATTTTAAACCCATACCTAAAATAAACTTTATAAAATAAGTTACATAGTTGTAAACCTATGAAATTTTCTAACTTCCGAAATCACGGAAAATTTCGGCAGCATTTCCCCTGTACGGAGGGCCCCGGGAAAAATCCCGATACATATATAAAACCAAAATATACATCTCATCATCGATGAGGCATCCCAAAATGGGGAAAGTTCATATATAAAACCACCAAAACTTTGTAACACATTTACATACCTTTCTCTAGCGTTATTTGCATTTTTATTTACCTTAGCATTTAGTGTTTAGCGCACGCGAGCTCCAAGCGTAGTTCCGACTCCTTGCACCTACTAAAACACTCAACATGCCTAAGAATCAAATATATAACAATATATGGCGAATTTATATAGCTTACACAACATATACAAAGTAATTTAACCACAAAACCAAGATCTTCATAGCGGACCAGCGAACAAATCATTGATTATCACCCTTTAAAGGTTGGAATAGGATTAAAACATACTAGGAAAAAGTTGTAGCATTTGTTTCAGGCTTTCCGAATTGTCCGGATTCGTCGAATTTCGACAATTCGCTCAAAAGTTATGACTATTTTAGTGAAGGCGAACACCTCAGCCCATACACAGAAAAATGCAGATCTGAGTTGTTCAACCCAGTTTTTAACCCTTTAAACAGGAAAATTTCAACAAGCATATTAAGGAAAAGTTTTAGTTCAGATTCTGGCCTTTCCGAATTGTACTCGCACATCAAAATCCGACGCTCCATTAGGAAGTTATGGTCAAAACAATATAGGTATCCGCTTCAGATTTTTAATTTTCTGCACATACACTACGACTAAAACTCGCATTTCAGCCTAGTAAACATAAGAATTCGACAGGGCTATATAAACGAAAGTTTTAGCTCGGTTTCTAAGGTTTCCGAAAAGTTTGGAGTCGTCCGATTCCGATCATCCATTCAAAAGTTATGGCTATATTAGTTTCAGCTTATTGACATTTTCAGGTTTTCGCATAACCATTGATTTATATAAAGTTTTTAAACTTTTCGGACTCTAATACTTCAACAAAGATTGATCATCTAAAGGAAATTATCGCTCCCTTATGCCAAAACGTGACTTATGCTTTTATTGCTTAACATATCCATGTTTGTTTGTTTGATAAAATTTTCACTTTCCTTTATATTAAGCAAATTCCATTCCAAGCATTTAATTCCAAATGAACTTGAATTCATTTTAACTTTTAGCTTGCTTGGTTATATTACATTCTTAATTCATTAACATGGATCAAGTTTATTTACTTAATCCAAGTGTCTATTAAATTCTGATCCGACTTATATAAATTTTCCCAAGTTGATTTCGTTCTATTAAATCCACCAATTTCGGGTTGTTTCATTTTATATCACACTTCAATATCTAGAACCCCAGATTAGAATCCATTTAACATGATATTATTCCGAATAAGCCAATTTACTTTTGAATCTTATTTACTTGTCTGGCACTACGATTCATAACTTTAATCCTTCATAATTCATGTTTAAAATCATATTCGATGTATCTTCCAATGAGGTTTAACCATTTAAAAATTTTATGACCTCATTTCATGTTTACACAAATCCATCGAGAGTGATTCCATCAAATTCGGAAACCGTTTGCATGATTTCCACTTTTAAGCTTATATATGTATATATTAATAAATTATATATAACTACATATATATAAATTCCATATTTTAACTTTCAGTTTATTTCACTTGCTCGCTCGATTTGTTTAACCTTGAATCCATATAAATGGATTAAGGTTTGCTATGGTTTATATAAATCATTCTATTTCATCCTGTTTATTCAACTTCCTTTACTCACATAACATTAGTTGCTAGTACAAATCAAATTGTTCTCACCCAATCTAACCATTCACATGAATTCTAAAACGACTCATTAAATTCCTTAAATTGATTTCCTTAAATTGATTTCCTTAAATTTGAATCCATCGAACTCTGAAAGCCGTTTGTAAATTTCTATCCTGAAGAGCTTATATATATTAATAAAATATATATAAATTCCATAGCGCTATTTCTAAATTTTAATTTAGTCATAACTTACCATTTATAAGGTGAAAACTAAATTTCTTACATTCATTAGAAAGATATGGTCAATTCGATCCTAGAGTTTCTCGTTTTATCCAATTCCGACTTATATTGAATTATATATATTTATTCAAAGTTAGAAATCGAATTTTCGAACTACCGCGCCATTTCAGGCTCGTAATATAAATTTTATAAATCTTGAATTCAAATTTCGCTTTAAATAGATTTATAGTTGTTATTAGTTGAGGTAAACTAAATACTCGATTCCGGATTTTCAAATCAAATTTAAAATAACATACATATATACTTATATAATTTATAAAAAAACTTACCATATAAAAATTTAAAACTAAACCTTTGGTCATCAAAGAACTCAAAATTTAACTTCTGGTTTTGAACTCAAATCCATCCTTCAAATATTATATATTAATACCTTTATATAAAGTTTATATTATATGGAGTTAAATTCAAAATCCTTTGTCAAAACTGATTTTATAATAATCATTGAGTGGTCTCTCCCCCACTTAGACTCTTCGGAGTAACATCGATAATGTGTGCACCCATTACCGACATCGTTTCTAAGGTCCAAGGAGGGGTTATACCACTTTGAATAATCTTTAAAACCATTTCTTTTCGATCATACCTTAAATATAGTATTATTTAAAACTTTGGCAACTATTTCCAAAGATACCCCAGGATCAAGTTTCAAGTTCATTTATATTTAAATCTCAATCTTTCTCACCCAATTTTATTTTGGATATCACTTCATTTTCAAATTGTTCTCATAGATCATTTGAATTTTCCTTATAAAATTTATTATCGAATCAACCATATTAGGTAATAGCTTAAAATTACCACCTACTAAAACGATTTCACATATACTTGAACCAATATTATATTTGATATATAAATATTTAGAATATGAATGAAAACCATATTATGTCGATCCATCCTGTTCGATTATTTATAAATTCCTATCGATACGATGGCGTCCCATATATCAACCAGAACCCATAAATATTCAACAGAACAAGCCAACACAATAAAAACCATTTTTATATCAAAATACAAATACGCTCTCTCATATCACTCAAACTCATTCTAGGGAATTACTAACCCCTTCTCTAATGAGTTAATTCCCAACAGAGCCAGGGTTATCGATAACCATCGCTCTGATACCAACTGTAACGACCCATATTTTGACCGTTCAAATCGACAATAAACCACACATGTCGACCTAAACAAATCGCAAATGCAGGTAGTTATTGGGAAAAAGAAGAAAAAGAAAGAAAGAAGGAAAAATAAAATCACAGAATCTCACAGCGGAAGGACAACATATAATAAATAAATAGCAGTTAAAGCAGTTGAAATATATACATTGGTTATAACATTCAAATAAATATCAGAGTTACACATATACAGATGTACATAATAAGCAGCGGAAATAAATGCAGCGGAAAATTATATATAGTATATATATATGCCAAATCTTCGTCTTTGTGCTCCAAAGGAAAATCTTCGCTAACTGCAACATCTGCTGACCCGAGCGTATTGCAAAAAAAAAAAAAAAAAAAAAAAAAAAAAAAAAACACAACAAACACTCGGATCAGCACTAAATCATTCTCATATTAGTCAAATTAAAATATGAAATAACATCAGTGTCATGGGTGCAGTAACTCAAGTGATGTTACCGGATTTTTCCATCTCTTGAGGATCCGTTAAACTAATATCTATATAATAATACGCTATTATTATAATGTCTATTCAGTAAAGTATAAATACTGAAAATAGCGTAAGCGGGATTACCATATTACCCTTACGCCGTTTACAGGCACCAACAGTCTATACAGTACCGTAAATTCACCGTACTGGTGTTATCAGAGGGCACTCCATAGAAGGCAATGCTAAATCAAAATCGTATGGGCTCGATATGGATATATATGACAAGGCACTCGAGGCAATGCCCAGGGTAAGATTCTACCAATTGCACTCCCGGACCGGTGGTAACGCATAGCAGCCACTACCGCCCACCTCGGAACACACTCCCATAATCATAAAATTAAATGGGCCCAAATCATCATCATCATAGTCATATAAATAGCATCGAAGAAGTGTGTCCGATCAAAGGCGCTAACCTCAATTAGTCACGGTATAGCTCCTGTTTTAGTCATTTCAATTCTGACCCGAAGGTCAGGGCTATTTCGTCATCGTACATCTTCTTCGATTCAATAATCGCCTCCAAGTCATCATACTCATTCTGGATACGTCATAACGTTCACAGTTGTCAAAGTGGTATCGACACTGACAGAGAGTATGCCCTATGTCGACTCCGGTCTCTTTAACAACCAACGCTTACATCTTTTCACATCGGTCGGTTCTTTTATATTTGAAAGGTTCGCTTTCATATCAAAATATCATATTTTGTTTCGAACCAAATTATATTCCAAAAATAGAATATAGTTTCATATTGAAATATCATAATCTTACTAAACCGATTATATTCCAAACCAAGATTTATTTTCCAAATCCTTATATTATATTCATATATAATATTTCAAATCGATATATCTATATATTCATACAGAATATACCTTATCCCAACCGATTTCAATTATTTCAAACCAAATTACATTTGAACTCAATTCATATCCAATAAGGCATATATATTTCCATATCTATTCATTTCAAATTCTTAGAATCCCATTCATATTCACGTAGAATAAACTCCACCCTTTTCGTATAAAAATCGATTTAAAATCAATTCATATTCAAAAAGAATATAACAGTCTCTCGACCCCATTTGAACCAATGATCTAAACCCAACCACTTCCATTCGGAAGGAGAATTAAAATATATATATAAAAAAATTTATAAAGATAAATACTTAAAATAAACCATATATAAAACTTACTGATATAAATTATTAGATTATACTAAGGAAATTCAAATTGCTACATATATATAAAACAAAGTTTACTAAATGATTTCTAAATAATAATGTATAAACTTACTTGAAATAAGGTAGATATATAGTTTAAAATAATATAAAATAAAATAAAATAAAATAAAACAAATTAAAAATAGAATTTAAAATTTTAAATTATTTCTCCTTCCAAATTTCAGCACTCGAATCAAATCCCAACTCAAATGGAGTTACCCATTTCAAAGTCTCGTTTCAAACCCCTTCAACCATTTTTACATTTCGAGAATTCAAACCCTACTTGTATATAGTTTTAAACAATTCGAATATCCCCGATTTTCTTTTATTCCAAAATTTTAATTCAAAAGAATTATTTTCATTCGAGTTCAACTGTTTAAATAAATTCCAACGTATATTTAAATCCGAAATTCAAATTCCAAATTAATTTGGAAAAATTTTCCTTAATCATTTCAATTATCATCGAGAATCCATATTTCAAGAAAAAAATAATTTATCGAAAATCGATACATTCCTTTAATGAAATTTCACATCGAGTATGTTTCAAATAATTTTAAAAATTATTTAACCGACCGATGTCCGTATATAATTTTCTATCCTATGGCCAAGTGATTTAACTTTAATTTTTCAGTATTCAGGGATGGATCTATCATTTCAATCCAAATCAGGGTCACAGGTATGTATCATTTCAACCTGTGTTCTTAATTCATTTTATCGATAAATCCCGGGTTCATTAGATGTCCGCAACATCAAGGGTAAATGGGATTCATCGTCAATAACATACATCAACATGAACTGAATAAATGAACAATTCAGGTAATATTCATCAAACAGTCAAATCAACCAAGGCATCCATCACATCATTTCATTCAAACAGTAAATTGAATCATATTACTGATCAACAAGTGCTCGAAATTTAAATTAGAAATTTAAATTAAATTTAAACAACTAATTTATCGATTTTCAATGCATGTTAACACTTGCATGTCAAATTTCAAGCAACCATTCACCAGGACAATCACTACCATACATCCAATTCATTTCATACATTAATTCGATAAATATGGAATTAATTCAGTATTTCGTGAGTGGTAAAACACTCACCCTTTGTGTTTCAATTTGAATTGAACGTTCGACCATAGCCCAAAATTTGACAGTCTCAGAACACAGCCTGGTTAGTGTCAAAGCGTCCGCAACTCCGCCACGATCCCAACGCAACAAACGGCGTCCAAATCCGAGTCAAAACGAAGAAGATATCAGTGTTTTAACGTTGGAATTCAAATATATATATAAATTATTAAAATAAATCCTCACCATTCAGCTCTTGACACGTCATCTCTGCTTCCCGCTCACGGCTACAGGATTCGACGCGCAAGAGAACCCAACCTAGTCGGACTTTGACCGTCGACTGCCCTGGATTCCGACCGGTAGAATTTCCGAGACCACCACAAAAATGATCTGCATCGAAAACCGCATCTGCCAGTACCTGCATCGTCATCTCCGATTGACCAGGGAGCCACCGCCGCCGAACCCTAATTCCGCCCTGTCGGACCTTTAACCACCAAATTCCGGCGAACCCTATGCTTAAAAATCAAACGAACACCACCCGAGAACTTCTCATGCCATCCTCTACAAAACCCAGTTGCCAATTTCTTCGATTGGTTGCCGGATTGAAAACCCCCAAATTTGAACCCTAGATTTCGAAAAACTGAAACTTTGACCGAGATTTCTGGCGAATCCAGTCACCGCATGTCGAAACAAATTGCACCAGCGGCTTCGCACCGTCGAGAGCTTCAAATTGATATATAATTTGCTGGGGTTTAAAGAGATTTCATTTTTGAGTTGAATTTTTTTGTTTTTCTAGGGTTTGAAAATTATTTCAGCCATTAGAGGAAGAGGTAGACAGATGGAAAGTATACGTGAAAGTGGAAATGAGCTGGTGAAATGAAGATGGATTTTATTTATATATATTTATAAGGCCCAAACATGAGAAATACCCAATTATTCACTTACAATGATTCGTTCACAATTTCTCTTGTACGATCAAACGGTAAGTCAGATTGTAACAAAATTTGAAATCCTAGCATAATTCACCGTTCCGGTTCTGATGGCGCCAGTTTCGTCGAATTCCGAGACAGTCGCCAAAACCGTTAAATTCCACAGTTAATTAATTAAATAAATATTCAATTATTCGATTAACTGTTTTAAATTCAAATTTTAAATATTTATAAATTCAAATTTAAACCAAATTATAACTTAAATAAAGTTTATAAATCGATTCCACAAATTCTAAGTTCTCAAGTTTGGTTATTTAAAATTTCTGCTTTGAATTCCAATTATTATTCACAACTTAGAATTTCACCATTTTTAATTTAAATTTGAATTCTACCTTTAAATTAACCACTCAGATTAAATTTAATTATTTAAATATTAAATTCAAATCATAGTCTTATTAAATAGAACTAAAATCTGAAACTCTATTTATACTAACCTCACATAATTACCAACATTTAAATCCAACAAAATTTGATTTTTCTTAATATATTACAATTTATTTAATTTAAATTGGAATTCAAATATATTGAAATTTTTGGGATGTTACAATCAGAGGTGATGACGTGGAAGAGGGAGGAGAGGGGAGTCGGCGCAGGGTGGTTTGAGGTGGTTCGGTGGTCTCTGGCGATCGGGGCGGCGATGGGAAGTGTCGGGGTTTGGGTCGACGATACTGGCGATGGAGGTGGCGATAGGAGTCGAGCTTGGGTCGGATTGGAAGAGGGTAGGGAGGCGCGTCGAGGTAGGGGGTGGCGTAGGCTGGAATCGCTTGTGGCGGCGGCGATTTGGAGGAGAAATGGCGAACGACGTAGATCGTCGGTCGAGAGAGAGAAAGGGTTTTCTGACCTTTTTTTATTTTTAAAAATAATGAAAGGAAAATTCTGATTGGCCCATGGTTTTAATAAATTTTTAAATAGTGTTTCTCCACACGGACACCAATTCAAACCCAACGACTGTCGTCTCTAGCTAAATACCCCCATCCCGGAAACAATGGGATTTGTTTCGTTGGCCAATTCGACTGTTACAGTCAGTTATTTTTCAAATTAAAGTATAAAACATTTAATTTTTAACTTTGAACGTACATTTCAATTTGCCAGGGCCACAAACTGATTCGAAAAATTCCAGAAAAATAAATCTAGCTATGTTTTGACGCTACGGTCCCAACAAAACTAGTTTCGTCGAATTTTGAGATCGTTTGAAAAATGGCCATTTTCTGGTCGATCCAATTTAACAGAAATTGACCAAACACATTTTCTTTTGCCACGCTCACATACTAGCTTCAAAAATTATGAAATTTGAAACCTAGCAATAGTTTGACATCCCGGACCCAACAAAAGTTGATTCGTCGAATTCCAAGGTCGTTTGCAAAATATCAATTTTCTAGGGCTATATATTCTATATAGCGACCTTTCTGAAAATTCATTCGGCCATAACTTTTGATTCCCGTTATGAAACTTCGATTTTTCAGATTCGTTAGAAATTTAAATATTTTTGGTTTCACTAAAATCCGTTATATTTTCCACCCTGCTCAGTTAGTCAAAGTTTGAATTCAAATTTTCAAGCTAACTTACTATTTCTAATTCACTATTTTATTGAAATATTCTATTTCAATTATTCAGATTCCTTTGAAATAACCAATTTAAAAAATTTAAATTGGCTCGTATTTTCCGGGTTGTTACACGCCGCCTCCCATAAACCAACGCACAGAATTCATCCATCTTCCTACCCTCCGATTGTGAAATCCGATCATCAATCCATGATAACCCCAATGGAGAACTTCGAGAGTGAGGCAAGACCGGCCTAATCAATGGTCGAGATGAGCTATTAATCACCGAAGCAGCCAGAATTTCACCAGAAGTGGCTGCCATTCGAACTCGCTTTTTGGGGAAGATAGGGCTTCGAATTGGAAGCAGTTCAAGGCAGCGCAAGGTCTTGGGAAGGGCTGTCGTGTGGTGGTGGCAGATCAACGTCCGCCCCTCATTCAAAGTGCGCGCAAGTGAATTTCAAAGAGGAGGATGGGTTCGTTTGTTCAACTACAAGGGAGAAGGAGAAAATCGCGTACAAGAAGAAGCAAGGGTAATCGGGCCCGACATTTTCTGATGTAATTAGTAGGTTAATTAATTATTAATTTATTTATTTTACAAATTAATGTAATTAAAATGTTTGTAATGCTGCATCTTTGCCAAACGAAAACAGAATTGGACAAACCGAAGTCCGTTGGAACCGTAATTTCGAGAACTTCGCGGTGGAACAAATCAGAACTGAAACGGAGTCAATTAGAGTTTCAGGAAAATTCAAATCTGAAACCAATCAATGTGAGAATTCTCTCACTTTAAATTTTCTGTACAGTCATTTATTTCATAACTGCATATATGAACTGTTCCCCGTCGTCCACAGACCATGGACGACTTGTTTGTTTGATTGTATTCTGTGTGAAAATTGATCGTGATGTGAAATTGATCGTGATATGAAATGAATTATATATATTAGGAGTGTATGAAATATGTATACGATGTGAAATAAATATATATATATATATGAAAAGTGAAAATATTATATATAGTGAAAGTGAAAATATCGTATATATTAAAAGTGAAAATATTATATAGAGTGAAAGTGAAAATATCGTATATATTGAAAAGTGAAAATATCGTATATATAGAAAAGTGAAAATATTATATATATATGAAAGGTGGAAATAATATATATAAATATGAAATGAAAACGATATATATACAAAATGAAAACGATATATATATGAAAAGTGAAAACGATATATTTATATGAAATGAAAACGATATATATATGAAATGAAAATGATATATATATGAAATGTGAAAACGATATATATATATGAAACGAAAATGATATATATATATATGTATATGAAACGAAAATGATATATATATATATATATGAAATGTGAAAATGATTTGATTGTTAAAAACATAATTTTTAACATATATATACACTGTATAAAATTGTCGTGTATATGGAATATTCAATTTTGACTAGAAATTGAATATGAAGTTGAAATCGTTTTGAAAACAAGTTTAAAACGATTTATAAAATACGTTTTAAAAGGGAATCGATGAAATATATATTATATATGTTATATATATAATATAATGGCCTGAATAGAACGTGCCGCGCTGCGGTAGTTCGCGAATTTCGACCATTGACTTCGAACGGATATTACGGGAGATCCGACCGTCGGATTCTCCTGAAACCGGAACCGTTGGGTTCGTATCGAAAAGAGCTTTCTAACGAATATTAGAGATTTGAAATCTAACGGTTGGATTTGGAATTATGTCCAAATAAAATTTGGAAAAGGTCGTTGTAAGTGCAGTTCGATGGCCATTGGTGGAAATCGACTGTACGAGCCTCGATAAAATTATTAAAAATAGTAATAATTTGTGTAAAATCATAAGAAATGAATTGGGAAGAATTGGGATGAAAAATTCCATATTTGAAAAGATAAAAATATATTTTTATCGAAACGAACTAGTTATTAACTAGAAAAATAATCCAATGGTTATAAATAAATAAATTGGATTGGATTTGAATTGAAATTATCTTTGGATATTTTCGATATTGAATTCCGTGATTATACAGATATTGTGATGGGAATTTGGAAGATATCGATATCGTTATTCCCGATATGATATCTGTTGTTTTCAGGATTTGATGTTGAATATAAGTCGATACTATCTCTATTCAAAACCTTATATTTAATGTCAAATTTGATTGATTGTTTGGATTGTGCTCGACCAGTTTATGAGCAGAATATGCTTTTACATTTAGCATTGGGTTGGGTTGAAAATATCTATGTGCTAACGCCTTGTGAAACACTTCACGATTTGACGAAAAGGTGTTTAGCAGTGTTGTGTTCATTTCAAATTTAATGAATGATTGTGAAATGATATTTTTCTTAAGTGAAAAGAAATGTATTCCCGGTTTTGGACAGGGAATGTTTTATAAAATGTTTTATAAAACAGAAAGGATTTCGGGGCCCAAAACCCAATGATTTCTAAAATGATTTAGAAACGTATTATGGTTTTACATTGTATTTCATCGCGTACTGATTAGTTGCTATTAATGATGTATCTGTTTGGTGGTGGAGAATTTATTCTCTTGCTTAAAACCCTTCTTTGAGACGTACGAGCTCAAAGGTTATGTGATTAACAGTGACTGATCATATGCGTGAATTACTGATGTGAAGTACTATATTTTGAAAGTACTTGTGATTATTACGTTGTGAAATGATTTTCCCTACTTCGGGATATGAAATGATTTAGTATGTGGCTAAAGAGTCGGGTAACCCTGAGACTAAAAGTATGGGTGAGAGGGCGGTGTAGCCTGCTCCTATGTAGGGTAGGTGCATCGTCGGTGTAGCCTGCTACTATGTGGGGTAGGTGCACATTTATATATCGAGTTGCGAGGTGCGTACCCTTTGCCTTGTCGATGGGGAGCACGATATTTGGTTGCATACTTGTTTGTATGCATTATTATGTTTTGGAATTCATATTTCCAAACGATTTGATTTGAGATCCCGAAGTGAAATCTACTTTGATATAGAAAGTAAGATATGTATTTCAAATGATTTGAAATAAGAAATCGGGAATAAAGTCCAAAGGAATAATTTCTGTAAATTGAATTGGAGTTAGAAAATCTACGTGTGGTGATTAATCTAAATGGATAGAATGGGATATTGCATGTTGATTGATGCATAGTAGATCCATATATCTATATTGATTGTTGTTTATACACTAGCATTCATGGGGGTAAACCCGTTCCGCGTAAGCGGCGTGGTCCCGTGATATGCCATATTATTAAATAAGTTAATTATAACTATTTAGAGTTTCTCACACCAGTCCCATGACTGACCTGTAGTTTGCTTTTCCCTTGCGAACTCGGGTGCCCCTATTTTCCACACGGGCAGTCGAGTAGTTTTATTTTGCAGATGTATTGAGCAGGATTCTGGATTGAATCTTTAAGTTGTGTCCAGGCATTTACAGTCTTCCGCTGTGTAGTTTATATTTCCGTTGTGCATTGTATTACATTTATTGTAAAATCATCTTCCGCTGTATTGATTATATTTCGATATACTCTGATATTCTGTACTCTGATGTAGCATTATTATGATGTTTATAGAAGTCTTCTGTTATTTGTTCTGATGTGTTGTACACCCAAAGTTAGCGTATATGGGATTCGAACGGTCTTGGTCGGTCTAGCGATCGATTAGGTCCGGCCGAAATCCGTGTCGTTACAGTTTTAGCCAAATTTTTGAAGAATTTGAAAATTCTCAGAAACTGAAAAGTTGGAGAATGGAAGCCAGATTGAACGTAGAGTTGATTAATCAAACCACTTTCGACTTTGTTCCTTTTCGGGGACGAAAAGTTTTAAGTGGGGGAGATTGTAACGACCCAGAAAATTTGAACCAATTTAAAATTTTTAAATTGGCTATTTTGGTGGATTTTAAATATTTGAAATAAATATTTTAAATAATAACGATGAAAAGTAAGTTTGAAACGACATTTGAAAACGAATATAATTAATACTAATTATAAACAAGGCCTGAAATGGCGCGGTAGTTTCAAATTTTCATTTCAAACTTTGACTGACCTGGAGTTTATTGTTTTAACCTAAACTCTGGGTGCCCCTATTTTCTACACGGGCAGCTAGTAGTTTTGGTTTTGCAGATTTATATTCACAGGATCCTGGTTTACAGCTGGAATGATATTCGGAAAGCTCTGTATCCGTATATCACCTTCAGTTGTGCTTTGTATTATTTTCCGCTGCTATGTAATTTATTGTAATCTCTGATATTTATCGAATGTAATTTATTCAATTATACTCTGTATATTCTTTTATCTGATGGAATTGTTGTAATAACAATGAAATGTTCTTCCGTCTGCGTTCTGATTCGTCTTGTCCTCACGGTACTTCGTTCTTTCTCATCTCTTCGGAGACGGGGAAGTTCGGGTAGCTACATATAAGGTTAACACCGCTCCCTTTCCTAGATTTTAGGGCTATAAGGAACACTCCCTTTCCCAAACAATTCCCAAATGCACTATACCATATATGCAAAATAGGCTGTGTTTCAGGCCGTATCTACTGCACTTAGGCACGACTATAAGCTGTATCAAAAAACAGCATGTTAAATCATTTGATACGGCCTCTAGCCATGTCTAACAAAAAATCTAATATGGTCACGTGTCCATATCTAAAGTGGAAATAGATACTGCTTTGAACCGTATCTCACTAGTAATAACATACTGGTTTTAGCCATAGCTAAATGGGTATTAGATACATATATAAACAGTATCTAAATAATCTACAGATACGTATATAAGCCGTATCTAATTTACACACTACAATACTTTCCCATAAGTTAGATGTAGTTTTTGACAGTTTTTATGTTGTAAATCAGACACGTTCTTAGGTCTTATCGAATTATATATATAGGGGATTTTCACTTAAAGGGCTTCCTTTATGCTAAAAATTTATTTCTAGGACATAGGCGGTGAATAATTATTTTCCAGGACAAATTAAAAAAACACTTGCCCATCGCGTCTCATTTTTCTCAAAACAGGCGATTCCATTAAACCCAAGATCCCAAATTCGATCTCTCAAATGATCTGATCTTCTCATACAAGTCGGCATTCTAAAACGAAGTAAAATTTTAAAATCGCTAATACCCTACAGGTCAGAATCTACTTTTTCATCTTTTACCATTCAACATTAACCGAAGCAACTAAGCATTATAAATCACCACTTTTGTAACAACCCATACTTTCAGCAATATAATAATTAATTTATTTAATTATATAAATAATGATTTATAGGTTTAATGGTGGTTTAATTAAATAACTTTGAATATTTAATTAATATAATAATAAAATAATATATTAAATTCTGAAATAATCAGAATTAGCCGAAATGGCAATACGGTGTGAATTGGGCAATTCAAAATATATAATTCAGTTTATAATTTGAATTAGAATAATGAATATATTATTTGAATGACAGTTTGAACGTATAATTGTATTATAATTAAAATCGAGCTCGAAATGGCATGGTAGTTCGCTATTTGGCGATTTGAACTTCAACTGAATATACAGGGTCCGTTTTAAATCGGATTTCTGTGAAACAAGAAACGTTCGGAGCTGGTGAAGTATATTTTTCTAGTGGAAGAGAAAAATCGAGATTTCATTGTGTAGATTTTGATTTATGTCCAAATCAAATTTTAGAAAAGTCGCTATGGAATTCCTTTGAAATTTATAAACATATATTTATATTATAAAAGGATTTTAAATATAAATCGAATATCGATATAACTAAGAACTTTGAAATATCGAGTTATAAATCCCAATGGAGCTGTATGATATTCTATTGAGAATATATATGATAATAAATATTCATTAATATTTATTTAAATATATTAGTATTTAAATGGTTTATTTAGGCCTAGGAAAATAGTCATTTTTCAAATGACCTCCGAATTTGACGAAACCAGTCCCATTGGATCCGGAATCTCAAATTATTGTTAGATTTCAATTGGCGTAATTTTTGGCATTGTTTTATGAGCATGGCGAGCTAAAACGTCGATGAGATTTTTATAAAATAAAATAAGCTATTATATAAAAACTCTTACCATCCCCTTCTAAACATTAAAATCATTTTCACGATCAAAACAGAAGCCACATTCATCTCTTCTCAGCCGCACCTCCCCTTCTCAAATGCGTGGCCTTCAAAGCTCCACAACAATCAAACCAAAATGCTATAAATACATTTTAACTCTCCTAACCTAATGGTGCTTTAGCAAAAACAAATTAGAACGAGTCGCCACTCTCCTAATTCCTTCTTTCAGCAAACGTGAGAAGCCCCTTTCAAAAATAAAAATAAAATCCAATTAATTCCCTTAAATCATTATATATATAATTCTGGATTCATGAAGCAATTATCTACATTTTGGTATAATTTTTGAAGAGTTCGATCATGTTTTGGGATCGCTGGATTTTCCAACGTTGGTTTGCAGCTCATAGGGTTGGCCAATGTCGAGCCTAGGGGAGACCGGATAGGTTTTCATGGGTACCGTCGAGTTTGTGGGGTCGAGCAGGGGTTGTGGGCAAAGTATGGGGTTAAACGATGAAGTTTTTGGTCGATGCTCTAACGCAGGGTCACGCGAGATTTACTGTGAACGCGTTCTAGGATGGAAGGCCGAGCTCGGAGGTGATAGGATGAGGAGGTAGGGGTCGCAAAAAGGAAGTTGAGGGTGGCGGCCGTTGCTTGAACGATGGAGTAAGGGGCGTGAAAATGGAAGTGGAAAATCAGAAATGGCTGGAGTGTTGTACAGGGAGTCGCGGAAATTAATCCTTTGGGGAAGAAGCTTGAGTTGCGGGTCTGGGTATTCATGTTGAGATGGGCTGCGTAAAAACAAGGTCAAGGCCCAACAATTATAAAAAATATAGTTTAATTTAATTTATATTGTGTATATGAAATTGTATATGTGAAATATAAGCCATACGTTGTCAGAATTTCGAACGGTTTGATCCGTTGGGATCGTATGGACGGTGGCTCCACAATGGAACTAACTGGGACCGAATCAGAGCTCGTTACAATTTATAGCGAAATAAATTGTCCGTCTGAATCAACAGACGCAAATCGTTATTTAACTGTTAACGTGAAAAGTGAGTAAAACTCACTATCTCTGATCAGTTTATATTTTTATAAACTGTACTTTATTTTTGATAAATAATGATTGATTGCTGTGTATTGATTGTTTGGACTGTTAAATAGATTTGATTGAAAACGTAGATATAGTTATATATATAAAAATCGACAATCAAATGTTGATCATGTTTAACAATATATTTTATAATGAAATGAAATTGATGTGAATTATATTGTGTAACACTGTGGATGCAGAGAAACAGGTCGGAGGAGGAATCCAACTGGATTCCTCAACATTTATTTTATTTTTTTCATATATGATGATATATGATGTTATATATAATATGTTGTTGATGATGTGGGTTAAAATGATGTTGATCATTGTTATTCGGTATTTTAGATACCGTAAGAAATACTGGAATGTAGAAAAGGGGATTTTCAAAGTATATTATGAGAATGAATTATTTATATAAAATCAATGGATTTTATATCGAAAAGGAATTATTTGTAAAACATTTACAAATAGAATTGAAAAGGAAAATATTTGTGAAACCAATAGAAAAGGAAAATATTTGTGAAACAAATATAAAAGGAAATTATTTGTGAAACCAATAGAAAAGGAATATTTATTTGTTAAATAAATAAAATAGAAAAGGAAATATTTTATAAAATAAATAGAATTATCAAAAGGAATTTATTTGGTAAATAAATAGATTATAAAAGGAAGTACTTGAAAATGAATAGAATAGTATAAAAGAGAATTTTATATTTGAAATGTTGAGACCCGTGCTTTGCACACGGGTATAACATGATATGGATTTAAAGCAAAGATTTTAAATAGAATCTGTTCTAGTCGATATATTGAAAAGACTAATTTATAAATAATATTTTATAAATTAAATAAATTATTTATCATTGGATAAATAGAATATATAAGTCAGGACTTATATAGTGAAGTAAGAATCGATTTCAACATTGATAATTGAAACCGAATATGGACGTAGGGTCAATCAAGATGTGTTAAATCAAAATGAGTTAGAGAAGTTAATAGAATTAGAGTTAATCGATTAGAGTTAGAGTTAATCAATTAGAGTTAGAGTAAATCGATTAGAGTTAGAATTAATCGATTAGAGTTAATCAGTTAGAGTTAACCAGTTAGAGAATCAGTTAGAGTTAACCAGTTAGAGTTAATCAGTTAGAGTTAATCAGTTAGAGTTAATCAATTAGAATAAATCGATTGGAGTTAAAATAAACTCGAGTTATTCAATTAGAGTTAATCAAGTTAGTCGAATAGTAGTTTATTCGAATAGTAGTTTATTCGAATAGGAAAAGAAATTATCGAATATAGTTTATTCGAATAGAGTTAAAAGAGAAATCGAATATAATTTATTTGAATAGAGTTAAAGGAGTTATCGAATATTAGTTGTTCGAAAGGAGTCAGTTGAATATAGTTTATTCGAAAGAAGAGTAATCGAATATAGTTTATTCGAATAGAGTTAAAAGAGAAATCGAATATATTTTATTCAAACAGAGTTAAAGGAGTTATCGAACATTAGTTATTCGAAAGGAGTTAATCGAATATAGTTATTCGAAGAAAGAGTTATCGAATAAGGTTATTCGAAGAAGAGAATTAATCGAATATTAGTTATTCGAAAGGATTTATCGAATATTAGTTATTCGAAAGGAGTTATCGAATATTACTTATTCAAAAGGAGTTATCGAATATTAGTTATTCGAAAGGAGTAATCGAATATTAGTTATTCGAAAGGAGTTAATCGAATATAGTTTATTCGAATAGAGTTAAAGGAGTTAATCGAATATAGTTTATTCGAAAGGAGTTAAGTGATAAGAATTAATGAATTAAAGTTAATCGAGTTGAAGTTAATGGAGTTAGGGTTAATTGATTTGAGTTAGTCGAGTTATATTTTGGAGTCAGATATTTCAGAATTACGGATTATAACGCTATAGTTATAATCAATGTTTTTCAATAAAGAAGTGGATTCGTAAATAGAATCCGAGAGTTTCGTAAGGAATTTGTTAAAGATTTAAAAGATAAACTTTGTCTATTCCGAAGTTAAAATGTTGTTCAGTTAAGGTCTGAGAGGTAATTATACCCCAACTTGATTGACTTCCTTCTTAACTAAGGAATGGCTAAGGTTTGATGGTTAAGTGAATTTAGTTAATGAGTGAATGGTTTGAGTTGGCATGGCGATGTTTGATTTAAACATCAGTAAATCTAGTGAAGGAGTTTTGGAAATGTTTTCAAAAAAAAGAATCAGAAATGTTTTCTGATAATAGAAAATCTGAATTTAGTATATATGGAAATAGGAGATAAGTTGTAATAACCCGGAAATCTGAGCCAGTTTAAAATTTTTATTTTGGCAATTTTAGCGAATTTTGAATATTTAAAATGAAGTATTTTAAATAATAACAACAAGAAAATTTCTTTTGAATATAATTTGAATGTATATATTATATACGTCGCCGTTAGAATATAAATAATTATAAATTGAATTGAAAATGGCGCGGTAGTTCGATAATTCGATTTCAAACTTCAATTGAATGTACCGGGTGCAAACAATCCGGATTTTAGTGAAACCAAAAATAATAGGATCTATTTGGGAATATCTTTCCAACGAATCTGAAAGATTGAAATTTCATAGCGGGAATCAAAAGATATGTCCAGTTGAAAATCTGAATAGTCGCTATGGAATTCAGGCCCTTAAAAATGGAAATTTTGCAAACGACATCGGATTTCGACGAAACCACTTTTGTTGGGTCCGTGATGTAAAGTTATTTCTAGATTCCAAATTTCATAATTTTTCGAATTAATATGTGAGCGTGGCAAAGGAAAACGTGTTTGACCAGTTTCAGTTGATTTTAATCGACTGGAAAATGGCCATTTTTCCAACGGTCTCAGAATTCTACGAAACTAGTTTTGTTAGGACCGTATCGTCAATACGAAGCTAGAAAATATTTTTTCTGAATTTTTAGAGATTGTATGTGGCACCGGTAAATTGAAATGTGCGTTTAAATTGAATATATATAGATTTATATTTTAATTTAAACAGAAACTGATCGAAACTTTAAAATTGGGTTACGAAACATATCCCATTGTGTTCGGAATGGGGGTAATTAGCTAGGGGCGACAGTCGTTGGGTGTGATTTAGGATTCGAAATAAAAGTCAACCCTTTTGTGGATCAAAAAGAAAAAAATAAAAAAAAACTTTTGCATATACCCCCCCCCTTCTTCAGTCTCTCGTTCAACCCCCAGACCCCAAATCGAAAAATAAATCCCGTCGCCTCTCAACCCTAGAGCCACCGTCGTCCATGGCCTCCCCCCCCCCCCTTTTCCGTGCCGCCACCTCTCCAGGCGGAGCAGCCGATCCCCAAACCTCCTTCCTCCTCCTTTCTCCTCTCCTTCTCCCTTCTCGGATGCGCAAGGACCAAGCCCAAAACCCCCCACTCCACTGGAAACCCGCCACCGATCATTTCTGGGCCCGCCTCCGACCTGTCACATCGTACCCCGACCCTCCGCAGTCCGGCGCCACCCACCAGCAGTCGTGGCCTCCCTCTCCTCTTCAATCCGACACCCTATAACCCCCAAACAGCTGCTAAAATGAACCGGAGCACGATGGAGTTGAAGACTAGGACATGGATTCGAACAAGTTCAAACGGGAAAGAGAGGGAGCGCAATGTACAAGTTTAAGGTGATTAATTTAATTTTAAATTTATAAAGATATGGTCTTTTTTTTTCCATATGTCTGTCATTAGATTAAAAAGGTAATCTTTATAGAAATGATTTTGTATAAGAACAAGATTTGATTTTTAAAATAGAAAAGATATGATTTTTTAAATAGAAAAGATATGATTTTTAAAATAGAAAAGATATAATTTTTAAAATAGAAAAGATTAGATTTTTGAAATAGAAAAGGTGAAATCTTTATATTTGAAAAGGCGAAATCTAAATTTTTGAAAACGCGAAATCTTTATATTTGAAAATAACGAAGTAAATATAGAATTTTTATCTATATAGTAGCGGTGTGAAAATAGAAAATTTATCCATATAGCGTGATTATAAAAATAGGATTTTTATATATTGAATAGCAAAGTAAAAATTCGATTTTTATATATTGAATGGCGAAGTAAAAATTCGATTTTTATATATTGAATGGCGAAGTAAAAATTCGATTTTTATATATTGAATGGCGAAGTAAAAATTCGATTTTTATATATTGAATGGCGAAGTAAAAATTCGATTTTTATATATTGAATGGCGAAGTAAAAATTCGATTTTTATATATTGAATAGCGAAGAAAAAAAAATTTGATTTTTAAATATATGAAGTGATTATAAAAATATGATTTTTTAAAATTGAAAGTAAACAAATAAAAATGTGATTTTTATTTTAAAAAAGACAGCAATATAAAAATGTGTGATTTTTATATATGTAGTGGCTACGGGCAACGAGGGTGACAAAAAGGCGAGAACGACGAAGGTTTCTGCAAAAGAAGAGCCGTGGAGTTAGGATAGCTATTGGTGAGAATTTCTCACTCTTCAATTTCTTTTCTAGTTATATATATACTAGGATGCAGATGGTGTTTAGTAGCACCCGACACCATCGTCCACAGACCATGGACTTGTTTGTTTGGTTGTGTAGTTGGTTAAATTATTTGGTTTGAATTGAGTTGTTTGGTGAAATGGAATGGATTTGATTGATGTGTGAATGGCGTGGGCCTTCACTAGACCGGGGATAAGGCTAGGCCTCGTCCCGTTTCTGGTATCGTGCCGTTATGCCGCCGAAATTTTCTAAAATAAGTTAGAAAAATAAAAATATCATTTTATTTAGAGAATGAACTGAATAGAAATTCATATGTTAAAACAAAATGTTTTATCGTTAAAAATATAATTTTTAACGTGAATATGAATATAGTGAATGTGAATAAATAAATATTCATTTACAAACCGGACGATTTGTTTATGTAGACTGATTTGACTGACATTGATTGGGACGATAAATTTTACACATCGCCCAACTGCACAAATAAAAATCTGTGTTTGATTGTTTGAAACCCCACACGGGTATTGGGATAAAATACGGTATACACTAATCCCAATAATTAGTTGTATGTCGATCGATTGATTGACAGGCTGTTATAAGCGTTAGATATCTATATTTGATGCTTATACAGTGTAGTGCACTTTGGATGATGGTTGATTATTTATCGTTGCTATTATATACATTTGTTGTATGGAATCCATATAATTAACTTTATATGGTAATTGACTGGGCCTCATTCCAATCGGAAAAATAAAGAATATTATAAAATAAAGGTTCATGTGTTGACCGTACTCATCTGTTGAGATTAGTCATGTGTTGAACGAAATATTTTAATAATAAAATTTACATCTTTATCAATATAAAATAAAGGTTCACGTGTTGACAGTACTCATCCGTTGAGATTAGTCATGTGTTGAACGAAACATTTTGATAATAGAAATATTTGAAATAGAAATATTTTGAAATAGAAATATTTGAAATAGAAATATTTGAAATAGAAATATTTTGAAATAGAAATATTTGAAATAGAATATTTGAAAATAGAAATATATGAAGCCGTGTTGATTAGATTGACGCCATTTTGACGTGAACGATATTTATATCGATTTTATTCATTTAAAAAATGAATATTGAAAAGTGATTTCGAAATCGAATATTTTGAAGTGAAATTTGAATTGAATTGAAAAGAAAACCAATTTGAATTGAATTGAATAGAAAACGAATTCGAATTGAATTGAAAAGAAAACCAATTTGAATTGAATTGAATAGAAAACGACTTTGAATTGAATTGAATTGAAAACGAATTCGAATTGAATTGAAAGCGAATTGAAATGAATTCAAATTGAATTGAAATTTGAATTGAATAGAAATGAATTTTAAAACGAATTTATAAGGAAAAAATCAATTTTGATTTGATTTGAAATGGAAGTTGAGATGGTTTTTGAAACGAATTTAAAACGATGTATATAATTCGTTTTAAATAGAAATCGATGAAATATATATTATATATATATAATATAATGGCCCGAATAGAACGCGCCGCGCCGCGGCTGTTCGTGAATTTTGACCATTTATTTCAAACGGACATTACGGGAGATCCGACCGTCGGATTCTCCTAAAACCGGAACCGTTGGGTTCGTATTGAAAAGAGCTTTCTAACGAATATTTGAAATTTGAAATCTAACGGTTGGATTTAGAGATACGTCCAAATCAAATTTGAAAAAGGTCGCTGTAAGTGCAGTTCGATGGCCATTGATGGAAATCGACTGTACGGGCCTTGATAAAATTATAAAAAATAGTAATAATTAGTGAAAAATCATAAGAAATGATTTGGGAAAAATTGGGATGAAAAACTCCATATTTGAAAAGATAAAAATAGATTTTTATCGAAATGAACTAGTTTTGAACTGAAATTAAAACCCATTTATTTTTAAATAAATAAATTGGATTTGAAATGGGTTATAAACAGAATTGATTTGTGGGTTTATCGTGAACGGTGTTTTAAATAACATTTGTTCTTTAACCTGATAATAAATAGAATGTGATTTGGGTTTGTCGTGAACTGTGTCTTAAATGATATTAGTTCTTTAACCCAGTAAAAGGAGTTTTTAATGAATCTGCAATTAGATTGAAATGTGAATTGATAATCTGAATTATCAAATTTGGAAAATGAGCGAGAATGGAGTATCGCCAGTTTTGCTCCAAAGCGAATAGCTAAATCTTTAATTAGATTTGAACGTGAAATGGTAATTAATTTTACCGATAACACCGTGGTGTTTGATATGGAGTATTACCAGTTTTGCTTCATGGGATGAATAGGTTGGGATTGGGAAATAAAATAAATAATTACTTCGATGTGGTTCGCTAATCTCGACTAGTCTTGAAAAACCATAATTTGGTTTGAAATGACATCCAAAGGAAGATTAAAGGATAAATTTTAAAGAATTTATCTTGGATAAAATTAATGGGAACCTTTCCCTAAGAATGTGGAATTGGAATGAGGCGTATGTTGTGTTTGTGTAACATTTGTTTTTAATATACGCGGGTTGTTCGGAAAGGCCGGGTTTATACCCATTCTGAATAATCGATTCGACGATATGTCGAAGATGAAGACGGTGGTTGAAGACCGGAAGTCTTCACATCGTTTGGGTGATTACTGATGATCTTGATTGGGCTGTACACCCAAAATGAGGGAATCAGTTGGTGGTCGTCCAGACGTACTTGGAGATCGATGGATATGCGAGGAAAGTGCCTCCGGTTTCGTTCAGACCCAGAACGAACTTGTAAATGGATTGTGTGTCTGACATTGGATTTTATTCTGTGTTGATTGATTTCTGTTAAATATATATCTGTTTGGCGGCGGAGAATTTATTCTCTTGCTTAACGCCCTTCTCTGAGACATACGAGCTTAGAGGTTAAATATCAATAGATATCAATCGCATGGCATGAATTGCCTGTGTGGCACGCTGAGATGCAATGATCAAGGCTTCTGTTGAAAAGCAAAGCCTTGTGGTTGATGATCAAAGCACGGCCTACGTGGCAGCTTTGTGTATAACGTGAATTCGCGAGCCTCACACCTCGGTATGAGTTAAAAACGGGATACGGACCGCTGGGAGAGCACGACGTTTCTTTCTAGCTTTGGTGGTGTCAGTGACTTACCAGCCCTGACATTTATATACTTTTCACCTTTGTGGTTGTTGGAATGAGGCGCCTCGATTATAGGTCTGTAAGGACCGGGAAACGTGTGTTCAGGAATTGCCAATCCTCAAACGTAAGAGAGGACCGGCCCAGCCGAATCCGGGGTTGCCCAGAGTGTGTAGTCCCGAGGCATTTGCTAGAGTGTCTCGAAGCGGAGAGGATCTTGCCCCTTGCCTCGACTCATGACGGAAATCCAATTTCCAATACGTGTATTTCGGTTTTATTTGTAGAGCCTAGTATGGCGACATAGTGGGATGGGGCACTTATGCCGTCTATGATTTATATTTATGATTGAAATTGTTTTGACACTATACACTTATTATAGTATCAAATGATTTGTTTTAAACGTATCAAGCATGTTGTAACGACCCGGATTTCGAGCGACTTTGGTTATCGACATACACGCGATGTCGATAACCAAAACGTCGAAAAATCCTGGTAATTAATGAAAGAAATTAGAGGGTGAGGAAAGATAAGATAGAATCTTAGAATAGAAGAAGAAGAAGAACACAACATCAGAGTAACACGAATCTCACAGCGGAACGAATAAATATATTTCATAACATAACTTTGAAATACAAATCAGTACTTGAATATACATATCATTATCAAAGTACAACACTTACAACACAGCGGAAATAACTATAGCTATAACATCCTGAAGCCTCCTGCTCCAGCTCTTCAACTATATCTGTAAAATCCCGACTACTTGACTGCCCGTACAAATTTAGGCACCCAAGAGTTTAGGGAAAACAACAAAGTAAACTCCGGGTCAGTCATGGGACTGGTATGAGTAAAACAGTTTAAAAACAGTTGGAACAAGTAAATGATATCTCATAAGACCACGCCGCATAACGGAACGGGTTTTTCCCTTATGAGAATCCAAAATATCTTTATATCAAAAACCTTTTGATATTATAATAATGTCTATCAACCACAGTATATATATAATCATCTAGCAGAAACGCTTTCATCTCACGTTCTACATATATAGTATACAATCAAAACCGCAAGCACGTATTGGGTAATGGATTTCCAACTATGACAAGGTATGGAATCACCTTTCGCTAATGTACCTCTAGAGAGGAATACACTGGGTTCAACAAGAACATCTTGCAACCCGGCCACACATGACCGACCACTCATTTCGCTTGAGTGTATCGAATGTATATCACCAACAGTTGGGATCAACAACCGTTTCCCGAATGGGACAGCATCAACAATAGATTTTTAGAAGTAAATGAAACTCTAGATCAGGTGATTATACACCCTACTTCGGTGCGACCGACTTAGCCATGCTGCCTGCCCGATTTCTGTCATTTACCGGATGATGAGGCTAGAAGCTACGCTTTATCATCACATCAGATTCACTTTGAATGCCACATCGTCAAATCCATCAAATCACCGGTTGACGTCTACAACAATACATTATGTGTTAGCTAAAAGAAGTTTCCTTCTCCGCTTCCACTCTTGGTACAGTTGGAGAAATCAATATACGTGATCGTCTGGAAATACTCTGTCAGACATCCGTCCATACAAGTCATCCAGGAACAGGATGAACCGAAGGCACTATTCTGTAAACAGGATAGCCCTTGCATAACTCCGTCTTCAATTATCTTTGGCATATATGATTCGCAACGCTTATGCCAATACAGAGTGGTTCTTTGGATAATAATCCAACCGGTCTCTCCATATTAACAACGTTAAAATGGTCAAAACTTCGATAGTCTGTGATTTAACTATCGAATAAAAATAGGTGTGCAAACAATGATATTATTTCCAAATGGAAATTATATCGATCAAACATCATTCAACATTCATCTCTTAATTTCATAAATTTACTTATCTCATGTTTCCCTACGTTCAATATTCCTTATTTTCTAAATTGGGAAAATATACGTTATTAACAATGGAAAACATTTCCATTTCTTTGTTTCTTTATTAGAAAACATTTCTGGTTTCTTATTTGGAAAACATTTCCAAAGCTTCTTCATTGGGCTTAGACAGATGTTTAAACAAACCATCGCGATGCCAAATCAAACCATTTCCTTTACTACCGAACCTTAACTATTCCTTAGTTAAAAACGAAGTCAATCAAGTTGGGGTAGAACTACCTCTCAGACCTTAACTGAACAACACTTCTAACTTTGAAATAGACAAAGTTCACTTTATATTTCTTTAACAAACTTCCTTACTTAACCCTCCTCGAATAGCTATATTCGATTGACTCTTTTCACTTAACTCTATTGGACTAACCCCTATCGATTAACTCTATTGGACTAACACTATTTCACTAACGCTATTTCTTTACTCATTTCACTTACTCTTTTCGAATAAACTATATTCGATGACTCCTTTTACTTTCTTTGAATAAACTATATTCGATTAACTCCTTTGCTCCTACTCGAATAACTATATTCGATTAACTCATTTGCTTCTATTCGAATAACTATATTCGATTAACTCATTTGCTTCTATTCGAATAACTATATTCGATTAACTCATTTGCTTCTATTCGAATAACTATATTCGATTAACTCCTTTTACTTTCTTCTCTAATCGATTAACTAACATCGATTAACTTCTTTTTAACTTTAACACTAATCGATTAACTAACATCGATTAACTTCTTTTTAACTAAACTACGTTTTCCGTTACAACTATTTCCCTTTTTATAACGTTTACTTACCGTTACAAATATATCATATTTATAACTTCTATTTACCGTTACAAATATATCCTATTTATAACTTCTATTTACCGTTACAAATATTTCCTATTTATAACTTCTATTTATCGTTACAAATATTTCCTATTTATAACTTCTATTTATTTTCTAAAGAAATATTCCTTTTCTATTTCTATTTGTTTTCTAAATAAATATCCCTTTTATAAAACCGTGTTCGTTTTATAAATATTTCCTTTTATAAAATCCTGTGATTTTATAAAATTCCTTTATTTCAATATACATTGAAATACTTCTTTTTACATCCCAGGGTCTTTTATGATATTTTAAATATCGAATAAACAATGATCAACATCATTCCAACACACATAATCCATAACAGATTATATAACCCACCATATATCACAATATATGAAAACAGTAAAATAAATGTTGAGGAATCCAGTTGGATTCCTCCAACCTGTTTCCCTGCATCACAGATGTTAAATAATATAGATAACATCACTTTCAGTTCTATATGATACATTCTGTTAAACAGAATCAAATATAGAAATCAACTAACTGACTAGCAGTTCAATCAAACGGTCAACATACAGTCAATCAGCCAATATCTAACAGTTCTAAAAATACAACATGAAATTATAAACTGTTCAGAGATAGTGAGATTTACTCACATTGGCGCGTTAACCGATAAATATCGGTTTGCGTTCATTGATTCAGTCGAACAATTTATTTCGCCATAAATTGTAACGAGCACCGATCCACTCCCGGTCAGTTCCATTGTGACGCTCCCGTCCATACGATCCTGACGGATCTTGTTTCGCTGAATTCCGATGAAGGGTGAGCCAGATATGATGATTTTAAGCTACTACAAAGATTTAATATTAAGTTAAACTAAATTATAATTGGATGGGCTTTACCAGTCTAAAAAGAAACGGCCCATCAAGCCCTAAACCCAACCCGCGTATCACTCATCTTTCCCCACGCAAAGCCGCAAGCTTCAGGTACAATTACAATGGCCATTTCTCCTCGTTAAACCACGTCCCTTGATACTTCTCCATTTGTTTACATCTCACATCCACAGGTGTGTTCTTGTTTAAACTACTACTGTTAATATCCAACCTGCATCCCTTCTTTCCACTTCAACCGTGAACCACCAGCACAAGTTTTCCAAACCCATTTCCCTTTCCCACTTCAGTACCATAGTAGACAAATGAAAGGAACCCCTCCATAATTACGTACGTCACTCCATCTAAACAAAGGCCATGGTCGACATTTTAACTGCTCCTGCCACCTCAATTCCTCCACCATTTACGAAAAACAAACCACTATTGCGATAAAACTTTGAACTCGCGTGCTTCCTTTCTTCTTCACATATATACTGGCCGCCAGTTGCTGAAAACTACTTTCATCATTTCAGAACTTCGAACTCCGTCCTCCTCCCAGGCGTTCGACAGTTTACTGTCGCTGTGCCCTGAAAAGACTGAACCCAAAACTCACCTCTACCTGGCACCTCCACAACAAAATTTCCGCAGCCATCATTTTCCATTTCATTTTCATGGAACCTACACGGCTATAGGAGAAAGTAGCGATGTCTTTTGGCACCTTTTATCACCAGACTTCGCCCCTTAAACCCCTGCGTCATCTTATCTTCTTCACGCTCAAATGCTGAGCAAGCCCAGCACCTCCTTTATTGGTTCTGTTCGAACGGGGATGGCCGCAAATGAACGGCTCCATGATGGTATTTATAGTATGAATTTACTTCGTAAGAATTGGTGTTGCTGTGGCTTCCACGTTGGGCTTGCTGTAGCAAGGCAAATGAAAGTGAGTTGGTGTGATTTACAATGGTACACCACGTTGGGCTTGCTGGACAATTTTACCCCATAGTACGTGATTTACAATGGTAGGCTGAAAGAGGGTATACGTTAGATTAGCTAGCTGGTCGGAGAATATAACTTAGAAATTGAGCTTTTCCCGAATATGTAGACTAGTGTTCATATATTTAGGGCACGTGGTTGTGTTTGTTTTTGATAGAAGTTAGGGTATCCTACCGTATCAACTCCATTCGCGTATGAACTGCTACGGACAGAAAACAAAATACGGTTGTGTCCACTGAGGTGTCATGATCCCAAAAATATAATAATACCGGTAGATTACCTCATATTTTGAAACCTCAAAATGTTGATTACAGGGTGCAAAATACTTCAAATAAAAAGTCGCTTATTTAATTAATTAAAAATTACAGAAAAATTCTAAAAATTAAATTATCACTATGTCTCTAAAGAACCTTGTCTCGATTCAAACCCGATTTCTAGTTATATCTGAATAAACTGATACGGTCGATAAACGATTCTATAGCGACTATTTTAAAATTTGATTTGGACATATCTCAAAATCTACACGACGAAATCCCGATATTTCTCTTCCACTAGAAAGATATACTTCACCAGCTCCACACGTTTCTTGTTTCACAGAAATCCGGCTTAAAACGAATCATGTACATTCAGTTGAAGTTCGAATCGCCAATTTACGAACTGCAGCGCCATTTCGAGCTCGTTTATAATTATATTATAAACTATACGTTCAACTGTCGACGATTGAATATATTCGTTATTCAAATTCAATTCCAAGCTGAATTAAATATCACAGATGATCTGGTTCACACCATATCGTTATTCCAGCCAATTCTGATTATTTCAGAATTAAATATTTTCCGTGAATTTATTATTTTAATTAAATATTCAACCTTATTTTATTCAATGATCATGTAATTCACTAACCCACCATTTATACAATTAAATAAACTAATCATAATACCCCTGCCAATGCGGGTCATTACAATCTTTCCCACTTAAAATAATTTCGTCCTCGAAATTGCTAAAAGGTGGAGAACGACCCTATCGACTGGTTAGAACATATTGTTCACTTCTTAACTTCAGTTTCAACTGAACCAATTTAATTTCAATTAAATATTAATTAATTCTTATCGACGAAAATTTTCAAAAATCCTGAAAATTTTCTAACGCCTTAACTTTTCGAAAATTTTTTTTGCCAGCACCTCCTTTGTACTGGTTAATAGGTCAAACTCCAACTCGCCTCTCTGGGCCATCTTCAACCCAAAATAAAATCAAACAGCTAAGAGGCTTGCCAATTCGGCTCATCAAAACCTCATACCCAATATATATTATAAACTGGTATCTTTTTGTCGGGCATATCGTTATATCCCTCACATCTGCTATCAATTCAGCATATACTAATGTCATGCCAATCAAACTCCAAATCAGTTTTATCTCCAACACACCCATTCGCTTATATCCAAGCCAACTCCCATTTCAACTCGAGTTTCTTCTCGGTTCCCAACTCTTAACTTGATTATCACATTACACTTCACATTTGAATCTCACAATCAAATTTTGTCTTGATATCATTCTAATTCAAAACTCAGTTACCACTTTACTGAATTTGCTTTCATTCAAATCTACTTTCACAAATTTCTGTTAAATATGTTTTTAATTCAAACAGTCTTTCCCAGGGAATTTTCAAACAGTTTACTCTTTTCAAAAAAAATCAAATTTTCCTTTTTGAAATTCAAATGAGCCCATAATCAATATTCCATTAGTTAAATCACTTCTCTATTTCTTTATCAATATTTGTTAACCAAATATTTTCAATAACCATATTGGCCCTTTTATGTTAATTGGAAAACATTTCCGAATATCGCCTTCCTTTATTTTCTAAACTTTAGAAAATATATGCTATTTATAATTGGAAAATATTCCAATTACTTATCTCTTTTCTAATCTCTTTTATTTCGTACTTAGGAAATTTTTCTTTATTTCTATTTCCAAGTTACACTCATTTAGATTAAAACGGATGTTGTGTAAAACATCGTTACGACAACCCAAATACTATATTCAACTAAATCTTATTCAACATTGATCTTCGAGCCTGAAATCTTACTATTTATTTGTTAATAATGAAATCAATCATGTTGGGGTATAACTACCTCTCAGACCTTGACTGAATAACAATTATAACGTCAAAACAGATATGACTACTTACTCGAATAATCAATACCATACAACTACTTATTCACCTTTAAACACGTATACGCTTCCTCCTTCTATTCTGGCTAGATTTTATTCTTAGTCTTCCTTTTTGATTTTACTATTCTGTTTCTAAGTTCGTTTCCTTATCGACTTCTATATATATTGATACTATGATTTCTAACTATCAGATTATCTTGAAATATTCTATCTCCCTAAATTCCCGGAAAAATTCGCCATAACCTCCTTTGTACTGGGAGCATCGGGAAAATCCCCAAACTGCCACACAGGCCCTTTCTAATCAAAAGAAAAAGAAAAGCCAAGCGGCTAGCCGATACGGCGCATAAAATCTCATATATGAATTAAATACATACCTTTTGTCGAGCAATCTATTTATATACCTTCATACCTTATCCATACATATCTCATGTATATTTATACCTGCCCAATCTATTTTAACTATATCTGATCGTTTTAACTCAATTCGTTAATTAATTTGTTAATTAACTCTTTAGTCTATTTCACTTTTACATTTGAACATGGCATGTTCAAATATTTTTAACTTACTTATAAACTGATCAAATTCTACCTTTTCAAACTCAGGTTTCATATTCGATTCCGAATATAAATTTACTAGTCCCCTTTACTTATCTAAAGTTCAACTTCAAATTCAAAACTCGATTAACTAATTTCTCTTCGACCTAGTTAATTATATTCAATTTCTATTCAAATTTTATATTTGAATTTCATTTCAATTCACTTATTCGAATTCCATATATGAATTTCATTTCAAATCTTTTATTCAAATTACATTCGATTTCTCATATGTCAATTCTATTTGAATTCTCTTTATTTCATTTCAATTCCCTTTGAATCTTCTATATTCAAATTTCAAATTCAATTCTATTTGAATGTTCTTTATTCAAATCTCATTTTCAATTCTCTTTGAATGTTCTTTATTCAAATCTCATATTTTCACTTTCGATATTCAAATCCTATATTTGAAATCTTTTATATTTTCTATATCCAAACGCCATTTGAATTTCTATATTCAAATTCTATATCACTTCCATTGAGTTTCATACACTCAAACTCCCTTTGAATTTCTATATTCAATTTCTATTCGAATTCTCTTTATTCAAATCCCCTTTGAATTTTCTATATTCAAATCCTATGTTTGAACTTCCTTTATTCAAATTCCTTTAAATAAGTCTCGGTTTCAATTCCTTTTGAAATCGATATTTCTACCTTTGGAAAATAGATTTTCCTTTCAATTTCACACTTGTATTTTTATTTCTGAATTATCCAATGATAATTCTTTTTACTTCATTTATAAACTTCGTTTATAAAGGAACTTCTCGTTTTTTTTTAAAACGAGTTAATATTTCAAATCTATTTCAAAATTCAAATTCTATATTTTAAATCCCATTTTGAAATTCAACACAACTCGTCTTTCCCAAAACAAATTCAGAACAGTATCTCTGGTAGTAATTCGTCACTTACAACTCGAAAATGAATACTGATGATGCAGCTGTCATCATCAGAATCTATTTTCCAGCGATCGAAGTGAGTTCAATACTATAAAACCATTTCTAAACATTTCCACTTTGAAATCCATTTCAAAATATAATTCACACTGCTTGTAAAACAATTTAAAATCTCCCAGGATCTTAAATTTTCCTTATTTTTAATCCCAATCCATTTACAAACACTTACCCAATTTTCCAGAATTTTAATTCAATTTCTGGTTTAAATTTCAGATTTAACTCATCTGATTTCCACGTATTTCACTTATATGAATTCTGATTGGTTATTTACATAACCATTTAATTTATAATCTTACTTGATTATAATAACAGCCAATATATCCCATATATTCAAAATATACGTTGGGTAAACTATTTTGTTTACCCTCTTTCAAAACATACCATGACGGTTCATCGTATTCAAGTGTTTAGTAACTCCTACCGATACAGTGGATCAAACTGATCGACCAGAACTCATAAACGACTCAACCAATGAATCTCCACAATATAAAATAATTTTTTTATATCAAATACAAATACGTTCACCCGTATATATACACTCAATCTCAGTCTAGGGTATTACTAACCCTATCTCTACCGAGTCACGCCACAGAGCCAAGTAATTCTTAACTTAAGCTCTGATACCAACTGTAACGACCCGGATTTCGAGCGACTTTGGTTATCGACATACACGCGATGTCGATAACCAAAACGTCGAAAAATCCTAGTAATTAATGAAAGAAATTAGAGGGTGAGGAAAGATAAGATAGAATCTTAGAATAGAAGAAGAAGAAGAACACAACATCAGAGTAACACGAATCTCACAGCGGAACGAATAAATATATTTCATAACATAACTTTGAAATACAAATCAGTACTTGAATATACATATCATTATCAAAGTACAACACTTACAACACAGCGGAAATAACTATAGCTATAACATCCTGAAGCCTCCTGCTCCAGCTCTTCAACTATATCTGTAAAATCCCGACTACTTGACTGCCCGTACAAATTTAGGCACCCAAGAGTTTAGGGAAAACAACAAAGTAAACTCCGGGTCAGTCATGGGACTGGTATGAGTAAAACAGTTTAAAAACAGTTGGAACAAGTAAATGATATCTCATAAGACCACGCCGCATAACGGAACGGGTTTTTCCCTTATGAGAATCCAAAATATCTTTATATCAAAAACCTTTTGATATTATAATAATGTCTATCAACCACAGTATATATATAATCATCTAGCAGAAACGCTTTCATCTCACGTTCTACATATATAGTATACAATCAAAACCGCAAGCACGTATTGGGTAATGGATTTCCAACTATGACAAGGTATGGAATCACCTTTCGCTAATGTACCTCTAGAGAGGAATACACTGGGTTCAACAAGAACATCTTGCAACCCGGCCACACATGACCGACCACTCATTTCGCTTGAGTGTATCGAATGTATATCACCAACAGTTGGGATCAACAACCGTTTCCCGAATGGGACAGCATCAACAATAGATTTTTAGAAGTAAATGAAACTCTAGATCAGGTGATTATACACCCTACTTCGGTGCGACCGACTTAGCCATGCTGCCTGCCCGATTTCTGTCATTTACCGGATGATGAGGCTAGAAGCTACGCTTTATCATCACATCAGATTCACTTTGAATGCCACATCGTCAAATCCATCAAATCACCGGTTGACGTCTACAACAATACATTATGTGTTAGCTAAAAGAAGTTTCCTTCTCCGCTTCCACTCTTGGTACAGTTGGAGAAATCAATATACGTGATCGTCTGGAAATACTCTGTCAGACATCCGTCCATACAAGTCATCCAGGAACAGGATGAACCGAAGGCACTATTCTGTAAACAGGATAGCCCTTGCATAACTCCGTCTTCAATTATCTTTGGCATATATGATTCGCAACGCTTATGCCAATACAGAGTGGTTCTTTGGATAATAATCCAACCGGTCTCTCCATATTAACAACGTTAAAATGGTCAAAACTTCGATAGTCTGTGATTTAACTATCGAATAAAAATAGGTGTGCAAACAATGATATTATTTCCAAATGGAAATTATATCGATCAAACATCATTCAACATTCATCTCTTAATTTCATAAATTTACTTATCTCATGTTTCCCTACGTTCAATATTCCTTATTTTCTAAATTGGGAAAATATACGTTATTAACAATGGAAAACATTTCCATTTCTTTGTTTCTTTATTAGAAAACATTTCTGGTTTCTTATTTGGAAAACATTTCCAAAGCTTCTTCATTGGGCTTAGACAGATGTTTAAACAAACCATCGCGATGCCAACTCAAACCATTTCCTTTACTACCGAACCTTAACTATTCCTTAGTTAAAAACGAAGTCAATCAAGTTGGTGTAGAACTACCTCTCAGACCTTAACTGAACAACACTTCTAACTTTGAAATAGACAAAGTTCACTTTATATTTCTTTAACAAACTTCCTTACTTAACCCTCCTCGAATAGCTATATTCGATTGACTCTTTTCACTTAACTCTATTGGACTAACCCCTATCGATTAACTCTATTGGACTAACACTATTTCACTAACGCTATTTCTTTACTCATTTCACTTACTCTTTTCGAATAAACTATATTCGATGACTCCTTTTACTTTCTTTGAATAAACTATATTCGATTAACTCCTTTGCTCCTACTCGAATAACTATATTCGATTAACTCATTTGCTTCTATTCGAATAACTATATTCGATTAACTCATTTGCTTCTATTCGAATAACTATATTCGATTAACTCATTTGCTTCTATTCGAATAACTATATTCGATTAACTCCTTTTACTTTCTTCTCTAATCGATTAACTAACATCGATTAACTTCTTTTTAACTTTAACACTAATCGATTAACTAACATCGATTAACTTCTTTTTAACTAAACTACGTTTTCCGTTACAACTATTTCCCTTTTTATAACGTTTACTTACCGTTACAAATATATCATATTTATAACTTCTATTTACCGTTACAAATATATCCTATTTATAACTTCTATTTACCGTTACAAATATATCCTATTTATAACTTCTATTTACCGTTACAAATATTTCCTATTTATAACTTCTATTTATCGTTACAAATATTTCCTATTTATAACTTCTATTTATTTTCTAAAGAAATATTCCTTTTCTATTTCTATTTATTTTCTAAATAAATATCCCTTTTATAAAACCGTGTTCGTTTTATAAATATTTCCTTTTATAAAATCCTGTGATTTTATAAAATTCCTTTATTTCAATATACATTGAAATACTTCTTTTTACATCCCAGGGTCTTTTATGATATTTTAAATATCGAATAAACAATGATCAACATCATTCCAACACACATAATCCATAACAGATTATATAACCCACCATATATCACAATATATGAAAACAGTAAAATAAATGTTGAGGAATCCAGTTGGATTCCTCCAACCTGTTTCCCTGCATCACAGATGTTAAATAATATAGATAACATCACTTTCAGTTCTATATGATACATTCTGTTAAACAGAATCAAATATAGAAATCAACTAACTGACTAGCAGTTCAATCAAACGGTCAACATACAGTCAATCAGCCAATATCTAACAGTTCTAAAAATACAACATGAAATTATAAACTGTTCAGAGATAGTGAGATTTACTCACATTGGCGCGTTAACCGATAAATATCGGTTTGCGTTCATTGATTCAGTCGAACAATTTATTTCGCCATAAATTGTAACGAGCACCGATCCACTCCCGGTCAGTTCCATTGTGACGCTCCCGTCCATACGATCCTGACGGATCTTGTTTCGCTGAATTCCGATGAAGGGTGAGCCAGATATGATGATTTTAAGCTACTACAAAGATTTAATATTAAGTTAAACTAAATTATAATTGGATGGGCTTTACCAGTCTAAAAAGAAACGGCCCATCAAGCCCTAAACCCAACCCGCGTATCACTCATCTTTCCCCACGCAAAGCCGCAAGCTTCAGGTACAATTACAATGGCCATTTCTCCTCGTTAAACCACGTCCCTTGATACTTCTCCATTTGTTTACATCTCACATCCACAGGTGTGTTCTTGTTTAAACTACTACTGTTAATATCCAACCTGCATCCCTTCTTTCCACTTCAACCGTGAACCACCAGCACAAGTTTTCCAAACCCATTTCCCTTTCCCACTTCAGTACCATAGTAGACAAATGAAAGGAACCCCTCCATAATTACGTACGTCACTCCATCTAAACAAAGGCCATGGTCGACATTTTAACTGCTCCTGCCACCTCAATTCCTCCACCATTTACGAAAAACAAACCACTATTGCGATAAAACTTTGAACTCGCGTGCTTCCTTTCTTCTTCACATATATACTGGCCGCCAGTTGCTGAAAACTACTTTCATCATTTCAGAACTTCGAACTCCGTCCTCCTCCCAGGCGTTCGACAGTTTACTGTCGCTGTGCCCTGAAAAGACTGAACCCAAAACTCACCTCTACCTGGCACCTCCACAACAAAATTTCCGCAGCCATCATTTTCCATTTCATTTTCATGGAACCTACACGGCTATAGGAGAAAGTAGCGATGTCTTTTGGCACCTTTTATCACCAGACTTCGCCCCTTAAACCCCTGCGTCATCTTATCTTCTTCACGCTCAAATGCTGAGCAAGCCCAGCACCTCCTTTATTGGTTCTGTTCGAACGGGGATGGCCGCAAATGAACGGCTCCATGATGGTATTTATAGTATGAATTTACTTCGTAAGAATTGGTGTTGCTGTGGCTTCCACGTTGGGCTTGCTGTAGCAAGGCAAATGAAAGTGAGTTGGTGTGATTTACAATGGTACACCACGTTGGGCTTGCTGGACAATTTTACCCCATAGTACGTGATTTACAATGGTAGGCTGAAAGAGGGTATACGTTAGATTAGCTAGCTGGTCGGAGAATATAACTTAGAAATTGAGCTTTTCCCGAATATGTAGACTAGTGTTCATATATTTAGGGCACGTGGTTGTGTTTGTTTTTGATAGAAGTTAGGGTATCCTACCGTATCAACTCCATTCGCGTATGAACTGCTACGGACAGAAAACAAAATACGGTTGTGTCCACTGAGGTGTCATGATCCCAAAAATATAATAATACCGGTAGATTACCTCATATTTTGAAACCTCAAAATGTTGATTACAGGGTGCAAAATACTTCAAATAAAAAGTCGCTTATTTAATTAATTAAAAATTACAGAAAAATTCTAAAAATTAAATTATCACTATGTCTCTAAAGAACCTTGTCTCGATTCAAACCCAATTTCTAGTTATATCTGAATAAACTGATACGGTCGATAAACGATTCTATAGCGACTATTTTAAAATTTGATTTGGACATATCTCAAAATCTACACGACGAAATCCCGATATTTCTCTTCCACTAGAAAGATATACTTCACCAGCTCCACACGTTTCTTGTTTCACAGAAATCCGGCTTAAAACGAATCATGTACATTCAGTTGAAGTTCGAATCGCCAATTTACGAACTGCAGCGCCATTTCGAGCTCGTTTATAATTATATTATAAACTATACGTTCAACTGTCGACGATTGAATATATTCGTTATTCAAATTCAATTCCAAGCTGAATTAAATATCACAGATGATCTGGTTCACACCATATCGTTATTCCAGCCAATTCTGATTATTTCAGAATTAAATATTTTCCGTGAATTTATTATTTTAATTAAATATTCAACCTTATTTTATTCAATGATCATGTAATTCACTAACCCACCATTTATACAATTAAATAAACTAATCATAATACCCCTGCCAATGCGGGTCATTACACATGTTTGGCTGTTATAAGGTAAAACCCTATCCTCCGGCTTGCGTTGCATTGTGTGATGGGACCTGGGTCTTATAATAGCTTCATTTTTCGAAAAAGCATTGCGCTGTTTATTCTATGCACTGGTATTCTTGGGAGGAAACCCGTTCCGTGTTATATGGCGTGGTCCCTTGAATTACTCTCTTTTAAAGTAAAGTTTTAAATAACTGTTTTAGTTCTCACACCAGTCACATGACTGACCTGGAGTTTATTGTTTTAACCTTAACTCTGGGTGCCCCTATTTTCGACACGGCAGCTAGTAGTTTTGGTTTTGCAGATTTATATTCACAGGATCCTGGTTTACAGCTGGAATGATATCCGGAAAGCTCTGTATCCGTATATCACCTTCAGTTGTGCTTTGTATTATTTTCCGCTGCTATGTAATTTATTGTAATCTCTGATATTTTATCGAATGTAATTTATTCATTTATACTCTGTATATTCTTGTATTCTGATGGAATTGTTGTAATAGCAATGAAATGTTCTTCCGTCTGCGTTCTGTTTTGTCTTGTCCTCACAGTAATTCGTTCTTTCTCATCTCTTCGGAGACCGGGGAAGTTCGGGTCGCTTCATTTGGTATCAGAGCTTTGGTTTACAAAGCTCGAGAACAAGACACATTAGAACCATACGAAAGAATTCATCAGATATTGGATTAGTAATATCCAATTAGAATGACTCGTTAGAGATAGGATCAGTAGTGTCCTAGAACGAGTATGAAGAGTATATTTTTCAAATGAAAACAATATTGTTTTGAAGATTTAAACTGTTTTATACGTATTTGAATATTTTATTTGTATTGAATTTGGACAATCCAATATATAAAGATTTTGCGTATACGCGTCATGAACGTATAGTCGAAGTTTTAATATACTGGATAGATGTAGAATCACATTCTAGCCACCCGAAGATGATTCTGATGATTGATATATCATCATCAGAATTTGTGTTCGTGTTACGAAGGTGTGATTTCTATATATTTCCATTAGACTGGTGTGAGAACCAAAACTAATATAGCTAGATTTATTTGTTGTAATTGGCATCAAAAACATGATTTTTGTATATGTATCAAATTATGAATTTGAAACTCTAATTCACTAATTGATTGATGTTTGTGTTGTTTGTTTAGTTGTTTGATAATTTTGAACCATTTAGCTTAATTGAATCAAATATTGAAGTGTATAGAAAATTAGTCGCATTTGCTTGCATATACAAGTACTTACATTGAACAGGTCATAGCAAGGAGGCTGGAGCAAAGAATAAAATTTGTTTGCCCGACAAATAGGTGCATATTTACTATAATTTACTGTTTTGTTTGGGTGATGATGATTTTACGAGCCGATTGGCTAGCCGCTTGGCTTTTTCTTTTTCTTTTTGAGATCAGAAGGCCTATATGGCAATTTCGGGATTTTCCCGTGCTCCCCGTACAAAGAAGGTTATGGCGAAATTTTTCGAAAATTCCGGGTGTTAGCCAAATTTTTGAAAATTTGAAAATTCTCAGAAACTGAAAAGTTGGAGAATGGAAGCCAGATCGAACGTAGAGTTGATTAATCAAACCACTTTCGACTTTGTTCCTTTTCGAGGACGAAAAGTTTTAAGTGGGGGAGATTGTAAAAACCCGGAAATCTGAGCCAGTTTAAAATTTTTATTTTGGCAATTTTAGCGAATTTTGAATATTTAAAATGAAGTATTTTAAATAATAACAACGAGAAAATTTCTTTTGAATATAATTCGAATGTATATATTATATACGTCGCCGTTAGAATATAAATAATTATATATAATTATAAATAGAATTGAAAATGGCGCGGTAGTTCGATAATTCGATTGCAAACTTCAATTGAATGTACCGGGTGCAAAACAATCCGGATTTTAGTGAAACCAAAAATAATAGGATCCATTTGGGAATATCTTTCCAACGAATCTGAAAGATTGAAATTCATAGCGGGAATCAAAAGATATGTCCAGTTGAAAATTCTGAATAGTCGCTATGGAATTCAGGCCCTTAAAACTGGAAATTTTGCAAACAACATCGGATTTCGACGAAACCACTTTTGTTGGGTCCGTGATGTAAAGTTATTTCTAGATTCCAAATTTCATAATTTTTCGAATTAATATGTGAGCGTGGCAAAGGAAAACGTGTTTGACCAGTTTCAGTTGATTTTAATCGACTGGAAAATGGCCATTTTTCCAACGGTCTCAGAATTCGACGAAACCAGTTTTGTTAGGACCGTTGTAACACCTCACACCCGCTAAGGTCACTCACTAAGGGAATGCCTTAGTTTCAGTGGAGTATTTTTAGTGAGTATAGAACAGAAAAATTACAACAAGACAGATATAAGTAATACTTGAAAATTAAAACATCATTTCATTGCAGCGGAAAGTAAAACATGTTTTGTTACATCACAAAACCATAACAAGAGTCAAGTACATAATATCCATCCTGATAAAATAGAAGTACATAATCCCACTACATAGATAATAGCCATAATAGAAAAGATAAACCGAGATTTACTTCTACGGTCCAAGCCCCAAAAGATAGATATAGCGGTCTGATCCAAGCCCACTAGTGCTAGGCCCACTCTGAAAACCTAAGGGTTGGGAAAAAGATAAAAAAACAACGGGGTCAGACATAAGTCTGAGCGAGTCCTATGACCTTAACAATACAATCATTAAAGTAATTAGGGTCAGACATAAGTCTGGGGATAATGACTACACTAAGTAGCCAACTAAACACAGGATGTACTAAGATAACCGAAAAGACGCATTTACCCACCCAAGGATAATTACTACACTGCACCACACCAGATCTACCCACCCAAGGATAATTACTACACTACACCACCCCAGATCTACCCACCCAAGGGTAGTTCCTACACTGCACCACACCAGTTCTACCCACCCAAGGGTAATTCCTACTTAAGGTTGATCCCACTAAGTGTACTTAGTAATTTTTAATAGTAGTTCCGTGTACCCCTAGCACACTACATAGGTGCCGTCTGCCCCTATCTCCACTAGGTGTACCCACTACTCCCCAAGCGATCGGCTCCCTAACGTAGATACCCGTGTTGGCCCCACAGTGGGGTGTATCATTCCCCAAAGTGGCAACCTGATAATATCAACGGTGCACGGCTTATACCTACACGATGCAACAACGTCTTACTTACCAGCCCGGGTCCACACACGCATATGAAACCCGTTGGACTTGCGTTGCCACCGCTAACCCGTTTTGGCCTCTTACAGTCAAGCCCAATATTCGTGTCCCGTCCTCGACTTGGGTCGAGCCCACAAAGATACGTTTGGGATATTGGTTGAAATAGGCCCCCACAAGCTACCCACCTAAGCTTGTCATTTCTAGTGAATCCCACTTAACCCTTTAACCACGTCCACTTACATGTTATAAATTTTGGTTAAGTCTTTTAATCATATTTTAATTGCCACTCAAGGCACCCACTAGTTTTCCACATGCCACCCAAGGCACTTACTTGATTCCCACATGCCACCCAAGGCACTTACTTAACCCTTTAATCATGTTTAATTACATGTTCCACTTTGGTTAAGTATTCTAATCGTATTTTCTATTGCCACCCAAGGCAACCCACTAGTTTCCTCATGCCACCCAAGGCACCCCAACTAGTTACTACATGCCACCTAAGGCACCCACTTAACCCCTCATGCCCCACTACATGCTAATTTGGTTAAGTGTTTCTTAATTAATTAAGATCGTAACCTTTGTAAAGACCTCTCACATTAGACTATCTTTTATGGCAGCTGGATATGCCGGTTGGTTCCGGGCAGCCTTACACCATAACAGAGTCTAACCTCGTGTCTTTACACTTGTCACGTATTTAGTTTATGACTAAGACCTCTCACATTGGGCCAATCATTTGTAGCCGCTGGATTTGCCGGTCGGTTCCGGGCAGTCTTATGCTACAAAAGGGTCCAACCTCGTGTCTTAGTCGATTAATTACACCTAATTAATCACCCCCATAATTTGTATTAATTATCCCTAATTAATTACAAATATTTAAAAATATGGGTAGACCTAACTCAATAGGTAAATTCCCAATTCCATAATATGGGTAGACCTAACTTAATAGGTAAATTCCCAATTCCATAATATGGGTAGACCTAACTTAATAGGTAAATTCCCAATTATGTCCATTCACTTTATGTTATGCTTAAGCATACCCATTCCATACCATTTTATTAACATGCATATTAACCCCATCGTTTCCCACGTAATTCGTTCTCATAACATGACATAATAAAGGGAAGATTCATCACAAATGCCATGGGTTTAACCAATCATAGAATATAACTTTATCATGGGTTTAAAAGGTGTCAACTTGCATATATGAGCATACATTAAACCCAACTAGCATTTAACCCAAACTTGCATGAAGCACATATGTCACAAAGGGGGTAAGTTGCATATGATTCTTATGTCATACAAAGGTGTGAACTTGCATAGCATGTCACATGTTAACTTGCATATAACCAAACACATAACTTGCATAACATGTTACATATGAACTTGCATATAATCATGCACATAACTTGCATATAACCAAACACATAACTTGCATAACATGTTACATATGAACTTGCATATAATCATGCACATAACTTGCATATAACCAAACACATAACTTGCATAACATGTTACATATGAACTTGCATATAATCATGCACATAACTTGCATATAACCAAACACATAACTTGCATAACATGTTACATATGAACTTGCATATAATCATGCACATAACTTGCATATAACCAAACACATAACTTGCATAACATGTTACATATGAACTTGCATATAATCATGCACATAACTTGCATTACATGTTACATATGAACTTGCATATAATCTCACATATAGCTTGCATAACATGTTACATATGAACTTGCATATAATCTCACATATAGCTTGCATAACATGTTACATATGAACTTGCATATAATCTCACATATAGCTTGCATAACATGTTACATATGAACTTGCATATAATCTCACATATGGCTTGCATAACATGTTACATATGAATCAATGTTCAACATAGTGTTTTGCATAATGAGCATCATAAAACATAGCATTAAACTTGCATAACATATAGCATAAAACTCGCAAAACACACAACATACACTATACTAAACTTGCATAAACACATTGATCCACAAACATAGCCATATCTTATCATATCCTATCATAATCAATTTAACAATTGATTATTAAGGCTATAGAAACTCACCACTAAACTCCAATAAGCAAACCCTTGCCAAAAATCACCCAAAAACTCTAGCCTTGAAAATAAAGCTTGCAACTTGATGATGAATGCAAGCTAATGATCACTCATACAACTTAAAAATGCTTGTATGAACATGAAAGCCTTCATAGAAATAGTTTAGAAAGAGGATGGAGGCTAGGGTTTTGAGTGGAGGCCATGATCATAGAAAATTTTGGCATAGTTTAGTTAGAGGATAGGATTATGATCATTTAGGGCTAGCTTAGGGTCTTATTTGTAGGATTAGGATGTGTTTTAGACCCTTATATTAACCCTAGGTTAGTTTAGGTCCGTCACATTTCGTCCCAAGCCCTCCAACCCAGCCCAAAACTCAACCAGGTGCACCCAGGCCAGAATCAGCCGACAGGGCAAGTCGACAGCCCTGTCGACTGCCAAGTCGACAGGCATGTCGACAGGCAAGTCGACAGCCCTGTCGACAGCCAAGTCGACTTGGCTGGGCGGGAGTTTTCCCACCTGGCCCCCATTTCTGCATGTTTCGAAATTCAAATTTCCCGAAAACTTCTTTGGGCCTTAACCGGGTCATACGGACTATGATTTACAAAATTTCGGACTCTATTTCACGTATTTTTCCGAGACGAACACAATGACGTAACCCGTTTCCCCTGATTCTCACATCTGAGATTATTAATTCTGTAATTAGTGAATATCAGTGTTAACTGAAATTCGGGGTGTTACATTCTCCCCTCCTTAAAGGATTTCGTCCCCGAAATCTCCAAGTTAAGGAGAATGCATATCCTACCATCCAAACAACCATCTACTCAATCCATCAAACACGGGCATACATTGTCCTTAAAACAATTTCTACTGATGTATGAGCATATGCAAAAAGTGTGTGGATATGTTCCCTATCTAATGTATGAACATATGCAAACCGTGATAGTGCCATGCATCCAATATGTATGCGAAAGAACCCTATCGACACATACTATATCTACATGAGTGCACAATCATTCACCAAAATGCATCATCCATATGATAACACAACCATTATACATCCATAAATATAGCTACCTACACACAATTATATGCAATATGCAATATGAAGTGATTGAGCCGATCTAGTGTCTAGAGTGTGTGTATATGCATCCACGAGCAACCACTAGCAAACACTTGCATCCACATGCATCCATCAATCATAACATGTCTCAAACACATGTTTCAACCATAGGTTTACCCTATCTAAAGGTCAAAGGCACTAACAAGAGGACATACTAAAGATAAGATAAGTACTAGACAAACGATAAAGGAGAAGTTAAAAGACATACCCTAAAAAAGGAATGGGTATAATGAACGCATTTTCGCTTCCGTCTCCCAAGTAGCGTTGCTCTCATCTTCTCCCCATTGCACTTTGACTAGTTGAACCTCCCTGTTTCTCAACCTCTTAATCTCTGACCCAAGGATGCGTGTAGGAGCTCGTCGAATAGTCGCATCATGCTCTATCTCTACTTCTCTAAGCAAGCTCGGCTCTACCACCTCTGCAGTCTCATGTAGGCACTTCCTCAAATGTGACACATGGAATACATCATGTACACCACTAAGTCTGTCGGGCAACTCCACTCTATAGACCATCTGTCCAACCCTTTCCTTAATAGGAAACGGTCCAACAAACCTTGGTGCTAACTTCCCAACAGATCCAAAGCGAACCACATTCCGTAACGGAGATACTTTGACAAAGACCATGTCCCCAACATCGAACTCAAGCTCTGTTCTCCTCTTGTACGCATAAGATTTCTGTCTGTCTTATGCCGCTTTCATCCTTCTTCGAATAATATCAATCTTTTCTGAAGCCTTCCTAACAATATCGGGCCCAAGCAAGATCTTATCCGTAGATTCCCACCAACATGTAGGTGATCGACAAGGCCTTCCATAAAAAGCTTCGAAAGGAGCCATGCCAATACTAGACTGGAAGCTGTTATTATATGCGAACTCCACCAATGGAAGATGCTCTTCTCATGTACCTCCAAAATCTAAGATACATAGCCCCAAAAGGTCTTCTAAAATGCGATTCACCCTCCCGGTCTGGCCGTCCGTCTGAGGATGATTTGCGGTGCTCAAACACAGCTGAGTCCCTACCGCCTCTTTCAAACTCTTCCAAAACTCGCTAGTGAAGATAGGATCTCGATCACTCACTATGCTGGAAGATACACCATGTAATCTAACAATCTCTCGAATGTAGATTGAAGCTAGCCATTGAGCAGTCCTCTTACTCTTCACGGGTATAAAATGGGCACTCTTAGTAAGTTTGTCTACCCCAACCCAAATTCCCGTATTACCCTTCCTCGATCTTGGTAATCCATTGACGAAATCCATCGAGACACTATCCCACTTCCATAGCGGAACCTCCAATGGGTGAAGCAACCCACCGGGTTTCTTTTGCTCCTCTTTTACTTGTTGGCACACCAAGCATCTAGCGACATACTCGGCCGCGTCTTTCTTCATACCGGCCCCAAAGAAAACTCGCTTCATGTCTTGGTACATCTTGTCCCTACTGGGATGAATGGTCATCTTCGAACGATGTGCATCATTAAGTATAGCCTTCCTCAAACCCTCGTCTTGCGGTACACAAAGTCTACCGTCTCTACGCAACCACCCTTTCCATCTAGGGTGTACCTACTCAAATGGCTGGACGACTCCCCCTCCTCATGAGCTTCTCTACTAACTCAACCAACTGTGGGTCGTCTCGCTGTGCTCCGCCAATCCGCCCCAAAAGAGTAGGCCTAACCTCCAAGGAGGCTAGCAAACCGGGTACAAAGTCAACGGAAGGTCTAAAGTCAAACATAGAAATAAACTCTAAGCTCCGTCGTTCAACGAACAATTGAACTCAAGGACAACCTTTTTCTACTTAAGGCGTCTGCTACCACGTTACCCTTGCCATGGGTATACGCTATCTCAAACTCATAGGATGCTAAGAATCCCATCCACTTTTGCTGTCCTAAGACTATGCACTCGAAGAGTCTCCAACACTTCCCTAAGATGTAGGGCATGCTCTTCTCCACTTTTAGAGAAAACCAGGATATTACCCCATCCAAAATCATCACAACTGTCCATCTCTCACGCAGACCACCCTAGTCGAACTCGACATCCCCCAAATGCAAGCCCCAAAGGCCTAAACCAATATCAGACAAACACCCAAGGGATACCTCCTTCGAATTCAGACGACCTACGTGAGATGATACTAGTAAAAACGGCTAAATAATTAAGCCCTTGTCCAACTCTGGATGTCCTCGCCAGTCTCGCTCCAAAACCACCGTTTATCCCATAACTGGCTTTGCTCAACCTATTGAGCACATACGAAAACTTATTTCGCTCCTAGAAAAGACCAAGATGTCATTTACAAAGACCATCACGAACTTATTTAGGTACTCCCTGAACACCCTTCTCATCAAATCAATAAAGTATGCGGGGGCGTTCGTCAAACCAAATGGTATCACCAGCCACTCATAAAAACCATCCGGAGTCCTAAAGGCAGTCTTCTCTATACTATCCTCAGCCACTCTCAACTGACGAAACCACGTGGCTAAGTCCAACTGCGAAAATACTGAGGCGCCAACTAACTGATCAAAGAGATCATCAATCCTCGGCAATGGGTGTCTATTCTTCTTTGTGAGTTTATTTAGTTCTCTTTAGCCTTCACAAAGTCTGAGGGACCCATCCACCTTCGTGGCAAAAACTACTGGAGCACCCCACTCCGATATACTTCGTCTTATGAACCCCTTCTCAAGCAAATCGCCTACTTGCTTATGGAGTTCCCTCCTCTCACGAGGAGCCATGTGGCACACTGGCCAAGATACTGGTTTGGCATTGTCTACCGGATATATTTGGAAGTCAATCTCCCGCTCCGGAGGTAAGCCCTTCACCTCCTCAAACACATCCGAGTATTCCCGGACCACTCTAACAGATCGCAAACTCTAGACCGACGTGTCAAGCGATTCTAGATAACTTAGCATAACATATTCCATGGGATTACAAGAGATCTCGAGAGTGTTACCCAAGAGGGTCATAAGCCTAACAACTCTCCCTTCAAAATCAAGAACGACACCACTACTGGATAACCAGTCCATGCCCAAAACTAACCCATAGCCCGTGAAGCCCAAGAAGCATCACATCTAAACTCAACGCTAAGTATAGAAACTTTCAAACCCAAAAACATCATGGAGCGCCCAATTGGGTTTGAAACAACTAAGGGATCATCTACTAAACTGGTGTCTAAGTGCAGTGACTCAACTAACAACGATGAGATAAACGAACTCGATTCGTCAGAATCAAATAAAGTTCGAACCGGATAATAAAGAAATCCAAATTCCAACCTAGACGGTCTTATCCCCATCTGGTACACTAGCCGTGAGGGAATACAACTACCCTCCAGAAGATTCCATACCTTGCCCTTGCCCCTTTGGACAACCCTAATAAGGTGTCCTATTCCTCCAAAAGGATAACTACTAGCCCTCTTCTTCCCATTCTCCACTCGTAACCTCCCATCAAAATGAGGTTTCGTCCTTCATTAAACAACAACTATTTGAATCGTCTATCCAATAGGTACCTACAAGTCCTCCTCCTTCTTGAACCAACTTCTAATCCGACTAACGTCTAAGTCCCTTGAAGTGGTTTTCCATTCTTATCTATCTTAGAAAGATCATCTATACATGGAGGGGAAACTCAAAACGAGAGAGGAAGAGATTCAAAACGGAGAATTCGAAAGATAAAGATATGGCTATCGGGGATTATGCTTTTCTTTCAAAAACTTTTCTCTTAAAAGACATGTTTTTGAAAATACTCCTTTCAAAAATATTCTTAGAAAATAGTTTTTCTAAAAAAATTATCTGTTCTGGTAACCTTAAGCTCTGATACCACGTGTAACACCCCACACCCGCTAAGGTCACTTACTAAGGGAATGCCTTAGTTTCGGTGGAGTATTTTTAGTGAGTATAGAACAGAAAAATTACAACAAGACAGATATAAGTAATACTTGAAAATTAAAACATCATTTCATTGCAGCGGAAAGTAAAACATGTTTTGTTACATCACAAAACCATAACAAGAGTCAAGTACATAATATCCATCCTGATAAAATAGAAGTACATAATCCCACTACATAGATAATAGCCATAATAGAAAAGATAAACCGAGCTTTACTTCTACGGTCCAAGCCCCAAAAGATAGATATAGCGGTCTGATCCAAGCCCACTAGTGCTAGGCCTACTCTGAAAACCTGAGGGTTGGGAAAAAGATAAAAAAACAACGGGGTCAGACATAAGTCTGAGCGAGTCCTATGACCTTAACAATACAATCATTAAAGTAATTAGGGTATGATATAAACAAGGTACGGTACCTCTGGGGATAATGACTACACTAAGTAGCCAACTAAACACAGGATGTACTAAGATAACCGAAAAGACGCATTTACCCACCCAAGGATAATTACCACACTGCACCACACCAGATCTACCCACCCAAGGATAATTACTACACTGCACCACCCCAGATCTACCCACCCAAGGGTAGTTCCTACACTGCACCACACCAGTTCTACCCACCCAAGGGTAATTCCTACTTAAGGTTGATCCCACTAAGTGTACTTATTAATTTTTAATAGTAGTTCCGTGTACCCCTAGCTGACTACATAGGTGCCGTCTGCCCCTATCTCCACTAGGTGTACCCACTACTCCCCAAGCGATCAGCTCCCTAACGTAGATACCCGTGCTGGCCCCACAGTGGGGTGTATCATTCCCCAAAGTGGCAACCTGATAATATCAACGGTGCACGGCTTATACCTACACGATGCAACAACGTCTTACTTACCAGCCCAGGTCCACACACGCATATGAAACCCGTTGGACTTGCGTTGCCACCGCTAACCCGTTTTGGCCTCTTACAGTCAAGCCCAATATGCGTGTCCCGTCCTCGATTTGGGTCGAGCCCACAAAGATACGTTTGGGATATTGGTTGAAATGGGCCCCACAAGCTACCCACCTAAGCTTGTCATTTCTAGTGAATCCCACTTAACCCTTTAACCATGTCCACTTACATGTTATAAATTTTGGTTAAGTCTTTTAATCATATTTTAATTGCCACTCAAGGCACCCACTAGTTTTCCACATGCCACCCAAGGCACTTACTTGATTCCCACATGCCACCCAAGGCACTTACTTAACCCTTTAATCATGTTTAATTACATGTTCCACTTTGGTTAAGTATTATAATTGTATTTTCTATTGCCACCCAAGGCAACCCACTAGTTTCCTCATGCCACCCAAGGCACCCCCACTAGTTACTACATGCCACCCAAGGCACCCACTTAACCCCTCATGCCCCACTACATGCTAATTTGGTTAAGTGTTTCTTAGTTAATTAAGATCGTAACCTTTGTAAAGACCTCTCACATTAGACTATCTTTTATGGCAGCTAGATATGCCGGTTGGTTCCGGGCAGCCTTACACCATAACAGAGTCTAACCTCGTGTCTTTACACTTGTCACGTATTTAGTTTATGACTAAGACCTCTCACATTGGGCCAATCATTTGTAGCCGCTGGATTTGCCGGTCGGTTCCGGGCAGTCTTATGCTACAAAAGGGTCCAACCTCGTGTCTTAGTCGATTAATTACACCTAATTAATCACCCCCATAATTTGTATTAATTATCCCTAATTAATTACAAATATTTAAAAATATGGGTAGACCTAACTCAATAGGTAAATTCCCAATTCCATAATATGGGTAGACCTAACTTAATAGGTAAATTCCCAATTCCATAATATGGGTAGACCTAACTTAATAGGTAAATTCCCAATTATGTCCATTCACTTTATGTTATGCTTAAGCATACTCATTCCACACCATTTTATTAACATGCATATTAACCCCATCGTTCCCCACGTAATTCGTTCTCATAACATGATATAATAAAGGGAAGATTCATCACAAATGCCATGGGTTTAACCAATCATAGCATATAACTTTATCATGGGTTTAAAAGGTGTCAACTTGCATATATGAGCATACATTAAACCCAACTAGCATTTAACCCAAACTTGCATGAAGCACATATGTCACAAAGGGGGTAAGTTGCATATGATTCTTATGTCATACAAAGGTGTGAACTTGCATAGCATGTCACATGTTAACTTGCATATAACCAAACACATAACTTGCATAACATGTTACATATGAACTTGCATATAATCATGCACATAACTTGCATATAACCAAACACATAACTTGCATAACATGTTACATATGAACTTGCATATAATCATGCACATAACTTGCATATAACCAAACATATAACTTGCATAACATGTTACATATGAACTTGCATATAATCATGCACATAACTTGCATATAACCAAACACATAACTTGCATAACATGTTACATATGAACTTGCATATAATCATGCACATAACTTGCATATAACCAAACACATAACTTGCATAACATGTTACATATGAACTTGCATATAATCATGCACATAACTTGCACTACATGTTACATATGAACTTGCATATAATCTCACATATAGCTTGCATAACATGTTACATATGAACTTGCATATAATCTCACATATAGCTTGCATAACATGTTACATATGAACTTGCATATAATCTCACATATAGCTTGCATAACATGTTACATATGAACTTGCATATAATCTCACATATAGCTTGCATAACATGTTACATATGAACTTGCATATAATCTCACATATGGCTTGCATAACATGTTACATATGAATCAATGTTCAACATAGTGTTTTGCATAATGAGCATCATAAAACATAGCATTAAACTTGCATAACATATAGCATAAAACTCGCAAAACACACAACATATACTATACTAAACTTGCATAAACACATTGATCCACAAACATAGCCATATCTTATCATATCCTATCATAATCAATTTAACAATTGATTATTAAGGCTATAGAAACTCACCACTAAACTCCAATAAGCAAACCCTTGCCAAAAATCACCCAAAAACTCTAGCCTTGAAAATAAAGCTTGCAACTTGATGATGAATGCAAGCTAATGATCACTCATACAACTTAAAAATGCTTGTATGAACATGAAAGCCTTCATAGAAATAGTTTAGAAAGAGGATGGAGGCTAGGATTTTGAGTGGAGGCCATGATCATAGAAAATTTTGGCATAGTTTAGTTAGAGGATAGGATTATGATCATTTAGGGCTAGCTTAGGGTCTTATTTATAGGATTAGGATGTGTTTTAGACCCTTAGATTAACCCTAGGTTAGTTTAGGTCCGTCAGATTTCGTCCCAAGCCCTCCAACCCAGCCCAAAACTCAACCAGGTGCACCCAGGCCAAAATCAGCCGACAGGGCAAGTCGACAGCCCTGTCGACTGCCAAGTCGACAGGCATGTCGACAGGCAAGTCGACAGCCCTGTCGACAGCCAAGTCGACTTGGCTGGTCGGGAGTTTTCCCGCCTGGCCCCCATTTCTGCATGTTTCGAAATTCAAATTTCCCGAAAACTTCTTTGGGCCTTAACCGGGTCATACGGACTATGATTTACAAAATTTCGGACTCTATTTCGCGTATTTTTCCGAGACGAACACAATGACGTAACCCGTTTCCCCTGATTCTCACATCTGAGATTATTAATTCTGTAATTAGTGAATATCAGTGTTAACTGAAATTCGGGGTGTTACAACCGTATCGTCAATACGAAGCTAGAAAATATTTTTTCTGAATTTTTAGAGATTGTATGTGGCACCGATAAATTGAAATGTGCGTTTAAATTGAATATATATAGATTTATATTTTAATTTAAATAGAGACTGATCGAAACGTTAAAATTGGGTTACGAAACACATCCCATTGTGTTCGGAATGGGGGTAATTAGCTAGAGGCGACAATCGTTGGGTGTGATTTAGGATTCGAAATAAAAGTCAACCCTTTTGTGGATCAAAAAGAAAATAATAAAAAAAATATAAAACTTTTGCATATACCCCCCCTTGTTCAGTCTCTCGTTCAACCCCCAGACCCCAAATCGAAAAACAAATCCCGTCGCCTCTCAACCCTAGAGCCACCGTCGTTCATGGCCTCCCCCCCTTTTTTCCGTGTCGCCACCTCTCCAGGCGGAGCAGCCGATCCCCCAACCTCCGTCCTCCTCCTTTCTCCTCTCCTTCTCCCTTCTCGGATGCGCAAGGACCAAGCCCAAAACCCCCCACTCCACTGGAAACCCACCGCCGATCATTTCTGGGCCCGCCTCCGACCTGTCACATCGTACCCCGACCCTCCGCAGTCCGGCGCCACCCACCAGCAGCCGTGGCCTCCCTCTCCTCTTCAATCCGACACCCTATAACCCCCAAACAGCCGCTAAAATGAACCGGAGCACGATGGAGTTGAAGACTAGGACATGGATTTGAACAAGTTCAAACGGGAAAGAGAGGGAGCGCAATGTACAAGTTTAAGGTGATTAATTCAATTTTAAATTTATAAAGATATGGTCTTTTTTTTAATATGTCTGTCATTAGATTAAAAAGGTAATCTTTATAGAAATGATTTTGTATAAGAACAAGATTTGATTTATAAAATAGAAAAGATATGATTTTTTAAATAGAAAAGATATGATTTTTAAAATAGAAAAGATATAATTTTTAAAATAGAAAAGATTAGATTTTTGAAATAGAAAAGGTGAAATCTTTATATTTGAAAAGGCGAAATCTATATTTTTGAAAAGGCGAAATCTTTATATTTGAAAATAACGAAGTAAAAATAGAATTTTTATCTATATAGTAGCGGTGTGAAAATAGAAAATTTATCCATATAGCGTGATTATAAAAATAGGATTTTTATATATTGAATAGCAAAGTAAAAATTCGATTTTTATATATTAAATGGCGAAGTAAAAATTCGATTTTTATATATTGAATGGCGAAGTAAAAATTCGATTTTTATATATTGAATGGCGAAGTAAAAAATCGATTTTTATATATTGAATGGCGAAGTAAAAATTCGATTTTTATATATTGAATGGCGAAGTAAAAATTCGATTTTTATATATTGAATGGCGAAGTAAAAATTCGATTTTTATATATTGAATAGCGAAGAAAAAAAATTTGATTTTTAAATATATGAAGTGATTATAAAAATATGATTTTTTAAAATTGAAAGTAAACAAATAAAAATGTGATTTTTATTTTAAAAAAGACAGCAATATAAAAATGTGTGATTTTTATATATGTAGTGGCTACGGGCAACGAGGGTGACAAAAAGGCGAGAACGACGAAGGTTTCTGCAAAAGAAGAGCCGTGGAGTTAGGATAGCTATTGGTGAGAATTTCTCACTCTTCAATTTCTTTTCTAGTTATATATATATACTAGGATGCAGACGGTGTTTAGTAGCACCCGACACCATCGTCCACAGACCATGGACTTGTTTGTTTGGTTGTGTAGTTGGTTAAATTATTTGGTTTGAATTGAGTTGTTTGGTGAAATGGAATGGATTTGATTGATGTGTGAATGGCGTGGGCCTTCACTAGACCGGGGATAAGGCTAGGCCTCGTCCCGTTTCTGGTATCGTGCCGTTATGCCGCCGAAATTTTCTAAAATAAGTTAGAAAAATAAAAATATCATTTTATTTAGAGAATGAACTGAATAGAAATTCATATGTTAAAACAAAATGTTTTATCGTTAAAAATATAATTTTTAACGTGAATATGAATATAGTGAATGTGAATAAATAAATATTTATTTACAAACCGGACGGTTTGTTTATGTACACTGATTTGACTGACATTGATTGGGACGATAAATTTTACACATCGCCCAACTGCACAAATAAAAATCTGTGTTTGATTGTTTGAAACCCCACACGGGTATTGTGATAAAATACAGTATACACTAATCCCAATAATTAGTTGTATGTCGATCGATTGATTGACAGGCTGTTATAAGCGTTAGATATCTATATTTGATGCTTATACAGTGTAGTGCACTTTGGATGATGGTTGATTATTTATCGTTGCTGTTATATACATTTGTTGTATGGAATCCATATAATTAACTTTATATGGTAATTGATTGGGCCTCATTCCAATCGGAAAAATAAAGAATATTATAAAATAAAGGTTCATGTGTTGACCGTACTCATCCGTTGAGATTAGTCATGTGTTGAACGAAATATTTTAATAATAAAATTTACATCTTTATCAATATAAAATAAAGGTTCACGTGTTGACAGTACTCATCCGTTGAGATTAGTCATGTGTTGAACGAAACATTTTGATAATAGAAATATTTGAAATAGAAATATTTTGAAATAGAAATATTTGAAATAGAAATATTTGAATTAGAAATATTTTGAAATAGAAATATTTGAAATAGAATATTTGAAAATAGAAATATATGAAGCCGTGTTGATTAGATTGACGCCATTTTGACGTGAACGATATTTATATCGATTTTATTCATTTTAAAAATGAATATTGAAAAGTGATTTCGAAATCGAATATTTTGAAGTGAAATTTGAATTGAATTGAAAAGAAAACCAATTTGAATTGAATTGAATAGAAAACGAATTCGAATTGAATTGAAAAGAAAACCAATTTGAATTGAATTGAATAGAAAACGACTTTGAATTGAATTGAATTGAAAACGAATTCGAATTGAATTGAAAGCGAATTGAAATGAATTCAAATTGAATTGAAATTTGAATTGAATAGAAATGAATTTTAAAACGAATTTATAAGGAAAAATTCAATTTTGATTTGATTTGAAATGGAAGTTGAGATGGTTTTTGAAACGAATTTAAAACGATGTATATAATTCATTTTAAATAGAAATCGACGAAATATATATTATATATATAATATAATGGCCCGAATAGAACGCGCCACGCCGCGGCAGTTCGTGAATTTCGACCATTTATTTCAAACGGACATTACGGGAGATCCGACTGTCGGATTCTCCTAAAACCGGAACCGTTGGGTTCGTATCGAAAAGAGCTTTCTAACGAATATTTGAAATTTGAAATCTAACGGTTGGATTTGGAGATACGTCCAAATCAAATTTGAAAAAGGTCGCTGTAAGTGCAGTTCGATGGCCGTTGATGGAAATCGACTGTACGGGCCTTGATAAAATTATTAAAAATAATAATAATTAGTGAAAAATCATAAGAAATGATTTGGGAAAAATTGGGATGAAAAACTCCATATTTGAAAAGATAAAAATAGATTTTTATCGAAATGAACTAGTTTTGAACTGAAATTAAAACCCATTTATTTTTAAATAAATAAATTGGATTTGAAATGGGTTATAAACAGAATTGATTTGTGGGTTTATCGTGAACGGTGTTTTAAATAACATTTGTTCTTTAACCCGATAATAAATAGAATGTGATTTGGGTTTGTCGTGAACTGTGTCTTAAATGACATTAGTTCTTTAACCCTGTAAAAGGAGTTTTTAATGAATCTGTAATTAGATTGAAATGTGAATTGATAATCTGAATTATCAAATTTGGAAAATGAGTGAGAATGGAGTATCGCCAGTTTTGCTCCAAAGCGAATAGCTAAATCTTTAATTAGATTTGAACGTGAAATGGTAATTAATTTTACCGTTAACACCGTGGTGTTTGATATGGAGTATTACCAGTTTTGCTTCATGGGATGAATAGGTTGGGATTGGGAAATAAAATAAATAATTACTTCGGTGTGGTTCGCTAATCTCGACTAGTCTTGAAAAACCATAATTTGGTTTGAAATGACATCCAAAGGAAGATTAAAGGATAAATTTTAAAGAATTTATCTTGGATAAAATTAATGGGAACCTTTCCCTAAGAATGTGGAATTGGAATGAGGCGTATGTTGTGTTTGTGTAACATTTGTTTTTAATATACGCGGGTTGTTCGGAAAGGTCGGGTTTATACCCATTCTGAATAACCGATTCGACGATATGTCGAAGATGAAGACGGTGGTTGAAGACCGGAAGTCTTCACATCGTTTGGGTGATTACTGATGATCTTGATTGGGCTGTACACCCAAAATGAGGGAATCAGTTGGTGGTCGTCCAGACGTACTTGGAGATCGATGGATATGCGAGGAAAGTGCCTCCGGTTTCGTTCAGACCCAGAACGAACTTGTAAATGGATTGTGTGTCTGACATTGGATTTTATTCTGTGTTGATTGATTTCTGTTAAATATATATCTGTTTGGCGGCGGAGAATTTATTCTCTTTCTTAACGCCCTTCTCTGAGACATACGAGCTTAGAGGTTATATATCGATAGATATCAATCGCATGGCATGAATTGCCTGTGTGGCATGCTGAGATGCAATGATCGAGGCTTCTGTTGAAAAGCAAAGCCTTGTGGTTGATGATCAAAGCACGGCCTATGTGGCAGCTTTGTGTATAACGTGAATTCGCGAGCCTCACACCTCGGTATGAGTTAAAAACGGGATACGGACCGCTGGGAGAGCACGACGTTTCTTTCTAGCTTTGGTGGTGTCAGTGACTTACCAGCCCTGACATTTATATACTTTTCACCTTTGTGGTTGTTGGAATGAGGCGCCTCGATTATAGGTCTGTAAGTACCGGGAAACGTGTGTTCAGGAATTGCCAATCCTCAAACGTAAGAGAGGACTGTTCCAGCCGAATCCGGGGTTGCCCAGAGTGTGTAGTCCCGAGGCATTTGCTAGAGTGTCTCGAAGCAGAGAGGATCTTGCCCCTTGCCTCGACTCATGACGGAAATCCAATTTCCAATACGTGTATTTCGGTTTTATTTGTAGAGCCTAGTATGGCGACATAGTGGGATGGGGGCACTTATGCCGTCTATGATTTATATTTATGATTGAAATTGTTTTGACACTATACACTTATTATAGTATCAAATGATTTGTTTTAAACGTATCAAGCATGTTTGGCTGTTATAAGGTAAAACCCTATCCTCCGGCTTGCATTGCATTGTGTGATAGGACCTGGGTCTTATAATAGCTTCATTTTTCGAAAAAGCATTGTGCTGTTTATTCTATGCACTGGTATTTTTGAGAGGAAACCCGTTCCGTGTTATACGGCGTGGTCCCTTGAATTACTCTCTTTTAAAGTAAAGTTTTAAATAACAGTTTTAGTTCCACACCAGTCACATGACTGACCTGGAGTTTATTGTTTTAACATAAACTCTGGGTGCCCCTATTTTCGACACGGGCAGCTAGTAGTTTTGGTTTTGCAGATTTATATTCACAGGATCCTGGTTTATAGCTGGAATGATATCCGGAAAGCTCTGTATCCGTATATCACCTTCAGTTGTGCTTTGTATTATTTTCCGCTACTATGTAATTTATTGTAATCTCTGATATTTTATCGAATGTAATTTATTCATTTATACTCTGTATATTCTTGTATTTTGATGGAATTGTTGTAATAGCAATGAAATGTTCTTCCGTCTGCGTTCTGTTTTGTCTTGTCCTCACAGTAATTCGTTCTTTCTCATCTCTTCGGAGACCGGGGAAGTTCGGGTCGCTTCATAAGTAAATTAATGAACTAAAGAGATAAATGTTAAATGATGAATGATCGATAAAATTTCCATCTGGAAATAATATCGTTGTTTGCACACGTGTTTTTCCTTGATAGTTAAATCACCGACTATCAAATTTTTGACCATTTTTCCGTCGTCAATACGGGGAGACTAGTTGGATTCTTATCCAAAAGACCACTCCGTATTGGCATAAGCGTTGCGGAATCATATATGCGAAGGATAATTGAAGATGGAGTAAAGTGCAAGGGTTGTTGTATAAGTCCTAGGTAGAGATTGTCTGGGATGGATGTACGGAATAGTGCCTTCGTTTTTTCCAGTCCCAGGACAACTTGAATGGACGAATGTCTGACAGAGTATATCTGGTAGATCGCGTCAGTTGATCGTTTCAAACGTATTTACGTTGGTGGTGGAGGAATTCGTTTCTCTTAGCTTATACCCATGGTATTTTTGGGGAAATCAATTTGTGATTTGGCGGGTATGACGATGTGGCATTCAAAGTAAATGAATGAGTAATTTGTTGAAAGATACGTTATGACCTCCAGCCTCATCAACTGGGAAATGACAGAAATCGGGCAGGCAACATGGCTAAGTGGGTCGCACCCAAGTAGGGTATATTGTCACCATCTAGAGAATATTCATATTTGTTACTTCTTTCAATTCTGTATCTCCTGGGAATGATTATGTTGGTTTACCAACTGTAAGGTGACAATATATTCGATACACTCAAGCGAAATGAGTGGTCGGTCATGTGTAGCCGAGTTGCAAGATGTTCTTGTTGAACTCCAGTGTATCGCTTCTAGAGTACACTAAGCAGAAGGTGGATCCATACCTTGTCATAGTTGGAATCCATTCCCCAAATAAGAGCCCGAGATTTTGTTAGTATATTATATATGTAGAACGTTAGATGCAAGCGTTTCTGCTAGATTTCTATTTACTTGATCTAGACATTATTATAATATCAGACAAGTATGGTTTTAGAAATACTTTTGGGTTATCATAAGGTAAAAGTCATCCGTGTTTATGTGTAGATCGGTCTTATGATTATCCTTTGTTTCAAAAGGATTTGAAAGTTAAATCAAATGATTTGAGTTTACTCACACCAGCCACATGACTGACCCGGAGTTTATTTTGTTTTGTTTTCCTTGAACTCTTGGGTGCCCAATTTTGTACGGGAAGTCAAGTAGTCGGGATTTTACAGATACTTGAAAAGCTAGAGCAGGAGGCTATAGGATTATATAGCTATTTTTTATTTTCGCTGTGTTGTAAGTGTTGTACTTTGTTAATGATATGTATATTCAAGTACAATCTTTTATTTCAAAGTTATGTTATATTTTATTCGTTCCGCTGTGAGATTCGTGTTTACTCGGATGTTGTGTCTTCTAGTTCTTCTTCTATTCTAAGTTTTTATCTTATCTATCTTCACCCTTTAATTTCTTTCATGGACTATCTAGTGTTTCCGATGCTTGAATAGTCGACATAGTGTTGTATGTCGGTATTCAGGATCGCGAATTCCCCAGGTCGTTACAGTGGTATCAGAGCAAAGGTTAAGTAATTACCTTGGCTCTGTGATGTAACTCAGTAGAGATGGGGTTAGTAATGCCCTAGATTGATTTGAGTGTATATATACGAGTGAACGTATTTGTTATTTAATATAAAATTGTTTTATATTGTGGAGATTTATTGATTGAGTTATTTATGAGTTCTGGTCGATCAGTTTGATCCACTGTATCGGTGAGGGTTTCTAAACACTCGAATATGATGAATCGACATGGTATGTTTTAAAAAGATGGTAAATGATATAACTTTACCAAAAATATATTTTTGATATAAACAGATGATTTATATTGATATTATTATTGAATGTGTTAGTTGTAATTATAATCGAGTAAGATTATAAATTAAATGGTTATATATATAACCAAGTAGAATTCGTATAAGTGTTATGAATTGAATTAAATCTGAAATTAAAATCAGAATTGGAACTAAAATTCCTGGAAAGTTGGAAAGTGTTTGTAAATGAATTTGGATTGAATATATGAGAATTTTAAATCCTGGGAGATTTTAAATTTGTTACAAGCATTAAAAATGATATTTTGAATTGATTTCAGAATAGAAATGTTTAGAAATGGTTTTGAAAGTGATATAGTCTTGAACTCACTTCGGACGTTGGAAAATAGATTCCGATGTTGATCTGGACATCGTCGGTATTCATTTTCGAGTGTGTAAGTGAAGGATTACTACCAAAGAGATGATTTTTGAATTGTTTTGAAAAAAATAAGTTGTACTGAAATTCCAGAAAAGGATATTTGATTTTTGAAAAGGCTAAGCTACTTGAAACTCCCAGGTAAAGATTGTTTGAAATAAAAACAAATCAAATAGAAATTTGAGAAAGAAAATTTGAAATTGAAATAAAGGCAGTTCAGTGGTAATTGAATTGAATTGGATTAGAATGGTATCGAGAAAAAATTAGATTGGTGATATAGGAATTTGAAATGGAATTTGGTTGGTATAAGCAGAGGATTTGGGTTGGATATAAGCGAATACCTGTGTTGAACAGATATTGATTGGAAATTGGTTGAGATGACATTGGTATATGTTGAATTGATAGCAGGTGAAAGTGATAAAGTTGATATGCCCGACAAAAAAAGTACCAGTTTATATTATATATGGGTTTGAGATTTTAATGAGCTGAATTGGCAAGCCGCTTGGCTGTTTGATTTTCTTTTGGGTTGGAGGAGGCCAAGAGAGGCGAGTTGTAGCTGTACCGATTGACTAGTACAAAGGAGGTGCTGGCGAAATTTTTTGAAAATTTCGGGTGTTAGAAAATTTTCAGGATTTTTGAAAATTTTCGTAGGTAAGAATTAATTAATATTTTAAATTAAGATTAATTGGTTCAGTTAAAAATGGAATTAATAAGTAAACAAATAAAATTTAACCAGTCAATAGAGATGTTTTCTACCTTAGCAATTTCGAGGACGAAATTATTTTAAGGGGGGAAGAATGTAACAACCCATATTTTCGACAATATAATAATTAATTTATTTAATTATATAAATAATGATTTATAGGTTTAATGGTGGTTTAATTAAATAACTTTGAATATTTAATTAATATAATAATTAAATAATATATTAAATTCTGAAATAATCAAAATTAGCTGAAATGGCAATACGGTGTGAATTGGGCAATTCGAAATATATAATTCAGTTTAGAATTTGAATTAGAATACCGAATATATTAGTTGAACGACAGTTTGAACGTATAATTATATTACAATTAAAATCGAGCTCGAAATGGCACGGTAGTTCGCTATTTGGCGATTTGAACTTCAACTAAATATACAGGGTCCGTTTTAAATCAGATTTCTGTGAAACAAGAAACGTTCGGAGCTGGTGAAGCATATATTTCTATTGGAAGAGAAAAATCGGGATTTCATTGTGTAGATTTTGATTTATGTCCAAATCAAATTTTAGAAAAGTCGCTATGGAATTCCTTTGAAATTTATAAATATATATTTATATTATAAAAGGATTTTAAATATAAATCGAATATCGATATAACTGAGAACTTTGAAATATCGAGTTATAAATCCCAGTGGAGCTGTATGATATTCTATTGAGAATATATACGATAATAAATATTTATTTAAATATATTAATATTTAAATGGTTTATTTAGGCCTGGGAAAATAGTCATTTTTCAAACGACCTCCGAATTTGACGAAACCTATCCCATTGTATCCGGAATCTCAAATTATTGTTAGATTTCAATTGGCGTAATTTTTGGTATTGTTTTGTGAGCATGGCGAGCTAAAACGTCGACGAGATTTTTATAAAATAAAATAAGCTATTATATACATACTCTTACCATCCCCTTCCAAACCTTAAAATCATTTCCACGATCAAAACAGAAGCCACGTTCATCTCTTCTCAGCCGCACCTCCCCTTCTCAAATGTGTGGCCTTCAAAGCTCCACAACAATCAAACCAAAATGCTATAAATACATTTCAACTCTCCTAACCTAATGGTGCTTCAGCAAAAACAAATTAGAACGAGTCAACCAAAATGCTGTAAATACATTTCAACTCTCCTAACTTAATGGTGCTTTAGCAAAAACAAATTAGAATGAGTCGCCACTCTCCTAATTCCTTCTTTCATCAAAAATGAGAAGCCCCTTTCGAAAATCAAAATAAAATCCAATTAATTCCCTTAAATCATTATATATATAATTCTGGATTCACGAAGCAATTATCTACATTTTGGTATAATTTTTTAAGAGTTCGGTCGTGTTTTGGGATCACTGGATTTTCTAGCGTTAGTTTGCAGTTCCTAGGGTTGGCCGATGTCGAACCTAGGGGAGACCGGATAGGTTTTCGCGGGTACCATCGAGTTCCTGGTGTCGAGCATGGGTTGTGGGCAAAGTATGGGGTTAAACGATGAAGTTTTTGGTCGATGCTCTAACGCAGGGTCACGCGAGATTTACTATGAATGCGTTCTAGGATGGAAGGCCGAGCTCGAAAGTGATGGGATGAGGAGGTAGGGGTCGCGAAGGGGAAGTTAAGGGTGGCGGCCGTTGGTTGAACGATGGAGTGAGGAGCTTGAAAATGGAAGTGGAAAATCAGAAATGACTGGAGTGTTGTACAGGGAGTCGCGGAAATTAATCCTTTGGGGAAGAAACTTGAGTTGCGGGTCTGGGTATTCATGTTGAGATGGGCTGCGTAAAAACAAGGTCAAGGCCCAATAATTATAAAAAATATCGCTTAATTTAATTTATATTGTGTATATGAAATAGTATATGTGATATATAAACCATACGTTGTCAGAATTTCGAACGGTTTGATCCGTTGGGATCGTATGGACAGTGGCTCCATAGTGAACTGACTGGGAGCGAATCGGAGGTCGTTACAATTAATAGCGAAATGAATTGTCCGTCTGAATCAACAGACGCAAATCGTTATTTAACAGTTAATGCGGAAAGTGAGTAAAACTCGCTATCTCTGATCAGTTTATATTTTTATAAACTGTACTTTATTTTTGATAAATAATGATTGATTGTTGTGTATTGATTGTTTAGACTGTTAAATAGATTTGATTGAAAACGTAGATATAGTTATATATAAAAAAATCGACAATCAAATGTTGATCATGTTTAACAGTATATTTCATGATGAAATGAAATTGATGTGAATTATATTGTGTAACATCTGTGGATGCAGGGAAACAGGTCGGAGGAATCCAACTGGATTCCTCAACATTTATGTTATTGTTTTTCATATATGATGATATATGATGCGATATATAATCTGTTGTTGATAATGTGTGTTAAAATGATATTGATCATTGTTATTCGGTATTTTAGGTACCGTAAGAAATACCGGAATGTAGAAATGGGGATTTTCAAAGTATATTTTGAAAGTGAATTATTTATATAAAATCAATGGATTTTATATCGAAAAGGAATTATTTGTAAAACATTTACATATAGAATTGAAAAGGAAAATATTTGTGAAACCAATAGAAAAGGAAAATATTTGTGAAACAAATATAAAAGGAAATTATTTGTGAAACCAATAGAAAAGGAATATTTATTTGTCAAATAAATAAAATAGAAAAGGAAATATTTTATAAAATAAATGGAATTATCAAAAGGAATTTATTTGGTAAATAAATAGATTAAAAGGAAATACTTGAAAATGAATAGAATAGTATAAAAGAAAATTTTATATTTGAAAGGTTTAGACCCGTGCTTCGCACACGGGTATAACATGATATAGATTTAAAGCAAAGATTTTAAATAGAATTTGTTCTAGCCGATAGATTGAAAAGACTAATTTATAAATAATATTTTATAAATTAAATAAATTATTTATCATTGGATAAATAGAATATATAAGTCAGGACTTATATAGAGAAGTAAGAATCGATTTCAACATTGATAATTGAAACTGAATATGGACGTAGGGTCAATCAAGATGTGTTAAATCAAAATGAGTTAGAGAAGTTAATAGAATTAGAGTTAATCGATTAGAGTTAGAGTTAATCAATTAGAGTTAGAGTAAATCGATTAGAGTTAGAATTAATCGATTAGAGTTAGAGTTAATCAGTTAGAGTTAACCAGTTAGAGAATCAGTTAGAGTTAACCAGTTAGAGTTAATCAGTTAGAGTTAATCAGTTAGAGTTAACTAGTTAGAGTTAATCAATTAGAATAAATCGATTGGAATTAAAACAAACTCGAGTTATTCAATTAGAGTTAATCAAGTTAGTCGAATATTAGTTTATTCGAATAGGAAAAGAAATTATCGAATATAGTTTATTCGAATAGAGTTAAAAGAGAAATCGAATATAGTTTATTCGAATAGAGTTAAAGGAGTTATCGAATATTAGTTGTTCGAAAGGAGTCGGTTGAATATAGTTTATTCGAAAGAAGAGTAATCGAATATAGTTTATTCGAATAGAGTTAAAAGAGAAATCGAATATAGTTTATTCAAACAGAGCTAAAGGAGTTGTCGAACATTAGTTATTCGAAAGGAGTTAATCGAATATAGTTATTCGAAGAAAGAGTTATCGAATAAGGTTATTCGAAGAAGAGAATTAATCGAATATTAGTTATTCAAAAGGAGTTATCGAATATTAGTTATTCGAAAGGAGTATCGAATATTAGTTATTCGAAAGGAGTTATCGAATGTTACTTATTCAAAAGGAGTTATCGAATATTAGTTATTCGAAAGGAGTAATCGAATAATAGTTATTCGAAAGGAGTTAATCGAATATAGTTTATTCGAATAGAGTTAAAGGAGTTAATCAAATATAGTTTATTCGAAAGGAGTTAAGTGATAAGAATTAATGAATTAAAGTTAATCGAGTTGAAGTTAATGGAGTTAGGGTTAATTGATTTGAGTTAGTCGAGTTATATTTTGGAGTCAGATATTTCAGAATTACGGATTATAACACTATAGTTATAATCAATGTTTTTCAATAAAGAAGTGGATTCGTAAATAGAATCCGAGAGTTTCGTAAGGAATTTGTTAAAGATTTAAAAGATAAACTTTGTCTATTCCGAAGTTAAAACGTTGTTCAGTTAAGGTCTGAGAGGTATATATACCCCAACTTGATTGACTTCCTTCTTAACTAAGGAATGGCTAAGGTTTGATGGTTAAGTGAAGTTAGTTAATGAGTGAATGGTTTGAGTTGGCATGGCGATGTTTGATTTAAACATCAGTAAATCCAGTGAAGGAGTTTTGGAAATGTTTTCCAAAAAAAGAATCAGATATGTTTTCTGATAATAGAAAATCAGATTTTAGAATATATGGAAACAGGAGATAAGTAAGTTAATGAACTAAAAAGATAGATGTTAAATGATGATTGATCGATAAAATTTCCATCTGGAAATAATATCGTTGTTTGCACACGTGTTTTTCTTTGATAGTTAAATCACCGACTATCAAAGTTTTGACCATTTTTCCGTCGTCAATACAGGGAGACCGGTTGGATTCTTATCCAAAGAACCACTCCGTATTGGCATAAGCGTTGCGGAATCATAAATGCCAAGGATAATTGAAGACGGAGTAAAGTGCAAGGGCTGTTGTATAAGTCCTATGTAGAGATTTCCTAGGATGGATGTACAGAATAGTGCCTTCGGTTTGTCCAGTCCCATGACAACTTGAATGGACGAACATCTGACAGAGTATATTTGGTAGATCGCGTAAGTTGATCGTTTCAAACGTATTTACGTTGGTGGCGGAGGAATTCGTTTCTCTTAGCTTATACCCGTGGTAATTAAGGGAAATCAATTTGTGATTTGATGGGTATGACAATGTGGCATTCAAAGTAAATGAATGAGTAATCTGTTGAAAGATACGTTATGACCTCCAGCCTCATCAACTGGGAAATGACAGAAATCGGGCAGGCAGCATGGCTAAGTGGGCCGCACCCAAGTAGGGTATATTGTCACCATCTAGAGAATATTCATATTTGTTACTTCTTTCAATTCTGTATCTCCCGGGAATGGTTATGTTGGTTTACCAACTGTAAGGTGACAATATATTCGATACACTCAAGCGAAATGAGTGGTCGGTCATGTGTAGCCGAGTTGCAAGATGTTCTTGTTGAACTCCAGTGTATCGCTTCTAAAGTACACTAAGCGGAAGGTGGATCCATACCTTGTCATAGTTGGAATCCATTCCCCAAATAAGAGCCTGCGGTTTTGATTGTATAATATATATGTAGAACGTTAGATGCAAGCGTTTCTGCTAGATTTCTATTTACTTGATCTAGACATTATTATAATATCAGACAAGTATCGTTTTAGAAATATTTTTGGGTTATCATAAGGTAAATCATCCATGTTTATGTGAGGATCGGTCTTATGATTATTCTTTGTTTCAAAAGGATTTCGAAAGTTAAATAAAATGATTTGAGTTTACTCACACCAGTCCCATGACTGACCCGGAGTTTATTTTGTTTTGTTTTCCCTAAACTCTTGGGTGCCCAATGTTGTACGGGCAGTCAAGTAGTCAGGATTTTACAGATATTTGAAGAGCTGGAGCAGGAGGCTTCAGGATTATATAGCTATTGTTTATTTCCGCTGTGCTGTAAGTGCTGTACTTTGATAATGATATGTATACTCAAGTACAATCTTTTATTTCAAAGTTATGTTATATTTTATTCGTTTCACTGTGAGATTCATGTTTACTCTGATGTTGTGTCTTCTTCTTCTTCTATTCTAAGTTTCTATCTTATCTATCCTCACCCTCTAATTTCTTTCATTTACTATCCGGTGTTTCCGATGCTTGAATAATCGACATAGTGTTGTATGCCGATATCCAGGATCGCGAATTCCCCGGGTCGTTACAACTTTTCAACTATTATTCTCTCTTTTTTGTGCTTGTAAATCCTGTTTTTGGTTGTTTTATTATTACTAATAGTTTTTTCAACTATTATTCTCTTTTAAGTAATTATAAGTAATTTTTAAGTTTAACTAAGCTGAACTACAACTTGAGTGTATGCTTGACATACTTTTTACCAAAATAGAGAACTTAGATTATGAAAATTATCGTAAAACTGCCAATTTTAACAACACTTGTTCAGTATGTCCAAACTCCATTGTTACATAACTGCTTCATTATTTACAAACTGCACAAATATAGTTAACTAAATAACTGATAGAGATATCATTTTATCTTTTGGTATGAAAAATATAAAAGAAAATGTAAAGCCCCGTAACTTCCCCAGTAAGGAAAGCCCGGATACTTTGAGGACAAGACACATCATAACGCAAACAGAAGAACATTTCATTGTATATTACAACAATTCCATCAGAAAACAAGAATATTACAGAGTATAAATAAATATTACCTAGAGAATATCATAGATTACAATACATTACATAGCAGCGGAAAAATAATACAATACACAACTGAAAGAGATATACGGATACAGAGCTTTCCGGATATCATTCCAGCTGTAAACTAGCTTCCTGTGAATATAAATCTGCAAAACCAAAACTACTAGCTGCCCATGCAGAAATAGGGGCACCCAGAGTTTAGGTTAAAACAATAAACTCCAGGTCAGTCATGGGACTGGTGTGAGAACTAAAACCGTTATTAATCTTTATTTTAAAGTTAAGTAAATCAAGGGACCACGCCGTATAACACGAAACAGGTTTCCTCCCAAGAGTACCAGTGCATAAAACAAACAGCGCAATGCTAAATAAAGAAAAATGAAGCTTTTATAAGACCCAGGTCCCATCACACAATGCAACGCAAGCCGGAGGATAGGGTTTTTACCTTATAACGGCCAAGAAAGCTTGGTATGTGAAATTTCATGTTTTATTATTAGTATAAATGTATAGTGTCAAAATAATTTCAAATCATAAGTATCAATCACAGACGACATATGTGCCCCATACCACTATGTCGCCATACTAGGCTCTACAAATAAAACCGCAAAGTCATGTATTGGAAGTTGGATTTCCATCTATGAACCGAGGCAAGGGATCGTCCTCAACCGATTCGAGACAATCTAGCCCATGTCTCAGGAACAGCCGCAACTGTCCCATGGATCGTCAGGGCCAGTCCACCGATGTGGATTATAATGCCTGAACACTACGTTTCCCCGCCCTTTGGGGCGTAAATGAGCCACATGACTCCATCGGCTCCACACAGTCACCGATATATCCGAGGCGCCTCGCAACAGCAACAACCACACACGTGAAAATAATATAAATGTCAGGGCTGGTAGGTCGCTGACACCACCCTAGCTAGAAGGAAACGCATTCCCTCCCTGATGTCCTCTCCCATTTCTGGTTCACAACCGGGGTGTGAGGCTCGCGAATCAACGCTACACAAAGCTATGCCACACAGGTCGTGCTTTGATCATCAACCACAAGACTTTGCTTTTCAACAAAAGCCTTGATCAATTGCCACTTAGGCATACCACACAGGCAATTCACTCCATGCTATTGATATCCATCAATATATAACCCCTGAGCTCATACGTCTCAGAGAAGAATGTTAAGCAAGAGAATAAATTCTCCGCCGCCAAACAGATATATATTTAATAGAAATCAATCACACAGAATAAAATCCAATGTCAGACACACAGTCTATTTACAAGTTCGTTCTGGGTCTGAACGAAACCGGAGGCACCTTGTACCTCGCATATCCATCGATCTCCAAGTACGTCTGGACGATCACCAACTGATTCCCTCCTCTTGGGTGTATAGCCCAATCAAGATCATCAGTAATCACCCAAACGGTGTGAAAACCTCCGGTCTTCGACCACCGTCTTCATCCTCAACACCACGTCGAATCAGTTATTCAGAATGGGATAAACCCGGTCTTTCTGAATAACTCGCGTATATAATAAATAAGTGTTACACAAACACAACATACGCCTCATTCCAATTCAGAATATTCTTTTATTCAAATATTCTTATACATTGGGAAAGGTTCCCATTAATTTTATCAAAGATAAATTCCTCAAATTTATTCCTTAATCTTCTTTTGAATATCAATTCAAATTAGTTGGGATTAACGAACTACATCGGAGTAATCATTTATTTTATTTCCTAATCCCAACCTATTCATCCCCTGAAGTAAAACTGGTAATACTTCATATCTAACACCATGGGGTTATTGGTAAATTCAATTACCGTTTCATGTTCAAATCTAATTAAAGATTTAACTATCGCCTGGAACAAAACTGGTGATACTCCATTCTCGATCATTTCAATCTAATTAAAGATTCATTAAAACTCCACTTGGTTTTAATCTTCCCAAAAATCAATATCCTGTCTTTAACTGGGTTAAAGAACCAATGTCTTCTAAAACACGGTTCACTATAAACCCAAAATCACATTCCATTAATTATCGGGTTAAAGAACAAGTGTTATTTAAAACACCGTTCAATATAAACCCAAAAATCAATTCCAATTCAATATCATTTAATTGGTATACTTCATTAAATCTAAACAAAAAGATTTAATCTTTTCCTCAACTGGGTTTAAGAACAGTGTTAACGAAGACACCATTCACGACAAACCCAAATCCCATTTGATATTAAATACAAGGCTCTGAATAGAAAATATATCGGCTTATATTCAATATCAAATTCTACGACCAACAAATATCGTATTGGAAATAACGATATAAATATATCTTTCAAATTTCCATAACAATATCTGTATAATCACGAAATCCAATCATCGAAGTATTCCAAAGACAAAATTTCGATTCAAATCCACTTCCACTTTATATATTGGAAATTCTGGTTACTTTCAAAACCATTTCAAATCCACTTTATTTATTTTAAAAATAAATCGGATTATAATTCTAGTTCAAAACTAGTTCATTTCGATAAAAATCTATTTTTATCTTTTCAAATATGGAGTTTTTCATCCCAATTCTTTCCAAATCATTTCTTATGATTTTACACAAATTATTACTATTTTTATTAATTTTATCAAGGCCCGTACAGTCGATTTCCATTAACGGCCATCGAACTGCACTTACAACGACCTTTTCCAAATTTGATTTGGACATAATCCCAAATCCAGCCATTAGATTTCAAATCTCTAATATTCGTTAGAAATCTCTTTTCGATACAAACCCAGCGGTTCCAGTTTTAGGAGAATCCGACGGTCGGATCTCCCATAATATCTGTTCAAAGTCAATGGTCGAAATTCGCGAACTACCGCAGCGCGGTGCGTTCTATTCAGGCCATTATACTATATATATATATATATATATATATAATATGTATCATCGATTTCCTTTTAAAACGTATTTTATAAATCGTTTTAAATTCGTTTTCTAAACGATTTCAACTTCCTATTCAATTTCAAATCAAAATTGAATATTCCACATCATCGATATATATACAAATGATAATATTTTCAAAATATTATATTTTGAAATCACTTCCTTTTCTATAATCATTATAAAAACGAATATAATCGATATAAATATCGTTCACGTCAAAATGGCGCATATCTAATCAACACGGCTTTATATTTTTCAATTACTTCATTATTCTATTCAACACATGAATATTTTCAACATATGAATGGTTTCAACACATGAATATTCTCAACATATGAGTATCGTCAACACATGACTATTTATTCTATTCAACACATGAATCTTTATTTTATAATATTCTTTATTTTCCACATTGGAATGAGGCCCAATCAATTACCATAGATTTTATTTCTATGGATTTCCATACAACACACACACACATATGTATATATATATATATATCAATAGTGATAAACAATCATCCATCATCCAGAGTGCACTACTCAACTGCATAAGCATTGAATATAAATAATCAACGCTTACAACAGCCTGTCAACCAATCGATTGACATACAACTAAACAATTAGGATTAGTGTATGTCAATATCATCCCAACACCCGTGTGGGGTTTCAATCAATCAAACACATAGTTTATTTGTGCAGTTGGGCGATGTGTAAAATTTATCGTCCCAATCAATATCAGTCAAATCGGTGTATATAAACAAATCGTTCGATTTGTAAATGAATATTTATTTTACTTCAACACATGAATATATATATTTTATTTCAACACATGAATATATATTTTATTTCAACACATGAATATATATTTTATTTCAAAACACAATCAATTTTCACCATACAACAAAATCAGACAAGTCGTCCATGGTCTGTGGACAATGGGTGTCGGGTGCTGCTAAGCACCGTCTGCATCCTAGTATATATTTCAAACTAGAAATCAAAATAAAAGTGAGGAATTCTCACCGATTAGCTAAACCAAACACCGCGACTCTTCATATGTAAAAAATCTTCGCCGTACTCGCCTTTTGTAACAACCCTGATTTTTGAGGCCAATTAAAAATTTTATTTTAAGTGATTTTAATGAGTTTTTGATATTTAAAATAATTTATTTAAAATAAAAATGATTGAAAGTTTATTTAAATCGAAGTTAGAATGAATAATTTAATTTTAATTATAAAAAGAGTTAGAAATAGCGCGGTAGTTTGAAAAGTCAAACTTGAACTTTGACTGACCATACAGGATGCAAAATTTAACGGATTTTAGTGAAACCAAAAATATTAAAATCTATTTAATAATATCTTTCTAACGAATCCGAAAAATCGAAATTTCATAGTGGGAATCAAAAGTTATGCCCAGTTTAAAATTCAGAAAGGTCGCTATAGAGAATATATCGCCCTTGAAAATTGACATTTTGCATACGACCTCGAAATTCGACGAAACCACTTTCTTTGGGTCCAGGCTGTAAAGTTATTGCTAGGTTTCAAATTTCATAATTTTTGAAGCTAGTATGTGAGCGTGGCAAAAGAAACTGTGTTTCGTCAATTTTAGTCAAAATTAATTGACTGAAAAATAGCCATTTTTCAAACAGTCTCAGAATTCAACAAAATTAGTTTTGTTAGGACCGTATCGTCATAAGGAAGCCAAAAATATTTTTTCTGGATTTTTCTGACTTCGTATGTGACCCCGGCAAAATTAGAAAATACGTTCGAATTAAAAATAAAAGAATTAGTTTGAAAATAAAGAAAACATACTGTAAACTTCAGAATTAGACCTCGACACTAGCGCCATTGCGTTCAGAAGACATCAAAACCTATTGTTCGACAGTCGTTGGGGTCCGTTTGGTGATCGTATGGAAAAACCCTAATTTTAGGATTAATTAAATAAATAAATAAAATAAAATAAAATAAAAATACGCTGAATACACATATAAATACGGATGAACAGTACTCCTTCCCCTTCGTTTTATTTCCGCCGCCGAACCCATAAAGCTCAAAATTTTGAGCTCCGATTCTGTGACGGTCGGGAATTTCGCTCGATCCGAATCAGTCGTTAAACCGATCTAGACCGTTTGAAACCCCTGATCGTTTGAGAACAGGACAAATCAGAACGCAGACGGAAGAACATTTCATTGTTATTACAACAATTCTATCAGAATACAAGAATATACAGAGTATAAATGAATAAATTACATTCGATAAATATCAGAGATTACAATAAATTACATAGCAGCGGAAAATAATACAAAGCACAACTGAAGGTGATATACGGATACAGAGCTTTCCGGATATCCTTCCAGCTGTAAACCATGATCCTGTGAATATAAATCTGCAAAACCAAACTACTAGCTGCCCGTGCGGAAAATGAGGGCACCCAGAGTTTAGGTTAAAACAATAAACTCCAGGTCAGTCATGTGACTGGTGTGAGAACTAAAACAGTTAATAATATTGATTTTAAAGTTAGGTAAATCAAGGGACCACGCCGTATAGCACGGAACGGGTTTCCTCCCAAGAATACCAGTGCATAGAACAAACAGCGCAATGCTAAATAAAGAAAAATGAAGCTGTTATAAGACCCAGGTCCTATCACACAATGCAACGCAAGCCGGGGGATAGGGTTTTCCCTTATAACAGCCAAAGCATGCTTGATATGTTTAAAACAAATCATTTGATACTATTATAAGTGTATAGTGTCAAAACATTTCAATCAATAATATCAATCATAGGCGGCATAGCTACCATCTACTATGTCGCCATACTAGTTCTACAATTAAAGACGAATTACACGTATTGGAAATTGGATTCCGTCATGAGTCGAGGCAAGGGGCAAGCTCCTCTCCGCGTTCGAGACACTCTAGCAAATGTCCCAGGGCTACACACTCTGGGCAACCCCTGGATCTTCAGGGCCGGTCCTCACTTACGTTAGAGGATTAGTTATTCCTGAACACACGTTTCCCGGTCCTTACAGACCTATAATCGAGGCGCCTCGCATTCCAACAACCACATAGGTGAAAAGTATATATATGTCAGGGCTGGTAAGTCACTGACACCACCAAAGCTAGAAAGAAACGTCATGCTCTCCCTGCAGTCCGTATCCCGTTTTTGACTCATACCGAGGTGTGAGGCTCGCGAATTCACGTTATACACAAAGCTGCCACGTAGGCGTGCTTTGATCATCAACCACAAGACTTTGCTTTTCAACAAAAGCCTTGATCATTGCATCTTAGCGTGCCACACAAGCAATTCATGCCATGCGACTGATGTCCATCGATATACAACCTCTGAGCTCGTACGTCTCAGAGAAGGGCGTTAAGCAAAAGAATAAATTCTCCGCCGCCAAAACAGATGTATATTTAATAGAAATCAATCAACATAGAATAAAATCCAATGTCAGACACACAATCCATTTACAAGTTCGTTCTGGGTCTGAACGAAACCGGAGGCACTTTCCTCGCATATCCATCCATCCCCAAGTACGTCTGGACGACCACCAACTATTTCCATCCTCTTGGGTGTACTGCCCAATCAGGATCGTCAGTAATTATCCAAACGATGTGAAGACTTCCGGTCTTCAACCACCATCTTCATCTTCGACTTATCGTCGAATCGGTTATTCAGAATGGGTGTAAACCCGGTCTTTCCGAACAACCCGCGTATATTGAAAACAATTGTTACACAAACACAACATACGCCTCATTCCAATTCATTAGTCACTAACCGCAAGTTAGCAAGAGAACAATTTCCCAAACATTAACCCCGAAGGCCGAAACCAACATCAGATCAATACCCAGGAAGCCATTCTTCTTAGCCAACCTACAGCTAGTTTCTAAATTCCACATTCTTAGGGAAAGGTTCCCATTAATTTAATCCAAGATAAATTCTTTAAAATTTATCCTGTAATCTTCCTTTGGATGTTGTTTCAAACCAATTTATGGTTTTTCTAAACTAGTCGAGATTAGTGAACCACACCGAAGTAATTATTTATTTTATTTCCCAATCCCAACCTATTCATCCCATGAAGCAAAACTGGTGATACTCCATATCTAATACCACGATGTTATCGGTAAAATTAATTACCATTTCACGTTCAAATCTAATTAAAGATTTAACTATCGCTTTGGAGCAAAACTGGTTATACTCCATTCCCGCTTATTTGTCAAATTTGATAATTTAGATTATCAATTCGAATTTCAATCTGATTGCAGATTCATTAAACTCCTTTTACTGGGTTAAAGAACTAGGTGTTATTTAAAACACAGTTCACGATAAACCCAAGTCACATTCTATTTGTTATCGGGTTAAAGAACTAGTGTTATTTAAAACACCGTTCGCGATAAACCCACTTCAAATCCAATCAAATATATTAGAAACTCCGATTATTTAAAACCCCTTTTTAAATCTAATTTATTTATTTAAAAATAATTGGGTTTTAAATTTAGTTCAAAACTAGTTCATTTCGATAAAAATCTATTTTTATCTTTTCAAATATGGAGTTTTTCATCCCAATTTTTCTAAAATCATTTCTTATGATTTTCCACAAATTATTGATATTTTTAATAATTTTATCAAGGTCCATACAGTCGATTTCCAACAACGGCCATCGAACTGCACTTACAGCGACCTTTTTCAAATTTGATTTGGACATAATTCCTAATCCAACCGTTAGATTTCAAATTTCTAATATTCGTTAGAAAGCTCTTTTCGATACGAACCCAACGGTTCCGGTTTTAGGAGAATCCGACGGTCGGATCTCCCGTAATGTCCGTTTGAAATCATCGGTCGAAATTCGCGAATTGCCGCGGCGCGGCGCGTTATATTCAGGCCATTATATTATATATATAATATATATAATATATATTTCGTCGATTTCTATTTAAAACGAATTATATAAATAGTTTTAAATACGTTTCAAAAGCAATTTCAACTTCCTTTTCAATTCAAATCAAAATTGAGTTCTTCTTTATAAATTCGTTTTAAAATTCATTTCTATTCAATTCAAATTTCAATTCAATTTGAATTCACTTAAATTCGCCTTCAATTCAATTTGAATTCGTTTTCAATTCAATTCATTTCGAAATCGTTTTTAATTCAATTCATTTCGAAATCGTTTTCAATTCAATTCATTTCGAAATCATTTTTAATTCAATTCATTTCGAAATCGTTTTTAATTCAATTCATTTCGAAATCGTTTTTAATTCAATTCATTTTGAAATCGTTTTCAATTCAATTCATTTCGAAATCGTTTTTAATTCAATTCATTTCGAAATCGTTTTCAATTCAACTCATTTCGAAATCGTTTTCAATTCAATTTGAATTCGTTTTCAATTCAATTTGAATTCGTTTTTAATTCAATTCATTTCGAAATCGTTTTTAATTCAATTCATTTCGAAATCGTTTTCAATTCAATTCATTTCGAAATCGTTTTTAATTCAATTCATTTCGAAATGAATAAAATCGATATAAATATCGTTCACGTCAAAATGGCGTCAATCTAATCAACACGGCTTCATAAATTTCTATTTTCAAATATTCTATTTCAAATATTTCTTTTTCAAATATTTCTATTTGTCAACACACGACTAATCTCAATGAATGAGTACCGTCCACGTGTGACTATTTTTGTTAAATTATTTCGTTCAACACATGACTAATCTCAACGGATGAGTACAGTCAACCAATGAACCTTTATTTTATATTGATAAAGATGTAAATTTTATTATAAAAATATTTCGTTCAACACATGACTAATCTCAACGGATGAGTACAGTCAACACATGAACCATTATTTTATATATTCTTTATCTTCTAAATTGGAATGAGACCCAATCAATCACCATATAACGTTAATTATATGGATTTTCATACAACACATGTATATAATAGCATTGAAAAATAATCAACCATCAACCAAAGTGCACTACACTGTATAAGCATCAAATATAGATATCTAACGCTTATAACAGCCTGTCAATCAATCGATCGACATAATTAATCAATCAGGATGAGTGAACTTCATATTTCATCCCAACACCCGTGTGGGGTTTCAAGCAATCAAACACAAATTTTTATTTGTGCAGTTGGGCGATGTGTAAAATTTATCGTCTCAATCAATGTCATTCAAATAGGTGTACATAAACAGACCGTCCAGTTTGTAAATGAATATTTATTTATTCACATTCACTATATTCATATTCACGTTAAAAATTATATTTTTAACGATAAAACATTTTATTTTAACATATGAATTTCTATTCAGTTCATTCTTTAAATAAAATGATATTTTTATTTTTCTAACTTATTTTAGAAAATTTCGGCGGCATAACGGCACGATACTAGAAACGGGACGAGGCCTAGCCTTATCCCCGGTCTAGTGAAGGCCCACGCCATTCACACATCAATCAAATCCATTTATTTCACCAAACAATTCAATTTCAATCAAATATTCTAACTAAATTTTTCAATCAAACAAACAAGTCCATGGTCTGTGGACGATTGTGTCGGGTGCTACTAAACACCGTCTGCATCCTAGTATATACATATAACTAGAAAATGAAATTGAAAGGTGAGAAATTCTCACTTATAGCTATCCTAGCTCCACGGCACTTCATTGATAGAAATCTTCATCGCTATCGCATCTTCGTCATCTTCGTTGCTGCTTTCACTACATATGTAAAAATCACATTTTTACTTCGCTATTCCATATATAAAAATCGAATTTTTACTTCGTTGTTCAATATATAAAAATCGAATTTTTACTTCGTTGTTCAATATATAAAAATCGAATTTTTACTTCGTTGTTCAATATATAAAAATCGAATTTTTTCTTCGTTATCATATAGATAAAAATTCCATTTTAAAATTATAGATTTCGCCTTTCTTCTTTTTCCCTTCAAAATCAAATCTTTATAACTCGTTATGGATAATAAAAATCATAACTTCCTTGTTGTAAAAATCTATATTTTTCCCGAAGTAAAAATCATATTTTTACTTCACTACTCATCTCAAAATATCGTCTTTTCTATTTTAAAGATTTTACCTTTTCAAACATCACTATAAAAATCCCATTTTTATTTTGCTACCTATATAAAGATGATATTTTTAATATTCCTATCATGTAAAAATTATATTTTTAATTCTCTACATAAACAAAAAACATATTTTTATATCATCTATATAGTAAAGACTATATTTTTTATACTTTAAAAAATATAAAAATCATAATTTTAATTCTTCTATATAATAAAGATTATATTTTTAATACTTTATTAAAAATCAAAACTTTATCCTAATCAAAATCCGCCCTTTTCTCTTTCAAAAATCGTATTTTTACTTCCAATGCTTAATTACTTTAACTAATCAAAAAATAAAACAAAGAAAACTAAGTTTTTAAGTTTAAATAAAATACTCACAACGTTTCTTTCAGCGAAGAGGGGGTGGTGCTGGACTGTCGGGGTGCGACGGGGCTTTGACGCCGGAGATGGCGCTGGAGGCGGCGGAAATGGGTGAGGAAGAGGGCGGAGAGGGTGCGGGTTTGGGGTTTGCGGCTCGATTGAAGAGGAGAGGGGAGCGAGGAGGCTGGGGGGGGTCGCGTTCTTCGGTGTCGCGATTCAGAAGGAGGAAGGGTAAAACGAGAAGCGAGGGTAGAGAGGAAAGGAGGAGGAGAAGAAAGGAGGCGGCGGGAATGGGGGGGGGGGGTTGCGGCGGTGCTCCGCCAGGGGGCGGGGGCGGCCATCGCGCCCTCCCTTTATCTTTTTTTTTTCTGAACTGATTTCTGATTTTAAAGAAACGAGGGGGGTGTATATATAAATATAATTATTTATATTTTATTTTAATTCCTCTTTAAAAAAAGTAACTTTTTATTTCGAAGACGAAATCAAACCCACAGCCTGTCGTGCATAGCGTTTTACCCCCATTCCGGACACAATGGGATATGTATCGCAAGTTGATTTGATCGCTTCGATTAGTTTCCGTTGAATTTACATTTAAATCACTATATTGAATTTTAAACGTACATTTCAAATTACCGGGGTCACATACGAACTCTATAAATCCCATAAAAATATTTTCTAGCTTCGTATTGACGATACGGTCCTAACAAAACTAGTTTCGTCGAATTCCGAGACCGTTGGAAAAATGCTCATTTTCCAGTCGATTAAAATCAACTGAAACTGGTCAAACGCGTTTTCCTTTGCCACGCTTACATATTGATTCGAAAAATTATGAAATTTGAAACCTAGCAATAAATTGGCACTGCGGATCCAACAAAAGTGGTTTTGTCGAAATCCGAGGTCGTTTGCAAAATTTCCATTTTTAAGGGCCTGAATTCCATAGCGACTATTCAGAATTTTCAACTGGACATATCTTTTGAATCCCGCTATGAAATCTTGATTTTTCGGATTCGTTGGAAAGATATTATCAATTAGATCCTAATGTTTTTGGTTTCAGTAAAATCCGGATTGTTTTGCACCCGGTACATCCAATTGACGTTTGAAATCGAATTATCGAACTACCGCACCATTTTCAATTCTATTAATAATTATATATAATTATTTATATTCTAACGACGATCTATATAATATATATGATCGAATTCTATTCAAAATAAATTTCTCGTCGATATTATTTAAAATAATTCATTTTAAATACTCAAAATTCGCTAAAATTGCCGAAATAAAAATTTTAAACTGGCCCAGATTTTCGGGTTGTTACAGATTCCTCCCATACCATGGAGAATTAGGGTATGCCCCTTTGGACTTTTTCGAAGTACTTCGCGAGCTCTTCCATCTCCGACAAGAATCACCTCCTCTCACGCCCTGTAGCTCTCGAAACGAGCACCCAAAGCCGCGGCCTTCGAACCGCCGTCGAGCCCACGCGCCGCCGTCGCACCTCCCCATACTCCCGGCGTGGATGCGCCTCCCCTAGGCCTTCCACCTCCAACAATCCGCTCCTCAATCCGATCATCCAATCTCCCGATTTCTTGATCCAAAGTTTTGAACTTTCTGAAAATATAAAGGTAAATTCAATCTCAGTTTTGCCACGCTTTTAAGTGTTACAGCGACAATTGTTAAAAGTCAGTTCTAATTTATTCGTATGAACTTCAAATTGAAATCTTTCGGATCTGAAGCTGCCGTGACTTTGAACACGAAATCTGATCGAATCTGAACCTTCATTCCAGTCCCGAGCAAGGTGAGAATTTATTTTTAATTTAATTTAATTAATTTAATTATTATTATTGCGTTATGTGAAATTGAAAGTCAAATACAATTAGATCTGCGATGAATGTTACCATGGGTTATGGATTCAAATGGTTGTAATGTTATGATTTTAGATCCGTTATTTTCAATCATAGATCTGTTAATTAAAATTGTAGATCGGTAGGAAAAATTAGATTTTTACCTTGTTTAAATTGTTGGAGTATGCCTTGTGGTTATGAATCATGTATAAATCTATCATCTTGTACATCATTATGAAATTTACATCGTTATGAAATTTACATCGTTATGAAATTTACATCGTTATGAAATTTACATTATTTTAATGTGAATTAAAGTAGGAACTTACGATGTAATAAATTTACATTTTTATAATGTTAATATAAAGTAGAGCTTGCATGTAAATTAAATTTACATTTTTATATTTAAATAAGATGCAGAAATTGGACATGAAATAAAATTTACATTTTTAGGATGTAAATATAAAGTAGATTTTGCATAGTGTCAAAAATTACATTTTTCTTTGTAATTAAAAGTGAATGTATACCGTATGATATGAAATTTGCTATGCGAACAAAATTTACATTTTTCTATGTAACTATGATATGAAATTTGCTATGCGAACAAAATTTACATTTTTCTATGTAACTATGATATGAAATTTGCTATGCGAACAAAATTTACATTTTTCTATGTAACTATGATATGAAATTTGCTATGCGAACAAAATTTAAATTTTCTATGTAACTATGATATGAAATTTGCTATGCGAACAAAATTTACATTTTTCTATGTAACTATGATATGAAATTTGCTTTGCGAACAAAATTTACATTTTTCTATGTAACTATGATATGAAATTTGCTATGCGAATAAAAATTACATTTTTATATGTAATTAACATGAATTTATATCGTATGTTAAAATTTACATTTTTATATGTAAATTATATAGGAAGTTATGCCGTATGATAAAAATTACATTTTTATATGTAATTAACATGAATTTATATCGTATGTTAAAATTTACATTTTTATATGTAAATTATACCATATGATAAAAATTACATTTTTATATGTAATTAAAACATGGATTTGCATCGTATGTTAAATATTACATTTTATATGTAATGTATGTAGGAAATTACACCGTAGGATAAAAATTTCATTTTTCTATGTAGTTAAAAGATGCATTTACATCGTATGATAGAATTCACATTTTTTTTATATGTAACATAGGAGGAGAATGGACATTAGAAATGAAATTCATTTATTTTATATGTAATAAGATGTAGGAATGTGAAAGAATGATAAAATATACATTTTTATCGAATGTAAAAGAATGACAAAAAAAAAATCATTTTGTCAAATGTGAAAGAATGATAAAATATACATTTTTATCGAATGTAAAAGAATGACAAAAAAAAGAATCATTTTGTCAAATGTGAAAGAATGATAAAATATACATTTTTATCGAATGTAAAAGAATGACAAAAATATTCATTTTGTCAAATGTGAAAGAATGATAAAAATATACATTGTTATCAAATGTAAATGGAGGACAAAATTATTTATTTTGTCAAATGCAAAGAATGAAATAAAACATATTCATTTCTGTTCGTAATAGAAAGAAAACATTCATTTTGTTTGTGTTTTGAAAGTTAACACACAATTTTCATTTTTGGTGAAAGTTAAAAAGAATATTTTTAATATTCTTTTATTAAAAATGAAAGGTCATATTGTTTATCACCGTTTTTGTCAAATTAAAAGATTTAACTTTTGTTTATACTTAAAAAGGTGAAAGTTACATTTTTGATGTAAAAAGAAAAGTATACATTTTAATGTGAATAAAAGAAGGAAAATTACATTTTCATGTAAATGGAATTTAAAGTAAGAGATTTACATTTTAATCAATTGAATTTTTATTAAAAAGGATAACAGTATGAAATTTACATACCCATGTAAAAGAATCTCAGTAAAGATTATAACGATGAAATTTATATGTTAATGAATTAGATTTTCATTAAAAAGATTTAAGATATGGAAATTTCATTTTCATGTAAATAGATTGGCACACAAAATTATCGTTTGTTTGTAATGTAAAATTATTATTTTTGTGTTTTGCATTGAAAAGATAACAAAATTATCAATTTTGTTACATTGAAATAAACAAACAAAAATACTCATTTTTGTAGAAGTAAAAGTGGATGAACAAAAATATTCGTTTGTTGAAATTGAAATGAAACACAAGAATGCCTATTTTTGTTGGAATTGGTATGATACACAAAATACATTTTGTGTAATTCGAAGGATGAAACAAGAAAATGTACATTGTGATGTATAAGATGTGTATGTGTGTGAAAATAAAAATAAACATTACGGTGTGTACATTGTACATTAATATTGTATATACGAATAGGAATGTTTTCGTTAGCAAAATGTAATGAAATAAAATAAATTTCATTACACATTATAAACATTTCGATAGGTTGTGAAGCAAAACATTCACTACTTGTTATATAATTACGTTAATGAAATGGAATTTAATTATTTTTATATATATAAAAATAAAGATAACTCGTTACAAATTACTAATAACAATATGAAATGATTTCCAACTTGTATATGTACGAGAATTATTTGGAAAGTCCGAGTCTATCTCATTCCAAATAATTTGAACGACGTTTAAAATTCAAGAGTTGAAGACGGCGATTAAAAACCGGCGATCTTCACATCGAATGGACGACAACTGCTGATGCCCGTGATTGGAGTAGCTACCTTGAAGGGGCTACAGTGGTGGCCGTCCGGATGTTGTGTTGATTTGTACGGATTTGGCTTTCGCTCAGACCCAGAGCATAAGCTTATAAATGGAATGTGTGTCTGACATTGTACTCCTTTATATTGTATTTATTGATTTTCTGTCGAATGTATGAATGTTTGGTGGCGGAGAATTTATTCTCTTGCTTAACACCCTTTCATATATTTCGGCAATGGATTGGTAGTGTGATATGGAGTGACGATGTGGCATGCTAAGATGCATATGATCAAGGCTTTGTTGAAAAGCAGGCCTTGTGGAATGATCAAAGCATAGCCTGTTTAGGCATAGCTTTGTGTATAGCGTGACTTCGCGAGCCTCACACACCGGCGGAGTCTAAAACGGGAGAAGGGAACGCAGGGAGAGCAGCACGTTTCTTTCTAGCTAGAAGTGATGTTTGGGCTTTAACACGGCCCGACATTTTACTTATGTGGATGATGGAATGAGGCGCCTCGGATGATAGGTCCTATAGGACCGGGAAACGTGTGTTCAGGAATAACTAATCCGCAACTCGTATGGTGGACCGGCCCTGTAGCTATTCAAGGGTTCACTGCGGGGGATCCTGAGACATTAGCTAGAGTGTCTCGAATCGGTAAAGAGCTCCTCCCTAGCCTTGACTCATGATGGAAACCCAATTTCCAATACGACCTCATGCGGTTTTGATTGTATTACTAGTATGGCGACATAGTAGTATGGGGTACTATGTCGTCTAGGATTGATACATTATGATTGAAATTGTTTTTGAAATATATATACACTAACAATAATATCAAATTCGTTTTTATCGTATCAAGCATTTTTGACCATTATAAGGTAAAACCCTATCCTCCGGTTTGCGTTGCATTGTGTGATGGGACTTGGGTCTTATGATGGTTTCATTTTTCTAAAAAACATTGCGTTGTTTTAACGATTTACTTTAGTTTATGCACCGGCAATCCATTGGAGTAAACCCGTTCCGCGTTAGCGGCGTGGTCCTTGGATTTGCCTTATTGCTATTAGTTAAATTAGTTAAGAATTCTCACACCAGTCCCATGACTGACCCGTTGTTTGTTTCCACCTTTGCAAACTCGGGTGCCCTCTTTTCCACACGGGCAGTCGAGCAGTTTGTCTACAGGTTTATCTCTTTAGCAGGATCCTGGATTGAAGCTTAAAGCTGTGTCCAGAACATTGGAAGTCTTCCGCTGCCTTAGTTATTTTGTTTCCGCTGCAATGTATTAAAATCATGTAAAATTATCTTCCGCTGTAATTATTAGTCAATATACTCTGATATTCTGTACTCTGATGTAACATTTATTATTGATGTTATAAAAGTCTGCTGTTATTGTTCTGATGTGTTGTATTCCCAAAGTTAACGTAGGCGGGATTTGAACGATCTTGGTCGATTTTGCGATCGATTAAGGCTGGGCAAAATCCGACTCGTTACACCTTTTGTCACTTTCGTTGTCCGTATCCACTACATATATAAAAATCACATCTTTATATTGTTGCTATGTATATAAAAATCACATTTTTATACTGCTACTATACAGATAAAAATTCTATTTTTATACCGCTACAATATAAATAAAAATTCTATTTTTTATACCGCTACTATATAGATAAAAATTCTATTTTTATACCGCTACTATATAGATAAAAAATTCTATTTTTTATACCGCTACTATATAGATAAAACTCTATTTTTTATACCACTGCTATATAGATAAAAATTCTATTTTTTATATCGCTACTATATAGATAAAAATTCTATTTCTTATACCGCTACTATATAGATAAAAATTCTATTTTTTACTTCACTAAAAATCATATTTTTATTTCACTACATATATAAAGATAATATTTTCTATTATATAAAAATCATATTCTTATTCTCTCTATGATATAAAAATCATATTTTAATACTTCTACTTCATAAAAAATCATATTTTTAATACTTCTACTTCATAAAAATCATATTTTAAATACTTTTACTTCATATAGAAAATTCTTATCTTTATTTGTTTAAAGATATAAACTTCCTTCTAATAAAAATACAAACTTTCTCTTATTAAAAATTAAATCTTTTTATTCTATAAAAATTCAGTTTTCAAACAAGTCCCCTTTCATATAAAAAATGAGTTTATATATATATACACACACACACACACACACACACACACACATATATATATATATATATTAAACTAATTACTGTAATTAAATAAAAATAAATAACTATATAAATAAAATTAAAAACTTACAATAGACTAAAGAGGAGGGCCTAAGGGTCTCGACGAGAGGAGGACGGAGAAGGAGAAGAGGGGGCGGAGCTGAGGGGGTTTGGGTGCGTCGATTTGGCTGAAGGGGCTATGGGTTTCGGGTTTTCAGAGGGGGAACGGAGAGAAGGGAGGAGGAGGAAGAGGCGGGGGAGGCGGGGGAGGCGCTGGAGGTGCGGGTTGGTGGCGGGCCACTCAGGTGGTCGGCGCGGTCGTTCTAGGAGGGTAGGGGCTGGACGGAGGGGGTGCGGATCGAGGAGGGGGTGGTGATTGGGAAGGAGGGGCGGCGGGGAGGCGCTGAGGCCCTGGCGGTGGTGCAATGGCAAACGCGGCGGCGGTTTTAGGTTTTTTTTTCTTTTTTTTCGTTTTAATTTTGAAGAGGGGTGCCGGCTGTAAAGAGAAAGAAGGGAGGGGGAAATTTAATTTATATATTTTATTATATTTAATTTTCAAAAAGCAACTTTTTATTTCGAACTCGAAACGAGACCCACCGCCTGTCGTTCATAGCTAATTACCCCCATTCCGAAAACAATGGGATATGTATCATGAGCTGATTCGGCTGTTTTGATCAGTTTCCGTCAAAAACAAAATATAAATCTATATATTGAATTTGAACGCGCATTTCAATTTACCGAGGCCACATACGGACTCTACAAATTCTCGAAAAATATTTTCTAGCTTCATATTGACGATACGGTCCTAACAAAACTGATTTCATCAAATTCTGAGACCGTTTGAAAAATGGTCATTTTCCAGTCGATTAAAATTAACTAAAACTGGTCAAATGCGTTTTCCTTTGCCACACTCACATATTAATTCAGAAAATTACGAATTTTGAAACCTAGCAATAATTTGACATCATGGATCCAATAAAAGCGGTTTCATCGAAAACCGAGGTCGTTTGCAAAATTTCCATTTTTAAGGGCCAGAATTCCATAGCGACTATCCTGAATTTTTAACTGGACATAACTTTTGATTCCCGCTATGAAATTTCGATTTTTCGGATTCGTTGAAAAGATATTCTCAATTAGCTTCTAATATTTTTGGTTTCGCTAAAATCCGGTTTATTTTGAATCATGTACATTCATTTGAAATTCAAAATCGAATTTTCGAACTACCACGCCATTTTCAATTCCTTTTATAATTAATAATAAATATTTATATTCTAACGACGATCTATATAAATATATACGTTCTAATTCTATTCAAAATAAATTTCTCGTCATTATTATTTAAAATAATTCATTTTAAATAATCAAAATTCATTAAAATTGCCAAAATAAAATTTTTAAATTGGCCCAGAATTTCCGGGTTATTACAATCTTCCCCACTTAAAACTTTTAGTCCCCAAAAAGGAACGAAGCCGAAAGTTGTTTCACAAATCAACTCAACTTCCATTATTTTCATCACGGCTTAAGTTCTTCAACTTTTCAGTTTCTAAGAACTTTTCAATTTTTTCAAAAAATTGGCTAACACCCTAAATTTTCAAAAAATTTCGCCATAACCTCCCCTGCACCGGGAGCTTCAGGATATTTCAAATAGCCTCCAATGGCCCTCACTATTCCAAAAGGAAAAAGAAACAGCCAAGTAGCTAGCCAATCGGCTCATAAAGCCATCAAAAACCCAATAAATTTGTAAATATGTACCTATTTGTCAGGCAAACAATTTTATTCCTTTTCTCTAGCCTCCTTGCTATGACCTGTTCAATGTAAGTACGTGTATATGTATGCAAATGCGACAAATTTTCAATACAATTCACTTTTTGGTTCAATTTGGCTAAAGGTTCAAATTTTAATTAATCAAACCATACAACCAGCAATCAATTAGTTGATTATCATTTCAAACACATAATTTTGTTATATTGTCAAAAATCACATTTTTGGTGCCAAATCACAACAATATATTCTAACTATATTTTGGTTCTCACACTAGCCAATTGGAAATATATAGAAATCCCACTTTCGTCACTCGAAAATAAATACTGGTGATGGTATACTTCATCATCAGGACCATGTCCGGGCAACTAGAGTGTGATTCTATATCTACCCAGTATATTAAAACTTCAAATACATGCGGATCAGACGTATACGCAAGATCTTTAAATACTGGATTGTCCAAATTCAATATCAAAAAAATAATCAAATACGAATAATTGAATTAAATTTTCAAAACAAAAATTTAATTCATTCTAAAAATATACTCTTCACACTCGTTCTAGGATACTACTGATCTCATCTCTAACGAGTCATTCTTATTGGATATTACTAATCCAATCTCTGATGAATTCTTTCGTTTGGTTCTAACGTGTCTTGTTCTCCGAGCTCTGTAAACCAAAGCTCTGATACCAAATGTAAAGCCCCGTAACTTCCCCGGTAAGGAAAGCCTGGATACTTTAAGGACAAGACACATCATAACGCAAATAGAAGAACATTTCATTGTATATTACAACAATTCCATCAGAAAACAAGAATATTACAGAGTATGAATAAATATTACACAAAGAATATCAGAGATTACAATACATTACATAACAGTGGAAAAATAATACAATACACAACTAAAAGAGATATACGGATACAGAGCTTTCCGGATATCATTCCAGCTGTAAACTAGGCTCATGTGAATACAAATCTGGAAAACTAAAACTACTAGCTGCCCGTGCGGAAATAGGGGCGCCCAGAGTTTAGGTTAAAACAATAAATTCCAGGTCAGTCATGGGACTGGTGTGAGAAATAAAACCGTTATTAATTTTTATTTTAAAGTTAGTAAATCAAGGGACCACGCCGTATAACACGGAACAGTTTCCTCCCAAGAATACTAGTGCATAAAACAAACAGCGCAATGATAAATAAAGAAAAATGAAGCTATTATAAGACCCAGGTCCCTCACACATTGCAACACAAGCCGGAGGATAGGGTTTTTACCTTTTAATGGCCAAGAATGCTTGGTACGTGAAATTTCATGTTTTATTATTACTATGAGTGTATAGTGTCAAAACAATTTCAAATCATAAGTATCAATCATAGACGGCATAAGTGCTCCATACAACTATGTCGCCATACTAGGCTCTACAAATAAAACCGCAAAGTCACGTATTGGAAGTTGGATTTCCATCTATGAACCGAGGCAAGGGATCGTCCTCAATCGATTCGAGACAATCTAGCCCATGTCTCAAGAACAGCCGCAACTGTCCTATGGATCGTTAGGGCCGGTCCACCGATGTGGGTTATTATGCCTGAACACTACGTTTCCCGCCCTTTGGGGCATAAATGAGCCATATGACTCCATTGGCTCCACACAGTCACCGATATATCTGAGGCGTCTAGCAACAACAACAACCACACAGGTGAAAATAATATAAATGTCAGGGCTGGTAGGTCGCTGACACCACCCTAGCTAGAAGGAAACGCATGCCCTCCCTGATGTCCTCTCCCGTTTCAGGTTCACAACCGGGGTGTGAGGCTCACGAATCAACACTACACAAAGCTATGCCACACAGGCCGTTCTTTGATCATCAACCACAAGACTTTGCTTTTCAACAAAAGCCTTGATCAATTGCCACTTAGGCATACCGCACAGGCAATTCACTCCATGCGATTGATATCCATCAATATATAACCCCTGAGCTCGTACGTCTCAGAGAAGGGCGTTAAGCAAGAGAATAAATTCTCCGCCGCTAAACAGATATATATTTAATAGAAATCAATCACAAAGAATAAAATCCAATGTCAAACACATAGTCCATTTACAAGTCCGTTCTGGGTCTGAACGAAACCGCAGGCACCTTGTACCTCGCATATCCATCGATCTCCAAGTACGTCTGGACGATCACCAACTGATTCCCTCCTCTTGGGTGTACAGCCCAATCAAGATCATCAGTAATCACCCAAACAATGTGAAAACCTCCGGTCTTCGACCACCATCTTCATCCTTAACACCACGTCGAATCAGTTATTCAGAATGGGATAAACCCGATCTTTCCGAATAACTCGCGTATATAATAAACAAGTGTTACACAAACACAACATACGCCTCATTCCAATTCAGAATATTCTTTTATTCAAATATTCTTATACTTTGGGAAAGGTTCCCATTAATTTTATCAAAGATAAATTCCTCAAATTCATTTTTTAATCTTCTTTTGAATATCAATTCAAATTAGTCGGGATTAGCGAACCACACCGAAGTAATCATTTATTTTATTTCCCAATCCCAACCTATTCATCCCATGAAGTAAAACTGGTAATACTTCATATCTAACACCACGGTGTTATCTGTAAATTCAATTACCATTTCACGTTCAAATCTAATTAAAGATTTAACTATCGCCTGGAGCAAAACTGATGATACTCCATTCTCGATCATTTCAATGTAATTAAAGATTCATTAAAACTCCACTTGGTTTTAATCTTCCCAAAAATCAATATCCTGTCTTTAACTGGGTTAAAGAACCAATGTCTTTTAAAACACGGTTCACTATAAACCCAAAATCACATTCCATTAATTATCGGGTTAAAGAACAAGTGTTATTTAAAACACCGTTCAATATAAACCCAAAAATCAATTCCAATTCAATTCCAATTAAATATCATTTAATTGGTATACTTCATTAAATCTAAACAAAAAGATTTAATCTTTTCCTCAACTGGGTTTAAGAACAGTGTTAATGAAGACACCATTCACGACAAACCCAAATCCCATTTGATATTAAGTACAAGGCTCTGAATAGAAAATATATCGGCTTATATTCAATATCAAATTCTACGACCAACAAATATCGTATTGGAAATAACGATATAAATATATCTTTCAAATTTCCATAACAATATCTGTATAATCACGAAATCCAATCATCGAAGTATTCCAAACACAAAATTTCATATCAAATCCACTTCCACTTTATATATTGGAAATTCTGGTTACTTTCAAAACCATTTCAAATCCACTTTATTTATTTTAAAAATAAATCGGATTATAATTCTAGTTCAAAACTAGTTCATTTCGATAAAAATCTATTTTTATCTTTTCAAATATGGAGTTTTTCATCCCAATTCTTTCCAAATCATTTCTTATGATTTTACACAAATTATTACTATTTTTAATAATTTTATCAAGGCCCGTACAGTCGATTTCCATCAACGGCCATCGAACTGCACTTACAACGACCTTTTCCAAATTTGATTTGGACATAATTCCAAATCCAGGCATTAGATTTCAAATCTCTAATATTCGTTAGAAATCTCTTTTCGATACAAACCCAGCGGTTCCGGTTTTAGGAGAATCCGACGGTCGGATCTCCCATAATATCCGTTCAAAGTCAATGGTCGAAATTCGCGAACTACCGCAGCGCGGTGCGTTCTATTCAGGCCATTATATTATATTATATTATATATATATATATATATAATATATGTCGTCGATTGCCTTTTAAAACGTATTTTATAAATCGTTTTAAATTCGTTTTCTAAACGATTTCAACTTCCTATTCAATTTCAAATCAAAATTGAATATTCCACATCATCGATATATATACAAATGATAATATTTTCAAAATATTATATTTTGAAATCACTTCCTTTTCTATAATCATTATAAAAACGAATATAATCGATATAAATATTGTTCACGTCAAAATGGCGCATATCTAATCAACACGGCTTTATATTTTTCAATTACTTCATTATTCTATTCAACACATGAATATTTTCAACACATGAATGGTTTCAACACATGAATATTCTCAACATATGAGTATCGTCAACACATGACTATTTATTCTATTCAACACATGAATCTTTATTTTATAATATTCTTTATTTTCCACATTGGAATGAGGCCAGATTTTATTTCTATGGATTTCCATACAACACGTATATATATCAATAGTGATAAACAATCATCCATCATCCAGAGTGCACTACTCAACTGCATAAGCATTGAATATAAATAATCAACGCTTACAACAGCCTGTCAACCAATCGATCGACATACAACTAAACAATTGGGATTAGTGTACGTCAATATCATCCCAACACCCGTGTGGGGTTTCAATCAATCAAACACATAGTTTATTTGTGCAGTTGGGCGATGTGTAAAATTTATCTTCCCAATCAATATCAGTCAAATCGGTGTACATAAACGAATCGTTCGATTTGTAAATGAATATTTATTTTACTTCAACACATGAATATATATTTTATTTCAACACATGAATATATATTTTATTTCAACACATGAATATATATTTTATTTCAACATACAATCAATTTTCACCACACAACAAAATCAAACAAGTCGTCCATGGTCTGTGGACAACGGGTGTCGGGTGCTGCTAAGCACCGTCTGCATCCTAGTATATATTTCAAACTAGAAATCAAAATAAAAGTGAGGAATTCTCACCGATTAGCTAAACCAAACACCGCGACTCTTCATATGTAGAAAATCTTCGCCATGCTCACCTTTTGTCACTTTCGTTGTCCGTATCCACTACTATATAAAAATTGCATCTTTATATTTTTGCTATGTATATAAAAATCACATTTTTATACTGCTACTATACAAATAAAAATTCTATTTTCAAACCGCTACTATATAGATAAAAATTCTATTATTTATACCGCTACTATATGGATAAAAATTCTATTTTTATACCGCTACTGTATAGATAAAAATTCTATTTTTTATACCGCTACTATATAGATAAAAATTCTATTTTTAATACCGCTACTATATAGATAAAAACTCTATTTTTTATACCGCTACTATATAGATAAAAATTCTATTTTTTATACCGCTACTATATAGATAAAAATTCTATTTTTTACTTCACTAAAAATCATATTTTTATTTCACAACATATATAAAGATAATATTTTCTATTATATAAAAATCATATTCTTATTCTCTCTATGATATAAAAATCATATTTTTAATACTTCTACCTCATAAAAAATCATATTTTTAATACTTCTACTTCATAAAAATCATATTTTTAATACTTCTACTTCATATAGAAAAATCTTATCTTTATTAGTTTAAAGATATAAACTTCCTTCTAATAAAAATACAAACTTTCTCGTATTAAAAATTAAATCCTTTTATTCTATAAAAATTCAGTTTTCAAACTAGTCCCTTTTCATATAAAAACTGAGTTTATATATATATATATATATTAAACTAATTAATGTAATTAAATAAAAATAAATAACTATATAAATAAAATTAAAAACTTACAATGGACTAAAGAGGAGGGCCTGGGCGTCTCGACGAGAGGAGGACAGAGAAGGAGAAGAGGAGGCAGAGCTGAGGGGGTTTGTGTGCGTCGATTTGGCTGAAGGGGCTATGGGTTTCAGGTTTTCAGAGGGGGAACGGAGAGAAGGGAGGAGGAGGAAGAGGCGGGGGAGACGCTGGAGGTGCGGGTTGGTGGCTGGCCACTCAGGTGGTCGGCGCGGTCGTTCTAGGAGGTTTGGGGCTGGACGGAGGGGGTGTGGATCGAGGAGGGGGTGGTGATTAGGAAGGAGGGGCGGCGGGGAGGCGCTGAGGCCCTAGCGGTGGCGCAATGGCAAATGCGGCGGCAGTTTTAGGGTTTTTTTCTTTTTATTTCGTTTTAATTTTGAAGAGGGGGTCGGCTGTAAAGAGAAAGAAGGGAGGGAAAATTTTAATTTATATATTTTATTATATTTAATTTTCAAAAAGCAACTTTTTATTTCGAACTCGAAATGAGACCCACCGCCTGTTGTTCATAGCTAATTACCCCCATTCCGAACACAATGGGATACGTATCGTGAGCTGATTGGGCTGTTTTGATCAGTTTCCGTCAAAAACAAAATATAAGTCTATATATTGAATTTGAACGCGCATTTCAATTTACCGGGGTCACATACGGACTCTACAAATTCCCAAAAAATATTTTCTAGCTTCGTATTGACGATACGGTCCTAACAAAATTGATTTCGTCAAATTCTGAGACCGTTTGAAAAATGGTCATTTTCCTGTCGATTAAAATCAACTAAAACTGGTCAAATGCGTTTTCCTTTGCCACACTCGCATATTGATTCAGAAAATTACGAATTTTGAAACCTAGCAATAATTTGACATCACGGATCCAACAAAAGTGGTTTCGTCGAAAACCGAGATCATTTGCAAAATTTCCATTTTTAAGGGCCAGAATTCCATAACGACTATCCTGAATTTTCAACTGGACATAACTTTTGATTCCCGCTATGAAATTTCGATTTTTCGGATTCATTGGAAAGATATTCTCAATTAGATTCTAATATTTTTGGTTTCGCTAAAATCCGGTTTATTTTGAATCCTGTACATTCATTTGAAATTCAAAATCGAATTTTCGAACTACCGCGCCATTTTCAATTCCTTTTATTATTAAAAATAAATATTTATATTCTAATAACGATCTATATAAATATATACATTCTAATTCTATTCAAAATAAATTTCTCGTTGTTATTATTTAAATTAATTCAGTTTAAATAATCAAAATTCATTAAAATTGCCAAAATAAAAAAATTTAAATTGGCCCAGAATTTTCGGGTTATTACAGAAAATATCTTTAAGTTTTTATAGTTAATACAATAATTATTATTACTTTATAACAAGATAGTAATCGCCATTATAAACTAATAATATTTATCTTTATACCAATATATATCTTTATGAATATTTTTGAAGCTATAAATATATTTGTTTTAAAAAGATATACAACATTATCTTTCTATACAGATATTGAATTTTAAATGATTATTGTCTTTATAAAATCAAATATACAAATTATTATAGAAGTTTTGTTAAATTACTAACAAAAAAATTAAAAAAATATCTTTATGAATATTTTTGAAGCTATAAATATATTTGTTTTAAAAAGCTATACAACATTATCTTTCTATACAGATATTGAATTTTAAATGATTATTTTCTTTAAACAATCAAATATACAAGTTATAATAGAAGTTTTGTTAAATTACTTACGAAAAAAATAAAAAAATATCTTTTGTGAATATTTTTGAAGCTATAAATAAATTTGTTTTAAAAAGATATACAACATTATCTTTCTATACAGATATTGAATTTTAAATGATTATTGTCTGTAAACAATCAAATATACAAGTTATTAAAGAAGTTTTGTTAAATTACTAACTAGAAAAATTATAAAAGATATCTTTATGAATATTTTTGAAGGTATAAATATATTTATTTTAAAAAAAAAATACAACACTATCTTTCTATATAGATATTGAATTTAAAATGATTGTTGTCTTTAAACAATCAAATTTACAAGTTATTAAAGAAGTTTTATTAAATTAATAACGAAAAAAATATTAAAAATATTTTTATGAATATTTTTGGAGCTAAAAATGTATTTTTTTTACAAAGATAAACAGGTTTATCTTTCTATACACATATCGAATATTAAATTATTATTGTTTTAAACAATAAGATGTACAAGTTATTGAAAAAGTTTTGTTAAACTAAGAAATAAAAAATATTTTATAAAAACTGTCTTTATGAATAATTTTGAAGATATAAATGTATTTGGTTTAAAAAGATAAATAAGTTTATCTTTCTATACAAATATTGAATTTATACGATTATTGTCCGTAAACAATCAGATATACAATTTATTAAAGAATTTTTTTTAAACTACTAAATAAAAAAAACTATCTTTATGAGTAATTTTGAAGATGTAAACGTATTTGTTTTAAAAAGATAAACAAGTTTATCTTTCTATAAAAATATTGAATTTTAAATGATTATTTTCTTTAAACAATCAAATATACAAGTTATTATAGAAGTTTTGTTAAATTATTAACAAAATTGATATTTCAATGCAGGAAAGATGCGTACCAAAAATTCTAGTTACGCTAATCAAAACACAGCATTTGAAGATACACAACAATGTATCTTTATCGACATTAAAGGAGAGAAGTGTTCACATATGACGAATCAATCAGATTCTTTTTGTCATATACACAGCCAGACAATGCAAAATACAACAACATCTCCACGGACTCCTATTGTAAGTAAACAAAATTTTACACTATTAACTGCAATATTTAGACAATATTATCATTATATTCTTAGATAATAATTTTATTAACAGACAGCAGATGATTACATAACCATTGTTAAAGACAAAATATGTGTATCATATTGTGAGTTAACATATAAATTGTGTTAAAAGATAAATTTGTTTATCTTTTTGTAAAAAAGATATATTATTCATGTGGTCATTTAAACTTAGTCTAATTGACTTCCTGCATTCTTAACCAAAAGCTAAATAAAAATATTATTCTATATTTAAATTTAAATTATTTCCTTTTAGTTATTTTGTATAACAGGTTCATACAATCAACTTCACTGAAGCAAAGAAACGAATACTGCAGTCAGCCCCACAGCTACAGGAATGTGTCCACTATCATCCAGAAGAATGCTTATATGCAAATTTGGACAACAATTCCGACCCCGACACTGAAGATGATGCAGATAATTATGAAGTGTAAAAAAGGGGTGAGGAAAAAATTAAGGGAACTTATAGGTGTAATTTAGATGCATTCTACAAGGTGATGACTAAATAAAGGAAAAAAACATATTCTCTTCTCATGCAATATAATATATAGATAGAACACCTTTCAAGAAATTAATTCATATAACTTTGGACGGTAAAAATCAAAAGAAAGGATACTAGAAAAAGTGCAAAAAGTCTAGATGTAGTCATTACATCATACTATAGGGAAGAGAAAGCATTTAAAATAGGAAATGCAAGTGTTAAATTGACTGAAGAGGATATTAGTTTAATACTTGGAATTCCATTACCAGAAAGAATATATTCCCAATTGGAATTATTAGTAGGAATAAATTGGATGAGGAGTACTTAAGTTTTTTAAATCGACATTTTGAGTTGAATTAAAGGATAAACAAGAAAAATTTGAGTAAGAGAATCAAAATTCTGATTAAAGAAAGGAACGGAAGTGAAGATTTAGTGAAATTACTTCTTTTGTTACTAATTATCACATTCATCTTCCCCAACAACCAATTCTACTTATAATGGGGAATTATTCCCAAATTGTTGAATTTGAAGAACATAAATTCAATTTCTTGGGCAAAATCTATTCACACACACGTGTCCCAAAATGTTGAAAAATTTGCTAAAGACCCAAGAAATACGCCCGGAAGCTCCATGATATTATTGGTATGTATTTTATATTTAATATTGTACATTGAATTTACTTAATATCAAAAATTAACATATTGTAATTTTTTTATAGTATTGGCTTTGTGAAAAGACACAAATCATAAAGGTTAAAGAGGGATGTGAAAAAGAAAGGCTAAGAATAGTAAAAAGGGATTTATCATTGTTGAAAAACATATCAATTCAATCCATTAAGTCAGAAAAGGTAATTTTCTTATGTATTCCTCCTTGATGATTATACCATTTTAATGTTAATTCTAAATTTTAACTTAGTTTTTAACACACGTATAAAAAGAAAAGAACTTTTTATCTTTTTAATTATTTCCTGTTGTTATTAACTACACCTTTGAATAATCTTATTTAATTAATCATTATTGTGTATTTTCACATAGAAGTCAAATATATTTGCACATATTAAATGAATCAACAATATGAATTAACAATATTGTTTTCCTAATTGTATTTTCTCAGTTCGCAAAGAGATTCAACAAAATTACGAAAGATGAAAAAGTTCTTCTGCTAGAAGTGAATAAGACTATGGAAGAGGGTACGAAAAAAGTTGAAGAAGAAAGCTGTCTTCAAACACAAGTCGAAGACAAAGTTAAACAAATTGCAAAGTTAAAGACAAAAATTGAGCAGTTAAAAAAAAAGCTTCAGTCCAGAGAAAATCAATTACAAGCTGGAAAAAAAAGAGAAAGGAATTGGAAAGTTTGTTAAATACTAACCACAATTTAACTGAAATTCCAGAAAAAGAATGTGACAAAAAGGATGATGAAGAAAACAAAGATGCAGAAAAAGATATGGAACATAATGAAACCGACACAATTGAAGAAAACTGACATAAAGACCCTGAAGAATTTGATGAAAAAGAAAAAACAGATAAAGAGAAAACAAAAAAAGCGAAAGTGTGAAATGCAAGAAACAATAGGTATTGATACTTTCAACACATTAAAAAGTATACAAATGAGAAAAAGGAAAAGGAAAATAGTATGTTCTGAATTTTTTAAGCAATTGCCCGATGACGAACAAGAGTTCATAGTTGATTACTTCAACAAAGTTGGTGATGATACGTAAGCTTATATATTGTTTAAATTATATACTTTATAAATTAATAAAAACAAATTTCTTAAATTATAACTTTGTTTACTTTATAGTGTAGAGATTTACAATTCAAACGACGAAAACAATATTGTCATACATAAGGACATGATTGAAGAACTGATTTTCGGTGAATTTGTTTCTGGCCAGGTAAGTATATAATATAATTCGACTTATGACACTAATGAATATGTTCACATGATATTTATACTGATTACTGAAACATAGAAGCTCTAGTGATCACATAATTTTCATACTTTTAACAATATAAAAAGATAAAAACATATATCTTTTAATAAAAATAATGTTTTCATACAGATATTTTAAATAATTTTATATCATATGAAAGGTTTTCATATGATATTGAGTAATAGAATTAACCAAATGGTGAAACAAATAATTTCAATTGCTAATATCTTTTTAATATTTTTGTCATTACAAAAAATATAATTACATATATCTTTTTATAAATTAAAACTTACAAAGCAAAAATGCACATATATTATGATATATGCAAAGTGTTTTGCTGCCTTTATATCAATAAATTTTAATTTCTATCACATATAATTATCCATTACTAGCGTATAAAAATAATTTAAAATTGCTTTATTGTGTGTGTGTGTATATATATATATTTATTATTGCAACTTATCTAATATAATACCTTGCAAATAATTGATTGGTTCTGGTATAAAGTAGCAAAATTGTGGAATGCCAATTCAAACGTATCTACTTTAATACCGCAATGACAGTAAGATCTTTATTATATACATATACATATTGATTAATTAATAAATCTGGTTTGTATAACTACAATATAACTTTGTTTATACAGAAAAGTGCTGCAATTGACATAGAAAATGTCAGAACTCATTCCTTTATTCCAGTTTTGACAATAGCACTACAAGATTCACGATGTGATATACTCTTATTTCCAGTCCACGAAGGGTCACACTGGGTACTTTTAACATTTGAACCAGAATTTTTAGACTGGACATTGTATGATTTTTTATCAAACAGATGTAGAAATGGAAGATTTACCACCAGGCACAAAGATAGCGCATTAAAAATCGTAAGACATTTTGAATGTTTATTTTTTGTACTTTAACTAAATTAATAAATATTCTTATTAATGTATATAACAAAATTTAGTCAATGACATAAACAAGAAGCTTCAGAAGGAACAAACCAAGGAGAATGCCAAAAAATCATCTATACTTACAATTGGAGAATGTGCTCAACAGCGTAATGGGTAATACTACATAATTGCTTTATTGTTTAATTTATTAATTTGTTTTTTAATATACGCATTCAAATACATAATTTCAACTTTAAAAAAAAAAGTTTGGTATATTTATTAGTTTACAATACATGTACATCAGTTTTAGTACTTATATTTCAAACGAAGTTTAAAAAATAATAAATTTAGTTATCTTTTCAAATATTTTAGTTTTCTTTCCCACATATATTCATCAACACCAAAAGATAAATAATTTTATCTTTTTCAAAATCTACCGTTTATGTTTAACATACAACCAAAAAATTACATTCTTTAAAAGAGAAAAACTTATTTACTTAATGTTTTAATACTATATTAAATTTATTATAATAATATATTAATCTTTGCTGCTATAAAATAAATATATATTAATTTTTAATTAAAAAATTAAATTAAATAAATACATTTATCTTTTTTAGTAATTTCTTTTTTTATACATTAACTTATATATATATTAATTTTGTAACAAGAATCACAACACCAAATCAGCAGTTTTGTAACAGTTTTTTTGGCACAATTTATCATGGTTATTGTAACGACCCGGAATTTTGGGGCCAATTTAAAATTTTATTTTAGAAATTTTAATGGGTTTTAATATTAAGATAGTTTATTTTAAATAATAACGACTAAAAATTTATTTTAAAATGAATAAATTTAATTAAATTATAAAAGGAGTTTAAAACAGCGCTGCAGTTTGAAAATTTGAATTTGAACTTTGACTGACTGCACAGGATTCATTTTAAATCGGAATTAAACGAAACCAGAAATATTTAAATCTGTTTAATCATATCTTTCCAACGAATCTGAAAAACTGAAATTTCGTTTTAAAAATCAAAAGTTATGGCCAGTTCAAAATTTAGAAAAGTCGGTGTAGAATTTATATATTTTTTAATATAATATATTGGCATTGAAAATAGCCATTTTTCAAACGACCTCGGTTTTCTACGAAACCACTTTTGTTGGAACCGGAATGGCAAATTATTGCTAAGTTTCAATTTTCATAATTTTTCGAATTAATATGTGTGTGTGGTGAAAGAAAATGTGTTTTGACTGTTTTAGTCAAATTTAATCGACTTGAAAATGGCCATTTTTCCAACAGTCTCAGAATTCAACGAAATTATTCTCGTTAGAACCGTATCGTCATACCAAAACTAGAAATAATTTTTCTATAATTTTTAGAGGTAGTATATAGCCCCGGTAATTTAAAATGTAAGTTTGAATTTAATAATTAAATGATTTATAATTTAAATTAAAGAAAAACATATCGTAACAGCCGAACTGGGTTACGAAACATATTCCATTGTGTCCGGGACGGGGGTTATTAGCTAGGAGCGACGCTCGTTGGGTTTGATTTGGAGTTCGTATGGTTAAACAGGTAATTTTGGGTTTTAAACGAACTAAATAATTAAATAACATAATTTATACACGTATAAATACGCGTATTATACCATATCCTAACCCTAACATACGTAGCCGCCGCTTTCTCCTTCTTTGATGGCCAGAACACTCCCATATTCTTCCCCCAAAATCTCCTCATCCACTTGCTAAAACCCATCCACCCTTTTGACAATTTCATAGAAGATCGAAACACCTTCACATCCATACGATTTTCAACCCCTGCCGCTGCCTGAATCGACCGCACCATCGACGAGAAGACCCGCCGTTCGAGCCACCGCGCCGCCTGAATCCGGCGATCGAGTTCGCCGTGGTGGGGCCACCTGCGTGCGTGGCTTGAGCCTCTCCGATCCCACACCATCCGATCTTTGTATCGACCCCTGTAGCAGCTACAAAGTTGAACCCTATTTTTGAACCCAAACGTGAAACTTTGGATGTTAACAGTAGTGAAGAAGAAGAAAGGATTTTAAGGGAAGGTTAATCAACTAATTATTTATTTTATTATTCTAATAAAATGATTAGAGTTTAAACAATCATAACTTTTTCATACAGCGACGAAATCACGAACCGTCAGTTGCGTTGAACTCGTATCTGAAAATACTACGCTATGGAAAAGACTAGAACTGAAACGGAGCAATTCTGAATTTCAGGGGATTTCAAAAGGGAACTGTTCAAAATTTAACTATCGGTGAGAAATCTATTTATTTCTTTCTTTTATAATTAGAAATAATTTCTGAAATTATTGTTGTTAATCTACAGTGATCCAAGCTGTTGTTGTTCTGTGTTAAAAGTAGATTATACATCTGTTTGTTTGATTTTGTGATGTGGTGATAGAATGATGGAAATTAGCATTTCTGCAAATTTGAATTAGACTAAAGCAGAATTATCGTTTTGTTGTACTGATCGGATCGAAACAATTCTGTTAATTGGAATTAGATTGAACAAATTTACTATTTTGTTCATTGTATTGTTACATTAACACTTCGGTTAATTAGAATTTGATTTAAACAAAAATATATATAACTTTTGTTTATATAAAAGAATCAAATTTCTAAAACATCAAAATTTGTGAATATATTGAAGTAGTATTTTTCAACATATATGAAACACAGAATTTGGATTAATTTGTTAAACCAGCATTTTAACATTTACATGAATCAAACATTTTTTTTCAATTTTGTTGAGTAAAATTTTGGAATAAGATTTGAACAAATATGGTTATGTCATCTTGTTGGACTAGATTTTCGACAAAATAGAATACACATTTTTACGCAGTAGTGTCTACATAAAAAGGATATATTTTTAAAGATGCCTTTTTATTTGCAGATTAGAGACAATAAAGAAGAACTGATTTCAAAGTTGCATTTTATGTAATCTGTTTTCAAATTAAAAGATTGCATTTTTAATGTAGTTATATTTTCATTTAAAAGATTTGATTTTCAATATTACATTTTTGCGTAATATTGTTTATATTTAAAAGATTAGAATTTCAAGTTATTTTTTTTAATGTAATATTATTTACATATAAAAGATTAGAATTGCAAGACATCATTTCTAGGTAATATTGTTTGCATATAAAATGTTAGATTAAAAAGTACCTTTTTGCATATTAAAAGTGAATTAGGCAAAATCAACATTTTTGTATATTAAAAGTGAATTAGACCAAATCAACATTTTTGTACATAAAAGGATTAAACAAAAATATACATTTTATACAGTAAAAGAGTTGAAATAAAAGACTATATTTTTATTGCCATTTTGAATCAAATGTTAGAAATTGATTATAGAAATAAAAACAACCTTTTTATTTGAAATATGCTTTGCAAATCAAAATATCATTTTTGATTAGAAATTGGTTATGAAAATAACATCTTTGCCCATTATAATAAAAAGATTATTATAAGAAGGTTATAAATAAAAATGTTCGTATATGTTAAAATAAATAGAATGAAGCAAAATGTTCAATTTTGTCATATTTAGAAGAATGAAATAAAATATCATTTTTGTCAAAAACATGTTAGTGAAATGAAATATCATTTTTTGTATTAAACATGTCAGCGAGATTAAATGAACATTTTTTATACATTAAAAAGAGTAGATTTTGTTAAACATCATTTTTCAATAAAGAGAAATTATGTTTTTATTTTTATATTGTTTACAATATGGAAGTGTAGAATTAGAAATAAAGATCACATTTTTGTGAAAGAATTATTATAGAAATAAAGAATGTACATTTTGTTAACATTAAAAGGATTAGTCAAAATCTACATTTTGTTAACATTAAAAGAATTAGTCAAAAACCTACATTTTGTTAACATTAAAAAGATTAAACAAAAATCTACATTTTGTTAACATTAAAAGGATTTGATAAGAATTTATTTTTTTTGTTAACATTAAAAAGAGGAAGTTAAAAATGTATATTTTTATACATTAACAAGTTATGAAATGAAAATGTATAGTCCTATACATTAAAAAGTTATGAATTGAAAATGTATATTTCTATACATTAAAAAGAGAAGGAGTTAGTAATGAACATTTTATTTAAAAATGTTAAATAGGATTAAAAAGAACATTTTTGTACATTAGAAAGACTAGAAGGACATTTTGTTTTAGAAATGATCATAGAAATAAAAATCACATTTTTATGAAACATGATTATTGAAAAGAAAAATATACATTTTTATCAAATGTAAAGGAATAAGGAAAATATACATTGTTACCAAATGTAAAAGAATAAGAAAATATACATTTTCATCAAATGTAAAAGAGTGAGAAAAATATGCATTTCTATCAACGGTAAGAGTGATAAAATTATGCATTTTGGTCAAGGGTAAAAGAATGGAATAAAAACATTCATTTTTGTCAAATGTTAATGAATGAAATAAAAACATTTATTTTGTGAAATGTAGTAGAATGAGAATAGAAACATACATTTTATCATTTAAGAAGTATGAGTTAGAATATAATCATTTGTCATTTAAAGATAAAAGACCAAGATATTCATTTTTGTCATTTAAAAATGAATGGAACCAAAATATACATTTTTTTTTGCCATTAATAAAAAAAAAGATTACACCAAAATACACATTTTTGGCCATTTAAAAAGGATTACACAAAAAAAACTAGAAATAAAAGTTAATATTTTTATTGTCGATTAGCTACCATAAAATGATCATATATTAAAAATATGATGTTAGCGATGGTTTGAAATATATGTTTGTTGTATGGAAATGTTAAATGTATCTGAGATAAATGTTGGTATATTCAAATTTAATATTTCACTACCATTTACAAGTTACCCGACTTGTTTATGTGATTGGGACGATAATTTTCACACATCGCCCAAGTGCACAAATGATTTATTATTTGCTTGATGGATGAAACCCCACACGGGTATTGGGATGATATTGGATACACACTAATCCCAATATTTAGTTATCTGTCAATCGATGGATTGACAGTCTGTGATGAGCGTCGGTCATCTACTTTAACGCTCACGCAGTTATAGATTCCACTTTGGTCGTCATTTGGATGTTTGATAATTATTCATCATGATTGTTGATTTCATGCAATATATGGATGTTGATTGAGTCACATTCCAATAAAGAATATTCTAGAAAAGGAATATTTTGGAAATATATTTTTGAAAAAAGAATATTTTAGAAAAGAATATATTTTGGAAAATTATATTTTTATTGAAATGAACTAGTTACTAACTAGAATAAAACATTTAATTTAGATTAAATGAAGTTTTCCAATTTGTTAATATTTAATTGTAATTTAATTAAATAAATTGGAATTTGGGTTTGTCATAAATAGTGCCTTAAATAACACTGTTCTTAAACCCTGTATGAAAGGAATAATTTTTTTAATTAAGATTATTACAGTTTTCAATTATATTTAGTAATTGAAATAAGAAATGTGAGTTGGGTTTATAGTGAACTGTGTTCTTAAGTGACATTTGCTCTTTAACCCAACTGACAGTGAAAATTATGATTTGGAATTTATAAATCTTTAATTAAGATTTAAATGAGAATTTTCCAAAGCCAAGTTTTCCAATTTAATATATTGAATTGGAGTCGAATGGAATTCAAATTAATAATAACCGAGATAAGCTTCTGTAAAAGAAGACTGATACTACATATGGAATTTAAGAGGCGTTGCCGTTATTCCATTTATATTATTGGTCGGATACAGAAATTTATAACGATTATATATTGATTTGATTTCTATGAAGATTCCATATTTTGTGGAAGATGATTTTGGGTTTACCGTGAACTATGTTTTAAATGACATTAGTTCTTTAACCCAGTTAAAAATAAGATTAACTTCTTAAATCTAATTAATCATTGAATAATGATTTGTGATATTTAAAACCAAATTGGGTTCTTAATAAAATTTTAAAAGAAAGATTTAAGAATAATTTAAATAGTTTATCTTTGATAAAATAAGGCAAATATTTTATTAGAAGAATATTCTGAATTGGAATGAAGCGTTGGATGTGTTTTTATAGTACTTGATTTTTAATCATAAATACGCGAGTTATCTGGAAAGACCGGGTTTAACCATTCCGAATAATTACTGCGACGATGAAGAGTCGAAGATGAAGACGGTGGTTGAAGACCGACGATCTTCACATCGGATGGATGTGTTGCTACAGAGACCCTTGATGGGAGTAGCTACCTTGAAGGGGCTTCAGTGGTGGCCGTTCGGACTATGGTTGATTGTTAGCATTTGGTTTTCGCTCAGACCCAGAGCATAAGCTAGTAAATGGATGCGTGTCTGACATTGGACTTCGTTCCATGTGAATTAAATCGATTTCTGTTAATGTTTGTCTGTTTGGTGGTGGAGGATTTATTCTCTACTTAACACCCTGGTATATATTAACAGTGATTGATCGCATGGCGTGAATTGTCAATGTGGCACGCCAAGATGCAATTGATCAAGGCTTTTGTTGAAAAGCAGGGCCTTTTGGGATGATCAAAGTATAGCCTATTACAGCATAACTTTGTGTATATCGTGACTTCGCGAGCCTCACACCCCGGTATGAGTCAAAAATGGGATATGGACCGTAGGGAGTGCACACGTTTCTTTCTAGCTAGTGGTAGTGTCAGTGCTTTAACACGGCCGGCATTTTACTTATGTGGATGATGGATTTTGAGGCGCCTCGGATTTTTATAGGCCGATAGTGGTCATATTATAGGTTCAAAGGAACTGGGAAGCGTGTGTTCAGGCATAACTAATCCACTGCCGAACGGCGGGGACCGGCCCTACCGCATCCAAGGGTTCACTGCGGGGGATCCTGAAGCATTTTCTAGAGTGTCTCGAATCGGAGAGGAGCTTGCCCCTAGCCTCACTCATGATGGAAATCCAATTTCCAATACGACCTTGCGGTTTTGATTGTAGAACTAGTATGGCGACATAGTAGGATGGGGTACTATGTCGTCTATGATTAATACATTATGATTGAAATTGTTTTTGAAATATATATATACCCATGGATATACACACTAATATTAAATCTGTTTTATCGTATCAAGCATTTTTGACCATTATAAGGTAAAACCCTATCCTCCGGTTTGCGTTGCATTGCGTGATGGGACTTGGGTCTTATAATGGTTTCATTTTTTTAAAAAGCATTGCGTTGTTTAACGTTTTACTTTATTTTAGGCACCGGCAATCCAATAGAGTAAACCCGTTCCGCGTTAGCGGCGTGGTCCTGTGATTAGCCTTATTATTAGATAGTTAAGTTAGATTTCTCATACAAGTCCCATGACTGACCTGTAGTTTGTTTCACTGGCAAACTCAGGTGCCCTTATTTTCCACACGGGCAGTCGAGTAGCTTTTTGCAGATATATTTACAGGATCCTGGCTTACAACTGAAGCGGTATTCGGAAAGCTCTGTATCCGTGTATTCCTTCCAGTTGTATTTTTGTATTATTATTTTTTTCCGCTGCTATTTAAATGTAATTTAAAACTCTGATATTATTGTATTTCTATTTATGTAATAAGTATTCATACTCTGTTATACTCTTGTACTCTGATGTAATTGTTGTTATCAGCAATAAAATGTTCTCCAGTTTGTGTTCGGATGTGTGTTGTTCTCAAAGCAATCCAGCCTTTCCTTTACCGGGAAGTTTGGGTCGTTTCAGTTATAACTGTGACAATATTATCACAGAAATTACCATTGCAACCAGTAATCACATTTATAAACGTGAGGAATGATGAGGAGTGAGGGTAGTATGGTAAAATAGTCAGTGAGGGTTCTGCAAGTCCCTTTTTCGGCTTACCCTTCCTTCTTTTTCCCGTTTTTAACACATTTCATATCTACGTCTTTACAAATCATCATTTAGGGTTCTCAAATTCACTCTATCCTATCGAGATTTCTGCTTCCAATCCCCTACATTGAGTCGAGACTTGGCCTTTACGTTGGATCTGAGGTTCGCATCCTTTTTTGTTGAGTCTACTAATCTTCACGGTAAGGTGAAAAACCAATTTAATCGGGTTGGAGGTTTCTGCAATCAACTTAATGGAGTTTAGGTATATTAAAATTCTACCCTTTTTTTTATTATTACTTTTTCTCATATGTGAACTTATGTTTTGAAATACAACAAGTTCTGATTTCATAGTGATGTTGCGTAGGATAATGGTAAGGTAAACTTTCATTATAAAATTAATCGGTTCACGTGTAATTTCTGATATTTATTTTGTTCTTTTGGTTCTATAAGCACAAATTGTAATTAAAGTTTTCTAGGGGATACTACTTCTCTACTTGTGGCTTACACTGATGGATTTGTTTTGGGTGGAGGTCAGTCTGATAACATATATATCTACCGAAAACTCAAACCTTTGCTTGCAAATGAATAATCTGACAGGCATCAGACCGCTAACAACAATATACTTGCTTAATTATTCAGTGTTTTGGTATCGTTTTAACAAAAACCGGTTGTTGTAAATGTAAACAAGAACCTGTGAGCGATTGAGTGATGCGAAGGTTGTGTAGTTTGTTAATGATGTTTTAGTGGGTTGTGACAGTGAATATGATTGTGATATGTAGGTAGGATGCAGATTTATTTGGTCTAAAAAGGAAGTAGTTCTGAATGGATGGTTTGCGATTAAGGGTAGGAAGATGATTGTTGGTTTTAATTAGGTGATGATTTTTTGTAATTTTGGTTCTTGAAGTCGTTAGTGATTGGTAACCATTCTAATATGTTCATTTTTTATAATATTTTCATCGTTTTAGCTAAGCTTAAATAGCCTCATACCATAAAGAGATTCATACCATATAGAGGAACAAGCAGACTTTCTGCTTTAATAAACATAAACCGATGCTTAAATAGCCTAATTTTAATTAGGTGAGGATTTTTTGTAATTTTGGTTCTTGATGTCGATAGTGATTGGTAACCATTCTAATATGTTCATTTTTTATAATATTTTTCATCGTTTTAGCTGAGCTTAAATAGCCTCATACCCTAAAGAGATTCATACCATAAAGAGGAACAAGCAAATGCTTACTACTTTAATAAACATAAATTGATTCTTAAATAACCTAATACCGTAAAGAGATTCAGATAAGTATCATCAGGCAGGCTCGTTGTTTAGCATACTCCATGGATCGTTAGATTTATTTTTACTGCTTGATAGGGCTGCCAATAACATTTTAACAAAACCACAACTTGCTCTGTTTTGTGAAGAGAAAAGAGAAAATGAAATGCTATATGATCACTTTTTTAAGTTATCCAAAATAATTGAATTTCATGATAAAACACAAAGCTCACTACAACAAAAATTACTTTTTACGGTAACCGTCCTCAGCGTTTGAGCCTTAACTGTAGCAAACTTTATTTCCAAGCGAGAATCACTCGTGTCCAAACGCTGAGAATGTATACGTTTTCAGTTGCCGCCCCCCTCTCTTTCTATTTTAACCAAAAAATTCATTTTCCCTCTTTTAGTTTTCATCTCATTCTACACCGAAAAACTTCACTGTATCCTTTCATCACTCATAGACATCCCTCTTCTTCGGACATCCACATTTTCCAGTAGATTTGTGCTTCATTACTGCTCTGTCGTTCACAGGTACTTTAATCTGTAACTATGTGGATTAACTATTTCTATTTTTAGGGGATTCATTCGATTTTAAGTTTATCGATGCACAGCTATCAATTTTTGTCCTACTTTAACTACATCGCCATCTTCGGGCTTTGTTCGATCATTTTTCCTAAAACCGAACAATCAATAGAAAACCTGGTGAGGTTTTCCTAGCCTTAATTCCGTTTAGTTTGCCACGAAGCTAATTCTCTGATTTTGTTCCTTTCTTTTAAGTTTATGGCATACCAAAAAACTCTTGCTGTGTCTTATATTCTGTTTAATTAGCCTGACATTTTTTTGCTGTGATAATTTCTTGATTCACTTAAAATAGGAGCTGGAAATCAGTGTTTTGAATAGAAGTATAAGGTGTAAGGTTATGCTATTAACGTTTAATGTTTTGAATGGAATTTGCTTAGTCTATTAGTATAGGAACTGCAAAACGAAAACAAAGTTGTTAATAATATTCACAAGCATAATATTGCAATGGAGATGTAAGCATACAAATATCTTATCAAGGATTATTTTAATCAGTTATTGCTAAGAAAGGGACATCAAGCCTAAATCAGAACTGGTATTAATCTTGTTGACGTATAACATAGTATACATTGTAGCCTTGCCAAAAAAAACATATTATGCATTGTTAAAATCAGAAACAGCAGAGAACCAGTGAACAACATATTATTTGATGCAAATATAGGAAAAGGATTGAGTTAGGAATATAGAATATATTTCACCTATTTTTCCTTAGAACTCAGACCCCTTATCCTTAATAAGTCATATTCTTAAATCAATGAGCTGTTCCAATATGACTACTAATATGCATTTATCAATACTCCATCTTTACAAAAAAATACTGTGTATATTGATGGGTTCCAGAAAGCTTGGTCAGATGATGCATGCAGTATGAAATTGATTGTCAAAGGTCCATATAAGTAAAGCGTAAACTTATGCTTGATTTGTCAGTGAGTCCATGTTAAGTTAACAAATTTATGTTTAGTTAACACATGTTCAGTAAAGCATAAAAGTATGCACAATAATGCCATTATGGGTGAGTGAACTTACCTATTCCTTTTTGTTTTGATTATGCCAATTGTTAGGTAGCATTAGATCTCCTCATCTTTTGCTTCGGTCATTCTAGCTAGTTTAATCCTTAATTCTTTTTAAAATATCCCTTTTATTTAGTTTTCTACCCCACTTAATTGAAAGTTTTGAATCTTGCTACATAATTAGTAGGCATTTTAAAATCTACTAAATCAGTTTTACTTATTTCATATTTATCATGATAAAAGTTAAGTCAAATATGATAAATACTTTATTATCAGATCATAACAATGAACGTGCTAATGCACTTTTGCTCATATACAAATTATTCTTATGAATTTCAGTTTTGACTATAGCTTAATTTTTTTTCAAACAAACAAATTTCAATCTGCAATTTGTGGAACACGGATTATGTCTGTAGATTTTTTTTTTCAATCCATATGATATAAATTTATCTTAATTAATTTTAGGATCATTGTATTAACCTTTGTAGCTATATAGATGAGTTAATCTTTGTGACATATATGGGATAAACTAGGTAAAACAAATGAGAGATTAAAAGTTATATTAACAAATAAATTTATATGACTTTAGATGTGCATGTAATAAAGTGTTTAAAGCCGTCTTATGTTGTAATGTCATTTTCTAAATTATAATTATAATCTTATACATGTTAAACAATATAATCAGCATAACTTTTGTTATCAATTTGTTGCATATGCTTACTACTTATCAATAACATACCGATATGGATATTTGTGTTCATGAAATTTAGTGTCTGCTTGTAGGATCTTATATACACATATAAAGAGGGGATAATTTTCTTTCATTTGCCATCTATATTTGCCTCACCACTAGAATTGAATTATTGTAAACTTCTAAGAATTGTCGCATTATTTGGGTATGATTACAAAAATAATTTGATGTCTTGAATCCTCTAATCATGTAGAACTAAAATTCCTTTCATTTTTTGATCAATGACTTATTCTTATGGCTAATTTTGTTATTTTGATGCATATTTAACAAATGGGTTTGATAAGTTTTTTGATTAATTATTTGTTAAGAAGAACATAAATTTGATTTGAACTGTCCATATGTAATTACAGCGGCTCATTCAAAGTCAACCTTTTAGAAACTTGTGCAATTATGTAAATATATAATGGCTATTGGGTTAGATTTGGAAAGTAATTTATAAAAACGAATGATAATTACAAAAATGAGAAGTTAATGGATGGACTTTTTTGACAGTAAAGAATTTTCCAAAGGAAAGGGAAATAATTGATATATAAATAGAGTTGTATTATTAGTCGGTATCAAGTTTGTATCTCAAATAAGTAATCAATCAGCATAGCATTCACCAACAAAATGAAGTCAAATGAGAAAGTTCTTGCATGGCCCTTAAATGGATTTAATCCTTCATATAGTATTTTGCTCGCCAACTAATTAGAGAATATTGATTAGAAATTCATGCATGTACTGGAGCTAAGAAATCACTTTACCAAATATGAATCAATCTAATAAATTATGTATTTATTGGAAATATATATGTGAATGCATCCTTGTCCAATATTTTCTATAATACAGTTTTAACTGTGCAAACATCAATTTACACAAAGGATTCATTCAATCCATACTAATATCATTCTACAACAAAATAATATGATACAAATTGGCTTCTTCTCAAAAATAAGGGTCAAAGTTTCCCGTTGCCCTGCAGCAGCAATGTGCACCTTCTAATAATAGGATGAGCATGGGTTTGTTCTTATTTCCCTTTCTATTTATAATTATTAGGCATAAAGACTAATAAAGTAAAAGATTGCATGAATGCCATGGAATCTGAAGTCCCTGTGATATGATCCACGGTATACGAGGTATACAATATTAAGATATTAGAACGATGTCTATGAATCTTGCACCGTTAGATTATTATATCTTCTTGGCAGTATTAACGTTTGACGTATTTCGTACAGTCAGGACTTTACTTCCGAACACATCAAAGGATGTATTCCGTAACTGCATTTTGAACTTGGCTGTCATTTTGCTCTTATTCTCAATGTTTTAGCCTAAGCCATAAAAATAGCCAAAACTGAACCTACATGTCTGTTTTTGATTTCATAAAGAAAATAGAAAACTCACACACTAACCTACCTTTTGTTACTATACCTCTACAGAGAAGAGATAGGAATTTCGTAATTCATATGAACACCTTTCATTTCTCTTTTTGTTTTCAATAGTTAAGTCAGGATTAGTAGGTTTAGCATACTTTCTTAAGAAGCCAATAGTGTTAGCTCAGTTGATAATTCAGACTGAAAGGTAAAAATTCTGAAGTTGAAATTTCAAAATTGACATTCTTGTAACAAATACTTGAAATATGTGTTGGCAGATTCAGATAAAAAGACATATTTGTTTAAGAAACTAAATTATATTTTGTCCAGTTCAAGTCTGGGCATAGATAGTCATTTCCTGAATATAAAACAATGTTCAATTAATACTGTTAAATTATATATTTTAGTTACCATATTGTTTTCACGTATAATGTTAGTTTGTTTCAAACCCTAAGAGTTTACATTTCTAATGGTATTTTTTTTTAATTAATCTGGTTATTATTAGTCATATATAACATATTGCCGAAGATACAACTTTGTTTACTTTCTGAGGTTTCCTAAATTAAGCTGTTTTGATTCTGTATAGTTAGAGCTGTATAGTATGTATTTCTAGATACCATTGAATGGATCATTTCTTTAAGTGATAAGTGTGTGCATGCCCGCGCGTGTGTGTCCATTCTCTGTTGTAGCACAGAAACAAAATAGGAGTACTTGATGTTCTGTATAAATCTTTCTTACTGGCATAAATCAATATGAATTTTGTTATGGCTATTAAAATAAATGTTAATTTTTTAATATTCTCTTTCTAACGGGTGTGTAAAAGGAGTGCTACCCTCAGCTTAGAAGTGAATTTCCGAATATTGTCTATGCCAAAGATTTCGGTGAATTTTCGAAGCAACATAATGCAACTGAAGAAATCCACATTTCAGTTTTTCTAATATGCGTTGATAATCAATTTCATTAATGTAGAGCTGTGAACTATGTGATTGGTAGCTCCAGGCCCGGTTTAGGGGCTAGGCTAGCCAGGCGGCCGCCTGGGGCAACCCACCGGAAGGGGCAACAAGGTGGTGGAAGGTGGAGGAGGAGATACGGTAAGAGTTCAATATTTAAAAGTTACAGCTACAAGTTCACAATAAATGATTTGGTGCGGTGGTAGGAGACTTGCCTTTTAACTATGAGATCCCTGGTTCGACTTAGATAGTGAATTAACAGTGAGGACAACCCATGTACTGTTTTTACTACAAGATATACCCTATCAAATTTTTTGTTGCCTAGGGCAACCCATGTAGTGGAGCCGGCCCTGGGTAGCTCCTGACTGAATGTAGAGGGTCTGTAACTGTCAGGATACTATGCATGATAAGCAAAATGTAGTCAAATATTTTAAATAACATACCGCAGATTTTGACTTAGATAGTGAATTAACAGTGACGGTATAGATAGTAACATAAACTTCCTAAATCAAAATTACCATACAGGTGTTACATCACGCGAAGTAGCAAGGTAATAGTTCCTAAGTTAGCTTGTCACGTGCTGTATTTGAAATATCGTACGATTGTAGTTGGCTATAAATTGCCAACCATTTAAAAAGGTTTTAATGTTGGTAGCATAAAATTAGCTCCAATTGTGGATGTAGTACAGATTCCTCAGACGAATGCTTGTTTTCATAGCTAGGAAGAATTTTGTTTCTGTGGTAGTTTGAACCAATGATCAATGTTTATACTTGACTGAGATTTTTTTTTGCAGAATGTCGACAAGTTGTAGTAGATATACAAATAGCATAGAAGACGATGTTCCTCCTCCATCAAAAAAAAAATACTCGATAATTGATGAGATGACTGGTGCAAAAGGTAAAGATCCATCAAGGTGGCGATCTCGTTGTGGTGCTCTAATTCGAAGGCACATCTCGATTAGCTATAATGACTAGAGAAAATTTGGCGAGTTTTATCAGGACAATTTATGAGGGCACTTATGGTATTTTACTTTACCCTTTCTATATGATTTGTTTTAGTGCATCTTTGGTGTTATATCGTGCAGTTTGATCCATGTTATGCATCCGTAGTTCATTTCTTTTGGATGTTGCATTAGACATAGCTGTTAAATAGGAGCTGCAAGGAAAATAGTAAGCAAATATTGTGTATTAGTTTCAGCATTAGTTGTCAGGTTAGCTAAGGAGTTTATGCATGTTAAATAAGTATATAGAGTTTGATCACAGAGCTTCGATAATTTAGCTATTATGTTCTACCTCTATGTATTACTTCATTATCGGGTAACGGAAGCCAATGTTTTAACAACTAAGTGGATAGCATCTTTAATAAATTTTAAATGATATGGTAATGGAAGTATTAAGAGTATATTTGAGGTATACAAATTTAGGAAACAACGAAGTGACTAGGATAGACTTTTTGTTTCATGGTTTAAATATAGCCGGCTCTTCGCACGTCAGTAGCTTGTGCTGGCCTATATATGATGCTCAGCATGTTACTAAACGTACTTTTTTAACTTCAGTTTTCATTTGATCATGCATAACAGCCTGCTTATTATCAATGTCTTATATGTAAGTCGGTATAAATAATTCAACATGTTTAAACTACTTTGATGTAGCAGACTCCAATTATTATCAATGTTTAAACTCATTTAAACATTATAAAACAAAATAGAGTATTAAATATTATTTATATGTTTAAACTCCCTTGTTAAATATTATCAATATTTAAACTCATTTAAACATTATCAATGCTTTACGTATGTTTAGCCTCAATATAGTACATACTTCCTGTTAAGTTCAACTGATTGCTTTAAGATTAACTTAATGAGCTAGCGATTTCATTGTATATTTCTATCTGATGCAGATAATATGATAGATTAATATTGTCTTCTAAGAAACTTTCGGTATTTTAAGAGCAACCACTGACAATTTAAGTTTTCTAATATGATCCATTTATCTAACTTTCTAGTTGGGGAATGCATTCTCCATACATTCCAGAACAAAAACATCATTAATACATGCGAACTTATCTAGAATTCTCTGTTGTGTTTGTATTACCAGAGTTATTATTTTCGGCTGTGTATTCAGTCCTAGTACACTAGCTATATCAGTCGACACTGAATGTAAAGGAGATCTTTGATGAATTTGAGTAGCTGGGAGGTTGTAGTGACGTGTTTGAATTAATGCAGGTTGAAGTTGAATAGAGATTGTAGTTGCATGCATCGTTAGCTAGTTTCTAATGTAGTAACATTCAATAACATATAATTATTATTGATTTCTAATGTTTTATTGTGGTTTTCTACAGGTACAATTAAAGTTGTGCAACAGGTTGAAACTTTTTGGACTAGGGGTAGGATTGAAGTTAATTTGGTAGATATATGTATGTTAAGACTGAATTTAGAAGAAATATTTTTAATCTTGTTTTAAAACTTATTATGTATGTTAATGACGGTGTATAAATCTTGGTCTTTTAAACTAGTACTGAATTTAGTATGTTCTACATGCTATTTGTTGTTCTAATGATATTACTGTGTATGTAGCCAACACTAGTATTGAGTATATATTTATGTATATTTGATGTATAATACAGGCGCTTAATGTATGCAACGTACTATGTGTAGTTTCTCACGGTTATTAGTGTGGTAAATGTGACAGTAGCCATTGGAATATTAGATAAAATAACGCTTGTAACCATTGGAAAAAAATCTTAATACCACACTTATAACAGCTATAATTCTGGCATTCACCACATTAAAAACCGTTAGAAACATGAATATTACAACGCTTATTACCGTTAGCAGGATAAATATTATCACACTTACAACTGTGAGGGTAGAAAATATAGTCACGTTTATAACTGTGAGATTATTTATTAGTATTTGTCACGGTTGTAACCGTGATAACATGCGTGTTAAAAATATTACCAATGCCTATTGGCTCAACGATTATAACTGTGAGTATACTACTTGCTCACGCTTGTAAGCGTGACAAATGGGCTTTTCTGGTGTTGTGAATTATAAACTTATGTTAAATTTAACCATTTAAAAAGGATTTATCTTTCATACAACAGATATGATTGCAGAATGTATGTGATTATGAACATTACATGACTCTCAAGATAGATGTCTTATTCCAACCATACCTCAAACAGAAATTAATCATCTAAGAGCTAGTATTGCATCTGGAATATTTCATACTGAAGATTTATGGTGGACAAAGGATAAGTCATCTGCTGAAGATAACAACTTTGTTTGTGGTTCATAATGCTTGATGGTGAACAATGCACATGATTTTTTGTAGACGTGATGGATTTATTTATTTGTACTATTTTTAGATACAATGTTAATGACTGTTACTTGTTTTAGTATATTTATTGTTTGTCTATTGTGTTGAATTGTGAAAATTATGGTAATACTTCAAGCTTTAACTGCACTGTTTCAATATATTCTAACTACATTATAAATTCAATGCCTTAATTTGTTCAAGTTGTATAAATATATTTAATTAAATCACTGTTTGATATATCAATTTATCTTTCACTACCCAAAAATATATAATCATTTATCTTTATGTTTTTGCAGCCGATACAAAGTTGTACTTATGGTTTGTTTTACAATTAATAATTATAGTATATAAAACTGATATACAACTTGTCTTGTAATACAGAATTTTTTTGACTTATTGTCCAATGTAAACTGTGTTGCAATTAAAATATAAAATATAAATCATTTTATCTTTTTTACATACTTACAAGTTACAAACAACATTCTCCAAATAACAATTAATTTGTAATATACTAATATCTAATGTTAATTAGAAAACTGTAACATAATATACAGTCAACTACATTAGGCCATATGAAATTTACAAAAAAAAAAAAAAAAATTTTGCATTATACAATTTATGTCATACTGAAAAAAGATATAATCATTTATCTTTTTAAATCATATAAGATATGTTATGTCATTCAAACAAATATTATTAGGACTATACAAAATCAAATATCACGTACTGCTAATATTCATCAAAATCAATAAACCTACGCTATAAGGGCAGAAAATAAAAATCATGTATTTTTGCTAATGAATTGAGCATTAGGACGTTGCTCATTATAATTTTCTCTAAATAAACATAAAAATGCAGTTATCAATGAAATCATTTATCATTTTTCGTCCCACTTATTATTTCCTATAAATGATGTCTTACATTTTTATTTTCTGTCACAACTTTTGAAAAAAGAAATAATCAAATAGCTTATACAAATCACAAATCAGAAAAACCTAAATAACACGCGTCGTCAACTAATAATATTTAAGATCTAACTACATAACCAACGTGAGTAAAAACAGAATTAACTGGCAAAAATAAATTGTTTGATTACTCAAGCCAAAGCTGAAGTTATAGTATAAATACAAAAATCATAATCAAAACTTAATGATTCAACCAGGCTAAAAACACATTGCTTGTTTTATCACAAGAATACATTTAAGAGTTTATTATTCCAACTGTAGCAAACGAAACCTTCGTCTGATAGATCAAAAATGCGTTCCTTAATAAAAACTATACAAAAGCATCAAAAACGACATAAAACATCAAATTAACAATTAAAAATACCAAAAAATTAAAACACTCACCAAAGAACAAAAAAATCAAACAGAGAAAATCGATAAGCCAATCCAAATGAACAAATTCGGATCACGATTCACCAAATGATTTAAGAAGAAATTAACGACTGAGAAAATCGATTAGCCAATCAAAATGAAGAAATTCAAATCACGATTTCCCAAAATTAAATTTGAGTTTGATTTAAGAAGAAATTAGCGACTAATTTTTTTTCTGAAAAACAAACAAGCAACTTAATTAAACAATAAACAATGGCTTAATTTCGACCTAATTTTCACGAACACATGATTTTAGAAATTACGATAGATGTTTGAGAAGAAGAAGACGTACGCTTTGATTTTTGTCCTGGAAACTAATATTTTAAAACCCGTGTCCTACAAATTAATTAGGGATAAACATTAAGCCCTTAACACAAATTTCTTGTATATATATATGTATGTATATGCATATATATACATACATATTATGTATACATATATATTATATATACATATGTACTATATTTATTATATACATATATACAACTAGAAACTGCAGCACATATTTTTCATAACACAATTATTACAAGGCATAACGCAATTTATACACAAAGCATAACAAGATTTTTCATAACACAATTTATACAAAGTCGTACAATAAATGGAAACTGTCACAGATTATTTATCAAAGTACAAAGTCTGGTAAACCTGAGCTGGTTATTGAAAGTAATAAACTTAAAGAATAAATAGAGCCTGATAAAACTGCAGCTGTAGGGGAAGATTTAGTGTGTTGATCATGCTGATGATCTCATGTTGCTATAAATCAAAGCAGTGATGAGCATAAATAGATGCTGATATACGGAATTTACAGAATTTATATGTTTCAAAAGCAGTGATGAGCATAAGCTAACTGTTGATGTGTGCATGAATCAACCATGTACATGGAAATACCAGACCACTCATTACACAAAATTCAAGTACTTGGGCAGCATCAAATAGGTCAGTAATGGCGACAAAGATACATGGGCAAACAGGCAACCATGTACATGGGCAAATAAGCAAACATGATTACAGGACACAACATGAAACACCTCCATTTATAACATGAATTAGCAACAAAACAAACCCTAAACAAGCGTAGACAATAGAGTGCAATATGCACAATATACATAAAAACTACAATTTTATGTATCACGAAACAATTCCCCTGGCGTTCGGTTCAAAATGGAAAACAAATTTTCTCACAATTTTTCTCTGGCATGATATGTCAGTTCAGTTCGGGTCTTTCTCTCAAACACTAAACAAAGTCTGAAATTTTGTCACAAATTCTCTCACACATTGCAAACTTAGTCAATTCAGGTCTACCACAGATAAACTCAGTATACACAAATTTTCTCTAGCACAACAAATCACTATAAACTGGCTACTATATACTTTGTGAGTAGCATGGGAAGAACAGGGACCATCTATTTTTTCATTGTAGCTATTCATCTCAAGTATGGAACTTTATCAAGAGATTAATCAATTTGTAGAACTCTGAAAATAATATTCAGAGTATTTTCATATTAACAAAAATGGAACCAAAGCCACGATATGTCTTTTGAACACTATGATGTCACATTGCTACGTCGAGGAATTTCTGGTCAATAACGTTAGTTCCGGTGTCATGTTTGCCTCCAAACTCGTCGTTGGTATCGTCTATGCATATCGTGTATGCATATCAATGTAGGTACAATTCAGGTAAGCTCAGGTCTGTTCATGTAACGATCCGTATTTTTATGGTATATAAATAATTTATTTAATTATTTAAATAATGGTTTGGTTATTTAAAATGACTAGAATTAGAAAATATTTAATATTTAATTTAGAATAAACAATATGATAATATATTTAAATTTTGAAATAGTCAGAAATAGTGGAATTCACAAAATGGTGTGAATTGGATTATCTATCATATTTAATTCAGTTTAGAATTGAATTAGAATGACGAATATATTATTTGAATGATAGTTGAACGTATAAATTATATTATAATTATAATTGAGCTCGAAATGGCGCGGCAATTCGCTATTTGGCGATTCAAACTTCAAATGAATGTACATGATTCATTTTAAATCGGATTTCTGTGAAACAAGAAATGCTGGGAGCTGGTGATGTATATTTTTCTAATGGAAGAGAAAAATCGGGATTTCATTGTGTAGATTTTATTTATGACCAAATCAAATTTTAGAAAAGTCGATATGGAATTCCTTTATAATTTATAATGATTTATTTATATTTCTAAAAGGAATTTCAATATAAATCGAATATCGATTTAATTGGGGTTTGAAATATCGAGGTAGAAATTTACATAGGAATATTATGGAGCTCAATGATATTCTATGTGAATATATACGATAATATTTATTTATAAATATTTAATTTAATTGTTTTTAAATATATTTAATATTTAAATGGGTTATTTAGAGCTTTAAAAATAGCCAGTTTTGTAAACGACCTCAGAATTCGACGAAACTAAATTTGTTGTATTCACAATGTTAAATTATTGTTAGATTTCAGTTTTCGTGATTTTTGAAGTCAGTATGTGGCCGTACTGGATTTTAATGTGAAATACAGTCGATATTCTGACCTTTAAAAATACGCTGTGTGAGCAAACGAAGTCAGAATTCGACGAAACCAGTTTCGTTGGGTTTGTAATGTCAAACTGTAGCTGCATGTCCAGTTTCGTGATTTTTGGGTATTGTGTGCGAGCACAAGAATTTTTAAGGGACAAATACAAGTAACGATTGATTAAATTGAGATATAAAATTCGAATAAAAATATATTAAAATTTACCCTATAAATATAGATTTACCCCTAACCCTAATTTAATTCATCCGATAGTCAAAATCCAAGCCGCCAGCAATTTAGCTCCTCAAAACAAAAATCGTTCCTTTATAAATTCCAATATAAATTCATATAAATCCTGAAATAATTATATGCGAGATCATGGGGTAAAGCACTTCATTTCTATATGACTAATTTATGGCTCGCTGTCATAGATGTTCGTGGGTTTTGCAGCAGTGACAACTAGGGTTAATTGCAAAAGGAATTTAAAGCACTAATTCCTAAATTTGAGGACTCGATTGGGTTTGTGAGAGCGAGGGGGGTTCGTTGATTACAAGATGGTGGGGTTATAACCTTTGGGGCGATTTGCGTTCGACTATTGTAGCATGGAAAAGTTACAGATCGCGTTTCTAAGGACTCAGTTTCCTGGGTTGTCGTGATGTCGATGAGATGAAAACTTCGAAGAGGCTAAGGCCGGTAGGATCGGTGTTGGAATTTGTGATGGAACGGTGGTGAGATGAGGAGTTTATACGAGCAGTAATGGCTTGCTGAAGCCTGAAGGGATGAGAAACTCATATGTTGGGAAGGAGAAGGATTATCAGGCGGGTTTGGGCAAAATATTTTTAATTAGTAATATTTAAATTGTTTAAAAGGGTGTGATAGCAATAACGTTGGCAATGGACGAGAGTGCTGTCAGATTCCTTGGACAGGGAAGAAGGAATTGAATTGTATGAAAGGATCAGGTGTCGAACTGGGTAAAAGTGGAAGAAGGTCAGTGCGGCTAATCATGTTTAAGACCAAAAGGATGATTAGTGGGGGTAATTAACAGTGGAGTTGGGTTTTTGTTTTACTGATGTGAAGGAAGAGTGCGGTCTTGTGTTGATAACCTGGTGTTGCGGTTTGTTAGTGAAGAGAGAAGAAGGATTTAACATGAGGAATGAGTTGTTTGATGGAGCAGGAGTTTTGTATGGGGCTTTCTTTGTTGTGGTTCAGTGAACAGTTCGAACTGAACTGAAGTGGGAAGCTTATGATGGTAATGATGTTACTGGGCAGAATTGTGAAGTGGTGGGGTAGGAGAAGAAGATTACCAGGGGAAGGAAATGTTGCCGACATGAAAACAGGTGATTAACCAAAATAATCATGGTAATTAAAAGTTTATGATATGTTAGTTAATTATAAATTAATTTAATTCGTAGTAAATGTTATGATAACTATAACTAATTCATTTTGATTAGAATTGGACGAAACAAATAGCGTTGGATTCACCGCGATGAAATCTACATTATTGAACTATCGTGACCGAGAACTGAGCTAAGTTGAATTTCAGGGAAAAAGTTAATGTTAGAACGGAATTAATCGTTATTTAACGATTACCGACCAAGGTGAGTAAATCTCACTAACTCTGCTTAATTTATATTTTTACAAAATATTTTTAGAACTTATAAATGATGATTGTTTGTTGTGTGTTGGCTGTCTGATTGAACTGCTAGTCAGTTGATTGAAAATATAGATAACGATATAGATATAAATCGTTAATCAAATATTGATTCTGTTTTGCAGAATATTTCGTAGTAAAATTAAATTGATGTTAATTTTATTGTTTAACATCTGTGGATGCAGGGAAACAGGTTGGAGGACCCAACTGGGTTCCTCAACATTTATTTTACTGTTCTTTTCATATATTGTGTTATATGATGTGATATGAAATCTTTTGTTGATTTTGTATGATTGAATGATACCAATCATTGTTATATGGTAGGTTAAATACCATAAGGAATACTGGAATGACAGTGATACGTGAAACAGAGATGGAAATGTTTTCCAATGATTTATGACGTATAGTTCCTAAATTTAGGAAATAGGAATTTACAAATAGGACAAATTTTTGGTTTGGCCTTCTGAAAACAACTTATTATGGGAATAGGCCTCTTTCATAGCTTATTGTGAAAGTAGGCCTGTTCTGGGTAAGGGCAGTAAGGCATGCGCATTCCATTTGTGTGCAAGAACAAATTTGTTCTTGTGCATAAATGGAATGCGCATGTTTTTTTAGCTTTTACAACTTGCGCATTCCATTTATGCGCAAGAACAAAATTGTTCTTGCGCATAAATGGAATGCGCAAGAACAATTTTGTCCATCAAAAGACAGAGAGCTGCTACCAATTAATTAGAGGGGGTGCAGCCCATATTCATCTCATATTCATTTCACTTCCCATTGGTAAAGGCTCATAAAACCCTAAATACCCAAATCCTATTCTACTACTTTAATCTATTCCTAAACATCAAATTTACCTCTTTTCTTCAACAAAATCATACAAAATGGCGGAAGCTTCAACTTCTTCACAAAGTAGAGGTACTTAGTTTGGCTCTAAGCTAGTTTTTCTAATCTTTAGTTGTATGCTTTCAATGAGCTAATCAATTCTAGTTCAATTTGTTTAGCAATTCCTTTTCAATGAGTTAGCAATTCCATTTCAATTTGTTTTATGCTTTCAATTTGTAATTTGTATGAGTTTTAATGTTCTATGACCATGTTGTAGGAATTGATTAAGTTCCCGGACCGGTTGATCCTAGTGTGCTCTACCGACAACATGAACACCGGACTAACAACCAAGAGCTAATGGAGGTAAATGTGTAAACCCTTACAAAAATGTTACTTCACTTGCTATTGTCTTGTATTTTCATAATTTACATATTGTGCTTTCACATTTGTATGTGTAGGATTCTTCAAAAGTTAAGGCCACGGATCATTCGAGTAAGTTAAAACTCATTGAATGTAAAGATCCGCGACTTGAAAATACGTTTCATTTTAGAGTTGGAGAAATGACTATTACCATGCTTGATGTCGAAAAAATACTTGGTATTTCTACCTTTGGTCGTCCTATATTGTTTGATGATTCACATACTGACTACGGTGAGTTATGCCACGAGCTTTTGGGTGTAGTTGTTCCCGAAAACAAATTCATGGGAAGATATGAAATAAATATGAATTGGTTTAGACAAGCATTTGGGGGTCCTCTCCCTGAACACGCAACAGAAGAGGAGATAGAGCGTCGAGCACGTGCCGTAATTTTATACGTTTTAAATTCCCGTCTTTTTGTCACTCATTCGAAAGGGAGATGCAATTTAAGGTACTTGCCATTTTTAAGAGATTTTCAGCAGTTTGGTCATCACGCTTGGGGGAGTGCAGTGCTTTCTAATTTGTATAGCGAGTTATCGGCTGTCGCGTTAAGGAAATCTAATACTATAGCTGGTTGTATGACTTTATTGCAGGTATATCTTCTCTATTTAATATTAACATAACGTGTTTACACCACTTCCTTATTGCATGACTTCCTTATTTCTAATTTAATTTCATATATTGGTAGTTATGGTCGTGGACCTACTTGGCAATTGGTCGACCAAATGTACAAATTCCAAGCACAACGGCTGTATTTCTTCATTACGGTCGTAGGTAATTTTGATTAAAACTTTTTACATTCAAAATTTATTAATTTTATTTATGTAGCATTATTACTTTGTTGTGTAGGTGGAATGTTGCCAAAGATTGGGCTCGTACTCCGAGGAATGTCTTATTTTATAGGAATGAATTGGATTTGATGCTGGTTGAGAGTGTTACATAGAACCCGTACAATTTAGATTTTCGGAATAATTTTCCAGAATGGTATCGAAGCATATTGTGCAAGACTCGGCTTATTTTTTTTGTATGCATTCAGAATTATTGTCTGGACCGAGTAATGAGGCAGTTCGGTTATGCTTTTCAATATATACCCGATCCGGTTGAGAGAGTGCCCGAGAATCCATATAATTGGGGCGATTTCATAATTAAAACTGTTCATCGTAGGAACATTAGGGCGGATAATGTGATTGTTGAGAGAACGCCGCCAATTAAGTTGGCCGAGTACGAGTATTGGTATTGGCAGATTACTCGCCGTTTTGTATTGCAGGAATCTTCTTCACTTTTAGCTCCATACATCCCTCGGGTTCCAATGGAATGTGATATCGTTAGTGGTATTTACACGGCTATAGATATGACGGAGGATATAGAGCAAAGCCGGTATGAGCCTGAGCAGGTGAAAGTGAAATGTGTAGGATTGAGGAATTTCTTGGATACCCTCTTAAGCCGAAACAAGTTGCGTCGACCTAATCCACCCCCTCCCCCGCCTCCTCCTGCATTCCCACAACCACCTCCTCCTATTTCAGGTTCGGGACCCGGGGTCGAACAAGTGGATGAAGGTCATGTTGAAGGAGAGGAAGTATGTAACAACCCGGAAATGCGAGCCAATTTAAAAATTTTATTTTGGCGATTTTAGCAAACCTTGAGTATTTAAAATGAATTATTTTAAATAGTATCAACAAGAAATTTATTTAGAATAGGAATAGAAGTATATATTTATTCGAATCGTCGTTAGAATATGATTATTTTACTTTAATTATAAAAGGAATTGAAAATGGCACGGTAGTTCAATAATTCGATTTCAAACTTCAAATGAATGTATTGGGTGCAAAATAAACCGGATTTTAGCGAAACCAAAAATAATAGGATCTAATTGAGAATATCTTTCCAACGAATCTTAAAATCCAAAATTTCATAGCGGGGATCAAAAGATATTTCCAGTTGAAAATTCTGAATAGTCGCTATGGAATTCAGGCCCTTAAAAATGGAAATTTTGCAAACGACCTCGGATTTCGACGAAACCACTTTTGTTGGATCCGTGATGTCAAGTTATTGCTAGGTTTCGAATTTCGTAATTTTTCGATTCAATATGTGAGCGTGGCAAAGGAAAACGCGTTTGACCAGTTTTAGTTGATTTTAATCGACTAGAAAATGGCCATTTTTCAAACGGTCCCAGAATTTGACGAAATTAGTTTTGTTAGGACCGTATCGCCAATATGAAGCTAGAAAATATTTTTCTGGAATTTTTCGAGTTAGTATGTGACCCCAGTAAATTGAAATGTGCATTCAAATTCAATATATAGAGTTATATGTTGATTTTGACGAAAATTGATTGAAACGATCGAATCAGCTTACGTACATATCCCATTGTGTTCGGAATGGGGGTAATTAGCTATGGACGACAGGCAATGGGTCTCATTTTGAGGTTGAAATTAAAAGTTACTTTTTGAAATTAAATAGTTAAATAAAACTTTTATCTCCTCAGCTGTAACAACCCGAATTTTAACAACATGTTAAAATCATAAATCTAGGAAGAATTAAATTTTAAAATAAGAACCAAGGGAAACGGGTTGTGCCATTGCGTTCGTCTCGGAATTCTACATAAAATAGAGTCCGAGTTTTCGAAAATCGGAGTCCGTATGACCAAGTTATGGCTCTCCAAAGTTTCAGAAATATTCAGAGTTCAAAACAGTTCAAATTCGAATTTCAAAACCCAGACAGACTGGGCGGGAAATTTCCCGCCCAGCACCGCAGGTCGACTGGGGAGTCGACACCCCCCCCCCCCAGGTCGACTAGGCAGTCGACACCCCCAGGACCAGGTCGACTACGCAGTCGACTTGGGTGTCGACCTGGTCCCCGAGCCCATTTTTGGGCCAGTGTTCGTTCTGATGTATCTAGTCCGATTTCTATCCAGATTCATCTGCCTAAACCTATTTAAACAGCCCCAAACCTAGCCTTCTCTATACACAATTCTATTCTGCTTCTACTCTGCCTCTGTTCTAAATAAAAATGGCGTTGCTACTCTGCTGGAATCAAAACTAGAAGCTAATCAACATCAACCTAAGCAACTCAATTCAAATAAAGATTCAACGGCTTCAAGCAACGACGCCTAGACCATATTGAATCAAATCAGAAGATTTATCAAGTTAGACGTTTCAACGCGACAACGAATCGATTTGTCCTCTCTTAGCCAATCAATGTAAGTTCTAGTTGATTTCCGATTTAAATATTTAACTATAATATGGCCATGGAATAAAGTGAAATTGGATTTAAGTATGTTTATCGATCCAGATCTATTTCTGTTGTTTCTGGAAACTTGGGTTTTTGACCTGTCTATCTTTATTCTCATGACAAGTTCATAATCTATTCAACCTGTTGTAAATCAGTTTTCTTGATTCATGTTAATATTATTATCAAATTGTAATCCTCATGCCTGTGATGATGTTTTTCTCTCTGATCTTGCTTTTATTACGAATTCTACCTTTCCCCTATTTATTTTCTTTTGATGAACCTTGGTCAATTTCGGACCTTGGCCTAAAAATCGCGATTTTCGTACGAGATGTATACGGGGAAATTATGGGATTATTGCCTATATGGATATGATTTAATAATTGGTAACATGAAATTGGAAATTATCATTGTATTTGCAAGTTTGGGGCTTGATCTGTAAATTTTGGTATAATCCTGTTATGAGGAAATCTGCATAAATACTATATACATGGAATTTGGCATTAATAGGATCTATGTAAAAAGCCATGAAACTTGGTATATATTTAAATTGGCTAGGATTGGACATATATAAATTGATATATGTAATTTTGACATGGATCATGACATATGTAAAAGGGCATGAAATTTGGTATAAATGTAAATTGTCTAGGATTAGGCATATATAAATTGGCATATGTAATTTGGCATGGATCTTGATAGATGTGTAAATTGGTATAAAATTAGCATACATGTAAAATGTCATGAATTGAACATATGTAAATTTGGTATGAATTGGGCATATGTAAAACTGACATGTAACCTAGAACTTGGGCATATGTTAATTATGAAAAATTTGGAATAAAAACGTATAGGATAATTTATGACTTGGAGAAAGTTTAATATGAACGCACCTAAGTTGGGTTTTGGGTAGTTGGTTTGTATTGGACATCTAGAAGGCACGTAAACATGCTTATGAACTTGAAACATGAATTGGTTATGAATATGAATCATTAACTTGGTAATAGGCATAAGTGAAAACATGAAACTTGACATGAAACTCGCCATGAAACTAGACGCGAACTTGACATGAAACTTGAACATGGACATGACATTTAGAATGAACTAGAAAATGGCCAACTCGAGGTTGGGTTGAGTTTGCAGTGTAATTCTGCCCGGAACCGCCCGGTAAATCCAGTTACTGCAAACAATAGGATCCAATGTGGGTAATTGGTCATATCGCACTTGAAAACCCGATGTCAGACTGAGTTGTGGTGTAATTCTGCCCGAAACCGCCCGGCTTATCCAGTGACCACAACAACAGGTCTGATGTGAGAGGTTGGGGTGCATAAATGAATTAATGACTTGATAGGGTTAAGTCATGAACCGCTTGAATATACTTAACCAATTTGACACGATGACTTGATAGGGTTAAGTCATGTACCGCTTGAATATACTTAACTAATTTGACACGATGACTTGATAGGGTTAAGTCAAGAACCGCTTGAATATACTTAACCAATTTGACACGATGACTTGATAGGGTTAAGTCATGAACCGCTTGAATATACTTAACCAATTTGACACGATGACTTGATAGGGTTAAGTCACGAACCGCTTGAATATACTTAACCAATTTGACACGATGGTTTGGTAGGGTTAAGTCACGAACCGCTTGAACATACTTAACCAACTTGACACATGATTCGTAGGGCTAAGTCATGAACTTGAACGACAACACTTACCCAATTTGACATGACACGTAGACGGGTTGAGTCATGAACTTGAATGACCACACTTAACCAACTTGACATGCTAGACTGATGGGGTTAAGTCTCGAATTTAATGACAACACTTAACCTGCTGGACGGAAACCCTAGTTACGCGGTCCTTCTCAGCAGTAACCCACTAGATGTATCATGGTACCCTGGAACTAGGCAGGGTGGGGCACAATTACTGGGCTGATTGTAAGCGACCAGAACGACGGCTGAGTTGGTGCGCCATTGTAGGTTCAGGCGGACTACGGTCGTGCACGTAGTCCGGAGTTGAAAAAGAAGGCATTGGGCACCAGTAGATTTACACTGTGCGTTCTTGATTTGTGTCGGTGGTTGGCACCCTAGGGCTTGATACACCCTATAGTGGACCTAGCACAGGTGGCTACATTCGTGATAGGGCCGTATGACACAGACACATGAATGAGATAGGACTTGTAGGGAGCCGATCGATTAATAGATCGTTTCGTGAGACCAAGTAATGGATCATTTCCTGACATTGGGCAAGGGATCATTTTATAGTCAACACATGACACGGGTTGGGATACTAGTACGGTTGGTGCAGAGCAAATAGATATCATAGAAATGTTTTAATGGTAAAGCAGAGAAATCTTGCGATGCTTGATAGAAATCTTGCGAAATTATACTTAGTTTATCTTGAATGGAAACCTGGCGATGTTACACTTGACAAAAACCATATGAGGTTATTCTTAGTTATCTTTCCTGTAGCTTATCTTGTCATCATGCTTATGTTTACTTTCAGTTTATTCATGCCATGTTATCTTTACCTGTTTTTATGCTGAAAGTCACTAGGACTTACTCAGTCTTTATGACTGACCCGTTTTGTTTCGCCTCTTTTTCTTCTGTTTCCCCCCCAAGGTTCGCAGGGTGGGAATACAGCTTAGTTCGGATCTTACCAAGCTCCAAAGCTCTTTCATGTACGGCTTGGATTTCCCTTGGCTATGGCTTGCTTTGCTTTATTGGGGAATGATTTATAACTATGGTTTTATGCTTCTTTACTATTGCAAGACAGATTTCAATGTAATTGACTTAATAGCATTTTGATGTAAAAGGCTTTAGACCTTACTAGATTTTAAAGAAATGAAATTTGGGTTTTCCTTCCGCTGTTTTATTTATGTTCTGTCTTGTAATATTTCTATGTATGTTTACCTAGATAATACTCCACCAAAGCTAGTGCATTCCCTTTGTGATTGACCCTAGCGGAGGTGGGGTGTTACATTTGGTATCAGAGCAGAAGGTTACCAGACTGGGCAAAAGCTTTTAAAAACCTTCTGAAACTATTTTCAAAACGTTTACAAAGAAGCATTTTTCTAAAGAAAAGTTTTGTTTTACGAAAGGCATGTTCCCCAAAGCCTTATGCGTTATCTTTTGATTCTCTCCTTGAGTCTCTTCTCTCTTTCTTTTTCACCATAGTTTGTAGGCATACAACACATGTCGGAGGGAAAAGTAGTGCCCAACCTCCATCTGTAGCCGCAGTAGTTCCATCTGCGACTAATCTTATTTCAAGCTTTGTAGGGTTGCCGTGCGATGGAGGTAGCTTTTGAGAAACTTGTCAACAAGCTATACAAGGATAGTAAGAACGAGGATAAAGAACACAAGCCTAAGGATGAGAAACTTGTTGATAAGGCGTAATCCACGAAGGAGGAAAAGGTGAAAGGGAAGAGGTCAAAGTAAAAGAATAATAAAACCCATGACAAGAAAGAACATCGTTGGTATGGTAAAAAGGGACATGTAGTTAAGTATCATAGTACAAGGACAAGGTCAAAGAACAAGATCGTCGAGAGGGCAATTGTATGCTCTCGCTACTAGCATACCTAAGAGAGGTGGTAACGTTTCTGTTAAAATTTTAGCTTCTCTTTTCTATTATACCATGGGAACTTTGTTTTTATACATCGCATCCTTTTAATTCTGCCTCGATAGTTGAGTCTCTGCACCTTAGTACTAGCGTAGTAGAGGATCCCATTTTTGTCTCAAATCCTGTTGGGGAATCGGCTCATGTATTCATGATTTGTTTGGATTTGAAAATGTCTATGCTAAGTGTTGAGTTTAGAAGTAATGCTTATGTTTATGTTTTGGGCTTTGGGTTGATTCTAGCGATGGAGTAGTTATCCAGTAAGGGTGACATTCTCGGTTTTGAAAAGAGGGTAGTTAGACTCTTGACTTGCCTCGGTAATACCCTCGAAGTCGCGTGTAGCCTTTAGGGTTCTCTCATGATTAGTTACCTATAATCTCTTGATACATTTATTGATCCGCTCGAGTAGTGTTCACCACTAAGGCGGATGGTTCATTTCACTTATGCATGAGTTGTAGAAAGTCACCTTAGTAAGTACATTTGGAAACATGGTTGATATTTGTTATTTTCAAGAGATAGTTCTTCTGCGTGGAATACCTCCTAGTAAGTGAACGAGATCCAAGATTCACTAGTGAATTTTGGAGAGCTTGCATGAAACCATGAGTACGTAGTTAAGTTTGAGCCGAGTATACTAGAAGGAGGATAAGTGAAAGTGGAACGAGAGGCAACGGTGAAATGAGTTCCAACTCATATTTTGGAAACAGGAATCAAGAAGCTACAAAATTGTGAAGTTAAAGAAGGTCAAAGCACAATGGATTTAAGCTCAAGAAAACGCGACTTAGAAGATTGAAGACTAGATACGTGCATCATATCTCTTTTTAAGAGTATATCCTTGGTCCCTCTTTTCCTGTAGAGCTTACTTGCATGTTATCTTTTTCCTCTCGGTCTTATTCTCAATCATCTTTCTGTTGCAAACCCCATAGGGAGTATGAATCATCTGTTAGTAATACATTTTGGGGCTTGAGGGTGTCCGTTGGGTTGACTAAACTCTTTGGGTTTTAGAGGATACAGGTTGGTTTTAGGAAGGGATTCCCTTGTGACCTAAAAGGAGTCCATCATGCTTAGTTTCCTCGAAACGTATTTTGGTTTGATTGAGTAATTCTTTGGGTGTCGGCCTGATGTTGATTTCGGTCTCCGGGGCTGGTGCTTAGGGAGTTCTTCTCCTGATCAGTATATATGTGACATATACTTCCAGTTTTGACATGGCCTAATGGGCACAAGGTTTTTACTTGCTTCTATCATTCGGCTATACCTTTAGGTGGGAACAATTGGGTGTAAACATGTGTTTGAGACATGTTATAATTAATGGTTGCAAGTGGCTGCAAGTGGTTGCTAGTGGTTGCTCGTGGATGCATTTACACATTAGGCACTAGATCAGCTCAGTCACCTTTCATATTGCATATGCATGAGTGTTTATACTTGTTTATGGATGAATGTGAATGTGTTATCATGTGGATGTTGCATATGGATGGATGTTTGTGCACACATATAGTGTTTATGTGACTAGGACTATTTGCATACATATGGATTCATGGCACTTAACATATTTTGCACTAGAAAGATCAATCAGGCTTGATCATTTGCATCAGACAAGGAACATATACACACACTTTCTACATATGTTCATACAACATTAGAAATATCTTAAGGACAATGTTTGCTTGTGGATGATGTTTTGAGTAGATGGATGATGGATGGTAGGATACGTTCTTCCTAACTTGAAGATTTCGGGGACGAAATCCTTTAAGGAGGGGAGAATGTAACAACCCGAATTTTAACAACATGTTAAAATCATAAATCTAGGCAGAATTAAATTTTAAAATAAGAACCAAGGGAAATAGGTTGCGCCATTGCGTTCGTCTCAGAATTCTACATAAAATAGAGTCCGAGTTTTCAAAAATCGGAGTCCGTATGACCAAGTTATGGCTCTCCAAAGTTTCAGAAATATTCAGAGTTCAAAACAGTTCGAATTCGAGTTCAAATTCGAATTTCAAAACCCAGACAGACTGGGCGGGAAATTTCCCACCCAGCACCGCAGGTCGACTGGGGAGTCGACTGGGCAGTCGACACCCCACCCCCCCCCCCCCAGGTCGACTGGGGAGTCGACTGGGCAGTCGACACCCCCCGGACCAGGTCGACTGCGCGGTCGACTTGGGTGTCGACCTGGTCCCCGAGCCCATTTTTGGGCCAGTAATCATTCTGATGTATCTAGTCCAATTTCTGTCCAGATTCATCTGCCTAAACCTATTTAAACAGCCCCAAACCTAGCCTTCTCTACACACAATTCTATTCTACTTCTACTCTGCCTCTGTTCTAAATAAAAATAAAAATGGCATTGCTACTCTGCTGGAATCAAAACTAGAATCTAATCAACATCAACCTAAGCAACTCAATTCAAGTAAAAATTCAACGACTTCAAGCAACGACGCCTAGACCATATTGAATCAAATCAGAAGATTAATCAAGTTAGACGTTTCAATGCGACAACGAATCAATTTGTCCTCTCTTAGCCAATCAATGTAAGTTCTAGTTGCTTTCCAATTTAAATATTTAACTATAATATGGCCATGGAATAAAGTGAAATTGGATTTAAGTATGTTTATCGATCCAGATCTATTTCTGTTGTTTCTGGAATCATGAGTTTTTGACTTGTCTATCTTTATTCTCATGACAAGTTCATAATCTATTCAGCCTGTTGTAAACCAGTTTTCTTGATTCATGTTAATATTATTATCAAATTGTAATCCTCATGCCTGTGATGATGTTTTTCTCTCTGATCTTGCTTTTATTACGAATTCTACCTTTCTCCTATTTATTTTCTTTTGATGAACCTTGGTCAATTTCGGACCTTGGCCTAAAAATCGTGATTTTCGTACGAGATGTATACGGGGAAATTATGGGATTATTGCCTATATGGATATGATTGAATAATTGGTAACATGAAATTGGAAAATATCATTGTATTTGCAAGTTTGGGGCTTGATCTGTAAATTTTGGTATAATCCTGTTATGAGGACATCTGCATAAATACTATATACATGGAATTTGGCAATAATAGGATCTATGTAAAAACCCATGAAACTTGGTATATATTAAAATTGGCTAGGATTGGACATATATAAATTGATATATGTAATTTTGACATGGATCATGACATATGTAAAAGGGCATGAAATTTGGTATAAATGTAAATTGTCTAGGATTAGGCATATATAAATCGGCATATGTAATTTGGCATGGATCTTGATAGATGTGTAAATTGGCATAAAATTAGCATACATGTAAAACGACATGAATTGAACATATGTAAATTTGGTATGAATTGGGCATATGTAAAACTGACATGTAACCTAGAACTTGGGCATATGTTAATTATGAAAAATTTGGAATAGAAACGTATAGGATAATTTATGACTTGGAGAAAGTTTAATATGAACGCGCCTAAGTTGGGTTTTGGGTAGTTGGTTTGTATTGGACATCTAGAAGGCACGTAAACATGCTTATGAACTTGAAACATGAATTGGTTATGAATTTGAATCATTAACTTGATAATAGGCATAAGTGAAAACATTAAACTTGACATGAAACTCGCCATGAAACTAGACACGAACTTGACATGAAACTTGAACATGGACATGACATTTAGAATGAACTAGAAAATGGCCAACTCGAGGTTGGGTTGAGTTTGCAGTGTAATTCTGCCCGGAACCGCCCGGCAAATACAGTTACTGCAAACAATAGGATCCAATGTGGGTAATTGGTCATATCGCACTTGAAACACCGAGGTCAAACTGAGTTGTGGTGTAATTCTGCCCGGAACCGCCCGGCATATCCAGTGACCACAACAACAGGTCTGATGTGAGAGGTTGGTGTGCATAAATGAATTAATGACTTGATAGGGTTAAGTCATGAACCGCTTGAATATACTTAACCAATTTGACACGATGACTTAATAGGGTTAAGTCATGAACCGCTTGAATATACTTAACCAATTTGACACGATGACTTGATAGGGTTAAGTCATGAACTGCTTGAATATACTTAACCAATTTGACACGATGACTTGATAGGGTTAAGTCATGAACCGCTTGAATATACTTAACCAATTAGACATGATGACTTGATAGGGTTAATCACGAACTGCTTGAATATACTTAACCAATTTGACACGATGGTTTGGTAGGGTTAAGTCACGAACCGCTTGAACATACTTAACCAACTTGACACATGATTCGTAGGGCTAAGTCATGAACTTGAACGACAACACTTAGCCAATTTGACATGATACGTAGACGGGTTAAGTCACGAACTTGAATGACCACACTTAACCAACTTGACATGCTAGACTGATGGGGTTAAGTCTCGAATTTAATGACAACACTTAACCTGCTGGACGGAAACCCTAGTTACACGGTCCTTCTCAGCAGTAACCCACTAGATGTATCATGGTACCCTGGAACTATGCAGGGTGGGGCACGATTACTGCGTTGATTGTAAGCGACCAGAACGACGGCTGAGTTGGTGCGCCATTGTAGGTTCAGGCGGACTACGGTCGTGCACGTAGTCCGGAGTTGAAAAAGCAGGCATTGGGCACCGGTAGATTTACACTGTGCGTGCTTGATTTGTGTCGGTGGTTGGCACCCTAGGGCTTGATACACCCTATGGTGGACCTAGCACAGGTGACTACATTCGTGATAGGGTCGTATGACACAGACACATGAACGAGATAGGACTTGTAGGGTGCCGATCGATTAATAGATCGTTTCGTGAGACCAAGTAATGGATCATTTCATGACATTGGGCAAGGGATCATTTTATAGTTAACACATGACATGGGTTGGGATACTAGTACGGTTGGTGCAGAGCAAATAGATATCATAGAAATATTTTAATGGTAAAGCAGAGAAATCTTGCGATGCTTGATAGAAATCTTGCGAAATTATACTTAGTTTATCTTGAATGGAAACCTGGCGATGTTATACTTGACCAAAACCATATAAGGTTATTCTTAGTTATCTTTCCTGTAGCTTATCTTGTCATCATGCTTATGTTTACTTTCAGTTTATTCATGCCATGTTATCTTTACCTGTTTTTATGCTGAAAGTCACTAGGACTTACTCAGTATTTATGACTGACCCGTTTTGTTTCGCCTCTTTTTCTTCCGTTTCCCCCCTCCTCCCCCCTCCCCCCCGGTTCACAGGGTGGGAATACAGCTTAGTTCGGATCTTACCAAGCTCCAAAGCTCTTTCATGTACGGCTTGGATTTCCCTTGGCTATGGCTTGCTTTGCTTTATTGGGGAATGATTTATAACTATGGTTTTATGCTTCTTTACCATTGCAAGACAGATTTCAATGTAATTGACTTAATAGCATTTTGATGTAAAAGGCTTTAGACCTTACTAGATTTTAAAGAAATGAAATTTGGGTTTTCCTTCCGCTGTTTTATTTATGTTCTGTCTTGTAATATTTCTATGTATGTTTACCTAGATAATACTCACCAAAGCTAGTGCATTCCCTTTGTGGGTGACCCTAGCGGAGGTAGGGTGTTACATCAGCCCCCCTCGTATCATTTCAATCGAAAGGGGAAAAAAACGAAGAAGGGTGAGGAGCCGTCGCTCCTCCGCCAGCGAGCCGCCGCGCCTGGCGCGCGAGACCCCCTCCTCTGCTTCCTCCTCCTCTTCTTCTTCCCTGACCGAGCCTCCCATTACCCCCGAACCCCCACAGCCTGCCGCACCCAAACACTATCCGACGCCTCCCAGACCGCCGCCCGCCACTCCGACCACCCCTTTGCCTGCTTCCCCTCCTCTGCTTCAGGTGGACGCAGTAGCCCTCACCCCCTTTTGGCGAACGCAGTAATTTTATTTACTTTTTTTATTTAAATTATAATATGTTGTTTTATTTTCTGATTTCCATATAAATTAAACAATAGAAAAGTTTGGTTTTTAAATTAATAAAGATTCGATTTTTTTATATATTCATATAGCGGAGAAAAGATCAGATTTTGGTAGTGAAGCTAGCAAGGTAAAGATTTGATTTTTATGAATGTGGTTTTAGAATAAAGATACGATTTTTATCATCTTGAAAAGAGCGTAAAAATAGGATTTTTCTTTGTTTGAAAAGAGAATAAAAATATAATTTTCATATGATGTAAATAATAAAAATATGATTTTTATATAGTGGCAATAAAAAAAAATATGATTTTTATTTATTGAAAGGAATATAAAATTATAATTTCTATATAGGATATTACCGAATATAAAAATCAGATTTTTACCATGGAAAAGACGATATTTTATATAGAAAAAGGCGATATTTTTATATAGTGAAAGATCAAAATTTTATAGAGAAGAAAACATTTTAAAAATATAACCTTACAGTATTAGAAGTAGAAATATAAAAATATAATTTTTTTATATAGAATAAAGCGTTGTAAAAATATATGAAGTACAAATAAAAATATGATTTTTGTTTATTGAAATGAAGCAATAAAAATATGATTTTTATTGTGAACAGCGTAAAAAGGACTATACTGGGATTGCAAATAGATCCAGACGGTTCAGCAGTTCAAAAGTAAAGCACGGCGGAGTGGAACCCTTGGTGAGAATTTCTCACTTTAATTTTCTTTTCTAGTTTAAATTATATACTAGGATGCAGACGGTGTTTAGTAGCACCCGACACCCGTCGTCCACAGACCATAGACGACTTGTTTGTTTGATTGATGTGTTGTGAAAATTGTTTGTGATGTTGATGTGAAATAGATAATAAAATGTATTCATGTGTTGAAATAAATTAATTATCTGAAACGACCCGCAAATCCGAGCTATCTGAGTTGACTAAATACAACACACGTCCAACCCAAATAACACAGAAATACGAACCATTAATAGAAAGAAGTTAGAAGATGAGAAATAGGAAGAAAGAAATATTAGAATAGAAGAAAACGAAGATCATAAGCTCACAGCGGAACGAATAAAATATATTATATAACATAACTTTTGAAATACAAATCAGTAACTTTATATACATACCATCATCAGAGCACAACAGTCGTTTCTGGAACAGTTATAAACATCTGTTTCCAGATACAAACAAGGTCCACAGCGGAATATATGATAGCCTATAGCTAACCGGTGAAGCCTCCTGCTTCCAGCTCCTTCAAATGAATCTGTGAAAATCCCGACTACTTGACTGCCCGTACAAATTTGGGCACCCAAGAGTTTAGGGAAAACAAAACAAAATAAACTCTGGGTCAGTCATGGGACTGGTGTGAGTAAACTCCAACCACTTGTTTAACTTTTAAAAATCCTTTCGAAAGAAAAGATAATAGTAACACCAGCCCACACGTAAACATGGACGGTTTTTACCTTACTATAACCCAAAACATTTTGATATCAAATCCAGTGATATTATAGTAATGTCTACATCAAATAAATAACCAAATAGCAGAACGCTTGCATCTTACGCTCCACATATATAGTATAAAATCAAAAACCGCATGGCGCTTATTGGAGATTGGATTTCCAACATAACAAGGTATGGAACCACCTTCCGCTAGTGTATCTCTAGAGAGGAATACACTGGGTTCAACAAGAACATCTTGCAACCCGGCCCACACATGACCGACCACTCATTTCGCTTGAGTGTATCGAATGTATATCACCAACGGTTGGGATCAGCAACCGTCTCCCGACTGAGACAGCATCGAATAGAATAAGAAATTGAATGAACCTCTAGATAGGTGATTATACATCCTAATGGGTGCGACCCACATAGCCATGCTACCTGCCCGATTTTTGTCCTTTCCTGGTTGTTGAGGCCTGAGGCTACGAATACTTACCATTCATTGATAGCACAATCACTTTGAATGCCACATTGTCAGATCCGTTAATCACTAGTTGAGTTCGCACAAATATTCTGGATATTATGCTAAGGGATAAATCCGTTGCAACCATATATATTCATACAGACCAACCCATTTGATCATTGGAAATACTCTGTCAGACATTCGTCCATTTACGTTCGTTCTGGGATTGAACGAAACCGAAGGCACTATTTCTATTTAATAGAAAAGCCCTTGCACTTTACTCTGTCTTCAATATATTCAGCATACTTGGTTCGCAACGCTTATGCCGATACGGAGTGGTTCTTCGGATAATAATCCAACCGGTCTCTCCATATTGACAACGATGGTCAAAAACTTCGATAGTCTGTGATTTAACTATCGAATAAAAACAAGTGTTCATCCAAACATATCAACAAATCACTGGGCTCTTTAATTAATATTTCATTAATTAAATCTCTTCTCCATTTCCTTCTCAATATTTGTTATCCAAATATTTCAATAACCATATTGGCCCTTTACGCTATTTGGAAAGCATTTCCCAATATCAACTCCTTTTATTTTCTATATATTAGAAAATATCTCTATTTGCAATTGGAAACAATTCCAATCACTTATCTCTATCCCGACTATTTTAATTATACTCAGGAAATATTTACTTGTTATATTTCCAAAATTTCATCACTTAGGTTTAAAACGAATGTTGTGTAAAACATCGTTACAACAACCCAAAATATTTTCTTCAACTAACTCTTTTTCAAACACTTCTCTTCGAGACTGGATCTTGCTATTTATCCATTAAAAATGAAATCAATCAAGTTGGGGTAAAATTACCTCTCAGACCTTAACTGAAAACATTCTCAACTTCAAAACGGCCAAACCACTTACCTCGAATAAACACACTATACAATCCAATTGTTCATTTTTAAAACATGTATAAAGTTCGCTTTCTATTTCTAATTTATAGATTTCCCTTTTTGTTTACAATATTCGATTTTTGATTTCGTTTCCTTATCGAATTCTATATATATCGATATATAGATTTCTAATTGTCAAATTTTCTTAAAAATATTCTAACTCCTTAAATTCCCGGAAAAATTCGCCATAACCTCCCCTGTATCGGGAGCATCGGGAAATTTCAAATAGCTTCCCGGTAACTTCTCATCTCAAAAAGAAAAAGAAAAAAAAGCCAAGCGGCTTGCCGATACGGCGCATAAAATCTCATATATGAATTAAACATGTACCTTTTTGTTGGGCACACAAATTAAAATCTTCATATACTTCCTCATGTACCTGTCTAACACATGTTCACCTGTTTTCAATTCAATTAAATTCAATACCATCTAATCGTTTGAATTCAGTTTCGCCCATTTATTCTTTAATTAGTCATTTTGCCTATTTCACTTCTTTGTTGAACATAACATGCTCAAACAAAATATTTAACTCGTTCATAACCAAATTGAATTTCAATTTCAATTCTAGTTCTCTTTTCTATTTCGAATATAAATTTTCAAATCGAATTCACTTATTTAAGGCCCAATATCAATTCAACATCTCATTTACCAATTACTATTCGAATTAGTTAATTCTATTCAATAATCAAAAATCTGATTTCTGTTTCAAAAATCAATTCATTACTCCACCTGAGTTCACATATATTTTATAACTCAAATCTGAGATTTTCTAAATAGAAATTCGGATTTTATTGGTTTAAAATCCTTTTATAAAATGAAATAAACCGTTATGGTTTTTAAATAGTTCTGGCGCTGTTTTTCTGAAAATTTGATTTTGACATAACTCAAAATCTATACGACGAAATTCATATTTTTCTCTTTCATTAGAAAACTATTATCAAACCGGTCCTGACGTTTCTTGTTTCAAAGAGATCCGACTCCAATTGAGTCCTGTATACTCGATTGAAGTTCGAATCGCTATTTTACGAACTGCAGCGCTGCGGCGAGTTCGTTTTAATTATATTCATATATATAAATCTTTAAACTTCTTTAAAATGAATTCAACTCCATTTTAACTCTATTTGAATTCCTTGATTCAAATTCCAATCTCACTTTTGAATTCTATATTTCAAATCCCAATTCCTTTTCTATTTGATATTCAAATTCAATACTTGAATTTCTATTTGAATTCCCTATATTCAAATTCTATGTTTGAATTCATTTGAATTCTCTTATTCAAACTCTATATTTAAATTCCATTTGAACTTCTATATTCCAATTTCTATATTTGAATTCTATTGGAATTCAAATATTCAAACTCCTTTTTAAATTCTATATTCAAAATTCCATAGTTTAAAACCCATTTGAATTTCATATTCAAATCCCATAGATTAAATCCTATTTGAATTCAATTTGAATCTCTTATATTCAAATTTCATTTTCCATTTCCATTTGAATTCTAATATTCAAATTCATTTCCAACCCCATTTGAATTCTAATATTCAAACTTATTTTTAACACCATTTGAATTTCTTCACTCAAATCCATTTGAATTCCCTTGAATTCAAATTCCATTTCAAAACCATTTGGATTTCCTATTTCGAAATCCTATTTGAAATTCTATTTCCAATTCTACTTTGAAAATCCTATTTCAAAGTTTATTTCAAATTCTATTTTGAAATTCTACATGCAAATCTCTATTTGAATTTCTTTATTTGAATTCAAATTTTATTTTAATTCCTTGAATTCAAATTCTATTTTTCATTCTAATTTTTGTCTATTCAAATTCTATTTGAACTTCTATTTGAATTTCTAATATTCAATCTCCTTTTAAAATTTAAATATTTAAACTCCCTTTAAAATTCAAATGTTATACTCAAATTTCATTTGAGTTATATATTTAAAAATTTCATTTCACATCCTATTTTGAAATTCATTTCAAATCCCAATTTCACACTTGTATTTCTATTTCTGAATTATCAAATGATAATTCTTTTCACTTCATTTATAACTTCGTTATAAAAGAACTATTTATAAACTTCGTTTATAAAGGAACTACTAGTTTTATTTTTCAAAACAAGTTTATATTTTTATTCCATTAAAAATTCAAATTCTATTTAAAAATAGAATTTTCCCTTTTAAATCTCAAATATCCTTCCATGATATTTTAAATAAATTAACACTTAGCCCAGTGATATTTAAAACAATCAAATCACCCAATTTTCAATCATTTTATTTTTAACACATCATATATGAATATATGAAATCAGCAAACAACAAACAGATAATATATTTTTGAGGAATCCAGTTGGATCCCTCCAACCTGTTTTCCTGCATCCACAGATGTTAGCACATAAATAATACCCATTCTGCTTCGTGGCAGAATATCGCGGTATAGAAGGTCATCCACTAATCATAGCGTGGGGCGTATAGGGTAATCATCCGCTATGAAACTGCGGGCATCCGCTAATGAGACTGCGGGAATCCAACCAATCAATCAACCCAATATATATATATATATAATAGCCTAAATAACTAATATATATAAAACAAACAACAAAATTCAAACAAGCAACAACAATTATTTTTAACGAAATAAAAATAATTATAAATAAAAGGTGAGTGAGATTTACTCACCGTGATTTATTTGTAGAATATCCAATGCAGCCAATTTTATAGATTTCACGATGATTCCTTCATACGTCTGGTTTTTCCAATGTAAACAATATAAAAAAAATTCCAGTTATCTAAGCATACTGATTTTATTTAATAAATAAATTTTGACATATAAACCAATCCTAGATTAACCTTACTTTCATATTCAAATGACTTATCTAAAAATTTTAATTCTTTACAATAATTTCTTTAAATTAGTTATCAACCTATAAACCGATGTCATAATAAACATTTAAATTCTAATTCAAAAATACCTTACTGCCAATGAATCCTTCATCCCAACTTTATATTTTAATTTCAAACTTGAACTAAAAATAAATTTCTAATTAACTAAGTGATGAATTAATTTAAATTAGAAGATTACCTTAAGCCATTGTTTAATTTCCTTCTTCCTTCCAGTTCTGACTATCACCAAAGTCGAACCCTACTTTGCTACAGGAAGCATCGCACCCTTTTTTTTTCTCTTCTTGAATCCTCCGAAAAATCCCATCATCGCAATCCTATGTCTCTGCCCAGAATCGAACTTCAGATTCGAGGTCGAGCTCGCCCAAAACAACGTCGCGCGCCCCATTGACACCCACGACAACCTCTCATCAACCTCGCACACCCATTACAGACATCGCGACCCCCTTCTGGCCACACACGTGATGAATCCGAACCCCTAAATCCCCAAATCGCGACACAGAAGTCCAATACCCCTTCCTACTTCGCGATGCTCGAGTCGAGTTATGGGAAACTCGCGGTCTTTACCGCGATTTCGATTTTTGTTCTGTGGGATTGAATGGAAGAAAGGGAAAAGGTAGCAGTGGTTTTATAGAAGGAGGAGGGAGACAGGAGGTACACAGGCCATTAAAATCGTGTTTCCTTGATAACGAGAGCGGGAGACAGTTTTTTTTTGGCTCGAGGGAACTAGGTTTCCATTAGGTCGGCTGATAAAACACTGATTTGAATTTTATTTAATTAGATAACTAAAATATCTCGAGAAACCCTTATTCGAAAATCAGAACCGCTATTTTAACGCAACCATTGTTATTTCAACAGTTTAACACTATTCTGAACTAACCGAATATATTTTATATTTAATTTAAACGTATATAGAATAATCATTTTATAAAGATATTAAATTATTTAAATTTATAAACAAATAAATTTCTTGATAATATATCATTATCATTATCGATTACATTCACATAGAATTTTGATTCAATTCTAACTTCGAATTCAATATATCTCGTATTACGGTAATTAGATTTATAACTCAATATGAAAATCGATTTATATTATCAGTTCTATATTTGAAATAATATTAAATATTTAAATTAAACCGACCAGAAAAATCTGGGTCGTTACATTCTTCCCCCCTTAAAATAATTTCGTCCTCGAAATTGCTAAGATAGGCAAAATGGTACAAATCCATTTCTTTTCAGAACCTCACTTATGTTGAAACTCACCTCCTCATATTTCTATGACTTTAATTTCAACCGAAACTTTTGGTTTCCATTCATATGCATTCTAATTCATATTTATTTCAATCTATTTCAAATTGATTCTAGTCAACTTATTCACCTTGAACCATTTAACTTGCTTAAGTTAAATTTTAATTCCAGAATCCAAATGCCAGGGGTTTCATTTCAAATCCTTTGAAATACATAAATGTATACTTATATTTATATTTATCTCAATTCAAAACATTTGAATTCTTCCCAAAACAACTTGTTTTCTTTCAAACAAATTTCCTTCAAAACTTTCTATGGTAGCAATCCATTACTTAGAAACTCGAAAATAAACACTGATGATGTTGCAATCATCATCAGAATTATTTACAAGCCACTGAAGTGAGTTCAAAAAAAATTTTAAAACCCACCTAAAATGATTTTAAATCAAAAATCCTTTTAAAACAAATCTATATTATTTTAATATACTTTGAAAAATATTTTTCAACTTCCCAGGATTAGAATTCCAAATTCTGGTTTGAATTTAATTCTAATTCATCTCATTTGTATGTATTTCATTCATATACAAATTTTATTTGGTTATAAATAACCATTCCAATTTTATAATCTCGTCTGATTATAATGATATCAATCAACACATCCATATAATATAATAATTTCAAAAATTATTCTTTCTATATCAAAATATAATTTTGGGTAAAATAATTTCACCCACTTTAAAACAATATCGTGTTCAATCTCCTGTTCAAGTGTTTAGAAATTCCTATCGACTTTGTGGCGTCCCACTATTCGATCAGAATTCATAAACCACTCAACAGACTAGCCAACACAATATATAAACAACTTTTATATCAACTAACAAATACGCTCTCTCGTATATATACGCTCAACTCATTCTAGGGTACTACTGACCCTATCTCTAATGAGTACATTCCAACAAGCCTAGGTATTCGCTCAACCTAAGCTCTGATACCACTGAAACGACCCGCAAATCCGAGCTATCTGAGTTGACTAAATACAACACACGTCCAACCCAAATAACACAGAAATACGAACCATTAATAGAAAGAAGTTAGAAGATGAGAAATAGGAAGAAAGAAATATTAGAATAGAAGAAAACGAAGATCATAAGCTCACAGCGGACGAATAAAATATATTATATAACATAACTTTTGAAATACAAATCAGTAACTTTATATACATACCATCATCAGAGCACAACAGTCATTTCTGGAACAGTTATAAACATCTGTTTCCAGATACAAACAAGGTCCACAGCGGAATATATGATAGCCTATAGCTAACCGGTGAAGCCTCCTGCTTCCAGCTCCTTCAAATGAATCTGTGAAAATCCCGACTACTTGACTGCCCGTACAAATTTGGGCACCCAAGAGTTTAGGGAAAACAAAACAAAATAAACTCTGGGTCAGTCATGGGACTGGTGTGAGTAAACTCCAACCACTTGTTTAACTTTTAAAAATCCTTTCGAAAGAAAAGATAATAGTAACACCAGCCCACACATAAACATGGACGGTTTTTACCTTACTATAACCCAAAACATTTTGATATCAAATCCAGTGATATTATAGTAATGTCTACATCAAATAAATAACCAAATAGCAGAACGCTTGCATCTCACGCTCCACATATATAGTATAAAATCAAAAACCGCATGGCGCTTATTGGAGATTGGATTTCCAACATGACAAGGTATGGAACCACCTTCCGCTAGTGTATCTCTAGAGAGGAATACACTGGGTTCAACAAGAACATCTTGCAACCCGGCCCACACATGACCGACCACTCATTTCGCTTGAGTGTATCGAATGTATATCACCAACGGTTGGGATCAGCAACCGTCTCCCGACTGGGACAGCATCGAATAGAATAAGAAATTGAATGAACCTCTAGATAGGTGATTATACATCCTAATGGGTGCGACCCACATAGCCATGCTGCCTGCCCGATTTTTGTCCTTTCCTAGTTGTTGAGGCCTGGGGCTACGAATACTTACCATTCATTGATAGCACAATCACTTTGAATGCCACATTGTCAGATCCGTTAATCACTAGTTGAGTTCGCACAAATATTCTGGATATTATGCTAAGGGATAAATCCGTTGCAACCATATATATTCATACAGACCAACCCATTTGATCATTGGAAATACTCTGTCAGACATTCGTCCATTTACGTTCGTTCTGGGATTGAACGAAACCGAAGGCACTATTTCTATTTAATAGAAAAGCCCTTGCACTTTACTCTGTCTTCAATATATTCAGCATACTTGGTTCGCAACGCTTATGCCGATACGGAGTGGTTCTTCGGATAATAATCCAACCGGTCTCTCCATATTGACAACGATGGTCAAAAACTTCGATAGTCTGTGATTTAACTATCGAATAAAAACAAGTGTTCATCCAAACATATCAACAAATCACTGGGCTCTTTAATTAATATTTCATTAATTAAATCTCTTCTCCATTTCCTTCTCAATATTTGTTATCCAAATATTTCAATAACCATATTGGCCCTTTACGCTATTTGGAAAGCATTTCCCAATATCAACTCCTTTTATTTTCTATATATTAGAAAATATCTCTATTTGCAATTGGAAACAATTCCAATCACTTATCTCTATCCCGACTATTTTAATTATACTCAGGAAATATTTACTTGTTATATTTCCAAAATTTCATCACTTGGGTTTAAAACGAATGTTGTGTAAAACATCGTTACAACAACCCAAAATATTTTCTTCAACTAACTCTTTTTCAAACACTTCTCTTCGAGACTGGATCTTGCTATTTATCCATTAAAAATGAAATCAATCAAGTTGGGGTAAATTAACCTCTCAGACCTTAACTGAAAACATTCTCAACTTCAAAACGGCCAAACCACTTACCTCGAATAAACACACTATACAATCCAATTGTTCATTTTTAAAACATGTATAAAGTTCGCTTTCTATTTCTAATTTATAGATTTCCCTTTTTGTTTACAATATTCGATTTTTGATTTCGTTTCCTTATCGAATTCTATATATATCGATATATAGATTTCTAATTGTCAAATTTTCTTAAAAATATTCTAACTCCTTAAATTCCCGGAAAAATTCGCCATAACCTCCCCTGTATCGGGAGCATCGGGAAATTTCAAATAGCTTCCCGGTAACTTCTCATCTCAAAAAGAAAAAGAAAAAAAAGCCAAGCGGCTTGCCGATACGGCGCATAAAATCTCATATATGAATTAAACATGTACCTTTTTGTTGGGCACACAAATTAAAATCTTCATATACTTCCTCATGTACCTGTCTAACACATGTTCACCTGTTTTCAATTCAATTCAATTCAATACCATCTAATCGTTTGAATTCAGTTTCGCCCATTTATTCTTTAATTAGTCATTTTGCCTATTTCACTTCTTTGTTGAACATAACATGCTCAAACAAAATATTTAACTCGTTCATAACCAAATTGAATTTCAATTTCAATTCTAGTTCTCTTTTCTATTTCGAATATAAATTTTCAAATCGAATTCACTTATTTAAGGCCCAATATCAATTCAACATCTCATTTACCAATTACTATTCGAATTAGTTAATTCTATTCAATAATCAAAAATCTGATTTCTGTTTCAAAAATCAATTCATTACTCCACCTGAGTTCACATATATTTTATAACTCAAATCTGAGATTTTCTAAATAGAAATTCGGATTTTATTGGTTTAAAATCCTTTTATAAAATGAAATAAACCGTTATGGTTTTTAAATAGTTCTGGCGCTGTTTTTCTGAAAATTTGATTTTGACATAACTCAAAATCTATACGACGAAATTCATATTTTTCTCTTTCATTAGAAAACTATTATCAAACCGGTCCTGACGTTTCTTGTTTCAAAGAGATCCGACTCCAATTGAGTCCTGTATACTCGATTGAAGTTCGAATCGCTATTTTACGAACTGCAGCGCTGCGGCGAGTTCGTTTTAATTATATTCATATATATAAATCTTTAAACTTCTTTAAAATGAATTCAACTCCATTTTAACTCTATTTGAATTCCTTGATTCAAATTCCAATCTCACTTTTGAATTCTATATTTCAAATCCCAATTCCTTTTCTATTTGATATTCAAATTCAATACTTGAATTTCTATTTGAATTCCCTATATTCAAATTCTATGTTTGAATTCATTTGAATTCTCTTATTCAAACTCTATATTTAAATTCCATTTGAACTTCTATATTCCAATTTCTATATTTGAATTCTATTGGAATTCAAATATTCAAACTCCTTTTTAAATTCTATATTCAAAATTCCATAGTTTAAAACCCATTTGAATTTCATATTCAAATCCCATAGATTAAATCCTATTTGAATTCAATTTGAATCTCTTATATTCAAATTTCATTTTCCATTTCCATTTGAATTCTAATATTCAAATTCATTTCCAACCCCATTTGAATTCTAATATTCAAACTTATTTTTAACACCATTTGAATTTCTTCACTCAAATCCATTTGAATTCCCTTGAATTCAAATTCCATTTCAAAACCATTTGGATTTCCTATTTCGAAATCCTATTTGAAATTCTATTTCCAATTCTACTTTGAAAATCCTATTTCAAAGTTTATTTCAAATTCTATTTTGAAATTCTACATGCAAATCTCTATTTGAATTTCTTTATTTGAATTCAAATTTTATTTTAATTCCTTGAATTCAAATTCTATTTTTCATTCTAATTTTTGTCTATTCAAATTCTATTTGAACTTCTATTTGAATTTCTAATATTCAATCTCCTTTTAAAATTTAAATATTTAAACTCCCTTTAAAATTCAAATGTTATACTCAAATTTCATTTGAGTTATATATTTAAAAATTTCATTTCACATCCTATTTTGAAATTCATTTCAAATCCCAATTTCACACTTGTATTTCTATTTCTGAATTATCAAATGATAATTCTTTTCACTTCATTTATAACTTCGTTATAAAAGAACTATTTATAAACTTCGTTTATAAAGGAACTACTAGTTTTATTTTTCAAAACAAGTTTATATTTTTATTCCATTAAAAATTCAAATTCTATTTAAAAATAGAATTTTCCCTTTTAAATCTCAAATATCCTTCCATGATATTTTAAATAAATTAACACTTAGCCCAGTGATATTTAAAACAATCAAATCACCCAATTTTCAATCATTTTATTTTTAACACATCATATATGAATATATGAAATCAGCAAACAACAAACAGATAATATATTTTTGAGGAATCCAGTTGGATCCCTCCAACCTGTTTTCCTGCATCCACAGATGTTAGCACATAAATAATACCCATTCTGCTTCGTGGCAGAATATCGCGGTATAGAAGGTCATCCACTAATCATAGCGTGGGGCGTATAGGGTAATCATCCGCTATGAAACTGCGGGCATCCGCTAATGAGACTGCGGGAATCCAACCAATCAATCAACCCAATATATATATATAATAGCCTAAATAACTAATATATATAAAACAAACAACAAAATCCAAACAAGCAACAACAATTATTTTTAACGAAATAAAAATAATTATAAATAAAAGGTGAGTGAGATTTACTCACCGTGATTTATTTGTAGAATATCCAATGCAGCCAATTTTATAGATTTCACGATGATTCCTTCATACGTCTGGTTTTTCCAATGTAAACAATATAAAAAAAATTCCAGTTATCTAAGCATACTGATTTTATTTAATAAATAAATTTTGACATGTAAACCAATCCTAGATTAACCTTACTTTCATATTCAAATGACTTATCTAAAAATTTTAATTCTTTACAATAATTTCTTTAAATTAGTTATCAACCTATAAACCGATGTCATAATAAACATTTAAATTCTAATTCAAAAATACCTTACTGCCAATGAATCCTTCATCCCAACTTTATATTTTAATTTCAAACTTGAACTAAAAATAAATTTCTAATTAACTAAGTGATGAATTAATTTAAATTAGAAGATTACCTTAAGCCATTGTCTAATTTCCTTCTTCCTTCCAGTTCTGACTATCACCAAAGTCGAACCCTACTTTGCTACAGGAAGCACCGCACCCTTTTTTTTTTTCTCTTCTTGAATCCTCCGAAAAATCCCATCATCGCAATCCTATGTCTCTGCCCAGAATCGAACTTCAGATTCGAGGTCGAGCTCGCCCAAAACAACGTCGCGCGCCCCATTGACACCCACGACAACCTCTCATCAACCTCGCACACCCATTACAGACATCGCGACCCCCTTCTGGCCACACACGTGATGAATCCGAACCCCTAAATCCCCAAATCGCGACACAGAAGTCCAATACCCCTTCCTACTTCGCGATGCTCGAGTCGAGTTATGGGAAACTCGCGGTCTTTACCGCGATTTCGATTTTTGTTCTGTGGGATTGAATGGAAGAAAGGGAAAAGGTAGCAGTGGTTTTATAGAAGGAGGAGGGAGACAGGAGGTACACAGGCCATTAAAATCGTGTTTCCTTGATAACGAGAGCGGGAGACAGTTTTTTTTTGGCTCGAGGGAACTAGGTTTCCATTAGGTCGGCTGATAAAACACTGATTTGAATTTTATTTAATTAGATAACTAAAATATCTCGAGGTACCCTTATTCGAAAATCAGAACCGCTATTTTAACGCAACCATTGTTATTTCAACAGTTTAACACTATTCTGAACTAACCGAATATATTTTATATTTAATTTAAACGTATATAGAATAATCATTTTATAAAGATATTAAATTATTTAAATTTATAAACAAATAAATTTCTTGATAATATATCATTATCATTATCGATTACATTCACATAGAATTTTGATTCAATTCTAACTTCGAATTCAATATATCTCGTATTACGGTAATTAGATTTATAACTCAATATGAAAATCGATTTATATTATCAGTTCTATATTTGAAATAATATTAAATATTTAAATTAAACCGACCAGAAAAATCTGGGTCGTTACATTCTTCCCCCCTTTAAACAATTTCGTCCTCGAAATTGCTAAGATAGGAAAAATGGTACAAATCCATTTCTTTTCAGAACCTCACTTATGTTGAAACTCACCTCCTCATATTTCTATGACTTTAATTTCAACCGAAACTTTTGGTTTCCATTCATATGCATTCTAATTCATATTTATTTCAATCTATTTCAAATTGATTCTAGTCAATTTATTCACCTTGAACCATTTAACTTGCTTAAGTTAAATTTTAATTCCAGAATCCAAATCCCAGGGGTTTCATTTCAAATCCTTTGAAATACATAAATGTATACTTATATTTATATTTATCTCAATTCAAAACATTTGAATTCTTCCCAAAACAACTTGTTTTCTTTCAAACAAATTTCCTTCAAAACTTTCTATGGTAGCAATCCATTACTTAGAAACTCGAAAATAAACACTGATGATGTTGCAATCATCATCAGAATTATTTCCAAGCCACTGAAGTGAGTTCAAAAAAAATTTTAAAACCCACCTAAAATGATTTTAAATCAAAAATCCTTTTAAAACAAATCTATATTATTTTAATATACTTTGAAAAATATTTTTCAACTTCCCAGGATTAGAATTCCAAATTCTGGTTTGAATTTAATTCTAATTCATCTCATTTGTATGTATTTCATTCATATACAAATTTTATTTGGTTATAAATAACCATTCCAATTTTATAATCTCGTCTGATTATAATGATATCAATCAACACATCCATATAATATAATAATTTCAAAAATTATTCTTTCTATATCAAAATATAATTTTGGATAAAATAATTTCACCCACTTTAAAACAATATCGTGTTCAATCTCCTGTTCAAGTGTTTAGAAATTCCTATCGACTTTGTGGCGTCCCACTATTCGATCAGAATTCATAAACTACTCAACAGACTAGCCAACACAATATATAAACAACTTTTATATCAACTAACAAATACGCTCTCTCGTATATATACGCTCAACTCATTCTAGGGTACTACTGACCCTATCTCTAATGAGTACATTCCAACAAGCCTAGGTATTCGCTCAACCTAAGCTCTGATACCACTGAAACGACCCGCAAATCCGAGCTATCTGAGTTGACTAAATACAACACACGTCCAACCCAAATAACACAGAAATACGAACCATTAATAGAAAGAAGTTAGAAGATGAGAAATAGGAAGAAAGAAATATTAGAATAGAAGAAAACGAAGATCATAAGCTCACAGCGGACGAATAAAATATATTATATAACATAACTTTTGAAATACAAATCAGTAACTTTATATACATACCATCATCAGAGCACAACAGTCATTTCTGGAACAGTTATAAACATCTGTTTCCAGATACAAACAAGGTCCACAACGGAATATATGATAGCCTATAGCTAACCGGTGAAGCCTCCTGCTTCCAGCTCCTTCAAATGAATCTGTGAAAATCCCGACTACTTGACTGCCCGTACAAATTTGGGCACCCAAGAGTTTAGGGAAAACAAAACAAAATAAACTCTGGGTCAGTCATGGGACTGGTGTGAGTAAACTCCAACCACTTGTTTAACTTTTAAAAATCCTTTCGAAAGAAAAGATAATAGTAACACCAGCCCACACATAAACATGGACGGTTTTTACCTTACTATAACCCAAAACATTTTGATATCAAATCCAGTGATATTATAGTAATGTCTACATCAAATAAATAACCAAATAGCAGAACGCTTGCATCTCACGCTCCACATATATAGTATAAAATCAAAAACCGCATGGCGCTTATTGGAGATTGGATTTCCAACATGACAAGGTATGGAACCACCTTCCGCTAGTGTATCTCTAGAGAGGAATACACTGGGTTCAACAAGAACATCTTGCAACCCGGCCCACACATGACCGACCACTCATTTCGCTTGAGTGTATCGAATGTATATCACCAACGGTTGGGATCAGCAACCGTCTCCCGACTGGGACAGCATCGAATAGAATAAGAAATTGAATGAACCTCTAGATAGGTGATTATACATCCTAATGGGTGCGACCCACATAGCCATGCTGCCTGCCCGATTTTTGTCCTTTCCTGGTTGTTGAGGCCTGGGGCTACGATTACTTACCATTCATTGATAGCACAATCACTTTGAATGCCACATTGTCAGATCCGTTAATCACTAGTTGAGTTCGCACAAATATTCTGGATATTATGCTAAGGGATAAATCCGTTGCAACCATATATATTCATACAGACCAACCCATTTGATCATTGGAAATACTCTGTCAGACATTCGTCCATTTACGTTCGTTCTGGGATTGAACGAAACCGAAGGCACTATTTCTATTTAATAGAAAAGCCCTTGCACTTTACTCTGTCTTCAATATATTCAGCATACTTGGTTCGCAACGCTTATGCCGATACGGAGTGGTTCTTCGGATAATAATCCAACCGGTCTCTCCATATTGACAACGATGGTCAAAAACTTCGATAGTCTGTGATTTAACTATCGAATAAAAACAAGTGTTCATCCAAACATATCAACAAATCACTGGGCTCTTTAATTAATATTTCATTAATTAAATCTCTTCTCCATTTCCTTCTCAATATTTGTTATCCAAATATTTCAATAACCATATTGGCCCTTTACGCTATTTGGAAAGCATTTCCCAATATCAACTCCTTTTATTTTCTATATATTAGAAAATATCTCTATTTGCAATTGGAAACAATTCCAATCACTTATCTCTATCCCGACCATTTTAATTATACTCAGGAAATATTTACTTGTTATATTTCCAAAATTTCATCACTTGGGTTTAAAACGAATGTTGTGTAAAACATCGTTACAACAACCCAAAATATTTTCTTCAACTAACTCTTTTTCAAACACTTCTCTTCGAGACTGGATCTTGCTATTTATCCATTAAAAATGAAATCAATCAAGTTGGGGTAAATTAACCTCTCAGACCTTAACTGAAAACATTCTCAACTTCAAAACGGCCAAACCACTTACCTCGAATAAACACACTATACAATCCAATTGTTCATTTTTAAAACATGTATAAAGTTCGCTTTCTATTTCTAATTTATAGATTTCCCTTTTTGTTTACAATATTCGATTTTTGATTTCGTTTCCTTATCGAATTCTATATATATCGATATATAGATTTCTAATTGTCAAATTTTCTTAAAAATATTCTAACTCCTTAAATTCCCGGAAAAATTCGCCATAACCTCCCCTGTATCGGGAGCATCGGGAAATTTCAAATAGCTTCCCGGTAACTTCTCATCTCAAAAAGAAAAAGAAAAAAAAGCCAAGCGGCTTGCCGATACGGCGCATAAAATCTCATATATGAATTAAACATGTACCTTTTTGTTGGGCACACAAATTAAAATCTTCATATACTTCCTCATGTACCTGTCTAACACATGTTCACCTGTTTTCAATTCAATTAAATTCAATACCATCTAATCGTTTGAATTCAGTTTCGCCCATTTATTCTTTAATTAGTCATTTTGCCTATTTCACTTCTTTGTTGAACATAACATGCTCAAACAAAATATTTAACTCGTTCATAACCAAATTGAATTTCAATTTCAATTCTAGTTCTCTTTTCTATTTCGAATATAAATTTTCAAATCGAATTCACTTATTTAAGGCCCAATATCAATTCAACATCTCATTTACCAATTACTATTCGAATTAGTTAATTCTATTCAATAATCAAAAATCTGATTTCTGTTTCAAAAATCAATTCATTACTCCACCTGAGTTCACATATATTTTATAACTCAAATCTGAGATTTTCTAAATAGAAATTCGGATTTTATTGGTTTAAAATCCTTTTATAAAATGAAATAAACCGTTATGGTTTTTAAATAGTTCTGGCGCTGTTTTTCTGAAAATTTGATTTTGACATAACTCAAAATCTATACGACGAAATTCATATTTTTCTCTTTCATTAGAAAACTATTATCAAACCGGTCCTGACGTTTCTTGTTTCAAAGAGATCCGACTCCAATTGAGTCCTGTATACTCGATTGAAGTTCGAATCGCTATTTTACGAACTGCAGCGCTGCGGCGAGTTCGTTTTAATTATATTCATATATATAAATCTTTAAACTTCTTTAAAATGAATTCAACTCCATTTTAACTCTATTTGAATTCCTTGATTCAATTCCAATCTCACTTTTGAATTCTATATTTCAAATCCCAATTCCTTTTCTATTTGATATTCAAATTCAATACTTGAATTTCTATTTGAATTCCCTATATTCAAATTCTATGTTTGAATTCATTTGAATTCTCTTATTCAAACTCTATATTTAAATTCCATTTGAACTTCTATATTCCAATTTCTATATTTGAATTCTATTGGAATTCAAATATTCAAACTCCTTTTTAAATTCTATATTCAAAATTCCATAGTTTAAAACCCATTTGAATTTCATATTCAAATCCCATAGATTAAATCCTATTTGAATTCAATTTGAATCTCTTATATTCAAATTTCATTTTCCATTTCCATTTGAATTCTAATATTCAAATTCATTTCCAACCCCATTTGAATTCTAATATTCAAACTTATTTTTAACACCATTTGAATTTCTTCACTCAAATCCATTTGAATTCCCTTGAATTCAAATTCCATTTCAAAACCATTTGGATTTCCTATTTCGAAATCCTATTTGAAATTCTATTTCCAATTCTACTTTGAAAATCCTATTTCAAAGTTTATTTCAAATTCTATTTTGAAATTCTACATGCAAATCTCTATTTGAATTTCTTTATTTGAATTCAAATTTTATTTTAATTCCTTGAATTCAAATTCTATTTTTCATTCTAATTTTTGTCTATTCAAATTCTATTTGAATTTCTAATATTCAATCTCCTTTTAAAATTCAAATATTTAAACTCCCTTTAAAATTCAAATGTTATACTCAAATTTCATTTGAGTTATATATTTAAAAATTTCATTTCACATCCTATTTTGAAATTCATTTCAAACCCCAATTTCACACTTGTATTTCTATTTCTGAATTATCAAATGATAATTCTTTTCACTTCATTTATAACTTCGTTATAAAAGAACTATTTATAAACTTCGTTTATAAAGGAACTACTAGTTTTATTTTTCAAAACAAGTTTATATTTTTATTCCATTAAAAATTCAAATTCTATTTAAAAATAGAATTTTCCCTTTTAAATCTCAAATATCCTTCCATGATATTTTAAATAAATTAACACTTAGCCCAGTGATATTTAAAACAATCAAATCACCCAATTTTCAATCATTTTATTTTTAACACATCATATATGAATATATGAAATCAGCAAACAACAAACAGATAATATATTTTTGAGGAATCCAGTTGGATCCCTCCAACCTGTTTTCCTGCATCCACAGATGTTAGCACATAAATAATACCCATTCTGCTTCGTGGCAGAATATCGCGGTATAGAAGGTCATCCACTAATCATAGCGTGGGGCGTATAGGGTAATCATTCGCTATGAAACTGCGGGCATCCGCTAATGAGACTGCGGGAATCCAACCAATCAATCAACCCAATATATATATAATAGCCTAAATAACTAATATATATAAAACAAACAACAAAATCCAAACAAGCAACAACAATTATTTTTAACGAAATAAAAATAATTATAAATAAAAGGTGAGTGAGATTTACTCACCGTGATTTATTTGTAGAATATCCAATGCAGCCAATTTTATAGATTTCACGATGATTCCTTCATACGTCTGGTTTTTCCAATGTAAACAATATAAAAAAAATTCCAGTTATCTAAGCATACTGATTTTATTTAATAAATAAATTTTGACATGTAAACCAATCCTAGATTAACCTTACTTTCATATTCAAATGACTTATCTAAAATTTTTAATTCTTTACAATAATTTCTTTAAATTAGTTATCAACCTATAAACCGATGTCATAATAAACATTTAAATTCTAATTCAAAAATACCTTACTGCCAATGAATCCTTCATCCCAACTTTATATTTTAATTTCAAACTTGAACTAAAAATAAATTTCTAATTAACTAAGTGATGAATTAATTTAAATTAGAAGATTACCTTAAGCCATTGTCTAATTTCCTTCTTCCTTCCAGTTCTGACTATCACCAAAGTCGAACCCTACTTTGCTACAGGAAGCATCGCACCCTTTTTTTTTTCTCTTCTTGAATCCTCCGAAAAATCCCATCATCGCAATCCTATGTCTCTGCCCAGAATCGAACTTCAGATTCGAGGTCGAGCTCGCCCAAAACAACGTCGCGCGCCCCATTGACACCCACGGCAACCTCTCATCAACCTCGCACACCCATTACAGACATCGCGACCCCCTTCTGGCCACACACGTGATGAATCCGAACCGCTAAATCCCCAAATCGCGACACAGAAGTCCAATACCCCTTCCTACTTCGCGATGCTCGAGTCGAGTTATGGGAAACTCGCGGTCTTTACCGCGATTTCGATTTTTGTTCTGTGGGATTGAATGGAAGAAAGGGAAAAGGTAGCAGCGGTTTTATAGAAGGAGGAGGGAGACAGGAGGTACACAGGCCATTAAAATCGTGTTTCCTTGATAACGAGAGCGGGAGACAGTTTTTTTTTGGCTCGAGGGAACTAGGTTTCCATTAGGTCGGCTGATAAAACACTGATTTGAATTTTATTTAATTAGATAACTAAAATATCTCGAGGTACCCTTATTCGAAAATCAGAACCGCTATTTTAACGCAACCATTGTTATTTCAACAGTTTAACACTATTCTGAACTAACCGAATATATTTTATATTTAATTTAAACGTATATAGAATAATCATTTTATAAAGATATTAAATTATTTAAATTTATAAACAAATAAATTTCTTGATAATATATCATTATCATTATCGATTACATTCACATAGAATTTTGATTCAATTCTAACTTCGAATTCAATATATCTCGTATTACGGTAATTAGATTTATAACTCAATATGAAAATCGATTTATATTATCAGTTCTATATTTGAAATAATATTAAATATTTAAATTAAACCGACCAGAAAAATCTGGGTCGTTACATTATCATTAAAAATATAATTTTTAACGTGAATATGAATATAGTGAATGTGAACAAATAAATATTCATTTACAAACCGGACGGTTTGTTTATGTACACCCATTTGAAGGATATTGATTGGGACGATAAATTTTACACATCACCCCACTGCACAAATAAAAATCTGTGTTTGCTGATTGGAAACCCCACACGGGTATTGGGATAAAATATGACATACACTAATCCCAATAATTAGTCGTATGTCAATCGATTAGTCGACAGGCTGTGTAAGCGTTAATTATTTATATTTGATGCTTATGCAGTTGCGTGGTGCACTTTGGATGATGGTTGATTGTTTATCGTTGCTATTATATACATGTGTTGTATGGAATCCATATAATTAACATATATGGTAATTGAACGGGCCAAATTCCAATTGGGAAAAATAATGAATATTAGAATATGAAAATAGTCATGTGTTGACGATGCCCGTGTTGAGAATATTCATGTGTTGAAACTATTCATGTGTTGAGTAAAATATTTTAATAATAAGTTTACATCTTTATCATATTTAAGATTAGAGACTACTTTACGGTAGGAGTCTGATTAAAAATCAAACGATAGATACCATAACTTTATAAAATATATTACACAACAAAAATAGTCATGTGTTGAGATTAGTCGTGTGTTGAAAGAAATATAGATTCATGTGTTGAATAGAATAACGAATTTATTGAAATATATAAAACCGTGTTGATTAGAGTTGCGCTATTTTGACGTGAACGATATTTATATCGATTATATTCGTTTTTATAATGAATATAGAAAAGGTAGTGATTTCAAAATATAACGTTTTGAAAATATTACCAGTTATATGTTAATGATATGGAATATTCAATTTTGATTTGAAATTGAATATGAAGTTGAAATCGTTTTGAAAACGAATTTAAAACGATTTATAAAATACGTTTTAAAAGGAAATCGACGACGTATATATATAATATATATTATATATATATATATAATGGCCTGAATAGAACGCGCCACGCCACTGCAATTCGTGAATTTCGACCATTGACTTCAAATTGACATTACGGGAGATCCGACCGTCGGATTCTACTAAAACCGGAACCGTTGGGTTCGTATCGAAAAAAGCTTTCCAATGAGTATTAGAAATTTGAAATCTAATGGTTGAATTTGGAATTATGTCCAAATCAAATTTGGAAAAGGTCGCTTTAAGTGCAGTTCGATGGCCATTGATGGAAATCGACTGTACGGGCCTTGATAAAATTATTAAAAATATCAATAATTTGTGTAAAATCATAATATGTGAATTGGAAAGAACTGGGATGAAAAATTCCACATTTGAAAAGATAAAAATAGATTTTTATCAAAATGAACTAATTTTGAACTAGAATTAAAATCAATTTATTTTTGAAATAAATAAATTGAATTTGAATTGGTTTTGAAAATAACCAGAATTTCAAAGCAAGTCGATATTGTTTAGTATAAATCGTCTCCATGCTCGCATACACCTCGTTTGCTGGATCATTCATCATGCTAGTCTGAATTTCCTGCAGTTTTCCTCTCCAATATGCAGTTTGTTTGGTTCCGTCGCAAAATTTTTGCTTAGCCCAGTCTCTTAATTTGTGCTTTATATTCCTAAGTTTTGCCTGCAAAATGACCAAAGGGTTTCTGAAAGTGGGCTTCTCCCAAATTCCTTTCACAAAATCAAGGAAGTCAGGTTCATCAACCCATGAGTTAAAAATTTTAAAACTTGATTTACCATTCATGTCTACCTCAGTGAGGTGCAAAAGGATAGGGGAGTGATCGGATAAGATTGGAGGGGGTAGATGACAATACAAGGCAGGCCAAATGCTAAAGGTTTTGGAGTTGGAGAAGGCATGGTCTATTAGAGAGAAGGTTCGAGGGCCTTGCCTTTTTTTTGTTATTCCATGAAAAAGGCATGCCAGAGTGTTTGATAGAGACCAGCTCAGTGGTTTCAATTACGTCTTTGAGGGGTCTAATATCAGTTAACGATAACGGATTCCCTCCAAAGCGTTGAGAACTTCTAAAACAGTAGTTAAAGTCTCCAAGAATTAACCAAGGGTGCGTCGATTGCCTTAAGGAGTGAATAGTCTTGAATAGAGGTAGTCTTGAACGCAAAGCATTGGAAGCATACACGAAGGAGATGTAATAGGATGCCTTGTTGGTTGGTTAAGTGCATGGCAGTGGATCATTTGATTGGTGGAGAGAACTGGGTTCAGAGAGACAATGGTAGGGTTAAATAAAACAAGGATTCTACCATAGGGCGCCTCGACAAGGTTATGAAAGAACGATCGGGAAGGGGCAATGTAAGAAGCTACTCTAAGAGTCAACGCAAGATCCAGTTTAGTTTCTAGGATAGCTAAAACACTGAGTTTGTTTTCCTTTATCAGAATTTTGCACTGGTCAAGTTTTGAATCATCGTGGCATCCACGGATGTTCCAAGTGCATATCGTCTTCACCATTAATTAAACAGTGGGGGGAAGGGTGCCCCGGTGTCTCATACTCCTTAGCATGTACTGGGTTTGTACAGAGGTAGGAGTGGTAAAGTTTTTGCCGGTTGCGAATATATCTGGTGGTTCAGGTGAGAAGGAGTCTTGTGTAGGTTTTTTGAATGCTGACGGTGGATTTATATCAGAGTAGGCGTTATGCTCCTGCAATTTCATGGGTGCAGTCACATTTAGGTTAGAGGATAAAACTGGTTGTTGTTTATTGGTTGAGGCAGTTAAATTTTCTTCTAGAGGAGGAGGCGTGGACAAGGGATTATCTGCATGGTGAGGATCAAGAGCATTAATGCATGAAGGACCTGCATGCACATCATCGAAATACATAGCTTGATCATTTGTGGCATTTACTTTAGCACTTCCAAAAGCATTAATAATTTTGTCATCCTCTGTTCCTTTCTTAACTTTTTCAACATTCTGTTGCTCTTTGCCTTTATTGCTTATAAGTCTCCTGTCTTTTTCACTCTCTTGTAAGACAATTTCCTTGAAAAATGTATATACCTGGTTTTCTTCTTCTATTTCCTTGGTTATAGAGTTTTGTTCTTGCGTTGCAATCAATGCAGAAGCATGTTGCCCTACCACTCCAATATTTTGCTGCCTTATTTGTTCCACGGTAGGAATTGCATAGTCATCTAGTTCACTCACTTCATAGTCATCAATGTTATAGTCATTTCCTTCATCTCCTTTCTCTTGTTCTCCAGTTTCATTAATTTCTCCTTCTTCTAGAACTTGAAAGCTATTACCTTGAGGCACTACTTCATTCACGTCTTTCTTCCCTCTTGTAACCCAGCTTCCTCTTTCTCTGTTCCTTGGATTATTGTCACTTGTTTGAATGATATTTTTGTTCCTCCTATACGATATTACATTCCAATTCCGATTGTTCCTGTTATCATAAGCTGAGTTCTTGTTTTGACCTTGCTCCTTCACTTTTACTCTTAAGCTTTCTACTGTTTTCCTTTGAATACTTTGCACATTACCCCTGTTGACATTAAAATCTCTCTCTCCATCCTTGTCACAGTTCCCCTTAAGGTGGCCGAACGAGTTACATTTACAACAAATATCTGGCTTCCAATGATATTCAACATAAACTCTTTGTACTCCGCCTTCTACAGTTTCTACCAGAAAATCGTCCTGTAAAATTTGATCAGGTTGTATTTCTATTAAACACTTTGCGTACCGTATCCTTTGTCTGATCTTCGTCATCTCATCCAGGCACAAGAGTCTACTGATCATACTACTTATCCAGTTAATCCCATAGTTAGACCATGCAAAGATTGGGATATTATAAAATTTTACCCAAACAGGTACCTTTTTAATATTACCACTTACATTACTGATAGCAGGGTCATATTTCTTGATTATAAACAGCTTGCCATTCTTGATAGTCGGATCAGCTTGTAGAATTTTATTTTTGTCTTCCTCACAAGAAAATTCAAAGAGGAACAGAACTCCATCCGACCTAACTTTTACAGATCCTTTGAGAAGCCATGTATTGTTGAGCTTAGCTATTACAGCCATATACGAGGGAGGTTTGTCCAAGAAAAACCCAACCAGGTACTGACTCCATACTTCATTTCCGGCCTCATTCACTCCATTGATTAGCTTAAGGATTTTATTCTCTACTACAGGTTTCAGGTTAACAGGCATGTACTTTTCGGCGTTAAGAGGTTTCTTTTGGAACAAGAGAGTCCATGGTTGTTGACCTTTGTCGATTTCATTTGAAGATGTTGTGGATGTAGAGGGGATGGTAGAAATAGCGTGGGATTCAAGGTTAGGCGAAGGGTCAGGTGGGACAGGCGGGGGGGGGGGGGCAGGAGGTGGAGGAGAGTGGTTCGAAGGTGATGGGATGGGAGCGGCTGGGGTGACGATTTGATTGGGCGGGAAAGGACAAATGGGTATGGATTGAGCTGCCATGAAATGATATCTTTTAATACTGAAGCCTCTATGATCAAACAAAAGGCAAGAATTAAATGGAGAATTGAAGGCGATAAGAACAGTGCATATTTTCATGCGTCTCTGAAGAACAAACAATGCAGGGAGAACATCGTGAGCATCATGGATAACTCAGGTAAGGTTGCAAAATGTCAAAGTGAGGTTGAAGATGCGCTCTTAATACACTTTTTTGAGCTCTTCGGCAATAAACAGAATTTTGTTCCCATCATTGAAATGATAGACCCATATATCATACCAAAGATATCTACAAATGATCATAATTTGTTGTGTCTTGAAGTTAGTGACGATGAAGTAAAGCAAGCAATCTTTTCACTTAACAAAAACTTCGCGGGAGTACCTGATGGTCTTAATGCATTTTTCTACACTTCCTGTTGGATCTTTATACATGCAGATGTAAGTGGTGTCGTGAAACATTTTTTCAAGAAGAACTCTATGTTCAGGTCCTTTAATATGACTAACATAGCTCTTATACCCAAGCTCAAGAATGCTTCTCAGGTTTCTCACTTCAGGCCTATAGCTTGTTGTAATACGATCTACAAATGTTTTTCCAAAATTATCGCAACAAGGATCAGGAAAGTGCTGCCTAATATAGTCTCAACGAATCAAGCAGCATTTCTGCCTGGAAGAGATATTCTAGACAATGTACTCATGTCTCATGAACTTTTGAATGGATATGCTAGTATAAATGCAACCCCAAGAGCAATGTTTAAGCTTGACATCATGAAAGCGTTCGATACGCTTCAATGGGATTCTATAGCCAGAATTCTCGGATACATGAACTTTCCATCTCACTTTGTAGCATGGATTTACACTTGCATTTCCACGGCGCACTTCTCTATAACTATCAATGGATCCTCTACCAGTTTTTTCTCTAGCAAGCAAGGAATCTGCCAAGGCGACCCAATCTCCGCCTACCTTTTCATAGCTATTATGGAGGTTCTTACGCAGATGCTCAATCGCAAAATTGAAAACGACATGTTTGATCTGCACCCTATGTGTAATGAACCCAGAATCTCTTCCCTGATGTTTGCTGATGATCTTGTCATCTTTTGTAAGCCAAATGTACAAACTGTAGAAACTATCTTTGAGACGCTTGCTAGCTTCCATCTTATGACAGGTCTCAAAGTTAATATAGAGAAATCCAACATGAAGACTTCTGGAATAAATGCTGAGCTTACTGATATTCTTCACGCTACTACTGGCTTACATAATAGCAATGAAACTATTTCTTATCTAGGCCTTCTGATGACAAGCGCGAAGATAACTGTAAATCAATGTATACCCCTCTATTCTAAAATCACTTCTAGACTTGAGAACTGGACAACGAGACACCTTAGTCAAGCGGGGCAGCTCACATTAATCAAATCAGTGATTTTCTCTATGCAAGTTTATTGGTCGAGAATGTTCATACTACCTACCAAGATGATTGTAATGGTTAGATCTGCGATGATGAGATTTCTATGGAAAGGCAAGAATGAAGGAAGATATCATGCGCCAATAGCTTTTAGGAAAATTGAGAAACCGTTAGATAAAGGAGGACTGGGTGTACTTGACTTAATGCAATGGAATAGAGCGGCAATGCTAAGCATGCTAACGACTTCCTGAGCGACAAGAAAAACATATGGGTGTACTGGTCTAAGTGCAATGTCATCAAAAATCGAAGTTTCTGGACGATGAATCAACCTCAGAAAATCAGCTGGACTTGGCGCAGCATCTTCAAGTTAAGATCCGCTTTCTTACGTTTTTGTAAATATCGCGTTGAGCAAGGATCTCCTGTGCTTTTTTGGGATGACCCCTGGGTGGAGAAAGGTAAGATTTTGTGTAGGGAGTTGAATCACCTTGAGTTGATGAGCTCTGGTGTGAATAGAAATGCAAAAGTTGGTGAGTACATACATGGTGACAGTTTATGTTTGCCTGTCCCACACATGCTCCACTCTTCACAACTTTGGAGGAACGCAGCCAATATCAAGGTGGAAAATGACCACGGCGAAGTTATATCTTGGGGGCCAAAAGGAAAAGATTTTAAAATAAAAATCATTTACAATAGTTTGACAAAAGTTGATGAAATGCAGTCCTGCGCATGGAGTAGAAAGATTTGGGCTGTGGACAACAGTGCAAGAGAGAACATGCTACTATGGAAGGTTGTTCATGGTGCAATGCTAACCAAGGATAAACTTCAAAGGAGAGGTTTTCAAACTGACAATGCCTGTGGTTTTTGTAGGAATTCGACTGAGACGCTGGGTCACATTTTCTTTGAATGTGGTTCCTTGCATTTTATATGGAAGAAGCTCATGATTGATATTGGTAGGAAGAATACTTCTACAAACTCGGATTTTGAATGGAACTACTTAAAGAACCAGACGAGCAGACGGGGTACCAAAGGCCGAATCCTAAACTATGTTTTGAAGAAATACATTACTGTTGTATGGAAGGAGAGGAATGTAATCATTTTTAATTAAGCCAAAGCTTTGGATTGTTCTCAGTTGAAGAGGAAAATCAGAATAGAAATCAGGGATGGAATCAGATTTTTGAGCTTTACTTTTGATCCCGGTATCATTCATGCGTTGTGAGACTGAAGTGTCCTTTATTTTTGTTTTGTTTGTCTGTTCTCTCTTTCGTGTGATGTACCATGTAACTTCGTTTTCTTGTGTGTGTTGTAATTTTCGCTTTTTTTCTATGGTACATCAATAAAGTGGTAGGGTCCACTCAACCCCATAAGCCTTGCAAAAAAAATTAACCAGAATTTCCAATATATATAAAGTGGAAGTGGATTTGAATCGAAATTGTCTTTGGAATATTTCGATGTTGGATTCCGTGATTATACAGATATTGTTATGGGAATTTGAAAGATATATTTATATTGTTATTTCCAATACGATATTTGTTGGTTTCAGAATTTGATATTGAATATAAGCTGGTATATTTTCTATTCAGAGCCTTATATTTAATATCAAATGTGATTTGGATTGGTCGTGAATCGTGTTTTAGGTGACATTGGGTCTTTAACCCAGTTAAAGGCAGAATATTGATTTGTGGGAAAATTAAAACAAAGTGGAGTTTTAATGAATCTGTAATAAAATTGAAATGTGAATTGATTATTTAAATTATCAAATCTGAAAAGTGATCGAGAATGGAGTATCACCAGTTTTGCTCCAAAGCGATAGTTAAATCTTTAATTAGATTTAAACGTGAAATGGTAATTAATTTTACCAATAACACCGTGGTGTTAGATATGGAGTATTACCAGTTTTGCTCCAGGAGATGAATAGATTGGGATTGAGAAATAAAATAAATAACTACTTCGGTGTGGTTCGCTAATCCCAACTAGTTTGGAAAACCATAATACGGTTCGAAATGATATCCAAAGGAAGATTAAAGAATAAATTTATAAGAATTTATCTTTGATAAAATTAATGGGAACCTTCCCCTAAGAATGTGACTTTTTGAATAGAAGAATATTCTGAATTGGAATGAGGTGTATGTTGTGTTTATGTAACCTTTGTTTATTATATACGCGGGTTATTCGGAAAAGCCGGGTTTACACCCATTCTGAATAACCGATTCGACGATATGTCGAAGAAGTAGACGATGGTTGAAGACCGGAAGTCTTCACATCGTTTGGGTGATTACTGATGATATTGATTGGGTTGTACACCCAAAATGAGGGAATCGGTTGGTGATCGTCCAGATGTACCTGGAGATCGATGGATATGCGAGGAAAGTGCCACCGGTTTCGTTCAGACCCAGAACAAACTTGTAAATGGACTGTGTGTCTGACATTGGATTTTATTCTGTATTGATTGATCTCTATTAAATATACATCTGTTTGGCGGTGGAGAATTTATTCTCTTGCTTAACGCCCTTCTCTGAGACGTACGAGCTCAGAGGTTGTATATCGATGGACATCAGTCGCATGGCACGATTGCCTGTGTGGAACGCCTAAGTGGCAGATGATCAAGGCTTCTGTTGAAAAGCAAAGTCTTGTGGTGGATGATCAAAGCACGGCCTGTGTGGCGTAGCTTTGTGTATAGCGTGAATTCGTGAGCCTCACACCTCGGTATGAGTCAAAAATGGGATAAGGACCCAAGGAGTGCACGACGTTTCTTTCTAGCTAGTGGTGGTGTCAGTGCTTAAACTGGCTGACATTTATATACTTTTCACCTGTGTGGTTGTTGGAATGCGAGGCGCCTCGGATATAGGTCATATAGGACCGGGAAACGTGTGTTCAGGAATAATTAATACTCAAAAGTAAGAGAGGACCTGCCTTGAAGGTTCCAAAGGATCATAGTGGGGTCCTGAGACATTTGCTAGAGTGTCTCGAATAGGAGAGGAGCTTGCCCCTTTCCTCGACTCATGACGGAAATCCAATTTCCAATACGTGATATTGCGGTTTTATTTGTAGAACCTAGCATGGCAACATAGAGGTATGGGTCATTCATCCCGCCTATGATTGAAATTGTTTTGACACTATACACTTATAGTAATATCAAAATAATGTGTTTTTAATGTATCAAGCATGCTTTGGCTCTTATGAGGTAAAAACCCTATCCTCCGGCTTGCGTTGCATTGTGTGATCGGACCTGGGTCTTATAATAGCTTCATCTTTCTTTATTTAGCATTGCGCTGTTTGTTTTATGCACTGGTATTCTTGGGAGGAAACGCGTTCCGTGTTATACGGCGTGGTCCCTTGATTTACCAAACTTTAAAAATAAAGACTAATAACTGTTTTAGTTCTCACACCAGTCACATGACTGACCTGGAGTTTATTGTTTTAACCTAAACTCTGGGTGCCCCTATTTCCTACACGGGCAGCTAGTAGTTGGGTTTTTGCAGATTTATATTCACAGGATCCTGGTTTACCGCTGGAACGATACTCGGAAAGCTTTGTATCCGTGTATTTCTTTCATTTGGGTTTTGTATTATTTTTCTGCTGCTATGTAATTTATTGTAATCTCTGATATTTATCAAATGTATTTTATTCATTTATACTCTGTATATTCTTTTATCTGATTGAATTGTTGTAATAACAATGAAATGTTCTTCTATCTGCGTTCTGATTCGTCTTGTCCTCAACGCCATCTGGGCTTTCCTTACCGGGGAAGTTCGGGTCGCTACAGAGTGGTATCAGAGTTTTGGTTTACAGAGCTCGTGAACAAGACATATTAGAACCAAATGAAAGAATTCATCAGATATTGGATTGGTAATATCCAATTAGAATGACTCGTTAGAAACGGGATCAGTAGTATCCTAGAACGAGTGTGAAGAATATATTTTTCAATTGGAAACAAAATTTGTTTTGAAATTTAAATCTTTTTATACGTATTTGAATATTTATTTATTTTGAATTTGGGCAATCGAGTATATAAAGGTTTTGCATATACGCATCATGAACGTATATTCGAAGTTTTAATATACTGGATAGATATAGAATCACATTCTAGTCGCCCGGAGATGGTACTGATAATTGTCATGACATCATCAGTATTTATGTTCGTGTTTCGAAGGTGTGATATCTATATATTTTCATTAGACCGGTGTGAGAACCAAAATATAGCTAGAATACATTGTTGTGATTTGGCATCAAAAATGTGATTTTTGTATATATATCAAAATTATGAATTTGAAATTCTAATTCACTAATTGTTTATTGATTGAGTTGTTTGGTTATTTGTTTGAAATTTTGAACCGTTTAGCCTAATTGAACGGAATATTGAGTTATATTGAAAATTGGTTGCATTTGCATATATGTACATGTGTATACATTGAACAGGTCATAGCAAGGAGGCTAGAGCAGAGAAATAAAATAGTTTGCCCGACAAATAGGTACATGTTTACCATAATTTATTGTTTTGTTTAGGTGATGATGATTTTATGAGCCGATTGGCTAGCCGCTTAGCTTTTTCTTTTTCTTTTTGACTGAAGAAGGCCATGGGAGGCTATATGAAATATCCTGAAGACCCCGGTGCAGGGGAGGTTATGGCGAAATTTTTCGGAAATATAGGGTGTTAGCCAAATTTTTGAAAAATTTGAAAAATTCTTAGAAACTGAAAAGTTGAAGAACTTAAGCCGTAATGAAAAGAATGGAAGTTGAGCTGATTTAATTAAATAACTTTCGATTTAATTCCTTTTCGGGGACGAAAAGTTTTAAGTGGGGGAGATTGTAACAACCTGGAAATGCGAGCAAATTTAAAATTTTATTTTGGCGATTTTAGCGAATTTTGAGTATTTAAAATAAATTATTTTAAATAATATCGACGAGAAATTTATTTAGAATAGAAATAGAAGTATATATTTATTCGAATCATCGTTAGAATATGATTATTTTATTTTAATTATAAAAGGAATTGAAAATGGCGCGGTAGTTCAGTAATTCGATTTCAAACTTCAAATGAATGTACCGGGTGCAAAATAAACCGGATTTTAGCAAAACCAAAAATAATAGGATCTAATTGAGAATATCTTTCCAACGAATCCGAAAAATCAAAATTTCATAGCGGGGATCAAAAGATATGTCCAGTTGAAAATTCTGAATAATCGCTATGGAATTCAGACCCTTAAAAATGGAAATTTTGCAAACGACCTCGGATTTCGACGAAACCACGTTTGTTGGATCCGTGATGTCAAGTTATTGCTAGGTTTCGAATTTCGTAATTTTTCGATTCAATATGTGAGCGGAAAAGGAAAACGTGTTTGACTAGTTTCAGTTGATTTTAATCAACTGGAAAATGGCCATCTTTCAAACGGTCTCAGAATTTGACGAAATTAGTTTTGTTAGGACCGTATCGTCAATACGATGCTAGAAAATATTTTTTTGGAATTTTTCGGGTTAGTATGTGACCCCAGTAAATTGAAATGTGCGTTCAAATTCAATATATAGAGTTATATGTTGATTTTGACGAAAATTGATCGAAACGATCGAATCGGCTTACAATACATATCCCATTGTGTTCGGAATGGGGGTAATTAGCTATAGACGACAGGCAGTGGGTCTCGTTTTGAGGTCGAAATTAAATAGTTAAATAAAAAAAAACCTTTTATCTCCTCAGCCCCCCTCGTATCATTTCAATCGTAAGGAAAAAAAAGAAAACGTGGAAGGGGGAGGAGCCGTCGCTCCTCCGCCAGCGAGCCGCCGCGCCTGGCGCGCGAGACTCCCCCCTCCTCCGCTTCCTCCTCCCCTTCTTCTTCCGTGACCGAGCCCCCCCCCCCATTTCCCCCTAACCCCCACAGCCCGCTGCACCCAAACCCGACGCCTCCCAGACCGCCGCCCGCCACTCCACCACCCCTCCGCCTGCTTCCCCTCCTCTGCTTCAGGTGGGCGCAGCAGCCCCCATCCCCTTTTGGCGAACGCAGTAAGTTTATTTACTTTTTTTATTTAAATTATAATACGTTGTTTTATTTTCTGATTTCCATATAAATTAAACAATAGAAAAGTTTGGTTTTTAAATTAATAAAGATTCGATTTTTTTATATATTCATATAGCGGAGAAAAGATTAGATTTTTATAGTGAAGCTAGCAAGGTAAAGATTTGATTTTTATAAATGTGGTTTTAGAATAAAGATACAATTTTTATCATCTTGAAAGGAGAGTAAAAATAGGATTTTTCTTTGTTTGAAAAGAGAATAAAAATATAATTTTCATATGATGTAAATAATAAAAATATGATTTTTACATAGTGGCGATAATAAAAATATGATTTTTATTTATTGAAAGGAATATAAAAATATAATTTCTATATAGGATATTAGCGAATATAAAAATCAGATTTTTACCATGGAAAAGACGATATTTTATATAGAAAAAGACGATATTTTTATATAGTGAAAGATCAAAATTTTATAGAGAAGAAAACATTTTAAAAATATAACCTTTACAGTATTAGAAGTAGAAATATAAAAATATAATTTTTTATATAGAATAAAGCGTTGTAAAAATATATGAAGTACAAATAAAAATATGATTTTTGTTTATTGAAATGAAGCAAAAAAATATGATTTTTATTGTGAACAGCGTAAAAAGGACTATATTGGGATTGCAAATAGATCCAGACGATTTAGTAGTTCAAAAGTAAAACACGGCGGAGTGGAACCCTCGGTGAAAATTTCTCACTTTAATTTTCTTTTCTAGTTTAAATTATATACTAGGATGCAGACGGTGTTTAGTAGCACCCGACACCCGTCGTCCACAAACCATGGACGACTTGTTTGTTTGATTGATGTGTTGTGAAAATTGTTTGCGATGTTGATGTGAAATTGATAATAAAATATATTCATGTGTTGAAATAAATTAATTATCGTTAAAAATATAATTTTTAACGTGAATATGAATATAGTGAATGTGAACAAATAAATATTCATTTACAAACCAAACGGTTTGTATATGTACACCCATTTGAAGGATATTGATTGGGACGATAAATTTTACACATCGCCCAACTGCACAAATAAAAATCTGTGTTTGTTGATTTGAAACCCCACACGGGTATTGGGATAAAATACGGCATACACTAATCCCAATAATTAGTTGTATGTCGATCGATTGGTCGACAGACTGTGTAAGCGTTAATTATTTATATTTAATGCTTATGCAGTTGCGTGGTGCACTTTGGATGATGGTTGATTGTTTATTGCTGCTATTATATACATGTGTTGTATGGAATCCATATAATTAACATTATATGGTAATTGATTGAGCCTCATTCCAATTAGGAAAAATAAAGAATATTAGAATATTAAAATAGTCATGTGTTGACGATGCCCATGTGTTGAGAATATTCATGTGTTGAAACTATTCATGTGTTGAGTTAAAATATTTAATAATAAGATTTACATCTTTATCATAATTAAGATTAGAGACTACTTTATGGTAGGAGTCTGATTAAAAATCAAACGATAGATACCATAATTTTATAAAATATATTATTACATAACAAAAATAGTCATGTGTTGACAGTACTCATGTGTTGAGATTAGTCATGTGTTGAAAGAAATATAGATTCATGTGTTGAATAGAATAACGAATTTATTGAAATATATAAAGCCGTGTTGATTAAAGTTGCGCTATTTTGACATGAACGATATTTATATAGATTATATTCCTTTTTATAATGAGTATAGAAAAGGTAGTGATTTCAAAATATAACGTTTTGAAAATATTATCATTTATATGTTAATGATATGGAATATTCAATTTTGATTTGAAATTGAATATGAAGTTGAAATCATTTTGAAAACGAATTTAAAACGATTTATAAAATACGTTTTAAAAGGAAATCGACGAAGTTTATAATATATATATATACATATAATGGCCTGAATAGAACGTGCCGCACCGCGGCAGTTCGTGAATTTCGACCATTGACTTCGAATTGACATTACGGGAGATCCGACCATCGGATTCTCCTAAAATCGAAACCATTGGGTTCGTATCGAAAAAAGCTTTCCAATGAATTTTAGAAATTTGAAATCTAACGGTTGGATTTGGAATTATGTCCAAATCAAATTTGGAAAAGGTCGCTTTAAGTGCAGTTCGATGGCCATTGATGGAAATCGACTGTACGGGCCTTGATAAAATTATTAAAAATATCAATAATTTGTGTAAAATCATAATATGTGAATTGGAAAGAACTGGGATGAAAAATTCCACATTTGAAAAGATAAAAATAGATTTTTATCGAAATGAACTAATTTTGAACTAGAATTAAAATCAATTTATTTTTGAAATAAATAAATTGAATTTGAATTGGTTTTGAAAATAACCAGAATTTCCAATATATATAAAGTGGAAGTAGATTTGAATCGAAATTGTCTTTGGAATATTTCGATATTGGATTCCGTGATTATACAGATATTGTTATGGGAATTTGAAAGATATATTTATATCGTTATTTCCAATACGATATTTGTTGGTTTCAGAATTTGATATTGAATATAAGCCGATATATTTTCCATTCAGAGACTTGTATTTAATATCAAATGTGATTTGGGTTGGTCGTGAATCGTGTTTTAGGTGACATTGGTTCTTTAACCTAGTTAAAGGCAGAATATTGATTTATGGGAAAATTAAAACTAAGTGGAGTTTTAATGAATCTGTAATTAAATTGAAATGTGAATTGATAATTTAAATTATCAAATCTGAAAAGTGATCGAGAATGGAGTATCACCAGTTTTGCTCCAAAGCAATAGTTAAATCTTTAATTAGATTTGAACGTGAAATGGTAATTAATTTTACCGATAACACCGTGGTGTTAGATATGGAGAATTACCAGTTTTGCTCTAGGGGATGAATAGGTTGGGATTGGGAAATAAAATAAATAACTACTTCGGTGTGGTTTGCTAATCCCGACTAGTTTGGAAAACCATAATACGGTTTGAAATGATATCCAAAGGAAGATTAAAGAATAAATTTAGAAGAATTTATCTTTGATAAAATTAATGGGAACCTTCCCCTAAGAATGTGAATTTTTGAATAGAAGAATATTCTGAATTGGAATGAGGCGTATGTTGTGTTTGTGTAACCGTTGTTTATTATATACGCGGGTTATTCGGAAAAGCCGGGTTTACACCCATTCTGAATAACCGATTCGACGATATGTCGAAGATGAAGATGGTGGTTGAAGACTGGAAGTCTTCACATCGTTTGGGTGATTACTGATGATCTTGATTGGGCTGTACACCCAAGATGAGGGAATCAGTTGGTGATCGTCCAGACGTACCTGGAGATCGATGGATATGCGAGGAAAGTGCCTCCGGTTTTGTTCAGACCCAGAACGTACTTGTAAATGGACTGTGTGTCTAACATTGGATTTTATTCTGTGTTGATTGATCTCTATTAAATATACATCTGTTTGGCGGCGGAGAATTTATTCTCTTGCTTAATGCCCTTCTCTGAGACGTACGAGCTCAGAGGTTGTATATGGATGGACATCAGTCGCATGGCATGAATTGCTTGTGTGGCACGCCTAAGTGGCAGATGATCAAGGCTTCTGTTGAAAAGCAAAGTCTTGTGGTGGATGATCAAAGCACGCCCTATGTGGTGTAGCTTTGTGTATAGCGTGAATTCGTGAGCCTCACACCTCGGTATTAGTCAAAAACGGGATTAGGACCCAAGGAGTGCACGACGTTTCTTTCTAGCTAGTGGTGGTGTCAGTGCTTAAACTGGCTGACATTTATATACTTTTCACCTATGTGGTTGTTGGAATGCGAGGCGCCTCGGATATAGGTCCTATAGGACCGGGAAACGTGTGTTCAGGAATAATTAATCCTCAAAAGTAATAGAGGACCAACCTTGGAGGTTCCAAAGGATCATAGTGGGGTCCCAAGACATTCGCTAGAGTGTCTCGAATCAGAGAGGAGCTTGCCCCTTGCCTCGACTCATGACGGAAATCCAATTTCAAATACGTGATATTGCGGTTTTGTTTGTAGAACCTAGTATGGCGACATAGTGGTATGGGTCATTCATGCCGCTTATGATTGATATTTATGATTGAAATTGTTTTGACACTATACACTAATAGTAATATCAAAATAATGTGTTTTTAACGTATCAAGCATGCTTTGGCTATTATAAGGTAAAAACCCTATCCTCCGGCTTGCATTGCATTGTGTGATGGGACCTGGGTCTTATTATAGCTTCATCTTTCTTTATTTAGCATTGCGCTGTTTGTTTTATGCACTGGTATTCTTGGGAGGAAACCCGTTCCGTGTTATATGGCGTGGTCTCTTGATTTACCTAACTTTAAAAATAAAGACTAATAACTGTTTAAGTTCTCACACCAGTCACATGACTGACCTGGAGTTTATTGTTTTAACCTAAACTATGGATGCCCCTATTTCCTACACGGGCAGCTAGTAGTTGGGTTTTTGCAGATTTATATTCACAGGATCCTTGTTTACAGCTGGAACGATACTCGGAAAGCTCTGTATCTGAAACACCCCACTTCCATTAAGGTCACTCACAAAGGGAATGCCTTAACTTTGGTGGAGGTTTATAAGTAAAAGTCACAGATAAACACAAGACAGATATAAGTACACATATTTTAAGCAGCGGAAAACAAACAGGCTTTTATTTCATCAATACGTGTTCATACAAAACATTTCCATAATTGTCTCAAGATAGTTCCAACATTACAACCTCATTACTGTCTTGATTATTAAAGAAGCATAAAACATAAATAAAGTAACAAAAATCCCCATAGTGATATCCGAAGCCATAATCCGAGAAAAAGAGATCCAAACCATACGTCTACGGTCTTGAAGCTAGCAAAAGAGTACTAAGCCTGGTTGTTTCCTCCCTGCGGACCTGGAGGGGGGCGAAAGAAAAGAAGACGAAAAGAAAATAGAGTCAGACATAAAGCCTGAGTAAATCTAGTGACTCTTCAGTATGTGAATAAGAAAAAGGGCATGATAGATATAAACTGAAAACAGGAAAGTATCACAAGCTAAGGAAGTATCGTTTAGAATCGAATGTACTATCGCACCCACACTATATCTCCGCACCTACTTGAGCTTATTCTAACTGGCACCCCCATGCTGAGGGTAAAGTGATCCCTATTTTCTAAAGATCGGCTCCTACTCGTATAAACATGTGTCATACGGCCCCCAAGAATTGTAGATACCTATGCTGGTCCCACTATGGGGTGTATCAAGACCCATGGTGGCGGCCCCGACACAATTCTAGATTACATGGGTTATACTACTGGTGCCCTAGTGCCCTATTTGTCTTCTCCGGAGTGTGTGCACGCCCGCACCCCGTTAGAACCTACACTATGCACCCACCGCCGTCATTTTGACCGCTTACAATCAGCCCAGTAATCGTGCCCCACCCTGCCTAGTTTCAGGGTACCATGATACCTAACTTGGGTTACTGCTGAAACGGGTCCCTCGTTACTAGGGCTTTCTAGTCAAACATGTTAAGTGGTTAAGTGTCTGTATTTACCTAGCCACACCCATCAATTCTTGTTAATATGTTGAATTTGGTTAAGTATTTTTAGTTGACTTAACCCTACCATCTGTCCTTAGCCTCTTAAAGCACCTAACCACTCACATTAGACAGATATTGCTACGGTTACTGGATGTGCTGGTCGGTTCCGGGCCGGTTTACACCATAGCTCAGTCTAACTTCGGGTCCTTATTGGGCTCAATGCTTAACCACCCACATTGGATAGGTACTGTTGTGACTACTGGACAGCCGGGCGGGTCCGGGCAGGTTTACGTCATAACTCAATCCAACCTCGGGTTAAGCATACCGTGTTTTCTAAATTTACATATTTTATCACTTCTCAATTATATGTAAATGTCATGTCCTTTATTCTTGGGTATAAAAATTCATACCGCTTAAATGTCATTGTCGTTGGCATGTGCCAACCATGCCAACATATATTTTTCATGTTTTACACCCAACGTTATTAACCCCGTTTGTACGTTCGCAACATTATAACGAATGTTGGGCTCGGCACAATTCGGCCCAACTTTTTGAACGTGAGAAAAAGGGGAAATTAAGAACATGTAATATTTCACAATACATAAAGGTGTGTGGCGCATGAACTTGCAATTTAGCGATTCAACTAACATAAATTATGGGTCATGTGAACTTGCATCCAAATTAGAGTATAACTAAGTAGGTGTCATATAAAATGGCATAGTGTAGGCTTATACAAACTTGGGTTTAAACATGTTTAACTTGGCATAATGTTAACAACAAAACTAACATGTTGTATAATCACCAAAATGTCCAATTTTAACAACTAACCATATAGCCTATTTCAACATGAAACTTGCATAGTTTATGTAATCCAAAACGGTACTTAGTATAGATCCAATTATACTTGCAAATAAACATAAGAATGTTTTCATAGGTTTTGGGTCATGTAGGCATAAAAGGTCTCAAATCTAGAACATGTTTACATAAGCCTTAATTTAGACTTAGAGAATGTATATAGTCCATGCCATAGACATAAACATAAAGGGATCAAATTCTAGTTTTTGCCACAAACTTGCAAGTGCCATTATTTTCATATACAAATGTCCAATAGGATTGCATCATCAATTTATGCCATAAATATCAATACACAAGTCATGACAGAATTATTACAATACACAAAATTCATATCATCATTATACAATAACGCAATTCTATTTTCATTTACATCGAATCACGTCACAGTTTTATTCATATTCTGAAAGATCACTATACTTACAACGAGTGCAGAATCTTGAATTCTGGATTCTGAATTCTAAAATTGAGGTGCGTTCCTTTGGGTAGATTAACGTTGCGTTGATTAATTTGATTAAGCTTTAGTCTTCTTCTTAATTTGATTCATCTCTAAGCTCCTCTCTCTTGATGGCTACGCTTAATTCCTTCCTGGCAGCATGACGACTCCAATGTTATTTTTTTGTGTGAATTTTTAGTTGAGACTTAGGGTGTATATATAGATTTTTAAATTGTTTTGAGCCGTCAGATGAAGACAGGAGGAATTTAGACCATACAAAGTTCAAAGAGCCAATCAAGAGGTGACATGTCAGCCCTAATGACACACCGAGCCACAGAAATTCGAGCCAGAGCCAGACCCAGCCAGCCAGGTCGACCAGGTAGGTCGACTGGCAGGTCGACACCCAGGTCAACACTATGGTCGACCTGGGGTGACCAGGTCGACCCTATGGTCGACATGGTCCCTGGGCAGGAAAATTCCCGCCCAGCCCAGTTTGAGCTTGTTTTTCGAATTTTGAATTTGAAACCGAGCTGTTTGAATTTTAAATTTTATTCTGAAACTTCAGATATCATAACTCCTTCATATGGAGTCCGATTCATGCAAACTCGAACTCTATCTCAAGCAGAATTTTGAGCAGAATTCCGAGACGAACGCAATGGTGTAACCTGTTTCCCTTAATTCTTTCAATTAGAATTAATTACACTTTAATTTGTGAAGCATAATGTTATAGAATTCATGGGGTGTTACATTCTCCCCCCTTAAAAGGATTTCGTCCCCGAAATCTTCAAGTTAGGAAGAATGTATATCCTACTATCCAGCTGTCCATCTACTCAACCAACAAACACCGGCGTCCACTGTCCTTAAAAGACTTCTAATGCTTCATGATCATATGCATAGTGTGTGTACATGTCCTTATCTAATGCAAAAATCAGGCGGTCTACTGATTCAGTTGACCTCCTTAATGCGAATCATGTAAGTGTCATGAATCCATTATGTATGCAAATTTTTCCTACTCATAATTCGACATGAGTGCACAACTATTCATACAAATGCGACAAGCATATGACAGCATATCAAGTTTCAACCATATACAAATGAGAATACATATATGCATATGCAATATGAAGTGACTGAGTCGATCTAAAACCTAGGGTGTGTGTGTATATGCACCCACGAGCAACCACTAGCAATCACTAGCAACCATTTGCAGCCATCATCCATAACATGTTTTCAAATACATGTTTGCATCCATTTGTTTTCTACCTAAGGAGTTAGGAAAAGGACCGAGGAGATATACCTAAAAAGATAAAGCATAAATTAAGGAAAAAGAGAGATCAAAGTTGTACCCTCAAAAAAGAAAAGGGTAGGCAGCGCGTATTCCATCCTCGGTTTCCCAAGTAGCGTCTTCCTCGGCGTCGCTCCACTGAACTTTAACGAGTTTGACATCGCGGTTGCGTAGCTTTTTCACTTCAGTTCCTAAGATGTGGGTTGGAAAACTCCTCACATTTGCTTCACGTTCCACTTCGGATTCTTCTAGAATGCTAGGTTCCACCACTTCCGCAGACTCATGCAAACACTTCCGGAGGTGAGAAACATGAAAGACGTTGTGATTTCCAGCCAGTCTCTCAGGTAGCTCTAATCTACTGGCCATCTTCCCAACCTTCTCGATGATAGGAAATGGTCCTACAAATCTTGGTGCAAGCTTTCCTGCGGATCCAAAGCGAACGACGTTCCTTAAAGGAGATACCTTAAGGAAAACCTTGTCCCCAACCTCAAACTCAAGGTCGGTCCTTCTTTTGTCGGCGTAGGATTTCTGTCTGTCTTGGGCAGCCTTCATTCTCCTTTGTATCAAGTCCACTTTCTCCGAAGTCTCTCTAATTATGTCTGGCCCAAGTATAATCTTGTCAGTGGACTCCCACCAACAAGTTGGTGATCGGCAAGGTCTTCCATACAAAGCATCGAAGGGCGCCATACCGATGGTGGCTTGGTAACTGTTGTTATAGGCGAATTCCACTAATGTAAGGTGATCCTCCCAAGTTCCTCTGAAGTCAAGAACGCACAGTCTTAGAAGATCTTCTAGTACTTTATTCACCCTTTCTGTCTGACCGTCAGTTTGGGGGTGATAGGCCGTGCTCAAACATAAATGTATGTCGACAGTTTCTTGCAGACTCCGCCAAAATTCGCTCGTGAAGATGGGGTCTCTGTCACCCACTATGCTGGAGGGTATTCCATGGAGTCGAACTATTTCCTTGAGATAAAGAGAAGCTAGTGATGAGGCAGTCCTTCTACTCTTGATAGGTATAAAGTGGGCACTCTTAGTAAGCCTGTCCATTATTACCCAAATGCTAGTATTGCCTCTTCTTGACCTAGGCAACCCGTCAATGAAGTCCATTGAAATGCTATCCCACTTCCATTGCTGGACTTCTAGAGGATGTAGTAGTCCTCCAGGTTTCTTTTGTTCCGCCTTGACCTGTTGGCAGGTCATGCACTTAGAAATGAAATCTGCCACGTCCTTCTTCATGCCGCTCCAAAAGAAAGTCCTTTTTATATCCTTGCACATCTTATCACCGCCAGGGTGTATTGTCATCTTGGAATGATGCGCTTCCTCGAGAACCTTCTTTGTTAATTCCCTTGCTTGTGGGACGCATAATCTTCCATCTCGCCTCAGCCAACCCTTATCACCGATGGCGTATCTACTAAGGTGACTGGAAGTCTCACCCCTAATAAGTTTATCAATCACATCAACAAGCTGAGGGTCTTCACGTTGTGCAGCCCCTATTGAGTCCAAGAGAGTAGGGCGTACTTCGAGAGATGCTAACAAACCCTGTACAAAATCTGAGGAGGGCCTAAAGTTAAAACTGGCTATATACTCCATCCTTTGCCTTTCCACAAAGAGAGGGCTTAAGGTCAGTTTCTTTCGGCTCAACGCGTCTGCTACTATGTTGCCTTTGCCGGGAGTATAGGAAATTTCAAAGTCATACGAGGCAAGAAACTCCATACATATTTGTTGCCTCAAGTTAAGATCCTTCTGCGAGAAGAGATATTTCAACGATTTATGGTCAGTGTATAATTCGAACTTCTCACCTAGGAGATAATGGCACCAAGACTTAAGCGCAAAGATGATGGCGGCTAACTCAAGATCGTGGGTTGGGTAGTTCTTTTCATGAACTTACAATTGCCTCCCACCATAAGCTACTACCCCCCCTTCTTGCATCAAAACAGTGCCTAGCCCCGTACCACAAGCATCCGTATATACTGTGAACATTTTGCTTCCATCTGGCAAAGTCAGAACTGGGACTGTTGTGAGAGCCCTTTTTAATCGTTGGAAAGCAAACTCGCAGTCCAAATCCCAAGTGAACGCCAGATTCTCCTTTGTTAGCCTTATGAGTGGAGCGGAGATTTTCGTGAAATCCCTAATAAACTTTCGGTAAAAACCGGCTAGCCCAAGAAAGTTTCGAACTTCAGTTGCATTTTTTGGTGTCTTCCAATATTGCACTACCACCACTTTCGAGGGGTCCACAGCCAACCCCTCGTTGGACACTATATGCCCCAGAAATCTTACCTCCTTTCTCCAAAAGTGGCACTTGGAGAATTTGGCTTTTAGCTGATGAGCACGGAGAGTATCCATGATTTCTTTCAGATGTTGAGCATGTTCTTCCTCATTATTTGAGAAGATTAAGATATCATCTACGAAGACAACCACAAATTTGTTGAGGAATTCTCTGAACACCCTGCTCATTAGGTCTACGAAATAAGCGGGTGTGTTTGTCAAGCTGAAAGGCGTGACAAGCCACTCGAAGAAACCGTCTGGGGTTCTGAACGTTGTTTTATCAATGTTATCTTCAGCTACTCTTAGCTGATGGAACCCAGTTGCCAGATCAAGTTGGGAGAAGACCGTCGCACCTACAAGCTGATCAAACAAATCGTCGATTCAGGGAACAAGGTGCCTATTTTTCTTGGTCAATTTGTTTAACTCCCTATAGTCGACGCAAAGGCGAAGCGAACCGTCCGCTTTGGTTGCGAACACCACTGGAGCGCCCCACTCCGAAATGCTCCGTCTAATGAACCCTTTTTCGAGAAGTTCTTTAACCTGCTTACTGATCTCCTTTCTATCCTTTGGAGCCATGTATCTGACAGGTAAAGTTACAGGTTTTGCATTATCCACAAGATATATGTGGAAGTCTATTTCCCGCCTCGGAGGTAAGCACTTCACCTCCTCAAAGACATCTGGATATTCCCAAACTACACTAACTGACTGCAAATTTTCATCAGAAGCATCAAGCGACTCTAGATAACTAAGCATAACAGCATTCAAGGGATTACAAGAAATTTCTAGAGTGTTACCAAGCCGAGTCAAGAGTCTAACTACTCTTTTCTCACAATCAAGAATGACACCATTACTGGATAACCAGTCCATGCCTAAGATCAAACCATATCCCGAGAAGCCCAAAACAAAGGCATTACAACTAAACTCAACGCTGAGAATAGAGATTTTCAAACCCAAACAAACCACTGACAAGTAAGCGGAGCCCCCAATTGGATTTGAAACTACTAAGGGATCCTCTACCATACTAGTGTCTAGATGCAGAGATTCTACTAAGGCAGATGAAATAAAGGAGTGTGATGCGCCAGAGTCAAAAAGTGTGCGAACTGGATGATCATAAAGATAGACTACACTTTCTACAGAAATATTACTACCTCATTCCTGTGAAGATGCCACCAGTGCATGAACTTGACCCCCTGAAGTGGATCCAGCCTTCTGTCCCTGCCCTCGCTTCTTTGGGGAGTCCTTAGCCAAGTGCCCATTCTCTCCGCAATGGAAGCACCCACCCATCTTCGCTTTCCTTTTTCGGCAGTCTTTCGATATATGTCCAACAATGCCGTAGAAATTGCACCTTCTCCTCTCACGGGGCTTATTGTTCTTCCCACCTTTCTTGAAGTCTGATTTCTTAGCTTGTAGACCCTCTTTCTTTTCTTCCACCTTAGTCTCTTTCTTGCCGTTATCTTCCTCGTGTATCAACGCCATGTCCACCAAGCTTTCGTAAGTCGCTCCTGTGGATACATGGGTCATAGCAAGGCTGTGTAGAGGCTCATTCAAACCTTTGACGAGGCAAAGCGCCTTCTTGTGTTGGGTGTTTACTAAGTCCAGCCCAAATCTGGCCAGCTGATTAAACTGATTGACGTACTCCCTGATCGTCATGCTCCCATGTTTAAGAGTTAGGAACTTCTTCATTTGCAGGCTTCTTTCAGCTTGGGAGAGGAGTTTCATCTCAAATCTTGTCCTGGAATCTTCCCATGTTTCCACTGGCCTCTGAGCATTGGTAATCTCCCACCAATAGGAAGCTTCATCTTTAAGCAACCATACTGCTAGCTGTATCTTTTGCCTGTCATCAACTCCGAAGATGACAAACAGATCCTCGGTCTCCTTTAGCCAGTTTCTTGCTCCTACAAAGGATTCTGTCCCATAAAAGTCTTTTCCACCCATAGCCTTGAAGTCTCTACATGTTTTTGCAAAGGCATTTCCACGAGGAGGTGGAGGAGGAGGAGGAACCGTGTCCACTGGAGGAGGAATGTCAAATGGGCCCGCACCATTGGCCTTTGCTTCTAAGTACCTCCTAAACCAGCCGGGTATCGGCACTCCTTCTTGAAGGTTAAGGTCTCCAGACATGCTGAAACAGAAAGGAAAGATTCAAAACGAAGGATAGAGAGAGATAGTGCACATGGCTTTGGGGGATTATGCCTTTTTAAAAATATAACACTTTTTCTTGAAAAATGCTTCTTTAAACTTCCTTTTTGAAAATAGTTTCAAAATCTTTTATCTAGTCTGGTAAACCTATGCTCTGATACCAAGTGAAACACCCCACCTCCATTAAGGTCACTCACAAAGGGAATGCCTTAACTTTGGTGGAGGTTTATAAGTAAAAGTCACAGATAAACAAAAGACAGATATAAGTACACATATTTTAAGAAGCGGAAAACAAACAGGCTTTTATTTCATCAATATGAATTCATACAAAACATTTCCATAATTGTCTCAAAATACTTCCAACATTACAACCTCATTACTGTCTTGATTATTAAAGAAGCATAAAACATAAATAAAGTAACAAAAATCCCCATAGTGATATCCAAAGCTATAATTCGAGCAAAAGAGATCAAAACCATACGTCTACGGCCTTGAAGCTTGCAAAAGAGTACTAAGCTGGGTTGTTTCCTCCCTGCGGACGTGGGGGGGAAACGAAAGAAAAGAAGACAAAAAGAAAATAGAGTCAGACATAAAGCCTGAGTAAATCTAGTGACTCTTCAGTATGTGAATAAGAAAAAGGGCATGATAGATATAAACTAAAAACAGGAAAGTATCACAAGCTAAGGAAGTGTCGTTTAGAATCGAATGTACTATCGCACTCACACTATATCTCTGCACCAACTTGAGCTTATTCTAACTGGAACCCCCATGCTGAGGGTGAAGTAATCCCCATTTTCTAAAGATCGGCTCCTACTCGTATAAATACGTGTCATACGGCCCCCAAGAATTGTAGATACCTATGCTGGTCCCACCATGGGGTGTATCAAGACCCATGGTGGCGGCCCCGACATAATTCTAGAATACATAGGTTATACTACTAGTGCCCCCAGTGCCCTGTTTGTCTGCTCCAGAGTGTATGCACGCTCGCACCCCATTAGAACCTACACTGTGCACCCACCGTCGTCGTTTTGACCGCTTACAATCAGCCCAGTAATCGTGCCCCACCCTGCCTAGTTTCAGGGTACCATGATACCTAACTTGGGTTACTGCTGAAACGGGTCCCTCGTTACTAGGGTTTTCTGGTCAAACATGTTAAGTGGTTAAGTGTCTGTATTTACCTAACCTCACCCATCAATTCTTGTTAACATGTTGAATTTGGTTAAGTGTTTTTAGTTGACTTAACCCTACCATCTGTCCTTAGCCTCTTAAAGCACCTGACCACTCACATTAGACAGATATTGCTACGGTTACTGGATGTGCCGGTCGGTTCCGGGCAGGTTTACACCGTAGCTCAGTCTAACCTCGGGTCCTTATTGGGCTCAATGCTTAACCACCCACAATGGATAGGTATTATTGTGACTACTGGACAGCCGAGCGGGTCCGGGCAGGTTTACGTCACAACTCAATCCAACCTCGGGTTAAGCATTCCGTGTTTTCTAAATTTACATATTTTATCACTTCTCAGTTATATGTAAATGTCATGTCCTTTATTCTTGGGTATAACAATTCATACCGCTTAAATGTCATTGTCGTTGGCATGTGCCAACCATGCCAACATATATTTTTCATGTTTTACACCCAACGTTATTACCCCGTTTGTACGTTCGCAACATTATAACGAATGTTGGGCTCGACACAATTCGGCCCAACTTTTTAAATGTGAGAAAAAGTGGAAATTAAGAACATGTAATATTTCACAATACATAAAGGTGTGTGGTGCATGAACTTGCAATTTATCAATTCAACTAACATAAATTATGGGTCATGTGAACTTGCATCCAAATCAGAGTATAACTAAGTAGGTGTCATATAAAATGGCATAGTGCAGGCTTATACAAACTTAGGTTTAAACATGTTTAACTTGGCATAATGTCAACAACAAAACTAACATGTTGTATAATCACCAAAATGTCCAATTTTAACAACTAACCATATAGCCTATTTCAACATGAAACTTGCATAGTTTATGTAATCCAAACGGTACTTAGTATAGATCCAATTATACTTTCAAATAAACATAAGAATTTGTTCATAGGTTTTGGGTCATGTAGGCATAAAAGGTCTCAAATCTAGAACATGTTTACATAAGCCTTAATTTAGACTTAGAGAATGTATATAGTCCATGCCATAGACATAAACATAAAGGGATCAAATTCTAGTTTTTGCCACAAACTTGCAAGTGCCATTATTTTCGTATACAAATGTCCAATAGGCTTGCATCAATCAATTTATGCCACAAATATCATTACACATGTCATGACAGAATTATTACAATACACAGAATTCATATCATCATTATACAATAACACAATTCTATTTTCATTTACATCGAATCACGTCACAGTTTTATTCATATTCTGAAAGATCACTATACTTACAACGAATGCAGAATCTTGAATTCTGGATTATGAATTCTGAAATTGAGATGCGTTCCTTTGGGTAGATTAACGTTGCGTTGATTAATTTGATTAAGCTTTAGTCTTCTTCTTAATTTGATTCGTATCTAAGCTCCCCTCTCTTGACGGCTACGCTCAATTCCTTCCTGGCAGCATGACGAATCCAATCTTATTTTTTTGTGTGAATTTTTAGTTGAGACTTAGGGTGTACATATAGATTTTTAAATTGTTTTGAGCCAGCAGATAAAGACAGGATGAATCTAGACCATACAAAGTTCAAAGAGCCAATCAAGAGGTGACATGTCAGCCCTAATGACACAACGAGCCACAAAAATTCGAGCCAGAGCCAGACCCAGCCAGCCAGGTCGACCAGGTAGGTCGACTGGCAGGTCGACACCCAGGTCGACACTATGGTCGACCTGGGGTGAACAGGTCGACACCATGGTCGACCCTATGGTCGACCTGGTCCCTGGGCAGGAAAATTCCCACCCAGCCCAGTTTGAGCTTGCTTTTCGAATTTTGAATTTGAAACCGAGCTGTTTGAATTTTAAATTTTATTCTGAAACTTCTGAAGGTCATAACTCCTTCATACGGAGTCCGATTCACGCAACTTGGATCTATCTCAAGCAGAATTCTGAGATGAACGCAATGGCGTAACCCGTTTCCCTTAATTCTTTCATTAAAATTAATACACTTTAATTTGTGAAGCTTAATGTTATAGAATTCACGGGGTATTACAGTATCCGTGTATTACTTTCAGTTGGGTTTTGTATTATTTTTCCGCTGCTATGTAATTTATTGTAATCTCTGATATTTATAGAATGTATTTTATTCATTTATACTCTGTATATTCTTGTATCTGATGGAATTGTTGTAATAACAATGAAATGTTCTTCTGTATGCGTTCTGATTCGTCTTGTCCTTAACGCCATCTGGGCTTTCCTTACCGGGGAAGTTCGGGTCGCTACAAAGTAGGTGCACAAGCCGATGTGCAAGAGCTTTACAACATATCGACCGAAGGATGAGCGAGCTGGGAATCGCTTGAATAGAGTTTTGGGTACGGAGTAGGATCTACGAGTGGTATACAAGAGGATATTTGTGTTGGTCCATCACAACCACCCATGGAAAGTCAGCAAATCACACTGTCATCTCAGCTCGGACCATCCGAGACACTAGAACATGTACAAGCTATTCATCCACCGCCGATAACGCAATGTTATACAAGAACAAGAACAAGGAAGAAGAGGGACACGCCGCTAGAAGTTCGAAGACTTAAAGACTAGGAAGTTGTTGGTATTGTCATGTATGTTAACTAATATGTGTTTTGTTGGTCATGTTTAGTATTGTCGGTCATGTTTAGTTAGCATCTTATGCGTATTTTCATGTATTTGTTCAGTTGTAGGTATTGTCGTGTATGTTAACTAATATTTGTTTGAAAACATTATGGGGTTTTCAAGTTTGTTTGAAAACATTATGTTTGGAAGCAGCAGAATTGTTTGGAAGCTGCAGAATATGTGTTTTATGTCATTTTTTCGTTCTAGCAGAGCATAGCAGCTCTCTGTCTTTTGGAGCCCAAAAATGGCCTTGCGCACTTCATTTGTGCGCATGTACATTTTTGTACATGCGCACAAATGGAGTGCGCAATTTTTTTTTAATTTTTTTTTGCGCACTCCATTTGTGTGCATGTACAAAAATGTACATGCACAGAAATGGAGTGCGCAAGGCCATTTTTGGGCTCCAAAAGACAGAGAGCTGCTATGCTCTGCTAGAATGACAAAAATTGACATAAAAACACATATTCTGACTTACTTAACTATCCACACATAGAATCGAACAAACCATCATCATTAAAACATACATAGAACTGAACACATTGAATACAAACAAATACAATGTAGAATTCGAGATTGAACTCCAATAAATAAGCATTAAAAAATAACTTAGCGTACATAAAATTCGAATTTAAATTTCAACGAAATACATAGAATTCGAATATAATTCACCAAACCATCATGGTCGAGTGCACGATCTTCTTTTATGGCCTAAATCCCCACAATTACCACACCTATCCTTTCGGTTACTATTTGGTTGGTCCATTGCTCCCTTGATACTTGTAGATTTTGGTCGTCCCGAGTTTCTACGCACCGGCGGTGGTTTAATGTCCGGGCCTTCATACGTTGTCCAATACCGACAATCCGGAACTGGATGAAAAGAAGGGAAGTATGAAGCGGCGTAGTTGGTGGTTGTATACCATGGTGAAATGAAATCATCATTCCTTCGGTTAGCCCCTCCAGAACCCCTAAAACAAGCCGCTAAAACATGTGAACAAGGGAAATGTTCTAGTGTTGACATATTGCAAGAACATGAAACTTCGTTTTCTCCGACTATAACCATATAGACATGCATTGACGAATCTTTTACTTCCCACTTCGTAGTGTTATAACGTTCGATACTCAAATGTCTCGAGGCTTCCATGCATGCTTTAGCTATAGCTTCCCACTTTGGTGTCAACGGAGTCGTCAACACACCCGCCTGAGTACGACGTTCGTAGAAGTAATGATTGATATGATGAAATGTTCATGCAACTAATGATCACATAGGTAAGCTCCTTGTTCCCTTTAAAACACCATTGATACTTTCCGACACTTTGGTTGTCATCATGTTGAATCTCATGCCACCATTGCGACATAGCGTCCAACTTTCTTCTTGGTCTTTCAAACTTGTGTCGATCCACGCATCAGCTGCAGGACATATCAACTTTAGATGCTTTCGATAGTCAGTGTATTTAACTACTTCAGAGGTTGTTGCTGCAGCATGTAGCAAGTTTTGAAGTTCGTCAGATCCAAATCCCTTTTTTTTTGGAAATTTGCTTTAATATGCCTAATACAAAAACGGTGATGGTGAGGGGCAGGCCAACCTTCAATTAATGCACGTGGAATTCCTTTCATTCTGTCTGAAACAAACGTAATGGTTCTTGTACGTAGAGAGGGAATATGCTTCCATCTAGAACTTATAAACCACTTCCACGTATTCCATGATTCGGTTCCAACAATAGCAAAAGCCAAAGGATAAAGACCTTGATTAGCGTCCACATCAGTGGCAATAAGAAGTGTACCTAAATATTTTCCATACAAATGTGTTCCATCAATGGAAAGTAGAGGACGACAATGTGCAAAACCTTCAATTGAGGGGCCAAATGCCCAAAATGCGCCAATGAAGACAGTTCGGTTGTGTATAACATCATATGCAGTTCCTGGATTGGTACTCTTCACCGCTTGAAGATATTTAGGTAACTCGGCGTATGATGTATCCCAATCTCCGTATATCAAGCCTAAAGCTTTGGTTAATCCCTGCCAAGCCTTCGAATAAGTAACTTTAATATGAAACATGTTTGACATCGTTTCCTGCACCGTTTTCGCTGTCATATTCGTCTCGGGTTTAACAAGCAGTAGTATTTTACTACAAATAAACTTAGCCGTAGCTTGACGGTGATTTGAGTTGATTGTTGGGTTAAGACACGTGTGATCACCACCATACGTCTTAATTTTCCAGAAAATTTGAGATACCTTTGTCGATAGATGAGCATGTAGCCACCAAGGGCATTTCTCATCTACGTCACAGCGCACTGTATAGTCATGAGAACGAGATTTGACTACTCGATAAGAAACCGAACATTTAATGGTATATTCACTTAGTTGCTCAATAAGATCTTGTTTTGATTGAAATATCAACCCAACTTGTGGACCTTTGTCAACGCATTCTCGTCCAAATACCTCCATTTCCAAATGAAAAGGCTGCATGCATGAAGTATTCATCATTTATGCGGTACATAAATCTTCGAATAAAGGATTTTCCGTTTCCATGACTTCCGCATTATCATGTCCATTAATGGGTTGTACGTCATCATCAAGGGGTCCTTCGTTATTAACTTGACTGTTCGCAATCCAAGTTGTGTCTTGTTCCATCGTAGAGGCCACTTCCAAACTATCAAATTGTTCTACAACGGCTATTTCATTGAACACACAATTTTCTTCGGCTTCGGATCTACGGTTTGATCCTTCTCCAACTTCGTGCGTCGAGTACCTAAAAAAAGGAATGATCAAAACATGCAATTGCTGTTGGCAAATATAATCTCCAAAAATTATTCCATATACTAACCAACTGTTGTTTGAGACTCAATCGGAATGGTCTCCTGAAAATTTTCGTCCGGTAAGTTATCATCGGGTAACGTGTAATCCACTTGATGTTCTAGCTGCTCTTCTTGGATCTTATCACATTTCAGGACGTAGATCTCTATCACTTTCATTCCAACTGAGAACATGGAATCCATATCTTTATCGTCGTCTACGGTGATAGAGAACGAACCATCATCCCTTACCCACTTCGTTACTAGCTTTATATCAAGCTCATTTTCGTCTGTTTTAGAAACGTCATACGCTATGTTCTAGAGCAATTCAAATGAACAATATTTCTTAATTTTGTTCCTTTTCTTTTTCCACCAACATATGTAGGTTTACCATCTTCACCAATTATTAATTTACCATCAAAGTACAAGATGATAGGAACGTGTGACATGATCTACACCATCATCGAATCAACAAAAACAAAAACCAAACTCAGATTCGAATCTTTCAAAGGATTTGGAAGAAATTAAAAAAAAAATACCTTTTCCCCCTTAAAACCGTTGAAGATTACAACTATTTGGAGTGCTGATTGACTGCTCAACTAATTGGAATTAGGGTTTGGATTTAGGAATTTGGGTTTTTTGGGATTGTGATAGGTAAATGAGGAATAAAGGCTGGTGGGTGGGTGTAGGTACTAGCTGAATGTCGTACGAGCATTCCAAAAGTGCTCACTAAGGAAATCCTTCTTGAGCACTTTTGGAATGCGCAAGAAGGAATTCCTTCTTGCGCATTCCAAAAGTGCTCAAGAAGGATTTCCTTCTTGCGCACTTTTGGAATGCTCATAGACCATCCAACACCTATTTACACCCACCCAACAACCATTCTACCTCATTTACTTCAAATCTATGAAAGTGCTCCAAATCCCCAATTACATCAAAAAGAACCACATCTCCAAATCCCCAATTAATCATGGCATCATCTTCAACTTCAAAAGGTAATATTGATTAGTTTTGTTTCCTCCTTATAATTTTTTTACACATATAGTTCATTTCATACGTTTTTAGGCTTCATTTCTAAGTGTAGTCATGGAAAATCGGGAAATCGATGATGAAACTTTGGTGGCCTATTGCAAAGAATTCGAAAAGAATAGATCTATCAATGTTAACAATGAACAAGAGGTTGTTGAATATGTTCTCGAAACTCAATTTGATTCGATACCTCAACCACGCAAACATTTACGAGGGACTTTGAGTGCTCGTTTACGTGCCATTGTGTCGAAACAAAAAGCGGGTCAAAAATTCTACCATAACAGGATCCAACTAGAACGCCGATGTCCCATTCCTCCAACTATGCCAAATTGCGCATACCCGACGTGTCGATGCGGAGAAGAATGTATAATCGTTGTTGCAAAAACAGAGACAAATGTAGGACGAAGTTTTTTTGGTTGCAGTTCATACAAAGAGAACAAGTACGATCCATAGAATATTCAATGTTGCGATTATTTCAAATGGATCAATCCTCCATTGTGCGCTAGGGGTGTTCAATATCCCTAGAAATGCAGGAAGAAGTGAGACGTTTGGGAAAAATTGTCCTAGAATTAAGAGGAGGGGGTTCGAGCTCAGCCACTCGTTGGTGACGATTTATCAAGCCTACCACTATTAGTTCACGTATCTTAATTATTCGGTGTACTATCTATGTTTTCTAGTTTTCTTCCAAACTATGTCTTTGGCTTATCTATTTTATGTTCGTGATGTAATGTTAGACTTCTACTTTCGAATTTAATGTTCAAGTTCTACATTTGATTACTTGTTCTTATTTTCTATTAGAATTTGTGCGGTACATAAATTTATTTTATGTCTAAATATTCATGTAATGTTTCATGATCATGCTCTGGAACAGTTTTAAAGGTTCATGTAATGTACTTTGTTCTATGATTGAAATCTACACTTCATTGGATATACAGCTCTCTGTCTTTTGATGGACAAAATTGTTCTTGAGCATTCCATTTATGCGCAAGAACAATTTTGTTCTTGCACATAAATGGAATGCGCAAGTTTTAAAAGCTAAAAAAAACATGCGTATTCCATTTATGCACAAGAACAAATTTGTTCTTGTGCACAAATGGAATGTGCATGCCTTATTGCCCTTACCCAGAACATACCTACTTTCATAATAAGCTATGAAAGAGGCCTATCCCCACAATAAGTTGTTTTCAGAAGGCCAAACCAAAAATTTGTCCTTACAAATATATAGAAACGGGAAATGAATAAATAAATGATTAATTTAATTAAAAGAGATAAATGTTGAATGATGATTGATCGATATAATTTCCATCTGGAAATAATATCGTTGTTTTCACACCTGTTTTTCTTTGATAGTTAAATCACCGACTATCGAAGTTTTTGACCATTTTTCCGTCGTCTATACGGAGAGACCGGGATCAGATTATTATCTGAAAACCACTCTATATGGATGTTAGCATTAAATATGATGAAGATAATTGAAGACGGAGTTATGCAAGGGTTATCCTGTTTACAGAGTAGTGCCTTCGGCTTGTCCAGTCCTAGGACAAACGTGAATGGACGAATGTCTGAAAAACTGTATCTAACAGATCGATTAAGTTGATCTCTTCAAACGTACTTACGTTTGGTGGTGGAGGAATTCGTTTATCTTAGCTTTATACCCGTGGTATTTTTGGGGAAATCAATTTGTGATTTGGCGGGTATGACGATGTGGCATTAAAAGTGAATGGTGGTCAGGTGTTGCAAAAGATACGTTATGACCTCAAGCCTTATCAACCGGGAAATGACAGAAATCGGGCAGGCAGCATGGCTAAGTGGGTCGCTCCCATTAGGGTGTATATCACCTATATAGAGAAAATCTAATTCATTCTTCATCTATTATCGATGCTGTCCCTTTTCGGGAAACGGTGGGTAGCTCCCAACCATTGGTGATATACATTTGATACACTCAAGTGAAATGAGTGGTCGGTCATGTGAGGGCCGGGTTGCAAGACATTCTTGTTGAACCCAGTGTATTCTTCTCTAGAGATACACTATCGGCAGGTGGTCTCATACCTTGTCATAGTCGGAATCCAATCCCCAATTAGCGCCCGCGGTTTTGTTTGTATACCATATATGTAGAACGTGAGATGCAAGCGTTCTGCTAGATTGTTAATTACTTGTGATTAGACGTTATTATAATATCAGAAAAGTATTGATTTTGAAACTGTTTTGGGTTATCTTAAGGTAAAAACCATCCTTGTTTATGTGTGGATCGGTTTTACAATTACCATTTCTTTTGAAAAGGATTTTGAAAAGTTAAACCAAATGATTTGAGTTTACTCACACCAGTCCTATGACTGACCTAGAGTTTATTTTGTTTTGTTTTCCCTAAACTCTGCCTAAATTTGTACGGGCAATCAAGTAGTTCAGGTCTTTACAGATATACTTGGAGGAACCTGAAGTAGGAGGCTTCAGGATTATATATCTATTGATATTTCTGCTGTGTGTAAGTATCGTACTCTGATAATGTTATTTTACATATACTATTTTATTTCAAAGTTATGTTATAATATATTTTGTTCGTTCCGCTGTGAGATTCGTGTTACTCTGATTTTGTTCTGTGGTGTTTTTCTTCTTCTTCTATTCTATTTTTCTATCTTATCAATTCTCACCCTCTAACTTCTTTCTATTAATGATCAGGTATTTCCGATGTCTGAATAGTCAACATTGTAGTTTTGTGTTGATTTTCGAAGTCGAAAATCCCAGTTTGTTACAGTGGTATCAGAGGTGAAGGTTAAGTGATTGCCTTGGCTCTGTGGCGTAACTCAGTAGAGATAGGGTAAGCAATACCCTAGATTGAGTTGAGTGCATATATACGAGTGAACGTATTTGTAGATTTTATGAAAATTGTTTTATATTGTGAAGATTTATTGGTTGGGTAGTTTGTGAATTCTGGTCGATCAGTTTGATCCACTGTATCGATAGGGGTTCCTAAACACTCAAGTACGATAAACCGACACAGTATGTTTTGAAAAAGGGTAAATAAAATAATATTACCCAAACTATATTTTGATATAAACAAAATATTAATATTTGAAGTATTACAGTACATTGGATGTGTTGGTTGTTATCTAAATCGAATGAAGCTTAAAGTGAGTTGGTTATGTATATATAACCAATTAAAATTCATATACGTGTAATATATGGAATAAAGATGAAGTAAATCTGAAATTTAAATCAGAATTGGAATTGAAATTCCCAAAATGTGGACGGGTGTTTGTAAATGGATTTGGAATAAGTATATGAGAATTTTAAAATCCTGGGAGATTTTAAATTGTTTTACAAGCATTGTGAAGGGTACTTTGAAGTATATTTCAATGTGGAATTGTTTAAAAGGGTTTTTAAAGTGATATAGTATTGAACTCACTTTTATCACTGGGAAATAATCCTGATGATGTTGGCCACATCATCGGTGTTCATTTTTGAGTTCTAAGTGACGGATTACTACCAAAAAGATTCTTTTTGAATTGTTTGAGAAAAACAAGTTGTTTTAATTTCGAAAGGGAATATCTGATTTTTGGAAAAAGCTAAACTATTTGGAGAAACTCCCAGGAGAGATTATTAGAATTAAAACAAATTTAAAGGAATTTGTGAAAGCAAATATGAATTGATTGAAACCAATTAATTGGAAATTGAATTAGAACATAAATATATCAAGTAAAATCAGATTTTGAATTATGAGATAAGAATCTGAAATGGTATTGGATTGGTGAGTTAGGAGTTTGGAATCGAGAATGGAACTCGAGTTTGAAATGGAATTTGGCTTTGGATAAGCTAATGATTATGTTAAGATTTGATTGATTGAAACTGATTGGAAATCGATTGGTGTAGATGGATATATGATCAGCAGGTATTGAGTAGAAGCAAGTGCAAGGTTATAATGATATGCCCGCTAAAAAGGTACATGTTTAAATTTCCATATAAGGTTTTATGTGCCGAATCGGCAAGCTGCTTGGCTTTTCGATTTTTTTGTTTGAAAGGAAAGGGCTTAGAGAGGCTAGTTGGGGGTTTGAACTATTGATCGGCACAAAGGAGGTGCTGGCGAATTTTTCGAAAATTTAGGGTGTTAGAAAATTTTCAGGATTTTTGAAAATTTTCATTAGAAGGAATAAATTAATATTTTAATTGAAGTTAAATTGGTTCAGTTGAAAATAAGGTTGGTAAGTAAACAAATAAATTTGTACTAATCAATAGGGTTTGTTTCCTACCTTAGCAATTTCGAGGACGAAATTATTTTAAGGGGGAAAGAATGTAACGACCCGTATTTTTACGGTATATAAATAATTTACTTAATTATTTAAATAATGGTTTGGTTATTTAAAATGACCAGAATTAGAAAATATTTAATTAATAATAAATAATATAATAATATATTTAAATTCTGGAATAGTTAGAAATAGTGGAATTCACAAAATGGTGTGAATTGGATCATCTGTCATATTTAATTCAGTTTAGAATTGAATTAGAATGACGAATATATTATGTAATAATCCGGAAATCCGAGCCAATTTAAATTTTTGTTTGGCAATTTTAATGAATTTTGAATATTTGAAATGAATTATTTTAAGTAATAACGACGAGAAATTTAATTTGAATAGAATTAGAACGTATATATTTATATACGTCATCGTTAGAAAGGAAAGAAAGAGGGGCGGAACCCCATCACGACCGCCTGCCGCCGCAACCAGGCCCACCGCCGCCTAGCCTAGCGCCGCCCCCTGCCACCGATGCCTCTCCACCTCGCACCCCTCTCTCTTATAAAAGCCCGAACCCAACCCCCAAACCCGCGATTTAGCTAACCCTAGCCACCTCAGACGCTGCCGCCGCTGCCATGGGCCAACTGCACCTTCCCCCGACCTTCCATCGACCCGGCGCCGCCCTCTCGACCCCCACCTCCGACGTAAAACCCCCCTTCTCAGAATGACCCAATTTTTATATTTCTTTGTATTCGCCAAGAACCCCCAAGTTTGCAGCAACCTCTGGCGCACCACCATCGCTCGCCTTTCCGACTATGGGCCCTCCTTCCTCTCCATTAAACAATGTGAGCTTTTATTCAGGTTTTGTTATTTATTCATGTCGGAAAAATTTGATTTTCGTTTGTATGAAAACAATAAAAAGAAGTGATTTTTGAACAATCAAAAGAAGTGATTTTTGAACAATAAAAAGATGTGATTATTATATATATGGCGAGAAAAAGATTTGATCTTTAACGATAAAAAGATTTGAACTTTAACGATAAAAAGATTTGATCTTTAATGAGAGAAAGTTTTGATCATTAACGAGATAAAGGAATGATTAATATCGTTAGAAAGAAATGATTTTTTTAGCATTAGAAAGATTGGATTTTTATAAGTATAAAGTAATGATTTATAATAAATGGAAAGATTTGGTTCTTGTCATGCAAAGAATTGATTTTTAATCAATATAAAAATTCGATTTTTATAATGAAGTAGCGAAAATAAAGATTCAATTTTTTTATAATGTTTTCATCGTCATAAAAATACGATTTTTATGTATAGGGTTTCAAAGCAAAAATATCGTTTATATTATATGAATAACAAAATAAAAATGTGATTTTTATATGTAAAGCGTAATGATAAAAATGTGATTTTTATATATGTAGTGGCTACGAACAATGAAATTGACAAAAGGCGAGCACGACGAAGATTTCTACATAAGAAGAGTCGTGGCATTTGGTTTAGCTTCTCGGTGAGAAATCCTCACTTTTATTTGATTTCTAGTTGAAATATATACTAGGATGCAGACGGTGCTTAGCAACACCCGACACCCTCGTCCACAGACCATGGACGGCTTATTTGTTTGATTGCTGTGTTGTGAAATTTGATTGTGTGGTATGGAATGAAATAAAATATTTTATAGTAGAAAGTATTTTATAGTTAAAATATGATTTTTAACGTGTATATAAAATAAATATTTATAAACAAATCGGAGATTTGTTTGTATACACTGATTTGATTGATATTGATTGGGACGATAAATTTTACACATCGCCCAACTGCGCAAATAAAAATCTATGTTTGTTGATTTGAAAACCCCACACGGGTATTGGGATGATATTTGATGTACACTAATCTCGATTGTTTAGTTATATGTCAATCGATGGGTTGACAGACTATGTAAGTGTTAATTATTTATATTTAATGCTTATGCAATTGTGTGGTGAACCCTGCATGATGGTTGATTATTTATCGTTGCTATTATATACATGTGTTGTAGAAAATCCATATAATTAACATTATATGGTAATTGATTGGGCCTCATTCCAATTTAGAAATAAATTCATGTGTTGAATAGAGTAAATATTCATTTGTTGAATAGAATAACGAAGTTATTGAAATATATAAAAGCCGTGTTGATTAGATTGACGCCATTTTGACGTGAACGATATTTATATCGATTTTATTCATTTTTATAATGAATATAGAAAAGGAAGTGATTTCAAAATATAACGCTTTGAAAATATTATCATTTGTATGTCGATGATGTGGAATATTCAATTTTGATTCGAAATTGAATATGAAGTTGAAATTGTTTCAGAAACGAATTTAAAATGATTTATAAAATACATTTTGAAAGGAAATCGATGAAATATAACATATATATATATGTATATTATATATAATGGCCTGAATAGAACGCGCCGAGCCACGGCAATTCGCGAATTTCGACCATTGACTTCGAATGGATATTACGGGAGATCCGCCCGTCGGATTCTCGTAAAACTGGAACTGTTATGTTCATATCCAAAAGAGCATTCTAATGAATATTAGAAATTAGAAATCTAATGGTTGGATTTGGAATTATGTCCAAATCAAATTTGGAAAAGGTCGTTGTAAGTGCAGTTCGATGGCTGTTGATGGAAATCGACTGTACGGGCCTTGATAAAATTATTAAAAATTGCAATAATTTGTGTAAAATCATAAGAAATGATTTGTGAAGAATTGGGATGAAAATTTCCATATTCGAAAAGATAAAAATAGATTTTTATCGAAATGAACTAGTTTTGAACTAGAAGTGTAATTCTATTTATTTTTAAAATAAATAAAGTGGATTTGAAATGGTTTTGAAAATAACCAGAAATTCCAATAATTGAATTGGAAGGGATGTGAATCGAAATTATCTTTGGAACATTTCGATGTTGGATTTCGTGATTATACATATATTATTATGGAAATTTGAAAAATATATTTATATCGTTGTTTCCAATACGATATTTGTTGGTCGTTGAATTTGATATTGAATATAAGCCGATATATTTTCTATTCAGACCCTTGTATGTAATATCAAATGTGATTTGGGTTTTCCGTGAATGGTGTCTTCATCAACACTGTTCTTAAACCCAGTTGAGAAAAAGATTAAATCCTTTTATTTAGATTTGATGAAATGTACCAATTAAATGGTATTTAATTGGAATTGAATTTGAATTGATTTTTGGGTTTATCGTGAACGGTGTTTTAAATAACACTTGTTCTTTAACCCGATGATAAATGGAATGTGATTTTGGGTTGTCGTGAATGGTATCTTCAATAATGTTGTTCTTAGACCCAACGGAGTTAAGAAACTCAGAAACTAAATGGAGATTAGGTAAGTTGAATGGTTTCTTGGGTATTGATCTGATGTTGGTTTCGGCCTTCGGGGTTAATACTTTGGGAATTGCTCACTCGCTATTTTACGGTTAAAAACTGATCAAATGGAATGTGATTTTGGGTTTATCGCGAACCATGTTTTAAATGATATTGATTCTTTAACCCAGTTAAAGATTAAAACTAAGTGGAGTTTTAATGAATCTTTAATTAGATTGAAAAGATCGAGAATGGAGTATCACCAGTTTTACTCCAGACGATAGTTAAATCTTTAATTAGATTTGAACGAGAAATGGTAATTGAATTTATGATAACACCGTGGTGTTAGATATGAAGTATTACCAGTTTTACTTCATGGGATGAATAGGTTGGGATTGGGAAATTAAAACAAATGATTACTTCGGTAAGGTTCGTTAATCCCGGCTAGTTTGGATAAACCATAATTTGGCTTGAATTGATATTCAAAAGAAGATTAAAGCATAAATTTAAAAGAATTTATCTTTGATAAAATTAATGGGAACCTTTCCCTAAGAATGTGAAATTTAGAAACTAACTGTATGTTAGCTAAGAAGAATGGTTTCCTGGGTATTGATCTGATGTTGGTTTCCACCTTCGGGGTTAATGTTTTAGAGAATTATTCTGTTGCTAATTTACGATTAGTGACTGATGAATTGTAATGAGGCGTATGTTGTGTTTGTGTGACACTTGTTTATTATATACGCAAGTTATTCAGAAAGACTAGGTTTATCCCATTCTGAATAAATGATTCAACGTGGTGCCGAAGAGGAAGACGGTGGTTGAAGACAGGAGGTCTTCACATCGTTTGGGTGATTACTGATGATCTTGATTGGGTCGTACACCCAAGAGGAGGGAATCAGTTAGTGGTCGTCCAAACGTACTTGGAGATCGATGGATATGCGAGGTACAAGGTGCCTCCGATTTCGTTCAGACCCATAACGGACTTGTAGATGGACTGTGTGTCTGACATTGGATATCATTCTGTGTGATTGATGGATATCGGTTGCATGGAGTGGTTTGCCTGTGTGGCAATCAAATATGAAAATTGATCAAGGCTTCTATTGAAAAGCAAAGTCTTGTGGTTGATGATCAACGCACGGCCTGTGTGGCATAGCTTTGTGTAGCGTTGATTCACGAGCCTCACGCCCCGGTTGTGAACCAGAAACGGGAGAAGGACCTCAGGGAGGACATGTGTTTCTTTCTAGTTAGAAGTGGCGTCAGTGGTTTTACATGCCCTGACGAGTTTGACTTATGTGGTTGTTGTTGTTGCGAGGCGCCTCTGATATATCGTTGACTATGTGGAGCTGATGGAATTATTCGTTGACTCATTGACACCCCAAAGGGCGGGGAAACGCAGTGTTCAGGCGTTTTAATCCACATCGGTGGACTGGCCCTGAAGATCCAAGGGCCCACCTGAGTCTGGGTCCTGAGACACGGGCTAGAGCGTCTCGAATCGGTGAGGACTATCTTTTGCCTCGGTTCACAGATGGAAATCCAACTTTCAACACGTGACTTTGCGGTTTTGATTGTATAACCTATATATGGCGACATAGTGGTATGGGGTGCTTATGTCGTCTATGATTGATATTTATGATTGTATATAAAATTAGAAATTAACTAGAAATGAGTTAAGATGGGTGGTTTCCTGGGTATTGGTCTGATGTTGGTTTCGGCCTTCGGGGTTAATACTTAGGGAATCATTCTCTTACTAATTTACGGTTGGAGTCTGATTAAGAATTAAAACATGAAATTTCGCGTACCAAGCATTCTTGGCTATTATAAGGTAAAAACCCTATCCCCCGGCTTGCGTTGCATTGTGTGATGGGACCTGGGTCTTATAATAGCTTCATTTTTCTTTATTTAGCATTGCGCAGCTATTTTATGCACTGGTATTCTTGGGAGGAAACCCGTTCCGTGTTATACGGCGTGGTCCCTTGATTTACCTAACTTTAAAATAAAGATAAATAACTATTTTAGTTCTCACACCAGTCCCATGACTGACCTGGAGTTTATTGTTTTAACCTAAACTCTGGGTGACCTTATTTTGACACGGGCAGCTAGTAGTTTTGGTTTTGCAGATTTATATTCACAGGATCCTGATTTACAGCTGGAACGATACTCGGAAAGCTCTGTATCCGTGTTTACTTCTAGTTGTGTATTGTATTATTTTCCGCTGCTAAGTAATGTATTGTAATTTCTGATATTTTATAATGTGTAATATTTGTTCATACTCTGTACATTCTTGTAATCTGATGGAATTGTTGTAATATACAATGAAATGTTCTTCTGTTTGCGTCATGATTTGTCTTGTCCTCAAAAGTATCCGGGCTTTCCTTACCGGGGAAGTTACGGGTCCTCACATATTATTTGAACGACAGTTGAACATAAAAATTATATTATAATTATAATCGAGCTCGAAATGACGTGGCAGTTCGCTATTTGGCGATTCGAACTTCAACTGAATGTACATGATTCATTTTAAATCGGATGAAGAGAAAAATCGGGATTTCATTATGTAGATTTTTATTCATGTACAAATAAAATTTTAGAAAAGTCGCTATGTAATTCCTTTATAATTTATAACGATTTATTTATATTTATAAAAGGAATTTCATTATAAATCGAATATCGATTTAATCGGGGTTTGAAATATCGAGTTAGAAATTTACATAGGAATATTGTGGAGCTGAATGATATTCTGTGTGAATATATACAATAATATTTATTTATAAATATTTAATTTAATTATTTTTATATATATTTAATATTTAAATGGGTAATTTAGAGCTTTAAAAAATAGCCAGTTTTGCAAACAACCTCAAAATTTGACGAAACTAAATTTGTTAGATCCACAATGTTAAATTATTGTTAGATTTCAGTTTTCGTGATTTTGAAGTCAGTATGTGGCTGTACTGGATTTTAATGTGAAATACAGTCGATATTCTGACCTTTAAAAATATGCTGTGTGAGCAAACGAAATCAGAATTTGACGAAATCTATTTCATTGGGTGCGTAATGTCAAACTATGGCTGCATGTCCAGTTTCGTGATTTTTGGGTATTATATGTGAGCAGAAGAATTTTTAAGGGACAAATACAAGTAACGATTGATTAAACTGAGATATAAAATTGGAATAAAAAAATATTAAAATTTACCCTATAAATATAGATTAACCCCTAACCCTAATTTACTTCATTCGATAGACAAAATCCAAGCCGCCAGTGTTTTAGCACCTCAAAACAAAAATCATTCCTTTATAAATTCCAATATAAATTCATATAAATTTTTATAAATCCAGAAATAATTATATGCGAGATCATGGGGTAAAGATCTTCATTTCTATATGAGTAATTTGTGGCTCACCGTCATAGATGTTCACGGGTTATGCAGCAGCGACAACTAGTGTTAATTGCAAAAGGAATTTAAAGCACTAATTCCTAAATTTGAGGACTCGATTGGGTTTGTGAGAGCGAGGGGGTTCGTTGATTACAAGGTGGTGGGCTTAGAACCTTTGGGGCGATTTGCGTTCGACTACTGTAGCATGGAAAAGCTACAGATTGCGTTTCTAAGAACTCAGTTTCCTGGGTTGTCGTGATGTCGATGAGATGAAGACTTCAAAGAGGCTAAGGCCGGTGGATCGGTGTTGGAATTTGTGATGGAACGGTGGTGAGATGAGGAGTTTATACGAGCGGTAATGGCTTGCTGAAGCCTGAAGGGATGAGCAACTCATATGTTGGGAAGGAGAAGGATTATTAGGCGGGTTAGGGAAAATTATATTTAACCAGTAATATTTAAATTGTTTAAAAGGGTGTGATAGCAATAACGTTGGCAATGGATGAGAGTGCTGCCGGATTCCTTGGACTGGGAAGAAGGAATTGAATTGTATGAAAGGACCAGGTGTCGAACTAGGTAAAAGTGGAAGAAGGTCAGTGCGGCTAATCATGTTTAAGGCCAAAAGGGTGATTAGTGGGGGTAATTAACAGTGGAGTTGGGTTTTTGTTTAGTAATGACTAGGAATTTCGCTCGATCCGAATCAGTCGCCAAAACCGATCAAGACCGTTCGAAACGCCTGATTGTTTTGAGAACACGACAAATTAGAATGGCAAACAGAAGAACATTTCATTGTTTATTACAACAATTCCATCAGAATACAAGAATATAAAGAGTATTAACAAATAATGTACATTATAAAATATCAGAGATTACAATACCTTACATAGCAGTAGAAAATAATACAATACACAACTAGAAGTAATACATGGATACAGAGCTTTCCGAGTATCTTTCCAGCTGTAAATCAGGATCCTGTGAATATAAATCTGCAAAACCAAAACTACTAGCTGCACGTGTCGAAATAAGGGCACCCAGAGTTTTGGTTAAAAGAATAAACTCCAGGTCAGTCATGTGACTGGTGTGAGAACTAAAACAGTTATTAATCTTTATTTTAAAGTTAGGTAAATCAAGGGACCACGCCATATAACACGGAACGGGTTTCCTATTAAGAATACCAATGCATAAAACAAACAGCGCAATGCTAAATATAGAACAGTGAAGCTATTATAAGACCCAGGTCCCATCACACAATGGATACCAAACCGAAGGATAGGGGTTTACCTTATAATAGCCAAAGAATGCTTGATACGCTAAAATTCATCTTTTATTATTACAATAAGTGTATAATGTCAAAATAATTTTAATCATAAGTATCAATCATAGACGGCATGAGCGCCCCATCCCACTATGTCGCCATATAAAGGATTACAACTAAAATCGAAACGTCACGTATTGGAAGTTGGATTTCCATCTGTGAACCGATGCAAGGGATCGTCCTCCACCGAATTCGAGATGCTCTAGCCTGTGTCTCAGGCAAGCGCGCAGGCAAGCCTTGGATCGTCAGGGTCGGTCCACCGATGTGGATTAAAATGCCTGAACACTGCGTTTCCCCACCCTATGGGGGGTCAATGAGCCAACAAATGACTCCATCGGCTCCACATAGTCACCAATATACCCAAGGCGCCTCGCAACAGCAACAACCACATAAGTCAAACTCGTCAGGGCGTGTAAAACCACTGAAGCCACTTCTAGCTAGAAGGAAACGCATGCCCTCCCTGAAGACCTCTCCTGTTTCTGGTCCACTACCGGGGTGTGAGGCTCGTGAATTAACGCTACACAAAGTTGTACCACACAGGGTGTGCTTTGATCATCAACCACAAGACTCTGCTTTTCAACAGAAGCCTTGATCATTTGCATCTTAGCATGCCACACAGGAAAACCACTCCATGCAACCGATATCCATCAATCACACATAATGATGTCCAATGTCAGACACACAGTCCATTTACAAGTTCGTTCTGGGTCTGAATGAAACTGGAGGCACCTTGTACCTCGCATATCCATCGATCTCCAAGTACGTCTGGACGATCACCAACTGATTCCCTCCTCTTGGGTGTACATCCAAATCAAGATCATCAGTAATCACCCAAACGATGTGAAGACCTCCGGTCTTCGACCACCGTCTTCATCTTCGACTCATCGTCGAATCAGTTATTCAGAATGGGATGAACCCGATCTTTCTGAATAACTCGCGTATATAATAAACAAGTGTGACACAAACACAACATACGCCTCATTCCAACTCATCAGTCACTAATCGTAAACTAGCAAGAGAATAATTCCCAAAACATTAACCCCGAAGGCCGAAACCAACATCAGATCAATATCCAAGAAACCATTCTTCTTAGCTAACCTTCTGTTAGTTGCAAAATTTCACATTCTTGGGGATAGGTTCCCATAAATTTTATCAAAGATAAATTCCTCAAATTTATTCCTTAATCTTCTTTTGAATATCAATTCAAACCAAATTATGCTTTGTCCAAACTAGTCAGGATTAACGAACCTTACTGAACTAATTATTTGTTTTAATTTTCCAATCCCAACCTATTCATCCCATGAAGTAAAACTGGTAATACTTCATATCTAACACCACAGTGTTATCGGTAAATTCAATTAACATTTCACGTTCAAATCTACTTAAAGATTTAACTATCGCCTGGAGCAAAACTGGTGATACTTGATTCTCGATCTTTTCAATCTAATTAAAGATTCGTTAAAACTCCATTTAGTTTTAATCTTTAACTGGGTTAAAGAATCGAAGTCATTTGAAACGCGGTTCACGATAAACCCAAAATCACATTCCATTCTATCAGCCTTTAACAGTAAAATAGCAAGTGAGCAATTCCCTAAGTATTAACCACGAAGGCCGAAACCAACATCAGATCAATACCTAAGAAACAATTCAACTTAACTAATCTCCAGTTAGTTTCTGATTTTCTTAACTCCGTTGGGTCTAAGAACAGTATTACTGAAGATACCGTTCACGACAACCCAAAATCACATTCCATTAATTATCGGGTTAAAGAACAAGTGTTACTTAAAACACCATTCACGATAAACCCAAAAATCAATCCTAATTCAATTCCAATTAAATATTATTTAATTGGTACACTTCATTAAATCTAAATAAAAAGATTTAATCTTTTTCTCAACTGGGTTTAAGGACAGTGTTAATGAAGACACCATTCACGACAAACCCAAATCACATTTGATATTAAATACAAGGCTCTGAATAGAAAATATATCGGCTTATATTCAATATCAATTCTACGACCAACAAATATTGTATTGGAAATAATGATATAAATATATCTTTCAAATTCCCATAACAATAGCTGTATCATCACGAAATCCAACATCGAAATATTCCAAAGACAATTTCGATTCAAATCCATTCCAATTCAATTATTGGAAATTCTGGTTACCTTTAAAACCATTTCAAATCCAATTTATTTATTTTAAAAATAAATGGATTTTAATTCTAGTTCAAAACTAGTTCATTTCGATAAAAATCTATTTTTATCTTTTCAAATATGGAGTTTTCATCCTAATTCTTCACAAATCATTTCTTATGATTTTACACAAATTATTACTATTTTTAATAATTTTATCAAGGCCCGTACAGTCGATTTCCATCAACGACCATTGAACTGCACTTACTGCGACCTTTTCCAAATTTGATTTGGACATAATTCCAAATCCAGCCGTTAGATTTCGAATTTCTAATATCCGTTAGAAATCTCTTTTCGATACGAACCCAACAGTTCCAGTTTTAGGAGAATCCGACGGTCGGATCACCCGTAATATCTGTTCGAATCAATGGTCCAAATTCGCGAACGGCCGCAGCGCGGCGCGTTCTATTCAGGCCATTATATTATATATATAATATATACTTCGTCGATTCCCTTTTAAAACGTATTTTATAAATCATTTTGAATTCATTTTCAAAACGATTTCAACTTCATATTCAATTTCGAATCAAAATTGAATTTTCCAATATAAATTCGTTTTAAATTCATTTCAACTCGATTTCAATTCAAATCAATTTCAATTCAAATCGATTTTAGTTCAATTTCAATACGTTTTAAATTCAATTCAAAACGATTTCAATTCTATTTCAATCTAATTCGAATTTCAATTCTATTCAGTTTAATTCGAATTTCAATTCTATTCAGTTAAATTCGAATTTCAATTCATTTCAAAATAATTCGAATTTCAATTCATTTCCAAAATAATTCGAATTTCGATTATATTTAGTTTAATTCGAATTTCAATTCATTTCAATTTAATTCGAATTTCAATTCTATTCAGTTTAATTCGAATTTCAATTCATTTCAAAATAACCCAAATATCAATTTGTAATGACCCGGAAAATCTGAACCAATTTAAAAATTTTAAATTGGCTAAACTAGTGGATTTTAAATATTTAAAATAAATATTTTAAATAATAGCAATGAAAAGTGAGTTTGAATCGACATTTGAAAACGAATATAATTAATTCTAATTATAAACAAGGCCTGAAATGGCGCGGTAGTTTCAAAATTTGAATTCAAACTTTGGCTGACTGTATTGGGTGCAAAACAAAACGGATTTGAGTGGAACCAAAAATATTTAAATCTGTTAGTGAATACCTTTCTAACGAATCTGAAAAATCGAAGTTTCATAGCGAGAAGCAAAAGTTATGCCCAAATGAATTTTCAGAAAGGTCGCTATGGAATTTATATAGCCCGTGAAATTGGCCATTTTTCATATGACCTCGGAATTCGACGAAACCACTTTTGTTGGATCCGAGATGTGAAGTAATTGCTAGGTTTCAGATTTCATAATTTTTGAAGCTAGTGTGTGAGCGTAGCGAAGGAAAACGTGTTTTGGTCAATTACAGTTAAATTGGATCGACCAGAAATGGGCCTTTTTGCAAACGGTCTCAGAATTCGATGAAACTAGTTTTGTTGGAACCGCATCGTCAAAACATAGCTAGATTTATTTTTCTGGAATTTTTCGAATCAGTTTGTGGCCCCGGCAAATTGAAATGTACGCTCAAATCGAATATTGAATGTTATATATTTTAAATTGAATGAAAACTGACTAAAACAGTCGAATGGGCCTACGAAATATATCCCATTATGTTCGGAATGGGGGTAAAACGCTAGGGACGACAGTCATTGGGTTTGGATTGGTGTTCGTGAGTGACAAGGGGTATCTTAGAGAATTTAAAAATTATAAAATAAAACAGAAAATTCCTATTGGCCATCATTTGTCTTCTTCCTCGATGCTCTCAAAATCGACGGCGATAGGAGCTGAATTCTTCCCTCCTCCTTTTCTCTTCCATCTCTCAACGAAACTACCCCTCCTTTGGAACTTTTTGGAGATCCGAGTCCCTCTTCAAATCCGTATAAGCCTTCCCCCTCCTCGTCACGTCGTTCGAGAGATCCACCTCCACGAAGATCGGCCGTTCGCACCCCAATTGCTCCGCCACCGCTGCGTCGAGTTCACCAGGATCGAGGGAGGAGGAGCGGCTCTGGTAGGCGCTTCACGTGGCAGGGTCTGATCGAGCTACACCATCTTCATTTTGGTGAAAAGATCAAACCTAGTTGGGAACAAACTGCGATGGTATACGGCCGTGTATATTTTAAATCAGTTTTAACACTTTTAAACCGTTGCAAACTTGTAAAAATCATATCTTTTTCATGTGTGATCGAAATCCAGTGAAACAAGAGACAGTGGACTCGTGTGGACGTCTTCTACATTTTAGAAGAGACCGCATATTTTTTTGAGCCTTCTGCTATTTTTGGTGGAGTGGAACCCAATGTGAGATTTCTAATTTATAAACGATATGGAAAACGACGATGTATAAATTATATAGTCGATGTATGAGTTATATAAGCATTGTACACCTCTTGTATAAGCGTTGTATAAGTTGTACGTTCGATGTATAAGTTATATATGCGTTGTAAAAATTATAAAAGTGAAATGATATATATATATATACGCCCCTCGTCCATAAACCATGGACGATATTTATTGGTTATGATTGGTGTGAAAATTGATTGATAGCGAATGGTTGGTTGGAATTGTTTGTGGTTGATATTGATTGATTATGGTTGAAAAATACCCGTTTGTGGTTGAGAAATATTTGGTTGAAACCACATAGGATTAGTTTGTGGAAATGAAAAAATATACATGCCGCCTGCGTGCGAACTAGATGCATGAATCCTCATTGTCAAAAACCGCGAGGTTTTAAGGTAGAGCGAGGAGCCGTACTAGGGACGGTCCCAGTTTTAACTACCCTGCCATTATGCTGCCGAAATTTTGAATAATATTCATGTGTTAGAATTATTTTCATTTGTTGAAACTATATTTATTTGTTGTATAGAAAACCTTCATGTGTTGAATTGAAATTCATTCGTTGAATAGAATTCATGTGTTGAATGGTATTCGTGTTTTAAATATAAAAATCACATTTTTATCTATATATATAAACTATAGAAAACCTTCATGTGTTGAATCGAAATTCATTCGTTGGATTGAAATTCATGTGTTGAATGGTATTCGTGTTTTAAATATAAAAATCACATTTTTATCTATATATATAAACTATAGAAAACCTTCATGTGTTGAATCGATATTCATTCGTTGAATTGAAATTCATGTGTTGAATGGTATTCGTGTTTTAAATATAAAAATCACATTTTTATCTATATATATATAAACTATAGAAAACCTTCATGTGTTGAATCGAAATTCATTCGTTGGATTGAAATTCATGTGTTGAATGGTATTCATATTTCGAAAGAAATTGTTTGATAATAAAAATCCTATTTTTATCATCAACATGAACTATATAAAATAATCGAGTTTTGAAATAAATTGTTTTATTATAAAAACCCTATTTTTACCACCTATATTAACTATATAAAATAGTCGAGTTTTGAAATAAATTGTTTTACATTAAAAATCACATTTTTATTATATACATGAATTGATAAAAATAGTGAAGTGTTGAAATAGAAGACAGTTAGATAAAAATATAATTTTTATCAAATGTATGGAAAGAATATAGCTTTGAAATCGAAGAATCGATATATATATATATATATATATATATAAATAGAATTAAAATATATCGAATAACGAAGCTGCAGTTCGTATTTTGAAACCATGATTTCAAACGATTAGTGTGGGAGATTCGACCATCGGATTCTCCCGAAACCGCAACCGTTGGGTTCGCTTTGGAAATATCTTTCCAAAGGCACCAACTTTGTAAAGATCCAACGGTTGGATTGTCTAGAATGTTTAATTCAAATCTGAAGAAAAACAGCGCCAGAATCGATTATATATATATATATATATATATATATAATTATATTTAATCAAATAACGACGCTACAGTTCGTATTTTGAAATCGAAACTTCAAACGATTATACCGGGAGATCCGACCGTCGGATTTTCCCGAAACTGGAACCGTTGGATTCATTTTGGAAAGATCTTTCTAATAATGTAAATTTTATGAAGATCCAACGGTTAGATTTTCAGATATGTGTAAATCAAATCAGAAGAAAAACAGCGCCACGGCCGCGTTATGGCCCGAAGCGTCGTTTTGAATAAATTGGCTATTTTAAAATAAATAAAAATAGCGATAAATCGTTATAAAATATTATAAACGATATGGATATGAAATTTAGAAACTAACTGAAGGTTGGCTAAGTCGAATGGTTTCTTGGGTATTGATCTGATGTTGGTTTCGGCCTTCAGGGTTAATATTTGGGAAATCGTTCTCTTACTGATTTACGGTTAGTGACTAATGAATTGAAATGATGCGTATGTAGTGTTTGTGTAGCACGTGTTTATTATATATGCGGGTTGCTCAGAAAGACCGGGTTTATCCCATTCTGAATAACTGAATCGACGAAAAGAAATCGAAGATGAAGACGGTGGTCGAAGACCGGAGATCTTCACCTCGTTTGGATGGCAACCGAGGTCCTGATTGGGAGGCATCCCGAAATATGGATAATGAGTGGTGATCGTCCAGACGTACGTGGAGTTCGATGGGTTTGCGAGGTATATAGTGCCTCCGGTTTCGTTCAGACCCAGAACGGACTTGCAAATGGACAGTGTGTCTGACATTGGAATTTATTCTGTGTGATTGATAGCCATAAGTTGCACGGTGTCAATTGCCTGTGTGGCATGCTAAGATGCAGTGATCAGGGCTTCTGTTGAAAAGCAAAGTCTTGTGGTGATGATCAAAGCCCCGCCGGTGTGGCGTAGCTTTGTGTATAACGTGAATTCGCGAGCCTCACACCCCGGTAAGAACCAGAAACGGGAGAAGGACCTCAGGGAGGGCATGCGTTTCTTTCTAGTTAGAAGTGGCATCAGTGGTTTTACACACCCTGACGAGTTTGACTTATGTGGTTGTTACTGTTGCGAGGCGCCTCAGTTAGATCGGACGATCCGGGTCCGATGGAGTCATTCGTTGGCTCATTGACGCCCCAAAGGGTGGGGAGACGCATTGTTCAGGCATAATAATCCGCTTCGGTGGACCGGCCCTGACGATCCAAGGCTTGCCTGCGCGCTTGCCTGAGACACGGGCTAGAGCGTCTCGAAGGCGGTAAGGACTATCTTTTGCCTTGGTTCATGACGGAAATCCAATTTCCAAATACGACATCGTGCGGTTTTGATTGTATATATACATGGCGACATGATATATGGTACCCATGCCGTCTATGATTGATAGTTATGATTCGAAATTGTTTTTGAAACATGTAAACACTAGTAATAATATCAAATGCTTTTTTTTTATTCGTATCAAGCATATTTTGGCTATTATAAGGTAAAACTCTATCCTCCGGTTTGCGTTGCATTATGTGATGGGAACTGAGTCTTATAATGGCTTCATTTTTATAAAAAGCATTGCGATGTTTAAAAGAATGATTTGTTTTAAAGCACTGGCAATCCGATGGAGTAAACCCGTTCCACGAAAGTGGCGTGGTCCTGTGATTAGCCATATTATAAATGTGTTGAGTAGATTTCTCATACCAGTCCCATGACTGACTCGTAGTTTGTTTCACTTTCAAACTCGGGTGCCCCTTTTTCTACACGGGCAGCCTTATATTCAGGTTTAGCAGGCTTTTTCTGGATAGCTGGAGTTGAAGATGGATTCTATCATTTATCTCTTTTTATGTTGTTCAGCTCCTATTGTACATTATGTTTGTTTTCCGCTGTAGACATTTATATATAGCTGAATTGTATTTGTACTAAGTACGATCCTGTATACTGTGTAACTCTGATGATTACATTTATCCATTATTCTATTGTGAATTATCTGGTGTATTTACTTATTTCTGTTCTGCTATTATCTGTTTCTGTGTTATATTCCAAGGATTACCCTTGCCGCCGTCAGTACGGGGTTTGGGGTCGTCTCACAATTCATTTCCAAAATAATTCGAATTTCGATTCTATTCAGTTTAATTCGAATTTCAATTCTATTCAGTTTAATTCGAATTCATTTTATTTTCAATTTAAATTCATTTCAAAATATTCGATTTAATTTGAATTCATTTCAAAATATTCGATTTTGAAATCACTTCTCGATATTCATTATAAAATCGACAAAATTCACGTTCGCGTTGAAATGGCATTTAACTATTTAACACGGCTTCCCAATTCAATTTTCATTGAATATTATTTTAAATTATTCGATAATTTTGAACTGGAATCAGATAGTCAATTACCATATAATTTCAGTTATATGGATTTCATCCAATTCATATATACAACAATGACGATAAACAATCAACCATCATCCAAAGTGCGTTCTACACTGTATAAGCATCAAATATAAATATTCAATGCTTATAACAGTCTGTCAATCAATCGATCAACATACAGCTAATTATTGGGATTGGTGTATGTCATATATCATCCCAATACCCGTGTGGGGTTTCAAACGATCAAACACAGATTTTATTTGTGCAGTTGGGCGATGTGTAAAATTTATCGTCCCAATCAATATCAACCAAATGGGTGTATATAAACAAATCATCTGATTTGTTTATATTTATTTATTTCCTTTTATATACACATTAAAAATTCTATTTTTAACTATATAAATATTTTATTACATTCCACAACACACAATCAACTACACATCAAAATCAAACAAACAAACAAGTCGTCCATGGTCTGTGGACGACGGATGTCGGGTGCTACTAAACACCGTCTGCATCCTAGTATATATTTTAACTAGAAAATTAAATTAAAGGTGAGAAGTTCTCACTGACTAGCTAAACCAATTCGCCGCGACTCTTCATATGTAGAAGTCTTCGCCGTTCTCTCCTTTTGTCAATTTCATTGTTCGTAGCCACTACATATATAAAACTCATATTTTTATATATTTGCTATGTATATAAAAATCACATTTTTATAATCACTCTATATGCATAAAAATTCTATTTTTACACCGCTACTATATAGATAAAAATTCTATTTTTACACCGCTACTATATAGATAAAAATTCTATTTTTACACCACTACTATATAGATAAAATTCTATTTTTATATAGCTATTCACTTCTTTTTATTCATAATGATCTACACAATAAAAAATCACTTCTTTCTATATATAAAAATCATATTTTTATTCTTTCTATAATATAAAAATCATATTTTTATTCTTTCTATAATATAAAAATCATATTTTTATTCATTCTATAATATAGATAAATATCCTATCTTTTCTAAATATCAAATCTTTGAACGATAAAAAAAATCTAAACTTTTAAACGATAAAAATCTAAACTCTATCCATTTACTATATTATAAAGGAAAACTGATTTCACAAACTAAAATAAAACAAAATCAGAAAAGAAAAAGGACTTACAGCTAATCGGAGGAGGAAAAGGGGTTGGTGGTGCGTTTCAGATGAGGAAGGAGGAGAGAGGAGCAAGGGGGTACGGAGGAGGAAGGGCAGTGGTGCGGCGGTCGGCGACTGGTGGGCTAGGGCTTCGGGGGGGTTGCGGTTCGGTTTAATAGCAGAGGGGAGGGGGAAAGAGAGGAGGGGAAGAGGAGGTAGGGGACGTCGGTCGGAGGTCAAGGGGAAGGGGCGGCGGTGATGATCGACGGGGTCTGAGGGGGTTCGATCGTGGGTTTGGGTTTTTTTGTTTTTTTTTTCCTCGAACGAAACTGAAGAGAAAGTGGGGGTCAACAGTGTATAGGAGAAGAGAGAGAGTGAGGTTTTATTATTATTTTTTATTTATTTAATTCCAAAAAGCAACTTTTAATTTCGACCTCAAAATCGAACCCACGGCCTATCGTCATAGCTAATTACCCTCATTCCGAACACAATGGGATATGTATCGAAAGCCAATTCGACCGTTTCGATCAGTTTTCGTTTAAATCAAAATTTAACTCTATATATTGAATTTGAACGCACATTTCAATTTACTGGTGCCACAAACTATCACTAAAATTTACCAAATTTTTTTTTCTAATTTCGTATTGACGATATGGTCCTAACAAAACTAGTTTCGTCAATTTCTGAGACCGTTTGAAAAATGGCCATTTTCCAGTCAATTAAAATCAACTTAAACTGGTCAAACGCGTTTTCCTTTGCCACACTCACATATTAATTCGAAAAATTATGAATTTTGTAACCTAGAAATAATTTGACATCCCGGATTCAACAAAAGTGGTTTCGTCGAAAACCAAGGCCGTTTGCAAAATTTCCATTTTTAAAGGCCGAAATTCCATAGCGACTATTCTGAATTTTCAACTGGACATATCTTTTGATTCCCGCTATGAAATTTCAATTTTTCAGATTCGTTGGAAAGATATTCTCAATTAGATTCTAATATTTTTGGTTTCGCCAAAATCCAGTTTATTTTGCACCCGGTACATTCATTCGAACTTTGAAATTGAATTATCGAACTACCGCGCCATTTCAGGCTCGTTATATAATTAAAATAAATTATTTATATTCTAACGTCGAGCGATATAAATATATACGTTCTAAATCTATTCAAAATAAATTTCTCGTCTATATTATTTAAAATAATTCATTTTAAATATTCAAAATTCAACAAAATTGCCAAAATAAAAATTTTAAATTGGCTCGGATTTCCGGATTATTACAATCTCCCCCACTTAAAACTTTTCGTCCCCGAAAAGGAACGAAGCCGAAAGTTGTTTAACTAATCAACTCCACTTCCATTATTTTCATTACGGCTTAAGTTCTTCAACTTTTTAGTTTCTAAGAATTTTTCAAATTTTTCAAAAATTTGGCTAACACACTAAATTTTTGAATTTTTTTGCCATAACCTCCCCTACACCGGGGACTTCGGGATATTTCATATAGCCTCCCATGGCCTTCTTCAATCCAAAAGAAAAAGAAAAAGCCAAGCGGCTAGCCAATCGGCTCATAAAATCATCATCACCCAAACAAAACAGTAAATTATGGTAAGCATGTACCTATTTGTCGGGCAAACAATTTTATTCTTCTGCTCTAGCCTCCTTGCTATGACATGTTCAATGTAATTACATGTACATGCATGCAAATGCGACAAATTTACAATACAATTCATTTTTTGGTTCAATTTGGCTAAAGGTTCAACATTTAATTAACCAACCAATAATCAAAATACACAACCATCAATCAATTAGTTGGTTAACGTTTCAAATTCATAACTTTGATATACAGTCAAAAATCACATTTTTGATGTCAAATCACAACAATAAGCCCTATCTAATTTTGGTTCTCACACCAGTCTAATGGAAATATATAGATATCACACCTTCGAAACTCGAATACCAATTCTGATGATGTCTAGACTATCATCAGAATCGTCTCCGGGCGACTAGAGTGTGCTTCTATATCTATCCAGTATATTAGAACTTCGAATACACGTTTGCAAGGCGTATATGCAAAATCTTTATATACTGGATTGTCCAAATCAATATAAAATAAATAATCAAATACGAATAATTGATTTAAATTTTCAAAACAAATTTTGTTTCATTTTAAAAATATACTCTTCACACTCATTCTAGGATACTACTGATCCTATCTCTAACGAATCATTCTCGTTGGATATTACTAATCCAATCTATGATGAATTCTTTCGTATGGTTCTAATGTGTCTTGTTCTCTGAGCTTTGTAAACCAAAGCTCTGATACCACATGAAGCGACCCGAACTTTCCCGTGAAGGAAAGAGCGGATGCTTTGAGAACAACACACAAAAGAATGCAGACAGAAGAACATTTCATTGTTTATTACAACAATTCCATCAGAATATACAGAGTATTAACAAATAATGTACATTATAAAATATCAGAGATTACAATACCTTACATAGCAGTGGAAAATAATACAATACACAACTAGAAGTAATACACGGATACAGAGTTTTCCAAGTATCGTTCCAGCTGTAAATCGGAATCCTGTGAATATAAATCTACAAAACCAAAACTACTAGCTGCCCGTGTCGAAATAAGGGCACCCAGAGTTTAGGTTAAAAGAATAAACTCCAGGTCAGTCATGTGACTGGTATGAGAACTAAAACAGTTATTAATCTTTATTTTAAAGTTAGGTAAATCAAGGGACTACGCCGTATAACACGGAACGGGTTTCCTCCCAAGAATACCAGTGCATAAAACAAACAGCGCAATGCTAAATAAAGAACAACGAAGCTATTATAAGACCCAGGTCCCATCACACAATGGAACACAAACCGGAGGATAGGGTTTTACCTTATAATAGCCAAAGAATGCTTGATATGCTAAATTTCATCTTTTATTATTACTATAAATGTATAGTGTCAAAACAATTTCAATCATAAGTATCAATCATAGACGGCATGAGCGTCCCATCCCACTATGTCGCCATATATAGGATTCCAACTAAAATCGAAACGTCACGTATTGGAAGTTGGATTTCCATCTGTGAACCGAGGCAAGGGATCGTCCTCCACCGAATTCGAGACACTCTAGCCCGTGTCTCAGGCAAGCGCGCAGGCAATCCTTGGATCGTCAGGGCCGGTCCACCGATGTGGATTAAAATGCATGAACACTGCGTTTTCCATCCTATGGGGTGTTAATGAGCCAACAAATGACTCCATTGGCTCCACATAGTCACCGATATATCCGAGGCGCCTCACAACAGCAACAACCACATAAGTCAAACTCGTCAGGGCATGTAAAACCACTGACGCCACTTCTAGCTAGAAGGAAACGCATGCCCTCCCTGAAGTCCTCTCCCGTTTCTGGTCCACTACCGGGGTGTGAGGCTCGCGAATTAACACTACACAAAGCTGTGCCACACAGGCCGTGCTTTGATCATCAACCACAAGACTCTGCTTTTCAATAGAAGCCTTGATCATTTGCATCTTAGCATGCCACACAGGCAAACCACTCCATGCAACCGATATCCATCAATCACACAGAATGATGTCCAATGTCAGACACACGGTTCATTTACAAGTCCATTCTGGGTCTGAACGAAACCGGAGGCACCTTGTACCTCGCATATCCATCGATCTCCAAGTACGTCTGGACGATCACCAACTGATTCCCTCCTCTTGGGTGTACAACCCAATCAAGATCATCAGTAATCACCCAAACGACGTAAAGACCTCCGGTCTTCGACCACCGTCTTCATCTTCGACTCATTGTCGAATCAGTTATTCAGAATGGGATAAACCCGATCTTTCTGAATAACTCGCGTATATAATAAACAAGTGTTACACAAACACAACATACACCTCATTCCAACTCATCAGTCACTAACCGTAAACTAGCAAGAGAATAATTCCCCAAACATTAACCCCGAAGGACGAATCCAACATCAGATCAATATCCAAGAAACCATTCTTCTTAGCTAACCTTCAGTTAGTTGCTAAATTTCACATTCTTAGGGATATGTTCCCATAAATTTTATCAAAGATAAATTCCTCAAATTTATTCTTTAATCTTCTTTTGAATATCAATCCAAACCAAATTATGGTTTATCCAAACTAGCCGGGATTAACGAACCTTACCGAAGTAACTATTTGTTTTAATTTCCCAATCCCAACCTATTCATCCCATGAAGTAAAACTGGTAATACTTCATATCTAACACCATGGTGTTATCGGTAAATTCAATTACCATTTCACGTTCAAATCTACTTAAAGATTTAACTATCGCCTGGAGCAAAAGTGGTGATACTCCATTCTCGGTCTTTTCAATCTAATTAAAGATTCATTAAAACTCCACTTAGTTTTAATCTTTAACTGGGTTAAAGAATCAGTGTCATTCAAAACACGGTTCACGATAAACCCAAAATCACATTCCATTCTATCCGCCTTTAACCGTAAAATAGAAAGTGAGCAATTCCGTAAGTATTAACCCCGAAGGCCGAAACCAACATCAGATCAATACCCAAGAAACCATTCAACTTAACTAATCTCCAGTTAGTTTCTGATTTTTTTAACTCCGTTGGGTCTAAGAACAGCATTATTGAAGATACCGTTCACGACAACCCAAAATCACATTCCATTAATTATCGGGTTAAAGAACAATTGTTATTTAAAACACCGTTCACGATAAACCCAAAAATTAATCCTAATTCAATTCCAATTAAATATTATTTAATTGGTACACTTTATTAAATCTAAATAAAAAGATTTTTTCTTTTTCTCAACTGGGTTTAAGGACAGTGTTAATGAAGACACCATTCTCGACAAACCCAAGTCACATTTGATATTAAATACAAGGCTCTGAATAGAAAATATATCGGCTTATATTCAATATCAAATTCTACGACCAACAAATATCGTATTGGAAATAACGATATAAATATGTCTTTCAAATTCCCATAACAATAGCTGTATCATCACGAAATCCAACATCGAAATATTCCAAAGACAATTTCGATTCAAATCCATTCCAGTTCGATTATTGGAAATTCTGGTTACCTGAAAAACCATTTCAAATCCAATTTATTTATTTTAAAAATAAATGGATTTTAATTCTAGTTCAAAACTAGTTCATTTCGATAAAAAACTATATTTATCTTTTTAAATATGGAGTTTTCATCCCAATTCTTCACAAATCATTTCTTATGATTTTACACAAATTATTACTATTTTTAATAATTTTATCAAGGCCCGTACTGTCGATTTCCTTCAACGGCCATCGAACTGCACTTATAGTGACCTTTTCCAAATTTTATTTGGACATAATTCCAAATCCAACCATTAGATTTCAAATTTCTAATATCCATTAGAAAGCTCTTTTCGATACGAACCCAACGGTTCCTGTTTTAGGAGAATCCGACGGTCGGATCTCCCGTAATATCCGTTCGAAGTCAATGGTCGAAATTCGCAAACTACCACGGCGCGGCGCGTTCTATTCAGGCCATTATATTATATTATATATATATATATATATATATATAATATATAACATATACTTCGTCGATTCCCTTTTAAAATGTATTTTATAAATCGTTTTAAATTCGTTTTCAAAACGATTTCAACTTCATATTCAATTTCGAATCAAAATTGAATTTTCCAATATAAATTCGTTTTAAATTCATTTCAACTCGATTTCAATTCAAATCAATTTCAATTCAAATCAGTTTCAATTCAAAACGATTTCAATTCTATTTCAATCTAATTCGAATTTCAATTCTATTCAGTTTAATTCGAATTTCAATTCTATTCAGTTAAATTCGAATTTCAATTCATTTCAAAATAATTCTAATTTCAATTCATTTCCAAAATAATTCGAATTTCGATTCTATTCAGTTTAATTCGAATTTCATTTCAATTTAATTTGAATTTCAATTCTATTTAGTTTAATTCGAATTTCAATTCATTTCAAAATAATTCGAATTTTGATTCTATTCAGTTTAGTTCGAGTATCAATTTGTAACAACCCGCCTTCTACGCATCGGAAGATCGTAGAATATTTATTTCTTTCTTATATGAAGGCGTATGGTCATGTAACTTTTTGAAATGACTATTGGGGTCATTCCCCATGTTCATAATTTTTGCTGATTTTTAAATGACCGTTTTGCCCCTAGATGATCTTGTTTTGGCCATAACTTTTGACTAGAAAGGAGTTTTGACCTGAAACCACTTCTATTAGATTCGTTTGATGGTTTACCTTTCTGTAGAGTGGTCAAAATAACAAAACGGACTCATCATTTGGGAGATACGGCTGAAATAAGGTTTGGGAGGTGAAAAACTGCTTAACCGGGCCAAATAGGGTGATTAGTGAATGGGTCCATAACCCATTTCGGGATTAGGGTTATGGGGAGGCTGAAAAGAGATAGGGTTTCATTCCATTTCAGTTTTCTAGCCTCCACTTACCTCTTAGAACCCTAAAAAAGGCCTCCAACCTCTAAATCATCCCCAAATCACTTTCTAATCAAGGATTAAGCTTAGCAACATCAAATCAAGGGAGATCTTCACCAAATCAAGATTAGAGCTGCTGATTTGCATTGTTATTCACGCCCAAACAGAGATTTATTTCAGATCTAAGGTTTATTTGTGGCTAAGGTGAGTGATTTGCATAGTTCCTCACTAATTAAGGTTAATTATGGGTAATTAGTGAAGATTAGCGAATTTATACATTAATACATTCTGGAAAAATATTTATAAATTCTTAAATGATGTTTTAGACCTCTATTAGAAATTTGGTTTACTTTGATTAAGTTTTGCTAATCATATCATTAGTTTTGCCTAAACATGCTTACGGGAAAATATGGGGTTTGGGGTATATTTGATCCGTTTTGACATGTTAATTAGTTATTTTGGTGTTTGTGGTTAGTTTGCCATGTTGCTATGACTGTTTGGAATGATTTGTGGTTTCTTAGAAAAGTTAGATTGGTCGAAAACGTCGTCGAATGGCGTAAGCAAGTCGCTGGAAAAAGTTGCAGAAAGTTGTGTAGAGTTTCGGATCGGATCGGGTTAGGGGCTCGGATCGGATAGGAGAGTTGGGCAAAGAATCTGAACCGAACTGAAGTCTGACACAAAGGAAGTTTTGCAAGAAGGAAGGCCATTGCTTAGAGTTGGAGTTGGAGCGGGGTCGGATCGGAGCTAGGGAGCGGGATTGGATCGGAGCAGGCAAGCGAGTGGGATCGGATCGGAGCAGGTAAGCTGGAGCAGTAAGGACGAACCAAACCGAATGGAGCGTGGCACCCGAACCGAACTGAATGGGAAGTCTGGAGATGATTTATCCGAACTGAACAGACTGAAGTAGATTGGACCAAACCGAATTGAACTTCCATCTCTTCCACGCGACGACTCTTTTAAAGACCAACTCCAATTCGACCAAAACCCGAGATGCAAAGTAAGTCCAAATGAGGAGCATTGACTCAGGATCCAGTTGGGAACCAATGAGTGGGCTTCATGAGTCGGGCTTTGCTACGAGACGTGTGCTAAGGGGTTGTCGATGTCCGTAACTTTGGATCACTATGTGTAGGAAGTACGTGAACGGATCCAAGGCCATAGTGGCCTAGGTACGACTAAGGGGCTATAGACCAATGAAGAGGGGTCATTTGTAAAGATTTGGTCATGACTCCATGTAGTAAGCTTGGTAGTAGCAGTAGTTGTACAAGTCGAACTCCGTCACCACTTCGATGGGTCTAGTGATTGACAGTGGTGGACATCGTAGGCTTTATGCACTGAGTGAGAGATGTGAGGATGGTTGATATGTTTGATTGTTTGCCATCCCTATGACATGCACACCCCCACCCCCGTTATCTTCCCACCATATGTTAGTGGCACCTCAGAGTGTTGTACAGTATGTAGTGCTAACTCTTTGGTTGCAGGTCCAGGTTCAGGTATGGTTTAGTATACGTGTTATTGCTCTGTTTAGCTGCTTATCGCTCATACCAGACTTTTTGTCTGACCCAGAGTTTTATGTCTCTTCTTATTACTCTGGGTGCTCACACGAGCATACTAGAGACAGGTTAGCTGGTGATGCGCGAGTAGCGGATTCGGAGGCGAGCAGGAGGCTTCCACGTATGATATATAGATATTCTCGCTATGTCGTTGTTGGTCACTACTTTGGGCATTAGTAATGTACCTTTCTTGTTTAGCTTTTTGAGACAGTTTTAAAAGTTGTAATAATGTTAGCTTTGGATCATAAGTTGTACTTTGGATTTTCCGCTGCTATGATAGTTTGTTTCAGCTTATGCACTGTCTCACCGGTTTTATGTCAAGTATGTTGTTATTATATTTTGTTCTATGCGCTGTGAGACATTCTACAGGTTCTTCGTTGATTCTTCGTCTTCTTTCTTTCCTTTTCTAACGACCTTCCCGTGCTAACTGGACATGTGTACAACGCACTTGTGGAGTAAATGTCGGTTGGTGCGGGGTGGGTTGTCACACAATTCTACTCAGTTTAATTCGAATTTAAATTCTATTCAGTTTAATTCGAATTCATTTTATTTTCAATTCAATTTCATTTCAAAATATTCGATTTAATTCGAATTCATTTCAAAATATTCGATTTTGAAATCACTTCTCGATATTCATTATAAAATCGACAAAATTCACGTTTGCGTTGAAATGGCGTTTAACTACTTAACACGGCTTCCCAATTCAATTTTCAATGAATATTATTTTAAATTATTCGATAATTTTGAACTGGAATCAGACACAGTCAATTACCACATAATTTCAGTTATATGGATTTCATCTAATTCTTATGTACAACAATGACGACAAAGAATCAACCATCATCCAGAGTGCGTTCTACACTGTATAAGCATCAAATATAAATATTCAACGCTTATAACAGTCTGTCAATCAATCGATCGACATACAGCTAATTATTGGGATTAGTGTATGTCATATATCATCCCAATACCCGTGTGGGGTTTCAAACAATCAAACACAGATTTTATTTGTGCAGTTGGGCGATGTGTAAAATTTATCGTCCCAATTAATATCAGCCAAATGTGTGTATATAAACAAATCATCCGATTTGTTTATATTTATTTATTTCCTTTTATATACACTTTAAAAATTCTATTTTTAACTATAAAATATTTTTAACTATATAAATATTTTATTCCATTCCACATCACACAATCAACTACACATCAAAATCAAACAAACAAACAAGCTGTCCATGGTCTGTGGACGACCGGTGTCGGGTGCTACTAAACACCGTCTGCATCCTAGAACATATTTTAACTAGAAAATTAAATTAAAGGTGAGAAGTTCTCACCGACTAGCTAAACCAATTCGCCGCGACTCTTATATGTAGAAGTCTTTATTATCACTCTATATGGATAAAAATTCTATTTTTACACCACTACTATATAGATAAAAATTCTATTTTTACACCGCTACTATATAGATAAAATTCTATTTTTATATAGCTATTCACTTCTTTTTATTCATAATGATCTACACAATAAAAATCACTTCTTTCTATATATAAAAATCATATTTTTATTCTTTCTATAATAAAAAAATCATATTTTTATTTCTATAATATAAAAATCATATTTTTATTCTTTCTATAATATAAAAATCATATTTTTATTCTCTCTATAATATAAAAATCATATTTTTATTCTTTCTATAATATAAATAAATATCCTATCTTTTCTAAAAATCAAATCTTTGAACGATAAAAAAAATCTAAACTTTTAAACGATAAAAATCTAAACTCTATCCATTTACTATATTATAAAGGAAAACTGATTTCACAAATTAAAATAAAACAAAATCAGAAAAGAAAAAGGACTTACAGCTAATCGGAGGAGGAAAAGGGGTTGGTGGCGCGTTTCAGATGAGGAAGGAGGAGAGAGGAGCAAGGGGGTACGAAGGAGGAAGGGCGGTGGTGGTGCGGCGGTCGACGATTGGTGGGCTAGGGCTTCAAGGGGGGTTGCGGTTCGGTTTAACAGCAGAGGGGAAGGGGAAAGAGAGGAGGTAGGGGACGTCGGTCGGAGGTCAAAGGGAAGGGGCGGTGATGATGATCGACGGGGTCTGAGGGGGGGATCGATCGTGGGTTTGGGTTTTTTTTTTTGTTTTTTTTCCTCGAACAAAACTGAAGAGAAAGGGGGGTCAACGGTGTATAGGAGAAGAGAGAGAGTGAGGTTTTATTATTACTTTTCTATTTATTTAATTTCAAAAAGCAACTTTTAATTTCGACCTCGAAATCGAACCCACCGCCTATCGTCCATAGCTAATTACCCCCATTCCGAACACAATGGGATATGTATCGAAAGCCATTTCGACCGTTTCGATCAGTTTTCATTTAAGTCAAAATTTAACTCTATATATTGAATTTGAACGCACATTTCAATTTACTGGTGCTACATACCATCTCTAAAATTTCCCAAAAAATATTTTCTAATTTCGTATTGACGATACAGTCCTAACAAAACTAGTTTCGTCAATTTCCGAGACCGTTTGAAAAATGCCCATTTTCCAGTCAATTAAAATCAACTAAAACTGGTCAAACGCGTTTTCCTTTGCCACATTCACATATTGATTCGAATAATTATGAATTTTGGAACCTAACAATAATTTGACATCTCGGATCCAACAAAAGTGGTTTCGTCGAAAACCGAGGCCGTTTGCAAAATTTCAATTTTTAAAGGCCAAAATTCCATAGCGACTATTCTGAATTTTCAACTGGACATATCTTTTGATTCCCGCTATGAAATTTCAATTTTTCGGATTCCTTGGAAAGATATTCTCAATTAGATTCTAATATTTTTGGTTTTGCCAAAATTCGGTTTATTTTGCACCTGGTACATTCATTTGAACTTTGAAATCGAATTATCGAACTACCGCGCCATTTCAGGCTCGTTATATAATTAAAATAAATTATTTATATTCTAACGTCGAGCTATATAAATATATACGTTATAATTCTATTCAAAATAAATTTCTCGTCGATATTATTTAAAATAATTCATTTTAAATATTCAAAATTGCCAAAATAAAAATTTTAAATTGGCTCGGATTTCCGGGTTATTACATATTTTACTGATGTGAAGGAAGAGTGTGGTCTTGTGTTGATAATCTGGTGTTGCGGTTCGACAGTGAAGAGAGAAGAAGGGTTTAACATGAGGAATGAGTTGTTTGATGGAGCAGGAGTTTTGTATGGGGCTTTCTTTGTTGTGGTTAAGTGAACAGTTCGAACTGAACTGAAGTGGGAAGCTCACGATGGTAATGATGTTATTGGGCAAAATTGTGAAGTGGTGGGGTAGGAGAACAAGATTACCAGGGGAAGGAAATGTTGTCGAAATGAAAACGGGTGATTAACCAAAATAATCATGGTAATTAAAAGTCTATGATATGTTAGTTAATTATAAATTAACTTAATTCGTAGTAAATGTTATGATAACTATAATTAATTCATTTTGATTAGAATTGGACAAAACAAATGGCGTTGGATTCACCGCGATGAAATCTACATTATTGAACTATCATGACCGAGAACTGAGCTAAGTTGAATTTCAAGGAAAAAGTTAACGTCATAACGGAACTGATCGTTATTTAACGATTACCAACCAAGGTGAGTAAATCTCACTAACTCTGCTCAATTTATACTTTTATAAAAAAAATTAGAACTTATAAATGATGATTGTTTGCTGTGTGTTGGCTGTTTGATTGAACTGTTAGTCAGTTGATTGAAAATATAGATAACGATATAGATATAAATCGTTAATCAAATATTGACTCTGTTTAGCAGAATATTTCATAGTAAAATTAAATTGATGTTAATTTTATTGTTCAACATCTGTGGATGCAGGAAACAGGTTGGAGGGAACCAACTGGGTTCCTCAACATTTATTTTACTGTTTTTTTATATATTGTGTTATATGATGTGATATGAAATCTGTTGTTGATTCTGTATGATTGAAAGATACCGATCATTGTTATATGGTAGGTTAAATACCATAAGGAATACTGGAATGTTAAAAAGGAAATTTTCAATGTTATATTGAAAAAGAAATATTATAAAATCAAAAGATTTTATAAAAAGAAAACATTTATTTAGAAAATAAATAGATTAAAAGGAATATTTATTTGTTAATCAAATAGATAGAATTGAAGGGAAATATTTGTAAAACATTTACAAATAGAATTGAAAAAGAAATATTTGTAAACCATTTACAAATAGAATTGAAAAGGAATATTTATTTGAAAAAAATTAATAGAAAAAGAAGAAATATTTGTAAAATAAATTGAAAAGGAAATAGTTAGATTATCAAAGGAATTACTTATAAAATCAATGGATTTTATATAAAAAGAAAATATTTTATAAAATAAATAGAATTATCAAAAAGGGATTTATTTTGTACATAAATAGATTATAAAAGAAAATACTTGAAAAGTGACTAAAATTGTATAAAAGGAGAATTTTACATTTGAAAGGTTTAGACTCGTGCTTCACACACAATTATAACATGATATGGATTTGAAGCAAAGATTTTAAATAGAATCTATTCTGACCGATAGATTGGGAATTTAAATTTATAAATAATATTTTATAAATTAAATAAGATGTTTATCATTGTACAAATAGAATATATAAGTCAGGACTTATATAGAGAAGTAAGAATCGATTTCAACATCGATATTTGAAACTGAATAAATCGAGTTAATCCAAAGGAGTTATTCGAAATAGTTTATTCGAATAGAATTAAGGGAATTAATCGAATATAGTTTATTCGAAAAGAGATTAATCGAATGTAAATCATTCGAACAGAATTAATCGAATGTAAATCATTCGAAGAGAATTAATCGAATGTAAATCATTCGAAGAGAATTAATTGAATGTAAATCATTCGAAGAGAGATTATCGAATATAGTTATTCGAAGAAAGAGTTGTTGAATATAGTTTATTCGAAAAGGAGTTATCGAATAGAGATTTTTTGAAAGAGAGCTATACGTCAGAATCGATTATATCGAATTAAGGAAAGTAATATTACTTCCTGTTTCAAATCAAGTTTTTCTAATTTAATAATAAGTTAGTTGTTGTTTATTTATTCAAATTTAGAAAGAAAAGTTATATTTAAGTTATTATATTTCGAAAGTATGAGATTATATCACTATGTTATAATCAAGTGATTTTGGTAAAAGAAGTGGATTCGTAAATAGAATCCGAGAGTTACATAAGGAAGTTTGTTAAAGATTTGAAAGGTGAACTTTGTCTATTTCGAAGCTAGAAATGTTGTTCAGTTAAGGTCTGAGAGGTAGTTATACCCCAACTTGATTGGCTTCGTCTTTAACTAAGAAATGATCAAGGTTTGATAATGAAGGTTGAATAAGTGAATTTAGTTAATAAGTGTAATGGTTTAGATTGGCTTAGTGATGTTTTATTTAAACATCTGTTTAAATCAAATGAATAAATTTTGGAAACATTATCCAAATATAATCATAGATATTTTCTAATCATAGAAAATGAAATGTTGATGAGAAAGAATACTGGAATGACAGTGATACGTGAAACAGAGATGGAAATGTTTTCCAATGATTTATGACGTATATTTCCTAAATTTAGGAAATAGGAATTTACAAATATATAGAAACGGGAAATGAATAAATAAATGATTAATTTAATTAAAAGAGATAAATGTTGAATGATGATTGATCGATATAATTTTCATCTGGAAATAAAATCGTTGTTTACACACCAGTTTTTCTTTGATAGTTAAATCACCGACTATCGAAGTTTTTGACCATTTTTCCATCGTCAATACGGAGAGATCGGGATCAGATTATTATCTGAAAACCACTCTATATGGACGTTAGCATTGCGATTAAATATGATGAAGATAATTGAAGATGGAGTTATGCAAGGGCTATCCTGTTTACAGAATAGTGCCTTCGGTTTGTCCAGTCCCAGGACAAACATGAATGGACGAATGTCTGACAAAGTATATCTAACGGATCGCGTAAGTTGATCTCTTTAAACGTACTTACGTTTGGTGGTAGAGGAATTCGTTTCTCTTAGCTTTATACCCGTGGTATTTTTTGGGAAATCAAGTTGTGATTTGGCGGGTATGACAGTGTGGCATTCAAAGTGAATATTGGTCAGGTGTTGCAAAAGATACGTTATGACCTCAAGCCTTATCAACCGGGAAATGACAGAAATCGGGCAGGCAACATGGCTAAGTGGGTCGCTCCCATTAGGGTGTATATCACCTATCTAGAGAAAATCTAATTCATTCTTTATCTATTATCGATGCTGTCCCTTTTCGGGAAACGGTGGGTAGCTCCCAACCTTGGTGATATACATTCGATACACTCAAGCGAAATGAGTGGTCGGTCATGTGTGGGTCGGGTTGCAAGACGTTCTTGTTGAACCCAGTGTATTCATCTCTAGAGATACACTATCAGTAGGTGGTCCCTTACCTTGTCATAGTCGGATTCCAATCCCCAATAAGCGTCCACGGTTTTGTTTGTATACTATATATGTAGAACGTGAGATGCAAGCGTTCTGCTAGACTGTTAATTACTTATGATTAGACATTATTATAATATCAGAAAAGTATTGATTTTGAAACTGTTTTGGGTTATCGCAAGGAAAAAATCGTCCGTGTTTATGTATGGATCGGTCTTACGATTTCCTTTTCTTTTGAAAAGGATTTTGAAAAGTTAAACCAAATGATTTGAGTTTACTCACACTAGTCCCATGACTGACCCAGAGTTTATTTTCTTTTGTTTTCCCTAAACTCTTGGGTGCCCAAATTTGTACGGGCAGTCAAGTAGTTCAGGTCTTTACAGATATACTTGGAGGAGCTTAAAGGAGGAGGCTTCAGGATTATATAGCTATTGATATTTCTGCTGTGTGTAAGTGTCGTACTCTGATACTGTTATTGTATATATATACTGTTTTATTTCAAAGTTATGTTATAATATATTTTATTCGTTCCGCTGTGAGATTCGTGTTACTCTGATTTTGTTCTGTGGTGTTTTTCTTCTTCTTCTATTCTAATTTTCTATCTTATCTATTCTCACCCTCTAACTTCTTTCTATTAATAATCAGGTATTTTTGATGTCTGAATAGTCAACATGGTAGTTTTGTGTTGATTTTCGGAGTCGAAAATCCCAGTTCGTTACAGTTCAGGTCAATATGGTCAGTTTAGGTGTCATGTACGCATGTGTAAGGAAATGCCACCAAAGAGAGTTCATGAAAATAATACAAACGGCTCACATGCTTTGGATATAAAGCAAACACAATTTACAGAAAACATTAATGTAGTCAACGTCCATTCAATTCTTATGTAAATTAGATATACCTGCTCTAACGTCTAAAGATATCGCATTAGGTTCTTCGGATGACACACAAACCCACCCACTCTGAGTTCATCAAAGGTCTCTACAAATTGATGATTTATTTTGTTGGTTTTGTCATATGGTAGCAGTATTGTCCGCAACCAATTTTTCATGTGTAGATGGTACATCTTTCCTATGGCATCTGGACGATGTAGAATCTCGACATACAATACCTATTAAATAAAACTGTTTAGATCAGAGTTGAGAATTTAAAAGGACAATATTAATAAAATATGATTTTATTAAAACAACTAGACTAGAGTGAAACCATTAATTAGACTTTAAGCACTCGCTTATGCTACAGTTCCTTCACTTTAGAATTATTAGCAATAAGCTCAAAGAAAATGCAACCATGAACCATGTTGCATATCCAAAAATACGTGCAAACAAGTTCTGTGCAACTAGATGCACTCAAACTCTTTTTAAATACCTATTGCTACTATGTTTAGATCGAAGCTGTGAATTTCATATTTTTGATTGTATGTCACATTGGTCGTACCCTGGATCTGAGCAGCAGCAACTTTTGAAGCACCAAGTTATGTGTTGCATTCTCCATCAGAAGTAGTTAACGGTGTGCGAATTCCTTGTTCAGACAAATTTCCCACCATGTTGATTAGAAGCTCCATTTGCCCAGATAAATTTCCCACTTTACCCTCTAAATTTCCCACTGTACCCTCCAAAATTTCCACCATACTTTCCATACTTCCCACCCTCATTTTCAACTCATCGTTATCTTCACAAACATATTTGAATCGTTTTTGTGTAATAGCACAAGCCTTAACATGAATCTTTGGTATGATGGTCCCAACAACGCGGCTCCTACCCCTTTTATCCTTACCCAACACTTGTGATAAGATATCTTCATCCATTTTCAATTTTTCTTCATCACTATCGGTGATCTCTTCCTTCATTTTGGAAATTTGATCCTGAGATATGATAATACTTGTACGTAAAAGGCTGGAAACACTACTAATTCAGGTGTTAAAAATATTGTAGTCATAATAAATTGATTAATTAACTAATCAATTAAACATAGTAATACAAAGTGTAGGTTTTCCATTTTATATGTGAATAACCATAAGTGGGGCTAATTGTATTAATTATTGACACTTTATATATTTTATTAAAATTGATACCCAGATGTTACAAAACTGATACAAACATTTTACTTTTTAAAATGCCTGTTGAAGCTGAGTTACAACCTCAATTCAGGTATTGTATGAACTCGTGTAGGATCTAGATCATCATGAGCAAGTCAGTTGCTCGATGCCGAAGATTGCGAACAAACGACTAGAGGTAAGGGCCATTCTACAAAAAGGATGTTAGATCGATATCTAGACTGCCTAAAGTAGTGCTTGCGAGTAACTAAAATTGATGTGTGCGAGGCTAGGCTAACCTACAATCAAGCTAAGCTAAATGGATAGAGTCGATCGTAATTAACCAAGAAAGTATAGATTGGTCCGAGTTATACTTATCTTGTTCATCATCAGTTAATTAAGCAGCAGCAAGTTACAACCAAAACACAAAAGTTAAAACTTACGAAGTACACAGACATGACATCTGGTATGCTACCATCTTTTTTCGTGTGTGTCTTCGTAACGACCCGCAAAGTTCGGATCCCGATTATCGATACTAATACATATCATGTATCGCATATTGACTAATCAAACACCAGAAATTAACAGATCGTTAATAGAAAGAAAAAGAAGAACTGAACACAACAGAATCAAAGTACCACGAATCTCACAGCGGAACTGAGTAAAATATATTATATAACATCTTGAAATACAAAATTGTATTTATATATACATACATCATCAAAGTACAACATATATACAACACAGTGGAAATAAACTTTATATATCTAACGTTGAAGCCTTCTGCTCCAAGCTCCTTTAGGTGAATCTGTAAAATCTTGAAACTACTTCACTGCCCATACGAATTTCGGAACCCAAGAGTTTAGGGGAAACATAGAAAATAAACTCTGGGTCAGTCATGGAATTGATTTAACGTTCAAAAATCCCTTTGAAATAAAGGATAATCGTAAGACCGATCCACACATAAATATGGATGGTTGCTACCTGACGATAACACAAAATATTTCTTGATATCAAAACTATTCTGATATTATAATAGTGTCTAAATAAAGTAAATAACAATCTAGTGGAACACTTGCATCTCACGCTCGACATACATAGTGTACAATCAAAACCGCGGGCACTTATTGGGTAATGGATTTCGACTATGACAACGTATGGAACCATATTCCGATAATGTATCTCTAGAGGGGAAAACACTAGATTTAGCAAGAACATCTTGCAACCCGGCCATACATGACTGACAACTTATTTTGCTTGAGTGTATCGAATGTATATCACCAGCGGTTGGGATTAGCAATTGTTTCCAGAAAGGGACAGCATCGAAAAGATTAAAGAAGTAAATGAAATTTCTCTAGATAGGTGATTATACACCCTACCCACACAGCCATGCTGCCTGCTTGATTTTTGTCATTTCCCGATTGGAGAGGCTTGAGGTTAGAATTCACCTTTAGAACATCTGATTATCATTCACTTTGAATGCCACATTGTCAGATCCGTCAAATCACTAATTTGCGTCAACAAATATAATCTAGATGTAAAAGAAGGGCCATTCTTCGCCATCAACTTGGTATATTTGTAAGAATCAACGTACGTGATTTTAAGGAAATACTCTGTCAGAAATTCATCCATACAACTCATCCAGAAACAGGATGAACCGAAGGCACTCTCCTACTGCATCCAATATAGGAATCACCCCACGGATCAGTAGCGAGTAGTCCTTGCAAATCTGAAGATTTCAATCATGGAAGAATTATAAGTTATAAAAACTTTGGCGGCCACCAGAGAATTTTAACAAGTGGTTCTTTCGCTCATGAAAATCAACAGTCTTCAATTTCACCATTTATATAAGTATCCTGCAAGTTAGTTTAAGAATCGTCAAAATAGTTCGAAGTGGAGTTGGGTCCAGTTCTAATCCCGGTCTCTTCGAACTAACAAGTAAGGAATATTTGTTTGACAGTCGGTGTTTTAACTATCAAATTTAACAATGTAGATGAATAAAACATTTATACAATTTATTTTATAATATTTCCATCGCATGTTTACTCGAATTAGTTAGCTTATATAAGTTTCAATTCTAACTTAAGAACAATAATTAATACAATACAATCAAAATACAATAAAACGTGTCAACATTTTATTTCAACAAATCAAGATTGATTAGTTCATAGCATAACAGATGGTTAACAACAATCATTTATCATAATACTAACAATCAACAACGATCCTACGTTTAATTTCAAACTAAAAAGCAGTTTGAAATATTTGATCTTAGATGACGACTAATTTCACCTCATGTTACCCTAAATTAAATCAATTTACTTTATTTAAACCTTCCTTCTGTTTCCAGTAGATATAGGTATCAATTATTTGGGACTTTGAACTTCGATTCTCACGATGACGTTTATTCTCGTGATTTGAAATAGCTTCCTGATCCTTTGTTTTTATTTATTTCTATATAAATTTATATATTATCATTTTTCTTTGTTAAAATTGATTTAATTTAAATAACACGAATTTTCTCGACCCATGCGGTCCGTTTCGTACCCACATATCTTAATTGAATTTGTCATTTCCTATACACTATTCTAGCCAACTTCTCACTTCATAAATATTGTTTAAACTTTAAAAAAAAACAACAATATTTTCTTGTTAAATTAATTCCTAGTTCCGAAACCCAAAATATGCAACGGCCCAACATCCTTCCAATTTCTTCTTCTGAAATACATATTTGGTTTATATATTTATATATATAAATAAACAACTCGGCTCATACATGAAAAGCTCAAAATCCCTACACTATTCCTTTGCTTTTCCACTGCCAGATGATCAAAGTAAACATCAAGGCAAACATATGGATCTGGTATACAAAAAGATTGGATCAACGGTCTGGTCTCCCCTTTTCCTTCTGCCCCGATTCTTTCTTCCCTTCCCTTTTCTAATCCTATCTTCCATCTTTTTCCATGCCACAAAAAATCTACAACGAAAACTCGTATGTGGCATCAAAAACCCCATGATCACATCAATCCTATCTCCCATTTCTTCTTGCCCGATCTTTCCTTCCTCCTCCTATTACTTCTGTCTTCACTATCCCTCCATTCAGTGCCTCAACCGTGCACGTGCACAATAGCCCCTTCGATGATCTCATCCTCAACTCCATCAGCACAAGTGCCAAAGCCAGCTCCGATCTAAGCGCCACTGCCAGAAATCTTCTCGGCCTTCTAAATCAAAATCTGCAGTTTCAACGCCAACTTAACCATCCACTTACCTCCACAACCACGTCTCGTTATTCATCAAAAACCCATCGACCATCTACAGACTATGGTCATAGGTAGGTGGCACCCCACTGGACCCTTTTCCCGCCTGCCGATCATTTGTAACGTCATCACGGATGCGCGGTACAACCTTTACCCTACCCCTATCAAAAACAGTAGTGACAACCCATTAAAATTAAAATCTCCAAATTTATGTGTTTAAAAATTTTAGTTATTATTTTAAAATACAGTAAATTCATTATTAAACAAATTCCAGGTTTAAACCTAGTCTAATTCATGTTTGAATGGAATTTTAGATTTTTGAAATGACAAGGGATGTATATATTCCCCTATTAAACTCACAATCTAGTTTTTATTGTCTGCTGACATTCATTCACACAAACGCAACATATATCCATTGTTTATATGATCACAGTAGTTACGCAAGTATATTGGATCCTATATATTTTCATTCCGCTCTGAACTGGATAGGAAAAATAAGTGTTTTACTTATTTGTTACTGCTATATTGTATTACCATCTAAGGTTTTTCAAACACTCAAATCCCAGTCTTACTATTTTCAGAGGTAAATTTTGAAACATAAATGATGGGTGTATGATGGCACACATATAATTTAAATGGATTGGAATATATACAAAATAGGAAAGAAATTTTAGTTTGTTTACTCATCATTTCAGCTCACTGTCCTTTTTATTCTTTCATTTGGTTTTCCGGTTTATTCATAATTCTGAAATCTTAGTCTAATATCTGAATATTATGCTCTGTATTCTTGTTTCTCCAGTTTTGTCAACCCCACAAGTTATATCCTATCTATTTGCAGATATCAACCTTTAAACAAATCATAGAAGTTTGATTTAAATCTTGCAGGCACTATCAACACCATATGAATGGACTTGACTATATATGAAACAAGTAGAATTTTCCGAGGGGTCTACTAACAAAATATGTTCAGTCTTTGTACTAGTTTTTACTGCCATTGCTTTTGTTTCACTCAAGTTGTTTACTCACCACATATGATATTCATGATAAATAAAAATCATAAAGTGAAATCTATGATAATCAGACATAAGTTAAATCATAGCAGGTTTCAAAAATTTATTGGAAAGAGATATAAATGTTTACTTACCATATTATGTTCATTGTTCTGTTTCATATTTCCAGATTTTCATGCTTTTGTTCATGGCCTTATTCTATCCAATTTTTCCCAGCCTTCAAATTTTGTGCTCTAGGATCCACGACCATTTTTAGTTTAGTTTTTGCTCATTGTTTTCATCTTTGAACTAGTACGGATTTGTGGTGTTTATATGTGTATTCATAGGTGAGAAATGTTGGCTTAACTTAGGTAGGCATTTTGGTATGATTGTACTTTTTGCAGCAGACTCAAGTGCAGGAGAGGTGTGATTGAATGTAGTGTATTGTAAAGGCCACCAAAAATCAATTCTTTAGGCTAGAAGTGCATAGCTAGTTCTATGTTGATATACACAGGTGAGTGTACAACCATGTGCAAAAATGGTTCTAGAACTAGGCCTAAACAAGGTAGGCAATAGGATGTGTAGAAGCTGGTTTTGGGTTGATGATAAGATGTAAATGTTGCAGCAGCTATGTGGAGTGATGGATGATGTTTAAGCTCTCTAACTTTGCCTCTAAGTAATACGAATTGGCATGTGCCAGCTGTGTCTATTCTACAAATACCTTATATATATACACAAATAAAACTTAGCAATAAAGAAACCATTCTTAGAATTCTAGGCAAATCGGTTTATGTCATTTCAGCTAGTGGAATGAGTTTTGAGGCAGCCTAAAATTTGATGGAAAGGGGAAACTAGGCTGGCTATATATATGTAACTTGAAAACACAATGATCAACTTCTTTTCTACTTGCAAGCCTAGCACAGGCTATCTAAAATATATAGTGATACTATCCATTAGTTTCCAAGCAACCAAGCCTATGGCAGCCTTATGTCTATGTATGTATCTTCTACATTAATGCATGTCCTTTTATGAAGTAAATTTATATTTTTCTTATGTATATCTCATTAGTTTAATTTAAGTAACTCTATGTGTATGACTTAAAAGCCAATCTAAATTCAAACGAAGATGTTATCAAGCACTTGTTTATATATTCATAAACTAGTTAATATATGCATAGGTTAATTAAATGAATTTCATCACATAAATATAATCAAATTCAATTGAATATCTTGCATTAATGTATATTTTCTTTATGAAGGAAAAAAAATCCAATTTTATTTTCTTCTCTTACTGAAGTAGTTTCATATTCATATGAGATAAACAAAAATACAATAAAATAATAAAACACTAATTGCTTGTTTACATGTACCCATACATTGGTTCAAGAAATTTTAAACCATCAACAAATATATATATATATGGAATTTTCCTGATATTTCCAAATATATAAATCTTATTTAATTTGATTTCATTAAATTTCTAGATATATAAGTCTTAATTAACTTCATCAGTATAATCTATATATTATAGATTATAAAATTAGTCCAAAAACTAGGTCGTTACAATCTACCCCCCTTAAAAGAATTTTGTCCCCAAAATTAAAGAGTAACCAGGAGATCTCAGATATATTCAAAATTATAGACTTATATTAAAACATATATTTGGTTTCTCCCCTAACAGTCACAACAACCAAGCCATCCAGCACACACAGGTTATCTACCCAAAATATCTTACTGCAACCAAACCGTTCAATACAAACATCAGCAATTAGCTAACAATCACAGTCATTTTTCATAACTAGAATTATTTGTTATTACAATTGGAAAATATTTTCAATTCACATTCACGCATTACCATTACTCAACAGCCATCAGTCCCTGACCAGAAATTAGTAAGGAAATAATCCTCCAAATATTAACCATAAATCAACATCAGATCAATACTTAGAAAATCATTGAACTCAACCAATCTCCAGTTAGGTTCCAATTTCTTAACTCCGTTCTTGATTCCTATCAACCCATATTACCTCATTTTCAATTAAAAATATCCTTTATTATATGTGGAAAATAAATTCCAAATCTAATCTACACCATTAATTTGAACCAAAATCATGTTCAGATATATTTATCTGCTTCAAATTCTCTTTGTAAATTCCAACCCAACTTAATTCCATTCAACTCTACTCAACTTAACATCTGCCAACTCTAGTCCATTCAATTCAATCCACTTGACTAATTTCAAGTTCCAAAATCCAAACTCGTCGTTTAGATTTCAAATTAGTTTGAAATCACATATTTTTACTCATCGTAAAAAATCCTAGTATTTTCCAAAACAATTTGTTTTTCTTAAACATTTTTCCATTTTGACTTATTAGTATGTTTTATTCTCTATACAAATTTAATGTGGTTCACTATATATCTATTTCAATTTTATAATCTGATTTGACTATAATAACAACAATCGACACATCCATGTATAATAATAATTCCAAAAAATTATTATTTTCATATAAAATAAAATTTGGAGTAAAATTATTTCATTTACCCATCTTTTAAAACAATATTGTGTCGAATTACTCCGTTCAAGAGTTTAGGAATACCTATCAATACAATTTGCATTCCTGTATCGACCAGAATTCATAAATCACTCAATAAAACAACCAACACAAAATAAAACAGTTTTTATAACAAATGCACACTCATATATATATATACACTTAAACATAATCTAGGGTATTACGAGCCCCATCTCTATTGAGTTACGCCACAGTGCCAAGGTTATTACTAAACCATTGCTCTGATACCAACTGTAACAACAAGCGAAGTTCAGATCCTGATTATCGATACTAATACATATCCTGTATCACATACCAACTAATCAAACACAAAAAATTAACAGATCGTTAATAGAAAGAAGTTAGAGGGTGAGAAATAGAAAGAAAGAAAGTTAGATTAGAAGAAAAACAAGAACTGAACACAACAAAATCAGAGTATCACGAATCTCGTAGCGGAACTGAATAAAATATATTTTATAACATCTTGAAATACAAAAATGTATTTATGTATACATGCATCATCAGAGTAAAACATATATACAACACAAGGGAAATAAAATTTATATATCTAAAGTTAAAGCCTTCTGCTCCAAGCTCCTTCAGGTGAATCTGGTAAAACCTGAAACTACTAGACGTCCCATACGAATTTGGGCACCCAAGACTTTAAGGAAAACATAGAAAATAAACTCTGGGTCAGTCATGGGACTAGTGTGAGTAAACGAATTTAAAACAGCTTGATTTAATATTCGAAAATCCCTTTGAAATAAAAGATAATCGTAAGACCGATCAACACATAAATATGGATGGTTTTTATCATACAATAACCAAAAATATTTCTTGATATCATACTATTCTGATATTATAATAGTGTTTAAATCAAGTAAATAGCAATCTAGAGGAACGCTTGTGTGACACCCCAAATCCGTTAATGTCACTCATTAAGAGAATACATTAAGTTTCATAAAGCGTCATAGGTAAACAGAAACATTATAGACAGATATAAACTAGCAGCGGAATTTCAAATTTTATTAAGCAGAAACATCGTAGTTCAAAACATGGTTACATCATAAGTTTGAAATGCATAAAACCCAGTACATCATCAAAACTTTTGTCTTGTGCTTAAAATATTAGAATACAATAATAATGAAAAGAGCATAATTCCACAAAAACTTAACATTAGTAGATAGACAAGAAATCGAGCAATATACCAAAGCAGCTCCAAGCAAAGCTAAGCAGAATCCTGATCAAGCTTGAATATTTCCACCCTGGGGACCTGGGGGAGCGGAAGAGAAAGAAGAGGAAACAAAATAGGTCATACATAAAGTATGGCGAGTCCAGTTACTTTTAGCATATAAATAAGTAAAAGCATCATGACAGGCATATAAAATGGATAAGAGGGATAACATCATAAAAGGCAGGTATGACAAGGTGAACATGATAAACTGAAAAGAATAGGCATTGCGCTTCTCTACTACTTTCTCCCTCTCCGCATCGATACTAGTATAACCAGAATGAGATGATCCCAACAACTATAAGATGGTAGACTTAGGCGTACTTCTAGTAACAGGTTTTACCCTAACAAGAACAACAAGTAGCCCAACAGAAATAACAGGTATTACACCTAACAAGAATAACAGGATTCCCAATAAGCAAGACAAGTGTACCCTAATTACTACCCCAATCAATCGGCTCCCTACTTTGTAGATACCCTGTGCTGGCCCCACAGTAGGATGTGTCACTTCCTAAAGTGGCAACCCTTCGTTTTCAGGATGTGCACAACCAAATCTACAGGTGTCACGACGTCTTAACTTCCTCTGCCGATCCCATGCACGTACGTGACTCTGTCGGTATGCGCCGCCCACACCATCCCCCACATTTGGATCTCTTACAATCAACCCAGTAAATGTGCCCCGACTCCGACCTAGTTCAGAGTACCCGTTTGATACCTATATATGGATTCTGACTGAAATGGGTCCCGCATACAAGATGGTACAAGCTTCCCCCTATGCTTGTGTCCCCACTACTAGGTTTTCTAAAGGTTATGCCCTACCAGAGTTAAGAGACTGCATAACCCCACAGGTTAAGTTTGTGGGCCTATATATAAATATTACCCACCAACCCAAGATGTACTTAACCCACCCATTGTTTCAAACAATTTTATTTAACCCCTACTCAAGTTTAACATGTTCATACAATCCTTATGGATTTAACCAGGTTAAGTATTCCAATTCATTACCATATTCATTTATGGTTATAATGTGCTAGACCTCCCATATTAAGCCTACCACTTGTGCATGTTGGATATGTCGGTCGGTTCCGGGAAAACTTCTTCCACAAGTCGGAGTTAACCTCGTGTATTAACACGTCTCGTGTTTATGCACTTAGACCCCTCACATTAGATTCACCACTGGTGGTCGCTGGATATGTCGGTCGGTTCCCGGTAGACTTCCACCACAAGTATAATCTAACCTCATGCCTAAGAACGGTTACAGTTTCTAATTACTGTAATTCTAGGCATTTCCCTTATAAATCAATTATTCTTATGTCGTTATATGTTTTCATGCCCCTCTCCCAAGTTATGTTCATAATGAACCATATGCCCTAAATTAAGGTCTTTAATCACAATTCAAATTATGTTCCAAATTCATATTCATATATTTCATTCAAGTTATGCCCATATTTCCAATTACAAGTTATGCCTCAATTTTAACATTTTCCCCTCGTTCCCAATTTACCGCGTTCGCATATTTCAGTGGCATGCCTAGGCTTGAAGGTAGCCTGGATATATAAAAATTAAAAAGGAAAAGATAGAGTGAAGAGGACAGAAATGATCATACTACAAGATTGACATATAGTGGAAGAAATAGGCATAAAAACATAGTGGCATAATGATAAGATAGATATATAGGAACAGATCTGATGAACATGTGACAATATTCTAACATAATAGGGACATCATAAGCAGGCATGATAAGATCTAAACAATGAATTAGATAACCAACTAATATCAGATCTGACATGATAAAAAGGTATAGGTTTTGATCTAGTTCATAGTCATGTCAGAATAACTTAGATACACAGGTTATAACAGATCTGATATGATTCAAATAGTCACAGGCAAAGATCCAAGTTATCGTCATCAAGATTTACTTTTTAAATATTTAGATCTAAAATTAACATAGACTCACAGTAAATGGATCTGAGAAAATAGAGAGGAGTAGATGTTGAATCACATATTTCTACACTTGAATGACTCGTTTGTTGAAGAAGAAAAGGCTATTCTCAATCTATGCAGAAGCAACATCTAGTTCTCCATTGTATTAGAATGAATAATATACTGAGAATAGGATCTTATTTATAACGTAGGGTTCGCGAATCTAGTCAAAAAACAAGTCCACGTACACAGAAATGATCCTGGCTCGGATCTGGGTGATGCCGACATGGGTGTCAACATAGGTGTCGACATAGTTGCCGACACCCCCTTATGGTGTCGACCCACGGATCGACACGCCTATGATGTGTCGACCCCCAACGGGCCCGATTCCCTCCCAGATTTCCTGCCTCGAATTTGAACTGATTTTCATGTTTCTGGACTTAGTATATATATATATATAACTGTCTTATATGTATACAAACTTCAAACCCTAATATCTTCTTCATACGTTAACCGTTTTACGCAAACCAGGTGTCTATTTTGACCAAAATTCCAAGATAAACGCAATGGCGTAGTCCGTTTCCCTTAATTCTGAACATATATTTAGTTATTCTTTAATTTATCATCTTTTAGTGTTCTTAAAATATAGGGTGTTACATTCTCCCCTACTCAAAGGATTTCGTCCCCGAAATCTCAAGTTAAGAAGAATGTATATCCTAACATCCACATCCATCTACTCATCCACCAATCACAGACATCCATTGTCCATAAAAGATTTCTAATGCTTATATGAACATACGCGTGTGTGTATGTCCCAATACTAATGCGAAGATCAGGCAGTCTACTGATTCAGTCGACCTCCTTAATGCAATGTATGTTAGTGCCATGAATCCATCGTGTATGCGAATAATCCTATTATAACATGTAAGTTCTATATGTGTGCACAATCATCCATCCAACTGAAACATCCATATAATGATACATCTATTTTCATTCATGAAAAGAAGAAAAATGCACACAGATCCATATGCAGTATGAGAGTGATTGAGCCGATCTATGCCTAATGTGTGTGTAAATGCATCCACGAGCAACCACTTGCATCCACTTGCATCTATCAAATATAACATGTCACAAATACATGTTTACATCCATGGGATTTCTACCTAGAGGTCGAAGACTCGATCGATAGGATATACTTAAATGATAGAAACAAGCATGAATAAAAGCTTTGGAAAAGAAGTTAAGAACATACCCTCGAAAAGAAAAGGGTACGAAGCGCAAATCTTGTCTTCAGTCTCCCAAGTTGCGTCTTCTTGGTTATCTCCCTACTAGACTTTCATCAAGTTGACTTCTATGTTACGTAGCTTCTTAACTTCTGATCCAAGAATACAGGTAGGAACTCTTCGAACTGTTGCCTCCCATTCCACTTTTACTTCCTCAAGCATACTCGGCTCAGCTACTTCTACGGTGTCATGCAAGCACTTCCGTAGATGAGAAACCTGGAAAACATCATGAACGCTGGATAGTCTATCCGGTAGCTTTACTCTATAGGCCATTTGACCGATCCTTTCTATTATGGGAAATGGCCTTACAAACCTTGGTGCCAATTTTCCTACAGATCCAAAGAGAACCACATTCCTCAATGGTGACACCTTAATGAAAACCATGTCTCCCTCCTCAAACTCAATGTTAGTCCTTCTCGTGTCTTCGTATGACTTTTGTCTATCCCGATCTGTCTTCATTTGCCGTCTAATGAGATCAATTCTTTCGGACATTTCTCTAACCATATCCGGTCCAAGTAGAAGTCTTTCTGTAGATTCCCACCAATAAGTTGGTGATCTACAGGGTCGCCCATACAATGCTTCGAAGGGTGCCATGCCGATACTAGCTCGATAACTGTTATTGTAGGACAACTCTACTAAAGGAAGATGCTCTTCCTAAGTCCCTCCGAAGTCTAGGATACACAGTCTTAAAAGATCTTCAAGAACTCTGTTCACCCTTTCCGTCTGTCCATCGGTCTGAGGGTGTTAAGCGGTGCTCAAACACAACTGCATACCTAATGCTTCTTGCAAGCTCCTTCAAAATTCACTAGTGAAAATAGGGTCATGATCACTTACAATACTGGAAGGTACTCCATAAAGACGGACTATCTCATGAGCGTAAACTGCTGCCAACCATGTTGTCGTCCTCTTACTCTTAACCGAAATGAAATGAGCGCTCTTAGTAAGTCTAACTACTACAACCCAAATACTGGTGTTGCCCTTTCTTGATCTGGGCAAACCATCAATGAAATCTATAGAGACACCCTCCACTTCCATTGTGGGACCTCCAAAGGATGAAGTAAACCACCGGGCTTCTTTTTCTCAGTTTTGACTTGCTGGCAAATCAGGCATTAGGAAACAAACTCTGCCACATCTTTCTTCATCCTATCCCAAAAGAAAACCCTCTTCATATCTTTGTACGCCTTATCGCTGGTCGGATGAATAGTCATCCTAGAATGATGGCCTTCCTCTAGGACTGTCTTTAACAAACTCCCAACTTGGGGAACACAAAGCCTTCCATGTCATCGCAACCACCCTTTATCGTCTATGGAATATCTACTGAGGTGACTAAAAGTCTCCCCTTTACTGAGCCTTTCCAAGATGTCTGAAATCTGTGGATCCTCTCGCTGCAAAGCTCCTATCTGATCCATAAGAGTAGGTCGCACCTCTAGTGATGCAAATAAGCCAGGCAAAAACTCGGTGGAGGGTCTAAAGTCAAAATTCGATATGAACTCCAAGCTTTTCCTCTCAACAAACAGAGGACTTAAGGACATCCTCTGTCTACTTAGTGCATTTGCCACCACATTACCCTTGCCGGGAGTATAAGCAATCTTGAAGTCATAAGATGCTAGGAATTACGTCCACCTTTATTGCCTTAAATTAAGATCCTTTTGCGAGAACAAGTACATCAGAGATTTATGATTGGTGTACAGCTCGAACTTCTCTCCAAACAAATAATGATGCCACGTCTTAAGCGCGAATACTATGGCAGCTAATTCCAAATCATGGGTAGCATAGTTCTTCTCATGGACTCTGAGTTGTCTGCCTTCATAACATACTACCCTTCCCTCTTGCATTAGGACCGCACCAAGCCCTGTGTCACACACATCAGTGTATACTATGAACACTTTGTTCCTATCCGGCAAATTCAAGACTGGGGCTGTTGTCAGAGCCCACTTCAATCGTATGAAAGAAACATCACAATCTATATACCAAGAAAATGTCAGATTCTTCTTTGTCAGCCTGGTGAGTGGGGTTGATATATTTGCGAAATCCTTAATGAACTTCCTATAATAGCCTGCCAGTCTAAGAAAGTTCCTCACCTCCGTTGCATTCTTTGGGACCTACCAATCCTGAACTGCAACTACCTTCGCGGGATCTACTATTATCCCATCTTTAAAAACCACATGCCCTGGGAATCTCAGCTCTTTCCTCCAAAAATGACCTAAGATGGTGCGTACGGAGAGTCTTCAAAACTTCTCTCAAATGTTGGGCATGCTCTTCCTCGCTCTTCGAGAAAATTAAGATGTCATCAACAAAGACCACAACAAACTTGTTCAGAAATTCCTGGAACACTCTACTCATCAGATCCACAAAATATGAGGGTGCATTAATCAATCGAGAAGGTATGATTAACCACTCAAAGAAACCATCTAGATTTCTGAATGCAGTCTTATCTATACTGTCCTCGGTCACCCTCAACTTATGAAACCCCGTGGCCAAGTCTAACTGAGAGAAAATAGATGCACCAACAAGATGGTCAAACAGATCATCTATCCTCGGGAGTGGGTGCCTATTCTTTTTAGTGAGTTTATTCAATTCCCTATAATCCACACATAAGCAAAGCGAACCATCCTCCTTAGTTGCGAATACCTCCGGAGTACCCCATTCAGATATGCTTCGCCTAATAAATCCTTTTTCAAGTAGCTCCCCTACTTGCTTGCTCAGCTCCCTCCTTTCCCTTGAATCCATGTGGCGTATGGGCAATGCAACGGGCTTTGCATTGTCAACCAAGTATATACGAAAATCGATCTCGTCCCTCAGAGGTAAACCCTAGACCTCCTCAAAAACATCAGAATACTCACGGAATACTGGTACAGACCCCAGATCATCGATAGATGCATCAAGTGACTCTAGGAAACTAAGCATAACAGACCCCTTAGGGTCACAAGAAATCTCGAGAGTCCTCCCATGGCAAGTCAAAAGTCTAACGACCCACCTTTCACAATCCAGAATGGCACCATACCTGGCTAACCAATCCATCCCTCGAATCAAACCATTGCCCATAAAACTGAGCACATATGCGTCGCACTCAAACTCGACGCCTAACACAGATATTCTCAAACCCCGACAAATCATGGACAAATGATTTGTACCACCAATATGGTTTGAGACAACAATGGGATCCACTACCGTACTAGTATTAAGGTGCAGAAACTCAACCACAGAATCAGATATAAATGAATGTGAAGCGCTAGAATAAAAAAGAGTTCTAATAGGATGATTGGAAAGATAAATCAAACCTTCCACAGAAACTTTCCTGTCTCTATTGGGAGCACTGGTCACGAGAGCATGCACCTGCCTTCCAGAAGATCCTGCCTTAGAAAAGTGTCCGACCTCTCCATAACTGAAACAAGCATTCTTCTTTCTTTTACAGTACTTGACCAAATGACCCTCACATCCACAATTATGATGCTTCCTCTTATCCATAGCCTTGCTGTCTTTTCCGCCCTTCTTTTGTTGTTGTTGTTGTCCTTTCTTGGGCCATACTTTCTTGTTTTGTGTTTCCTCCGCTTTAACTTCTTTCTTTTCAGCTTTATCTTCCTCTTGCATCAATGCCATATTAACGAGCCTTTCAAAAGTTGCCCCCATCAGATTATGGAACGTAGCTAACCCATGGAGGGGTTCATTTAGTCCTTTTGCAAACTGCAAAGCTTTCTTATGTGGGGTATCCACTAACTCCAACCTAAACCTTTTTAGTTGGTTGAATTTGTTAACATACTCTTTGACAGTCATCCCTCCCTGCTTGAGTGCCAGAAACCTTTCCATTTGCAAGTTTTGTTCGGCTTGAGGAAGAAACTTCATTTTGAATCTCTATCGGAAATCATTCCAAGTCTCCACCGGACGCCCTGCTTGCATCACTTCCCACTAGAACGAAGCCTCATCTTTCAACAGCCAGACGGCCAACTGAATCTTCCTACGATCATCAACTTTGAAAATTCCAAATAAATCCTCCGTTTCTTTAATCCAATTCCTTGCCTCCATGAAAGTCTCAGTTCCATTGAATGGCTTTCCTCCTATAGCAGGGAAGTCTTTACATATCTTAGAGAAATTATCAGCACGTGGAGGAGGAGGAACAACGGATGCAGCAGGGGGAGGAACGTTTGCTTGGCCACCGGCGGGCGTCATGACCTCTAGATTCCTACGGAACCAGCATGTTATCGTGATGCCCTCAGGAATATTTGGTTCCTCAGACATGCTGAAAGAAAAAAGGAAAAGGATTCAAATAGAGATTCAAAAGATATTTCATATGGCTTTGGGGAATATGTTTTTCAAAACAGAACTTTCTTTTGAAAATGCTTTCTTTTTAAAACCTTTCTGAAAACAATTTTCAAAATCTTTTATCCAATCTGGTAACCTTCAGCTCTGATACCAAGTGTGACACGCCACGTCCGTTGATGTCACTCATTAAGAGAATGCATTAAGTTTCGTGAAGCGTTATAGGTAAACAGAAACAAAAACATTACAAAACTGATATAAAATAACAGCTGAATTTCAAATTTTATTAAACAGAAACATCGTAGTTCAAAACATGGTTACATCATTAGTCTGAAATGCATAAAACCCATTACATCATTAAATCTTCTATCTTCTATTTAAAATATCAGAGTACAATAATAATAAAAAGAGTATAATTCCCCCAAAACTTAGCCATAGTAGATAGACAAGAAATTGAGCAATACATCAAAGCAGCTCCAAGCAAAGCTAAGCGGAATCATGATCAAGCTTGAATATTCCCACCCTGAGAACCTGGGGGAGAAAGGGAAAAGAAGGAAGAGGAAACAAAATAAGTCAGAGATAAAATCTAGCGAGTCCAGTTACTTTTAGCATATAAATAAGTAAAAGTATCATGACATGCATATAAAATGGATAACAGAGATAACATCATAAAAGGCAGGTATGACAAGGTGAACAGGATAAACTGAACAGAACAGGCATTGCGCTTCTCTACTACTTTCTCCCTATCTGCACCAATACTTGTAAAACCATAATGAGATGATCCTAATAACTATAAGATTGTAGACTTAGGCGTGCTTTTAGTAACAGGTTTACCCCCAACAAGAACAATAGGTAGCCCAACAGGAATAAAAGGTATTACACCCAACAAGAATAACAGGCTTCCCAACAAGCAAGAGTAGAAGTACCCTAATAACTACCCCAATCAATCGTCTCCCTACTCCGTAGATACCCTGTTCTGGCCCCACAGTAGGATGTATCACTTCCTAAAGTGGCAACCCTTCGTTTTCAGGATGTGCACAACTATATCTACAGGTGTCATAGCATTTTAACTTCCTCTGCCAGACTCATGCACGCACATGACTCTGTCGGTATGAGCCGCCCACACCGTCCCCCCACATTTGGATCTCTTTCAATCATCCCAGTAAGCATGCCACAACCCCGACCTAGTTCGGAGTACCTGTTTGATACCTATATATGGGTTACTGACTGAAATGGGTCCCACACACAAGATGGTACAAGCTTCCACCTACACTTGTATCCCACTACTGGATTTTCTACAGGTTATGCCCTACCATAGTTAAGAGACTACATAACCCCACAGGTTAAGTTTGTGGGCCTATATATAAATATTACCCACCAACCCAAGATGTACTTAACCCACTGTTTCAAACAAGTTTACTTAACCCCTACTCAAGTTTAACATGTTCATTCAATCCCTATGGATTCAATCAGGTTAAGTTTCCAATACATTAAAATATTCATTTTTGGTTATAATGTGCTAGACCTCCCACATTAAGCCTACCACTTGTGGATGCTGGATATGTCGGTCGGTTTCGGGCCTTCCAGAAGTCGGACTTAACCTCGTGTCTTAGCACGTCTCGTGTTTATGCACTTAGACCCCTCACATTAGATTCACCACTGGTGGTCGCTGGATATGTCGGTCGATTCCCTGTAGACTTCTACCATAAGTGCAATCTAACCTCGTGTCTAAGCGCGGTTATAGTTTCTAATTATTGTAATTCTAGGTATTTCCCTTATTAATCAATTATTCCTATGTCATTATAGGTTTTCGTGCCCCTTTCCCAAGTTATGTTCATAATGAACCATATGCCCTAAATTAAGGTCTTTAACCACAATTCAAATTATTGGATCTAAATTTGGCACTAACACCCAAATAGTTTAGAACTATGGAGACTAACAGCTGAAAATGAAAAAAAATGCAATGAATACACCAGATTTATAGTGGTTCGGCGTGAACGAGCCTACGTCCGCTTTGTATATCTTTGACTATACGTTGAATACAAGTACAATCAATGATTTCTCTCAAACTCACATTTACAATTATGATTCTCTCAATAATTTCGAGATAATACTGATAAAAAATGATGAAGAAACCGTAATGGTGGAAAAAATACTCAGAACTTCCAAAAGATCCTGAAAAATGCCAAGTATAGGGCTATTTATGGGAGGTATCTGCAGGAGGTACGTGATAACACGTGGCGTAGATCCCAAGGATCTCGGACTGGTTCGTGGCTTGATGGAGAAGTGGTCAATATGGCGGTTATGGACAGGTGTCACTGAATTCTAAACTTGCGGATCGTGGAGGACTTGGTCGTGGCTGGACTTTTAGAAATATCAGATCGGTTTGCGGTCCTTCAATACGGTCGGGTCCTCGGCACGAGCCGGATCGTGATGGCAGTGGCACGAGCCAGTGGGAGATTGTTGGTCACGAGCTGGATTTGTCTGTATGTGAACACCCTTATTCATCTGAAGGTAAGTCTCCGTATCCTTCGTGGCTTGATCAAAAAGCTAGTCAACATTTTACCCCCTCTAAGTATGTTTTATCAAGGATGGAACATGCTTCGATGCTGTTGTACTATCCTTTCATGAAACGATGCAAATCAATAGTCGCGTCTATTTGTAACGTCGTACTGCTTCAAAGGATCGTCTCCCCTGACGATTATAAATATACTGCCGGGTTTCCAATTATTTCTTTATTCATTGATCACTTTTCATTTCTAGATTCCAGAGTATATTGCGATCAACTTACCAGGTGAGCTTCAAATTTTATAAGTATTTCAACACTCCTGTATGTAAGGAGTTTCAGTTTCTTGACTTAATGATCCTTTCAGAATCCCAATCGTTAGAACACACCATGGTTCGCACTACTGAACGACCGTCATGAGTCAATGTTCGGACAGGTCCAATTGTGAGTCACAGTGGGCTTCTTCGAGGGCTCCTGGCCCATCTGAACTAGCGGACCGCAATAAGACAAAACTAGGAAGGCCAAGAGTCTTTGGATTTAACTATATAAGCCAACCTCTTCCCTTTCCTTTCTTCTCTCTTCCTCTGCGTTTACCGCTGCCACCCAGTTCCATAAACCGAAACCCTAATTTGCTTTTTCTCTCAGAGACCGACCAATTCCATAGATCAATTTAAAGAGGTAATAATGCAAAAATGATTGATTTTCTTTGTTTCATTGTTCTTAAATTCTGCACTGCCATTCCGCCAATCTCCGTCGTGTTCTTCTCGATCTTGGCGGGTCGATATCGAGGCCATGGCGATGGAGGTTGTAATGTCGAGCGGCTTGAGCGAATGAAAGAGGCTGAGGAGCCTGGAGAACTCGTGATAGTGGCTGGAGAAGGGTAGAGATTCGATTCATGGAGAGGGATGGTTTCGTGGAAAAATATGGATAGGAGCAAGACTTCGAGTTGCATCAGTGGTGAAAATAAAGATGGTGGCTCGGATCGTGATGATGGGTTAGCTACTGTTCGTGGGGATGTAAAATGGACGGGTCGTAGTGACATCTCACGAGCCATGTGGTACGAGGTGACACTCAATAACCACGAGCCTGTTTACGATCGCAAACTCCTCCTATCACGAGCCAGATTGATCCCGCGAACCAGGCCATCCTCATGAGCCAGAGCCTTCTCATGAGATACAAAAAACTCCTGTGCTCAGCCCCCATAACGAGCCGATGTACATTCACGAGTGTTACCCATTCACGAGCCGAGCCGTATCCTGTTTCACGAGCCTACCCCTAGTCATGAGCCGCTCCATGAGACTTCAACGAGCCGGCTTTACCAACGATCCGATACACATATTGGCTAAAAAAATGCAATGCGATTCTAATATACCAATGGACAGTTAGGTTAGAGCCTACGAGATGAACTTTTTGGACTGAACAACAGCATAACTTAGCAGCACACAATGGCCATTATTACACTTATCCAATTTACTTTATGTTTTTGTTTTCCAGAATTATGCACACCTGCACATACCAGCACTTGCACATGCACGGGGTTCACGGGCAACTACATTCTATCTTTCATGTTTATTCGCCAACACAGCCATGTCTGATAGACGTTCAGCGAGAATATCAGAAATGAGGGAAGATCCAGAGCCGTCAAAATATCACAATCCTGATGTGCTTCCGTCCGACCTAGAGTGGGAAAATTCTGGATCTGATTATGAGACAGATATCGGTAGTAAATCAACATCTTCTGAGAACACATCACTCGAGGAAGAAGAAGATGATGATGATGATGATGATCGAGCTCCTGACGAGATCCTAGGTGTTAAAGAAGTAGAGAAAGAGAAGCTGAGTGATTCCATGGCTTCTAAATTGGAAAAGTTGAAATTGGAGAAAGTCTGTTTAAGGCACAGGTTTCCTTAGGACGATGTAAAAACTTCAGAAGAAGGAGACAGACCTCATTCTGCTTCGGAGGGATACATGGCTGTCAGTAGGCTCATGTTTTGGGTAGGTGCTAGCCCTCCGTTTCCTCTGATTTTCGTTGATCTACTGAGACGGCTACATATCACTCCCATGCAACTCCATCCCAATGCTTACGCCGCTCTGTATACCTTGTATATCACGTATGCAGAGATTTTAAAGACTAAGCTCACCTTCAAAGATTTAAAATTCTATTATCATTTCAAACATCGTTCCATAGGAACCCCAAGCTTCTCTTTCTTTGAATCGATTCCTAGCAGAAAGGTTTTGTCGGATGGTCATATCAACTTAGGGGATGCGAGATCCGATTGGTTTTACATAAAACATAAGGCAGGATGTGCAAGGAAATGGCTACAATCAAGTAGGTTTCTCATCCTTCATTGTATGTTCTAGTTGCATAATTAATGTGCTAATGTGTTCTTTTTTCTGTACAGCTAATAACTTTGAGAAAACAAGGGTTCAGTATATGAAGATTGATTATCCCGCCTCTTAGCAAGCAAATCGGACTTTTGTAGAATCAAGAAGTGCATCACCGATGAGAGCCTTCATAAACACCACCTTCTGGACATGAGATTCAGGCTTGGAACAGGTGGCAAGCCTTACAAGTATACGCCCCCGGCTAAGGGAGAAGGGACTTCAGGGGCCACAAAAACAATCAAGTTTCGTAAGAGTCCTTCACCGATGATTAATCAGGATGATGAGGATTTGAATGTATATAAAGGAGACGAAGTTCAAGCTAATGAACTACAGAATGCTTCCTCTTCCAAAGGACAGTCTTCCCTGAAGACTCCACCACCAGTAGAGCCTACATTAACAGAGGAGCTGATTTTCGGGGATTTAGAAAAGATCCCCTTGACAGATGACATTTATACCTCTAGAGATTTCAGAGAGGAACCATTCTTCCCTGTCTCCAAGGGAGAGACTTGTCCGGCCAAAGATAAAGATACTACACAAACGAGTCAAACTTCGGGCCCTGGTCTGTTAGGAGGGATTACACGGGCACATAAATCACATGCACCACTTTTTTTTTCTGATGTTGCATTTCAAGGTAATAGCGTTGCATTACATAATACAGTGGTGTTGCATTAAATAAAATATTATTAATTCCACATGGCACATGGGCCCCACAGCTCATGTGGCATGTGAGACGTGGAGAGATGACGTGGCGTGTGACACATCGGCAACTGACATGGAAAGTCCATGTGGAACCCACTACCATGACCTAGAAGCCAGGCTCTGGCTTCTACTTAAGGCAACGTTGTATGTTGTTGCATTACATGCATATACTATTGCAATAGATTGCAACAGGGTTATAATGCAACACCTTCTTTCCGTTGTCATAGATGGGCAAAAGCATTGCATTAGATGGCTAATGCAACGGCCGTGGATGCCATGCCTCCTTGGTGTTGTCTATTTGAAAAAATGGCCTACGGCAACGCTTTTTTGATCTATGGCCACAGAAAAATAGTGTCGAATATGCCCACTTTTGTAGTAGTGCAAGTAAAATAAAAAATAAGATAACATGATTGAACGGTATATGTAGGATTATCCAAAGTGTATAGTTTAAATCCAGTCACCAGAACTTGTGTTCTGACCCCTTCCTTATAACATACACACATGTTAGGTTTGTGGCAGATACATGATAGCTTTGGATACTGGTTATGCAGTATTAATAATACGGTAAGGCTATGTTTTGAGTATACTGTATTTATCCATTCCGCTGTGAGATATTTTCTTAGCTCTGACATATTTTATGTCTTTGTCTTTTCTGCATGATACCAGAGCAAACCAATCCGAGTTTCGATGGATTGGAATTTTGAAAAAAAATCGGTCCATTGGAATTCGGGTTGTCACATTTTTCTTATGTATGTCTCATTAGTTTAGTTTAAATAAATCTATATGTATGACTTAAAAGCAAATTTAAATTCAAACAAAGATGTTATCAAGCACTTGTTTATATATTTATAAACTAGTTAATATATGCGTAGGTTAATTAAATGAATTTGATCTCATAAACATAATCAAATTTAATTGAATATCTTGCATTAATGTATGTTTTCTTTATGAAGGAAAAATCCAATTTTATTTTCGTTTCTTACTTAAGTAGTTTCATATTCATATGAGATTTAAAAATACAATAAAATGGTAAAACAATAATTGCTTGTTTTATATGTACCTATATATCGGTTCAAGAAATTTTAAACCATCAACAAATATATATTTGGAACTTTCCTGATATTTTCCAAATATATAAATCTTATTTAATTTGATTACATCAAATTTTTAGATATACAAGTCTTAATTAATTACATCATCAGTATAATCTATATATTATAGATTATAAAATTCGTCCAAAAACTGGGTCGTTACAGTCATCTCCCATATTTGACGATGGTTGATATTTGCAGATGGACTTGCAACGATCTGCAAATGAATATAAATTACCATTATGTGCTTATTTTGTTCCTTAATTGTGATTTTTTACGATTTTTTACTATTTTTGAAAGAAAATGAATATAAATCACCATATCGTGTTCTATTCTAGCGTGACTTTTACGTCCTGCATGGTGAGCATAACTGAGACTGGATCTATTTTTTTTCGTGGCTCCCTTCTTCCGTTCACTTCGGGCGTTGCTTCACTCTTTATGAACTTGTTCTAATCTTCTTAAGCAATTGTAGGTGGACAATTTTTTAACCATTCTTCATCATTGTCGAAACTGACATAAAAACTTGCTCTCAAGTTTTTATTGTGGCTCCTAAATGCCTCTTCCATTCTTTTTAAAAAGATTTCCTTTGAATGCGGCTCAAGCACATACATGTTCTGCAAAAATTAAGAGTTTGACTGTGCAAATAAACTGTAGAATTTAAATGCAATTTGTCAAAAATTTGCCATTAGTCGATTCCAAACGTCGTCCTTATATGCATTTGGTACTTTATCCCAACTTGTGTAAGATATTGGCACATGAGCTCGTATTAGTTTACCAAGCATAGTAGCGATTTTTGGAACATTTTCTGAGACTGGAATACCAAGTAGGTTTTGGTCAACTTTCTGCTCTTTTGAACATGATGCATGTGATGATGAAGGATTTTGTTACGTAGTTCCCTGCAAAATATAATATTACTAACTATTTTGTGATATCAAAATATTAATCACATTTGTTACTCGGCTTCTTTTAAAGCAACACCAAGAATCAGGACAAATGCACTTAGATATTACTCGTATAATTTCTGTTACATTATTACTCAACAGTTCATAAGTGTCACTCAAGTTGAAATAGTTAAAACAAATTTCATAGCAGAATGGTTTGCGATCAGAGAGTATTAGTTATGACATTCCAAATATGTGTGATTTCCTTGTAAAAAAAGCATTCAACAATTCATAAGTTAACATATGATTTTGGTAACCTCTTCTAATTTTTCATTGTCTTAAAAAGCTAATTGATAAACGGTAGGAAACTCAATGTCATCCACATTTGTAGTCAACCTTTTTGGCGTATGTAAAACCGTAGACAATTGGTTATTTTCAAATCCTTTGAGTAGAACACTTGACTCACTTCTGATGCAAGAATAAATGGCTCATCATTCACATTGTCTTTGTTCTTTAATTTTCCTAAATTAACCATGATCAAGTATGAAGTGGGATTTATTTTGCAACCATTGATCTTATACTCAACATTGATGTTCACATTGTTGCGGAAGTTAAAGGACAATTTGTTAGGTACTTTCAAATTTTTCGATACGGTGCAAAACCGTATCTTTTCTTCTTTGCTCAAAGTGAAAGTTTCCTTTGGTATGATTATTTTATTTGTTTCAGGATTTTCCATCACCCACAACTTTTGTTTCATAGCCATGGTTTTCAAATCATTGTGTGCATTGATGCCATCTTTTGACTTATCTTTATGATCCATAGTGGTGTTGATGAGATGCTCTGTGACATCCTTCTCCGTATGCATAACATCAATATTATGTCGAATCATATTTGCATTCCAATATGGTAATCAAAAAATATAGACCTCCTATACCATACAGAAACATTCTCAAGTTCTTCAATGGCTGGCTTTTTTCATTTTCTACCAATTCTTCTTTGTGTTCGTTACATATGATTCATTAAATAAATATGAGTTTACAATGAGAACTAATGTGTTGTGGGAAATCCATGATCACCCTGCTCTTGAGATTTATCGGGATGTTCAACTCACAGTTACTTTGCATGCCCCGTTTGCGGGGAAAACACTTGTTCTTATCATCTTCCTGAAAGAAAGAAGATGTGTTTTATGGGACATTGAATGTATCTTCCTAACGGATATAGGTTTCAATATGACAAGACAAATTTCAACTACGAACAAGAACTTCCCATAACTGCTTTAACTCGTTTGTCAACGGTTGTAAATAAACATTAATACCCTTCCCTGGTTGTTTTGGCCTAGAAATCAACAATGCTAACATTGAAAACTCCTGTTTCATGCACATAGATGGAGGAAGATTATATGGTTGCATAATTACTGGCCAACAACTATAAAGGTTAGTTAGAGAAGCATTTGGACATAAACCATCTGTTGCTATTCCAAGTGTAACATTTCATGGCTCGACAACGAATGTTTTGTCAAAAGAATCCACGGCTTTCCATTGAGAAGTGTCACATAGATGACGCATTACATTTGAATCAGACTTGGCACGATCATGCCAGGTCATTGCATCTGCTATCTATGGTACAGTATATAGTCTCTTCAATCTAGAAATTAAAGGGAAATGTCTTAATGTGTTTCAAGGTACTTTGGTTCCTTTTCTATCTTCGTTGACTAATGTCATATATCTTGATTCATTGCAATTTGTACAAGAAACTCTATTCACATCATCTTTCTAGCAAAACATGCAATCATTGATGCATGCATCATAATTTTGGTAACTCATCCCAACTTGCTTAATGAACTTCTTCACGTCATGGTTTTTTTTGGCTGTGTGTTACCTTTGGGGAATAACTCCTTTATTAGTTCGAGAAGTGCATTCACACCATTATCTGAAAAGCCGTATTGATTCTTCAAGCTATTCAGTTTCACAATGGCATACAGCTTCATTATCCCTTTTGAACAGGAAAGATACAGTGGCTCTTTTGCGCGATCAAAAAGTAGTTTATAATTCATACTTTCATTGGCCTGTCAATTGTCATCATCCGTAGACTGCTCTACAACATTAGCATGATCAGACGATGGATTTTCAGGTTGAAAATCATGAAATATGTCTGCATCATTGACTAGATCTTCCATCCTAATATGCTCATCCTCGTTGGTACTTGTGGCATTACTAATTGGTTGTTGTTTTTCCATCTCCACCCATTTTCCCCATGAAAATACCACATGCTATATGATTGGATAAAACCCCATCCAAGCAAATGAAAATGAATTTCATCTAATTCGAACGTCTTCATATTTTGGCACCAAGTGCAAGGGCATAAATACACTCCTTTCTTACCACCGTTTTCTTCAACAAAACAAATAAACTTCTTCACCCCATCTATATAGTATGTAGATCTTTGACCAGATTCATTAATCCACTTTTTGTCTATACTGAATGGCATGTGCCCTCCTATTCAAAAATTGCTATAATTTATAAAATGATAATACAATTTAAAATTTGCTACTACCTATATAATAAAATTAATATCTATTTAATCGCATCAAAGAAATAAGCCCACCCCCTTCACACATGCCCGTATCTTTCTTTAACTATATGTTTTCATTGGAAAATTAGTTTTCGTTTTTCCATCTACCACTAGATCTCAAATGCCCCCCCTCCCTTCAAACATGACTGAATCAAAATGGCATGTTGCCCTCCTATTTAAAAATTGCTATAATTTATAAAATGTTGCTACAATTCAAAATTTGCTATTATCTATATTATAAAATTAATATATATATATATATAATCGGATTAAACAAATGGGCCCAAACCCCTTCACACATGCCTATATATTCTTAACCATATGTTTCAATTGGCAAGTTAGTTTTTGTTTCTCCATCTATCACTGGATCACAAATGGGCCCACCCCCTTCACACATGCCAGTATCTTTCTCCATTAAAACATCAAAGGAATTTTCAGACCCTAGAGGCTCATTTCCTCCAAACATTTATAGTTTATAAACTAACACTGGTATTATTTCAGTACATGAATTAACTAGTTAACCTAAAACTACTAAATAAAACTAGCTAATTCTTATGTATGGTTCAGCACATGAATTTACAAGTTAACATAAAACTAGTTTTATTTACTAGAATGAGTATGACAGTTTAACAGACAAAATTCAGGTTCATATTCTACACATCCGATCCATCATGGCTAATACAAGGAAATAGTTCAAATAATGTGTACACTAACCATGGTGAAATATGACCAACTGCGAAAACCTTGCATTCTTCAACGTTCAACCTTGCTTTGTAACTGCGCTTGGGTAAAAACCAGTAAATATCTCAAGGCCTAGAGCATGTTGAAACAATAGTGAAAACAATAACGATTACAAGGGATCGAATTCAATCAACATTTTATCATATATTGAGACGCACAATTTGCAGACGGTGACGAAGAAAACGATTTGAGCAGACAACTTTCGGATTTGTATACTATTTTGGGAGCGATTTCAGATAGGGTAATAGGGTACGAGAAATAATATTCGCCGAGGGAAATAAAAGAAAGGGAGGGAGAGAGCGTTAGGGAATTAAAATTAAGGAGGGAAAGGTGTGCGTTTTAGGTGAAAAGTTTAACACTAAAAGAGGCACGATTCTGAAACATTATATACCTGTATCAAATTTAAATGAGGTTCATAGCCTTATCTAAATATTTAGATACAGTTAAGAACCAGATCAAATTTGATACGGCTATAACCTGTATCAAATTTGGTGGATAAGGGGGTATCAAATTTGTTGTTATGGTGTAGTGATTATTACAACATATTTGTAGCTCTTCAATAGAACTTCCAAATTGATAGTAGTGGATGGAGATTGAGAAGAGATGAAGTTTTATATAATTTGATTAGAAATTGGCAACGTATAAGTGTAGAAATTAAGAAAATGATGTATTTTAATGGTGGTATGAAAAGGGGTGAAGATGGAGAAGAAGAATGATAAAAATTCGAAACCAGTCCCTATTTATAATGTCTTAATGGTTGCAGTGTTTCAGAAATGTTACAAATAGTGAAAAGACACTTCCTTTGAAAATTATAAAAAATGACAGTTGTATGTAGACATAGGCATTTATGTATGTTGACATATGCCTTATATTTTGATTTTTAAAACTACTTTTCAAGTGTTTAAGCATATATACTATTATGGAAATTATTGAATCAAAACTTAGTAATATAAATAAATATTCTAAAGTGTAAAATCATATGAAATCATAATAATATTATATACACATATTTATAAACTTATAAGGTTTAAAACTATAAAATTATAAAACTATATAACTATATATATAAACACATATGTTTGAAATCATTAGAAAGACAGTAATTGAAATTATTTAGAAAAATAATTTGAAATTAGGATTTGAAATATGAAATCAGAATTTGAAATTTGAAATTTGAAAATCGAAATTAGAAATTTGAAAATCGAAATTTGAAATACAGAATTTGAACCTAGAGTGTTATTCAAAGTCTTACATATAAACTAGACTCTATTACTATATTTTTCTTGAACTCTTGAAATCTTAATAACTTGATAACTCATGAGTCTTGAATCTCCTTTGAATCTTTAATCTCTTGAAACTCTTAAATTGTATAGTCTTCAGTATTTAAGTCCTATATACAAACCCTACATATATATATATATATATTCCATATAGAGATGTTAGTATATATCTTATAATCAATTAATAATAATAACTGAAATAAGGTTTTTTTTTCATCAAAACTCCATTCTCCAACACTTTGGGAATACAGAACCTCCGCCAAGACGGCGATGGGACACACTCCATATTGCCTAACATACAGATGCGAAGCTATGCTTCTAATCGAAGTTGACGTCCCTTCACACAGAAGGATAACTTATGCATTTGATCCTAATCAAGAATTAAAAAAGTTACCCTTAGACGTAATTCAAAGGTTAAGAGATAGCAACCATTATAACAACTGAATATCATAAGAGAATCACAAGTACTACAATTCAAGGGTAAGAACGGGAACCTTCCAAAAAGGAGATTTGGTCTTATGAAGGGTAATGGCCAACACTAAGAATCCAACAGATGGTCCCCTTGGCCCAAATTGGGAAGGACCCATGATCATTCATTAAGAGCTCGCACCTGGAGCGTATCAACTTTGCAAACCGAATGGTGATCTCGTATTTAGAACTTGGAACGTAGAACACTTGTGACCATACTTTTCAACGACAAGTGGATAAAAGAATATCTTCTTAAGAATATCAACGTGATTAAGGGTATGGAAAACCTCTCAAAACTTGGAACAATTCAAAATGGGTACAACAACCTACAATGGATAAAGACCCTTTTCACCGCCAAGTTGGCCAGGATAATGTATCTCCCAAAGGGAGGTGAAGTGTAAGCCTTTAGCCGTGTCCAAATCAAAAAGGTCCAGGTTAAATCATCAAAAGCGTAAGCCTCCGATCCATGTCAGAAATGGTCGGGATGGAGCATCTAAATTAGCATGCCCTACCTCTGCTCATAGAAGAGCATGTCCTGCCTCTGCTATGACTAAGCACGTCCTGCCTTTGCTCCCAGAAGAGCACGCCCTACCTATGCTTGAGACCTCATATCCTGTAGAAGGGAACAAATAATGCACAACCTGCCTCTGCTTGTAGAAGAGCACGCTCTGCTTCTACTTCGACTAAGCACGTCTTGCCTCTGCTTGCAAAAAAGCATGCTCTACCTCTTCTTATGTCTCTCCCCGTAGAAGGGAACAATCAAAGCATGTGCATCCTCTTCTTTGACAATCTAATGCCCGGAGAGTGGATAACAAAGCACGTACATCCTCCGCTTTGATAATCTAAAGCCCATATAGTGGCTAAAATAGAAGGTACATCCTCTGCTTTGACAATTTAAAGCCCAGAAAGTGGCTCAATAAGCACGTAGTTGCATCTGCTTACATCTAATCCCAAGGAAAGGAACAAGAGCTCGAAAGAAGAGTACACACAACACGTATAACCTCTTCTTTAAAGGATAGTTTTGGAATTGGCACAAACAATAACAAATACCCAAATCTGGGATGGTATGGGATTTCTATAAATACCAGAAGTGGATTTCTAGTCTTCAATCATTAATACATCAATCTGGGTTGGTTCAGGACTTCTATAAATATCAAAAGTGGATTTTTGGTCTTTAATCATTAATACCTGAATCTGGGTTGGTTCGGGACTTCTAATAAAAGTGGATTTCTGGTCTTCTATCATTAATACCCGAATCTAGGTTGGTTCAGGACTTCTATAAATAGTAGAAGCAGATTTCTGGTCTTCAATCAATAATATCGGTATTTGGGTTGGTTCTGGACTTCTACAAATACCAGAAGCAGATTTCTGGTCTTCTATCACTAATACCCGAATCTGGGTTCGGTTAAGGGCTTACATCTACTACTAAAAAAGGGTTACTGGTCTTCTGCCAGAAATTAAAATCTTGGTTTTTGGATCTTATACTTATCATTATCAGGTACAGCACAGCTTTACAGCCCTCCATCGTTAATAACTCAACGTAAGCCATACATTTCAAAAGGCTTGCCATCTTATTTCCAATGAGGAATTTTAAAGTTAACCATCGGATTGACATCGCAAGTGCCCCATCACCAAATGCGATAGTAAAAGTAAGGGTTCCACATGTCTCATACAGGGAAGTTTTCTACCATCATTACTCGTTATCCCAATAAAATAAGGTAATGAATGATTATTCTGCTTTATTGCAGGTTTAATATGTTATCGGGCTAGGGCTCGATCGATACTAAACATAATACGAGAATATGGTTGTATATATCTTACTCTGAGCAAGAGACTAACACAGAATATTAGTTGTTAAAATTTATGCAGGAGAAGCACAGGTAAAATTCCAAGTGAAGATAATATAAACTGGAGTAAAAGATCTGACTTGAAAAGTCTGAAGTACCCCTTCACTAGGGGGCAAATGTTACTACTAGATTTTGAGACCGAAATCAGATGATGGTGAAGGGGTATCGAAACACTGCTAAGTATCTAAGGGATGCCACGGAAGCACACAACCAACACCAGCCCATTGAGACAACCGATACCAAAAGCAAGAAGAGAAAGATTTAGCCAATATGCTATTGGTACAAACGAAGGAGGAAAATCTAGGTACCGATACAGGGGAAATAGCGGAAGGACGATACCAAAACCTACAAGGGAGCAACAAGCAATCAAAAGTAGTTACAGTACCTCCACCAAAAGCCATCAACCTGGTATCAATTTAAAGAGCACTCAATTCGACACTGAAAGCGAACAAGGCAGGCAGCCGAAGGCATATGATACGATACAAGGATACGAAACCACAAAAAAGGAAGGACGAGGCTGAATTGGGTTAGAGAAAAAGGCTATCAAAACCAATACGTTTAGTATCGATACCATTACCAAGAGGAAGTTTTAAAGTCACCAGATGAAATCCTGAAACCTTGTTATCATAAAGTCGACACCAGATCCAAAGATACCAAAGTAAGTCAAAGCTCATGGGAAGAGAGGTCATCCACATTAGCATGCCTAATGTTGGTACCGGTACTAAGAAGAATGTCAAATAAAAGTTTTTACTCGAGTGTCATCGAAGCAGGGAAAAACTTAAGATGTTGCTATCGGAATCAAGGTCCGCTACCAATACCGAAAGAAGCTTGAGATGATATCCATACCAACTTACCTGGTATCGATACATGGCATGGAGAAAGCACCAAGTTTGAAGCAAAGAAAAAGAGGTTGAAACCCGGAAGCCGACACCGAAAGGCACATAAGCGGTCGACACTAACACCTAATGTCCTTGTCGAACCCGAAAGTGGGCTTCAGCTGATTGCTACCAAGACGGAGACCCAATATGCCTATAAATAAGACCCAAGGGTCACATTTTGGGGATCTTTTTTCATTCCACAATCTTGTACTCTTTTCTTAGAGAGAAAACCCTAATTTCAAAATCAAATTAGAATTTCCACAACAATTTTAATATATTCATAATGAATAGAAAGGGAAAATCAGGGCTTTCATTTTTCTCGATTCGACAATCTTATTGTGTTTATATGAATTGAACGAGGAGTTATCATCAACCTCTTCTTGAGAGGGATTTGAACATAAAGCCTTCAGAAAGAGAAAATTCATTGAATAAAATCAATGAATTCTCCCTTATGATACTTATACGTGCCTCAAATCTCTCACCATTTGCCTAAAGTAGCACAACATTCTAAATAGGGTATATTGTAGCCTTATGACTCAATAACTAACACAACTAAGGTCTTTTGTAGGCCCAATCGATGTGGAAGTACCACCTTAGTCATTAAGAGTTATGATATGTCATCAAAATTGATTGTTGTGATATTTTAGCATGTTTCTTCGCTACACATTCTACATTATACTTTCTTGACTCTAAGGATCATTGATGTAACATGGTACTCAACCTTATGTAAGTTTATAATTCCCTTATCCCAACGTAACTATTGATCTTTAGGTTTCGTAAGAGTGATACTCACCTCTCGAAAGAAGAGTAACTACTTCGAACATAAAGTTTTAATATCTATGAAACGGCAAGGTAAGCTGAGGCTGAATTACCTTCCACCATTATTTAAATTGATTACCCTTCAAAATTTTACCATTTATGCATTGATAGTCTTTAACCTGGGTGTTGACGATTTTTATGTTAACACTTTTGTTTTAGCATTTTGGAGGCTTTGGCATGTGGCTGACTACTTCATTTAATAAAGACTTCAATACAGTGATCACATCTTCCATTTGCTTGATCACTTTAGCATTTTATCATTAGGCTCCGTGGAAATCTCCCCGCAAGGCGTCTACCTGATTAAAGGACGAAGTTATATACTCCTCTAATCGAGTGACATGGACTGCATCTTCACTAATTTTATCTAGATTCTTCGATTTGGTTTTCATGGTCCTCATTGTTCCTATATTCGACCAAAGATGAAAATTTAGTTTATGTTAACCACAAGATCATAGGTTCAAGCCTTTTTTCAAGCACAAGAAATGTTAGCTATAAAAATCGTTAACACCCTAAAATGGTTTTGAATGAATACATCCTAAAGGGTCGAATTTCGAAATGGATTCATTTGGTTAATTATTCCAAAGAAGAGGTAGTGCACCTCAGCTTTCGATGTGTAACAACCCGAAAATCTGGGCCAGTTTAAAATTTTTATTTTGGCAATTTTAGCGAATTTTGAATATTTAAAATATATTATTTTAAATAATATCGACGAGAAATTTATTTTGAATAGAATTAGAACGTATATATTATATACGTCGTCGTTAGAATATAAATAATTATATATAATTATAAATAGAATTGAAAATGGCGCGGTAGTTCGATAATTCGATTTCAAACTTCAATTGAATGTACCGGGTTCAAAACAATCCGGATTTTAGTGAAACCAAAAATGATAGGATCTAATTGATAATATCTTTCTATCGAATCCGAAAAATCAAGATTTCATAGCGGGAATCAAAAGATATGTCCAGTTGAAAATTCTGAATAGTCGCTATGGAATTCAGGCCCTTAAAAATGGACATTTTGCAAACGACCTCTGTTTTCGACGAAACCAGTTTTGTTGGAACCGGAATATCAAATTATTGCTAGATCCCAAATTTCATAATTTTTCGAGTCAATATGTGAGCGTGGCGCAGTTAAACGCGTTTGACCAGTTTTAGTTGATTTTAATCGACTGGAAATTGGCCATTTTTCAAACGGTCTCAGAATTCGACGAAATTAGTTTTGTTAGGACCGTATCGTCAATACGAAGCTAGAAATTATTTTTCGGAAATTTTTAGAGTCAGTATGTGGCCCCGGTAAATTGAAATATACGTTAAAATCCAACGTTATATTAATTTATATTTTAAATTTGATAGAAACATATCGAAACAGCCGAATTGGCTTACGATACATATCCCATTGTGTTCGGAATGGGGGTAATTAGCTAGGGGCGACAGTCGTTGGGTCTCGTTTGGTGTTCGAATTAAAAGTCAACTTTTTGGATAATAAAATATAATTATAAATGAAGGTCAAACCCTACCCTTACCTTCCTTATGGTCAAACGAGCCTCCACCCCCCCCCCCCCCCTTTCAGAAAAAACCCGATGGTTTTTAAAAAAAAAACAATGACGTATGAAACCGATCGACGCCCTCCCCCAGGCCATCGCGCCCCACCGCCGCTACCCCCCCTGTCACCGCGCCTCCCCAGCATCAACCCCCTCCCTCTTCGTCGCCGGCGAAGCCCCTTCCATCTCCGGTTAGGAAAACCCAAACCCATTTAACCCCCAAAACCCCAATCCGCCGCCTGAGCAAGGTAAAGCCACCGAGTTGCCTCGATTTCAGCGCAGGGGAAGCTCTTGGGTAGCCGCTTTGAGGGGCGCCTCCTGCTCAGGGTCTGATGCCTTGTGTGTGGTGCGAATTCGAACCCTAAGATGGTGAAGGGGGTTTCGTGATTCCAGGTTCACGGTCCAGGAAAGAGGAAAGGCAGTGTATGTTTTTTCCCCCTTAACGTTGTTAATTTAGTAAAAGTTATGATTAAGGAATTTTAATTTAAGTAATTCTTTTTAAAATCTGATTTGTATTTAAAAAAAAACTGATTTTTATAAGTAATAAAAAACTGTTTTTTTTATAGTATAAAAATATGATTTTTATCATATAGGGAATTATTTTTAGAAAGCCAAAAATATGATTTGTAGCCTGTGTATACTATTTATAAAATAGTCGTGCTAAGAGATTTTATAGGAAAAGCAAAAAGTAAACATATTTTTATAAAAGGAAAACATACATTGGTTTGAAAATAAAAATCTTTGTTTTTGAAAATAAAATTTTCATTTCTTTTAAAATAAAGTTAGGATTGTTACAAGGAATGAAGTTATTTTTAGTTTATAAAAATAGGATTTTTATCATTCGATGTAATTATTTTTAGAAGGATAAAAATAGTATTTTTATCATATTGAGAAAATATTTTTGAAAGGATAAAAATTCGATTTTTCTATATATGAATGTGAAGGATAAAAATTCGATTTTTCTATATATGAATGTGAAGTAAAAATTCGATTTTTCTATATTGAATAGCGAAGTAAGAATTCGATTTTTTCCATATCAGTTTATGAAGTAAGAATTCGATTTTTCCATATCAGTTTGTGAAGTAAAAATTAGATTTTTCCATATCGGTTTGTGGAGAAAATATAATTTTTATAACGAAGTAGTGAATTAAAAATACGATTTTTATATCATAGAGAATATAAAAATGTGATTTTTATATATGTAGTGAATACGGGCGACGAAAGTGAAGAAAGAAAGAACGGTGAAAATTTTTACACATGAAGAGTTGCGTCATTCAGTTTAGCGAAAGGGTGAGAACTTCTCACTCTAAATTTCTTTTTCTAGTTATATATATATATACTAGGATGCAGACGGTGCTTAGTAGCACCCGACACCCGTCATCCACAGACCATGGATGGCTTGTTTGTTAAATTGTTTGGATGTGTAGTTGGTTAGTTCATTTGGTTTGAATTGAATTGTTTGGTGAAATGAAATTGATTTGATTGATGTGTGAATGGCGTGGGCCTTCACTAGACCGGGATAAGGCTAGGCCTTGTCCCGTTTCTAGTATCGTGCCGTTATGCCGCCGAAATTTTCTAAAATAAGTTAGAAAAATAAAAATATCATTTTATTTAAAGAATGAACTGAATAGAAATTCACAAGTTAAAATAAAATGTTTTGTCGTTAAAAACATAATTTTTAACGTGAAGTGAATAAAATAAAATATTCATTTACAAACCGGACGGTTTGTTTATGTACACATATTTGAAGGACATTGATTGGGACGATAAATTTTACACATCGCCCAACTGCACAAATAAAAATAAATGTTTGTTGATTTGAAACCCCACACGGGTGTTGGGATGAAATTTGAAGTTCACTCATCCTGATTGATTAAATATGTCAATCGATTGATTGACAGGCTGTTATAAGCATTAGATATCTATATTTGATGCTTATACAGTGTAGTGCACTTTGGTTGATGGTTGATTATTTGTCAATACTATCATACATGTGTTGTATGAAAATCCATATAATTAACTTTATATGGTGATTGATTGGGCCTCATTCCAATTTAGAAAATAAAGAATAATATAAAATAAAGGTTCATGTGTTGACAGTACTCATCCATTGAGATTGGTCATGTGTTGAACGAAATATTTTAGTAATAAAATTTACGTCTTTATAATATAAAATAAAGGTTCATGTGTTGACAGTACTCATCCATTGAGATTGGTCATGTGTTGAATGAAATATTTTAGTAATAAAATTTACATCTTTATCAATATAAAATAAAGGTTCATGTGTTGACAGTACTCATCCATTGAGATTGGTCATGTGTTGAACGAAATATTTTAGTAATAAAATTTACGTCTTTATAATATAAAATAAAGGTTCATGTGTTGACAGTACTCATGCATTGAGATTGGTCATGTGTTGAACGAAATATTTTAGTAATAAAATTTACATCTTTATCAATATAAAATAAAGGTTCATGTGTTGACAGTACTCATCCATTGAGATTGGTCATGTGTTGAACGAAATATTTTAGTAATAAAATTTACATCTTTATCAATATAAAATAAAGGTTCATGTGTTGACAGTACTCATCCATTGAGATTGGTCATGTGTTGAACGAAATATTTTAATAATAGAAATATTCGAAATAGAATATTTGAAAATAGAAATAGATGAAGCCGTGTTGATTAGATTGACGCCATTTTGACGTGAACGATATTTATATCGAATTTATTCATTTTAAAATGAATATTGAAAAGTGATTTCGAAATCGAATATTTTGAAATGAAATTTGAATCAAATTGAATAGAAAACGAATTCGAATCGAATTTGTTTTGAATATATAACAAATTTGATTTCAATGGAATATACAACGAATTGAATCGAACAGAAAACCAATTTGAATTGAATCGAATAGAAAACGACTTTGGAAATGAATTAAATTGAAAACGAATTCAAATTGAATTGAATTGAAATTTGAATTGAATAGAAATGAATTTTAAAACGAATTTATAAAGAAGAATTCAATTTTGATTTGAATTTGAAACGGAAGTAGAAATTGCTTTTGAAACGAATTTAAAACTATTTATATAATTCGTTTTAAATAGAAATCGACGAAATATATATTATATATATTATATATATATAATATAATGGCCTGAATAGAACGCGCCGCGCCGCGGCAGTTCGTGAATTTCGACCATTTATTTCAAACGGACATTACGGGAGATCCAACCGTCGGATTCTCCTAAAACCGGAACCTTGGGTTCGTATCGAAAAGAGCTTTCTAACGAATATTAGAAATTCAAAATCTAACGGTTGGATTTGGAGTTACATCCAAATCAAATTTGAAAAAGGTCGCTGTAAGTGCAGTTCGATGGCTATTGATGGAAATCGACTGTACGGGCCTTGATAAAATTATTAAAACTAGTAATAATTTGTGTAAAATCATAAGAAATGATTTAGAAAGAATTGGGATGAAAAACTCCATATTTGAAAAGATAAAAATCGATTTTTATCGAAATGAACTAGTTTTGAACTAGAATTATAATTCTATTTATTTTTAAGTAAACAAATTGAATTTGAAAAGGGTTTTAAAAATAACCAGAATTTCCAATGATTGCATTGGAGTGGATTTGAATCGAAATTGTCTTCGGAATATTTCGATGTTGGAATTCGTGATTATACAGGTGTTGTTATGGAAATTTGAAAGATATATATTTATATCGTTATTTCCAATACGACATTTGTTAGTCGTAGAATTTGATATTGAATATAAGCCGATATATTTTCTATTCAGAGCCTTGTATTGAATATCAAATGTGATTTGGGTTTGTCGTGAATGGTGTCTTCACTAACACTGTTCTTGAACCCAGTTGAGAAAAGATTAAATCTTTTTATTTTAGATTTAATGAAGTGTACCAATTAAATAATATTTAATTGGGATTGAATTGATATTGATTTTTGGGTTTATCGTGGACAGTGTTTTAAATAACACTCGTTCTTTAACCCGATAATTAATGAATGTGATTTTGGGTTTATCGTGAACTGTGTTTTAAATGACACTGATTCTTTAACCCAGTTAAAGATTAAAACTAAGTGGAGTTTTAATGAATCTTTAATTAGATTGAAAAGATCGAAAATGGAGTACCACCAGTTTTGCTCCAGGCGATAGTTAAATCTTTAATTAGATTTGAACGTGAAATGGTAATTGAATTTACCGATAACACTGTGGTGTTAGATATGAAGTATTACCAGTTTTACTTCATGGGATGAATAGGTTGGGATTGGGAAATTTAAACAAATGATTACTTCGGTAAGGTTCGCTAATCCCGACTAGTTTGAATTGATATTCATAAATGGATTAAAGAATAAATTCAAGAAATTTATCTTGGATAAAATTAATGGGAACCTTACCCTATGAATGTGAAATTTAGAAACTAACTGTCGGTTAGCCAAGCAGAATGAAGCGACCCGAACTTCCCCGGTCTCCGAAGAGATGAGAAAGAACGAATTACTGTGAGGACAAGACAAAATAGAACGCAGACGGAAGAACATTTCATTGCTATTACAACAATTCCATCAGATACAAGAATATACAGAGTATAAATGAATAAATTACATTCGACAAATATCAGAGATTACAATAAGTTACATAGCAGCGGAAAAATATACAAAACACAACTAGAAGTGATACACGGATACAGAGCTTTCCGAGCATCATTCCAGCTGTTAATCAGGACCCTGTGAATATAAATCTGCAAAACCAAAACTACTAGCTGCCCGTGTGGAAAATAGGGGCACCCAGAGTTTAGGTTAAAACAATAAACTCCAGGTCAGTCATGGGACTGGTGTGAGAACTAAAACAGTTATAATTCTTTATTTTAAAGTTCGGTAAATCAAGGGACCACGCCGTATAACACGGAACGGGTTTCCTCCCAAGAATACCAGTGCATAAAACAAACAGCGCAATGCTAAATAAAGAAAAATGAAGCTGTTATAAGACCCAGGTCCTATCACACAATGCAACGCAAGCCGGGGGATAGGGTTTTCCCTTATAACAGCCAAAGAATGCTTGATACGTTTAAAACAAATCACTTGATACTATTATAAGTGCATAGTGTATAAAACAACTTCAAATCATAAGTATCAATCATAGGCGGCATGGGTACCATATATCATGTCGCCATATATAGGTTTACAAATAAAACCGCAAATGTCACGTATTTGGAAATTGGATTTCCGTCTATGAACCGAGGCAAAAGATAGTCCTCTACCGATTCGAGACAATCTAGCCCATGTCTCAGGCAAGCGCGCAGGCAAGCCTTGGAGCGACAGGGCCGGTCCACCGATGTGGATTATTATGCCTGAACACTACGTTTCCCCGCCCTTTGGGGCGTAAATGAGCCAACAAATGACTCCATCGGACCCGGATCGTCCGATCAAACCGAGGCGCCTCGCAACAGCAACAACCACATAAGTCAAACTCGTCAGGGCGCGTAAAACCACTGACGCCACTTTTTAGCTAGAAGGAAACGCATGCCCTCCCTGAGGTCCGTCTCCCGTTTCTGGTTCATACCGGGTGTGAAACTCGCGAATTCACGTTACACAAAGCTGTGCCACACAGGCTGTGCTTTGATCATCACCACAAGACTTTGCTTTTCAACAGAAGCCTCGATCTATTGCCACTTAGGCATGCCACACAGGCAATTCACTCTATGTGTTTGATATCCATCAGTATATAACCCCTGAGCTCGTATGTCTCAGAGAAGGGCGTTAAGCAAGAGAATAAATTCTCCGCCGCCAAACAGATATATATTTAATAGAAATCAATCACACAGAGTAAAATCCAATGTCAGACACACAGTCCATTTACAAGTCCGTTCTGGGTCTGAACGAAACCGGAGGCACCTAGTACCCCGCATATCCATCGATCTCCAAGTACGTCTGGACGATCACTAACTGTTTCCATCTTCTTGGGTGTACAGCCCAATCAAGATCATCAGTAATCACCCAAACGACGTGAAGACTTCTGGTCTTCGACCACCGTCTTCATCTTCGACACCACGTCGAATCAGTTATTCAGAATGGGATAAACCCGGTCTTTCTGAATAACTCGCGTATATATTATAAAAGTGTTACACAAACACAACATACGCCTCATTCCAATTCAGAATATTCTTTTATTCAAATATTCCTATACTTTGGGAAAAGGTTCCCATTAATTTTATCCAAGATAAATTCTTTAAATTTATTCTTTAATCTCCTTTGAATATTAATTCAAACTAGTCGGGATTAGCGAGCCACACCGAAGTAATCATTTATTTTATTTCCCAATCCCAACCTATTCATCCCATGAAGTAAAACTGGTAATACTTCATATCTAACACCGCAGTGTTATCGGTAAATTCAATTACCATTTCTAGTTCAAATCTAATTAAAGATTTAACCATCGCCTGGAGCAAAACTGGTGATACTCCATTTTCGATCATCTCAATCTAATTAAAGATTCATTAAAACTCCACTTAGTTTTAATCTTTAACTGGGTTAAAGAATCAGTGTCATTTAAAACACGGTTCACGATAAACCCAAAATCACATTCCATTAATTATCGGGTTAAAGAACAAGTGTTATTTAAAACACTGTTCACGATAAACCCAAAAATCAATATCAATTCAATTCCAATTAAATATCGTTTAATTGGTACACTTCATTAAATCTAAATAAAAAGATTTAATCTTTTCACAACTAGGTTCAAGAACAGTGTTAGTGAAGACACCATTCACGACAAACCCCAAATCACATTTGATATTCAATACAAGGCTCTGAATAGAAAATATATCGACTTATATTCAATATCAAATTCTACAACTAACAAATGTCGTATTGGAAATAACGATATAAATATATCTTTCAAATTTCCATAACAACACCTGTATAGTCACGAATTCCAACATCGAAATATTCCGAAGACAATTTCGATTCAAATCCACTCCAATGCAATCATTGGAAATTTTGGTTATTTTCAAAACCCTTTTCAAATTCAATTTATTTATTTAAAAATAAATAGAATTATAATTCTAGTTCAAAACTAGTTCATTTCGATAAAAATCTATTTTTATCTTTTCAAATATGGAGTTTTTCATCCCAATTCTTTCTAAATCATTTCTTATGATTTTACACAAATTATTACTATTTTTAATAATTTTATCAAGGCCCGTACAGTCGATTTCCATCAATGGCCATCGAACTGCACTTATAGCGACCTTTTTCAAATTTGATTTGGACATAATTCCAAATCCAACCGTTAGATTTCTAATTTCTAATATTCGTTAGAAAGCTCTTTTCGATACGAACCCAACGGTTCCGGTTTTAGGAGAATCCGACGGTCGGATCTCCCGTAATGTCCGTTTGAAATAAATGGTCGAAATTCACGAACTGCCGCGTCGCGGCGCGTTCTATTCAGGCCATTATATTATATATATAATATATATAATATATATTTCGTCGATTTCTATTTAAAACGAATTATATAAATAGTTTTGAATTCGTTTCAAAAACATTTTCAACTTCCTTTTCAATTCAAATCACAATTGAATTCTTCTTTATAGATTCGTTTTAAAATTCATTTCTATTCAATTCAAATCTCAATTCAATTTGAATTCATTTTCAATTCATTTCGAAATCGTTTTCAATTCATTTCATTTCGAAATCGTTTTCAATTCAATTCATTTCGAAATCGTTTTCAATTCAATTCATTTCGAAATCGTTTTCAATTCATTTCGTTTCGAAATCGTTTTCAATTCAATTCATTTCGAAATCGTTTTCAATTCAATTCATTTCGAAATCGTTTTCAATTCATTTCGAAATCGTTTTCAATTCAATTCATTTCGAAATCGTTTTCAATTCAATTCATTTCGAAATCGTTTTCAATTCAATTCATTTCGAAATCGTTTTCAATTCATTTCATTTCGAAATCGTTTTCAATTCATTTCGTTTCGAAATCGTTTTCAATTCATTTCGAAATCGTCGATTTCGAAATCACTTTTCAATATTCATTTTAAAATGAATAAAGTCGATATAAATATCGTTCACGTCAAAATGGCGTCAATCTAATCAACACGGCTTCATAAATTTATATTTTCAAATTTTCTTTATTTTTCAAATTGGAATGAGGCCCAATCAATTACCATATAAAATTAATTATATGGATTTCCATACAACACATGTATATAATAGCATTGAAAAATAATCAACCATCAACCAAAGTGCACTACACTGTATAAGCATCAAATATAGATATTCAACGCTTATAACAGCCTGTCAATCAATTGATCGACATATTTAATCAATCAGGATGAGTGAAATTCATATTTCATCCCAACACCCGTGTGGGGTTTCAAACAATCAAACACAGATTTTAGTTGTGCAGTTGGGCGATGTGTAAAATTTATCGTCCCAATCAATGTCATTCAAATAAGTGTACATAAACAAACCGTCTGGTTTGTAAATGAATATTTATTTATTCACATTCACGTTAAAAATTATATTTTTAACGATAAAACATTTTATTCCAACATATGAATTTCTATTCAATTCATTTATTCAATAAAAATGATATTTTTATTTTTCTAACATATTTTAGAAAATTTCGGCGGCATAACGGCACGATACTAGAAACGGGACAAGGCCTAGCCTTATCCCCGGTCTAGTGAAGGCCCACGCCATTCACACATCAATCATATCAATTCATTTCACCAAAACAATCCAATCCAAATCAAATAATCTAACCAACTACACAACCAATCAAACAAGTCCATGGTCTGTGGACGGGTGTCGGGTGCTACTAAGCACCGTCTGCATCCTAGTATATATATATAACTAGAAAAATAAATTGAAAGGTGAGAAATTCTCACATATAGCTATCCAAGCTCCACGGCTCTTCATTTGCAGGAAATCTTCGCCAACTCGCCTTTTTGTCGCTTTCGCCCGTATTCTCTACATATGTAAAAATCGAATTTTTACTTCGCTATTCAATATATAAAAATCATATTTTTATTTCGAAGTTCAATATATAAAAATTCTATTTTTCTTTCGAAGTTCTATATATAAAAATCATATTTTTACTTCATTAAAAATCACTTCTTTTTGCTTTCAAAAATCCTTTCTTTCCGCTTTCAAAAATCCTTTCTTTCCGCTTTCAAAAATCCTTTCTTTTTGCTTTCAAAAATCCTTTCTTTCCGCTTTCAAAAATCCTTTCTTTTTGCTTTCAAAAATCCTTTCTTTCTATCTAGTAAAAATCCCGTCTTTTCTCTTTTTAAAAATATGATCTTTATTTTTGCAAGTTCAAATCTTTTTCTATTAAAAGATTAAACCTTTTCCTATTTCAAAGTTTAAACCTTTAAAATAAAATCAGTTTTAAAATTCCTTTTAAATCAGTTTTTGCTCTTTAAAAAAACAGTTTTTAAAAATCTTTTTAAATCAGTTTTTAACTTCTTTTAAAATCAGAATTAAACCCTTTTTAAAATCAGATTTTCAGAATGCTATAATAAAAAAAAACAAAATTAAAATTAAAATAGAATACTCACTGCAGCTCGAAGAAGGGGGGGGTTTCTTGCGTCAGCGCGATTAGGGGGGGTGCAGTCCTTCCAGGCGGCGGTCGATGGCAGCAGGGGGGCGCGGGTCGTGCAGTTGATCGGAGGGAGGTCGGCGAGGTCTGGCGGAGCACGGACGAGGGCGTGGCGGGTTCGTGGATCGAGATGGAGGTCGAGGGAGGCTCCAGCGGTTTCGTCAGAGGAGGAAGAGGAGCGAGGAGATGGAGGGGAGATCGAAGTGGGGAGGGGCGCCGAGGTCGGGTGGCGCGGTGGTCCACGCCATTACTGGCGAACGGAATCGGGGGGGTTTCTTCTATTTTTTTTTTTTTTGATTTGTAAATCGATTGTAATGGGGGGGGGGGCGGAGATAAAGGAAGAGAAAGGTTTTTTTTATTTAATTATTTTATTTTTCTTTCGAAAAAGTTGACTTTTACATACGACCTCTAAACGAGGCCCACCGCCTGTCGTCCATAGCGTATCACCCCCGTTCCGAACACAATGAGATATGTATCGCAAGCGGATTTGACCGTCTCGATTGGTTTCCGTTGAACTTACATTTAAATTACTATATTGAATTTTAAACGTACATTTCAATTTACCGGGCCCACATACGGACTCTAAAAATTCCCGAAAAATATTTTCTAACTTCGTATTGACGATACGGTCCTAACAAAACTAGTTTCGTCGAATTCCGAGACCGTTAGAAAAATGGTCATTTTCCAGTCGATTAAAATCAACTGAAATGGTCAAAACACGTTTTCCTTTGCCACGCTCACATATTGATTCGAAAAATTATGAAATTTGAAATCTAGCAATAACTTTACATCGCGGACCCAACAAAACTGGTTTCGTCGAAATCCGAGGTCGTTTGCAAAATGGCTATTTTTAAGGGCCTGAATTCCATAGCGACTATTCAGAATTTTCAACTGGACATATCTTTTGATTCCCACTATGAAATCTTGATTGGTCGGATTCAATAGAAAGATATTATCAATTTGATCCTATTATTTTTGGTTTCACTAAAATCCGGATTGTTTTGCACCCGGTACATTCAATTGAAGTTTGAAATCGAATTATCGAACTACCGCGCCATTTTCAATTCCTTTTATAATTATATATAATTATTTATATTCCAACGACGACGTATATAATATATACGTTCTAATTATATTCAAAATAAATTTCTCGTCGATATTATTTAAAATAATTCATTTTAAATATTCAAAATTCGCTAAAATTGCCAAAATAAAAATTTTAAACTGGCCCAGATTTTCCGGGTTATTACACAGAATGGTTTTCTGGATATTGATCTGATGTTGGTTTCGGCCTTCGGGGTTAATATTTGGTAAATTATTCTCTTGATTAATTTACGGTTAGTGACTGATGAATTGGAATGAGGCGTATGTTGTGTTTGTGTAACACTTATTTAAAATATACGCGAGTTATTCGGAAAGATCGGGTTTATCCCATTCTGAATAACTGATACGACGATATGTCGAAGATGAAGACGGTGGTTGAAGACCGGAAGTCTTCACATCGTTTGGATAATTACCGACGATCCTGATTGGGCTGTACACCCGAGAGGATGGAAATAGTTGGTGGTCGTCCAGACGTACTTGGAGATGGATGGATATGCGAGGAAAGTGCCTCCGGTTTCGTTCTGACCCAAAACGGACTTGTAAATGGACTGTGTGTCTGACATTGGATTTTAGTCCGTGTGATTGATCTCTATTAAATATATATCTGTTTGGCGGCGGAGAATTTATTCTCTTGCTTAACGCCCTTCTCTGAGACGTACGAGCTCAGGGGTTATATATTGATGGATATCAATCGCATGGAGTGAATTGCCTGTGTGGCATGCCTAAGTGGCAAATGATCAAGGCTTCTATTGAAAAACAAAGTCTTGTGGTTGATGATCGAAGCAAGGCCTTTGTGGCGTAGCTTTGTGTAACGTTTACTTCGCGAGTATCACACCCGGTATGAACTAAAAACGGGAGACGGACCTCAGGGAGGACATGCGTTTCTTTCTAGTTAGGAGTGGCGTCAGTGCTTGAACTGGCTGACGAGTTTGACTCATGTGGATGTTCCTTATTATTACTTGCTGAAAAGCGAGGTGCCTCGTGATATCGGTTTCGGCCGATGCTTCTGGTCGGCTGACGGGCCAGGCTTACACCCCAAAGGGCGGGGAAACGTAGTGTTCAGGCATAATAATCCACATCGGTGGACCGGCCCTGATGATCTAAAGGGTCGATGCGCTCTGACCCTGTGGCTCGGGCTAGAGAGTCACAAATCGGGAGAGGATCTTGCCCCTAGCCTCGGTTCATACCATAAATGATAACCCAACTTCCAATACGACGTCTTGCGGTTTTGATTGTAAACTTATATATGGCGACATAGTGTTATGGGGCATTCATGCCGCCTATGATTGATACTTATGATTTGAAGTTGTTTTATACACTATGCACTTATAGTAGTATCAAATGATTTGTTTTAAACGTACTAAGCATGTTTGGCTATTATAAGGGAAAACCCTATCCTCGGCTGCGTTGCATTGTGTGATGGGACCTGGGTCTTATAATAGCTTCATTTTCAGAAAAGCATTGCGCTGTTTACTTATATGCACTGGTATTCTTGGGAGGAAACCCGTTCCGTGTTATACAGCGTGGTCCCTTGATTTACCTAACTTTAAAAATAAAGATTAACTGTTTTAGTTCTCACACCAGTCCCATGACTAACCTGGAGTTTATTGTTTTAACCTAAACTCTGGGTGCCCCTATTTTGACACGGGCAGCTAGTAGTTATGGTTTTGCAGATTTATATTCACAGGATCCTGGTTTACAGCTGGAACGATATCCGGAAAGCTTTGTATCCGTATATCTACTTCTAGTTGTGTATTGTATTATTTTCCGCTGCTATGTATTTAAATGTAATTTAAATCTCTGATATTCCTGTGTAATATTTATTCATTTATACTCTGTATATTCTTGTATTCTGGTGCATTGTTGTAATATACAATGAAATGTTCTTTTATATGCGTTCTGTTGTGGCTTGTTCTCGAACTATCCGCCGCTTTCCTCACCGGGGAAGTTGTGGGTTTTTACACGATGTTTCTAATGCCTTTGTCTAAGTTTAACTAGTATTTATGCCCTTTGACCCACCAAAAGCATGTGGAGTCAGGGTTTGGTTTATATTGCAGGAAACAATGGGAACGCTATGTCGTGGAGATAAATATTGATGTTTCAAAGCTCAACGAAGAGGATCTGAGTTATATTCTTTTAAAACAGCTAAGGTCCATTAGCAATAATTCTTCTTACACCTTTCGAGTAAGGGTTTTACCACCTTCGGACCTAGCTGTGTTATCTTTTCCCATGTGTTTCGCAATAACAGTTTTGTATAAATATAAGAAGTTAGAATCATGTGCAATCGACTATTAAAGAAGTTAATAGCCGAAAATGATCAGGCTCCCTTTTTACTAAAAATTAAACTCCATAAGCTAAGATCCTCAATTCTCCCATTTTATTAAGAACTGCTAAATAAGATTACAAGAAAAGAAAAATCCCTAATTTGATTTGAAAATTAGGGTTGCACTCCACAATACTAGGTTTACAATATTAGGATGAATTTGATCCCCCCGGTTTTAGAGTCCTGAGGTCGTATTTGTAGGTGCGGATTAGCTCCTTCGGCTAGCGTATGGGCTTCGTCCCGGATTCCTGTTGGAAGTACTTATAAAAGCTTCGTAAGTGTGTTTTCTGTCATTCCTTGGGAAAGAAAATATAGTGTTGTTGCAAGGGTTCGCGAAAGGGACCTTCGGTAGCGGAGGTCCTAGTAAAGGTCAGAAGAGAACTTGCTGGAGCTTTTAGCCTTCGGTGCTGCCCATGGGAGGACTTGGGTTACAAGTTTTCGACCCAATTTCGATCTTATTTGATACGGCTATTATGATCAAATAGAGACCTAAATTGGATACCCCCTTACGACTAGGATTTCTGATGCCCCCTTTCGGCTAGGATTTCTGGTACCCCCTTTCGGCTAGGATTTCTGATTTGCGGTGGTCCTTCCAACATGTTTTGTCGGTCCCTCCGACACTAGGACTAATGTTTACAACCTAGGTACTTACTCGTGGCACGTTTTTATTATTTCCCTTGTACCCTTTTTTGAAGCCTGATGTCAGTTTCTCCAGAAAATGCTTGCTAAAGGAAGTACCAACTTTTGGCTTGTTGTTTGCCTTAGAACAGCATGTCTTGTTGAGGCGATGTGCTTATACATCCAATTTGATTCGCATGCCTTTTATAGTGCTTTCAAGCCGTTTTGCTCAAAATGTGTTTTGAGAACCCTCCCTTCGCGACTAGGATGGGTATGATTAATTGCTTCTATCATGCCTACATTTTGAAAAATCAGTTTATGGCATGAAGTGATAAGTATGGTACTCAGATAAGCACATGATAATTTCCTTTGTACAAGGCACTTATAAGTAATTCATTGTCAAATATAAACATGAATATAGCAAGTAGCACAACAAGGTAAAACGATTACTATCTATTAAGCAAACAGGGTAAGAAACGGAGTAATAGAGCATAGTGACGAGAATTTTAGTTCAAAACATCCATGATCGAGACACCAGCTACTGATCCTTAGCCAAGCATTAGTTCCGGGCTAGTTTAGGTCCTTTCCTCAGAGAGTTTGTTGCCCCTTGTTTGCGGAGAAATAGGAGAATGGCCTTGCATATATTGTTGTAAATTGGTCTCCCTGACCAGCCCCTCGATTTACAATTTTAAGTGCCTACACTCATTAGTGTCGTGTCCTGGTTGGTCATGGAATTGACAGAACCTTCCTGATTTTATGGCAGCACCTCTGACTTGCATCCATCCTGGGACTGGATACTTTTCTATGTTCTTAGTTGCCCTGAAGATATTCCCTATGGTGTCATTAAGGGAGGTGAATTCAGAATCCTTGAAAAAGCATGGTTTCCTTTTAGGCTGTTTGGTTCTTCCCTTGTCGCTTCTTTCCGAAACTCCACCTCTTGTACCTAAGATATATTTGTGCTTTTCATTCTGATTTATGGAACGAGCGCTTTTCTCCCTGTCGGGCCTTCGCTAGGACCCAAAGTCACGACACGCAGTTTTCTGAGTAGAATTTCCTTGTTCAGTAAAAAACTCTATTTCGCTTGCATGACTTATTCGAGCAAATGGAAGGTCAGCGACACTTGTTGTGGCTTTTACGATAGAGGCTTGAACAACGAGCATCGACTCGATCTTCTTTATCACTGCGTCATTTGCAATAGTTATTTGACTCGTTAACCCTGTCATTACTTCTTCCAACTCCCTCTTGGTTACGGCCACCTCAACTTTTAACGGTTCCTTTTCTCCGGGATGGATGGTAGGCAAAGTGGCAACGTCGAAGACGCCGTCGATTTTGTTAGTGATTTCCTTCGGCGTGCTCATGATTTCAAGCACGGTGTCTCTCAGAAAATCTTATCGGATCTGAAATGGTGAAAGAGGCAAACACGGCCCCACGGTGGACACCAAAATGTTTACACCAAAATTGGTCTAAACACCCAAGGTACTAAAACTATACTTCACTAATACAGTAAGAAATAAATGGAACCGTGTTTAATCAGAAACTGAAAATGAAAAATGCGAGAAGGGTAAAGTAGAGACGAGATTTAGAGTGGTTCAGCCGTTAATTAGGCCTACATCCACTGTAAAGGTGATTTCCAATCTTATAATGAGGATTACAAATACATCAATTCTCTCTTTTCATACATCTCTATATTCACTCAATATACCCTCGTTTATATATTTCGATCTTGGAATTATACCAGAGAATGGTAGAATTTGAGGAGAAGAAGGATGGGTGAATGATTGAGAAGGAGGATGCCTTCGTTTTCCTTTATCACAAGATTGTACTTGACGCCATGGCCGAATCAGTAGTTGAGGATAGAATTTAGCAGTACTTCGTGGTTTCAAAGATTCGATCCCCTTTATGTTGGCAGCCATGGCGTATTTATAGGTGAGCTTCCTTCGGGAAATGACTTGAAATTCGTTTATGCAGGCTACAGATCGCTCATTTTGTTAATTACAGTCATGCCACTGGCTAGCTGTAGCCAGCTGTCCGTGGCTGTATTCTGTTATCATGTGGGAGCGAATCGATGGAGCGAGTGTCTTGAGTAGTTAAGCGAGTGACTTCGGTCGGTGCTCTTCGATCGCGTCTATTTCTAGCATTCGATGAGTAGATATCTGATTTGCTTGATGGAGAGATGAATGAACGACCGATCATAGTTCCTTAATGTGGTCGTGTCTAATTTGAGCGAGCGAGCGACGATCTTCATTAGTCTAGAGGCGACCGACTGAGACTTGCGATTTTGAGGTGTGAATGTGCTATTTCTAGCAGTTGGTATATGACCTACCAATGGGTTTCTGATTCGAGTAACGAGCGATAGGAGTTGCAATTCATGAGCAGTTGTGAAATATACGTGCGACCTTGACTCCTGTCTTGATGCACGCGACTGAACTTTGATATTAGATCAAGCGTGCTCCGTTGTTGTGAGCGGCTTTACAGAATGTACGATCCTTATCTCTATTGAGCCACATTTCTCATAGCATATCGTGCCATCTTCTTCGCTCGTACTAGTCGACTTGATTTGCCTTGGGTTTGATACTTGGGTCTTGCTCTGTGTGGTTGCGTCCTATCCATTGCGAGTCGTTTAAGTGCCTGGGATAACATCATGCACAACCGATCCTGATGATATCCATACCGCATCCTTTGCTCAATGTGCGTATGGATCTTTTGAGGGATTAACACTTTTCTTTTTTATAAACAATTCCTTCAACCTGTTTAAACAACAGACCTCAACAACCCCGCACGCCACGCACTTCAACCACCCTTCTGCCTTCGTTATTTCCCTCTTGCCTACGCTCAAGACCACGAACTACTGCTTCGATGCTCAATGTTGTGTCTTCGTTTCAGAATATCCAAGACCGACGCTTGCAATCCCCTATTGCGCCGACCACAGTTGATTGGAGTACGATCGCTGGCCACCAACTGATGCGCCCCACTGTCCTTATCCTCTGCCAAGTACATCTTGTCGCCCCGTTACGTCAATTTCCAGCAAAGTCACCCCAACATCCGATGCTCCTTGAATTAACTCTGGCCAACCCCGTTCGCCAACAACGATCTCCACCAGTCATTAGCAAGTTCTCGCGTAGCGCTGAAGGACTGTAGTTAGGAATTTTGTTAATCGATTTACGGATTGGAAGTTTAAGGAAGGAGAAGGCCGGGAGATTAGGTTTGTTGGTTTTTAAGAAGATGGCGGGAGGAGATTTATTGACCACGCATAGAAAATATTTAGGGTTTGACTATTGGAGTGATATATATATATATATAGGCTTAGGATTATTAAAATATTAATTTACCAAACTTAGACGTGAACTAACGCATTAAATTACCCATGTACAACCTTTGATCGAGATAAAACTCGTAATCCTAGTATAGAAAAATATTCCGGACACGATGGGACAGGTTTCGTTAAATTCCGAGGCCGTTTGTGAAAAGTCATTTATAAATCACAGGTGAAAAATGAAAAGGTCGGTTGTGTACGACTTGTGCAGGATCTATAATATGGCTATGCGGAATGTATGTGATAACTTAAGCTATTCAATAGTTACGCAGGTAAAAATTCGCAAACAAGAAATATATCACTAACAAATATAAATGCTGTAGATAAAGTAAAGTAGAGTAACGACACCAGGATTTTTATACTGGTTCGGACCTCCAGTCCTACGTCCAGTCCCGAAGCTCCTCTTCGGCTTTTCACTAAACAACACCCTCGCTTCACCCGAAGGAACAGGTTCACAACTACTTGATTTACGGGCTACAAGTTTACCCACTTGATTTCACGGGCTACAAGCTTACCCACTTGATTTCACGGGCTACAAGCTTACCCACAAGACGATTACAAGAGTTTGACCTTGAATGTGTTCTTTCTTCAACACTGATTAGTCAATGATTGAGTACAACCTTCCTATAATTTTATCCTCAAGTATATGAATTGAATGCGAAGATTTGAAGGAAGTTAGTTGCTTGTTGAATCAAAATATGAGAAATATTATCAAGGATTCAATAAGTAACTTGAATTTGGGAGCTTTTAGAATGCAAGAGTATTTAGAAAGTAAGATCAGAAATTAGAGCAAGAATCGGTGATTTGGATGAATGAAAGATGATGTATTTATAGCAAATGAGAAGTTGTAATTATTAGTGAAAAGTTGCAATCAAAAGGAGTGATTTTTAATGAAGAGAAATGGATGCAACTTTTCAAGAAAGAAGATGACTCTTCATGAAATTCAAAAATAGGTCGACAGGAAAAATTAATAGGTTGACAGGTTTTTGACCGTTATTTCAAAAAGTTGTTGACCTGTTAATTTTAACAGGTTGACCTGTTATATTTAAAAATAGGTTGACCTGTTATTTTTAACAGGTTGACCTGTTTTTGTCAATATACAGTAAAAACGAGTTTTCATGCATAATTTTGAAAGCAATGAGAAGTATGATTATTTGAGGATAGGTTTTAACATAAAATATTCTAAATAACCAACTTCTAACCTATGAAACCATTGAATCTTCTTTTTGTCGATCCTGAAGCTTCTTCTCGTCATTAATCAAAACGATCATTAAAAGTCCTTGACTCAACATTCTCCCCCTTTTTGATTGATGACAACATAGCTTTTAAAATATGATCTCCATTGCTATCTCCCCCTTGTATATATGCTCTAACTCCCCCTGAGTATATGATCTCCCTGGACAAAAAATAACTAAATCTCTGCAAAAAGAAGGTTAGTAATCATTCTCTCCCCCTTTGTCATCGACAAAAAGGGTATATGAAACAACATAAAGATCAAACAACATAGAACATCATACTTAGAGTGTTTCACATATTACAGACCATACTAAAACATACTAACCTAAGTCAAGTAGCATACGCAACAAATACAGCACTAATTAAGGTACAAGTGCTAATAGAGTGTCTTATAAATAACATAAAAAGGTAAACGGATCTACTGAGGTGGTATATCGGAATCGGTATCATCTCCGTCATATTCTGATGATTCCACCTCATCTCCTTCTTCTGACGATTCTTCTTCCTCATCTCCTTCTTCTTCTTTGATTTTGGAGCCATTGGAGATTGAAGGAAATGAAATTTGAGAAGTTAGGGCTTGGAGAAAAGGTGTTTTGAGTTTTTGAAAGAGTTGAGAATGAATTGGTATGTTGGATTTGAGTTTGAACCGACGTTTGGCTGCATAAAAACAATTTTATCGTTGACCGGTCGACTTATAGAATAAAAGCGGTCGACCTAAAAACTCTCGGGTTCGAGATAGAGGAAATAAGGCAAAACCGGTCGACTCCTTTTTTCTAACCGGTCGACCTATTTTGTTGCTAAAACAGCATCGGTCGACATGAATTTCGGAACCGGTCAACCTAAAAAGTCTCTAGAAACTACATGTATTAAAACCGGTCGACCTATAGTTTTTGACTGGTCGACCTGTATGAACAACTTGAAACCGGTCGACCTATATTTTGCCACCGGTCGACCTAATTCTTCTCTGGATTGAAAATATTCAAAACAGGTCGACCTATATTTTTTAACAGGTCGACCCAATTTGTCAAAAATTGTTTTTCTGCCTTATTTTGAAAAGAAAAAATCAAACTCAAACAACATTTTATTATAATAATATATATTAAATCCATGAAGAAAGAAATAAAACAAATATTAAAAGGAATATAAAATATTATTAAAAAACATTATAAAGTATCTCCTTTGATCCGATATAAAGAACTCATTTTCTTGGTTTCCAAGGAGAGTATTTACCACTAGCGCCTTCATTTTTGTTGTAATTCCTAACCCATGAGTTTGGTGTTCTCGATGATGATGGCATATTTGTAGGCTCATGAACGTTGTGTCATCGATTAAGAATAATTATCATGATAGAACATAAAAATAAAGTACCTTCGGGAGATATTGTATCATGTGCAATTTGATAAACTGAATTTTGTTTTCAAATATATTTAGAGATATCGAATAACCTTCTTTGTTGTGGTGTACCTGCAAAAAATATGACATGTATACTTTTGGTACCCACTTACTTCATTAGGGTCCAGAGGTTAGATGAAAGGTAACCATACCCAAGAGAGTCTAATGGAACCTTTAAAAATATAATATTCATTATTAACTACTGAATCAAAATAATCATTGATATATTTTCCTCTGTTCTTCCAACTTATAGGAACCCAAATACTTATGCAATCTCTATTGATATTCCTTTTTGTACTTCTAGATTTATTATAAAATTTGCTAGTCATAGAAATATTCGAATTTCTATAATAATTGGGTCTTGGATGTGTATTAGTACTAGCAGTGATATTCTTATTGTACATGAAAGCATATCTAGTACTATTTCTAAGATTAGTATTATTAAATTTATTTCCAAAGTCGCTATTGACATTTTTCTTTTGAGATTTCACAACCGATTTTGGTTTGAAAGATAAACTAAGATTTTTCTTAGCTTTGTTCTTTTGCATTATTTTCTTCTTTCCATAACCAAGATGCTTCTTAATTTCTTGGTTTTTATATCCCAAACCTTGCTTATTTGAAGTAGATTGTGAATTCTCAATGATCTTTGTCAAATTTTCTCGACCTTTGTTAAAGTTAGAAACATTTTGAGTAATATTTTCTAACTTATTTTGTAAACTAACTTTTTCTAGGTCCATAATTTTGATCGTTGCTTTAAGCTCATGATTTTCAGTAGTGAGAGTATCATTTTTCTCTTTTTGAGTTTTAATTTCTTGACTCAAAAGAGATAATTGAGAATTAGTATTAGATGATGATTCTTGAAGTTTTTCAAGTTCTTCTTCTAATATTTTCTTCTCGTCTTTTAACATATCTCGTTCAAATTCTACTCTACTTAAATCAGCTTGAGCTTGTTTGCATTGTCGTTTCATATCTTTAACTTTATATATCAACTCAGTATTTATATCAAGAACTTCTTCAAAAGAAGGAATTTGTACCTCATCTTCTTTAGCCATAAAGCATATATTTGCTTGTTCATTATCTAAGTCGCTTTCACTTTCGGATGAAGACGAGTCTGAATCATCCCATGTTACAGAGAATGCTCTTTTCTTTGATTTGTCCTTCTTGAATTTTTCGGATTTCCTCTTTTGCTCCGGACAATCTTTTTGCATATGTCCCTTTTTGTGACAATTAAAGCATTCCAGATTCGATGATGATGGTTTATTTGATTCGAACTTCTTTCTGTTATAACGACTAGCTTTTCGTTGCTTTAAGAATTTCTTGAATCTTTTTGCAATGAATGCTAAATCTTCATCTTCGGAATCTGAGATGTCTTCATCTCTTTCAACATGAAAAGCAACATTTTTCTTTTCTTCTCTTTGTTCTCTTCTAGCCTGCAAGTTAGCTTCATAGGACATTAGATTTCCTATCAATTCATCTGGCTTCATGGTGGAAAGATCATTAGCTTCTTCTATTGCTAATACTTTTCCTTCCCATTCATTAGTCAGTGAATGTAGGAATGTTGAAACTACATCAAAGTCAGAATATTTTTGTCCTAACCCGATAAGAGCATGATGAATAGTTTGAAACCTTGAATACATCTCATTGATTGTTTCATTTCGCTTCATTTTAAAATTTTAAAATTGACTTTTCAATAAAGCTATTTTTTCTTGTTTAACCTTGTTAGTACCTTCATGAGTGGTCTTTAGTGTTTGCCAAATTTGATAAGCAGTGGTACAGATACTAACACGGTTATACTCATTTTGGTCTAATGCACAAAACAACATATTTATTGCTTTTGCATTTACAGCTGCTGCTGTTTTCTCAGCAGGAGTCCATTCTGCATACTCAGTTGTTGGATTAACTATTTCTTTCTGAGTAGCATTCCAAGCGTTATAACTTGTTGATTGCATATAAAAAGCCATACGTGTTGCCCAATAGCTATAGTTTAGGCCATTAAAGAAAGGAGGTCTTTGTGTTGATTGACCTTCAGTGTAAGTGGTGTTACTTGTACTTGCGTTATTTGCCATATTACTAGAATATATCAAATAACTGTGTTACGGTTATATGATGACCTTGCTCTGATACCAATTGAAAAGGTCGGTTGTGTACGACTTGTGCAGGATCTATAATATGGCTATGCGGAATGTATGTGATAACTTAAGCTATTCAATAGTTACGCAGGTAAAAAATCGCAAACAAGAAATATATCACTAACAAATATAAATGTTGTAGATAAAGTAAAGTAGAATAACAACACTAGGATTTTTATACTGGTTCGGACCTCCAATCCTACGTCCAGTCCCGAAGCTCCTCTTCGGCTTTTCACTAAACAACATCCTCGCTACACCCGGAGGAACAGGTTCACAACTACTTGATTTACGGGCTACAAGTTTACCCACTTGATTTCACGGGCTACAAGCTTACCCACTTGATTTCACGGGCTACAAGCTTACCCACTTGATTTCACGGGCTACAAGCTTACCCACAAGACGATTACAAGAGTTTGACCTTGAATGTGTTCTTTCTTCAACACTGATTAGTCAATGATTGAGTACAACCTTCCTATAATCTTATCCTCAAGTATATGAATTGAATGCGAAGATTTGAAGGAAGTTAGTTGCTTGTTGAATCAAAATATGAGAAATATTATCAAGGATTCAATAAGTAACTTGAATTTGGGAGCTTTTAGAATGCAAGAGTATTTAGAAAGTAACATCAGAAATTAGAGCAAGAATCGGTAATTTGGATGAATGAAAGATGATGTATTTATAGCAAATGAGAAGTTGTAATTATTAGTGAAAAGTTGCAATCAAAAGGAGTGATTTTTAATGAAGAGAAATGGATGCAACTTTTCAAGAAAGAAGATGGCTCTTCATGAAATTCAAAAATAGGTCGACAGGAAAAATTAATAGGTTAACAGGTTTTTGACCGTTATTTCAAAAAGCTGTTGACCTGTTAATTTTAACAGGTTGACCTGTTATATTTAAAAATAGGTTGACCTGTTATTTTTAACAGGTTGACTTGTTTTTGTCAATATACAGTAAAAACGAGTTTTCATGCATAATTTTGAAAGCAATGAGAAGTATGATTATTTGAGGATAGATTTTAACATAAAATATTCTAAATAACCAACTTCTAACCTATGAAACCATTGAATCTTCTTTTTGTCGATCCTGAAGCTTCTTCTCGTCATTAATCAAAACGATCATTACTCAACAAAAAACACACGTTTAAATTGTGTACGATCACAAATAAAATCCAAATAAATTGAAACCCTACAAAAATAAATCATTACGGATTCAATAAAATTAGTTTCGTTGAAAATGGAGATCGTTTGCATATCAGTTATTCTATTTTGTGCGTAAAACAACGCTATTTTGGACACCAAAACACCTGTTATCCAAAAATAACAAACAATATATCTATCCCGACTCTAAACACCAATACGAATTCAACGGAATTCGTTCGTAGCTTAAATTGATCATTAACTCGAGTTATCAGTAAATTCTTTCAAAATCGAATTAAAATATTAAATTAATCGTTATAATTTATGAATGATTCCATAGCGACTATTTTAAAATTTGAATTAGGCATAATTAACAATTTATAAACTGAAATCTCCATTTTTTCTTTTACTAGAAAATTGTAATCAACAAGATTCAAACGTTTCTTGTTTCACAGAAATTCAACTTATATCGGATCATGTATACTAAACTGAAGTTCAAAACTCAATATTACGAACTACCGCGATGTTATGAGCTCGATTTATATTTATAAACGTTCAGACTTCATTATAAAATCGAATTATACATTATAAATTCATTTAAAATTCCAAATCTATATTTAATATAATAATAAATTAAATATCTAACTACCAAAAATACGGGACATTACAGAGACACATGCGTTTATTATATTAGTTACTTTCAAACTTGTTCGTGTGGAATTGATTGACCGGTAGTAAATCGATAAATCAGAACGTGTGGTATGAAACGCTTTGTTATCAGTATTAAGGTTACCATTAGGAAGTTTGTGATACATTCTATTGGTCTTCGGGAAGTTGTTAGACCTTTGGGTCAGTTATTGGGCTTCAGGCAGTTGTTTGACCTTCGAGTCATTTGTAGAGGGTTTTCGGGCCAGTTGTTGGACCATGGAGTCAGTTGTTTGGTTTCATCGTTGTTGTTAGTACTTGGCAAGCTTTAGTTATTTGTTAATGTTGGACATGTAGGCATTGCTTCTGCTTGCCATGAGTGATATAGATCCATTTTTATATAATTTCTAAATTTTATTATTCTTGGTTTCCTTGATTTGAAGTTTTCACCACATAGTTGTTTTGATTTTTATATATATGTATATATATATATATATATATATATATATATATATATCCTTAGAGCTATTATGTTTACACATGGTGATTACAGATATGTTGCTTTGAACACACCATTCCTAAAGTGTAATGGTATTTTTCTCTTTTTTACACCTTTCATGTACATCCAGCTTTGATCTTTCAGATGATCCATCTTTTATATTCAACACATAGACAAAGATTACATTATTTTTCACATAATAGTATTTCAACAAGTAACATTACTATCATCTATTTAATAAAAATAAATTTTAATAATAACACTATTGTTAATTTTATAAAGTTATTAAGTTTATTATTAATTTAGATAACGTTATTGACTTTATTATACTTTAAATATTGTTACTCATTTTAATATTAATTACAATAAAAAATTATTATTTATATTACAAATTTTAATAACAACATTAATTTAATGAACTATTCACTTTACTATTGTTTTCATTATGAATTTTGTTAATATCATTAATTTTATTGATTTTCTAAATAACATTATTAATTTAAATATTAAATTTTAATAACATTATGAATTTTATTGTTATTTTATTATGAATTTTTTAATAATATTAATTTAATTGTAAATGTAATAAACATAATTATTTATGTTATTTTATTTTATTTTTGGCAAAGCAACATAACTAATTTTATTGTTTCTTTATATCCCAATGTTAATGTTATTATAAAATATTAAAAAATGAAATTCCCAAATTATTTAAAAGTTCTATAACTTGGGGATTTCTACACTTTTTTTAAGTGGATGGTCATCTTCCTTCCGTTACAATGCAATGATAATTACGTTTTGAAAATTATAGCAAATCAAATAATTAACAAAATTTAGGTAGTTATTCTCCTTATTTGCCATACCATACACAAAAGAGTGTATTCGCATAACAAGAACGAATTAATGTCGGTGTATTGCTAACAGTTCGATTCAAAATATTAATTTATGAAATATCAATGTATTTATAACTTGTGCAAAATTGTGACTATTTATATTTTAGTTAAATATTTAGGTGAATGAGAAGAACAAGGCTTGAGGCTTGGAAGGCCAAGTCAAATGTTGGAGGCCATGAACTACGGACGCGTAAAATATGATGATGCGACGTTGGAAAAATGGCAGAGGGCCGACGTCATGTCGATGTTGTATTTTAGATATTGGTATGAATTTGTTAGCTAAATCCTACTGATGAATAAAATAACACTGCCGTCAAAGGTTGATTAACGCTTCAAGATAGAGTTTATATTGCATGATCCGTAAAATCTACTAGTGCCAGGTAATACAATTGCATTTAATAGTTTGGGGACCTGAGGTGATGTTTGACAAACATTGTATTTATCACAAAACGCTTAGTTCTATATTTGTTAGTGAAAAACCAAGACTTTCATACATGTTGACTGTAGTTTACGGAAAATAGACAATTACATCATGGGAAAATTGATAATTTTGTGCCATATGTTTAGATGGCATTAATGCAGTAGCTTCATATTGTATCATGGGAAAATACTTTGTCAGGAAAACAAATATTGTATAGAGTTAATTAGGTAAATCTACAGATTATTGATCAAATCTATTACATTATCATGCTTTACCAACTAATTAGTTTATGCGAACTCAAAACATACATGTTCACGAAAAACTGGTAGAAGAAATTTACATAAAATATAAAACATCATCGATGGATAAGGAATAAAATTATGACTTCATCGTAAAAGTTGAATATTTTGTTATTAAAAATTGCTAAGCAAAGGGTAGGTAGTAAGCAAGGACCGGATATTATTGAGATTAATTGGTAATGCGGATATTAACCGAGGATGTTTAATTTGTTGATTCAAATATTTTTTGAAGAGGAAAGGAACAAGTTAATTGATTTGATCAATCAATTAATTTGATTTGTATGGGAGGAAGGTTGCTAATTATCTTGTCAATCAATCAGTGAGATATAAAAGTGCAAAGATATCCATATTTATTTGATTGATTTTATAATGGAAAGAAATAGAAGATATATTTCAAAAAAAAAAAAAAAAAAAAAAAAAAAAGGTCTGATTAGGGTATTCGATTAGGTATTTTATTTGCCTATATAAGCAGCTTTTAGCTTTGGAATATTTGTAAGTAAAAGGAAAAATGTTATTTCTTTTGTTTGGAATTGAGATATCTTCTCAATTTTTTAGGTTTTCTTTTGTAATCAATTGGCGGATTAGTATAGGTTATGTTGAAAGGAATTCGTTTGTTATTTTTTCTTTTTCTCTCTTCTAAAATCTAATTGCATAGAGATCCAAAGAAAACCCTAACAATTGATATAAGAGCCTTCTACACAAATTTTTTGAAGAGGATTTGAATATGGAGAAAATAGTTATTGAAAATCTTAATGAGAGAAATTGGGGATAATAGAAGGTGAATATGAAAGACTTTCCTTTTATTGGTCTTCACCAACCACTAAAGAACAATGAGGAGAAACCTATCAACTTATCTGAAGCGAAATGAGAGACTATGGATAAGAAGACGGTTGCCTCTATTCGGTGTTTTTGGATAATTCAGTGCTTCATATTGTTGCTAATAAAATATCTGCTTATGCAATATGAAAGAAATTGGAAGGAGCTTATGCGAAGAACTCCGCAACAAACAAGGCTCTTCTTATGAGAAAATTGATGAATCTGAAGCTTAAGGATGATGGATCAATTGGAGAACATCTTAACGACTTTCAGGAAATTGTAAATCAATTGGTTGCCATGAATTTCAAGATGGATGATGAAACACAAACTTTAATGTTGATTATTTCATTACCAAAAAGCTGGAAAACGCATGTTACTGCATTGAATAACTCAAATTTGGATGGAGTCATTACAGTGGATTCGGTGGTTAGCAGCTTAATTAATGAGATGATGCGAAGACGAACCTTATGTGGAAAAAAGACAAGGAGGCAACGAAAATCAGACACCAACTGAAAAGGCTTATATTGCAAGAGGGTTAATCATCGAAATATAGAAAGACAACCTACTAGACTAGACATGAAAAAGGAATACATTTGCTTTTACTGCGACAAACCTGGTCAAAAATTGAGATTTTGTCATAAGCTTAAAAGGGACAAGGAGAAGATGAAGGCATTGGAAGAAGGGTCAGATGAACAAAATAATAATAACGATGATGAGGTAAATTTTAGTGGGGAACTTGAATGCAATGTTTTATGTGTTAATAAAAGCAAAAAAAAAAATAAAGTTGGGTGTTTGATTTTGGTGCGTATATGCAATCAAAAGAATACATTTATTGGATACAAAGAGCAAGATGCTAATATGGAATTTCCTAATCGTGAAAATTTATGTGTTAAAAGAATAGATTCTGTTACATTGAAGATACATGATGAAAAGGTGGTGAAACTCACATAAGATAGATATGTTCTAGAAACTACAAAGAATGTTGTTTATACAGGACAATTGAAAGCAAAAAGCTGTCATTTTTAAACTCGAGGTGGAGTTATAAAGGTTAAGAAAGATAACAGGGAGGTGTTGCACGCTAAAAGAGATATCAACAATATTTACAAAATACTTGGAAAGACAACGCAGAATGAAGAAAGTTCTCATTTTGTGGCTCAAGGGAGAAATTCATCTGAATTAAGGTGGACCCGGGTAACGTAAAGCCACAAAGTCTGCATGGAGACCATTGTGGTATTACAAACACTTTTGAGATTATTTTTTTGTGGTACGTCTTATTAGGGAGATGCATCATTGGCAGGCGGTGGTTGGGTTTGTAATGTGGTTTTCTTTTAAGATTGATGATTGTTGCATATATGTGATACTTGAATCACGTGGAGTGTTGAATTTGTTGATTCAAATATTTTTTGAAGAAAAAAATAATTAATTAATTAATTAGATCAATCAATTAGTTTGATTTGCATGAGAGAAAGGATGCTTATTATATTATTAATCAATCAATTAATCAGTGAGGTATAAAAGAGGAAAGATATCCAATTTTAATATATTGATATTATAATGGAAAGAAATTAGAAAAAAATTGAAGATTTTTTAGATCCAATTAGGATATTTGATTAGGTTTTTTTTATTTGTCTATATAAATGGCTTTTAGGTTTGGATTATTTGGACTATAAGAGGGAAAAGTTATTTCTTTTGTTTGGGATTGAGATATTTTCTTAATTTTTTAGGTTTTCTTTTGTAATCAATTAGTGGATTAATAAAAGTTTTGTTGGAAGAAATTCGTTTGTTTTCTCTTCTAAAATATAATTGTATAGAGATCCTAAGAAAACTTTAACAAAGGTTTCGTCAAAAATAGATGTTTTTGATAATTTCGGGCACTTTAGATAAAATTTTATTATTTTATTTGGTATTAACTTATCTACAATAGTATATCGTATATTTTGTTGAATTTTGGAGCAATCACTAAGATAAAATAGCTAGAAACAAACATTTTGCCATTTTGGCACTTATAAGAGACATCAAACCTAAATGATGCACATATTATACCCATAAACTTATTTATATGTTTATACAACGTAAAGAATATAATCTAGACAAACTAGTCAAAAATCGAGATAATAAGGCTAGTTTAGCGTCTTGATGAAAGCTTAAAAGGATTTTTACAATGGTTACAGGACAGCTTATTTATTCATTTTTTTTTATTTTACTTTTTTAAACCCAAACAAAAATTTTGACAATTGAACCTCTTCAATTTTGATTTGTGTTCACAAAAGTCAAGAATATGTACACTTCAGCTACCACCGTTAAGGCTCTGGTTTTCTTCTGAAAGCTAGGGAACAAGTCAGCTTTTACCAATCATGTTAATTTCAAACATAATTGGTAGGAACCAACCCAAAATTTTCATGTCAATTTATAATACAACTGTATGGCTCTTTGTTATTTAGTTGAAAAACCAAGTCTCCAGCTGATGAAAATAGTTCAATACTGTTCAGCTTTGTATTTATGCTATGAAAGAGACTTATTTTGAGTTTTCTTGTATTCTAATAAAAATAACAGAATCAAAGAGACAATAAGGGAGGAAATCATATTCATGCATACTACTTCTCTTAGGTATCTTTTGTATGCAGGGAAGATATAAAGTTTTTTATGTTTTCAGCGTAAAATCTCATTGCACGATTGGATAGCCCAAAAACTCAAACGAAAAATCGTATTAATTTTGTAATCAGTTCTTTATTAATTTAACAGAATGATTAGAGATGGCTACATTTTCTTTAAATATCATTTCCTCATAATTCAAGCACGTTTAAGGCAAAAAAAAAAAAAAAAATCTATATATATATATATATATATATATATATATATATATATATATATATATATATATATATATATATATATATATATATATATATATATATATATATATAATCACCCACTTTCATTTTGCAAAACTAAAGATAGAAGTATTATAATTGGTCAAAACCACCAAATCCCTAAAACATTTTCCATGTGCCATGTTTAACTATTAGTGGGTACCAGGGCCACGCGCAATTCATTCTCTTCACTCATTCTTCATTCCTATTCACCATAATGCTAAAATGCAGATTCCTCTTACAAAGAACACTTCTATAGTCAAACTAGATTGGCATGTTGCTCCTAACCATGGCTACCAACCCACATAATTCCTTTTTCTTGGCTGCAATCCATTATCCAGCTCCTCTATATATATGTTCATCAACACATTTTTATCTTCATCTCATTTACAGTCCATTACATCGTTTTACATTTCAAAAGAAAGATGGCTATTGAAATCGCAAACAACATTATCTTGAAGCAATGCTCCTCTTCTCCTCCTCATCCTTTATCCAAAACCACTGTGCCATTAACCGTGTTTGATCTAGCTGCCATGGACCTTCATGTTCCTACTTTGTATGCATTCCGTGCCCCTATGCCCTCAAATGAGGATCTTAAGGATGGCCTCGCTAAAGTTTTGGTTAACTACCCCCATCTTTCAGGGCGAATGGTGTATGATAGTGATGGGAACCAATGTTTCAATTTGAACGATGCTGGAGTTAGGTTCATCGAAGCTACAGTCGGTGCTAGTTTACATGAGAAATTGCCACTTGAGGCCACGACGGAGCTGGCGAAATTGCACCCACCAGTTGAAGGTAAACATCTTAGACTACTTTTTATTTCAATAAGGTAGGTTAGCTTTAACCAGATGTCGAACAATGCTTGGATTATTTAGATATTAACCAAATGATATATAATCATTTTATATAGGGGTCGAGGAACTACTCCAAGTCCAACTCAACCGATACACATGCGGTGGCTTAGTCATTGGAGTCACCTCCCATCATCGCGTTGCCGATGGTCAATCCATGTCGCAGTTCCTCGTGACATGGTCTGAAATTGTCCGTAATTCCATTACCATGAGCCCTCTTCCTTTCCATGATCGATCTTCAATCACTATCCCTAGAAACCCTCCATTTTGCAAGTTCGACCACCAGGAGTTCGAATCTAAAACCAAAGAAAATATCACAAAATATTCGTTCGACTCTTCAATTGTGAACTTCGTAGTTCGCTACTCCTCAAACTTCATCACGACACTGAAGTCTAAAGTCCCTGAGCGCAGCTCCACATTTGAATGTTTGCTCGCCCATCTATGGAAGAAGATAACCATTGCCAGAGAACTACCCAAGGATGAGCATACGAAAGTCCGGATAGCGGTGAACGGAAGAGCGAGGATGAACCCAAGTGTCCCGATGCAATTTTTCGGCAACTTGGTACTGTGGGCAAACCCTATGGCACAGGTAGGAAAACTCATGCACGCGAACCATGCAGGAGTCGTCAAAATGATACGGGACGAAGTGCGTAGGATTGACGATGGCTATTTTAAGTCATTCATCGACCATGGGGAGTTGATGAAAGGCGGATATAAAAAGTTGGAGGAATCAGCACCGGAAAATGGAAGCGTTTTGTGCCCTAATTTGGAGGTTGACAGTTGGTTGAGATTCAACTTTCATGAATTAAACTTCGGGAGTGGTGGGCCATGTTCGTTCTTGCCACCAAATTTGCCAGTGGAAGGGTTGATGGTGTTTGTGCCATCATGCAAGGAAAAGGGTGGAGTTGATGTGTTCATGGCTTTGTTTGAGGAGCATGTTGATGTGTTTAATAAGATATGTTATGATTTGGATTAAGGGTGGAGCATTTCAGTTTAATAAGCTAATTGAAATTCTTTTGGTAATAATATTTTAACTTTTGATTGTAATTTCATTTCAATTGCGTAATAAGGAATTTGAAAATAAATTGTTGTAGTATGGATTGCATATTTGGCTGTTTTTGAACTTGGCTCCATGGTTAATTCTGTTAAAAAATCAAGCCATGGTTTTGTTGAACTAGGACATAGTTTTTCAAGGAAACATTAATGAAAGGAACCTATACATACAAGCTGGGGGAAAATCCCACGAAATCAAAATTAAGCGTGCATCATAGTTACTCATTGTCAGAATTTAGTATTATACTGCATATAGTACAAGCAGACAATGATGTGCTTAATAATAAGAATAAAGAAAAGAAACAAGCTGCTCAATTCCTTGATACGAGCATTACAGGACGCGCTCCACCTGTGATTATCACATATGTTTTGTGCGTAAATTGTACTTTTAGAAACTGTGAGTATAAAAAAATGATTTGCACTAATGTTTAGTTATATTTTTCGTTGAAATTATGTGTAATTAGTTTGAAATTTTATTTCTATCTTGTAATATCTAATTATTTTTATTTATATTGTTAATTAATAAAGAACGAAGTTATAAAAAAATGTTTGTTTGTTAGATCATATTTTCAAGTGACATTAAAAAATTTGTTAATATTTATAGATATGTAGTTTGAAATTGTAAAAATGTTTAATTGTTAGATTCTATTTTTAAGTGATGTATAAACATAAAGATGCATAAGGGTATTTTTGGAATTTCACAATTGGACAAAAAGTTTGCACTTTCAAGATAACTATTAACAAAGATTTAGGTTATTAATTAATAAATAACGATGTTACAAAAAATATATTTGTTAAATCATATTGTTAAGTGTACTAAAATTTTGTTAATGTTTATAGATATGTAGTTTGAAATTGTAAAAGTATTTAATTATTAGATTCTATTTTTAAGTGATACACAAACATACAAATGCGTACGGATAATTTTGAAATTTCACGATCGTACCAAAAGTTTAAGCTTTCAAGGCCAACTAACTATAATAAAGATACAAACATTCAAAATACCTAACCGTAGCATAATAATTCATCAAAAATCCCTCTTTCAATGGTGCATACAGAACAACCCTTCGACTGTAGGGAATACAAATAGAAAGTACCTGACATGCACCAAGTATCAAATTAGTTTGGATGTGGAGCACGCACATCTGATTGATTGTTCATAAATATACAGGCAGCTACAGTAAGCTTTGGAGAAGGCAAATGCAAATTAGCGTGACTTGTTGAGATATCTGCTTGAAACACCGTGCAACAACTTTACAAAACCCAGAAAGCTCAGCTTTCCATCAGTATGCCTGATCCAATCATGAAGTACAGCATGCACCGGTATCGAAGGACCTAAACCTAGTTCCTGAAATATTATAGTTCATTCATATATTAGGTTTTTTCCTTAAAAGATAAAAGAAATATCCAGTAATGTATATTTCTCACTGACTATGTACAGGTTTGCCTACTGATGATGTGATAATATTGCAATCTTCCAGTATTTTAAGCAGGGATGCAATTTGCTAACAAGGAAAATATTTTGACTAATATGAGCAGCTACAATACAACATAACCTGATTTGTGTGAGGCAAAACAATTGGCAGTGCATACCACCTTTGTCTATAACTATAATTTGGGAAAAAAACTTATTTCAAAAATGGGTTTCGTTTGTAACTGATGATGAAAATATATCTGTTTTAGTTCCATACAAATTATACATGCGCATTTATTGAAGGTGCATGGTATCATGAGCATTTACAGAATGCATATATAAGTTTCGGGGTTTAAAGAGAACAGCCACATGTTTTCTTCCTCATTTCAACCTTTTCGCAAAATTTAACCAAAACTCTCACCTCCAGGCTCTAATCCCAAACCCTCTCTTCTATCCAAATATCAAACTCGCATATTTTTCATTTTCAAATTCTAAATATTAGATCAAATTTACAGCAGCATAATCCATCCTCTAATTTATTGAAGATTTTGAAGGTAAAATTTTGAATTTTTTTTAGCAAAATCTTGATGTTTCAAATTGTTTGTATTCTAATTTATCATTTTCCTAGTTGTAATGCAATCTCATATTGTTATTGTTATTTTCATTACTAAAAGGTATTTTTATTTGAAAATTATACGAAAAAGTGTCTAACGTTTCAATGATATATTACTATGATGGTGAATTAGAGAATGAAGATGACAATGATGACAAACCTAACATGCTGGTAGGAAAAGAAAAAGGGTCAAAACTTAAGAAATAATGAGTCTAAGAAGCTTAAAAAGAAACGTGTATGATGTGACAAAAATAAATTCTAGTGACTTTGATATAAAATTAGTAATAAAATGGCAAAACCAGTTTTCTAGTCAAGAGTTTAAACAGTACAATATTACATCCTAGTTTTTGTTGCTCTATTTCAATATTTACTGCCACTACAGGGAGAGGATTTCTAAATTCCTATCCAAACAAACTCATGGTAATTGATTTCATTCTTCGATCTAATTTCATCACGAGGAACTACACCTATTAACTCATTCCATTACTCAACATAACTGGTTTCAAAGTCATCAAAATATGCTGAAAAATCGCTAGCATTGATACCAACTAATTTTTCCACATCAAATAAAATTGTAGTCAATTCCCCAACTCTAAAATGAAATATATTCATCTCCGACCTCCACCTATCATACAACGTGGTAACAAGGAAGATATGTGAGTTAAAATATTTTCCAAAAACGGGCTGTTCTTATGCTATCTTCTAGTCGGGAATTTTTACAATCTATAAATTTTAAGCTTGTTTGAATGATAAACAACTATAACTGTGGGAACTTCTTAAAGAATTAAATTCAAATGTTCTACAGCATCACTTAAATTTGATTGTCAATATTTGTAGGATAATGAATTAAAACATGTGTAATAATATCCTTCGTGAGTGATTGGTGTTGACTTTGATGCAAATCTTGGCCATAAAGGACAATTTCATCAATTGATTTGGGTTCTAACTTTACTCACTAGACCTTTTACATTCAAGTTTAATCATTAAGATAATCTACAATAACGTTAAAAATAATATAAATTAAAATTACAAATTAAAGTTTAAATTTAGGGATTTTACCTCTTATTTGAGAAGATGTAGAAGATTCTTCCATTTGCTTAGAGCTTAGAGCTAAAAATAGGTAAATTTAATGTTTGGATGAAAGAGGGGTTTGGGGTGTGGGGTTTGGAATTCAAAATTGAGGATTTTGGATTAGGTTCGAAGAGAAAGTAAAATGGAGTAGAAAACAACAGTTGTTTTCTTTGAACCGCGAAACATACATATGCATTCTGTAAATGCACATGTACAAATGTCTTCATGCACATTTACAAAATGCACACGTATTTTTAATTAAAAAAATAGATAGTACATGTCATTCTGTAAATGTGCATGTAAAGATTTGTTCATGTGCATTTATAAAATGTGCATGTATATATCGCATGAAACCAAAACAAGTCATAATAATTTTCTAAACAAGCCTCGGCGGTTTGATGAATGTGCGGCGTGCGTACATCTTGTATGCCACAAGTTGTTGAGGTGTAACTCACGATGGTAGAAAGCTGTTTTGAGAATTTCCAATGGCATTTCATCTTCGCTTGCTTCAAGGCACTCCTCGAGACGAGTATCGAGTCAGTTTATTTAAAATAATCGATCAGCATTGGATGCATGAACCTATTTATATCTCAGAATTTTCAATAAAAGTTAGATATCTGTTTTTGTCAAAATGGGAATCGAACTCACAACCTTTTAATGCTCCCAAATTTAGAACACAAGATTTTACTTTGTTAAGTTATACAACATTTATTATAAGTGTATCAACATACACGATGCATGTGCATATAAATTTTTTTCCATAAAAATAATGATGGATAGAAAAACATATTTCCAAATATGCTTATCAATTTTCTTATAGATATATTACTTTAGTCATCAAAATTGTTGTAAAATGCTATTTAAAAAACCAGTTAAATTTGGTACGTGAACATAATAGCAGGCATGAATTTTTAACTAATTATGAGTTTATTTTACTAAAAAGTCGTCTTTTATTATACCATTATACGTTAACTACAAAGTTACTTTAAGAAACTTCTCATGATTTTTTATTTTGAAATTTTGGTTTGATTGTATTCTCATGCCAATTTCATAGCCAAGTTTTCTCCGCCGATTCAAATATTATTAGTATTATATTTGAACTATTATTATTTAATTTTTTTCTCCATTTTTTACTCAATATGATTTTATTAATCTTAGTTAACATTCCCATTCCGAGTCAGGAAAATTCCGGAAAGTTTATGTTCATATTAAAATACAACACCAATTTTATTGCAAATATTAACAATGATTATTGAATTTCCGTAAAATAAGAATATATAAAATATATAATTTGACCCCCAAAAAAATTCAAGTTTAAGAATCTATAGCTATAAAGTGAAAAATTTATAATATTACAAAACTAGAGAAGAACTACTATTTATCTTTCTTTTTCTACAAGATAATAATGTATGCGTAGTGTTCAAATTACATAATTATGTTTTGAAAATTAAAAGCTAATAATAACAATTAACTATGGTCTACAAATAGTTTTTAGTAAGGAAATTATTGTTCAAGAAGATAGATATTTTAAAATGATTAAATACCAAATATGCATTTGTAGCACAAAATCATAAAATAGAAAAAAAGTACATAACCTCAAAATTACAAAAAAAATTGTTTTGAGAAATAAAAGCTAATGATAATAATTAACTATGGTTAGTTCCGATAAGGAATCGTTTATGAAATTAATGAGTTAAAAAGTACAATATTAAACATTTATTTGTAACACAAATTCATGAAGAGTGAGCGTGTGATCTTGTGGAATTAAGATACAATCCATAAATATGTGAAAAAGGTTGTTTTCATTCGGGACAGGATTCAAGCAAAGACTGAAAAATAAAGAACATGATTCAAACTCACAAACTCATGAAAATAAGGTATTTTTGTAAACGGTGGATATCCGGCGGAACCTTGTGCAAAAAGCAACATGAATTCTCATAGGAAAGTTCATTGTTATTGTTAACTCAAAAATTGGATCTTTTAAGTTACACGCTCGAATAGAAGTAATTCACAGATAATCTCACAATCACAAAATTACAAAATATACTGAAAAGTAAAAAAAGACACAAGAAATTATAGTGGTTCAGCAACGTGCCTACGTCCACTTGCAATAATCTGATGTTTATACCGATTAATTACAAGTTACAGTTATTTTTGTAGTAAGGAATATGAAGAGAAAGAACTAAATCTCGTTTTGAGTTCCCATTGTTGGAGAAACCACAAGATCCTTAGAAATGTCCAAAGTCCAACTATTTATAGGGGCCCTAAGATCCGGCTTGGCCAAGACACGTGGAAGCAAATTCGGTTCAGTCAAGACATGTGACAGCACCTTCGGAAATCACGGTGTAGTGAGTGGGTCACGTTTAGAAAGTTGAATAAGTCTCCAGACAACAACCAAACTCTGACTCGACATAGTTCAGTTCGACATAGTAGAATTGGATTGGTCGATCCGATAATTAGATGACAATGTGAAGGTTATGACGTGGCACACCAAGCCGGGGTACATCGAACCGACTTCATCGAGCCACAGTTGTCCGAGCCGGAGTGGGATGATGAGTTGAGAAGTTGAAGTTGGTCGAGCCAGAGTCCATGCGTTCAGAATCCATGCATTCAAGACTTTTGCTATTTTGGTTATGCACATTCGAGTTTGCCAATGTTCATCTCCGAGTCTCGTGCGCTTGGATAAATGAAAATCCATGATGTAATTGCCTTGCAAAAAGACAAGTCAACACTTGCTCCCCCAAATATATCTTGTTGTAGAAGGTGTGTTTTGGACTCTCATTGATTCGGTGCTCGAGGTTTGCGATCTCGCCGGACCATTCATGATTTTCATGTCTATAGGAGTGTCATGTTGACAATTAGTTTGATAGCTTCGCTGAGTTTTTACCAAGTACCAACTGTACCCGACGAACCATTATTGAATCATGTTTGAGCCAAGTATTAGCCATACTTTATAATTGAAGTTCCTGCGCGTTAAGCATCAGCCACATTTGACGATTCAAGCCTTATCTGGCTCCCGCAAGATACCAACCATATCCAACGATTCGTAGCCTTTCCGGACTTTTGTTAAGCATAAATCATACCTGACGATCCTGACTAAACAAGCCAACGTTGGTGGATCGCCTAGCCCTTGCCAAGCATCAACCATACTTGACGACCCTGATTAGACTCGTCCGCGCCTGGGGTCATCTAACCATTGCCAAGCATCAACCATGCATGACGATTCTAGCCTCACTGCGCTCTTATCAAGCATCAACTATATTCGACTATCCTGATTGAACGGGCTCGTGTCCAAGTGTTGTTCGACCATTGCCAAGCGTAAAGCATACTTGATTGTCCACGGTAAGCGAACCTGCCAAGTTTATGACGAAGTTGCTTGCACTTTGTCGTGCATAAATCATACACGATGATCTAGGGTCTAGAGTAAATAAACATATTGCCCGAGAAGCATCAACCACACTTGCCGAATTATTTTCATTAAGGCACGGAAATCATAAGTACATTGATATTGAAAATATAAGTATGGTTTATTGCCATTCTAGAGCTTGCCTAAGAATCCCTGTGGATTCTATACAAATTGGAGGGTTAGCCATTTATTACAAGTTCATTGGAAGATAAAAAAAATAGTACAACGGTGCATCATCGGGTACAGAGCATGCTTAGGAGCTAGTGATTAGTGTCGTACATGAGTAGGTCGACTTAGACACCTTTTTTAAAATCAAAAGTGAAGAGATGGTTTATTGTTAGATACAGAACATGCCTAGAAACCAAAATTTAGTTTCGTATATGGATGAGCAAACATAGTCATCGTTCATTGTTCAACATCCACATAGACATGTCAGCCAATGACAAGTCTTCCCCATAAGCCAATCTCATTTCCACATCGAGCATTTGATGGCTGATCAGGTCCCATAGCAGGAATTCCATGTAGGACAATGTTGTAGTTGACCTTTTCTGATAAACTCTTCTACAACATCTCGAAGGTATTTGCATTTGTCAGTGTTGTGCCCAGCTCTTTCATTTAAAAAACAGAATTTTCCGGACGTTCGGTTACGCTTTGTGGGCTCCCTTCCAGATGATCTCCTTGGCGGGAGTGAGCCTTTGATTTCGTGGTAAATTTCTCCAGACCCGTTTTTAACCTGGTATACAAATCGTATTTAGACCCTTTTTAAACTTGTTGTCCCGATTTTGGTCGTTTACAGCTTTGCTCTTTCCCTTATTGGACGGTCCTTCATCCCTAATTGCATTGACCTCGAGGTGATTTGTTGGTCGTGCCCTCGAATGTGGCAGTGGTATTGCTTGCTCATTGCAGCATGTTCCGATTCCACCCATCTGACCTCCATCATCTCTAAATTGTGCTAGTATCTCTTGCATCGTTGCTTCCTGCTGCTCGAAGCGTGTTCGTAGTCCACACATAGCTTCATCCAGTTTCTCCCTTTATCAAATAGACAGTGGGATTCACAACAAAAGACGCTTCTTAGCAGTCTTCCTCTCTTTCACTGTCTTCGGTACGAGTAAAGGTACCATCTTTCTTCCTTTTCACTATGATAGAAAGTTGAGAATGGTAGCATATGGTTTCAACATAGATTCAAGTTGAGAATGATAGAAGTAATTCACAGTTAATCCCACAGTCACAAAATTACAAAATATGCATAAAAGTTTATAAAAAAAACAAGAAATTATAGTGGTTCGGCAACGTGTCTACGTCCACTTGTAGTAATTTGATGTTTATACTGATTGATTACAAGTTACAGTTGTTTTTGTAGTAAGGAATATAAAGAGAAAGAAATGAATCTCATTTCTAGTGAGATCTTGTAGTTGGAGAAGCCAGAAGATCCTCAAAAATGTCCAAAGATCGGCTAATTATAGTGGCTCCAAGATCCAGCTCGGCCATGACAAGTGGAAGCAGAATCGGTACGACCAAGACACATGATAACATCTCCGGTGGTCACGGCGTTGTAAGTGGATCACGTTTAGGCAGTTGAATACATCTCCAGAGAACAACCAAAGTCTGGTTCGACATAGTCGAACTGGATTGGCCGTTCCAAAAATCAGATGACAATGTGATGGTGGTGACGTGGCACATCAAGTCGGGGCACATCGAACCGACTTCATCGAGCCAGAGTTGTTCGAGCGGAAGTGGGATGATGAGTTGAGAAGTTGAAGTTGGTCGAGCCGAACTAGGCTGACCTGGGATTTGCCGAACCAGAGTTCATGCGTTCAGAATTCATGCATTCAAGACTTTTGCTATTTTGGTTATGCAAATTCGAGTATGCTAATGTTCATCCCCGAGTCTCGTGCGCTTTGATAAATGAAAATCCATTATTTGATTTCCTTGCAAAAAGACAGGTCAACAGTCATACCCGCAAGATGTGACATCAAAACGTATTACAACAAATAATAAATGAGATTTTATGACAAGTGCATATAAAAGCCTCCTCTAAATTGTTAGATCTAATTATTTTTTAAGTAGAATTAGGTTTTGAACTTGTAACGTATTAATGTTTCAAAATTACTATTTGAAGATAGATGTTGGTATTCGTTCTCAGTGGGATTTGAACTTCCAACCTTTTGTTTGCATATAAAGGTAACTTTAGAGCTTCAAGGTTGGACCAAAAAATATGTTTATGATGTTATGAACATTGGAAATCGCTTGCTACCGGGTAGTAGCTGTTCGCGGCTTAGTGATAAAAAATGGCTTAAACAACCATAATGCTACACTTATGAGGTAGCAAATGAATAATGCCACTCATTTGTATCTTTTTAATGGATATATTTTTAATAACCTCCTTAACATTTGTTATATTTACAAATCATTATTTTTAAGCAAAACAGAAAGGAGGAAATAAGAAGAAAACTTAGTCCTGTTTCAAATTTTAATCGTTGGTATATATGGCTTGCAAATTTGATATTTTACATCGTGAAGCATTATGAAAATTATTGACAGTTAATCTAGATAGCAAGATAAATTGTAATTTCTTGCTCTCTTCCTGGTTATATATGCACAACTAGTCCAAGTTTGTGCAATGGAACTGTAAGATAAAGATATTAAAAATATGTATAAGTAGATGATAATTACCATGAGTTAGCATAAACAATTGTGTGTTGCACAGAGGGAAGAAGCTTTTATATTAGGCTAATTCTATTCATGCACTCATAATTCTTTAACATACACTGATAATATTTTAACATACCGTGAAATGAAATAAAATATAATACACCAAAAATTTCTTTTCATATACCACGCCTTTCACAAAATTACCCACTTATATTTTTATTATAATTTCATTTTTCTAACTTAAAACTAAATTACACAAAAATAAGAATTTATTGCAATAAATTTACATAAAATTTTTAAAAAAAAATTATGGTTTTTGACACTAATATTGTAAATTATATGATTCTTTTATTTTAAAAATCAACAATAATTTTAGATGATTTAACATATTTAAATTAGAGTATTTAGTTTTCAAAGCTGTCTTAATTGACATTTCCGATTTCACTAACTACATAAAATTCTATAGATTTAAGCAAATATTATTGATTTTATTGTTTTAATTAGATGCATTATAAAAGAAGGATTGAAAATGCAACTAAGGATAAGGGTAACATAGTCATTGTTTATTCTTATTAAAACATTGGTGCATGTTACGAAATAATGGGTGTATGAGTAGAATCTGTCTTTATATTATTATTTTTACAATAAAAGACCAGATAGGAAAATGACAGAGGTTAAGTCTGACTAGGCTGAAATACAAGCAGACCACATGGACCAGTTTCAAACTTTCAAACAAAATGTGTCATGAGACTGAAATACAAACAAGAGCAACCTCTAAAATAAGCTGGTACATCTAAAACAAAAAAGGGGAGAAAATACTGATAGTGCACCCTAGGGTAGGGCTATATAGATCTGGTTTATGTTATGATGCTTCATTTGGAACATAAAAATTCCTGCTAGAAACATAAATGCAAGTCATCTGCTTATTTTATTTTTAAAAGTATGAATTATTATATTCATTTACAAGACAAATCAGTAAAAATAAAGAATATATCCGTAATTATGAACAGTTATGATCCTGGTGGAAACATGTTGTTTGAAGCATTTTGGAGGAGGATCTTAAACCCAAAAAAGCTGAAGTCCTGGAAACCTTAGCGCAAATTTTGTCTAAAATGATTTGTTGCCCCCTGTGAAATCAAGGACAACAATCTGACGGTGCTGCCAATTTCTCCACAGATCCGCACGGACCGCACCCAATGCCTTTGGACCTTCTAGCAAAAGCTCACTCTTAAAGTAGTAATTACTAATGGTCTGGATGCACGGTTTGAAACTTTCAAATAGATTAGTTGCACCAAGCTATGTTGTGAAGCTACAAAAAATAGTTATAACTAGCATAAATAGCCAGATCAATTATACCTAATGTGTAATCCGTGTGCTCTACATGAATAATGCTAAAATTATTATTATATTAAAATTATAATTGTGTAATGATGAAGACTGACATTATTAGTTTCTAATTTAGATATATTTCTTTGGTTTTTAACTATGGTGGTTGTTATGATTCTAAAATATATAGTCTTTAGCTGATGAAGAAAAAGGTGGATACCCAGTGCCAAAGGCTCCCGTACTCAAGCGCGAGGACTTCCCAGGTCAATCTCCCGTCCTGGTACTATTCACGGCTTCCCAGGTCAGTCTCCCGTCCTGCTACTATTCACGGCTTCCCGGGCTCTGAGGGTGGTCAATTAGCGCGCGCAGCCTTTCCCTCACATTATGTGAAGAGGCCGAGGCTCGAAACTGTACGCTCCAGATTACCAGCCGGGTAACCTTACCATTGCGCCAGGTACCACCTTCTTTAGCTGATGAAGAAGAAAAAAAAAAAAAAATGGTGTAACCATTATTTATTGTGTCAACTGTTTGTGATTAAGCTATTATTCTAATAATATAATATTTTATAAAATTAATTGCTTGTTGCTTTTAATTTACTACGTCGAGAAATAATTATAATATGTGAAATTAAGTTATACTACTTTTTTTTTCCTTGCGATTTAAGCGTTTCATAAAATAGAGAAAAAAATTATAATTAAAAAAAGGTATTTGTAGAAGTTGTAATACGCATGAAAAAACTATCTAACATAATTAGGCTATTAATTTGAAAATAATTGAAAGATTTTCTATTAAAATATTTGAAATTTTGTAGGTTATTTCTATAACATATTAACAAAGAGGAAGATTAGAAGACACAATTTAAAAGCATTTGGTGTTTCCCTATGAAAAATAAATGATTCATCACTTGAAAGGACTCAAATTCATGATCATTGAAGCTAGCTATATATTTAGGCAGTGATAACGGAATTCTGAATTCAATGGGACAAATATATAATTAAACCTTTGACCTTTAGTACAAATATTAATTTAAATGCTAAATTTGTTTGAAAGCTAGAAATAAAAACAAGAACAAAAAGAAAAAGATAAAAGGAAAAAGAAGAATGTGATGCCACATCAGCTTTTTTTGGTTTCTCCTTTCACTTAAGGTAATGTATAGGTGTCTAATTCAGCCTCTTGATCGTAAAGACCATATCTCTCCATTTAGGAATCTGAATTTATGAGAGGCTACACATGCATTAGACTAATTACATGTCTAAGTTACAAACATTAACATGTTGTACGACAGAACTTTATTATAGATTTAAGAAAAAACTTATTTCAATATTAGGCCTCTTTGAAAACGTTTTTCACTAAGCAGAATTTTTATTCTAAAGCATCCTGGAAAAAAGAAAAAAAAACTACGCAGTTTGAAAATGCACAAGTACAAATTAAAATTTTATGCTTGTGGATTTTCAGAATGTACAAGCACAAAACACTGTATACTGAAATGTGTTTATTTTATGATAAGTTCCAAATGAGATCAAAAATTGAAATAGGTTTTTTTCTTAATCCAAAAACAAAAATTAAAGAGTCAGATGCTTTTTCTATTCTTTTCCCTGGCGCAGCTGGGTCATCCTGAACTTGAACCAGAGACCTCGCCCGTGAAGTAAATCATCGAACCTATGATCCAACCAATTGGGAGAGAATCAATAGATTCTTTTTGGGAGCGATTCATCCTTCCCGAACGCACGAATCTCAACAATAACTTGTTCAGATTCTATATATTGATTATTTTGAACTAAAATCAAACTTTGTAGATGGCTTTTCAAGTCTGTCGTCAAATCTCAGGGTTCAAAACTGGACAGGTGGGGGAAACTACCAAGTTTGAGTATAGTAAAGGCAGAGGGAATTTTCGGTGGAGCGGTGAAATGCGTAGAGATCGGGAAGAACACCAACGGCGAAAGCACGTTGTTGGGCCGACACTGAGAGACGAAAGCTAGAGGAGCAAATGGGATCAGATACCCCAGTAGTCCTAGCCCTAAATGATGGATACTATGAGACACGTTTGGTTGGGAATTTCAACGTGGCGGTATAAAATAATATACCGGCATAGCCCAATCAATAATTCAAGTCATACACTCCCATAATTCATCCATCCTCTCTTCGGAGAATCCACTTCAACTATTATCAAATAAAAACTAAACTACTTCGAAGTTAAAGAGAAGTATCAAAAAACTTTGCTTGGTAAATGGGTCGATTATTTGGGACGTTCCGTCATTGTCGTCAGTCCTTCGCTTTCATTACATCAATGTGGGTTATCTCGAGAAATAGCAATAGAGTTTTTTCAAACATTTGTAATTCGTGGTCTAATCAGACAACATATTGTTTCTAACATCGCAATAGCGAATCTTTGTTGGATACTGGATTTAACGGTTCAAGTATAAGGACAAGGACCTACCTTGTAAATTCTTTCAGAGTCTCAGACAACAGTTCAACCTACCAGGCACAAACGATACTTCGAACTATTGACTTAAGGATTTAATAAGGTCTTAAAACAGCGAAATTGAATTCAAATATTGTATGCCTTTGATCCTGTCAAGAACCACACTTTTATTGATTTTCTAATAATGCAAAAGTAGAGAAAAGGTTGAAGAATGAGAACAAAGAATTTGCAATGCTTTTTAGCTATTATTGATTTTTGTAGAAAGAAAGCATTATGTAACACTTTCTAGCATTGCAAATTTTTGAAGGAAGAAGATGAATTTATTTGGGTGTTGGTATTCACAGGAGTAAAGAGAGGCGTCTGTTTGTAACGGTTGCATATCATCCCAACTGATGTTTCTATTCACTTGATTTTCCAAACATACAGTTATGTTTCCCGCATTTCAATAGCCCAATCTCCGTCCATTTCCAATGATCGCTTCTCCAGCCATTTATATATGTTTGAATTCGAATTCTAGGTTTGTTAACGAGTCTAAATATGGTATGTTTTGGCCAAAATAATTGTCCAAAAATATTTTATTTGGACATAAATCCAAACTCAAACTTGTATCGACTTGATCCGTTAGATAGATAATGACGGCGCCGCATGCGTGTAGTGGCCATGTAAGACCGCTCATCAAAGCAAATATTTTAATGTTAAATTGGTACAACCTTCTGTCAAGGAACACATATTTAAACAAATATAGTCCCTTGATGTGGCACTATCTTTTCTTTATCTTCTTCTTTAATACAAAACCCCTAAGACTAAAAAAAAACTTGTTTTGAAAATTTACAGTGATTTCCCTCATTTACAAAATAAATAATATAAAATAAAAAGACGGTTACATCACTTGAGTGATTGATTGTCTACATACCTAAGTGGGATCAAACCGATGCAGTTCCAAAATTAAGTATTGCATCATTGTGGAAATCAATACACAAATGATAGGCATGATTTAAATTTGAAACTTCATTTGGTATAAACAATTCAAAGTTCTGTCAAGGTGTATGGTGAACGTATTTTGAACCAAGTACCCTTTGTAATAGTATCGAAATAGTCGTATATACTGATTTTCCATATATAAAGTGCTATGCATCCTCAACACATTAATGTCCATGTGCTCAAAACCTAAGTTCACGAGTCTACTTCAAAAAACAATCTTATTACCATAGGAAACGACCTGATTTCCTTCCTTGTACAGATAAGTCTTCTAAGATGTTTCTATGATATACATTGTGTTTTTAACGAGACTTACTAAGAATCTTTATCCTTCCTTTTTCATGTAAAATCCAACACTAATGATGGATAATTAGTATTAGTGTTCCATAATCATTTTTTAACATGTTGATACACTGAACTTTTTCTATTATTTTCAAGACATAAGTTGAGTTTCTGTTAAGAATGAATAACCTTCATTCACATATCTTAGCCTCGTTTCTTTCGATTTTATAAAAATAATAGCCTTTGGAAAACTCTTAGTAAATGGATTAGTTAAGTTTTTATTCGTTTTATTCGTTTCTATGTAATGACATGGATTACTTCTCTTTTGAATAATTGTCTTATTATCTAATGTTTAAGGCTTAGATGTTTAGACTTTGAATTGTATGTTATATTGAAAACATTATATATCATAACCTGATTATCATAGTTAATCAAGACTGTTGGTAATAGCTTCTTCCATAAAAGAATTTCTATTAATAAATTCCTAGGTCATTCTGCCTCCTTGCTTGCATCTGTAGACGCAATCAATTCTGATAACGTTGTTAAGTCTGAAATACAAGTCCGTTTCTTGGAGCACAAAGATAGCATTGCACCTCATGTGAAAATTCATCCAGGCGTTAACTCGAATTTGAAGTCTACAGTGTTCTAGGTTGCATCCTGTGCAGCTAGAGCGCTTAGCGGTTTTATAGCGGTGCAGATGCAAAAATGTGTAGCGGAGATAAAACGGAGAAATAGCGGGATATAGCGAAGGCACAAAAATGTTCATTAGTTGTAAACCCAAATATTTGAAAATTTATTAATCATCTTTCTCACATTATATGTGTACAAGAAGTCAATATTAGTTAATCTTATATACCGGAGCCAAAAGCGGATGCAGCGGAAAATACCGGAGCTAAAAGCGGATCTACTATTCGTCAACGCAAAATTGAAATAGCGTAGCGGTGCAAGAGCGTTATGGGCTATAGCAGGGATATTGCAGAGCTTTAGCGGGGTTTTAACTGCATATTGCATCATAATATCCTTCTAAGATATCATTTTTAAAATAAATATAGTAAATATTTCCTCTTAAATAAGCTAGAACCCTAGGAACACATTTCCAAAGTTTATAAACTGGATTACTCATAAATCGATGCAACACACTTACACCGTGTGCTATGTCCAGTATAGTTCAATGCACAACATAGAAGACTATCCATAATTCTGGAATATTCAAGTTGAGATATTGTACATCCAACATTCTTCACTAACTTAATACTTGAATCTATAAGAGTTGTTGGTTTGTTGTTGTAAGAATCATATCTCCTTGTAAACTTCTTATATAGTGGTGTTGGTTTAGTACCAAATCTTGCTCTTTACTTAGGATTTTAATTCCTAAAATGACACTAGTCTCTCTTAAATCTTTCATATTAAATTTAGATAACCAAAAAAAAAAAAACTTAGTTTCCTTCACACAAGATTACCAGTCCTAAATATTATCATGTCATCAACATATAAAATATTATAACATAACCGGTTTAATCAAGTTAGCTATAGATACATTTATCAACATCATTAACAATGAAGCCTTGAGACTGTGCTACTTTATCAAACTTCTCACGTTATTGCACCTGTGTCCACCTCATATCGTAAAGCTATTTTATCAATTTAAAAACTTTCTTTTTTGGTCTGGATTTATAAAACCCACTAGATATTCCATGTATATGTCTTATTCTAAATCACCATCAAGAAAAGTGGTTTTCACATCCGTTTGGTGTTTTATCAATTTATGAATAGATGCAAGTACTATTAAACTATGATCAAAGATACACGAGCAACAATAGCGTATGTTTCAAAATAATCCACTTCATGTATTCGCTTATAATCATTTGCTACTAATTTGGCATTAAATTTTTTGATGGATTCATCAGTATTCAACTTTTTCTTGATATCCATTTACAAATGATTAACATGTAAAAGTGTTTATTTTTATGGTCATATCTTATCTTTATTGTAAATAAATAAATATTACTTGGCGTATTTTCGTGTGTTTTCACAGGTTGTTAAATAAATGTCTTCGCCATTCAATTAAAGACCATTTGAATAGAAAATGCTACTTCTTGGAATCAACAAGTTTTAAATCGCAAAGAAAGTTGTAGTACATTAGTAAAGGCCTAGAAAGTTTGGTGGAGTGTTCCGAGTTCGATCCCTGTCAAATCCTATTTTTACGAAGAAAGGAACACGAATGCTTCACATTCAACCTCCTGTGTTTTGAAGAATATATGGACTAAGTGATATATATAGTCATATTTATGCATATATATATGTATATCTATATATACAATATGCACTTAATAAAGATTTTAAGAATTTGGCATATTCCTCTCAAAGAATTCAAATCAAATCAATTATATTTACTTGCCATGCAAAAAAGAAGGGGAATGCTTTGATTACAAATCTCTAATTAATCACATATTTACCTTCCCACTGATAGTGTCATACATCAAAAAGAATGCATTGATTACAGATATTCAATCAAGCACCATGAAAGAAATATTCTTTTTTTTCTTTGGAAAGAATTTATTTTCATATATTTTTCTTAAGGTCTTATATTCACATTGATAAGGAGACTACATCCCCTATAAATACCCTTGGAGTTCATTGTAAACTGATGTTCCATTTTTTCTGTATTCTCTTCTTATTCTTACTAAAGTTTATCTTCTTTCTAGTTTATTGTTCTTTTCTTTCATAACAATTGATAAGGAGACTACATCCCCTATAAATACCCTTGGAGTTCATTGTAAACTGATGTTCCATTTTTTCTGTATTCTCTTCTTATTCTTACTAATGTTTATCTTCTTTCTAGTTTATTATTCTTTTCTTTCATAACGATGAGCGAAAAAAGTGTTAGTCACTGATGAGGCAAAATTTTGTGAAATTTACCAACAATTTTCAAAATTTTCCAACTGACCAACATTTTCAAAATAATAGAAATGATCGAAATTGCGATTTCAATTCAAATTTCAATAATTTTAATAGTGAGACACTTCCATATCAAAATAGCTTTGATCAACATCAATATGGGGTTGTAAACCAAAATTTTCAAAGTTATAGCTCATATCAACATTTTGAAAATAACCAAAATTGCAATTTTCCCTCGAATTTCTACAGTTTTGGTTACGAACATAATTTTTATAATCAAAATAATTTCCAACTTCATTGTCATTTTTCTGAAAATTCAAACAACCACCACATTGAAAATAATATTGATCGTGAAATTGAGGTGGACTGTAATTTTAAGAATCAAGAAATCCAAAACGAGAGCTCTCAAATCAACGATTCTGAAGAATATCATCTTAACATTCTTAAAGAGAGTAGAAAGGCAAGATAGACAACTTGATGAACTTCTTTGTTTAATGACATCTTTTAATGAGCAACTCGAAAAAAAAAATCAAATTCAAACATGTGATGAATAAGAAAATAATCCATTCTTTATTGATCGTGAAAATTTTCAAACAACTTTGAAAATTGAGAATAAAGATCTGGATGAATTTGTTCGAAATTCAATAAATGACTTGGACCTCAATTCTTTTCAGGAAAAAGATTTAAGCTTAGATTTTGATTTCTCTTTCAGGTTGCGAGAAACTTGAAATTTTAGAAACTGAACAAAATAAGAATGTTGATTTTTTTTCACAAACTCAAAATTGGAGAAGGAATTTAATGAACATGAAATTTTTGGATTGAATGAGGATAAGTTGCCAAATGAGGATGAAATATAATCAAGTCACCAAAGTCTAAAAATTTCAATTTTGAGGTTTCATGCAAACTTGAAATTGTCAGTGTCAAAAATACATTGTCAACTAATAAAATTGAGAAATATGATCACATAGTCTTGAACATCACTCAGAATTTAAATGATAAATTTGTGGAACACATGAATCATCTTGAAAACATTATTTCTATAGGAAAACTTCGGGTTAGGATGACATTAGACATTTATCTACTAGACTATAAATCTAGGTATAAAGATGAGATGGTTTTCAAAAACCTTTGCTTATTAGAAAACATGCATAGACATAGTGCGAATGGGGTTCATCGGGATAGAACCAAGTGTAGAGGAAAAAGTTGTTGGCATTCTTTGCATCGCAAACACATATATCATTGTACATATGATCCATTCTTACATATAGTTAGACTGCATTTCATTCTACAAATAATTTTGCATCTCATCCATTTTTGGGTTCTATCTTCATATTTGGAAAACGTGTTTACAGTGTGGACACTATTTAGATCAAGTGTAGGGGGACGTGTCTGCATTACATCCTTTTATTTTTCTTTAATTTTTATTTTCTTTCTTTTCATATAGGACCATCACGCATTTTAGATCGTAGTAACACGTCTTTTTTTTGAAACATGACTCATTTTAGATTGATACAATAAAATAAATTAACACTTTTTAGTCAATTAATAGTATTTTTTCTCTTAACTAAGATCGAATAAAAAATATAATGAAAAGTTGAATTACAAGCGATAATAGTGTAACTGGTACATAGGAAGATTCTTAAGTGATGGTCATGAAGTCTATTCTAAATTGTAGTCTTTGTTTAATGAGTAAAGGACTTAAGATACTTATATTGGCTTTTCGAAACTTTAAAACTAAGTGGTATTAAGCAGAATTCGCGTAACTCTTTCTTCTTCTTATATTTAATAATAATAGTAATCCAAAGGTGTGCAACATTGCTTGTAAATCTAGCGTTGGTGTGCAAACCCGCAAAGCTCTTTTCGACATCTTGTTGACAAAGTCAGCGTTGGTATATCTTGGTTTCATTTTATGAATTAGACACCTAAAAATTACCGACATGTTGTTGACAAAGTCAGCATCGGTCTGCACAATCCGTCAAGCTCTTACCCAACTCTCCGTCAGTCCGCGAGGCAGTGCATGGGTGGTATCACTGTTATCACGGTGCCCAACAAGTCGCGACTAATCGGCGACTAGTCAACTAATCGAGATCAAACCATCGACATGAAGTTTCGACTTGCTTTTTGTATGAATTTTGGACGCCTGGGTAGAAATTAGTCGAAGAGGTTGTTACTGGTGTCGACTATCCGGACCCTTTACAGTTATCGATACATCAAACAATAAAAAAACTGAAAGTTATCGACGTCGAATAATAAAAAAATACCAGAAAAGGATCGATACCTAGTATCGATCAAAAAAAAAAACAAATCGATAGAAAGTCAATTTAAAATTTTCGAATTGAAAAAGATCGATATCAATTATCGAACAGAAAAGAACTTCGAACCCAAGCTTCGATCGAAAGTCGATCGATACCTTGAACCTATAGCGTCGTCTTTCCACTGCCATCTTGCAACTTGCACTTCATTAAATTCTATGCATTCTTTGTTTATTTTCTTTGTTCAGTAGCAAGGTTTTAAATCTCGGATTTTGGCCAATATCTCGGAAAAATATCTCGGATATCTCGGGCGATATTTGAAACACTTATAACTAAACTAGCCGCCAAATCTCGAATTTTGGCTAATATCTCGGGATTTTCATCTCGGCAATCTCGGGGAGATTTAAAAGCCTGTTCAATAGCAATATATTTGTGGTAGCAACATATTAGAATTGACAACTTTTTTGTGACAGCAATATATTTGTCGACTAGTCTATGACTAATCAACTAGTCGACTAACTGGACCTCTGTCGACTAGACTCGACTTACCGTCATAATAACAATGGATGGTATGCCTCGGTCTTTTAAGTTAGGTGTATGTAATTAATCGTAAATTTCAATTTTTATAGAGATAGAGAATAAACAATGATACTCAAACACTTCTTGACCTTATTGATTAAACTAGCCATACACGAAAAAATAATAATATCACTTTACAAACTATGACAGCAAAGTAAGAATTTATTTCAGGGCTGCACTATGTTATCAACCGAGCCAACTGGTCAAACTAGAGTTTAACATTGAAAACTTGAATTATGTTGAAAATTTATGATAAGTTGAGGTATCTAAAATACCATCAACTAACTAAAAATTATTAACTTACTTTGTTGTACCTCTTTTCTGAACCAAATCGTGTTTTCATTTTTGTTTTCATTTGCATATGTATGTTGCATTCACGTAGTTGCATTAGAATCATAGCATATAGCATTTGGATTTTGTGGGTAGTATCCGCTGAAAACCCTCACGAGACAACACTCGTCCAACTAGGGACTCCTAGAGGTTTAACGACTTGTTGCATACGCTTAATGCAATTATGTTTCCTACGAAAGTTGACCTAACTAGTTTAGTTTTTCATTTTTGTTTTACTGGAGGTAGTGTAAAAGAAAAGTGTGAGGGTATTTGATGAACATATAAAAGTGTTTACTTTTATGCTCATATTTTATCTTTATTGTAAATAATTAAATACTACTTTGGTTATTTTCGTGTGTTTTCACAGGTTGTTAAATAAATGTCTCCTTCATTCAATTAAAGACCATTTGAATAGAAAATGCTACTTCTTGGAATCAACAAGTTTTAAATCGCAAAGGAAGTTGTAGCACACTGGTAAAGGCCTAGAAAATTTGGTGGAGTGTTCCGAGTACAATCCCTGTTAAGTCCTATTTTTATGAAGAAAGGAACACGAATGCTTCACACCCCGCCTTCTGTGTTTTGAAGAATATATGAACTAAGTGATATATTATATATATAGTCATATTTATGCATTTATGCACTTAATAAAGATTTTAAGAATTTGGCATATTCCTAAAAAAGAATTCAAATCAATTATATTTAATTGTCATGCAAAAAGAAGGGGAAGACTTTGATTACAAATTTCTAATTAATCACATGCTCATCTTCCCACTAACAGTGTCATACATCAAAAGGAATGCATTGATTACAGATATTCAGTCAAGCACTATGAAAGGAATATTCTTTTTTTTTCTTTTGAAAGAATTTCTTTTCATATTTTTTTTAAGGCCTTATATTCACATTGATAAGGAGACTACATCCTCTATAAATACCCCTGGGGTTCATTGTAAACTGATGTTCCATTTTTTCTGTATTCTCTTCTTGTTCTTAATAAAGTTTTTCTTCATTCTAGTTTATTATTCTTCTCTTTCATAACAATTCGTGTTGTCTACTCAATTAATTTTGGTAGCACACAAATTGTTTTTTTATTATTATTATTATTATTGCATATTAGTGATTGACCGTTTGATCAAATTCAAAGGCAATCCTAATTTTAATTTTCTGTTGTTGTTTTCTTATTCAAGTAATTTGTTCCATTTGTTTTAGTTGTTGAATTTAGTATTGATCCGATTAGATTTGAATCTATAATAAATTCAATAGCACTATTTCAAATCTTATCTCCAAATATTGTCTAACTTGCCCACGAAATTACATAAATAATAAATCAAAAATTCCTCCATGTGTTCGACTTGCATACTACACATCTGTGCGCAGTATTACATAATTTGCGCTTTTCTAATTCAGAGAAACTGTCAAACAACAAACTATTGATTTAGCACTAGAAGGTTAATTAATTTAATTAAAATCCAAGTTTGGCTTACCATGCTTGAATTCATTTCATCATTGATACCTTCCTCCTAGAAAGTAGCATCTGGAACACATGGCTTCAAAATAAGTTTTCGAGTCATTGTTAGCATTTATTACATACTTAGTGATGTTAAGAATTTCATTCTTTCTTCCTTCTATAAGATATGTAATTAAGTTAGGACCACGGTCCCTTTCTATATTTATTCTTTTGCTTTTCTTTCAAACAGTATCCTCTTTAGGTACTGAAACATTGTCGTTATTTTAAGAAAAGGTATAGTCCTTATCATTGTTATAAGTATGTTCTAAACTAAATGAGGTCAATGGATTCTTGCTAGTTTGATGTTGGGCTATATACTTGCTTTCAAAAAAAATAACATTTATTGACTCAATTACTTCAGAAGAATCAAGGATGATAAAATTGCAAATTATGCTACTAAGAGAATTACCTATGAAAGCATCACTTAAAAATTCTATTTTCTAATTTAGCCTTTTAGGATCTGTTTTTCTAACATGTGCTAAACACCCAAAACTGTAAGTCTTGATAAGTTAGGTTTTTCGTTCAAAATATAGTTCATGAGGAGAACATGTTCTTTTTTTAAAAGGAACTCCATTTAAGATATAACATGCAGATAATATGGCATCACCTGGTAAGATGTTAGGTAAATATGAACTAATTGACATAGCATTGACTATCTCTACTACAGTTCTATTTTTCTTTCAACAACTCCATTTTATTGAGTGATATAAAGAGCAGTACGTTGATGAATTAATCTTAGTTGTTTATCTTTTATTTTGAGTTATGTTTGCATTTCGACTTTAGCCTTTTTAGATGTATCAAATACTTTATCTTTTTATTTCATTAGGTAAACATAAGAATACCTACAGTAATAACCAATGACTTTGACATAGAATTTATTTCCACAATATGTTGTGTTATCATTTAAATCATCAACATCGTTATATATATTTTCAAGCATACTAGTTTTTGTTTACACAAACTTAAAGAATTTTCTATGTATCTTTGCTTTAACACAAATTTCACATTTAGAGATGGATTCTAAATTGCAATCAAAAATTAACCCTACTAAATCATATTTTTAAGTGAAGCATAATTAACATGTCTTAATCTAGCATAAATCCATAAACCTACAAAATCAACGATAGAAGCAGAAATTTTCTTTATTAAATTCAAATTAATCACCCTATTACCTGAATATCCATATTCGATGGACTTCTCGTTTTTCGGAAAAATTTAGTTTTCCTGAATCATATATTATGTTGGATTCTCCTTTATAAGAAGGTACGTAGAAACCGAATACTTAGAAATATTACATAAAACACATTGACCAAAATAAGTCTTTCCAGAAGATAGCGGAAGTTCAATAGTGCGTTTTCCGATCACTTTGCTGCGAATATTATTTGCTCCAGTAATTTGATTTTCATCTCCGCTAAATTTTTTTGTAGTTCTTGTAAGTACTATAGTATGATGATGGTCGCTCCGGTACCATGCAATCAATCATTTTTTACACCCCAACGGAGTTTGCTTCTTGCACTGTAGCCATCAATGGTTCTAAGACCATATTCACTCTCATTCGTTTTTTCGTTAACGATAATCATGAACATAACAACGGGGCTTGTTACAAAAATAACAGCTGTTTTTCTTCTTGTTTTCCTTATAATGACATTTCTTTTAAACTGTATCTCATTCTCATGCTTTAACGAATTTGTCAATTCAATATCATTCGTCTTAGAATGAAGCTCAGTTTGTGGATTGTTATTTAGCTGTCATTTTTAAAAGCCTTTTTTATGAGAATATAACGCTCTAAGCTTTCCAAATCATAAATCTTTCTACGTGTTTCAGTTTCTTCATATAATTATTCCAAAAATGAGAGAATCTAGAACTTATAACTTCAACACCAAAGGGTTCAAGGAATTCAATCTTGGCATGTTTAAGTTGGTTGACTATATATATAACTTCACAAACTTGTCCAACAATGGGTTTACTATCTTCCATTTTAAAATCCATATTTCTTGTTGCTTGCTTTGGATATTTGACATTTCGCTCTAGTGTAGTCCAGAGTGCTTTGCCAATTTTCATACTTTTATGCGCATTGTACACAAAAATAGACTGTGTTGGGTATGTGTTCTCTACACAGGAAATCATTTTCTTTGCATTTAGTGCGTTTTGAAATTATTTGTATCTTTTGTACTTTTTATGGTATAGCCTTCAAATCATCTTTTTGAATATAAAATAGTTTGACGATGACACAAAAGATTTTCATAGATTCTTGCCAATGTGTGAAGCTTTCACCATCAAAACGCTCTGTTGACCCGCCTTTTTACAAGGCAGTCACGTTTGGATTTTTGGCTATCGGAGTGCTCATGACATGAGTACGAACTTGGGAAAATTTGGACAAACTCACACGAACTTAGTCAAATTCACGGAGTTTTCAGAAACTTGGATTTTTGGTTAAGTGTTTTAGGATTGGTACGTAACCCCGAAGCATGAGGGGATCACTAGAAGTCATATAAAGTTTAGGAATCGATGAAATCTTCTAAGCATCCCGGGGTCGATATTTGTACTTTGTATCCCAGGATCGTGATTTATGATCGCGTATCCCGGGATCGGTGTCTGGAAATTCGTATCCCCAAGACGACATGGAAATTGGTGAAAAATCTCTAAGTCTCCGGGGATCGATACGACATTCCCATATCGTTTCAAGGATCTGTATCTTAGAACTGGTATCCCTGAAGACGTATAAATTTGCTAACTCTTCGAGGATCGATATTCACTACCTCGTCTTCTCGAAATACGAAATTGGAATTTAACAATGGATTTGAAATTCTGGGATATGAAATTGGGAGTACAAAGTCAGCACTGGCTTCATGGAATCAGGGCTTGAAATGCTAAGATTTGACTAAGGCACTAGGGATCGGTACCGATCCTGGGTCATTTTTGTTGGGCATCGTGGGTTGCGCCTCCATGCTTCCATTCATCTATAAATATCCATTCTCTAGGCGGATTTTCGGATTCTTTTGGGTGGTTGGATCTATTTGGCTTATCTTGGACGTGAAGACATTTTTTGGGATTCTTACATGGCTTCATGCCTTTTAGGATCTACTTTGGCATTTAAATCTTCCTCTTGGCTCTAAGTAAGGATTTTGCCATGACCAACACTTTACTTTTTTTAAACCAAGAAGGATTGTACTTGCAATAATTCAAGATAAATAAACAAGATTATCTCGCAGTGGACGTAGGCATACTTGTCAAACCACTATAAATATCTGAATCACTTTATTTTAAGTACTCTGTGTCTAGATTTGCTAGTTATTCCCTGGATTTGGATGTTGTGTTCGATTAACCATAAACCAACGTCAATATTTTGACGCGCCAGGAAGAGGAACACAACTTTTGAATTGCTAAGAAATTTGGATTGCTCAGCATTCAAGAATGGTGAAAAGGAAAAAGATTGATGCTACAACTCAGGCTGAAGGAGGATGGGAAGGAAGCCATAAGATTTCCTCTACTGAAAATCCCTCTATCTATCTAATACGGAATGAGATGGATGGAATGGTTAAGGATTTGTAAATGTGCATGCAACGGCAAGAAGAACTCTTAGAAGGCAAGAGAATATGATGAATGCATTTCTCGCTAATATGAAAGGATTTGAAAGGCCAACAGGCCAAGGAGTGATCGTTGGAACAAGCACGCAAAGTGCTCAAGGTCTGAAGGACTTAAAGGAAGTTCCCCCAAATCAGCCCTGGGTCGGTACCGATCCCATATCAGCCCTAGGTCGGTACCGACCCATCTCGACTAAGGGGCAACTCCCTCAATTCTGATGGAAGCATGGTTCGTGATGTTTTTGTTAGTCAGGTGTGGGATATGGAGTAGGAACTGTGACTCAAACGCCGGTGCATAAGGGCTTGGATGTTGGAAGAACTCCTACGGCTATGGAAGTTAGGTTTGCTCTCGTGACAGCTCTCTAGGTCAGGGTCAAAACAAATGTTCATATTGAGTATCAACAAATGGCTCATGCTAGATCTAGGGCACCGGTGCTAGTTTGGAAGATTGGAAACAGTTGCTTGAAAGTGGAACGGATGTGATTCGACGGTTTACTCGAGGTGGAACATCTCACTCGGATATACACTGTGTTAATGCAGCTCATTCAATCGGATATCAGGAATTCACAAAACCCATCGGATTTCAAACTGTCGGTTTTGGATGCTTATGATGGTAGGAAGGATCTTATTGTTCATTTGATACACTATATTCACCACATGGAAGTGCTAGCGGCATCGAATAACGTCATGGCAAAGTGTTTCTCGTTTTATCTTACAAATATTGTTGCCATGTGGTTTAGGCAGTTGGAATCAGAATCAGAAGATGGAATGTTTTGGTTGAAAGTTTTTATCGAACAGTTCAAGATCCACAATTCTCGCTCCAAGAATGTTATGACTCTCACGGCAATCAAGCGAAGGTCTGGAGAAACATTGTGAAAGTCCTTGGAAAGGTTTAATGTGACGGTTGTGTCATTGGACATACCGGATCTGTCGGTATTAATGGTTGTTTCCAAAATTCTGGATAAGACGGATTTTAAGATCTCACTTCAGCGGGATCCACCAAAGGACTTCGCCGAATTTTACTTTGAAGAAGACAGATTTCTATAGGAAGAGGATGCAAGAACAAATAAGAAAGTTATCAGGGTTAATATGGCTAAAGCGAGGAATCGTCCAAATCTAGCAAAGATAACGATAAAGGCAAAAGAAAGGCTTCATCTGGAAACGATTGGAATGTCCTGCACGAAGGGAACTCAAATTCCCTTCGTACATAAAACTTACTTCCTTTTTTTAAGAAATTTATTTGGATATTCACCCAACTGCTCCTTTCAGAATGCCTCCTGGAAGGGAGCCAACTAGAAACAAAAGGATTTTGGTAAACACTGTTTGTTCCATGAGCATGACGGCTATAAGACAAATGAGTGTAGGCATTCGGGATATGATTGAGTAACGTGTCAGACGTTGAGAGGTGACACAATATGTTAGTAATCGGACTGCGGTACTTTAACAGGTTCAGCTGCCTACCCCAACTTAGAACAGGGACGAGCTAAGACATGTCCCACGGGGATTAGTCATCAGCTAATTTGAACCTTATGGATTTTTTGGAATCCTGGCTTTTGTATTTTGGTTACTTTGATTTTGGCTTTTTGGATTTTGGCACTTTGGTTCTCTGGTTTTTGGATTTGGTTCTTCGGTTTTTCAGCTTTTGGCTTCTGGAACTTCGGTTTTCTAGTTTTTGAATGTTGGCTTTTTGGCTTTTTGGTTTTTTGGCTTTTGGTTTTAGATGGCTAAGTCTGCATATCCATGTACGAAATCCAGCGAAATTCCTAGGCATGCTTTTTGCGGACGATAAACCATCTAACTCTTAGTTAATAAATCTGTAATAAAAAATAGGTACATCAGCTCATTTACGTACGAAATAAGGATGTAATCTTTAAGTGTGCTCTGTGCCCAACCATAAACCGTTAGTTTTCCTTTGGAATAATTTTTAAAAAAAAAAATAGAACTTTAATAAAATTACTTCGCTTATATGGATTATACTTTTGAAGTATGGAATTTGAAATTGGAGTTTCGAACTTTAATGACTTGGCGAGTATAGACTACGCTCGTCGAGTATTGAGCTCTTAAATCGGTCCCCAGGTATGGACTATGCTTAGGAAGAGTCAGGTTGTCTAGTTAAGGCTCGAGTATGGACTATATTCGCTTGGATGTGGATTGTTCTGCCAAGACTTGGCAAAACGATCACTTGGTTTTTTGAAGAAACGGATCGGATACTCTGGATTTCTAGATTTCGGATTTATGGCATTTTCTGGTTTTTTGAATATTTGAATTTCCTAGGTTCGAATTTCAGATACTTTGGGCTTGGTCTCCTCTTATAATACAATCCGGAGTGACCATGAGATTTTTTGAATTTCGAAGTCTGGATTTCTATTGACTCGATCCGGTGCGATCGTAGTTTCTTGGATTTCTGGATCTCGGTTATTAGATTCTATTTGGACTTCTCTTAGATTATGGCTTTTGAATTCACGAATTTCTGGACTATACAAAACACGACTTCCACAGAAAGACATGATTTGGTGGCAAGTGTTAACCCACTTTTTTACAAGGCAGCCAAACTTTGGACTTTTGGCTATTAGTGCTCAGGACTTGGGTATGGACTTGGGAAAATCTGGACGAACTCACACAAACTTGGTCGAAGTCGCGATGTTTTCATAAACTTGGATTTTTGGTTAAGTGTTTCAGGATCGCTTCGTATCCCCGAAGTATGAGGAGATCAGTAGGAAATACGAAAAGTTCAAGAATCGGTGAAATCTTCTAAGCATCCCGACTCGTATCCCGGGATCAATGTCTGGAATTTCGTATCTCCAGGTTGGATGGAAATTGGTGAAAACTCTCTAATTTTCCCGAGATTGGTACGACCATTTTGTATCCCCAGATCGTTTCATGGATCGGTATATTGGAAGTAGTATTGTAGCGACCCGTACTTTACGTATCGGAGGAAAGTAAAATAATATATTTTATTCCTAGTGGTCGGATCATTCTCAGATTTTAATATGATGTTCATGAGAATGTGAGACATGTCCATGATTTTTACCAAATCGACATGTGACCATTTTGCCCTTATGAATATTGTTTTAGCTATGACTTTTGATAGGGATCGAATCAGGTGCTGAAATCGGCCTCACTGGATCGGATTGGTTGTTTACAATTCTGCAAAGTGGTCGCATTAAATATTTGGTTCATCGGTTTGAAAGGAATCATTGTTTTAAGTTTTAGTTTCTGTTAAGCAGACTAATTAGCTGCTAATGGGCTGATTAATTAAGTTCGTTAGGCTAATGACCTACAGTTACAAATAGAAGAGTTTGGGAAGAGAATTAGGGTTTCTCTCTTCATTCAAATAATATGTTGGGCACATGTGATTCTTTGATTCGACCTAATCCCTAATTCATTCATCATATTCATCATAAATTGCATCTAGAGGCTAGATCATCATCAAGGAAGATTAGATCAGCACAATTGCATCGATTTTGGGGGTTTTCTATTGCTGTCCAGATCTGATTTCACCGGTATTGCGTTGAATCTAGAAATGGTGAGTGATAGATATTTCACATATAGAAACTACGGGTTATACAGGTAAACTAGGATCAAATTCATGTTTTATATGCTAAATTCACCCTAGATCTGATCATATATGTTTAACTCAGATTTAGACGTCCTGATTTAATCACATGAACCATTAATTTGTTAGCTTAATTATGTTTTTGCTTATGTTTAGATCCAAATAATGTTAGATCCACTTATTTATGTTATGTTATGATATATGCATTTTTGTACGATCAAGAATTGTTGACTGATGTTTGTTATGCTTGAATTGTTTATTAGAACTGTTTGTCGTAAATCTTAGGATTGAAGAACAGAGCAAATCGAAGGTTTAGATGATCGGATTCAGACGAAACTTGATGAAGGAACTCTGATGGGTATCAAAAAGGCACTCAGAAAATTTGAGTCAGAAATCGGCTATCTCCATGGACCAGCACCGATCCATGCTCGATGGACCGGTACCAATCCATCGATGATCATTGGATTGCGTTGAATGTTGGAGCGTGGGCATGTAATGTGACTTTGAAGCTGCAGCTGCACGCAAATTTTTATGAGGATTGAATGTAATTTTGGATGGGTCGAAGGTTGGTTACTCGAGTGCATGAGATGGACCAACATGAGTTTTAGCACGAATGGAATTTGACTACTAAAGTGGACCAGCAAGAAGCGCTTGAAGAGCGTATCAAGGTGGTCGAGTTACTTAATCAAAATTGGCTAAGTATGAGGACCGATACTAGTCCATAGGCGATGGACCGGTACCGGTCCGTAGAAGATGGATCGATATCGGTCCACCAAGAAGCAATGTGGAGGGTTGAGGCTTTGGGTCTTGATTGCGATGGCTTCTTGAGGTTGCTGATGAAGTTTGCAGATGAAAGGACTTTGAATGGTCGTTGTACAACTCAAAGATAGATGGTGCTTCGATTGTGAACTCAAATTGGAGTGGTTGGAGCTGAAATGATGTGATACTGATCGTGAGATGATATACGATTCAGTATGATAATGGATTGACCCAGGTGGAAGCTGATTGACGATGATAATATAATTGGTTTGAGAAGTCGCTTAAAGTAAAAGATATGATCGCTGAGAAGGAAGACTCGACAGATTTAAAGTGCCAAGAAATTTTTGGTTATTGAAGGTTCTAACGGACTCAAAACAAGGATATCATGAGACGCCCGTTAGGATTAGGTAGGATCGTCGAGCTTTGGGAGCGATCTAATTGTCTCGGATGGAGACAAACATACATAAGACGGATGTATGGCAGTCTGACTAAAACTAGAGTTTCCCATTATCCCTTGACGGACGGCAATGGTCGGTCATTCAATGATTGATGTATTCAAGGCTTTCATCAGTGATAGCTAGGATATTAGATGTTATGATTGATTGTGTATTTTCTTCTCTATTTTTCTCTGGGTATGCTATCATTGCAGGTCATCGAAGAGAAGCGGGATTGGGGATGTCCTTCCCGTTCTTTGAAGTGACATATTGTAGATGATTATCATGTGTTAATTTTGTGGTTGCTAGATAGATCAAAAGATTGAACTGTCTATATTCATATATCATGTGTAATTGTTGTTAGTTATTTTATCGCTCACTAAGACTGTAGTCTGACTCAAGATTTTATGTTTCTATCTTATCACCTTGAGTTGCTCATCAATTGTGTTGGTGAGTAGACTGAGATGGCAGGTAGCAGGTTTGGTGTTGATGATATTGTGCGTTAACGAGCATGAGGCTGAGTACTACTATTATGCTATTTAAATATTATTTTCTTTCTGTTGTATTTTGACTACTTTTGATATTCTGAGAGATGTGTAGTGAGGCTTGATGTACAGATTACTCGTTTTCACAGTTGTTTTTTGTACTAGTGACTTGAGATGTTATGAGATTTGAGTTTCTATTCTGTTATGTTTCACTACTATATCATATTGTATATTTTCTATTATATGTTATTCATGCGTTGTGGGTTATATGACATTTTTACTTCGAGTTGCTCTTCCTTGATGATCATCCCATACCGGTATGGCACGTCACATAACGCACATTTTTCTTAGTTTGGTGCAGGGGTTATGGATCGGTCATCACAGATATCCCCGAAGATGTATAAATTTGCTAACTCTTCGAGGATCGATGCTCTCTACTTCGTCTTCCCAGAATACGAAACTGGAATTTGGTAACGAACTAGAAACCTTGGGAGTACGAAGTCAGGATCGGCTTCATGGAATCAGGGCTTCGAAATGCCAAGATTTGGCTAAGACACCAGGGATCGATATTGATCCCGAGTTATTTTTGTTGGGCTTCATGGGTCGTGCCTCCATGCTTCTCTTCACCTATAAATACTCCCTCTCTAGGCAGATTTCGGGATTCTTCGACTGACTGAATTCTTTTGGCTTTTCTTACTTGAAGACATTTCTTGGGATTCTTCCATGGCTTCTTGGACTTCGGAATCTACTTTGGCTTTTGGATTTTTCTCTTGGCTCTAAGCAAAGATTTTGCCATGACCAACACTTTACTTCTTGTAAACGAAGAAGGATTATATCTTTTATAATTCAGGATAAATAAACAAGATTACCTCACAGTAGACATAGGCACACTTGCCGAACCATTATAAATATCTATGCCACTTTATTTCAATACCTTGTGTCTAGATTTGCTACTTATTCTCTGGATTTGGGTGTTGCGTTCAATTGGCCATAAACCAACGCAACCACGCTCCAATCGAGTAGAAATGCTGATTCGATATTGATTGAACTTGAACCATCCATGATTGAAGCTATTGTTTGAAAGTTGTTAGATATTTGATTGATGACTCGAGTATAAGGATGCGGAGACTGTGTGCTTCTGACTTTAAGGATCTATTGTATAGATTCTTTCAGACAATAGTTTAACCCAATGAGTACAAATGAGTTTTCCAACTATTAACTTTAAAATTCAATGAAGCATTGGAACAGTGGAACTAAACTCAAAATTTATATGCCCTTAGTCCGGCCAAACCACCATTTTATAGATTTTTCTGGTGACGTAAATGTAGAATAAAGATTGAAGAAGCAAAGAGAATTTGCAACGTTTTTCTGATGTTGACTTCTGTAGGAAGAAAGCGTTGTATAACACTTTCGGCGTCACAAATTCTGGAAGGAAGATTATGAATTTTTTTAATCGTTGAGTACATACGGGAGTGAAGAGAAACGTCCATTTGAAACACTTTACATATAAAAATATTTTATTTGGATCCAAACCCGACCTGATTTGGTCGGTTGGACGACAGCAGCGCGCACACATGTGGTGATCATTCTCACAACAAAGCAAACATTTTCGATGTCTGAATGACTTAATCTTCTTTGAGGAATCCATTTTAAATTGACAACAAACTTTATTGTCAGCTTTCAGGAAAAAAATTATGAGTTTTAAATTCACAACGAACTTTACTTTCAGCTTTGAGAGAAAAAATTGACTCGGTTGCAGTTTTGGACTAAGGTATCATAATTCATAACTGCTGAAGCAATTAATTAAGGCTAACAAGAAATTAATTATAGAACTAAAAACAAAAAAAAGGACATACCGAAGCAAGTTCATCTATCATCAAGGCTCTATTTCCATCCCTCTCGAAGATTTCATAAGCACAGCGAGCATGCTGCTGCCATCTGTCCAACCCCTCAAGTTGATGCACACAAAATGCAGCAGCACAGAATTCATCGAAGTCCATTCTTCTGTACTGAAGTGCACTTAACTACACAATATAACCCACGATACCATGTTAAGCTCTATTGTGTCTTAGAGAAAAAAAAAGTAAACTGATGAAGTCAAACTATACAGGTTCTTTTTGAAACATACTGAGGTGAGAAAGTCCTGAACACGAGATTCTTTCATTGCATCCGTAGCATTTCTCATCAGTGCCTTTAAGAGAAAGAAGAAAAAATTTATTTGCATAAAGATCGGAACATTTTTCTCTGTTAATTACCGATGCAGAAATTCACCGATATGAATTATCACATTATGGAGAGTTAGTTTAAATTCACTGGGTGCGCATTTAGTTCACTTTTATTCTGAACGACTACAAATAGCAATGGATGAACATCTGAATTGGTAATTCATAACAACAGCGGCATTGCATACCATTCTAATGTTATCAAGCGTAATGCAACCATTTTTATTTGGCTCCAACAAAGCAAATTGGCCCTCTAAATACACGAGCTCATCAGCTGTTAACGTCTTTGACAATGCCTGTGATATGCAAAAGATAATTGCAGAGAGTTGATTCCATATTACAATGAAATGTAATAGTCAATTATGTATATCTCATTAACCTATAAATTCTTGAGCACTCGTCTTGCATTTTCAATCATTCTCTAAACTGATAAATGATGAAAATTTAGTTTGTTAAAATGCACATGTGTGAATGTAATTAGTAGTTACCAACCTTTAAAGCAGCTTTACGCAAAGATGAAGAGCGCAAATATGTCTTCAATAGTTTAAGTACCAGAATATCCAAAGGAACTTTAATATTAGTATAGCTTCTTATCCAAGGATGACCTGACATCAAATGTGAATTGTAAGATTAGAGAGACGTTTTAAAACCGAAAAGTTGAGGATTTCTTCTTAATACGGAAGAATTCAGCAAAATAAATACAGAAATGATTTTAAATCGCAGAACAGTATTTTAACAACGTTTTTATGAAGTGAATTGTTTCTGTAATATATTTAAAATGAGTCACTAATACAGTTGAAGGTTAAAGAAACAAACTCAAAGCTTGCACTGCGCTTATTCTTCTTCGTGGATCTTTATTAAGCAGGCGTCGAACAAAATCTTTAGCTTCAGAAGATATAGATGGCCAAGGTAATTCACTGAAACTTGGTTGAGCTTTAAGAACTGCTCGAAAAATACCAGATTCGGTTCTATCCCAAAATGGTCGGCTACCACATAATAGAATATATGCAATCACACCAATGCTCCATACATCAGCTTCGGTGCTATAACATCTGTGAAGAACTTCTGGTGCAACGTAAAATGCACTACCAACAATGTCATTCAGTCTCTCATCTATAAGCAACTAAAAAAAGTTATTAGAAAAAGGAAATGAAACTTTATAATAATGTTTGAAAAACAAACCTGGCTTCACATAATCTGATAAACCAAAATCAATAGCCTTTAACTTGGAGTTGTCGTCTTTGGAAGCAAAAAGAAAATTCTGACCAAGATATTGTATAAAAAATAATCATATAGAGTGGAAATTATAAGTTTAGAACTATCAATGAGGACAAATATAAAAAGATGAAAATTACTTCTGGTTTGAGATCGCGGTGAACAACTCCTTGTAAATGGCAAAAAGCAACAATGTTTAACATTTGCATCAACACATCTCGTGCATCATCTTCTGAGTACTTCCCTCCCCTATTTATGTTTGTAACAGTGTTAAAGTAAATATCAGAACATAAGAAACTGATTAAATATGGATGATGTAGAGTTGTAAAAATATAGCAAGGTTATATACCTTGAAAGTATTTTCTCCAAGAGTTCACCTCCTTCACATAATCTGAAAATTGTAGTAGCAAAAGGTGATAAAGATTGATGCCAAGGATAAACTGCCACAGTTAAATACAATTGAAACCCAAGCATATCAACGAAATGACATGGGTTGGTTTTTATGCCTGAAAGATTGACTACTTTTTATAGGAATCAGTTATGGACAGTACACTATGTTATTCAATTCCAATTTATGATGTTACACGAACTATAGTTGACTTACTCCATGATTATATATACATTTTCTTTGTCTTCATAAGCACCATAAAACTGAACTAAGTTTACATGTCCTGTCAAGGCTCTCAAGATTTTCACCTCTCTTCTGACATCTTCTATAGCAACCGCTGTAGTCATCTGCCCCCAAAAAAAAAAAAAAAAAAAAAAAAAAAAAAAAAAAACTTCTTTCTCAAAAAAGGGGGAAAATATATCATGCTCATTTACAGTAATCTGATAACTACAACATATAATACTCATAACTTAGTGGTTTAAGGGTATATTCATAAGCGTCAAAAAAATAAATTTGGCATATATTTAGTATCTTACACTGAATATTATATTGAAATGCATATTTTTTAATATCTAAAGAACAAAATTTTGCCGGTAAACTCTGAGAGAGTGAAGTAAACTCAACATACATAATTCAAATATTCTCAGGATTTATATGTTTGTTGCCAAGATGGAACCCGTAATTTGGTCGCTCTACGCACAACAAGTGGTTACCCCCAGTTTGTACTACATCAAGATACTCGTTTTGTGCCATATCTCTATGTGTGAGCAAATCTTCCTCACATGAAGTAAATTACAAATAAAAAGATGACTTAGTTATGTCTTGCACTCAAATGTAAATCACCATTTAAATTATCTTCAATAAATATATCCATGCTTTATAGAATTATAGGACTAGTTTAATTTATGACAGAACCTCAATAAGATTATTGTGGGATGTTAAAATGAGACAAACACCAGCGTTAGAGCATACCCAGCAGCAGGTGAATTCGGGCGTGAGTAGAGGAGAATTCGAGTGTGGATTCGCGTTAGCCTTCCAGCAGTGAAGTGGCGGATTTACAATCTTTTTTTTTATTTAAAAATCGGCTAATAATCGGAGAACAGAAAACCGGTTATCCCTAAACGGTTTTCAGTTCTCCGTTTATTAGTCAAATTTTTTTTTTTAATCGTCATCCGTCTAGTAGTCGAACAAAAAGGGGAAAACACTGCGACAATGGCAAATCGAAGAGGAAGATGAAGACGAACAAGAAGAGAAGGACGAGGAAGGAGAGGAAGATGAAGATGGGTTTGATTTTACGGATCGACACTTCAACATTTCAGTGGTGACGATCCCCACTTTTATCTCGAACTCGCGCTCGAACTCATACTGCTGGAGCGCGAGTTCGAGGAAATCAGTGGGGATTGTCCCCATTTTCATGAGCATTCCCACTGTTGGGAATGCTCTTAGTATTCATGCTTGTGCAAAAACTAGGTTCTAATAAAAAATAAGCAATAAACGGCACCAATAAACCAGATGAATTTCTCTGCCGAAACAAGCAATATAAATATAAAAATACCGCTACTTTTTATTTATTAAAATTCAAAAAGTTAAAATAAATGATTGAATAAAATTGAAATTTCAAGACGAAACGTTTTCTACAACATGAGAATATATATTTGGCGTTTCGAAGCTGAAAAGATATAAGAGGACAAACACTGTCACGGTCACATGATTGTACAACGTGGGAATAAACTATCACAGCAAATTTAGGAAGATACGTAAATTTTGTGTGTGGTTCTCTTTTTTTTTTTTTTTTTTTTTTTTTTCTCCCCCCTCCCCATTTTTCCCCAGAACAGGCACCAAACCTGATGGATGTTCTATTCCGTTAATGAATTTGCATCAAACCGTCACTTGATCGTTAGATGCACAATAATATGATAACAGTTCACATTTACTTCTACAGTTTTAACGAAAGGACATGGATCAACTAACGAACAACATAAAAGCCTTAGTCTATTCTACGGCCTACAAAAGTGCTATAAAAACATGTATTTTAGGATAAGAATTACGTGAATTTTACCTTAGCTTTAGGGATGATTTTTACAGCAACCTGCTTCCCTTTGAGTTCTCCTTTCTTAAATTTACCAGCACAAGTATACCCAAAATGCCCACGTCCAATTTCATCACCCAGCTCAAAACTTTTATCAAATCCCTTGCAAAAACCGAACCTTTTATCCAGAAACACCCCAATACTTTCCTCCTCACCCAATACCACACCTTCGTTATTACAATGCTTCACTGCACCATGCCTCCTCGCTAGAGCCGCCTTTATATGCATGGCTGGCGACGGCGGCATACGAAAAAACCTACGCGGCGTTGAGGTGGACGATTTCAAATTCGGACTCGGTGTGTAAAATGGGAAGTACGGCGATCCCCGTGGCTTTGGTGACTTTTCAAAACTATTAGGAACAGTTTCAGGGTCTGTTCCGATTTTCTGCTCGTAGTCTGGGTTGCGTGGAGACGAAGGTCTCGCGTAGCAAATGCCCATTGAGCAAATGTGTGTGTCAAGCTGTGACGATTCAGGGTTTTTGTGCAGAAAATAATTTAAAGTTTTTGGGAGAAGTGGAAGGGAAAGCTAGCGCAGGGAAGAATAGAAGGATTTTGAATGATTATTTATTCTCATTTTTGGAGGTAAATGCTGTTAGCAATCGGGAGGTGACCGTATCTCTTAATTGATTCGTGACCTAATTCAGCTTTTGGAAAGTGTTGCTGCTTTTTTGGACAATGATAAAAAGGAGTAATGTGAGTGAATTTCAGAGGGAAAGATGTCGACAGTATTTGGGAATGACTCCCAAATTTCTTTCATCCGCTCTTTGTCTTGATTCCATTCTATGTACGAATGTTACGGTTGGTACTTACTTCCCTGGTGAATGCAAAGGGAAACTTTTTCTCCAAAGGTTTAGCTCAAAAAATGTTTTTTTACGCCTGTTTAATCATACTTTTATGTTGAAATCGTTTGTCCTTAAACAAACAACATACAACCTGCTAGTCAGAAGACGCAAAGTCACAACAGACTTAAACGCAAAAGGATTCACACTATAACACAGAAACATCCACGCATACAAAGCAGACTCCAAAAAAATACCATGGAAACAACATATAGATCGTGGGAACAGCACAAATATCACAGCCGAATACGTTTGTTGAACAACAACCTCCAAGACCAAGATGAGCACTGAAACTAAATAACCCAGAATTCAAGCCCAAGCAAACTGACATAACCCAAAGAGCCAAACAAGAAACTGAAGTAGCCAAATCACATCCTCAACCGAAGCTCCACAAACATATGCAAACTCACCCGCAAGAAAGCCAAATGCACATCGAAATTACCACCTCTAGCCATTTTTTATTTATTCCACCCTTCATCACACCTCCTAGATTATCACGTTCCTCCCTTGCTTTCTTAGTTTTAGATCTAGACTTGAAGTGGGACACTAATTTATTCCACTCCGGATTTGTTTTAGCCAAGGGATCATCACCAATAACCAACTTATCTCCTTTTAACTTATTACCCTTGATTTTATTTCTTCTTCTCTTTAAACTACTAGTAGACGAATAATCTGAATCCTCCAACATACTATCATGTAGGACTTCTTTATCTATTTGTTGTAAATCATATAAAGAAGAAGTACATACCTTTGTTTGGATCGAAGTGTCTTCGTGACTTTCATCAATTTTAGGCAATTCTATTTCCTTACCGACTGGTGTCACTTTGGTACATTTCTCATCTTTGTTTCTATTATCTACTTCTTTTACACTTTCGTCCACAATATCATACCCAACCCTATCCTTTAGAATGACATCCTCAATAATCATACCTTCTGCAATACATGATTCGACACTCATTCCCTCCTGGTCCTGCAAATACTCATCGGAACCAGCTAACACAGTAAAATGATTAGTGCTATAGATATTAGCTACCTCATGAATAAAACTTTCAGTCCTTGTTTTACCTACTTTCTTTTTTGGACATTTCTCTACAAAGTTATTAATAGATGAATATATTTTCTTCTTTGTGATATCAGAACAATTTCTATCTCGAGATTCCAGATTCTCATCAACATCCATCTCTTTATCCATACTCAAATTACCCTTAGGAGCCCAAATTTTAAAGGATTTACAAGTGTCACTGGAGTGCCTAAAGATTCTACAATTATTACATTTAGGAATCCACTCGTACACAACTTTCTGCCACACTACTTCACCATTAAAACACTGTATTGGAATAACTTCAGGAAAATTGAAATCGAAATTAACTTCAACCAGGACTCTTGCATAAGAAATTCGAATAAACCCCTCAGTTACATTGTCCAGTTTAAGAGGATGCCCCAAGATAGTTGTTATTCTACTAATGGCTTCTACAGACCAAAAATCTAAGTCTAGTTTAGGCAACCTAATCCAAATAGGGATAGAAGTAAGAAGTTCTCTAGTTAAATTTAATCCAGGCTGCCATTTCTTCATAAATATCAGCCTTTTATTATAATAGTAAGGCCCCTGTGATAATATATTCTCACAATCCTCAGTACTGTCACATTTGATGATAAAATATCCATTATCCCTCGAAAACAGCTGATATTTACCCTTTATATTCCAGTTTCTGTCTATATACTGCTTTAGGAAATTGTAATATGGCTTACTTCCAAATACATAAAACACAATAGAGTTATGCTTGATTGAGGATATCCTACGCTCTGCGTGTAGCGGGAATGATTGACATTTTGGAGGAAACAGCAAGCGATGATTAGAATCCGAAGCAAAATCGACATTAGAAAGAGATTGAGGAAGAGATGGAAAAGAAGTCACCATTTTTCTCTAGAGAGCTCTTTGTAAAAGAAATTTATTAACTATATTATATTTTTAAATGATAAAATATTTAATAATGTTTGTAGATCGACGTTTTTAAATGGGCATTGTTATTGATACTCGAAATATTGTTAAGGAAGACTATTTTTTTTTCTTAAAAAATTGTTAAGGGGAATACCAATGAGAAAAATAGCCCCCTTACAAATAAAGGTAATTTTACTTCATTACCCATTTAGCCCCTTAACAAATGTGATTTTACCTTAACAAATATTGCAAGGGACGTAGTAATTTTTTTTTTGATTCCCATATATCAATTTTTTTAAACCCTAAAGGATAAGCGTTTTCAGAGGATTAGGATCGAACTATTTTTTTTTTAGTTGACATAAATATCCCGAATTTTGTAATTATGGAGGAAATGCACCGAAATAATTATTAATTTCTGACATATCATTGTCGAATACATATATAATTGATTACTTAATGCATTCGCTGCAATGGTGATGGTGACGAACTGATCATTTTAATTCTGTTTCCCTTATCGAATAAGTTTTTTTTAAAATCTAATTTAAAGGGGGCAATCCAGGAATATTGAGTAATGTGAAATAATATGTTTGTGTAGCCCCTTAACAATTTTTCAAAGAGTGGAATGTTTTTAAAAAATGTCCTCCTCCCCTTAACAATACTTGGAGTGCCAATAACAACGCCCTTTTAAATTTGTAGACAAAAAAACTAATTGTTGGATTCTATTTTCGAATGGTATTAACATCTGGTATTATGGATGTTTTGAGTAGGGGTGGGCATAAACCGCACCGCAATGCGAAAACCGCCCAGACCGAACCGCAAAAACAGTGCGGAAAACCGCACCGGATTCTCTCTCTAAAGCAAACAACCCAAATCGAATCGCCTCGCATGATACGGTTCGGTTGCGGTTTGAACTTTTACCAAACCGTATTAAACCAAACCGAACCGCTTAGCTACACCGACAATGTTATGATAAAAAAGCTAACAAATTCCTATCTAGCTTTTAATTTAACGCTATATATTCTATTTTCAATGTATTATGTAGTTATATTAATTAAAGATAACACTATGTGTTTTAACCTTCAGATGACACAACATCATAAAATCGTAAATTGTTTGTTGATGAAAGTAATTTTCTTGTTTCATATTTAATATGGGTTCAAACCGAACCGAACCAAAACTTATTACATCGAAACCGAACCGTTTGAACGGTTAGTATAATGGTTTGTATTTTTGATCAACCGTTTGATGCGGTGCGGAAGCGGTTTGAGCTTCAAACCGCACCGAACCGCGCCCACCCCTAGTTTTGAGTAGTTCACGTCGATACCAAAAAGTATAGCACCAAATTTATTATTACTATTATTGAATATTTAGTAACATTAAGATCTGATAATTTGTATTGATAGAAATCTGAATTTGTAGAATTAATATCTTTGTTATGTCGTATTTTTAGGTGATAATAACATTTATAGACAGACTTTTTAAATTTGTAAAATAAAAAAGTAATTGTTAGATTCTATTTTAAAGCCTGGTTCACTGAGGAAACTGTAAATAGCGACAAGGTTTAACACCATCCTTCTCATTTTCTTCACGCAACCTCTTTCTCTACAAAATCCTCTCTTAACTCTTTTCTGCACCCACAAATTTCTATTCTCCTCGAACCTTGTTTTCGTTGCGCGTGGTTCCTCTTCGGTGAACCCTAATATCAACTCCAGATCTAAGCTTACCATGATATCGATCTCAGATCAGATAACCCCAGTTTTCTTCGCCTCATTTCTTCTTTACTCTTCCATCATAAATTGATTCTGTTAACCCTACCTGCCTATGTGTTGTAGCCATTCAGGCAACTACAAGCTTACGCGAGTTATTCAACTGGTGACTATGGCATCTTCAGGAAAGCCGATTCTAACGTGGAGTCTACACGGTGAGCAACAACTCCTAACCCTGATTTGATTTCGTGTTTCGACGGTTAGTCAGTGACGGTTCATTTTGGGATTAGGTCTTCAATGTTACTGGTGTAGTTCATCTTCTTGGGTTTCTTATTTTACGGTTTCGTGCTTTTGTCTATTAAAAGTTTTAGTTGAGTTGTTTGGTTATTCCTTGGTTTTGGATCTGGGATCCGTTGTATGTAATTGTAGTATGCTATGTCACCGTCTTCTTCTTGGATTTATTTCACCGACTCGTTGGCTATACACGAGATGCAATAGCACTGAACATTGCCATTTTCTAGTGTAAATTGCTTGTTTGAGAAAATATGGTGGCTTGTGTACTGTTTGGTATACTCTCCCTTGTTCTGGTCTCCAATCTTACATTTTTGGTCAAGGCATGAAATCTTCATCTTTGCTACTGTCATTTGGTAATAAGGTTGTGGAACTCGAGTAATCCCAGTTTTCTTTTGCAGCTGTTAATTGGAAGCTGTGCTATTTTGTGTGGCTTGAGATGCAAGAACTCTGCCCATGTAATATGCTTTTTCTTGACCAGTCTGCCTTTGGGTCTGGTTCAAGTTATCTAACACGTGATGTTGTCTCTCAGCACTTGTTAATGTAATGTTATCCATGTAATTTACTGTTTTTACAGTATGTAATGCTCCCTGCGTGGAGTTAATTGTAGTCTAGTAAATTAGCTAGCTTCGGTGCATTAAGCTTGTTTAGATAAAGTGGACGGAACACTATAAACTCTGTATGTGGTGTAAGGTCCACCTAAAAAACTGAAATTAGCTGACTGCTAACTACAGTCACATATACCATATTGTATTTTTATTTTTAGTCGTATAAAATGTGTTTGTGGTCACCTCAAAAACCGATCGGCTATGCCAAAAAAAAGGTATTATGAGCATTTTTGGTAGTTCATGCAGACACTGTTATTGTTGGAGAACGGGGTTTTGATGATAACAACCTTATTTCAATTATTATTATAAACATTTCTATCTAGAATACACACACACACACACACACACACACACACACACATATATATATATATATATATATATATATATATGCAGGATTTGTATACAGGACTTAAATACTGAAGGCTGTACAGTTTTAAAGTTTCAAGAGAGGGTTCAGAAGAATTTAAAGACTCATGAGTAATCAAGTTATCAAGATTTCAAGAGTTCAAGAAAAATACAGTAATAGTGTCTAGTTTGTTTGTAAGACTCTGAATAACAGTTCAGGTTCAAATTCTGTTTTTCAAATTCTGAGTTCAAGTTATTTTATCTTACTTATGATTTCAAACATATAAGTTTTAATATATATATAAGTTTATATAGTTTTATAATTTTATAGTTATAAACCTTATAACTTTATAAATATGTTTATATAATATATTATTATGATTTCATATAATTTTACACTTTAGAATACTCATTTATATTACTAAGTTTTGATTCAAAAATTTCCAGAATAATATATATAATTAAACACTTAAAAATAGTTTCAAAAACAAAAAATACATGACATATGTCGATATACATATATAGATACATATATGGATATGACTACATACAATTGTCAGAAATTCAATTTTCAAAGGAATTGTCTTTTCACTATTTGCAATATTTCCGAAACGTTGCAACCATTCATATCATGTAAAAAGGGGTTGATTTCGAATTTTTTTCATAGTTCTTCTTCTCCATCTTCACCCATTTTCATACCACCATTATTATTTCATATTTTATCGATTTCTACACTTCTACTTTGCCAATTTCTGCTCTAATTACATAAAACTTCTTCTTTTCTCAATCTTTATCCACTACCTTTTAATTGAAGTGTTGTTGAAGAGTTATAGGGTTGTTGTAATCATTTGGGAATTGTTTGGGAAGGCTGTGTTCTTTGTAACCTTGAAATTAAGGAAAGGGAATGGTGTAAATCTTGTAGTCGTGAAATCAAGGGTGTTTGGAGCGGTGTTAATCTTGTAGCCGTGAAATCAAGGGGTTGTATTTGGATATTGATAATAATGAAACTCTGCACAATCTAGTGTTGCGTGGGACTGGACACATAAGTAATCCAAACTGGTATAAAATCTGGTGTGTTCTTTCTTTTTCAACATTTTTTATGTTTTATTCTGCGTCTTGATCATCTTTATTGTGTGATTTTCGCATATTAGATCATAAAAGTTTAAACTTTTCATAAATTCTTTGAAAATACTATTCACCTCCCTCTAGTGTTTATTCTGCCTTAAGATTCTCATTCTACATTCCCTACAATTGATATCGGAGTATAGGTCAAAAAATTCATAATCTGATTTTGGAAATACTAAATGACAAATTTTGAAATGATTGTTAATACTAGTGTCACTGTTGGAGAATGGAGTTTTGATGACAACAACTTTATTTCAATATTAATTGATTATAAAATATATATTAACACTTTTGTCTATAATACACACACACACATACATACATACATATGCAAGATTTATATACAGTAATTATTACTGAAGACTATATAGTTTAAAGATATTAGAAATTCAGAATTTAGAGATGATTCAAGACACCTGAGTATTCAAGATTTCAAGAGTTCAAGAAAAATATAGTTATAGAGTCTAGATTATGTAAGACTCTGAATAGCACTCCAGGTTCAAATTCAAAATAATTTATAATTTTGTTTTTCAAATTCTATTTTCAAATTCTATCTTCAATCACTATCTTCTCTATTTTGCTTTCTATTTTAATTTGATTTTAAACTTAAGGTTTATAAGTTTATACTTTATAAGTTTTATAAATTTATCTTTTATACACTTTATATTTATATAATTTTAAACTCTATAATTTTGTAAATATGTTTATATAGTCTATATTTATGTTTTCATCTGATTTTCTACTTTATAATATTTTTTTATAACACTATATTTTAATTCAAGAATTTCCAGAATTATATACATATCAAAACACTTGAAAAATATTCAAATATCAATTTTGTACATGTATACGTCGACATACATATATATACATGTCGACATATAACTGTCATTTTTTCAAAATTGAAAGGAAGTGTCTTTTCACTGTTTGTAACGGTTTAGAAACATTGCAACCTTTCAAATGTTATAAATAGGGGCTGATTTCAAAAAAATTCATTAAACTTCTTCTCCATCTTCATCTTCTTTCATTACACCATTATTCTTTATCATTTTTATGATTTATACACTTATACTCTACCAAATTCAATTTTGTTTTCATTAAACTTCTTCTCTCTTCACTCTCTACTCATTACTCTCTGAATCAAGTGCTATTGAAGAGTTATAGTGTTGTTTGTAATTGTTTGGGTTGTGTAAGAAATCGATGGTATCCCTTGTAGCCGTGAAATCAAGGACGGGTAATCGGTGGTATCCCTTGTGACCGTGAAATCAAGGAGGTTGGAATCGGTGGTATCCCATGTAGCCGTGAAATCAAGGAGGTTGTAATTGGATATTTATATAGTAATAAACCTCTGCACAATCCAGCGTTGTGCGAGACATGACGTAGGAGCAATTCTAAACCAGTATAAAATCTAGTGTGTTTTTCCTTTTCTGCAATTTATTTTTGTTTAACTTTGCATTTGTGTTTGGGTATGTGTCTGTGACTGTTTGTGTGGTGTTTGATTCATATAGTAGTTCATATAAGTTTAGATTTTGTTCAAATTCTCAAAAAACATTATTCACCCCCTCCCTCTAGTGTTTGTTTTACCTTAACGATCCATTCCACAATCCCTAACAATTGGTATCAGAGTAAGGTCTTTTAAAAATCAGTGACTTTCAAAAAGTTCATAATCTAATTTTTGAAAATAGTGATGATGGTAGCCAACACTAGTAGCAATAGTAGTTCTTTTGTAGAGGGTTAGTCCACTATTAGACCACCACTGTTTAGTGGTAGTAGTTATTCATATTGGGCATGTAGAATGAAGATATATTTACAATTAGTAGGATTAAATGCATGGAATAGTACACAAAATGAATTTGTTGAACCCACAACTGCTTCTGCACAATGGACAAATGAACAAAATATTGTTGCACAAAGTAGTTCTTAAGCATAAATAGATTATTTTGTTCATTAGATAGGAATGAGTTTAATAGAGTGTCGGTATGTAAAATTGCTTATGAAATTTGGAGAACTTTACAAGTTACTCATGAAGGAACTAGCAAAGTTAAACAACCTAAAATAGCAATGTTAGTTAATCAGTTTAAGTTATTCAAAATAAATGAGAATCAGTCTATTTGTAGTAACCCGTAACTTCCCCGTAAAGGAAAGCGCGGATTGCTTTGAGGACAAGATGAATCAGAACGCAAACAGAAGAACATTTCATTGTTTATTACAACAATTCCATCGGAATACATGAATATACAGAGTATGGATAAATATACATTCGACAAATATCAGAGATTTAAATTACATTTAAATATATAGCAGCGGAAAATAATACAACACACAACTGAAGGCGATATACGGATATAGAGCTTTCCGAATATCATTCTAGCTGTAAACCAGGATCCTGTGAATATAAATCTGCAAAACCAAAACTACTAGCTGCCCGTGTCGAAAATAAGGGCACCTAGAGTTTAGGTTAAAACAATAAACTCTAGGTCAGTCATGTGACTGGTGTGAGAACTAAAACAGTTATTAAAACTTTACTTTAAAAGAGAGTAATTCAAGGGACCACGTCTTATAACACGGAACATGTTTCCTCCCAAGAACACTAGTGCATATAACAAAACAGCGCAATGCTTTTTGGAAAAATGAAGCTATTATAAGACCCAGGTCCCATCACACAATGCAACGCAAGACGGAGGATAGGGTTTTCCCTTATAATAACCAAACATGCTTGGTACGTTTAAAACAAATCATTTGATACTACTATAAATGTATAGTGTCAAAACAATTTCCATCATCAATATTAATCATAGACGGCATGGGTACCATACATCATGTCGCCATACTAGGCTCTACAAATAAAACCACAAAGGTCGTATTGGAAATTGGATTCCATCATGAGTCGAGGCAAGGGGCAAGCTCCTCTCCGTTCGAGACACTCTAGCAAATGTCTCAGGACCACACACAGCGATCCTTGGAATCAGTTGGGTCGGTCCTTTCTTACTTCTGAGGATTGGCAATTCCTGAACACACGTTTCCCGGTCCTATCAGACCTATATCCGAGGCGCCTCGCATTCCAACAACCACACAGGTAAAAAGTATATAAATGTCAGGGCTGGTAGGTCACTGACATCACCCCATAGCTAGAAAGAAACGTCATGTTCTCCCAACGGTCCTTATCCTGTTTTTGACTCATACCGAGGTGTGAGGCTCGCGAATTAATGTTATACACAAAGCTATGTCACATAGGACGTGCTTTGATCATCAACCACAAGACTTTCCTTTTCAACAGAAGCCTTGATCATTTGCCACTTAGGCATGCCACACAGGCAATTCATGCCATGCGATTGATATCTATCGATATGTAACCTCTAAGCTCGTACGTCTCAGAGAAGGGCGTTAAGCAAGAGAATAAATTCTCCGCCGCCAAACAGATATATATTTAATAGAATTGATATGATAAAAAGAAATGCCCTTTTATGTGTATTAGAATAAGAAATGCCCTTTTATGTGTATTAGAATTGATATGATAAAAAGATGTTATTTTTATTGTATTAAGATTGTCAAAAATATAAGTATCAATTATGTTCATTCAGAAGTATCATTTCTGTTCAGTTAGAAAATGTCATTTATGATTAAAATTATCATTTTTAGATAAGAATGACATGTTAATTTTAAATTATCATGTTAGACAAAAATGACATGTTAAATTGAATTTTCATTTTATGTCAATAAGAACTGTTAGAAATAAAGTGTACATGAGAATAAATATACAATTTTGTTATAAAATGCTGAATGAGAACAAAAATACACATTTTTCTAGAAATTTTACTTTAGAGTTAAAACATCACTTTTTTAATGATGTTCATTTAAAATTACAATATTTTGTTTACATAAAAAGGATTAGACAAATTACCATATTTTGTTTACATAAAAAGAATTAGACAAATTTGTCATTTTGTTTACATTAAAAGAATTAAACAAAATTATCAGTTTTTGGTTAATTAAAAGAATGAATGTGAAATGCCCAGTTTTTGTAAAGTAATAAGAATGAAATAAAAAGAGACATTTTTGTCATTTAATAAGAATTATACAAAAATACACATTTTTGTTATTAAATAGGGATTTTACAAAAATCATATTTTTGTCATTTAATAAGGATCATATAAGAATAACATTTTGTGTTAAAACATGGTTAGTGAGACAAATATCATTTTGTGTAAAAAACATATTAGTGAGATAAAATAACATTTTGTGTTAAAACACGGTTAGTGAAGGAAAATATCATTTTGTGTAGAAACCTGTTAGTGAAATGGAAATGAACATTTTTATGTATTTAAAAGAATTAATCAAAAATAAACATTTTTGTGCATTTAAAAGAGTTAAACAAGAATAGACATTTTTGTTTACATTAAAAGATAGGATTTTTGTCATATTTTGGTTGCAATATAAAAGATAGGATTTTGACGTAATTTTTGTTGAATATAAAAGATGGAATTTTGGACATAAATTTTGTTGAATTAAAAAGATGGAATGGTGACATAGAATTTAATGTTAAATAAAAGACTAGATTTTGCCAACAATTTTATTCACATTTTAATGTTAATAGAAAAAAAAGACATGATTTTAGACATTGATTTTGTTCATATAAAAAGATCAAATTCTGACATAGTGTTATCATGTTAGAGATAATAAATTAAATGGAATTTAAAACAATATTTTTTTTTGACACCTTGAAGATGTTTATGGTTTATTTCTATGTTATGCATGATGTGTAGTGTATTAATGTTTGGTCGTGATGCGATGTTTGAAATCTGTGAATTTGTAACATATCAATTAATGTTATTTTATTATGTATAATAATTCAATTATGCTACACTGCCGTATATGAGTTACCTGACTCATATATGTTGATTGGGCTGATATTTTCACACATCGCCCATGTGCACAAATAATATATTATTATTTGGATGTTGTTTGAATGTTAATTGGACATTGTTTGAATGTTATGTTATTGAGATGTATAAGGAATGTTATTATTAAATACATGTATGGTTTGAAATCCATTGTTTAATGGTATTTGTTTTGGGTCTCATTCCAATGAAGGAATTTCAAAAGTTTCCAAAAAGGGGCTTTTCAGTTAAAGGATTAAATGTGATATTAACGCTTTTAATATTATTTAATGTGTACAAAACCGATTAGGTAGATTGGCGCTATTTATACAGGAATGGATATTTCCATGAATTTCATTTATTATGTAATAAATGATGAAGGATTAAAATTTGAAATTTGAAATTTGAAATTATACATTTTGAAAATGTTATTATAATATTATTATAAGAACAAATGCTATATTAAATGATTAATTAATGTCAAGAGTTTGAAATTCAAGAATTATTATTATAATATTACAATAATATGAAAGGTTTCAATTTTTATTTAAAGTTTAAATATAGGAATAAATGGTATTTCAAGAATAATGAAGATTTTAATTTAAAGTGATATTTTGAAATTAATGATATTTTAAGAACCAAAATACTTTGAAATAAAGAATATTTCAAAATAATATTTTCAGTAGGATAATTATAATTATAAATCACAATTGTATTTGGGCACGAGGTTGGGTCACATTTGTGGTGGAAGTCTGCCCGGAACCGACCGGCATATCCAGCAGCCACAAATGTCGGGCCTAATGTGAGAGGTCCAGGTACACGAATACGAATTGGGCCTTGACACGAGGTTAAGCCCAACTTATGGGATAATTCTGCCCGGAACCGACCGGCATATCCAGCATCCACAAGTTGTAGGCTTAATGTGAGAGGTCTGGCCCAGTATAAAATAATAAATAGATATAATATTAAATTGGGCCATTCAGCCTGTTTAAAAAAAAAATAACGCCAATTGAACTTGAACGTGTTTATCAAAATATATCCATTTAAAATATGAATATTGAAAGAGGTGATTTTAAAATTAATTTTTTAAGAGGATATTATTTTATTATTTAAATAATATATAGAATATTGGATTCTGATTTAAAATTGAAACCGAAGTTTGAATCGTTTTGGAATAAATTTATAAATGTTTTAAAATACGTTTTTATAAAGGAAATCGATGAAATATATATATATATATATAATGGTTCGAATAGAACGGTTCGCGCAGCAACCGTTCGCGAATTTCGACCGTTTAACTTTGATTAGACGTAACGAAAGATCTGACCGTCGGATTCTTCTGAAACCGGAACCTACGAGTTTGTATCGAAAAGAGTTTTCCAACGAGTATATATTGATTTGATTTCTGTGAAGATTCCATACTTTATGGAAAACGATTTGGGGTTTATCGTGAACTATGTTTTAAATGACATTAGTTCTTTAACCCAGTTAAAGATAAGATAAATTTCTTAAATTTAAATAATCATTGAATAATGATTTTTGATATTTAAAACCAAATTGGGGTTTTATTAAATCTTTAAAAGAAAGATTTAAGAATAAATCTTTAAAAGAAAGATTTAAGAATAAATGTAAATAATTTATCTTTGATAGAATAATGTGAATATTTTATTGAAGAATATTCTGAATTGGAATGAGGCGTTGGATGTGTTTTTATAGTACTCGATTTTTTTATTATTATTATAAAAAAAATACGAGAGTTATTCGGAAAGACCTGGTTTAACCCATTCCGAATAATTACTACGACGATGAAGAGTCGAAGATGAAGACGGTGGTTGAAGACCGACGATCTTCACATCGGATGAATGTGTTGCTACTGAGACCCATGATGGGAGTAGCTACCTTGAAGGGGCTTCAGTGGTAGCCGTCTGGACTATTGTTGATTGTTTCGGATATGCGAGGACCTCTCAGGTGTCTCCGGTTTCGTTTAGACCCAGAACGGACTTGTAAATGGATGCGTGTCTGACATTGGATTTCATTCCATGTGAATTAAATCGATTTCTATTAATGTATGTCTGTTTGGTGGTGGAGAATTTATTCTCTACTTAACACCCTGGTATATATTAATAGTGATTGATCGCATGGCGTGAATTGTCAATGTGGCACGCCAAGATGCAAATGATCAAGGCTTTTGTTGAAAAGCAGGGCCTTGTGGGATGTTCAAAGTATAGCCTATTACGGCATAGCTTTGTATATAGCGTGACTTCGCGAGCCTCACACCCCGGTATGAGTCAAAAACGGGATATGGACCGTAGGGAGTGCACACGTTTCTTTCTAGCTAGAAGTGGTGTCAGTGCTTAAACTGGCTGACATTTTACTTATGTGGATGATGGATTGAGGCACCTAGGATTTATAGGCCGAAAGTGGTCATACTATAGGTTCAAAGAAACCGGGAAGCGTGTGTTCAGGCATAACCAATCCACTGCCGATAGGCGGGGACCGGCCCTACCGCTCCAAGGGTTCACTGTGGGGGATCCTGAGGCATTTGCTAGAGTGTCTCGAATCAGAGAGGATGATCCCTAGCCTCGATTTCATGATGGAAACCCAACTTCCAATACGACCTTGCGGTTTTGATTGTAGAACTAGTATGGTGACATGATATATGGTACCCATGCCGTCTATGATTGATACATTATGATTGAAACGTTTTTTGAAATATATATATACCCATAGATATACACACTAATATTAAATATGTTTTATCGTATCAAGCATTTTTGACCATTATAAGGTAAAACCCTATCCTCCAGTTTGCGTTGCATTGTGTGATGGGACTTGGGTCTTATAATGGTTTCATTTTTCTAAAAAGCATTGCGTTGTTTAACGTTTTACTTTATTTTATGCACTGGAAATCCAATGGAGTAAACCCGTTCCGCGTTAGCGGCGCGGTCCTGTGATTAGCCATACTAATTAGATAAGTGAAGTTAGATTTCTCATACCAGTCCCATGACTGACCTGTAGTTTGTTTCACTGGCAAACTCGGGTGCCCTTATTTTCCACACGGGCAGTCAAGTAGCTTTTTGCAGATATATTTACAGGATCCTGGTTTACAGCTGAAGCGATATTCGGAAAGCTCTGTATCTGTGTATTCCTTTCAGTTGTATATTTGTAATATTTTTCCGGGTTGTTACAACAACAAACTTATTTAGAAACTCCTGAAACACCCTACTCATCAGATCAACAAAATAGGCGGGTGCATTCGTCAACCCAAAAGGCATAACGAGCCACTCGAAGAAACCATCTGGAGTTCTAAAAGCGGTCTTGTCTATACTATCCTCGGCCACCCTCAACTGATGAAACCCCGTGGCCAAGTCTAACTGAAAGAAAACAGATGCATCAACAAGCTGGTCAAACAGATCATCTATCCTCGGAAGTGGATGCCTATTCTTCTTAGTGAGTTTATTCAACTCTCTATAGTCCACACGTAAGCGAAGCGAACTATCCGCTTTAGTGGAGAATACTCCTGGAGAACCCCATTCAGATATGCTTTGCCTAATAAACCCTTTCTCAAGTAGCTCCCATACTTGCTTGTTGAGCTCCCTCCTTTCTCTTGGAGCCATATGGCGCACATGCAATTCAACTGGCTTTGCATTGTCCACCAGCTGTATACGGAAATCAATCTCGCGCATTCGATGTAAGCCTCGAACCTCCTCAAAAACATCAGGATACTCACAGACTACTGGTACAGATCGTAGATCATCTTTAAATGCATCAAGAGACTCTAGGAAACTAAGCATGACAAACCCTTTAGGGTCACAAGAAATTTCGAGGGTCCTCCCATAGCAAGTTAAAAGTCTAACGACACTCCTCTCGCAATCCAGAATGGTGCCATACATGACTAGCCAATCCATCCCTAGAATCAAACCATAGCCCATGAGACTAAGAACGTATGCGTCGCATTCAAACTCGATGCCAAACACAAATATTTTGAAACCTCAAAAAATCATAGACAGATGAGCCGTACTCCCAATGGGGTTTGAGATAATAACGGAAACCAAAACCATACTAGTACTAAGGTGCAGAGACTTAACCACAGATTCATATGTAAAAGAATGTGAAGCACCAGAATCAAAAAGAGTTCTAACTGGATGATTGGAAAGAGAAATCAAACCTTCCACGGAAATTTTCCTACCTTTATCTGCCGCGCTGGTCACGAGAGCATGCACCTGCCCTCAAGAAGATCATGCCCTTTTACCTGTCCTTTCTTCTTTGGGCAATCCTTAACAAGATGTCCGACCTCTCAACAATGAAAACAAGCGTTCTTTCTTTTCTTGCAATCCTTGATCACATGACCCTAGTGTCCAGAATGATGACATTTCCTCTTATCCCGGGCTTTGTCGTTCTTACCGCCCTTCTTTTGTTCCTATTGTTCTTTCTTATGCCACACTTTCTTGTTTTGTGTTTCCTCAAACTTAGCCTCTTTCTTTTCGCCCTTGTCTTCCTCATGGATTAATGCCATATCAACGAGTTTCTCAAAAGTTGCTCCCATCGAATATGAGACATACACAACCCATGAAGTGGTTCATTCAATCCTCTAGCAGACCTCAAAGCTTTCTTGTGCGAGGTATTCACTAGCTCCAAACCTTGCCAATTGGGTAAACTTATTAACATACTCTGAAACACCCCATCTCCATCAAGGTCACTCACAAAGGGAATGCCTTAACTTGGTGGAGGTTTATAAGTAAAAGTCACAGATAAAACACAAGACATATATAAACACACACATATATATAAGCAGCGGAAAACAAACAGACTTTCATTTCATAAATACGTGTTCATACAAAACATTTCCATAATTGTCTCACAATAACTTCCAAAACATTACATCATCATTTCTGTCTTGATTATTAAATAAAGAAGCATAAAAAATAATTAAAGCTGCATAAATCCCCATAGAACGTGTCCAAAAGCCAGAGCCAAGGAAAGAGAGTCCAAACCATACATCTACTATCTTGAAGCTTGCAAAAAGTCTGACTAAGCTGGGTTGTTTCCTCCCTGTGGACCTGGGTGGGGGGAATGGAGGAAAAGAAGACGAAAGAAAAATAGAGTCAGACAAAAAGCCTGGTAAGTCTAGTGACTCTTCAGTATGAGAATAAGAAAAAGGGCATGATAGGTATAAACTGGAAAAAGGAAAGTATCATAAACTAAGACAAAGCAGTTTTGAACCGAATATACTATCGCACCCCACACTATATCTCTGCACCTACTTGTATTTGTTCCGATTGGCGCCCCATGATCGGGGTGAAGTGATCCCCTTTTTAAAGATCGGCTCCTACTTGCAAAATCATATGTGTCATATGGCCCCCAATGATTGTAGATACCTATGCTGGTCCCACCATGGGGTGTATCAAGTCCCATGGTGGTGGCCCGACACAATTCTAGAATGCATAGTGTATACTACTGTTGCCCAGTGCCATGTTTGTCTGCTCCGAAGTGTGTGCACGCCCGCACTCCGTTAGAACCTACACTGCTGCACCACTCGCCGTCGCTTTTGACCGCTTACAATCAGCCCAGTAATCGTGCCCCACCCTGCCTAGTTTCAGGGTAGCATGATACCTAATTGGGTTACTGCTGAAATGGGTCCCCGTTACTAGGGTTTTCTAGTCAAACATGTTAAGTGATTAAGTGTCTGTATTAACCTAACCCCACCCATCAGTTTAGTTAACATGTTGAATTGGTTAAGTGTTTTAGTTAACTTAACCCTACCATCCTTATTCTAGCTCTAATTTTTTCATTAAAGCATCGACCACTCACATTAGACAGGTATTGTTGCGGTTACTGGACAGCCGGTCGGTTCCGGGCAGGTTCACACCGCAACTCAGTCTAACCTCGGGTCCTTATTGGGCTTAATGCCTTAACCTCCCACATTTGATAGGTATTGTTGTGTTTACTGTGCAGCCGGGCGGGTCCGGGCAGGTTTACATCACAACTTAATCCAACCTCGGGTTAAGCATATTCGTATTTTCTAAATTTACATATTTGTCTCTTTTACTTGTTATATGTAAATGTTATGGCCCATTTTCCAAGTTCGTTATTATTATTATTATTTTTAGGCATGCCAATTCTTACCATTTAAATGTCACTAATCATTGGCATGTGCCAAACATGCCAACACATATATTTTTCATGTTTAATCCCAACGATATTCTCCCGTTTGTACGTTCGCAAGATTATAATGAATGTTGGGCTAGATATTTCAGCCCAACTTATAAACATAGAAGGGAAAACCAAGAACATGAAATATTCTAAATAACATAAAGGGTGTGTGACATATGAACTTGCAACTTTGCGATCTAATTAACATAAATCGTGGGTTTCAACTTGTCATGTGAACTTGCATTCAAATAAGAATCTAATTAAATAGGTGTCACATGAAATGGCATAATTTAGACTTGCATAAGCCTAAACATATTTTTATCTAGGCATAACTTCAAACACAAACTAGCATGTGACAAAGTTATTACATGTCCATAAAAATGACTATTTTTGACATTAACCCAAAAGCGTGAACTATATCAAATCATGTATCCTATTATAACATGAAACTTGTAATAATCGTGTGAAACTAAATGGTACTTGGCATAGATCCAATTACAAACTTGCAAAGAACATAAGAACATATACATGGGATTTAATCATGTAGGCATAATGGTCTTAACATAGAACATGTGTATATAAGTCTTAATTAGAAAAATGTATACAACCTATGTTAAACATATAAACATATAGGTGTAAATTCTAACATTAACCATATACTTGTATGTGATGTTGCTTTCATTCTAAATGTACAATAGAACCAACATTAAGTCAATTATACCACAAACATCCCAATACCATTCACAATACAATCATTGCAATACACAAATATGAATTAGCATCATCGTTATACAATAGTAAAATTCCATTTCCACTTTACATCGAATCAAGTCTTAATTTTTATTCTCATCGGAAAAATCACTATACTTACAACAAACGACGATCTTGATTTTCTGCTTTCTGAGTTCTGAATTTGTAATGCTTTCCTTTGGATAGATAAACGTTGTTTGAATCCTTTTTTACTTTAGTTTTGCTCGTCTCTAAGCTTTCTCCAACTGACGTCTACTCTTAGTTTCCTCCCGGCAACATCACGACTCTAGCTCTATTTTATTTGTGTGAATTTAGGTTCAGTGTTGGGTTGTATTTATAGAATTTCAGATTGATTTGAGCCGTCAGATGATCATAGAGTGAATCCAGACCGTACACACCAAGAGGAGCCAATCAGAAAGTGACAAATCAGCCCTAGTGACACACCAGAACTCAGAAAATTGCTCAGAACCCGACCAGGCCAGCCAAGACCTGACCAGGTCGACTAGGTAGGTCGACCCCTTGGTCGACCTGGGTACCCAGGTCGACTTGGGTACCCAGGTTGACCCCCTGGTCGACCTGGGTCCTGGGCGGGAATTTTCCGCCCAGCCCAATTTGGGTATGTTTTCGAATTTTGAACTGAATTTTGAACTGTTTGAATTTTAAATTGAATTCTGAAACTTCTGAAGACCACAACTTCTTCATACGGAGTCCGATTTACGCAAACTCAGACTCTATCTCAAGAAGAATTCCGAGACAAACGCAATGGCATAACCCGTTTCCCTTAATTCTTTCATTTTGAATTAAGTATACTTTAATTTGTTAATTTAATGTTAATAGAAAATTCGGGGTGTTACATTCTCCCCTCCTTAAAGGATTTCGTCCCCGAAATCTTCAAGTCTAGAAGAACGTATCTCCTAACATCCAATCGTCCATCTAGTCAACCAACACACACATGCGTCCATTGTCCTTAAAAGACTTCTAATGCTTCATGATCATATGCATAGTTTGTGTATATGTCCTTATCTAATGCAAAAATTAGGCGGTCTACTGATTCAGTTGACCTCCTTAATGCGAATCATGTAAGTGTCCTGAATCCATTATGTATGCAAATTTTTCCCTACTCATAATTCTACATGAGTGCGCAACCATTCATACAAATGCGACATCCATATGACAACATATCAAGTTTCAACCACATACAATTATGAACACATATATGCATATGCAATATGGAAGTGACTGAGCCGATCTAATACCTAGGGTGTGTGTATATGCATCCACGAGCAACCACTAGCAACCACTTGCAGCCATCAATCATAACATGTTTCAAATACATGTTTACATCCATTAGTTTCTACCTAAGGAGTTAGGAGAAAAAGGACCGAGAAGATACACTAAAAGGTAGATACAAGCATAAACTTATGAAAAAAGGGAGGTCAAAGATGTACCCTCAAAAGGAAAAGGGTAGGCAACACGTATTTTGTCCTCAGTTTCCCAAGTCGCGTCTTCCTCGGCATCGCTCCATTGAACTTTAACAAGCTTGACTTCACGGTTGCGTAGCTTTTTGATTTCAGTTCCTACAATTCGAGTTGGAACTCTCCTTACAGTTGTTTCTCGTTCTATTTCAACTTCTTCTAGAATGCTTGGCTCCACCACTTCCGCAGACTCATGTAAACATTTCCGGAGATGAGAAACGTGAAAGACATTTTGAATTCCAGCCAACCTTTCAGACAGCTCTAGTCTATAAGCCAACTTTCCAATCTTCTCGATGATAGGGAATGGTCCTACAAATCTTGGTGCTAGCTTTCCTGCGGATCCAAAGCGAACGACGTTCCTTAAAGGAGATACCTTAAGGAAAACCCTGTCCCCAACCTCAAACTCAAGGTCGGTCCTTCTTTTGTCTGCGTAGGATTTCTGTCTATTTTGGGCAGTCTTCATTCTCCTTCGTATCATGTCCACTTTTTCTGAAGTCTCTCTAATCATGTCTGGCCCAAGTATAAGCTTGTCTATAGACTCCCACCAACAAGTTGGTGATCGACATGGTCTTCCATACAAAGCTTCGAAGGCCGCCATGCCGATGATGGCTTGGTAGCTGTTGTTGTAGGCGAATTACACTAAAGGAATATGATCCTCCCATGTCCCTCCAAAGTCAAGAACGCACAGTCTCAAAACATCTTTTAATACTCTGTTCACCCTTTCCGTCTGACCATCAGTTTGGGGGTGATAGGTCGTGCTCAAGCATAACTGTGTGCCTACAGCTTCTTGCAGACTCCGCCAAAACTCACTCGTAAAGATTAGGATCTCGGTCACTCACTATGTTGGAGGGTATTCCATGGAGTCGAACTATTTCCTTGAGATAAAGAGATGCTAGAGATGAGGCAGTCCTTCTACTCTTGACAGGTTTAAAGTGGGCGTTTTTTGTAAGCCTGTCCACTATTACCCAAATGCTAGTATTGCACCTTCTTGACCTAGGCAACGCATCAATGAAGTCCATTGAAATGCTATCCCACTTCCATTGCGGGATTCTAGAGGATGAAGCAGTCCTCCAGGCTTCTTTTGTTCCGCCTTGACCTGTTGGCATATCACGCACTTAGAAACGAAATCTGCCACATCCTTCTTCATGCCGCTCCAAAAGAAAACTCTCTTTACGTCCTTGTACATCTTGTCTCCACCTGGGTGTATTGTCATCTTGGAATGTTGTGCTTCCTCGAGAACCATCTTTACCAAATCCCTTGCTTGTGGGACGCATAATCTTCCATCTTGCCTGTAACACCCAGAATTTTTAGCTAATACTAAAATTCACTAATTACACGATAAATAATCTCAGATGTGGGAATTGGGGGTAACGGGCTGCGTCATTGCGTTCGTCTCGGAAAAATACGCGAAACAGAGTGCGAGTTTTCGAGAATCGGAGTCCGTATGGCCCAGTTAAGGCCCAATGAAGTTTGCAGAAAAATTAAAGCTAAAGACAGATTTAAAGATTTAAAATCAGATTTCAAAATGGAGCCAGCGGGGGTAGGCGGTAAGCTTCCCGCCCTAACCATGTCGACAGGGCTGTCGACAGGCCTGTCGACAGGGGTGTCGACTTGCCTGTCGACTTGCCTGTCGACAGGGGCGCAGCGTCCAGAGAGCCTGGGTGCACCAGGTTGGGTTTTAGGCTGGCTTGGGGGGCTGGGTTCTAGAGATTTCCTAAATCTAACGGACCTAATCTAATCTAGGGTTAATCTAAGGGCCTAAAACACTACCTAATCCTATAAATAAGACCCTAACCCTACCCTAATTCATTCATAATTAGATCTTGTAACTAAACTATGGCAAAATGAAACTTGATCATGGCCTCCACAAATCAATGAAGAGAGTTGCAAGCTAATCAACCTCTAATCATCTTCTTCTTCATATTTGGCAACTAGTTTTACTTCATAAGTTTGCTAATCTTGGTTTTGGTGAGTTCCTATGGCTTTAATAATCAATTGTTAAATTGATTATGGTAGGATGTAATAAGACATGGCTATGTTTGTGGACAAATGTGTTTATGCAAGTTTGTATGATATGTGATTTGCAAGTTTTATGTTATATGCAAGGTTAATGCCATGTTTTATGATGCAAAACACTATGTTGAATATTTATGCATATGTAACATGTTATGCAAACTATATGTGAGAGTATATGCAAGTTATATGTAACATGATATGCAAGTTATGCGTGTGATTTTATACATGCTAAGCATTTGGTGTTATGCATGCTAAGTATTTGATTTTATGCATGCTAAGTATTGGATTGTATGCATGCTAAGTGTTTGGGTTTATGCAAGTTAAGTGGTGTGTTTATGCATAACAAGTAATTGATTCCATGCATGCTAAGTAAGTGGTTTTATGCATGCTAAGTGTTTGGTATTATGCATAAATCATGACATATAAGTTTACCCTTTTAAATGTGATGCATACATATGCAAGATGACACCTTTATATGCTATGCATGTTTACCCTCCTTTAAGATGCAAGTCATATATGCAAGCTCAACATGTTATGCAAGTTATGTGCATGATGTTATGTAAGTTATGTGCATGTTGTTATGCAAGTTCATATGCAAGTTATGTGTATGAGGGTATGCAAGTTATGTGCATGGTGTTATGCAAGTTAAGTTTATGAGATTATGCAAGTTATGTGCATGATGTTATGCAAGTTATGTATATGCTTAAATGCAAGTTTAATGTGATATGCAAGTATGTGAATGCTTATGCAAGTATGTGAATGCCTATGCAAGTATGTGAATGCCTATGCAAGTATGTGAACACTTATGCAAGTTATGTGTAGGCTTAAATGCATGTTTAACATGTTATGCAAGTTATGAGAATGCTTATATGCAAGTTCAACATGTTATGCAAGATATGTGTATGATAATATGCAAGCTCATATGCAACATGTTATGCAAATCATGTGTATGATAATGTGCAAGATTGGGTTAAATGTGGTTGGGTTAATATATGCTCATATATGCAAGTCGACATCCTCTTAACCCATGACAAAGTTGTATGCTAAACCCATGATATTTGTGATGATCTTCCCCTTTATTATGTCATGAAATGAGAACGATTTACGTGGGGAAACGATGGGGTTGGTAAATATGTTAATTAAAGTATGGTTGGGTATGATTAAGCATACCATAAAAATAAATTAACATAAGTGGGAATTTACCTATTGAGTTAGGTCTACCCCATGGGAATTTACCTATTGAGTTAGGTCTACCCATGTTATGAAAAACTTGATATTAATTAGGGATAATTAATATGGGGGTGATTAATTAGGAGTAATTAATCGACTAAGACACGAGGTTGGACTCATTTGTAGTGTAAAACTGCCCGGACCCGACCGGCCTAACCAGTTGCTACAAATGGCAGCCCAATGTGAGAGGTCTTGGCCATAAATTAAATACGTGATTAAAGTAAAGACACGAGGTTAGACTCTGTTATGACGTAAGACTGCCCGGACCCTACCGGCTTAACCAGGCGGTCATAACAGCCAGTCTAATGTGGGAGGTCTTTATGGGAGATCACGGTCTTAATTAATTAAGAAACACTTAACCATATTAGCATGTAGTGGGACATGAGGGGTTAAGTGGGTGCCTTGGGTGGCATGTAGTAACTAGTGGGGGTGCCTTAGGTGGCATGAGGAAACTAGTGGGTTGCCTTGGGTGGCAATAGAAAATACGATTAGAATACTTAACCAAAGTGGAACATGTAATTAAACATGATTAAAGGGTTAAGTAAGTGCCTTGGGTGGCATGTGGAAATCAAGTAAGTGCCTTGGGTGGCATGTGGGAATTAAGTAAGTGCCTTGGGTGGCATGCGGAAATCTAGTGGGTGCCTTAAGTGGCAATTGAAATATAATTAGATGACTTAACCAAACCTTAACATGTAAGGGGGCGTGATTATAAAAAGGGGTTAAGTGGGATGCACTAGATTAAATGACAAGCTTAAGTAGTAGCTTGTGGGGGCCCATTTCAACCAATATCCCAAACGTATCTTTGTGGGCTCGACCCATGTCGAGTGACGAGACACGCATATTGGGTTTGACTATAAGAGGCCAAAACGGGGTAGCGGTGGCAACGCAAGTCCAACGGGCTTCATATGCGTGTGTGGGCCCGGGCTGGTAGATAAGCCGTTGTTGCACCGTGTAGATATAAGCCGTGCACCGTTGATTGGTTGCCACTTTAGGGGAGTGATACACCCCACTGTGGGGCCAGCACGGGTATCTACGTTAGGGAGCCGATCGCTTGGGAGTAGTGGGTACACCTAGTAAAGATAGGGGCAGACGGCACCTATGTAGGGGTACACGAAACTACTGGGTAAGATTACTAGGTACACCTAGTGGAGGTAGGGGCAGACGGCACCTACGTGGTCAGCTAGAAGTACCAGAAACTACTAGTTATATTTTCTAAGTCTTTAGATGGGATCAACCTTTAAGTAGGAATTACTCTTGGTGGGTAGAACTGGTGTGGTGCAGTGTAGGAATTACCCTTGGGTGGGTAGGTCTGGGGTGGTGTAAGCTAGTAATTATCCTTGGGTGGATAAATACGTTGTTTCGGTTATCGTAGTACATCCTGTGTTTTGTTGGCTACTTAGTGTAGTCATTATCCCCAGAGGTACCGTATCTTGTTTATATCATACTCTAATTACTTTAATGATTGTATTGTTAGGGTTATAGGACTCACTCAGACTTATGTCTGACCCCGTTGTTGTTTATCTTTTTCCCAACCCTCAGGTTATCAGAGTGGGCCTAGCACTAATGGGCTTGGACCAGACCGCTATATCTATCTTTTGGGGCTTGGACCGTAGAAGTAAAGCTCGGTTTATCTTTTCTATTTTGGCTATTATCTATGTAAAGGGATTATGTACTTCTATTTTATCAGGATGGATATTATGTACTTGACTCTTGTTATGGTTTTGTGATGTAACCAAACATGTTTTGTTAATGGAAATGATGTTTTAAATCTTCAAGTATTACTTATATCTGTCCTGTTGTAATTTTTCTGTTATATACTCACTAAAAATCCTCCACCAAAACTAAGGCATTCCCATAGTGAGTGACCTTAGCGGATGTGGGGTGTTACACGTGGTATCAGAGCTTAAGGTTACCAGAACAGAAAAATATTTTTAGAAAAACTATTTTCTAAGAATATTTTTGAAGGGAGTATTTTCAAAAACATGTCTTTTGAGAGAAGAGTTTTTGAAAGAAAAGCATAATCCCCAATAGCCATATCTATATCTTTCGAATTCTCCATTTTGAATCTCTTCCTCTCTCTCATTTTGAGTTTCCCCTCCGCGTATAGATGATCTTTCTAAGATGGATAAGGATGGAAAACCACTTCAAGGGACTTAGACGTTAATCTGATTAGAAGTTGGTTCAAGAAGAGAGGAAGGCTCAAATAGTTGTTTGGTTAATGAAGGATGAAACCTCATTGGTGGGAGGATACGAGTGGAGAATAGGGAAGAAAGAAGGCTAGTAGTTATCCTTTTGGAAGGAATAGGACACCTTATTAGGATTGTCCAAAGAAGCAAGGGCAAGGTATGGAATCTTCTGGAGGGTAGTTGTATTCCCTCACGACTAAGGTACCAGATGGGGATAGGACCGGCTAGGTTGGAATTTGGATTTCTTTATTATCCGATTCGAACTTATTTGATTCTGATGCATCGGGTTCGTTTATTTCATCATTGTTAGTTGAGTCACTGCACTTAGACACCAGTTTGGTAGATGATCCCTTGGTTGTTTCAAACCCAATTGGGCTCCATGATGTGGTTGGGTTTGAAAGTTTCTATACTTAGCATTGGGTTTAGGTGTGATGCTTGTTGGGCTTCACGGGCTATGGGTTAGTTGTGGGCATGGACTGGTTATCCAGTAGAGGTGTCGTTCTTGATTTTGAAGGGAGAGTTGTTAGGCTTATGACCCGCTTGGGTAACACTCTCGAGATCTCTTGTAATCCCATAGAATCTGTTATGCTAAGTTATCTAGAATCGCTTGACATGTCGGTCTAGAGTTTGTGATCTGTTAGAGCGGTCCGGGAATACCCGGATGTGTATGAGGAGGTGAAGGGCTTACCTCCGAAGCGGAAGATTGACTTCCGAATATATCTGGTGGATAACCCTAAACCAGTATCTTGGCTAGTGTGTCATATGGCTCCTCGTGAGAGGAGGGAACTCCATAAGTAAATAGGCGATTTGCTTGAGAAGGGGTTCATAAGACGAAGTATATCGGAGTGGGGCGCTCCAGTAGTTTTTGTCACGAAGGCGGATGGGTCCCTCAGACTTTGTGTAGGCTAAAGAGAACTAAATAAACTCACAAAGAAGAGTAGATACCCATTGCCGAGGATTGATGATCTCTTCGATCAGTTGGTTGGCGCCTCAGTGTTCTAGTGGTGGACTCAGCCACGGGATTTCATCAGTTGAGAGTGGCTGAGGATAGTATAGAGAAGACTGCCTTTAGGACTCCGGATGATTTTTTTATGAGTGGCTGGTGATGCCATTTGGCTTGACGAATGCCCCTGCATACTTTGTTGATTTGATGAGAAGGGTGTTCATGGAGTACCTAAATAAGTTGTGATGGTCTTTGTGGTTGACATCTTGGTCTTCTCTAGGAGCGAAATAAGTTTTCGTATGTGCTCAATAGGCTGAGCAAAGCCAGTATGGGATAAACGGTGGTTTTGGAGCGAGACTGGCGAGGACATCCAGAATTGGACAAGGGATTAATTATTTAGCCATTTTTACTAGTATCATCTCACGTAGGTCGTCTAAATTCGAAGGAGGTATCCCTTGGGTGTTTGTCTGATATTGGTTTAGGCCTTTGGGGCTTGCATTTGGGTGAATGCCGAGTTCGACTAGGGTGGTCTGCGTGAGAGACGAACAGTTGTGATGATTTTGGATGATATCCTGGTGGAGAAGAGCATGCCCTACATCTTAGGGAAGTGTTGAAGGCTCTTCGAGCGCATAATCTTAGGACAGTAAAAGTGGATGGGATTCTTAGCATCCTATGGGTTTGAGATAGCGTATACCCCTGGCAAGGGTAACATGGTAGCGGACACCTTAAGTAGAAAAAGGGTTGTCCTCGAGTTTGTGGTTCGTTGAACGACGGAGCCTAGAGTTTATTTCTATGTTGGATTTCAGACCTTCCGTTGATTATGTACCCGGTTTGCTAGCTTCCTTGGAAGTTAGACCTACTCTTTTGGGGCAAATTGTAGAAGCACAGAGGGACGACCCACAGTTGGTTGAGTTGGTGGAGAAGCTCATAAGGGGGGAGTCGTCCAGCTATTTGAGTAGGTACACCCTAGACGATAGGGGGTGCTTGCGTAGAGACGGTAGACCTTGTGTACCGCAAGACGAGGGTTTGAGGAAGGTTACTCCTGATAATGCACACCGTTCTAGGATGACCAATCATCCCGGTGGGGACGAGATGTACCAAGACATGAAAAGGACTTTCTTCTGGGCCGGTATGAAGAAAGATGTGGCCGAGCATGTCGCTCGATGCTTAGTGTGCCAACAAGTGAAGACGGAGCAAAAGAAACCAGGTGGGTTGCTTCACCCTTTGGAGGTTCCGCAATGGAAGTGGGACAGCGTCTCAATGGATTTTATTGACGGGTTACCCAGATCGAGAAAGAGTAATACAGGAATTTGGGTGGTGGTAGGCAGACTTACTAAGAGCACCCATTTCATACCTGTGAAGAGTAAGTGGACTGCTCCATGGCTAGCTTCTGTATATCTTCGAGAGATAGTTCGATTGCATGGGGTACCCTCTAGCATAGTGAGTGATCGAGATCCTATCTTCACTTGAGAGTTTTGGAAGAGTTTGCAAGAGGCGGTAGGGACTCAGTTGTGTTTGAGTACTGCATATCATCCTCAGACGGACGGCCAGACCGAGAGGGTGAATCATATTTTAGAAGACCTTTTGAGGCTATGTATCTTGGATCTTGGAGGTACATGGGAGGAGCATCTTCCATTGGTGGAGTTGCCCGACAGACTTAGTGGTGTACATGATGTATTCCATAGGGAGGAAGTGCCTACATGAGACCGCAGAGGTGGTAGGGCCGAGTTTGCTTAGAGAAGTGGAAGTAGAGCGTGATGCGACGATTTGACGAGCTCCTACTTGCATCCTTGGGTCAGAGATTTGGAAGATGAGAAACAGAGAGGTTCAACTAGTCAAAGTACAAAGGGGAGATGAAGAGAGCGACGCTACCTGGGAGACGGAAGCGAAGATGCGTTCGAAGTACCCTTTTCTTTTGGAGGGTATGTCCTTTTGCCTCTTCTTCATCGCATATCTTGTGCTTATCTTATCCTTAGTATGTCCTCTCATTAGTACCTTTAACCTTCAGATAGGATAGTCCTATGGTTGAAACATGTGTTTGAGACATGTTATGTATGATGGATGCAAGTGGATGCAAGTGTTTGCTAGTGGTTGCTCGTGGATGCATATACACACACTCTAGGCACTAGATCGGCTCAGTCACTTCATATTGCATATTGCATAAAATTGTGTGTAGGAGGCTATATTTATGGATGTATAATGATTTTGTTATCACATGGATGATGCATTTTGGTGAATGATTGTGCACTCATGTAGATATTGTATGTGTCGATAGGGTTCTCTCGCATACATAATGGATGCATGGCACTATCATGGTTTGCATATGTTCATACATTAGATAGGGAACATATACACACACTTTTTGCATATGCTCATACATCATTAGAAATTGTTTTAAGGACAATGGATGCCCGTGGTTGATGGTTTGAGTAGATGGTTGTTTGGATGGTAGGATATGCATTCTCCTTAGCTTAGAGAATTCGGGGACGAAATCCTTTAAGGAGGGGAGAATGTAACACCCCGAATTTTTAGCTAATACTAAAATTCACTAATTACAGGATAAATAATCTCAGATGTGGGAATTGGGGGTAACGGGCTGCGTCATTGCGTTCGTCTCGGAAAAATACGCGAAACAGAGTCCGAGTTTTCGAGAATCGGAGTCCGTATGGCCCAGTTAAGGCCCAATGAAGTTTGCAGAAAAATTAAAGCTAAAACAGATTTAAAGATTTAAAATCAGATTTCAAAATGGAGCCAGCGGGGGTAGGCGGGAAGCTTCCCGCCCTAACCATGTCGACAGGGCTGTCGACAGGCCTGTCGACAGGGGTGTCGACTTGCCTGTCGACTTGCCTGTCGACAGGGGCGCAGCGTCCAGAGAGCCTAGGTGCACCAGGTTGGGTTTTAGGCTGGCTTGGGGGGCTGGGTTCTAGAGATTTCCTAAATCTAACGGACCTAATCTAATCTAGGGTTAATCTAAGGGCCTAAAACACTACCTAATCCTATAAATAAGACCCTAACCCTACCCTAATTCATTCATAATTAGATCTTGTAACTAAACTATGGCAAAATGAAACTTGATCATGGCCTCCACAAATCAATGAAGAGAGTTGCAAGCTAATCAACCTCTAATCATCTTCTTCTTCATATTTGGCAACTAGTTTTACTTCATAAGTTTGCTAATCTTGGTTTTGGTGAGTTCCTATGGCTTTAATAATCAATTGTTAAATTGATTATGGTAGGATGTAATAAGACATGGCTATGTTTGTGGACAAATGTGTTTATGCAAGTTTGTATGATATGTGATTTGCAAGTTTTATGTTATATGCAAGGTTAATGCCATGTTTTATGATGCAAAACACTATGTTGAATATTTATGCATATGTAACATGTTATGCAAACTATATGTGAGAGTATATGCAAGTTATATGTAACATGATATGCAAGTTATGCGTGTGATTTTATACATGCTAAGCATTTGGTGTAAGGCATGCTAAGTATTTGATTTTATGCATGCTAAGTATTGGATTGTATGCACGCTAAGTGTTTGGGTTTATGCAAGTTAAGTGGTGTGTTTACGCATAACAAGTAATTGATTCCATGCATGCTAAGTAAGTGGTTTTATGCATGCTAAGTGTTTGGTATTATGCATAAATCATGACATATAAGTTTACCCTTTTAAATGTGATGCATACATATGCAAGATGACACCTTTATATGCTATGCATGTTTACCCTCCTTTAAGATGCAAGTCATATATGCAAGCTCAACATGTTATGCAAGTTATGTGCATGATGTTATGTAAGTTATGTGCATGTTGTTATGCAAGTTCATATGCAAGTTATGTGTATGAGGGTATGCAAGTTATGTGCATGGTGTTATGCAAGTTAAGTTTATGAGATTATGCAAGTTATGTGCATGATGTTATGCAAGTTATGTATATGCTTAAATGCAAGTTTAATGTGATATGCAAGTATGTGAATGCTTATGCAAGTATGTGAATGCCTATGCAAGTATGTGAATGCCTATGCAAGTATGTGAACACTTATGCAAGTTATGTGTAGGCTTAAATGCATGTTTAACATGTTATGCAAGTTATGAGAACGCTTATATGCAAGTTCAACATGTTATGCAAGATATGTGTATGATAATATGCAAGCTCATATGCAACATGTTATGCAAATCATGTGTATGATAATGTGCAAGATTGGGTTAAATGTGGTTGGGTTAATATATGCTCATATATGCAAGTCGACATCCTCTTAACCCATGACAAAGTTGTATGCTAAACCCATGATATTTGTGATGATCTTCCCCTTTATTATGTCATGAAATGAGAACGATTTACGTGGGGAAACGATGGGGTTGGTAAATATGTTAATTAAAGTATGGTTGGGTATGATTAAGCATACCATAAAAATAAATTAACATAAGTGGGAATTTACCTATTGAGTTAGGTCTACCCCATGGGAATTTACCTATTGAGTTAGGTCTACCCATGTTATGAAAAACTTGATATTAATTAGGGATAATTAATATGGGGGTGATTAATTAGGAGTAATTAATCGACTAAGACACGAGGTTGGACTCATTTGTAGTGTAAAACTGCCCGGACCCGACCGGCCTAACCAGTTGCTACAAATGGCAGCCCAATGTGAGAGGTCTTGGCCATAAATTAAATACGTGATTAAAGTAAAGACACGAGGTTAGACTCTGTTATGATGTAAGACTGCCCGGACCCTACCGGCTTAACCAGGCGGTCATAACAGCCAGTCTAATGTGGGAGGTCTTTATGGGAGATCACGGTCTTAATTAATTAAGAAACACTTAACCATATTAGCATGTAGTGGGACATGAGGGGTTAAGTGGGTGCCTTGGGGGGCATGTAGTAACTAGTGGGGGTGCCTTGGGTGGCATGAGGAAACTAGTGGGTTGCCTTGGGTGGCAATAGAAAATACGATTAGAATACTTAACCAAAGTGGAACATGTAATTAAACATGATTAAAGGGTTAAGTAAGTGCCTTGGGTGGCATGTGGAAATCAAGTAAGTGCCTTGGGTGGCATGTGGGAATTAAGTAAGTGCCTTGGGTGGCATGCGGAAATCTAGTGGGTGCCTTAAGTGGCAATTGAAATATAATTAGATGACTTAACCAAACCTTAACATGTAAGGGGGCGTGATTATAAAAAGGGGTTAAGTGGGATGCACTAGATTAAATGACAAGCTTAAGTAGTAGCTTGTGGGGGCCCATTTCAACCAATATCCCAAACGTATCTTTGTGGGCTCGACCCATGTCGAGTGACGGGACACGCATATTGGGTTTGACTATAAGAGGCCAAAACGGGGTAGCGGTGGCAACGCAAGTCCAACGGGCTTCATATGCGTGTGTGGGCCCGGGCTGGTAGATAAGCCGTTGTTGCACCGTGTAGATATAAGCCGTGCACCGTTGATTGGTTGCCACTTTAGGGGAGTGATACACCCCACTGTGGGGCCAGCACGGGTATCTACGTTAGGGAGCCGATCGCTTGGGAGTAGTGGGTACACCTAGTAAAGATAGGGGCAGACGGCACCTATGTAGGGGTACACGAAACTACTGGGTAAGATTACTAGGTACACCTAGTGGAGGTAGGGGCAGACAGCACCTACGTGGTCAGCTAGAAGTACCAGAAACTACTAGTTATATTTTCTAAGTCTTTAGATGGGATCAACCTTTAAGTAGGAATTACTCTTGGTGGGTAGAACTGGTGTGGTGCAGTGTAGGAATTACCCTTGGGTGGGTAGGTCTGGGGTGGTGTAAGCTAGTAATTATCCTTGGGTGGATAAATACGTTGTTTCGGTTATCGTAGTACATCCTGTGTTTTGTTGGCTACTTAGTGTAGTCATTATCCCAGAGGTATCGTATCTTGTTTATATCATACCCTAATTACTTTAATGATTGTATTGTTAGGGTCATAGGACTCACTCAGACTTATGTCTGACCCCGTTGTTGTTTATCTTTTTCCCAACCCTCAGGTTATCAGAGTGGGCCTAGCACTAATGGGCTTGGACCAGACCGCTATATCTATCTTTTGGGGCTTGGACCGTAGAAGTAAAGCTCGGTTTATCTTTTCTATTTTGGCTATTAGCTATGTAAAGGGATTATGTACTTCTATTTTATCAGGATGGATATTATGTACTTGACTCTTGTTATGGTTTTGTGATGTAACCAAACATGTTTTGTTAATGGAAATGATATTTTAAATCTTCAAGTATTACTTATATATGTCCTGTTGTAATTTTTCTGTTCTATACTCACTAAAAATACTCCACCAAAACTAAGGCATTCCCATAGTGAGTGACCTTAGCGGATGTGGGGTGTTACATTGCCTCAGCCAACCCTTATCATCGATGGAGTACCTATTGAGGTGACTGGAAGTTTCACCCCTAATTAGCTTATCAATCACATCAACAAGCTGAGGGTCTTCGCTTTGTGCGGCCCCTATTGAGTCTAAAAGAGTGGGCCTTACTTCTAGTGATGCCAACAAACCAGGTGCAAAATCAGAGGAGGGCCTAAAGTCAAAACTGGCTATATACTCCAAGCTTTGCCTTTCTACAAAGAGAGGGCTTAAGGTCAGCTTCTTTCTACTCAAGGCGTCTGCTACTACGTTGCCCTTGCCAGGAGTATAGGAAATCTCAAAATCATACGAGGCAAGAAACTCCATCCACCTTTGCTGTCTTAAGTTAAGATCTTTCTACGAGAAAAGATACTTCAACGATTTATGGTCAGTATATAATTCGAACTTCTCACCTAGGAGATAATAGCGCCAAGACTTAAGCGCAAAGACGATGGCGGCTAACTCAAGATCGTGGGTTGGGTAGTTCTTTTCATGAACTTTCAATTGTCTTCCACCATAAGCTACTACCTTCCCTTCTTGTATCAGAACAACGCCTAGTCCCGTACCACAAGCATCCGTGTATACTGTAAACATCTTGCTTCCATCTGCCAATGTAAGAACTGGGGCTGTTGTGAGAGCCCTTTTCAATCGTTGGAAAGCAAACTCGCAATCCAAATCCCAAGCGAACGCTAGATTCTTCTTTGTTAGGTCTACGAAATAAGCAGGTGCGTTTGTCAAGCCAAAAGGCATGACAAGCCACTTGAAGAAACCGTCTGGGGTTCTGAACGCTGTCTTATCAATGCTATCTTCAGCTACCCTTAGCTGATGGAACCCAGTAGCCAGATCAAGTTGGGAGAAAACTGACTCACCTACAAGCTGATCGAACAAATCGTCAATTCTGGGAAGCGGGTGTCTATTCTTCTTAGTCAGCTTGTTTAGCTCCCTATAGTCCACACAAAGACGTAGTGAGCCATCTGCTTTGGTGGCGAACACCACTGGAGCACCCCATTCCGAGATACTCCGCCTTATAAACCCTTTCTCGAGAAGCTCCTTAACTTGCTTACTGAGCTTCTTTCTCTCTTTTGGAGCCATGTGTCTAACAGGTAAAGCTACGGGCTTTGCATTATCAACAAGATATATGCGGAAGTCTATTTCCCACCTCGGAGGTAAGCCCTTCACCTCTTCAAAGACATCCGGATATTCACGGACCACTCTAACCGTCTGCAAATTCTCAACAGAAGCATCAAGCGACTCCAGATAACTAAGCATAACAGCATTCAAGGGATTACAAAAAATTTCTAGAGTGTTACCGAGCCGAGTCAAGAGTCTAACCACTCTCTTCTCACAATCAAGAATGGCACCATTATTGGATAACCAGTCCATGCCTAAGATCAATCCATATCCCGAGAAACCCAAAAAAAAGGCACTACATCTAAACTCAACACTTAGAATAGAGATTTTCAAATCCAAACAAACCATTGACAAATAAGTTGAACCCTCAATTGGATTTGAAACAACCAAGGGATCTTCTACCGTACTAGTGTCTAGGTGCAGAGATTCTACTAAAGCAGATGAAATAAAGGAGTGTGATGCGCCAGAATCAAAGAGAGTGCGAACTGGATGATCATAGAGATAAACTAAGCTTTCTACAGAAATATTTCTACCTCATTCCTGCGAAGGTGCCACCAGCGCGTGAACCTGTCCCCCTGAAGTGGATCCAGTCCTCTGTCCCTGCCCCCGCTTCTTTGGGCAGTCCTTAGCCACATGTCCAGTCTGGTCGCAATGGAAACAACCACCATTCTTCTTCGCCTTCTTCTTTCTGCAGTCTTTCACTATATGTCCAACAATGCCACAAAATTTACACTTTCTCTTTTCACGGGATTTGTTGTTCTTCCCGCCCTTCTTGAAGTCTATTTTCTTAGCCTCTAAACCCTCTTTCTTTTCTTGAGGCACTTCCACCTTTGCCTCTTTCTTGCCTTTATCTTCCTCGTGTAGCAGCGCCATGTCCACCAAGCTATCATAAGTCGCTCCCATGGGTATATGGGTCATAGCAAGGCTGTGTAGAGGCTCATTCAGACCTTTGACGAAGCGAAGAGCCTTCTTGTGTTAGGTGTTTACTAAATCCAGCCCAAATCTGGCCAGCTGATTAAACCGATTGACGTACTCCTTGATCGTCATACTTCCTTGTTTAAGAGTTAGGAACTTCTCCATCATAGGCTTATTTCAGCTTGGGAGAGGAATTTCATCTCAAACCTCATCCTGAAATCTTCCCAAGTTTCCACTGGCCTCTCAGCATGGGTAACTTCCCACCAATAAGAAGTTTCGTCTTTAAGCAACCACACTACTAGCTGTATCTTTTGCCTGTCGTCAACTTCGAAGATGACGAACAAATCTTCGGTCTCCTTCAGCCAGTTCCTTACTACCAAAAAGGATTCAGTTCCATAAAAGTCCTTTCCACCCATAGCCTTGAAGTCTCTACACGTCTTTGCAAAAGCATTTCCACGAGGAGGAGGAGGAGGAGCCGCTGCCATTGGGGGAGGAGGAATGTCTGCTGGGCCCGCATCATTGGCCCTAGCCTCTAGGTACCTTCGGAACCAGCCAGGTATCGGTACTCCTTCTGGAAGGTTAAGATCTCCCGACATGCTGAAACAAAAGGAAAGATTCAAGACAAAAGGATAGAGAGATAGTGCATATGGCTTTAGGGAATTATGCCTTTTAAAAACAACGCTTTTTCTTGAAAAAAAAATGCTTCTTTAAACTTCTTTTTGAAAATAGCTTCAAAAACCTTTATCTAATCTGGTAAACTTGTGCTCTGATACCAAGTGTAACAGCCCACCTCCATCAAGGTCACACACAAAGGAATGCCTTAACTTCGGTGGAGGTTTATAAGTAAAAGTCACAGATAAAACACAAGACAGATATAAACACACACATATATATAAGCAACGGAAAACAAACAGACTTTCATTTCATAAATACGTGTTCATACAAAACATTTCCATAATTGTCTCACAATAACTTCCAAAACATTACATCAACATTTCTGTCTTGATTATTAAATAAAGAAGCATAAAACATAATTAAAGCTGCATAAATCCCCATAGAACGTGTCCTAAAGCTATAGCTAAGGAAAGAGAGTCCAAACCATACATCTACTATCTTGAAGCTTGCAAAGAGTCTGACTAAGCTGGGTTGTTTCCTCCCTGTGGACCTGGGTGGGGAAACGGAAGAAAAGAAGACGAAAGAAAATTAGAGTCAGACATAAAGCCTGGTAAGTCTTGTGACTCTTCAGTACGAGAACAAGAAAAAGGGCATGATAGGTATAAACTGGAAACAAGAAAGTATCATAAACTAAGATAAAGAAGTTTTGAACTGAATATATTATCGCACCCCACACTATATCTCTGCACCTACTTGTATTTGTTCCGATTGGCGCCCCATGATCGGGGTGAAGTGATCCCCTTTTTAAAGATCGGCTCCTACCCGCAAAATCATATGTGTCATACGACCCCCAATGATTGTAGATACCTATGCTGGTCCCACCATGGGGTGTATCAAGTCCCATGGTGGCGGCCAGACACAATTCTAGAATGCATAGTGTATACTACTGGTGCCCAGTGCCCTGTTTGTCTGCTCCGAAGTGTGTGCACGCCCGCACTCTGTTAGAACCTACACTGCTGCACCACTCGCCGTCGCTTTTGACCGCTTACAATCAGCCCAGTAATCGTGCCCCACCCTGCCTAGTTTCAGGGTACCATGATACCTAATTGGGTTACTGCTAAAATGGGTCCCCGTTACTAGGGTTTTCTAGTCAAACATGCTAAGTGGTTAAGTGTCTGTATTAACCTAACCCCACCCATCTGTTTAGTTAACATGTTGAATTGGTTAAGTGTTTTAGTTAACTTAACCCTACCTGTAACAACCCGAATTTTTCATAACTTGTTATAGTATAAATCGAGGCAGAATTTAATTCTAAAATCTGAATCAAGGGAAACAGGCTATGCCATTGCGTTCATCTCGGAAAAATACGCGAAACAGAGTCCGAGTTTTCGAAAATCGGAGTCCGTATGACCCGATTAAGGCCCAACGAAGTTTTCTGAAAACTTCTAAGTAAAAACAGATTTCAAATTCAAATCTGAATTTGGAAAATTGGGCCAGTTTGGGCCAGGCGGGAGAATTCCCGCCAGAACACCCAAGTCGATAGCCCTGTCGAATTGGGAGTCGACTTGGTTGGACCCAAGTCGACAGCCCTGTCGACTTGGCTGTCGACTTGGTCCAGCCGGGCTGTTTAGCTTGGTGCACCATTTTGAGATTGTGTTGAGCTTGGGGGCCAGATTCGGTTTTAAGGGCTGAGATTGCAACTAGGGTTTAATCCTATGGCCTAAAACACTTGCCTAATCTATAAATAAGACCCTAACCTACCCTAAATCATCATTATTCATTCTAGCAACTAAACTATGGCAAAATCAATCCTCTCATGGCCTCCACTCTCTTCATAAATTCCTAAATAAATTTCTAAGTGATTTTCCATGCATACAAGTGTTTTTAGACTTGTATGAGCATCATTAGTTTGCATTCAAGTCAAGTTTCTATAAAGAAAGAGTTTTGATCATTTTTGCTCAAGGGTTTTGCTTGCATTTTGGGTTTGATTGATTTTGCAAGGGCTTTGTCATATTTTTGTGACTTCTTAAGCATTGTAAGCCCTATTCTACTTTCATACTTAAACTCTAAAGTTAAATGTATGATATGCAAGTTTTCTATGATGTAATATGCAAGTTTATCATGTTATGCAAGTATGCTATGCTATGATATGATATGCAAGTTCATCATGTTATGTTATGCAAGTTTGATATGCAAGTTGTCATATGATATGCAAGTTGTGTTATGCAAGTTTGGGTTGAACATTTTGTTCATGCTATCATGTTATGCAAGCTTATCTTGGGTTTATGAACATAAAGCTACAAGCTTTATGCCAAAGGTTGCATTTTGGCAACATGTAAGTTATCATATCTCTTATGATAACTTGCATGTGAGGCTAAATGCGAACTTATGGCCATTTCTACATGTCATTTAGCACCATGTATCATCAATATGCCAAGTTTGGTTTTATGCATGCTTTTGAGGCCAAAATATGTAATATGCGAGTATATGAACACATGAACGTTTCATATGCCACCATGTTAAACTTGTGGCTTCAACACCTTTTATGTCATGATTATGCCAAGTTCCCTCTTTCTATCCTTTATGCGCTATGGCGATATGTAAGCGATGGGATTGCGTTTGGGGTTGGGTAAACTTAAAAGACATAAAAACATAAGCTTGGGAATTTACCTATTAAGTTAGGTCTACCCAATTGCTTGAAAACTTGTAACATGTTTTGGAAACATGATGGACATGACACTTAGAAAAGATAAGTGTGGCCAACTCGAGGTTGGGTTGAGTTTGTAGCGTAAACCTACCCGGAACCGAGCGGCTTAACTAGTTGCTACAAACAATAGGACCCAATGTGAGAAGTTGGTCATGTTGTACCTTGAACCCGAGGTTAGACCAAGTTGTGGTGTAAAGCTACCCGGACCCGCCCGGCTTAACTAGTAACCGCAACAAAGTCTAATGTGAGAGGTTAAGGCGCATTAAATTAATTAATGCCTCATGATTAGGGTTAAGTCATGGTCCACTTAGTACTTAACCAATTTGGGCTCGGTAGATTAATCGGGGTTAAGTCGTGAACTCATCGTTACACTTAACCAAGTTAATCCGTGATTAGCAAGGGGGTTAAACCGTACTTAACCCACTAGAAAAATCCTAGCAATGGGGGCCCACTCCAGCAATAATCCCAAGTTAGTATCATCATGACCCTAGGGACTAGGCTAGGGTGGGGGCACGATTACTGGGCTGGAGGTAAGCGACCAAAAGCGACGGCAGAGGGTACGCCGGTGTAGTTCCGGGCGGACCATGGTCGTGCACATAGTCCGAAGCCGGGGAAATCATGCACGGGTACCAGTAGATCGAGACTGTGCACTCATGTTTATGGTGTCCAGGGGTTGCCACCCTAGGGCTTGATACACCCGACGGGAGACCCTGCACAGTTTGACTACAATCATGTTTGGGCCGTATTGACACCAACACGTGACGAGTTAGGCTTAGGGAGCCGATCGACTAGACCGTTTGGTTGGACCTTGTATTAGGGTCATCTCATGTTATTGGGCCAAAGCATGGGCCAAGGGATCAATACTTGTTTATTCAAGTCATGTTAGTTTGCTAGTACACCTGTGGTGCAAAACCTTAAACCTGATTATGCGATGACACCTTTATCTACCTTGTTAGTTAATCACCATGCTAGTATGTTGTTATCCTTATGATCATACCTGCTTCTCATACCAGTTAACTTTATCAGTTTACATTGATTGTAGTAGGGCTTACTCAGTCTTTTTGACTGACCTGTTTTCTTTCGCCTCTTTTCTTCCGTTCCCCCCCCCCCAGGTTCTCAGGGAGGGAATACTGGAGCTTAGCTTGGATTTCAGACAGCTTGCTTGTGGGATTTAGCTCACGTACGGTTGCACATGAAGCTAGCTATGGCTATCACTTCTTTTGGGGATTAGTACTTATGCATTTCAGTTTTTCAGTTGATGTTGTTTTATCTAGACTTGTTATTTTGGAAAGTTGACATTATGGCTATGTTGTACTAGACTTGTTTTTGAAATGGTTTAAAATCTTCCGCTGTTTTATCTATGTTATTTACTCTGTTTACATATATACATATGTTCTTGTTCTGCCTTGATATATCATTATGCATGTTTACCTGATTCAACGCCCCTCCAAAGTTAGAGTGCTTGCAAGAGTCACCCTAGCGGAGGCGGGGTGTTACAATTTGGTATCAGAGCATATGGTTTACGAGAAGGAACAAAAAAGGTTTTTAAAAAACTTTTGGATAACTATTTTCAAAACCAAGTATAAAGTATTTTCCAAAGAAAAGTCTAGTTTATTTTAAAGGCTATTCCCCAAAAAGCCATTAGCAAAATTCCTTCGTTTTTCGCCATTCTGAATCTGTCTTTTTCTTCGTTTTCAGCATGGCCGATAATTTTGCTATTCCGGAGGGAGTGCACGTACCTGTTTGGTATAGGAGACTTTTGGAGGCTAGGGCGACCGAAGCCGGCCCCACAGATGTTCCTCCTCCTCCTCCTCCAGTAGTTAATCCTCCTCCTCCAGTAGTCAATATTCCTCCTCCTGTCGCTAATGTTCCTCCTCCTCCTTCGCTGAGGTTCCTCTTCCTCCTCCCCCTCAGCATCCTCAAGCTGACTTCGCAAAGACTTGCAAAGATTTCAAAGCAGTGGGTGGCAAGAACTTTCAAGGCACTGATACTTTTGTAGAGGCCAGAAATTGGTTGAAAGAGACCGAGGATTTATTTGCTATCTTTGGGATAGACGATCAGAGGAAGGTCTTGTTGGCGGTTTGGCTTATGAAGGATGAAGCCGCTTATTGGTGGGAAGTCACCAATGGTACTAGGCCTGTTGAGACTTGGGCCGATTTCAGGGCAAGGTTCATGCTTAAGTTTCTATCTTCTGCTGAGGAGAATCTGCAAATGGAAAGGTTCATAACTTTGAAACAAGGAGATATGTCTGTCAAAGAATATGTGAACAAGTTCAATCAGTTAGCTCGTTTTGGCTTGGATATGGTGAATACTCCTCAGAAGAAGGCTCTTCGTTTTGCTAGAGGATTGAATGAGCCGTTGCAGGGATTGGCTATGTCACATATTCCCCATGGGGCCACATTTGAGAGTTTGGTTGATATGGCGTTACTTCAGGGAGATGTCAAGAAAGAAACCAAGATGAATGATACTCAAGCCAAGAAGACTGATTCCCAGGGAAAAGGAAATCAGGGTAATCCAAGTGGTCAAAGCAGTCAAGGCAATCAGAACAAGAACAAGAGTCAAGGCAACAAGGGGAACAACAACAAGGGCAATAACAACAAGGGCAAGAACAACAAGGGGAAGTGCCATTATTGTGGTTCAGTTGGGCATCTTATTAAGGATTGTAAGAAGAGAAAAAGGAAGAATGGTGAATGCTTTTTCTACGGTGAGACTGGACATTTCAGTAAGGATTGCCCGAGGAAGCAAGGGCAAGGCCAGGGTCAGACTCAGCGTGCTGGACCTTCAGGAGGGCAAGTTCATGCTCTCAATGTCGCTCCAGTTCCCGATCGAGGTAGTATTTCTGTTGAGAGCCTTGTATATATTTTTGATTTTCCAGTTCGTACCTTGTTTGATTCTGGTGCATCGCATAGCTTTATCTCATCTGATCTTGTTGATAGTTTGCACCTTAGTACTAGCTTGGTAGAGGATCCCGTCTGTGTCTCAAATCCTATTGGGGGTTCCGCCCATTTGTTTATGATATGTGGGGATTTGAGGATCTCTATACTGAGTGTAGAGTTCTTGTGCAGTGCTTATGTTCTTGGTTTTAGGGGATACGGATTGATATTGGGCATGGATTGGCTGTCCAGATATGGAGCCATTCTTGATTGTGAGCATAGGGTTGTGAGGCTCGTGACTCGCCTCGGAAACACCCTAGAGATTTCTTGTGATCCGAGAGGTCCCGTCATGTTGTGCTATCTGGAATCACTCGACTCGTCAATGGAAACTCTTCAGTCTGTGAGAGTTGTTCGAGAGTATCCGGATGTTTTCGATGAAGTTAGGGGGTTGCCCCCTAAGCGAGAGATTGATTTCCGCATTTATCTGGTAGATAATGCAAAGCCTGTTTCTCTGCCTGTTTGGCACATGGCTCCGCGTGAAAGGCGGGAGCTAAGTAAGCAAGTGAAAGAGTTGCTTGAGAAGAACTTCATTAGACGAAGTATATCTGAATGGGGAGCGCCTGTGGTATTTGCTACCAAGGCAGATGGTTCTCTCCGACTCTGTGTTGACTATCGAGAGTTGAATAAGCTGACTAAGAAGAACAGACACCCGTTACCGAGGATTGATGACCTCTTTGACTAGCTTGTCGGTGCTTCTGTTTTCTCTCAGCTTGATCTTGCTACTGGATTCCATCAGCTCAGGGTAGCTGAAGATAGTATAGACAAGACTGCGTTCAGAACTCCAGATGGATTCTTTGAATGGCTTGTCATGCCGTTCGGCTTGACTAATGCACCCGCATATTTCGTGGACTTGATGAGTAGGGTGTTCAGGGAGTTCTTGAACAAGTTTGTCGTGGTCTTCGTAGATGATATTCTGATCTTCTCTAAGGATGAGGAAGAGCACGCAAGGCATCTCATGGAGGTGATGGATACGCTTAGAGCGCATCAGTTGAAGGCCAAGTTCTCCAAGTGTCACTTTTGGAGAAGGGAAGTTAGATTCCTTGGGCATATAGTGTCTAAGCAAGGCTTAGCAGTGGATCCCGCTAAGGTAGTTGCAGTTCAGGATTGGAAGACTCCAAGGAATGCAACCGAAGTGAGAAGTTTTCTAGGTCTTGCGGGTTTTTACCGGAAGTTCATCAAGGACTTCGCAAAGATATCCGCTCCTCTCACTAAATTGACGAAGAAGAATTTAGTTTTTGCTTGGAGCATAGAATGCGAGCTTGCTTTTCAGAAGCTCAAGAGAGCCCTCACATCAGCACCTGTTCTAGCTTTGCCCGATGGAGGGAAGTTATTTACAGTATACACCGATGCATGTGGCACGGGGTTAGGAGCTGTTCTTATACAAGAAGGAAGAGTGATATGCTTTGGCGGTAGACAACTCAAAGTGCATGAGAAGAATTATCCCACTCATGACTTAGAGTTGGCAGCAATAGTATATGCACTCAAGGCTTGGCGCCATTACCTTCTGGGCGAAAGATTTGAGCTTTATACCGATCACAAGTCATTGAAGTATCTCTTTTCTCAGAAGGATCTGAATCTGAGGCAACAAAGATGGATGGAATTCTTGGCGTCCTATGATTTTGAGATAGCTTATACCCTTGGAAAGGGGAATGTGGTAGCAGATGCATTGAGTAGAAGAAGGTTTACCCTAAGTCCTCTATTCGTTGAGGTGAAGAATTTAGAGTATGTGGCAACCTTTGATTTCTCTTTGGCGGTTGAGTCGATGACCGGTTCTTTAGCATCTCTGGAACTCAGACCTACCCTTCTTGATCAAGTTGGGGCTTCGCAGAGAGAAGACCCTCAGATAGTTGAGATTATGGATAAGCTGATTCGAGGAGAGATGTCTAATCATCTCGCTCGATATTCTATTGATGACAAGGGTTGGCTGAGGAGAGATGGAAGGTTATGTGTTCCAATGGTGGAAGATTTAGTAAGAAAAGTTCTTGAGGAAGCGCATCGCTCTAAGATGACTATACATCCAGGCGGAGATAAGATGTATAAAGATATGAAGCGTGTTTTCTTCTGGCCTGGGATGAAGAAGGATGTGGCAGAGTTTGTCTCTAGATGTATCATTTGCCAGCAAGTTAAGGCCGAGTCGAAGAAGCCCGGTGGGCTATTGCATCCTCTAGACGTCCCACTTTGGAAGTGGGAGAGTATTTCCATGGATTTTATCGATGGGCTACCAAGGTCAAGGAAAGGGAATACGAGCATTTGGGTTATTGTGGATAGACTTACGAAGAGTGCTCATTTCATTCCGGTGAAGAGCAAGAGGACCGCATCTTGGCTAGCATCTGTATATCTTCGTGAGATTGTGAGACTTCATGGAGTCCCTTCTAGTATTGTCAGTGACCATGACCCAATCTTTACAAGTCAATTCTGGAATAGCTTGCAAGAAGCTATGGGCACGAGATTGAATCTGAGTACGGCTTATCACCCACAGACGGACGGTCAGACCGAAAGGGTGAATAGGGTACTCGAGGATCTGTTGAGGCTTTGTATTCTGGATTTTGGTGGTACTTGGGAAGACCATCTTCCTCTTGTTGAGTTTGCATATAATAACAGTTATCAGGCAAGCATAGGGATGGCACCATTTGAAGCTTTATATGGGAGGCCGTGCAAGTCGCCTACATGTTGGTGGGAGACTACAGATAAGCTCATACTTGGGCCTGATCTGATCAGAGATACATCTGAGAAGATCGAGTTGATTCGAAGACGGATGAAAGCGGCCCAAGACCGACAGAAATCCTATGCTGATAAGCGAAGGACTGATTTGTAGTTTGATGTTGGGGATATGGTTTTCGTGAAGGTTTCTCCTTTGCGGAATGTGGTCCGATTTGGAGCCGTTGGGAAGTTGGCACCGAGGTTTGTTGGACCATTCCCTATTATAGAGAGGATCGGGCAGATGGCTTATAGAGTGAAGTTGCCCGAGAAGCTTGCTGGAGTACACGATGTGTTTCATGTCTCGCATCTCCAGTAGTGTTTACATGAATCAGCAGAGGTTGTTGAGCCAAGTGTTCTGAAAGATGTGGAAGTGGAGAAAGAGGCTACCTTGAGGAGAGCTCCGATTCGTATCTTGGGGACGGAGACCAAGAAGCTAAGGAATCGAGAGGTCAAGTTGGTGAAGGTTCAATGGGGTGAAGCCGAAGAAGACGCAACTTGGGAAACCGAGGAGAAGATGCGTGGGCTTTATCCATTCCTTTTTGAGGGTACACTCTCAATCTCTTTTCTTTGTTAGCATATCTTTCCCTTTGCTATCCATGTTTATCTAGTTTATCATGTTAATCTTGTCATGAGAACCTTAGGTAGAAACACTTTGGATGAAACATGTGTTTGAAACATGTTATGCTTGATGGTTGCAAGTGGTTGCAAGTGTTTGCAAGTGGTTACTCGTGGATGCATTATACACGTTAGGCACTAGATCGGCTCACACACTCCTCATATTGCATATGCATGAGTGTTTATGCTTATTCATGGCTGAAAATTTTTGTGTTATCACATGGATGTTGCATATGGATGTATGTGATGTGCACACATATAGATGTTATACATTATGTTAGGAATTGCATACATATGGATTCATTTCACTAACATAATTTGCATTGATGATATTTGCATTAGATAAGGACATATACACACACATTTGCATATGTTCATACAACATTTAGAATCTTGTAAGGACAATGATTGCTCGTGGATGATGTTTTGAGTAGATGGATGTTGGATGGTAGGATACGTTCTTCCTAACTTGAAGATTTCGGGGACGAAATCCTTTAAGGAGGGGAGAATGTAACAACCCGTATTTTTCATAACCTGTTATAGCGTAAATCGAGGCAGAATTTAATTCTAAAATCTGAATCAAGGGAAACGGGCTATGCCATTGCGTTCGTCTCGGAAAAATACGCGTAATACAGTCCGAGTTTTCGAAAATCGGAGTCCGTATGACCCGATTAAGGCCCAACGAAGTTTTCTGAAAACTTCTAAGTAAAAACAGATTTCAAATTCAAATCTGAATTTGGAAAATTGGGCCAGTTTGGGCCAGGCGGGAGAATTCCCGCCAGAACACCCAAGTCGACAGCCCTGTCGACTTGGGAGTCGACTTGGTTGGACCCAAGTCGACAGCCCTGTCGACTTGGCTGTCGACTTGGTCCAGCCTGTTTAGCTTGGTGCACCATTTTGAGATTGTGTTGAGCTTGGGGGCCAGATTCGGTTTTAAGGGCTGAGATTGCAACTAGGGTTTAATCCTATGGCCTAAAACACTTGCCTAATCTATAAATAAGACCCTAACCTACCCTAAATCATCATTATTCATTCTAGCAACTAAACTATGGCAAAATCAATCCTCTCATGGCCTCCACTCTCTTCATAAATTCCTAAATAAATTTCTAAGTGATTTTCCATGCATACAAGTGTTTTTAGACTTGTATGAGCATCATTAGTTTGCATTCAAGTCAAGTTTCTATAAAGAAAGAGTTTTGATCATTTTTGCTCAAGGGTTTTGCTTGCATTTTGGGTTTGATTGATTTTGCAAGGGCTTTGTCATATTTTTGTGACTTCTTAAGCATTGTAAGCCCTATTCTACTTTCATACTTAAACTCTAAAGTTAAATGTATGATATGCAAGTTTTCTATGATGTAATATGCAAGTTTATCATGTTATGCAAGTATGCTATGATATGATATGCAAGTTCATCATGTTATGTTATGCAAGTTTGATATGCAAGTTGTCATATGATATGCAAGTTGTGTTATGCAAGTTTGGGTTGAACATTTTGTTCATGCTATCATGTTATGCAAGCTTATCTTGGGTTTATGAACATAAAGCTACAAGCTTTATGCCAAAGGTTGCATTTTGGCAACATGTAAGTTATCATATCTCTTATGATAACTTGCATGTGAGGCTAAATGCGAACTTATGGCCATTTCTACATGTCATTTAGCACCATGTATCATCAATATGCCAAGTTTGGTTTTATGCATGCTTTTGAGGCCAAAATATGTAATATGCGAGTATATGAACACATGAACGTTTCATATTCCACCATGTTAAACTTGTGGCTTCAACACCTTTTATGTCATGATTATGCCAAGTTCCCTCTTTCTATCCTTTATGCGCTATGGCGATATGTAAGCGATGGGATTGCGTTTGGGGTTGGGTAAACTTAAAAGACATAAAAACATAAGCTTGGGAATTTACCTATTAAGTTAGGTCTACCCAATTGCTTGAAAACTTGTAACATGTTTTGGAAACATGATGGACATGACACTTAGAAAAGATAAGTGTGGCCAACTCGAGGTTGGGTTGAGTTTGTAGCGTAAACCTACCCGGAACCGAGCGGCTTAACTAGTTGCTACAAACAATAGGACCCAATGTGAGAAGTTGGTCATGTTGTACCTTGAACCCGAGGTTAGACCAAGTTGTGGTGTAAAGCTACCCGGACCCGCCCGGCTTAACTAGTAACCGCAACAAAGTCTAATGTGAGAGGTTAAGGCGCATTAAATTAATTAATGCCTCATGATTAGGGTTAAGTCATAGTCCACTTAGTACTTAACCAATTTGGGCTCGGTAGATTAATCGGGGTTAAGTCGTGAACTCATCGTTACACTTAACCAAGTTAATCCGTGATTAGCAAGGGGGTTAAACCGTACTTAACCCACTAGAAAAATCCTAGCAATGGGGGCCCACTCCAGCAGTAATCCCAAGTTAGTATCATCATGACCCTAGGGACTAGGCTAGGGTGGGGGCACGATTACTGGGCTGGAGGTAAGCGACCAAAAGCGACGGCAGAGGGTACGCCGGTGTAGTTCCGGGCGGACCATGGTCGTGCACATAGTCCGAAGCCGGGGAAATCATGCACGGGTACCAGTAGATCGAGACTGTGCACTCATGTTTATGGTGTCCAGGGGTTGCCACCCTAGGGCTTGATACACCCGACGGGAGACCCTGCACAGTTTGACTACAATCATGTTTGGGCCGTATTGACACCAACACGTGACGAGTTAGGCTTAGGGAGCCGATCGACTAGACCGTTTGGTTGGACCTTGTATTAGGGTCATCTCATGTTATTGGGCCAAAGCATGGGCCAAGGGATCAATACTTGTTTATTCAAGTCATGTTAGTTTGCTAGTACACCTGTGGTGCAAAACCTTAAACCTGATTATGCGATGACACCTTTATCTACCTTGTTAGTTAATCACCATGCTAGTATGTTGTTATCCTTATGATCATACCTGCTTCTCATACCAGTTAACTTTATCAGTTTACATTGATTGTAGTAGGGCTTACTCAGTCTTTTTGACTGACCTGTTTTCTTTCGCCTCTTTTCTTCCGTCCCCCCCCCAGGTTCTCAGGGAGGGAATACTGGAGCTTAGCTTGGATTTCAGACAGCTTGCTTGTGGGATTTAGCTCACGTACGGTTGCACATGAAGCTAGCTATGGCTATCACTTCTTTTGGGGATTAGTACTTATGCATTTCAGTTTTTCAGTTGATGTTGTTTTATCTAGACTTGTTATTTTGGAAAGTTGACATTATGGCTATGTTGTACTAGACTTGTTTTTGAAATGGTTTAAAATCTTCCGCTGTTTTATCTATGTTATTTACTCTGTTTACATATATACATATGTTCTTGTTCTGCCTTGATATATCATTATGCATGTTTACCTGATTCAACGCCCCTCCAAAGTTAGAGTGCTTGCAAGAGTCACCCTAGCGGAGGCGGGGTGTTACAATTTGGTATCAGAGCATATGGTTTACGAGAAGGAACAAAAAAGGTTTTTAAAAAACTTTTGGATAACTATTTTCAAAACCAAGTATAAAGTATTTTCCAAAGAAAAGTCTAGTTTATTTTAAAGGCTATTCCCCAAAAAGCCATTAGCAAAATTCCTTCGTTTTTCGCCATTCTGAATCTGTCTTTTTCTTCGTTTTCAGCATGGCCGATAATTTTGCTATTCCGGAGGGAGTGCACGTACCTGTTTGGTATAGGAGACTTTTGGAGGCTAGGGCGACCGAAGCCGGCCCCGCAGATGTTCCTCCTCCTCCTCCTCCAGTAGTTAATCCTCCTCCTCCAGTAGTCAATATTCCTCCTCCTGTCGCTAATGTTCCTCCTCCTCCTTCGCTGAGGTTCCTCTTCCTCCTCCCCCTCAGCATCCTCAAGCTGACTTCGCAAAGACTTGCAAAGATTTCAAAGCAGTGGGTGGCAAGAACTTTCAAGGCACTGATACTTTTGTAGAGGCCAGAAATTGGTTGAAAGAGACCGAGGATTTATTTGCTATCTTTGGGATAGACGATCAGAGGAAGGTCTTGTTGGCGGTTTGGCTTATGAAGGATGAAGCCGCTTATTGGTGGGAAGTCACCAATGGTACTAGGCCTGTTGAGACTTGGGCCGATTTCAGGGCAAGGTTCATGCTTAAGTTTCTATCTTCTGCTGAGGAGAATCTGCAAATGGAAAGGTTCATAACTTTGAAACAAGGAGATATGTCTGTCAAAGAATATGTGAACAAGTTCAATCAGTTAGCTCGTTTTGGCTTGGATATGGTGAATACTCCTCAGAAGAAGGCTCTTCGTTTTGCTAGAGGATTGAATGAGCCGTTGCAGGGATTGGCTATGTCACATATTCCCCATGGGGCCACATTTGAGAGTTTGGTTGATATGGCGTTACTTCAGGGAGATGTCAAGAAAGAAACCAAGATGAATGATACTCAAGCCAAGAAGACTGATTCCCAGGGAAAAGGAAATCAGGGTAATCCAAGTGGTCAAAGCAGTCAAGGCAATCAGAACAAGAACAAGAGTCAAGGCAACAAGGGGAACAACAACAAGGGCAATAACAACAAGGGCAAGAACAACAAGGGGAAGTGCCATTATTGTGGTTCAGTTGGGCATCTTATTAAGGATTGTAAGAAGAGAAAAAGGAAGAATGGTGAATGCTTTTTCTACGGTGAGACTGGACATTTCAGTAAGGATTGCCCGAGGAAGCAAGGGCAAGGCCAGGGTCAGACTCAGCGTGCTGGACCTTCAGGAGGGCAAGTTCATGCTCTCAATGTCGCTCCAGTTCCCGATCGAGGTAGTATTTCTGTTGAGAGCCTTGTATATATTTTTGATTTTCCAGTTCGTACCTTGTTTGATTCTGGTGCATCGCATAGCTTTATCTCATCTGATCTTGTTGATAGTTTGCACCTTAGTACTAGCTTGGTAGAGGATCCCGTCTGTGTCTCAAATCCTATTGGGGGTTCCGCCCATTTGTTTATGATATGTGGGGATTTGAGGATCTCTATACTGAGTGTAGAGTTCTTGTGCAGTGCTTATGTTCTTGGTTTTAGGGGATACGGATTGATATTGGGCATGGATTGGCTGTCCAGATATGGAGCCATTCTTGATTGTGAGCATAGGGTTGTGAGGCTCGTGACTCGCCTCGGAAACACCCTAGAGATTTCTTGTGATCCGAGAGGTCCCGTCATGTTGTGCTATCTGGAATCACTCGACTCGTCAATGGAAACTCTTCAGTCTGTGAGAGTTGTTCGAGAGTATCCGGATGTTTTCGATGAAGTTAGGGGGTTGCCCCCTAAGCGAGAGATTGATTTCCGCATTTATCTGGTAGATAATGCAAAGCCTGTTTCTCTGCCTGTTTGGCACATGGCTCCGCGTGAAAGGAGGGAGCTAAGTAAGCAAGTGAAAGAGTTGCTTGAGAAGAACTTCATTAGACGAAGTATATCTGAATGGGGAGCGCCTGTGGTATTTGCTACCAAGGCAGATGGTTCTCTCCGACTCTGTGTTGACTATCGAGAGTTGAATAAGCTGACTAAGAAGAACAGACACCCGTTACCGAGGATTGATGACCTCTTTGACCAGCTTGTCGGTGCTTCTGTTTTCTCTCAGCTTGATCTTGCTACTGGATTCCATCAGCTCAGGGTAGCTGAAGATAGTATAGACAAGACTGCGTTCAGAACTCCAGATGGATTCTTTGAATGGCTTGTCATGCCGTTCGGCTTGACTAATGCACCCGCATATTTCGTGGACTTGATGAGTAGGGTGTTCAGGGAGTTCTTGAACAAGTTTGTCGTGGTCTTCGTAGATGATATTCTGATCTTCTCTAAGGATGAGGAAGAGCACGCAAGGCATCTCATGGAGGTGATGGATACGCTTAGAGCGCATCAGTTGAAGGCCAAGTTCTCCAAGTGTCACTTTTGGAGAAGGGAAGTTAGATTCCTTGGGCATATAGTGTCTAAGCAAGGCTTAGCAGTGGATCCCGCTAAGGTAGTTGCAGTTCAGGATTGGAAGACTCCAAGGAATGCAACCGAAGTGAGAAGTTTTCTAGGTCTTGCGGGTTTTTACCGGAAGTTCATCAAGGACTTCGCAAAGATATCCGCTCCTCTCACTAAATTGACGAAGAAGAATTTAGTTTTTGCTTGGAGCATAGAATGCGAGCTTGCTTTTCAGAAGCTCAAGAGAGCCCTCACATCAGCACCTGTTCTAGCTTTGCCCGATGGAGGGAAGTTATTTACAGTATACACCGATGCATGTGGCACGGGGTTAGGAGCTGTTCTTATACAAGAAGGAAGAGTGATATGCTTTGGCGGTAGACAACTCAAAGTGCATGAGAAGAATTATCCCACTCATGACTTAGAGTTGGCAGCAATAGTATATGCACTCAAGGCTTGGCGCCATTACCTTCTGGGCGAAAGATTTGAGCTTTATACCGATCACAAGTCATTGAAGTATCTCTTTTCTCAGAAGGATCTGAATCTGAGGCAACAAAGATGGATGGAATTCTTGGCGTCCTATGATTTTGAGATAGCTTATACCCTTGGAAAGGGGAATGTGGTAGCAGATGCATTGAGTAGAAGAAGGTTTACCCTAAGTCCTCTATTCGTTGAGGTGAAGAATTTAGAGTATGTGGCAACCTTTGATTTCTCTTTGGCGGTTGAGTCGATGACCGGTTCTTTAGCATCTCTGGAACTCAGACCTACCCTTCTTGATCAAGTTGGGGCTTCGCAGAGAGAAGACCCTCAGATAGTTGAGATTATGGATAAGCTGATTCGAGGAGAGATGTCTAATCATCTCGCTCGATATTCTATTGATGACAAGGGTTGGCTGAGGAGAGATGGAAGGTTATGTGTTCCAATGGTGGAAGATTTAGTAAGAAAAGTTCTTGAGGAAGCGCATCGCTCTAAGATGACTATACATCCAGGCGGAGATAAGATGTATAAAGATATGAAGCGTGTTTTCTTCTGGCCTGGGATGAAGAAGGATGTGGCAGAGTTTGTCTCTAGATGTATCATTTGCCAGCAAGTTAAGGCCGAGTCGAAGAAGCCCGGTGGGCTATTGCATCCTCTAGACGTCCCACTTTGGAAGTGGGAGAGTATTTCCATGGATTTTATCGATGGGCTACCAAGGTCAAGGAAAGGGAATACGAGCATTTGGGTTATTGTGGATAGACTTACGAAGAGTGCTCATTTCATTCCGGTGAAGAGCAAGAGGACCGCATCTTGGCTAGCATCTGTATATCTTCGTGAGATTGTGAGACTTCATGGAGTCCCTTCTAGTATTGTCAGTGACCATGACCCAATCTTTACAAGTCAATTCTGGAATAGCTTGCAAGAAGCTATGGGCACGAGATTGAATCTGAGTACGGCTTATCACCCACAGACGGACGGTCAGACCGAAAGGGTGAATAGGGTACTCGAGGATCTGTTGAGGCTTTGTATTCTGGATTTTGGTGGTACTTGGGAAGACCATCTTCCTCTTGTTGAGTTTGCATATAATAACAGTTATCAGGCAAGCATAGGGATGGCACCATTTGAAGCTTTATATGGGAGGCCGTGCAAGTCGCCTACATGTTGGTGGGAGACTACAGATAAGCTCATACTTGGGCCTGATCTGATCAGAGATACATCTGAGAAGATCGAGTTGATTCGAAGACGGATGAAAGCGGCCCAAGACCGACAGAAATCCTATGCTGATAAGCGAAGGACTGATTTGTAGTTTGATGTTGGGGATATGGTTTTCGTGAAGGTTTCTCCTTTGCGGAATGTGGTCCGATTTGGAGCCGTTGGGAAGTTGGCACCGAGGTTTGTTGGACCATTCCCTATTATAGAGAGGATCGGGCAGATGGCTTATAGAGTGAAGTTGCCCGAGAAGCTTGCTGGAGTACACGATGTGTTTCATGTCTCGCATCTCCAGTAGTGTTTACATGAATCAACAGAGGTTGTTGAGCCAAGTGTTCTGAAAGATGTGGAAGTGGAGAAAGAGGCTACCTTGAGGAGAGCTCCGATTCGTATCTTGGGGACGGAGACCAAGAAGCTAAGGAATCGAGAGGTCAAGTTGGTGAAGGTTCAATGGGGTGAAGCCGAAGAAGACGCAACTTGGGAAACCGAGGAGAAGATGCGTGGGCTTTATCCATTCCTTTTTGAGGGTACACTCTCAATCTCTTTTCTTTGTTAGCATATCTTTCCCTTTGCTATCCATGTTTATCTAGTTTATCATGTTAATCTTGTCATGAGAACCTTAGGTAGAAACACTTTGGATGAAACATGTGTTTGAAACATGTTATGCTTGATGGTTGCAAGTGGTTGCAAGTGTTTGCAAGTGGTTACTCGTGGATGCATTATACACGTTAGGCACTAGATCGGCTCACACACTCCTCATATTGCATATGCATGAGTGTTTATGCTTATTCATGGCTGAAAATTTTTGTGTTATCACATGGATGTTGCATATGGATGTATGTGATGTGCACACATATAGATGTTATACATTATGTTAGGAATTGCATACATATGGATTCATTTCACTAACATAATTTGCATTGATGATATTTGCATTAGATAAGGACATATACACACACCTTTGCATATGTTCATACAACATTTAGAATCTTGTAAGGACAATGATTGCTCGTGGATGATGTTTTGAGTAGATGGATGTTGGATGGTAGGATACGTTCTTCCTAACTTGAAGATTTCGGGGACGAAATCCTTTAAGGAGGGGAGAATGTAACAACCCGTATTTTTCATAACCTGTTATAGCGTAAATCGAGGCAGAATTTAATTCTAAAATCTGAATCAAGGGAAACGGGCTATGCCATTGCGTTCGTCTCGGAAAAATACGCGTAATAGAGTCCGAGTTTTCGAAAATCGGAGTCCGTATGACCCGATTAAGGCCCAACGAAGTTTTCTGAAAACTTCTAAGTAAAAACAGATTTCAAATTCAAATCTGAATTTGGAAAATTGGGCCAGTTTGGGCCAGGCGGGAGAATTCCCGCCAGAACACCCAAGTCGACAGCCCTGTCGACTTGGGAGTCGACTTGGTTGGACCCAAGTCGACAGCCCTGTCGACTTGGCTGTCGACTTGGTCCAGCCTGTTTAGCTTGGTGCACCATTTTGAGATTGTGTTGAGCTTGGGGGCCAGATTCGGTTTTAAGGGCTGAGATTGCAACTAGGGTTTAATCCTATGGCCTAAAACACTTGCCTAATCTATAAATAAGACCCTAACCTACCCTAAATCATCATTATTCATTCTAGCAACTAAACTATGGCAAAATCAATCCTCTCATGGCCTCCACTCTCTTCATAAATTCCTAAATAAATTTCTAAGTGATTTTCCATGCATACAAGTGTTTTTAGACTTGTATGAGCATCATTAGTTTGCATTCAAGTCAAGTTTCTATAAAGAAAGAGTTTTGATCATTTTTGCTCAAGGGTTTTGCTTGCATTTTGGGTTTGATTGATTTTGCAAGGGCTTTGTCATATTTTTGTGACTTCTTAAGCATTGTAAGCCCTATTCTACTTTCATACTTAAACTCTAAAGTTAAATGTATGATATGCAAGTTTTCTATGATGTAATATGCAAGTTTATCATGTTATGCAAGTATGCTATGATATGATATGCAAGTTCATCATGTTATGTTATGCAAGTTTGATATGCAAGTTGTCATATGATATGCAAGTTGTGTTATGCAAGTTTGGGTTGAACATTTTGTTCATGCTATCATGTTATGCAAGCTTATCTTGGGTTTATGAACATAAAGCTACAAGCTTTATGCCAAAGGTTGCATTTTGGCAACATGTAAGTTATCATATCTCTTATGATAACTTGCATGTGAGGCTAAATGCGAACTTATGGCCATTTCTACATGTCATTTAGCACCATGTATCATCAATATGCCAAGTTTGGTTTTATGCATGCTTTTGAGGCCAAAATATGTAATATGCGAGTATATGAACACATGAACGTTTCATATGCCACCATGTTAAACTTGTGGCTTCAACACCTTTTATGTCATGATTATGCCAAGTTCCCTCTTTCTATCCTTTATGCGCTATGGCGATATGTAAGCGATGGGATTGCGTTTGGGGTTGGGTAAACTTAAAAGACATAAAAACATAAGCTTGGGAATTTACCTATTAAGTTAGGTCTACCCAATTGCTTGAAAACTTGTAACATGTTTTGGAAACATGATGGACATGACACTTAGAAAAGATAAGTGTGGCCAACTCGAGGTTGGGTTGAGTTTGTAGCGTAAACCTACCCGGAACCGACCGGCTTAACTAGTTGCTACAAACAATAGGACCCAATGTGAGAAGTTGGTCATGTTGTACCTTGAACCCGAGGTTAGACCAAGTTGTGGTGTAAAGCTACCCGGACCCGCCCGGCTTAACTAGTAACCGCAACAAAGTCTAATGTGAGAGGTTAAGGCGCATTAAATTAATTAATGCCTCATGATTAGGGTTAAGTCATAGTCCACTTAGTACTTAACCAATTCGGGCTCGGTAGATTAATCGGGGTTAAGTCGTGAACTCATCGTTACACTTAACCAAGTTAATCCGTGATTAGCAAGGGGGTTAAACCGTACTTAACCCACTAGAAAAATCCTAGCAATGGGGGCCCACTCCAGCAGTAATCCCAAGTTAGTATCATCATGACCCTAGGGACTAGGCTAGGGTGGGGGCACGATTACTGGGCTGGAGGTAAGCGACCAAAAGCGACGGCAGAGGGTACGCCGGTGTAGTTCCGGGCGGACCATGGTCGTGCACATAGTCCGAAGCCGGGGAAATCATGCACGGGTACCAGTAGATCGAGACTGTGCACTCATGTTTATGGTGTCCAGGGGTTGCCACCCTAGGGCTTGATACACCCGACGGGAGACCCTGCACAGTCTGACTACAATCATGTTTGGGCCGTATTGACACCAACACGTGACGAGTTAGGCTTAGGGAGCCGATCGACTAGACCGTTTGGTTGGACCTTGTATTAGGGTCATCTCATGTTATTGGGCCAAAGCATGGGCCAAGGGATCAATACTTGTTTATTCAAGTCATGTTAGTTTGCTAGTACACCTGTGGTGCAAAACCTTAAACCTGATTATGCGATGACACCTTTATCTACCTTGTTAGTTAATCACCATGCTAGTATGTTGTTATCCTTATGATCATACCTGCTTCTCATACCAGTTAACTTTATCAGTTTACATTGATTGTAGTAGGGCTTACTTAGTCTTTTTGACTGACCTGTTTTCTTTCGCCTCTTTTCTTCCGTTTCCCCCCCCCCCAGGTTCTCAGGGAGGGAATACTGGAGCTTAGCTTGGATTTCAGACAGCTTGCTTGTGGGATTTAGCTCATGTACGGTTGCACATGAAGCTAGCTATGGCTATCACTTCTTTTGGGGATTAGTACTTATGCATTTCAGTTTTTCAGTTGATGTTGTTTTATCTAGACTTGTTATTTTGGAAAGTTGACATTATGGCTATGTTGTACTAGACTTGTTTTTGAAATGGTTTTAAATCTTCCGCTATTTTATCTATGTTATTTACTCTGTTTACATATATACATATGTTCTTGTTCTGCCTTGATATATCATTATGCATGTTTACCTGATTCAACGCCCCTCCAAAGTTAGAGTGCTTGCAAGAGTCACCCTAGCGGAGGCGGGGTGTTATACTACCATCCTTATTCTAGCTTTAATTTATTCATTAAAGCACCGACCACTCACATTAGACAGGTATTGTTGCGGTTACTGGATAGCCGGTCGGTTCCGGGCAGGTTTACACTGCAACTCAGTCTAACCTCGGGTCCTTGTTGGGCTTAATGCCTTAACCTCCCACATTGGATAGGTATTGTTGTGATTACTGGACAGCCGGGTGGGTCCGGGAAGGTTTACATCACAACTCAATCCAACCTCGTGTTAAGCATATTCGTATTTTCTAAATTTACATATTTGTCTCTTTTACTAGTTATATGTAAATGTTATGGCCCATTTTCCAAGTTCGTTATTTTTTTTAGGCATGGCAATTCATACCATTTAAATGTCACCAATCATTGGCATGTGCCAAACATGCCAACACATATATTTTTCATGTTTAATCCCAACGAAATTCCCCCGTTTGTACGTTCGCAAGATCATAATGAATGTTGGGCTAGATATTTCAGCCCAACTTATAAATATAGAAGGGAAAGCCAAGAACATGAAATATTCTAAATAACATAAAGGGTGTGTGCATATGAACTTGCAACTTTGCGATCTAATTAACATAAATCATGGGTTTCAACTTGTCATGTGAACTTGCATTCAAATAAGAATCTAATTAAATAGGTGTCACATGAAATGGCATAATTTAGACTTGCATAAAACATAAGCCTAAACATATTTTTGTCTAGGCATAACTTCAAACACAAACTAGCATGTGACAAAGTTATTACATGTCCATAAAAATGTTTACTTTTGACATTAACCCAAAAGCATGAACTAGATCAAATCATGTATCCTATTATAACATGAAACTTGTAATAATCGTGTGAAACTAAATGGTACTTGGCATGGACCCAATTACAAACTTGCAAAGAACATAAGGACATATACATGGGATTTAATCATGTAGGCATAATGGTCTTAACATAGAACATGTGTATATAAGTCTTAATTAGAAAAATGTATACAACCTATGTTAAACATATAAACATATAGGTGTAAATTCTAACATTAACCATATACTTGTATGTGATGTTGCTTTCATTCTAAATGTACAATAGAACCAACATCATGTCAATTATACCGCAAACATCCCAATACCATTCACAATACAATCATTGCAATACACAGATATGAATTAGCATCGTCGTTATACAATAGTAAAATTCCATTTCCACTTTACATCGAATCAAGTCTTAATTTTTATTCTCATCGGAAAAATCACTATACTTACAACAAACGACGATCTTGATTTTCTGGTTTCTGAGTTCTGAATTTGCAATGCTTTCCTTTGGATAGATAAACGTTGTTTGAATCCTTTTTTACTTTAGTTTTGCTCGTCTCTAAGCTTTCTCCAACTGACGGCTACTCTTAGTTTCCTCCCGGCAGCATCACGACTCTAGCTCTATTTTATTTGTGTGAATTTAGGTTCATTGTTGGGTTGTATTTATAGAATTTCAGATTGATTTGAGCCGTCAGATGATCATAGAGTGAATCCAGACCGTACACACCAAGAGGAGCCAATCAGAAAGTGACAAATCAACCCTAGTGACACACCAGAACTCAGAAAATCGCTCAGAACCCGACCAGGCCAGCCAAGACCTGACCAGGTCGACTGGGTAGGTCGACCTGGGTCCTGGGCGGGAATTTTCCCGCCCAGCCCAATTTGGGTCTGTTTTCGAATTTTGAACTGAATTTTGAATTGTTTGAATTTTAAATTGAATTCTGAAACTTCCGAAGACCACAACTTCTTCATACAGAGTCTGATTTACGCAAACTCGGACTCTATCTCAAGCAGAATTCCGAGATGAACGCAATGGCGAAACCCGTTTCCCTTTGTTCTTTCATTTTGAGTTAAGTATACTTTAATTTGTTAATTTAATGTTAACAGAAAATTCGGGGTGTTATATACTCTTTCACAGACATGGCTCCCTGCTTAAGTGTCAAAAACCTTTCCACTTGCATGTTTTGCTCGACTTGAGAAAGAAACTTCATTTCGAATCCCCATTGGAAATCATCCCAAGTCTTTATTGGGAGTCCTGCTTGCGTAACTTCCCACCAAAATGAAGCCTCGTCTTTCAGCTATCAAACGGCTAACTGAATCTTCCTACGATCGTAACTTCGAAAATTCCAAATAAATCCTCCGTCTGTTTAAGCCAATTCCTTGCTTCTACAAAAGTCTCAATTCCTTGAAATGGCTTTCCGCCCATATCACTAACATCTTTACATATCTTAGAGAAATTATTAGTACGTGGAGGAGTAGGAGGAACAACGGGTGTAGCTGGGGGAGCGACGACTCCTTGGCCTTCGGCAGGCGCCGTAGCCTACCTCCGGAACCAACCCGATATCGTAACGCCCTCAGGAATATTAGGTTCCCAAGACATGCTGAAAAGAAAAGGAAAAAGGGATTCAAACAGAGAATCAAAAGATATTCCATATGGCTTTGGGAATATGTTTTTCAAAACAGACTTTTCTTTTGAAAATGCTTTCTTTTAAAACCCTTTTGAAAACAATTTTCAAAATCTTTTATCCGACTTGGTAACCTTCAGCTTTGATACCAAGTGTGACACCCCACATCCATTAACGTCACCCTTTATCAGAATGCATTAAGTTTCATGAAGCGTTGTAGGTAATCAGTAACAGAAACATTACAAGGCGGATATAAAATAACAGCGGAATTAAAACTATATTTAATAGAAAAGCTTCGTGGTTCAAACCCAATTACATAATAAGTCTGGAATACTGAAAACATAAAACTTCTGCCTTGTACAAAAATCATCATCAGAGTACAATGATATAAAAAGAGCATAATCCTCAAAATATAGCCATAACAGAGCAAATGAGAAATCGAGCCATACATCTAAGTAGCTCCAAGCAGAAAGAAGAATCCTGATCAAGCTTGTGTATTCCCATCCTGAGAACCTGGGGGGAAACGGAAGAGAAAGAAGAGGAAACAAAAAGGGACAAACATAAAGTCTGGAGAGTCCAGTTACTTTTAGCATATAAATAAGTAAAAGCATTATGGTAGGCATACAAGTTTGAAAGAGATAACAGTGTCATAAGGCAGGTATATCAAGGTAAACATGATAAACAGAATAGAACATGCATTGCTTCTTAAGTACTTTTCTCTGCACCAATACTAGTATAACAAGAACAAGATGATCCTAACAAGTACAAGATGCGAGACATAGGTGTACTTCTAGTGAGAGGTTTTACTCCATAAAATAACATGTAGCCCAACGGAACTGATAGGTGTTAATCCCCGATGACAAGAACCGGTTCCCAAACAAGCAAGACTAGATGTACCCTAATTACCACCCCCAATCAATTGGCTCCCTAACTCGTAAATACCCTACGTTGTCCCCACATTAGGATGTATCACTTCCTAAAGTGGCAACCCTTTGTTTCCAAGATGTGCACAAACCGTATCTACAGATTTCACGGCGTCTTAACCTAAGTGACCTCTTATGATCAGCTCAGTAAGCATTCCTAGACCCCGACCTAGTTCGGGGTTCCCCGTTTGATACCAAGATGGGTTACTAACTGAAATGGGTCCCACACCAGATGATACAAGATTCCCTCTAGGCTTGCATCCCCACTACTAGGATTTCAACAGGTTATGCCTAGTAGTTTAACAAGATTACATAACCCCACAAGTTAAGTTTGCGGGCCTATATATACAAATATTACCCTCCGCCACAAGATTTATTTAACCCTCCCATTGATTCAAATGAGTTTACTTAACCCCCACTTAATTTGACAGGTTCAGGTAATCTTCATGGATTCAAATAGGTTAAGTATTACAAGTTTATCACCATTCATTCATTTATGGTTATTACTGCGCTAGACATCCCATAGTAAGTCTACCACTTGTGGATGCTAAATATGTCGGTTGGGTACGGGCAGACTTCTTCCACAAGTCAGACTTAACCTCATGTTTGCATCTTCATGTCGTTTATGCACTTAGACCCTCACATTAGATTCACTACTTGTGGTCGCTGGATTTTTGGGGCGGTTCTAGGCAGACATCTACACAAGTGTAATCTAATCTTGTGTTTAAGCGCGGTTACAATTTCTAATTATTGTAAATCTAGGCATTTTCATTACTTACAAATCTTCATGTTTATTATGCCCTAAATCCCCATCCGATCTACGATAAAGTTATGCCCCAGGTTAAGGTTTAAATTAAGATATAGATTATGCCCCCAAATCTCAAGTTTTGGCTCAGGGTACAATTTGTGCTCAAATTTCCCAATCATGTTTACAATGTGAATTATGCTCTAAATTAATCATTCCCAATCGTTCCCAAACTCGTGCATTTGTATATTTCAGCAATAGACCTAAGCTCAAAGGTAGCCTGGCTATAAAAACAAAAAGGGAAGAAAGGGAGAGAAGAAAACAAGAACATGGATAGTAAATAAAATAGGCATAAGATGAAATAATTAGGCAAACTAACATAATAGGCATAAGGTGTCGTGATTAGGCAAACAAACAGAATAAGGATATCATGAATAGGCATATGAGATCTAAGTAGTAAATATACAAGAAATGGTCGTCTGTTGTGATTCATATTTCTAACAGGCATAGGCTTAGATCCAAACTTATAAACATGTCAAGATTACATTTAGGTGTTTATATCTAAAAAATAACATAGACTTGCAGTGACTGGATCTAAAGAACAGAGAATTTTATTGTAGATGTTGTAGCACAGATCTCTGAATATGTATGACTTGTTGTTTGTGAAGAATGGGCTAATTTACTCTGAGTCGGGGAAACATCTCATTGTCGCCATTAATTTAGATAAATAAAACAATGGGATTAAGGTCTTATTTGTAGCCTAGGGTCAACGAATCTAGTCAAGAAACGAGCCTACGTTCAGGAATGAATTCTTCCCAGATCTGGGGGGGTCGACATGGGTGTCGACACCCCTGTTGTGGTGTCGACCCACAGGTCGATACCCCTAGGGTGGGGTCGGCCCCTAACGGGCAATTTCCCCCTACTGTTCCTGCTTCTGATTTTGAATTAATTTGAATATTTTGATTGGTTTTGTATACATATAATTCTCTTGTGCGTATACAAATTTCTAGGGTTTATAACTTCTTCATATGATGTCCTCTTTACGCAAACTTGGTGTCTATTTTAAGCAGAATTCTGAGACGAACGCAATAGCGCAGTCTGTTTTACTTAGTTCCCAATATTTAATAAAGTATTCATAAATTTATCGTTGCGGTGTTATAGATCACCCTATAGAAAATATCTTAGGAGATATTGAATCCGTTATTAGGACTCAAAATCAATTGAATAACATAAGTAATTTAGCATTTATCTCTACTACTAAACCTAAGAATCCAAAGGAAGCATCATCCGATGATTCATGGATCTTTGTTATGCAAGAAGAACTGAATCAATTCACCAGAAATGATGTATGGGAACTTGTTCTTAGACCATAGGATAAAACTATAATAGGAACTAAACGGGTTTATAGAAATAAAATGAATGAACATGGTGAGGTCTTAAGAAATAAGGCACGTTTAGTAGAACAAGGTTATACTCAAGAAGAGGAAATAAATTATGACAAAACGTTTGCCCCCGTAGCAAGATTAGAAGCCATTAGGATATTATTAGCCTTTGCTGATCATAATAATTTCAAATTATATCAAATGGATGTTAAAAGTGCATTTCTAAATGGATATGTTAAAGAATATGTATATGTAGAGCAACCACCTCCTTTTAATGATGAAAAATTACCAAATTATGTACATAAATTAAAGAAAGCGTTATATGGATTAAAACAGGATCCAAGAGCTTGGTATGATATATAAAGAAATTATTTATTACAACTTCAAAATTGGTAAAATAGATAATACATTTTTTATTAGAAATAATAACGATATACAATTAATATAAATATATATTGACAATATAATCTTCGGATCAACAAATAATAAGATGAATAAAGAATTTATGGATATTATGACCCAAGAATTTGAGAAGAGTCATATGGGAGAACTAACATTCTTCTTAGGCTTACAAATTCATCAATTAAATAATGGAATATTTATTAATCAAGAAAAATTTGCAAGAGATTTAATTAATAAATATAATTTAACAATAACTAATGGGAGACCAACACCAGTGGCATCTAATATAGCCTTCAGTAAAGATGATACATCAAAAGACATTGATCAAAAATTATATAAAGGTATAATAGGATCATTACTATATATAACTGCTAGTTGACAAGATATAACGCATAGTGTATGTCTATGTGCAGGATATCAGTCGCAACCTAAGTAAACACATTTGAAAGACGTAAAACATATTCTAAGATATGTAAAACCACTACGCCATAGATTGCATACTGCAACACCAGAGAAGTGATGCAGGAAGTGCAAAAAGTGTTGGTATAAGCCAAAAATTATATGTGGCAACACTTTCTTGGTGTTGCGTTTTGCTGCGTTGCCTTAGAGTCAAAGACAACATCAGTATAGGTGTTGCCACATGTAATAAATTTACAAAAATATGGGGCCCACTAAAATCTGCATCTCGGGTTCACGGAATCTTGTTGTGCCACTAAAATCTGTAGTCGAGTTCACGGAATCATGTTGTGGGGCCCACATGCATTAATCTATGGCAACACTTTTACCATCCAATGACAACACTATATCATAGCTACGACAACATTTGACATCATATACTGCAACATTATATCATAACTATGGCAACATCATATAACATACTGCAACATAACAGCAATTAACATCACACACTGAAATTAATAAAAAACCTTTCATGTCAAATTAACCAGTAACACAAGTACTACTTAGTTAACCACAAAATAACAAAAAAAAGCCAATGAATTCAGTTTTACAGAGTACTTACAAACACAGCCAATACTAAATTCATGATTACATCCAACTAAAACAGTTTCAAAATATAGCGCAAGCCTCCAGTGCGTTCAGTGCCTCAGCTGCCCCTAGTACTTCTAGTGCCTTTCGTAACAAGTTCTTGAACAACTTCATCACTGCCTCCTTCACCTGCGCAATAAAGAAGTTTCAAAAGTCATGCATTTCAACAAAGCATTTAGTACAACTATGCATTTCAACACAACTAAATTCATGCATGCCTCAGTTACAAACTGAAGCAATGCCTCATTTACATTGCAACACAAAATGAGAGGCAAGCATGCCTCAATTGCATTTTAGCACAAACTATGGCCATAGCATAACTGAGTGGCATTTCATCACAAAGCCATTTCAGCATAATCTATGGCCTGCATACCTCAGTTGCATAATTACCTGATTGAAGAGACATGCTACGACTTGTTCAAGTACAAACTCAAAATTTGTTTCAATTACGAATTGACACGATCATTACTGATTGAAGAGAAAATAAAATTCGTAAAATTCTATGGTTCATTGCTGAAGCCATGATCATTACACTATTCCATAGCAAGCGACAAAACACTTAACAAAATAATCTGAGAATTAGATTGATGTTTCAGCGAGCGGAAATTGTAAGAATTCTGTAGTTCATTACTAGCAAACCATACAAATAAGCAAAAATACAGACCAACAGTGTGTGTCTGTATATGGTCTCCGACTTGCAGAATTTGTAAGGGCCTTGGACTAAAAAACATGAAGTAAAGATGTTTATCTGCCAATCTGCCTGATTTGAATGTGATAAAACATAAAATTATATTTGAACTTTTTCATCTCCCCAAAACATCAAGAGTACTTTGAAATCCTCAACTAGAATTTTGTCCAGCCTACATAAAATGAAGAATTAATGTTAGAATGACATCAATTGCAAAAAGAAGCAACGAATATGATACATCAGTTACTTGTAAAATAAAATAGTCACTTCACTAAAATGTAATCAAGGAAGAAACAACATTTTCTTATGTAAATTGTGTAGAACAGTTACCTGAATAAATATGATTGTGAGACACAAAAATTGAGGAGCATTGCCTTTCACTTCTCTGGGTGGAAGGCGAATTTGTCTTACTGGGACATCATCTCTACACCAATGAACGTCAAAATCTTGATTTCCCATTCCATAAGCAGGCTGTATATTATTCAAATCTTCATTTTCATATACTCTTTCGTTCGCACAACAGTGGCTCGGCAATTTCTTGATTACATTGTGGCACATCTTATCAATTGGATCTTCTATATAAAACATCTGTTGTACTTGTGAAGCCATAACATAAGGATCATATTTCAGGCACAATCGATTAAAATTGACACTAGTCGGTCCATATAATTCTCTCTTCTTGGTACCAACAGACTTAAATAAAACCACACTAATTCTCCCCAATAATCTAGTTCTAATATTTCTTCAATTGATCTATTGTAATTAACTTCACCAACCAATGGTTTTTGATCTTTCGAACTTGCAAATCTAGTAGTCAAGGCTATCAAAAGTACACCACTGCTTTGCATTGTACATTTCGCATCTCTGATCTTGTATAAAATCTGTATCCATTAATAACATATCCAGTAAACTTCTTAAATGTTCGAAGAGGGGCCATTGCAAGCAGTTGTACTTCTTTTGAAATGTCCACCTTTTTCCCAACCTCTTCCTTTAACCACTTCCACAAGTCTTCACTATGTTCTCTCTCTTTTATATTTTTTTGATGATGCATGCCCATAAATTAAAGCTTGATGTTCCTTAGAATAAAGACCTGGTTAATAAAGTATAGAAACAAATTTTCTAATTCTTCAATACTTACTAAAATAAAAATAAAACGTAAAACTTACTCAAGTAAACCTTCTATTTCCTCAATACCGCAATTGAATAGAACATAACGGTGACATTCCTTCCATCGAGAATTTTTAGGATGGGTAGCTTTTCCATCTTTATTTCTTCTTGTGCCAATAGGATATTCCAGATTTTGTGGACATGTTTCAAATTGCATTTTTCCTGCTCCATCATCACTTAAGAACCTTGAAAGGAATATCAAACATTCTTGTGCAAGATAACCTTCAGCAATGGACACCTTAGGTTTACTTTTGTTGCGAACATATGATTTCAGTTTACAAAGATAACATTCAATAGGAAACATACAACTAACATGTGCAGGTCCACCATATTCATGTTCCTTGCATAAATGAACTAGCAAGTGCACCATTGTATTGAAGAAAGCATTTGAGAATATCATCTCAAATTGACAAATAATTTCCAGAATTTCTTTTTATAGCCTCTTGAGATCAGCCAAATCGATAGTTTTACTCCAAAGACTTCTTAGAAATGCACCTAATCTTATCATAGGTATTACAACTTCAGGTTTTACATATTTCTTCACAACAAACTACAGCAAATAGTGGAGAAGAAAATGAGCATCGTGGCTCTTATACCCTGCAATTTTCCTCTCTTTCTTGTTTACATACCGGCTGATATTAGCTATACAACCATAAGGCAGTTTAGCATTCTCCAACACTGAGAAAAATATTTCTTTCTCCTTGTTCGTCATTTCAAATATGGCAGCCCTCATCTCAAGGTAATTTCCATCAGTTGATAGAACCGGATGAAGTACTTCCCTGATGCGTATCTCTTGTAAATCATACCGAGCATTTAAATGGTCTTACAACATCTCATCAAGATTTTGTCCAAAATTTATTCCTGCTTCATAATCCATATCATTATCACTCCTTTCATGATCTAAACAGGAAATCTCACAAATCCATTTCAAGTACAATTCAGATGGACCATTCCAAATCATATGGTCGTAGACTACCTCTTGACGATACCACTTACGATTATGACACTTTTTGCAAGGGCATGTAATTTCATTACATACCACAAATCTAGAAAAAGTACTTAAAATAAAAAAATTCACCCCTACTGATGTATTCTTCACTGAACTTGGGAAGTTCTGCACATAGTTTTTCCTCGTCATTCATCACTAATTGACAAACAAATATCATTTAGCCATGATTATAAGGACAAAGATAAACACAATAATAAAGTTAGGAATATGATTACACCTGAATGCACAAGTAAATCAGTAAATTAGGCAACACAATAATAATTCAGAAAAAATTGAAATATTCACTGAGTGATACCTTAAGCAGCAGATTAAATCGAAACCCTAAATGAAATTTGAAACCTGAACGAACCCCAATTGAAGAACTAATTGAAACACCGAAGCCCTACTTGAACTTGAACTCGAACTTGCCCTAATCGAACCCCAATTAAGCTTGTAAACTTGAACTTTTAGCCCTAACTGTACCTAAGAGTGAGTGTTTGAGAGGTTGAACGGTAGAGTATTTTGTTTGAGAGTGAGTGTTTGAGAGGTTGAGTGAATATTTTGTTATGTGTTTTGCCGAATTTTTTTTGTTTCCGCCCTAAACATTGTTTCTCGTGGATTGCTAACCTGGACCGCTGGATCATGTTGACGCAGGTTGATAATTTTATTCACCCGGCTACTGTAACACATGATTGATATTTATGCTAACACATTGAAGCGTGCGTTCCAATAGACAAAAAACAGCATAGCTAAGATAACGATGTAGCTAGCAACACCATGGATTTTCATTGCAGTAGGCCATCTATGGCGTAGTGAACATATATTTGATTTTGGATTATTTTGTCCTAAGAATGATTCGTTTGATTTAATCTCTTATTGTGACATCTATTATGTGGGATGTAAATTCGATTGTAAAAGCACTAGTGGAACATGTCATTTCTTAGGACATTCACTAGTTTCTTGGTTTATTAAAAAGCAAAATACAGTATCCTTGTTAACAACTGAAGAAGAATATATATCAGCTGCTCTGGCTTGTTCGCAAGTAATATATATGCAACAAACTGTAAATGATTTTGAATAAAAAATAAATAAATCACCAATATACTGTGATAACACAAGCGCTATAAATATATCTAAAAATTGAACTCATCATTCAAGAACTAAACATATTGATATACGACATCATTTTCTAAGAGATAACGTAAGTAACGAGAAATTTCACTCGAATTTATAGAAAAAGAAAATCAAATAGTAGATATATTAACAAAACCATTAAACGCAACAACATTCACTAAATTTAGAAGAGAATTTAGTATTTGTTCATTAAGTGAATTAGAGTAATTAAATATATTAATATACATACAAGAATAACAAGAAAATTCAGAAAAATAAAATTAAAAACATGTTTGTCGACATACATTTTTAGATATGTCGACATATAACTTCCAGATTTCAAAAATTAATTCTCACCAAAAATTAGTTATAACAACTATTTAAACTTTCTATTTCGAATTTTCTTCTTCATTCTCTCAGTTCATTTCTAGAAAAAACTCAAAACTAATTTAAACAATAGCCTCCACTAATTATAATGAGCAAATTAATCCTGAATCATCCGCTGGACCATCTGAAGGTCCATTTCAATGCTCGACTCTTGCTCGTGTGATAAAATAGAAAAGCAAATGGAGTATGTTCTCCAAATGCTCGTTGAAATCCAAGTTGTACAAAATAGGATGAATCAAGAGCATGTAAAGCAAGGAAAAATCATGAGAAACCTACAAAAAATTGTTATGGATAATCATACAAACCTGATTATCATCGAAGATGATAATCCAATAGTGGAAGAGGAACAAGAAGAGGCACAAAATGAAGGCATAAAGGAGGATGATCAGGTCATATGCGTTGGCGAAGTTTGTTTCGATAGATAAGGGAATATAATTGGGCAAAATGAGGAATTCAGTCTCCATTACCCTGATTGCCCAATTCATAAGTCCTCAATCATGAAGAATCATTAGACATTTGATTTCCCATTTATTCGTTTTAATGATGTAATACATACATAGTATTTCGTGTTCTCGTTTTAACGTTGTAATTTGTATAGTTTGTAATTGCTTGGCCTGTAAAACATTGTCTGGATTATTTAATTCAGACAATGTTTGTTTTTATCTATTTCTCGTAGATTTTAGGATAAGTATTAGTATAGTCATAAGGATATAATATGGGTATGAATTTAGGGGGAGTCAAATATATTAGTACAATAATATAGAATCAAGTATTATAATCTTAGAATATATAGATAGATATAGGTTATAGATATTTATGGTATAGATTTAGGAGGAGTATTTTTAGAATTTATTTTTGTTGATGACAAACGTGGAGAAATTATAAAATAAGGATTAGTTAGGCATAGTTTAGGGGGGAGTATGTAGAATTCATGATGACATGGGGAGCATTAGAAGAATCAGATCAAAAAGTATCATCAGGTATTAACAGGTATAAATATTTTATAAATCAAGGTTGCCATCATCAAAAAGGGGGAGATTGTTAGAGAATGAAGTTTTGATGACAATAACCTTACTTCAATTATCACTATAAACATTTCTATCTAGAATATATACACACATATATGGAGGATTTGTATACAGGACTTAAATACTGAAGACTGTACGGTTTTAGAGTTTCAAGAGACTCAGGATTCAAAAGAATTTCAAGACTCATGAGTAATCAAGTTATCAAGATATCAAGAGTTCAATAAAAAATACGGTAATAGAGTCTAGTTATTTATAAGACTCTGAATAAGTCCAAGTTCAAATTCTGTTTTTTCAATTTCTAATTTTCAATTTTCAAATTCTGATTTCAAGTTATTTTATCTTACTTATGATTTCAAACGTATAATTTTTAAAATATATAAGTTTATATAGTTTTATAGTTTTAAACCTTATAACCTTATAAATATGTTTATATAATATATTAGTATGATTAGATATGATTTTACACTTTAGAATACTCATTTATATCACTAAGTTTTGATTCAATAATTTCCAGAATAATATATATAATTAAACACTTGAAAAATAGTTTTAAAAAGAAAAAAATACAAGACATATGTTGACATACATAAATGTGTATATCGACATACAACTGTCAAAAATTCAATTTTCAAAGGAAGTATCTTTTCACTATTTGTAACGTTTCTGAAACGTTGTAACCATTCAAATCTTATAAATAGGGGCTGATTTCGAATTTTTCATAGTTCTTCTTCTCCATCTTCATACCACAATTATTATTTCATATTTTATCGATTTCTATAGTTCTACTTTGCCAATTTCTACTCTGATTACATAAAACTTCTTCTTTTCTCAATCTCCACCCACTACTCTTTGAGTTGAAGTGTTATTGAAGAGTTGTAGGGTTGTTAATCATTTGGGAATTGTTTGGGAAAAGGTATGTTCCGTGTAGCCCTGAAATCAAGGAAAGGGAGCGACGTAAACCTTATAGCCGTGAAATCAAGGGTGTTTGGAGTGGTACTGATCTTGTAGCCGTGAAATCAAGAGGTTGTACTTGGATATTGATAATAGTAAAACTCTGCGCAATCCAGCGTTGCGTGGGACTGGACGTAGGAGTAATTCGAACCGATATAAAATCTGGTGTGTTCTTTCCTTTTTTGCGTTTTTTATTTATCTGTTTCTATGTTTGTATTTGATTCTGTGTCTGTGATCATCTCTGTTGTGTGTGAGTCATGTAGTAGACCATAAAAGTTTAAGATTTTCATAAATACTTTGAAAACACTATTCACCCTCCTTTAGTGTTTGTTTTTCCTTAAGATCTACATTCCGCATTCCCTAACAGTTATTACAACTAGTATTAAAGACGAGTGTTATAACATGTCTTCGTGCGTAGTGATGGTATATGTTTCACACGTGCATTGTTTTTCAACAAATAATATATGATTAACATGTTAAAGAGAAATTAGTTTATACAAACATTTAACTATGTTTTTATGTTGAAATCATTCGTAATTAATTTAGTTTTTATTTTTAAGTAGTAACATCTGATGTTTCATTACTTTGAACCTTATTTATATTATTAGTTAATAAAATAAATTTATAATTGATGTTTGTTTGTTAGATTCTAATTTTAAGTATGGAGATCTATTTTGAATTTGTAAATTATGTTAACTTTATATCTTATTTTTTAGCATAAATGATATTTTTAAATTGTAAATAAGCCTAACAATTAGATACTATTTTTAGGAGATACCAAGTTTTGTTAAAATGGGTATAGAGTAACTTCCATTAATTTGCATTAACTCCAGAAAAAAGCATAACGCCAAAGGTATTATAATTATTAATAAAAATATTGAAGATTAATATAAGTTTAATTTAAAATGGAAAAAAGTTACAACTTGCCCTTTACACCTATTTTAGTTTAAGGTTAAACTCATGTTGCGTATTTACCACATTCTGAAATTATATTTGTACTAAAATCATGTCTGCTTCAAAAGATTTTTTCTCAGTTTAGAAATAATTGGTTCTCATATTCTCTTGGTTATTCCTTTTCATATATGTTGATATCTCCTCAATTCAAAGAACATAATTTGCCCTCTCGGACTTATTTTCATCTCGCCTCCATTATATAGAACAAGTGTTCATTATATGTTAAGTTATTCCTTATGCTAAAACCTATGCATTTGCTTTCTACACATCGATATCTTTTTTCTTAATTAATAAATTCTGAACCTTGAAAACATGAAGATTACTCTTCATTGTGTTTATCATCTCATATCGATGTTGGAACTAATTTGATGGTTTTGAATGATTTCTTAATTAAGAAGGGCAACTAAGTATCAACTTTAATGAATAACGACTTGTGCGTAGCTTTTGAAACATGTTTTTTCCTCAAAGGAAACATAGTGTAGACAGAAGAAACAAACCTATTTTTATTTATTCTCCCTATCTAAAACTAAATCTCTATTGTGAAACAGATAAATCATATGCAATAAAAGATAATTAACAGGCCAGCAGAGAAAGAGGGAGAAATGGTTTATTCACCATAAATTTTGGCACATCATTTCCATTTCATATAAGCTTCTTTATGTAAAATATTGAAGTTTGTGATATAACTTATTGTAGATGTGGGACTAAATAAAACACGAGTAAACCCAATATTACATTAATAACATATTCACTCTTTTATACATACTATAACACTCGCTACTTTGGATATGCATTTCCAATATCTTGAATGGTTTGAAAATATGAATTTGTCCCTTTTGGAACATAAATGGTGATAACTCCCTCTTAGTATTATCGTGCTTACATATATCTATTCGGTTGATATAAATGTTATTTGTTGCCTCATTAGGATTCTCAATTAAAAAACTCAGTGTGAAAAATCTTGGATGAGGAAAAGAGTGCAATTTAGGAAATCATAAATATCATATAGAGATGATATTCCATATAAAAATGATACGCTAGGATCAAGGTAATACCTTAGCAAAACCTTCTAACAAAAACCCAGTAAGAAAAATCTCAGTAAAGGAAAAGCAGTACATCAAGATATTTTAAAATCTTATTTCAATAAGATAAGTCTTAGTGAAGCAAATTTTTTTAATATGATATGACATATTTCAATAATTTATTGTATGAAAAGATGTTTGATACTTCTAGATCAAGATATTGCCTCCTTAAAACCCTATAAGAAAAATTTAGTAGGAAAAATCTAAGTGAACAAAAAAGAGTTGCGATGACTACCCTAAACTATTAATGCTTACATAATCTAATATTGTGTTGTATAAACATCCGATCGATTCAAAATGATTTTTGTGGGAAAGGAATAGAAGATTAAAAGAAATGGAAAGAAGATAAGAAAATACAAGAGAAGAGGAAAAAAACACAAATCACAGTAATAAACATATTGTATATCTCACAGCGCATCAAATCAAATATAATAGGAATCACAGATATAAAGCATGCAAGAACGTAATAATTATATAAACCACATAATAAGAATACATAGGCTCATACATTTATATAGAATAATAGTAGAGTTTACACAAGAGATTTAAAAATTCAAATGACAAATTGTCTATAATATTAATAAATAGCATTGTTACAGCTTCATGGTGTCGCATAGCGAAATAAATAGTACTAGCACAAAAATAATATGAAAGAGTGCCACCTTCTGCTAATTCACTTACATAGATCCAAATAGTGCTTACACTTATTACCTGGCCTACTCACCAGCTTCTTTATTGAGTTCCCAATATAATAAGAGGAAATATAAAAACTTAGGTCAAGCAACAGTCTACCGTGAGCGATAAACAAATCTCGAAGTCCCATAAAAGCCATAATAGTATAAGGAATAGATAGTATGAGGGATCATACATGACATGTCCCTACATATATAGATTTAACACTATAAAGAGGTTGTTGGGTATCCAAATATCCATATGTAATATCAACATCTTATGCATCTATAAGGTGAGACTTGAGAGTAACCTAACTAATATAGCAACTATCATTCATCCTCGCACACTCACTTAGTGCATAAGCGTATAATATCCAGTGCTCCGACCACCCAATTCATCGAGGCACTGACAAGTTTTAATGTCAACAAACTCAACCAGACTACCCATTATATCAAGACATCAATGAACTATAGTGAATAACCCTACCTAGTCCAAAATGTCAACAGCTTCTGGAGTCTGGGCAGATCAGGTCGAAAACGTCAATTGACTTCGATCTGATCCTTATTCTCCTACTTGAAAGGTGTACGAAAGTCGCGAATACCGATAACCCCTTTTGCAAAAATTCTCTATAGCAGACTTCATCTCTTAGACTTCCCACATAACTCTCATTAGAAATCATCATGGTTTGGGATTGTTGTCATCTTTCGTAGTGTACCATCATGTGTCTCCCAAGTCACCATGGTCTGCGGTCTTACCTCAACGGCCATCATATGCCGTAGACTATCATCATGTATCTCTCATCTTTCTATGAAATTCACATCAATGTGAACCAGTGTCACTCACTATGCATCTCGGAGAATAATCATTAACAGTTAAAGCCATTGCTTCCCTCATGGAATCACCAACGTTGAACGGTGAATCATTGTGTCATACCACCTGTTTTCCTCTGTAATCCCTGCATTTTTGAAGTAAGTAATTAAAGTGAAAATAATTAATAAAATAAGAAATCACCAAAAAAGGAAATTTTGTAAATGTTGGAATTTGACCGTGAAACTTATCTCTTTGTGTCCACTGCTGATTTTGTAATCAATTTTTATAAATATTATTTTTCGAATGGAGTTCAAACAAAGAAGTTATGACTGCTTGAAGTTTTGGAATTAGAAACAATTATATATGTGAAAGGGGCTACTTAAATTAATAATGATTTGTTGATTGATTAACTGATCAGTTGATTAATAGAGTATGTTAATATTTGAATTTGAAAGGATGGTAAATGTGTAAAGTAATTAGATTATGAAGAGAATAAATTATGCATAATATAGGCATATATGTTTGAATTCAAGCTAATAAATATTCATTTAATCTGTAACGTATACCTATAATAAAGAAACAAATCAACTGGGAATTGATTTAAAATGAATAGTAATTAATATGTTACAAACCAGTAAAGAAATCAAAATAAACATAGTAGAATTAATGCGTGTACATCTATGTGTTACATGCATACATGTACATGCATATTAGAACTACAAAAATAAGCGTACATTTGAATTTGAAAATCGAACACTTGTTAAAAATGCAAAGAAACTTGTAAATAACATTATAAAGCAATTGTGGAAATAACATTATATAGATAACTTTACATTTCAGTATATAACCAAAGTTAATATATAATTAAACATAGAAGTTAAAACACATCCCAAAACATAGTTTGACACGGGCGGGTCGACCGCCCATAGGTTGGGCTAGCGGTTGACCGCCCAAGTGGAGCGATCGACCCAAACATGATCCAAAACTGTGTGCTTTGGATGTTTTATACAAATGGATTTGCTCCATTATGGATTGAACACACATTATTTTGAACCCCTATAAATGAACGTGTAGGACTAATTTTCAAACTCATATTCTGAATGAGCGCAATAGCCCTATCACTTTTCTTTCTCCATCAGTTCCCTAAAAATTATGTAATATGGATTCAGGCCTTATGATTTACAAATTGAAGTAAGAAATTGTATATCTACGATGAGGTTCACTTAAAAAGATTGTTCATACGAGTTTAGGTTTTGGTTCTAATTTATTATTTAGTTAATTTAGTTTATCAATATCTAGTTTGTAAACCTATATGAAATACAAATAGGGATTACAAAAAGAGAGAGAATGGATTATATGAATGGATTTGGATCAGCTCTGGAATTTGGAGTACTATACAAGTGAGTGGAATAAATTATATATCTTTTATGATAGTGATATATGATATCGTTAAATTCTCGTTCAGTTATTCAATAAAAAAAAAATGTTAGTTTAAACAAATTATAGAAATAGTTTTTTTAAGTTATTCGTACGAGATTGTAAATTTTAAATTGGAATTGTAATTAGGTTCATAATTTACCCAAATAAGAATAAGCTAAATTTATAAGCAAATCTACTTTAGTATGAAAGTACAGGCGTAAGATTTAATAAGAATAGAATTTACATTAATCATATTAAAAGCATAAAGTGAACCAAATTTTATTTTGTTGATAAGAATAGATTTTTATATTATAGTTTTAGAAAGATGGTGAACATAATTACAAGAATAAATATAGAATAAAAATGATTAGTACAAAATCGAGATAGTTACTGTATTTTGTACTACCTATCAAAAAGAAAAGCAAAAAAAAATCTTTTAACTATGTATCATTCTGCAAGGGTTATTTTATAGAAATATGAAAATAGATTTTAGCAAAGCCTCGGAGCCAACCTACTAGAATATGATTAGCCCTATAAAGATAAAACTTAAGATAATAGTAAGAGAAGTGAAAACATAACGGTTAAGATAAACTAAGTTGAATACCTGGTGGGATAAAGGAATAGACAGTAAAAGATGCGAAGATAGATAAAAAGAAAAAAGAATTAAAATCTGTCTATTTTATGTATACTAAGAAAGGAGGAATTGTTATATAACTAGTTCACAGTGTATAGATACAGTTTTTAAAAAGTGACAACCATGAAACAACGAAGAGCCTAAACAGAATTAAATATCTATATAACAGAAATAACTTAGTGGGGGTCCAAACTAATGATGAATTAGATATCCGTCGAAGTGGTAAATAAGTAACCGATAATAACAGAATTAAGTGAGAAAGAGAAAAAGAAAGATTAGATAAATGCATAAGCAAGGAACTAGACATAGGGTGAGATTACAACGATAACTTGATACGATGCATTTAGCGCAGTTTAAATGAAATATGGATGTAGACAATTGTGCGTGATCCATCACAGATCCTTTCGAATAGAAGGGAGCCCGTACTAACGATGAACTAGGTATTCGTTGGAGTGGTAAATAAGTGAATTCACAAAAGACAAAGAGTAGTGGAAGTCTGTACTAATGATGAACCAAATGTTCATTAGTGCGGTAAATTAGTAACTTCAAAGAAATGCAGGGTATATCCTAGAATGGCCCTCCAACGAAGGCATAAAAGTGGTTCATCAAAGGCATGGTCTGTATTGTTTATCAAGGAGGGATCGCTTTGACTGCATTAGGCACTCTAAAGGTTAGCGATTGATTAGGCAATTATGTAACCTCGAGGCCGGCGCATGTTGTGGGGAATCCTAAGAGAATAATTGTCGCATAAGTACATGTCACCATCAATCAGTAGTGAGCATGTGGAAAGTTTTGGTTTAGACCTGTATAAGCCAACGAACTTTCACAATCGGGACACTGAATTAGGGTTATGCAACGCCACATGATTTTTCTAGTTTGTGTGTTTTAGGGAAAGGTTATTAACCCACGAGAAATACCTTCAAACTAGAAAATGGTGGTTGCACGGCACTATAGTGGCTATGGAAAGAGAAAGACCATAGTTTGGAGTAAATCCCCTACCAATTTGCATGCAGAATTGGCACCGATGCCTTTTGTGAGAGGAACCCAAAAGTATAGGCAAAACAATTACATGTGGGTCCACAATATAGGCAAAGTAAGACGCTCTATTGTGGATATATGAAATGTAATCATAGAGAAGCAGTCTGTTGTGGATGCAATTTACACATTTTCTAATCAAACGACGGAACATCTGTAATATAGACAATCTTGGCAGTCCATTACAGATGTATTTTCTGTGCCTTCATATTAAGATGGTGGACTCCTAAAGAGGAGGATAAGAAAGGTACAAAGGATAGTACCTAGGAAAGTTATAACCCGAGGGAATATATATAATAATTGTTTGTTAGGTTAGATCTATTAGGGAGTAGATAGGTGTGAATCATGCACAAAGATAAGAGTTTTGCTAAATAAACCCAACATAACAATGATGACAATAAGTGCAGTATTGTGTTTAAAAGTATATAATTTACCAGCGCTAGAGCATTAGTTCTAAACCTCTCCTCAAAACAACCGGCAGGTTAGATAGAAGGCAAATGTTATTCAACTTAGAGACACTTGGTCTAGAAAGTGTCATCTTCTTGGTGAGTATTTATTTATTGTCATATTTAAATTATTTCCATTGTGTGTTATTTTCTCAAACTATGATATATTTATCTTTTCATATTTGTAGGATATCAAACACCCAACTCATGCTTTGATGGACTTGGATTTTAGCATTTTGTAAAAAAATCCAGGCCCTTTGGATTATGGGTTGTTATTTTTTTCTTTTTGGATGATTGTACAAAATGCAGTAACCACCTCTATTTTGTATTAATCCTTTTTACTATGTCTCTATTCTTATAATTACAGACACTACACAAAAGATTATTTTATAGTGAATATGAAAACTAATTTTAGTAAAGCCTCGGTTGCCAACCAATTAGAATATGACTAGTCCCATAAGGAAAAGACTTAAGATAATAGTAAGAGAAGTGAAAACGTAACAATTTAGATAAAGGTAAAAATAAAAGAGTAGTAACCAAGTTGAATACTTGGCAAGCTAAAGGAAAGATAAAAGCATAGACGATAAAATATGTAAAGATAGACGAAGAGAAAAGAATTAACTTTATCTTAATTTATTTACGTGTATACCAAGAAAAAAGAATAAAATTATTATGATAAGTAGTTCATAATAGACAAATAGATTCAGTTTTCAGGGTGTGACTATTATGAAATAGTAAAGAATTTAATATCATAATAACAGAAATAGCTTAACTGGGGTTCATACTAACGACGAATTAGATATTATCGAAATGGTAAATAAGTGACCTATGGTAACGAAACAAAGTAAGAGAAAAGGAAAGATAAGTTAAATGCATAACCAAAGAACTAGACATTAGGTCAAATAAAGGATAAGGTTAGAATGGTAATATCATAAAATGTGTTTAGAGCAGTGTAAAGGAAATCTAGATGTAGGGAGTCATGTGTAGTCCATCGTAGATCCTTTACAATAGAAGGGAGTACGTACTAATGACAGACCAGGTATTCGTTGAAGCGGTAAATAAGTGACTCCATAAGAGAAAACGAGTAATGGATGTATGTATTAACCATGAACCAAATGTCTATCAACGCGGTAAACAAGTGATTTCAAAGAGACACAGAGGATAACCTATGATGGCTCTCTAATATAGGCATAGATGCGGTCCATTGGAGGCAAGGTTTGTAACATTCTTCAAAGGGGAATAGCCTTGACTACATTAGGCAATCTGAAGGCTGACAGATGATTTAATAGTTATGCGACACCTAGGTTTGCACTTATTGCGAGGAAACCCAAAAGATAGTATTTTCATAAGTACAGGTCACCATCAATCAGCAGTGGGCACGGGGAAGGACTTAAATTAGACATTTATAGGACAACGATCTTTCACTATCAGGACACTAGATTGGGGTTATGCAACGAACGTGACTGTTTTAGTCTGTTTATCTTAATAAAAGACTATTAGCCTATGAGAAATACCTTCCAACTTGAAAGGGGTGACTAAGCAGAGCCACAACCACGATGGCAAGGGACATACTATAGTTCATAGTAAATACCTGACCTAGTTCCGTGTAGGAGGGGTACCAGTGCCTTCGGTGAGCGAAACATAGAAGTATAGGTAGATTGATTACATGTATGTCTACAATGAAAGCACAGTGAGGCAGTCCATTAAGCATATCTGAAACGTAGAGAGGAGCGGTCCATTGCAAATGCAAATTACATGTTTTCGCACCGAGGACGGAACATTTGCATTATAAGCAAATTTGGTGACCCATTACAGATGCAGTTTCAACCTTTCGTCGTAATATGGTGGAATCATAGTGAGGAGGATACTGAAAGTTATAAGGGTGGTATCTAGGACCGAGGCGGTCCAAGACATATAACTACATATGTATATATAAGCAATGTTTATTAAGCTTGATCTACTAGGGAATAGAGTGATGCAATTTACGTGCAAAGATGGGAGTTTTGAAATCTTAATGAACCTAATATAACAAAGACCATAATATAATGGTGTATGTAATACTGTGCTTAAAAGTAAATAATTTACTAATCGCTAGAATATTAGTTCTGACCCCTTCCACAAAAATAAACCACTGGTTAGATAGAAGGCAAAGGTTATTTAGCTTAGAGACACTTGGTCTAGAAAGTGTATCTCCTTAGTGAGTATTTATTTCATATTTTGAATTATTTTTGCTATGAGTTATTTCTTTAAGCTCTGGTATATTTATCTTTGCCTATTTGCAGGATACCAACACCTAACCCATGCATTAATGGACTTGGATTTTAGCTTTTTGCGAAAAATATGAACCGGTCGAGGGTGTGGGTTATTACATTCGGTATTAGAGTTTAGCTTTTGTAGGTACTATAAAAATAGATTTGTATTTTTAAAATATGAATATATATATATATATACGCACATATATATAATATACCAAGACCCTAGTAACCCACTTATAAAGGAATGACATATGGGAAGGGTTGAGAATGGATTTGTAGTGGTCAAGAAAATCCAAGAGTAATAGGTCCTAGAATAACCATAATATAGGGCGTATAATGAGTCTTTTTATGAGTTTAAGCATCTGTATGTTAAACAATAGTAATTCTAAAGTAATATGAGAATAGTGGGAATGAAAATAGTGTTGTGGTAGAAAGGAGTGGATTTTGGAGTACATATGTTGAGTACAGATAGTCTCCAGAGAGAGGGATATATTTTAGTACAGAAATATAGCTATTCATGGGAGAGAATTCGAATACAGAATAATTTAATATAGAAAACAAGCATATAGGATGGAGAAAGGGCTAAGAAAGCAACAGATTAAGAACCCCTTTGAGTCTAACCCTATATATTGTTTGAAAATGAAAAGTTTTAAATTTAGGAATGAAATTCACATTTTCGAAGTTCCATGAAGGTATTAAATCTTTCCAAAAAGATTTCAAATAAGATGTTTGGCATGTAAATCGTGTTTTGGAAAAAAGGTCTACTTTTGCGAGATCGGACAAAATAAGTGGAATATATATTGAAATCTTTGGAAGGAGGTCTATATAACTCAACTTTATTGAGAAAGAGATAGGAAGAAGATTGGAATAAGTAAAGCTTTAAAAATGAAAGTTTTACATTGTATAATATGGTCTTAAGTGACTGCACCAATATGGTCGAAATGGTAATAAAAAATTTGTAAGTAGGGTGGGTTATGAAATACTTTAATTTGTTGAAATGAGAGGAATTGAAAAAAAATGAGTTTTTATGAATTAATAAACTTATAAGTAAATATTTTTTTAAAGTAATAAGGAAAAAATGTAGCGGAATAGTCATGCAAAATATAGGAATGCAACCATATTTTGAAATGTTTATTTGAACAAATAAATGGAAAAGATTTTTTTATAGTTTTACACAAAATACAAAATCCTCCTTTCAAAAAGATTCGTTGAAATTTAGTGCTAATGACTTTGCTTACACAGAAAAAAAACTACTTTCAGTGCATTAAAATGCATAACCCTTAGAATGTAATAAAAACTGCAATAATGCATGTATTATAGTGAATGCAACATAAAAGATCTAAGAAGAGAAAGACTAAGCAAAGGAAAACATGCATTTTTTCTTTGTTATGCACATTTAATTTCATGTCTTTTCTGGATTCCCCAGTTTTTAAAGATAGGCTGAGGCTTTGCCAATAGTTGATGGCTAGAAGAACAGAAAGCAAGAAGATCGATAAGAAGATAGTTAACTTACAACTCCAGTTTTTAAAATTTTGAGAACTGTTTTGAGGTAACAATTTTGAAAAGAATGGTTTGGCAAAACGAACATGCTTTTGAAAGGATTTTTTTGAAACTATGATTTAAAAAATTGAATATGAACAAGTGCCAAATCAATTTTCTTTTTAAATTATTGTTGGAGTTGATAGGAATTAAAGTCTAAGTAAGATGAGGAAATTAGAATAAAGAAAGTGGCAGTAAGAGATTCCCTAAGAATGTGGAAGGGCACTTGATAGGGCCTAGGTATGTTTTCCCGATATGTGTACAGATCCTAAAATAGATATTAAGGTAGTCCTCTACAAGTTTTGGTTCGTACTTGTAGGGACGTAAAGAATGAGACTAAGAAATAATAGTGAAGCAGGGTAAATACTCATAAGATGCAAATGGTTAATGTTAGTTGATAGGAAAGAGATCATAAAGGTTGCCTTCCTAGTAATTACCATTCTAATATAAGAAAACTAAGGAAATAACCTAAGGCTAATACTAAACTTATAAAAATGCAACTTAAAGCCAAAGAAACAAGTTTAACAATTGGCAAGTAAAAGGAAAAGATGAGAAAGTAGGAAAGATTGATAAAGCAAAGAGAGAAATTAATGCTATGTCTAAGAAAATTGTAACATCCCGTAAATTTCGACCATTTAAATATTAATTTATATTGAATTCTAAAAAAAATTGTTTTCTAAATGTAATTGACAAACAACGATTTTAATGAGTTGAAATTAAACTGATTGTAACAGTCAATTAAAAGAAAGCAAGTTAATAGTGTTAGGGAATGCGGATCTTAAGGCAAAACAAACACTAGAGGGGGGTGAATATTGTTTTCAAGGAATTTATGAAAATCTTAAGCTTATATAATCTACTATTTGAATCACACACAATAGAGATGATCACAGACACAAAATCAAACACAAAAACAGAAAATATAAAATACAGAAAAGAAAAGAACACAACGGATTTTATACTGGTTCGGATTACTCCTACGTTGTTCGATGACGAATATTCTATTGATTAGAAATCCATCGCAAAGTGTATAAAACCGCAAGAGCACGGCGTACACTTGTAGTACGTGGCGTTTACAGGTGATCCATAGAGAAAGAAATAATTTTAATTGTATTCAATCAAATTAAACCAAATTCGAGTGAAATTTTAAGTACAACTACAACTAACTAAACTAAACTAAGATAGATAAAAACTACAAGATTAATTGATTAAATGACAACTTAGGAATAATACCACTCCCTAGATCACACGAATCAACATAAAATAAAACCATGATCTCTCTTTTTTGGTCATAAGTATGATTAGTTGATATGTTTATCCTAAGCATGGCATATTTATGCTATTAATAAGCCCAACATATGCCATCAAACTTTAACACAACATCAACACACTTTTTTAACTCTTATGAAAATGATAACAAAATGAAAATCAAATCTATTTTAAGCATGACCTATTAACTATTAGTTAGAAATATAGGCCATCAAATTTCAATATAAATAATCACTTCTTTGCCATAATCATATTTAGATGAAGAGGCAATTTGTGTTTTGTTTGTTTAAGCATAGTCTATTTGGTGTCAACAATATAGACTATCAAATTCAAAGCTAAACAACAAACTAAACCACTTCTACTATTTTTTATTAAGCACAAAAAGAGAGCATGAATAAACAAATTATGTTGCATCTACATAATCAAGAGAGCTTCATTACCCCTAAGTTGAAAGGAATTAGCCTATAATATATTTAATCATTACAACAAAAGTAGATTGCAACATAAACAAAACAAAAGAGAGAATTAATTAACAAAAACAAAATAAAACTAAACTACTTGCATAAAATTAAACTACGCTAATACATAAAGTAAATAACAAGAATTAAATGAACAAGAATTTAAATTGCATTAAAATGAAAACTACATCAGAGGGAAATGGCTAAGAAGACATGAAAGGAAAAGAGAGCTTTGATCCTCTAATCTAAACTCACTAAAAGAGAGAATACCTACATCAACATAAAGGGGGTATTTATACATCTTCTAAACCCTAAAACCCTAATCATTTTTGTTAGGGAATACCAAAAATACCCCTTCATGAAGCTTTCATTTGTCTTTAGCTACTAATGATTCATTAAAATTGTATGAAGCTTTCTTTTATCTCCACTTGCTAATATATTAGCCACTAATTGTACCATTAAATAAGCAAAGATAATGGGTAGGTGGGGTCTTCCACTAAGTAGTCTGTGAATTAATTCCCTCTCAATTCTATGTATCCTCTTTGCGCATGTATATCTCCATGTAAACTTCATGTGCTTACTTCATTTTTGCTTCTAAATTCCTACAAGACACATGAAAATAAACAAGTAAATTTTATCAAAAAAAATACATGCACAAGTGACCGTTTTCCCCCAATATGAAGATGAAGCATGATAATTTGAGAATTTTGGGTTTTTGGTTCAAACATGTAAAAGTAGCCCAATATGTTATTTATTTAATTAAAAAAAGAATAAATGTGTCAATATAAATGTGCATATTTACATGCACATCAAATACCCCCCACACTTGTCTTTTTATTCATCCTCGAATAAACTGAAAAACTAAGATAACTCCGTTTTCGTAGGGAGCACGATTGCATTGAGCATATGCAACAAGCTGTTAAACCTCTAGGTGTCCCCAGTAGTGCGAGTGTTGCCGCGTGAGGGTTTTCAGCGGATACTACCCATAAAATCCAAATGTTAAACGCAAAAAATATTTACAAAATGCAAGATTTGAAAATATTTACAAGATGATGAATGCAAGTTTTCAAAAGAATATCTACAAGTGGGTAACTTACTTTTAAATTTAACACGAGTTAGTTAAATACAATTTGGGTCGTCACTATGAAATTTTCGTCCTTTACTAATCAAAACTTCAAACAAAAGTTAGGTTATCGTTATAAACTCCTCCAGCTTGGCCAGTGGTTTTGGTAGAAACATAATGCAAATATGAAAAGAATTCTATAATCGATATCAATAATCGTAAAATGGCATCTTTATTTCCTTTTGGTTAACAAGTTAGGTAAAGTGAAGATAGTGCTTGGATTTCAAGTGCTTACTCTCTCTTTATTTTTAAAAATATTTACATTACTATTATTTACAAACACCTAATATAAAAGACCAAAGTATACCACCACTACACTTCATTACGATTTACGTGAGGGTTGGGAGTCTTGGGACAGAGCTTGGCGGACTGTGCAAACTGACACTGACTTTGTCAGCAGCATGTCGATAATCCTTAGGTGTCCAACTCATGAAATGAGACCAAGATCGTGACACCTCATAATTTTAACAACACTAAACAGGAAAAATTAAAGATTAATTAATTTAATATTCAAAATTAAGGGAAATGGACTGCGCTGTTGGGTCCGTCTCGAAATTCTGGTCAAGATAGACATTTGGTTTGCGTAAACCAAACACCATTTGAAGAAGTTATGAAGGTTTAAAGTTTGTATATGTGCAAGGGAATATATATATATATATATATATATATATATATAGGGTCCAGAAATTCAAAAATTAGGTCCAAAAGTTCAAAACCGTTCAAACAAATAAAAACTGGGTGAGCGAGGAAAATCCCACCAAGGGGAGTCGACCCCTTAAGGGGGTGTCGACCCCCTAGGGCAGACGTAGCAGTTAGGGTTTGGGGGCTGACAGCTATAAATATGGCTCCATTTCTCTTGTTTTCTACACAGAAAAATAATGGAGGACTAGATGCTACCGGTGCCTAGACTGAATCAAACCTTTCCTTCTTCTGTAATCAAGTTATTCAAGTGTAGGTCTGTGATTCAACCTCTGCTATTCTTCTTCTATCTTTCTCGATCCAAACACTGTGAGTTTAAGTTACTTTTAGATTTAAATAATTAAAAAGTAAAACATGATATGATTGTAATTTGGATCTATGCCTGTGACTGCTTGAATCATGTCAAATCTGTAATAACTTGTGAATCCATGATATTCTGGCATAACTATGACTTGGATCTTAACCTTTATCATGTTAGATCTACCTTTGATTATAGATCTAATTCACTATTTAGATCACCTTGTACCTATCGTGTTGTGGTTAAATTGGATCTGTTACTAGTTGAACATCTAAATTATTGTTTAGATCTTATCATGCCTATTATGACATCCCTATTATGTTAGAATCAGTTCAATTATCTCATGTTCACCAGATCTGTTCTTATATTCCCATCTTATCAATATGCCACTATATGTTTATGCTAATTTTGTTAGTGTAATCATTTCTGTCATCTTCCCTTCATCTTTCCCTTTTTATTTTATATAGCCTGGCTACTTTCGAGCCTAGGCATGCCACTGAAATATGCGAACGCGTTAAAGGGGAACGAGGGGAAAAACATTGATATTGGGCATAACTTGTAAATGGGGAATTTGGCATAACCTGAATAAAATGTATGAATATAAATTTGGGTCATATAATTCATTATGAACATATTTGGGGAAAGGGGCATGAAAACCTATAACGACATGGTAAAATTGGCTAATAATGAAATGCCTAGGATTACAGTAATTATAAATTGTAATTGCGCCTAGACACGAGGTTAGATTACACTTGTGGTGGAAGTCTGCCCGGAACCGCCCGACATATCCAGTGACACAAGTGGTGAATCTAATGTGAGGGGTCTAGGTGTACAATTACGAGACGTGCTAAGACACAAGGTTAAGTCCGACTTATGGAAGAAGTCTGCCCGGAGCCGACTGGCATATCCAACATCCACAAGTGGTAGGCTTAATGTGCGGGGTCTAGCCCATTATAATAATAAATGGACGTGGTAATGAATTAGAATACCTAACCTAGTTGAATCCATAGGGATTATATGAACATGAACTTGAATAGAGGTTAAGTAAACTTGGTTGAAATAGTGGGAAGGTTAAGTATATTTGGGTGAGGTGGGTAATATATATATATATATATATATATATATATATATATATAGGCCCACAAACTTAATCTATTGGGGTTATGTAATTAAAGACACCGTTAGGTAAGCATAACCTATGGAAATGATGGGTTTATGTAATTAAAGACACCGTTAGGTAAGCATAACCTGTGGAAATCCCAGTGGGATACAAGACAAGGGAGAGAGCTTGTATCATCTTGTGTGGGGGACCCATTACAGTTAGTAACACATAGAACAATATCAGATGAGTACTCCGTCCTAGGTCGGAGTTGGGACACACTTACTGGGCTAATTGTAAGAGATCCAAACGAGGGGGACGGTGTGGGTGGTGGAAACCGACCGGGACATGTGCGTGCATGTTCGGGCAGAAGGGGATAAGACGACCGTGACACTAGTAGATACGGTTGTGCACATCAAAGAAGGGTTGCCACTTTAGGAAGTGATACCTCCTACTGTGGGCTGACACAGGGTATCTACGGAGTAGGGAGCCAATCGATTAGGGTAGTAGTTAGGGTACATCTAGACGTATGCCTAAGTCTACCATCTTATAGTTGTTGGGATCATCTCATTCTGGTTATACTAGTATTGGTGCAGAGAATCAGAGTAATCATTAGGGAAGCGTATACATTATATCATGTTTACCTTGTCACACTTGCCTTTTGTGGTATTATCTCTCTTATCCACTTTATATGCCTGTCATAATACTTTTACCTACTTACTTGCTAAAAGTAACTTGCCTCGCCAGACTTTATGTTTGACCCTTTTTGTTTCCTCTTTTTTCTTTTGTCCCTCCCTCCCCACCCCTGGTTCTCAAGGTGGGAATACTCAAGCTTGACCAGGATCCTGTTATCGTTTTTCTGGAGCTGTTTAGATGTATTGCTCAAGCTCCAATCTTTGCTACTATGGCTATATTTTTATTTGGGGATTTTGCTTCTTTTATTTTGTACTCTAATGTTTAAGTGCAAGATAGAAATTTTTATGATGTACGGGTTTTTATGTAATTCAAACATATGATGTTTTAAACCACGATGCTTTATGATTAATAAAGTTTTTTTTATTCCGCTGCTATTTTATATCTGTCTTGTAATGTTTCTATTTCTTTTTACCTATAAAGCTTCACGAAACTTAATGCATTCTCTTAATGAGCGACATTAACGGACTTGGGCTGTCACACTTGGTATCAGAGCTGAAGGTTACCAGATTAGATAAAAGTTTTTGAAAATTATTTTCAAAAAGGTTTTAAAAGAAAGCATTTTCCAAAAGAAAAATCTGTTTTGAAAAACATATTCCCCAAAGCCATATGTATTATCTCTCGATTCTCCGCTTGAGTTATTTTTTCCTTTTTCTGGGGAACCGAATCTTCCTGAACGGTGTCCCCATTGCGGCGTGGTTCCGTAGGCATGTTAAAACTACGGCACATGTCGAAGGGCTATGAAGTGCCTAACCTCCATCTATAGCCGTAGTAGTTTCACCTCAGGCTAATTTTCTCGAACTTAGTAAGGAAATTTCCATGCGATGGAGGTAGCTTTCGAGAGACTTGTTAGCATGTTACACAAGGATGGAAAAAAGGAGAATAAGTGAGTTAAGGCAAAGAAGCACAACCCAAGGATGAAAAAAATGGTGGCTTGAGAAGGGAACATAAATGAAAGAAGGAGGGCCTAATAAATTTCAAATAAAGGCAAGAGGAAATGTCATAAGCACTTGATTCATTTGGTCAAGCAATAAAAAGGAATAATGCTTGTTTCAACTGTGGCAAAGTCGGACACTACACTAGGGAATGCCCGAAGAAGCAAGGGCAAGGTCAAAAGGCAGGAGCTTCTAGAGGGTAGGTGCATGCTCTAGTGACCAATGCTCCTGATAGAGGTAGGAAAGTTTCCGTGGAAGGTTTGATTTCTCTTTCCAATCATCCTATTAGAACTATTTTTGATTCTGGCATTTCACATTCATTTATATCTAGTTCTATGGTTGAATCTTTGCACTTAAATACTTTTATGGTAGTTGATCCCGTAGTTGTCTCAAACCCCATTGGTGGTTCAGCTCATATGTCCATGACTTAACGGGGTTTGAGAATATCTGTGTTAGGCATCAAGTTTGAATGCGATGCGTATGTGCTCGGTTTTATGGGCTATGGCTTGATTATAGGGATGGATTGGCTAACCATGTATGGTGCCATTCTTCATTGTGAGAAAAGGGTCCTTAGACTTTTGACTTGCCATGGTAGGACCCTCGAGATTTCTTGTGACCCACAAGGGTCTGTTATGCTTAGTTTCCTAAAGTCTCTAGATGCATCTATCGATGATCTGCAATCTGTTCCAATAGTCCATGATTATTCTGATGTTTTTGACGAGGTATGGGGATTACCTCCGAGGCGTGAAATCGATTTTCGTATATATTTGGTGGACAATGCAAAGCCGGTTGCATTACCTGTGCGCCATATGGCTCCAAGGGAAAGAAGGGAGTTTAGCAAGCAAGTAGGGGAGCTATTTGAGAAAGGATTTATTAGGCGAAGCGTATCTGAATGAGGTGCTCCAGTAGTATTTGCGATTAAGGAGGATGGTTCACTTCACTTGTGTCTAGACTATAGGGAGTTGAATAAACTCACTAAGAAGAATAGGCACCTACTTCCGAGGATAGATAACTTGTTTGATCAGCTTGTTGGTGCCTTGGTATTCTCTCAGTTAGACCTGGCCACAGGGTTTCATCAGTTGAGGGTGCCTGAGGACAGTATAGACAAGACCGCTTTTAGGACTCCATATGGTTTCTTTGAATGACTAGTTATGCCTTTTGGGTTGATAAATTCACCCGCTTATTTTGTTGATCTGATGTGTCGGGTGTTTCGGGAGTTTCTAAATAAATTTGTCGTGGTCTTTGTTGATGATATCTTGATCTTCTCATAGAGCGAAGAAGAGCATATCCAACATTTGAGAGAAGTTTTGAAAACTCTTCATGTGCATCAGCTTAAGAAAAGGTTCTCCAAATGCCATTTTTGGAGAAAAGAGGTGAGATTCCTAAGGCATGTGGTTTCCAAAGATGGGATAGCAGTAGATCCCGCAAAAGTAGTTGCAGTTCAAGATTGGCAAGTTCTGAAAAATGCAACAGAGGTGAGAAGCTTCCTTGTATTGGCAGGTTATTATAGGAAGTTCATTAAGGACTTCGCAAAAATATCAGCCCCACTCACCAGACTGGCGAAGAAGAATTTGGCATTTTCATGGGATATAGACCATGATGTTACTTTCAAATGATTGAAGAGGGCTCTGACAATAGCTCCGGTCTTGACCTTGCCTGATAGGAATAAAGTGTTTATGGTTAACACCGATGCATGTGGTACAGGGCTTAGTGCGGTTCTGATGCAAGAAGGAAAGGTAGTGTGTTATGGGGGTAGATAGCTAGAGGTTCATGAGAAGAACTACGCTACCCATGATTTAGAGCTAGGTGCCATAGTATTCGCGCTTAAGATGTGGCGTCATTATTTGCTTGGAGATAAGTTCGAGCTGTACACCGATCATAAATCTTTCAAGTATTTGGTTTCACAGAAGGATCTTAATTTAAGGCAACAAAGGTGGATGGAGTTCCTAGCTTCTTATGATTTTGAGATTGCTTATAACCCTGGCTGGGGTAATGTGGTGGCAGACACACTGAGTAGGTAGAGGATGGCCTTAGGTCCTCTGTATGTGGAAAGAAAAAGCTTGGAGTTCATATCGACTTTTGATTTTAGACCCTCCACCGAGCTATTGCCTGGTTTGTTTGTATCGCTAGAGATACGACCTACTCTTATGGATCAGATAGGAGTTTCGCAGCGAGATGATCCACAGATTTCAGACATCTTGGGTAGGCTCAGTAAAACGGAGACTTCTGGTCACATCAATAGATATTCCATTGACGATAAAGGGTGGCTGCTATGAGATGGAATGCTTTGTGTTCCCTAAACTGGAAGTTTGTTAAAGGCAGTCCTAGAGGAAGCCCATCATTCTAAGATGACTATTCATCCAGGTGGTGATAAGATGTGTAGGGATATGAAAAGGGCTATCTTTTGGGTTGGGATGAAGAAAGATGTGGCAGAATTTGTTTCCCAATGTTTGGTTTGCCAGCAAATCAAAACTGAATAAAAGAAGCCCGGTGGTTTACTTCATCCTTTGGAGGTTCCACAGTGGAAGTGGGAGAGCGTCTCTGTGGATTCATAGATGGGTTTCCTAGATCATAGAAAGGCAACACCAGTATTTGGTTTATGGTGGGTAGACTTACTAAGAGCGCTCATTTCATTCCAGTTAAAAGCAAGAGGACGACAGCATGGTTGGAAGCAATTTACGTTCGTGAGATAGTCCGTCTTCATGGAGGATCTTCCAGCATCGTAAGTGATCATGACCCTATTTTCACCAGTGAATTTTGGTGGAGCTTGCAAGAAGCATTAGGTACACATTTGTGTTTGAGCACCGCCTATTATCCTCAGACCGATGGACAGACGGAGAGGGTGAACAGAGTTCTAGAAGATCTTTTGAGACTGTGTATCTTAGACTTCGGAGGGACTTGGGAAAAGCATCTTCCTTTAGTAGAGTTTGCCTAAAATAATAGTTATCAAGCTACCATTGGCATGACACCCTTCGAAGCATTATACGGACGATCCTATAGATCACCAACTTGTTGTTGGGAATCTACAGAAAGACTATTACTTGGCCCAGATATAGTTAGGGAAACGTTCGAGAAGATTGACCTTTAGACGACGAATGAAGATCGCTCAAGATAAGAAGAAATCCTACATAGACAAGAGAAGGAATGACATTGAATTTGAAGTAGGAGACATGGTTTTCATTAAGGTGTCACCTTTGAGGAATGTGGTTCGCTTCGGATCTGTAGGGAAGTTGGCACCAAGATTCGTAGGGCCATTTCCCATAACAGAAAGGATTGGCCAAATGGCCTATAGAGTAAAGCTACCAGAGAGACTATCTGGGGTTCATGATGTTTTCCATGTTTCTCATTTGTGGAAGTGCTTGCGTGATACCGTAGAAGTAGTTGAGCTAAGTATATTGGAGGAATTAGAGGTGGAACGGGAGGCGATAGTCAGACGAGTTCCTACCCGTATTCTCGAATCAGAAGTTAAGAAGCTACACAATAGAGAAGTCAAGTTGATAAAACTTCAGTGGGGAGATAACCCAGCGGATGCAACTTAGGAGACTGAAGAGCAGATTCGTGCTTCGTACCCTTTTCTTTTCGTGGGTATGTTCTTAACTTCCTTTCCAATGTTTTTATCTATGCTTGTTTCTATCATCCAATTATGTCCTATCGATCGAATCTTCGACCTCTAGATAGGAATCCCATGGATGTAAACATGTGTTTGAGACATTCTATGCTTGGTGGATGCAAGTGGATGCAAGTGTTTGCTAGTGGTTGCTCATGGATGCATATACACACACATTGGGCACTAAATTGGCCCAATCACTTTCATACTGCATATGGATGTGTGTGCATTTCTTTCTTTCTTTCAATGGATGGAAATGGAAGTTGCATTTAGATGGATGATTGTGTACCCATATAGAACTTACATGTTATAATAAGATTGTTGCATACATGTTGGATTCACAGCACTAACATGCATTGCATTAAAGAGGTCGACTGGTCAGTAGACCGCCTGATCTTCGCATTAGTATTGGGACATATACACACACCTTTGCATATGTTCTTATAAGCATTAGAAATCTTTTAAGGACAGTGGATGCCTATGATTGGTGGATGAGTAGATGGGTGATGAATGGTAGGATATAAATTTTTCTTAACTTGGAAATTTCGGGGACGAAATCCTTTGAGTAGGGGAGAATGTAACACCCCGTAATTCTAAAAACACTAAAGAGGAAAAAAATAATTAATAATTAATTTAATATTCATAATTAAGGGAAACAGACTATGCCATTGCGTCCGTCTCGAAATTCTGGTCAAGATAAACATTTGGTTTGCATAAAACGGACATCGTATGAAGAAGTTACGAAGGTTTGAAGTTTGTATACACGCAAGGGAATATATATATTTTTGTATGTACATATGTATGTATGTATAGAGTCCAGAAATTCAAAAATTAGGTCCAGAACTTCAAAATCGTTCAAATCATGAAAAACTGGATAAGCGGGAAAAATCCTGTTCAGGGGAGTCGACCTCTTAAGGGGAGTATCGACCCCTGGGTCAACCCCTCAAGGGGGGCGTCGACCCCCTAGGGAAGACGTGGCAATTAGGGTTTAGGGGATGGCGGCTATAAATATGACTCCATTTCTCTTGTTTTCAACACTGAAAAATAATGGAGGACTAGATGTTGTCCGTGCCCAGACTGAATCAAACCCTTTTCCTTCTTCTGTAATCAAGTTAAGCAAGTGTAGATATGTGATTCAACCTCTTCTATTCTTCTTCTATCTTTCTAGATCCAAACACTGTGAGTTTAAGTTACTTTTTGATTTAAATAATTAAAAAGTAAAACATGATATGATTGTAATTTGGATCTATGCTTGTGACTGCTTGAATCATTTCAGATCTATAATAACGTGTAAATCCATGATATTTTGGCATAACTATGACTTGGATCTTAACCTTTATCATGTCAGATCTACCTTTGATTATAGATCTAATTCACTATTTAGATCACCTTGTACCTATCGTGTTGTGGTTAAATTGGATCTGTTACTGGTTGGACATTTAAATTGTTGTTTAGATCTTATCATGCCTATTATGACATCCCTATTATGTCAGAATCAGTTCTGTTATCTCATGTTCACCAGATCTGTTCTTATATTCCCATCTTATCAATATTCCACTACATGTTTATGTCAATTTTGTTAGTATTATCATTTCTGTCATCTTTCATTCATCTTTCCCTTTTTATTTTATGTAGCCTCGCTACTTTCGAGCCTAGGCATGCCGCTGAAATATGCGAATGCGTTAAACGGGGAACGAGGGGAAAATCAATGAAATTTGGCATAACTTGTAAACGGAGAATTTGGCATAACCTGAATAAAATGTATGAATATTGGGGCATATATTTCATTATGAACATATTTGGCGAAAAGGGGCATGAAAACCTATAACGACATACGTAAAATTGGCTAATAATGAAATGACTAGGATTACAGTAATAAGAAACTATAGTTGCACCTAGACACGAGGTTAGACTACACTCGTGGTAGAATTCTGCCCAGAACCGCCCGACATATCCATTGACCACAAGTTGTGAATCTAATGTGAGGGGTATAGGTGCACAAATACGAGATGTGCTATGACACGAGGTTAAGCCCGATTTGTGGAAGAAGCCTGCCCGGAATCGACCATCATATCCTGCATCCACAAGTGGTAGGCATTTTGTGAGGGTTCTAACCCATTATAACCATAAATGGACATGGTAATGAATTGGAATACTTAACCTAGTTGAATCCATAGTGGTTGTATGAACATGAACTTGAATAGGGTTTAAGTAAACTTGGTTGAAACAGTGGGAAGGTTAAGTATATCTGGGTAGGGTGGGTAATATTTATATGTACAGACCCACAAACTTAACCTATTGGGGTTATGTAATTAAAGACACCATTAGGTAAGCATAACCAGTGGAAATGATGGGGTTATGTAATTAAAGACACTGTTAAGTAAGCATAACCTATGGAAATCCTAGTGGAGATACAAGATAAAGGGGAGAGCTTATATCATCTTGTGTGGGGGACCTGTTTCAGTCAGTAACCCATAGAACAGTATAAGACGAGTACATCATCCTAGGTCGGAGTTGGGACACGCTTACTGGGCTGATTGTAAGAGATCCTAACGTGGAGGACGGTGTGGGCGGTGCAAACCGACCGGGACAAGTGCATGCATGTTCGGGCAAAAGGGGATAAGATGACCGTGACACCAGTAGATATAGTTGTGCACATCAATGAAAGGTTTCCACTTTAGGAAGTGATACCTCCTACTGTAGGGCCGACACAGGGTATCTACAGAGTAGGGAGCCGATCGATTAGAGTAGTAGTTAGGGTACATCTAGACGTATTCCTAAGTCTACCATCTTATAGTTGTTGGGATCATCTCATTCTGGTTATACTAGTAGCGGTGCAGAGAATCAGAGTAATCATTAGGGAAGCGTATACACTCTATCATGTTTACCTTGTCACACCTGCCTTTTGTGATATTATCTCTCTTATCCACTTTATATGTCTGTTATGATACTTTTACTTATTTACTTGCTAAAAGTAACTGAACTCACCAGACTTTATGTCTGAATCTTTTTGTTTCCTCTTCTTTCTTCCGTCCCCCTCCCCCCAGGTTATCAAGGTGCGAATACTCAAGCTTGACCAGGATTCTGCTATCATTTTGCTAGAGCTGCTTAGATGTATTGCTCAAGCTCCTATCTTTGCTACTATGGCTATGTTTTTATTTGGGGATTTTTCTTCTTTTACTTTGTACTTTGATGTTTAAGTGCAAGACAGAAGCTTTTATGATGTACTGGTTTTTATGTAATTCAAACATATGATGTTTTGAACCATGATGCGTTATGACTAATAAGTTTGTTTTTATTTCGCTGCTATTTTATATCTGTCTTGTAATGTTTCTGTTTTTGTTTACTTATAAGGCTTCATGAAACTTAATGCATCCTCTTAATGAGTGACATTAACGGACGGGGTTGTCACAAAGATATACCACCAATGCACTGCATTATGGCTTACGTGAGAGTTGAGATAGAGCTTGGCAGGTTTTCACACCAACGCTAGATGTACTAGCAATGTTGGATACCCTTGGATTATTATATATATATATATATATTTCTTTTTTTCTCATTAAAGAGAGAGATTAAATGATAATATCTTAGAACAACTTCACTTAAAAGATCTAAAATGTTATCGCAAGTAGTCTAAATCAACCATTCTATTAATCGAATTACAATTTAGAAAACATTTCATACTCATTACCTACGAATCTCCCTATATACCAGTTACACTAAGTTTGCTCATAATTCAAACTTTCCTTTCGTTATCCATTAAGAAAAGTGATTTTCCAAACATTTTAATCGTACAACCAAAACCATATATTTATCTCATCACGCCCATTAAAAAGTAAATTAAAATGTTTTTTTTTTGAGTTTTTTTAGAATGATAAAAAAGAAAAGAAAAATCTATGCAAAACCAAAATAAATGTGAAACTCCCCCCACACTTGATTTTGACTGTGTCCCCATAGGCAACCCAAGTGGAAGGAGAAAAGAAAAGAAAAGAAAATTTTGAAAATATTCCCTATATTTACAAGAGAAAAGAAAAAAATTATCTACAGTATATTAGAAAATGTATTGACAAAAAGTAAATGAAACAGTCTTCTAAAGACCAATTCATTTGTCTCCATAATTATGAGAGACACAGTTTAAGCATGAAAAACCAAATCGTAATTTTTTTTGAAGTTGAATGTAGATTTGGAAAAATGAATGTCGCTTTATAAAAAATCAAATGAGTTGTTTTATTTTTTATGATTATTAGGTAGTTTGAATAATGGTTTGAATTTCATGTTTATTTCCACTACATTGAATTTCAAAATTTTCATTGAAAAATTCCTTTGAATTATCGATATGCACAACCCTCTTTAAAATTCAACTCATTTTCGAAAAGTTCATTAAAATCGTATTCATCAAATCCGTCTTCCTTTAGTGAATTGTCAATAACTTCAATGCATGTATCATTTTCAAAATCTAAAGTTGTTGTTTGAAGTTCGTTATTTTCATAAAAAGGAAGATCGAATTCTAAATTTTGTTCCACCCTCTCAAAAGAATTGAAATCCAACCCAGTTACCGTATCATTAACAACTTCGTTAAGGTCGTCATTCTCAATTTCAAAAGTTGTTATTTCAAAATCATCGATTGTGGCAAAAGGTGGATTAATATTTAAGTCGTCACACATTCAGATTTTATTTTGTTTCTCATGAAAATTCAAGTAGGTTTCATACAACAAATTCGCGTAGCCATCTTCGTTCGTTTGCTCAAAAAAATCAAATTTATGATTATATACATGAGAATTTGAAATTATTGAGAACAGTAGCACCACTAAATTATTCCCGTAACCAAAATCATTTGAAAAGTGAATCACATTTTCATTTTGAATTTGAAATTCATTTTGGAGTTCGAAACTGAATTGGAAAGGGTTATAATCAAAATCATTTGTATTGGAAATTGAATTCGAATTTTGATTATTTTGAAAACTTTGACTTGAATTGTTTCACATGTCCGAATTACACCATTCATATGTTCTTTGAAGTTGTTGTGTGCTCATTTCAAGTATTTCAAGTAAAGATTCAAGATTTGAGGGTTGATTGTCATTTTGAAAATTATGTGGTGCAAAATCCGAATTATTTGTACAATATTTGTTATTAAAATATCCATATGAATTTGGTGTAAAATTATATGGATTATATTTATTTTCACAACTATCGTAAAATCATGGAAATAAGGAAATTCAGACATCTTTAAGAATTTTTTTAAACGAGTAAAGGAAACAAATATTCACAAAGAAGAAATATTTTTTGGATTTTGGAACTTTTATATATATATATATATATATATATATGCATGCAACTATAAGAATGCAAATTACTTATTTACAAATTTCTAAAAAATTTTAATGACGGTTTAACTAATTTCAACAAAATATTTCTTAGCCAGTTAATAGACAAGAGTTATCAGTGCACCAGGAATCACCCTACCAATGCAGCCGAAGGTTTAAGTACATTTAGAGGAACAATCGCTATAATATTTACGAATCACCATAATATTTGTAAATGGCTATTACTCTATCATAGTCTAGACACCTAGAAATAATTCTTTAGAAATAAACCAATTTTTCAAAGTATAACAATGGTTCTAGAAAATAAAAATAAAACGAGATGAATGCAAAACAGAAATTAAACGTGTAATACAAATGCAACTACGAATGAATTTTTGTTTTGAATTTTTATTTTAAAATTCAAATGCAAGCAATCAACAATGTAATAAAAACAAAAGTTTTTTTGGGAGAAGACAGATATGCAGCACGAGGCTGCACAACCGATTAGATACCATAAACAGTAAAATATATCCAATCAACAAGCCTGGTCGCTAGCCCAAAAAAAGTTAGGGCTTAAGGTACCATCCTAATAGTTTAAAGTAGCATAGTAGTAGCATAAATATGTACATAAAAGTAAAACAACCACAATGCAAACCTACGGTAGCATGTGCGTCTGAAGAACCTTCCATCCAGCCAACCAACATTAGAGCTTCCCTGATCTCCATCGAGCTGAGCTTCAATGCGGATGGTCAGTCTGAATGGAGCTGAGAGAGCAACACCTGAGCACAAACAAAACAAATATGTAATACGCCTGCAAATTCCCTCAAAGATAAATCTAGGTTTGCCAAAAATAGCAGCATTGCGTTCTTTTCAAATACACTAACAATAAATCGCTATAAAATTATCCAACAGCGCATTGGGAGGGTTGTATTGCCAATGGTCGAATAAAGAAGAGATCACTGGGATAAAGCCGAGAAGATGCAAGCTAGTGGCAGCGAGAATGGTATAAGTGAAGTCGTATCCAAAAAAAAGATGATGAGTTGTTTCATTCTCGAGCAACCAAAGAACACAAGTAGGTGGGGTAGGGATGTGAAAGCGGCACAATCTATCTCTGGCATTAATACAAGCTCTAACTAGACACCATTGGAAGAAGAGTATGCGAGGAGGCAGTTTACATTTCCACAGCCTAGAGAAGGAGAAGATACAACTATGAGGATTAAGGAATTGGTAGCAAGAAGAAACGGAAAAAACCCTTGTTTGGTGATAACGCCTAGAAGTAAGAATTAGGAGCTTCATTAAGATGAATAGAAAGGATAATCCTACAAAGTTTGAGGAAATTAGAGAGAGTATGATGGCCAAGAAGATAATTAGGGCAGAAGTAGGAGGGGCCAAGGGTGAAGGATTGGTTAACAGATATATCATGTGAGGCCAAGAGGTTGTAAAGAAAGGGAGTGAGAGAAAAAGAGGGAGTACATCATGCTAGATGTCAAGTCGGAAAAGGCAGTTTCTGCCATTGCCTAGTTTAACCTGAAAACGTTTTTGACACGAGGTAGGGCAGATATGACGCCAGACCAGAAAGGAGAGGGATTATATAGAAGTGGGAAGTGAAGGACCAGGTTTAAATTGGATTGATAACGTAGGGATATGATCCAGTCCTTCCATATGAAATCTCCAGGGGTAAGAGTCTTCTAAAGCCATTTTGAGAGAAGGGCTAAGTTGAAGGAGCTTAGGTCAGTTAAATCTAAGCCTCCCTGATCACGCTATAGACAGACTGAGTGCCAATTGGAAAGATGCTTAAGCTTGTTGCCACTCTAAAGGAATGAACTTCTGATGGAATCAATTCTATTAATAACCCATCAAGGCATTTTGTGAAAGAACAACCGGTAGGTGGGAATGTCGGAGAGGACAAACCTAACAAGTGCCAAGCAGCCTGTAGAAGAGAGGGAGTTGGCTTTCCAAGAGGAGTGCATGGTTTCAATTTTATCATTGAGAGGGAGCCAGTCAGGTTTCTCATGTTTGGTAAGATGGAGAGGTATACCAAGGTAGGTGATAGGGAAATGGGATAGGTTACAACTAAGGAAACTGGAAATGGGAGGTCCAAGATGGTCAGACTTTCCGAGCATGATGATGGAGATTTTATGAAAGTTAATGGATAAAACAGAGATTAGTTCAAAGGTATAAAGGAGGAATTAAGGCAATGAAGGTGGGATGGATCGGGAGAGGCAAAAAGAATAGTGTCATCAACAACTTGAAGATTGGAAACCATTTGATTAGATATTGGATGCTTAATGCCTTCAAAAAGACGATTATTGGCAACAAGTTTGATTATACGATTGAACACGTCTGCGATGAGTACAAACAACAGGCGAGAGAGTGGATTGCTTTGCCTAAGACCACGAGATGAATTAAAGAGGTTACCCCTTTCTCCATTAACATAGATTGAAGAGCAGCTGGTTTGAAGTATACACCTGATCCATTCACACCATTTTGGTGGAAAACCCGGATTAGCCATCAGTTGAAGAATAAAACTCCAGTGCACGAAATCAAATGCTTTTGAGAAGTCAAGTTTCAAAATAACACCAGCGATAGTGGTAAAGTGACTATAAAAAATGACTTCTCGGGTAGCCGCCACGCAATCCAAGATTTTCGACCCATGATGAAGGCTAATTGTTCAGAACCAACCAGTGATGAGATAATCGATTGTAGTATATTAGTAAGGATTTTTGTAATGATTTTATAGGTAGTATTTAGGAGGCCAATGGGACGGAACAAAAATAAGAAGGTGGAGCCAACAGACTTAGGGAGGAGCACTATATTTGCGTAAATCAGGTGGGAGATGCTCTTAGGGTTATCATGGAATTCATTACGCATCTCGATTATATCATGTTTAACAACGGGACAAATCTCTTGAAGAAGAATGTGCCAAAACCATCTGGGCTAGGGGTTTATCGTCCTCCATATTTTTAAGGCATTCCAAATTTCTTCTTCAGTGAATTATTGATCTAGGACTGTGCAGTTAAAGCGCTTAGCGGTTCTATAGCGGGAGAGGTGCAAAAAGGTGTAGTGGGGAAACAGCGGTGATATAGCGAAGGTGTAAAAAGGTTCATTAGAGATAAAACCAAATATTTCAAAATTAATTAATTATATTTATCACATTATATGTATAGAAGGGATTAATATTAATCAATCTTATATAACAAAATTGCGGAATATCATAGTTGTGCATGAAACTTTTGATGAGTGTAATTGATTGTTACCATATATTAGGCACTTATGCCTTATATTTAGCCATTTACGCTAAATTCGAGTTTTTAAAAAATCAAACTAGTCAAATCAAGCTTTATATATTAATATTGCAAAAGCGGGTGCTCAAAAGCCTTGATTTAGCAAATGCAGTGGAAAACAGTAGGGCTAGAAGTAGACCTACTGTTCATCAGCGCTAAATTAAAATAGCGTTGCAGTTGAAGAACGCTATGAGCTATAGCGAGGATATTACGGGGCTTTAATTAGCTGCATAGGACTAGCAGTGGTTGGGGGGTCTGGATATAGAAGGTGCTAATCAATACCAGAGCATGCAGAATTATTAGCAAATTTTTTTTAGTGGCGATTTTTTTTAAAGAAAGCAAGAAAAGCGCAATCCTTAGCAAAGCAAAGCAACTCTCTCTTGATTTCCTGCATCTTGAAAAGATTTCTATACAAGAAAATATTGAAAACGATTTTTTTTTTAAAACAAACAAGAAAACTAAAGAAAAAATTAACCCTCTTTTTTTAATATCAGTCACACAAACTAAAATGCAAATTTAAACCTAAGGCAAATGAAACTAAAACAAACGTGCATTATGCAAACCCGACCCAATTAGAAATAGTATAACACAAAGAATAACCCACTTATAAAAAGACCACCGACCCTAATAAAATGGCTTTATCTGATATATCAAATACCGACACTTAAAAATCGAAATTACACAGTGAAGAGAAAAGGGAAAAAAATGATATGGGTGATTTTGATTTCGATTTGGGTACGATTGATTTCGGGGAAATGGGTTCTGCTCGGCGATTTAAAGGAAATTGTGTTCGAGTTTCAGGCTCAGTTTGCTGGAGATTTCGACTTTTGTTTGATTTGCATTTAGGAATGTGCGGTTGGAGTTTTTAAGTGTTGATGGAGGCAGCGGGGTATGAATTGAAGGCGATGGTTTAATGGTAGTGAAGGCAGAGTGTGGAATTCAGTTGTGCAGGTCAGTGGACTGTGGAACTAGATGTACGCCCGGTTTTAGTGGTGTGAATGGTGGTTTCAAGTTTCAACGGTTCTAGGTTAAGATGCAAAAAGTGGTTCGCGACGTTGAGTATGGCTGAATGTTGGGCTCTGTGATGAATGTTTATGGTTTGTGTATGTTTGATCGGTCTGAGGCGAAGTTGTGTGAAGATTGTAATGGAGGGGTGTTGTTTGAAGGGTATTTGCAGTTGCATGGAGAATTGTTGTTGGCAGTGACTGGTGTAGGACAATAGGAGGAGGGTGTACATTCGGGGAGGTTGAAAGCTTTGATGGTTTGATGGAGTGTGGCAGCAGTTGGTTTGTTGGTTGACAAGTTGTGTCGTTTGTTTGTATAGCAATGGGAAGTGAGATGTTAGGTGCAAGGACAGCGTGTGTAAGTGCTATGCACAAAATAGAGAGTGTACTTATGGCAAACTATAGTTTGTGAAAAGAATGTGAATTGTAAATAGATGTTGTTGAAAACAGTTTTGCATGTAATGTGAGTAGTCCCCTTCTCCTTTCTTTTAAGAGAAGAAAACAAAAATAACAGAAAGGATGAACACACATTCACAATAATACACCACAAATGTTCCCTGGCAAAAAGAAGAAAATGAAGTTGCTAAAATACAAATTGTAGCAGTAATATGCAACAGTATGTGGCAATGAATAATGTTGAACAAAATGAAATCACGTGAAAGGTTGCAAGACGAAATGCAAAGAATCTGCACATAATTTTCTAGAGCCTGTTTTCAAATGCAACAAACATAATAAACCGAAAATGGAAAGAACCAGCAATTTTATCTTCTTTTTTTGAAAGGAGGAACAAGGTAAAAATGAGGTGACAAATATGCAAGTGCACACAATGCACAGTAAGTAAAATAAAATGAGGCTAACACACACAAAGAAATTAAGAAATAATGCAATTTTTTTTAATCGAAAGACTACCACCAAATTACACAAGAAAAAGCTAAACATAACTAAACAAGAAAAACACAAAAAAAATATATTTGTTTTTTTAAAATAGAAGAAGTGGATAAAAGTAGAAGAAAGAAAAATGCACAAAAATAACTTAGGAATAGAAATCAAGGAAACACGCATATGGGAAGAAAAGAAAAATGCAAGTTCAAATGAAAACTATCAAATGCACACACTGAAATGCACAAAAGTAAACGACTTTTTTTTTTAAAGAACAACAAAAATGAAAATAAGTTCGAAGAACAAAATTAAAATTAAATTCTCTCCCCGACAACGGTGCCAAAAACTTGTTTAACGACGAATATTCTGTTGACTAGAAATCCGTCGCAAAGTGTATAAACCCGCAAGTGCACAACGTCCACTTATAGTACGGGTCGATCCACGGAGAAAGAAATCAATTTAATTATACTTAATCAAATTAAACCGAATTCGAGTGAAATTTTAACAATAAACACAGCTAAACTAAACAAAGATAGATAAAAACTATGAGATTAAATGACAACTTAGGAATAATTCCACTCTTTAGATCACATGAAACAACATGAAATGAAACCATCATCTCTTTTTTAATGTCATAAGTATGATTAGGTTATATGTTTATCCTAAGCATGACATATTTGTGTTATTAATTAGCCCAACATATGCCATCAATCTTTAACATAACCACTAATCCACTTGTTTAACTCTCATGAAAATGACAACAAAATAAAAATCAAATCTATTTTAAGCATGACCTATTAACTATTAATTAGAAATATAGGCCATCAAATTTCAATATTGTAACACCCCGTTATCTTAAAACATGTCATAAGAGATAATTAAAGAATAATTGATTTTTAAGAGAAGAATTTGGTGAAAGTGGTTACATCATTGCGTTCGTGGCTATTTTCTAGTCAATTTAGACCTATGGTTTGTAGAAAATCGATTTAGGATGAAAAAGATATCTTTTAAATAAATATTGCAACAAAACATGGAAAAAAGAGGAATGAGAAAAAATAATGGATACCATTGTCGTAAGTCTGGTTAACAAAATACTATGTATCCCAGTTCGTTAGAGCATGTGACTTGCATACAAGAGGTACAGAGTTCGAACTTTGCCAGCGTCATATTTTTGTTTTAGGTGAATGGCTAAAAAGTGGCTTAGTGTGAACGCAGTTCAATTAAAAAGCGTAGTGTGAAAAGGGTTGATTCGAGGATTAATTCGGAAAATGGTTAAAAAGAATACATATATATATATATATATGACGTTGCGCATCATGTTGCACACATGGCGCATTTTTATTGGTTAATGATCGTTTTTTTGCAATATGGCTATTTTCTATTGGTCGGATGACGTGGACGATTCCCATGGCTCCTAATCTAATCTAATGGCCCTAATTAACTCACGACACCTATGTAAACACACCTAGACCTAAACTTAATTTCACTACACTAATTCATGGAGCATCCATGCTGCCTCAAGCTAAACTACTCCTTCTTTTTCAAAAAAATCAAAGTAAAGGAATTCTGTAAAGGGGATCGAATCTACAACAACTACAACGCCTAATTCTCTTCCTTAATCCAATCTTTGTGAGTTCATTGATTATTTTTAGATTAAAGTAATGCTAAAGCAATTCTGACATGTTGTAAATTGGATTTGGGAATTATACATGTTAATTGTTGGGCATGATATGAAATTGCAAATTTTGGGTAATTGACATAATTAGCCTAAAAATGGCATAAACGGCAAATGAATAAATTGGCTAAGATAAGCATGCTGTGACACGAGGTAAGATTTTGTTTGCAGTAGAGACCTGCCTGGAACCAACCGGCCTAACCAGCAACTGCAAACGGCCAGTCTAATGTGAGAGGTCGTAGGCATAACTAAAAGATGCTTAGACACGAGGTTAAGTCTAGCTTGTGGCAGAAGTCTGCCCGGAACCGCCCGGCACATCCAGCGGCCACAAGCCATCGACTTAATGTGAGAGGTCTGTGCATTAATAACTAATTAATGCTGGTCAAAGATGAATATGATCCCTAAAACATGTTAGGTGGGTGGGGTTAAGTTAACCTGTGTAAGATGACAACTTAACCAATAATACATGAACAAAGTGGATAGGGTTAAGGCAAGCTTAACCAATAATGCATATTGATTAGATAAGTGGATAGGGTTAAGTCAACTGGGTTGATAGGCAACACTTAACCAATATAAGTTTGGGTTAGGATAAACCCTGGGGGAAAACCTAGTAGCGGTAGGGACCCATTACAGACAGTAACCAACTTAGTGGTATCGAGAACCCTGAGCTAGGCAGGGTTAGGGCACACTTATTGGGCTGATTATAAGCGGTCAAATAAGAGCGAGGGTGTAGCAGTGCAGGTTCCGATGGGATCGTTAAGCATGCACAAGGTGTTCCCGGCATTGGAAGATTTAGCCACTGTACATCAGTAGGTATAAAGCAGTGCACCCACGGGTTGCCACTTAGGGAGTGATACACCTTAAGCTAGGGCCCACACAGATATCTACAAGTTAGGGAGCCGATCGATTAGGGATAGTGTGGGGACATCTAGTATCTATTATGGGCAAGTGGACTTTCAAGGATTGTATGGGGCAGATACCTCTTACTATATGTTAGGCCTAAGTGCTACCAATTGCGGGATTGGGATCATTTCGTTAAGAATTACTAGTAGGTGGTGCAGAGAATTAAATTAAGTAAGAAATCTGGGAAGCGCATTAGACATTCCTTTATATTCATCCTGTTATCCAGCTTTACCTTATGTCATGGTTATACTTTCCATCATATTTATTTCTGTCATATTGCTTTACTTATTTTCATGCTAAAAGTAGCTGGACTCGCCATGCTTTATGTCTGACCTTTTTGTTTTCGCCTTTTTCTTCTGGTCCCCCCAGGTTCTCAGGGAGGAAACACTGAAGCTTGACTTGGATTTCTTTCTTCTTGAAGTGCTTGGAAGTGTTGAGAGTAATGCTTAGCTTTATCTCTTTTCATTATAGCTACTTGGAGAGGGATTATGATTTTACTTTTATGTACTATGATAATAATTTTGTTTAAGATGGATATTTATGTACTTGATTCTAGTATGTGGTTTTGATGTTGTAACCAAACATGTTTTTCTTTTCCGCTACAATGAATAAAGTTTGAATTTTCTTAAGTACCATCTATATATTTGTCTTGTGATATTCTGTTCTATACTCTTATAATACTCCATGGAAGTTAATGCATTCCCTTAGCGAGTGACATTAATGGACGTGGGGTGTTACACGTGGTATCAGAGCTGAAGGTTACCAGAACAGATAAAAGATTTTGAAAACCGTTTTCGAAAGGCATTTTAAGAAATAAGTATTTTCGAAAACATGTTTTAAAGAGGGTATTTTCAAGTGAAAGGTTTATTATGAAAAACATAATCACCAAAAGCCATATATCTTTCTTTCGATTCTCTACTTGAATCTCCTTTTCCTTTCTTTTTTCCATAGTTCCGTAGGCATGTTAAAACTACGGCACATGTCAGAGGGCAAAGAAATGCCCAACCTCCATCTATAGTCGCAGTAGTTTCACCTGCGACTAATCTTCTTTCAAGCTTCTTAGGGTTTTCCATGCGATGGAGGCACCTTTCGAGAGGCTTGTTAATATGTTACACAAGGATGGTAAAAATGAGAATGAGGGAGTTTAGGCTAAGGAGCACAGCCCAAGGATGAGAAACGTGTTGATATGGCTTTAATCCATGAAGAGGGTAAAGGTGAAAAGAAAGAGGTGAAAGTGGAAGAATCACAGAACAAGAAAGTAGAACCTAAGAAAGGTGGTAAGGATTACAAGGGCCAAGGGAAGAAAAGGTGTTTTAATTGTGGAACGCCGGGCCACTTAAGCAAGGACTGTAGGAAGAAGAAGAAGACGGGTTGCTTCCAATGTGGTGAGGTAGGACATATGATTAAGGACTACCCAAAGAGGCAAGGACAGAGGACATGATCTACTTCTCGAGGGCAGGTTCATGCTCTCGTGGCACCTACGCAAGAGAGAGGTAGAAAAATTTCTGTTGAAAGTTTGATTTTCCTCTTTGATCATCATGTTCGAACTTTGTTTGATTCTGGCGCTTCACATTCATTTATATCTGCTTCTGTTGTTGAATCTCTGCACCTAGATACTAGTCTAGTTATGGATCCCACTGTAGTCTCAAATCCTATTGGGGGTACAGCCCATCTTTCTATGTTATGTCGGGATTTGAGAATATTTGTGCATGGCGTTGAGTTCGAATGCAACATTTATGTACTTGGTTTCACAGGCTATGGGTTGATTCTAGGAATGGATTGGCTAGCCAGGTATGGTTCCATTCTCGACTGTGAAAAGAGGGTAGTTAGACAGTTGACTAGTTTGGGTAATACTCTCGATATCTCATGCGACCCTATGGTTCTGTTATGCTTAGCTACCTAGAATCTCTTGACATATCTATTGGTGATTTGCAATCTGTTCGAGTAGTCCGTGTGTATGCAGATGTCTTTGAGGAGGTTAGGGGCTAACCTCCAAAACGCGAGATAGATTTCCTTATATACTTGGTAGACAATGCAAAGCCAGTTGCATTTCCTGTGCGCCACATGGCTCCAAGAGAAAGGAGTGAGCTTAGTAGACAAGTGAAAGAGTTGCTTGAGAATGGGTTCATAAGAAGAAGTATCTCGGAGTGGGGTGCTCCTGTTGTTTTTGCCATGAAGGTTGATGGTGCGCTTAGATTGTGCGTGGACTATAGGGAGCTGAATAAGCTCACGAAGAAAAATGGACACCTATTGCCGAAGATAGATGATTTGTTCGACCAGATCGTTGGTGCTTCGGTTTTCTCGCAGTTGGACTTAGCTGCAGGATTTCATCAGTTGAGGGTAACTGAGGATAGTATAGATAAGACTGCTTTTAGGACTCCCGGCGGTTTCTTTGAATGGCTCATCATGCCTTTTGGTTTGACGAATGCACCCACATATTTCGTAGACTTGATGAGTAGGGTGTTTAGGAAGTTTCTAAACAAGTTCGTGGTAGTCTTTGTGGATGATATCTTGATATTCTCTAGAAGCAAGGAAGAACATGCCTTACATCTTAGGGAAGTCTTAGAGACCCTTCGAGCACATCAACTCAAAGTTAAGTTCTCCAAATGTCATTTTTGGAGGAAGGAAGTGAGGTTCTTAGGGCATGTGGTCTCTAAGGAAGGGATAGCAGTGGATCCCGCGAAGGTGGCAGCAATCCGAGATTGGAAGATTCCCAAGAACACTACTGAAGTAAAAAGTTTTCTTGGTTTGGTGGGCTATTATAGAAATTTCATCAAGGACTTTGCTAAGATATCAGCCCCACCTACACGGTTGACAAAAAAGAATTTGACCTTTTCTTGGGGTGTTGACTGTGATGATGCTCTCCAATGTTTGAAGTGGGCATTGACGACAACTCCACTTTTAGTTTTGCCGGATGGGAGTGAACCGTTCACAGTGTATACTGATGCTTGCTGGACAGGGCTTGGCGCAGTTTTGATGCAAGAGGGAAGGGTGATATGCTATGGTGGAAGGCTGTTGAAAGTCCATGAGAAGAATTACCCTACCCACGACTTAGAGTTCGCTGCCACAGTTTTTGCGCTTAAGTCTTGGCACCATTACTTGCTTGGTGAGAGGTTTGAGTTGTATACAGACCGTAAGTCACTAAAATACTTGTTCTCCCAAAAAGATTTAAACTTAAGGCAACAGAGGTAGATGTAGTTCTTAGCATCCTACGATTTTGAGATTGCATATACCTCTGGCAAGAGTAACGTTGTAGCGGATGCCACGAGTAGAAAGAAGTTGACTTTGAGTCCTTTGTTTGTCGAGCGATGGAGTTTAAAGTATATCTCTACCTTTAACTTTAGACCTTCTATTGATTATGTACTCGGTTTATTGGCAACATTAGAGGTACGACTTATGCTTTTGGGACAGATAGGTGCGGCACAACGAGATGACCCACAGTTGATAGAGATAGTAGACCAGCTCATCAGAGGGGATTCTTCGAGCCATCTTAGTAGTTATACTATCAATGACAAAAGTTGGTTGCGTAGGGATGGGAGATTTTGCATTTCTCGAGACGAGGGTTTGAGTAGGACAATCCTTGAAGAAGCACATCATTCTAAGCTGACCATACATCTTGGTGGAGACAAGATATATAGGGACATGAAGCGAGTTTTCTTTTGGGCTGGAATGAAGAAGGATGTGGCTGAGTTTGTTTCTAGACGCTTAGCATGCCAGCAAGTCAAGGCTGAGCAAAAGAAGTCTAGTGGTTTGTTTCACCCTTTAGAGGTTCCACAGTGGAAATGGGAAAGTGTTTCCATGGATTTCGTCGACGGGTTGCCGAGGTCAAGGAAGGGTAATACGGGGATTTGGGTAGTAGTAGATAGACTTACCAAGAGCTCCCATTTCATTCCCGTTAAGAGTAAAAGAACAACATCATGGTTAGCATCTGTTTATCTCCGAGAGATAATTCGTCTACATGGCATACCTTCTAGTATCGTAAGCGATCGAGATCCCATTTTCACTAGTGAGTTTTGGAAGAGCTTGCAAGAGGCGGTAGGAACGCAATTGTGTTTGAGCACCGCTTATCACCCTTAGACGGACGGCCAAACAGAAAGAGTGAATCGAATTCTAGAAGATCTTTTGAGGTTATGCATCTTGGACTTTGAAGGGACGTGTGAGGAACATCTTCCATTGGTAGAGTTCGCCTACAACAACAGCTATCAGACTAGTATTGGCATGGCACCTTTTGAAGCCCTATATGGACGACCTTGCCGATCACCGACTTGTTCGTGGGAGTCTACGGATAAGATTTTGCTTGGGCCCGATATGATCAGGGAAACTTCGGAGAAGATAAATTTGATTTGAAGACGTATTAAGACGGCACATGACCGACAAAAGTCATATGCTGATAAGAGAAGGACCAATCTTGAGTTCAGTTTCGGAGACATGGTCTTTATAAAAGTGTCACCATTGAGGAATGTAGCTCGCTTTGGATCTGTAGGGAAATTGGCATCAAGGTTCATAGGGTCACTCCCCATTACTGAAAGAATTGGACAGATGGCCTATAGAGTGAAGCTGCCCAAAAGCTAAGTGGTGTTCATGACGTATTTCATGTGTCGCATTTGCGGAAGTGCTTATATGATATCGCGGAAGTAGTTGAGCCGAGCATGGTTAGAGAAGTGGAAGTGGAGCGAGATGCCACGATTAGACGAGCTCCTATATGCATCCTTGGATCGGAGGTCAAGAAATTATGCAACCGAGAGGTCAAGTTGGTTAAAATCCAATGAGAAGATGATCAAGGAGACGTGACTTGGGAGACTGAAGACAAGATACGTGCGTTGTACCCTTTCCTTTTTGAGGGTATGTTCTCAACTTCTCCTTTTTCTACCGCTTTGTTTATACTTGTTCTATCATTTAGTGTATCCTCTCGATTATATCTTCGATCTTTAGGTAGAAAATCCTATGGTAGTAAACATGTGTTTGAGACATGTTATGACTGATGGTTGCAAGTGGATGCAAGTGATTACTAGTGATTGCTTGTGGATGCATTTACATACACATTAGGCACTAGATCGGCTCAATCACTTTCATACTGCATATGAATGAGTGTGCATAATTAAATTAATGGATGTATATTTAATGTGTTATCATATGGATGCTGTATTTGAATGAATGATTGTGCACTCATATAGAAATGATATGTATCATTAGGATTCTTTTGCATACATAATGGATGCATGGCACTATCATGTTTTGCATTAAGGAAGTCAACTGAATCAGTAGACCGCCTGATATTTGCATTAGATAAGGAACATATACACACACTTTTGCATATGTTCATGTAGCATTAGAAATATTTTAAGTACAATGGATGCTTGTGGATGATGGATGAGTAGATGGATGATTGGATGGTAGGATACATTCTTCTTAACTTGAAGATTTCGGGGATGAAATCCTTTAAGGAGGGAAGAATGTAACACCCTGTTATTTCAAAACATGTGATAAGAGATAATTAAAGAATAATTAATTTTTAAGAGAAGAATTAGGTGAAACGGGTTACGTCATTACGTTCGTGGCTATTTTCTAGCCAATTTAGACCTATGGTTTGCAGAAAACCGATTTAGGATGAAAAAGATATCTTTTAATTAAATATTGCAACAAAATATGAAAAAAAGAGGACTGAGAAAAAATAACGGATACCATTGTCCTAAGTCTTGTCAACAAAAGACTAAGTAGCCCAGTTGGTTAGAGCATGTGACTTGCATATAAGAGGTACAGAGTTTGATCCCCGTCAGCGCCATATTTTTGTTTTAGGGGAATGGCTAAAAAGTGGCTTAGTGTGAACGTAGTTCAATTAAAAAGCGGTTTAGTGTGTAAAGGGTTAATTGGAGGATTAATTGGTAAAATGGTTAAAAAGAAATATATATATATATATATATATATATATATATGACATGTGGGTGTCAACTCCATGCTGCTGCGCATCAAGTTGCACAATGGCGCATTTTTATTGGTTAATGATCGTTTTTTCCCACAACATGGCTATTTTCTATTGGTCGGATGACGTGGACGATTCCTATGGCTCCTGATCTAATCTACTGACCCTAATACCTAAACCTAAACCTAATTTCACTACACTAATTCATGGCACCTCCATGCTGCCTCAACCTAAACTAGTCGTTCTTCAACAAATCAAAGTAAAGGAATTCTGTAAAGGGGATCGAATCTACAACAACTACAACGCCTATTTCTCTTCCTTAATCCAATCTTTGTGAGTTCATTAATTATTTTTAGATTAAAATAATGCTAAAGCAATTCTGACATGTTGTAAATTGGATTTGGGAATTATACATGATTCTCTTCAATTCTATCTTAGCCTATAACATCAGATTCATGATTCTTATATGCCCATGTTGATATTATCATCATTTTTATCAGTTTTATCACATCTTTATGACCAGTTCATACTTATTCCTATTTTTATTATTATGTCTATTCTTTATCTTATCCCTTCCTCCTTTCCTTTTTGGTTTTTATAGCCGGCCTACTTCGAGCCTAGGCCAAATCTCATATAGATGAAAGTAAGAACGGTATTTTAGGGAACGATGGGAAATTTCACAAAATATACGTTAGATTGGTTTGGGCATGAAAAATGTTAAATTTGGCATAATATATGTTAATTGTTGGGAATGGGATGAAATTGGGAATTTTGGGTAATTGACATAATTAGCCTAAAATTGGCATAAACTGCAAATGAATTAATTGGCTAAGATAAGCATACTGAGACACGAGGTTAGACTCCGTTTTGCGGTAGAAGCCTGCCCGTAACCAACCGACCTAATCAGCAACCGCAAATAGCCATTCTAATGTAAGAGGTCGTAGGCATAACTAAAAGATTCTTAGACACGAGGTTAAGTCTGGCTTGTGGCAGAAGTCTGCCCGGAATCGCCCGGCACATCCAGCGGCCACAAGCCATCGACTTAATGTGAGAGGTCTGTGCATTAATAACTAATTAATGTTGATTAAAGATGAATATGATACCTAAAACATTTTAGGTGGGTGGGGTTAAGTTAACCTATGTAAGATGACAACTTAACCAATAATACATGAACAAAGTGGATAGGGTTAAGGCAAGCTTAACCAATAATGCATATTGATTAGATAAGTGGATCGGGTTAAGTCAACTGGGTTGATAAACAACACTTAACCAATATAAGTTTGGGTTAGGATAAATCCTGGGTAAAAACCTAGTAGCGGTAGGGACCCATTTCAGACAATAACCCACTTAGTGGTATCAGGAACCCTGAGCTAGGCAGGGTTGAGGCACGCTTACTGGGCTGATTATAAGCGGTCAAATAAGAGCGAGGGTGTAGCAGTGCAGGTTCCGACGAGTTCGTTAAGCGTGCACAAGGTGTTCCCGGCATTGGAAGATTTAGCCACTGTACATCAATAGGTATAAAGCTGTGCACCCACGGGTTTCCACTTAGGGAGTGATACACCCTAAGCTGGGACCCACACAGATATCTACAAGTTAGGGAGCCGATCAGTTAGGGGTATTGTGGGGACATCTTGTATCTATTATGGGAAAGTGGATTTTCAAGGATTGTATGGGGCGGATACCTCTTACTAGATGTTATGCCTGAGTGCTACCAATTGCGGGGTTGGGATCATTTCGTTAAGAATTACTAATAGGTGGTGCAGAGAATCAAACTAAGTAAGAAATCTGGGAAGAGCACTAGACATCCTTTATATTCATCCTGTTATTTAGCTTTACCTTATGTCATGGTTACACTTTCCATCCTGTTTATTCATGTTATATTGCTTTACTTATTTTCGTGCTAAAAGTAACTGGACTCGCCAGGCTTTATGTCTGACCTTTTTGTTTTCGCCTCTTTTTCTTCCGTTCTCCTCCCCTCCCCCAGGCTCTCAGGGAGGAAACACTGAAGCTTGACTTGGATTTATTTCTTCTTGAAGCGCTTAGAATTTTTGAGAGTAATGCTCAGCCTTATCTCTTTTCATTATGGCTATTTAGAGTGGGATTATGATTTTATTTTTACATACTTTGATAATAATTTTGTTCAAGATGGATATTTATGTACTTGATTCTAGTATGTGGTTTTGATGTTGTAACCAAACATGTTTTGCTTTTCCGCTGCAATGAATAAAGTTTGAATTTTCTTAAGTATCATCTATAGATCTGTCTTGCGATATTCTGTTCTATACTCCTACAATACTCCATGGAAGTTAATGCATTCCCTTAGTGAGTGACATTAATGGACGTGGGGTGTTCAAATAAAAACGATCACTTCTTTGCCATAATCATATTTATATGAAGAGACAATTTGTGTTTTGTTTGTTTAAGCATAGTCTATTTGGTGTCAACAATATAGACTATCAAATTCAAATCTAAATAACAAATTAAATCACTTCTACTATTTCTATTAAGCACAAAAAGAGAGCATGAATAAACAAATTATGTTGCATCTACATAATCAAGAGAGCTTCATTAACCCAAAGTTGAAAGGATTAACCTCTAATATATGGAATCATGACAACAAAAGTAGAACAAAACCAAAGAGAGAACTAATTAACAAAAACAAAATAAAACTAAACTGCTTGCATAAAATTAAATTACACTAATGCATAAAGTAAATAACAAGAATTAAATGATAAGAAATTAAATTTCATTAAAATGAAAATTACATAAGAGGGGAGTGACTAAGAAGCCATGAAAGAAAAAGAGAGCTTTGATCCTCTAAACTAAACTCAATAAAAGAGAGAATATTTACATCAAAATAAGGGGAATATTTATACATGTTCTAAACCCTAAAACCCTAATCACTTTTGTTGTGGACTACCAAAAATACCCCTTCATGAAGCTTCCATTTGTCATTAGCTATTAACGAGGCATTAAAATTGTATGAAGCTTTCGTTTGTCTCTACTTGCTAATATAATAGCCTCTAATTGTATCCTTAAGGAAGGAGAGATAATGAGTAGATGAGGTCCTCCACTAAGTAGTGTGTGAATTAATTCCATCTCCAATTCTTTGTATCCACTTTGTGCATGTATATCTCCATGTAAACTTCATGTGCATACTTCACTTTTGCTCCTAAATTCCTACAAGACAAATGAAAATGAACAAGTAAATTTTACCAAAAATAAATATATGCATAAATGACCGTTTTGCCCCAATATGAAGATGAATGTATGATAATTTGAGAATTTTGGGTTTTTGGTTAAAACATGTAAAAATAGCTGCGCTGTACACATGCCCGACTAGCACAAGACGGTCGTCATAAGAAAGGAAAGAAGGGAATGAACTAAACGAGGAACCTGTAGAATGTCTCACAGCGCATGGGATAAAATATAATAATAACATACTTGACATAAAACAGGCGAGACAGTGCATAAGCTGATAACTAATAATCAATGTCAACATCAGAGCAGCGGAAATCCAAATACAGCTTATTACAACTTTCCGAATTTACTGTCTCTAACAAAAGAAAACTAAAGTAGAAGATGCACCACCAATGCCCAAGCAGTGATCTTCAACAACACAGGGAGAATACTATATATATATTACGTGGAAGCCTCCTGCTCGTCTCCGGATCATCTACCCGTGCATCACCAGCTAACCTGTCTCTAGTCTGCTCGTGAGAGCACCCAGAGTAATAAGAGGAGACATAAAACTCTGGGTTAGACGTAAAGCCTGGTATGAGCGATAAGCATCTAAACAGAATGATAACAGGTATACTAAACCATACCTGAACCTGGACCTGCAACCAAAGAGTTAGTACCACATACCGTACAATGCCCTAAGGTGCCATAATAAATAGTGTAAGGATATGGGGGTGGGGTGTGTATGTCAAACAATCAAGCATAGCAACCATCCTTACGTCTCTCACTCAGTGCGTAAAGCATACGATATCTACCACTTTGAAACACTAGACAAACTGAGGCAACGACGAATCCCGACTTGTAGAAACCCTGCTATGACCAAGCTAAACATATGGAGTCATGACCAAACATTTCAATGACCCACTTCATTGGTTGTAGCCCTTGGTTCTACCGATGCCATAATGGCCCTGAATCCGCCTTCGTACCTCCTACCATAGTGGTTCAAAGCTATAGACGTCGATAACTCCTTAGCACGCGTCCCGCAGCAAAGTCCAATCATGAAGCCCACTCATTGGTTCCCAGCTGGATCCTGAGTCAAAGCTCCTCATTTGGACTTCCTTTGCATCTCGGGTTTTGATCGAATTGGAGTGGGTCTTCAGAAGAGTTGTCGTGCAGCAGCAGCCCTAGAATACGGTTCGGTTCGGTGGTCATTACCCTCGTCGGTTCGGTTCGGTCCTCCTTCCTTGTCACCTTTCCATTCGGTTCGGGTCGGGTTCTCCTCTTCGGGTCGGGTCGGTGTCCTCCTCCGGGTCGGGTCGGGTGTCCTTCCTTCCAGTGCTCCGATCCGCTCCCTCATTTCTTCACGTATTCCGATCCGATCCCTCCTTGCCATCTGATCCGCGTGGCCTTCCCTCTTGCTAGTTCTCCCAAATGTTTACTTCCGATCCGAGCCCTGCGTCTCCAAGTCGATCCGACCTGGCCTCCAATTATTCTTCCGATCCGATCCCCTTGTCCACTCCAACTCTAAGCAAACGGCCTTCCTTCTCGCCAAGCCTCCTATGTGCCAACTCCGGTTCGGGTCGGATTTCTTGCCCAGTTCACATACCCGATCCGAGCCCCCATCCGATCCGATCCGAAGCCCTGCACAACTTTCTGCAACTTTTCCAGCAACTTGTTTGCGTCGTTCGACGACGTTTTTGACAAGTCCAACTATTCTAATCAATCACAATTCACGTCAAATAGTCATAACAACATAGCAAACTAACCTCAAACACCAAAACAATGAATTTATATGTCAAAATGGATCAAACGTGCCCAAAACCCTTTATTTTCCTATAATCCTTCTTAATCATGTTTAAGCGTACAATTAGCAAAACACATCGAAATTAACCCAAATTTCTAACAGAGCCTTAAAATATTATTTTAGAATTTTAAGAATTTTTCCAGAATTTATTTACGTATAAATTCGCTAATCTCCACTAATTACCCTTAATCACCGTAATTAGTGCAAAAACTATGCAAATCACTCACCTTGGCCACAAATGAAACACCAAATCTGAAATACTCTCTGTTTGGGTCGAATTCCTATGTATAGCAGCAGCTCCAACCTTGCTTTGTTGCTATTTGGCCTTGCTTTGATGTAGTTTAGGCTTAATCTTCACTAAAAATGCGTTTTGGAGTGGTTTTAGAGGATGGAAGCCATTACTAAGGTCTCAAGGAGGTTTGTGGCGGCTCAAAACTGAAATGAAAGTGATAACCTAACCCTAATCAGTCCTCCTATACCTCTAAACCCGAAATTCCCCTTGGGCCTAGCTGCTAATCACCCGGTTAAGCCCAATTAAGCTGTTTTTCACCATCTGAAACTTGTTTCAGCCATATCTCCCAAACGGTGAGTCCGTTTGGCTAATGTAACCACTCTACGGAAAGAGAAACCATCATCCGGAGCTAATGGAAGTGGTTTCAGGTCAAAATTTCTTTCCAGTCAAAAGTTATGGCCAAAACAGTGCCAACTAGGGGTAAAATGGTCATTTAAAAATCGGGAAAAATCATGAACATGGGAAATGACCCCAATAGTCGTCTCCCAAAGTTACATGACCATACGACTTCGTATGTGAAAGAAATAAATATCCTACGATCCTATGATGCGTAGAATGCGGGTCGTTACACTCCCCCCCCCCCCTTTTAAGAAATTTCGCCCCCGAAATTCCTTAACCCAAAACATACAAAGGATCCAGCATGCCTAATAACCACATACAACAATCAATCATGCAAAACAAGCAAACAAGCCTTTCCTAGCATGCGGAAAACTAAATCGAAGTAAAAATCTTACCAGGCAAAGAGTTCTGGGTGTGACTTCCTAATGTCCTCCTCTGTCTCCCAAGTACAATCATTCTCGTCCTCGCCCCACTGAACCTTGACTAACTTCACCGCCTTCCTTCGAAGTTGCTTCATGTCGTGCTCGACAATACGGGCCGGCTTGCGGTTCCCAACCGCCTCGGGTTCTACTTCGAAGTCCTCTAACTGATCAGGTGAAATAGTCATATCTGAGTCGTGAACGAACTTCCTTAGTTGGGAAACATGAAATACGTTGTGAACTCCCGCCATCTTCTCCGGTAAGTCAATTCTATATGCCAAATTCCCGATTAGCTCAAGAACAGGGAATGGGCCAACAAATCTTGGTGCCAACTTGCCTCTCCTGCCAAATCGTATTACGCTCTTCAACGGAGAAATCTTGACAAACACCAAGTCGCCAACGGAGAATTTCAAGTCTCTCCTCCTCTTATCAGCATAGCTCTTCTGCCTATCTTGAGCAGCTTTCATTCGTTGCTGAATGATCTTAATCTTATCCGACGTTTCTCTCACCACATCTGGTCCAAGCACAAACTTCTCGCCAGTCTCTATCCAACATGATGGTGAGTTGCACGGTCTTCCATACAAAGCTTCATATGGAGCCATACCGATACTGGATTGGTAGCTATTATTATATGCAAACTCTACTAGATGCAAATGGTCATCCCATGATCCACCAAAATCCAATATACATGCTCTCAAGAGATCTTCCAAAATACGGTTCACCCTCTCCGTCTGACCGTCGGTCTGAGGATGATATGAGGTACTGAGATGTAACTCTGACCCTACAGCTTCTTGTAAGCTCTTCCAAAACCCACTAGTGAACAACGGGTCTCGGTCGCTCACAATGCTTTTAGGTACTCCATGAAATCTCACTACCCACTTCATATACAATTCTGCTAACTTGGCTGCCGTTCTGGTCGATCTGACTGGTATAAATCTTGCACTTTTGGTCAACCGGTCCACAATCACCCAAATGCTATCATGTCCCGATCTAGTCCTTGGTAAACCATCGATGAAATCCATCGAGACTTGCTCCCATTTCCATTCGGGAATTTCTAATGGCTGTAACAAACCACTAGGCTTCCTTTGCTCGGCTTTAACTAGCTGGCAATTCATGCACTTGGATATAAACTTCCCAACATCTCTTTTCATCCCTTCCCAGCAGTAAGTCTGCTTCATATCTCGATACATCTTGTTACCACCGGGGTGTATAGTCAGTTTTGAGTGATGACATTCTCTAAGCACTTCATCTCTCAATCCATTGACATTGGGTACAACGAGCTTTCCATTCTTTCTAAGCCATCCATCTTGATCAAGCCCATACTTGCTCATCTCCTCATCGATACCCATCTCTAACTTGGAGATGATTTCCAATAGGCTAGGATCGTCCCTCTGACTAGAGCCGATCCGCTCAATCAAAGTGGGTCTGATCATCAAACTTGCTAACATTTCTGGATCCAATTCGCACTTTGGTCTGAAATCAAACCCCGCGATAAACTCCAGCTGCTTCCATTCAAGGAACATAGCCCCTAAGCTGGCATGTCTTCTACTCAATGCATCAGCCACCGCATTGCCCTTTCCCGGTGTGTATGCGATGTCAAAATCATAGGAAGCTAAGAACTCTAACCATCTCTGCTGACGGAGATTCATATCTTTCTGAGAGAAGAGATACTTTAACGACTTATGATCTGTAAACAGCTCAAATCTTTCTCCCAAGAGATAGTGTCTCCACATCTTTAACGCGAACACGATTGCTGCCAATTCTAAATCATGGGTAGGGTATCTTCTCTCGTGCGGTTTCAATTGCCGACTTGCGTAAACTACAACCCTACCGCCTTGCATCAATACAGCACCCAGTCCGGTACCACAGGCATCCGTGTATACCGTCATCTCTTCATCCCCCTTAGGAATGACTAACACTGGTGCGCTTGTCAACTTGTCCTTTAGACTTTTGAATGCATTCTCGCACCTTTCATCCCAGACAAAAGCTTGATTCTTCTTGGTCAACTGGGTCAATGGTGCTGCTATCTTGGAGAAACCTTGGATAAATTTACGATAATATCCCGCTAACCCCAAGAAACTTCTTACATCTGTTGCATTCTTGGGCGTAGGCCAATCCTGTACCGTAGCCACCTTTGCCGGGTCCACGGCAATACCATTCTCTGATACAACATGGCCCAAGAACCTCACTTCCCTCTTCCAGAAGTGACACTTAGAAAACTTTGCTTTCAATTGGTGTTTTCTCAACACCTCCATCACTGTCCTCAAATGTTCCTTGTGTTCTTCCTCGTTCCTTGAGTAAACCAAAATATCATCCACGAACACAAGAACAGACTTATTCAACTGATCTCTGAATACCCTATTCATAAGATCCACAAAATATGCCGGGGCATTAGTCAGCCCAAATGGCAAAACCAACCATTCATAAAATCCAGACGGCGTTCGAAATGCCGTTTTAGCTATACTCTCAGCTTCCACTCTAAGCTGATGAAAACCTGTCGCGAGATCCAACTGAGAAAATATTCTCGTGCCACTCAACTGATCAAACAAATCATCTATCCGCGGTAGAGGATACTTGTTCTTCCTCGTCACTTTATTCAACTCGCGGTAGTCTACACATAACCGAAGGGAACCATCCGCCTTGGTAGCAAACACAACTGGTGCTCCCCATTCAGAAACACTCCTTCTGATAAATCCCTTCTTCAAAAGATCGCTGACTTGCACCTCGAGCTCTCGCTGCTCTCTTAGTGCCATACGACGAAGTGGCATCACTATAGGCCTGGCATCCTTTACCAAATCAATACGAAACTCAATCTCTCGGTGTGGTGGAAGTCCGGTCACTTCTTCGAAAACATCCGGATACTGGCCAACCACGGGCAAACCTGACAACTCACTATGCGGAATGTCGAGAGAGTTTATAAAACTAGCCAATACCCCCTTACTGGGTAGACCACCAAACACTATCCTCCGCCCATCATCCGCTCTAGCTGTCACCAACAAGCCCTCACAGTCTACCACCACCCCGTATCTTTGGAGCCAATCTACTCCCAAAATAATGCCAAACCCAGTAAAGCCCAAAACAAAGCAATCACAAACAAACATGCATCCATGACTCGATAAGACCACATTGCGACAAATCATGCTAAGGCTAGTCAAACCACCAATCGGGTTCGTCACTACTAAAGGTCTATCGACAATCTTGGGCTCCAATCCCAACCTATCTAACAGGTCACTAGATATGAAAGAACTGGAAGCTCCGGTATCAAACAAAACTCTAACAGGAACATCGTAAACAGAAAGCATACCTTGAATGACGACATTCTTTCCCTTCTCCGCCGCTGTTGGGGCATTCGACGAAGAAGGAATAGCATTAAGAGCGTAGGCTTTCACCATTTGCTTTTCCTTAGGGGGCTGTGGACACTTGTCCTTGTGATGTCCCATTTGGCCACAGTTGAAGCACTTCCTATCCGCTGGCTTGGCCCGACAATTACTAGCATAATGGCCCTTCTTACCACAGCTGAAGCACTCAACATCTTGTTTATTCTTCTTCTTCTGGCCATCCTTAGTCTGACTCTGCTTTCTTTTGTTTTGGGAACCACCCTTGCCTCCACCACTTGCCTGTGGCTTTGGCTCATCTGCGGATGCAACCTCAGTCTTCGGCTTAGGGTAGAGACTCTCCGATCTTAATGCTTTCCCCACAATCGACTCAAACGTCTCATCGATGTGGTTAATAAGCCTTTCTCCTAAGTACTGATCTAACCCAGTTATGAATTTCTCATTCTTCTTCTCGGCAGTATCTATAAGAGATAACCCATACTTTGACAAAGTGTCGAATTCAACAATGTACTCCGAGACAGCTCTGCCATTCTGCTTGAGCTCCAAGAATTTCTTAAACAACACTGACTTCTGAGCAGCTGGAATGAACTTCTCGCTAAAGCGAGCCTTAAACTGCTCCCAAGTAATCTGATCTTCGGGAGTAGCTGCCTTTATAGCATTCCACCAATTCATTGCCCGCCCTTGCAGCTGACGGGACGCTAGCTTTCTCTTCATCGCATCCTCGATACCCAAATAGTCGAAGATAGGTTCGCAACTATCCAACCAATCCTGAACATCCGTGGCCGACTCCGTTCCGTGGAACGGCTTCCCACCAAGGCTAGTATAGTCCTTGCTTAGCTTGGCGAAGTCGACCCTCGGCGCCTGCACTATTGGACCACCACCATTTCCACCATTGGGAGCTGCCCTCTGTACATCCCTAAGCATCTCTCTCATGAGGTCAGTAAACATCGTCCTCATGTCAGCAGCATTCCCATTATTGGCTCCCCTACCGGTACCTCTAACATATCGGCTCATCGTCAATCTGAAAAAGGAAACGATTAACGACTCCATAGTGGTGCTAGTGCAGTACGACTTCATACTTATACTAGTAATAGTATATATATATATAGCTTTTAAAAACCAAAGTAATCACAAATACGCTCTCTCGTATACGTATATCATCTCTCCCTGATAACTTCCCTAGGTTAACTACGCAACCTGGCTCTGATACCAAGTGTGACGGCCCGCCCCGCACCAGCCTGCATTTCCTCCAAAAGTGCGCTGTACACATGCCCGACTAGCACAAGACGGTCGTCATAAGAAAGGAAAGAAGAAAATGAACTAAACGAGGAACCTGTAGAATGTCTCACAGCGCATGGGATAAAATATAATAATAACATACTTGACATAAAACAGGCGAGACAGTGCATAAGCGGATAACTAATAATCAATGTCAACATCAGAGCAGCGGAAATCCAAATACAGCTTATTACAACTTTCCGAATTTACTGTCTCTAACAAAAGAAAACTAAAGTAGAAGATGCACCACCAATGCCCAAGCAGTGATCTTCAACAACACAGGGAGAATACTATATATATATATTACGTGGAAGCCTCCTGCTCGTCTCCGGATCATCTACCCGTGCATCACCAGCTAACCTGTCTCTAGTCTGCTCGTGAGAGCACCCAGAGTAATAAGAGGAGACATAAAACTCTGGGTCAAACGTAAAGCCTGGTATGAGCGATAAGCATCTAAACAAAATGATAACAGGTATACTAAACCATACCTGAACCTGGACCTGCAACCAAAGAGTTAGTACCACATACCGTACAATGCCCTAAGGTGCCATAATAAATAGTGTAAGGATACGGGGGTGGGGTGTGTATGTCAAACAATCAAGCATAGCAACCATCCTTACGTCTCTCACTCAGTGCGTAAAGCATACGATATCTACCACTTTGAAACACTAGACAAACTGAGGCAACGACGAATCCCGACTTGTAGAAACCCTGCTATGACCAAGCTAAACATATGGAGTCATGACCAAACATTTCAATGACCCACTTCATTGGTTGTAGCCCTTGGTTCTACCGATGCCATAATGGCCCTGAATCCGCCTTCGTACCTCCTACCATAGTGGTTCAAAGCTATAGACGTCGATAACTCCTTAGCACGCGTCCCGCAACAAAGTCCAATCATGAAGCCCACTCATTGGTTCCCAGCTGGATCCTGAGTCAAAGCTCCTCATTTGGACTTCCTTTGCATCTCGGGTTTTGATCGAATTGGAGTGGGTCTTCAAAAGAGTTGTCGTGCAGTAGCAGCCCTAGAATACGGTTCGGTTCGGTGGTCATTACCCTCGTCGGTTCGGTTCGGTCCTCCTTCCTTGTCACCTTTCCATTCAGTTCGGGTCGGGTTCTCCTCTTCGGGTCGGGTCGGTGTCCTCCTCCGGGTCGGGTCGGGTGTCCTTCCTTCCAGTGCTCCGATCCGCTCCCTCATTTCTTCACGTATTCCGATCCGATCCCTCCTTGCCATCTGATCCGCGTGGCCTTCCCTCTTGCTAGTTCTCCCAAATGTTTACTTCCGATCCGAGCCCTGCGTCTCCAAGTCGATCCGACCTGGCCTCCAATTATTCTTCCGATCCGATCCCCTTGTCCACTCCAACTCTAAGCAAACGGCCTTCCTTCTCGCCAAGCCTCCTATGTGCCAACTCCGGTTCGGGTCGGATTTCTTGCCCAGTTCACATACCCGATCCGAGCCCCCATCCGATCCGATCCGAAGCCCTGCACAACTTTCTGCAACTTTTCCAACAACTTGTTTACGTCGTTCGACGACGTTTTTGACAAGTCCAACTATTCTAATCAATCACAATTCACGTCAAATAGTCATAAAAACATAGCAAACTAACCTCAAACACCAAAACAATGAATTTATATGTCAAAATGGATCAAACGTGCCCAAAACCCCTTATTTTCCTATAATCCTTCTTAATCATGTTTAAGCGCACAATTAGCAAAACACATCGAAATTAACCCAAATTTCTAACAGAGCCTTAAAATATTATTTTAGAATTTTAAGAATTTTTCCAGAATTTATTTACGTATAAATTCGCTAATCTCCACTAATTACCCTTAATCACCGTAATTAGTGCAAAAACTATGCAAATCACTCACCTTGGCCACAAATGAAACACCAAATCTGAAATACTCTCTGTTTGGGTCGAATTCCTATGTATAGCAGCAGCTCCAACCTTGCTTTGTTGCTATTTGGCCTTGCTTTGATGTAGTTTAGGCTTAATCTTCACTAAAAATGCGTTTTGGAGTGGTTTTAGAGGATGGAAGCCATTACTAAGGTCTCAAGGAGGTTTGTGGCGGCTCAAAACTGAAATGAAAGTGATAACCTAACCCTAATCAGTCCTCTTATACCTCTAAACCCGAAATTCCCCTTGGGCCTAGCTGCTAATCACCCGGTTAAGCCCAATTAAGCTGTTTTTCACCATTTGAAACTTGTTTCAGCCATATCTCCCAAACGGTGAGTCCGTTTGGCTAATGTAACCACTCTACGGAAAGAGAAACCATCATCCGGAGCTAATGGAAGTGGTTTCAGGTCAAAATTCCTTTCCAGTCAAAAGTTATGGCCAAAACAGTGCCAACTAGGGGTAAAATGGTCATTTAAAAATCGGGAAAAATCATGAACATGGGAAATGACCCCAATAGTCGTCTCCCAAAGTTACATGACCATACGACTTCGTATGTGAAAGAAATAAATATCCTACGATCCTATGATGCGTAGAATGCGGGTCGTTACAATAGCCCAATATGTTATTTATTTAATTAGAACAAGAATAATTGTGTCAATATAAGTGTGCATGTTTACATGCACATCATACATCCAGCCCTGCGCAATGATGGATCACGCAGAGTTTTATTATTATCAATATCCAAGTACAATCCCCTTGATTTCATGGCTACAAGGTTAATACCGCTCCAATCACCCTTGATTTCACGACTACAAGGTTCACACCGCTCCCTTTCCTTGATTTCGAGGCTATAAGGAACACACCCTTTCCCAAACAGTTCCCAAATGACTATAACAACCCTATAACTCTTCAATAGCACTTCAATTCAGAGAGTAGTGGATAGAGAGTGAGAAAAGAAAAGGTTTTATGTAATTTGAGTAGAAATAGGCAAGGTAGAAGTTCAGAAATCTGGTGGGATGAAAAGGGGTAAAGTTGGAGAAGAAGCACTATGAAAACATTTGAAATCAGCCCCTATTTATAAGATTTGGATGGTTGCAACGTTTCAGAACCGTTACATATAGTGAAAAGACACTCCTTTGAAAATTGAATTTCTGACAGTTGTATGTCGACATAGCCTCCTATGTATGTCGGCATATGTATGTTAATCTTATTTTTAAAACTATTTTACAAATGTATACACATATATATTATTCTGGAAATTCTTGAGTCAAAATTTAGTGATATATATGAATATTATAAAGTGTAAAATTATATGAAATTATAAAAATATATATAAAAACATATTTATAAGATTATAAGGTTTAAAACTATAAAACCATAAGATTATAAAACTATATATATAAAAACTTATATATATATATACATATTTAGAACTTTAAATTTATTTGAAATCATAAGTAAGACAGAATAATTTGAAAACAAAATTTGAATTTTGAAAATAGAATTTGAAATTTAAAAATCAAAATTGAAAAACAAAATTTGAATTTGAACCTCGAGTGTTATTCAGAGTCTTACATATAAACTAGACTCTATTACTATATTTTTATTGAACTCTTGATATCTTGATAACTTCATAACTCATGAGTCTTGAATCTCTTCTGAATCTTGAATTTCTTGAAACCCTAAAACTGTACAGTCTTCGGTATTTAAGTCTTATATATAGATCATGCATATATATGTCTATATTCTAGATAAAGATGTTAGCATATATTTTATAATCAATGAATTATGATAATTGAAATAAGGTTGTTGTCATCAAAAATCCATTCTCCAACAATTTCCCCCTTTTTGATGATGACAACCTTAAATTATAAATATTCATACATGTTCATACTTGTTAATTTTTATCCTTCTAATACTCCCCCGTCTTATGAATTCTACATGCTCCCCCTTAAGCTAAGTTTACCTAATCCTTATTTTATAATTTCTCCTCCTTCATCATCAACAAAAAGAAATTCTATATATACTCATCCTAAATCATATATCTATCTTTATACACTATGATTATAATATTAGATTCTATCCTAAAGTATGCGACTCCCCCTAAATTCATGACTATTAAAAAGAGAAACAAAACAATCAATTCAAGTGTATATATACAAGTTTTAAATCCAAGCAATCCAATCCAAGTAGTATTTACAAACAATGTTCAAACAAATTCAAATTAAACCAATCAAACAAATCATACCAAAAAATTTCCAATCAAATGTCTCTTGGAACTTCTACCCATCTGTCTCCTCCAAAGATTGGATCCTTCTTAATGACCTCCCAATCTTCATCTTCTTTTGTGGGTGGTGCCTTAGCAACATTGTTGTCTTTATCTCTGAAAAGAGAAGATGTTAGCCAACGGATGGCATCAAACTTCTTGTCTTGCCGTTTTACCATCTTTATTGACTTAATTCGAGATGACATTGATTGTGAAGTACTATAGAAAGGATATTCTTGAAAAAATTCAAAGTTTCTTCAAGATTTTCACTCAAATTATGTATTGGATTTGCCATAATTTGATGTTTTTAGATAAGAATTGATTTGAGAAAAAGGAGAAATGATAGAATAAATTTTTCTGGAAGAAATAGGTATTTGTAGGGTCTGGAATTTATTGGAATTGAATAGACATTAGTTAGTTATTTAAAATTTAAATTTTGAACAAATTTGAAAACCTGACAGTTATATGTCGACATAGTGATAAATGTATGTCAACATACATTAGTTTTTTTTTTTTGAAAATTTTCAATTTTTAGTTAACTGTTATTACAGTATTTTAGTTTATTTAATTCTTATATGTTTTTATGGTAAATTAAAGATTGTTTTGACAGAAATAAATATAATTCATCATTACTTAAATGCAAATACATTCAACTAATACAAGAATTTAAATACGAGATTCGAAAGCAAATATGAAAGATAACTTAAACTAGATAAGCTTAGATTTCAGTGGATGATGAGGAGGAAGATGATATTCCAAGTTTTCTTCCAATTATGCCAATTAACTTAGACATTTTGGTAAGATTTTTCTATATCTTCCTTTGGTTCTTGGCTAGTTTTACTTGATTTTGGACAAGCATTTCTTTGGAAATAGTTCTAGTGTTGGATGGACACTCTACACTTTCCAAAAAAGTTTCTTCTTCTTCTTTAATATCTATATGATCTTGTTCTTGGTGCATTCGAGCTTGTTTATCTTCAAATGTCTCATAAGGCTTGAAAGTGAGTGGAATTTGCATAAGATGTATATTTGTGGAGTCAAACATCTTTATTGATACAAATTCTTCTCCTTTAAGATCAACTCCAAAATATTTGAAAATCCATGTAAGATAAACTCCATAATAAAGAGTGTTTTCTCTTGTGAACATTTCTTTGGGCTTAAGTTCTTTTAGAATCATATCAGCCCAATTGATCTCATAAACACCGATGATAGCAAAGAGTGATTTTTGGACTTTGATGGTGGGGTTGTTGAAGATTCCGGAACGAGGGCTGATGGTATGTTGAAGGAGGAGGTTGACAATTCTTACTTTTGGAAGAAAAAAGCGATTTTTGAATTCCAAATGATTATCGCTTTCAAATAAGTATGAAAGGTTTCAAAATTCATTTCATCGATTTTTAAATCCGAAAAATCCGAGCTCGTACTTTTACAATTCAAGATATTGCCCATTGCCCAAAATTTCGCAATCTAAAACGATTTGAGTGCCTTTTGCGCTACTCCATATTTGATTTTCATCTCCTTCGTAAAAGCCTCGATTTAGATTTGCATAGAACATTTTAAATAGATTAGGGTAACATACTTAATTGTTACCCCGTGAATCTAGACTAAAAACTCCATTTTCTTTGAAAAGTGAACGAAGATTATAAGATTGAAAATCTTCAAAGATAGCAAATGCTCCCGTATTGACTTTTCCATTTGCTAGGTAGTCAACATAGGCATTTTTGGCTTCTTTATCATTGTAGAGATATCCTTTGATGGTGGATAATCTCATTGTTTGAGGGTAAGGTTTTCTCAATGATATTAACGAATGCAGTATCTATTGGAATTTGCAATACATATCAAAGATAGATTCATTCTTGTTCATTTTGAATAACTCAAACTGATTAATTAGCATTATATTTTTGTCTGTTTAACTTTATTGGTTCCTTCATGAGTAACTTGTATTATATTTTTGTATGTTTAACTTTATTGGTTCCTTCATGAGTAACGTGTAAAGTTCTTCATATTTCGTAAACATATTTACAAACTGGCACTCTATTACATTCATTTCAATCTAATGAATAGAACAACATATTCATGGCTTTAGAATTGCTTTATGCAGTAGCCTTTTGTTAATTAGTCCATTGTGCAAAATTAGTTGTGGGTTCAACATACTCTGTCTATGTACTATTCCATGTGTCTAAACCAAGTGATTGTAAATATATTTTCATTCTACATGCCTAATATGAATAATTACTACCATTAAATAGTGGTGGTTTAACAATGGACCGACCCTCTATAAAAGAACTATTATTTAGTGATGGTTGCCATTTAATATTTTTAAAAATCTGATTCTGAACTTTTTGAAAACCTATGCTCTGATACCAATTATTAGGGAATGCGGAATGCGGACCTTAAGGAAAAACAAACACTAGAGGGGGGGTGAATAGTGTCTCCGAGGAATTTATGAAAATCTTAAACTTATATGATCAACTATATGCATCATACACAACAGAGATGATCACCGGCACAGAATCGAAAACAAACACAGAAATAGATAAATATAAAATCCATATGTCCCGTCCCATGCAACGCTGGATTGCGTAGAGTTTTATTATTATCAATATCCAAGTATAATTCCCTTGATTTCACGGCTACCAGGTTAACATCGCTCCAACCACCCTTGATATCATGACTACAAGGTTTACACCGCTGCCCTTCCTTGATTTCAGGGTTACAAGGAACACACCCTTTCCCAAACAATTCCCAAATGATTGTAGCAGCCCTATAACTCTTCAATAGCACTTCAATTCAAAGAGTAGTGGATAGAGAGTGAGTAAAGAAGAAGTTTTATGTAACTAGAGTAGAAATCGGCAAAGTAGAAGTGTAGAAATCAATAAAACGATAAAAAATAATGGTAGGATGAAGAGGGGTGAAGATGGTGAAGAAGAACTATGAAAAAATCGAAATCAGTCCCTATTTATAAGATTGTAATGGTTGTAATGTTTCGAAACCGTTACATGTAGTGAAAAGCATTTCCTTCGAAAATTGAATTTCTGACGGTTGTATGTCGACATAGCCTCCTATATATGTTGACGTATGTATGGTAATTTTATTTTTAGAATTATTTTTCCAATGTTTAAATATATATATTATTCTGGAAATTCTTGAATCAAAACTTAGTGATATAAATGAATATTATAAAGTGTAAAATTATATGAAATCATAAAAATATGTTATATAAACATATCTAAAAATTATAAGGTTTAAAATTATAAAACCATAAGATTATAAAACTATATATATAAAAACTTATATATATAAATATATATAGATTTAAAACTTTAAATTTATTTGAAATCATAAGTAAGATAGAATAATTTGAAAATAATTTGAAAAAAGAATTTGAATTTTGAAAAAAAAATTTGAAATTTAAAAATCAGAATTTGAATTTGAACCTAGAGTATTATGCAGAGTCTTACATATAAAATAGACTCTATTACAAGATTTTTTTTTGAACTCTTGATATCTTGATAACTTCACAACTCATGAGTCTTGAATCTCTTCTGAACCATGAATCTCTTGAAACTCTAAAACTGTACAGTCTTTGGTATTTAAGTCCTGTATGCAAATCCTACATATATATATGTATATATATATATATTAGTTAGAGATGTTAATGTATATTTTATAAGCAATGAATAATGATAATTGAAATAAGGTTGTTGTCATCAAAACTCCATTCTCCAACTCGTAATAGCTTGTGTTCCACATTAAATCGATTTAGCGCTTTAATGAAATTAAAATAATATTTTATGGAATATAAATTATATGTTTTCACTTTTAAAGTTGAGGATAATTTTATAAAGAGAATAAATCTAAATCACGAAAACAATATTTTATGGTTATTGAATAATAGGTGTAAATGATATAGAAACTGTTTTGATGTTAAACTTAAAAACTTTAATTTTGAATATGAATTTGGATTGCATGTGTTTAGTATAATTTAAATAAATTGGATCGATCGATTGTTAAACTATAGATTCCATAATAAAATTTCCGTAATGTTATCATTGAAAAAAACACTAAGTAGATATGGTATTTAACAATGTTTAAATAAGTAAATGTACAGTCCTAATGTTCAACTATGTATAACAAAAGAAAATTTTCTGAAAGGAATTAAATATTCCGCTTTGATTTTTGAATTAGAAATAAATGTAGATTACCTTTTTAATTACTCAGTGGACTCTTAATGTATTTGCATGTGTTCCTCCTTATCCGTTTCCCTCTTTAATAGTGAATTGTTTCCTTCAATTTTGGAAAAAACAGATAAGTGTTTATTTAATCAACGCACAGATTTCCTAATTATTACCTTATTTCTAAGTAATCAACTAAGAAAAACTTTTCTAAAATAAATACATACCTGGAATCCTATTTTGACTTTGGTTGAATTAGGATAATAAGTGTAACATTTATCATGGTAAAATTTAACAATACAGATATGTATTTTAGATGTGTTGGTTGTAGTAATAATGAAAAATTTATTAAACTAGAAATTTGTACCTATTGTTTGTATATCGTAATTTTGAAATATGTTTGAATTAGTATAATTAGAATACAACCTTTATTATCATCCTAGTAATTGTAATCTATTTTAGAATTTAATATTGGAATTAAATGGAATTCTTTAGTAGGAAAATTGAAAATAATAATACAAGTTGATAAATATAATAATTATACATAGCACAAATTTTAAAATTTGAAATGAATGGTGACCGGTTATAATAATTTTGCTATTAAATTGTATACTTATGGAAACAACAATAAGTTTAAACTAATAATCCTATTCATGCATAGTGGAAAGAGTAAAGGCCTGATCATAATTTCTTGCTTAATCTTTGCACACGTGCAATATATATATATATATATATATATATATATATATATATATATATATATATATATATATATAATTTATTACATTGCATTGAGAAGCGGTGAATTAGACATCTCAATAGAAAAATAAAAGGAAATTATCTTGGGTAATAATGCAACGTTCGATTTTAAAAAATAATAGTCATGTGTGCTATTCTTACTTTATACATTAACATACTCGTATTATTTTTAAGCCTGTCTCCCTCCTTTCCCATTTCTTTTTTGCTCTATTTTTTTTGGGTTCCAGATCAAGCCTTTATAACCAAAAAAGGGCAGAAAAAAAGACGCCTTCCTTTCACCCCAAATTAAATATCGATCTTTGTTCCTCTTTCGAAACCCAATCAACCACTGTAGCCTGAAGCTCTGCAACCACCGTGTGCCTCCAACATCGACCAACAACGAATTGCCTTCTCCAAATCCATTCAAAGTGAGTTTTTAGTTCACGATTTAATTTTATTCAAGCGTTTAACTTGTTCCAATTTGTGTGTTTTGTTTGGGCTTAATTTTTTTTGTTTCAAAATATTTATAACACAAAATTTGATCTGGTTAGGCCTAGGTAGCAGTGGAAACGATATAAGTTCCAACTACGTAGTTTATAGTTGTGATATTTAAAGCGGTTTAAACTTGGAAGCTATAATTTTGTGGTCTATTAAGACTGAATAACTTTAATATATAGATTCAACCGAATTAAATCCCAGTGGATTTTTTGAAAGAATTATGAAATCATGTTGATTTTTTCAGGTTCATGTATAAGATTCATTTTTAAACTGTATTTGAACTATGGTTTTATAAGTTTTTATAATATGTATGTATTTTGGTTGTATATACCTATAGTACTTAAACAATCCCTTAAAACTGCACATATATATGTTCACTGGATTTTTTTTTATGTGGGCAATTATACTGGTATGTTTCACTTTCTTTTTCTATGTGGGTTATTGCACTGCCACTATTATGTTCACCATCAGTACACTTAACTTGAGCTCACCTTGAAGGTTTATTTGCTGTTGCGCTTATGTTTACCTGAGTTTGCCACTACAGATTGATACATACTTATGTATACTGCTTGTTTGATTGTAATATTGGTTTGACACTTTGTGTATGTTGGTCGGTTTTTTTTGTAATGCACTTAAATAAATACATATACATATTGATATACATGCATTCGATATGTATGTATATGTGTATGGTGTGACATCCATGTATGAGTGTGAATTTATTTATTCCCGACTTTGATTGACTTTTGGGATGTTGAGGCAGTGCACAAGTGTACATGTACACGTGTGTGCATGCATGCTTCTATTATCATCTTTCCTTGAAACAAAATTGTTAAACACTGATATGCATAGATATTTTACAACTACATATTTTTTTATGACATATATTTAACAATTAAGATTTGTGCATAAGTATAAAATTTAAATCATTGCATTTAAATTTAATTATAGTTGATTTACTTGAATGAAGTTAATCCTGATCCGAATGTTTTGTGTTTTGCCTGAAATGCTCGGGTTAGACCCGAGTATTATAGCTTAGATTTGAAGCGGATGTCTATAAGGATTCGTGAAGATTCGTAAGGACGTTCCACTGCTGCTATTTAATTCAAGTATAAAAATATTATACTCTGATATTTGTTATAAAAAATTCTTCCGCCACTAAAGTTAGTAAGTAGTGAAGAAGTGCGCGATGGTTTGACAAATTTTTGCAAATTTTATTTATTTAAAATTCATGTATTTCCGCTATGTAAAATTTATTGTGCAACTCTGATATTTTGTGTAAAATGCTTCCGTTGTGAGATATTGTATTTTATTTATTCTATGATTTCTGTGTCTGCTTCTATTTAAATCCATAAGCTAAATAACAATATGTCATGGTTCGTCCAATAATGGCTGCTACCATTAATTTTCCCTCTAGCCTAACCTTCTCACCTCTTTCAGCATTCTCCTCGCAAACTCATATGCCTCCCTCTCTTCAATCGCCCCCAATTCCAACCCCGTCTGGCACACCTGACCTTGCTTTTCCTCCTCTCAACCCTAGCGTTCCTTTAATTACCAGATCTGGAAGATGGTCAATGCTTTCCTTTGCGAAGCCGAAGAATACTGGTTCTTTCGCTCCGCCTACGATTGAGCTCATGTTCAAAGATAAAGCAATTGTGCCATCTGAAGAGATCCTCCTTGTGGAGAAAGATCTATAGCAAGACTACTTAGTGGGCTTTTTTCTTGACAAGCCTCTGAACTTCTATGCAGTCGCTAACCACTTGCAGAGGCTTTGGAATCCACAGGGAGGTATAAAAATAAAATCGAATGGTTTTATGTTCTTCTTCTTACTATCTAACAAAGAGGATAGAGATAGAATCGCGCATGCAGATCCTATTGTAATTAAAAATAAATTATTTATTGTTAAGCCGTGGGATCTGAAAATAGGCAATAGTGTAAGTTTAATCAAATTTGTCCCTGTTTGGATTAAACTTAGGAATATACCACTCTATGGGTGGTCTAGCATTGAAATTTGTTGGATGGCATTGCGAGTAAGGAAGTTCCTATGTATGGATATATCCACTGAGAGTATGGAGAGGTTAGAGTACACCAAATGCATGATAGAAGTAACCCTAGATTCCCCACTAATCTATAAATTCCAGGCAGCATTGCCTGATGGGGGTGAACAAACTGTGTACGTACACTACCTCTGGCAACCGGAAATATGTGTTACCTGCAAGTGTTTTGGTCATGATACATCAAACTGCGACCAAAAAAAGAGCAGTTAGGTACAACTGGTATCAAAACAATTGGAAGGGATTGTAGTGTTGTGAGTGATGGAAAAGAATAGAGAAGGGAAGAGACAAATGTAGTTAAGATAGACGTGCAACATGGTAAGATGTATGGGAAAAAACTTTTAATAATTGAAAGAATGGGGAGTGGAGAAAGGTAACGACTAGGAAAAAAGGTATTTTTAGTGCTCCTTTCCGTAGAAGCAATCTAAGCAAAGAAAATGTGCAAAAAAGTGGGTTAATAGGTCAGTGTGCGAATGTTAATAAGTTTGGAGGGCTCAAAAATATTGAAGAAGGAAGTGGAGGAAGTAATAATATGATGAATAGTTACAGAATAGAAGATTTAGAGGAAGGTGAAATTAGAGAAATTGTTTCTCTGATTTTAGAAGCTAATGCGAACACTGTTGGTGATACAGCAACATGTGCACAAGATGATGCAATGGAGGCGAGTATAAATGTAATTGATGTTGGTGTTAGTGCAACACACAAAAAGTGTTGGACATCCATGCTGGTAATAATGGGGAAAGAGAAACTTGTGGAAATAGAGGAGGCAATGCATTGCAACCAACAAATGAAACAGCTGTAATAACGAGAACGTGAATGAGAATCCAACTTTATCTACAACTGATGTAAGCAGGAGGTGTATGGAGATGTCTGAACAGAAAATGGAGAGAAACGATAATCTTTATGAAGGAGCCGATTCTGAAAATACAGACTTGATCCACTCTATATCAAAAGACATGCACCTTATAAAAGACAAGCTTCAATCTGAGCTTGATGGCAGAGAAGTAAATACTAAATAGTATCATGTGACAATGAAGACATTGAAGGATTTCGATGACTTTAAAGAGAGAAATAAGTTGGAACAAATGAATAAGTCCAGGCTTGAAGGTGTAGCAGATTTGGTTAAACAAATGATCACTAGTGGTATCAACAGAGGACAATCAAACCCTACTGACAAGGTCAAGAACCCATACGCTCACATCGTAGCTCCACCTGCCTACAAGGAATGGCCACCAGACCCTGTAACTGAATCTGTAGCAGTGAGCTCCAACGAGAAAGTATGATCCATTACGCCACTCACACGGAGTAAGAAGAAGGAAATGCTCAAGAATCTGAAAGAAAATGGGTAACTGTCAAATGACAGAGTAGCACTTAAGCAAATATAATGTCATATCCAAGTGTCATTGGCTTTGTAAAATTTGTTAAGTAGCAAGTGTCTTTTGGAATGATGTATTCTACTTTCCCTGCGCGGAAGCTTTATGTTGATATACACTTTTGTATATCACCTGCTTACTCATGTATCTTTTCTATTTTAATAAAGGAGTGTTACGAAACACTATAAAAACCAGTCGGCCTTGCCAAAAAAATAAAAATCAGTCATCTCAAACGGTTTAAGTTGGTTTAATTACTGACTTGAAGCGGTCAAAAAGGAAAGATGTTATAGTTGGTAATGGAGCTTAGGTTTATACAAAGCTTAGTTTATCAGGTTTAAAAACTCATTAGAGATACGGTAGTAATACCCTAGAATGAGTAGAATTGTCACTAGAATTACTATTGAGAGAGCGTATTTTGTAAATATAAACTATTTTGAAATTTAATTCTTTACGAATTCCTACTCCTTTGAAGCCACCTTCCCTTGATTAGCCTCTTTTCGATATGGTTTTTCCTTGGGCTTAATCTAGCTCTCGTCTGAAATCCATTTTCGAGTTCCAAGATTAATCGTAGGAATTTAAGTATAAGTTATAAGAGAATTAATAACGTTACTTGTTAACCTTTTAATTTGAACGAATATATCAAACTTATCATAGTATACATGTAACCTTAAGTGGAAATTTGAACCTTAACAAAGGATTTTGTGAAGTGTCGAAAAATATTTTGTGCTAAAGAACTTATAAATATTAAGCTAGATGTCGCATCAAGCTAGATTTATAAATATTGGAATATTAACTCGATTTTAGTAGGATACTCATAAGTTTATGATTAGAATTGATTGTGGAAAAATTCCTGTTCGTTTTTGGAATTATTTCATCATTGTTGGTAGTATACTTAAGATTATATTATTGGAATATAAACTAAGGAAGACTTCAAAACTATGTAAAGAATATTTCATTTAACTGTCGCGTTGTTGAAGATGGCAAAGACGGAGGCACAGAAGGCAGCACGTCGAGAACGAAGAGCAACTTCCCGTAAAGAAAGGGAAGAGGTGATTGTAGAAAATGAAAGAATAATTAGAGAAAGGCAAGGAATTGGTCCATATGATAATGTCATATGTTATCGATGTCAGGAAAAAGGACATTAAGCAACTATGTGCGGAGGGAGAGACAAAGGAAAGAAGGTAAGTTTTGCACGTCTGAGATTTTCTATTTTAAATGTCGATAGAAGGAACATTTTTCCAAGTTGCTGCCAGAAGTGAGAAAGAAGAAGCTTTCCCCTGCTGTAACAGTCAATAAACCAATTATCTACCACCATTACAAGCAAGTTGGACATATAGTCGGAACTGTAAGGCAGCGTGGAAGACAAGCCGTGTTGCGTCCTGCTAGATCAAAGACAATGAAGTATGAAATTGAAAACGGAAGTATCTCGTATTATTGTAAAAATTGCAATAACTGGGGACACGTTGCTGTGGAATGCACTCATCCTTTTGTCAAGATACCTGAAAGGGTGGATACTGTGGCGTCTTTCATGCGAAGATGCAGAATAGAGAAGTAGAATAGGATAGATCTTAATAGTTCTGGATCTTAACCAGTTTGATTGATGGCTCCTCATATGTGATCTTATATTTTGCATCCCAAATATCCGTAAGCTTATTATCATTGTTATAACAAACTTCGTGTAATTAGGCACTTAATGATCTCTTGTGCGATGAAGAATGTACTCATCTTAATAAGAAATAAAGTTATTTCTGTTCCATAAATACTATGCATGTTGTTGATTTAAAATTTTATTATTTAAAACATGTATTTAAATCTAAGCAATTAGATAGTATTATTCATTAATAACGTTTAAGAAAATCTTGCTTAAGAAATATTTTAAAATAATGTAACGATCACTTTATGGATCATAAGAAAATTTCTTAAATTATTGATTTTTGAAATCATGAAAGATTTTAATTTGAACAATGCTCGATTTGAGAAATGATTATTGAGGCCATGTTATGAAATCAAAACTAAAATAACATTGAAATGTTGGATAAATTGATTCGGATTGGATTTTTTTCTTCTAAAATTAGTATTACTATTAATACATAATTTATCTACCTTATTTAAACTATTTTTTTTCAAAACCTGTTTAATATATTCAACTCTATTTAATATCAAGCCTATTATTTTATTTCAACATTTTATTTACTCTATTCGAATCTATTTTATATTAAGCTATTTATTTTATTTAAATTATTTTATACCAAAACATGTTTATATTAATTAAAATCTATTTTATAATAAGCTATTATATTATTGAAACTATTTTAAATATAACTTAACTATTTTGAAGATAAAGGTAGATACTTCCAATCCGAGCAATTTAAGTCAGAAATGATCGAGTGTGAAGATTCATTTGAATACTGATATTCGTGACATGTAATCTGAATCAATTGAGAAATAAAATAGAATTTGGTTTTGAAATGGAATTTCGAGAATCTTTGGTTTTTGGATATTTGATATGAAAGTTTTCAAAACTTATATATGAAAGATTTATATAAGAATGCGGTGAATTCAAACTATTGATTTGAAGGTAATTAATATGAAATGAAATCTTATATATAATGGAATTTTTAGAAGAATGACATGTTAACATGATTTGAGAAATCTAGTGTAAATGAAATTTTATATAAGTATGATATATGAAAAGTAAAATGAATAGTATATATAGTATTATATGATTTCAAATCGAAGATATGGGAAGTACCTTCCGTTGAAAATCGAGGTCCTACGCGGTAGGAATTCTTGTTGATATTTCTTGGATTCTGGTTGTCCGGATGTAATACTCATGAATTTCCTTTGAACTCGGCTACATAGCGAAATTCGTAGGGCCGCGAAGGCCTACGACGACGGATGTTCCTGGGGGGACCAGGCGTAACCATTGTGTCTGTTGCGATCTATGTCCCTTTACGATGGTGAAATCCACAGGGCTACGTAGACCTATAGGTATGGATGTTTCCTAGGGGATCCAGGCGCAACCATTGTGTATCTGCGGTCCATATGGCATAATTTGTAAGGCAGTGATTGCCTAAGGTCTACGGGTGATAGAGATGTAACCACCAGTGTTGCTAGATGTAAACTACGATCAATGCGATTTTTTTGAGGTGTTATGGCGAAATGTGTAGGGCTGTGATTTCCTAGACATCTAGGGCCACGACACTTTGTCCTCTCGACCTGGTGATAGAGAGACCTTAGGGGTTGCGTTCCATGATGATCTCAGGTTTATTCTATTCTATTTCTATTGATTCATCCCGTTGATTTGTTCGTGACGAAATTCACAGAGAAGTGATTTCCTACGGATACGGATGCTTCCTAGGGGACCCAGGCGTAATCATTGTGCATTTGCGATTCATGAATAATTACATCAGTGGGTTTATTGGATGATACTTCTTTTATCTATTTTAATGTTTTAAAGTATTTTCACTGGATGTTGATTCGAGTTTAATTATTGCTTCGAGATTTTTAGTTTTATGCCGAATCAACACATTACCATATCCTTGAAGAACGATGATAAATTTGTGGAAATATCGAGTTATAAAAAACTAATTTTGATATAAATTTTTTTTCAAAGAATTTTCTTATTTTCATATAAATTGAAGACACTTGAATTTAAATACATTTGTATAACTAAAAAAATTAGTGAACTATAATGCGTTAGTGTGCGAAAACCATTCTATTCGCATAATAGTTTTGATTTAGTTTTGAATACACAATTTTGATTTCATATAGAATTGTTCGCCCAATTCTCGACGATGAACACTAATAAGGATTTTTTATAAGAATCTGAAGTTCTGTATTATAATTTATTGCTATGCAAGGAAAATGAAAGTTTCTAATCAAGAAATCAAATCAAAAGTCCACACTAGTGTGATCGGGTTACCAATACTAATTAAATGAAAAAATTTGTATTTGAACAAGCAATCGAAATTGATATGCATATGTATCGTTTAATTACTTGTTGCTTACTTCGTTCCTTTTATAAGTCGAAAAGTTCCGAGTGCGGAAAATTGTAACATCCCATAAATTTCGACCATTTAAATATTAATTTATATTAGATTCTAAAAAAATTGATTTCTAAATGTAATTGATAAACAACGATTTTAAAGAGTTGAAATTAAACTGATTGTAATGGTCAATTAAAAGAAAGCAAGTTAATAGTAGCTTGTGTTCCGCATTAAATCGATTTAGCGCTTTAATGAAATTAAAATAATATTTTGGGAAATATAAATTATATTTGTTCACTTTTAAAATTGATGATAATTTTATAAAGAGAATAAATCTAAATCATGAAAACAATATTTTATGGCCATTGAATAATAGTTGTAAATGATATAGAAATAGTTTTGATGTTAAACTTAAAAACTTTAATTTGAATTTGGATTGCATATGTTTAGTCTAATTTAAATAAATTGGATCGATTGTTAAACTACAGCTTCCATAATAAAATTTCCATAATGCTATCATTGAATAAAACACCAAGTAGTTATGGTATTTGACAATGTTTAAACAAGTAAATGTACATTCCTAATGTTCATCTAAGTATAACAAAAGAAAATTTTCTGGAAGGAATTAATTATTCACTTTTGATTTTTGAATTTGAAATAAATGCTAAATTAACTTTTTAATTTCTTAGTGAACTCTTAATTTATTTGAATGGGTTCATCCTTATCCGTTTCCCTCTTTAATAGTGAATTGTTCCCTTCAATTTTGAAAAAAAAAAGTGTTAATTTAATCAATGCACAAATTTCCTAATTATTTCCTTATTTATGAGTAATCAACTAAAGAGAAACTTATCCAAAATAAATACATACCTGGAATCCTATTAATGACATTGGTTGAATTAGGATAATAAGTGTAACATTAATCACGGTAAATTTTAGCGATACAAATATGTATTTTTGATATGTTGGTTGCAGTAATAATGAAACGTTTACTAAACTAGAAATTCATACCTATTGTTTGTATATCGTACTTTTGAAATATGTTTGAACTAGTATAATTAGAATACAACTTTTTGTTATCATCCTAGTAATTGTAATCTTTTTAGAATTTAATATTGGAATTAATTGGAATTCTTTAGTAGGAAAATTGAAAATAATAATACAAGTTGATAAATATAATATTTATACATACGTACAAAATTTGAAATGAAAATGAATATGGAATGAATGGGGATCGATTATAATAATTTTGGTTTTAAATTGTATACTTATGGAAAGAAGATAATTTCAAATTAATAATCCTAGTCATGCGTTAATAGTGGAAAGAGTAAAGGCCTAATCATTATTTCTTGCTTAACTTTGTACACGTGCAATATATATAATGTATTACATTGAATTGGGAAGCAGTGAATTAGGCATCTCAATAGAAAATAAAAGGAAACTATCTTAGGTAATAATGCAACGTTCAATTTTAAAAATATCAGTCAGTGTGCTATTTTTACTTTACATATTAACATACTCGTATTATTTTCGAGCTTGTTTCTCTCCATTCCCATTTCTTTTCTGCTCTATTATTTTTTTCCTTTTCGTTCCAGATCTAGCCTTTATAAAACAAAGGGCAGAACAAAAGAGGCCTTCCTTCCACCAGAATTTAAAAGTCTATCTTTGTTACCCTTACCAAACCCAAATCAACCACCGTAGCCTGAAGCTTTGCAACCACCGTGTGCCTACAACATCGACCAACAACGAATTGCCTTCTCCAAGTCCATTCACAGTGAGTTTTTATCCCACGATTTAATTTTATTCATGCATTTTAACTTGTTTGAGATTGTATGTTTTGTTTGGGATTAATTTTTTTTTTTCAAAATATTTGTAACACAAAATTTGATCTGGTTAGGCCTAGTTAGCAGTGGGAACTATATATGTTCCAACTGTGTAGTTTATAGTTGTGATATTTAAAGCAGGTTATAAAAATTATAAACTTGGAAAGTGTAGTTTTTTGGTCTATTAAGAATGAATAACTTTAGTATATTGATTCAACCAAATTAAATCCTAGTGAATTTTGGGAAAGAATTATGAAATCGTGTTTATTTTTGCAGGTTCATGTATAAAATTCATATACTTCTAAACTACATTTGAATTATGGTTTTATAAGTTTTTATAATACGTATGTATTTTGGTTGTATAAAACTATTGTACTTAAACAATTCATTAAAATTGGACATATACTTGTTCACTGGAAACTTTTGTTATGTGGGCTATTGCACTGGCATGTTTCACTTTTTTATGCTATGTGGACTATTGCACCGCCACTATTATGTTCACCATCGGTATACTTAACCTGACTCACGTTGAAGGTTTATTGACTACTGCGCTTGTGTTTACCTGAGTTTGCCACTACACATTGATACATACTTATGTACACTTTCTGTCTGTCCACTATATTATTAGTTCAACACTTTGTGTATGTTGGCTGTTTGTTTTTTTTTTTTTTTTTTTTTTTTTTTTTTTTTTTTTGGGTAATGCACTTAGACACACACACACACACACATAGATATACATGCATTTGATATGTATGTGTATGTGTATGGTGTGACATCCATGTATGAGCGTGAATTTATTTATTCCCGACTTTGATTGACTTTTGGGATGCTGAGGCAGTGCACACGTGTACATGCGTACTCCTATTGCCTCTGTCCCTAAAAAAATTTGTTAAACACCGATATGAATAGATATTTTACAACTACGTATTTTTTATGACATATATTTGACAATCAAGATTTTTGCATAAGTATAAAATTTAAATTATTGCATTTAAATTTAATTATAGTTGATTTTCTTGAATGAAGTTAATCCTGATTCAAGGGTTTTGTGTTTTGCATGAAATGCTCAGGGCAGACCCGAGTATTATAGCTTAGATTTAAAGGTGATGTCGATAAGGATTCGTGAAGACGCTTTGCTGCTGCTATTTAATTCAAGTATAAAAATATTGTACTTCTGTATTTGTTATAAAAAAAATTCTTCCCGTATTGAAGTTAGTGAGTGGTGCAGATGTGCGCGATGGTTCGATAATTTTTGCAAATTTTGTTTATTGAAAAGCCATGTATTTCCACTATGTAAAATTTATTGTACAACTCTGATATTTTGTGTAAAATGTTTTCACTGTGAGATATTGTTGTTTATTTATTCTATGATTCCTGTGTCTGATTCTATTTAAATCCACAAGCTAAATAACAATTTGTCGTTTCGAACAATTTAAGTTGGTTTAATTACCAACTTGATGCGGTCGGAAAGGCGGGATGTTACAAAAAATAGAGAATAATATGTTAATAATGGATTAAGCAGATACATTCATGGAATAGTAGATAGTAACTATCTCTATGACAGATAGGGGCCCAGTAGCAGATTAAGAATGACTTCAAATAGATAGATGCTTATGAAAAAAAGACAACAAACGAGTAAAGAAATAAAGAAAGTAAAAAAGAGAACAAAGAAAAATATTTGTGAAATTTAAAGGGAAAATATTTCTTATGTAAATTATACTTGGAAAGATTGAATCATAGTAGAGCACTAAGGATGGTTCCAAGTACAAGGAAGAAGGGAACTATGGCAAATGCAAATTTTCCATCGATACCCTTCTTTGACATAAGAAATTCAGTTTAGAAAATTTAAATTTTTTCTAAATTCGAATATTAGAAATGATGTGTAAGGATTTTGGATGATTAAATTGGATGTAAAATTGGTCAAACTATGCTTTTATTCAGTGGAAGGGTGGAAAACATCGAATGAAAAACTATTTTTGATTTTTAAAAATTGCATTCATATAGAATTACCAGTATATTTAGGATGTTTGCTTCATGCTCCGAAAATATTTTTTTTAATAAAGATGCATTCATATAAGATACATCTCTTAAAAATTTATGTTCATTCATGTCATTTATTATACGATGCACTTTGCATTGATGCAAATGGTTGCAAAATTAGGTGTGCATCAAGTGGTTGCTAGTATAAGATAGACATGTGAAGGTTAACTTGACCTTAGTCTTCTCGAATTCCAAGGATGAAATTTCTAAAGGGTTGGAGAACGTAATATCCTGTATTTTTGAAGTAATTAACTAAAATGAATATAATTAATAAAATAAGAAAAACATAAATTTTAAAAATAGTAGGATTTGGCCATGGCAATTTTTTGATCAATTCTCATGCATAATAATCTTCAAATGGAGTTCAAGCGGAGAAGTTATAGCCCTTGAAGTTTTAGCTTCGGAAACAATTATATACGTGAAATGGGCCACTCAAGTTAATAATGGCTGGTTGATTGATTGATGAAAAGAGTATGTTAATATTTGAGTTTGGAAGAATAGTAAATGTGTAAAGTAAGTAAATTATGAAGAGAATAAATTATATATGCGTGTATATATATATATATATATATATATTTGAATTTAAACTAATAAATATTAATACAATCTGTAAATTATACATACGAAAAAAAAACAAATCAATTAGGAGTTGATTTAAAACTAGTAATTAATGCATTAAAAAAGAAATCAAAGTAAAGAGAATAAAATTAATGTGTGTATATGTTTATATGCATATGTCTACACGCACATAAGAATTACAAAAATAAATGTACGTTTGAATTTAAAATCAAATGTGCTTTGAAAATGGGAAGGAATATATAATTAATATTACGAGGAAATTGAGGAAATAAGGTATGTAATGTTACATATTATAATATAACCAACGTTAGTATACAATTAAACATAAAAGTAAAACGCATCCTAGGACACGGTTTGACCCTTGCGGGTCGACCTTGCAAAGGCTGGGTCGACCCTGGTAGAGCGGTCGGCCAACCAAAGGGACCGATCGGCCCGAGCACGGTTTGGAATCGTGTGCTGGGGATAACTTTGACAAATCAATTTTTTTCGTTATGAATGGTACGGACCACATTGTTTTAAACCCCTATAAATAATCGTACAGAGCTAACCTCTAAATTTATTTTATTCTGAATGGACGTGAAAGCCCTATCACTTTCCTTTCTCCTCCAATTCCTAAGAATTTATATAATCTAGATTTAGGCCTTTTGATTTAGAAATTAGAGGAAGAAACTGTAGATCAAGATAGGTTTACTAAAAAAAAAATTCACGCGTACGAGGCATGATTTCAAAATCAAATTTATATTTAGTAAATTTAGTTTATTCAGATCCCAATTTGTAAATGATACAAATTTCAAATAGGGATTACGAAGAGGTAGGGTATGAATGATAGGACTGGATTTGAATCAAATCTGAAACTTGGACTACATCTACAGTAAGTGAAATAAATATTATCATTTTTTACGATAATGATATATGGTATCGTTAAATTCGTGTTCATTTATTCAATAGAAATTGTCATGTTTAAAAAAATTATATAAATTGGTTTGTTTAAAGTTATTCATAAGCTGATAAACAAAAAACGAGGGTTTGGTTTGGGGTATGTCGTGTTTATGGCGACAGGGGAATCGTCTTTTCTTCTTTCTTCGCAAATTTATCCCCAAACTTCCGATTCCTTCACTTCAAACTTCGATCCACTCTCCCCATTCCCCTCTCTCTACTATCCCTTTCTTTCGCCTGCATGAGAGAACCCCAAACCCTAAAAACATTTTTTTTTTTAGGTTTAACCCCTTTTCTCTAATTTCCCCTTCTTTCATTGATCCTATACCCCTCCATCCTTTCTAAATTTTGGCAACCCTGCTGATGTTTCTAAACATATCTTGTGTCGAGAATCATTCCAATCCTTATTTAAATTTACTACACGTAGTTTCCAGGCAAGTGCGACTCCTTTCATTGCTTGGTGATTAACGTCTCGTGTGGTCTAGCAAGCGCCAGAAGTTTTAGTTTGGAGTGGTTTTGTTGGTGGGATTCAACAACAGTTGGAAACAGATTCGACTTTCTTTGGAGGTGGTTGTCTCGGCTCTAACGCGGAGTTAGTTTTGGTATCAGTCTGGTCTGCACCTTGGTCTGTTTCGCAATTATCTAGGCTCTAATTTGGTACGACTTACTTTTATCTTTTATATACCGAGTATGCAATGGAAACTAGGTCTTAGACTCTTGCTTGGTGAGCAAATGGAGATTGTTTGGTTTCTTGAGTTGCGTGTTTGGATACTGCTAGGCAAGCCATGGTGTAATGTCTGGCAATTTTCCGAAGCTTGTCGTCTTATTAGATCTTGAGTTGTTGATTGTGGACTGTTAGGGATGTAGGAATGTTTTTGGAGTGTGTGTGTGTGGAGGATTGTTTTCCCTGAGTGATTGGAGTTTGGTTTGTGCCAAGGTGTTTGTTGCCTTGGATCTTTTATCAAACTGCAAGTTCCTATTTCGTCTCAGATTTTGTTCAACTACGCTACCTCGCCCTCCGGCGATAGCCTAGGCTATGGAGGAGCATCACGGTTTATGGTTTGATGAACATCTTTCTTTTGTACTTGGCTATCTGCTTAGGATTTTGTCTAATGGAATCTACTTTTGTCAAATGCTTGATGGTGTTTGCTCTTTCTACCTAGGCCGCTGCTATGCCAAGCTAGAATGCTAGTTCCATCGTGATAGAACACTATCATATTTTCTTGTGATCTTGGGATTTCATTTCAACTACTACCAGTGATTATGCTTTTAGTCTGTACTAGTCTTTGTATAGTGTCTTGTAGCGTGTTATGTAATTTATTATGTAATTTTCACTTCTGTCGGAGTATGTCATAAACTATGTAATTCTCCCTGCATGGAGTATGAGATTGTAGTCTAGAAATAGTGTCTAGATCCAGTGTTGTTACCTAGATAGGATTATGGTGGACAGTCCACCTTAAAAATCGAATTTAGTAGGTTGGTAATATGCCAATCCTCTTGCAATATTGTAATTATTATCTGTAGTAATAATAAGTGTTCGCGGTCGCTTTAAAAGACGGTCGGCTTTGACCAAAAAAGTTATACATATAAGACATTTTAAAGTGGAGTTATGCTTAGGTGCAAAAAATATCCAAATGTGAGTAAACTAAATTTATTAGTAAATATAGACTTAAATATGAAAGAAAAGGCATTAGCCATAATAAGAAGAAAAAAAATTTATAGTGATCATATTAAATGTATAAAGTAAATCAAAACAAATTTACTTCAAACCTGATTTATAAAACTAGTAATATTTTAGTTGGTTGGGAAGAATAGATTTCCATATTATAGTTTTAGAAAGATCCGGTGAGCATAATTTCAAGAATAAACATATAATAAAAAGGATCGGTAAAAATTATAGGTTGTTACTTATTGTGTACTACCTACCGAGAAGAAAAAACAGAAAAAATCTTGTAATTATATATCATTGCCAAGAGATTATTTTATAATAAATATGGAAATAGATTTTAGTAAAACCTCAGTAGAATATGACTACTCCCATAATGGTAAGACTTAAGGTAATAGTAAAACAAGTGAGAATATAACAATTAGATAAAACTAAAAGGAAAGTGCAGTAACCAAGTTGAATACTTAGTGAGCTAAGGAAAGATAAAAGCCTAGATGGTAAAAGGTGAAAAGGTAAATCAAGAGAAAAGAAAAGAATTAACATCTGTCTTATTTATATGTAAACCTAGAAAAAAAGAATAGAATTATCATAGTAAGTAGCTCATGATAGATGGACATAGTTTTCAGAGAATGACCATCATGAAACAGTAAAGAACCTAAAAAGAATCAAATATCATAATAATATAAACGACTTAGTTGGGGTCTGTACCAACAATGAATTAGATATTTGTCGAAGTGGTAAATAAGTGACCCATAGCAACAGGACAAAGTAAGCAAGAGAAAAAAAAGACACGTTAAACACATAAGCAAGGAACTAGACATAGCGTCTAACAAACGACAAGATTACAACGATAACCTTATAAGTAGGGTTGCACACAACTCGTATCTAATCCGACCCAATCCACCATCCCGACCCAACCCACCATCCCGACCCAACCCACATAAACCCAACCTGACCCATCCTAGTTTGTGTCGGATACAAGTTACATTTTTTAACCCGTAATATATACAGGTCGAGTTTGACATTTTGTTCAACCCAACCTTATTATAACCCAACCTTACCCTATATTAAAAAAATAATTTAATATTGGCCCATTTAAAAATAGAATAGTACAATCCTAGAACAATGTCTATGTATTATATAGTAAATATACAAAAAAAAAATTCCATGTTAGTCCAAACTGGATAGAATTTGACAAATATATTTTAAAGAACGTTTTAATGCATTTTAAAATGAAACACTTATTCTACTATGTAGTAAATTAATTTTATATGATGTGTTTCACAACAAAATTTTAATAAAATATGTCTTATGATGAATCAATTATTTTAAATGCATTATGCTAGCTAAAATATGATATGTTATGCTTAATATTTAGTATTATTTTGAAAGAAATTCCCTCATATTCTCTTTTTTTAGTATATTAAAGAAACTCAACCCAATCCTACTAACCCCGACCCAACCCATACTTCAACCCAACCATATCCAACCTCATATAGGGTCGGATATGGGTTGAGCTGCCTTAAACCCATACCTATGTAGGTCGAACGAATTATTTGGTCTAACCCGACCCAACCATACATGTGCAGCCCTACTCATAAGTTGTGTTTAGAGCAATCTAAAGGAAATATGGATGTAGACAATCGTATATGGTCGATCATAGATCCTTTAGAATAGAAGGGAGCTCGTATCAATGACGAACCAGGTGTTCGCCGAAGCAGTAAATAAGCGACTCCATAACATAAAACAAGTACCAGAAGTATGTAATAACGATGAATCAGATGTTCATCGAAATAGTAAATAAGTGACTTCAAAGAGAAATAGAGGATGCCCTACGATGGCCCTATGATGTAGCATATAAGTGGCCAATCAGGGGCAAAGTCAATAGTGTTCATCAGGGGGGTATTGCCTTGACTGCATTGGGCAATTTAAAAGTTAATGGGTCTTTTAGTTGCTTTGAAACCCCTAGGGCGGTGCCTGAAACCTAAATGAATAGTAGTGGCATAAGTATAGGTCATCATCAGTCAGTAGCGAGCATAGGGAAGTGCTAGACCTCTATAGGCCAATGATCTTTCACTACCGGGACATTGGTTTAGGATTATGCAATGCCACATGATTCTCTTAGTTTGTTCATTTTCGATCAAAGCTATTAACCCATAAGAAAACAATTCTAACCAAAAAGAGGTGGCTGCGTAGAGCCATATCCATGAAAGGGACAAACCATATTTTGCACTTAATCCCCGGCTAAGTTCCATGCAAAGTGGGCACCAACGCCTTCCGTGGGCATAATTCAGAAGTATAGGTAGAGCGTTTATGTGCAGGTCCATAATGTAGGCATAGTAAGGCGGTCCACTGTGGATATCTGAAATGTAGGAATAAAGGAATGGTCTTTTGTGGATGCAATTTACAGTTTTTTGCACCAGATGACAAAACATTTGTATTGTTGGGAATCTTAGTGGTACTTTACTGATGTACTTTCAGCACTTTCATAGTAAGATGGTATAATCCTAGTGAGGAAGATATAAGAGTTACTAAGGGTAGTACCTGGGATTGAGGCAATCCAAGGGAATATGGACACATATAAATATAAATATAAGTATTTCTTATTAGGTTAGATGTATTGGGGAGTAGATGAGTGCGATTCATGCATAGAGATGAGATTCTTTCAACATAATAATCCTAATATGACAAAGATGGTAATAGAATGATATATGTAACATCATGCTCAAAAGTATATAATTTATCGATCACCAAAACATTAGTTCTTTCCCCTCCTCAAAACAACCCGTAGATTAGATAGAAGGCAAAGGCTATTCAACTTAGATCACTTAATTAGAAAGTGTTATCTTCTTGGTGATTTACTATCACATTCTAAATTATTTCCGTTGTGAGTTATTTGCTTAAGCTCTAATATATTTATCTTTTCTTGTTTTCATAATACCAAACACCCAACTCATGTTTCAATAAACTTGGATTTTAGCATTTTGGCAAAAAATCCATGCCCGTTAAGATGTCAGTTATTATGGCCTCAACGCCAAAACCATTGTTCAAAAAGCTATCACATCTAATCCATAACCGAACGACCATTGTATCCTTTTCCTCGAAACCACATTATCGTCCATGTCAAATTGGCCAAAATGACCTTTATCAATAATACTCAATATTGATCACTTCATCGTAATCGATAATGGTTACTTTGATCATGTATTTAACCAAGATTAGTTAAAAGAACATCAAGTGAAAACATTTAACATTCACCTTGAAATTTGAGCTTATCTTCAAGGCCATCTTCCATGTTCAGATTAGCTCCCAATCTCCAATGTTACTCCATCTTTTGGTCGGTCGCCACACTTTAGTGCTCCTCTATCTTCAAATAAATCGATATGCTTTGATGCTTCTTCGTGAATATATTTCTTTTATTTGAGTCAATCATCGCTTATGCGCTTAATCAACATATAGCATTTTGTGCATTAAATCATATACACTAAATTTTTGCACATGAGTTTTTTCATGATCTTATGTCACTTGTTAACAGCTTTTTCAATCAAACCATGCAAAAAAGAAAGCATGCAATCAACAGTTATAAAAGTATCTAAATTTTCTTACGAACATTTATTATAGTATCAACAAAACACACAAAACTTATGTAAATTGGTTAATGTGGGATTAGTATAGAGATGAGCTAAATCAAGTTATGGAGTCATAATAGTGCATAAATAGAAAAATAGATGGTATTTTAGTTAAAACTATTCAAATAGTTCTATAATTTTTTTATATGATATAATTAAATTTAAGTACCCTAAAAATTCTATTCTAAAATAAAAATCATCTAGAAACATCGATTTCATAATATACTAATAATTATAGTAACGATCCGTATTTTAACGATTAGATTTTTTTTGAAAGAACGATTAGATATTAAATATTAATTGTTAATTAATGATGGTTCCAAAATATTATTTTTCATATGCGATCGAATTGAGATCGAGACCATTTCCATTGAGTCTTTATTGATGGTGAGAAATTTTTAGACTGTAAGTATCATTATCTTTCGATTGTTGGATTTTGGCTGGTATCTTGGGATTGTTTCTTCAGTTGATCCAAAAAGATAACTTTTCATGTGACGTAATTAGGTCTTGAAAGCTTTTTTATTAGTTTTAGAATGACTTCCAGAATTCTTTTGAGTATAAGGTTCGACATGTTTGGGTTCGGGAAATTCAGGCTTGGTGAAAAGGTTTTTGGGTTGAGGCTATAAGTAGACCTCATCTCCCCCATTTGCAATCCATAGCCTCCATCTTCCTCATTAATGGCCGAAATTGCCTGATTCGATTAGCCCACTTTAGCCAAAACCTACCACATGAAAGTTGTTCGTATCAACGACGCAAACTCATCGGTGTTAGCCATTCGTCAATTGGGCGTCAGAGTTGGCCCAAAAGCACCAAAAACCGAACCTAGGACCATTTTGTATTTTGCTCGTAACTCTCACCACGTTGAAAGTTGGCCGGAGGTGCCTGAAGGAGAAACATGCACGAAAGGGAGAGCTTCCCATCCACTGTGGTCGTATGGTAGTCGAATGGCACTAGGGTTTGTAGGCGAACGTTCGTTGTTCATCTCGAGATTCACAGCGGAGGAGCTGTGCGGTTAAAGCGCTTGACAGTTCAGCTCTGGAGGTGAAAAAAATCCGTGGTGGTGAAATAGCAAGGATATAGCGGATGTGTCAAAAGGTTCAATAGAAGTAAAACCAGATATTTATAATTAATTATTAATCTAACATAATTTTAATAGAGGAAATGAATTTTATCTAATATTATATAACAAAACCAATGAATATCATGTTTTTGCACATAAGATTTGAAAATTATTATATACTTCTATCTTATATAGCGCACTTTTAGCTTATTATACTGTTCATCGATGCTAAATAGAAATAGCTCAATGGTTGGAGATTGTTATAGGTTATAGCGGGTATTTTTGCAGGGCTTTAACTGCATAGCAGAGGAGGCGACTTAGGGGATCGTGGTTGCTAGCATATGGTCGCTGAAATGACGCAGTGCTGGTAAGGGGAACGTGGTGGGGCCCAATGGCGTGTGGCGGCAGCGGCGTTCATTCAAAGGTGAAGATGAAGTTGGGTCCGAAGGACGTTATTAGGCCAATCAATAAAGGTAATTTGCTTAGCTAACTATATTGTTAATTACGTTATTTATTTCTTTTTTTGGCAAAGCCGACCATTTTTTATAGTGGCCGCACCACTTTCATTACGACAAATAATGAATACATGAGCTTAGGAGTTAGACAAATTGCATAACAACACAAACTAGGTTTAAAGTAGCCAGTCCACTGCGTATAAAAAATATAAGTACGAGAGATAAAAAAAAGCGCCTAAACTGCTGAATAAGGGGAGTACTAGTCCCTTTGTCATTACTAAACTCAGCATCAGTACCAGGGCCTATGACACATTGAAAGGAAGTGAACTACATCGCATAACGTGGATCATAACATCTCAAAAGCGGGAAGTACAAACGATACCTATCCCAGAATGGTTGCAAATATAACAAACAATTGTGAAATCCGTCAATTCCATCAACAGACAAAGTTATATCCTCTCCATTGGCATAATACCTAAGGTTCCAAGACTAACATTCCTCTCCTAAAAATTATGGAATTTATCCGCTACTAGATCATACCTTATCTCTGAATAACTATGTACCTAGGTTTTCTCATCGATATTCTAGTAGATATTCTAATCGTTTGGATCATTCGAAGAAGGAGCTATAGATGTATCATTGGCTGAAGGGGAAACTACTGAGGGTGTAACATACCCATGAGGAATATCTAGGCCTGCATCTAGATTAACCGAAGTGATAATTGGTTTGGAAGGCAAACGAGGATCAGGGATCGACATCAAATTTAGTCTAGGAAGAGTAGGTTTGACGGTAATAGGCATAGATGCATTAGAACATACAGTAGAAACATGGACAAAAGATTGACCGGAGATGCATATATATGGTTTCCAACTACACCGAGCATCAACTTCCAAGTCAATCCCCTCTGCAATTTTGACTTTTAGTTTCTCTGGTAAAAACTTAGTTGCGGTGGTTTCAATTAACACTCTTTCAAACAGTGGGCTTTTACGAGTCTTAGACGCTGCATCAAAACATCTAAATTCACCAATAAGACTCACATGCCAGTTTAGGCCAATTAGCGGTTGTAGAACAGAAGGAATGCTAGTGAAAGTGAACCAAACAAGAATGGAGAGAACTTGCTCTCTGACTTTGTCCATTCCAATGCCCAAGAGAGTGATTATGAATGGCTTTCCTCCTACAATTATAGGAATAGATTCTAGGGAACGGGGACAAACTTCCTTATGCGTGAAGTGAACATAGGACAATGAACTGTAAAGTTGAACATGTAGTTTACTTTCGATTTCCATACACAAGGACATTGAAGACACACTTCATTATAGGCATTAAAATATCCAGGAAGAACCCTAATAAGTGGTCAACTAATTAGCTTACACAGCCATCAATGACATTGGTAGGCAGAGCACTAACACCATCAAGAACCTAAGTATCAAATGAAATCACCAATGTAAGTTATAGAATCGACATCACAACTTACAACCAAACTAGACTTCGCTTTTAGTAGCATAGGAGAAAGGTCAGATGTTAGGGGTTCAGTCATAATAGATAAAAAGGAAGCACAACAATTAATGGCCCGGACGGACTCAGAAAGAGTAGTAAAAGAGGGTGGGATCTCATAGATTGTACCTGCAACCGAGGAGAAGACGCATCCAGTTCGAGTAGCTGATGGTTGCAAGACAGAGTAAGAGGAGGAAAGCGAGGGTGCGTGCTTGTTCTTTACCATTACATTATTATTCAGTTTGTATAAAATATTCTAACACTTATATCTGTTTCATACGAGGTCCGTTTTGAATGTCATTTTTCTTGTGTTAGGTTCGTGATGGCGAGTTCTACGCTATGAACCGGTTTAGCACTAATTGGCCGACTTAAGTGATATTTGTATCTCACTATATTATAGATGTAGTATAGTATATTATTGATGTTTATGTGTGGTTTCTAATTATAAAATGGAATATCTAAGATATGGGAACTTAGTAATTAGTAAAAGAAAAGAAATAAGGGTGATTTGATTAGGTTTAACATGGACATCACATTTTATCCATTTGCGCTCTTATATGTCATTTTGGCACTATCACTAGACTTGGGCCATTTGGACGTGCATTTAATCATTATTGCTATAGATAGTTTTTTTTAATCCTATTGAATGTTGTTTCATATGCTTGTACGCTAGTTTTACGAGATTGTATGATTATTGGTTACATGGTTGCATTGTTTGCTTAGTTTAGTTTAAAATGCGTTCGTAGGCAATCTAGTATTAGGAAACCTCATTCATTAGAGTTTGTGGTGCTTATCGATCAAATGCACACGTTGGTGTATATTAGTTGAGTGCACAAAGATGATAGACTCGAACGGATGAGATAAATTCACGATGGAGCTTTATAACACTTGGATGGACCCGAAGACTTAGCAGCACTGGAGCTTGGCGATGGACTCGAAGATGGAGCAACATTGAAATTCAACGATGGAAGGAGGGCTTCGGTTTGGTAGGCCACGTCGATCCGAATCCATATCAGTGTAGGCTGAATGGAATATGGATTGGTACGCCGATCTGAATCCGGAATTGTATAGGCCAAATCGGATCAGGATTGATGAACTGATCCCAGTTCGGCATATTGGCTAGACCAAATCTAGATCGACATACTGGCTGATCCGAACCTAAGTGGGTTTTGGTTAGCTGATCCTGAGTGGATCATTTAACGTGGTCTTTTCAGCGTGGTGGATGATCTGAAGACAGAGGATGGACTTGGCAATGAGATGGACTTCGCGGCGAATGTCCAACATTTCCTTTGGATGGGTGTTTATTTTGATTAGACATGTGTGTCGGGTAGTCATTATCGCTTGCTATGAAGTGGTCGATATCGGTTGCCATTGTTATTGACCATAAGCACGATAGTGGGATTTCGAGGAGCAGGACATAATGGTCAATTCGACAGTGATTTCGAATGATAGCTCTTCGATCAGTGGCTTTGGCTTAAGACAAAAAATATAATGCTTCTGTGCAGTGATTCCAGGATGGGGAGCAAGATTTTTGTAATGGATAGATTTTCTTCGAGACAGATAAAGGAGACATTGGAACGTACTGAGGTGACTATTGTTCGAGGATGGGATGACACACGGTTGTCACAAATTGGAGGGAAGTTGATAAGGTCTTACGCCATTGTTGTTCCCTAAGGATAGCCCACTTGTCGTTCGACTTCAGATGGGAGTCTTATGGGTAGTATCCAGATAGATGCTGCTGTAGAGAACGTGTGGAAAAGGGCTTAAGGTATTCATGACTTCGGTTCACATTTGAGAGGGTGGCACAAGGATAGGTCAGAGCTAATGCAGTATGGACTGAACGACCCGTACATCATAGCCTATGCTGTGAGGACTAGGTAGGATTATTAGCTATGGTTCATGCGATGGGACATAGTGATAGTTTGTTGGAGCTCATGTAGTGAGGCCTGCTTAGTGCCTCGATGGATTTGGTAACCGAAGTATTAGATTCAATATGCTTTATGCACTAAGTAAGTGTGTAACACCCTACACTTTTCTGAGTCCAAATTTCGACAAAAATCGAAACTCGAACACATCCAAGTATGGAGGGAGTTAATCTGGTACCTCCAAATAAATGAGCATGAGAGACTAGCTTTAACTCGAGTAACTACCTTATAAAGGTGGCTCACCATGTCAATACCGGGCATGAGAGAGAACGAGAACCAAAAACCAAACTTAAACACCTACGAGAACCACCTTCATATCTCTATGCATCTTATTACCGCCTGGATGTATAGTCATCGTGGAATGGTGGGCTTCCTCAAGGACTGTCTTCAACAGACTCCCAACTCGGGGAACACAAAGCCTTCCATCTCGTCGCAGCCACCCTCTATCATTTGTGGAATATATACTAAGGTAACTAGAAGTCTCCCCTCTACTAAGCCTATCCAAAATATCTGAAATTTGTGGATCCCCTCGCTGTGAAGTTCCCATTTGATCCAAAAGAGTAGGTCGCACCTCTAGTGATGCCAATAAACCAGATGTAAACTCGATGGAGGACCTAAAATCAAAAATCGATATGAAGTCCAAGCTTTCCCTCTCCACAAAAAGAGGACTAAGTGTCATCGTCTGCCTACGCAATGCATCTGCCACCACATTATCCTTGCCAGGGTTATAAGCAATCTCAAAGTCATATGATGCTGGGAACTCCATCCATCTTTGTTGCCTCAAATTGAGATCCTTTTGCGAGAACAAATATTTGAGAGATTTATGATCGATGTACAACCCAAACTTCTCTCCGTGTAGATAATGGCGCCAAGTCCTAAGCGCAAATACTATGGCTGCTAACTCAAAGTCATGGGTAGTGCAGTTCTTCTCATGTAATCTTAGCTGTCTACCTCCATAACATACTAACCTTCCCTCTTGCATCAGAACCGCACAAAGCCCTGTACCACATGCATCAGTGTATACCGTGGATACCTTGTTCCCATCTGGCAAAGTCAAGAATGGGGTTGTTGTCAAAGCCCTCTTCAATCGCTGAAAAGTATTTTCATAATCTATATCCCAATAAAATATCAGTTTCTTCTTCGTCAGCCTGGTTAATGGGGTTGATATCTTTGTGAAGTTCTTAATGAACTTCCTATAATAGCCCGCTAATCCAAGAAAACTTCTCACCTCTGTTGCATTCTTTGGGATCTGCCAATCTTGAAATGCAACTGCCATTGCCAGATCTACTGCTATCCTATCTTTGGAGACCACATGCCCTAGAAATCTCACTTCTTTTCTCCAAAACTGACATTTGGATAATTTTACCTTAAGCTGGTGCGCACAGAGAGTTTTCAAAACCTCCCTTAAATGTTGGGCATACTCTTCCTTGCTCTTCGATAAAATCAAGATATCATCAACAAAGACCACAACGAACTTATTTAGAAACTCCCGAAACACCCTACTCATCAAATCAACAAAGTAGGCGGGAGCATTCATCAACCCAAAAGGCATAACGAGCCACTCGAAGAAACCATCTGGAGTTCTAAAAGCGGTCTTGTCTATACTCTCCTCAGCCACCCTCAACTGATGAAGCCCCGTAGCCAAGTCTAACTGAGATAAAACAGGTGCAACAACAAGCTGGTCAATCAAATCATCTATCATTAGAAATGGGTGCCTATTCTTCTTGGTGAGTTTATTTAACTCTCTATAGTCCACGCAAAGAGAAGCGAACCATCCGCCTTAGTTGTGAATACTACTGGAGCACCCCATTCAGATGTGCTACGCCTAATAAATCCTTTCTCAAGTAGCTCCCCTACTTGCTTGCTGAGTTCCCTCCTTTCCCATGGAGACATATGGAGCACAGGAAATGCAACTGGCTTTGCATTGTCCACTAAGTATATATGAAAATCAATCTCGCGCCTCGGAGGCAAGCCCTAAACCTTATCAAAAACATCAGAATACTCACAAACTACTGGTACAGATTGCAGATCATTGATAGATGCATCAATTGACTCTAGGAAAGTAAGTATGACAGGCCCTTTTGGGTCACAAGAGATCCCGCGTGTCCTCCCATGGCAAGTCAAAAGTCTAACAACCCTCCACTCATAATCCAGAATGGCACCATACATGGTTAACCGATCAATCCCTAGAATCGAACCATAGCCCATGAAACCAAGCACATATGTGTCGCATTCAAACTCGACGCCCAATACAAATATTCTGAAACCCCAACAATCATAGACAAGTGAGCCCTACCCCCAACAAAAGGATCCAAAACCATACTAGTACTAAGGTGCAGAGACTCAACCACAGAATCCGGTATAAAAGAATGCGAAGCGTCCGAATCAAAAAAAGTTCTAACATGATGATTGGAAAGAGAAATCAAACCTTCAACGGAGACCTTCCTACCTCTATTTGGCGCACTGCTTCTTCGGGCACTCTTTAGAAAAGTGTCCAACCTCTCCACAATTGAAATAAGCATTTTTCCTTCTTTTGCAGTCTTTCACCAAATGACCCTCGCATCCGCAATTATGACATTTCCTCTTATCTTTAGCCTTGTCTTTCTTTCTGCTCTTCCTTTATTGTTGTTGTTGTTGTCCTTTCTTTGGCCGCACTTTCTTATTTTGTGTTTCCTCAACCTTAGCCTCTTTCTTTTCACCTTTATCTTCTTCGTGCATTAATGTCATGTCAACGAGTTTCTCGAAATTTGCCCCTATTGGAATATGAGACATAGCCAACCCATGGAGTGGTTTATTCAATCCTCTAGCGAACCTCAAAGCCTTCTTGTCTGGGGTATTCACTAGCTCCAACCCAAACCTCGCCAATTGATTGAATTTATTAACATACTCTTTTACAGACATGCTTCCAGGCTTAAGCGCCAAGAACCTTTCCATTGCATACTTTGCTTGGCTTGAGAAAGAAACTTCATTTCGAATCTCTGACGGAAATCATCCCAAGTCTCCACTGGACGCCCTGTTGCATCAATTCCCACCATAACGAGGCCTCATCTTTCAACTGTCAAATGGCCAACCGAATGTTCCTGCGATCGTCAACCTCAAAAATCCCAAACATATCCTCCGTCTCTTTGAGCCAATTCCTTACTTCTACAAAAGTCGTTGTACCTCAGAATGACTTACTGCCCATAGTGCAGAAATCCTTACATATCTTGGAGAAATTATCTGCCCGCAGAAGGAAAGGAGGAGGAACAGTGGCTACAGCCGGAGAAGGGGCGTCTGCTTGGCCTTCAGCAGATGTCGTAGCCTCCAGATACCTACGAAACCAAGTCGGTATCTAAATGCCCTCTGGAATATTTGGTTTCCCAGACATGTTGAAGAGAAAAAGGAAAAATGGATTCACATAGAGAATCGAAAGATATTTCCTATGGCTTTGTGGAATGTGTTTTTCATAAAAGAGTTTTCATTTGAAAATGCTTTCTTTTAAAACCTTTTTGAAAACAGTTTTCAAAATCTTTTATCCGATCTGGTAACCTTCACCTCTGATACAAAGTGTGACACCCCACGTATGTTAATGTCACTCTTTATTAGAATGCATTAAGTTTCGTGAAGCGTTATAGGTAAACAGAACAGAAACATTAGAAGACAAATATAAAATTGCACCGGAATTTAAAACTTTATTTAAGCAGAAAACATCGTGGTTCAAAACATAGTTACATCATAAGTATGAAATGCATAAAACCCAGTACAATAATTTAAAACTTCTGTCTTGTATTAAAATCATTATAGTACAATAAATATGAAAAGAGTATAATCCCTAAAACATAACCATAGTAGAGAAGATACGAAATCAAGCAGTACATCTAAGCATCTCCCAGCAGAATGAAGAAGAATCCTGATCAAGCCTGATTATTCCCACTTTGAGGACCTGGGGGGAAGGGGGAAACGGAAGGGAAAGAAGAGGAAACAAAATAGGTCATACATAAGTCTGGCAAGTCCTGTTACTTTTAGCATATAAATAAGTAAAAGCATCATGACAGGCATATAAACTAGATAAGAGAGATGCAACACATAAGGCAGATATGACAGGGTAAATAGGATAAATAGAATAGAATAAATAGTGCATCCCTAACACTTTTCTTTCTCTTCACTTATTCTAGTATAATCAGAATAAGATGATCCCAATAATTACAAGATGGTAGACTTAGGTGTACTTCTAGTGAGAGGTTTTACCCCATACAATAACACGTAGCCCAACAGAACTAACGGGTGTTACTCCCAATGATAATAACGGGCTCCTAAACAGGCGAGACTAGATGTAATCTAATTACTACCCCAGTCGATCGGCTCCCTAACACGTAGATACCTGTGCTGGCCCCACACTAGGATGTATCATTTCCTAAAGCGGCAACTCTATTATTTCCAAGATGCACGGCTATATCTGCTGATGTCATAGCATCTTATCTTCCCGAACAGGCGGACCCATGCACGCACATGAGCCGATGGAATGCGTTGCCTGACATCTTTCTCCCAAGTGACCTCTTATAACCAGCACAATAAGCGTGCCCTAACCCTGACCTAGTTCGGGGTTCTCCATTTGATACCGATATAAGTTACTGACCGATACAGGTCCCACATACAAGATGATACAAGCTTCCCCCTAGGCTTGCATTCCCACTACTAGGATTTCAACAGATTATGCCCACTAGTTTAACAAGATCGCATAACCATAACTGGTTAAGTTTGTCGGGTTCATATGTATAACCTGTCCCCAAATATTTAACAAGATTAACTTAACCATCCCACTAATTCAAACAAATCTACTTAACCCTTACTCAAGTTAACAGGTTCATGCAATCCTTATGGATTCAAACAGGTTAAGTATTATAGGTACATTACCGTACATTCATTTATGGTTATAATGCGCTTGACCTCCTGCATTAAGTCTACCAGTTGTTGATACTGGATATGCAGGTTGGGTCCAAGAAGACTTCTTCCACAAGTGGGACTTAACCTTGTGTCTTGGCATCGTCATGTATTTGTGCACTTAGACCCCTCACATTAGATTTACCACTTGAGGATGCTGGATATGCCAGGTGGTTCAGGGCAGGGTTCTACCATAGGTGTAATCTAACCTCATGTCTAAGCACAGTTACAATTTCTAATTACTGTAAATCTTGGCATATTCATTCTTTGACAATTATTCCTATTTCGTTATAGGTTTTCATGCCCCTTTCCCTAGTCATATTCATCATATATCATATTCCCCAAATTAAGATCTTTAATCATAGTTTGGTTTACGCCCCCAAATCCATATACATGTTTTCAATTCAAGTTATGCCTGAATTACTTAGTACAAGTTATGCCCTAATTTTAAAGTTTCCCCTCGTTTCCAATTTCACGCGTTCGTATATTTCAGCGGTATGCCTAGGCTCAAAGGTCGCCTGGCTATAAAATAAAGAGGGAAAAGAAGAAGGGAAGAGAACAAAAATAAGCATAATAATAACATAGACATATGATGGCAGAAATGGGCATAGTAACTGAATAATTGTTAACCGACTTTTTGGTTCGGTTCCCAGGAGAGCATCAGACACACTCAACTCAATGTACCACGTGAAGATGAGGCTGAAAAGGAACACACAGGAGTGAAGGAAACAGGATCAAGAAGGGATTACACCGCCTGTGGCCTCACGGCATCCAGAAGACATCCGTAATCCAAGGCCTCGTACCCCAAAGGAGTTACGAGCCTCGACCACCCGGTCCCGGGACCCTCGCGCCCCTCGGAAGAACCGCACCCGGGCATGACGCAAAATTCGCACCCAATCGGGTTGGAATTCTCGCACCATGCTTGGGTTCGAAATTTCGAACCCACGCATGGGTTCGAATTTTCGAACCTAGTAGTGTGGGGTTTCAAGCCCAATGGGTGCGAAATCTCACAACCACAGCTGGGCTCGAGATCCCGAGCCCAGCGGGCGCCAAATCTCGCGTCCACAGCTGGGTTCGAGATCTCGAGCCAAGCGGAGCGAGATTTCGCGCCCACATCTGGGTTCGAAATTTCGAACCCACCGGTTCGAAATTTCGAACCCAGAGGTCTCAAAATTTCATACCCGTACCTAGGTTCAAAATTTCAAGGCGTGAGGGTGCGGGCTCGAATTTCCTGCTTGTGGCCCCTTTCTACATAATCCTACCTACTCCTACCTACTCCCACTCCTATAAATAGCCCATGGCCTCACACTTCAAAGGGGTTGGATTTTCTTCACTCAAGATCTCCCTGAAGCTTCATGAGCTCCATTAATGGCATCTCCTATTTGAGGAAGAAGGAGAATTAAATATTCTTTTTCCCAAATACCTAGCATATTTCAATTATGAAAGTGAATGCATTGAGCATGGCTCCACCTTGTAATTCTTGAGTGATTAATAAAAGTTCAACATCCTTCCAAAGTGGACGTAGGCCTAATCCGCGGCCGAACCACTATAAATACTTTTGTCTTTTACCGCTTTCTCTTACTTAATCTTGCGACCAAATTAACTATTCGTAGTAATAGGAATCTTTGGTGTTTACAACATTTTTTGCCGCAAACATTTGGTGCTTTCACTGAGAATCCGAATTCAAGATTTTCGTCTTTCTTCCACATTATCATCTCGACTTCGACAAGCTTAGGGTTCCTTGCTCAACCAGCTGTCGGGTCCGCTTACAATGGTAAAGAAGTCAAAGAACGCAATGGTCGGCTCTTCAGCCGTAGCCTAGGTCGGCACCTCCCAACAATCTCAAACGGTAGATGTCCCGGCCCCTAATGAAACCATCCCTCCTGTTGTGGACCCTGAAGCGCCTGTTACTCAAGCTCAAATTCATGCGCTTAATGAAAGATATGAAAACACCGTGGTCGAGCTCAACCAAGCACTTAGGAATAACATCGACCTTATGCGACAACTTTAAAAAAGTCAGTGAATTGTCGCCCAACTTCAACTAACTCGGAACAATGCTCGACCCCGACCAACTGCCTCGGAAACTTCCTCTTCCGAGCCAAGGGGCCCACACCAAAGGAGAAGATTCGCCCTCATCAACCATGTCGCCGCTCGTATCAATGCCCTCGACAATGGTGACGGTCATACCAACAGGCATGGGAACGACAACGGCGACCGGACCACAGTCACATACAACGAGGGGGCACAGTACCGAGACCGCTCTCACTTTATTATCATTGACAGACCAGATCCTACAAACCAACCTCCTCCTCAACACGACCCAATGGCCTCTAATCGGGGTGAAAGGCCCGCTTTTCCAATGGCCCGCGCTCCTACAGAACAGGATCCACGTCACCCTTCTCTACCTCATCAACCACAAGACCCAATCATAGATGTCAAGGACGTGGAGGAAGACGATCCAGACATCCATCATAGAAGACAACCTCGCAACAGGACTCCAGAGCCACGTCAAAACCCATGGATCCCAATGGCGGATCCCCATCCAACTTACCTCCCCGACATGATACGAAGGGTCATGAGGGAAAATCGAGGGGGCGTTCACGGCGCATGGGAAACGCACATCAGGCGTAGCCCCTTCACAAGAAGAGTGAATGAAGCCGAATGGCCAAGGCACTTTAGCATGCCACAAATGCCTCTCTATGATGGAACCACGGATCCTTGTGCCTTCTTGAATCGCTATGAATGGCAAATGGACTTGAGCCGGGGCGACGATCCAGCCAAATGTAAATGCTTCCCGATCTTTCTGTCCGGTACCGCTCTATTTTGGTTTTCCCGCCTCCTGCTCGATTCCATTAACAACTTCGGGCAATTGGCAACGGAGCTGGTCAAGCAATTCAGGGTGTATATCCCGACTTCGAAGAATGCCCTCACCTTATCTAACCTATACCAGGGGCCCGCCGAGTCGCTTAGGTGCTACCTTTCCTGGTTCAACACAGCTCTCGCTAAGGTCGAAGATCCGGATTGTCGCACCATAATCTTTATGCTAGCAAAAGGGGTCCTCCGTACTTCAGAATTCAGAGCCAAGATCGATCGAAAATAGACAAAGAGCCTCGGCACCTTCTATGAGAAGCCGGATAAATACTTGTTCCAAGAAGAAGCAAGTAGGAACCGGCTTTCCGCCGCAAATCGCCCCAACGACCCACTAGCCGATGCCGCCAACAACCACTTCAGAGGTAGGCGAGGAGGAGATCCCTTCGACCAAAACAAGGGGCATGTCCCCAAAGGAAAAAACAAAACAATGGCAGGACCGATGGACGGAACAATGGGCAAGCCCTAGCAGAATTAAGAAAGCCCCGGCCCTCGCCAAGCTTTCGAAACCTACACCCCGTTGAATGAAGACATAGAGACGATCTACTTGGAAACATGTAACACCCTGCCATACAAGAAGACACACGTTAGAGAATCAACTGACTGCAAGAAGAACACCGGGAGGTACTGTCGTTACAATGACGTATACGGACATGACACCAACGAATGCCGCCAACTTAGGGATGCAATCGAGAAACTTATACACGAGAAGAAGCTCGAGCAATATGTCCAAGAGCCCTTTCCCGCTGAAGCAAACTCGCAGCCTCCAGTGCCAGCTCCACAAGAAGCCCCTAAGGGAGCTCCAGGACCATCTAACTCGAGATAAGGAATTGTGATCAACACCATCTATGGTGGACCTTACCCCACGCACAACAGCTTTTGAAAAATGGAGGGATACCTGATTTCCATTAAACATGCTACTTACAAAGCCTGCTCCACTCTCCCTGAGTCCGTCCGCTCCAAGCTACAAAAAACCATGTGGGACGACATCGTCTTCCGAGAAAGGGAATCAACAGGGGTGGAAATACCGACCACCGATTCCCTAGTCATCACTGCCCAGATCGGTGTCGCTTCCGTGCGAAAGATCTTAATCGACTCGGGAAGCTCGGTCAACATCATCTTTAAGGCCGCTTACGACCAGATGAAGTTGGAAACAAATTAATTGAAGCCATGTCACGCCGCCATTCACTACTTCAATGGGACCTCTAGTTCCCCCGTAGGGATGATCGACCTACCCGTAGAATTGGGCGATGGGGAACGAAGCCGAGTCCGGATTCTCACTTTCATGGTTATAGACATCGACCCCCTACAACGCTTTCCTAGGACGCCCCTTCCTCACCAAATTCTGAGTTTACATAGCACCATGGTCTCTTCTAACGAAATTCCCAATGTAAAATGGGATTGGAACCATCAAGTGCGATCAAGTAAGCACCAAGGAATGTTACGCAATAGAATGGAAGAATGCATGCAGTAAGGATAAGGGCAAAGCCATGCCCACTCCTTCTTGCGCGAAGAACGTCTCGGCATAGCAATAAACGACATCTGGGCCCTGGCTCAGACGCCACTCCTGTCTTTCTGATGATCTCGACCCACGGAAGGACTAAGAACCCGAATATGAAAGGGCTATCCTGGTCGAATCCACAGTGGACATTCCCGCCAACCTCGAAGACCTAACGAGGGCATTGAAGGTAGGGTCACAACTCCACCCAGCAGTTAAACAAGACCTCACATGCTCCCTGAAAGCCAATTTAGATGTGTTTGCATGGACCCATTCCGGCATGAAAGGCATCGACCCAACAATTACCTGCCATTCTCTTGGCTTAGATCCCAGAATACCTCCAGTCAAACAGAAACGCCGCTTTTTAGGGCCCGAGAGGTCCAAGGCACTCGAAGAAGAGGTGGACTGTCTGCTCAACAATAACTTCATCCGCAAAGCTGACTACCCTGGGTTTCCAATCCTGGTATGGTTAAAAAGGCTAACAGTAAGTGGTGGACATGCATCGAATTCTCTGATCTGAACAAGGCATGCTCTAAGGATAACTTCCCGCTCCCGAAGATCGATCGACTACCGACTCGACTGCTGGATACCAGCTATTATCCTTCATGGACGCCTACTCAAGCTACAACCAGATCCCGATAAGCCTTCGTGACCAAGATCATACCTCTTTCATAACCGACCTTGGGCTTTACTGTACCGTGTTATGCCCTTCGGCCTTAAAAATGTCAGCGCCACTAATCAGCGAATGGTTAATCAACTTTTAAAAATCAGATCGGAAAGTTCATGGAGGTGTACGTGGACGATATGCTAGTAAAATCTAAAATATCGGCCGACCACGTCCATGACCTCTCCGAGATGTTCAATGTCCTTCGCCAATACGACATGAAACTCGACCCCTGAAATGCTCCTTCGGAGTCGCCTCAGGCAAATTTTTGGGTTTCATTGTCAATTCTTGGGGCATCGAAGCTAAACCAGAAAAAAATCCAAGCTATTCAGGACATCCGAATCTCCGAGAACATCAGGGATGTCCGGAGTTTGAACAGAAAGGTCGTCGCTTTAAGTCGGTTCATCTATAGGGCCACTGACAAATGCATCTCCTTCTTTGATTTACTCCAAAGGGGAAACGCAACTTCGTGTGGACCCCCGAAAGCGTCTCCGCATTCAAGAAACTCCTGGACCACTTAGAATGACCACCTATCCTCTCTAAGCCTATACACCATGAGGACTTATACATTTACATGGCTATTTCTGCGCAGGCAATCAGCTCGGCACTAGTGCGCCTCGAGGATCGCACTCAACGACCAGTTTACTACATCAGCAAGCGGCTGACGGGGTAGAGAAGAACTACCAAAATCTTGAGAAGTTGGCATTCTACTTATTGATTTTCTCTAGAAAGCTCCGACCGTACTTCTAGTCGCATCCCATAAAAGTTTTCACCAAACAGCCTCTACGCCCGGTCCTACAATGACCCGAGGCGTCAGGATGATTACTAAAGTGGAGCATAAAGTTAAGCCAGTTCGAGATAACCTTCACCCCCCGATGAGCCAACCTCGGCCAAGCCCTCGCTGACTTCATCGTGGAATTCACAGCCCCCGAGGAGGAACCTGCGGCAAATGCCCGAATTCCCAACGCCAAGTGGAAATTTTTCGTAGACGACTCCTCTAATAAAAAATGCTCTGGGGCAGGAGTCGTGCTCATCACCCCTGAAGAATGCCTGATATATTACGCACTAAGCCTAAATTTCCCTTCCACCAACAACGATGCGGAATGCGAGGCCTTAATCGCTGGGCTTAGAATCGCGATCGAACTCAAGCTTGAGACTGTCCACATCTTCTCTGATTCACAGCTTATCGTCCGACAAGTACTGGGAGAGTATCTGGCAAAAGAGGGATGGCTTACCCAATACCTGGCCCGGGTTCAGGGGTTGCTCGTATGCCTCGAGCATTTCACCATCACCCATATCCCATGCGAGCACAATGAAAAAGCAGATTCCCTCGCCAGAATGGCAAGTTCTGAAGATCCACAACTTAACGAATTCTCCCCGGTTGAAGTCCTCAACTCTCCAAGCATTAAGCAAGGGCAGACGAGATGATTATGAGCACCGAACCCGAGCTCGAATCCTGGATGACACCAATCAGAAATTACCTGCAGCACGTGATCCTACCTAAGCACTATAAGGAAAGGCCCGCGCTCGCTCGCCAGTCCGCCCATTACCTTCTTATGGACTGGATACTCTATCGCAGAGGTTTCTTCGTTCCATTTCTCCGGTGCGTAGCTCATGGCGATGCCCTCTGAGTACTAAATAGTGTGCATGAAGGCGAATGTGGCGATCACACTGGGCGGCAGACCCTGGCCATAAAAATTCTTAGACATGGTTATTATTGGCCCACGCTTGATCAAGATGCCGCGGACTATGCTCACAAATGCGATAAATGCCAGTGCTTCTCCAAAATTCCAAGAGCCCCGCCTACCGAGCTATCTCAGATGGTCAGCCCATGGCCATTCGCCATGTGGGAATCGACATCATCGAAACTCTTCCAATGGCCAATGGCGGAGCACGGTACGCCGTCGTCGCAGTGGACTATTTCACCAAGAGGGCAGAAGTTGAAGCTCTCGCCACCATTACCACGAAGAAGATGATCAACTTTGTTGTCCACAACATCATTACCTGCTATGGAGTTCCTGAGGCCATCATCTCAAACAATGGCACACAATTTGAGAGCAACGAATTTAAAATTTTCTGTCAATGCCACGACATCAATAAAAAATTCTCAGCGGTGGCTCATCCCCAAGCAAATGGGCAAGTCGAGGCTATTAATAGGGTCATCAAGTCCATCATCAAGAAGCGTCTGGGAAAGGCTGGGGTCATGTGGGTAGACGAACTCCCTCTAGGTCTATGGGCTTACCGCACCACCCACAAGACAACGACCGACCATACTCCTTTCGCCCTCGCATACGGATCTGAAGCCGTCATTCCCATTGAGCTCAAGTTGCAATCCCATTGAGTCATGTACTTCGATCCAAAGACAAACCAAGATCTACTTCTAGGATCACTCGACTTGTTGGAAGAAAAAAAGGAACGAGGCCGATATCAAAGCCGCCGCCCAACGACAACGAGTAGCCCGATACTTCAACTCCAGGGTTCGCCACAAGGACCTCAACATCGGCGACCTCATTCTAAATCGGGTTTTCCCCCTACCAACAGGTCTCGCGCCTCGCTGGGAAGGACCGTACTTCATCTATCGAAAGCTCAGTGATGGAACCTTCAGGCTCACCACCGTCGATGGAGCTGAACTTCCAAGGGCATGGAACAACGAACATCTCCACCGCTACTTTACGTAATTCAGTTTACGGTTGTTTATGCTTTTAAAACAGTGTTCTATTTTGTCAAAAATCCAAGGCATTGTAAAGGCTATTACTACCAAAGTTATTAGTAGAAATGGTGTTCAATTTTCTGTCTCTCTGTTGTTTACTTCTCACGTAATGCGCCTTGTTTCCTAGCAACTAACTCGATTCACGCCTACGAAAACCAAATCGGCACCCCGGGCACGGGAGCCGGCACAGCTATCCCAATATCTGGGCGACATTGAGTCTGAAATGTTTGTTTATGCCCGGCACCCTAAGCACGGGAGCCGAAAATGCTACTCGAGTTGTTGGCCCGCGGCACGACCAAGTCTAAACAATCACGAACTCGAACCCCGACCCAGTACCAAGGCCGAGGATAAATCATTCCGTGTCCTAGTCTAGGCGGCTTGGCACCACTCAGCGACCGACTAAGATCGATGCAAATCTTTCTTCACCGGTTGCGGGTGCTGGTCGAATCTTGGCACAACACCAAGACCAACCTTAAAATCGTTTCTTCCCCTTATCTCTCAAGGCTAAGGGGCAGCCTGTGGCCACGATCAGACCTTACGAGCTGATGATTGGGGCTGAAAACTATGCCGATGAATAAATGACGTCTGGCGGCTTGCCTCAACTCGAAGAATGACGAGAGAGCCACCCACCTGGCGGACCGCACAACGCGACGCCCTACGCTTTCGCTATACTTGGGTTTAACCCCGGGCCACCCAAAACAGCAGGCGCATAGCCTGGTTTCACAAACTACGGGTTCCCTGAGCTGAGGGGAACTTACTGAAACCAGTACTCTGCCTTACCTCTCTGGAATAATTTACCCGAAGACGACCCCTAATCGCTTTTGTGACAAGTGTAATGATAAGTAAGTTTATGCAAGTATAGGACGCTGGAAAACACAGAAAGAACATCCGAACATTTGACATAAGAGACGATCTTTACTAATTCATATTTCCTTTTTCACACACACACACACTAAACATACTACGTGTCTTATACTTTTACTTTCTTATGACAGGGTGTACATGAGAACCACATCGTGTCTTAAAAAACCAAAAGCGAGGGCCGTGCTCGCATAAATTATCGGCCTACACTACCAAATAACGGTAATCCGTGCTAGGATTGCTAACACTAACCATTCTTTATTTTCTTGTGATTGTGCTTGTCCTTTTTTGTAGATTCCACGTTTGACGGTTCGTTCTTGGTTCTGGGCTTTTTCTTGCCAGGCTCGCTTTTTCCATCCCTGCCCCTCCGAGAAGTGGTCGATTCATGAGGGGCCGAGAGGCGTCTCTCGCCTGTCCCATCGCCACTTGAAATTTTAGTAATGTTAATCAAGGTGGCCTATGGCGTAGGCTTGGGGGGACCTCCAGCAGCGAGGCCGACCACAACATCACTCGTCTCCGGGACCGCCTTGCCCTCTCGCTCAGCTTTCTCCTTGGCCTCTCTGGTGGTCTTCCGGGCGGCCATCTTTTGGGACTTGTGAGGTGTGACACCACCAGCTTTGGCTTTCTCAAGGGACTCGGTGGTCCTCTGTTGTGCTTCCTCATCCTCCCTCTTCTTCTGAGCCTCACCACTGGCCCTCTTCTTCTCAGCCTCCTCATCGGCCCGCTTCTTCGCAATGGTGTCGGCGGCTCTTGCCTCGGTGTCCCATCGAGTCTTCATTAGGATTTCTTTCATGACAGCTTCATCATGCTCCTGTTTCTCCTCCACCTCCTCACACTTGGCCACCATCTTGGTCTGTTGACTCGCCACCAGAGCCGCCATCGAAGCCACATCGGCTTCTACCGGGCCTTTGGCAGGGGCATTCAATCCATCGACCACCTCCCCTTCTTCGTTGAGAATGTTGATCATGCTAGAGATTATTCTTATGCCAGAAAAGGTATCAAGTTGATCGCCGCCCTCTCCGGTTTGTGTCCCTATGGGGCCCGACCCAGTTTCAGTCATCTGAGGGATCATGAGAGTGGAGTCCGCTGCTATCATAGACCCAAGAGGAGCTGCATAAGCAAAGACACAACCTTTTTAATCCATAAATTTGGTAATCACTTCATTCTCAGGGATGCAGGGTAAAAGGAATTTACCTAAGGTCAAAGATGGCATAGGAAGGATAGGAAGGGTGCTCGTGACAGTGGATGAGGTGAATCTGGTATCCCCCAGCACTGGAAAGTCAGGATTATACCCAGCAACAGTGTGGACCTAACCCCTGGGGCCACTCATCATGACAAATCCGGGGTCAAGAGGCGGATGAGAACTCCCCTCTGCAAATGCTTCTGGCACAACCGCGCGCTCGATCACTACAAACTTTCCTTTCTCTTTGGACAGCTTCGCCAACCTATCGTTCTTAACATCCTCCTGTAGCAGCCTCCTACCCTCCTCTAGCCTCTCGCGTTCGTCGTCATTCAAAAGGACGTTCGCATGTTGGTGCTTGTCTAAAGTGCTCACGTCCACTCTACGCAAGAAGGCCTCGTAAGGGACCAACCTGTCCCAGGTTCTGGCTAGCTCGCTGGGATAGTCTTCGACCCATGCGATCCCTCGGAATCTTAACGCTTTCACATACATGCTATTAAAACTCTCATCGAAGGAGGACCCAATATGGAACTCTGCATCGTTCAGTTGTCCCCTTAATTAGTCTATCTCCCTTGCATGTTCAAGCCGTATACCCTCAGCCTCGCTCAACACATCCCTGTTGCTGGCTTCAGCATCCTCCTTTGCTTTCTTCCTTACCTCGAGCTGCCTCTTTAGCTCAACCACCTTGGCGTTCCCAGCCCACAACCTCTCGTTTTCCTCCCCCAGAGCAGCATTGTCATTCTGGAGCCGGGTAACCTTCCCTATTTCTTCTTCCATCTCAGCGCACACTTTGGAACACTCATCCTTATAATTCTTAAGGGCTGTATTTTCGAGAGTCAAGTGACTTACTGTATCGCTGAAAGTCTCACGATCGTGCTTAACTTCCACCTTTAAGATCGCATAGGCCTGCTTTAGCTCTGCTGCAATAATATGGACAAAGGTTAAAACTGAGGGACACACGGGATAACGGCTAACAGCAAATAGACCTACCTATCTTAGTTTCCATGTGAGTAACCGAGGTCTTTTCACCATCAATAGTTAATTGTCAGTTGATTAGCTCCAGGTTTTTCTTCTTGATCAACTCCGAATTGTGGAGGGAGCACTTGGTAAGTTCGTTGGCTTGATGGTACGCAGCTTGTACATGCATCCATATCTCTCCGGATTACCTACTGGGAGCGGGATGGAGATCTGGGAGAGACGGTAGCTCTTCAAAATGGTATTGAGGGAAGTACATCTTCAAAAATGCCCTCCTTGCCTCCTTGGAAAACGCTCGGATCTGAGATTCTATCAAATTTTGCATTCCCGTCGCCACCTCCGTGGCATGTCTCAACTGGCCAAACAACAACTCCCTCCCCCTAGCAGGCTGAGAGGGGACCAGAGGGACGACCGGCGTGGGAGCTACCAAAGGCCGAGGTCGAGAGTCACCGATGTTGAGCCGCGTATCTCCCGTAGGCACGAACAGAAGGAGCTGGTGATGGAGATCGCCGAGATCGATCCCAGTCCCGACGACCGTTGCCTTGTTCTACCGAAGGTGGAGCACCATACAAGCTGGCGGATCTCTGGAATTTCGCAAAAGAAGAACTCTGGGGATGCTGGCGACTCCCGCACCCATAACTGTGTCCGCCACTCCCTCCTTCCATGACACATGCCAATAGTATAAGCCGAAGTTAGTCGAGTAACCCACATGGGCCAACGTCTATGCAATGCAGTGTTATGAATGAATGCCCTAAGTGTTCTCTCAACAGACCAGATTGCGGCCCGATCAGTGAAGTTAACCCATCAGCCGCACGAGAAAGTTCCTCCAGGCTCGTTGTGTTCGGCCATGAAGTCATTACTAAGGGGAGTTCCTTTAAGCCATCAAACTGGCCCGCGGGTTCAAGCGAGGCAGTGGGCCCCGAGTAAGTTGCAGGAGACTGCGGTCTATCCAACACTCCTTCCCCTCCCCCTACCAGAGATGGGATGGGAGTGCTCGGCAACCCCTCCTCTCTGGCAACCTCCTCTTGACCATGAACCCCGCCTCTGCGCGCATCTCCTTTAGGCGGAACAATCTCTTGCGATTCTCCTCCCACTGGGGGCATTTTCCTCTTTCGTCCGATAGAAGAAGGGCCTGTCGCGGCTCCCTCCTTTGGCACATTGAAAGCAACCGCAGGCCTGATCACGGCTCGGTTGTCCGGCAACAACCCAGCGTGGCAAAGTCGATCCTGACTTGTTACAGTGCTGATGTCGCGAAAATTCTCAGGTATCGCCTGCAAATCATTAAGGCGTTGCCTATATTCGCCCCCCGTAGGCGCCCTCGGATTTCCTGCCATATCCCATTTTAAACCATGAATAAAGGAAAAAATTCCAAAAATTACGACAAGGAACAGAGTCAGAGAGATACTTACTTCCCTCTAGCCACCTTCTAGCAAATCCGGGAGGGAAACTGATGAAGAACCACTCGCGCTTAAACACAGACAGCCTAGGCCACGTCCCGAAAAAGAATTTGGTAGCAGTCGTCGCTTCCAAAGACCATTGAGAGGGAGAGGCCGCACTTGTTTTCCTTAAATGAAAGAAGTATCGAATATCTTCCTCGATGGGCTCCCTGTTCAAAAACTCGCGGAAGAGAACGTAAGTCCCCAAGAGAGAAGCATAGGCATTGGGGTGTAGCTGCGATGGCACGTGACGGAAATAGAAAAGCATGTCTCGAATGAAGTTGTTAGCTGGGGGCACACACCCAGACAGGCAAGCTTACCGGTTCCAAGTAGTAAGACCCTCAGTTTGTTTATGGGCTCAGTCATCTTTCCTGGGGGCATGGGCATCGCCCACCGGAATCTTAAACCGGGCGGCCATCTTCCTGACCGCAGCAGCATCTCGGCTCGACTGCACTGAATCGATAGGAATCTCCAAAATTACCGCATCGGGCAGCATGTCCGGAGCCACCGGAAGAACGGGGTCGTCATCGCCTATGATATCTACATTCTCGGCCTCTTCAGTCACAAGCAAGGAGTGTTGTCATTCAGGTTGCTCCCCGTGCTCAGACGCTTCGGGCGAGCTAGTCGAATAAGAAGAAGACGATCCTTCAGGGGTGGTCTCAAGCTCACTGCCCGATGAGTCACCTTTAGGGGTAGGATCGGATGTACGCAAGGTGGGCTGGGAAGCCTCAGATTCCACAGTCTTTCCGGTCCTTGATCGGGTCTCCATCTTTAGCTATACTTTAACGCATCAATATTAGTATGGGCTGTATAGTGAACTATACCCCTCGTGTCGGAGATAACTAATACATGCGCGTAATGATATGCAAGGATGAGCTACATAAAGAAAGTTCAGAACAACTCGTAACAGTCTTAGTCCCTGTCCAGTTGTATCTCTACCCTATGTGTACAGTCCTAGAGCCCCGCTCGCGCGGCTAACGATATATGCGTCGATGCTAAGCATGAAAATCCAGAAATGAAGATTCGGAAGTCAAAGTCCAACCAGCGTGGAGGATCGGAAGCTCGACATCCCCGGGCTTGAAAATTCGAGCTCCGGATTTGAGATTTCGAACCCGGAAGGGTTCGAAGTTCTGAACCAACCTGGGTCGAAAACTCGAGCCCCTCTAGGTTCGAAATTTCGAACCCTGGATAGGCTCGAAAATTCGAACCCACGGGTTCGGAAATCTGAACCCAGAAAGGTCCGAAGCATCGAACCCCCATGGTTTGAAAATTCGAGCCACGAAGGTTCGAGACTCCGAATCCTATGGGTTCGAAAACTCGAACCCAGTGAGGTTTGGAAATTCGAACCCATTGGTTTTGCAAGTTTAAACCCAGCTGGGTTCGAAAAATCGAGCCCACAGGGTCTCGATGCCTCCGCCGTGGCCCTTCGACCTCCTCTTCTTGACACCTCAACTCGAGGCCCTACCTAGTTTGGATTCGAAATTCAGTGGGTTCGAATTCGTGGGTTCGAAGCTTTCAAGCAATGGCGGCCAGAGAGAGATAAAATAGAAGGGAAAAAGTGAAGGGGGAGGCCTTATTTATAAAAGAAAAAAACGACCCTTCGCATTCCACTGCGGGCTCGAAATTTCGAGCCCAATGTGGGCTCGAAATTTTGAAGCCACTGGGTTCGAAGTTTCGAACCCCAGGTTCGAAATTCCGAACCTTATGAGTTCGAGATTTCGAACCTTCTGGGTTCGAAATTTCGAGCCCTCAGGACTCGAAATCCCGAGGCCCTGGCTCGAAATCTCGAGCCCACCAGGGACTCGAGATTCCAAGCCCCCGCCTCGAAAATTCAAGCCCACACGGGATTTGAAATTCCGAGGCCCCTTGGGCTTCGAGAATTCTAAACCCCCCCCCCCCAAAAAAATATACATATATGATATGTACATATATGTATTGGCCACTCCTGTGCACGTGCCGATACCCGCGCATTCACGGAGGTCGCGCTCCCCAAACGCTTGATGGCTTGAGCACGGCACGTCCTCCAATGACGGCTTGTTGGCATCGCCAAGAGGATTGGTGTGACGATCCCAAAATCCGAGGGGCGGTATTAAGGATAATCATAGGAAAATAACACATTAATCATCATAGCAGAGTACAGATAATAGCAGAAACAATAAATAAAATAATTTTACATGGATATGACAGTGGAATCACAACATGTAGGAATATCAGAATAGCATAACGTGGGATACACTTAGTAAATAAAAAGGAAAGTGATCAGTCATCATCGCCAGAGGCGGAATACATACATGCAGTGAGACATAATAAGGGTATCAGTCTACATCGCTGGAGGCGGAATACATATACATATAATAAGAAATGCGGAAAATGAATCAGTCTGCATCGCCTGTGGCGGAATCATAATATAAGAACTATAATGGCGGAGAAAGTCAAAGTCGTCTCTGTGAAGTCAGCCTCGCCATGAGCCAAAAATGCACTCTATGCAGCAGTGCAGAACCAAAAACCACCTGTCACCTGTATACTAGGCTGCCCGTGTGAAAATAAGGGCACCCGCGTTTGCAAAGTGAAACAAACAACGAGTCAGTCATGGGGACTGGTATGAAGAATCTATTTAACAATTAAACAACAGTAAATAGCAAATCATAGGACCACGCCACTTTCGCGGAACGGGTTTGCTCCAGTGATTGCTAGTGCATTTAAAACAAAGTAAATTCTTTTAAAACAACGCAATGTTTTTAGAAAGAATGAAGCCATTATAAGACTCAGGTCCCATCACACAATGCAACGCAAGCCGGAGGATAGAGTTTTACCTTATAAGGGCCAAATATGCTTGATACGTATAAAGCAAAATCATTTGATATTATTACTAGTGCATATATGTTTCAAAAGTGAATAGCATCATAAATATCAATCATATGCGGCATAGCTACCATCTACTATGTCTCCATACTAGTTCTACAATCAAGTCCGTTATTTCGTATTGGAAATTGGATTTCCGTCATGAGTCGAGGCAAGGGGCAAGCTCCTGTCCACTTCGAGACACTCTAGCAAATGCCTCAGGACTACACACTCTGGGTAACCCTTGGATCGGCTGGGCCGGTCCTCACTTACGTTAGAGGATTATTTATTCCTAAACACACGTTTCCCGGTCCTTACAGACCTATAATCGAGGCACCCCGCATTTCAACAACCAAAAAGGTGAAAAGTAGATATATATGTCAGGGCTGGTAAGTCACTGACACCACCATAGCTAGAAAGAAACGTCGTGCCCTCCCAGCGGCCCGTATCCCGTTTTTAACTCATATCGAGGTGCGAGGCTCGCGAATCTACGAAATACACAAAGCTAGGCCACGTAGACCTTGCTTTGATCATCATCCACAAGACTTTGCTTTGCAACAGAAGCCTTGATCACAGCATCTTGGCATGCCACATAGGCAGTCCACTCCATACGATTGATTTCCATCGATATATAACCTCTGAGCTCGTATGTCTCAGAGAAGGGCGTTAAGCAAGAGAATAAATCCTCCGCCGCCAAACAGATGTACATTTAATAGAGATCAATCAACACAGAATAAAATCCAATGTCAGACACACAGTCCATTTACAAGTCCGTCCTGGGTCTGAATGAAACCGGAGGCGTCAAATTCCTCGTATATCCGTCCAATCAACACATACGTTCAGACGGCTACTACTTCCGTCCCTTTCCGGTAGCTACTCCGGTCAGGAACCTCAGTAGCGCCCATCCAACCGATACGAAGATCGTCGGTCTTGAATCATCTTTGCATTTTCCAATTCGAATCGCTCGATAAATTATTTGAAATGAGGGTTAGCTCGGCCTTTTCAAATAATCCACGTCATTAGAATTTAAATCGATTTATTTTATGGTTATATTATTCGACATCCATCTTTCAGTTCTTTAGTGTTATTGGTATCATGTCATACACATACAACCATCAAATATCAAACAATTCAAGCCCAATTGGTTTATTTTCAATCAATGTTGCTTATAATATTTTATAACGATTTTTCGCCATTTTTATTTATTTAAAAATGGCCATATTTAATTAAACGACGTTTCAGGTCGTGTCGTGGCGCTGGCGCTGTTTTACCCCTAATTTGTTTTACACATACCGGAAAATCTAACCGTGGGATTTCTACAAAGTCTATATCAGTGGGAAGACATTCCCAAAGCGAACCCAACGGTTCCAGTTTCGTGAGAATCCGACGGTCGGATCTTCCACACTAGTCGTTTGAAGTTACGGTTTCAAAATTCGAACTGCAGCGTCTTCATTCGATTTAATTTAATTATATTTATATTTATATATAAATATAAATGATTCTGGCACTGTTTTTCTTCAGGTTTGAATTAAACATTCCGGACAATCCAACCATTGGATTTTTACAAGGTTAGTGCCGTTGGAAAGATATTTCCAAGGCGAACTCAGCGGTTGCGGTTTCGGGAAAATCCGATGGTCGGATTTCTCGTACTAATCGTTTCAAATTACGATTCTGAAACGCGAACTGCACGGCCTCTATTCCTTTTAATTATATTTATATTTTTATATATAAATATAGTTCAATCTATAATTTCAACTATAGCTCATTCTATATTTTCAACTTCGTTTTCACTTCAAATATTTCACTAACGCCTTAATATTTCGAAAAATTTCGCCATAACCTCCTTTGTACGGGGAGGGGTTTGGAAATTTATTGGGCCGTATTAGGTACCCAATAAATCCTAAAAAGAATTCACATATTTATAGTGATATATTTTGGTGTTTACGGGGGAGCATGTACTGATAATCACTCCAGAGAATAAATTCCCGTCACCCCGTTTCCATGTGGAAATAAATAGTCCATGTGCCGCATCTAATAACTAGAGCGACGTGATTATTGTCAACTCCAGACCCGTGTGGGGTTTTTATTAATCTGGCAATTTATCGTTATAATTTATATAGTCCATATCAGTCATCAGTTCAACCTGTAGTACATAGTCATCGCCATACACGCCTCTTGCTTGTATGGTAAATCTTCCACCTCGTCACACAAGCTCCAATTGCTTATGTGGAATATGATGAAGTATGCCTATCATCAAGAAGTATGCCATGTAGTGTAGTTCAAAATTAATTGTTACTATCCTATGGCGTTGTTTATTATTTCACACAGAAAAACCAGCACTCCGCATCCAATGGCATTCACAGGAGTTGATATATAAATAAAATTGCGCAGCCAACTCATCAAGGTTTACCTATTTGTCCGGTACGCAAATAATTTCTTTACTCTACAGCTAATCCATTTTTCCTGTTCAACACATGTATATATATGCAGAACAAAGCTAATAATAATATTTCTAGCAAACTATTATTTATTTCAACACATGTGTATTTTTAACTAAGCGTATACATGATAAAAGGAATATTTTTATCATCAAAAATATTTATTCGACACATGTGTATTTTTAACTAAGCGTATACATGATAAAAGGAATATTTTTATCATCAAAAATATTTATTCGACACATGTGTATTTTTAACTAAGCGTATACATGATAAAAGGAATATTTTTATCATCAAAAATATTTATTCGACACATGTGTATTTTTAACTCTTCATATTCATTATAAAAATAAAATTTTCATTGACGATTCATTTTATTTTTAAAAGATGATAATATTCAACACATGAATTTCAACTCAACGAATGAATTGCAACTCAACACATGAATATTCTATATAGTTTGTATATATATGAAAATGTGATTTTTATCGCTAAAACCATTTGTTTAAATTCGAATAATATTCAACACATGAATTTCAACCCAACGAATGAATTGCAACTCAACACATGAATATTCGATATAGTTTGTATATATATGAAAATGTGATTTTTATCGCTAAAACCATTTGTTTAAATTCGAATAATATTCAACACATGAATTTCAACCCAACGAATGAATTGCAACTCAACACATGAATATTCGATATAGTTTGTATATATATAAAAATGTGATTTTTATCGCTAAAGCCATTTGTTTAAATTCGAATAATATTCAACACATGAATTTCAACTCAACGGATGAATTGCAACTCAACACATGAATATTCGATATAGTTTGTATATATATGAAAATGTGATTTTTATCGCTAAAACCATTTGTTTAAATTCGAATAATATTCAACACATGAATTTCAACCCAACGAATGAATTGCAACTCAACACATGAATATTCGATATAGTTTGTATATATATAAAAATGTGATTTTTATCGCTAAAGCCATTTGTTTAAATTCGAATAATATTCAACACATGAATTTCAACTCAACGGATGAATTGCAACTCAACACATGAATATTCGATATAGTTTGTATATATATAAAAATGTGATTTTTATCGCTAAAGCCATTTGTTTAAATTCGAATAATATTCAACACTTGAATTTCAACTCAACGGATGAATTGCAACTCAACACATGAATATTCGATATAGTTTGTATATATATAAAAATGTGATTTTTATTGCTAAAGCCATTTGTTTAAATTCGAATAATATTCAACACATGAATTTCAACTCATCGAATGAATTGCAACTCAACACATGAATATTCGATATAGTTTATGCAATTTATTTCAACGAATGAAAATTATTCTAACACATAAATATTTCAGAAAATTTCGGCAGCATAACGGCAGGGTAGTTAAAACCGGGACCGTCCCTAGTACGGCTCCTCGCTCTACCTTAAAACCTCGCGGTTTTTGACAATGGGGATCATGCATCTAGTTCGCACGTAGGCGGCATGTTTTATTTTCAATTCCACAATCCTATTCTATTTTGTTTCAACCACAAGAGGGTATTTTTCAACCACAAAGGTATTTTTCAACCACAAAGGTATTTTCAACCATAATATCAACCACAAACAATTATTTCCAACCATTCGTCATACCATATAATATCACGTCAATCACAAGCAATAAATATCGTCCATGGTCTGTGGACGAGGGGAGTATATATCTATATATAATATAATAATTCACTTGCATTTCATCACAATTCAAAGCATATATGTTTCAAACAACGCTTGTATAATTTATACATCGCTAATATAACTTATACAACACATGTACATGAGGTATACAATGCGTATATAATTTACACTTTGCTTATATAATTTATACAACGCGATTTCATTCACACAGATAATTTAGATTCCTCACATTGGTTATTGCGGTGCTAAAAATCGCAGGAAGGTCAGAAAAATCCGCGGCTTCTTCTAGAATGTAGAGAGCCTCCTTGCGGTCACGGTGTCTCCTGTTTCATCGAATTTCGTTAAAGAACGAAAAAGATATTATTTTTCAAAGTTTTGCAACACTTAAAAGTGTTATTTTCATTTCAGAATTTTCAACAGAAAGGTTTTTAAAACCTTCGAAACTAGGTCACTAATTTTCAGTCGATCCGTACCTCCATGCTTCGATCAGGCTAGGCTGCGTCGAAGAGCTACGAAGCACCTCCAGAACGGCGGTGGTGGCAAGTGGTTCGGTGGTCTGTGCTCGTCGCGGCGGTGCTCAGAAGGTCGCGACTTCCTCTTTGAATTCCGACGCCGTTAGCTGATGGGAGGAGGCGTGGGTTGGTCGGATGTGGAGAGGGTACTACGGCGAACAAAAACTTCAACTGGGGTCGGCGGCGAAATGGCCTGAGGCGGCGGCGATATCGGCGAGAAGTTTTGAACGACGTGCGTCGTTCAATCGTTCTGGCGGCTAGGGTTTTAGAGTTTTTTTTTTAAAAGAAAATTTCCTATTGGCCAGAATTTATAGAAAATTTTTAAATAGTGTTTTTGCAAACGGACTCCTTTTTAAACCCAACGACTGTCGCCCCTAGCTAAATTCCCCCATTCCGGACACAATGGGATATGTTTCGTTGGCCATTTCGACTGTTACAGTCAGTTATTTTTCAAATTAAAATATAAAACATTCGATATTTAATTTAATCGTACATTTCAATTTGCCAGGGCCACAAACTGAATCGAAAAATTCCAGAAAAATAAATCTAGCTTTGTTTTGACGATACGGTCCTAACAAAACCAGTTTCGTCGAATTTTGAGCTCATTTGCAAAACAGCCATTTTTAGGTCGACCTATTTTAACAGAATTTGACCAAACACGTTAGCTTTTGCCCCGCTCACATACTAGCTTCAAAAATTATGAAATTTGAAACTTAGCAATAATTTGACATCCCGGACCCAACAAAAGTGGTTTCGTCGAATTCCGAGGTCGTATGCAAAATCTCTATTTTCAAGGGCTATATATACTATACACCGACCGTTCTGAAAATTCATTCGGCCATAACTTTTGATTTCCGTTATGAAATTTCGATTTTTCAGATTCGTTAGAAAGGTATTGATAAACAGATTTAAATATTTTCAGTTTCGTCAAAATCCGTTATATTTTACACCCGGTACAGTCGGACAGAGTTTATATTCCAAATTTCAAACTGCCATGTTATACACAATTCTATACTTTATTGAAATATGTCATTTCAATCATTCAAATTTCTTGTTAATAACCTGATTTAAAATTTTTAAACTGGTTCACATTTTCCGGGTTATTACAATTGGGCCTTACTGCTAGCACTTATTTTACCTCTTGAATTACAAGAAAGATTAATAGTTTCCCACTCCTTCAACCTATGCAAAGCACATCATGTCAAAGACAAGACGTACTTTGGGTGGCAAATGTTAAACAGCTTTTTGGTTTGGTTCCCAGAGGAGCATCAGACACGCTCAACTCAACATACCTCATGAAGCTGAGGCCGAAAAGGAACACACAGGAGTAAAGGAAGTAGGATCAAGAAGGGATTACACCGCCTGTGGCCTCACGACATTCAAAAGACGTCTGCAATCCAAGGCCTAACACCCCTAAGGAGTTACAAGCCTCGACCACCCGGTCCCGGGACCCTCGCGTCCCTCGGAAGAACCGCACCCAGGCATGACGCAGAATTCGCACCCAACCGGGTGCAAATTCTCGCATTATGCCTGGGTTCGAAATTTCGAACCCAGTGGTGCGGGGTGTCGAGCCCAGCGGGGGAAAAATCTAGCACCCACAGCTGGGCTCGAGATCCCGAGCCCAGCGGGTGCAAATCTCGCGCCCACGGCTTGGTTTGAGATCTTGAGCCCAGTGGAGCGAGATTTCGCGCCCACATCTGGGTTCGAAATTTTGAACCCGTACCCGGGTTCGAAATTTTGAGGCGCGAGGTTACAGGCTCGAATTTCTCGCATGTGGCCCCCCTTTCTACCTAATCCTACCTACTCCTACTTACTCCCACTTCTATAAATAGCCCATGGCCTCACACTTCAAAGGGGTTGCATTTTCTTCACTCAATACCTCCCTAAAGCTTCATGAGCTCCATTAATGGCATCTCCTATTTGACGAAGAAGGAGAACTAAATATTCTTTTCCTAAATACCTAGCATATTTCAATTATGAAAGTGAATGTAATGAGCATGGCTCAACCTTGTAATTATTGAGTGATTAATAAAAGTTCAACATCCTTCCAAAGTGGACGTAGGCCTAATCCGCGGCCGAACCACTATAAATACTTATGTCTTTTATCGCTTTCTCTTACTTAGTCTTGCGACCAAATAAACTATTCCTAGTAATAGGAATCTTTGGTGTTTACGACATTTTTTCCGTCAACAAGCATATAGTGATAGAATTGGGCATAATGACAAGGTAGGCATATAAGAATAGATCTGATGAACTTGTGATAATAGAACTGATTATGCATAGTTTTAGATCCAGATTCATATATACATCACGATTACATTAGGTGTTTATATCTAAAAGCAACATAAACTCGCTGTGATTGGATCTAAAGAACGGGGAATAAAACGTAGATGACGTAGCATAGATATCTGAATTTGTCTAACTCTTGTTGTTGAAGAAGAATAGGCTAGATCAAACTAAGTTGGGCAGCACCTCATTGTTGCCATTGCTTTTGGATAAATAAAACAATGAGAATGAGGACTTATTTATAGTCATCAGCCAATGAATCTAGACAAAAATTCAGTCCAAGTTCGCAGGCAAGGATCTGCCCAGATCCGTATGTGGGTCCACCCCCTTGGTGTGTCGACCCAGGGTCGACCCATCGGTTGACACCCATGGGACCGGGATCGACCCCTAATGGGCTGAAATCCCACTCTGTCCTGCTCCTTCTGATTTTGAATTAATTTGAATTCTGGATTTATTTTGTTTATATATAAGCAGCTTATATGTTTATAAACTTCAAACCTTAATATCTTCTTCATATGTTATCCATTTTACGCAAACCTGGTGTCTATTTTGACCAGAATTCCGAGACGAATGCAATGGCACAATCCATTTCACTTAATTCCAAATAGTTATTTAAGTATTTCTTAATTTATTGTTAACAATGTGTTTTAAAATACGGGGTGTTATAGTGTGTATTATGTTCCTTTCTCTTCTCTTTTATTCTCTTCTTTTCTCTGCCTTTTTCCTCCTTTTCTTTGCCTTTTTCCTCCTTTTCTATCATTTCTTTCCCTTCATAACCGCTTTACATCGACCAGATGCTAATACAAATATAGGCATCAATGGTGTATGACGATCATCACACGTGTTATCAGAGCTTAGATTGTGTTGTTTAGCCCTAGTAGTACTGAACTCGAGAGTACTTATTTGTATATATTTTGGTTTTCAAACCTATATGTTAGTAATATATATAGTATAATGTGTTTTGCACATGAGTGCCATAAGAATAGTTTTTTCTATTAGCAACCGATCGTCACAGTCTTCGACGATCTGGCGAACGAGGAGTACTACTAATTACTCCATCTTTAGAGTTGAGAGTCGAGCAGAATTGAGAACTGCTAGTTACGATTTACTGTTTATGTTTCCACTAATGGTACAAACTATTATCTAGAATGTTGTAATATCTCTAGTTGGTCATGGTGCTCAAGTGCAACGAGTCGACCATGCCATGCTATATGGACACTTATGCATCTATGTGGCAAACCATTCTTTGGAACGGAGTCGACTGTCCTGTTGTGGCGTGAGAGATATTGGGGTTCTCGCAAAGGTTTTCTTCGATGGCTGGAGTTATAGTTAAGTAAATTAAGAGTTTACTCCTAAGGAACTCTAAGGTCAATTCTAAATTGGTCGATAGCCATTACCATTTTGGGTTCCCGAAATTGATTCGCACGAGACAGCTCACTTCGAATTTTTTTTCCTATTGGCTTCTTGTAACTCGATGGGAGTTCACCTATTTAGGGGATATGCCTATGCTGGAGTGTGTAACCAAATTCGATGTACCATTGAAGTGCAGTTATTTTCTCTATTGTTAATCCAAAGTCTTGAGTTTGTTGCTGGGTTGAGTGATTGACTCGGGGGTAGTTGATTTCATTCCAAGGGCATGATGGTTTGGAGGAGTCGATCGAATAGGCTCACGATGTTCGAGTTTGCACCTAGTGTATTAGGTTTTTCCTACCTTGTTTGGATAAATTGTGGAGACATATACTGATCATCGTTTCTATTTTGATCGAGTGTTCCCTCGATGAAAGAAAAGAGAATGGCATCACCGCTCAATACATGTTTCCCATTAATGGCTTTCCATATGTGTTTTATTTGATGTCGATGTTTCATTGTTTCGTCTGATCTTGCGTTTTGATGTGCGGAACGTGATTAGGACTCGTGATAATTGGCTTTCTTTCTTGATTGTGACCTATCAAGTTAAGGGCTTGATTAGACTATATTTGTGTGTATCGTCCCATTTTTGGTTGCTAGAGATTAATACTGCGAATGACTGCAGCATCCATAGAGAATAACTTTAGGCCTTAATGTAGGGAAGTGTTATAGCGTAACTAGTATGTACTGGGCAGTATACATGGTTCGTAAAAACCCAAATTTCGAGTCATGTTTGCATATTAACCAATTTGTTTATTTGTTGTTGATTATGATGAGGCTTAATTTATGAGTCCAATAGTTCACATACTGGGAGGATACATAATAGCAATGGTAATGAGAGATTGTTGGTGATGGTAGTGGGCTAGGACAAGCTCTTTAGTAGCGAGTCGTCTTCGATTTAGTAATAGTAGGTTGAGGCATAGATCTTTAGTAGGAGATTCACTTATGATTGGACAATGGCGGGCTAAGACAGTTCTCTAGTGGTGAGTCACCACATGAGTTTGTAGCTTGAGAGTATCTGGACAAATTCGATGAGGCGACCAGATTGCCACCATATTTGAGTCAAGTTTCATATCGATTTGGTTATCGATGTTCTTTAGGTTGGGATTCCCGAGGGGATTTTATCGATTGTAGGTAGTTGTTTATTGTATTTCGATTGCGTCGTCTCATGTGTTGCATTGATTTTAATCGTATGGTTGTGTCGTTAAAACCAACTTATGAGTCGGCATATTTTGTTGATGGAGTTATTGGTGTTAAGGAAACACCCTTTATTGGAGTTTCACTTTTTGAAGAGAAAAGTGAAGTGTTTGGGTCACATTTCCTCGAGTAGGATTTCATTAAAAATCCTAGGGATTTATGACAATTCATAATTTGAGTCGACCCATGAGTGTGTCGATTCCTCATTCCGAGCCGGAACAATGAGTCGATATGATACAGTTGGTTGTGCTGCTTGGTTTAGTGCGATGTACTTCCAAATGGAAGGTTGTCACCTTTTAGTCGATAACCAGAACCGCGTGAAGAGGAGTAGTCATCTTTCAACTCGGAGTCGATGGCAATAGAGTTCACTTTGCCAAATAAAATGCTCTATTTATTTGCGAAGGAGTTAGAGTTGTTTGGGGATATTGTGTCACTGGAGTTACTTTTCTCCGTAAGAGATTTTGACCTTTGCTAGCAGCTACGGTTGTAGCTCTGGAACTCCCACGACTTTGTTATTTATGCATATATGAAATGCAGTTGTTTGTGTGTGTCAAGTTGAAGATGTACCGGTTCGGAAGTGATATTCCTTTGGTGAACATCTCTTGTGTTTATTATTAGTTATAATTCCATAACTCGAGGTGATGTAGTATGGAATCAGCCGCTGTGGTTTGTTCCGTATGGAAGATGTGTTATTTCTCCCAACATTATTGAAGGGGTTGGTTGCACATTCATTTTCGGTCGAATGTGGCGTCGGTTGGCTGTAGCTGAATGGGAATAACCAAATAGTTTTCCATGACTATTTAAGATTCCTAAATGGATGCGAAAATAGATGTCGAGTCATATATGAATTGAATTTAATATTTGATTTCTCATATTAGTATCCCACATACTAGAATAGGCATACATGTTATTTTGATAATTCCTATTATTTTTCCATGCATGTTTGATTATTGATGTTTGCCATGATTGTATATGCTTATAAGATTGCAGGCAGAGTAGTTGTATTGTTATATCATTCACTTATTTGAGATAAATTCCATGCATTACTTGACATGTATATGTTAGATAAATTTAGTTTATTTAACAAACTTAATTTCTTTTGTTGTTATTTGTACTATTGTGTCTAATCCTCTTTGTTGAGTACATGCACTGGTACAAAGAAGCAAGATTTTATTATTTGGATGATTACTCACTTTTATTTGTATTTAAATGCTAAGCTTTCTTGAAAAGAGGTATGTAGTAGAAGTAGAGTTATGGTTTTGTTATTTGGTGTATTTTGGATATTTTATGCCCCAGCTATGTATATCCATTTTTGGGCTTTTGTTTTCTTTTTTGGTTTGTGCCTTTAATGACAGGTTGTGGTTTTCCGAGATCAAGCCATGCAAGAGAGGTGCGACCGACATTTACTATGAATTTTGCCAAAATTGGAAGGAAATTCGATAAGCGATTCTAGGTTGAATTGTCTTCCATTTTGCGTGTTATCATTGTTTACCAATATCTATTTATTCAGAAATAAGTGTATGAATGAGGTGTTTGGCTTGGATGCATTGATCCAAATTTTGATTATGGTTATACTTAGGAATGGAAATATTGGCTCTATTCCAAATTAAGAGTTTGTTTCCTTTGTGTTGATCGCTTTGATGTTTTTTCTTGAGGGCGTTAAGTGATGGTTCGACTTGTATCGTCACTTACTCGAGAGTGTCAGATTGTGTTGTTTAGTCCTTGAGGATTTTAGGACGAAATACTTTAAGGAGGGAAGAATGTAACGATCGTATTTTAGCGAGTGGATATTTAAATATTTATGTAAATATTAATCGTTAATTGAGTGATAGTTCGAAAATATGACTTTTCACATACAATCAAATCTGGAATCGAAACCATTTTCATTGAGTCTAGAATAATGGTGGGAAATTTTTAGACTGTAAACATCGATATTCGATTGTTTGATTTTTGGCTGATAGCTTGGGATCGATTTGTGAGTCGATCCAAGTAGCTAACTTTTGTGTATGATGGAATTAGGTCCTGAGATCCTTTCCATTTGTCTTAGATTGGCTTTCAGAATTCTTTTGAGTATAAGGTTCGACATGTTTAGGGTTTAAGAAATTTCGGTCTTGTGGATAGTGCTTTAGGTGGAGGCTATAAGTAAAACTCATCTCCTCCATTTGCAATCCGTAGCCTCTATCTTTCTTATCAATGGCCAAAATTACCCGATCTGATCCATCCACATTTAGGCAAACCCCCAACATGAAACTTGTTCGTACCAACGATGCAAACTCATTGATGTTGGTTGTTCATCAATCGGGCATTGAAGTTGGCAGGAAATTGCCAAAAACCGAGCCCAGACCATTTTTGCTCAAAGCTCGTTGATTAGCACGTAAAAGTGTTTACTTTTTTGCTTATATCTTATCTTTATTGTAAATAAATAAATATTTTTGTGTGTTTTCAAAAGTTGTTAAATAAATGTCTCTGTTATTCAATTAAAGACCATTTGAATAGAAAACGCTACTTCTCGGAATCAAAAAATTTTAAATCGAAAAGGAAGCTATAGCACACTGGTAAAGGCCTAGAAATTTTGGTGGAGTGCTTCGAGTTCGATCCCTGTCAAGTCCTATTTTTATGAAGAAAGGAACATGAAGGCTTCACATCCCGCTTCCTGTATTTTGAAGAATATATGGACTAGTGATATGTTATATACATACATAGTCATGCATGTGTGTGTGTGTATATATATATATACACACTTATTTAAGATTTTAGGAATTCGACATATTTCTTTTAAAGAATACAAATCAAATCAATTATTTTTAATTGCCAAAGAAAAGGGAAGGCTTTGATTACAAGTCTCCAATTAAGCATATGCTCATCTTCCCCCTGACAGTGTCATACATAAAAGGAATGCATTGATTAGAGATCTTCAATAAAGCACCATGAAAGGAATATTCCTTTATTTTTTGAAAGAAATCCTTTTCATATTTTTTTAGGCCTTATATTCACATTGATAGGAGACTACATCCCCTATAAATACCCACTGTATTCATTCTAAACGGGAGTTCCATTTTCAGCATTCTCTTCTTATACTTAATAAAGTTTTTTTTTAATTCAGCTTATTGTTCTTTCTTTCATAGCAATACGTGTCTTCTACTCAAATAATTTTGGTAGAACAAAAATTGTTATTTAATTTCTTTATTGCATGTTAGCAATTGACCTTTGATTAGACTCAACGGCAATTCCAATTTTAATTTTCTGTTGTTGTTGTTGTATTTGTTTGTTGTTTCTTTTTCAGTAATTTTTTATTTTTGTTTTTGATTGTTGAATTTAGTATAGATCCGATTAGATTCGAATCTATAATAAATTCAATAATACTATTTCAAATCACATCTCCAAATATTGTCTAATTCGCCCACCAGATTACAAAAATAATAAATTTAAAATTCCTCCCTGTGTTCGACCTGCATACTACACATCTGTGCGCTTACAGATTATTAAAAAATTTGTGCTTTTCTAATCCATAGAAAAGTGTAGATCAAGTTTTTGGCACCGTTGTCGGGGATGTGACAATTAAATGTTATTATTCATTTAATTTCCGATTCGTGTTAGTTTTTATTTTTAATTTTTGTTTTTGTTTTCTTTTATATATAGAAAAAATTCTAGATTGGTTGATTGGGTATTAAAACATTGATACTAGAATCTTCTAATTAGAAGAAAAAAACTTTCCTTTTGTTTTCAATTCCCTTCTTTTATTTTTTTCCCGGTTTTCAACTTCTTTCTCCTTTCTTTCATTTTTCCCCCTCTTACTAATTCTTTCCTGCTTCCAACAATTCTAAAAAAAAACTTGATTTTTTTGTACTGATTGCTTTCCAACTGCAACTCTCTCTCACTTTATGCAGTCTCTCTTTCCATTTTTTTCATTTGTTTTTTCCTATTCTCTCTTTTACAACAATAATACAAAAAATCTAAATTTTCTTTCCTTGTTGTATATTTTCGTTGCTTTAATTTCTTCCTACTAATTCTCTTCCAATCGCCACCATATTCATCATCACACCAATGCAGCAAATCACCAAGCCCCACTTCACCAAAAATCTCCCTTCATCACGCATCTTCTTCATCCCAAACCCCTTCTTTCAACTCCACGCACAACCCCCAACCGCAAGTCAACATCACCACAAAGCCAACCACTCCACAATCATACCCAAATTTCTAAACCATTCACGTAGTCAAAACAGAGTTCAAACTCCTTCATCAAACAACCCAAATCTCCTTACCCAAATAACCCAATTTGTGATTTTTGAATCCAATTCGAAATCCCATCACGCTCGTCAACGAATCACAGGAAAGAAGAAGAAGAAAACCCAATTTGAATAGCGAAACAAATCCGCTTCGAACGAAAAAAGGCGTGTTATTTTCCTTTTCATTGGCTGCTTGTGAAACGAACCAATTGCGTTGTTTGGGAAAGCCAAAGAAAGGGGCGTGTATTAAGAGAAGGGAGACCTGATTTTCTCTGTTGACCGTGTCTTTTTGAACTGCCCTGTTTAATTCTTTGTGTGTGGCTCTCTAGTTGTAACTGGGGTGGGGTGCTTGCCTGATTGGTTTGACCTTTTGTTTATGTGATCATTTGTTTTCCTTTTCTTTCTTTTTCTAGTGTCCTTTTAGTTTGCAACTATTTATTTGTTCCACTTGTTTTCTTATATAGGATAGGTTAATTTAGATCTTATTTGGCTTTCGGTTATTTTGTTTCATTTTTATTTTTTTTCTTTCTTTTTTTTGAAAAAAAGAGGAGGATCACAGAGAGAGAATAAAAATCAAGGTCAAAGCAAACACAGTCCAATCAAAGAAACAAGAAACTCGAAGGCCAAGAGATTACAAGTCAAAGTTGAAACATGAGCACCACTAAAATTTGTTTGACGGACAACCATACCCTACTGTAAAAAAAAATTGGACTCTACAGGTGCTCTGCTGCAAAGAAAAATATATAGAAATTGCTTGTAAAAATTTTCTGCAAGGGCAGCGACTTGCTTGTACAATATTTTAATTTTCTGTAGTTATCGTTGTTTGAATGTTATGTTTACTAAAATTTCTGAATTAAATTGGTGAGGCACGAATTTCCATAACTAATCACTCTCGACGATTTTCAGTTATAAAACTTCATTTGATTTACATAATATTTAACTACAATAGCGTATTTTATGAAATTAATTCTATAAAAGGTTTGATCGTAGATATATATTAGTCCAATTTGTGGAACTTCTAGCAAAAGAGATTGTATACTACTCGTAAAATATTGGTCGTATCCCTTAGTATTTATACTATACGTGAACGGTCATAAGACCCTCTTCCCCCTTCAAATCTAGATTATTAATTAAAAGATATATTTGAGTACATTAACTATTATGTAATAGAAGCCACTCGTGTCAGCCTTAAGTCTAGGATTTTCTTTATTTGCATTTAAGAATGATGAGTGAAAAAAGTGTCAACCACCATTATTCTCCTAAGGGTCCTCAAATAAATCAAAATATTGATAACGAGAAGGTTAACAATCGAATAAATCAAAATTTTCAAAATATCAATGTTGGAATGGATAGACCCGTATCTCTTCGGGACCGATGTTACCCAACTAGGACCGTTGAACCTTTTGTCATCGTATTTCTACCAGTTGAAGGAAATTTGGAGCTTAAACATTCTTTTATTCAAGGGGTTCCAAAATTTACTGGTTTTGAAAATGCTTATGAGTTTTTAAGTGAATTTGAATTGTATTCATCCACAACTTAAAGGCAGCAATTATCTAATGAATCAATCAAGCTAAGGCTAATTCCATTTGCACTGCTTGAAAGCGCTAAAAAAATGGCTAAATTCTCTTCCAAAATATTCCATAAGAAGTTGGGATGAATTTGTTATTGTGTTCTTGAAGAAGTTTTCCCCTTTCCATAAAACTCAAAAATCCAAACTTAAATAAATCAATTTTCTCAAAACGAGGGGGAAACCTTTTCAAAATACTTTGAAAGAGTCAACCAACTTCTATATAGCTGTCCACATCATGCAATTCCAAAATATCACTTACGCCAAATTGCGTATGAAAGACTAAACTATCAAACTCGAACATAACTTGAATCAATGTGTGGAGAAGAATTTATGTCTAAAACAGCCGATGAAGCTTGGGAATTCTTAGAAAATTATTCTGAAAAGGACATGCAATGGGAGTCAATTCGTGTTCCCATTCATATTTCTACTAGAGGAGTGCATGTCATGGATCCAATTTATATTCCCTGAGAAACTCAAACTTCTCAATTCGAAGGACAACCCCAATATTACCCTCAAGACCAAGTCAATGCCATAGCTAAAAATAATCCTCACGTCTACCTCTAGTTGGAGAAATCATCCAAATTTCTCATGGTCTAATCCCAATAACGTCTCAAATCCATCTCACATGATACTGAATTCGAATTACCAAGCCCAATTTTTTCTAGTCCTCAATCTTCTCAAATTCCACCTCAGTCAAAGCCTTTGAATCAACCATATAGGCATTCTAATTCTCGATCATCAACTTATTCTCCTCAATCTTCTCAATAAATTGTTCGATTAGAGAAACAAATAAATCATCAAGATGTTAAACTCGAACAGATGATGATTATGACGAAGGAACTAATGAAAAGTAATGAGAAAGGAGAACTGACTAGTCAACCCGAGGTGAATCCAAAATATAGCTCTTGTGTTATGAATTCTTTTTGACAGAAACTATAATTTGGTCAATGTTGTCACCACCTTTAATTCCAGACAAACAATTGACAAAAATGTTAATAATCCCATTAATTCTTTGATTTCACCTCAAATTCAAAAGCTTGACACTTGTTCATTGGCCATTGATGCCAACCTTTCTAAGCCTTCCAAACTCCCATCTTCTTTAAATGTTGGTAATTCCAACATCTCTTCTTCTAATGTCGGCAATCCCGACAATATATTTTCCATTAATGTTGGCAATCCTAACATCTCATCTTCTATATATCTACCCCACTCGCTTCCCTTGTCGACACCTTCTTCTCCAAATGATCAAATGACCAAAAGAGTCTATAAACTAGTTGCTCTTTATCCTCATAGACTTAACAATAAGAAGAAGGATGCAAATTTCGAAAAATTCTTGAAATCTTCAAATAAGTTCGTGTCAATATTCCACACTTAGATACCATCGAACAAATTCCTTAATATGCTAAGTGTCTTAAGGAGCTATGCACCCGAAAAAACGAGCCACTAATGTTCATAAAATTGCCTTCTTGACTGCGAAAACTAGCTATATTTTCTCAAATTCATCACTAATCAAGTATAAGGACCCCGGTTGCCCTATAATCGGTTGTAAAATAGAAAATACTCATATTAGTCATGCCTTACTTGATCTTGGTGCTAATGTCAATCTTCTTCCCTATACTGTTTATCGTCAACTAGGACTATGGAAGATTAAAACAACAAACATCACTCTTCAACTAGCTGATCGATCTGTTAAAAAGTCATTAGGCATGATCGAAGATTTTTGATACAAATCGAACAATTTTACTTCCTTGTCGATTTTATGGTTCTAGAAACCAAGCTTGTTTTGAGTCATGGTAGTCAAATTCCACTGATTTTGGGTCGTCCCTTCTTAGACACCTCAAATGCTATCATAAATCGTAGGAGTGTCCAACTTCAACTGTTGTTTGGGAACTTAACCATTGAATTGAATATTTTCCATCAGCCCAAAGATTCTGAAATAGGAGAAGTCGGCATAATAAAAACAATTGTAGATGGCACATCTAATTTGTCTCCTTTGAAAACTTCACTTTCCTCAATAGACGTATCTATTATGTCTTTTGAAGAGCTATTTGAGGATGAGATTAATTTTTTACATGACAAATTAGGGGAGTAGCTCGAAGATAATTTTAGTCCCGTACCATCGAATGAAATTGTAGTTCAAAAATCAAGTTTTATGGGGATTTTGATAATCTTTAGTTGAATGGTATAGACCCTTGGCAAGACAACAATCTCATAGGAAGGATTTTGATTTCAGAGTTCATTAACATGCCTGCTGTACCTCACAAATCTGATAAGAAATCATCATGCATCATTTTCGATAGAAGCAAGTGTGGGGGGGAAAGGAAGAATCTTTTATCACAGAACATTCGACATCATCATGGATTTCATTTTGCAAATGATTTTCACATGCATGCAGTTGTTAAATTGCACTTCATTTTACAAATCATTTTGCATCTCATTCACCATTGGGTACTATCTTTCAAATTTAGAAAACGTGTTTACAGTGTGGACACTGTTTTGAACAAGTGTGAGGGAGTCTGCATTGCATTCTTTTTTTTTCCTTTTCATATAGGGCCATCATGCATTTTAGATCGTAGTAACATGTAAAAAAAATTCTCTTTGTTTCTTTTTTTTTTTTGAAAATACAACTCATTTTAGATTGATACAACAAAATAAGTTAACAATTGTTAATCAGTTAATAGTATTTTTCTCTCAACCAAGATTGAATAAGAAATATAATGAAAAGTTGAATTACAAGCGATAGTAATGTAATTGGTACATAGAAAGATTCTTAGGAGATGTCCATGAAGTCTATTCTAAATTGTAGTCTTTGTTTAAACGAGTGGAGGACATAAACTTATATTGGCATTTCGAATCTTTAAAACTAAGTTGCGTTAACCTGAATTTGCGTAGCTCTTTCTTCTTCTTATATTAAATAATAATAGTAATCCAAGGGTATTCAACATTGCTTGTAAATCTAGTGTTGGTGTGCAAACCCGCCAAGCTCTTTTTGATATCTTTTTGACAAAGTCAGCGTCGGTATATCTTGGTCTCATTTTATGAGTTGGACACCTAAGGATTGCCGACATGTTGTTGACAAAGTCAGCATCGGTCTGCACCATTCGAAAATCTCTTTCCCAACTCTCCGTTAGTCCGCGAGGCAATGCATAGGCGTGTACCTTGGCCTTTTAAGTTAGGTGTATGTAATTAATCATAAATTTTAATTTTTATAAAGATAGAGAATAAGAAATGATGCCCAAACATTTCTTGACCTTATTGATTTTACAAGCCATACACGAGGAAATAATAGCACCACTTTATAAATGTGACAAGCAAACTAAGAATTTATTCCATGGTTGCACTATGTTATCAATCGAACCAACTGGACAAACTAGAGTTTAACATTGAAAATTTGAATTATGTTGAAAATTTATGACAAGTTGAGGTATCAAAAATACAATTAACTGATTAATAATTGTTAACTTACTTCGTTGTACCACTTTCCCAAAACAAGTCGTGTTTTCAAAAAAAAATTCATTTGCACATGTCCATTGCGTTCACGTTTTGCATTAGAACCACAACATATTGCATTTGGATTTTGTGGGTAGTGTCCGCTGAAAACCCTCATAAGACACCATTCGTCCTACTAAGGATACCTAGAGGTTTAATGACTTGTTGCATATGCTCAATGCAATCGTGTTTCTAACGAAAGTGTGACCTGCCTAGTTTAGTTTTTCATTCTTGTTTTACTCCCGGACGAGTAAAAGATAAGTGCAGAGGTATTTGATTAGCATGTAAAAGTGTTTATTTTAACGCTCATATCTTATCTTTATTCACCAATTCGAAGATAACCGTCGATAGTTTTGGTATCCTTCTCTCTTTATTCACCAAAACTTCATTTGATCATTACTTAATCAATTATTGATGGATTTTCATGAAACCAGCGGCATTCCAAAGAAAATAAAGAGAAGTACCTTATTGAATCTACTTGTAGACAAGAATCAAAAGTTTCTACTTATCTGGTATCCATTTCTTTGTTGATTTACATTATATATTTCCATTTCTTCCTCTTAATGTCTTTTCACCAACCGTCGTTACTTTTCTTCAATTGTCCTTCAAAATTTGAATTCCCAACACCCATGTACACCAATTCAGAATTTGAATTTCCAATAGCCACCTTCTCAGAATTTGAATTTTCAATAGCCACCATTTTGGAATTTGAATCTCCAACAGCCACTTTACCCATTTTTCAACTTTTGAAATTTCGAAAGCCATATAACTCATCTTTTCCTGCAAAACAACACAACTTTTCAAAGAATCAAGTGATTTTTCAAAATAACTAATTTTAATTTGAAATAACAACATCATGAAGATTCTGTGATGTATCCATTTAAACTTTTTAAGAAATCATATCATGATAACTTGAATTTTCAATAAAATTGAATGCAGACTCATCTAATACTGATGATATACATGAATTAAAATTAGTGTTAACAATATTTGAAAATTTCCAAATATCATATTATGAACTTTTTGAAAGATCTTGCTCTGATACCAATTATTAGGGATTGCGGAATGGATCGTTAAGGCAAAACAAACACTTGAGGGGGGGGGTAAATAGTGTTTTTAAGAAATTAAACAAAATCTAAACTTATTTGAACTAATATATGAATCAAACACTATAGAAACAATCACAGACACATAATCAAACACAAATGCAAAGATAAACAAAAAATAAAGCATAGAAAAGGAAGGAACACACCGGATTTTATACTGGTTCAGAATTGCTAATACATCTAGTCCCACACAACTCTGGATTGCACAGAGTTTTATTACTATATCAATATCCAATTATAACCCTCCTTGATTTAACGGCTATAAGGGATACCAACGATTCCACCCACACACTTGATCAAGTGTACCTTCCTTGATTTCACGGCTACAAAGGATACCATCGATTACCCATCCTTGATTTCATGGCTACAAGGGATACCACCGATTACCTTTACTCAATCAAAATAATTACAAACAGCCCTATAACTGTTAAATAGCACTTGATTCAGAGAGTAATGAGTAGAGAGTATAGAGAGAAGAAGATTAGTGAAAACATAATTGAATTTGGTAGAGTAAAGGTGTATAAATCATAAAAATGATAAGAAATAATGGTGTAATGAAAGAGAGTGGAGAGGGAGAAGAAGAAATAAGTAAAAATTTGAAATCAACCCCTTTTTATAGTGTGTGAAAGGTTGGAATGTTCCAGAACCGTCACAAATGGTGAAAGACACTTCCTTTCTAATTTGAAAAAGTGATAGTTATATGTCAACATGTACATATATGTATGTCGATATATATATATATATATATATATATATGTGTAAAATTGAAATTTGAACATTTTTCAAGTGTTTTGATATAAATATAATTCTAGAAGTTCTTGTATTAAAATATAGTGTTATAAATAAATATTATAAAGTAGAAAAATCATATGAAAACATAAGTATAAACTATATAAATATATTTATAAAATTATAGAGTTTAAACCTATATAAATATAAAGAACATAAAATAAAAATCTATAAAACTTATAAAGTATAAATCTATAAAACTTAAGTTTAAAATCAAGTTAAATAAAAATAAAAAGTAAAATAGAGAAGAAAGAGATTGAAGATAGAATTTGAAAAATAGAATTTGAAATTATTTTGAATTTGAACCTAGAGTGGTATTCAGAGTCTTACATAATCTAGACTCTATAACTATATTTATCTTGAACTCTTGTAATCTTGAATACTCATAAGTCTTGAAATATCTCTGAATTCTGAATCTCTGACATCTTTAAACTGTACAGTCTTCAGTAATATTTCCTGTATATAAATCCTGCATACATGTGTGTGTGTATATATATATATATTCTAGATAGAGATGTTAGCATATACTTTACAATCGATTAACATTGAAATAAGGTTGTTGCCATCAAAACTCCATTCTCCAACAATGCAGTGGTGTCTGCCAATGTTTATATGGATTTAGCAACCGAAGTACTGGGTTTCATATTCTTTATGCACCGAGTGAGTTGATTTGAGGATAGATGTTATGGATGTTTACTTATTTTTCATCATTAGTACTTAGACATCTATCACACCATCTTTATACGATGTTTATCACAGTGTAGCATATATCGATTGTTATCTGCTAACTCTGTGGATGCAGGGGCAGAAATGGAATGATTCTCCATACCCACTGTGCCATATATACTATTATGACTTTACAACATTTCGAGAGTTGTTTATCTCTCTCACTAGGCTAATGCCTGACCCAAGGTTTTATTTCCTTCTTATTACATTGGGTGATCATCAACGATGCTGATGAAAAGGTCAGGTGATAGCTATAGGTATTATTCGGAGCTGCACAAGTGAATCTGATGTTTTACATATTTATACTTGTATCCTGATGTTTATTCCGCTGTGTGACACTATGGAGCCTTGACTGTATTATGTATTCTTTTAGATACAGGTTATCAGTTTGAGTGTATTTGTCTTATATATAAATTCTATTACTGTCATGTGTAACTATATGAGCCTATGTACTCTTATCATATGGTTTATATAGTTATTATTTTCTCGCTTTCTTTATATCTATGATTGGTTATTATATGTTATCTGATGCGCTGCCAGATATATGAAAAGTTATGTGATTGTGCGTTTTCTGTTCCCTTCTTTCTCTTCTCTTCTATTTTCTTTTTTTCTTTGCCTTTTTCCTCCTTTTCTATCATTTCTTCCCTTGACAATCTCTTTACATTGACTGAATGCTAGCACAACATGTTACTGGGTTACACAGGCACTGGTGGTGTACGGTAGCCGTCATAAGTATAGTATAGTGAGAGATAATGTCATGTACTTTAGCCAAATATGTTCAATCTAGTATTAAAGCGTAAACTTTCAAGTCCAACGCAGGAAAATGCATCCAAAACGGGCCGAATATGCAAAAGTTATGCAAGTTAGAGGTTTAAAATTTGAGTCGAATGCAAAATAAACAAACAACACAAACTCCCCGACTAACATTACACGGCCGCATCATCACCCTTCTTCTCTCTCACGTGCTTATGCATGCTCAAATTTGAACCCCACTTCGACCAAAACAACCATGCACCCACAACCCCTCGGTCATCTAGCCGATGATTAGATTACGCCATGACAATCCCCACGATCTCATCCACCTTCACCGTCTATGCCATGCCTCCATTGCTACCTTAGCCTGCACAACCATATAAAAGACACCGCTTTCTCCTTAAATTTTGGTGAATCCATGCATAGATAGTTCAATTTGACCATAATATCAACGCGAAAGTCAAGTTCTACAATTTTCCTTTTGATGTTGCGGCATTTTGAAGAAAAAATTAAGAGAAATTGATGAGGGAAGTTCAGTAAACTCTAGGTATTCATTGATGGCTTCTCGAAAATTAGGGTTATGCTTTTTAAGCTCAAAACAATATATTTTTTCCTCAAAATACGCGCCAGCAGTTATAGTGATGGTCTAAAATGGGTCGAACTGAGAGAACTCCAAACGAGACACCTCGACTTACGATCTCGATGTAAAAAGGCCTTCTAAACGCAAAGGGATATATCTCAAGTCTAGATCCCATCGTCTATCGCACCAAACCTTACTTTGGATGTTCAATTTCACAATTGAAATCAACGCGTTGTTTTGAGCTCGTGTGGTCAAATAGTGCATCATATAGCTATGAAACTCATCTTCATGTATCACTTCATTATTATAGTTTCGATCATAGGTATTGTTCCAATCTAAGACTATGTCCCAAATGACATTTTTCACGTGTATCATGACCCTTTATACTATCAACTCACTTGATCTATAAACATAGTGATCTTTATACTTTTTCTTTACATGGCGAATCACATGAACCCAATGGAAGTGGTTTCGAATCCTGATTTAATCTTATGTGAAAAGTTATATTTTGAAACTCTTAATTTATTAATAATTTATATTAAATGAACTACTTAAATATACAATTGTAAAAAATATAGGTCATTACATTCTCCTCTCCTTAAAGGGTTTCGTCTCTAAAATCTGTAAGGATGGAAAACACAACCCAACACTCTCTAATAGGCAATGACACAAGGTGAAATGCCAGTATCACCCTGAATAACTACCATTAATGGTGTCGTAATAGAGGGAACAAAATCAGAGCTGACATGGTGCAATCATTGCCATTCTTAAGTACAATCACCCTTAATCCTAGAATCAATTGTGGCTAAACCAAATACATAAGTTATGAATTTATTTCCAAACAAAACAAATAATGGAAAAAACTCACTAATTGGAAGACAAGTCAATTGAACATCCGATATTAATTTTTTTTCCAACTTTCGCTTAGTTTACAAAAAATTTCGATAGCACCTACTTTGTGTGGCTTGATTTGGATAAACTACAACTTGCCAAAAAATGGTCCAACCAATCGAAGCAAAACAAAACCCAAAAAGTGACATCTCATATCTAGGGCATAAAATCATCAAAAATGAACCAAGTACATAAAGCATAACTCTACATTTACCGCATACCTCTTTTATTGCAAGCTTAACTTTTAGATGCAAATCAAAGCGGATAAGAATCCAAACAATAAAGGCTGACTTTCTTTACTAATTATGTACTCAACAATGTGGATTAAGCATAACAACCGTAATAATCACAATAAAATGAGCATGTCAGACAAACTGAGTTTATCTAACATAAGTCTGTAAAGTTATGCATGCAACTTACATTAGATAAATGTGTCATACTAATCTACAATTATCTCGAATGCTTAACAACAATATGAGCATAGATAGTTATGTCAATAACGATAATCAAACATCAGAGATCAAATGAAAGAAACTATCAAAAATAACAGAGAAAACGATGGGGTGCACATTTTATTTTCAAATTAGTAAGGGATGACGAGCAAATGACGGTGTGTTAATAGATGCAACCATTAGTATAATCCACTTACTATATAATGGTAATCGAAAATTCATAATTTTAACCTTGCTTACTGCTGTATGACAAAATTTGATAATATACTCGATGAAATACCCTGCGTTTTTTTTACAAATACTAAGTGAAAAAACTTCCTAGCATGTCACTTCAACTAATTTTGGATGGTCTGTGATGTACGGATATTTGAATGTTGGTGAGTGCATGGTTTTCATTTTACAAAGAAAAGAAGGGAAGGAGTTAAAAAAGGCTCGTATATGCCTGCTATCATATGCCATGTGTGTAGGGTTTGATTTCAGCCCTTTATTTGAAGGCAAATCATGCAAATCTCAATTTATATGATTATAACACCGCATATAAAAAATGATTTACAAATAGAAAATAAAAATTAAACCATTAACAACTTATCCAACATTATATTTCCATGAAAGAATTTATCAATTATTTGAGGATTTACAAAACATAAATTCACTCACTAAAAGTAATAACAAGAGTTTTTTTTGATCCCACCTTTATTTTTCATTCTTTTAAGAGCCATTAAAACCCTCAAAGATTTGATTTTTAGCTCTTAGATGCATGGATGAAACCATCTTTACTAAAAAATGGATTTTTCCTCATTTTATGTAACAATTTTCAAATGGAAAGGAGGAGAAAGAATGTAAAACAAAAAATAAAAAGTAAAGGAGAATAAGATATGTTTGGTCAAAAAATGAAGTGAAAAGATTTAATATAATAAAAATATCATTATGTTGTTTTAAATCATTTAAAAACTAACATTAGTGCAACCTTGCATTTATGCCATTTGAAATTAGGCTAATTTGTGTACTTAAACTATCACGTTTACAAGTCACTTATTTTTTTCTTCTTATCTTTGGATTTAAAGATAAATTTACACTTAAACTCTAAACTATTATATTTATACATTTTTAATTATAAATGTTTTCAAGATCATAAATGTTATTTTGAAGCAAATTCAAGATATTACAGTTTTTATAAATTATAATTTGAACAAACCGTAAATACGAAAATTGCTTTTTAGTCACATTCCTAGTCTTCCATCAAATTATTTATTTATGCAAACAAAATTTTAAAAATAAGTTTTTATTATTAACTTTAAATTAAAAAGGATTATTTTTTATCATTAAAACTATTAGTTTAATATCTAAATTGAATTAAATATTTAAAATTTAAAATGACAAAATTCCAGGGTCCTTACAATCTGAGATGTGAAATCTTGAATTATAAAAGACTTTTTGATAGAGTTCACAAGTTTGAAATCTTAATTGAATTTTGTTTAACCAACCAAAACATAAAGTCTTCTAAAGTAGAAGTTTGCATAATGCTTGAATTGCAGAAGTTCATCATAAATTAATAAACCTACATTATGGGAACTTATAATTCACTAATTACAAGCATGAAATAATTATGAATTAGGTGCTTGAAGCATTACTGAAACAATGTGAAATGATAAAAATACACTTCTTTTGAAGAAGTCAAAAGAGATAAGCAAATCATCATAAGAGATACTGATATGCTCGATAGATTTTAAATAATCTCCAAATGAGTTACTGTTGGAAAACTAGCGTCTGGGTCGTGGACAATGTAGCTCTCTTGAAGACATTGTGATGATCTGCTTAATGGTGCAAAGAAGTTCAAACCTTTCACCGCCGTCTCTATGATAAAACAATCTCTTCTCCAACATCAGTTCGCTTGCCCAAAAGAATTGAGCATGATTTGCACTCACATTATATAAAAAAAACTATATTGTCCTTTTCTTATTTTTGTAATGAAATTTTTTCAATGAAGATAAAGAGGATTTTTGAAGAGAGAGGAAGATGAAAAAACTGTTATATTTTTTTTTTGTCTATTCTATTTCTTATATAAACAGAATGAAAAAAATGTAACGTTCGCTATATTAGTGGGAATAAGTTGGATCACAATTAATACCATAATAAATAAAAGAAACAATCAAAAATATGCAATTTATGATGTGTAAATTGTATACGTTTCAAAAGTGATGAATGTTAATAAGTTTTAATTTATTATCATTAATAGAAATATTTTAATACCATTTGTTTTTGTAACAGCTCGATAAAATGTCACATAAATATATGACCATTGTGCTAGCGTAACTGCTCAATCACAATAATGACTTATAAATATATTCTTAGTAATTATAATTTTTTTAATTTTTTAAATAAATTAACTACATGTACAAAACATTTCCAAAAATTCCCCACCTGATTTTTTTTTAAAATAATTTTCGAGTAGTTTCTAAAAACATAAGATTGTGCATAAACAAAGGTGTTTTCCGACTTGAACCTTTGAATAGTGGATAAGATTCAGCTTTTAGTAGAGTGGCACGTGGTCTTGCTCTATTCCTGACATCAGACCACACACAACCTTTTCTATAGTGTAACCAAATAAGCCCATGCGTTAATGGCCATGCACGTCTATCCCAGTTTAACGAACACTCTAGAAGTTTTGCCCAAAATTTCATAGGAAACGACCACATTTCCACATATACATAGGTGAGTCTATCAAGAGCACTCCTGAATGTAGGTACTCCACTCCAAATAGAGTATAAATCACATTAAGAGTTTCTATTAATTCATCCTCGAAACACTTCAGGAATGCATGCTTCTTAATATACAAAAAATAGCATATTCAGCTGCTATCACTACACAACTTATTTTTACCCATTGAACCTAGTTCTTGGGATCTCCACTTATTAGGCCAGGTAACCATTGTGCGTAACCCAACAATCTAAGGGCAATGGTCTCATTCTTTTAGAAGTATTAAGGGCATTTTCTCTAGATAGTCCTTTCGTCAAAGGATCTGCCAAATTTTTATCACTGCGTATGTGATCCGCTCGAACAGTATCTGAAGAGAGTAGCTCTCTAGAAGTACTGTACTTACGACATATATGTCGTCTCTTACTGTTTTAATGGTTCTGAAATTTTGCAATTGCCACAGTACTATCATAATGGATCAACACAATTGGTATCGGTTTTTTCCATAAGGGAATCTCAACTAGTAGATTTCTCAAGTGCTTTTTCTTCACTAGTTGTAGCTAGTGCTATCATCTCAGAATTCATAGTAGACTGAGCCAAAATAGTCTGTTTCTTAGATTTCCAAGAAACAGCTCCTTCAGCAATGCTAAATATATAGCTACTGACTGCTTTTGAATCATCTGATAAAGTATTCCAGTCTGCATCGGAATATCCTTCAGGTATAGCTGGAAAATTTTCATAATGTAATCCAAGGCTCATTGTTCGTTTTAGGTATCTCATGACCCTCTCAATAGCATGCCAGTGCTCTATACTAGGTCTACTGGTAAACCTGCACAATAATCTCACGATATAGGAAATGTCGGGTCTAGTACAATCAGTGGCATACTGAAGGCTGCCAATGATGATCGCATAGTCAGACTGTCTTACACCTTCACCAGTGTTTTCAAATAGCTTCGCACTGGGATCATATGGTATACATGCAGTTTACAGTCAAAGTAATTGTATTTCTTTATAATCTTCTCAATATAATGCGATTGACCCAAAGAAAGTCCCTTTTCGGACATAGTAATTTTAATACGAAGGATTACACTCGCCTCACCTAGATCTTTCATATCAAAGTGTCACTTAGCAAAGATTAAACATTCTTTATGGCATGAATATTTGATCCAAAAATGAGTAGGTCATCTACATAAAGACATATAATAGTACGAATGTCATTATCAGATTTGTAATAAATGCATTTGTCACTTTCATTGACTTTAAAACCATGTGAAATGATTAAGTTATCAAATTTTTTATGCCACTTTTTAGGTGCTTATTTTTAACCATATAATGATTTATCCAATTTGCATATTTTATGTTCTTGACCATGTACTACAATCCTTCAGGATGGTTCATATAAATTTCTTCGTATGATTCATCGTTTAAAAATGCGATTGTAACATCGACTTAGTGTATTATTAAATTATGAATAGAAGCAAGTGAATTAATATCCGAATGGATGTAATTCTAGTTACGGGTGAAAAAGTGTCGAAGAACACTACATTTTCTCTTTGTTTAAAACCTGTAGCTACTGGGTGGACTTTATATTTATCAACAATGCCATTAGGTTTTAATTTCTTTTTCAGCACCCATTTATAGCCTATTAATTTACAACCAGGTGGCAAATCAACTAGGTGCAATGTCTTATTGGATTACAAAGTATTCATCTCAACATTTATAGCCTTTTGCCAAAAATCAACATCTAGTGACGATAAGGCCTCTTGGAGGTTTAAGGGATCCTCCTCTATAGTAAAAGCACAAAAATATGAACTAAAATCTTTTGCAGTTCTTGCTCTTTAACTTCTTCTAAGTTCATTTTCAGAATATTCATTAGGTTCTGTTCTTATAGGTAATAGATTACTTGATGTGCCCCCACTATTCCTTAATTTAAAAGGAAATTTTGTTTCATAAAAGGCAGCATCATTTGACTCAATTGTATTATGTGTATTTATATTATAAAATATATATGTTTTGCTATTAACGACATAGCTAATAAATACACATTCGTATGCTCTAATTGCTAATTTTATTCTCTTAGGGACTGGAATACAAACATATGCCAAGCACCTCTAAGTTCTAAAATATGACACATTGGGTTTGTAATTTTTCAGAATTTCAAAAGGTGAAATTTTACTTTTTGATTTAGGGATTCTATTTCATACATAACATAACGTTAATAATATACCCGCCACCAATGTTCTGCTGCACCAGAATTTAATAAATGGCAACTACTAATTCAGTAAAGGTCCTATTTTTTCTTTTGGCCTTACCGTTCATTTCAAGCGAATAAGGTGCATTTCTTTCATGTATAATACCATGTAGTTTATAGAAATCCAGAATAGAACTAGATTTATATTCTATAACTCTATCACTACGAAGCCTTTTAACTTTCTAGTTTGATTGATTTTCAATTTCAGTTTTGAATGTCTTAAACATATCAAATGCATCACTTTTATTTTTCATGAGATATACATATGTGAAATCAGAACAATCATCAATAAAAGTGATAAAATAGTGGCATCCATGTCTAGTCAATGTGCCATCAAGCTCACATATGACATGATGAATTAAATCGAAGGTTTTAGATACTCCATCAACATTTTTATGTGGTTTCTTTGTAATTTTAGCTTGAGTACTGAATTCACATTTATCAAAATCAGTTTGTGACATTTTAGGAATCATATCTAAGTTGCTCATGTTATGAATTATGCGTTTGTTAACATAACATAATCTATAGTGCCAAATATTAAAATCACATAGCATATAAGCAGAACTAGTTACTTTATTAGATTCATGGAACTATTCATCTAAAACCATACCTTTAGAGATGATCTCTTGAGCTATTTTTCTGAAGCTCATGAGACTGCATCTCTGTTGACCTGTCATCCGTCATTTGATATTTGTGGTAGCGGCTGACTACGTACTTCTTTGCGCCTGCCTCTTCAGTGTCATACTTTTTCTTCGGAGCCTCCCAGATCTCCTTCGCTGATTTGTTTGAATTGTAATAGTCGTACAGATCGTCGCTAAGGCCATATGGGATGAAGTTCTTGCACATGTAGTCATGCTCAGTCCAAGTCTGCAAATGGTTCGATTTCTCTGTGTAAACCGCCATCTGATCTGCATCAACTTCATTTGGTTTCTTGGGCAATTGCGGTTTCTCAGTTGATAAAGTGCTGACCATTTTTCGCATAGTCAGAAAAAACTCCATGTAACAACCCGGAAATGCGAGCCAATTAAAAATTTTTATTTTGGCAATTTTAATGAATTTTGAATATTTAAAATGAATTATTTTAAATAATATCGATGAAAAATTTATTTTGAATAGAATTGGAACGTATATATTTATATACGTCATCGTTAGAATATAAATAATTATTTATATATATAAAAGGAATTGAAAATGGCGCGGTAGTTCGATAATTCGATTTCAAACTTCAATTGAACGTACCGGGTGAAAAATAAACCGGATTTTAGCAAAACAAAAAATAATGGAATCTAATTGAGGATATCTTTCCAAAAAATCCGAAAAATCAAAATTTCATAGTGAGAATCAAAAGATATGTCCAAATGAAAATTCAGAATAGTCGCTATGGAATTTCGGCCCTTAAAAATGGGAATTTCGCAAACGACCTCGGATTTCGACGAAACCACTTTTGTTGGATCCGCAGTGTCAAGTTATTGCTAGGTTTCAATTTTTCATAATTTTTCGAATCAATATATGAGCGTGGCGAAGGAAAACGCGTTTGACCAGTTTTAGTTGATTTTAATCGACTGGAAAATGACCATTTTTCCAACGGTCTCAGAATCTGACGAAACTAGTTTTGTTAGGACCGTATCGTGAATACGAAGATAGAAAATATTTTTGGGGAATTTTTCTAGTTAGTATGTGGCCCCGGTAAATCGAAATGCACGTTCAAATTCAATATATAGAGTTATATGTTGATTTTGACGAAAACTGATCGAAACGATCGAATCAGCCTACGATACATATCCCATTGTGTTCATAATGGGGGTAATTAGCTAGGGGCGTCAGTCGTTGGGTGTTGTTTGGAGATCGTATGAAAAGTCAATATAAATTGAAAATTAAAATAATAAAATATATAATTATATAAATTCTCTCTAACCCCCCCCCCGGTCAGTTCATCTCTAATCAAATTAAAAAAAGGGAAGAGAAGATCGGAGCCGCCGCTCCAACGATCCCCGTCAGCCGCCCATCCCTCCCCAGTCGCCACCGCCGTCGTTCCCCTTCCCTCCTCCAAACGCCGACGAACCCCTTCCCCCTCTCTCCATCGTAAAAAACCGCGCCCCCAAACCATTTACACCTAAATCCGCGATGCAAGCCCCCCACTGCCCACCGCCTCGCCTGAAACCGCCCTCTACCCCACCAGCGCCCCTGCGCCACCATGGAATGGCCCCTCACGAGCATCCGTCTCTCCCCCTCCCCCCCTCTCGGTTGCTGTAAGTTTTCGAATTTTTTTCCTCTCTTTCTTTCATTTATTTTATTGATTTTAAAACTAAAAATTTATGAATTTTAAAACTGAAAATTTATTTATATTAATTTGAAAAGCTATGAATTATAGTTTAAAAAGATTAGATCTTTATAGAAGAAAGATTATACTTTTTTTTTAAATAAAAGAGTTGATTTTTATTCGGAGAGAGATAGAATTTTTCAATGTAGAAAGCTAGAATTTTTCAATGTAAAAAGATTAGATTTTTATAGTGAGAAGAACTTATATTATAGCGAAAAGGAAATGATTTTGAGATAAAACAAAAATATAATCTTTTCTATATTTGAAAAGATTGGATTTTTATATATTCATATAGCGAAGAAAAATTAGATTTTTACCAATATGTTAATAGCGGTAAAAATTCGATTTCTATTATAAGAATAGCAAAATAAAAATGGGATTTTTTATTTTAAAAGTAGCGATATAAAAATATAATCTTTATATATAAAAATGAATAATAAAAATGTGATTTTTATATATGTAGTGACTCCGGGCAATGAAATTGACAAAAGGCGAACACGGCGAAGATTTCAACATAACAAGAGTCGAGTCGTTTGGATTAGCTAGTCAGTGAGAACTTATCACTTTAAATTTCATTTTCTAGTTATATATATATATATATATATATATACATACTAGGATGCAGACAGTACTTAGCAGCACCCAACACCCGTCATCCACAGACCATGGATAGCTTGTATGCTTGTTTGATGTGTTGTGAAATTTGTTTGTGATATTGATGTGAAATCGATAATAAAATGTAGATAGTTGAAATAAAATAATTATCGTTAAAAATATAATTTTTAACGTGAATGTGAGTAAATAAATATTTATTGTAACGACCCGGGGATTTCAGCGACCTTGGTTATCGACATAAACTTAATGACGACTAACCAAACATCACAAAAACCCGGATAGTCCAAGAAAGAAATTAGAGGGTGAGGATAGATAAGATAGAACTAATAGAATAGAAGAAGAAGAAGAAGACAACAACATCAGAGTAACACGAATCTCACAGCGGAACGAATAAAATATAATATACAATATAACTTGAAATCAAAAGCAGTATATGTATACGATACCATTATCAGAGTACAATACTTACAATACAGCGGAATAAACAATAGCTACATAAGTCCTGAAGCCTCCTGCTCCAAGCTCTCCAAGTATATCTGTAAAATCCTGACTACTTGACTGCCCGTACAAATTTGGGCACCCAAGAGTTTAGGGAAAACAAACAAAATAAACTCTGGGTCAGTCATGGGACTGGTGTGAGTAAACTCAAATCATTTGGTTTAACTTTTCAAAATCCTTTTCAAAAGAAAAGAAAATCGTAAGACCAATCCACACATAAATACGGATGGTTTTTACCTTACGATAACCCAAATCATTTTTTTTTGAAATCATATCTTATCTGATATTATAATAGTGTCTAATCACAAGTAATTAACAATCTAGCAGAACGCTTGCATCTCACGCTCCATATATATAGTATACAATCGAAAACCGCGAGCGCTTATTGGATATTGGATTCCAACTTGACAAGGTATGGGACCACCTTCCGAACGTGTATCTCTAGAGGCGAATACACTGGGTTCAACAAGAACATCTTACAACCCGGCCCACACATGACCGACCACTCATTTCGCTTGAGTGTATCGAATGTATATCACCAACGGTTGGGATCAGCAACCGTCTCCCGAAATGGGACAGCATCGATAGATTAAAGAACAAAAGGAATTTCTCTAGATAGGTGATCATACATCCTAATGGGTGCGACCCACATAGCCATGCTGCCTGCCCGATTTTTGTCATTTCCCGGTTGATGAGGCTTGAGGTCATAACGTATCTTTTGACAGATCACGTCTCCATTACTTTGAATGCCACATCGTCATACCCGCCAAATCACACATTGATTTCACCAAAAATACCACGGGTATACAGCTAAGAGAAACGAATTCCTCCGCCACCAAACGTAAGTACGTTTGAAGAGATCAACTTACGCGATCCTTTGAATATACTCTGTCAGACATTCGTCCATTCACGTTTGTCCTGGGGCTGGACAAACCGAAGGCACTATTCTGTAAATAGGATAGCCCTTGCATAACTCCGTCTTCAATATATTCAGCATACTTGATTCGCAACGCTTATGCTAATACGGAGTGGTTCTCTAGATAATAATCCAACCTGTCTCTCCATATTAACAACGTAAAATGGTCAAAACTTTGATAGTCGGTGATTTAACTATCAAATGAAAACATGTCTGTGTGCAAACAACGATATTATTTCCCGAAGGAAATTCTATCGAACAATCATCATTTCATTCATTCGTTCATTCATTTCCCTTTTCCTGTTATTTAACATTACTTATTTACTATATTTAGAAAATATACGTTATTAACCTTGGAAAACATTTCCATTCCTTGTGTTTTTCTATATTCAGAAAACATTTCTGATCTTCTTTGGAAAACATTCCCAAATCCCCTTCACTGGTTTTAAACAGATGTTTGAATAAACATCACTCTGCCAAATCTCCTTCATTTGGTTTCCACTTAACCACTTTCCACTATCGAACCTTAACCATTTCTTAGTTAAAAACGAAGTCAATCAAGTTGGGTATAATTACCTCTCAGACCTTAACTGAACGACATTTCTAACTTCGAAATAGACAAAGTTCCTCCTTCTAAAACTTTAACACTTCTTTACGACATTCTCAGATTCTATTCTCGAGTCCGCTTCTCGTACAGTAAGCACTTGATTATACAATAGTGTTATAATTCCCTGCATCCGAATATAATAACTTTATTACGACTTTGATTCTCTATCTCGAATGAATAATCGAACAACGAACTTATCAACTCCTATTGGGTTAATGCTAATCTATAATCCTTATTCTATTAACTCTTACTGGGTTAACTCTTATTCTATTAACCTAGTTTGATTAACTCAACTTGACCCACTTACTTGATCATCTCAACTTGGCTTAATTAACTCGACTTATCTAACTCCACTTATTTAACTCGACTTATCTGACTCAATTTGCCTAACTCCTATCGAATAACTAATATTCGATTAACTTATATTCGACTAACCATGTTTGTTCTAACTTTATTTTCGAATATCTAATATTCAATTTAACTCCATTCGCTCGACTCTAGATCGCAGCGATCACAATGGTTACGCCTGATTCCCTCAGGAAACATCCGTCCGCCTTAAGCTATCTACAGCCCTGCGAATTACGCTAGCAGTCGTGCTCACTGGTAGCTTATCTTAAATGACTACTTCTGTTTAACTCTATCTCGAATAACTAAATTCGAGCAAATCTAATTGAATAACTAATATTCCATCATCCCTCATTCGATTACTATATTTGGATAACTCTAGTTCGATTAGACTCTAATCGATTAACTCCAACTGATTAACTCTAATTGGTTAATTCTAACTAACTAACTCTAGATGTTTACTCCAACGGTTTAACTCTACGGTTTAACCCTAACGGTTTAACTCTAACAGTTCAACTCTAATAGTTTAACTCTAACGGTTGATCTCAATCAATTTGTTCTATTGGATTAACTCTCTTGGATCAACCCATTTCGAATAACAAATATTCAATAAACTCCCTTTCGAATAAACTGATATTCGATAGCTTTACTTCGAATAACTCTTATTCGATAAATTCTCTTTCATACATATTCAGTTTCAAATATCGATGTGGAAATCGATTTTTACTTCTCTATATAAGTCTTGACTTATATACTCTATTTACCCAAAGATAAATAACTAAATTAATTTATAAAACTTTATTTATAAATTAACCTTCTCACTTTATCTGTTAAAACAGATCTCTCTTAAATTCTCACTTCGAATTCATATTCTGTTTACCCGTGTGCGAAGCACGGGCCTAAATTCTTCCTAGTGTAAAATTCTCCTTTATTACACTTTTATCCATTTTCAAGTACTTCAATATTCTATTTATTTTCTAAATAAATAATTCCTTTTTATAACTCAGTTTATTTCTCTAGATAAATATTTCCTTTTAATCTATTTGTAAATGTTTTACAAATATAATTTTTTCTAATTCCATTTGTAAATGTTCTACAAATGTTTTCTTTTTATCTCTATTTGCAATGGTTTTACAAATATTTTCTTTTCTATTTTTTTGTAAATGTTTTACAAACAATTTCCATTCTCTATTTGTGTTACAAATATTTTTCCTTTATTACTTTGATTTTATAAAATGTTTTCTTTTATAAAACCCTTTTTCCTTTCATATATAAAATATGTTGATTTTATATAAATAATCTATTTTCAAAATATACTTTGAAAATTTCCCTTTCCCTTTCTCGTATCACTTATGGTGTAAGAATATCAAATCAACTGATCGGTCATCATCCAAACACACAGAATCAAGAACGGATGATATAACACATCATATATCAAAATATATGAAAAGCGGTAAATAAATGTTGAGGAACCCAGTTGGGTCCCTCCGACCTGTTTCCCTGCATCCACAGATGTCAGTCAACATAAATAACACGAGTATAAAAATATTCTGATAAACAGAATCAATATTTCGATACGATTTATATATATCGTTATCGATGTTTTCAATCAACTGACTAGCAGTTCAACCAAACAGTCAACACACAGCAATTCAATCAATATTTATCACTTCTAAAAATGCATTATAAAAATATAAATTGTTCAGAGTTAGTGAGATTTACTCACCTTGGACGGTTTATCGTTGAATAACGATAATTGGTCATTGATTTGGTTCAGACGTTAAATTTCACCATAAATCCAAACGAGCTCCAATCCACTTGCGGTCAGTTCCCTTGCGTAGTGCTCGTCCATACGATCCCAACGGATCCTGTTTCGTTAAATTTCGTTAATGTATGCAAAAGTTATGCTATTTACAATATCTACCTAATTTAAATGAATATTAATTTAATTTAATTAATTAAATTATTTTTATCTTAATTAATTTCTAATTGCATTATTAGCCAAATTACCTTCCCTGCCCTTCTAAAAAATCCTACTTTCCCATCTCTAGCCATATCCATTTTTTTTTTAAAATTGAAAAACCATTTTAATATTAATTTAATTTAGATTTTCAAATAAAATATTTAAAAATATTCATTTAATTATAACTTAAAATTTTTAACCCGGATCAAAAATCTGCTTCCACTCATTTTAACGTATTTTCCGATAAGAATCCAACGGTCCTTGTTTCGTGGAAATCCGACTTGTTTTGAAAAAGTTATAAGCTTTTAAAGTTTATGGTTAAAAATTACGAAAATGCCCCTGGTCTGTTTTAAATTCAAATTAAATTCAAATTAAATTTTAAATTTAAATTTAAATTAATCATTCCATCCGTCGGATCAGTTAGGGATAGCCAGGGAGAGCAGGAAACTATATTTTCCAAACTCAAGCCTTAGACACTATCCTCTCTGTCACCCTTAGAATGTTCTGATATTTATTTTTACAAATTCTATTTTAATTATAATATATATATATATATATTACACAAATAAATAAATAAATATTATTTAAAAACTTACCCCGCGAAGCCCAAGCCTCTGCCTAAGAGTCACTAGCTCCCCGTCTTGCCCTCCTTTCTCCCTTCCTTCCCTTTTCCCTATTTCCTAATATTTTATTATTATTTCTGCCATTGCCAAAGCTTGAAAGAGGAGGAGGAGGAGTGAGTTTAAAATGAAGGGGGGGGGGGCTATTTATAGCCGAAGGAGTCACATGGATTGCTGAGGTGGCGCGAATCCAACGGTCGAAAATGGATGGCTAGGATTAATCCTTAAATTTATTAAATTATAAATAAATTTAATAATTTATGAATAGTAAAGTGTGTTTTCTCAACCCTATTCGGACGTTAATTTGACTTACTTATTGATACCTTATCCAAAATCTTTTTCAACCATGTTGTTCAATTTTTCTTGCTCTTCAATAATATATAAAAATATTTAAATTTTGAATTCGTTTGAACTTTCAAATAATTTAAATTCAAATTCAAAATAGTGTTTTGTGTTAGTTTCAACACCTTCCGGTCTCATGTTGGAGTATCAAACGATAACGGTTTTCAGAAATTCTTCCACCATCTGGTCCGGTTTTTAACGTACTTCAATCCTATGTATTCAAATCAAAAATCGGAGTTTGTTTAGATTTTCAAATAATTTATTTAAATTTTGTTTCCTTAATAACTTTCTATATCCGTTATAGGATTTTCCCAGATTTCATATATAGCTAATATCCTATGTTTAGAATTTTCCTTGATTGGTCTCAGGTTCCAGTTTTGCCGTTAGCATTAGCAAATTCCAATTACCGTCAAAATTTAGTTCAAATTTTGGCCTTTTATTTTTTATTTTCCACATACGGATGCCATTTTTGACGTAACTTGGTTGGTTACCTAATTTCATCATTTCAGATTTAATGAAACTGATTTCATCGAAATCCGAGTTCGTTAGCTACTACATCCTTTGTAAACGTACTATTTTAAATTAAAAATTTATCCTTTTATACTGCCAGTTCACATTATATTGCAGATCCACTAAATTTCTACCATTTCGGAATAAAATAAAATATTCAAAATTATTGAAATCAAACCATTTAAACTTCCAAAACAATAAAAAAACATTTTTAAATAATAACTAAATGGTCAAAAAAAATCTGGGCCGTTACATTCTTTCCCCCTTAAAATAATTTCGTCCTCGAAATTGCTAAGGTAGAAAAATGAATTTTATAACTAGGTTAAAATTATTTGGTTACTCTGATTTCACTAAACCAATCTATTCTAATTAATTTATTAATTTATTTCTATAAACGAAAATTTTCAAAAATTCTGAAAATTTTCTTACACTCGAAATTTCTGAAAAATTTCGCCAGCACCTCCTTTGTACTGGTCAATAGCTCAAACTCTAACTCGCCTCCCTAGGCCTTCTTCAACCCAAAAGAAAATCAAACAGCCAAGTGGCTTGCCCAACAGGTTCATAAATCTCATCAAACTCATATGAATATGTACGTGTACCTTTTTGTCGGCATTCAATTCTGCTATCAATTTAGCATATACCACTATCATCCCAATCAAACTCCCAATCACTTTAATCTTCAACACGACCATCCTCTTATAACCAAGCCAAATTTCAATCAAACTGCAATTCCAATCTCAATTCAAATTTCTTGCTTGACCATCCATTTCTATCCCATATTATCTCTAATCCAGTCCAATTCTACTTGATACCATTCTATTTTAATTCAACTCAATTTCCACTGAACTGCCTTCAATTCAATTTCAAATTTACTTTCACAAATTTCTATTTAATTTGTGTTTATTTCAAACAATCTTACCTGGGAGTTTCAAATAGCTTTGCCTTTTCCAAAAATCAAATATCCCTTTGGAATATCAAAACAACTTGGTTTCTCAAAACAATTCAGAAACAAAATCTTTGGTAGTAATCTGTCACTTACAAACTCGAAAATGAACACCGATGATGTCCGGATCAACATCGGAATTTATTTTCCAGCTATCGAAGTGAGTTCAATACTATGTCACTTTCAAAACCCATTTTTAAACACTTTCATTTTGAAATTCATTTCAAAATATCCCTTTTTAATTCTTGTAACAAATTTAAAATCTCCCAGGATTTTAAAATTCACATATATTCAATTTAATTCCATTTACAATGCTTATTCAAATTTTAGCAATTTTAATTCCAATTCTGAACTTAAATTCAGATTTAATTCATCTGATTTCATATATTTCACTAATATGAATTTTGATTTGTTATTTACATAACCATTTCACATTTTATAATCTTATTCGATTATAATCACAACCAACACATTCAATATACTATAATAATTTCAAATATCTATACTTTGCTTATATCAAAATATAATTTGGGTAAAATTATTTCATTTACCCCTTTTTCCAAAATATATCGTGTCGACCCATCGTATTCAAGTGTTTATAAACTCCTATCGATACAGTGGATCAAACTGATCGACTAGAACTCATAAACAACTCAACCAATAAATCTCCACAATATAAAACCATTTTTATATCAAATAACAAATACATTCACTCGTATATATACACTCAAACTCAGTCTAGGGTATTACTTACCCCATCTCTACTAAGTCACGCCACAGAGCCAAGGTAAATCACTTAACCTTCAGCTCTGATACCACTGTAACGACCCGGGGATTTCAGCGACCTTGGTTATCGACATAAACTTAATGACGACTAACCAAACATCACAAAAACCCGGATAGTCCAAGAAAGAAATTAGAGGGTGAGGATAGATAAGATAGAACTAATAGAATAGAAGAAGAAGAAGAAGACAACAACATCAGAGTAACACGAATCTCACAGCGGAACGAATAAAATATAATATACAATATAACTTGAAATCAAAAGCAGTATATGTATACGATACCATTATCAGAGTACAATACTTACAATACAGTGGAATAAACAATAGCTACATAAGTCCTGAAGCCTCCTGCTCCAAGCTCTCCAAGTATATCTGTAAAATCCTGACTACTTGACTGCCCGTACAAATTTGGGCACCCAAGAGTTTAGGGAAAACAAACAAAATAAACTCTGGGTCAGTCATGGGACTGGTGTGAGTAAACTCAAATCATTTGGTTTAACTTTTCAAAATCCTTTTCAAAAGAAAAGAAAATCGTAAGACCAATCCACACATAAATACGGATGGTTTTTACCTTACGATAACCCAAATCATTTTTTTTTGAAATCATATCTTATCTGATATTATAATAGTGTCTAATCACAAGTAATTAACAATCTAGCAGAACGCTTGCATCTCACGCTCCACATATATAGTATACAATCGAAAACCGCGAGCGCTTATTGGATATTGGATTCCAACTTGACAAGATATGGGACCACCTTCCGAACGTGTATCTCTAGAGGCGAATACACTGGGTTCAACAAGAACATCTTGCAACCCGGCCCACACATGACCGACCACTCATTTCGCTTGAGTGTATCGAATGTATATCACCAACGGTTGGGATCAGCAACCGTCTCTCGAAATGGGACAGCATCGATAGATTAAAGAACAAAAGGAATTTCTCTAGATAGGTGATCATACATCCTAATGGGTGCGACCCACATAGCCATGCTGCCTGCCCGATTTTTGTCATTTCCCGGTTGATGAGGCGTGAGGTCATAACGTATCTTTTGACAGATCACGCCTCCATTACTTTGAATGCCACATCGTCATACCCGCCAAATCACACATTGATTTCACCAAAAATACCACGGGTATACAGCTAAGAGAAACGAATTCCTCCGCCACCAAACGTAAGTACGTTTGAAGAGATCAACTTACGCGATCCTTTGAATATACTCTGTCAGACATTCGTCCATTCACGTTTGTCCTGGGGCTGGACAAACCGAAGGCACTATTCTGTAAATAGGATAGCCCTTGCATAACTCCGTCTTCAATATATTCAGCATACTTGATTCGCAACGCTTATGCTAATACGGAGTGGTTCTCTAGATAATAATCCAACCTGTCTCTCCATATTAACAACGTAAAATGGTCAAAACTTTGATAGTCGATGATTTAACTATCAAATGAAAACATGTCTGTGTGCAAACAACGATATTATTTCCCGAAGGAAATTCTATCGAACAATCATCATTTCATTCATTCGTTCATTCATTTCCCTTTTCCTGTTATTTAACATTACTTATTTACTATATTTAGAAAATATACGTTATTAACCTTGGAAAACATTTCCATTCCTTGTGTTTTTCTATATTCAGAAAACATTTCTGATCTTCTTTGGAAAACATTCCCAAATCCCCTTCACTGGTTTTAAACAGATGTTTGAATAAACATCACTCTGCCAAATCTCCTTCATTTGGTTTCCACTTAACCACTTTCCACTATCGAACCTTAACCATTTCTTAGTTAAAAACGAAGTCAATCAAGTCAGGTATAATTACCTCTCAGACCTTAACTGAACGACATTTCTAACTTCGAAATAGACAAAGTTCCTCCTTCTAAAACTTTAACACTTCTTTACGACATTCTCAGATTCTATTCTCGAGTCCGCTTCTCGTACAGTAAGCACTTGATTATACAATAGTGTTATAATTCCCTGCATCCGAATATAATAACTTTATTACGACTTTGATTCTCTATCTCGAATGAATAATCGAACAACGAACTTATCAACTCCTATTGGGTTAATGCTAATCTATAATCCTTATTCTATTAACTCTTACTGGGTTAACTCTTATTCTATTAACCTAGTTTGATTAACTCAACTTGACCCACTTACTTGATCAACTCAACTTGGCTTAATTAACTCGACTTATCTAACTCCACTTATTTAACTCGACTTATCTGACTCAATTTGCCTAACTCCTATCGAATAACTAATATTCGATTAACTTATATTCGACTAACTATGTTTGTTCTAACTTTATTTTCGAATATCTAATATTCAATTTAACTCCATTCGCTCGACTCTAGATCGCAGCGATCACAATGGTTACGCCTGATTCCCTCAGGAAACATTCGTCCGCCTTAGGCTATCTACAGCCCTGCGAATTACGCTAGCAGTCGTGCTCACTGGTAGCTTATCTTAAATGACTACTTCTGTTTAACTCTATCTCGAATAACTAAATTCGATCAAATCTAATTGAATAACTAATATTCCATCATCCCTCATTCGATTACTATATTTGGATAACTCTAGTTCGATTAGACTCTAATCGATTAACTCCAACTGATTAACTCTAATTGGTTAATTCTAACTAACTAACTCTAAATGTTTACTCCAACGGTTTAACTCTACGGTTTAACCCTAACGGTTTAACTCTAACAGTTCAACTCTAATAGTTTAACTCTAACGGTTGATCTCAATCAATTTGTTCTATTGGATTAACTCTCTTGGATCAACCCATTTCGAATAACAAATATTCAATAAACTCCCTTTCGAATAAACTGATATTCGATAGCTTTACTTCGAATAACTCTTATTCGATAAATTCTCTTTCATACATATTCAGTTTCAAATATCGATGTGGAAATCGATTTTTACTTCTCTATATAAGTCTTGACTTATATACTCTATTTACCCAAAGATAAATAACTAAATTAATTTATAAAACTTTATTTATAAATTAACCTTCTCACTTTATCTGTTAAAACAGATCTCTCTTAAATTCTTACTTCGAATTCATATTCTGTTTACCCGTGTGCGAAGCACGGGCCTAAATTCTTCCTAGTGTAAAATTCTCCTTTATTACACTTTTATCCATTTTCAAGTACTTCAATATTCTATTTATTTTCTAAATAAATAATTCCTTTTTATAACTCAGTTTATTTCTCTAGATAAATATTTCCTTTTAATCTATTTGTAAATGTTTTACAAATATAATTTTTTCTAATTCCATTTGTAAATGTTCTACAAATGTTTTCTTTTTATCTCTATTTGCAATGGTTTTACAAATATTTTCTTTTCTATTTTTTTGTAAATGTTTTACAAACAATTTCCATTCTCTATTTGTGTTACAAATATTTTTCCTTTATTACTTTGATTTTATAAAATGTTTTCTTTTATAAAACCCTTTTTCCTTTCATATATAAAATATGCTGATTTTATATAAATAATCTATTTTCAAAATATACTTTGAAAATTTCCCTTTCCCTTTCTCGTATCACTTATGGTGTAAGAATATCAAATCAACTGATCGGTCATCATCCAAACACACAGAATCAAGAACGGATGATAAACACATCATATATCAAAATATATGAAAAGCGGTAAATAAATGTTGAGGAACCCAGTTGAGTCCCTCCGACCTGTTTCCCTGCATCCACAGATGTCAGTCAACATAAATAACACGAGTATAAAAATATTCTGATAAACAGAATCAATATTTCGATACGATTTATATATATCGTTATCGATGTTTTCAATCAACTGACTAGCAGTTCAACCAAACAGTCAACACACAGCAATTCAATCAATATTTATCACTTCTAAAAATGCATTATAAAAATATAAATTGTTCAGAGTTAGTGAGATTTACTCACCTTGGACGGTTTATCGTTGAATAACGATAATTGGTCATTGATTTGGTTCAGACGTTAAATTTCACCATAAATCCAAACGAGCTCCAATCCACTTGCGGTCAGCTCCCTTGCGTAGTGCTCGTCCATACGATCCCAACGGATCCTGTTTCGTTAAATTTCGTTAATGTATGCAAAAGTTATGCTATTTACAATATCTACCTAATTTAAATGAATATTAAATTAATTTAATTAATTAAATTATTTTTATCTTAATTAATTTCTAATTGCATTATTAGCCAAATTACCTTCCCTACCCTTCTAAAAAATCCTACTTTCCCATCTCTAGCCATATCCAATTTTTTTTTAAAATTGAAAAACCATTTTAATATTAATTTAATTTAGATTTTCAAATAAAATATTTAAAAATATTCATTTAATTATAACTTAAATTTTTTAACCCGGATCAAAAATCTGCTTTCACTCATTTTAAAGTATTTTCCGATAAGAATCCAACGGTCCTTGTTTCGTGGAAATCCGACTTGTTTTGAAAAAGTTATAAGCTTTTAAAGTTTATGGTTAAAAATTACGAAAATGCCCCTGGTCTGTTTTAAATTCAAATTAAATTCAAATTAAATTTTAAATTTAAATTTAAATTAATCATTCCATCCGTCGGATCAGTTAGGGATAGCCAGGGAGAGCAGGAAACTATATTTTCCAAACTCAAGCCTTAGACACTATCCTCTCTGTCACCCTTAGAATGTTCTGATATTTATTTTTACAAATTCTATTTTAATTATAATATATATATATATATATTACACAAATAAATAAATAAATATTATTTAAAAACTTACCCCGCGAAGCCCAAGCCTCTGCCTAAGAGTCACTAGCTCCCCGTCTTGCCCTCCTTTCTCCCTTCCTTCCCTTTTCCCTATTTCCTAATATTTTATTATTATTTCTGCCATTGCCAAAGCTTGAAAGAGGAGGAGGAGGAGTGAGTTTAAAATGAAGGGGGGGGGGGCTATTTATAGCCGAAGGAGTCACATGGATTGCTGAGGTGGCGCGAATCCAACGGTCGAAAATGGATGGCTAGGATTAATCCTTAAATTTATTAAATTATAAATAAATTTAATAATTTATGAATAGTAAAGTGTGTTTTCTCAACCCTATTCGGACGTTAATTTGACTTACTTATTGATACCTTATCCAAAATCTTTTTCAACCATGTTGTTCAATTTTTCTTGCTCTTCAATAATATATAAAAATATTTAAATTTTGAATTCGTTTGAACTTTCAAATAATTTAAATTCAAATTCAAAATAGTGTTTTGTGTTAGTTTCAACACCTTCCGGTCTCATGTTGGAGTATCAAACGATAACGGTTTTCAGAAATTCTTCCACCATCTGGTCCGGTTTTTAACGTACTTCAATCCTATGTATTCAAATCAAAAATCGGAGTTTGTTTAGATTTTCAAATAATTTATTTAAATTTTGTTTCCTTAATAACTTTCTATATCCGTTATAGGATTTTCCCAGATTTCATATATAGCTAATATCCTATGTTTAGAATTTTCCTCGATTGGTCTCAGGTTCCAGTTTTGCCGTTAGCATTAGCAAATTCCAATTACCGTCAAAATTTAGTTCAAATTTTGGCCTTTTATTTTTTCTTTTCCACATACGGATGCCATTTTTGACGTAACTTGGTTGGTTACCTAATTTCATCATTTCAGATTTAATGAAACTGATTTCATCGAAATCCGAGTTCGTTAGCTACTACATCCTTTGTAAACGTACTATTTTAAATTAAAAATTTATCCTTTTATACTGCCAGTTCACATTATATTGCAGATCCACTAAATTTCTACCATTTTGGAATAAAATAAAATATTCAAAATTATTGAAATTAAACCATTTAAACTTCCAAAACAATAAAAAAACATTTTTAAATAATAACTAAATGGTCAAAAAAATCTGGGCCGTTACATTTATAAACAAATCGGCCGATTTGTTTATATACACTGATTTGACTGATATTGATTGGGATGATAAATTTTACACATCACCTAACTGCACAAATAAAAATCCGTGTTTGTTGATTTGAAACCCCACACGGGTGTTGGGATGATATTTGGGTACACTAATCCCAATTATTTAATTGTATGTCGATCGATTGGTCGACAGACTGTGTAAGCGTTAATTATTTATATTTGATGCTTATACAGTTGTGTGGTGCACTTTGGATGATGGTTGATTGTTTATCGTTGCTATTATATGCATGTGTTGTATGGAATCCATATAATTAACATTATATGGTAATTGATTGGGCCTCATTCCAATAGGGAAAATAATGAATATTATAAAAGAAAATTCATGTGTTGAACGAAATATTTTAACAATAAAATTTACATCTTTATCATTATAAAATAAAGGTTCATGTGTTGACCGTACTCATCCGTTGAGATTAGTCATGTGTTGAACGAAATATTTTAACAATAAAATTTACATCTTTATCATATATAAAATTAGAAACTTTTTGGAAAATAGATAAGATGAGTGGTCTCCTGGATATTGATCTGATGTTGGTTTCGGCCTTCGGGGTTAATATTTAGGGAATCGTTCTCTTACTAATTTACGGTTGGAGTCTGATTTGAAATCAAACGATAGATATCATAATTTTATAAAATATATTAAATAACAAAAACAGTCACATGTGGACAATACTCATTCGTTGAGATTAGTCATGTGTTGACAAAAATATAGATTCATGTGTTGAATAGGATAAATATTCATTTGTTGGATAGAATAACAGAATTATTGAAAAATGTAAAGCCGTGTTGATTAGAGATGCGTTATTTTGACGCGAACGATATTTATATCGATTATATTCGTTTTAATAATGAAAATTGAAAAGAAAATGAATTCGAATTGAATTGAATTGAATAGAAAACGAATTTGATTTGAATTGAATAGAAAACGAATTTGATTTGAATTGAATAGAAAACGAATTTGAATTGAATTGAATAGAAAATGAATTCGAATTGAAATGAATTTGAAATTTGAATTGAATTGAAATGAAATGAATTTATAAGGGAAAATTCAATTTTGATTTGAATTTGAAATGAAGGTTGAAATTGTTTTAGAAACAAATTTGAAACTATTTATAAAATTCGTTTTAAATAGAAAATCGACGAAATATATACTATATATATAACATAATGGCCTGAATAGAACGCGTCGCGCCGCGGCAGTTCGTGAATTTCGACCATTGACTTCGAATTGACATTGCGGGAGATCCGACTGTCAGATTCTCCTAAAACCGGAACCGTTGGGTTCATATCGAAAAGAGATTTCTAAAGAATAGTAGAAATTTGAAATATAACAGTTGGATTTGGAGATACTTCCAAATCAAATTTGGAAAAGGTCGCTATAAGTGTAGTTCGATGGCTGTTGATGGAAATCGACTGTACGGGCCTTGATAAAATTATTAAAAATAGTAATAATTTGTGTAAAATCATAAGAAATGATTTGGGAAAAATTGGGATGAAAAAGTCCATATTTGAAAAGATAAAAATAGATTTTTATCGAAATGAACTAGTTTTGAACTAAAATTAAAACCCATTTATTATTAAATAAATAAATTGGATTTGAAATGGGCTTTAAATAGAATTGATTTGTGGGTTTATCGTGAATGGTGTTTTAAATAACACTTGTTCTTTAACCCGATAATAAATAGAATGTGATTTGGGGTTTATCGTGAACTGTGTTTTAAATGACATTAGTTCTTTAACCCAGTAAAGGGAGTTTTAATGAATCTACAATTAGATTGAAATGTGAATTGATAATTTAAATTATCAAATTTGGAAAGTGAGCGAGAATGGAGTATCACCAGTTTTGCTCCAAGCGATAGTTAAATCTTTAATTAGATTTGAACGTGAAATGGTAATTAAATTTACCGATAACACCATGGTGTTAGATATGGAGTATTACCAATTTTGCTTCATGGGATGAATAGGTTGGGATTGGGAAATAAAATAAATAATTACTTCGGTGCGGTTCGCTAATATCGACTAGTTTGGAAAACCATAATTTGGTTTGATGTGACATCCAATGGAAGACTAAGGAATAAATTTTAAAGAATTTATCTTTGATAAAATTAATGGGAACCTTTCCCTAAGAATGTGAAATTTAGAAACTAACTATAGGTTAGCTAAGAAAAATGGTTTCCTAGGTATTGATCTGATATTTGTTTCGGCCTTCGGGGTTAATATTTGGGAAATTGTTCTCTTTCTAGTTTACGGTTAGTGATTGACGAATTGGAATGAGGCGTATGTTGTGTTTGTGTAACATTTGTTTATTATATACGCGGGTTGTTCGGAAAGGCCGGGTTTATACCAATTCTGAATATCCGATTCGACGATATGTCGAAGATGAAGACGGTGATTGAAGACCAGAAGTCTTCACATCGTTTGGGTGATTACTGATGGTCTTGATTGGGCTGTACACCCAAGATGAGGGAATCAGTTGGTGGTCGTCCAGACGTACTTGGAGATCGATGGATATGCAAGGAAAGTGCATCTGGTTTCGTTCAGATCCAGAACGAACTTGTAAATGGACTGTGTGTCTGACATTGGATTTTATTCTATGTTGATTGATTTCTATTAAATATACATCTGTTTGGCGGTGGAGAATTTATTCTTTTGCTTAACGCCCTTCTTTGAGACGTACGAGCTCAGAGGTTGTATATCGATGGACATCAGTCGCATGACATGAATTGCCTGTATGGCATGCCTAAGTGGCAATTGATCAAGGCTTCTGTTGAAAAGAAAAGTCTTGTGGTTGATGATCAAAGCACGACCTACGTGGCGTAGCTTTGTGTATAACGTGAATTCGCGAGCCTCACACCTCGGTATGAGTTAAAAACGGGATAAGGACTGCAAGGAGAGCACGACGTTTATTTCTAGCTTTGGTGGTGTCAGTGACTTACCAGCCCTGACATTTATATACTTTTCACCTATGTGGTTGTTGGATGAGGCGCCTCGATTTTAGGTTTGTAAGGACCGGGAAACGTGTGTTCGGGAATATTAATCCACTAACGTAAGTGTGGACCGGCCCTGAAGCATCCAGGGATTACCCAGAGTGTGTAGTCCTGAGGCATTTGCTAGAGTGTCTCGAAGCGGAGAGGAGCTTGCCCCTTGCCTCGACTCATGACGGAAATCCAATTTCCAATACGTGATATTGCGGTTTTAATTATAGAACTAGTATGGCGACATGATATATGGTACCCATGCCGCCTATGATTGATATTTATGATTGAAATTGTTTTCACACTATACACCTATAATAGCATCAAATGATTTGTTTTTAAACGTATCAAGCATTATTTGGCTATTATAAGGGAAAACCCTATCCTCCGGCTTGCGTTGCATTGTGTGATGGGACCTAGGTCTTATAATAGCTTCATTTTTAGAAAGAGCATTGCGCTGTTTATTTATATGCACTGGTATTCTTGGGAGGAAACCCGTTCCGTGTTATACGGCGTGGTCCCTTGAATAACTCTCTTTTAAAGTAAAGTTTTAAATAACTGTTTTAGTTCTCACACCAGTCACATGACTGACCTGGAGTTTATTTTTTTAACCTAAACTCTTGATGCCCCTATTTTTGACACGAGCAGCTAGTAGTTTTGGTTTTGCAGATTTATATTCACAGGATCCTGGTTTACAGCTGGAATGATATCCGGAAAGCTCTGTATCCGTATATCACCTTTAGTTGTGCTTTGTATTATTTTTCCGTTGCTATGTAATTTATTATAATCTCTTATATTTATCGAATGTATTTTATTCATTTATATTTTGTATATTCTTGTATTCTGATGGAATTGTTGTAATAAACAATGAAATGTTCTTCCGTCTGCGTTCTGATTTGTCGTGTTCTCAAGGTAATTCGGGCTTTCCTTACCGGGGAAGTTACGGGCTATCACAGTTGGTATTAGAGCTTTGGTTTACAGAGCTCGAGAACAAGGCACATTAGAACCGAACGAAAGAATTCATCAGATATTAGATTGGTAATATCCAATTAGAATGACTCGTTAGAGATAGGATCAGCAGTATCCTAGAACGAGTGTGAAGAGTATATTTTTTTTTCAAATGAAAACAAATCTTGTTTTGAAAATTTAAACCAGTTTATACGTATTTGAATATTTATTTATTTTGAATTTGGACAATCGAGTATATAAAGATTTTGCATATACGCGTCATGAACGTATATTCGAAGTTTTAATATACTGGATAGATATAGAATCACATTCTACACACCCGGAGATGATTCTGATGATTGATATATCATCATGAGAATTTGTGTTCGAGTTTCGAAGGTGTGATTTTCTATATATTTCCATCAGACTGGTGTGAGAACCAAAACTAATATAGATAGATTTATTGTTGTGATTTGGCATCAAAAACATGATTTTCTTTATATGTAGTAAAAATATGAATTTGAAACGTTAATCCACTAATTGATTGATGTTTGTGTTGTTTGTTTATTTGTTTGTTTATTTGTTTGATAATTTTGAACCATTTAGCCTAATTGAACCGAATATTGAATTGTATTGAAAATTGGTCGCATTTGCTTGCATATACATGTACTTACATTGAACAGGTCATAGCAAGGAGGCTAGAGCAGAAGAATAAAATTTGTTTGCCCGACAAATAGGTGCATATTTACTATAATTTACTGTTTTGTTTGGGTGATGATGATTTTATGAGCCGATTGGCTAGCCGTTTGGCTTTTTCTTTTTCTTTTTCTTTTTGAGATCAGAGGGCCTATATGGCAATTTCGGGATTTTCCCGATGCTCCCGGTGCAGGGGAGGTTATGGCAAAAAAATTCGAAAATTTAGGTTGTTAGCCAAATTTTTGAAAAAATTGAAAAGTTCTTAGAAACTGAAAAGTTGAAGAACTTAAGCCGTAATCAAAAGAATGGAAGTTGAGTTGGTTTTTAAAACAACTTTCGACTTCGTTCCTTTTCGGGGACGAAAAGTTTTAAGTGGGGGAGATTGTAACAACCCGGAAATGCGAGCCAATTTAAAATTTTTATTTTGGCAATTTTAATGAATTTTGAATATTTAAAATGAATTATTTTAAATAATATCAATGAAAAATTTATTTTGAATGTAATTGGAACGTATATATTTATATACGTCGTCGTTAGAATATAAATAATTATTTATATATATAAAAGGAATTTAAAATGGCGCGGTAGTTCGATAATTCGATTTCAAACTTCAATTGAACGTACCGGGTGCAAAATAAACCGGATTTTAGCGAAACAAAAAATAATGGAATCTAATTGAGGATATCTTTCCAACGAATCCGAAAAATCAAAATTTCATAGCGAGAATCAAAAGATATGTCCAAATGAAAATTCAGAATAGTCGCTATGGAATTTCGGCCCTTAAAAATGGGAATTTTGCAAACGACCTCAGATTTCGATGAAACCACTTTTGTTGGATCCGCAGTGTCAAGTTATTGCTAGGTTTCAAATTCTCATAATTTTTTGAATCAATATATGAGCGTGGCGAAGGAAAACGCGTTTGACCAGTTTTAGTTGATTGTAATCGACTGGAAAATGGCCATTTTTCCAACGGTCTCAGAATCTGATGAAACTAGTTTTGTTAGGACCGTATCGTTAATACGAAGCTAGAAAATATTTTTTGGGAATTTTTCTAGTTAGTATGTGGCCCTGGTAAATCGAAATGCGCGTTCAAATTCAATATATAGAGTTATATGTTGATTTTGATGAAAACTGATCGAAACGATCGAATCAGCCTACGATACATATCCCATTGTGTTCAGAATGGGGGTAATTAGCTAGGGGCGCCAGTCATTGGGTGTTGTTTGGTGATCGTATGAAAAGTCAATATAAATTGAAAATTAAAGTAATAAAATATATAATTATATAAATTCTCTCTAACCCCCCCCCCCCGGTCAGTTCATCTCTAATCAAATAAAAAAAAGGGACGAGAAGATCGGAGTCGCCGCTCCAACGATCCCCGTCAACCGCCCATCCCTCCCAGTCGCCATCGCCGTCGTTCCCCTTCCCCTTCTCTCCATCGTGAAAAACCGCACCCCCAAACCATTTACACCCAAATCCGCGACGCAGGCCACCCACTGCTCACCGCCTCGCCTGAAACCGTCCTCTACCCCACCAGCGCCCCTGCGCCACCATGGAATGGCCCCTCACGAGCACCCGTCTCTCCCCCCCTCTCGGTTGCTGTAAGTTTCCGAATTTTTTTTCCCTCTCTTTCTTTCATTTATTTTATTGATTTTTAAACTGAAAATTTATGAATTTTAAAACTGAAAATTTATTTATTTTAATTTGAAAAGCTATGACTTATTGTTTAAAAAGATTAGATCTTTATAGAAGAAAGATTATACTTTTTTTTTAAATAAAAGAGTTGATTTTTATTCGGAAAGAGATAGAATTTTTCAATGTAGAAAGCTAGAATTTTTCAATGTAAAAAGATTAGATTTTTATAGTGAGAAGAACTTATATTATAGCGAAAAGGAAATGATTTTGAGATAAAACAAAAATATAATCTTTTCTATATTTGAAAAGATTGGATTTTTATATATTCATATAGCGAAGAAAAATTAGATTTTTACCTATATGTTAATAGCGGTAAAAATTCGATTTCTATTATAAGAATAGCAAAATAAAAATGGGATTTTTTATTTTAAAAGTAGCGATATAAAAATATAATCTTTATATATAAAGATGAATAATAAAAATGTGGTTTTTATATATGTAGTGACTCCGGGCAATGAAATTGACAAAAGGCGAACACGGCGAAGATTTCAACATAAGAAGAGTCGAGGCGTTTGGATTAGCTAGTCGGTGAGAACTTCTCACTTTAAATTTCATTTTCTAGTTATATATATATACTAGGATGTAGACGGTGTTTGGCAGCACCCGACACCCGTCATCCACGGACCATGGATGGCTTGTATGCTTATTTGATGTGTTGTGAAATTTGTTTGTGATATTGATGTGAAATCGATAATAAAATGTAGATAGTTGAAATAAAATAATTATCGTTAAAAATATAGTTTTTAACGTGAATGTGAGTAAATAAATATTTATAAACAAATCGGTCGATTTGTTTATATACACTGATTTGACTGATATTGATTGGGATGATAAATTTTACACATCACCCAATTGCACAAATAAAAATCTGTGTTTGTTGAGTTGAAACCCTACACGGGTGTTGGGATGATATTTGGGTACACTAATCCCAATTATTTAATTTTATGTCGATCGATTGGTCGATAGACTATGTAAGCGTTAATTATTTATATTTGATGCTTATACAGTTTTGTGGTGCACTTTGGATGATGGTTGATTGTTTATCGTTGCTATTATATACATGTGTTGTATGGAATCCATATAATTAACATTATATGGTAATTGACTGGGCCTCATTCCAATCGGGAAAATAATGAATATTATAAAAGAAAATTCATGTGTTGAACGAAATATTTTAACAATAAAATTTACATCTTTATCATTATAAAATAAAGGTTCATGTGTTGACCGTACTCATCCGTTGAGATTAGTCATGTGTTGAACGAAATATTTTAACAATAAAATTTACATCTTTATCATATGTAAAATTAGAAACTAATTGGAAAATAGATAAGATGAGTGGTCTCCTGGATACTGATCTGATGTTGGTTTTGGCCTTCGGGGTTAATATTTAGGGAATCGTTCTCTTACTAATTTACGGTTTGAGTCTGATTTGAAATCAAATGATAGATATCATAATTTTATAAAATATATTGAATAACAAAAACAGTCACCCGTGGACAGTACTCATTCGTTGAGATTAGTCATGTGTTGACAAAAATATAGATTCATGTGTTGAATAGGATAAATATTCATTTGTTGGATAGAATAACGGAATTATTGAAAAATGTAAAGCCGTGTTGATTAGAGATGCGCTATTTTAATGCGAACCATATTTATATCGATTATATTCATTTTTATAATGAAAATTGAATCGAAAATGAATTTGAATTGAATTGAATTGAATATAAAACGAATTTGATTTGAATTGAATAGAAAAGAATTTGATTTGAATTGAATAGAAAACGAATTTGATTTGAATTGAATAGAAAACGAATTTGAATTGAATTGAATAGAAAATGAATTCGAATTGAAATGAATTTGAAATTTGAATTGAACTGAAATGAATTTAAAACGAATTTATAAGGGAAAATTCAATTTTGATTTGAATTTGAAATGAAGGTTGAAATTGTTTTAGAAACAAATTTGAAACAATTTATAAAATTCGTTTTAAATAGAAATCGATGAAATATATATTATATATATTATATATATAACATAATGGCCTGAATAGAACGCGTCGCGCCGCGGTAGTTCGTGAATTTCGACCATTGACTTCGAATTGACATTGCGGGAGATCCGACCGTCAGATTCTCCTAAAACCGGAACCGTTGGGTTCGTATCGAAAAGAGCTTTCTAAAGAATATTAGAAATTTGAAATCTAATGGTTGGATTTGGAGATATGTCCAAATCAAATTTGGAAAAGGTCGCTGTAAGTGCAGTTCGATGGCCGTTGATGGAAATCGACTGTACGGGCCTTGATAAAATTATTAAAAATAGTAATAATTTGTGTGAAATCATAAGAAATGATTTGGGAAAAATTGGGACGAAAAACTCCATATTTGAAAAGATAAAAATAGATTTTTATCGAAATGAACTAGTTTTGAACTAAAATTAAAACCCATTTATTTTTAAATAAATAAATTGGATTTGAAATGGGTTTTAAATAGAATTGATTTGTGGGTTTATCGTGAAGGGTGTTTTAAATAACACTTGTTCTTTAACCCGATAATAAATAGAATGTGATTTGGGGTTTATCGTGAACTGTGTTTTAAATGACATTAGTTCTTTAACCCAGTAAAGGGAGTTTTAATGAATCTGCAATTAGATTGAAATGTGAATTGATAATTTAAATTATCAAATTTGGAAAGTGAGCGAGAATGGAGTATCACCAGTTTTGCTCCAAGTGATAGTTAAATCTTTAATTAGATTTGAACGTGAAATGGTAATTAAATTTACCGATAACACCGTGGTGTTAGATATGGAGTATTACCAATTTTGCTTCATGGGATGAATAGGTTGGGATTGGGAAATAAAATAAATAATTACTTCGGTGCGGTTCGCTAATCTCGACTAGTCTGGAAAACCATAATTTGGTTTGATGTGACATCCAATGGAAGACTAAAGAATAAATTTTAAAGAATTTATCTTTGATAAAATTAATGGGAACCTTTCCCTAAGAATGTGAAATTTAGAAACTAACTGTAGGTTAGCTAAGAAGAATGGTTTCCTAGGTATTGATCTGATGTTGGTTTTGGCCTTCGGGGTTAATATTTGGGAAATTGTTCTCTTGCTCGTTTACGGTTAGTGACTGACGAATTGGAATGAGGCGTATGTTGTGTTTGTGTAACATTTGTTTATTATATACGCGGGTTGTTCGGAAAGGCCGGGTTTATACCCATTCTGAATAACCGATTCGACGATATGTCGAAGATGAAGACGGTGATTGAAGACCAGAAGTCTTCACATCGTTTGGGTGATTACTGATGATCTTGATTGGGCTGTACACCCAAGATGAGGAATCAGTTGGCGGTCGTCCAGACGTACTTGGAGATCGATGGATATGCGAGGAAAGTGCCTCCGGTTTCGTTCAGATCCAGAACGAACTTGTAAATGGACTGTGTGTCTGACATTGGATTTTATTCTATGTTGATTGATCTCTATTAAGTATACATCTGTTTGGCGGCGGAGAATTTATTCTTTTGCTTAACGCCCTTCTCTGAGACGTACGAGCTCAGAGGTTGTATATCGATGGACATCAGTCGCATGACATGAATTGCCTGTGTGGCATGCCTAAGTGGCAATTGATCAAGGCTTCTGTTGAAAAGCAAAGTCTTGTGGTTGATGATCAAAGCACGGCCTACGTGGCGTAGCTTTGTGTATAACGTGAATTCGCGAGCCTCACACCTCGGTATGAGTTAAAAACGGGATAAGGACTGCAGGGAGAGCACGACGTTTCTTTTTAGCTTTGGTGGTGTTAGTGACTTACCAGCCCTGACATTTATATACTTTTCACCTATGTGGTTGTTGGATGAGGCGCCTCGATTTTAGGTCTGTAAGGACCGGGAAACGTGTGTTCGGGAATATTAATCCACTAACGTAAGTGTGGACTGACCCTGAAGCATCCAAGGGTTACCCAGAGTGTGTAGTCCTGAGGCATTTGCTAGAGCGTCTCGAAGCGGAGAGGAGCTTGCCCCTTGCCTCGACTCATGACGGAAATCCAATTTCCAATACGTGATATTGCGATTTTAATTGTAGAACTAGTATGGCGACATGATATATGGTACCCATGCCGCCTATGATTGAAATTGTTTTGACACTATACACCTATAATAGTATCAAATGATTTGTTTTTAAACGTATCAAGCATTATTTGGATATTATAAAGGAAAACCCTATCCTCTGGCTTGCGTTGCATTGTGTGATGGGACCTGGGTCTTATAATAGCTTCATTTTTAGAAAGAGCATTGCGCTGTTTATTTATATGCACTGGTATTCTTGGGAGGAAACCCGTTCCGTGTTATACGGCGTGGTACCTTGAATAACTCTCTTTTAAAGTAAAGTTTTAAATAACTGTTTTAGTTCTCACACCAGTCACATGACTGACCTGGAGTTTATTGTTTTAACCTAAACTTTGGGTGCTCCTATTTTCGACACGGGCAGCTAGTAGTTTTGGTTTTGCAGATTTATATTCACAGGATCCTGGTTTACAGCTGGAATGATATCTGGAAAGCTCTGTATCCGTATATCACCTTCAGTTGTGCTTTGTATTATTTTTCCGCTGCTATGTAATTTATTGTAATCTCTGATATTTATCGAATGTATTTTATTCATTTATATTCTTTATATTCTTGTATTCTGATGGATTTGTTGTAATAAACAATGAAATGTTCTTCCGTCTGCATTCTGATTTGTCGTGTTCTCAAGGTAATCCGGGCTTTACTCACCGGAGAAGTTACGGGCTATCACACTCCATTTTTGTTGCCATCGTTTGAAGTGGAGACCTTCAAACTTGAAAGGTGCAACAGTGACAAGTGAGATCTGGAACATTGATGCAGGCGAGACATCGTCGGTGTTGTTTCTAGTGGTAGAGGAAGCGAATGTCATTAGCTGTCTGCTCGTCTTCAATTTGTTGGAAAACTAACTGTTGAGTCCCGGACAACATCGCTCTTTTGAAGACGTTGCGGCGATCTTCTCAATGGTGTAAAACAGTTCATACCATTCGCCGCCGCCTCTAGGACAAACGAGTTGAGCCTGATTTGTACTCAAATTTAAAATTTCTTATTTTTGTAATTATTGAAAAATTTTCAATGAAGATATGGTGGTTTTTTGAAGAGAGAGAAAGATGAAAAAATTGTTCTAAATTTTGCTTTGTCTATTCTATTTCTTATATAGACATAATGTAAAAATGTAACGTTCGCTATGTTAGTGAGAGAAAAGCTGGATCACAATTAATACCATAATAAATAAAAGAAATGGTCAAAAAACTGCAATTTATAACATGTAAATTGTATATGTTTCAAAAGTGATGAATTAATAAATTTTAATTTATTATCATTCGCAGCAATGTTTTAATACCATTTGTTTTTGTAACAGCTCGATAAAAAGTCGCATAAATTTATGATCATTGTGCTAGTGTAACTGCTCAGTCACAATAATGATTCATAAATATATTCTTAATAACTGTAATTTTTTATTTTTTAAATAAATTTACTACACATTCAAAACGCTTTCAACAGTTACATCTTGCTTATATCCTTACATTTGCATATCACATTGACAAAATATCATAAATGTTTTATGCAGTATGAAATTTCATACATCCCTCGAATTGAATTTATTATCGTTATTAATTTTGGCACATAAAAGGACGTTCACTATTTACAAAGTATGACATCAAATGACCCTTTGGTGGTGTTTAATTTATTTTATGTTTTATGTTTTAAGTTTTAAATATTAAATACAAAATTTGAGAAGAGTAAAGGGATGACAGAGGGGTTGAAAGAAAAATGTAGCAACGACGTAGAGGTGGAAGGAACGAAAAAACATGAATTTTTGCTTGTCCTTTCGTTACTTTTCGAAACCTGAAAAATAAAAAAAGATTGTTTTTCGTTACGTATATCAACTTCTTTTTCTGAAACGATCGTATTTCACGATATATGCGTGTTCTCAGTTTTGTATGTGCAAAATTTTTAATTTTAAAAGTGAAATCGGACGGTGCGAGTTCGAAACCCGAAATGACATGTTAAAGATTTTTTATGTGCATACGCTAGGATCAGTCATTTATGTGATACACGCGGACTTGACTATGTGTACTAGGGAGATTTTACGGTTCCAGTCGGCCCTCTCTCGAACAAATTCAATAAAAAAGTGAAAGTGAATATGAAAAAGTTTGAAGTGTGATAGAAGAAGCATAGCTCATATTTTAAAAGTGAAAGTCATTTTGCAAAAAAAATTAAGACACAACTGGTGATACAATGAATTTACAACATTGAATCACCTTATAAATTCCACTCCTTCACACAAAGACAAAATGATTTAACGGTTATGATTGTATGTTATTTAATTTGTGTCTAATTTTGTGTTTAAATAGCCACTTCCATTATAAAAACAATAATAGTAAATGGTTAACACCTAACCGCTTATTTTTGACATGGGATATTAATGGATATACATCCAAACTCTGATTGTGTATCAACACATTAAATTCCTTTTGGATAACTTGGTGTTTTAATAATGTGCAAAGCCACCACGACAGCAGAGGTAGCTGACAATGTATAATGAAATTAACGTGGCGACTGAACAATATTGCATATTCATGCTTGAATATATTTGGAACGTGGTTACACTGTATGAAGCATTATTGCTAATGGTGATATTTTAGGATAGAAAAGAAAAGAAAAGGGGGGCAATGAATGAGAGGCAGCAGGAGGTCATGTAGCAGCGGGCATTTGCAGCTTTCACAGGAGAAGTAACGTGCAATCAATGACCATATTTATTGTTTGGTCTTCCTTTGGTTTATGAGGAAGAAGAAAAATTGAATGTTGGATGTGAGCGGTTAGGCTTTTCATTTATCACGGCAGTTGATGTCCATGGTCCATCCATCAGGGCCATCATCACTCGCTGCTCTCTTCTGTTCTAAGTTTTTTACTTATATGCGTCCAACTTCCTTTTTAAATTGAAGGCATGCCCTACTCTTACATTATTGAAATTCCAACATATATACTCGTTACGAGTTAGAAAACAAATGAACAACGTTCAAAGAACAGAAATTTATCGAACATTTTGAGATAAACATAACAGAGTTTGCCTTATATTTTTTTTATTTCCGATATTCGTACATACAGATAGGGCTGCACACAACCCATATCCAACCCGACTCAACCCACCAACCCGACCCAAACCACATAAACCCAACCCAACCCATCGTAGTTCAGGTCGGATATGGGTTACAATTTGTAACTCATACTATATACGGATCGGATTTGATATTTTGTTCAATCCAACCTTATTTTAACCCAACCCAACCCTATATTGAAAAACTAATTTAATATTAGCCTACTTAAAATTAGAATAATATAGTCTTGGAATAATGTTTTTTATTCTATAGTAAATATACAAATAATATATTTCATATCAATCCAAACCAAATAGAATTTGACAAATATGGTTCAAAGAGCATTTCAATGTATTTTAAAATGAAACACTTGTTCTACTATGTAGTAAATTAATTTCATATGATGTGTTTTACAATGAAATTTTAATAAAATATGTCATATAACGAATCATTTATTTTAAATGTATTATGCCAGCTAAAATTTGATATACTATGCTGAATATTTTAGTATAAATTTTAAAACAATTCCCTTATATTCTCATTTTTTATTATATTCAAGCAACTCAACCCAACCCTGCTAAACCCGACTCAACCCATACTTCAACCCAACCCATATCCAACCTCATATAGGGTTGAATACGGGTTGAATTACCTTAAACCCATACCTATGCGGGTCGGATGTAGTATTTGGTCTAACCCGACCCAACCCATACTTTGTGCAGCCCTACATACAGAGGTACGAACGACACACACATATCGGGAAACTGATCGTTTTATAAAACGAAGTTACAAACACTACCTTATCTTTTAGGGGTTTTTCGTTGTTTTAAATAAAGATCTTAGGGGCACAAATCAAATGTCTTGGAGTATTGTTTCGGACTACACCGAATGTTGGACGGTCCTTACTCTTCTGCAGTCCTATTACGTCACAATAACGTATTTATTAATTAATGGAGCGGGTCAAACTTTGGATGAATTGTTTAATTTGTATTAGTTAGTTTATTACGCAGTAAAGCATTTAATGGAGTTGAAGTCCTGTTGGCCCGTAAAATTTTTAGCCCAACAAAAGATAAATAAAAAATGGCCACCCATGTATCATTTTTGGATTTTGGGCCCACGAACACGAAAGCGAGTTTGTACACACTGGTGCATACAAAATACCGGTTTCTATTGGTGGAATTCGTTAGGGTCCATATGGATCCTACTGACTACCACCAATGAGAAGCTTTAGTTTTGTACACATTTCTCCGAATAGTGTGTACAAACTAATTCTCCACGAATGCTGCCTTAGGTTTTCGCTCTATCCAACAGTCTTTGACTATGATTTGACTCGGTGCTCAGTAGGATTGCAATGCTAGGAGAATAGCAGAATTTTTTTTACCAAGTAAATAGGCATAAAGACAAACTTAGAGAAAAATTTAGTGAAAATGATAAGAAGTTGAAGGACATTTTTTAATGTAAATGAGAAAATTATAGTGGATTTATGAATTTTTTGATTTACGCTAAAAAATGTCATTTAGACTAAAATCCAAACTTCTTGTCTTTTTCACTAAAATTTTCTCCAAGTTTTTCCATGTGCCTATAAACCTTCTTTTTTTTTACTTGCTCAGCCTAAAACAATATTGAAACTGATAAACACCCAAGCGAACCCCACTTCCACAGAAAAAATTCGTATTTCACTTTAATATACATTTCAAATTTAATACCTACTCGTGTAACAACATAAAAGTTAGAATGTCATCCAAAGAACCTTATCTTTTCAATAATTTCAAATAAATATACTACGGTAACCGCATACAGTGGAGAAACGACTGTAAGATTGCCTAGTTGGAAAAAGAAAAAAGAACTAGGTTTTTGTTAATTTTAATTGAAAATCACAAAAAATGTGATAGAGAATATTTAAAATTAAAGAGATCTAAGAAGACAAAGTGAATAGAGTTAAGTGAATTAGATTAAAGAGACATGTTACAGATATGTTCCATATTTTTTGGATTCAAATAGTTGATTTTGGCCAAGTGGCATTAAACAAACATCAATGATGGTTGTTTTGATATTTCCCGTGTTTATATTGGAAACAAGTTCTGTATTTTTCGGTTGTGATAACTTCCAAACGAAAAAAAGCGAGAGAAAGTCATTTTTTATTTCAATATTCAAATCATTCTTCAAATTACTTCATTAGCCTTGTTATTTCCCAAGTAATTTCCAAACAAACATTGAAAGCATGAATAGAAAATTTGTTTTAAACCCAAATGCTATCTGAAATTCAAAGAGTCTTGACTTTTTTTTTAAAGTTTTTTTACATTAAAACTAACCATGAGTTTACTCTTTTGTTGAAAATAAAATGAGGATCTTGCTTCGGCAAATGGTTTTATTCACATGACATGGATAACAGGCTGAGGTCCACATTCAGTTTGTTACAGGCTTATCTATATGTGCTTATATTATTTGTAATGTGACGCCCTACCTCTATACTCGCGTTAGCCAAAGACATCACAAGTAATGTTGTCAACTAACCCAAAAAATAAGGCTGTTGAATAGCTACCAATTGTATAATAGCTTTGAACGAGCGTTAAACATGCCTAATAATGTGGTCTTACTTTTCAAATCTCAAGAGGAAATCTGACACATCTAATTCAAGTTCAAACCCACTACACAATGGCTGTGTATAATCCAGAAACAACATAAAACAACATAACTATATAATCAGAGCTAGACACAAAATATTCACTTCATGAAGGCGAAAATATATTTGAATATATCACATAAGAGTGTACATAAAGATAGGGTTATACTCGATCCACTTGACGACAAAGGAATAGGTACAAGGGCTACACAAAATAATATGTATACATAAGGAATCCCTGTCTTATATATATGAAACCAAAAACTACAACTCTAAAGTAGTTAGCCCAAAAGTGGAGGAAGGTCCATGCTGGAAGCAAAAGAATCACCTAGAATACCTCGACCTGACCCGATTATTATTTATAAGAAAATAACCAATAAACAGATCAGTCTAGCTGTACTTATCACAACAAACTGAGATAGAATAAGAGAAATAAACAGATAATGACACATAAGAAATAACAAAAATGTTCACAAATAAATGTGAAACCCCAAAAATATCTATATAAATATCTCAAGGAAATCTCAGTGCTATAAAAGAATACCTGATTCTAAATTATATGGCTACTCACAAGATATGATATTACCTATCAAATCAGCACAAAATTGATAACACACTGTCAATTCAACACAAATGATATCACATATCAAAACACCAAATTCTAGAAATCAGTAATTAGAAACCCAGAATATCAAACACAAAAGAGGGGAGGCCTATCACTAAAACGGGAGCCCGAAGACTCACCAACACGTGTATCCCAAAATGAGACACGATCTCTAGGTAGCTAACTTATAACGGTTCGAGATCAAAACAGTCCAAAGACCATGAGCCAAAGCTTCACTAGAATGGTCCGAAGACCATGGGTCGCCATATGCCCAAATTGAACTGAAGTTCCACCAAAACGATCCAAGGATCATGGAAAACATAAATCCACAAAATGAACCAAAGTTTCCCCAAAGTGATTCGTAGATCATGTAATGCACATATTCATAAAATGAACTGAAGTTCCCCAAAGTGATCCGAAGATTCACAAAATGAATCGAAGTTCCCTAAAATGATCCGGAGATTCACAAAAAATGTGGAATAAATTTCACAACCCAAAGATGTCGCATAAAGAACGTCTAAATCTCAAAAGCATCATAACTGATCAAGTATAGCGTAAATTATTCCAAGCTATTATGTATAAGAGATAAGATTCATGTCCCATAACCACTTGCTCCACTCGAATATTTACGAACAAGTAGTATATTCCACTAGAAATATGAAACGATCACTGTTGATGGGCAAAATTGTCGCACGCCAACACCCAATGTGCGAGTGTGAACAATTATCAGAATAAGCAGTAAATAATGTAAATGCAAGGAGACACAACTTTTATAGTGGTTCGGCACTAACGCCTACGCCCACTTTATGATTCTCATTCATCATATCTTTGATCGATTACAAAAGATGTTACAATATTTGTGTACAAAGTTGTATGTATGGCGAACTTTGACTAAGTTGTCCTACTTCTTTCTTAGAGTGAGTTGACTTGGTCAACTATAAGCAAGGTAGGCTTTAGTGTCCAAGAGGTCTAGAGGCGGTGTAGCAAGGCTTGCTAGTGCTCAAGTGTTGAAGGAAAACATGTATGTCATGTTTTAATTACTTATCTCATCTCCCATGGCCATGTTGGAGGTGTTGGAAGCCATTAATGAGTTTTTGGAGCTCTTAAGGTCCAAAAATTCCAAGGGAGAAGCCTCTCTTTGAAGGCAAAGGCTTGGGGTATTTATAGGAAGAAGGTTAGGTGGAAGTAGGTAAGCAGTGGGGCCCACAACAGTAATTTTCGCACCCAGAACGAGCCATGTGCAGGAAATTCGCACCTCCTGGTACGGGTTCAAGGTTTCAAACCCACTGGCGGGGTTCGAAATTTCGACCCCACAGGTGGGGTCCGAAATTTCGACCCCACAGGTAGGTTCGAAATTTCGACCCTACTAGTGGGGTGCGAAATCTTGACTCCACTGGTGAGGTGCGAAATGGATAGTGGATGAGGCGAAAATCCTGCTGTCGAGGGAGTCGAAGTCTCTGAATGTGAAGTGAAGGAATCTGCGGTTCTACTGGTCTGAATTGAAGGAATCTGAGCTTCCGGCATGGAGGAAATCGGATGAATCGAGCGTTGCCCATAGTTTCAACCTAACAGGCTAAGTCGATCGCCGCCGGGACTGTAGGGCCCCGGACCCCCACGAGCGCTGCATCCGGACCCGCTGGACGGCTCGGATGATGACTTGACTAAGAATCCATTGGGCCCGACAGGGGCCATCTGATAGAGGCTTCGGGTTTCCATGTGTTTGCAACGCGACTTCGACCCAACTGCTTTGTGCTTTTTGATGCTTGAGTGTGTCGTTCGCCAAATACTTAGCGTGTGACAGCTTTGACAAAAAAGCATGTCAAGACTTGCCCCCAAAACATATCTTGCTTGGTTTTTAAGGAGGATGTGTTTTGCGAGGAGAAGAGATATCCAGAAACCAAAGCTAGGAGAAGTCCGGAGCGAGCTTGTACGTTCATAAGATGGGAGAGCCACGACCACGCCGGATCGTATTAGGGAGAGAAATCTGATGATCGCTTAGGATCATATTAAGGAGAGAAATTCGACGATCGCTTGGGATCGTGTTCGAGAGACAACCAAGATAACCATATACCAGGTAACCATATAATCCGTCTGGTGAAGACGATCCAATAACCAAACGAGCTAAATTTGTCGATCTAAATTTCGGGACTTAGCACTCGCCACGAGTTGCAGCAACCTTATCGAAGTAGAGCAAGAGGCCGAGGTGGTCACGAGTGGATATTCTTGTCGTTTCACCGACAAGTCCAGCCAATGTAATCCAAGGTCGCTGACAAGGCGACCCACTAATCCAAACGAGAAGGATCATTTGAGATCCGATACTCGCCACATATCCCGCGAGTGGATATTCTTGTCGTGTCACGGACAAGTCCACCCGTACTAAGCCAAGGTCGTTAACAAAGCGACCCACTAATCCAAAAATGAACGATCGTATGAGTTCCAAAACTCGCCGCAAATCCATGAGTGGATAACCTTGTCATGTCACTTGACAAGTCCCTCCGATGTAATCCAAGGTCGTGGACAAGGCGACCCACTAATCCAAACGAGTAGGATCATGCACAATCCGACACTCGCCACCAATCCATGAGTGGATATTCTTATCGTGTCACAGACAAATCCACCTGACATTATCCAAGGTCGTGGACAAGGCGACCAACTAATCCAAACGAGTAGGATCGTGCACAATCTGATACTCGCCACCAATCCATGAGTGGATATTCTTGTCGTGTCACAGACAAATCCACCCAACATAATCCAAGGTCATTGACAAGGCGACCCACTAATCCAAACAAGCAGGATTGTGCACGATCCGATGCTTGCCATGAGTCAAGGTGATCTCGTCGACATAGGACGAGAAGTTAATATAGACAGGTGCTTATTAGGTTTTGCAATCCCATTATTGATTTCATACATCACAAGTAAGCGTCCTCACTTTGTGTAGTAATTTTATTAAAGTTATAAACGTTAAGGATTTTTAGTAAAGCCAGAGGAAAACCTAATGGTTCGTCATCCACAAAGAGCATGCCTAGGGAGCTGGCCTGCCCCCGTGCATGGGTAAGCAGACTTGGCCGTTTTTTAATTCCACGTTCATTAGTTAAGGAGAGTGAATAATTTATTGTTCGTGAAGAGCATACCTAGGATCTCGCCGGTTCCTGTTACATGGGTAAACAAACATAACCATTCACCATTAAAGCCTGAAAAGGAAATTTTCCATTAATTACCAAGGGGGGTGATGGTGTATCATCGGCAAAGAGCATGCTTAGGGATTATAACAGCTCCCATACATGGGTATACCGATTCAGCCATCTTACAACCATAATAATCCAAATAAACAAAAGGGGGGATACATTTGAAGAGCTAAAGCTCTTAAAGCCAAAACCATGGGCTAAAGCCTAGATAAGCGAGCCTAGAGAGCCAGATTGAGAAAGTCGTAAGTGAGGAGCGCCTTATTTGAAGATCATAACATCCTAAAGCCATGAAGACCGAATAAAAACATAATTATAGCCAAAGTACTGAAGGCCGGAGAACCAAGACTTGAGTCCCGAGGTCGATAGAACCAAATCCACATTACTAGGAGATCCAAAGCCACAAGTCACAAGATTCTGATGTCAAGGAGACTTGCATCCAAGACATTAGAGCTAGCCAGTTGTTAGTTGATAATCATGCATGCGAGAAGATCGTAGGTCTCGCGCACAACTTGTCTCAACCCTTGAGAGGGTGGTGTTTGTCCTGGCTCAGCAGCCCTCTTTCGAACAAACCGACCCAAAAATCCATGCCTGGTACGCTCTTCTATCATGTCCCTGAGGTGCCGACAATCATTCGTGTGATGGCCGCGGAAACCGTGAAACTCGCAAACCTCATCAGAATCCCTTTCGCTTGGCGTTGGTTCCCTGGGGGGAGGCCGTCTAAATGGATGAAGGGGTTGAGCCTCTCGAAAGATCTCCTCGAGGGTATGAGTAAGCTCTGAGTAAGACGGGAACTTTGGTTGTCCCCAAGCTCTATTGGGCTTACTTCCCGAGGCGAGTCCCTTAACGGTAGCTGGAGCTTTTCCCTTCTTGGGGTCGGATGGTTTTTCGTTCGTAGCAAGGTTTACCTCGATGGCCGTATTAGCGTCGAGGGCTTTTTTTTTGCCAGCCTTCGCATCCTCTTCCCGCATAAATCTTTCGGCCTCGAAATAGAACTCGCCAAGGTCCCTCGGCAGGTCCCGATGTAGTGAAATCCTAAATTCAGACTTGTCTAGAGCACCAAATACTGCAGCCATTAGAATCATGGAGGGGTCAGGTCTCTCGACGGAAGCGACCGCAGCATTGAATCATTTCAGAAACTTCCACAGGGCCTCGCCAGGCTTCTGCTTAATGCTGTTGAGAGTCATGACACTTTTTAGTTGAGTTATGTTGACTCTAAATTGTTCCACAAATCGGGTAACCAAAGCGTTCCAAGAAGTGATGGAGTCCGGTTCCAGCTTCCTATACCACATCGCAGTAATGTCGGTTAAGAAGAGCGAGAAACACTTAGCCATGACATTTTCTGAAGCTGAGAGAACTTCCATATGCCGAATGTATCTCATGAGGTGAGCGGTGGGGTCCTTGCGACCATCATAAGCATCCAAGCCTGGTAGCTTAAAGTCAGGTGGGTTCCGAGAGTTCCTGATTTCCAAAAAGAGCGGGTTGCGAGTCACACAGTCCATGTCCATAGAAGAAGCGCCGCCTCGAGTGAACCAACGGAGGACATCCGCAATCTCAGGCCCGTTTCCAAGAGTGAGCAGCTATTTTAAATTATCCAAGGCGGTACTGGTGCCCCCCGTGTTCAAGTTCAAGTTGGGAATTGGTTGGTTGAAAAGGAAGTTTGGTTGGACTCTAACTTTGGGGGCCACATTAGGTGCAATCCTGGCTCCTGGAACTGTGGGAGCGCTACCGTCCAAAGCTGCGCGCGTTGGCGCTTGAGCAACATTTCCTACTGCGAAACCCACAACTTGTCCAAGTAAAGTAGCATCATAGGCTGGAGCGACGTCGAGATTAGGGGTATGTAACACCCCGTATTTCTGTTAACACTATAATAACAATTAAAGACTAACTAATCTCAGACATGAGAATTAAGGAAAACGGATTGCGCCATTTGTTCATCTCGGAATTCTGGTTGAGATAGAGTCCGAGTTTGTGTGAATTGTGACTTCGTATGAAGAAGTTATGGCCATTAAAAGTTTCAGAAAATTCAAAATAGATTTCAGAAAATTCAAATTTCAGAGTCAAACAGGCTAGGCGGGGAAATTCCCGCCAGGGCCAGATCGACCATAGGGTCGACCTGGGGATCGACCTACCCTTACCAGGTCGACCATAAGGTCGACCTGCCCCCCTACCCCCTACCCCCCGGGCAGATTTGATTGGTGACCTGTTTGTGACTAGATGTCGACTCATTAGGGTTTCTGATTGGCTGGGATTAATTCTGGGTTTATCGGATGGCTTAAACTAATCCTAAACTTTATAAAAACACCTATAGACTCAAACCCTAAAATCAAAACAAAATTAGATTCATTGCCTCCATACCGTCACCTAGCAACTCAGCATAGCCGCCACCAATTAGAGAGGAAGAAAGCAAATCAAATTTAATCCTTTTCAACTCTAACAACGAATCTTCATCAAAGGAAAGCTAATACAACTTCAGAACTCAGAATTCAGAACTCAAGACCTTCTTTGAGTTGTGAGTTCGATAATTTTAATAAAATAATTAGCAATTTAATTGGATTAAGTTATGATGTGGATTATTGACTGCACTTTATAATTTTGTTGTAAAATTGTGATGTTATCATACATGTTGTAAATTCTATGATATTATATTGTGATGTTATCATATATGTGGTAAAATTATGATGCTACCATCTATGTTGTAATTCTATGATTGGCTTATGTATAATCAAATCATCATGTTGTTCATATGCTAGTTTGGTTATGTTGATTCATATGATAAATCACATGTATGTATGCAAGTTTAGATATTGATTTAGACATGAATCATATGCAGGTTGGGGAAAATTATTTGTAACCTTACATGTTTCATGACACCTAGTTTATGTGAAAATTTGATCTAAAGTTAGGCTATGACATGTGTGTGAGTTTTATGATAAATTCTACATGCTAGTTTACATGTTTAGATGTAAGTTCACACCATTGTTATGTTGCATAAATCACATATGCAAGTTTATACAAATATATGCGTTTGGAGTATGAATCATGTTTGTGGTTATTGCCTATGCAAGTTCTCACCTTTAGGTGTAGATTTATGACATACATGATTTATGCAAGTTTGTGACTATCACCCAAACAAGTTTACACCTTTAGATTTGGATCTGTGACATATGTAGTTTAATGCAAGTTTTAACTTTGACCTATGCAAGTTTTAGATGTAGAGCATCATTCACACATGCAAGTTCACCCCTATGTTTAGATCTAGTTTTATCTATATGTATGTTGTGATGTTTTCTCTTTATTTCATGAGTTAGACTATTCGAGTCTAACGTATATTTTACGTTAAACGAACAAACGTACAATGTGGGGTAGTGGGATAATATTAAAAGATTTAATTGGCATTAATGCCTTAAATGGCATAAAAATTAATTTGTGATAAAAATTGGTATGATTTTGCATACCATAAATAGATGGACATAATTGAGTCAATTATGGCCATAGTTAAATTTGGAATTGATTGATAATTTGAATAGGAAAAGTAATTCAAATTATGGAATGATTAATTAGGATTAATTAATCGTCTAAGACATGAGGTTAGGCTCTTTTGTGGTGTAAGACTGTCCGGACCCGCCCGGCAAATCCAGCTGCCACAAATGCCAGTCTAATATGGGAGGTCTTTGGCATAAATTAAATACGTAACAATTGTAAAGACACGAGGTTAGGCTCATTTGTGGTGTAAGACTGCCCGGACCCGCCCGACAAATCCAGCTGCCACAAATGCCAGTCTAATGTGGGAGGTCTTTATGAGGTTACGTTCTTAATGAATTAAGAAACACTTAGCCAGATAAACATGTAGTGGGACATGAAGGGGTTAAGTGGGTGCCTTGGGTGGCATGTGGAATCTAGTAGGTGCCTTGGGTGGCATTTGAAATACGATTAGAAACACTTAACCAAAATTGAAACATGTAAGTGAACAAGAATAAGAAGAGGGTTAAGTGGGATGTACTAGAGGGGACCAAGCTTAGGTGGATAGCTTGTGTAAAGTAATAGGGGCCCATTTCAACTAGTAACCCATACGTATCTTTGTGGGCTCGACCCAAGTCGAGGATGGGACACGCATACTGGGCTTGACTGTAAGAGGCCAAAACGGGTTAGCGGTGGCAACGCAAGTCCAACGGGTTCATATGCGTGTATGGAGCCGGGCTGGTAGGTAAGACGTTGTTGCATCGTGTAGGTATAAGCCGTGCATTATTTGTGGTATCGGGTTGCCACTTTGGGGAGTGATACACCCCACCGTGGGGCCAGCACGGGTATCTGCGAGCTAGGGAGCCGATCGCATGGGGGTAGTGGGTACACCTAGTGGAGATAGGGGCAGGCGGCACCTATGAAGGCAACTAGTGGTGCATGAAACTACCATTATCATTGTTAAAGTCTTGTAGGCGGGATCAACCTTAGGGTAACTAGTGGTGGTGCAGTATAGTAGTGATGGTGCAGTATAGTAATTATCTTATAGTGATTTAGGAGCGCTTTAACGTTATCTTAGTTCAATCTTGTTTCCTTATTTACTCTGTCTTACTCAATTGTTCACAGTCATTTCCTTATTTTCCAACTTATGCCTTAGCCTAGTTATTTTGGTAATTATATTGTTAAAGTTATCGCACTCGCCAGACTTTATGTATGACCCCCTTTGTTTCCTCCTCTTTTCTTCCTCCCCCCCCCTAGGTGCTCAGGTTGGAACTAGCACCAGTGGAGCTTGATTTTGGACAGCTGTATCGCTTGTTTTTAGAAGTTGCTTGGATCGCTGAAGTAAAGTTCAGCCTCTCTTATTTATGGCTATTCTCTATTAGGGATTATGTATTTCAATTTTTGTACTTGATTTAGTCAAGATGGATATTATTTACTTGGCTCTGGTTTTGATGATGTAATCAAACATATGTATTTTCCGCTGCAATGAATAAAGTTTTTAATTCTTCAAGTACTATTTATATCTGTCTTGTTGTTAAGTTTCTATTCTATACTCACTTTAAACGCTCCATAGAAGTTAATGCATTCCCTTTGTGAGTGACATTAATGGACGTAGGGTGTTACATGTGGTATCAGAGCTGAAGTTACCAGAACAGATATGAATTTCGAAAAAGTTATTTTTCAAAACCACTTTTATAAAGAAGTACTTTTAAAAGTATGTTTTAAGGAAAGTATTTTAAAGAGAAAAGCTTATTTTTGAAATAATAACCCCAAGAGCCATATATCTTTCCTTTGGTTCTTTTGCATTGAATCTTTCCTTTTTTCATTTCAGCATGTCTGGAATTCCCGAGATACCCGAGGAAATAACGATACCAGGATGGTTTAGGAGGTATTTGGAGACTAGGACCACCACTGCAGGTCCAGCAAATCCTCCTCCTCCTGGCCCTCACGTCGATACTTTCACAAAGATATGTAAGGACTTTAGGGCAATGGGTGGAAAACCTTTTCACAGGACGGAGACATTTGTTGAAGCTCGTAATTGGCTAAAGGAGGTGGAAGAATTGGTTGGAATCTTTGAAGTGGATGATGGAAGAAAGGTCCAGTTAGCTTCCTGGCTAATGAAGGATGAGGCCTCGTTTTGGTGGGAGGTCACTAATGGAGAACGTTCAGTCGATACTTGGCTAGATTTTAAGCGGAGGTTTGATGTGAAGTTTTTCTCACGGATTGAAGAGAATCTATACATGGGAAGATTTTTGGCGCTGAAGCAAGGGAATCTATTGGTGAAAGAATACGTCAACAAATTCAATCAGTTGGCGAGATTTGGCTTGGACGTGGTGAATACACCAGAAAAGAAGGCTCTAAGATTTGTTAAGGGTTTGAACGAGCCGCTTCATGGGTTAGTTATGACACAGATTCCTATGGGGGCTACCTTTGAGAGACTAGTTGACATAGCGCTTATGCATGAAGAGGAGAAGGGCGCCAATGCTAACAAGGCACCAGAGAAGAAAGGGGATCAAAAGAAACAACAACAGCAACAACAGAACAATAATGCTGGTAAAGGCAACAATGCTAAGGGAAAGAAGAGATGCTTTAACTGTAGGACACCAGGCCATCTAAGCAAAGATTGTCGGAAGAAAAAGAAGACTGGTTGTTTCCACTGTGGCGAAGCGGGACATCTTATTAAGGACTGCACAAAGAAGGGGCAGAGGGCAGGGTCTACCTCGGGAGGACAGGTGCATGCTCTTATGGCACCAGGGCAGACAAGGGGACAAGTTCAGGCTCTCATGGTCCCACCGCTGCAAGAACGAGGTAGAGCAATTTCCGTTGAAAGTTTAGTTTTTCTGTTCGATCATCCTGTCCGTACTTTATTCGATTCTGGCGCATCATATTCGTTTATCTCTACATCATTAGTTGAAACACTGCACCTAGATACTAGTCTAGTTACGGATCCCTTAGTAGTCTCAAATCCTATTGGTGGTTCAGCTCATCTTTCTATGATCTATCAGGATTTGAGAGTGTTTATCTTGGGCGTTGAGTTTGAATGCAACGCCTTTGTTCTTGGCTTCATGGGCTACGGCTTGATTTTGGGTATGGATTGGCTAACTAGATATGGGGCCATCCTAGATTGTGAAAGAAGGGTAGTTAGATTGTTGACTCGTTGTGGAAAGACCCTTGATATTTCTTGTGACCCTAGAGGTCCAGTAATGCTTAGCTACCTAGAATCCCTTGACGCATCTGATGATGATTTATATTCTGTACGTATAGTCCGTGAATATATCTAGTAGATAATGCAAAGCCAGTTGCATTGCCAGTGCGCCACATGGCTCCAAGAGAGAGAAGAGAACTCAGTAAGCAAGTGAAGGAATTGCTTGAGAAGGGGTTCATCAGACGTAGTATATCGGAGTGGGGTGCTCCAATAGTATTTGCCACGAAGGCAGATGGGTCCCTTAGACTTTGTGTGGACTATAAAGAACTTAATAAGCTTACTAAGAAGAATAGACACCCACTGCCGAGGATTGATGATCTCTTCGATCAGTTAGTTGGCGCCACAGTGTTTTCGCAGTCGGACTTAGCCACTGGTTTCCATCAGTTGAAAGTGGTTGAGGATATCATAGACAAGACTGCCTTTAGGACTCCGTACGGTTTCTTCGAGTGGCTTGTGATGCCCTTCGGTTTGACAAATGCCCCCGCATACTTTGTTGACTTGATGAGTAGGCTGTTTAGGGAGTACCTTAATAAATTCGTGGTAGTCTTTGTGGATGACATCTTGATCTTTTCTAAGAGCGAGGAAGAGCATGCCCTACATCTTAGGGAAGTGTTGGAGACCCTTCGAGCACATAGCCTTAAAGCTAAATTTTCTAAATGTCATTTTTGGAGAAAGGAGGTGCGATTCTTAGGGCACGTGGTTTCCAAAGAAGGGATAGTTGTGGATCCCGCGAAGGTAGTGGCCATCCAAGATTGGAAGGTCCCTAAAAATGTTACCGAGGTGAGGAGTTTCTTAGGGTTGGCTGGCCAATATAGGAAGTTTATCAAGGACTTCACAAAAATATCAGCTCCATTAACACGCTTGACGAAGAAGAACCTAGTTTTCACATGGGACGTAGATTGTGATGATGCGTTCCAACGTTTAAGGAGAGCTTTGACCACAGCCCCAGTCTTAGTGTTGCCAGATGGGAGTAAGCCATTTACCGTTTATACCGATGCTTGTGGGACAGGACTAGACGCAATCTTAATGCAAGAGGGAAGGGTAATAGCCTATGGTGGAAGGCAGTTGAGAGTGCATGAGAGAAATTACCATACACATGACCTAGAGTTGGCCGCTATTGTTTTCGCACTTAAGTCTTGGTGCCATTATCTTCTTGGCGAAAAATTCGAATTGTTCACTGACCACAAATCGCTAAAATACTTGTTCTCTCAGAAGGACTTGAACTTAAGGCAGCAAAGGTCGATGGAATTCTTAGCGTCCTACAATTTCGGGATAGCATATACCCCTGGCAAGGGTAACGTGGGGGCAGACGCTTTAAGTAGGAAAAGGTTATCCTTGAGTCTGTTGTTTGTTGAGCGGCAAAGCTTAGAGTTCATCTCTATGTTTGACTTTAGACCTTCCGTTGATTTTGTACCCGGTTTACTAGCATCCTTGGAGGTCAGACCTACGCTTTTGGGACGGATTGGTGAGGCACAGCGAGATAACCCACAGTTGGTTGAGTTAGTAGAGAAACTCAAAAGAGGGGAGTCATCGAGCCATCTCCGTAGGTATACCCTAAATGATAAGGGTTGGTTACATAGGGACGGTAGACTTTGTATACCACGTGACGAGAATTTGAGGAAGACCATTCTTGATGATGCACATCGTTCGAAGATAACCATCCATCCCAGCGGGGACAAGATGTACATGGACATGAGATGAGTTTACTTTTGGGCCGACATGAAGAGGGATGTGGCCGAGTTTGTCGCTAGATGCTTGGTGTGCCAACAAGTAAAAGTAGAGCAAAAGAAATCTGGTGGGTTGCTTCACCCATTGGAGGTCCCACAGTGGAAGTGGGAAAGAATTTCGATGGACTTTGTTGACGGATTACCGAGATCGAGGAAGGGTAATACGGGGATTTATGTCGTGGTAGACAGACTTACTAAAAGCACCCATTTCATTCCCGTGAAGAGTAAGAGGACTGCTCCATGGTTAGCCTCCGTATACATTCGAGAGATAGTTCGTTTGCACGGTGTTCCTTCTAGCATAGTGAGCGACCGCGATCATATCTTTACTATCGAGTTTTGGAATAGCATGCAAGAGGCGGTAGGGACTCAGTTATGTTCGAGCACCGCATATCATCCTCAGACGGACGGCCAGACCGAGAGGGTGAATCGTATTCTAGAGGACTTGTTGAGATTGTGTGTCTTAGACTTCGGAGGTACATGGGAGGAACATCTTCCGTTGGTGGAGTTTGCATATAATAATAGCTTTCAGTCTAGCATTGGCATGGCACCGTTCGAGGCTCTTTATGGACGGCCGTGTCGTTCGCCTACATGTTGGTTGGAGTCAACAGATAAGATCTTGCTTGGGCCCGATATGATTAGAGAGACATCGGAAAAGATCGATCTGATTCGAAGGAGGATGAAGACAGTGCAAGATAGGCAGAAATCTTATGCGAACAAGAGGAGGACAGATCTTGAGTTTGATATTGGGGACATGGTCTTTGTCAAGGTGTCTCCATTACGGAATGTGGTTCGCTTTGGGTCCGTTGGGAATTTAGCACCAAGGTTCGTAAGGCCATTTCCTATTAAGGAGAGGATTGGACAGATGGTGAATAGAGTGGAGTTGCCCGAGAGACTTAGTGGTGTACACGATGTATTTCATGTATCACATTTGAGGAAGTGCCTACACGAGACCGCGGAAGTGATGGAGCCGAGCTTGCTTAGAGAGGTAGAGGTCGAGCGTGATGCGACGATTCGAGGAGCTCCTACGTGCATTCTTGGGTCGGAGATTAAGAAGTTGAGGAATCGAGAGGTCAATCTAGTCAAAGTGCTATGGGGAGACGATGAGGGCAACACTACTTGGGAGACGGAAGAGAAGATGCGTTCATTGTACCCTTTTCTTTTCGAGGGTATGTCTTTTAATTTCTCCTTTATCGCTTGGATTGTACTTATCTTATCTTTAGTATGTCCTCTCGCTAGTATCTTTGACCTTTAAATAGGGTAGTCCTATGGTTGAAACATGTGTTTGAGGCATGTTATGTATGATGGATGCATGTGGATGCAAGTGTTTGCTAGTGGTTGCTCGTGGATGCATATACACACACTTTAGGCACTAGATTGGCTCAGTCACTTCATATTGCATATTGCATATAAATGTGTGTGCATATTTAAGTTAATGGTTGTATAATGGTTGTACCATCATATGGATCTTGCATTTTCGTGAATGGCTGTGCACACATGTAGAAATAATATGTATCGATAGGGTTCTTTTGCGTACATAATGGACGCATGACACTATCAAGGTTTGCATTAAGGAGGTCAACTGAATCAGTAGACCGCCTGATTTTGCACTAGATAAGGAACATATACACACACACTTCTTGCATATGTTCATACAGCATTAGGAATTTTATAAGGACAATGGATGCCGGTGTTTGATGGTTGAGTAGATGGTTGTTTGGATGTTAGGATATGCATTCTCCTTAAATTGGAGACTTCGGGGGCGAAATCCTTCAAGGAGGTGAGAATGTAACACCCCGTATTTCTGTTAACACTATAATAACAAATTAAAAACTAACTAATCTGAGACATGAGAACTAAGGGAAATGGGTTGCGCCATTGTGTTCATCTCGGAATTCTGGTTGAGATAGAGTCCGAGTTTGTGTGAATTGGTCTTCGTATGAAGAAGTTATGGCCATCGAAAGTTTCAGAAAATTCAAAACAGATTTCAGATAATTCAAAACAGATTTCAGAAAATTCAAATTTTAGAGCCAAACAAGCTAGGTCGGAAAATTCCCGCCAGGGCTAGGTTGACCATAGGGGCGACCTACCCTAACCAGGTCGACCATAGGGTCGACCTGTCCCCCCCCTGGCCAGATTTGTTTGGTGACCTGTTTGTGACTAGATGCTGACTCATTAGGGTTTCTGATCTGCTCTGATTGGCTGGGATTAATTCTGGGTTGATCGGACAGCTTAAACTAATCCTAAACTCTATAAAAACACCTATAGACTCAAACCCTAAAATCAAAACAAAATTAGATTCATGGCCTCAATGCCGTCACCTAGCAACTAAGCATAGCCGCCACCAATTAGAGAGGAAGAAAGAAAATCAAATTCAACCCTTTTCAACTCTAACAACGAATCTTCATCAAAGGAAAGCTAATACAACTTCAGAATTTAGAACTCAAGACCTTCTTTGAGTTGTAAGTTTGATAATCTTAATAAAATAATTAGCAATTTAATTGGATTAAGTTATGATGTGGATTATATTGATATGATGTGGATTATTGACCGCATGTTATAATTTTGTTGTAAAATTGTGATGTTATCATACATGTTGTAAATTCTATGATATTATGTTGTGATGTTATCATATATGTGGTAAAATTATGATGCTACCATCTATGTTGTAATTCTATGATTGACTTATGTATAATCAAATCATCATGTTGTTTATATGCTAGTTTGTTATGTTGATTCATATGATAAATCATATGCATGTATGCAAGTTTAGATTTTGATTTAGAGATGAATCATATGCAAGTTGGGGAAAATTATATGTAACCTTACATGTTTCATGACACCTAGTTTATGTGAAAATTTGATCTAAAGTTAGGCTATGACATGTGTGTGAGTTTTATGATAAATTTTATATGCTAGTTTACATGTTTAGATGTAAGTTCACACCATTGTTATGTTGCATAAATCACATATGCAAGTTTATACAAATATATGAGTTTGAAATATGAATCATGTTTGTGGTTATTGCCTATGCAAGTTCTCACCTTTAGGTGTAGATTTATGACATACATGATTTATGCAAGTTTGTGACTATCTCCCAAACAAGTTTACATCTTTAGATTTGGATCTGTGACATATGTAGTTTTATGCAAGTTGTAACTTTGGCCTATGCAAGTTTTAGATTTAGAACATCATTCACACATGCAAGTTCACCCCTATGTTTAGATCTAGTTTTATCTATATGTATGTTGTGATGTTTTTCTCTTTATTTCATGAGTTAGACTATTCGAGTCTAACGTATATTTTACGTTAAATGAACGAATGTACAACGTGGGGTAGTGGGATAATATTAAAAGGTTTAATTGGCATAAATGCCTTAAATGGCATAAAAATTAATTTGTGATAAAAATTGGTATGATTTTGCATACCATAAATAGATGGACATAATTGAGTCAATTATGGCCATAGTTAAATTTGGAATTGATTGATAATTTGAATAGGGAAAGTAATTCAAATTAGGGAATGATTAATTAGGAGTAATTAATCGTCTAAGACACGAGGTTAGGCTCTTTTGTGGTGTAAGACTGCCCGGACCCGTCCGGTAAATCCAACTGCCACAAATGCCAGTCTAATGTGGAAGGTATTAGGCATAAATTAAATACGTAACAATTGTAAAGACACGAGGTTAGGCTCATTTGTGGTGTAAGTGCCTGGACCCGCCCGGCAAATCCAGCTGCCACAAATGCCAGTCTAATGTGGGAGGCCTTTATGAGGTTACGGTCTTAATGAATTAAGAAATACTTAACCAGATAAACATGTAGTGGGACATGAGGGGGTTAAGTGGGTGCCTTGGGTGGCATGTGGAATCTAGTGGGTGCCTCGGGTGGAATTTGAAATACGATTAGAAACACTTAACCAAAATTGAAACATGTAAGTGGACATGAATAAGAAGAGGGTTAAGTGGGATGTACTAGAGGGGACCAAGCTTAGGTGGATAGTTTGTGTCAAGTAATGGGGGCCCATTTCAACCAATAACCCATATGTATCTTTGTGCGCTTGACCCAAGTTCAGGACGGGACACGCATACTGGGCTTGACTATAAGAGGCCAAAACGGGTTAGCGGTGACAACGCAAATCCAACGGGTTCATATGCGTGTGTGGACCCGGGCTGGTAGGTAAGACGTTGTTGCATCGTGTAGGTATAAGCCGTGCATTATTTGTGGTATCGGGTTGCCACTTTGGGGAGTGATACAACCTACTGTGGGGCCAACATGGGTATCTACGAGCTAGGGAGTTGATCGCATGGGGGGTAGTGGGTACACCTAGTGGAGATAGGGGCAGGCGACACCTATGAAGGCAACTAGGGGTGCACGAAACTACCATTATCATTGTTAAAGTCTTGTAGGCGGGATCAACCTTAGGGTAACTAGTGGTGGTGCAGTATAGTAGTGATGGTGCAGTATAGTAATTATCTTATAGTGATTTAGGTGCGCTTTAACGTTATCTTAGTTCAATCTTGTTTCCTTATTTACTCTGTCTTACTCAATTGTTCATATTTATTTCCTTATTTTTCAACTTATGCCTTAGCCTAGTTATTTTGGTAATTATATTGTTAAAGTTATCGCACTCGCCAGACTTTATGTCTGACCCCCTTTGTTTCCTCCTCTTTTCTTCCTCCCCCCCCCCCCAAGGTGCTCAGGTTAGAACTAGCACTAGTGGAGCTTGATTTTGGATAGCTGTATCGCTTGTTTTTAGAAGTCGCTTGGGTCGCTGAAGTAAAGTTCAGCCTCTCTTATTTATGGCTATTCTCTATTGGGGATTATGTCTTTCAATTTATGTACTTTGATTTAGTCAAGATGGATATTATGTACTTGGCTCTGCTTTTGATGATGTAATCAAACATATGTATTTTCAGCTGCAATGAAATAAAGTTTTTAATTCTTCAAGTACTGTTTATATCTGTCTTGTTGTTAAGTTTCTATTCTATACTCACTTAAAACGCTCCATAGAAGTTAATGCATTCCCTTTGTGAGTGACATTAATAGGCGTGGTGTGCCCCGCGTGTGGCGGGATTGACACCATTGGAAGGAGCGACGTCGAGGTTTGGGGTGCCCCGCATGTGGCGGAACCGGCACCATTGGAAGGAGCGATGTCAAGGTTTGGGGTGCCCTCGCATGTGGCGGGACCAACGCCGTTTCTGAGGGGCGGCGTTGGCCTGTTGGTTAGTAGGCGGGGTTGCCCCCACGTCTCGAGTCGCGGGTGAAGGAACAATGGTGCTAGTTCCAATAATGTCAGCCTGTGCAGTCGGCCTTGAAGCGCTCCTTATTCTATCTTCAATGCGAGCGAGGAAGATTTTGAAGGCGTCTTCCTGTCGCTCGAGTCGAGCATCCAAATCAGTAGCGAGGTTCTTAATCATTCCGTCGACGTCTTCTTGAGTGACATAGTTCGATGGAACTTCATTCGAAGAAAGTTCATGACTTAATTCATCTTTAGCATGAGCTTCAGTGATAGTTGGGAGCTTCTTGTGCTTAACCATGATGTAGAGCGAGTAAGGTTGAAGTTGAAGACGAGGTTTAAAGACAAATTCGAGTACTTAATTCGATGCAAAGGTTGAAGCTGTGCGTCCCCTACCTGGCATGCCAAAATGTTGACGGGCAAAATTGTCGCACGCCAACACCCAATGTGCGAGTGTGAATAATTATCAGAATAAGCAATAAATAATGTAAATGCAAGGAGACATAGCTTTTATAGTGATTCGGCACCAATGCCTACGTCCACTTCATAATTCTCATTCATCATATCTTTGATCGATTACAAAAGATGTTATAATATTTGTGTACAAAGTTGTATGTATGGTAAACTTTGACTAACTTGTCCTTCTTCTTCCTTGGAGTGAGTTGACTTGGTCAACTATAGGCAAGGTAGGCTTTAGTGTCTAAGAGGTCTAGAGTCAGTGTAGCAAGGCTTGCTAGTGCTCAAGTGTTGAAGGAAAACATGCATGTCATGTTTTAATTACTTATCTCATCTCCCATGGCCATGTTGGAGGTGTTGGAAGCCATTAATGAGTTTTTGGAGCTCTTAAGGTCCAAAAATTCCAAGGGAGAAGCCTCTCTTTGAAGGCCAAGGCTTGGGGTATTTATAGGAAGGAGGTTTGGTGGGAGTAGGTGAGCAGCGGGGCCCACAACAGTAATTTTCGCACCCAGAACGAGCCATGTGCAGGAAATTCGCACCTCCTGGTGCGGGTTTGAAGTTTCGCACCCCTGCCCGGGGGTCGAAATTTCGAACCCACTAGGGGGTTCGAAATTTCAAACCCACTGGTTGGGTTCGAAATTTCGACCCCACAGGTGGGGTCCGAAATTTCGACCCCGCAAGTAGGTTCGAAATTTCGACCCTACTGGTTGGGTGCGAAATCTCGACCCCACTGGTGAGGTGCGAAATTGATAGTGGATGAGGTGAAGATCCTGCTATCGAGGGAGTCGAAGTCTCTAAATGTGAGGTGAAGTAATCCGCGGTTCTGCTGGTCCGAAGTGAAGGAATCTGAGCTTCCGGCATGGAGAAAATCAGATGAATCGGGCGGTGCCCAAAGTTTCGACCTAACCGGCTAGATCGATCGCCACCGGGACTGTAGGGCCCCAGACCCCCATCGGCGCTGCGCCCGGACCTACTGGACGGCTCGGATGATGACTTGACTAAGAATCCATTGGGCCCAACAGGGGCCATCTGATAGAGGCTTCGGGTTTCCATGTGTTTGCGACGCGACTTCGACCCAACTGCTTTATGCTTTTTGATGCTTGAGTGCGTCGTTCGCCAAATACTTGGCGTGTGACAGCTTTGACAAAAAAGCATGTCAATAATCACTGTCATAGTTTTCAATCGAATGAGTCCAAGAATTAACCATCAAAGCAAACGCATGGGTTCATAGTCCTTGTTTTTACTAAGTCGTTTAATTTGTTTTCTCATATAAATGAGGAAAAAGTCTATATAAATATATACTAGTAGATTGGAAGACAATTTATAAAATAAATTCATATAACGAAGTAGGATTAGAAACCTTTTTAATAAAAGATTTGGTATCTACTAATAATATAAAATGCCTTTATAGATTGAATTGGAAAATCTCATCAAATATCGATTGCAATAACAACCGATCTCAAAATTCATATGGATTTATTCCAATTCAATTTACATTCCAAACACCATAATAAATTTCATCATTCTCTTTTTCGAAACGATTCCCCTTTCCATTTTACATTCATACTTGAATTTACATTCGCAAATTATCCAACAATAATTTTTTCACTTCATTTATAACATTATTTATTAATTTAACTGGGTGTTTTAATTATTAAAACAAAATTATTTTTCCTAGCCCATTCAAAATTCAATTTCTATATTTAGAAAAATAAAATTTCCTTTTTATAACCTAAATTCTTTTCCCTTGCATTCGAATATATTTTTAGGGCATTTAAATACCAATTATTTTAGGGACAATGCTATTCAAACATTCCAAACACCCAATACTCATCAAAGATTATTTATCACATCATATAACATGATATATAAAAGCAATAATTTAACTGCTGAGGAATCTTGTTGGATCCCTCCAACTTGTTTTTCCTGCATCCACGGATATTAGACAACATAAATAATACCAATCCCACTTCGAGGCAGGATATCATGGTATAGAAGGTCATCCGTTATTTAGCGGAGTGCATAGGGTCTCATCCGCTAAAATGTGTGGGTATATCCACCTACCGAGCCAAAATATTATATATATATATATATACACACACATACACACGTATATAGCCACAATTGATCAATATATCATCAGTTCATCCAAAGACAACAAACAACATATAAAAATTACATACTAAATGAAAATTTGTTTATAATAAATTATAAATGAACCAGAGAGTGAGTGTACTCACATTGATTTTTATTTTCCGATCAAACCTAATTTCAAATTTAATTCCAGCTTATATAATCCGCGGCTATGGATTACTCGATTGACTTGATTCAATTAAATCTTGTATAAATTTAATATGACATTCGTTATATAAACCATTGAACAATTTAAATACAATAAAAATATTAATTACTAAATTAAAAAAATAGTTACTTTAGTTAAAAATGATTCCACTAAAAACTCATCTTCTCTCCTCTCAAATATACCCGCGACCTATACGTTAAAACCCAACATTTCTAATCCTTCAAGCTCCCCTATCTCCCTCTACACTCGATCATTCCATGAGAGATCACCAATTCTACTCATCTCTCTATCCTATCTACACTATCAGTTACAACTTACTTGCTTCTTCATCATCACATCTTCGACTCCGTATGTTGTGGCTATAAGGGTTTTGCGTGATATTCATGGTAATGAAAATCCACCAAAAATGGGTATGAGTTGCCAAACTTCACCACAACCAGAAATCCAAACATAGTTTCAAAAAATGCTCACAATATTGCTAAAAAAAACAAAAACTAGCTTGACTGGAACGAAATCGATCATCCAGAAAATGACTTGCACATACATCTGCCTGAAGCTCTCGCGAAGAGGAATTTAATGAATCAAAAATTGAGAATTTATGTTTTTTTTTTGAAAAATTGTTGAAGGATTAGAGGAGGAACGACTTCAAATTTATTTCATTGAGAAGGAATGAATGAAAAAAAGAGAGGAAAAAATAAAGGAGATGGGGGGAGGGGGTAGGTTTCTATTTATAGAGAAATTTAATAATAAAATATTCCTGTGAAACTTAGGCCTATAGTAACATGCTTATATGATCACATATGAGATCCAATCGCGATTAAACTTGTTATCTTGTGATAACTTTATATTTCGGACACGATAGAACTGGTTTTGTCGAATTCAGAGATTGTTTGTAAAATTTCCTTTTAATTCTCAAGGTGAATCGATATTCATTTAAATTACACACAATTACAAAATAACTCCAATGTACTTGAAACTGGAAATCTTACAAAAATAAACCATTATGGATTTTATAAAATTAGTTTCGTTGAAATCCGAGGTCGTCTGAATATTGTTTCTTTTCACATGTCAAATTAATTCGAGAAAATATGATTTAAATTCAAAACAATCAACTCCTCGATAATAAATTATTATTATCATCTATATTCAGATAGAATTTCATTTGAATCGTTTCGATTTAGTTTTAACTTCGAATTCAATTATTTATCGTTTTTCGTAATATGATAATTCGATACAATCGAAATTAAACCGTATTTCGATTATTAAATTGATTGACTCAACATAAAAATCCAATTTTATTATCAACTAGAAATCGACTAGAAATCGGGGTCGTTATAAGTTTTTCACACTAGTCTGATAACTGACCCGGAGCTTATTTTTATTCCCCTTAAACTTGGGTGCCTTATTTCTACGGGTAACCTAGAGATTAGATGGATAGCATCATTTTGGAGCACGAAGCCTTAGAGCATTTTTAAGGCTATTGCAGCATGTTGGTTTTGGATCCTCTTATTGTATTTATCTATCATTTCGTTGCATTTACGTAGACCCCCACTTGTGAGAATGGGGAGTATAACCATTCTCGGTGGACTAGTATTTATCAAAAAAAATCTGTGTACTTTCAGCTGTAAACTACTAAAGTTTTATACGATGTGAGATTCTGATTATTCCATTTTCTGGTGATACTTTCTTTTTACCCTAAACATATTACTCCTTGGCTCTAGATCTACGGCATGCGAATACCAAGAATGTATTAGCGTCAATTTCTAAGGCCGAGGAGTTGGGCCATTTCATTTACTATCTTTAATTGAATTGTTTTTGTAGTGCCATCTATGCTAGATTCTTACGCTTCACCTGGAGCTCTGATATGAAGAAAGTATCAGTCAAATAGCCTTTGTTCCAGACTGATCAAAATGAACTACTACATAGAAGGTACCGTTAACATTCCCTATGAAAGAATACTAATCAAGATTAATAATACATTCCCTTTTCTTGACGAACTATCCACTTTTGATGGAAACAATCAATTACATATTTAAAGTATGGAATATGAAGGGAAACTGTTATAAAACTTTAATCTATTTTTTTACCAAACGCACCTTTAGCATATCGAAATTTAAATATGTAATAATACATTTTTAACCAAACGCACCTTTAGCATATCAATTACATATTTAAAGATTAATAATATATTTTTAATGTTTTTTAATTAATTTTGAAAACTCAAAACTCATTTTTAACCAAACGCACCTTTAGCATATCGAAATTTTAGTTTTCTTTTCCGGTGTTGCCACAACGTTAGCTCCTTTGAACAGATATGGGTACCCAAGAAAAAACAAAACTAGAGCGGAAGCCACCGCACGAAGTAATTATGCATGGGAAAACAACACTAAAAGTATATATAATAGACCGAACAATGATACTATAACTAACTTAGCTTGCAGTATAACAGAAATATAAGTAGCAAAGTAATAAGTTAGCAAAAGAAAGCAACTAATTTATCCATGTTAAGAATTTTCTAACAGCCCACACTTAAGTTGGAGGAATATGATTATAATATAGTTGGGTGAGCACCACACAAGCCTACTTTTGAATAAGAGTAGAAAAAGTTTTTTGAAATGGATGTTTCTACAGCATGCATTTCTTGTTACTTTCGTACAACTCTTAAAACTGATTAATATTAATACGAGATGATGATCAAGGTTTTAAATTTGGTATTAGTGTGTATGTATACATAGTTGAATAATATAGAATGTTGTGATCAAAAATAAAAAGGGAAATATTAGTAGAACATTTAAAAAAAATTGTGATAAAAATATAAGTCTATCACTACTTTTGTATATGCAAGAGGTAGACTTGAAGAGTGTTGACTAGTCAGAGAAGCAATGGTCTACGAAGCAATAACCACAAAAACTGAATTTACCTGAATGCACGCCCTCTACTGGTCCATCAGTAGGACATCCCCGGTAGATCGATGATAGGTCCTATGCTTGCCTCCATATTTTATTTTTCTTATTTCTTTTGTGCTTAAATTTTCTTTTCCCTTTGATTTGATTTGTGCTTTGATTTCAATTCTTTTTTCCATATTATTTAGAGACTTCATTATTGCTCATCAATATATGTGTTCCATATATGGAAGTTCACTAGGATCATAATATTACTTATATATGATATATGATATATATGCATGGCAATATATATAAATGTACAAGATAAGAGTAAAGGAACTAAGTAAGAACGATCACATCAGAGTTTTTATATTAGTTCGGTCTTGTGGTCCAAAGTCCAGTTCTAAAGCTCCCTTTTGATATTTCACTAACCAAAAACCATAGCTTTTCCCAGAGGAAAAGACTAATAAAAAAGTTTTTATGTTGACAAACTTGCAATTCACAAACGTGGATTTTGACTACTTGTACAGAACTTTCGATAATCTCCCTTGATTGTAATTCTTGAGTGTGCTTAGATTTGTTGGAAGTATTATTTGCTAAAAAAAAGAAAACGTAATGATATTGATTTTTAGAGTAGCTGATCTCTTGAGATTGTTTAAGAATATATGAAAATACCGAGAGCAGGTGTAAAGGTTGGTATTCTACACATCGAAGGATTGTAGAGTGTTTATATTATTTTCACACATGGCCGTATGATTCTAAAATTTTGGTAAATGATTGTTAGTGTCATCTTTCACTTCCATGATTTTTATCGAATCTTCTTTGATCGTTTCAACCCTAGAAAATCTTGTTTCATCAATAACTTTGATTTTTAAGGAACTTGGACTTAAAACTACTTCCATTAGCTTAGGATAAATGTTTTCTTTCCAAAGGGTGGTCATATTAAGAAAACATACTTACTTTTTGAGAGGTATAGATGTTTAAAGGTTTAACAAGGTTTAAACACCTTAAATGTCATTAAAGAGATGAGTCCAAGGCCCATTTTGAAATTAGGGTAAGTAGGGATTGTAGGAGCTAATGGGACACTTCATTCACTGGTTCACAGCTCCCAAAATAGATCGTATCTTCATTGATTGCTTCCTGCTCTGAACATCATTATTATACCTTTCTTTATTTAGATAATTACACCATTAATTGGGGATTATTACTAATCAACATAAAAGTCAAGGAAGAGCTGCCACAATCTTCTTGAAATCCATGCAATCACTGTTCATTCGGATCAAAAGAGTTGTTGGGATTAACGTGAGTGATTAATGATTTCCCTACTAATTAGAGTGCTTTAGCCTCTAAACACCCCCTAAATATCAGAAAAAATTGATAAACCATGTTATCACACATACGTAAGTTTGGACTGATACGGATTAGTTTTGTGAAATTGAGATTATTAGGTACCCGTAGATATTTATATGAATGTGATGCTATTTCCCTATATTTGAACTTTGAATTCACCTTAACTAGGACAAATGCTTGTTTGGGAATGTTTTATATGTAAAATATTTGTTGTAAACATTTTCGAATAGGTGCAAACACCAATCGAATAGCAAAAATAGGGTAGTAGGTAGAATGGGTGTGTTACAAATTTGGATCATACCAATTCGAGTCCTTGTCTGCATGGGAATGCAATCCATATGAGGAGACAAGGAAGGTCTCATGTAGTAGCATGTCAAGTTTCAAGCTGTTTGGAGTTCGTATTCTCAAGTTTTGGCTTAAAGAGATATAGATAGACATGGCTCATAAACTCAAATCGATAAAACTTAGGTAGGAGTGTTTCAGATTGGCATCCAGATTTGGATCATCTAACTTGGACTTCATATTTTAGATAAGAATCTAGATCGATAGAGTCGGATTGGCGAGTTTGAATCGACAGTATCAGACTGGCAGAGTCGGATCAGCGGAGTCAATTCGGTAAAGTCGGATATGAGTAATAACTTCAACTATGATTCAGATCGCATAACTTTTGCAAACGAGGTCCTTTTGGACCTTATTTTTAACATTGGATTCATGGTTCCTAGCTATATTCTTAGGAAATAAAAAAAGTGTAAGTTTGAATTGGAGTAACTTGGATAGAAGCATCATCGGATCAAAGCACCATGGATTGGCACACACATGATAATTTTGATCCAAAGTTTCATGTGGATTAAAGATGACTCAATCTTCCTGAAGAGCTAGTCCAAATCGGACTAGCTATATTCTGAGATGAAAATCAATAATAACTACTGAAAGAGGAAGCTACTAGAAAAGGGGGGATATGCGATTGTGTTTGATGACAAAATCAATTGTTTATGGCTAGTCTCGACCAAGGAAGTTCCTAGTTGGGAACTATTGTAGTAGTTCCCAGGATATACTCTATCGTGGATAACACTTCCAAAGAGATCGATGCATAAGGTTTAGATGGGTTCTTGGGAAGAGGAGACAGTGAGGGTGATGTCCATTTGAACTAAGTTTGCGTCCTCATCTCCAAATCCACGATATTTGTTTCCAAGTACGAGAAGCTTATAAAATACACTTAAATCAGGTACATGTCTCTACCATGGATCGTACAAGTTAGTACAAGCTAGTTCTCGGTCTATTGATCAGCATCGATTCGAGTACCATGGAAACTGAGCGTTATCATATACCGAAGGCACTAAGTGAGTGAATGTGAGGATGGATGTTATTTTTTCTTATTCCTATTACCTTATCACAAATTATCTATTTACACTTAGTGACATGATGAGCTTAGAGTTGAGTATATTATTCCATGTGCTAGCTCTTTGGATGCAAGGACATACTATGTACGATTCTCAATACCTAATGTACTATTCTATTATAATATTCGAGATTACTGTTGCCTACACCGTACTTTTTATGACATGGAGTTTAATGTCTTTCTTCTTATTACTTTCAGTACTGTTAAATGAGCATACTAGAGACAGGTTTGAGCGAGTACGAGTAGCAATCTAGGAGGCAAGCAAGAGGTTATCTCACATATTATTAACATGTATTCTATTTCTTTCCACTATCCACTATATGGGGCTTACTATTATTTCCTATTTAGAGACAGTTTGTTTGAGTTGTTATCATTTGTATAACTCTATTTGCTTATGCTATATGGATATACCACACTGATGTTTTTGGTTAATTATCAACTATTTACTATCTTCCTTAATTTATATCAGCTATTTATCACAACACCAAAATGGCCAATTTGAAATAGTAATAATGTTGCTAAATTTTTTACAAACACTTTTTAGGTGTTGCAGATTTGTATGTTGCAGATTTTTGAAACACCTATATTATGTTTCAAATTGAATAACGGAAATACTTAGCAAGTGTTTCAGTTTGATCATCTGCAACACTCGGTAAGTGTTTCAAATTGATAATCTGCAACACTCGACGAGTGTTTCAAATTGATAACCTGCAACACTCGGTGAGTGTTTCAAATTGATAATTTGCAACACTTAGTGAGTGTATCAGATTCATAATTTGCAGCACTGAATGAGTATTTCAGATTGATAATTTGCAACACTCGGTGAATGTTTCAAGTTCATAATCTGCAACACTCGGTGAGTGTTTCAAGTTCATAATCTGCAACACTGAATGAGTGTTTCAACCATTAATATGCAATTCATACTTTATATAACATAAACACGAATGTTAATTATAAATATTGGCTAATTTTCAATAATCATAACCATAAATTTGCGACAAAGATGTAATCTAGTCAAATCTTAGTTGTCAAAACAACAAATTAATCAATCTCAAGATTATGAATACTACATTCAATGCATGTGGATACAACAAATAATAGTGATGCATATAGCATTAACAGAGAGGTTGCATCATTTTTGAATGAAAAAGAGAATAGTCGAATTCAATTTAAGATGATCAATATTAATACACAACAAAGAGTTACACATACAGTGATGTTTGCTATTAAAAAATGGTCTAATACTAATCTAATAGGTTCAAGCACTTTGAAAAAACATGCATATAAACTGAAATGAAATTCTAATAAATGATTGTCTCTGCACCTGCAAGTCAAGCAAATAATAAAAAGTTAAAAAAAGGGTAGATTATCTGAAGTAGATAAAGACAATGACTTCATGTAACTAAATATAATTTTGATATTAATTAGAAGTCAATAGTGAGCTATATATAGAGTCAGATTATAGGTAATTCACATAATATCCGATGTTATGCATATTATTTATATGAAGTATTAACTATAGAAGATTAGCATTGCAAATAAATATCATATTCAATACACTATCAAATCCTGAAGAAATCTAATATTAGATAATTCAACTTAAAAAGAGTGTCCATTTCCTGTAATGAAGTATTAGATAACTCAATCTAACATCAATAGGCATTTTTCCGTCTACTGTTATGAAGAATACACACACTTCTAATAGCCATTTGAAAATAGGGAAATTTTATTATGATAAAAAAATCCTCTAGTTACTATGGCATAAAGGATGTGTGAATGAAAAGGATGTGTGAATGGCAAACTATGGCATAAAGGAAAACATATCTAATTGCTCTACAAAAATAATCTACCTCTAGCTTCTAGAATCATTTCTAGGTAGGATTTTGTGTTCCATGGACCCTTTATACCCAACCTGAAAGCTTCTGCTCTAATTATCTATTTAATCCCGAAGTAATCCAAAAAAAAGATATTTGTAGACATACTGAAACAAACACCCAAGTGAGATTGAGTTTAATACCGATCCATGGTGTGTTGGCAATGGTAGTGTGTCTCAAAAAATTTCAAGGTGCTTTTTGTTAGGAAAATTGATTTGTTTCCCATGATACTTCAAAGACCACTGTTCCCAAGAGATAGAAGGGAAAAAGTCAATGACCATTATAAGACTGACCTACTCTCAGTTGCATTGATCTGGTCATCATGCCTTCCTATTCTTACCACCCCTTATTGTGTATAATGTGGAACCATTGACTGTTGATGACTCTGATGCTCTACTGGGTTACTGCTATTCATAAATCATAAGTAGAAGTGTATCATTTTATGTATAGAGAATCGAAGTTGTTCATATTTAATATATGTCGGTGTATCAGTAGTGTGATCACTATTGTATTATTGATGTCATTGTATAATGGTTCAAATAGCCATTTTGTTGATATCAAATTGATGAACTTGATCAAGGTTCCTAATATGGACTTCTAAATAGAAACATCCCCTCTGTTGTTTTCACATGACGCAACAGTAGTATTACCCCAGCAACCACGATGTTCCTGCATTTGAATTGGACACGCCTAACCAGTTGCAACTTCATTCTTTTGAACTTTATTTTCCTTACTGTCAACAGTTTTTTCAAATATCATATGTTTGCTAGCAGTGAGCTTCTTACTTGCCACTTATATTGATGTTGGAGCCGCTGAATTAAACTTGCGACCAAGTATAAGAATAGAATTGTTGTTGTTCAGCTATAATCAAAGTAGGATTTGATGCAAATTAATAAGCACAACAAAAAATAACATTTGGATTCCTTCCCTTGACCATTCAATATTGTATTATCACGATTTTAAGATCATCAATATTCACAACAGTATGCAACAGTGCTTTAAAATATCTAATCTCAGGACATTGCGTGCTAACCTTTAAGAACATTAAAACTCACAATTGATTGATTAGCTAGTCTAGCCTAATGATACCTTCGGTGTTTTATCCAATTTTGAAATCCTACAAATAATACCTTGTAAATTATCACTTTGTTAGTTACAAAGTTGTATTAGTTAGTATTGTTAGCATTCACTCGAAAACAACAAGAAATCATTTAGAGAACACTGTCATGTTTGTCATATGATCAATAAGATATATTTGTAATATTATTTTAGTGCGTATACACCAAAAAAAAGGTTATTTGGAAACTGAATGTAGATGTATATTGAAATATGAAATGAAAATCGGGTAATATCCTGTCAGTACATGAAAATAATATGATAGTCACATCAAAAATATATGCATAAGCAGATGAAAGATACAGGTTTACCATTTATACTGGCTTACAAACAAAATTTATACAGTAGATGCTTATCAGTACCTGCAATAACCAACGATGTTGCAAATACGTTAAAAATGTATCACAAACAAAACATAACCGTACAGTGAAGAAAATTTGAATGTGTAGATGAATGAAGATTAACATAAAATAAATAGAAGTTAGCTGCAGATAAGAGTAGAAATACAGAAGGAGCGGACCGAGAAGAAAAGGGTCAGGTAAATGCAATATAGCCAGACCATTTAAACAACATGGCCACGGAGAAAGTCTGAAATGGGTAGCAAAAATATATAATACTAATTTCATGGTGATTTGATTAGCATATAATCAACAAATTGACTACAGTAAACAATTTTTTATATACTAATGCAATATAAGAGAAGATAACAATTTTCTATATTCTTACATTATTACTAATCTATATGATCAAGGAAAAAAAACTCAAACAGACCGTCGAACAGAATAAAAAAGCGTGTATGTAGAAACTGAAACGGTTAAGGGAAAAATATAATTGATCAGTAATGGCATACATATCATGAGTACTAGTTAAAGAACCCAAGTCCGACACTAAAATATGGTCATCCTTCTTCTTTGCACCACCAAAATATGATAGCCCTCCAAATCTCTGCATAAACACAAGAGCTCCATAATAAAATTATATTCATCACCTACCATTTTTGAAACAACTTCTGAAATAGTAGAAGTTTGAACGTGTACATAAAACATTGATCTAAAAATTTGAGGTTTACATAAAACTTCAACCACACATGAATGCATTTGTCAACAAGAAAATGAAATGACAGGGGCAACATAACACAAATGGGGTTTACTCATAAAGAAAAAAAGAAAACGCTAACACTGGATATGAGTTGTGTATCAAAGTTATGAATATGTCATGATCAGAGAATACTTGCAAGAATCAAACTCACGGCATCATGGGGTTTGGGGCACAAATTGCCTTATACCACAAGGGAATTTTTTCACTTACATGATCCAACCAAAGGACCAAATCAGAAGGTACTTTTATTTTCCATTGCTTGCATTTCACAAAGGGAAAAATTAATTTTCTGAATGCATAATAATAATGCATAAAGTCTGGTGTCGTTCTATAATTGAATTTATGCAAGTATAAGGATTAAACTGTACTCACATGGACACAAGAGGAAAACATAAACCTTCAGGCACAACACATTTGAAACGTAGTTTTGTTTATAGTTTATAAAGAAATTCTTGGCTGATAATAAATAAAACTACGTAACGAAGCTATAATGGACAATTATGGAAGTTAGTTTATATGTACGAAGTTATAGTAAGAAAATGCATTATACAGCCATAGACATTTTATGTCATATGCAGCTTATACATGAAAATAGTCCATTTTATATCATTTATTCATTCTCATGTATCAGAAACTTGAAAATATGTCTCTCCATGTTGCAGTTAGAATCAAGCATGAATCATAGAATGTAAATTCTAAATCATTATCCATGCTTATCAGGTACTTATAATCAAGCTATGTGAATAATCTGTAAAAAGCAAGCAAACCTGATCACCCTAAGCTTTATCCTTGTTGTAAATATCATAGCTCCAAAATTTCTTGCAGGATTAATCCTAGTGCCAGTAATTGGAATGGTTGCCAAATGAACTATGAACACAGCAAACCCAACTGAAGTTGGAGCCAGCACTACGTTAGCGGTGTATCATGCTATAAGTCAAAGGAGAAACAAATCCTTTGAATACATAAAAAGTCGGAATAGCAGTAAAGGTCATAAACATAATTGTATTATTATGTACCAGAAATTCCAGCAATGTAGTAAAGGAGAAAGATCATGCCACCGAAAGCCCAGGAAATCCTAAGCAAGCTTGCACCACTACATTGAGCATCGATGCTAACGAGTATGGTAGCATCTCTTTGGTGGTTGTACCCGATTACCATGGCTACTGTGATATAGAGGAACAACAGAGTGGCGATGAACACTGCTATGACTGCACGATAGGGTGGCTACTTGGTGAGCTGACCCATGTCGAAAAGAGGTGCGAGTATCCCCTTGAATTTCGGTTCTTGCCACAATTAAAATAAAATAATAAGAAAAAGTTTGGATCAATAAATCCAAAGGTCCAATGCTCCATGACTACACATTTCATCATGATTAAATACTTAAATTTCTTGATTAAAACACAGATCTTCCAAAACAAAAAATATTATTCTAGTTTTCCTCAAACAAAACCAATCCAGCACTTCAGGCATCTCCTTTATCAAATTCTTTGTTAATACTTGAAAATCCTTCAAACAAATAATAATGGTTATATAAAAAACAACTTACTTGCTTGTTTTATTTCATGGGCAAGACAGTGCTTTTTATTTCTCTTAATAATCTGTAGTATACAACACAGGATGCTAAAACTAATAATGGCGGATATGGATTATATGATTTTTGGCGCATCAGTAGTTTAATGAGTAGATTTATTTATGGGATCAAAAGGATTATCACCATAATTTACATACACAGCTTCTAGAAATCAAGAGGCTTTAACAGCTAAATCGCACGTTAAGTCAATTTCAATTAAAATGGAAAATCAAACACGAATAATCTCGTAAACTATTCATTTTTTATTCAAGTAAAAGCAATAGAACTATGTATGATATTTTCTTCTTCTTTTTGATTCAAGTAAAAGCATTTGTGCCGCTTTCCAAACATCACTTGCAGAATCACCTATTTTAGGCGTCATCCGCCATATCTTAAATTTGAACAAGGATAGCAGCCATCGTCGCAGCTGAATTGATTTATTAAATATACTTTCATATTAATAGTCATAAATTCAACAGTAAGTTCAAGAATTAAAAATTAAAATTAGAATACTGAAATTCAAACGACATTTTTTTATAGTACGAAGTGAAACTATTGAATGATAATCAATGTCAGGTGTGTTTGTAATGCAAATGGCCTCCTTTGATTTTGGAAAAGACCAATGAGAGGGATATGAGTGGGAGGAGTTTGTAATTCTTCAATTATTTTTTCTATTCATAGCAAGACTCTTACACATTAACGACTTATGAAAATAAGTAATAGCGTCTGAAAATTAATTTGTAGTATGTAGGTAAATGCTAAGTGGAAACTGTTTTTACAGTTTTAGTATGCAACTCTTATGCTGGTTGTGAGATTTTAGGCCCGGTATAATTTTCTAAAATTAGTCTGAAATTTTAGAAGTACTTATACGTATCCAAAAGGGTACTCATCCCACTAATTCATAGTCTCGTAGAATCTCTAGAGTTGTGGCCTACCCTTGCTCAATCTCAGGAGTTGTAACTGATTCTTGCGAATAAGAATCTCATCAGGTTTGCATGATTTTAACAAGGAAGACATTATTAATTACATGTACGTATGGAATATTGACAAGATGAATTTTCAAAATTTAATGGAAATGTGAAAATTAAGCCTATTAAGCCCAAAGTTCAATAATGTTTGTTGTATGCTGAAATAGCAGGTTGTAAATTATTTTATCACCTTAGAAACTTTACCACTTGGAATGCAAAACCAGACATAACTTTTTGCTAAAAAACACAAGGTCTATAAAAAAACTAGATGGCCTATATACTAGCCAAAACCACTAAATGAACCATAGTAGATGTAAATTTCAATTTATGCAACCACTTCTTGCACATGGCTCAAAAATTTGGCATAGACCAACTTCAATGTTGAAACATATTGAATCGATACTTGCAACACTATTTAAGACACAATCAACCTTTCATTCTAGGGAACATAATATGTTTATGGATTAATAGACCAGATCTATGCACATCTCCTAGAGAGTAAAATCACACTAGTCACTTAAAACATGCAAATGGAACACTGTGGACTAATACCAAGCCGGGAAACAACTCCAAACCTAATAAAAAGGATCTCACTTAGTCCAAGAAAATATATATAAACATGAGATGCTAAAAACTCAGCGCTATACCATGAGGACTTGACCTAAAAAACAGAGAAACTGAAACCAGTTTGACCATCTGAATATAACAAAAAAAATATGATAAATTTGTTCATAAGCAGACTTTCAAAGTACTAAAAGCAGACTATTAAGCCTATCAACATAGCTACTAAGTACCACTAATCTTAACTAAGAAGCCAAATATTAAATAACAATTGCAATAAAACAGAAAAGGCGTTACACTAAAACCATGCAGCTATCAGAATCAGGGTTAATCACTAAACTACTCAAATATCTTATAAAATCATTAAACGCAATATATACCCATTCAACTCCACAAAAAATTATTACGCTTAACAAATTTCAAAAAACACCTTTATGTAACCAAAGAGATGATCGATGGACATGAATCCATCAAGAGATACCATCGTTTCCTTTTAAGGTGAGTTCTAAATTGATTTAATTATAAGCGATACCATAGTTTTCAATATATACAAAAATTGATTTAGTAATTGATTAATAGACACAATAAATCTCGAAGAATACACATAGAAGGATATAGATCTCAAAGAATTGTTATCATAAGCATCGTGTTACCGAGTATAACTTTTGTTTGAACTTAACTACCCCGCAATATACAAATCATATAAAGTAAGATTAAACTTATACGATACCTTAGGCCTTTGAGAAGATCCGCAAAGCAAGGTCAAACAATTAATTTATATAAGAAAAGATCAATAGATGAGAATAATTGGGAGTGAGAAAGGGAAAATGGGAGGGAGACCTAACTGCGAGAGGAGCGGCCGGATTGTAAATTTGGAACAGTTTTGTTTTAATATAGATTAGCGGGCTGGGCCACTGAACGGGAATAGCGATGTAGTTATTTCCCCTGGAAAATTAGAAATTTATTTAATTCCAAGTAATTCTAAATAATAATTGAATCAATGTTGAAACACTTAATTAAGCAATGAAACACTACATAAGTGTTGTAGACTTAGAAACACTATAGGACCATTTCAGTGTAAAATAATCATGTGTCTCTAATTTACGCATTTGGTGTAGTGTTTTGCTATTATATTTTGAACGATGCATTATAATATATACAACAGGCTTTGGGGCATTTTTAATTTAATTAAACTTGATGACCAACTTGCATTAGCCGAGCACTACCATACGTACTATTTGAGTTGTCAGAGATGTATGTCATCGTCACATTTCATATTAGAGATTAAGTCGCATTGTTTAACCTAAGTGGAAATACCTTTATACATGAACGCGTACTTGTTATATATTCTGGTTGGGATTGTACATATACATACATACATACATACATACATATATACATTTTTTGTGTTTACATATAAATGAACTCGCACCAAATGTGAGCACCATATAATATGATTCCTTGAAAGAAAACTGATTGTCTTCATTACAAATTGAATGATGAGTTGCTAAACAAGAAATATTGCTAAGAACTCTACTTCTAAAATCGAGTAAAGGGTTAGATCGGGAGCCAATAATGCTAATAACCCTGATAGTTAGACCATGTTATCTGCTTTTATGAGGGAAGTGATGAGATATGCTTAAGAAGTCACCCTGATTGTTGTTGAAGGAGGTGCACTAGTGTAAGCACCTAGACTTGACTCTGTTAAACTTAATAAAGATACTACTAGTTTGGGTGGTAAACTGCTCCAAGTAATAGAGTCAATGATAGAAATTCATGAATCTAACACAACTGAGCGCATATTTAGGAACCCTGAGCTTAATGGTGCAATGAAAAGGTGGTTGGCCTCTTTTTATCTTTAAGAAAGGACTATAAATCGGTGGAACATTATTAAAGTTGCTACTCCTGACGATTAGATTACTTAGTATCATTTCGTAACTCATTTTAGAAAGAAATTTATCCCGACTGCCAAATGTCTAAGTTGTTCTATAGGCTTATGGAGCTAAAACAAGGATACATCACAGTCTCTAAATATTTTACTGAATTTGATACTTTATCAAAACATGGAATGTCTTTCATCGACTCATTGTAGAAGAAGAATGAGAAGTTCATCACTGGTTTTCATGACAATTGGAGAAAAAGCTTATAAATCATATTGATAAGACCTTTGAGCCTATTGTGGAGAAGACTTTAAGGTAGAAGAGCATTTATCCTTAGTCAAAGACTGTTAATGCTATTGTTTTAGAGGATTTGAAGCCTCAGGCAAGTAAGTATAGCAAGAAAAGGTGGAACGATAAGATGAACCTTTTTAAGCCAAGGCCAGACAAAATAAGAAGAGAAGATTTTAATTAACCTGTTTTAACTATGAGAAAATGATCACTATGTCAAAGAATGTAAGGATGACGACATAAGTGTTCTATATGCAATAAAACTCAGCACTTCAAGGGGGGTTGTCTTGATGCAGCTAAACAGAAGCACACTATGAAAGAATATACTATTGATGTCGTTCCAACTTCGTCAGATGCCTCATTATCGAAGGAAAATTGAAAGGGCATCGTCATTCAAGGTATTCTGTCTAGTTTTGATGTTCCTATTTGATTTTTATTGATATAAGGGATATTCATTCTTTATATTTGGTGACCTAGTAGATAAGTTTGGACTGAAGCCTGAAATTGTTGACCGAACATAATTGTGACAAGCCCTATTTTTGGCTCTGTTAGCCTTCATATAAATTGTCGTAGGGTGGCCTTATCAAGTTGTCGATGGTCTTTTGGTTATGATTGCTTGGTTTTGGGCTCTTCCAAGTTATGTATTATTTCGCAAGTTAATTGGCTTCAGAGATACAAAGTGGTTGTTGATAATGAGAGTCTTCGGTGAATATAGGGGTAAACCATAGGTAGAGGGTAATGTTGGGATGCCTACCTAGTGAAGGTGTGGATAGATTTCTCTGTTCGTTTTATGTTTCGCATGACATGTTGTAGGGTATACCTATTGCTAGGGAGTTCTGGACATCTTCGAGGAAGTGACTACGCTTCCTACACATAAAAGGGATTGAGTTTCCCATTGACATGATAAAGGATGCCAGACTCATAGTTATGCCTCTTAAAAGGATGGAATCTAAGGATTAGAAAGATATTGAGGTGCAAGTGAATGACCTTTTGAAGATTGATTCATAGGAGTATGTCTGAGTGGGGAGAACCTATTGTATTTACCCCAAAGGCAAGTGACTCCTTAGATTATATGTTAATTACCGTAAGTTGAATAAAGTAATAAAGAAGAAAAAGTTCCCACTTCCACGTATTGGTGACTTGTTCAATTAGCTATACGGTGGAAAGATATTTTTTTTCAGTTGGATCTCACGTCTAGCTTTCATCACTTGCAAGTAGAAAACAAAAGTGTATTGATTACAGTGTCTCAGACAAAATTTGGTTTCTACAAGAGGTTAATCATATTATTTGGGTTAACCAATACATTAGAAAACTTGTGGATCATATGAACCATGTCTTCAGGGATTAGCTTAATAAGTTTGTGTTCGTACTCGTCGATGATATTCTTTTATACTTGCAAATAACGGAGGTACAAAAGATGCATTTGAGGATTGTATCTGAGGTGTTGAAAGAGCACTGACTAAAAGCTAAGCTGACTAAGTGTCACTTTTGGAGGAGAATTGAGAGGTTCTTGGGTCACTCGGTCCAAGCAAGGAATTATCGTAGATTCTATGAAGGTTATAACAGTTCAGGATTGGACTACGTCCAATGATTGGACTATGCCTAAGAATGTTACAGATATGAGGAGGTTCTTAGGGTTGGCTTAGTATTTTCAAGGTGTTACGACCCGGATTTTCGCGATCCTGGTTATCGACATAAATTCAATGTCGACTATCCAAGCACCGGAAATACTGGATAGTTAATACAAAGAAGTTAGAGGGTGAGAATTGATAAGATAGAAAATTAGAATAGAAGAAGAAGAACTACAACATCAGAATAAACACGAATCTCACAGCGGAACGAATAAAATATAGTATGCAACATAACTTTGAAACACAAATCTATATTTGTATATTATAGTACAACACTTACATCATAGCGGAAATGAACACTAGCTATATAATCCTGAAGCCACCTGCTCCATCTCTTCATGTATATCTGTAAAAATTCTGACTACTTGATTGCCCGTGCAAAATTGGGCACCCAAGAGTTTAGGGAAAACAAAACAAAATAAACTCTGGGTCAGTCATGGGACTGGTATGAGTAAAACAATTTAAAACAGTTTGAGCAATTAAATGATATCTCATAAGACCATGCCGTATAACACGGAACAGGTTTTTCCCTTATGAAAATCCAAAACATTTGATTTAACTTTCAAAATCCTTTTGAAAGAACGATAATCTTTATATCAAACTCTTTTGATATTATAATAGTGTCTATCAACCATAATATGATAATCAACTAGCAGAACGCTTTCATCTCACATTCCACATACATAATGTATAATCAAAAACCGCGGGCGCTTATTGGTTAATGAATTCCGACTGGCAACGTAAGAGACCACCTTCCGACAGTGTATCTCTAGAGAGGAATACACCGGGATCAACAAGATGTAACCCAGGCTAAACATGACCGGTCACTCATTTCGTTTGAGTGTACCGAATGTATTATCACCAACGGTTGGGATCAGCAACTGTTTCCCGAAAGGGACAACATCGAAATAGATTATAGAAGTAAATGGAATTTCTCTAGGTCAGGTGACAATACACCCTAATTTCCAGCTAACCACTTAGCCGTGCGACCTACCCAATTTTATACCATTCCTAGTTGTGCGACTAGAGGCCATAACGTATAGATTACACCTTTATTTACTTTGAATGCCACATCGTCATACCCGCCAAATCACAAATTGATTTCTCCAAAAACACCACGGGTATACAGCTAAGAGAAACAAATTCCTTCGCCACCAAACATAAATACGTTTAAAGAGATCAACTTAGGCAATCTATTAAATATACTCTGTCAGACATTCTTCCATACAGGTCGTCCTGGGACTCGACAGACCGTAGAAGCTATTCTGTAAACAGGACAACCCTTGCATAACTCTGTCTTGAACTATCTACATCATATTTGATCGCAATGCTAACACCCATACAGAGTAGTTTTCAGATAATGAATCCGATCCTAATCTCTCTGTATTGACGACGGAAAAATGGCCAAAAACTTTGATAGTCGGCGATTTAACTATCAAAGAAAAACATATGTGCAAACAACGATATTATTTCCAATATTAATTCTATCGATCAATCATCAATCAACATTTATTCACTTCCCCATTTCTCGTTTCCATAAATTCATCAAGTCCTTATTTTATAATTTTAGAAAATATACGTTATTAACTTTGGAAAACGTTTCCATTTCTGATTCATGCATCACTATCTTCTCACATATATCAGTCTCTAACTGTAAACTAGTAAGAGAATAACCCCCTACGTATTAACCCCGAAGGCCGAAACCAACATCAGATCAATACCCAGATAGTAGTTCAACTTAACTAATCTCCAGTCAGTTTCTAATTCCTTTAACTCCATTTTAGTTCCTATTTCAAACCCTATTTCCTTTATAAATATTTTATTAGCAAAATATTTACCTAAATCCTTTATTCACATTAAATGTAAATAATATTTCTTCTTTGCAATCAAAACAGTTTGATTTCGTATTTAAAACAGTATCCCAAATCAAATTTCTATTTATACTTCTAATTATAGAATTATTTATATATCTGATTTTATTCTTCTAACACTTATAATCCCATTTATATACACCTTTATAAATGCTACTCAAATTCCATTTAAAATATTGGTGTTAAAACCGATTCCTACTTCTCTAAATAAATTCAGTCTTATATATTTTGTTTATCAAATGATAAATATTTAATTTAATTTATAAAACATTATTTATAAATTAATCTTCTCAATCTACTTGTTATAACAGATTTTCTATTTAATATCCACTTTAAACAATCTTCTTATAATTCTTTTATATCCCGTCAAATATCCCTTTTATAATTCTATTTACTTTCTAAATAAATATTCCTTTTATACTTCTATTTATTTTCTATATAAATAATCCTTTTATACTTCTATTTATTTTCTATATAAATGATGCTTTTGTACTTCTATTTATTTTATATAAATCCTTTTATATATTCCTATTCATTTTGTATAAATCCTTCATTTTCAATATTCACTTTGAAATTTTTCTTTTTACATTCCAGTATTTCATATGGTATTTAAAATACCAAATAACATGACCAGTATCATCATAATCAATCACAGATTATATATCACATCGTATATCACAATATATGAAAACAAATAATGTTATAAATATTGAGGAATCCAGTTGGATCCCTCCAACCTATTTCCCTGCATCCACAGACGTTAAACAATATGAATAACAATGATTTCATTTCAATATTAAATATTCTGATAAACAGAATCAATATTTGATTTAACAATTTATATATATATATATATCATTATCTATAGTTTCAACAAATAAATTAGCAATTCAACCAAACAATCAACACAAAGCAATCAATCATCATTTATCAATTCTAAAAATATACGTTATAAAAATATAACTGTTCAGAGTTGTGAGATTTACTCACATTGGACGGTCATCGTTAAATAACGATAATTGTCGGTTGATTCAGATAGAGAATTTATTTTGCTATAAATTGTAACGAGCTCTAATTCACTCCCAGTCAGTTCCATTATGAAGCCCTCCTCCATATGACCCCAATGGATCTGGTGTCGCTGAATTCTGATAATGTACCAAGAAGTTATACATTTTACAAATTTGTACACACATTTAAGTAATTAACTAATTAAATATAAATTAATTAACAATCCTCAATCCTAATTACTCACGTGAATTATCTGCTCACCAAGTTTCTTCCTCATCTACACAGCGCACCCGTGAATAACAATGGCCAAGCTGCATCATTTCTTTATCCAGTATCCTCCATTACTATGTTAAAAAAACTCAACTTAAAATTACCAGTAATCGTCTCTTCGAACACTCTCTAGCATCAAGCCAAAATCATTCCTCTCACTCATGAAATGAAGAACATCCACATCAAGTCCTTGCGTGCTGCCATAAGCAGCGCTCGACATCAAATGACCCAGAAATCAGCGAAAATTTGTGTACGAGCCTCAAATCACTCCACAAAACCAAAACCATACTCCATTTCAAGAATTAATGCTTCCATCTCTCGATAGTATGAAACCTAGATCGCTTATACTCACCCCGAACGATTTCCAGCGAGAACAAAAGACATCGAACTTTATAACATTCATACCAGATCGAAGCTAGGATTTGCATGAGCCCAATGAATCCAACCGATTTCGATTTCATTATTGTTTGGATTTTATTTGATTTTCCAAATACCCCATTTTTTTGCTGTAAGAAAGAAAACAACGGCGGAAAAGGAGTTTGACTACTGAGAAAGTTTTTAGGGTTAAGTAAAGGTTTGGGGTTTGTTAGATCAAAATTTGGCTCTAACACCCAAATTATTCTGATTCGTGGGGAATTATAACTGAAAAATGAGAAAAAAGCAGAAAACACACACGGTTTATAGTGGTTCGGCGTTAACGAGCCTACGTCCACTTTATATGTTATTGATTATACTTTGGATGCTAGTACAACCAATGATCTCTTTCAAACTCACTCTTACAATTACGATTCTCTCAGTTATCTCGAAGTAAATCTGGTATGAAATAGTGGTATGACAGTAATGGTGGAAATAATCCTTAAAACTCCCAAAAGATCCTGAAAAATGCCAAGCTCTGGGCTATTTATAGCTGATTTCTGGTGACGGATCGCGGTCATATGTGGCCCACATCCCGAAGATCTCGGATTGGTTCGTAGCTTGATGAAGAATTAGTCAAATTAGCCGTTGTGAACAGGTGTCGCGATCTCCTTAAACATCGGATCGTGGATGACCAAGTATGTGGCCATCATCGTGTCTTCCAGCTCGGATCGGATCGCGGTTGACTTAGTCAAGGTCTTCACGTGGTGGTTCGTGGGATCAGATCGGATCGTGATCGTTAGTGCGACTCGCGCAAGGGGGCGATTCACGATCCATGATCCATGTGGTCTGAACTTGATAGCTTCTATATCTGAGACTATGTGGACTGCATATATCAATTTTGGTGGCTTGGTTCAAAAAGCTAGCCAACATTTTGCCCCCTCGAAGTATGTTTTATCGAGGATGGAACATGCTTCAAAATTTCTGAACTGTCTTTTCCTGAAGCGATGCAAAGCGAAGGTTGTGTCTGTCTGTAGTGTCGCACCGTTTCCAAAAAGTTGTGTCTCTCAATTGGTATAAATACCCCATTAGATCTTTGACCATTTCTTTGGTTGTCCAGAAATTTTCTTTTGGAGATTTCATTGCAAAGTTGTTGGGCGATTGTCGGGTAAACTTTTTAATCCTCCAAACTTCATTCATATTCTTCTATTAACGATCATTCTAGGGCTTAGATCGTCATCACGTTATGCGGATCGGGTGAAGGGGGCTCGTCACGAACCGACATTCAAATGGGTCTTCAGTGAAACGGGCCACGATCTTTTTCTTGATGGGCTTGGACTCGTGGCTCAACAGGCCCCCACGGTTTGGACGAGACAAAAAACGAAAGTCCAAAGGCCATGGGTTTCCCAATATAAGCTGAACCCTTCTTCCTCCTTTTCTTCTTCCTTTTCCGCAGCCGCCATCAACCCTTCCTTCTACCCAATCTTGCACATTCTTCTGCCGATTTAAGTTAGATAAAATAGGTAATTACACTGCTGAGGCTTTAATGTGCCTTCTTTTTTGTTTCTTTCCAATTTTCACTGATTTAAGAGAGCAAAGCGGTGATATTTTGCGGCGTTCAAGGCTTTAGAGGTTGATCTAGCGCCATAGGTGTCGGCTATCCCAGCTCGGAGGTGAAAGGGAGGAAAAAAGGAAGAAGGAGGAAAAGCACGGTGGGATGGATCGAATCAATGACGAGGCAGTGGATCGTGGTGGACGAAAGGAGTGGGTTTCGGAGAACGGATTGGGTCGTAGTAGCAAGGGCGGATCAGATCGAGGGGAATAAACGAATGCTCCCAAGTTTGAATGTCGGGTCGGATCGATATAATAGAGGCGGATCGTGAGGGGTCAGTGCGACCCGCTCCGTTTTTCACGATCCGACGTTCATACTTGAACTGATGTTTTCACTACAGATTTGGGCTTGCTTCGCGATCCGCTGATGCTCTGCGATCCAAATCCTGACTTGCGATTCGGGAAGTTGTGCGATCTGATTTACTTGCTACACAAACAATGCAACTTAACTTTGATACACTAATGGACAGTTAGGTTAGAGCCTACGAGATGATCCCTCTGGACTAAAGGACAGCGTAACTTGATAGCGCATTACGACCAATACCTTGCTTATGTAGCTAATCTTTATGCTTTTCTTCTATGTATGCAGAGGCACACACTTGCACTACACACACGGGGGGCGGGTAATTATATTCTTATTTCTCATGTTTACTCGCCTATACAGTAATGTCGGATAACCGTTCCCCTTCAAGATCTGATACAGAGATGGATCCTGAGACGTCTGAGCACCACAACCCCGAGGTTCTTCCAATTAATCCAGAGGGCGAGGATTTTAGATCCGAATATGAGGCAGAAACTGAATCGGATTCATCTGAGAGTACCTCGCTTGATGAGGAGTCTGAAGTAGACGACCAAGCTCCCAACGAGATTCCTGGTGCACTAGAAATAGAGAAATTCACTGACTCTTTAGCTTCCAAACTTGATGACATAAAGCTTAAGAAAATTTGCTTGAAACACGGGATCCCCTGGGATGATGTGAGGACACCTGGTAGCGAAGATAGACCTCATCTAGCTTCGGAGGGGTATATGACAGTTAGCCGACTCATGTGCTGGGTAGGCGCTATTCCTCCATTTCCTTCAATCGTCATTGAAACCTTAAAACGATTGGGTATTGCTCTGATGCAGCTTCATCCCAATGCCTACGCAGCCCTATACACTCTATACATCGCATATGAGGAAATCCTGCAAACTGAGCTCACGTTTAAAGATTTGAAATTCTATTACCTTTTCAAGCATCACTCTACAGCAACCCCAAAATTTTCTTTCTTCGAATCAGTAGCAAATAGGAAGGTCTTATCTAACGGTTACAGCAACATAAGGGATCCCAAGGCCGATTGGTTCTATATAAAGAGACAGGTTGGGTGTGCAAGAAGATGGCTTAAATCAAGTAAATTTTAAACCTTTGAATGAATAACCTATTTAAGAAATCGAAGCGCTAACATGCTTCTTTTCTCTATGCAGATCACACCTTTCCAAAGATGGAAGGCTCGGTGTACAGTAATCGACTATCCCTTCTTCTGAAAAGAAAATCCGACTTCCTAAAGATCAAGAAATGTATTACTGACGAGAATCTTCACAAGCACCACCTTCTGGATATAAGGTTTGGGCTTGGCGCGGGTGGCAAACCTTACAAATACGTGCCCCCGGCCGAGGGAGAAGGAATGCCACAGGTAGCAAAGACAACTAAACTTCATAAGAGTCCTTCACCGATAATTAACCAGGACGATGAAGATTTAAATGTATATAGAGGAGATGAGGCCCGTGCTGACGAGTCTAAGGAAATCCCAGCCTCTCCGAGGGGTTTCCCCTCAAGGGCCTCTCTACCGGTTGAACCCGCTGCTCCCGATGATTTAACAGAGGAGCAGTTATTTAAAGAATTGAGCAAGATTCCTATACCCGACGACGTATATACACAAGAAGACTTCATAGGGGAGCCATTTTTTCCTATCTCTGAGGAAACAACTGTTCCAGTTGAAGAACGAGAGACTACCCAGACGAGCCTAACTTCGGGCCCTGGTCTGTTAGGGGGAATTATATGGGATGCACAAATCACATGCACTGTCTGACCCCACACTTTTATACCAACAGTATTCAAGGTTTTAATATGTACTTGTTTCTTTTGCAGGAAAGATGTCTCGCAAACGATCTTATTCTTATCGCTCTCTTCGTGAAGGCACACCTAGTCTTCATCCAAATCCTGAGCGTGCTCGTAGCAGCTGCCGAGGGGGAGACAGTCATTGGTCCCGGGGTTCTCACAAGCCTCCTTCCTCACGGTCCAGATCTCCGTCAAAACAAACCTCTGGAAAGCCTCATAGTCATCCAGTGCCACCTACAGGGGGAAAACAACTTCCCTAAGACTTAACTCCTCCGAAGAGCGCGCCATCTCACAGCAGATCATCCAAAAAACACCACGAGCCTAAGGATAAAAACAAAGATCCAAACAAGGATTCTGAGAAGGAGAAAACTGACATCGTCCCCTCCAGTCAACAAAGTTTAAGTGCCCACGGGGCGCGAGACTATGTCCATGGTCCTGAGGCTCAAGCTAAACTGGGGAAATTACGAGAACAATTTCCCAATATCTTCTTCGAGAGGATGATGTTCGTTCCAGCTCTGGAACCAATTCCTAGGAATTGGGATATTGAAGTCATCGGACATGTTCGCCATGTAGCCAAGCAATATGAGGCGATGAAGAAACACGCTGCCAACCTTTCAGACGTCATCCGAACGCTAGAGATGGAAGCGCACAGGTCCGAAGTGAGGATAGATAACAATGAAAGGGCCAGGGAAAAAAAGGAAAAGGACTTGGAAGATGCACAATTTTTGCTTACCTTGGCTCAACGAGATGCTTAAAATTACAAGACAGAGCTGGAGGAGGCCAGGCAACGTTTTCATAATGAGCTCGATTCTAACAGCAAAGAGTGTGCGTCATTGAAGAAGGAGGTGGAGATGGCCAACACCGAACTGAAAACAGCACAGGATCATTTCGAAGCTGAAAAAGCTGCTTGGGAGAAAGAAAAGGCAAGCTTGAAAGATAGTTTAGCTCATGCCGAAAAAGAGAGGGCGATTCTGAATGATCAACTCGCGCGTGCAGAGAAGCGCGCGGTTCTTGCTGAAAATAATGTGGAAAGTGCCATTGAAATGGCTACTGTTTCTAATGAAAAGCTCCTCGAAAGAGAGAGAAAGATATTGAAGGATTTGAAGAAATGCTGTTTGACTTCCTTGGCCAGGTTATCAAGACCCGTAACATCTCCTGGATCCCGGATGTAACAACCCGTATTTTGAATAACATGTTATAACATAAATCAAGGCAGAATTAAATGTTAAAATCTGAATCAAGGGAAACGGGCTGTGCCATTGCGTTCGTCTCGGAAAAATACGCGAAATAGAGTCCGGGTTTTAGAAAATCGGAGTCCGTATGACCCAGTTATGGCCCATAGAAGTTTTCAGAAAATTTCAAGTTCAAAAACAATTCAAATTTCAAATCTGGAGCCAAACAGACTGGGCGGGAAAGTTTCCTGCCCAACCCCCAAGTCGACTGGGGAGTCGATTTGGGAGTCGACACACCCCAACTGGTGTCGACTGCCCAGTCGACACTCCTGTCGACCTGGGTGGTCGGGCCAGATTGGCCTGGTGCACCTGTTTTGGCTCCTGGGTCTTGTTTTGTTGGCTAGTGACGTGATTTGATGGCTCAGATCTGAATTAGGGTTAATCCTATGGCCTAAACTAACCTAAACTTCTATATAAGCACCCTTAGACCTACCCTAAACCCTCATTAATCATTCCTACAACTAAATTATGCCAAAATGCTTCCTAATCATGGCCTCCATCTTCTTCATGAAAGCTTGAGTGTTCTAAGCTAGTAAAAGAGCCATCTTTCTTCATACAAATCAAAGGAGCTACTTATTTCTCAAGACAACTTGGAGCTTATATTCATTTGGGATTTCTAGTTTGGCTTCGTCTCAATGTTGTTTTATTTTGTTCTAGTCTTCTTAGCTAAGCTTCGTAAGCCCCACTCTACTCTTAGATTTAAAGTATGAAGTTAATGTGATCATGTAGCAAGTTGAAAGGGGACTTTTGGGTATAATACTTGTCTTGGGGCTATATTTGTATGCATAGATCCATTTATGACTCTTTCGATCTATGATTGTGGCACTATCATGAACCTAGTATCATTTACCTTGATTTTTGGGTAGAAAGCTATGAGCTTTATTTGGTGGTTATGCATAATGCAACATAGAACTTGGTAGTTATGCATAATGCAACATAGATCCTCTCATAACCTTGATGTTAACTCGCATATGATGTTGAACTATGTGCTAATCATAAGTTATCACCCTATGTTAACTATGACCATGTTATCACCTATTTGCTAAGATGATGTCATACATGTTTGGAGGCCAATAATGCCATATGCTAGTTGTGATGAACACCTTTGCCTCATATATCACCATGTTAAACTTGTGATAGACTTTGCCACTTTATGCCCAACTTATCATATCATTATGTTCCCCCTTTTGATCTATTTGTGTTGATGCGAACTTACGTACGATGGGGTTACGTTATGGGCAAACTTAAATGACATGAAACATGACTTGAAAATATGACATGTGATTATGCTTGAAAACATGAACGTGGACATGACATGTAGAAAACATGAAAGTGGCCAACTCGAGGTTGGGTTGAGTTTGTAGCATAAATCTACCCGGAACCGACCGGCTTAACTAGTGGCTACAAACAATAGGACCCAATGTGAGTAGTTGGTCATATCGCACTTAAAACCCGAGGTTAGACTAGGTTGTGGTGTAAAGCTACCCGGACCCGCCCGGCTTAACTAGTAACCAAAACAAAGTCTAATGTGAGAGGTTGGGGTGCATTAAGTTAATTAATGCCATATGGTAGGGTTAAGTCATGGACCACTTGAATACTTAACCAATTGAACATGATGGATTGTTGGGGTTAAGTCATGAACCACTTGGGTATACTTAACCAACTTGATACATGATGGGATAAGGTTAACCACACTTAACCCGTTAGAAACCCTAGTTACGCGGTCCTTTTCAGCAGTAACCCTCTTGGATGTATCAACGATACCCTAGGGACTAGGCTAGGGTGGGGCACGATTACAGGGCTGATTGTAAGTGGCCAGGACGACGACTGAGTTGGTGCGCCGGTGTAGGTTCAGGCGGACTATGGTCGTGCACATAGTCCGGAGTTGAAAAAGCAGGCACGGGCACCAGTAGGTTTAGACTGTGCGTGCTTGATTCGTGTCAGTGGTTGGCACCCTAGGACTTGATACACCCTAGGGTGGACCTAGCACAGTTTGACTACATTCCGTGATTGGGCCGTGTTGACACCGATACTTGACGAGTTAGGCTTTTAGGGAGCCGATCGACTAGACCGTGTAGTTGGACCTTGATTTAGGTCATCTCATGATGTTGGGCCAACTTTGGGCCAAGGGATCATTTCTTGTTTATACTTGACATGGATTAGAATACTAGTACACATGATGCAACTTAACCTTGTATATGCGATGCCACTCTTGTTAACTTTTCACCGTGCCAGTTATCATCCTATGTTTCATCTTTGTTTTACATGTCCAGTTAACTTTATTAGTTTTTATACTAATAGTAGGTAGGACTTACCAGTCTTTTGACTGACCTATTTTCCTTTCGCCTCTTTTCTTCTGTCCCCCCCCCCCCCCCAGGTTCTCAGGGTGGAAACACTAGCACCTAGCTTGGATCCTTAGCTTGCTTTCTGGGTAGCTCATGTACGGTTTGGACTTGAGCTCGCTATGGCTTTACCACGTCTACTTTGGGGATAGTTTACTTTATGTTATTTCAGTTTTCAGTTTATGTTTCTAGACTTGTAGTAGTTGGAAAATAATGACTAAGTACTTTGATGTAACTTGACTATTGGTTTGAAATAGAAATTTTATCCGCTGCTTTATTTACTCTGTTTTACTCATATGTTCTGTCTTGTGATATCTTCATGCATGTTTACCTTGTCTAACACCCCTCCAAAGCCAGTGTACTTGCAAGAGTGACCCTGGTGGAAGTGGGGTGTTACATTTGGTATCAGAGCATAAGGTTTACAAGATTTGAGCAAAAGGTTTTTAAAACTTACCTTTTGAAAAACTATTTTCAAAACCGATAATAAAGAAGTATATTCCAAGAAAAGTCTAGTTTATTTTAAAAGGCTATTCCCCAAAAGCCATTAGCACTATCCTTTGTTTCCTCGTTCTAAATCTATCTTTTCCTTTTTCAGCATGGTCGATCTTAACCTTCCCGAGGGAGTACCCATACCCGGATGGTTCCGAAGGTACTTGGAAGCTAGGGCCAACGATGCGGGCCCAGCAAACACTCCCACTCCTCCTCCCGTACCCGAGGTTCCTCCTCCTCCTCAGCGTCCACAAGCGGATTTCGCAAAGATTTGCAAAGACTTTAAGGCGATGGGTGGCAAGAATTTTGTTGGGACAGAGACTTATGTGGAGGCAAGAAACTGGTTAAAGGAAACTGAAGACCTTTTTGCTATCTTTGATATGGATGATCGTAGGAAAGTTTTGTTGGCAGTATGGCTATTGAAAAAGGAAGCTGCTTATTAGTGGGAGCTCACCAACGCTACTAGGCCTATAGAGACTTGGGCCGACTTTAGGATGAGGTTTGGGCTTAAGTTTCTATCATCTTCTGAGGAGAATCTGCAAATGGAGAATTTTATATCTTTGAAGCAAGGGGACATTACAGTGAGGGAGTATGTGAATAAGTTTAACCAGCTTGCTCAATTCGGCTTAGACATGGTTAACACACCTTAGAAGAAGGCTCTACGCTTTGCACGAGGATTGAATGAGCCATTACAAGGTTTAGCCATGTCTCAATACCCATGGGGGCCACTTTTGAGAGCTTAGTGGATATGGCCTTGCTTCAGGGAGACGATAAGAATGGCAAGAAAGAAGTCAAGCCTAATGAGACTCAAACCAAGAAGGCGGACTCCAAGTGGGGAGGAAATCAGAGCAACCAGAGTAATCAGCACAACAAGAGCAACAAGAACAACAAGGGTAACAAGGCCAACAACAACAAGGCAAAGGAGACAAGGAAGTGCAACTTCTGTGGGATTGTTGGACACATAGCCAAAGATTGCAGGAAGAAGAAGAGGAAGTTGGGAGAATGCTTTCATTGCGGAGAGTCTGGAAACTTCAGCAAGGATTGCCCAAAGAAGCAAGGGTAGGGGCAAGGACAAACTCAGCGAGCAGGACCTTCTGGAGGGCAGATGCATGCTCTCAACACTACTCCAGCTCCAGACCGAGGTAGTATTTCTGTAGAAAGCTTTGTTTATATTTCCGGTTTTCCTGTTCGAACTTTATTTGATTCTGGCGCATCGCATACCTTTATTTCTTCCGACATTGTTGAAATTTTGCACCTAAGCACTAGTCTAGTTGAGGATCCCGTTAGTGTTTCAAATCCAATTAGGGGTTCCGCCCATCTATCTATGATTTGTATGGATTTGAGGATTTCTATCTTGACCGTAGAATTCACATGTAATGCTTATGTTCTTGGGTTCATGGGATACGGGTTGATTTTGGGCATGGATTGGTTGTCCAGTTATGGAGCCATTCTCGATTGTGAGCATAGGGTAGTGAGGCTTATGACTCGCCTTGGCAATACCCTAGAGATTTCTTGTAACCCTCTGGATCCCGTCATGTTATGTTATCTTGAATCCCTCGACTCATATATAGACAATCTTCAATCTGTGAGGGTGGTCCGAGAATATCCTGATGTTTTTGATGAGGTGAAGGGGTTACCCCCTAAACGCGAGATAGACTTCCGTATTTATCTGGTTTATAATGCCAAGCCAGTTTCATTTCCTGTTAGGCACATGGCCCCGCGAGAAAGAAGAGAGCTTAGCAAGCAAATCAAGGAGTTGCTCGAGAAAAATTTCATTAGGCGAAGCATTTCAGAATGGGGTACTCCGGTGGTATTCGCTACTAAGGCGGATGGTTTGCTTTGTCTATGTGTTGATTATCGTGAGTTGAACAAGCTGACAAAGAAGAATAGACACCCGTTACCGAGGATTGATGATTTCTTTGACCAGCTTGTTGGTGCTTCTGTTTTCTCTCAGCTCGATCTAGCCACCGGATTCCATCAGCTTAGAGTGGCTGAGGATAGTATTGATAAGATTGCGTTTAGGACTCCAGATGGATTCTTTGAATGGCTAGTCATGCCGTTCGGTTTGACTAATGCACCCGCATACTTTGTTGATTTGATGAGTAGGGTGTTCAGGGAGTTCCTTAACAAGTTTTTGGTTGTCTTCGTGGATGATATTCTGGTCTTCTCTAAGGACGAGGAAGAGCATGCTACACACCTCAAGGAGGTTATGGATATGCTTAGAGCTCATCAGTTGAAAGCCAAGTTCTCTAAATACCATTTCTGGAGAAAGGAAGTTCGGTTCCTTGGGCATATAGTTTCTAAGCAAGGCATAGCTATGGATCCCGCTAAAGTGGTGGCAGTACAAGACTGGAAAGTTTCGAAGAATGCAACTGAAGTGAGAAGCTTTCTCGGTCTGGCAGGATTTTATAGGAAGTTCATTAAGGACTTCGCTAGGATTTCTGCCCCTCTTACTAAGTTAACGAAGAAGAACTTAGTCTTTGCATGGGACTTAGAGTGTGAGCTTGCTTTTCAAAGGCTCAAGAAAGCCCTTACCTCAGCTCCAGTTCTAGCATTACCCGATGGAGGGAAGTTGTTTACCGTGTACACCGATGCATATGGCATGGGATTAGGCGCTGTCCTGATGCAAGAAAGGAGAGTGATATGCTTTGGGGGTAGGCAACTCAAAGTTCATGAGAAGAACTATCCCACTCATGATTTGGAGTTGGCGGCGATCGTCTTTGCACTCAAATCCTGGCGCCACTATCTTCTAGGCGAAAGGTTTGAGTTATATACTGATCACAAGTCGCTCAAGTACCTCTTCTCGCAGAAAGATTTGAATCTAAGGCAGCAAAGGTGGATGGATTTCTTGGCATCATATGACTTCGAGATAGCTTATACCCCTGGCAAGGGTAATGTTGTGGCGGATGCGCTAAGCAGAAGAAGGTTGACTTTGAGTCCCTTGTTTGTTGAGATGAAGAGCATAGAGTTCTTGGCAACCATTGATTTTGCACCTGCTGTTGGGTCGATGACTGGTTCGTTAGCATCCCTCGAGCTTAGACCTACACTTCTTGATCAAGTTGGGGCTTCACAGAGGGTAGACCCGCAGATAGTCGAGATCATGGACAAGTTGATTCGGGGTGAGACGTCAAGTCACCTCGCTAGATATACTATTGATGACGAGGGATGGCTAAGGCGTGATGGAAGACTATGTGTCCCACGAGTGGGAGACTTAGTAAATAAAGTTCTTGAGGAGGCGCATCACTCAAGGATGACCATACATCCCGGAGGGGATAAGATGTACCGGGATATGAAGCGCATTTTCTTTTGGGATGGGATGAAAAAGGATGTGGCAGAGTTTGTTTCTAGATGCATTGTTTGCCAGCAAGTAAAGGTTGAGTCGAAGAAGCCCGGTGGGCTAATGCATCCATTGGAGGTCCCGCTATGGAAGTGGGAAAGTATCTCTATGGATTTTGTGGATGGATTGCCGAGATCAAGGAAGGGAATACTAGCATATGGGTCATAGTGGATAGACTCACGAAGAGCGCCCATTTTATTCCGGTGAAGAGCAAGAGGACCGCACCATGGCTAGCATCTGTTTATCTTCGAGAGATAGTGCGATTGCATGGAGTTCCTTCTAGCATAGTTAGCGATCGTGACCCAATCTTCACTAGCCAGTTCTGGAATAGTTTGCAAGAAGCGATAGGTACACGACTGAATCTAAGTACAGCCTATCACCTACAGACGGATGGCCAGACCGAAAGGGTGAATAGGGTACTAGAAGATTTGTTGAGGCTATGCATTCTTGACTTTGGTGGCACTTGGGAAGACCACCTTCCTCTCGTAGAGTTTGCTTATAATAACAGCTACCAAGCAAGCATAGGGATGGCACCATTCGAAGCTTTATATGGGAGGTCATGCAAGTCACCAACATGTTGGTGGGAGACGATGGATAAGCTTATACTTGGGCACGACATGATAAGGGACACATCCGAGAAGGTTGAGTTGATTCGAAGGCGGATGAAAACGACCTAAGACAGACAGAAATCCTATGCAGACAAGCGAAGGACAGACTTAGAGTTTGAAGTTGGAGATATGGTCTTTGTGAAGGTTTTTCCTTTGCGAAATGTGGTTCATTTTGGAGCAGTTGGGAAGCTGGCACCAAGGTTCGTAGGACCCTTCCCTATCATTGAGAGGATTAGGAAAATGGCTTGTAGAGTGGAATTGCCCGAAAAGCTGGCTGGAGTGCACAATGTTTTTCATGTCTCGCATCTCCGAAGGTTCATACATGAGTCAGCCGAGGTAGTTGAGCCTCACATTCTTGAAGACGTGGAGGTAGAAAAAGAGGCAACTTTGAGGCGAGCTCCGATTCGTATCTTGGGAACGGAGATCAAGAAGCTGAGGAATCGAGAAGTCAAGTTTGTAAAGGTTCAGTGGAGTGAAGCTGATGAAGATGCAACTTGGGAAACCGAGGAGAAGATGCGTGGGCTTTATCCATTCCTTTTTGAGGGTACATTCTCAATCTCTTTTCCTAGTTAGCATATCTTTCTTTTGCTATCCATGTTTATCTTGTTATCTCGTTAACCTTGTCATGAGAACCTTAGGTAGAAACCCTTTGGATGAAACATGTATTTGAAACATGTTATGCTTGATGTTTGCAAGTGGTTGCAAGTGTTTGCAAGTGGATACTCGTGGATGCATGATACACATTAGGCACTAAGATCGGCTCACACACTTTCATATTGCATATGCATTAGTGCTTATACTTATTCATGGCTGAAACTTGTTATGCTATCACGTGGATGTTGCATATGGATGAATGTTATGTGCACTCATGTAGAGATTATGAATTATGTTAGGAATTTGCATACATATGGACTCATTTCACTAACATACCTTGCATTAAGGAGGTTTACTGAATCAGTAACCGCCTAATTTTCGCATTAGATAAGTACATATACACAAACCTTTCGCATATGATCATACAGCATTTAGAATCTTTTAAGGACAATGACTGCTCATGGATGATGTTTTGAGTAGATGGATGATGGATGGTAGGATACGTTCTTCCTAACTTGAAGATTTCGGAGACGAAATCCTTTAAGGTGGGGAGAATGTAACAACCCGTATTTTGAATAACATGTTATAACATAAATCAAGGCAGAATTAAATGTTAAAATCTGAATCAAGGGAAACGGGCTGTGCCATTGCGTTCGTCTCGGAAAAATACGCGAAATAGATTCTGAGTTTTCGAAAATCGGAGTCCGTATGACCCAGTTATGGCCCATAGAAGTTTTCAGAAAATTTCAAGTTCAAAAACAGTTCAAATTTCAAATCTGGAGCCAAACAGACTGGGCGGGAAAGTTTCCCGCCCAGCCCCCAAGTCGACTGGGGAGTCGACTTGGGAGTCGACACACCCCAGCTGCTGTCGACTGCCCAGTCGACATCCCTGTCGACCTGGGTGGTCGGGCCAGATTGGCCTGGTGCACCTGTTTTGGCTCCTGGGTCTTGTTTTGTTGGCTAGTGACGTGATTTGATGGCTCAGATCTGAATTAGGGTTAATCCTATGGCCTAAACTAACCTAAACTTCTATATAAGCACCCTTAGACCTACCCTAAACCCTCATTAATCATTCCTACAACTAAATTATGCCAAAATGCTTCCTAATCATGGCCTCCATCTTCTTCATGAAAGCTTGAGTGTTCTAAGCTAGTAAAAGAGCCATCTTTCTTCATACAAATCAAAGGAGCTTCTTATTTCTCAATACAACTTGGAGCTTATATTCATTTGGGGATTTCTAGTGTGGCTTTACCTCAATCTTGTTTTATTTTGTTCTAGTCTTCTTAGCCAAGCTTTGTAAGCCCCACTCTACTCTTAGATTTAAACTATGAAGTTAATGTGATCATGTAGCAAGTTGAAAGGGGGCTTTTGGGTATAATACTTGTCTTGGGGCTATATTTGTATGCATAGATCCATTTATGACTCTTTCGATCTATGATTGTGGCACTATCATGAACCTAGTATCATTTACGTTGATTTTTGGGTAGAAAGCTATGAGCTTTATTTGGTGGTTATGCATAATGCAACATAGAACTTGGTAGTTATGCATAATGCAACATAGATCCTCTCATAACCTTGATGTTAACTCGCATATGATGTTGAACTATGTGCTAATCATAAGTTATCACCCTATGTTAACTATGACCATGTTATCACCTATTTGCTAAGTTGATGTCATACATGTTTGGAGGCCAATAATGCCATATGCTAGTTGTGATGAACACCTTTGCCTCATATATCACCATGTTAAACTTGTGATAGACTTTGCCACTTTATGCCCAACTTATCATATCATTATGTTCCCCCTTTTGATCTATCTGTGTTGATGCGAACTTACGTACGATTGGGTTACGTTATGGGCAAACTTAAATGACATGAAACATGACTTGAAAATATGACATGTGATTATGCTTGAAAACATGAACGTGGACATGAAATGTAGAAAACACGAAAGTGGCCAACTCGAGGTTGGGTTGAGTTTGTAGCATAAATCTACTCGGAACCGACCGGCTTAACTAGTGGCTACAAACAATAGGACCCAATGTGAGTAGTTGGTCATATCGCACTTAAAACCCGAGGTTAGACTAGGTTGTGGTGTAAAGCTACCCGGACCCGCCCGACTTAACTAGTAACCACAACAAAGTCTAATGTGAGAGCTTGGGGTGCATTAAGTTAATTAATGCCACATGGTAGGGTTAAGTCGTGGACCACTTTAATACTTAACCAATTGAACATGATGGATTGTTGGGGTTAAGTCATGAACCACTTGGGTATACTTAACCAACTTGATACTTGATGGGATAGGGTTAACCACACTTAACCCGTTAGAAACCCTAGTTACGCGGTCCTTTTCAGCAGTAACCCTCTTGGATGTATCAACGATACCCTAGGGACTAGGCTAGGGTGGGGCACGATTACTGGGCTGATTGTAAGCGACCAGGACGACGGCTGAGTTGGTGCGCCGGTGTAGGTTCAGGCGGACTATGGTCGTGCACATAGTCCGGAGTTGAAAAAGCAGGCACGGGCACCAGTAGGTTTAGACTGTGCGTGCTTGATTCGTGTCAGTGGTTGGCACCCTAGGACTTGATACACCCTAAGGTGGACCTTGCACAGTTTGACTACATTCCGTGATTGGGCCGTATTGACACCGACACTTGATGAGTTAGGCTTTTAGTGAGACGATCGACTAGACCGTGTAGTTGGACCTTGATTTAGGTCATCTCATGATGTTGGGCCAACTTTGGGCCAAGGGATCATTTCTTGTTTATACTTGACATGGATTAGAATACTAGTACACTTGGTGCAACTTAACCATGTATATGCGATGCCACTCTTGTTAACTTTTCACCATGCCAGTTATCATCCTATGTTTCATCTCTGTTTTACATGTCCAGTTAACTTTATTAGTTTTTATACTAATAGTAGGTAGGACTTACCAGTCTTTTGACTGACCTGTTTTCCTTTCGCCTCTTTTCTTCCGTTTCCCCCCCAGGTTCTCAGGGTGGGAACACTAGCACCTAGCTTGGATCCTTAGCTTTCTTTCTGGATAGCTCATGTACGGTTTGGACTTGAGCTCGCTATGGCTTTACCACGTCTACTTTGGGGATAGTTTACTTTATGTTATTTCCAGTTTTCAGTTTATGTTTCTGGACTCGTAGTAGTTGGAAAATAATGACTAAGTACTTTGATGTAACTTGACTATGGTTTTGAAATAAAATTTTATCCGCTGCTTTATTTACTCTGTTTTACTCATATGTTCCGTCTTGTGATATCTTCATGCATGTTTACCTTGTCCAACACCCCTCCAAAGCCAGTGTACTTGCAAGAGTGACCCTGGTGGAAGTGGGGTGTTACACCGGACTACCATGTCACTTTAGCCAACATATGGGATGCAATCGTCCAGAGCGAGAAACAGCGTTTAGGAGTCGATGAGATTGATGAGAATGAGTTGATGCGGACCATTCTTAAGGATAACGAACCCGAGGATTTAGAGAAAGGCAGACACCTACTCTAAGAAGAGATGGATAAGGAGAAAAATCTGGCCAAGGGCAAAAATAAAATTGAAGAAGGCTCGAGCTCAGCTGCAAATCTCAAGGTCTCCGAAATTGAGGAATACAATCCCGATGATCCATTGATTCCTCTGGGTCCAACTCCTCCAGCTGTCGGAGGTTCTGCTGCTAGCTTGGATGGAGGATCGGCGGATGGTATCTCTATATTTTCTCCACAATTTGTCAAAGCAATCGTCACTTGTCGCCATCTTGCCGAACAATCAACTAAGCAAACCGCATTCTCTCCTGAAATAATATTTGTTTCTCATGTTACAGGTGGCGGGCCAGCCGATAAGGATGCTGAGAAAAAGACAGAGGCGGAGAAGGTTGTCATCCCGCCAAGTGCTAGTACTGATACTCCCAAGCAGTCCGAAGGTGCGACGATGAAGAAAGTTATTCTCGCACCCAGTGCTGATATTTCCCGAGATGCCGAGCCCATCGAGGCTTTGAGAGATATGGACGGGCACCACGAAGACGATGAAGAGGAAGTCACTATTACCAAAGAAATCAGAAGTGATGATGAGGAAACCTTGGCTGAACAACAGGCTGAAGAGGAGAGGCAGTTGCTCCTTATGAAAGGGGAACATGATCCAGTATATGTGCCCCCTATTTCCGAGATCGATCCCAAAACTGGGTTGGTCTTAAGATTTTCCTCCCGATCAATAACTTCACAACTAGCCTCTCAATCCTCTAGTTCTTCGCCAGAGCCTCTTGTTGATAAGAGGAAGAGGAAAAAAGGTGATCGTTCGAATGTTGATAAGGAGGAGTCGGGGAGGCAGAAGAAGAGCAAGAAGCCAACATAGCCCCCCCCCCCCTCAGCATGAGTAGGATGCTGATATTAGTTCATATTTTGTCCTTAGGATTTTTAGGCTTTCCACTGGCCATGAAATGTCATTGTGAGAATCGCCCTCACTTTTGTTTAGGTTCCTCTTTATCTTGTAAGCTTGCAGTTTATGAATGAAAGTTTATTTCTTTTGCATCATCGTGTACCTGCATTCAATAAAATCTTCACACTTAGTCACAAGTTATTTGACTATAATCAAGTTGAAATTATATTACAAATACTTCAAGTGACAGAAAAAATTTAAAAATTTCTATGCACGTTGCCCCCTATCTCCGAATACGGGGACTTGGAATTTTTAGTAGGATTATAGTCCTTGAGGCGCCAAATCTCCGGTACCTCTATACTTTCCCGATCCATCAACGTGTTAAAGTTCGAGCTCGTACCATGATCCGCTTACCGATCCTTCAACGGGGCAGGAATTATGGGGGTGTTGAGTCTCCAACATCCTTCCCAGCGCTTAATCATAGACGCCTTTATACTCTCCTGGCGGCCGCCAAGGTTAGAGTTCGAGCTCAGCTATTCAATCGCCCCCCGATCCTTCAGCGGGGTAAGAGCTCTTTCTCAGCGCTTAATCATAGACGCTTTTATACTCTCCTAGCGATCGCCAAGGTTAGAGTTCGAGCTCAGTTGTTCAGTCGCCCCCCGATCCTTCAACGGGGTAAGAGCTCTTTCTCAGCGCTTAATCATAGACGCCTTCATACTCTCCTTGCGGTCGCCAAGGTTAGAGTTCGAGCTCAGCTGTTCAGTCGCCCCCCGGTCCTTCAGCGGGGTAAGAGCTCTTTCTTAGTGCTTAATCATAGACGCTTTTATACTCTCCTGGCGGTCGCCAAGGTTAGAGTTCTGTCAAGGCGGTTCTTATCATGGTGCGTTGCATGTGGACGTTATTTTCGCGTCCTTTACATTCTCTCTCGGCTCTGGAGAGTTAGAGTGCAATCAATGGTGTGATTCACTTTATTGCACCTTCAGCGTTCTGGCTGCGGATTACTCTCCATTCTGATGGAAGGCACTTAGAATTACACGTTTCTGTGATCGCTATATGGTTTTACAGCAAACTTTATAAAGATAGAAGAGCAGATAAATAATAGTGCCAATAAAGGTAAACGACACACAATATTTTTATAGTGGTTCGGTCGAATCGTGACCTACGTCCACTTTATAATCCTTTGCTCAAAACATTGGACTATTCTAGGCAAGTCATGCCTTTTACATGGTCCTATGAAACAAAATGATAAATCTAACAACTTTACATCAGATAGGGCCGCAAATGTTGGGCATTCCACACTCTGGGGATTTCTTCCCCATCTACGGTTTCTAGCTTGAAGGTTCCATTATCAAGCCTTCGTAGAACGGAGTATGGTCCTTCCCACTTCGCACCCATATGAGTTGGGGGTGGAAAGACACGCTTCAGAACCAAGTCTCCGGGTTGAAAGGTTCGGGCTCTAACTCTTTTGTTGTAGTATCTAGCGACCTGTTGCTTGTGTCTCAAGGCACACAGGTCTGCTTCATCCCTTTTCTCCTCTATTGTATCTAGGGATTCAAGTAGCAACTCGTTATTAGTCATCAGATCGTAGTAAGTGACTCGGTGAGATGGTACTTTTAGCTCAACCGGGATGACTGCCTCTGCTCCAAAAGCAAGAGAGAAGGGAGTATGGCCTGTCGCCGATTTATATGTTGTCATGTAGGCCCATAATGCCAAGGGTAATTCATCGACCCACATGGCTTTGGCCCTCTTCAATCTTCTTTTGATAATGGACTTAATCACTTTATTTGCTGCTTCAACCTGTCCGTTCGACTGCGGATGTGCCACAGAGGTGTACCGTTTCTCAATGTAGTACTTCTGGCAGAAGTCCCTGAACTCATTGCTATCAAACTGGGTTCCATTGTTAGTTATGACGATCTTCAGGATCCCAAACCAGCAAATAATGTTCCTAACAACAAAATTAATCGCTCGCTTGGTTGTGATTGTAGTTAACGGCTCAGCCTCGACCCATTTGGTGAAGTAGTCTACAACTACAATAATGAACTTTGCTCTGCCCTTTGCTATAGGGAGGCTTCCGATGATATCAATTCCCCACATAGCGAAAGGCCATGGACTCGCCATTGTCTTTAACTGGACAGGAGGTGCCATGGGAATTTTTGAAAATCTTTGGCATGCATCACAACGTCGTGTGTATTTTGCCGCATCTTTGTTTATGGTAGGCCAGAAGTAACCATACCGCAACACCTTTTTTGCCAATGTTTGTCCTCTAATATGGTCACCACATTCATCCTCATGTACTTCTTGCAGTACAAGCTTGATGTCATCATGGGCTATACACCGGAGAAGAGGCATCGAAAATCCCTGTCTGTACAGGACTCCGCCTTGCAGAACGTATCGGGAAGCTTTACGAATTATTTTACGCCTCTCATTCTTCGTGGTCGGAAGCGTTCCATTCATCAAGAAATTCTTTAAAGGGGTCATCCATGACTCCCATTCTGGCTCAGTTTCTAGTATCGGATCAATTTCCATTTGACCTATGCTAGGGAACTGAAGTACTTCAACTGGGGCTAGCCCGGCTTCTTCAGGATCGTCGGAACTAGCCATCTTCGCTAACTTGTCCGCCTGGTTGTTCTCTGACCGCGGAATATGAGATATACTGTGGTGATCAAAGCCAGTCAGCTACTCCTTCACTTTCTCCAAATACAAAATCAATCTTGGGCTCTTAGCTCGTAACTTTCCAATGACTAGATTTACAACCAACTTGGAATCACAAAATATGTCCAGCTTCGCGATCTCTAATTCCTTTGCGATCCTCAGCCCGGCTATCAGGGCTTCATACTCGGAGTCGTTGTTAGTGGAGTGAAATTCCAACCGGATAGCATAGGATATCAGTCGTTTCTCAGGAGTTTCAAGCACCACTCCGGCACCGGATCGTTTAACATTCCTAGCACCATCAATATACAATTTCCATGCACTAGGATTGAGAAGTAATTTTGGTGGATCAGTCTCTTCGTTTACTATGTCATCCTCCGGGACAATAAATTATGCTATGAAATCTGCCAGCACTTGCCCCCGTATCGATCGTCGGGGCTGAAAATTCAGATCAAATTGACTCAATTCAATGTTCCATTTGAGTAGTCTTCCAGAAGCTTCTGGTCTCTGAAGAACTTGCTTGCGCGGATGATCAGTGTACATGGTGATAGGATGAGCTTGGAAATAATGTCGAAGCTTCCTAGATGCAATCAATAAACTGTACGCCAGCTTTTCTATCCTCGGATAATTGCGCTCAGCTACCGCCAATTTTTTACTCACGTAGTACACTGGCCTTTGAACCTTGTCTTCTTCTCTCACTAATGCTGAGCTGATCGCGTGGGACGACACTGCTAAGTACACGAATAAATCCTCGTGGTCCACTGGCTTAGACAGTATCAGAGGCCTCTCCAGATGATTCAAAAGTTCTGAAATGCTTCTATGCAATCAGGAGTCCATTTAAAATTGCATTTTCCTCGCTTTATCAATTCAAAGAATGGAATGCATTTGTCTATCGCTCTAGAGATGAATCTGCTTAATGCTGCTACTTTCCCTACAAGGCTTTGCACATCTTTGATTTGTCTAGGCTCTTGAATGCCTCTGATTGCTGCGATCTGGTCTGGATTAATCTCAATCCCGCGCGAGCTGGTAATGAATCCCAAGAATTTCCCGGAGGCAACCCTAAATGAGCATTTCATTGGGTTGAGTTTCATCCCATGCTTTCGAAGGATACCAAACATCTCTGCCAAGTCTGTAGTGTGATTGGATGATTGTCTGGACTTAAGCAACATGTCGTCAACGTACACCTCCATCGTTTTCCCAATCTGGTTGTAGAACATTCTGTTCACTAACTGTTGATATATAGCGCCTGCGTTCTTCAAACCAAAAGGCATTACCATGTAGCAGTATAATCCTAGATCCGTAATGAAGCTAGTGTGTTCTTGATCTGGAACATGCATAGGGATCTGGTTATATCCTGAATAAGCATCCATGAAAGAGAGAAGCTCATGACCCGCTGTTGAATCTACCAACTGATCAATTCTGGGTAACGGAAAGCTACTTTTGGGCAGGCTTTATTCAAATCCGAAAAATCAATACACGTACGCCACTTCCCATTGGCCTTCTGTACCAAAACTGGATTTGAAATCCAATCTGGGTAGGTTGAGTCTCTGATGAATCCGTTACTTCTTAACTTTTCAACTTCTTCTTTCAAGGTTGCGGACCTCTCTGGGCCCAGCATTCGCCTTTTTTGTTTTACAGGGGATGCTTTGGGTTAATGCTCAATGAGTGGCTCATGATTGATGGAGATTTCCCACACATGTCCGCGTGGGTCCAAGCAAATACATCCAAATTATCTTTCAGGAAATTCGTCAGTTCTTTAGCTCGAACTGGATCCAACTGGGATCCAATCTTCAGGTCCTTCTCTGGGTCACTATCATCGATTGGTACATCCACAGTCGTTTCGTTGGGAGTCGTCATTCTGCACCCAGTCTCTTTGTCCTCTCTGGGATCAATATCCTCGGGCAATTCTCTGAGCGACTCACCCATAGTCATTCTCTTTAATTGCTATGACGTCTCCTCCCTTGTGGGGGAAGAAGCGTCTTTAGTTTCTATATCTCTTCCTTTACGGAGTAGCTTTAGCTCTGCAATGTAACATGCTCGTGCAGCAACCTGATCTCCTCTGACTATGCCAACACCAGCTTCCGTAGGAAACTTCAATAACAAGCACCATGGGGCTATACAAGCTCTAAACTTTGTTAGGGTCGGTCAGCCCAAGAATGCATTATAAGGTGATTCAATAGCCAAAACCACGAAGGGAGGAATTCCCACTCTCTGGCGTTCTCCTTCCCCAAGTGTTACCGGCAGCTCTACATATCCCATTGGAGCAGTTGAAGCTCCGTTAAATCCACAGATCCATCCTTCACACGGCTTTAAATCTTTTAATTCATGGTTCATTTCATCGAACGTCTTTTTGAATAGAATGTTGACTGAACTCCCGTTATCCACTAAAACTTTATGGACAGTGGCCGGGCCAATAGGAACTGTGATTACAAATAGATCTTCGGTCGAAGCGTGTACTCCAATACTCTCTCGGTTGTGGAAAATGACATCATCTGATATCATATTTTGTTGTTTTACCGGGACATTATCCTCAGGATTGCTACACTCTCCTGCCTCAAGATGCTGCTTTGCTGCGTTTACGTACTGATCCATCGCCTTGAAACTATGCCCGGCTAGGTGAAGCCCTCCGATTATGGTATTGATAACAAGTTCCTTTCCTTTTTGCGGGACAGTTGGCCTGGCAGTAGGTTGATTCTGGTTTTGGTTCGGGTCTGAATAGCTTGCCCCCTGTCTCTAGGAGTCACCCCGTACTCATCCAACTTCCCTTCCCGGAGCAGCCTCTCAATTACGTCTCTCAGATGACGACATTCATTTGTAGAGTGGCCGTGAGTCTGATGGAAGAGACAAAACTTCCCCGTCTCACGTTCTTTCTCCGTCGAATCTCTTGGAGGAGGCCTTTTATGTTGGAGAACGTTGTACGAGTCTACGAATATATTCTCCAAAGTATCATTTATTGGCGTATAATTTTCGAAAGACCTGGGACGGGTCCTTCTCCGGGAGTCGTTCCCCCGATTTCTTTTTCGATTATTGCCATTACAGTTGTTACCATTGTTTCCTGACTGGTGGCCGCCGCCCTTGTTTCGGTTTCCAACATTGACTTCAACCTTTCCCGAGCTGTCTCCGGTTTGCTTAATGGCCACATTACTTTGAATTTCCTCCTTATTTGCCATTTTCATCTTCCAGTTAGCATATACCTCCTCCTGACATAAGCGTACGTTTGCTTTCTCGTAAAACAATTCTCTAGTATGAGGTGGCTTGCCGACCAGGTATCTCCCAAATTCAGTATCTTTATCTACCCCATCAATCAGGGCTGCCACAACAGTTGGCTCATGGGGATCCTTGACTTCGGTGGCGGCTAGGTTGAAACGATCCAGATACACCCTCAAGCTCTCGCCTGGTCGTTGTTTGACAAGGAACAGATCAATCACACTCTTTGACCTCTGTGCATAAATGCGGAACTGTTCCACGAACCTTTCTCTCAACTCCCTGAAACTGGAAATTGATCTTGCTGGTAAGCGAGTAAACCATAATAACGCTACATCCTCCAGGAATATAGGGAATGCTTTGCACTTTACAGCGTCAGAGGCTGCGGTAGCGGTCATTGACCAAGAATATCTCATTAGATGTTGGATTGGATCAGATCTACCCGCGTAACGGTTCATCTGAGGCTTGTTGAAGTGCCTCGGGAATGTTACGTCTAGAATGTCATCAGTAAAAGGGGTGTGACTGCGGTCAATTCCCCAATCTTCATTCCTTTGTCCATGGCTATCCGCCAGGATTTGATGGACCATAGCTGCAACATTTGCACTGGTCATCGGAGGCTCGTGATCATCGCTTCTCCCTCGGTGGAATTCTCCGATCTCTCTTCTAGGAACAGCCACGAAGTCTGGAGCTCGGATTGGGCTTCGTTGCCCCCTGTTACCATGAGTATTTGTACGGTGAAGGGGCTGAGGTGGTCTATTCTCAACAGGATTGTCCACAACTCGAGCTCTAGGAGTTGCGGCACGATTATTCAAGTTGCAGTTTGAGGGTCCTACACCAAGTGTCTCTTCCTCTCGTGATGGAAAGGTTCCAAATCGGAGTTGCTCTATGTTTTCAGCCCTCTCATATGGTCGCCGCGGAGGTCTTGGCGATTCCTCTGATGAAGAAGAGTACTCTGGGGTGAGTGGGCGAACTGGGAGTGTTTTTTGTCTTGCGAGATCATCGATCCTTCTATCCATAGCAGTTAAGTTCTGCTGTAGCATAGAGCTTTGCTGCCTTTGAGCAGTTAATTCATCAAACAGCCTATCCCACATTTCAGAGAAGTGAGAGAGATCTCCTTCAGTGACCGGAGCAGAGGGGTCATAATGATCATCAACATTTTCTCTTATGCGCAGAGAACTTGAGCCAGGTCGAACAGAGGTACCGGGACGGGAAGAGTGAGCCATAACCTCCTTTCCAGGTCGAGTTGTAGTCTGGTCATCACTTCGGATCACAGTGGACCTGTGTCTGTGGCTCGTAGCGCCCCCCTGGGGTCAGATCGTGGTAACATTAGGGGGAGGGTTCGCGACGGTGTCGTGGGATCGAGTGACGACCCCTTCAGTTCGGATCGTGGCGCCGTGTCCGGATCGGTCCGCCCCTATGTCACCGCGATCCGCGAGGCCCTCCTCAACCTGCTCATGTACACTTTCTTCAACTGCTTCATTCGCGACTTCAACCGCCTGTGAAGCTCGTACTTCCTTAGACTTCTTTCCGGCCATGATATCAGATGCCGCTGGAATCTTCAAAAATCTGAACAGTGAAGTTCCGGGACTGTTTCCTTCGGACTTGAATATCCAAACAATGGAGCAACAATCCAATATGCCGAGAAATAAACTCTCAATGAAAGCACCAAAATGTTAGATCAAAATTTGGCTCTAATACCCAAATTATTCTGATTCGTAGGGAATTATAACTGAAAAATGAGAATAAAGCAGAAAACACACACGGTTTATAGTGGTTCGGCGTTAATGAGCCTACGTCCACTTTATATGCTATTGATTATACTTTGGATGCTAGTACAACTAATGATTTCTCTCAAACTCACTCTTACAATTACGATTTCTCTCAGTTATCTCAAAGTAAATCTGGTATGAAATAGTGGTATGACAGTAATGGTGGAATCAATCCTTAAAACTGCTAAAAGATCCTGAAAAATGCCAAGCTTTGGGCTATTTATAGCTGATTTCTGGTGACGGATCGCGGTCATACTTGGCCCACATCCCGAATATCTCGGACTGGTTCGTAGCTTGATGAAGAATTAGTCAAATTAGCCGTTGTGGACAGGTGTCGCGATCTCCTTAAACATCGGATCGTGGATGACCAAGTCTGTGGCCATCATCGTGTCTTCCAGCTCGGATCGGATCGTGGTTGACTTAGTCAATGTCTTCACGTGGTGGTTCGTGGGATCTGATCGGATCGTGATCGTTAGTGCAACTCGCGCAAGGGGGGCGATCCGCGATCCATGATCCGTGTGGTCTGAACTTGATAGCTTCTATATCTGAGACTGTGTGGACTGCATATATCGATCTTGGTGGCTTGGTTCAAAAAGCTAGCCAACAGGGTTATTTATAGGATATATTTGATATTTAGATATTCGATTATTATATTCATTTATAACCAATTGTTATCTCAGTTTATTGTTTAAAAATTTCTATGATCACATAACACATCCAAAAATCACGAAAATGGACAAGCAGCTACAGTTCGACATTACAGACCCAATGAAACTTGTTTCGTCGAATTCCGACTTCGTTTGCTCACACATCGTAATTTTAAAGTCAAATTATTGACTAATTTTCACATTGAAATCCAGTATGACCACATATTAACTCCAAAAATCTCGAAAATCGAAATTTAAAAATAATTTAATATTCCAGATCCAACAAAATTAGTTTTGTTGAAAACGGAGGTCGTTTGTAAAACTGGCTATTTTTAAATCCATAAATAAACCCATTTAAATATTAATATATTTAAAAATAATTAAATTAAATATAAATAAATAAATATTATCGTATATATCTTCATAGACAATATAATACAGCTCCAAAATATTCATATCTGGATTAATAACTCGATATTTCAAATCCGGGTTCAATCGATATTCCATTTATATTGAAAATCCATTTATAATATAAATAAATCGTTATAAATTATAAAGGAATTCCGTAGCGACTTTTCAAAAATTTGATTGGTCATAAATCAAAACCTACACAACGAAATCTCGATTTTTCTCTTCCATTAAAAAAATATACTTCACCAACTCCGAACGTTTCTTGTTTCATAGAAATCCGATTTAAAATAGATTCTGCATATTCGTTTAAATTTTGAATCGCCAGATTACGAACTACCGCACCATTTCGAGCTCGATTTTAATTATAGTTTAAATTATATAGTCACTGTCGTTTATATAATATATTTGTTAATTTAATTCAACTCTAAATTGAAATATATATTATAAATGATTCAATTCACACAATATTATGAATTCCACTATTTCCGATTATTTCGGAATCATAATATATTATTATATTATAAATATTAATTAAATATTCAGTATTATTTAATTAAATAACCATTTAAATCTCTAAATCACTATTTAAACAATTAAATAAATTAATTACTATACCGTAAAAATACGGGACGTTACATTCTTCCCCCCTTAAAATAATTTCGTCCTCGAAATTGCTAAGGTAGAAAACAAACCCAATTGACTAGTTAAAAAATTATTTGTTTACTTAAATCCAGCTTCACTAAACCAATTTATTTTAACTAATTATTAATTCATTTCTATTAATAAAAAGTTTCAAAAAGTCTGAAAATTTTCTAGCACCTTAAATTTTCGGAAAATTTCGCCAGCACCTCCTTTGTACAGGTCAATCGGTACAACTACAACTTGCCTCTTCGGGCCTTCTCCAACCCAAAAGAAAATCAAAATTCCAAGCAGCTTGCCAAACAGGCTCATAAAATCACCAAACTCATATACAAATAAACTTGTACGTTTTTGTCAGGCATATCATTATATCGTTTCCATCTGCTGCCAATTCAACATATACCAAAATCATCCCAATAAATCTCCAATCAGTTTTTATCCTTAAACCCAACCATTTGCTTATACCTAAGTCAAATTTCATTTCAAATCAAAGTTCCATTCTCGATTTTTAATTTATCAACTCATCAATCCAATACCATTTCGGATTCCTATTCCATAATCCAATATACTTAAACTAGTTAAGTTTCATCTACATATTTCATTACTAATTAATTTCTCTAATTAATTTTCTTTAATTCAATCCCAGTTTACTTTCACAAGCATTATTTAACTTGTTTTTAATTCATCAATCTCTCCTTGGGAGTTTTAAATAGTTTAATCTTTTCAAAAATCCAAATATTCATTTCGAAGTATCAAACAACTTGTTTTTCTCATAACAATTCAAAAACATCTTTGGTGGTAATCTGTCGCTTAGAACTCGTAAATAAACATTAATGATGTGGCCATCATCATCAGGGTTATTTTCCAGTTATCGAAGTGAGTTCAATACTATAACAATTTCAAAACCATATTTAAACACCTTCATTTTGAAATCACTTTCAAAATATCCTTCACAATGCTTGTAAACAATTTAAAATCTTAAAATCTCCTTGGATTTTAAAATTCTCATATATTTAATCCAATTCCATTTACAAACACTTTTCATGTTTTTTTAGAATTTTAATTCCAATTCTGATTTAATTCATCTGATTTCATATATTACACTTATATGAATTCTAATTGGTCATTTATATAACCATTTCAATTTATAATCTCATCCGATTATAATAACAACTAACACATCCTATATATTATAATAATTCCAGTATATAGATTCCTTTTATAACAAAATATATTTCAGGTAAAATTATTTCATTTACCCTTTTTCAAAATATACCATGTCAGTTCATTGTATTCAAGTGTTTATTAGCTCCTACCGATACAGTGGATCAAACTAATCGACCCGAACTCATAAATAACTCAATCAATAAATCTCCACAATATAAAATCATTTTATATTGAACAACAAATATGTACTCATACATATACACTCAAACTCAGTCTAGGATATTGCTAACCTTATCTCCACTGAGTGACGCCACAGAGCCAAGGTAATTACTTAACCTGGCTCTGATACCTCTGTAACGACCTGGATTTTCGCGATCCTGGTTATCGATATAAACTCAATGTCGACTATACAAGCATCGGAAATAGCGGATAGTTAATAAAAAGAAGTTAGAGGGTGAGAATAGATAAGATAGAAAATTAGAATAGATAAGATAGAAAATTAGAATAGAAGAAGAAGAAGAACAACTACAACATCAGAGTAAATATGAATCTCACAGCGGAATGAATAAAATATAGAATACGACATAATTTTGAAACACAAATCTGTATTTGTATATTAGAGTACAACACTTACATCAAAGCGGAAATAAACACTAGCTATATAATCCTGAAGCCTCCTGCTCCATCTCTTCACGTATATCTGTAAAAATCCCGACTACTTAACTGCCCGTACAAAATTGGACACCCAAGAGTTTAGGGAAAACAAAAAAAAATCTGGGTCAGTCATGGGGCTGGTATAAGTAAAACCATTTAAAACAGTTTGAGCAATTAAACAATATCTCATAAGACCACGCCATATAACACGGAATGGGTTTTTCCCTTATGAGAATCCAAAACATTTAATTTAGCTTTCAAAATCCTTTTGAAAGAACGATAATCTTTATATCAAACTCTTTTGATATTATAATAGTATCTATCAACCACAATACGATAATCATCTAGCAGAACGCTTTCATCTCACGTTCCACATACATAATGTATAATCAAAAACCGCGGGCGCTTATTAGTTAATGAATTCCAACTGTCAAGGTATGGGACCACCTTCCGATAGTGTATCTCTAGAGAGGAATACACCGGGTTCAACAAGAACATCTTATAACCCAGGCTAAACATGACCGGTTACTCAATTCGCTTGAGTGTACCGAATGTATTATCACCAACGGTTGGGATCAGGAACCGTTTCCCGAAAGAGACAACATCAAAATAGATTATAGAAATAAATGGAATTTCTCTAGATCAGGTGAAAATACACCCTAATTGGCAGCTAACCACTTAGCCATGCGACCTACCCGATTTTATACCATTCCTAAATGTGAGGCTAGAGGCCATAACGTATAGATCACAACTTTATTTACTTTGAATGCCACATCGTCATACTCGCCAAATCACAAATTGATTTCTCCAAAAATACCATAGGTATACAGCTAAGAGAAACAAATTCCTCCGCCACCAAACGTAAATACGTTTGAAGAGATCAACTTATGTGATCTATTAAATATACTCTGTCAGACATTCTTCCATATAGGTCGCTCTGGGACTGGACAGAGAGAAGGCACTATTCTGTAAACAGGACAGCCCTTGCATAACTCCGTCTTCAATTATCGTTATCATATTTGATCGCAACGCTAACACCCATACAAAGTGGTTTTCAGACAATGAATTTGATCCCGGTCTCTCCGTATTGACGAATGAAAAATAGTCAAAAAGTTTGATAGTCGATGATTTAACTATCAAAGAAAAATATGTGTGCAAACAACGATATTATTTCTAATATGAATTCTATCAATCAATCATCAATCAACATTTATTCATTTCCCCATTTCTCGTTTCCATATATTCATCAAATCCTTATTTTCTAATTTTAGAAAATATATGTTATTAACTTTGGAAAACGTTTCCATTTCTAATTCACGCATCACTATCTTCTCACATATATCAGTCTCTAAATGTTAACTAGTTAGAGAACAACCCCCCAACGTATTGACCTCGAAGGCGGAAACCAACATCAGATCAATACCCAGACAGCTGTTCAACTTAACTAATCTCCAATCAGTTTCTAATTCCTTTAACTCCATTATAATTTCTATTTCAAACCCTATTTCCTTTATAAATATTTTATTAGAAAAATATTTACTTAAATCCTTTATTCACATTAAATGTAAATAATATTTCTTCTTTGCAATCAAAACAGTTTGATTTCGTATTTAAAACAATATCCAATTTCTATTTATACTTCTAATTATAGAATTATTTATATAAAATCTCATTTTATTCTTCTAACACTTATAATCCCATTTATAATCACCTTTATAGATGCTGCTCAAATTCCATTTAAAATATAGGTGTTGAAACCGTTTCCTACTTCTCTATATAAATTTAGCCTTATATATTATGTTTATCAAATGATAAATATTTATTTAATTTATAAAACATTATTTATAAATTAATCTTCTCAATCTATTTGTTAAAACAGATTTCTATTTAATATCCGCTTTAAACAATCTTCTCATAATTCTTTTATATCTCATCAAATATCCCTTTTATAATTCTATTTACTTTCTAAATAAATATTCCTTTTATACTTCTATTTATTTTCTATATAAATAATCCTTTTGTACTTTTGTTTATTTTCTATATAAATAATCCTTTAATACTTCTATTTATTTTATATAAATCCTTTTATATAATCCTATTCATTTTATATAATCCTTCATTTTCAATATTCACTTTGAAAATTTCCTTTTTACATTCCATTATTTCATATGGTATTTAAAATACCAAATAACATGACCAGTGTCATCATAATCAATCATAGATTATATATCACATCATATATCACAAATATATATGAAAACAAACAGTATTATAAATATTGAGGAATCCAATTGGATCCCTCCAACCTGTTTCCCTGCATCCACAGATGTTAAACAATATAAATAACATGATTTCATTTCAATATGAAATATTCTGACAAATAGAACCAATATTTGATTTAACGATTTATATATATCGTTATCTATAATTTCAACAAATAAATCAGCAATTCAACCAAATAATCAACACACTACAATCAGTCATCATTTATCAATTCTAAAAATATACGTTATAAAAATATAACTGTTCAGAGTTAGTGAGATTTACTCACATTGGACGGTCATTGTTAAATAACGATAACTGTCGGTAGATTCAGATAGAGAATTTATTTCGCTATAAATTGTAACGAGCTCCAATTCACTCCTTGTTAGTTCCATTGTGAAGCCCTCCTCCATACGATCCCAATGGATCCGATTTCGCTGAATTCTGATAACGTACCAAGAAGTTATACGTTTTACAATTTTGTACACACATTTAAGTTATTAACTAATTAAATATAAATTAATTAACAATCCTTAATCCTCATTACATACGTGAATCAACTGTTCATCACATTTCTTCCTCATCTACATAGCGCACCCTTGAATAACAATGGCCAAGCTGCATCATTCCTTCATCCAGTCTCCTCCACTACTACGTTAAAAACTCAAACAAAAAATACCAGTACTCGTCTCTTTGAACACTCTCCAACATCAAGCCAAAATCGTTCCTCTTGCTCATGAAATGAAAAACGTCCATAGCAGGTCCTTGCGTGCTGCCAGCGCTTGACATCAAATGACCTAGAAATCATCCAAAATATGTGTACGAGTCTCAAATCACTCCACGAAACCAAAACCATAATTCATTTCAAGAATTAATGCTTCCATCTCTCGATAATATGAACCCTAGCTCGCTTATACTCACATTAAAAGATTTCCAGCGAGAACAAAAGACATCGAACTCTATAACATTCATACCAGATTGAAGCTCGGATTTGCACGAGCCCAATGAATCCAACCGATCGTTAGGGTTAAGTAAAGGTCTGGGGTTGTTTATAGGATATATTTTATATTTAAATATCTTATTATATTCATTTATAACCAATCGTTATCTCAGTTTATTATTTAAAAATTTCTACGATCACATAACACATCCAAAATTCACAAAAATAGACAAGCAGCTACAGTATGACATTACAGACCCAACGAAACTTGTTTCGTCGAATACCGACTTCATTTGCTCACACAGTGTATTTTTAAAGTCAAATTATTGACTGTTTTTCACATTAAAATCCCCTACACCACATACTGACTCCAAAAATCATGAAAATCGAAATCTAACAATGATTTAATATTCGGGATCCAACAAAAATAGTTTCGTCGAAAACAGAGGTCGTTTGCAAAATTGGCTATTTTAAATCCCTAAATAAACCCATTTAAATATTAATATATTTAAAAATAATTAAATTAAATATAAATAAATAAATATTATCGTATATATATATTCCCATAGAATATAATAAAGCTCCAAAATATTCATATATAGATTAATAACTCGATATTTCAAATCCGGGTTGAATCGACATTCCATTTATATTGAAATTCCATTTATAATATAAATAAATCGTTATAAATTATAAAGGAATTCCATAGCGACTTTTCGAAAATTTGATTCGGTCATAAATCAAAAACTACACAATGAAATCTCAAGTTTTCTCTTCCGTTAAAAAAATATACTTCATTAGCTCTGAAAGTTTCTTGCTTAACAGAAATCCGATTTAAAATGGATTCAGTATATTCGTTTAAAGTTCGAATCGCTAAATTACGAATTGTCGAACCATTTCGAACTCGATTTTAAATTATGCGTTCAATTGTCGTTTACATAATATATTTGCTAATATAATTTAATTCTAAACTGAAATATATATTATAAATGATCCAATTCACACAATATTGAGAATTCCACTATTTCCAATTATTTTGGAATTATAATATATTATTATACTATAAATATTAATTAATATTCAATATTATTTAATTAAATAACCATTGAAATCTCTAAATAAATATTTAAATAATTAAATAAATTAATTACTATACCGTAAAAATACGGTAAGTTACAAAAAGATTCTTCCCGACTATCCAAGGTAAAATTAGTTGACAAAGAAGGATCAGGGCTTCATTTAAAATGCGAAATGTGAACATGGGATCATAAGTCCTAAAGAAAAGTTAACAGGTGTGCCTATATTGGTTATTCTTTATAGAAATTGTGACGGCCTGCCCCGCACCAGCCGACATTTCCAATAAAAGTGCGTTGTGCCTATGCCTGACCAGCACGGGACAGTCGTCAAAGAAAGGAAAGAAGGGAATTTGAACTAACAAGGAACCTGTAGAATGTCTCATAGCACATGGAATAAAATATAATAATAACATTCTTGACATAAAACAGGCTAGATATTGCATAAGCTGAGAACTAAACCATAGCAGCAGCGGAAAATCCAAAATACAGCTTATGTTCCACATCACCATTATTACAACTTTTTAAATTGTCTCCAAAACAAAGTAAAGGAAAGGTACACTACTAATGCCTAAAGTAGTGACCAGCAGCGACAAAGGGAGAATATCTATATATATCATACATGGGAGCCTCCTGCTCGTCTCCGTTACAACTACTCGTGCATACCACTTAACCTATCTCTAGGCTGCCCGTTTAAGAGCACCCAGAGTAATAAGAAGAGACATAAAATTCTAGGTCAGACAAAAGTTTGGTATGAGCGATAAGCAACAAAACAGAACAATAACAGGTATACTAAACCACAGCTGAACCTGGCCCTGTAACCAAAGAATTAGCACAACAAGATGTACAATACTCTAAGGTGACACTAACATATGGTGTAAAGATACGGGGGTGGGGGTGTGCATGTCATAGTGATATCAAACAATCAAACATAACAACCATCCTCACATCTCTCACTCAGTGCGTAAAGTACGATATCCCCCGCTTTGATAACCTAAATCCTTGCTATGATCACTCTGCCCCATGGAGTCATAGTGACTCCACTACACTGATCCGCAGCCACTAGTCGTTGCTATGTCCACTCTACCCCATGAAGTCATGACGACTTCATTGCACTGGCTCATAGCCATGCTACGATCACTCTGACCCATGGAATAATAACTACCCCATTGCACTGATTCGTAGCCTAACATCCGTCTTGGTGGTGAATAAAAGTTATGGACGTCTTAGCACACGTCCTGCAGCAAAGTCCAACTCATGAAGTTAACTCATTGGTTACCATCTGGATCCTGAGTCACAACTTCTCATTTGAACTACTTTGCATCTCGGGTTTTGATCTCCTCCCGGATCGGTTCAGTATTGTCTCTTCACCTTGCCTCGGATCGATTCGTGAGTCGTGTTGTTCCCCGGTTCAATTCGGTCTCCTTCCGCTCGTGGTCAAGCTCCAGGTCTTGGTCCACATCCCCTGGCGGTTCGGTTAGTGACGAGCTCCTCCTGTTCGGTCCTCCTCCCCAAGCACTCCGGGTCGGGTCGAGTTCCTCAAATCCATTCGTGGTACATCGGTTCGGGTCGTGTACATAGGCCACGAATGGGATCGGTTCGTGATGCCAGCTCCAGAGCATCAGGTCATGATTGGCATCTTCAGGCGAGAAGTTCAGGTCGGTTTCCATTATCACGAGCGAGTCGGTTTCCAACATCACGAGCAGGTCGATTCGGAAAGGGGTGTCACGATCGGGTCAGGCAATCCGATTCGGTCCGGTTTCCTGCACAATCTTCCTACAACCTTTCTAGGGACTATTTTTCGCCACAATACTGCGTTTTCAACTATTCTAACTGTTCTAAGCAATCATATAACATTCTAAACAGCCATAGCAACATGTGAAATCAACCACAAACACCAAAACAACAATTTGATATGTTAAAATGGATCAAACATACCCAAAAATCCATGTTTTTTCCTTAATCCCCCTTAATCATGTTTAAGCATACAATCAGCAAAACTTATCCAATTTAGCCCAAATTTCTGTAGAGCCCTAAAATAATATTTTAGAATTTTACAAATTTTTCTAGATTTTTCTGAGTTATAATTTCGCTAATTATCAATAATCACCCCTAATTAGCTGTAATTAGTGAAAAACAATGCAAATCACTCACCTTGGCCATAAATAAATCTTAGATCTGAAAATATCTCTGATTTGGGTTGAATCTCTATGCAATACAGCAGCTCTATTCCCAATTTGATGCTAATTTGCCTTAATTAGATGTAGATTAGGCTAAAACTTGATTAAACGGTGATTAGAAGGTGTTTTAGGAGTTGGAGGCCATTGTTAGGGTTGAAGAGAGGTAAGTGGCGACTGGAAAATGACAAGGAAAAGGTTTCTCTAACCCTAATCATCCCTCATATAGCTCTAATCCCGAAATCACCCAATGTGCCTAGTTGCTAATCACCCGATTAAGCCCAATTAAGTTGTTTTTCATCTTCTAAACCTTGTTTCAGCCATATCTCCCAAACAGTAAGTCCGTTTGGCTAATGTGACCATTCTACGAAAAGGTAAACCATCATCGGTTCTAATGGAAGTGGTTTCAGGTCAAAATTCCTTACCAATCAAAATTTATGACTGAAACAAGATCAGTTAGGGGCAAAACGGTCATTTAAAAATCGAAAAAAACATGAACTTGGTAAATGACCCGAATAGCCGTCTCCCGAAGTTACATGGCTATACGTCTTCGCATGAGAAAAATATATATTTCACGATCCCTTGATGCATAGAATGCAGGTTGTTACATTCTTTCCCCCTCAAGAAATTTCGCCTCCGAAATTCCTTAATTAAGAACAAGTAAGGATCCCGCATGCCTACCAACCATTCACAACAATCAAACATGCTAAACAACAAACAAGTCTATCCTAGCATGCGGAAAACTAAATTTTAATTAAAATCTTACCAGGCAAAGAGTTCTGGATACGTCTTCCTAATGCTCTCCTCTGTCCCCAAGTATAGTCATTCTCATTCTCGCCCCATTGAACTTTGACTAGAATCACTGCTTTCCTTCAAAGTTGCTTCGTATTGTGCTCGACAATAAGAACTGGCTTGCGGTTCCCAACCACCTCGGGTTCTACTTCGATATCATCCAACTGATCAGGTGAAATAGTCATATCGGGGTCGTGCATGAATTTCTTAACTGGGAAACATGAAATACGTTATGAACTCCTGCCATCTTCTCTGGTAATTCAACTTTATATGCCAAATTCCCAACTTGCTCGAGGATTGGGAATGGACCAACAAATCTTGACGCCAATTTTCCTCTCCTTCCAAATCGAATAACTTTCTTTAATGGAGAGATCTTGACAAATACTAGGTCGCCAATGGAGAATTTCAAATCCTTTCGCCTCTTATCAGCGTAACACTTTTGCCTATCTTGGGCAGCCTTCATTCGTTGTTGAATGATCTTAATCTTGTCTGAAGTTTCTCTTATCACATCTGGTCCAAGCACAAATTTCTCTCTAGCTTCTAACCAACATGACGGTGAGTTGCACGGTCTTCCGTACAAAGCTTCAAATGGAGCCATACCAATACTGGATTGATAACTATTATTATATGCAAACTCTACTAGATGCAAATGGTCATCTCATGATCCACCAAAATCCAGTATGCAAGTTCTCAAGAGATCTTCTAATATACGATTTACCCTCTCTGTTTGACAATCAGTTTGAGGATGATACGCGGTACTGAGATATAATTCCGACCCTAGAGCCTTTTGTAAGCACTTCCAAAACCCACTAGTAAACAACGGGTCTCGGTCACTCACAATGCTTTTAGGTGCTCCATGAAATCTCACTACCCACTTCATATATAGTTCCGCTAACTTAGCTGTCGTTCTATTCGACTTGATAGGTATAAACCTTGCACTCTTGGTCAATCAGTCCACAATCACCCAAATGCTATCATGGCCCGATCTAGTCCTTGGTAACCCACCAATGAAATCCATTGAGACCTATTCCCATTTCCATTCTGGAATTTCTAATGGTTGCAACGGACCACTAGGTTTCTTTTGCTCAGCTTTAACTAACTGCCAGTTAATGCATTTGGATATAAACTTCCCAATGTCTCTTTTCATCCCTTCCCAGTAGTAGGTCTGCTTCATGTCTCGATACATTTTGTTACCACCGGGATGTATAGTCAGTTTTAAGTAATGGCTTTCTCTAAGCACTTCATCTCTCAATCCATTGACATTGGGCATAACTAGTCTTCCATTCTTTCTAAGCCATCCACCTCGATCAAGCCCATACTTGTTCATCTCCTCGTCGATACCCATCTCTAACCTGGAGATGATTTCCAATAGGTTAGCATTGTCTCTCTGACTGGAACCAATCCGCTCAATCAAAGTGGGTCTAATCGTCAAACTTGCTAACATCTCTGGATCCAATTCGCACTTCGGTCTGAAATCATACCCAGCGATATACTCCAGTCGCTTCCATTTTAGAAACATAGCCCCTAAACTGACATGTCTTCTACTCAATGCATCAGCTACCGCATTGCCCTTCCCTGGTGTATATGCGATATTGAAATCATAGGAAGCTAAAAAATTTAACCATCTTGGCTGTCGGAGGTTTAAATCCTTCTGAGAGATTTAACGATTTATGATCGATGAACAACTCGAATCTTTCTCCTAAGAGATAATGTCTCCACATCTTCAACGTGAACAAGGTCACTGCTAATTCCAAATCGTGGGTAGGGTATCTTTTCTCATGCGATTTCAGTTGCTGACTAGCATAGCTACAATCCTACCTCCTTACATCAATACAGCACCTAGTCTGGTACCATATGCATCTGTATATACTGTCATCTCTTCATTTCCTTTAGGAATGACTAACACTGGTGCACACGTCAACTTTTCCTTTAGGCTCTTGAATGCAACTTCGCACTTTTCATCCCAAACAAAATCTTGATTCTTCTTGGTTAACTGAGTCAACGGTGCCGCTATCTTGGAGAAGTCTTGGATAAACTTACGATAATATCCAGCCAATCCCAAGAAACTTCTTACGTCTATTGCATTCTTGGGCGTAGACCAATCTTGTACCACCTTCGCAGGGTCCACAGTAATACCATTCTTTGAAACAACATGGCCCAAGAATCTCACTTTCTTCCTTCAGAAGTGACACTTAGAAAACTTTGCTTTCAATTGGTGTTTTCTCAACACCTCCATCACTATCCTCAAATGTTCCTTGTGTTCTTCTTCTGTCCTCGAATAAACCAAGATATCGTCTACGAACACAAGAACAAACTTATCCAATTGATCTCGGAATACTCTATTTATAAGATCCACAAAATATACTAGTGCATTGGTCAACCCGAATGGCATGACCAACCACTCATATAATCCAGACAGCTTACGAAAGGCCGTTTTAGCTATACTCTCAGCTTCCACCCTAAGATGATGAAAATCTGTCGCGACATTCAACTGGGAGAACACTCTCGCGCCACTCAACTGATCAAACAAATCATCTATCCGCGGTAGAGGATACTTATTCTTCCTCGTCACCTTATTCAACTTGCGGTAGTCCACACATAATCGAAGGGAACCATCTGCCTTGGTAGCAAACATAAATGGTGCTCTCCACTCAGAAACACTTCTTCTGATAAATCCCTTCTTCAAAAGATCGCTTACTTGCACCCCGAGATCTCGCTCCTCCCTTGGTGCCATACGACGAAGTGGCATTCATATAGGTCTAGCATCTTTCAATAAATCAATACGAAACTCAATCTCTCGGTGTGGTGGAAGTCCGGTCACTTCCTCGAAGACGTCCGGATACTGGCCAGCCACGGGCACATCTGACAACTCATCATGCGGGATGTCGAGGGAATTTAGAAAAGTAGCCATTACCCCATTACTAGGTAGACCACCAAACACTACCATCCGCCCATCATTCGCTCTAACTGTCACCAAAAAGCCCTCAAAGTCTACCACCACCCCTACCTTTGGAGCCAATCGACTCCCAAAATAATGCCAAACCCAGTAAAGCCCAAAACAAAGCAATCACAAACAAACATACATCCTTGACTCGATAAGACCACATTACGACAAATCATACTAAGGCTAGTCGAACCACCGATCGGGTTCGTCACAACTAAAGGTCTATCAACTATCTCGGGTTCCAATCCCAACCTATCTACCAGGTCACTAGATATGAAGGAACGGGAAGCTACGGTATCAAACAATACTCAAACAGGAACATCATAAACAGAAAGCATACCTTGAATGACGACATTCTTTCCTTTCTCTACCGCGGTTGGGGCACTCGATGAAGAAGGAACAACATTGATAGCATATGCTTTCACAATCTTCTTTCCTTTAGGGGGCTGCGGACATTTATCCTTGTGATGTCCCACTTGGCCACAGTTGAAGCACTTACTTTCCGCAGGCTTTGCTCGACATTCTTTAGCATAATGGCCCTTCTTGCCACAACTAAAGCACTTAACAACATTCTTGCCTTTTTTTCTGACCATCCTTAGCTTGGTTATGCTTCCTTTTGTTCTGAGCATTATTCTTGCCTCTATCGCTTGCTTGCAGTTTTGGCCCCTCTGCAGATGCAATAGCGACTTCAGTCTTGGGATTAGGATAAAGGCTCCTTGACCTCAATGCTTTCCCAACAATCGATTCAAAAGTCTCATCAATGTGGTTTATGAGCTTTTCCCCAAGTACTGATCTAAGCCTGTTATGAACTTCTCATTCTTCTTCTCGGGATTGTCAATAAGGGATAATCCATACTTGGATAAAGCATCGAACTCAACAATATACTCCGAGACTGCCCTACCATTCTGCTTAAGCTCCATGAACTTCCTAAACAACTTTGACTTCTGAGCAGCTGGGATAAACTTTTCACTGAATCGGGCCTTAAACCAATCCCATGTAACTTGATCCTCTAGAGTAGCAGCCTTAATAGCATTCCACCAATTTATCGCCCGTCCTTGCAGCTAACGGGATGCTAGCTTTCCCTTCGTCGCATCTTTGATACCAAATCTTCGAAGATGCGCTCACAGCTATCAAGTCAATCCTGAACTTCTGTAGCTGATTCCATTCCATGGAATGGCTTCCCACCAAGACTAGTGTAATCCTTGCATAGCTTGGCAAAATCGGCCCTAGGCGCCTGCACCGCTGCACCACCACCATTTGCAACATTAGGAGTTGCCCTCTGAACATCCCCAAGCATCTCTCTCATGAGGTCAGTGAACATCGTCCTCATATCAGAAGCGTTCCCTTTATTAGCTCCTCTACCAGTACCCCTCGTGTATTGGCTCATCGTTCAATCTATAAGGAGAAACGATTAACCATCTCTTCAGTAGTGCCAGTGCGGTGCGACTCCATCCTTAGATATACGAATAGTAATATATAGCTTTTGAAAACCAAAATATCACAAATACGCGCTCATATATATATATATATATATATATATATATATATATATATATATATATATATATATACTATCTCTCCCTAGGTTAACTACGCAACCTAGAGCTCTAATACCAAATGTGATGGCCTGCCCCGCACCAGCCGACATTTCCAATGAAAGTGCACTGTGCCTATGCCTGACCAGTATGGGAAGGTCGTCAAAGAAAGGAAAGATGGGAATTTGAACAAACAAGGAACCTATAGAATGTCTCACAGCACATGGAATAAAATATAATAATAACATATTTGACATAAAATAGGCGAGACAGTGCATAAGCTGAGAACTAAACCACAATAGCAGTGGAAAATCCAAAATACAGCTTATGTTCCACATCACCATTATTACAACTTTTTAAACTGTCTCCAAAACAAAGTAAAGGAAAGGTACACTACTAATGTCCAAAGTAGTGACCAGCAGTGACACAGGGAGAATATCTATATATATCAAATGTGGGAGCCTCCTGCTCGTCCCCGATACATCTACTCGTGCATACTACCTAACATGTCTCTAGTCTGCCCATTTAAGAGCACCCACAGTAATAAGAAGAGATATAAAACTTTGGGTCAGAAAAAAGTTTGATATGAGGATAAGCAACAAAACAGAACAATAACAGGTATACTAAACCATACTTGAACCTGGGCCTGCAACCAAAGATTTAGCATAACAAGATATACAATACTCTAAGGTGACACAACATATGGTGTAAAGATACGGGGGTGTGGGTGTGCATGTCATAGTGATATCAAACAATCAAACATAGCAACCATCCTCATATCTCTCACTCAGTGCGTAAAGCATACGATATCCACTGCTTTGATCACCTAAATCCTTGCTATGATCACTCTGCCCCATGGAGTCATAGCGACTCCACTGCACTGATCTACAGCCACTAGTCGTTGCTATGTCCACTCTGCCCCATGAAGTCATGACGAATTCACTGCACTGGCTCATAGCTATGCTAGGATCACTCTTCCCTATGGAGTAATAACAACCCCACTGCACTGATCCGTAGCATAACATTCGTCTTGGTGATGAATCAAAGTTATGGACGTCGATAACCCCTTAGCACACTTCCTGCAGCAAAGTCCAACTCATGAAGTTAACTTGTTGGTTACCACCTGGATCCTGAGTCACAACTTCTCATTTGAACTACCTTTGCATCTCGGGTTTTGATCTCCTCCCGGATCGGTTCAGTATTGTCTCTTCACCTTGCCTCGGATCAATTCGTGAGTCATGTTGTTACCCGGTTTAGTTCGGTCTCCTTCCGCTCATGGTCAAGCTCCAGGTCGTGGTCCACATCCCCTCGCGGTTCGGTTAGTGATGAGCTCCTCCTGTTCGGTCCTCCTCCCCAAGCACCCTGGGTCGGGTCGAGTTCCTCAAATCCATTCGTGGTACATCGGCTCGGGTCGTGGTACATAGGCCACGAATGGGATCGGTTCGTGATGCCAGCTCCAGAGCATCAAGTCGTGATTGGCATCTTCAGGCGAGTGGTTTGGGTCGGTTTCCATCATCACGAGCGGGTCAGTTCGGAAATGGGTGTTATGATCGGGTCGGGCGATCCGATCCGGTCGGGTTTCCTGCACAATTTTCTTGCAACCTTTCCAATGACTATTTTTCGCCACACAACGGTGTTTTCGACCATTCTAACTATTCTAAGCAATCATAAAACATTCCAAACAGTCATACCAACATGTGAAATCAACCACAAACACCAAAACACAATTTGATATGTTAAAATGGATCAAACATACCCAAAAACCCATGTTTTTTCCTTAATCCCTCTTAATCATGTTTAAGTATGCAAATAGAAAAAGTTATCCAATTTAGCCTAAATTTCTATCAGAGCCCTAAAATAATATTTAGAATTTTACAAAATTTTCTAGATTTTTCTGAGTTATAATTTCGCTAATTATCACTAATCACCCCTAATTAGTCGTAGTTAGTGAAAAACAATGCAAATAACTCACCTTGGCCAATAAATCTTAGATCTAAAAATATCTCTAATTTGGGTTGAATCTCTATGCAACATAACAGCTCTATTTCCAATTTGATGCTAATTTGCCTTGATTAGATGTAGATTAGGCTAAAACTTGATTAAACGGTGATTAGAAGGTGTTTTAGGAGTTGGAGGCCATTGTTAGGGTTTAAGAGAGGTAAGTGGCGGCTGGAAAATGATAAGGAAAAGGTTTCTCGAACCCTAATCAGCCCTCATATAGCTCTAATCCCGAAATTCCCCAACGGGCCTAGCTGTTAATCACCCGATTAAGCCCAATTAAGCTGTTTTTCACCTACTAAACCTTGTTTCAGCCATATCTCAAAATGATAAGTCCGTTTGGCTAATGTGACCATTCTAAGGTAAACCATCATCCGGATCTAATGGAAGTGGTTTCAGGTAAAAATTCCTTACCAATCAAAAGTTATGACCAAAACAAGATCAGCTAGGGGTAAAACGATCATTTAAAAATCGGCAAAAACCATGAACACGGGAAATAACCCCAATAGTTGTCTCCCAAAGTTAGATGGCTATACGACTTCGCATGAGAAAGAATTAAATATTCCTCGATCCCCTGATGCGTAGAATGCGGGTCATTACAGAAATGAAGAGATGACGATATATAGATGCTTCTGGTATCGGGTTGGGTGCAGAATTAATGAAAAAAAAAATATGTCGCGTATGCAGGTTAGTAGATAAGCCCTCATCAGAGAAGATATCCCACCCATGATTTGGGATTTATGACAATTGTATTTGCATGGAAGATGTGGAGACACTATCTTTTAGGAGAGAGGTTCAAGTTATTTATCGATCATAAACCATTGAAGTACTTGAACCTTCACCAAAAGCGATAGAAAGGGTTTCTAGACTCTTATGATTTTAGTATAACATATATTCACATGATAGGTAATGCAATCAATTATGACTAAAGTAGGCAACATGCCAACTTAATAGTTATGTTCCTGGAGTGGAAGCAGCTCGAGTATATCACCAGTTTTGATTTTCGTCCTATATGTGAGTTGGAGCTAGAACCGTTGGCAAGTTTTAAGTTAGACCTCTCTGAATGAGCAAATTGGTTCTACCCGAAGGCATGATCCAAGGCTAGTTGATATCTTTTCCAAGATTGAAAATGGAGTAGCATCCAAAGAATTATAGATGTACGGACTCGACCATGATGATTGGCGCTATAAGATTTTTTTCTGCTAACGTTGATGGACTAAGATATGAAATGCTTCAAGAATATCATCATCACTCTTGACTGACCATATATACATCCTAGTGTAATAAAATGTACTTGGATACGAGGCAAATCTATCACTGGGAAGGAATGAGGAAATACATTAGGCATTCATCTCCAAATGCATGACTTGTTGGTTAGTCAAAGCCAAGAAGATGAAGCCTATGGTTTGTTACAACAACTATAAGTTTTCAAGTGGAAATTGGAACAAATGTCACTGGATTTCTTTGATGTCCAACCAAGGACTTGCGTTGAATATAAAAAGATTTGGGTCATTTTCGATCGAATGACCAATTGCGCTAGATTTATGATCGTCATGCAAAGTAGAACAACAACAAAGCTGGCCGATTTATATGTAAAATAGGTAATGTGATTTCATGGGGGTGCCAAAGCATGTGTGCGACCGGGACTTGTTATTCACTAGTAGGTTTTTGAAAAGCTTACAAGAAGCCTTAGGCTTTGAGTTACACCTCAACACAACTTATCACCCTAAAATGAAAGGACAAATCGAAAGAGTGAATCGTATATTCTTGCATCTTAGATTTTATAGGTTCCTAGGATGATCATCTGCATTTCGTTGAATCCTTATGCAACAGTAGCTGTCAGTCTAACATCGATATAATATATGAAGTTTGTGGTAGGTCATGCAACTTCCCCTCAAGTTGGTAGGAAGTATGTAAGAAACCAGTATTTAGGCTAGATATGGTTAGAGAGACCCCAAAAAAGACCGAGATCATCTGGTGATAGATAAAAGCTATTGAGGACAGATATAAAAGCTACCCAATAATGGACGCAGATATGGTTAGAGAGACCTCAAAGAAGATCAAGATCGTCCGACAACTGATACATGGGCTAGTATTTGGAAGGATTTCATTTTCGAAAAATGTGTTTTGGTTTTGTAGGAAGAGAAGGTTGGCACCGAGGTTCGCAGTCCTTTTCCTGTTCTCAAACGGATTGCGAACTTAGCCTGTAACATCGACTTACCTTAGAAGATGGTTGGAATGCACAACATGATACACGTTTCCTACTAAAGGAAACTTGGGCATGGCTCAAACGTAATCATCACATTGGATTAGTCAGATGACATCAATGTAGAACCGGAAGCTTCAAGGAACCATTGCCATGATATGAAACAAATAGGGAGAAATGTAGTGCAACTTGTAAAGGTCCAGCGGGGGTGACAGTGAAGGCGATTGCAAAGTATGAGGATGTCATATCCAGAGCTCTTCGCTTATAATCACTCTTAATTTCATTTATGCTCTCATCTATGTATCCCTATGTAGTACCTTCATGCTAGGATAGGTTAAAAAAATTCCTCTTTTATTTTAATTTCTATGTGTGCATGTTTGAATTTGATAATTGTATGAATGCTAAATATGGTTGATAGACATGCAGGATAACCTTGCTAATTTGTTTAGGAATCTTAGGGGGGAAATTCCTAAAAGGGAAGAATGTAATAACCCGTGTTTTATGTATCAAAGGTCATAGAATATTTATATAATTTTCACACGAGATCATATGATTATACAATTTTGCAACTAGCCACTAGGGTCATTTCTTGCTTCCATGATTTTTTTGAATTTTTTTATGATCGTTTAAGCCTTTGTGGACCTTGTTTCATCCAGAAATTTTGATTGGTAAGGAATTTAAACCAAAAACCACATCTACAAAGTCTAGATGATGTTTTCATTTTCATTGAATTATCTTATTAAGAAATAGAACTTACATTTTGAGTGATTTGATAGTTTAAAAGCTTAACAGGGTTTAGACGGCTTAAATAAGCGATTAAGGTCATTAAAGTGCTAGGCCCAAGGCCCATTTCAAGATTAGAGTTAGGATGGGCTGTAGGAGCTAATGGAACACCTCATTCATCATTTCATAACTCGCAAAATAGATATGATCTCCATTATTGACGTTCTCTTTTTAAAATCACCATTAAACCAGAATTTAATTAGCTAATTTCATTATTAAAAAAGGATTAGTGCTAATCAACGTAAAAATCAAGGAAGAATTGTGGGACCTTCTGAAAATCCATGTTAATCATTGTTCATTTGGATCTAAAGAGGCTAGCAAAATTAAGGTGAGTGATTAGTAATTTTCCATACTAATTAGGGTGTATTAGATTATAAGATCCTCCTAAAATCATAGAAAAATATTAGTATATCACATTTTAATATGTGACGACACATATATATGTTTGTTGATTTGGATCATGTTCTAGAAATTGATATTAAAGGGAACCCCTAGATATTCATAGGAATGTGATGTTATGTCCCTCTGTTTATGCTTTGGTTCATCTTAAATAGGCTAAATACTTATTTGAAAATGTTTTATATATTATATGTTTACTATAAACATGCTTGCAATAGGTGCAAGCATCGATTGAAAGGAAAAAACAGGGTAAGAAGTTGCATGTGCGCGCTATGAATCTGGATTGGACAAATCATAGACCTTGTTTGGATTAGGGTAAAATTCTTAGAAGACAACAAGGAAGGACACATGAAGCAATAAACCAAGTTTCACGTTGTTTGAAGTTCTTATGCTCGAGTTATGGATGAAGGAAGTTCAGATCGAAAAGGCTTATGAATTCGGGTCGGAGTGTTTTAGATCAACGCAGAGAGTTGGACCAGCTGGCTTGGAGTTAGAATTTTAGCTAAGAATTCATATCGACATAGTTGGATTAGCGAAGCTGGATCGGAGAGGTTGGATCGATGGTGTTGGATCAATGGAGTTGGATTGGTAGAGTCAGATAAGAGTAACTTCAATTTTGATTTGGTTTCATAACCTTCGCATACGAGGTCCATTTTGGACATGTTATTTTCTTTGGACTCGTGCTAGAAAGCTATACACTCTGAAGCTTGTATAAGAATATCTTTTGGTTGGAGTAGCTTTGGATAAGAGCAATTTTAGGTCGGAGCACTTCAAATCGGCAAGTGCATGATATTTTAGATCGATGGTTTTATGTGGTTCAACGACCCTATCATCATAAAGAACTACTGCAAATACAATTAAATATTCCGATATGCAGAACAACGATAATTAATCAAAAGTGGATGATGCTACTAGAGAGGGTTAGGGATACATGATTGGGTTTGATGACAAGATTGATTGTCTACGACTAATCCTGACCAAGGAGGTTTTAAGTTAGAAACCATTGGAATAACCCTAGGATAGGGTCTGTTATGGATAACACATATAAAGTGATCGTTTATGCATGAGGTTTAGACGGGTAATGGAGAAGAAGAGATAAAGGGTATGAACTCCATTTGGACCAAATCTAGGTCCTCATCTCCAAGTCCAAAAGAATGTTTTCTATTCCAGGAAGCTAATGACGTACACTTAGAATAATTCCTTATCTTGGGGCCATACAAGTCGGTACAACGCAGTTCCTAGCCTATTGAGTGGCATGGATTCAAGTATCATAGAAATTGAGCAATATCGTATATCCAAGGCAAAGTGAGTGAAAGTAAGGGTGGAAAATGGATGTTATATTTTCTAATTACTAACACCTCGTCACGTACACGTCTACTTACACTTAGTGACATGATGACCTTAGAGTAAAGTACATTATTAGATGTGCTAAATCTTTGGATGCAGGGACAATTCATGTATAATTTTCCATATATGTTGTAATATTGTGCTTTTGTATTTAATATTACCATCATTCACACTAGACTTTTTCTGGCCTGGAGTTTTTATACGTTGGTTCTTAATTCTATGGGTGCTTTTAAACGGACATACTAAAGATAAGTTAGTACGAGCATGAGTAGTTATCCAGGAGGCAAGCATGAGGCTATCCCACGTATTATTTACATGCACTTTGTTGCTTTCCACTATTCACTACTATGTGGCTGAGTAGCATTTCCTATTTAGAGATAGTTTGTTTGAGTTACCATCATTTGTATAAAATTATTTCCTTAAGTAGTATGGATCTATCACTCTAATGCTTTCGGTTAATTATCGGCTATTTACCATCTCGTCTATTTTATGGTAGCTATGTGTTATTATGATATGTTGATTGATGCACTATGATATGTAGCAGGTTTTGCATTGTTTTTAATTTACTTAACCATGATGATCACTTTACATTAGTTGAGCACTACTACAATTGCGCTATTTGAGTATCGAAAGTGTAGGATGGTTATTACAACAAGAAAGAATTTAAAAGTTATGTTTATCATAAAATCATCTCATATATGTTTTTGACTAATAGTTTCATTTAAGGATTACAACTTTTCAACTTATTCAACTTGATTATGAGTCTTAACCATTAAGGAAGCGCATGGAAGTGGAAGAGATATGGAAATGTATTTCCATAAAAAGTGATTTCTCTTTAGGTTGGATGTCTGAAGTCATAGGTAAAATATTTGACTTAAGTGAGGAAAAATTCAAAGACTTTAGTTAGACATCTGACTTGTTGTTAAGACACCTGACTTGTGGATTGGATGTTTAATCAAACTTTGGAATTTTTGCGAGCGTTTAATCAAACATCTGACCCTTATCTCGAACATCTAACTTCAATATTTTTTTTGAGACGTCCACCAGATGCTTGATCCATAGTAAAAACTATGATATATTTATTTAACTTAGAACTTGAAATCTTTGAATTGATGATGTGTGCATGTATTTTAAGGGAAACTGTATAAGATATCTAAGACACTATACTTATAGATAAATCATCCTTACATCGTTTTCTTGCTTGATTTTATTTTCTTTACTTGAAGGAGTAATTTATTGCATTTAGTTTGATTGCATGATTGTTGTCATTAAAACCCAAGAGGTGGGATTCTAACATTCTCTCCCTTTTTGATATGGCAACTATACAATCTATACAAACAACATTTATAACATATGCTTTTATGCTTTCCCTATGTATACTCACTCCCCTAAAATATATGCACTCTCCAATTTTTTCTTTCTCTGTCATTATCAAAAAGGGATAAATAATATGTTGATAAAATAGACATAAAGTATCCAAATGAGAATGATTCGATAACAAAGAACACCATGATTGTTGCAATGCCCAACATATTGTCTTAATGATATGCTTACAACAACACCACCAAATGTTTAGACCAAATGTAACAACATCACACATCTAAAAAATTTCAAGCTCAAAACATTTTGATCCAACAAAAAAGTATGATACTTTAGGTTTTTTGCTAAAAAACATTTTGTAACATGTATTTCTGGTCATAGGTCTTAGAGAAACATAGTCTATGACACAACATGCAATAGCAATGGCTTCGACCAAAAAATGTTTTGGTAAACAACTATTAAATAATGTCCTTGTGAATTCCTATTATGTATGTTTTTTCGTTCCTATAACACCATATGAGATTCATGGAAATGAAAAATTGTGATTAACTCCCTTTTTGTTGCAAAAATTTTCAAAAATTGCATTTTAGATTCACCACCATGATCACTTTATATATTTTTATTTTTAGATTCATTAAATTGTTTATTCTCTTAGAAAAGGTTTTAAACATTTCCAATGTACCACTTTTATGTTTTAAGAATAATGTCCACGTGTATCTTGAATAATCTTCAACAATTAAAAAATTATTTATTATGATATATTCGGCGAACTTGAATTGGACTAAAGAGTTAAGATAAAGTAACTCTATTGGTTGTTTCGTTGAAATTTCCTTATTCAATTTTAAAGAACTCTTTTTTAGTTTCTTTATGTTGACGTGCATCACATAAAATTTTAACTTTTTTAGATTACTCTGGGTAAACATCTCACTAAATCTCTTTTTGCTAATTTACAAATATTTTTAAAATTTATATGACAAAATCATTTATGCTATATCCGTGGATTATTATGATTCGTCGCTAAGCATTAATCATTATTATTTTTAATACTCATATTTATTATATATATATATTATAGTTCCTTTGAATATTAAGTTTTTGTTTTAATCAAAAATGTTACATTTACTTTTTTCAAAGTTGATCTTAAATCATTTATCACATAATTGATTTGTACTTAATAAAACATGTTTTAAATTTTCTATAAGTAAAACATTAGTAATTAAGGGAGAAGTAGATATATCAACATTTACAATATCTCTAGTACCAATAATGAAACCTTTGAATTTTCTTTGAATGTTATCATTCCATCGTCAATTATGTTATAACTGACTGTATCCTTGCATTCCCTGTCATATGTTTGATGTAACCGCCATCGATCATTCATTTCTCCTTGCCTTTTGTTTTTGTTATGGGTACTTTTAAAAAAGGAATATAATTTAGTTGTCACCCACTTCCTCTGTGAAGGTCTTATGTGTTAACATGGGAAGATAGTCATATCCATAAGGGTTGCGATCTTTAGAAGAACAAGTTTTATTATATGCAAATACTCCTTAAATACTCATCTATGAATTTCTTCCTAATCAATTTTTATTTTTTTAGGGATCCATATTTTGATTGTATTTGGGATAAAGGATTTAATCTTCTTTTTAAACTTTTTAAATTTCTTGTATAGAGTACTATATTTCTTATGTTTTCTTTTTCTTAATACCAAGTCTATTTTGATTTCCGGAAGGCTTAGAAATATTAATTACAGTTTCTAAGTTTTTCTTCCTTTTATTGAACTTCGATGCATTACTATTACTTTGTTCTAATTTGATCTTAAGGTTGACAATTTCAACTTCTTATCATATTTTTGCTTTTTATTCTATAATTTGTCATATTATAAATCATGTCATAAGACCTTATTTTGAGATGATAAATTTTGGCATTCTTTTTTAACCATCTTTAATTCTTCTTCTAAAATTGTTTTCTCATCTTTTAACATTTTAACTTTTAATTCAAGTACTTTATTTTATTTGTATTATTTGTCTAATTTATTTATTTTCTACATTTGCCAAATCCAATTCCATGCTAATATCTAAAATCCCTTTATAAGTAAGTACATGACATATCTCATCGATATTTTCCATGAAGCATACATTGGCTTGCCCAGAACCACTATCACCATCATTTTCGGAGGATGATGAAGAATATTAGTCATCCTAAGTAACTCAAAAATCTATTTTCTTCATTTTGAATTTCTTGAACTTGCTATTCTTCTTTTCATTATTGAGCTATGAACATTCTGTCTTCATATGTCCAAGCCTAATACAATCATAACACTTAATTGTAGTTTGATCTGAAGTCGAATTTTCATCATCTCATGATTTGATCATTTTTTTACTTTTTGTAAATTTTTGCAATGAATATTATTTCATCCTCATCTATATTGGAGTCCTCATCATTTTCTTGACGTACTATGTTCCTCTTCAATTGATTTTGATCTTTTTTTGGATTGCAAATTAGCTTTATATGTCATCAAATTTTTAATTAATTCTTCAACTTTGAGTTAACAAATATTGTTAGCTTCTATAATTTCTATAATATTTCTTTTTCAATCATTAGTTAAAGAATTTAATATACATGTAATAAGACCAAATTTAGTGAATTTGACTTCGATCACCATAAGAAAATTTTATATTGTTTGAAAACGTGCATACATATAAATGATAGACTCGTTTGACTTTGTTTTAAATGACGACAATTTGTTTTCTGAAATGGAAGTCATTATTGTTTAACCTTAGTTGTGCGTTCATGTGTATTTGAAGCACACACCATATATCATAAGAAATTTGACACAATATGACAGCTGAAAATTCATTTTTATTTAATTAGTATTGTTAGTTAGACATGTGGAAATTATTTTTTATTTAATGAGCTAAATAAATCATTCATAGCTCTGGCATTGTTAGTTTCCCCAGTTTTTTGTGTATCAATTTTGATTGCTTATATTAGTTGTGATGACCCGGTGGGGATTCGACGCCCAAATTCTGACAACAATACATAACCTGCATTACTTGCCACAACTCAAGTATCGAAAACACAAGATAGTTATTAGAAAGAAATTAGAGGGTGAGATAAGAAAGAAAGAAAGAAATATTAGAACAGAAGAAGAAGATCCAACACACCATAGAGTCTCACATCGCAGCGGAACAAAATATAATATTTTAATAAATCTTTATTGAGAACTTGAAAATATACTTACAATCATCAGAGTACATCAAATTATCAGAATAATTATAAAAATATGTCCTTATATACAACCCACATCGGAATAATCCTAGATAATATCATACGTCTGAACTTCTCCAACACGTCTTTGGACTTTAGAACAACATATAACATGAACCAACAAACCCGGGCAAACCCAAGCATTACAAACATGAAACACCGGGTCAGTCTGGTGAACCAGAGTGAGAAAACCCCTTAGGTTTAAAATACCATCCAACTTGATTTTAAAGTTCAAATTCCTTTCTGAAAGTAAAGGATAATCATAAGACCAATCCACACATAAACACAGACGTTTTTTACCTTACGATAACCCAAAACAGTTTTTGAAAATCAATACTTCTCTGATATTATAATAGCGTCTAAATAAAAATAAATAAAATCTAGCAGAATGCTTGCATTTCATGCTCTACATATATAGTATACAAACAAAACCGCGGGCGCTTATTGGAGATTGGATTCTGACTATGACAAGGTATGGAACCACCTGCCGATAGTGTATCTCTAGAGGGGAATACACTGGGTTCAACAAGAACGTCTTGCAACCCGACCCACACACGACCGACCACTCATTTCGCTTGAGTGTATCGAATGTATATCACCAATGGTTGGGAGCGACCCATTGTTTCTCAAAAAGGGACAGCATCAAAATAGATTAAAGAAGCAAAAGGAATTTCTCTAGATAGGTGATTATACACCCTAATGGGATCGACCCACATAGCCGTGCTGCCTGCCCGATTTTTGTCATTTCCCGGTTGCTGAGGCTTGATGTTTGAATTACCTTTTTAGAATATCTGGTTACCATTCACTTTGAATGCCACATCGTCAGATCCATCAGATATCACTAATTGACGTCCACAAAAATACTCTAGTAGTTAAGCTAAGAGAAGTGCCCCACTCTGCCACTGTAACACCCCATATCCGTTAAGGTCACTCATAAAGGGAATGCCTTAACTTCAATGGAGCATTATGGGTACTGGAACAGAAATATTACAAGATAGAACATATAAAACAGTGGAAGAAGAACCAAATTTCATTGCTTTAAAATCTAGAAAGGTCTAAAGCTTTTACATCAAAGCACTATTAAATCCATTACATCAAAATCTGTCTTGCAATAGTAAAGAAGCATAAAACCATAGTCATAAATCATTCCCCAAGTAAGACAGCAAAGCAAGCCATAGCCAAGAGAATTCCAAGCAGTACATGAAAGAGCCTTGGAGCTTGGTAAGATCCGAACTAAGCTGTATTCCCACCTTGCGAACCGGGGGGGGGGGGGGAGGGGGGAGAAACGGAAGAAAAAGAGGCGAAACAAAACGGGTCAGTCATACAGGCTGGTAAGTCCTAGTGACTTTCAGCATAGAAACAAGTAAAGGTAACATAGCATGTATAAACTGAAAGTAAACATAAGGATGATGACAAGATAGGCAAGTTAAACTAAGATAACAAGATAAACTATGGTAACAAGATAAACTACGGTAACAAGAAAAACTATGCAAACCAGATAAACTACGTATAGCATCGCATGTTTAACATTCTCTGCACCAACTGTACTAGCACCCCAACCCGTATCATCCTTTCCATGTGTATGTATAGTCCCTGGCTGTATATCGTACGTGTTTCATCACGTATTTCTATACTACATCAACGTAGTGCCACCATTCTTGAAATCGTTTGGACCGCCACCCTTGTCCTAGCTAGGTTTCCTTATCATGAACTATCACGTGTTCAACAAGGATTTATGCCACCTAAGACCACTAGGGATTATGCCACCTATTGAACATTTTCTAGATTCGATTAGAGTTTATGCCACCTAGGACCACTAAGGATTATGCTACCTAACGAATTCCACGTAATGATCTATTAATCGATCGACTCCCTACAAGTCCTAGCTCGTTCATGTGTCTGTGTCATACGGCCTAATCACGAAATGTAGTCACCTGTGCTAGGTCCACCATAGGGTGTATCAAGCCCTATGGTGCCAACCATCGACACGAATCAAGCACGCACAGTGTGAACCTACGGGTGCCCAATGCCTGCTTTTTCAACTCCGGACTACGTGCACGACCATAGTCCGCCTGAACCTACAATGGCACACCTACTCAGCCGTCGTTCTGGTCGCTTACAATCAACCCAGTAATCGTGCCCCACCCTGCCTAGTTCCAGGGTACCATGATACATCTAGTGGGTTACTGCTGAAAAGGACGGCGCAACTATGGTTTCCGTCCAGTAGGTTAAGTGTTGTAATTTAAATTCGAGACTTAACCCCATCAGTCTAGCATGTCAAGTTAGTTAAGTGTTGTCATCCAAGTTCGTGACTTAACCCACCTACGTATCATGTCAAATTGGCTAAGTGTTGTCGTTCAATTTCGTGACTTAGCCCTACGAATCATCTGTCGAGTTGGTTAAGTATATTCAATCGGTTCATGATTTAACCCTATCAAATCGTTGTGTCCACTTGGTTAAGTATATTCAAGCAGTTCATGACTTAACCCTATCAAATCATCGTGTTAAACTGGTTAAGTATATTCGAGTGGTTCATGACTTAACCCTATCAAATCATCGTGTTAAATTGGTTACAACATCACCGGCATATAGGATTTCAAATCTAGCAAGATAAGGTGATAGTCATGGTCAACGCTGACATAAAAGAATAGGCATGCAAAAGCAAGCCAAATACAAGGATAATGGATCCAATGTTTTGGTGTACATAATAGCGAATAAACTAAGCAAGTGACACCCTTGGTATGAGATCCAACAAAATGCCAATTCGGTGTACAACATGGGTTTCAATCAACTATAATATTCCCAGGTAATTAACCCCAACAGTCATGGTCATGGTTATGGTCATAGGTAGAAATCTCATAATTAAGAACCCTAAGAGATTTATCACAATAGTCATGGTTAATTGTCCAAAATAGTTCTAGGCAATAGTCTTAGGCAATTAATAGTAATAGTTTCAAAGTCATGGTCATAGATAATGGCCTTATGTTCATAATCATAGGTAATAATTCCCATAGTCAAGAGTCATAGGTGATTAGCCACAATTGTCCTTGTCATAGTCATAAGTAATAGCCTTATGTTCACTGTCATAGGCATAGGCATATTCTTATGTTCACAGTCATAGTCATAGGCATAGGAAAAATCTTATGTCCACAGTCATAGTCATAGTCATAGTCTTATGTCATTAACAATAGTTTCAACATCGTAGACAATATTACCAATAGTCAAAATCCAAGAATTTATGTTACAATCTAGCGTTTGAACTAGGTCCAACAACATGAATAGGAATTATTCAATCGATAAGAAATAACCCAAAGTCATAGATTCAAGAAGAGACAAGAACAGATCCAAATAGATAATCAAGCTTAGGTCCAGTTTCATTTTATCCCATGTCCATATCAAATTTAACAAGTTTCAATCTAAAAGTAACTAGAACTTACAGAGCACGGATCGAGAATTAGAGTGCAGAGATTTGATTCTAGAAACGGTTGTTGCAGTTGTTGAATCTCTATTTGTTTAGTCTTGTTCTAGTTGAAAACCCCCAATTTGCAATTCCTAGTTGTTGTCTTGACGAAGAAGAAGTAGTCTCTTTTAATTTAAATATTATCATTTTGATTTTCACAGAGGTAGCATAAGGACAGAATGAAATGGTGTAGAGAGAATGAGGCTAGGGGGCTGTTTAAATAGGATTAGGCAGACGAATCTGGACAGAAAACGAGTCTAAATACATCAGAATGCATCTGGTTCAGAAAAGTGGTTCGGGAGGCAGGTCGACCCCCAGGTCGACACTATGGTCGACCCCCAGGTCGACACTATGGTCGACCTGGCTCTTGGGAGGTCGACACTATAGTCGACCCCCAGGTCGGACTGGTCCATGGGCGGGAATTTTCCCGCCCAGCCTGTTCTGGGGTTTGAATTCGAATTTCGAATTCGAATTTCGAGCTGTTTTTGATTCTGAAAATTCCTGAAACTTCGGAGGGTCATATCTCCCTCATACGGACTCTGATTTTCGAAAACTCGGACTCTATTTCATGTAAAATTTTGAGACGAAAGCAATGGCGTACCCGTTTCCCATGAATTAAATTTTAAAATTTAATTCTGCCTTGGTTTCTAGTTTTAACATGTTATAAAAATTCGGGTTGTTACATTCTCCCCTCCTTAAAGGATTTCATCCCCGAAATCTTCAAGTTAAGAAGAATGTGTCCTACCATCCAATCATCCATCTACTCAATCATCAATCACAGGCATTCATTGTTCTTAAGAGATTTCTAATGCGGTATGTACATATGCAGAAAGTGTGTGTATATGTTCCTTATCTAATGCAAATGATCAGGCCTGATTGATCTTCTTAATGCAAAATATGTTTAGTTCCATGAGTCCAACATGTATGCAAATAGCCCTAATCACATAAACATTGTATGTGTGCTCAAACATCCATCCATATGCAACATCCACATGATAACACATTCAATTTCATCCATAAACAAGTATAAACACTCATGCATATGCAATATGAAAATGTGTCTGAGCCGATCTAGTGCCTAATGTGTGTTACGCAACCACGAGCTACCACTTGCGACCACTTGCAACCACTTGCAACCATCAATCATAACATGTCTCAAGCACATGTTTCACCCAATTGTTCCTACCTAAAGATATAGCCGAATGGTAGAAGCAAATAAAAATTTTCTGCCCATTAGGCAATGTCAAAGCTGGAAATCTACGTCACATATATACTGAATAGAAGAAGAACTCCCTAAGCACCAGCCCATATCCTATAAAACCCAAAAAGTTTAGTCAACACAACGGACACCCTCAAGCCCCAACATGTATTACTAACAGATAAGTCATACTCCCTATGGGGTTTGCAACAGAAATAGGATTGAGAATAGGATCGAGAGGTTATACTTAAAAGATAGCATACAAGTAAGCTCTACAAGAAAAGAGGGATCAAGGATACACTCTTAAAAAGAGATATGATGCGCGAATCTAGTCTTCAATCTTCTAAGTCGCATTTCCTTAAGCTTATCTCCATTGTGCTTTGTCCGTCTTTAACTTCATAATTTCTTAATTCTTGTTTCCAAAATATGAGTTAGAACTCATTTCACTGTTGTCTCTCGTTCCACTTTCGCTTATTCTCTTTCTAGTATACCCGATTCAAACATAACTGCGTACTCATGGTTTCGTGCAAGCTCTCCAAAATTCACTAGTGAATCTTGGATCTCATTCACTTACTAGAAGGTATTCCACATAAATGGATTATCTCTTGAAAATAAACAAATGCCAACCATGTTGCCAAGTGTACTTACTAAGGTGATTTTCTATAATTCATGCATAAGCGAAATGAACCATCCGCCTTAGTGGCGAACACTACTCGAGCGGATCGATAAACGTACAAGAACGGATCGATAAATGTATCAAGTGATTCTAGGTAACTAAACATGGCAGAACCCTAAGGGTTACATTAGACTTCGAGGGCATTACCAAGGCAAGTCGAGCGTCTAACTACCCTTATTTCATACTCGAGAATGGTACCATTTCTGGACAACCACTCCATCCCTAGAATCAACCCATAGCCCAAAAACATAAGCTTTACTTCTAAAATCAACACTTAGCATAGACATTCTCAAATCCAAACAAGTCATGAATAAACGAGCCGATTCCCCTAATAGGATTTGAGGATAAAATGGGATCCTCTACTATGCTAGTACTAAGGTGCAGAGACTCAACTATCGAGGCAGAATTAAAAGGATGCGATGTACCAAAAACAAAGTTCCCACGGTATGATAGAAAAGAAAAGATAAACTTTTAACAGAAACGTTACCACCTCTCTTAGGTATGCTAGTAGTGAGAGCATACAATTTCCCTCTCGACGATCTTGTACTTTGCCCTTGTCCTTGTCCTCTAATACTTAACTACATGTCCCTTTTTACCATACTAAAGATATTCTTTCTTGTCATGGTTTTTTTTTATTCTTTCACTTGGCCTCTTTCCTTTCACCTTTTTCCTCTTCGTGGATTAAGCCATATCAACAAATTTCTCATCCTTAGACTAGTGTTCTTTATTCTCGTTCCTACTATCCTTGTATAGCTTGTTGACAAGTTTCTCGAAAGCTACCTCCATCGCACGGCAACCCTACAAATCTTGAGATAAGATTAGTCGCAAGTAAAACTACTGCGGCTACAGATGGAGGTTGGACACTACTTTGCCCTCCGACATGTGTCGCATGCCTACAAATTATGGTGAAAAAGAAAGGGAGAAGAGACTCAAGGAGAGAATCAAAAGATAGTGCATATGGCTTTGGGGAATAGCCATTAAACAAAACAAGATTTTTCTTGAAAAATGGTTCTTTGTAAATGGTTTTGAAAATAATTTCAAAAGGTTTTATAAACTTTTGCCCAGTCTAGTAACCTTCTACTCTGATACCAAATGTAACACCCCATATCCGTTAAGGTCACTCACAAAGGGAATGTCTTAACTTCAATGGAGCATTATGGGTACTGGAACAGAAATATTAAAGACAGAACATATAAAACAGCGGAAGAAGAACCAAATTTCATTACTTTAAAATCTAGAAAGGTCTAAAGCCTTTTACATCAAAACGCTATTAAATCAATTACATCGAAATCTGTCTTGCAATAGTAAAGAAGCATAAAACCATAGTCATAAATCATTCCCCAAGTAAGACAGCAAAGCAATCCATAGCCAAGAGAAATCCAAGCAGTACATGAAAGTGCCTTGGAGCTTGGTATGATCCGAACTAAGCTGTATTCCCACCCTACGAACCTAGGGGGGTGGGGAAACGGAAGAAAACGAGGCGAAACAAAACGGGTCAGTCATATAGACTGGTAAGTCCTAGTGACTTTCAGCATAGAAACAAGTAAAGGTAACATGGCATGTATAAACTGAAAGTAAACATAAGGATGATGACAAGATAAGCAAGTTAAACTAAGATAACAAGATAAACTATGGTAACAAGATAAACTACGGTAACAAGATAAACTATGCAAACCAGATAAACTACGTATAGCATCGCCTGTTTAACATTCTCTGCACCAACTGTACTAGCACCCCAACCCGTACCATCCTTTCCATGTGTATGTACAGTCCGTGGCCGTATATCGTACGGGTTTCATCATGTATTTCTATACAACTTCAACGTAGTGCCACCATTCTTGAAATCGTTTGGACCGCCACCCATGTCTTGGCTAGGTTTCCTTATCATGAACTATCACGTGTTCAACTAGGATTTATGCCACCAAGGACCACTAGGGATTATGCCACCCATTGAACGTTTTCTAGATTCGATTAGGGTTTATGCCACCTAGGACCACTAGGGATTATGCTACCTAACGAATTCCACGTAACGATCTATTAATCGATCGGCTCCCTACAAGTCCTAGCTCGTTCATGTGTCTGTGTCATACGGCCCAATCACGAAATGTAGTCACCTATGATAGGTCCACCATAGGGTGTATCAAGCCCTATGGTGACAACCATCGACACGAATCAAGCATGCACAGTGTGAACCTACGGGTGCCCAATGCCTGCTTTTTCAACTTCGGACTACGTGCACGACCATAGTCCGCCTGAACCTACAATGGCGCACCTACTCAGCCGTCGTTCTGGTCGCTTACAATCAGCCCAGTAATCGTGCCCCACCCTGCCTAGTTCCAGGGTACCGTGATACATCTAGTGGGCTACTGCTGAAAAGGACTGTGCAACTAGGGTTTCCATCCGGTAGGTTAAGTGTTGTCATTTAAATTTGAGACTTAACCCCATCGGTCTAGCATGTCAAGTTGGTTAAGTGTTGTCATTCAAGTTCGTGACTTAACCCGCCTACGTGTCATGTCAAATTGGCTAATTGTTGTCGTTCAAGTTCGTGACTTAGCCCTACGAATCATCTGTCAAGTTGGTTAAGTATATTCAATCGGTTCGTGACTTAACCCTATCAAATCGTCGTGTCCAATTGGTTAAGTATATTCAAGCGGTTCATGACTTAACCCTATCAAATCATCGTGTTAAATTAGTTAAGTATATTCGAGTGGTTCATGACTTAACCCTACCAAATCATCGTGTTAAATTGGTTACAACATCACTGGCATATAGGATTTCAAATCTAGCAAGATAAGGTGATAGTCATGGTAAACGCTGACATAAAGGAATAGGCATGCAAAAGCAAGCCAAATACAAGGATAATGGATCCAATGGTTTTGGTGTACATAATAGCGAATACACTAAGCAAGTCACACCCTTGGTATGAGATCCAACAAAATGCCAATTCGATGTTCAACATGGGTTTCAATCAACTATAATAGTCCCAAGTAATTAACCCCAACAGTCATGGTCATGGTCATAGGTAGAAATCTCATAATTAAGAACCCTAAGCGATTAATCACAATAGTCATGGTTAATTATCCAAAATAGTTCTAGGCAATAGTCATAGGCAATTAACAGTAATAGTTTCAAAGTCATGGTCATAGATAATGGCCTTATGTTCATAATCATAGGTAATAATTCCCATAGTCAAGAGTCATAGGTGATTAGCCACAATTGTCCTTATCATAGTCATAGGTAATAGACTTATGTTCACTGTCATAGGCATAGGCATAGTCTTATGTTCACAGTCATAGTCATAGGCATAGGCAAAATCTTATGTCCACAGTCATAGTCATTGTCTTATGTCATTAAAAATTGTTTCAATGTCATAGACAATATTCCCAATAGTCAAGATCCAAGAATTTATGTTACAATCTAGCGTTTAAACTAGGTCCAACAAAATGAATAGGCATGATTCAATCGATAAGAAATAACCCAAAGTCATAGATTGAAGAAGAGAAAAGAACAGATCCAAATAGATAATTAAGCTTAGGTCCAGTTTCATTTTATCCCATGTCCATATCAAATTTAACAAGTTTCAATCTAAAAGTAACTAGAACTTACAGAGCGCGGATCGAGAATTAGAGTGCAGAGATTTGATTCTAGAAACGGTTGTTGCAGTTGTTGAATCTCTATTTGTTTAGTCTTGTTCTAGTTGAAAACCCCCAATTTGCAATTCCTAGCTGTTGTCTTGACGAAGAAAAGTAGTCTCTTTTAATTTAAATATTATCGTTTTGATTTTCACAGAGGTAGCATAAGGACAAAATGAAATAGTGTAGAGAGAATGAGGCTAGGGGGCTGTTTAAAAAGGATTAGGAAGACGAATCTGGACAGAAAACAAGTCTAAATACATCAGAATGCATCTGGTTCAGAAAAGTGGTTCGGGAGGCAGGTCGACCCCCAGGTCGACACTATGGTCGACCTGGCCCCTGGGAGGTCGACACTATAGTCGACCCCCAGGTCGACCTGGTCCATGGGCGGGAATTTTCCCGCCCAGCCTGTTCTGGGGTTTGAATTCGAATTTCGAATTCGAATTTGAGCTGTTTTTGATTCTGAAAATTCCTGAAACTTCGGAGGGTCATATCTCCCTCATACGGACTCCGATTTTCGATAACTCGGACTCTATTTCATGTAAAATTTCGAGACGAATGCAATGGCGTAACCCATTTCCCCTGAGTTAAAGTTTAAAATTTAATTCTGCCTTGATTTCTAGTTTTAACATGTTATAAAAATTCGGGTTGTTACAGCCACCACTATAGTATGTTTGAAAAAGTCAACGTACGTATTCACTTTGGAAATACTCTATCAGACATCCGTCCATACAAGTTGTCATGGGATTGGACAGACTGAAGGCACCCTCCTACTGCATCCAAGGAAGCACCCTAAGGATCAATAGCGAGTAGTCCTTGCAATCCATAAATTTCAACAACGACCGAATTACTATCAAAATATCTCTGGTTGTAACATCAGATAAATTTATAAAGTAGCCCTTCCTCTTATAAAGATCCACGATCTTCAACTGCTCCGTCTTCAACCAACATCTTTTACATATTTTCTGGTTCGGAATGGTTTTCGAATATAAATTCGATCTCGGTCTTTCCATACCAACAGCATATTGGGCATGATTTTGATAGTTGGTTATTCAACTATCAAAACAAATAATCATAAAAATAAAATAAATCCATTGGATTATTACACAGCATCACATGGCCATTAAAATAATATAACAGTTGAAATACCAAAATAATATTTAGTTTTAATAAATAATTATTCTCAAATCATTTTATTTAAAATACTTAAAAGAAATAACTTAAAATCCAATCCAATTTCCCGTTACTATACTTTAAAGCATTTGCCACCACATTACTTATCATTTGTAAGTACGAGATTAATTCACTTGCCATCGTAAAACAACCGTTGCATAATCCCCTTTTATTCCATTAAAATAAATTAATCATCACTTACCTTTTAGAATAAACCCATTTCAATTTTTTATCTCTTTACTTTTGAAAAATCATTATATATTCACAAATTTCCTTTTTATTCCTCCTTTACTATGGAACTATCATTTCATATTCTCAAGCCATTTTTATTCCCTTTTATTTAGGAACCCCATAATATATATTCCAAATTCTTTGAATTATTATTCCTCAATATAAATTACTTCTAATATTTCTGCCCTTACAACTAATATCATCCTTCGTTAATCCTGAAGTTGTTCAAGTTGAGGTATTTTAATTACCTCTCAGACCTTGATCAACAACATTTTTATCGTAAGATAAATATGAGTTATAATTCAAAAATCCATATTCATTTTTATACCACTGCACTATTGCATTAAAATATGGTTTTATAAAATCCTCTTGCTTTTAAAATATCCTTTTTAAATATATGATTATTACTAAATTCATTGATTTAGTAAATGATTAATACACATTAACTTTTAAACTTTAACTCCTTTAAAACTATTTGTCCCATTATCTGGATTTTTATTTCAAATCCTATTACTAAATATTTTACCAAATTTAATTGCATAAATCCCTTTTCTAATTCTTTAAATCATTTCCTTTGGTAAATCTCACCTTAATATTGTCCACTACACTTATCGTCAATTTAACGCATTAACTCCCCATCTCCTTATTCAAAACTCGTTTACACATCTCTGGTTTAATATAAAGCCCTTGACCATCTCGATTTCCTTCATTTAATCTGTAACAACCCGTATTCTACGCATCGGAGGATCGTAGAATATTTATTTCTTTCTTATATGAAGACGTATGGTCATATAACTTTGGGAAACGACTATTGGGGTCATTTCCCATGTTCATGATTTTTACCGATTTTTAAATGACTGTTTTGCCCCTAGCTGTTCTTGTTTCGGCCATAACTTTTGATTGGAAAGGAATTTTGACTTGAAACCACTTCCATTAGATTCGTTTGATGGTTTACCTTTCCGTAGAATGCTCATAATAGCCAAACGGACTCACTGTTTGGGAGATATGACTGAAATAAGGTTTGGAAGGTGAAAAACTGCTTAACCGGGCCAAATTGGGTGATTAATGAATGGGGCCATAACCCATTTCGGGATTAGGGTTATGGGAAGGCTGAAAAGAGTTAGGGTTTCATTCCATTTCAGTTTTCTAGCCTTCACTTACCTATTAGAAATCCTAAAAATGGCCTCCAACCTCTAAATCACCTCCAAATCACTTTCTAATCAAGGATTAAGCTTAGCAACATCAAATCAAGGGAGATCTTCACCAAATCAAGATTAGAGATGCTATTTAGCATTGGTATCCGCGCCATATCATAGATTTATTTCAGATCTAAGGTTTATTTGTGGCTAAGGTGAGAGATTTGCATAGTTCGTCACTAATTATGGTTAATTAAGGGTAATTAGTGTTAATTAGCGAATTTAAACATGATAAAATTTTGGAAAAATATTTATAAATTCTTAAATGATGTTTTAGACCTCTGATATGAACTTGGGTTAATTTGGTTAAGTTTTGCTAATCCTATCATTAATTATGCTTGAATATGTTTAAGGGAAAATATGGGGTTTTGGCTATGTTTAATCCATTTTAACCTATCATATTGATGTTTTGGTGTTTGAGGTCACTTCAATTTGTTGCTATGACTTTGTGGTAAGATTTTTGATTGATTAGAGTAGATAAAATTGTCGAAAACGCCGTCGAATGGTGTAAAACACTCGCTGGAAAAAGTTGTAGAAAATGGTGCAGGCTTTCGGATCGGAGGGATGGGCTCGGATCGGATAGTGGACTGGGCAAGGAATCACCGAACCGAACCGAGGCTTGGCACAAGGGAAAGTATGGAAAAAAGGAAGGCCACAATTGTCGAACTGGGATCGGATCGAGCTAAAGAAGGGGGAATCAGATCGACTGAAGGGAAGAGAAGGGGATCAGAACGGAAAAGGAAGGGGAAGTGGATCGGATCGGAGACCAGGAACCCAATCCGTACCGATGGAGCAAGGGTACACCGACCCGACCCGCCAGAGAGCACCCGGACTAAATCAATGTACTACGAAGGGACTTGAAGGCCACGACCCGACCCGGAGCACTTGGGAGGAGGCCGATCCGAACCGACAGAGAAGAAGGACTGGGATCCGAACCAATCCAGTGATGACCAATAACCCGAGATGCAAAGGTAGTCCAAATGGAAGTTAGTGCTCAGGATCCAGTTGGGAACCAATGAGTTCACTTCATGATTGGGCTTTGCTGCGGGACGTGTGCTAAGGAGTTGTCGACGTTCATAACTTCGATTCACCACTGAAAAGGAACGATGGAATCAGTGCAGTAGAGTCATCACGACTCGAGGGGCAAAGTGATCGTAGCAGGACTACGTATCAGTGCAGTAGAGTCATCATGGCTCGAGGGGCAAAGTGATCGTAGTAAGAATATGAGCCAGTGCAGTGGGGCCGTTGCGACTCCATGGGGCAGAGTGAACATAGTAAAGGATTAGTAAGGCTATGAGCCAGTGCAGTGGGGTATGTACGACTCCATGGGGGCAAAGTGGACATAGCGAAGGGTTAGTGGCTATGGATCAGTGCAGTGAAGCCGTTGTGACTTCATAGGGCAGAGTGATCATAGCAAGTATTGGGTGATCGAAGTGGTGGATATCGTATGCTTTACGCACTGAGTGAGAGATGTGAGGATGGTTCCTATGCTTGATTGTTTGCCATCACTATGACATGCACACCCCCACCCTCGTTATCTTTACACCATTTATTCAATGGCACCTTAGAGTGTTGTAAAGTATGTAGTGCTAACTCTTTGGTTGCAGGTCCAGGTTCAGGTATGGTTTAGTATAGCTTTTATTGTTCTATTTAGCTGCTTATCGCTCATACTAAACTTTTTGTCTAACCCAGAGTTTTATGTCTCTTCTTATTACTCTGGGTGCTCTCACGAGCAGATTAGAGACAGGTTAGCTGGTGATGCGCGAGTAGCGAATTCGAAGGCAGGCAGGAGGCTTCCACGTATGATATATATAGATATTCTCCCTGTGTCGTTGCTGGTCACTACTTTGGGCATTAGTAGTGTACCTTTCTTGTTAGTTTTTTGAGACAGTTTTTAAAAGTTGTAATAATGTTGGCTTTGGATCATAAGCTGTACTTTGGATTTTCCGCTACTATGATAGTTTGTTTCAGCTTATACACTGTCTCACCTATTTTATGTCAAGTATGTTGTTATTATATTTTGTTCCATGTGCTGTGAGACACTCTACAGGTTCTTTGTTGATTCTTCGTCTTCTTCCTTTCCCTCTGACGACCGTCCCGTGCTAACTAGACATGTGTACAGCGCACTTTTGGAGTAAACGTCGGTTGGTGCGGGCCGTCACATTTGGTATCAGAGCTCTAGGTTGCATATTTAACCTAGGGAAAGACACTAGGGAGAGATAGTACGTATATGAGAGTGCGTATTTGTGATTAATTTGGTTTTCAAAAGCCATATATATATATATATATATATATATATATATACTATTAGTATAGCTAAGGATGAAGTCGCACTGCACTAGCACCACTATGGAGATGGTTAATCGTTTTCTCTTTACAGATTGAACGATGAGCCGATATGCAAGAGGTGCTGGTAGAGGAGCCAATAATGGGAATGCTGCTGACATGAGGGCGATGTTTACCAACCTCATGAGAGAAATGCTTAGGGATGTGCAAGGGGCAGCTCCCTATCCCGGTAATGGTGGTGGTCCAGTAATGCAGGCGCCTAGGGTTGATTTCGCCAAGCTGTCCAAGGATTATGCTAACCTTGGTGGGAAGCCGTTCCACGGAACGGAGTCAGCCACAGATGTTCAGGATTGGTTGGACAGCTGTGATCGTATCTTCGATGACTTGGGTATCGAGGATGCGATGAAGAGAAGGGTAGCGTCTTGTCAGCTGCAAGGGCTAGCGATGAATTTGTGGAATGCTATTAAGACAGCCACTCCAGAGGATCAGGTTACTTAGGATCAGTTTAAGACTCGCTTTAGCGACAAGTTTATCCCAGCTGCTCAGAAGTCGGAATTGTTTAGGAAGTTCTTGGAGCTTAAGCAGAATGGTAGGGCAGTCTCGGACTATATTGCTGAGTTCGACACATTGTCGAAGTATGGATAATCCCTTGTCGACACTCCTGAGAAGAAGAATGAGAAATTCATTACTGGTTTGGATGGATACTTGGAGGAAAGGCTTATCAACCACATCGATGAGACTTTTGAGTCGATTGTGGGGAAAGCTTTGAGATTAGAGAGTCTTTACCCTAAGTCAAAGACTGAGATTGCATCTGCAGAAGGGCTGAAGCCGCAAGCAGGCGGTGGAGGCAAGAATAACATTTAGAACAAGAGGAAGCAGAACCAAACTAAGGATGGCCAGAAAAAGAGCAAGAAAGATGTTGAGTGCTTCAGCTGTGGTAAGAAGGGCCATTATGCCAAAGAGTTTTGGGCCAAGCCAGTGGATAGGAAGTGCTACAACTGTGGCCAAGTGGGACATCATAAGGATATATGCCCACAACCTCTTAAAGAGAAGCAGATTGTGAAAGCATATGCTATCGGTGTTATTCCTTCTTCGTCGAATGCCCCAACTGCGACGGAGAAAGGAAAGAATGTCGTCATTCAAGGTATGCTTTCTATTCATGATGTACCTGTTCGAGTTTTGTTTGATATTGGGGCTTCCCGTTCCTTCATATCTAGTGACCTCGTAGATAGGTTGGGATTGAAACCCGAGATAGTCGATAGACCGTTGGTTGTGACGAACCCGATTGGTGGTTGACTAACCTTAGTATGATTTGCCGAAATTTGGTCTTATCGAGTCATGGATGTATGTTTGTTTGTGACTGCTTTGTTTTGGGCTTTACTGGGTATGGCATTTTATTGGGGGTCGATTGGCTCCAAAGATACGGGGTGGTGGTAGACTGTGAGGGCTTTTTGGTGACAGTTAGGGCGGATGATGTGCACAGGGTAGTGTTTGGTAGTCTACCTAGTGATGGGGTAATGGGTGGTTTTATAAATTCCCTCGACATCCCGCATGATGAGTTGTCAGATGTGCCCATGGTTGGCCAGTATCCGGACGTCTTCGAGGAGGTGACCGGGCTTCCACCACACCGAGAGATTGAGTTTTGTATTGATTTAGTGAAAGATGCCAGACCTATAGTGATGCCACTTCGTCATATGGCACCAAGGGAGCAGCGAGAGCTCGGGGTGCAAGTAAGCGATCTTTTGAAGAAGGGGTTTATTAGAAGAAGTGACTCCGAGTGGGGAGCACCAGTTGTGTTTTCCACTAAGGAAGATGGTTCCCTTTGTTTGTGTGTGGATTATCGCGAGTTAAATAAGGTGACGAGGAAGAATAAGTTTCCTCTACCGCGAATAGATGATTTGTTTGATCAACTGGAAGAAGCAAGAGTGTTATCCCAGTTGGAGCTCGCAGCAGGATTTCATTAGCTTCGAGCAGCGGCTGAGAGTGTTCCGAAAACGGCATTTAGGACGCCGTCTGGATTCTATGAGTGGTTGGTCATGCCATTTGGGTTGACCAATGCACCGGCATACTTCGTGGATCTTATGAATCGAGTATTCAGAGATCAGTTGAATAAGTTTGTTCTTGTGTTTGTAGACGACATCCTTGTTTACTCGAGGACATAGGAAGAACACAAGGGACATTTGAGGATAGTGATGGAGGTGTTGAGAAAACACCAATTGAAAGCAAAGTTTTCTAAGCGTCACTTCTGGAGGAGGGAAGTGAGATTCTTGGGCCATGTTGTTTCAGAAAATGGTATTGCCGTGGACCCTACGAAGGTGGCTACGGTACAGGATTGGCCTACGCCCAAGAATGCAACAGACGTGAGAAGCTTCTTTGGGTTAGCTGGATATTATCGTAAGTTTATCCAAGACTTCTCCAAGATAGCAGCACCATTGACTCAGTTGACTAAGAAAAATCAAGCCTTCGTCTGGGACGGAGTGTATGAAAATGCATTCAAGAGTCTAAAAGAAAAGTTGACGCGTGCGCCATTGTTAGTCATTCCTAAAGGGAATGAAGAGATGACAGTATACACGGATGCTTGTGGTACCGGACTAGGTGCTGTATTGATGCAAGGAGGTAGGGTTATAACTTATGCTCGTCGGCAACTAAAGCCGCATGAGAAAAAGTATCCTACCCATGATTTGGAACTGGCAGCGATCGTGTTCGCGTTGAAGATGTGGAGACATTATCTCTTGGAGAGAGATTTGAGTTGTTTACCAATCATAAATCGTTAAAGTATCTCTTCTCCCAGAAGGATCTGAATCTCCTCAACAGAGATGGTTAAAGTTCTTGGCTTCGTATGATTTTGATATCGCATATACACCAGGAAAGGGCAATGCAGTGGCTGATGCATTGAGTAGAAGGCATGCCAGTTTAGAGGCTATGTTTCTTGAATGGAAGCAACTGGAGTATATCACAGGGTATGATTTCAGACCAAAGTGTGATTTGGATCCAGAGATGTTAGCTAGTTTGACGATCAGACCCACTTTGATTGAGCGGATAGGTTCCAGTCAGATGAACGATCCTAATTTATTGGAAATCATCTCCAAGTTAGAGATGAATATCGACGGTAAGGAGATGAGTTTGTATGGGTTTGATCGAGAAAGATGGCTTCGAAAGAATGGAAGACTAGTTGTACCCAACGTGAATGGTTTGAGAGATGGAGTGCTTAGGGAATGTCATCACTCAAAACTAACTATACACCTCGGTGGGGATAAGATGTATCGAGACATGAAGCAGATTACTACTGGGAAGGGATGAAAAGAGACGTTGGGAAGTTTATATCCAAGTGCATGAATTGCCAGCTAGTTAAAGCCGAGCAAAAGAAGCCTAGTGGTTTGTTGCAACCATTAGAAATTCCCGAATGGAAATGGGAGCAAGTCTCGATGGATTTCATAGATGGTTTACCAAGGACTAGATCGGGATACGATAGCATTTGGGTAATTGTGGATCGATTAACTAAGAGTGCAAGATTTATACCAGTCAAATCGACCAGAACGGCAGCTAAGTTAGCAGAACTGTATATGAAGTGGGTAGTGAGATTTCATGGAGTACCTAAAAGTATTGTGAGTGACCGAGACCCATTGTTCACTAGTGGGTTTTGGAAGAGCTTACAAGAGGCTCTAGGGTCGGAATTATATCTCAGTACCGCGTATCATCCTCAAACTGATTGTCAGACAGAGAGGGTGAATCATATATTGGAAGATCTCTTGAGAGCTTGTATATTGGATTTTGGTGGATCATGGGATGACCATTTGCATCCAGTAGAGTTTGCATATAATAATAGCTACCAATCCAGTATCGGTATGGCTCCATGTGAAGCATCGTACGGAATACCGTGCAACTCACCATCATGTTGGATAGAGACTGGTGAGAAGTTTGTGCTTGGACCAGATGTGGTAAGGGAAACTTCAGATAAGATTAAAATCATTCAACAACGGATGAAGACTGCCCAGGATAGGCAGAAGAGTTATGCTGATAAGAGGAGAAGAGACTTAAAATTCTCCGTTGGTGACTTGGTGTTTGTCAAGGTTTCTCTGTTGAAGAGCGTGATACGATTTGGCAGGAGAGGCAAGTTTGCACCAAGATTTGTTGGTCCATTCCCATTTCTCGAACAAGTTGGGAATTTGGCATATAGAATTGAATTACCAGAGAAGATGGCAGGAGTTCACGACGTATTTCATGTTTCCCAGCTAAGGAAGTTCATGCACGACCCAAATTTGACTATTTCACCTGATCAGTTAGAGGACTTCAAAGTGGAACCCGAGGCGGTTGGGAACCACAAGCCGATTCGTATTATCGAGCACGATACGAAGCAACTTCGAAGGAAGGCGGTTAAGCTAGTCAAGGTTCAGTGGGGCGAGAACGAGAATGACTGTACTTGGGAGATAGAGGAGAGCATTAGGAAGACGTATCCAGAATTCTTTGCCTGGTAAGATTTACTTTACAATTTAGTTATTCCGCATGCTAGGATAGGCTTTTTTTGCTTGTTTTGCATGTTTGACTTTTGTTTTATGGTTGATAGGCATGCGGGACCCTTTGTGTGTTTCGGTTAGGGAATTTCGGGGGCGAAATTTCTTAAGGAGGGGGGAATGTAACAACCCACATTCTACGCATCGAAGGATCGTAGAATATTTATTTATTTCTTATATGAAGACGTATGGTCATGTAACTTTGGGAAACGACTATTGGGGTCATTTCCCATGTTCATGATTTTTACCGATTTTTAAATGACCGATTTGCCCCAAGCTGATCTTGTTTCGGCCATAACTTTTGATTGGAAAGGAATTTTGACCTGAAACCACTTCCATTAGATTTGTTTGATGGTTTATCTTTCCGTAGAGTGGTCATAATTGCCAAACGGACTCATTGTTTGGGAGATATGGCTGAAATAAGTTTTGGAGGGTGAAAAACTGCTTAACCGGGCCAAATTGGGTGATTAGTGAATGAGCCCATAACCCATTTTGGGATTAGAGTTATGGGGAGCCTGAAAAGAGTTAGGGTTTCATTCCGTTTCAGTTTTCTAGCCTCCACTTACCTCTTAGAAACCCTAAAAATGGCCTCCAACCTCTAAATCACCTCCAAATCACTTTCTAATCAAGGATGAAGCTTAGCAACATCAAATCAAGGGAGATCTTCACCAAATCAAGATTAGAGCTGCTGTTTAGCATTGGTATCCACGCCATATCAGAGATTTATTTCAGATCTAAGGTTTATTTGTGGCTAAGGTGAGTGATTTCATAGTTCCTCGCTATTTATGGTTAATTAAGGGTAATTAGTGTTAATTAGCGAATTTAAACATGATAAAATTCTGGAAAAATATTTATAAATTCTTAAATGATGTTTTAGACCTCTGATATGAACTTGGGTTAATTTGGTTAAGTTTTGCTAATCCTATCATTAATTATGCTTGAACATGTTTAAGGGAAAATATGGGGTTTTGGCTATGTTTGATCCATTTTAACCTATCATATTGATGTTTTGGTGTTTGAGGTCACTTCTATTTGTTGCTATGACTTTGTGGTATGCTTTGTGATTGATTAGAGTAGATAGAATGGTCGAAAACGCCGTCGAATGGAGTAAAACACTCGTTGGAAAAAGTTGCAGAAAATGGTGCAGGCTTTCGGATTGGATCGGAGGGATAGGCTCATATCATATAGTGGACTGGGCAAGGGATCAACAACTGAACCGAGGCTCGGCACAAGGGAAAGCATGGCAAAAAAGAAGGCCACAATGGTTGAACTGGGATCAGATTGAGCTAAAGAAGAGGGAATCAGATCGACTGAAGGGAAGAGAAGGGGATCAGAACGAAAGAGGAAGGGGAAGTGGATCGGATCGGAGACCAGGAACCCGATCTGAACCGATGGAGCAAGGGTACACCGACCCGACCCGCCAGAGAGCACCCGAACCGAATCAATGTACTATGAAGGGACTTGAAGGCCACGACCCGACCCGGAGCACTTGGGAGGAGGCCGATCCGAACCGACAGAGAAGAAGGACTGGGGATCCGAACCGATCCAGTGATGACCAATAACCCGAGATGCAAAGGTAGTCCAAATGGAAGTTAGAGCTCAGGATCCAGTTGGGAACCAATGAGTTCACTTCATGAATAGGCTTTGCTGTGGGACGTGTGCTAAGGAGTTGTCGACGTTCATAACTTCGATTCACCACTGAAAAGGAACGATGGGCTACATATCAGCGCAGTAGTGTCATCACGACTCGACGGGCAAAGTGATCGAAGCAGGACTACATATCAGTGCAGTAGAGTCGTCATGGCTCGAGGGGCAAAGTGATTGTAGTGAGACTATGAGCCAGTGCAGTGGGGCCGTTGCGACTCCATGGGGCAGAGTGGACATAGTAAAGGATTAGTAAGGCTATGAGCCAGTGCAGTGGGGTATGTGCGACTCCATGGGGCAAAGTGGACATAGCGAAGGGTTAGTGGCTATGGATCAGTGCAGTGAAGCCGTTGTGACTTCATGGGGCAGAGTGATCATAGCAAGTATTGGGTGATCGAAGTGGTGGATATCGTATGCTTTACGCACTGAGTGAGAGATGTGAGGATGGTTGCTATGCTTGATTGTTTGCCATCACTATGACATGCACACCCCCACCCCCGTTATCTTTACACCATTTATTCAGTGGCACCTTAGAGTGTTGTACAGTATGTAGTACTAACTCTTTGGTTGCAGGTACAGGTTCAGGTATGGTTTAGTATACCTGTTATTGTTCTGTTTAGTTGCTTATCGCTCATACCAGACTTTTTGTCTGACCCAGAGTTTTATGTCTCTTCTTATTACTCTGGGTTCTCTCACGAGCAGACTAGAGACAGGTTAGCTGGTGATGCGCGAGTAGCGAATTCGGAGGCGAGCAGGAGGCTTCCACGTATGATATATATAGATATTCTCCCTGTGTCGTTGCTGGTCACTACTTTGGGCATTAGTAGTGTACCTTTCTTGTTAGCTTTTTGAGATAGTTTTTAAAAGTTGTAATAATGTTGGCTTTGGATCATAAGCTGTACTTTGGATTTTCCGCTGCTATGATAGTTTGTTTCAACTTATACACTGTCTCACCTGTTTTATGTTAAGTATGTTGTTATTATATTTTATTCCATGCGTTGTGAGACATTCTACCGGTTCTTTGTTGATTCTTCGTCATCTTCCTTTCCCTCTGACGACCGTCCCGTGCTAACTGGACATGTGTACAACGCACTTTTGGAGTAAATGTCGGTTGGTGCGGGGCGGGCCGTCACATTTGGTATCAGAGCTCTAGGTTGCGTAGTTAACCTAGGGAAAGACACTAGGGAGAGATAGTATATATATGAGAGTGCGTATTTGTGATTACTTTGGTTTTCAAAAGCTATATATATACTATTAGTATAGCTACGGATGAAGTCGCACTGCACTAGCACCACTAGGGAGATGGTTAATCGTTTTCTCTTCACAGATTGAATGATGAGCCAATACGCAAGAGGTGCTGGTAGAGGAGCTAATAATGGGAATGCTGCTGACATGAGGGCGATGTTTACCAACCTCATGAGAGAAATGCTTAGGGATGTGCAAGGGGCAGCTCCCTATCCCGGTAATGGTGGTGGTCCAGTAGTGCAGGCGCCTAGGGCCGATTTCGCCAAGCTATCCAAGGATTACACTAACCTTGGTGGGAAGCCGTTCCACGGAACGGAGTCGGCCACAGATGTTCAGGATTGGTTGGACAGCTGTGATCGTATCTTCGACGACTTGGGTATCGAGGATGCGATGAAGATAAGGCTAGCGTCTCGTCAGCTGCAAGGGCAAGCGATAAATTAGTGGAATGCTATTAAGACAGCCACTCTGGAGGATCAGGTTACTTGGGATCAGTTTAAGACTCACTTTAGCGACAAGTTTATCCTAGCTGCTCAGAAGTCGGAATTGTTTAGGAAGTTCTTGGAGCTAAAGCAGAATGGTAGGACAGTCTCGGACTATATTGCTGAGTTCGACAATTTGTCGAAGTATGGATTAACCCTTATCGACACTCCTGAGAAGAAGAATGAGAAATTCATTACTGTTTTGGATGGATACTTGGGGGAAAAGCTTATCAACCACATCGATGTGACTTTTGAATCGATTGTGGGGAAAGCTTTGAGATAAGAGAGTCTTTACCCTAAGTCAAAGACTGAGATTGCATCTGCAGAAGGGCTGAAGCCGCAAGCAAGGGGTGGAGGCAAGATTAACACTCAGAACAAGAGGAAGCAGAACCAAACTAAGGATGGCCAGAAAAAAAAGCAAGAAAGATGTTGAGTGCTTCAGCTGTGGTAAGAAGGGCCATTATGCCAAAGAGTGTCGGGCCAAGCCAGTGGATAGGAAGTGCTACAACTGTGGCCAAGTGGGACATCATAAGGATAAATGCCCACAACCTCTATAAAGAGAAGCAGATTGTGAAAGCATATGCTATCGGTGCGATTCCTTCTTCGTCGAATGCCCCAACTGCGGCGAAGAAAGGAAAAAAATGTCGTCATTCAAGGTATGCTTTCTATTCATGATGTACCTGTTCGAGTTTTGTTTGATACTGGGGCTTCATGTTCCTTCATATCTAGTGACCTAGTAGATAGGTTAGGACTGGAACCCGAGATAGTCGATAGACCGTTGGTTGTGACGAACCCGATTGGTGGTTCGACTAACCTTAGTATGATTTGCCGAAATTTGGCCTTATCGAGTCATGGATGTATGTTTGTCACTTACCATTTAGAATAAACCCATTTCAATTTTTTATCTCTTTACTTTTGAAAAATCATTATATATTCACAAATTTCCTTTTTATTCCTCCTTTATTATGGAACTATCATTTCATATTCTCAAGCCATTTTTATTCCCTTTTATTTAGGAACCCCATAATATATAATCCAAATTCTTTGAATTATTATTCCTCAATATAAATTACTTCTAACATCTCTAACCTTACAACTAATATCATCCTTCGTTAATCCTGAAGTTGTTCAAGCTGGGGTATTTTAATTACCTCTCAGACCTTGATCAACAACATTTTTATCGTAATATAAATATGAATTGTAATTCAAAAATCCATATTCATTTTTATACCACTTCACTATTGCATTAAAATATGGTTTTATAAAATCCTCTTGCTTTTAAATTCTCCTTTTTAAATATACGATTATTACTAAATTCATTGATTTAGTAAATGATTAATACACATTAACTTTTAAACTTTAACTCCTTTAAAACTATTTGTCCCATTATCTGGATTTTTATTTCAAATCCTATTACTAAATATTTTACCAAATTCAATCACATAAATCCCTTTTATAATTCTTTAAATCATTTCCTTTGGGAAATCTCACCTTAATCTTGTCCACTACACTTATCGTCAATTTAACGCTTTAACTCCCCATCTCCTTATTCACAACTCGTTTACACATCTCTGGTTTAATATAAAGCCCTTAACCATCTCGATTTCCTTTACTTAATCCAACATTTATTTAAACTTACAGTATTCGCTTAAAATCACTTTGTAACTTCATTTACCAAATTTGAATTAAATATAAACCCATTCATAAACTTCCTTTGAAATTCAGTTATATTTTATTTCTAACTTCAGTTACTTAAATGAACTTCATTTAAGAAATGATTCCTCAAATTAAAAAAAAATTACTTCATCATTACTTGGAGTTAATTTTTTTTAAATCTCATTAAGTTAAACAACTATTCGCTAAATTATTTCATTAGATTAATTGGTATAATCTAATTAAATTTAACAATCAATTACTGATCAAAACAGTTGGCTTGGTAAATCATAAAACATGCTTAACCCATTGATCAACTCGAACTCGTCTTTCTATTTAAATTAACAAATAACATTATTAATTTAATTAATCTCATTTGCTTCGATTTATATTAAATAAATAGTAATTTATTTATAAATAATGTCATTGTGAATATTGTTTCTTAAAAACAATAAACCTCGATTATTAATCATCACGTTAAATCCAGCCTACTTGCTTTTCAGTATATAAGAATCAACTTTATAAAATTATTTAGTAATTAAGATGAGGCACGTGCTTCGCACACGGTAAATTTTGGTATAAAAATGGTGATTTGCGGTTAAAACAGACAATATATGCATAGGGTTGGTTTATTTCCTTTTTATACTTCATTTAAAAATATATTTAAAAATATATATTTAGTGATAAAATAAATTTCATAACTTCATTTTCTATCGCTTCACCTGACGGTAAATCGAACTTTGTAAAACATTTTGTATTTTGGCCATCTGCTATGAATTGCTCAGCCAATATTACCCATTGGTTAATAACCAATAAATGTTAAATTTGGGTTTAAGAATGAATAACCAATTCGATAATCTAATCATATGGGTTCAACAGTTCATATAATGATCATATGAAAATAAACAATAAATTTGAGGAATCTGCTTGGATTCCTCCAACCTGTCCTTCCCTGCATCTAATGGGTTATCTCAAATACCACAGGTTGTTCAATATGATAATATAAATAAGATATATTAATTCAACTAATCATGGTCAATCAATAACGAAAATTTAATCACCTACTTTAAATTTAATTCGTTGATTTTATTATAAACGTACCAAACAGGGTAAGTTATTCTTTTTGGAAATCATCGTTAAGAATAATGATGTCATTCCATTTGAATTAAACAACCATTTAATTTAATTGATTGATATAAAAATATTTAACACGCATCCAGTTAATCATCAAACAACCAATAATTAGCAGCCATGGCATACAGATGATAAACCCGACTTATAATTATTATAAGCAGGGAAATTGAGTGAGGTTAACTCGCCTTGATCTTTGTTGTAAACACAGCTCATTTTAGTTAATTCCAACCTTGTCCAATTCAATTCCATTCCATACCGCCCTGCTCATAATTACGGTTCCAATCCATCTGGAATCGGTCGATTCTGACAGGATATGAATACGTTGTTAATATTTTAAAATTAACATTATTTTAATAACTAATTAATTTAAATTAATATAATTAACGAACAAATTACTTTGTTTTAAATTCTTTGAGCCAGCTGCTCCATCGGCTCCTGCTTCGTTCCAAACCATGACCGCAAATTCCAGAATCCTGGGTAAATTGTTTAAACCCTAACATAATTCAAAATATTATAAGTTCATTAACAATTTAGTATAAAATTAGTTAATTAAATTTAAATATGGATTTGCGCCAATTACTTGTTAATAAATCACAACCAACCCATTTGTTTCGTTACTGAAATTAGGCTCCCACGGTTTGCATCCCACATGCCTTTGCATGCCTATGCCTTTTTCCCAATTTGAAGCAGCCGATCCTTAACAATTTAAATAAAAATTAGTTAGCTTTAATTCCAAATAAATTGCACTAATTATTTGTTGATAAACCTTACAGGCTGTTGCTTTCATCTTAAAGCCCATCAATCTATACGTGACAAGCTAAACCTGGTCCACGTTAACAAACCCTCCCCACTTAAAATAACGGAGCCGCGTCCCCTTCCTATTATCTGCTTCATTTCCTTTCGTAATAAAACACCACTCTGCCACAAACCATCGTAGCGCCTTTCTCCCTCCTCCATCCATCCTGAAATAAACCACCCCCACCGAGAAGAGCTCCTCCACGTCCTCTTTAAGCGCCCAGCCGTGCCACTCTGCCTTGTAACACCCCGCCTCCGCCAGGGTGACTCTTGCAAGCACTCTGACTTTCGAGGGGCGTTTGAATCAGGTAAACATGCATAATGATATATCAAGGCAGAACAAGCACATATGTAAATGCGTAAACAGAGTAAATAGCATAGATAAAATAGCGGAAGATTTTTAAACCATTTCAAAACAAGTCTGTTACATCATAATGTCAATTTTCCCAATAAACCAGTCTAGATAAAACAACATCAACTGAAAACTGAAATACATAAATACTAATCCCCAAAAGAAGTGATAGCCACAGCTAGCTTCATGTCCAAACCGTACATGAGCTAAATCCCACAAGCAAGCAGTCAGAAATCCAGCTAAGCTCCAATATTCCCTCCCTGAGAACCTGGGGGGGGGGGGAACGGAAGAAAAGAGGCGAAAGAAAACAGGTCAGTCAAAAAGACTGAGTAAGCCCTACTACAATCAATGTAAACTGATAAAGTTAACTGGCATGAAAAGCAGGTATGATCATAAGGATAACAACATACTAGCATGATGATTAACTAACAAGGTAGATAAAGGTGTCATCGCATAATCAGGATTAAGGTTTTGCACCACAGGTGTACTAGCAAACTAACATGACTTGAATAAACAAGTATTGATCCCTTGGCCCAAGCTTTGGCCCAATAACATGAAATGACCCTAATACGAGGTCCAACCAAACGGTCTAGTCGATCGGCTCCCTAAGCCTAACTCGTCACGTGTTGGTGTCAATACGGCCCAATCATAATTGTAGTCGAACCGTGCCGAGTCCACCCTCGGGTGTATCAAGCCCTAGGGTGTCAACCCCTGGACACCATGAACATGAGTGCACAGTCCCGATCTACTGGTACCCGTGCATGTTTTCTCCGGCTACGGACTATGTGCACGACCAGAGTCCGCCCGGAACTACACCGGCGTACCCTCTGCCGTCGCTTTTGGTCACTTACCTCCAGTCCAGTAATCGTGCCCCCACCCTAGCCTAGTCCCTAGGGTCATGATGATACTAACTTGGGATTACTGCTGGAGTGGGCCCCCATTGCTAGGATTTTTCTGGTGGGTTAATTACGGTTTAACCCTCTTGCTAATCATGGATTAACTTGGTTAAGTGTAACGATGAGTTCACGACTTAACCCCGATTAATCTACCAAGCCCAAATTGGTTAAGTAATTAAGTGGACCATGACGTAACCCTAATCACGAGGCATTAATTAATTTAATGCACCTTAACCTCTCACATTAGACCTTGTTGTGGTTACTAGTTAAGCCGGGCGGGTCCGGGTAGCTTTACACCACGACTTGGTCTAACCTCGGGTTCAAGGTACAATATGACCAACTTCTCACATTGGGTCCTATTGTTTGTAGCAACTAATTAAGCCGGTCGGTTCCGGGTAGGTTTACGCTACAAACTCAACCCAACCTCGAGTTGGCCACACTTATCTTTTCTAAGTGTCATGTCCATCATGTTTCCAAAACATGTTACAAGTTTTCAAGCAATTGGGTAGACCTAACTTAATAGGTAAATTCCCAATGGGTAGACCTAACTTAATAGGTAAATTCCCAAGCTTATGTTTTATGTCTTTTACTTTTACCCAACCCCAAACGCAATCCCATCGCTTACATATCACAATAGCGCATAAAGGATAGAAAGAGGGAACTTGGCTTAATCATGACATAAAAGTGTTGAAGCCACAAGTTTAACATGGTGGCATATAAAATGTTCATGTGTTCATATACTTGCATATTACATATTTTGGCCTCAAAGCATGCATAAAACCAAACTTAGCATATTGGTGATACATGGTGATAAATGACATGTAGAAATGGCCATAAGTTCGCATTTAGCCTCACATGCAAGTTATCATAAGAGATATGACAACTTACATGTTGCCAAAATGCAACCTTTGGCATAAAGCTTGAAGCTTTATGTTCATAAACCCAAGATAAGCTCGCTTAACATGATAACATGAACAAAAGGATCAACCCAAACTTGCATAACACAACTTGCATAGCATAACATGATGAACTTGCATTTCATATCATAGCATACTTGCATAACATGATAAACTTGCATATTATAACATAACAAACTTGCATAACATGATAAACTTGCATTTCATAACATAGTAAACTCGCATATAAACTTACATATCATACATTTAACTTTAGAGTTTAAGTATGAAAGTAGAATAGGGCTTACAATGCTTAAGAAGTCACAAAAATATGACAAAGCCCTTATTAAATCAATCAAACCCAAAATGCAAGCCAAAATGATCAAAACCGTTCCTTTGTGATGCAAATATAGAAACTTGACTTGAATGCAAGCTAATGATGCTCATACAAGTTTGAAAACACTTGTATGCATGGAAAATCACTTAGAAATTGATTTAGGAATTTTATGAAGAGAGTGGAGGCCATGAGAGGATTGATTTTGCCATAGTTTAGTTGTAGGATAGATTAATGATGATTTAGGGTAGGTTAGGGTCTTATTTATAGATTAGGCAAGTGTTTTAGGCCATAGGATTAAACCCTAGTTCCAATCTCAGCCCTCAAAACCGAGTCTGGCCCCCAAGCTCAACACAATCTCAAAATGGTGCACCAGGCTAAACAGCCCGGTTGGACCAAGTCGACAGCCAAGTCGACAGGGCTGTCGACTTGGGTCCAACCAAGTTGACTCCCAAGTCGACAGGGCTGTCGACTTGGGTGCCCTGGCGGGAACTTTCCCGCCTGGCCCAAAATGGCCCAATTTTTCAAATTCAAGTTTGAATTTGAAATCTGTTTTTACTTAGAAATTTCCTGAAAACTTCGTTGGGCCTTAATCGGGTCATACGGACTCCGATTTCCGAAAACTCGGACTCTATTTCGCGTATTTTTCCGAGACGAACGCAATGTTATAGCCCGTTTTCCCTTGATTCAGATTTTTGAATTAAATTCTGCCTCGATTTATGTTATAACAGATTATTGAAAATACGAGTTGTTACATTCTCCCCTCCTTAAAGGATTTCGTCCCCGAAATCTTCAAGTTAGGAAGAACGTATCCTACCATCCAACATCCATCTACTCAAAACATCATCCACGAGCAATCATTGTCCTTACAAGATTCTAAATGTTGTATGAACATATGCAAAGGTGTGTGTATATATACCTATCTAATGCAAATATCATTAATGCAGATTATGTTAGTGAAATGAATCCATATGTATGCAATTCCTAACATATGTATAACATCTATATGTGTGCACATAACATACATCCATATGCAACATCCATGTGATAACACAAAAATTTTCATCCATGAATAAGCATAAACACTCATGCATATGCAATATGAGGAGTGTGTGAGCCGATCTAGTTCCTAATGTGTATAATGCATCCACGAGTAACCACTTGCAACCACTTGCATCCATCAAGCATAACATGTTTCAAACACATGTTTCATCCAAAGGGTTTCTACCTAAGGTTCTCATGACAAGATTAACACGATAAACTAGATAAACATGGATAACAAAGAGAAAGATATGCTAATCAAAGAAACGAGATTGAGAGTATACCCTCAAAAAGGAATGGATAAAGCCCACGCATCTTCTCCTCGGTTTCCCAAGTTGCGTCTTCTTCAGCTTCACCCCACTGAACCTTCACCAATTTGACCTCTCGATTCCTTAGCTTCTTGGTCTCCGTCCCCAAGATACGAATAGGAGCTCTCCTCAAGGTAGCCTCTTTCTCCACTTCCACATCTTTTAGAACACTTGGCTCAACAACCTCTGCTGATTCATGTAAACACTTCCGGAGATGCGAGACATGAAAAACATCGTGTACTCCGGCAAGCTTTTCGGGCAACTTCACTCTATAAGCCATCTGCCCGATCCTCTCTATAATGGAGAATGGTCCAACAAACCTCGGTGCCAACTTCCCAACGGCTCCAAATCGGACCACATTCCGCAAAGGAGAAACCTTTACGAAAACCATATCCCCAACATCAAACTCCAAATCAGTTCTTCGCTTATCAGCATAGGATTTCTGTCGGTCTTGGGCCGCTTTCATCTGTCTCCGAATCAACTCGATCTTCTCGGATGCATCTCTGATCATATCAGGCCCAAGTATAAGCTTATTTGTAGCCTCCCACCAACATGTAGGGGACTTGCACGGCCTCCCATATAAAGCTTCAAATGGTGCCATCCCTATGCTTGCCTGATAACTGTTATTATATGCAAGCTCAACAAGAGGAAGGTGGTCTTCCCAAGTACCACCAAAATCCAGAATACAAAGCCTCAACAGATCCTCGAATATCCTATTCACCCTTTCGGTTTGACCGTTCGTTTGTGGGTGATAAGTGTAACACCCCACGTCCGCTAAGGTCACTCATACCAGGGGAATGCCTTAGTTTCGGTGAAGTATTTTCAGTGAATATAGAACAGTAAAATTACAACAAGACAGATATAAGTAATACTTGAAAATTTAAAACATCATTTCATTGCAGCGGAATGTTTGGTTACATCACAAAACCATAAACCAAAGTCAAGTACATAATATCCATCTTGATAAAATAGAAGTACATAATCCCACTACATAACTAATAGCCATAAAAGAAAAGATGAACTGGGCTTCACTTCAACGGTCCAAGCTCCAAAGAATAGATACAGCAATCCGATCAAAGCCCACTAGCACCAGGCCCACTCTAATAACCTGGGGTTGGGGGAAAAAGATAAAACAACGGGGTCAGACATAAGTCTGAGTGAGTCCTATAACCCTAACAATACAACCATTAAAGTAATTAGGGTATGACATAAATAAGGTACGGTACCTCTGGGGATAATGACTACACTAAGTAGCCAACTAAACACCGGATGTACTACGATAACCAAAAGACGCATTTATCCACCCAAAGATAATTCTTACCCCACCCTAGACTTATTCACCCAAGGGTAATTCCTACACTGCACCACACCAGTTTTACCTACCTAAGATTAATTCCTACTTAAAGGTTGATCCCACTAAATGTACTTAGTAATTTTTACCCAGTAGTTTCTAGTACCCCTACATAGGTGCCGTCTGCCCCTATCATTACTAGGTGTACCCACTACTCCCAAGCGATCGGCTCCCTAACGTAGATACCCGTGCTGGTCCCACAATGGGGTGTATCATTTCCCCAAAGTGGCAACCTGATAATATCAACGGTGCACGGCTTTATATCTACACGATGTAACAACGATTTACTAACCAGCCCGGGTCCACACACGCATATGAAACCCGTTGGTCCCACGTTGCCACCGCTAACCCGTTTTTGGCCTCTTATAGTCAAGCCCAATATGCGTGTCCCGTCACTCGACTTGGGTCGAGCCCACAAAGATACGTTTGGGATATTGGTTGAGATGGGCCCCCACAAGCTACCACTTAAGCTTGTTAATTTTATCTAGTGTATCCCACTTAACCCCTTTAACCATGTCTACTTACATGTTATAAATACTTTGGTTAAGTCATTAATCATATTTTAATTACCTTTCAAGGCACCCACTAGATTTCCACATGCCACCCAAGTCATTTACTTAATTCCCACATGCCACCCGAGGCACTTACTTAACCCTTTAATCATGTTTAATTCCATGTTCCACTTTGGTTAAGTATTCTAATCGTATTTTCTATTGCTACCCAAGGCAACCCACTAGTTTTCTCATGCCACCCAAGGCACCCACACTAGTTACTTCGTGCCACCCAAGGTACCCACTTAACCCTCATGTCCCACTACATGCTAATTTGGTTAAGTGTTTCTTAATTAATTAAGACCGTGATCCTCATAAAGACCTCTCACATTAGACTATCTTTTATGACCGCTGGTTAAGCCGGTTGGGTCCGGGCAGCCTTATGTCATAATCAAGTCTAACCTCGTGTCTTTACATTAATCACGTATTTAGTTTGTGCCTAAGACCTCTCACATTGGGCTAACATTTGTAGCAACTGGTTATGCCGGTTGGGTCCGGGCAGTTTTACGCTACAACTGAGTCCAACCTCGTGTCTTAGTCGATTAATTACACCTAATTAATCACCCTCATAATTTATATTAATTATCCCTAATTAATATCAAGTTTTTTTTTTCATAACATGGGTAGACCTAACTCAATAGGTAAATTCCCATGGGGTAGACCTAACTCAATAGGTAAATTCCCACTTATGTTAATTTATTTTTATGGTATGCTTAATCATACCCAATCATACTTTTATTAACATATTTATTAACCCCATCGTTCCCCACGCAAATCGTTCTCATTTCACGACATAATAAAAGGGAAGATCTATCACAAATATCATGGGTTTAACCAAATCTTAGAATATAACTTTGTCATGGGTTAAGAGGACGTCAACTTGCATATATGAGCATATATTAACCCAACTACATTTAACCCAAACTTGCATATTATCATACACATATCTTGCATAACATGTTGAACTTGCATAAACACACATAACTTGCATAACATTCACATACTTGCATATCAACCAACATGTAACTTGCATAGCATATCTTGTATATTAACATACATGTAACTTGCATATTAACAAACATGTAACTTGCATAGCATATCTTGCATATTAACATACATGTAACTTGCATATTAACAAACATGTAGCTTGCATAGCATATCTTGCATATTAACATACATGTAACTTGCATAGCATATATTATCATACATGTAACTTGCATAGCATATATTATCATACATGTAACTTGCATAGCATATATTATCATACATGTAACTTGCATATGGACTTGTTTGACATGCATAAACCCACTTGTTAAATATGCATAAACAACTTATTAATCATGCATATTATCACATACTTAGCATGCATAGAATCACATACTAAACTTGCATAATATCATATACTTAGCATGCATAGAATCACATACTAAACTTGCATAATATCATATACTTAGCATGCATAGAACCAATTTCTTATTATGCATAAACATACCACTTAACTTGTATAAACCCAAGCACTTAGCATGCATAAAACCCAATACTTAACATGCATACAATCAAATACTTAGCGTGCACAACATCAAATACTTAACATGCATAACACCAACTACTTAGCATGCATAAAATCACATGCATAACTTGCATATCATGTTACATATACTTGCATATATTCTCACATATAGTTTGCATAACATGTTACATATGCATAAATAATATTTTACATCATAAAACATGGAAATAAACTTGCATATGGCATAAAACTTGCAATTCACATATCATACAACTTGCATATAACTCACTTATCCACAAACATAACCATGTCTTATCACATCCTACCATAATCAATTTAACAATTGATTATTAAAGCCATAGAAACTCACCAAAACACAATTAGCAAGCTAATGAAGAAGATTAAGATACTTAGAATGGATTAGAGATTGATTAGAGCTTGCTTTCCTCTTCATTGATTTGTGGAGGCCATGACCAAGTTTCATTTTGCCATAGTTTAGTTACTAGGTTTAATTATGAATGAATTAGGGTAGGGTTAGGGTGTTATTTATAGGATTAGGTTGCATTTTAGACCCTTAGATTAACCCTAGATTAATTTAGGACCATCAGATCCATCAGATCCAAGAAGCTTCCAGAACTAGCCCACCAAGCCAGCCCAAGAACACAAACTGGTGCACCCAGTTTCTCTGGGCGTCGCACCCTGTCGACAGGCAAGTCGACAGGCATGTCGACACCCCTGTCGACAGGCCTGTCGACAGCCCTGTCGACATGGGTTAGGCGGGAACCTTCCCGCCTGACCCCGCCTGGCCCATCCCAAATCTGAATATTTGAATTTATTAAATCTGTTTTAGTTTTGAATTTTCTGCAAACTTCATCGGGCCATAACTGGGCCATACGGACTCCGATTTTCGAAAACTCGGACTCTATTTCGCGTATTTTTCCGAGACGAACGCAACGACGTAGCCCGTTTCCCCCAATTCTCACATCTGAGATTATTTATTCTGTAATTAGTGAATTTTAGTATTAACCCAAAGTACGGGGTGTTACATTCTCCCCTCCTTAAAGGATTTCGTCCCCGAAATCTCTAAGCTAAGGAGAATGCATATCCTACCATCCAAACAACCATCTACTCAAACCATCAAACACGAGCATCCATTGTCCTTAAGCAATTTCTAATGATGTATGAGCATATGCGAAAAGTGTGTGTATATGTTCCCTATCAAATGTACGAGCATATGCAAACCATGATAGTGCCATGTATCCAATATGTATGCGAGATAACCCTATCGACACATACAGTATCTATATGAGTGCACAATCATTCACCAAAATGCATCATCCATATGATAACACAATCATTATACATCCATAAATATAGCTAACTACATACAATTTTATGCAATATGCAATATGAAGTGATTGAGCCGATCTAGTGCCTAGAGTGTGTATATATGCATCCACGAGCAACCACTAGCAAACACTTGCATCCACTTGCATCCATCAACCATAACATGTCTCAAACACATGTTTCAACCATAGGTTTTCCCTATCTAAAGGTCAAACAGCACTAATCGAGAGGACATACTAAAGATAAGATAAGTACTAGGCAAGCGATAAAGGAGAAGTTAAAAGACATACTCTCCAAAAAGAAATGGATACAAAGAACGCATCTTCGCTTCCGTCTCCCAAGTAGCATTTCTTTCGTCATCTCCCCACTGCACTCTAGCTGGCAGAACTTCTCTGTTCCTCAACTTCCTAGTCTCTGACCCAATGATGCGAGTAGGAGCTCGTCGAATCGTCTCATCGCGCTCTAACTCTGTTTCTTTAAGCAAACTCGGCTCTACCACCTCAGCGGTCTTATGTAAGCACTTCCTCAAATGGGAAATGGCCCTACAAACCTTGGTACTCACTTCCTAACAGATCCAAAGTGAACCATATTCCGCAACGGAGATATCTTGATAAAAAAAAACATGTCCTAATATCAAACTCAAGCTCTGTTCTCCTCTTGTCCGCATAAGATTCTTGTTTATCTTGCGTCGCTTTCATCCTTCTTTGAATCAAGTCAATCTTCTCTGAAGACTCTCTAATCACATCGGCCCAACCAAGATCTTATCCGTAGATTCCCACCAACATGTAGGTGATCAACAAGGCCTTCCATAAAGAGCTTCGAAAGGAGCCATACCAATACTGGACTGAAAGCTGCTATTACATGCGAACTCCACCAATGGAAGATGCTCTTCCCATGTACCTCCAAAATCCATAATACATAACCTCAAAAGATCTTCTAAGATATGGTTCACCCTCTCGGTCTAACCGTCCGTCTGAGGATGATATGCGGTGCTCAACCACAACTGAGTCCCTACCGCCTCTTGCAAGCTCTTCCAAAACTCCCTAGTGAAGATAGGATCTCGATCGCTCACTATACTGGAAGGTACACCATGCAATCTAATAATCTCTCGAAGGTAAACTGAAGCTAGACATGTAATAGTCCTCTTGCTCTTCACGGGTATGAAATGGGTACACTTAGTAAGTCTATCTACCATAAGCTCAATCCCCGTATTACCCTTCCTTGATTTCGGTAATCCAATGAGACACTATCCCACTTCCCATTACGGAACTTCTAACGGATGAAGCAACCCTCCGGGTTTCTTCTGCTCCGCTTCCACTTGTTAGCACACCAAGCATCTAGCGACATACTTGGCCGCGTCTTTCTTCAGGTTGGCCAAAAAGAAAAACTCGCTTTATGTCTTGGTACCTCTTGTCCCTACCGGGATGAATGGTTATCTTCGACCGATGTATATCATCAAGTATAACCTTCCTCAAACTCTCGTCTTGCGGTACTCAAAGTCTACCGTCTCTACGCAACCACCCCTTACCATCTAGGGTGTACCTACTCAAATGGCTGGACGACTCCCCTCCTTATGAGCTTTTCTACTAACTCAACCAACTATGGGTCGTCACGCTATGTCTCGCCACTCCGTCCCAAAAGAGTAGGCCTAACCTCCAAGGAGGCTAGAAAACTGGGTACAAGGTTAACGGAAGGTCTAAGGTCAACCATAGAAATAAACCCTAAGCTCTGTCGTTTAACGATCAATGAACTCAAGGACAACCTTTTTCTTCTTAAGGTGTCTGCTACCATGTTTCCCTTGTTAGGGGTATACGCTATCTCCACTCATAAGATGCTAAGAATCCTATCCAAAATCGTCACAACTGTCCATCTCTCACGCAGACCATCCTAGTCGAATTCGACATCCCCCAAATGCATGCCCCAAAGGCCGAAACCAATATCAGACAAACACCCAAGGGATACCTCCTTCGAGTTCAGGCAACCTACGTGAGATGATACTAAAATAAATAAATAATGGCTAAACAATTAAGCCTTTGACCAACTTTGGATGTCCTTGCCAGTCTCGCTCCAAAACCACCGTTTATCCCATAACTGGCTTTGCTCAACCTATTGAGCATATACGAAACTTATTATGCTCCTTGGAAAGACCGAGATGTCATTTACAAACTTATTTAGGTACTCCCTGAACACCCTTCTCATCCAATCAACAAAGTATGCGGGGGCGTTCGTCAAACCAAATAGCATCACCAGCCACTCATAAAACCATCCGGAGTCCTAAAGGCAATCTTCTCTATACTATCGTCAGCCACTCTCAACTGATGAAACCCTGTAGCTAGGTCCATTTGCGAAAACACTGAGGCGCCAACCAACTGATCAAAGAGATCATCTATTCTCGGTAATGGGTGTCTATTCTTCTTCGTGAGCTTATTAAGTTCTCTATAATCCACACAAAGTCTGAGGGACCCATCCGCCTTCGTGGCAAACACTACTGGAGCTCCCCGCTCCGATATACTTCGCCTTATGAACCCCTTCTCAAGCAACTCCCCTACTTGAACCAACTTCTAATCTGATTTACGTCTAAGTCCCTTGAAGCGGTTTTCCATTCTTATTTATCTTAGAAAGATCATCTACACACGGAGGGGAAACTCAAATCGAGAGAGAAAGAGATTCAAACCGAGAATTCGAAAGATAAAGATATGGCTATCGGGGATTATGCTTTTCTCTCAAAAACTTTTCTCCTAAAAGACATGTTTTTGAAAATACTCCTTCAAAAATTTTCTTAGAAAAATAGTTTTTCTAAAAATTTTATCTGTTCCGGTAACCTTAAGCTCTGATACCACGTGTAACACCCCACGTCCGCTAAGGTCACTCATACCAGGGGAATGCCTTAGTTTCGGTGAAGTATTTTCAGTGAATATAGAACAGTAAAATTACAACAAGACAGATATAAGTAATACTTGAAAATTTAAAACATCATTTCATTGCAGCGGAATGTTTGGTTACATCACAAAACCATAAACCAAAGTCAAGTACATAATATCCATCTTGATAAAATAGAAGTACATAATCCCACTACATAACTAATAGCCATAAAAGAAAAGATGAACTGGGCTTCACTTCAACGGTCCAAGCTCCAAAGAATAGATACAGCAATCCGGTCAAAGCCCACTAGCACCAGGCCCACTCTAATAACCTGGGGTTGGGGGAAAAAGATAAAACAACGGGGTCAGACATAAGTCTGAGTGAGTCCTATAACCCTAACAATACAACCATTAAAGTAATTAGGGTATGACATAAATAAGGTACGGTACCTCTGGGGATAATGACTACACTAAGTAGCCAACTAAACACCGGATGTACTACGATAACCGAAAAGACGCATTTATCCACCCAAAGATAATTCTTACCCCACCCTAGACTTATTCACCCAAGGGTAATTCCTACACTGCACCACACCAGTTTTACCTACCTAAGATTAATTCCTACTTAAAGGTTGATCCCACTAAATGTACTTAGTAATTTTTACCCAGTAGTTTCTAGTACCCCTACATAGGTGCCGTCTGCCCCTATCATTACTAGGTGTACCCACTACTCCCAAGCGATCGGCTCCCTAACGTAGATACCCGTGCTGGTCCCACAATGGGGTGTATCATTTCCCCAAAGTGGCAACCTGATAATATCAACGGTGCACGGCTTTATATCTACACGATGTAACAATGATTTACTAACCAGCCCGGGTCCACACACGCATATGAAACCCGTTGGTCCCACGTTGCCACCGCTAACCCGTTTTTGGCCTCTTATAGTCAAGCCCAATATGCGTGTCCCGTCACTCAACTTGGGTCGAGCCCACAAAGATACGTTTGGGATATTGGTTGAGATGGGCCCCCACAAGCTACCACTTAAGCTTGTTAATTTTATCTAGTGTATCCCACTTAACCCCTTTAACCATGTCTACTTACATGTTATAAATACTTTGGTTAAGTCATTAATCATATTTTAATTACCTTTCAAGGCACCCACTAGATTTCCACATGCCACCCAAGTCATTTACTTAATTCCCACATGCCACCCGAGGCACTTACTTAACCCTTTAATCATGTTTAATTCCATGTTCCACTTTGGTTAAGTATTCTAATCGTATTTTCTATTGCTACCCAAGGCAACCCACTAGTTTTCTCATGCCACCCAAGGCACCCACACTAGTTACTTCGTGCCACCCAAGGTACCCACTTAACCCTCATGTCCCACTACATGCTAATTTGGTTAAGTGTTTCTTAATTAATTAAGACTGTGATCCTCATAAAGACCTCTCACATTAGACTATCTTTTATGACCGCTGGTTAAGCCGGTTGGGTCCGGGCAGCCTTATGTCATAATCAAGTCTAACCTCGTGTCTTTACATTAATCACGTATTTAGTTTGTGCCTAAGACCTCTCACATTGGGCTAACATTTGTAGCAACTGGTTATGCCGGTTGGGTCCGGGCAGTTTTACGCTACAACTGAGTCCAACCTCGTGTCTTAGTTGATTAATTACACCTAATTAATCACCCTCATAATTTATATTAATTATCCCTAATTAATATCAAGTTTTTTTTTTCATAACATGGGTAGACCTAACTCAATAGGTAAATTCCCATGGGGTAGACCTAACTCAATAGGTAAATTCCCACTTATGTTAATTTATTTTTATGGTATGCTTAATCATACCCAATCATACTTTTATTAACATATTTATTAACCCCATCGTTCCCCACGCAAATCGTTCTCATTTCACGACATAATAAAAGGGAAGATCTATCACAAATATCATGGGTTTAACCAAATCTTAGAATATAACTTTGTCATGGGTTAAGAGGACGTCAACTTGCATATATGAGCATATATTAACCCAACTACATTTAACCCAAACTTGCATATTATCATACACATATCTTGCATAACATGTTGAACTTGCATAAACACACATAACTTGCATAACATTCACATACTTGCATATCAACCAACATGTAACTTGCATAGCATATCTTGTATATTAACATACATGTAACTTGCATATTAACAAACATGTAACTTGCATAGCATATCTTGCATATTAACATACATGTAACTTGCATATTAACAAACATGTAGCTTGCATAGCATATCTTGCATATTAACATACATGTAACTTGCATAGCATATATTATCATACATGTAACTTGCATAGCATATATTATCATACATGTAACTTGCATAGCATATATTATCATACATGTAACTTGCATATGGACTTGTTTGACATGCATAAACCCACTTGTTAAATATGCATAAACAACTTATTAATCATGCATATTATCACATACTTAGCATGCATAGAATCACATACTAAACTTGCATAATATCATATACTTAGCATGCATAGAATCACATACTAAACTTGCATAATATCATATACTTAGCATGCATAGAACCAATTTCTTATTATGCATAAACATACCACTTAACTTGTATAAACCCAAGCACTTAGCATGCATAAAACCCAATACTTAACATGCATACAATCAAATACTTAGCGTGCACAACATCAAATACTTAACATGCATAACACCAACTACTTAGCATGCATAAAATCACATGCATAACTTGCATATCATGTTACATATACTTGCATATATTCTCACATATAGTTTGCATAACATGTTACATATGCATAAATAATATTTTACATCATAAAACATGGAAATAAACTTGCATATGGCATAAAACTTGCAATTCACATATCATACAACTTGCATATAACTCACTTATCCACAAACATAACCATGTCTTATCACATCCTACCATAATCAATTTAACAATTGATTATTAAAGCCATAGAAACTCACCAAAACACAATTAGCAAGCTAATGAAGAAGATTAAGATACTTAGAATGGATTAGAGATTGATTAGAGCTTGCTTTCCTCTTCATTGATTTGTGGAGGCCATGACCAAGTTTCATTTTGCCATAGTTTAGTTACTAGGTTTAATTATGAATGAATTAGGGTAGGGTTAGGGTGTTATTTATAGGATTAGGTTGCATTTTAGACCCTTAGATTAACCCTAGATTAATTTAGGACCATCAGATCCATCAGATCCAAGAAGCTTCCAGAACTAGCCCACCAAGCCAGCCCAAGAACACAAACTGGTGCACCCAGTTTCTCTGGGCGTCGCACCCTGTCGACAGGCAAGTCGACAGGCATGTCGACACCCCTGTCGACAGGCCTGTCGACATGGGTTAGGCGGGAACCTTCCCGCCTGACCCCGCCTGGCCCATCCCAAATCTGAATATTTGAATTTATTAAATCTGTTTTAGTTTTGAATTTTCTGCAAACTTCATCGGGCCATAACTGGGCCATACGGACTCCGATTTTCGAAAACTCGGACTCTATTTCGCGTATTTTTCCGAGACGAACGCAACGACGTAGCCCGTTTCCCCCAATTCTCACATCTGAGATTATTTATTCTGTAATTAGTGAATTTTAGTATTAACCCAAAGTACGGGGTGTTACAATAAGAAGTACTTAGATTCAATCTCGTGCCCATGGCTTCTTGCAAGCTATTCCAGAATTGACTTGTAAAGATTGGGTCACGGTCACTGACTATACTAGAAGGGACTCCATGTAGTCTCACAATCTCACGAAGATATACAGACGCTAGCCAAGATGTGGTCCTCTTGCTCTTCACCGGAATGAAATGAGCACTCTTCGTAAGTCTATCCATAATAACCCAAATGCTCGTATTCCCTTTCCTTGACCTTGGTAGCCCATCGATAAAATCCATGGAAATACTCTCCCACTTCCAAAGTGGAACGTCTAGAGGATGCAATAGCCCACCGGGCTTCTTCGACTCGGCGTTAACTTGCTGGCAAATGATACATCTAGAGACAAATTCTGCCACATCCTTCTTCATCCCAGGCCAAAAGAAAATGCGCTTCATATCTTTATACATCTTATCTCCGCCCGGATGTATAGTCAACTTAGAGCGATGTGCTTCCTCCAGAACCTTTCTTACCAAATCTTCTACCATGGGAACACATAGCCTTCCGTCTCTCCTCAGCCAACCCTTGTCATCAATAGAATATCGAGTGAGATGACTAGACGTCTCTCCTTGAATCAGCTTATCCATAATCTCAACTATCTGAGGATCTTCTCTCTGCGAAGCCCCAACTTGATCAAGAAGGGTAGGTCTGAGTTCCAGAGATGCTAAAGAACCGGTCATCGACTCAACAGCCAAAGAGAAATCAAAGGTTGCCACATACTCTAAATTCTTCATCTCAACGAATAGAGGACTTAGGGTCAACCTTCTTCTACTCAATGCATCAGCTACCACATTCCCCTTGCCAGGGGTATAAGCTATCTCAAAATCGTAGGATGCCAGGAATTCCATCCATCTTTGTTGCCTCAGATTCAGATCCTTTTGAGAAAAGAGATACTTCAATGACTTGTGATCGGTATAAAGCTCAAATCTTTCGCCCAGAAGATAATGGCGCCAAGCCTTGAGTGCATATACTATTGCTGCCAACTCTAAGTCATGAGTGGGATAATTCTTCTCATGCACTTTGAGTTGTCTACCACCAAAGCATATCACTCTTCCTTCTTGCATCAGAACAGCTCCTAACCCCGTGCCACATGCATCAGTGTATACGGTAAATAACTTCCCTCCATCGGGCAAAGCTAGAACAGGTGCTGATGTGAGAGCTCTCTTGAGCTTCTGAAAAGCAAGCTCGCATTCTATGCTCCAAGCAAAAACTAAATTCTTCTTCGTCAATTTAGTGAGAGGAGCAGAAATCTTCGCGAAGTCCTTGATGAACTTCCGGTAAAAACCCGCAAGACCTAGAAAACTTCTCACTTCGGTTGCATTCCTTGGAGTCTTCCAATCCTGAACTGCAACTACCTTAGCGGGATCCACCGCTAAGCCTTGCTTAGATACTATATGCCCAAGGAATCTAACTTCCCTTCTCTAAAAGTGACACTTGGAGAACTTGGCCTTCAACTGATGCGCTCTAAGCATATCCATCACCTCCCTGAGATGCCTTGCGTGCTCTTCCTCATCCTTAGAGAAGATCAGAATATCATCTACGAAGACTACGACAAACTTGTTCAAGAACTCCCTGAACACCCTACTCATCAAGTCCACGAAATATGCGGGTGCATTAGTCAAGCCGAACGGCATGACAAGCCATTCGAAGAATCCATCTGGAGTCCTTAACGCAGTCTTGTCTATACTATCTTCAGCTACCCTGAGCTGATGAAATCCAGTAGCAAGATCAAGCTGAGAGAAAACAGAAGCACCGACAAGCTGGTCAAAGAGATCATCAATCCTCGGTAACGGGTGTTTGTTCTTCTTAGTCAGCTTATTCAACTCTCGATAGTCAACACAAAGTCGGAGAGAACCATCTGCCTTGGTAGCAAATACCACAGGCGCTCCCCATTCAGATATACTTCGTCTAATGAAGTTCTTCTCAAGCAACTCCTTCACTTGCTTACTTAGCTCCCGCCTTTCACGCGGAGCCATGTGCCGAACGGGCAAAGAAACCGGCTTTGCATTATCCACCAGATAAATGCGGAAATCAATCTCTCGCTTAGGGGGCAACCCCCTAACTTCATCGAAAACATCCGGATACTCTCAAACCACTCTCACAGAATGAAGAGTTTCCATTGACGAGTCAAGTGATTCCAGATAGCACAACATGACGGGACCTCTCGGATCACAAGAAATCTCTAGGGTGTTTCCGAGGCGAGTCACGAGCCTCACAACCCTATGCTCACAATCAAGAATGGCTCCATATCTGGACAGCCAATCCATGCCCAATATCAATCCGTATCCCCTGAAACCAAGAACATAAGCACTACACAAGAACTCTACACTCAGTATAGAGATCCTCAAATCCCCACATATCATAGACAAATGGGCGGAACCCCCAATAGGATTTGAGACACAGACGGGATCATCTACCAAGCTAGTACTAAGGTGCAAACTATCAACAAGATCAGATGAGATAAAGCTATGCGATGCACCAGAATCAAACAAGGTACGAACTGGAAAATCAGAAATATATACAAGGCTCTCAACAGAAATACTACCTCGATCGGGAACTGGAGCGACATTGAGAGCATGAACTTGCCCTCCTGAAGGTCCAGCACACTGAGTCTGACCCTGGCCTTGCCCTTGCTTCCTCGGGCAATCCTTACTAAAATGTCCAGTCTCACCGCAGAAAAAGCATTCACCATTCTTCCTTTTCCTCTTCTTACAATCCTTAATAAGATGCCCAACCGAACCGCAGTAATGGCACTTCCCCTTGTTGTTCTTGCCCTTGTTGTTATTGCCCTTGTTGTTATTCCCCTTGTTGCCTTGACTCTTGTTCTTGTTCTGATTGCCTTGACTGCTCTAACCACTTGGATTACCCTGATTTCCTTTCCCCTGGGAATCAATCTTCTTGGCTTGAGTATCATTCACCTTGATCTCCTTCTTGACATCTCCCTGAAGTAATGCCATATCAACCAAGCTCTCAAACGTGGCCCCATGGGGAATATGTGACATAGCCAATCCCTGCAACGGCTCATTCAATCCTCTAGCAAAACGAAGAGCCTTCTTCTGAGGAGTATTCACCATATCCAAGCCAAAACGAGCTAACTGATTGAACTTGTTCACATATTCTTTGATAGACATATCTCCTTGTCTCAAAGTTATGAACCTCTCCATTTGCAAATTCTCCTCAGCAGAAGATAAAAACTTAAGCATGAACCTTGCCCTGAAATCGGCCCAAGTCTCAACAGGCCTAGTACCATTGGTGACTTCCCACCAATAAGCGGCTTCATCCTTCATAAGTCAAACCGCCAACAAGAGCTTCCTCTGATCGTCTATCCCAAAGATAGCAAATAAATCCTCGGTCTCTTTCAACCAATTTCTGGCCTCTACAAAAGTCTCAGTGCCTTGAAAGTTCTTGCCACCCATTGCTTTGAAATCTTTGCAAGTCTTTGCGAAGTCGGCTTGAGGATGCTGAGGGGGAGGAGGAAGAGGAACCTCAACGACAGGAGGAGGAGGAACATTAGCGACAGGAGGAGGAATATTAACTACTGGAGGAAGAGGAGGAGGGACATCTGCGGGGCCGGCTTCGGTCGCCCTAGCCTCCAAAAGTCTCCTATACCAAACAGGTACGTGCACTCCCTCCGGAATAGCAAAATTATCGGCCATACTGAAAACGAAGAAAAAGACAGATTCAGAATGGCGAAAACGAAGGAATTTTGCTAATGGCTTTTTGGGGAATAGCCTTAAGATAAACTAGACTTTTCTTTGGAAAATACTTTATACTTGGTTTTGAAAATAGTTTTCCAAAAGTTTTTAAAAACCTTTTTGTTCCTTCTCGTAAACCATATGCTCTGATACCAAATTGTAACACCCCGCCTCCGCCAGGGTGACTCTTGCAAGCACTCTGACTTTGGAGGGGCGTTTGAATCGGGTAAACATGCATAATGATATATCAAGGCAGAACAAGAACATATGTAAATGTGTAGACAGAGTAAATAGCATAGATAAAATAGCGGAAGATTTTTAAACCATTTCAAAACAGGTCTGTTACATCATAATGTCAATTTTCCCAATAAACCAGTCTAGATAAAACAACATCAACTGAAAACTGAAATACATAAATACTAATCCCCAAAAGAAGTGATAGCCACAGCTAGCTTCATGTCCAAACCGTACATGAGCTAAATCCCACAAGCAAGCAGTCAGAAATCTAGCTAAGCTCCAATATTCCCTCCCTGAGAACCTGGGGGGGGGGGGGACGGAAGAAAATAGGCGAAAGAAAACAGGCCAGTCAAAAAGACTGAGTAAGCCCTACTACAATCAATGTAAACTGATAAAGTTAACTGGCATGAGAAGCAGGTATGATCATAAGGATAACAACATACTAGCATGATGATTAACTAACAAGGTAGATAAAGGTGTCATCGCATAATCAGGATTAAGGTTTTGCACCACAGGTGTACTAGCAAACTAACATGACTTGAATAAACAAGTATTGATCCCTTGGCCCAAGCTTTGGCCCAATAACATGAAATGACCCTAATACGAGGTCCAACCAAACGGTCTAGTCGATCGGCTCCCTAAGCCTAACTCGTCACGTGTTGGTGTCAATACGGCCCAATCATAATTGTAGTCGAACCGTGTCGGGTCCACCCTTCGGGTGTATCAAGCCCTAGGGTGTCAACCCCTGGACACCATGAACATGAGTGCACAGTCCCGATCTACTGGTACCCGTGCATGTTTTCTCCGGCTACGGACTATGTGCACGACCAGAGTCCGCCCGGAATACACCGGCGTACCCTCTGCCGTCGCTTTTGGTCACTTACCTCCAGTCCAGTAATCGTGCCCCCACCCTAGCCTAGTCCCTAGGGTCATGATGATACTAACTTGGGATTACTGCTGGAGTGGGCCCCCATTGCTAGGATTTTTCTAGTGGGTTAATTACGGTTTAACCCTCTTGCTAATCATGGATTAACTTGGTTAAGTGTAACGATGAGTTCACGACTTAACCCCGATTAATCTACCAAGCCCAAATTGGTTAAGTAATTAAGTGGACCATGACTTAACCCTAATCACGAGGCATTAATTAATTTAATGCGCCTTAACCTCTCACATTAGACCTTGTTGTGGTTACTAGTTAAGCCGGGCGGGTCCGGGTAGCTTTACACCACGACTTGGTCTAACCTCTGGTTCAAGGTACAATATGACCAACTTCTCACATTGGGTCCTATTGTTTGTAGCAACTAGTTAAGCCGGTCGGTTCCGGGTAGGTTTACGCTACTAACTCAACCCAACCTCGAGTTGGCCACACTTATCTTTTCTAAGTGTCATGTCCATCATGTTTCCAAAACATGTTACAAGTTTTCAAGCAATTGGGTAGACCTAACTTAATAGGTAAATTCCCAATGGGTAGACCTAACTTAATAGGTAATTTCCCAAGCTTATGTTTTTATGTCTTTTACTTTTACCCAACCCCAAACGCAATCCCATCGCTTACATATCGCAATAGCGCATAAAGGATAGAAAGAGGGAACTTGGCTTAATCATGACATAAAAGTGTTGAAGCCACAAGTTTAACATGGTGGCATATAAAATGTTCATGTGTTCATATACTTGCATATTACATATTTTGGCCTCAAAGCATGCATAAAACCAAACTTAGCATATTGGTGATACATGGTGATAAATGACATGTAGAAATGGCCATAAGTTCGCATTTAGCCTTACATGCAAGTTATCATATGAGATATGACAACTTACATGTTGCCAAAATGCAACCTTTGGCATAAAGCTTGAAGCTTTATGTTCATAAACCCAAGATAAGCTCGCATAACATGATAACATGAACAAAAGGATCAACCCAAACTTGCATAACACAACTTGCATAGCATAACATGATGAACTTGCATTTCATATCATAGCATACTTGCATAACATGATAAACTTGCATATTATAACATAACAAACTTGCATAACATGATAAACTTGCATTTCATAACATAGTAAACTCGCATATAAACTTGCATATCATACATTTAACTTTAGAGTTTAAGTATGAAAGTAGAATAGGGCTTACAATGCTTAAGAAGTCACAAAAATATGACAAAGCCCTTATGAAATCAATCAAACCCAAAATGCAAGCAAAAATGATCAAAACCCTTCCTTTATGATGCAAATATAGAAACTTGACTTGAATGCAAGCTAATGATGCTCATACAAGTTTGAAAACACTTGTATGCATGGAAAATCACTTAGAAATTGATTTAGGAATTTTATGAAGAGAGTGGAGGCCATGAGAGGATTGATTTTGCCATAGTTTAGTTGTAGGATAGATTAATGATGATTTAGGGTAGATTAGGGTCTTATTTATAGATTAGGCAAGTGTTTTAGGCCATAGGATTAAACCCTAGTTCCAATCTCAGCCCTCAAAACCGAATCTGGCCCCCAAGCTCAACACAATCTCAAAATGGTGCACCAGGCTAAACAGCCCGGCTGGACCAAGTCGACAGCCAAGTCGACAGGGCTGTCGACTTGGGTCCAACCAAGTCGGCTCCCAAGTCGACAGGGCTGTCGACTTGGGTGCCCTGGCGGGAACTTTCCCGCCTGGCCCAAAATGGCCCAATTTTTCAAATTCAAGTTTGAATTTGAAATCTGTTTTTACTTAGAAATTTCCTGAAAACTTCGTTGGGCCTTAATCGGGTCATACGGACTCCGATTTCCGAAAACACGGACTCTATTTCGCGTATTTTTCCGAGACGAACGCAATGGCATAGCCCGTTTCTCCTTGATTCAGATTTTTGAATTAAATTCTGCCTCGATTTATGTTATAACAGATTATTGAAAATACGAGTTGTTACACGCCTCGCCTCCCCTTTGCTTTAGAAATTAACTCTATCTCCATCTTCTTTCAAACGAGATCCAGTCCTTAAGGCCACTTGAAAACCCATCAAAATCGTTCAGGTAATAAATCTCATTGTTCTTTACATATATGCGGTTTAGTGTTTTTGTGGACAAGTGTGTAAATCAAGAGATTATGGGCGGGAGGATCTAAATGGATTTATACCTTTCTTGCTAATTTTCGTGACTTAATTTGGGTATGTTTTGGTTGATAATGTATGGAAGGGAGGTTCGCTGATACTGTTGTCTTGCATTGGGGAGTAGAGAGAATGGTCTCTCATTTGTTAACTGGAAATGAAAATTTTGAAAGGGCTTCGGTTGTGTGCTGCGAATTGAAGGAGATGGCACTTTATTTATAGAGGAGAGAAATTTTAGATCAGAACTGTAACGACCCGCATATCCGTACCATTTGAATTGACTGAATACAACTCACGTCCAACCCAAATTGTACGAAAATATGAATCATTAATAGAAAGAAGTTAGAGGATGATAAAAAGAAACAAAGATACTTAGAATAGAAGAAATTAGATAGAAGATCAAACTGAACAATACTATGGAATCTCACAATCGCAGCGAAACAAAATATAATATATAAAAGCATCTTTGAAATACAAATTGGATTTGAACTTACATACATCATTAGAGTACATCTCATATACAATACAGTGGAATTAAACTCTAAATATCTAACGTTGAAGCCTCCTGCTCCAAGCTCCTCCAAATAAATCTGTGAAATCCTTAACTACTTGATTGCTCATACAAATTTGGGTACCCAAGAGTTTAGGGAAAACATAGAAAAATAAACTCTGGGTCAGTCATGGGACTGGTGTGAGTAAACGATTTTGAAACAAACTGGTTCTGATAAAGGATTTCTCATATGACCACGTTATAAAAATGAAACGGGTTTTCACTTTTGAGAATCCAAAACACTTGCTTAACATTCAAAAACATTTTGAAAGAAAAGATAATCGTAAGACCGACCAACACATAAACATGGATGGTTTTTACCTTACGATAACCCAAAATGTTTTGAAAACGATATTCTTCTGATATTATAATAATGTCTAAATATAAATAAATATCAATCTAGCAGAACGCTTGCATCTCACGCTCTATATATATAGTATTCAATCAAAACAGCGGGCGCTTAATGGATAATGGATTTCCAACTATGACAGGGTATGGAACCACCTTCCGATAGTGTATCTCTAGAGAGGAATACACTGGGTTCAACAAGAATGTCCTGCACCCGGCCCACATATGACTGACCACTAATTTCTCTTGAGTGTATCGAATATATTGTCACCTGACGGCTGCGCAGCTACCGTTTCCCGGGAGATACAGAAATGAAAAGAAGTAACAAAACGAATGTTCTCTAGATGGTGACAATACACCCTAATGGGAGCGACCCACATAGCCATGTTGCCTACCCGATTTTTGTCGTTTCCCGGTTGTGAGGCTTGAGGCTGAACTTACTTTATAAAAATTATTTCTTTGAATGCCACATTGTAAATACCGCCAATAACTAATTGACTTCCCCAAAAATATAATATGGGTATAAAGCAAGAGAATTGAATTCCTCTGCCACTAACATAAATACGTTTGAAGAGATCAACGTACGTGATTGGTTAGGCATACTCTGTCAGACATTCGTCCATACAAGTTGTCTTGTGATTGATAAAGCCGAAGGCACTATCCTGTAAACAGAACAACCCTTGCAATACTCCATCTTCAATGGCCTTCAATAAAATCTCCGACTTATAACATTTATATCGAATCGAAGTGGAATTTAGATTCCGATCTCTTCAAAAACGATAACGAAAAGGTCCAGATTTGATAGTCGGTGATTTAACTATCAAATACAAAATAAAATAAACAGGTTTAACACCATTGGATTCGCTAAGTCATAAAACAATCTTTATTCGAATATTAACTTTGTATTTATTTCTGAATTGCTTTACAGAATTTACAACTTAGTAGTTCCTATGGTCTATATCAGTTCTTATAACAGACGAAATTTGATTTGTTAATCTAATATACACAAACAAGCATGTAAATGCAATACAATATTGTCCACTGATAACATAACATCTCAACACAAATAATTACCTATAAAATATATCAAACTAATAAATTGCAGAATAGTGTTATTTCTGCTAACAGTGTATTTTAGACAAATCAGTCAATACATAGTGAAATGGTGTTTTAATTCCGCTGACAAATGTCAAAAATAATAATAATATTACAATTCACGTAATTATAACAACTTAATTAATCAATCAATTAGTTGAATATTTAATTCAGCTACAATTGTATTTTACAGATCATCGTTGATCAGTAGTTATGTTTTAATACAGTTACAACTAATTTTACATTCGATTGTAATTAAACGATCTATTAGAAAAATTACTTTTAGATATATCAATTCATTTTATCGGACCGTTTAACATGATGACTATGTCGAGCGATTTCCACTATCCTTGATCGTCTCAAGTATACACACGGCTTACTAGTATTCGAGTATATACAATTTGATCTGAGTTTAAATATAAATGCACATAACATGAAATCCTATTTTCATTTTAACATAACATTTCTTTTAAATTTAACTAGCCATGCCCATTGGAAACAACCCCTTCTTTCCTTTTATATATTTACTACCCATATATTTATTTATTTTTCACATATATATATTTATATAACTATTTAACTAAGATTAAAATAAATAAATACATAAATATATATTTTTAAAAAATGGCTCGGCCCAAGGCCTAATATCAAATCCACGCATCAACATTTTCCGCACCCGTCTTTATTTCGTCTGCTACAGGCAACAAATTCTTCCAACCCAATCTTCCATTCTCCTCTTTGTTCTTCATTTCTTCTCTTCTTGTTGTGTGGTTCTTCTCTTGTCAGTTCCTTTTCATTTTGTATCGAACTTTTTAAAATTCAATAACTGCATCAAGTTACTTGCATACACTACGTTTGGCTCGACGAGCCAAAACTATTCAAAGGATATTCTTGATTTAACTTATATATATTTTTCAATATATATGTAATAAAATTTAACTTCAATTATTTTTATTTCCTTTTTTTATTTGTAATGGGCCGAAGCCCATTTAAACAACCCGCCTGTTTATGGATATTTTTAATTAAACTTTTAAAGCTTTCTATACTTTATAAATATATGTACGGGCTTTGGCCCATCCCATTAACCAACCTAGACATCATTCTTCATGCACCACTGAACTTTGCACCACATTTCGCTATAGGTAAAACTGCTGCTACGTTCGCTACAGGTAAAAAGTGCCCATCCCCTCTCCCCCTTTCTTTCGAAAAATGAGCCAACTTCAGGTGGTAAATAAGTTGTTAAATTAAGGACAAAGAACACTATACAAGTGAAATAAGCAGACCATAAGCTGCAGGAATGATAAGGATGAATGCTACTGGTGATATTTCTTCAACGTTATAAAGAAACTAATCCCTTCTCCCATTTCCATTTCCCTACCTTCTTCCTGTTTTGTTCAGTTTTGTTTATTTACTTTTTTTTCCAGTTCTTTCTGATCTTAATCTCAGGTTTTTTCCTACCGCATCTCTTCTAGTCCGGTTTCCCTACTTTTCTTTCTTTTTGTTTGTATAATTTTTATTTTATTTTACTAAAGGTACTGGGCCGAAATCCATTGTACTTGCACACCGTCACTACCTGAACAGCCAAGCTCCCCTTGCTTTCTTTGTCAAACTAATGCAAGTTCCTTTCCTATTTTGTTGCTCCAGGAAACCATATGCCGAACCCTCCTTTTCTATTTCTTTTTTTTCTATGGTCATGCAAGTTGCTCTTTTAGTTTCATTAACACGTGCATTTTTATTTATTTTTATATTAAAAAAAAAGAACTGGATCGAGCCCATCATATTCCCGCGCCGCCACCACTTTAACGAAACGGCTTCCTCTTTTTTTCCTGTTCTTTCACTCTTCTGTTCTGCTATGTCTTTTTGTTGCCACATGTATCTTCTTTCGCCAGTTTCGATGTGTACACGTAGCGTCCTTTTCTTCCTATGTCTTCTTCTTATACTTCCCTATATTTTCCCCTTTTGTTCTTTGTGTACGTGTATAAATATAGATATATATTATATAAACTTTTTTTGTTTTACTTCTTATGTTCCCATTTGCCTGGCGTCGTCATTTACTTTGCTTCCTGTTGATTTGTTTTGCTTGGCATACTATCCATCACACCTTGCATCACTGTTGTCTTTGTTTGCTTCAGTCAAACAAAATGCCAACCAAAACTGTAACGTTCCGTATTTTTGGTAGTCCTATATTTAATTTATTTCATTATTTTAAATATCGTTTTAGAATTTTAAATGGTTTTATAATATACAGTTCGTTTAATAATATAAGTTAGAACATTTTAATTTATATGTAATTATAAATCGAGTTCGTAACATAGCGGTAGTTCGTAATTTACGATTTGAATTTCAATTGAACATACATAATCCGATATAAGTCGGAATTCTGTGAAACAAGAAACATTTGAATCAATTTGATGATATTTTTCTAATGTAAAAGAAAACCAGAAATTTCATGTTATAGATTGTCAGTTATGTCCAATTCAAATTTTCAAATAGTCGCTATGGAATTCGTTAATAAATGATAATGTTTATTTAATAAATATAAAGTATTTATTTATTTTTTGAATATCGTTTAACTAGGATTTGTAAATATTGAATTCAAAATATATATTTGTTTATTCTGAAGCTATATAAGATTTTATTTGGAGAAATATGATAATAATAATTTATTATTATTAAAAATGAATTGTTTTAGAATTAAAATTATTTTATCTATATTATGTAGGCCTCGGAAATGATTTAATTTTCAAATAATATCCGTTTTCGACGAAACGAGTTTTATTGGAACGCGTGTAATTAGTCACCGCTAGATTTCCAGTTGGGACCAATTGGAGTTGTTTTGTCGGTGAGCGCTATTCTAAAACATGAAATAATAAATATATTGAAATTAAATTAACACCCTTGTGCAAACAAAGTCCGTTTTTAACGAAATAAATTTCATTGGATTCAGAACGGTAGGATGTAGCGGTACATAATTTTTCGTTTCGATTGAATATCATTGGGATGATACGTATAATGAATAATACAGTTAGCGGTACATAACTGTTAACGGTAAAACAAAATAACCATACAAATATATAATAAAAGAAAAAATATACTTCATGCTTAAGGTAACGGTACACCGTAGGGTTATGTAAACGTAGTATCAAGCTATTTTTTTCAGCCACTCTACTTACTGAATGAAGAGACAATTCATTTAGCCTACCTTACACCCCTTTATTTCAGCTATGTCCCGTAATGTCTGAAACTACATAGCTACACGGTAGAGAAGCCAACGCAGCTACTCTGCTCCTTCCCCCCTTCCTCGATCATATGCCCATTTACATCAATCTCAGACGGATGAAAAGAAAATTCACAACAACCATGTAATGAAAAGAAAATTCATATAGCCTATACTCTCAATTTTCTAGCTAGCAAGCACATGCAACTATAAAAATTTTCTGCCAACCTATGCCCATCCACATCACATAAAAAGGCACGTCACAGCTAATTCTACACATTTATATTATATTACCCTATTTCAAGTTTGGGATCAATTGAAGTTGTTTTGTCAGTGCGCGCTATTCTAAAACATGAACCAATAAATATATTGAAATTAGATTAACATCCTTGTGCAAACAAAGTCCATTTTTAATGAAATAAATTTCGTTGGATTCGGAGCGGTAGAACGTAGCGGTATATAAATTTTCATTTCGATTGAATATCGTTGGGACGATACGTATAATGAATAATACGGTTAGCGATACACTACTATTAACGGTAAAACAAAATAACCGTACAAATATATAATAAAAGGAAAAAAAAATATACTTCATGCTTAAGGTAAACGGTACAATGTAGGGTTACGTAAACGTAGTATCAAGCTATTTTTTTAAGCCACTCTACTTACTGAATCAAGAGACAATTCATTTAGCCTACCTTACACCCCTTTATTTCAACTATATCCCATAATGTCTGAAACTACACAGCTAAATGGTAGAGAAGCCAACGCAACTACTCTGCTCCTTCCCCCTTCCTCGAGAATATGCCCATTTCATCAATCTCAGACGGATGAAAAGAAATTCACCACAGCCATGTAATGAAAATAAAATTCATATAGCCTATACTCTTTATTTTCCAGCTAGCTAGCATATGCAACTATCAAAATTTTTCTGCCAACCTATGTCCGTCCTCATCACATAAAAAGGCACGTCACAGCTAATTCTACATATGTGTATTATATTACCCTATTTCCAGCTGCTACAAATTTCTTCCTTCCTTCGCAACGAAGTCTCTCAGCTGCTACACATTTCTACGCACATGGATGATGGATCTGTACATGCAAACCTATGTTCCTTCACTTGAAAGTAAATGTACAGCCTAAGCTTTACATTTTTTCAACCTCTATATCACACAGCTACCTATCCTGAATACACGCTATAAGGCTACCTACCTATTGAAATTACATGGTTCTTATCCCTTGACTTCTTCATCTATATATAACAGCTGAGCTCTCCTTTTTCCAAGCATGTTCTTCCCATCCTTTTTCTTTCTAACTCCACAAACCAAGCTTTCATACTATGTGGTCAGTGCTTAAACCCGCCTCCACCGAGAAAGACCGATGATCAAAGTAGAACATTTTTCCATTGATCAAATATCCATTTCCCTTCACTAATTCGTCAACTTGTCAACAACGAACTAGTCGGGCTCGGTGGGTACTACATTCAGAACGGTGGGGATGAAGTTTAGACGATTGAGGTGGCCAAAATATTCCAAGGCACGGGTTTCAAGTGGAGATTAAGAGCGAACGAGTTCATCGAGCTTTATGGTTTTTGAGTGCGAGCAGGTGGAGTACGGTGGTGTCAATATCGAACAAAGGTAAGTAGAGGCCATGCTGGATGAAGCTGGGGAGGTATGCATCCACGGTTTAAGGTAAATGGACACTGTGGCGGTGAGGAAACCTTGGAGCGATTCAAGGGAAAATGGACGCAAGAGGGACGGGAAACAGAAGAGCTGGAGTTGCTGTAGAGGATGCGTGAGGTTAGGGAATTTGCGTGGGTTTCCTGTTGCAAACAAGAAAACGAAAAAAAAGAAGTAGAAGAAAAAAATATATAAGGTGATGAAACCGAGAGGGGAGGGAGGAGTGTACAACAGCTTTTCGTGTATATTGGGATGAAGAAAATGTTGTTGTAGGAGATGTTACGATTTGAACATGCATTGGAGAAGAAACGGAAATAGTGAAATGCCAGATGCGAGATTGCCTAACCGAGTTAGATGAATGTAAGTATATGGTTTCGACGATATATATTATTTAAATCATTACATTAATAATACTTAGTTGTGCCTAATCCCTAAAACTAAGGTGACCTGGAATACATATTCAAACGTGTCGTGTTAAGCTCCTAATTCATTTTCAACTGTGGCAAATCGCTAGTTTGATATACGCCAGTTATTTATAATGTATATATTTTAATATGTGGGTACGAATCAGAATGTAACGTGATGTATCATTGCCTAAAGGATAGTGTGAAGTATGTCTAGCTAGTTTACATGACCTATTTGTAGATAACATAACCAACATTATTTAAAGATTTAATTAGAGTTAATAAATATTAATTTAAAAACCAAATACATAAAGAAATTCTGTAATGTATGTTATCAGATTTCGACAAGACCGGAAGCATGGGAATCATATCGGGAAACACGACGTTATGAAGCTAATATGGACAGAGTTGGACGTAGTTGGGATGTTTAAATTAAATTAAACGCTTGTTTAATTTAATTAAAACAAACCATTTTCGACAAAAGGGAAATCCAAAGTGAGTATAACTCACTCAGTTTTTACCCATTTATATTTTATATAAGTCGGGATTTATTTTGTGTACTATGATTGATAATTGTTTTTGTGTACTGAATGTTATCTATATATTGGTCGAATTGGTTGATTTAAACGTAGTTTAAATTTAATAAAATCTAAACGTTATGTTAACGATTAATTCCAAACGAGGTAACTTACCTTATTGGTTACGTTTATAACAATATAAACGTATTAAATTAAAATATGAATGCTTGGATTACTGTTATTGTTGAATATTATATCTGTTTGTTGAATTGAATTTGAAGTAATGTATTTGGACGCAGGGAAACAGATTGGAGGGATCCAACTGGATTCCTCAAATTTATGGTTTATTTTCATATCACATTATATGAATTATTTGACCCACTCGATTAGATGATTGATTTGTTTATTGATCGTAGAATCTAAATTCAACGTTTGGTTTGTTACAGACCAATGGACACTACTGGTTGGGTAATTGGCAGCATATGGCCCGTAAACCAATTGTTTTACAAATATTGATTTACTGTCAAGTGAATCGACGGTAATGAAATTGTAAATTATTTTTTTTAACTGAAAATAGATTTTAAATCTATTAATTGGAATTAAGGGTATTTAAAAGGGAAATAAATAAATATTTATTATTTAGAGTTTACAATTGTTTTATAAAGCAAATTGTTATGTTAATAATAATTATAAGCAAATGAGCAAAATCTAGTGTAACGGGTTAAGAGTTGGATTAAATGAAACTATTTAAATTAATTATATTGTTAATTAATTTAAAGAAGGATTTAAATAGAAATTTAGTTAACGAGAAAACCGTGTTTTAAATTGAATAAGGAAATCGTTTTAATTGGGATTAATTATTAAATTAAATTAGTTATGGTAAAATAAATCTAATGAAGCTGTTTACAAATATTTGTTAATTTTAACAAGATTTTATTTAATAAAACTTATTATTTAGTTAATAAAGAAGTTTATTACTTCAACAGTGGTTAGTGACGAAGTAAATTATTGTTTTAATTAATAATAATTTAAGAAATTATTTATTTAATGGTATACATTTAAGTAAGTAAACCATTTGGAATGGAATATGGTTGAGATTTGAAAAGGGGTTAGGAATGAGTTATATTGAACCGAGTTTTATAACAAGGTTATGAAAGAGATTTTGAGTTGAGGCGATAGCTTAAATAAATATTAATTTAACATTTGAAGTAAGTGAAAGGAAATCAAGGCAAAAAGGATTTTGTATTAAACCAGGAATATATAAACAAGGTTTACAGAAGTGGTGTGAAGTTAAAAAGTTAATTTCAAATTAACAATACCTAAAAATGAAATTTAGTAAAATGAATGGATTTGAAATGAGATTTGCAAAGCAGTAAATGGTGGAGGGGAACAATATGGATCGATAAGGAGTTAATTAAAGGAAATTAAAAAGAAGTTGAGAATATAAACTGATATTTCCAATGTAAAGGAAATAAACAGAGATTGATAAAATATACCGATATTTATGAAGTAGATAAATTAATGGGCTGAGCTTGAATGGGTTTATTTAAAAAGGAAATAAGTGTTTGTTTGGTTTCCCAAGAATGAAAATCAAAGAGATTTCATAATGATGTTTATATATGGAATTTTATTGAACTCAAATATTTGGTATATGTACAAATGAATTAATTCTAAAGTGTTCAAAAATGGTTTTGCGAATATTCTTATAATAAGATAAGATGTAATATTATGTTTTAAAATATTAAAAGATTAAGAAGTTTTAAAAAGTTTTAAAGTAAAAAGGCCAAGTGATGCTGAGTATGTAACCAGCAAGTTCATTTTATTTTTATGGTTGAATGGTTGTTCATTTGATAGTTAAATAACTGACTATCAAAATCTGACCAATTCGATTGTTGGTACGGAAAGAACGGGATCGAATTATATTCGAAAACCATTCCAACCAACAAATACAAAATTGAGAAGATATCAAATGTTGATCAAGACGGAGCCATTAAAGACCATAGATCTTCATAAAACGGAAGGATTACTCATATATTTGGTTAACTCCTACTATAGTTTTCAAAATCTACTATATATTAAATTAATTTATAATTTACAACCTGAGATATAATGTGGTTCTATCGTGGTTGAAATCTATGGATTTGCAAGGACTACTCGCTACTGATCTATAGGGTGATTCCTAGGATGTGGTAGGAGGGGGTGCCTTCGGTTCATCTTGTTCCTGGATGACTTGTATGGACGAATCTGACAGAGTATTTCTTAAGAATCACGTACGTTGATTTTTATAAACGTATCTCTGTAGGTGGCAGAGAAGACACCTTCTCTTAGCATAAACACCCAGAGTATTTTTGTGGGCGTCAATTGGTTTTTTGGCGGATCTGACGATATGTCATTCAAAGATATTGTATTGTTCTAAAGGAAATGCTAAACCTCAAGCCTCACCAACCGGGAAATGACAAAAATCGGGCAGGCAGCATGGCTATGTGGGTCCCTCCCATTAGGGTGCATAATCAAGTATCTAGAGAGATACCATTTGCTTCTTTAATCTATTTCGATACTGTCCCTTTTCGGGAAATGGGGGTAGCTCCCAACCGTTGGTGATATACATTTGATACACTCAAGAAAAATAAGTGGTCGGTCAAGTGTGGGCCAGGTTACAAGACGTTCTTGTTGAACCCAGTGTATTTCACTCTTGAGATACACTATCGGAAGGTGGTTCCATACCTTGCCATAGTTGGAAATCCAATCTCCAATAAGAGCCCGTGGTTTTGATTGTATACTATATATGTGGAGCATGAGATGCAAGCGTTCCGCTAGATTGTTATTTATTTGTGATTAGACATTATTATAATATCAGAGATATATATGATTTCAAAACTGGTTTGGGTTATAGTAAGGTAAAAACCGTCCGTGTTTATGTGTGGGCTGGTCTTACTATTTTCTTTTTCTTGAAAGGATTTTTGACTTTAAAATCAATATGGATGTTATATAAACTTAGCGAGTTTTCTCTCTCTGGTTCACCAGACTGGTCCGGAGTTTGTAATGCTCGGGTTTGCCCATGTGTACTGGTTCAGGTTTGGATGATACGAATTTCAAGAAGACGTGCCGGAGAAGTTCATACGTATGATATATATGTATTCCACTGTGTGTCATATATGAGAACAGATTGATATAACTTTCCAGATGTGTTGATTGTAAGTGTACTCTGACAATTGTATTTATTTCAACGCCCTCAAATAAAGGTTTATTTCTGTATTATATTTCATTCCGCTGCGATGTGAGACTGATGTTGTTGTGTTGTTGTCCTTCTTCTTCTTCTATTCTAATATTTCTTTCTTTCTTATCTTACCCTCTAATTTCTGTCTAATAACTATCTGGTGTTTTCAATACTTGAGTTCTGACAAGTAATATGGTTTGATGTATTATTGTTGGAATTCGTGCATCGAATTTTCCGGGTCGTTACAGTGGTATCAGAGCATATGGCTTAGTAATTACCTTGGCTCTGTGGCGTAACTCAATAGAGATGAGGTTATTAATACCCTAGATTGAGTTGGAGTGTGTATGTCCGAGAGAGCGTATTTGTAGATTTTATAAAAATACTTTATATTGTATTGTTTGATCGGTTCAAGTGTTGAGAAGCATTTGAATTAGCTCTGACACGATACTGGTTTATAAATGGGGTAAATGAAATAATTTTGCCTGAATTATATTTTTGTATATCAAAGAAATAGTACTATCAAATTTTTGGGATACTGTTGTGTTTGATTGATTTGAATGGAATTCAAATCGGATTGTGAATTTGAATGGTTTAATATAATCAAGGAAATTTCGTATATGAAATTAGTAAATGAGAATTTTAAAATTGAAATAAATCAGAATTTGGATTTGGAAATAGAAATGAATTAATTGGAGAATCAATTAGCAATGTGAATATGGAATTAGAATTTACTTATTTGAATGAAGTTGAAAATGGATATTATAATATGTTAAACCCAAGTGAAGAAAACCAAGTAAATATTAATTGAATTTAATAAAGGTTAAAAGTGATTGGATTATGCTAGTTGTGAATTGGTTGTTTATTGTGTGTTATCTTGGTTGAATAATAATCAACGGTTTAATAAAATTGTTGTATGCATTGAAAACTGAATTTCCTATATAATAAATTGAATGAATCGGATATGATTTGAAATTAATGATTTAACTCTGAATTTGGAAATGAATGAATGCTATATGTTTGGATTGAGGAGATTGGCATACATGTTGATTATTGAAATGTTATTTCAAATTTCATGTATTGGTTATTCACATGTTAAATTGAGTTGAGTACAAGTGTTAGAAGGCTTTGGGGTTGATTTTGTGCTGAATATATCGAAATAAATTGAGCCTGTTTGCTCGATAGCGCTCACATAAGGTACGCTTATGAGAAAATATAAAGTTTTGTTTTTTGAATTTTGTTTTCCAACCATGTGGGTCGATTTATACATATTACTTGATCCTGCGATATCGCAGAAGTCCCTCTGTACAGGCCACTCTACCGAATTTTTTCGAGAATTTTAAGTATTAGAAACTTTTGGATATTTTTTTGAAATTATTTTTATTTACAGTAGTGGATTGGTTCTTAAAATAAATTGGGTTTTTAACAGTAATGGGATTTGTAAAATTTCTTCTTCTTTAGCAATTTTGGGGACAAAATTCTTTTAAGGGGGAAGGAATGTAACGTCCCGTAATTTCGGTAGTCCGATATTTAATATATTTTATTATTTTAAATATCGATTTGGAATTTTATATGGGTTTATAATATATAATTCGGTTAATAATCGAAGTTAGAATGTCTTAATTTATATATAATTATAAATCAAGCTCTTAACTTCGCGGTAGTTCGTAATTTACGATTTGAATTTCAATTGAATATACAGAATCCGATATAAGTCGGAATCTGTGAAACAAGAAACATTTGAATTGATTTGATGATATTTTTCTAACGTAAAAGATAAACAGAGATTTCATGTTATAGATTGTTAGTTATGTCCAATTCAAATTTTCCAATAGTCGCAATGGAATTCGTTAATAAATGATAATGTCTATTTAATAAATATAATGGATATATATATATATATATATATATTTTGAATATCCTTTAACCGGGATTTGTAAATATTGAATTTAAAATATATCTTTGTTTATTCTTGAAGCTATATAATATTTTATTTGGAGAAATATGATAATAAAAATTTATTATTATTAAAAATGAATTGTTTTAGGATTAAAATTATTTATCTATATTATGTAGGCCTCGGAAATGATTTAATTTTCAAATAATCTCCGCTTTCGATGAAACGAGTTTTATTGGAAAGCGTGTAATTAGTTATCACTAGATTTCAAGTTTGGGATCAATTGGAGTTGTTTTGTCAGTGCGCGCTATTCTAAAACATGAACCAATAAATATATTGAAATTAAATTAACACCCTTGTGCAAACAAAGTCCGTTTTTAACGAAATAAATTTTGTTGGATTCGGAGCGGTAGGACGTAGCGGTACATAAATTTTCATTTCGATTGAATATCGTTGGGATGATACGTATAATGAATAATACGGTTAGCGATACACAACTATTAACGGTAAAACAGAGTAACCGTACAAATATATAATAAAAGAAAAAAATTATACTTCATGCTTAAGGTAAACGGTACAACGTAAGGTTATGTAAACGTAGTATCAAGCTATTTTTTTAAGCCACTCTACTTACTGAATAAATAGGAAATTCATTTAGCCTACCTTATACCCCTTTATTTCAACTATGTCCCATAATGTCTGAAACTACACAGCTAAATGGTAGAGAAGCCAAAGCAGCTACTCTGCTTCTTCCCCCTTCCTCGAGCACATGCCCATTTACATCAATCTCAGATGGATGAAAAGAAAATTCACAACAACCATGTAATGAAAAGAAAATTCATATAGCCTATACTCTTTATTTTCCAGCTAGCTAGCATATGCAACTATCAAAATTTTTCTGCCAACCTATGTCCGTCCTCATCACGTAAAAAGGCACGTCACAACTAATTCTGCATATGTGTATTATATTACCCTATTTCCAGCTGCTACAAATTTCTTCCTTCCTTAGCAACGAAGTCTCTCAGCTGCTACACGTTTCTACGCACATGGATGATGGATCTGTACATGCAAACCTATGTTCCTTCACTTGAAAGTAAATGTACAGCCTAAGCTTTACATTTTTTCAACCTCTATATCACACAGCTACCTATCCTGAATACACGCTGTAAGGCTACCTACCTATTGAAAATACATGGTTCTTATCCCTTGACTTCTTCGTCTATATATATAGTAGCTGAGCTCTCCTTTTTCCAAGCATGTTCTTCCCATCCTTTTTCTTTCTAACTCCAGGTACCAAGCTTTCGTGCTTTGTGGTCAATGCTTAAACCCGCCTCCATCGAGCAAGACCGACGATCAAAGTACACCATTCTTTCCATTGATCAAATCTCCATTTCCCTTCACTAATTCGTCAACTTGTCAACAGCGAACTAGTCGGGCTTGGCGGTACTACATTCAGAACGGTGGGGATGAAGTTTAGACGATTGAGGTGGCCAAAATATCATTTCCAAGGCACGGGTTTCAAGTTGAGACTGAGAGTGAACAAGTTCATCGAGCTGTTTGGTTTTCGGAGTGCGAGCAGGTGGAGTACGGTGGTGTCAATACCGAAAAAAGGTAAGTAGAGGCCATGCTGGATGAAGATTGGGAGGTATGCATGCACGGTTTGGGGTGAATGGACACTGTGGCGGTGCGGAAACTTTGGAGCGATTCAAAGAAAAATGGACGCGAGAGGGATGGGAAACAGTAGAGCTGGAGTTGCTATAGTGCATGCATGAGGTTAGGGAATTAGCGTGGGCTTCCTGTTGCGAACAAGAAAACGAAAAAAAAGAAGTAGAAGAAAAAAATATAAGGTGATGAAACCGAGAGGGAAGGAGTGTACAACAGCTTTTCGTGTATATTGGGATGAAGAAAATGATGACATAGGAGATGTTACAGTTTGAACATGCATTGGAGAAGAAACACGAACAGGGAAATGCCATATGCAAGATTGCCTAACCTTAGTTAGATGAACGTAAGTATATGGTTTCGATGATATATATTATTTAAATCATTACATTAATAATACTTAGTTGTGCTTAATCCCTAAAACTAAGGTGACCTGGAATACATATTCGAATGTGCCGTGTTAAGCTCCTAATCCATTTTCAATTGTGCCAAATCTCTAGTTTGACGTACGCCGGTTATTTATAATATATATATTTTAATATGCGGGTACGAATCAGAATGTACATGATGTATCATTGCCTAAAGGATAGTGTGAAGTATGTCTAGCAAGTTTGTGTGACCTATTTGTAGATAACATAACCAACGTGATTTAAAGATTTAATTAGAGTTAATAAATATAAATTTAAAAACCAAATACATAAAGAAATTTTGTGATGTATGTTATCAGATTTCGGCAAGACTGGAAGCACGGGAATCATATCGGGCAGCACGACATTATGGAGTTGATATGGACAGAGTTGGACGCAGTTGGGGGGTTTTAATTAAATTAAACGCTAGTTTAATTTAATTAAAACAAACAGTTTTCGACAAAAGGGAAATCCAAAGTGAGTATAACTCACTCAGTTTTTAACCATTTATATTTTATATAAGTCAGGATTTATTTTGTGTGCTATGGTTTATAATTGTTTGTGTGTGCTGAATGTTATCTGTATATTGGTCTAATTGGTTGATTCAAACGTTGTTTAAATTTAATGAATTCTAATCGTTATGTTAACGATTAATTCCAAACAAGGTAACTTACCTTGTTGGTTATGTTTATAACAATATAAACGTGTTAAAATTAAAATATGAATGCTTGGATTATTGTTATTGTTGAATATTGTATTTGTTTATTGAAATGAATTTGAAGTAACGTATTTGGATGTAGGGAAACAGGTTGGAGGGATCCAACTGGATTCCTCAAATTTATGATTTATTTTCATATCACATTATATGAATTATTTGACCCACCCGATTAGATGATTGATTTGTTATTGATCGTAGAATCTAAATTCAACGTTTGGTTTGTTACTGACCAATGGACACTATTGGTTGGGCAATTGGCAGCATATGGCCTGTAAACCAATCGTTTTATAAATATTTATTTACCATCAAGTGAATCGACTGTAATGAAATTATAAAATTTAATTTTTAACTGAAAATAGATTTTAAATCTATTAATTGGAATTAAGTATATTTAAAAAAATATTTATTAGTTAGAGTTTATAAGAAATTATTTAATTATTTTATAAATAAAATTGTTCTGTTAATAACAATTATAAGCAAATGAGCAAAATCTAGTGTAACGGGTTAAGAGTTGGATTAAATGAAATTATTTAAATTAATTATATTATTAATTAATTTAAAGAAGGATTTAAATTGAAATTTAGTTAATGAGATAACCGTGTTTTAAATTGAATAAGGCAACCACTTTAACAGGGATTAATTATTAAATTAAATTAGTTATGGTTAAATAAATCTAATGAAGTTGTTTACGGATATTTGTTAATTTTTATAAGATTTATTTTAGAAAAATTATTATTTAGTTAATAAAGAAGTTAACTACTTCAACAGTGGTTAATGATGAAGTAAATTATTATTTTTAATTATTAATAATTTAAGTAATTATTTCTTTAATGGTATACATTTAAGTAAGTAAACCGTTTGGAATGGAATATGGTTGAGATTTGAAAAGGGGTTAGGAATGAGTTATATTGAACCAAGTTTTATAACAAGGTTATGAAAGAGATTTTGAGTTGAGGCGATAGCTTAAATAAATATTAATTTAACATTTGAAGTAAGTGAAAGGAAATCAAGGCAAAAAGGATTTTGTATTAAACCAGGAATATATAAACAAGGTTTACAGAAGTGGCGTGAAGTTAAAACGTTAATTTCAAATTAACGATACCTAAAAATGAAATTTAGTAAAATGAATGGATTTGAAATGAGATTTCCAAAGCAGGAAATGGTAGAGGGGAACAATATGGATCGATAAGGAGTTAATTAAAGGAAATTAAAACGAAGTAAAGAATATAAACTGATATTTCCAACGTAAAGGAAATAAAAGGAGATTGATAAAATATACCAATATTTATGAAGTAGAGAAATTAATGGGTGAGTCTGAATGGTTTTATTTAAAAAGGAAATAAGTGTTTGTTTGGTTTCCCTAGAATGAAAATCAAAGTGATTTCATAACAATGTTTTTATATGGAATTTGATTGAACTCAAATATTTGGTATATGTACATATGAATTAAATCTAAAGTGTTCAAAATGGTTTTGTGAATATTCTTATATTATGTTAAGATGTAATATTGTGTTTTAAAATATTAAAAGATTAAGAAGTTTAAAAAGTTTTAAAGTAAAATGACCAAGTGGTGCTGAGTATGTAACCGGCAGGTTCATTTTATTTTTATGGTTGAATGGTTGTTCATTTGATAGTTAAATAACCGACTATCAAAATTTGACCTATACGATTGTTGGTACGGAAAGACCGGGATCAAATTATATCTGAAAACCATTCCGACCAATAAATAAGAAATTGAGAAGAAATGAAATGTAGATCAAGACGGAGCCATTGAAGACCATAGATCTTCATAAAACGGAAGGATTACTTATATCTTTGGTTAACTCCTATAGTTTCAAAATCTACTATATATTAAATTAATTTATAATTTACAACCAGAGATACAGTGTGTGGTTCTGTCGTGGTTGAAATCTACGGATTTGCAAGGACTACTCACTACTGATCTATAGGGTGATTCCTAGGATGTGGTAGGAGGGGGTGCCTTCGGTTCATCCTGTTCCCAGATGACTTGTACGGACGAATGTAAGACAGAGTATTTCTTAAGAATCACATACGTTGATTTTTACAAACGTATCTCTGTAGATGACAGAGAAGACACCCTCTCTTAGCATAAACACCTAGAGTATTTTTGTGGGCGTCAATTAGTGATTTAGCGGATCTGATGATGTGGCATTCAAAGATATTGTGTTGTTCTAAAGAAAATGTTAAACCTCAAGCCTCATCAACCGTGAAATGAAAAAAATCGGGCAGGCAGCATGGCTATGTGGGTCGCTTGCATTAGGTTGTATAATCACCTATCTAGAGAGATTCCATTTTCTTCTTTAATCTATTTCGATGCTGTCCCTTTTCAGAAGACGGTGGGTAGCTCCCAATCGTTGGTGATATACATTCGATACACTCAAGCGAAATGAGTGGTCGGTCATGTGTAGGCCGGGTTGCAAGACATTCTTGTTGAACCTAGTGTATTCCCCTCTAGAGATACACTATCGGAAGGTGGTTCCATACCTTGTCATAGTTGGAAATCCAATATCTAATAAGCGCCCACGATTTTGATTGTATACTATATATGTGAAGCGTGAGATGCAAGCATTCTGCTGGATTGTTATTTATTTGTGATTAGACATTATTATAATATTAGAGAAATATATTATTTCAAAACTGGTTTGGGTTATAGTAAGGTAAAAACCGTCTGTGTTTATGTGTGGGCTGGTCTTACTATTATCCTTTTCTTTCAAAAGGATTTTCGACTTTAAAATCAATATGGATGTTATATAAACTTAGCGAGTTTTCTCACTCTGGTTCACCAGACTGATCCGACATTTGTAATGCTCAGGTTATCCCGGGTGTACAGGTTCAGGTTTGGATGATAGAATTTCAAGAAGACGTGCCGGAGAAGTTCAGACGTATGATATATGTGTATTTCGCTGTGTGTCGTATATGAGGACAGATTGATATAACTGTCCAGATGTGTTGACTATAAGTGTACTCTAATGATTGTATTTATTTCAAAGCTCTCAAATAAAGATTTATTTCTGTATTATATTTTATTCCGCTGCGATGTGAGACCGATGTTGTTGTGTTTTTGTTCTTCTTCTTCTTATATTCTAATACTTCTTTCTTTCTTATCTCACCCTCTTATTTCTTTCTAATAACTATCTGGTGTTTTCAAAACTCGAGTTCTGACAAGTAATACGGTTTGATGTATTATTGTTGGAATTTGGGCGTCAAATTTTCCGGGTCGTTACAAAAAACAACTTCTCCTTATTTCTTCTCGGTGTACATATGTGCAGTGTACACATGCACACATCCCTGTCAAACTGCATCGGTTCTGGATACAAATGCAAACGCACGCCACCGCCACTTGACCTCATCCACACCCTCACTCCTGTTTCAATCATCTCTATTAGGATTCCTTGATCCAAAATGATGAGCTAGAAAAAAAATCCCAAACACCTGATTACACCACTGCCTACTACCGCTATACCAGAGCGTCAATCTACATTACAGCGGTAAGCGAGCCTTATTCATGTAGAACGCATATTCTATAACTTGCTACAATCAAGGTTATTTGTTTATTTGCTTGTTAATAGGTTTGAAGTTTTTGTTGTTTTAAATGTAATCTTAGTCAAAAGGTAGTAAAAACCCTTTCCTATATATGATAGAAAAATGTTACTATAATACTTCTCCAACACAAATTATCTTTTCAAAATGAGCATATGACTACAGTGCACCCATTCTGAAGTCACTGCATTGGATATTATGCTGGGAAAAATTTTGGTTTACAATATTTGCTAGCTTTTCGATTTCGAAATAAATCCCATGTTTAAATTTTTTCCAGGAGATGGTATTTAAGACCATCTCAGATACAGTATAATATACTCTTCTAACTATAATGTATCCACCGTGGTGCAAAACAAATCATCCAAATCACATTATATCTACAGTTGCAACTATTTAGTCAAACAATATGCCACATACCTTCTGTTTTCCGAATATATCCCCTGTTCTATGTTCCCTGGTTCATGGTTCTTAACTACGGAGTCTATATGTTTGTTTCATTTATTCCCATTTTCTACATGAAAATTCAACAACTAATACAACACACTCAGGGTATATATGCATCTGTATATATAATTGCATCATAGCCAAAAAAAGGAATAAATTTAATTGGAGATTGTTTACTCACAAGTCTTGAGCTCACTGTTTCTCTCTATTTTCATTCATTGTTTTCAATTTTGCTTTGCCTTATATACTGTCATTTCCAGTTTTTCCTTAGCTTCAGATTTGTGTTACTTAGCTTTATTTTGTGTGCGAGTGAAGTGAGGAAGCAAACCAAGGTATTTATAGGCAAGAGAAAACATAAAAAATATGAGTTAACCTCTAGCTGGGATGGGCTGTCATAGCCTGGGTTCTAGACTAGGAAAATAGCTGCTGGTTGGAAGGAATGTGATGTAAAATCATTTCATGTTTCATCTTCCAATCATCTTATCATGGCTGGGCTATACAGCGTACATCCATGTGCATAAGTATGTGAATAAACTTACTTTGCTCTTAAGGTATAGTAGGTGCTGACCAAAAGCTACCTACCTGATGTGAAATGGAAGTGCTAAATAAGTCTAAAAGCTAGGTCTTCTACATCTAATATTGGTAAGGAGCATGGATATGCTGCTTGGTTCTATTTATTGGAAAAGGACATACGTTCGGCTACTCTATTTACTCACTTTAGGCTCAGCAGCACGGCCATTTCAGGAAAATATATGTGCACATGCATTTCCATATATACATGTACATATAATGTGTACACAAGCCTATTAACTAGGCTGTCTAAATTATGAACCAGTCATATAAAATAATGTATGAAAACCTGATTACTTTGCTTCTAAGAAATCCATTTATTTAAATGTTCTTAAAAATGGCAAAATCTTAGACTACTAGGCAATACAAGCTATTACTAGCCATGTACCTACCTCATGTCTTCCATATGAGGTAATTAAATTTCTCATTAATTATGTAATTCAAAACCAATACTATATTTATGTGTAATTCTATATTTATGAAAATTAAAAATAAGTTTGAATTGAAAATACAAATGTTAGAAACATAATTACTGGTATTTATATGTTTATATAAATATCAATAAATATAACAAATTAATATACTCATAGGATTTTTAAATAATTATTATACGTACTTATTTCCTCGAATATTCAAATTCAGTATTATCTATATTTTTTTACAAGAGTTAAAACAAGTATAAAAATATAAAGCAATATAACAAAACATTCCTTACTTGATTTATAAACGTATATACATTGATTAAGATATTTTAAACCATTTACATACTTATTCTTAAAAGTTTCCCAAAAATTTATTATACTCAAGTTAAATATTTTAAATTAATTATTAAAACAAAGCCAAAATAAATTATAATACAAAAGCAGTAAAAAACCGAGACGTTACAAGAACAAGGTCACTTTGTTGAGCTAGAGGTAGGCAATAGCTATGTAGAAGGGGCACATGAGAACGTCTGAAATGGATAGAATAAGCATAGCTGTTTTGTATTTTCTTTGTCATAGCTGTGTATGAGATTTTATTTCCAATAGTCTGGGCATGTGTAAGAATACGGTGCAGACTGAAGGGCAGGATTTACTGGTTTCTCCATGTGCATTAGCCCTGTAGAGAATGATAAGCCTATATTGAATGCTTATCCATGTACACGCATAAGATGGGTAGGCGTAGGCTTTATTTTCTTTGTACTATGATTCATTTAAGTTGATTAAACATTTCTGTGTTGTGATGTCTGCGTTACTTTGTAAACGTTTATACGATTTGGTAAGGCAAAAATTTTTTATATGAACTTGAGGAGCTATTCTTATGTTATTGTATTTTTTTTTACTTTTCAGTACTCCTAAGTTCCCAAGCCAACGCCCTTGTACGATAGTTGCATTTCTTATGCTTCTATCCTAACAGAGAAGAATGCTTATGATAACCAATTGAGTTTTTACAGATGTACAATTTGATTCATATATTTTATTCATGGAATATGGGTCGGTTGCTAACTTGTATAAATAACTAATTCATATATTATTATCGTATGTCTTGCAATACAAAAGATAATTCTAGACAGCTTAGCCCAAAGTTATGAACAATTGAGTACAATATTATAAATAATTTTCTATCTTGATATGACATTGTACGTTGTTTCTTGCTTGGTTATGGGCTCGGTTATGGTACGATTATATACCACTTCGTAATTATAATACTCACCATAGGATGATTATATACCGCCTCATATGTTATACCGTCTACTTTCACGCACGAAGGCCCAAGCATTATGAATTTGCATATATACGTACATGTGGGAAAGTATTTTGATAAATAATATCGATAAATTATTAAATAAAATTCCGAAACCATTAAATTCAAAAATAAATAAATTATTATCGACAGATCTGCCCGAATGGAATAGTATAATACTTCAGATTTAGTCAACATCGAATTATGACTTCGCATCATCAAATTCGAGTTAACCGATATCTAATTTATATAGAAAACGTTATTAGATATATTAAATAAATGATATTGTTTATAACGATTTATTTTAAAATTTGAATTGGACATAACTAACAATTTATAAACTGAAATCCCGAATTTTTTTTCCATTGGAAAATTATAATCAAACAGATTTAAACGTTTCTCATTTCCCGAAATTCCGACTTCTATCGGATCCTGTATATTCCATTGAAGTTCAAAACTGAATATTACGAACTACCGCACCATTACGAGCTCGTTTATAATTAAATATAAATTATAAAGTTTAAACTTCGTTTTAAATAAACGAATTAAATATTAAAAATCCGTAAATATTCCAATTAAAATATTAAAAAAAAATCAAATAAAAATGGTCGAAAATCCGGGTCGTTACATTCTCCTCCCTTAAAAGAATTTCGTCCCCAAAATTACTAATGTAAGAAAAATGTCATACCCCATTATATTTTCTAAATCCAATTCATTTTAAATCAAAAACCTATTCGATATCGTAAATAAAAATTTTCGAAAATATCGAAAAATTTCAAACATTTTAAATTCCTGGAAAAGTTCGGTATAGTCTCCCCTATACGGGGTGACATCTGCGATATCGCAGGAACAAATAATACATATACATATACATACATACATACATACATATATATATATACATATATATATATATATATATATATATATATCAACTCACATAGTCGGAAAAAAAAATTCAAAACCCAAAAATATATTTTCGCGTAGGCGTACCTTATACGAGTGTTGTTGAGTATATTTGTTCAACATATTGCAACCTAATTATCCAAAATTTTAATAGCTTTCTGACACCTGTATTCAACTCAATCCAACATGTAAGTTATCATTACATGAAATTTTTAAATAATACTTCGTTGATCAAGTAGCATAATTCCACCAATTCACAAGGTATCATTTAGAAGGTATATGCAAATATAGGTTTTAATCACCTAGTTTTATTTTATAAGCAGACCCATTCAAATTTTATTATACTGGAATTTTGTTTCAATCCATTCAACTTTTTCAATAGGCTCTTGATGAATTAATTCCAACCAATCTAATATACAAATAACAACCAATACACAATCAATTCAACCAAGTAAATTGAATTTATATTAAATCCAACTAATACCCAACATTAATATTTAATTCACCAATTAAAGTCTTATTTCATATCTAATTACTTAATTGATTTTCAATCATTTCATTTTATACTCCCAATTCTGATTCTATTTCAAACACCATCACTCCAGTTTATTCTGTTTTAACTTATCTCAAATCCTGATTTTCAATTTCATACCAAAATTCTCATTTGCAACTATATATGTGAAATTTTCTGGTTAGACTAACCATTCAAATTCAAATTTTCATTTGAATTCCATTTAAATAAATCAATCAAACTACAATAATAATGATTTTATAAAATTATTTCCTTTCTACACAAAGATATAATTTTTGGTAAAATTATTTCATTTACCTTACTTATAAAAAAATATTGTGTACATTCCCAGTCCAGTGCTTTTCAATACTTGAACCATTCAAACAATACAATACAAAACATTTTTATATAAAATCCACAAATATGCTCTCATATATATATATACACACACACACACACTCAACTCAATCTAGGGTGTTACTAACCCCATCTCTATCCAGTCACGCCACAGAGCCAAGGTTATTACTAAATCAATACCTCTGATACCACTGCAATGACCCGGTAGGGATTCGATGCCCCGAATTCTGACGATAATAAATAATCTGCATTACTTGCCACAACTCAAGTATTGAAAACACCAGATAGTTATTAGAAAGAATTTAGAGGGTGAGATAAGAAATAAATAAATATTAGAACAGAAGAAGAAGATCCAGCACACCACAGAGTCTCACATCGTAGCAAAACAAAATATAATATTAAAATAAATCTTTATTGAGACTTTAAAATATTCTTACAATCATCAGAGTACATCAACTTATCAGGACAGTTATAAAAATTTATCTTCAAATACAATCCACAGCGGAATAATGCTAGATAATATCATGCGTTTGAACTTCTCCAACACGTCTATGGACTTTAGAGCATCCTATAACCTGAACCTGCAGACCCGGTCTAACCCGAGCATTGCAAACACCGGGTTAGTCTGGTAAATTAGAGTGAGAATACCCCTTAAGTTTAAAATATCATCCAACTTGATTTTAAAGTTCAAATTCCTTTCTGAATGAAAAGGATAATTATAAGACCAATCCACACATAAATACCGACGGTTTTTACCTTACGATAACCAAAAACAGTTTTTGAAAATCAATACCTCTATGATATTATAATAGTGTCTAAATACAAATAAATAAAATCTGGCGGAACGCTTGCATCTCATGTTCCATATATATAGTACACAAACAAAATCGCGGGCGCTTATTGGAGATTGGATTCTGACTATGACAAGGTATGGAACCACCTGCCGATAGTGTATCTCTAGTGGGGAATACACTGGGTTCAACAAGAACGTCTTGCAACCCGGCCCACACATGACCGACCATTCATTTCGCTTGAGTATATCGAATGTATCTCACCAACGGTTGGGAGCGACCCACGGTTTCCTGAAAAGGGACAACATTGAAATAGATTAAAGAAGCAAAAGGAATTTCCCAAGATAGGTGATTATACACCGTAATGGGAGCGACCCATATAGCCATGCTGCTTGCCCGATTTTTGTCATTTCTCGGTTGCTGAGGCTTGAGGTTTTAATTTACCTTTTAGAATATCTGGTCACCATTCACTTTGAATGCCACATCATCAGATCCATCAGATATCATTAATTGACGTCCACAAAAATACTCTAGTAGTTAAACTAAGAGAAGTGCCCCTCCCCGCCACCATTATAGTACGTTTGAAGAAAATCCCTTTGGAAATACTCTGTCAGACATCCGTCCATACAAGTTGTCCTGGGATTGGACAAACCGAAGGCACCCTCCTACTGCATCATAGGAAGCACCCTAAGGATCAATGGCGAGTAGTCCTTGCAATCCATGTATTTCAACCACGACTGAATTACTATCAAAATATCTCTGGTTGCAACATCAAAGAAATTTATCAAGTAGCCCTTTTGCTTGAAGATGCACGGTCTTCAACTGCTCCATCATTAACCAACATCTTATACGTATTTGCTGGTCCGGAATGGTTTTCGAACATAAACTCAATCCCTGTCTTTCCGTACCAACAAAGTATTGGGCATGATTTTGATAGTCGGTTATTTAACTATCAAAACAAATAATCATAAAAATAAAATAAATCCATTGATTTATTACATAGCATCACTTGGCCATTAAAATAATATAATAGTTGTAATACCAAAGATAATATATTAGTTTTAACATATAATTATTCCCAAATCATTTTATTTAAAATACTTAAAAGAAATCCTATCTAATTTCCCATTACTATCCTTCAAAGCATTTGCCACCACATTACTTATCATTTGTAAGTACGAGATTAATTCACTTACCATCGTAAAACAATCATTACACAATCCCCTTTTATTCCGTTAAAACAAATTATTCGTCACTTACCTTTTAGAATAAACCCATTTTAAATTTTTATCTCTTTACTTTTGGAAAATCATTATATATTCACAAATTTCCTTTTTATTCCTCCTTTAATGTGGAACTATCATTTCATATTCTCAAGCCGTTTTTATTTCCTTTTATTTAGGAAACCCATAATATATATTCCAAATTCTTTGAATTATTAGTCCTTAATATAAATTACTTCTAACATCTCTACCCTTACAAATAATATCATCCTTCGGTAATCCTGAAGTTGTTCAAGTTGGGGTATTTTAATTACCTCTCAGACCTCGATCATCAACAATTTTATCATAAGATAAATATGAATTGTAATTCAAAAATCCATATTCATTTTTATACTACTTCACTATTGCATTAAAATACGGTTTTATAAAATCCTCTTGCTTTTAAAATCTCCTTTTTAAATATATGATTATTACTAAATTCATTGATTTAGTAAATGATTAATACGCATTAACTTTTAAACTTTAACTCCTTTAAAACTATTTGTCCCATTATCTGGATTTTTATTTCAAACCTATTACTAAATATTTTACCAAATTCAATTACATAAATCCGTTTTCTAGTTCTTTAAATCATTTCCTTTGGGAAATCTTACCTTCATCTCGTCCATTACACTTACCGTCAATTTAACACTTTAACTCCCTATCTCCTTATTCATAACTCGTTTACACATCTCTAGTTTAATATAAAGCCCTTTTCCATCTCGATTTCCTTAACTTAATCCAACATTTATTTAAACTTACAGTACTCTCTTAAAATCACTTTATAACTTCATTTACCAAATTCGGATTAAATATAAACCCGTTCATAAACTTCCTTTGAAATTCAATTATATTTTATTTCTAACTTCAATTACTTACTTAAGTGAACTTCATTTTAGAAATAATTCCTCAAATTAAATAAAAATTATAATTTACTTCATCATTACCTGGACTTAAATTTCTTTTTTTAATTCCCATTAAGTTAACCAATTATTCGCTAAATTATTTCATTAGATTAATTGTTATAATCTAATTTAATTTAACAATCAATTACTAATCAAAACATATGGCTTGGTCAATCTTAAAACATGATTAACCCATTGATCAACTCGAATTCGTCTTTCTATTTAAATTAACAAATAACATTATTAAATCAATTAATCTCATTTTCTTCGATTTATATTAAATAAACAATGATTTATTTCTAAATAATGTCATTGTGAATATTGTTTCTTAAAAACAATAAACCTCGGTTATTAATCATCACGTTAAATCCAGCCCACTTGTATTTCAATATATAAGAATCAACTTTATAAAATTATTTAGTAATTAATATGAGGCATGTGCTTCACACACGGTAAATTTTGGTATAAAAATGGTGATTTGTGGTTTAAACAAACAATATATACATAGGGTTGGTTTATTTCCTTTTTATACTTCATTTAAAAATATATTTAAAATTTTATATTCAGTTTTAAAATAAATTTCATAACTTCGTTTTCTATAGCTTCACCTAACGGTAAATCAAACTTTATAAAACAGTTTGTATTTTTGCCATCTGCTATGAATTGCTCAACGAATATTACCCATTGGTTAATAACCAATAAATGTTAAATTTGGTTTTAACAATAAATAACCATCGATAATCTAATCATATGGGTTCAACAGTTCATATAATGATCATATGAAAATAAACAATAAATTTGAGGAATCCGGTTGGATTCCTCCAACCTGGCCTTCCCTGCATCTAATGGGTTATCTCAAATACCACAGATCGTTTAGTATGACAATATAATCCGGATAAATCAATTCAGCTAATCACGATCAATCAATAACGACAATTTAATCATCCAATTTAAATTCTGTTCGTTGATTTTATTATAAACATACCCAACAGGGTAAGTTATTCTGTTTGGAAATCAGCGTAAAGAATAAAAATGTCATTCCAATTAAATTAAACAACCATTTAATTTAAATGATTGATATAAAAATATTTAACACGCATCTAATTAATCATCAAACAACCAACAATTAGCAGCCATAGCATACAGATGATGAACCCTACTTATAATTATTATAAGCGAGGAAACTGAGTGAGGTTAACTCACCATGATCTGCGTTGTAAACACAGCTCATTTTAGTTAATTCCAACCCTGTCCAATTCAATTCCATACCGTCTAACTCATAATTACAGTTCCAATCTATCTGGAATCGGTCGATTCTGATAGGATATGAGTACGTTGTTAATGTTTTAAAATTAACATTATTTTTATAACTAATTAATTTAATTAATGAACAAATAACTTTGTTTTAAATACTTTGAGCCAGCTGTTCCATCGGTTCCTGCTTCGTTCCAAACCATGACCGCAAATTCCAAAATCTTGGCTAAATTGTTTAAACCCTAACATGATTCAAAATATTATAAGTTCATTAACAATTATTATGAAATAAATTAATTAAATTTTAATATGGATTTGCGCCAATTACTTGTAAATAAATCAAAACAGACCCATTTGTTTTGTTTCTGAAATTGGGCTCCCACGGTTTGCATCCCACATGCCTTCGCAGGCCCATGCCTTTTTCCCAATTTGAAGCAGCTGATCCTTAACAATTTAAAATATAAATTAGTTAGCTTTAATTCCAAATTAATTGCACTAATTATCTTTTGATAAACCTTACAAGCCGTTGCTTTCACCTTAAAGCCCATAAATCTACACGTGACAAGCCAAACCTGGTCCACGTTAAAAAACCCTCCCCACTTAGAATAACAGAGGCGTCTCCCCTTCCTATATTCTGCTTCATTTCCTTTCGTAATAAAACATCACTCTGCCACAAACCATCGCAGCGCCTTTCTCCCTCCTCCGTCCATCCTGAGATAAACTGCCCCTACCGAGAAGAGCTTCTCCGCTTCCTCTTTGAGCACCCAGTCGTGCCACTCCGCCCCATCTCTTCTTTGCTTCAAAAATTAACTCTATCTCCATCCCCTTTCAAACGAGATCCAGTCCTCGATGCCACTTGAAAACCCATCAAAATCGTTCAGGTAATAAATCTCGCAATTCTTTACATATATGCGGTCTAGTGTTTTTGTGGGCAAGTGTGTAAATCAAGAGATTATGGGCAGGAGGATCTGAATGGCTCTCTACCTTTCTTGCTAATTTTCATGACTTAATTTGGGTATGTTTTGGTTGATAATGTATGGAAGGGAGGTTCGCTGATACTGTTGTCTTGCGTTGCGGAGTAGAGAAAATGGTCTCTCATTTGTTAACTGGAAATGAAAATTTTGAAAAGGCTTTGGTTGTCTGCTGCGAATCGAAGGAGATGGTACTTTATTTATAAAGGAGAGAAATTTTAGATCAGAACAAAGTCACTTCGTTGAGCAAGATGTAGGCAATAGCTATGCAGAAGGGGCACATGTGAACATCTGAAGATGGATAGAATAGGCATAACTGTTTTGTATTTCCTTTGTCATAGCTGTGTATGAGATTTTGTTTTCAATAGTCTGGGCATGTGAAAGAATAAGGCGCAGACTGAAGGGCAGGATTTGCAGGTTTCCCCATGTGCATTAGCCCTGTAGAGGATGATAAGCATGTATTAAATGCTCATCCATGTACACGCATAAGATGGGTAGGAGTAGGCTTTCTTTTCTTTGTACTATGATTCATTTAAGTTGATTAAATGTTTATGTGCTGTGTACAATCAATGTATGCATTACTTTGTAAATGTTTGTAAGATTTGGTAAGGAAAAGATTTTGTTTATGAACATAGGGAGTATTCCTATCTTACTATATTTTTTTTTTTTACTTTTCAGTACTCCTAAGTTTTCAAGCCATGTCCAACGTCCTTGCATGATAATTGCATTTCTTATGCTTCTATCCTAACAGAGAAGAATGCTTATGATAACTAATTGAGTTTTTACAGATGTACAATTTGATTCATTTATTTTATTCATGGAATATGGGTCTTGCAATACAAAAGATAATCCTAGACAGCCTTGTCCAAAGTTATGACCAAATGAGTACAATATTATAAATAATTTTCTATCTTGGAATGACATTGTACGTTGTTTGTTGCTCGGTTATGGGTTCGGTTATGGTACGATTATATACCGCTTCGTAATTATAATACTGACTATAGGACGATTATATACCGCCTTGTGTCTACTTTCACGCACAAAGGCCCAAGCATTATAAATTTGCATATATACGTACAAGTAGGGAAATATTTTGATAAATAGTATCGATAAATTATTAAATAAAATTCTGGAGGCATTAAATTCAAAAATAAATAAATTGTTATCGATAGATATGCCCGAATAGAATAGTATAACACTTCAGATTTAGTCAACATCGAATTATAACTTCGCATCATCAAATTCGAGTCAACCGATATCTAATTTATATAGAAAACGTTATTAAATATATTAAATAAACGATATTGTTTATAATGATTTCCATAGCGACTATTTTAAAATTTGAATTGGACATAACTAACAATTTATAAACAGAAATCCCGATTTTTCTTTTCCATTGAAAATTATAATCTAACAGATTCAAACGTTTCTCATTTCACGAAATTCCGACTTCTACCGGATCCTGTATATTCCATTGAAGTTCAAACTACCGCGCCATTACGAGCTCGTTTATAATTAAATATAAATTATAACATTTAAACTTCGATTTAAATAAATGAATTAAACATTAAATATCCATAAATATTCCAATTAAAATATTTAAAATAAAATTAAATATTCAAATAAAAATGGCCGAAAATCTGGGTCGTTACATTAGTGGTCTGTGCATCATGTTTATTTTGAGTAGAGTGTCAAATTTCTAGTCCGTTAGCTTTCATAAATATTCACATTCGTTTAGACCTGTAAGCATAGTTGAACAAAATGAAAAGAGGAGGACGTGTGGTAGATTTCCCCCTTTTAAATGTGCTTACTACTTTAGTAATACATCAACTATATTTGTATGGTAATTGATGTGCTTTGATACCAAATGAAAGTGCACAAGAATTGTGATATGACTTATATATGATACGTGATATATATATATATATGACAATATGTATAAATGCACTGGATAATAGTGAAGAAAATAAGTAAGAACGATCGCATCAGAGTTTTTATATTAGTTCGGACCTCTTGTCCTACATCTAGTGCCAAAGATTTCCTATGGTATTTCACTAATTGAAAAAACTCTCGCTTCGCTTCCAGAAATAAGCTAATGCAAAAAAATTCATTTTGACCAATTTTTATTCAGTATACATGGATTTTGACTACCAATACAGACCTTCCTATAATCTCCCTTGAGTATAATTCTTGAGTGTGCGTAGATTTGTCGGAAGTAATGTTTGCTAAAAATAATATATGATATTGTTCATAAAAGAAGTTGATCTCCTGAGAGTGGTTAGGAATATATGAAAATATTGATAGCAAGAAAGAATTCAAAAGTTATGTTTACCATGTAATCATATCATACGTATGCTTGATCAATATTACCGTTCAAGGATTACAACTCCTCAAGTTATTTAAATTGATTAAGAGTTACAAGCATTGAGAAATAGGGGCAAATACGGAAGAGATATGATAGTGACTTTTCATGAAAAATGGTTTCACTTTAGGTTAAATATCTTAAGTCAAAGGTCAGACGTTTGTCCCTAGTCAGGAAAAGTCTCTGAGACTTTAGTGAGATGGCTGACTTATGGTTTGAACGTCTTATTACACTTTTGAAATTTTCCCAAGTGTCTATTCAAACGTCTATCCGTTGTCTCAGACATCTAAAGTCGGTATTTTATTTCTCCTAAGCCATATACAAGACGTTTGAACTAGGTGCTCAAACGTCTAGTCCATAGTAAAAAATTTGTGATTTATTTATCAAACTAAAAATTTGGAAATTTTAAAATTGATGACGCATATGAGTATTTCAAGGGAGATTGTACAACATTTCTAAAACACAACACATATAGCTAAATCACCCTTACATTATTTTCTTGCTTGATCTTCACGTACTTTACTTGAAGGAATGGTTTCTTGTTTTTATCTTATCTTCGTAGTCTCATACCTAGTTTGATAACTTAATATTATATGATTGTATAGTTATTGTCATTAAAACCAAGAGGTCAGATCCTAACAATATATGTTATTCATACGATGATTTCTGAAACAATGAGTTAGCGAGCTATATTTCATTTTCATCATCGAAACTAAGTTTCCAACATTTCCTCCTTTGTATAATTACAACTACTTATATGAAATACACTTAATAATATTAGTGTCCTAAAACAGAGACTCCTTCCAAGTACATTAGATATTTCTCCCCTTTAATTACCATCAACAATAAACATAAAAATCATAAACATAGAATTGGTGCATTCACAGAACATACATCTACTGAGTCATAGATGCAAACCAAATATACAATATAAAGCAAAGTGCTTCGGATTCTTAAAAATATACTTGGTAGAAATCACTCTATAAAATTAAGATCATATCATCCCTATGTAAGTTTACTTACTTGAATTTTTTATCATTAATTTGAAAATGAACAAATATAGGATGTTGTGTTTAGGACAAGGAGTGTGTGCATGCTGTTAGGGATGAGGATCAAGGATCTTAAGGCAAGATTAACACTATAGGGGGTGAATAGTGTTTTAAAGAATTTATAGAAATATTAACCAATTAACAATTACTCAAACTACTATATGAATCACAGAATGTATATCACAACGAGAACAATCACATATGCAGATATAAAAAATACAGAAAAGGCAACAACAACACACCGGATTTTATACTGGTTCGAATTACACCTACGTCCAGTCCCACAGAACGCTGGGTTGTGCAGGATTTTGTTAATATCAGTATCCAATTACAATACCCTTGATTTCACGGCTACAAGGTTGACACCGCTCTTTTCCTTAATATACGGACTACAAGGAACACATCCTATCCTTCTCCTTGATTTTAGGGCTACAAGGAACACACCCTTCCTATTTCTAATTACAATTGCCCTAGAACTCTTGAGTAGCACTTCCAAATAAAGAGTATTTGATGGAGATTGAAAATAGAAGAAGAATAAATCGGCAGAGTATAAGTGTAGAATCTTAGAAAATTAAGAAAAATAATGGTGGTATGTAAAGTAGGGAAGAAAGAGATGATATCCTATGAAAAAAATTCGAAAATGAGGCCTCTATGTAGTGTTCTAAGAGACATAACCATTTTTAAAACGTTTCAAAATAAAAAGACACATCTTTTTCATTTAAAACTTTGTGACAGTTATATGTCAACATGTAGTTTTATGTATGTCGAGATATACTTAATAAGTTTTTTAAAAGTATTTAAACCAATATATATATTCTGAAAATTCCTAAAATAAAACTAGTTATTTTAAATATAATTTTTCAAGTATAAAAACATATTTAAACAAATGGTTTAAAAACTAGATATATGAATGATATAGTACTATATAATATAACTATAAACATATATAATTATAAAACTTTATAATATATAAATATAAGAAACTTAGAAGGTATATATATGAAATCATAAATCCTTAAATATTATTGTTGAGAAGAGTTTGAAATCAATTTTGAAAAGAGATAATTTGAAAACAGAATTTGAGTGCTAACTAGAGTTCTACATACTAACTACACTCTATCTTGAAATCTTAATATCTTGGTATCTTAATACTCATGAGCCTTGATTCTCCTTTGAAATCTCTTAAACTGTACAGTCTTCAATATCTATTTCCTGCACATAAATTAGGTATATATATATATTCTGGATAAAAGTGTTAGCATGTATATATATATTTTATAATCAATAATGATTGAAACAAGGTTACTGTCACCAAAACAACATCAACATTCTATTTTCCAACGTACTCATGAAGATTCCTAGCATCTTTTAGCCTCATCCTCCACATACTAAAGATGTGATAAATGTTTCTTAACGAACAAAAGATATACAAGAAGATAAGGCATAAGATGGTATACTATCTTTTTTATTATGATAGTGCAAAGAACACCAAGAAAAAAGTTCTAAGAAATAAGCAAAAAATTCTAGAAAAAAATAAAAATCAAGGCAGAGCCAAAACGCACCAGTAAGTAGCTTGGAGTGATCACTCGAATGCTTCATGGACTGGGTGGATTATAACCAAAGAAGAAAGGACAAGTTCTCACTCTACATACACCATTGAAGAATGCAATTGGGCTAAAGTTATTAAAAAATAGCCACCACTTCTGGATAGTTGATCGATTGTTATGTTATTTACAATTGATGTGTGTTAGACGCTGTAAGATCATAATACTAAAATTTTCACTGTTCTCAGAACTCGTAGTTGTTTGTTTTAGCGAAAGTGTTGAGCAAGTTTGGCATGAGTTTCCAACATTTCTATGGCTTCAAAAAACAAGAGAAATAAAATGAATCAGTGTCTTTATCTGTCTTTAGTAGCAAACATTATATTGCTGTGTACATTACTTTGCTTATTGGGCCGAAGCCCACTTACAATGTTAAGTCTATATAAGACATATGTCCTATGTCATTTGTATATAATATTGCTAATATTCAGTACAATACATCCAACTACATATTTTCCTCTCATTTTCTTTATATGGTATCAGAATAGTATTTACTTCACAGCAATCGATCTGCATATTCTCCAATCACGAACTCATCAGAGAGATCGTATACAGACTAAAACAAAAAATGATTCAATTGTCATTTCTCCCATCATAGTATATTATCATCATTTGGGAGTTAGAGACTAATTTACAACAGAATTCAAGTGCCAGGCCAAAGAACAGTGCAAATTCTTGGTTGCACATCAATTCCAATCATAAAATAGTCATAAGAATCAAAGAAGTCAATATAAAAATCAAACTCTTTCACTCAAGAAATCATAAATCAGTCTGGGCCATCCTTACTCAGTTTAGAAATTACATCTCATCAAGAATTGGTTGCTATCGACTACTTGTTCATCATAGTTCTTAGAGAAACAAGTTTAATACTTCCAGGCATTTTCCCCCTTGTTTTCATCCTGTTTTTGCAACTATTTATATTCATCATCTCTCTGCAATGGCTGGAGAAAGAACTTCACCAACCTCCACTACATGATCTGCACAAACACAGAACTTAATTAGCCAAGAAGTGTTGAAAGCTAATATCAAACCATAAAGTCAAATTGTAACAACAAAACTCTATGAAACAAGCTACTTAATGTGGAAATTTCAAATTGAAACTACCAACAAAGGTTAAGTCCTTCAAGAATACATGTTTAGCACCACCACAATACCTGCAATATACATCACTAATAGTGAAAGAAAGTCAATCAATAGTATTGAATAAACTATGTACCGAAGATAGGACATTATATGTTCTTGACTTCTATTCTTTGTAGGACCAACCATTTTGCCACATTTAATGGGCTGCAAAACCAGTTATGAAATTTGGCAAACAATTGAACAAATTTTCAGTTCCTAATCTGCTGCAAAGGTTATGAGCTATAGAAGGCAATTACAAAATAATAAGAAAGATGAAATGCGCATAAGATGATGCATATCAAAGCTCAAAACAATGTGTGATCAACTTGCCACATTTGCCCACAAGGTAACTGACTATGAACAGATAATGTTCTTATTGAATGTGCTAGATGATGAATATAAAGCCATCGTGGTTGTTCTATCTACCGCAAAAAAATTTCCTTCTCTACAATTTGTATAGTCAACATTGCTATCTCATGAAGCAAGGTTGGAATAAAAGAAAACTACCAGTGACTACACAACTAACTACATTGTCAATAGCAAGAACAAAAACCAAGAAAGAAACATTGAAAACAACAAAAACTAGCAAAGTGCAAGTTAGAAAGGTAGTTTCTGATCAAGAGGTAGAGGAGGAAGGTGGAATAGCAATAAAAATAGTAGAACCAAATGTTAAATCTGCGAATAGGATGGACATACTACAAACAAATGCTACATCAAATTTGACATAAACTACAAATCAAATCAATAAGGCAGCAGTTCAAGAAATCCAAGTGCAAACATAGTTGGCTTATAGCAGGACAGTAAAGAAATGTAGAAGAAAAAGAATTTGACGAGTAGACTTACTTGATAAGGGTGGTATCTAGATCTAGGAGCCACAAACCATGTGACCAACAATATTGCCAATCTGAACATTGGAAACAAGACAAACAAAGGTAACAAAACTTTAATTATAGGCAATGGTAAGTCTATACACATATCTCACACTGGAAATGCAAGAATTAATGGTATAAGAAATCTTTATCTAAATGTCTTATATGTCTAACATTGATTAGAAAAAAATCTATTAAGTATCTCCCAATTTGCCAAGGACAACATACTATATTCAGAATTTTACCCTAAATATTGCTTAGTAAAGGACTTACTAACTAAAGAAATTTTGTTGCAGGGTGAGGAGTATAAGGGGCTTTACAAATTTGTTGTTATTAATTCAAGAAGTTCAAAAGGGAACAGTTCTAACATGTATCAAGTTAAAGTAGTAGCAACTTTGATGTATGGCATAGCGAACTGGTCATTCGAGTATGAATATTATAAAGAGAATATTAAGTAGCATTAATATTGATATCTGTAAAATTCCTTTATCTCACTTATGCACCTATTGTCAAATTGGAAAAAATCACAAACTTGCATTTCCATATTCTAAGACAAAATATATTAAACCTCTTGAGCATGTAGAAATTGATTTATGGGGTCTGCAACAATATAGAATGATTAGGAATATAAATATTACCTATCATTTGTAGATGGTTACTAGATATGTATGGATATATTTGCTAAAAGCAAAATCTGAAGCATAAAATGTTGTGTTACAATTCACTACTAGTGCTGAAAGGCAAACTAATTGTCAAGTCAAAATCATACAAAGTGACGAGGGAAAGGAATTCCCTCCACTCAAAAACTTTTCCAAAAGAACGGTATGTTACATAGATCTACATGTCTGCACACTTCTGAACAAAAGGATCTTATTGAAAGGAAGAATAGACACGTAGTACAAATAGGATTAACTTTTCTTGCTCAAGCATCAATGCCTCTCAAGTTTTGGCCTAAAGCTTTTACAACTGCAGTTTATTTAATAAATAGTATTCTGAAAAATATATTCTAGAATATAAAACTGCATTGCAAATTCTTACAAAAGTCAAGCCTAACTACAAAAATTTAAAAGTATTTGGATGTCTATGTTTTCCCTATCCAAGACCTTATAATACACACAAATTACAATTTACATCCTCTCCATGTACCTTTCTGGGTTATGCTAATGGATTTAAAGGTTACAAAAGTCTTGATAAAAATGGAAGATTGTTTATATCAAGACATGTTATATTTAATGAATATGAATTTCCTTTTGGCAAGGAACAAATAAATGCTACCAGCAAAGTTTACAACCCAAAGCACTTTATACCAAATATAAATGCAGCCCAGGTATTATTATACCTATTCTAGAGAAGGAAGGTATAGATGTGTTGAATGATGAAAACCAGAGAGACTCTCAACAAATAATGCCAATATTCTAGCCAAGTCAAGAGTTAACTCAAAATACCAGTGACAACTCAAGTTAATCAACTCACGATCAACTGGCCAGTGACATGGGTCAGGGCTGTGCTGATGGCTACACCGACACAAGTGACAATGTATCACAATAAGAAATGAACCCAGAGACATCACATGATCACTATAGCAAAAATTGGCATTATCAAACCAATGGTGCACAGTGTCACAGCTGAAGCAACATCATATAATCAAGCCATTCAAAACAAGGAATGGAAAACAACCATGGTAGTGAGTATAGTGCTTTAATGAAAAAACAACACTTGGGAACTTGTTGCAAATTAGACAAATAAATAAAAATATTATTGGCTGTAAATGGACTTTTAGGGTCAAAACAAACACTGATGGTACATTTTCTAAATATAAAGCAAGACTAGTAGCCAAGGGTTATTCACAATAGTACGAGTTTGATTTTGAAGAAAGTTTCTCACCTTTTGTAAAACCCTCAACTATCAGAATCATGCTAGCAATTGCAATACATAGAAACTGGACCATCAAGCAGCTTGATATAAATAATGCTTTTTTAAATGGTGAATTGCATGAAGAAGTCTACATGGAGCAGCCTGAAGGGTTCAGGAAGCAAGGAAAAGTGACACTTGTGTGCAAACTAAACACAGCTATCTATGGACTAAAACTAGCACATATAGTCTGGTTTGAAAAGTCGACATCAACTCAAGAAAGATTGGGTTATCAATCAACCAAATCTGACAACTCTTTATTTACCAAATTTCTCCACAACACCATCACCTATATACTGATATGTATTTATGATTTTATAATTACAGGTAACAATGAGGGGGAGATCATGAAGGTAACTTAGTTGTCTAAATGCAAAATTCTCCTTAAAAGATTTGGGATACCTCACATATTTCTTGGAAATTGAAGTTGCTAGAATCTCAAGCACTGAAATGTACTTAAGTCAGAAAAAGTACATTTTTAGAACTTCTCCTCAAAAGCAACATGGAAAAAGCCAATCCTATATCTACTCCTATGATAAGCAACTCACATTTTTCGAACAGCAAAGGTGAACACATAACAAATGAAAAACAATATAGAAGCATAGTTGGAGCATTATAACATACAACAATAACAAGGCCTGACATTTCATATAGTGTGAATAAAGTCAGCAAGTTCATGCAACAACCGTTAGGTGAACACTGGAAGGCAGTCATGATAATACTACGATATTTAAAAGGTACTATCAACTACAAGTTAAGACTGCAAGCAAGCAACTCACTCAATATTAGTGCTTATTCAGACTCGGATTAGGCAAATGACAATGATAAAGAAAATCAACCTCAAAATACTGTATACACTTGGGCAATAATCCTATATCATAGTGTGCAAAAGAAGACAACAGTGTTGAGGTCCAGTACATATGCATAGCCAACACTATTACTGAAATCATGTGGATTCAGTCATTATTGAGTGAACTACATTTAACATCTACAAAAAGTGCTACTATCTGGTGCGTTAATATGAGTGCAATAACACTGGCTGCTAACTAGTGCTTTACCCAAGAACCAAGCACATGAAATTGGAGATATAATTTTTGAGAGAATTAGTAAACACAGCAAATCTATGTGTAAATCACATACCATCGGCTTACCAGATAGAAAATGTACTTGCAAAGCCACTGTTGATGCACAATTTTACTCGCTTTAGATAAAAACCGTGCGTTATAAATCCACAACAAGAAGAAGTGGATACCTCTTATATATATATATATATATATAGCTAAAGGGAGAATTCATTTATTCTCCAAAGGATCACAAAAACATATTATGTAGGAATGGCTACTTGATCTGTGAACACACTTATATAAGATAGCATCATAAGATGAAAACAAAAAAATAAAGGCATGAACTAGTAAAAAGAAAGGGCAATAATTAGGCAGACCCTAAGAAGTCACTCATCATCGATGAGGAAGATGCTCGAGCGTTGTAACACCCCGAATTTTTGAATAATCAGATTAACTAAATTTCATAATACTTAATTTCAAATGTGGGAATTAAGGGAAACGGGTCGTTCCATTGCGTTCGTCTCGGAATTCTGCTTGAGATAGAATCCGAGTTTGCGTAAAACGGATGCCGTATGAAGAAGATATGGACGAACGAAGTTTGAAAAAAAATGCACTGGTGCACTTGGGAAGTGCGCCAGTACAAATTTGCATTGGCGCACTTCCCAAGTGCGCCCAGGCCGAGAGAAAACCTGCACAGCCTTCTGGTTCAGTTTGACCCATGTTCTGACTCATTGCTGAGTCATTTCTGACTAGTTAATAGTCATTAGGGTTTCTGGATAGTTCTAATCTAGACTGAGTGGTTTTGATTAACCCTAAGATCATCCGAAGGCTATAATTAAGTTGAAATTCTATATAAACATGTGTAGACCCAAACCCTAGAATCAAATCAAAAATTAGATCAGTAGCCGTCATGTTGTCACTCCAAACCCTAGAGTAGCCACCACCAACTAGAAGCAAATTAAAGACAACAATTCAATTCAAATCAAGCCTAAAACTACAACAACGAAATTGTCTACAACAAGGGAACGCTAATCAATTACAGAATTCAGAATCCAGAACTCAAGACCCCTTATTCGGTGAGTTCTAGTCACTTTTAGGTTTAAATAAATAAAAGTGAATCGTGGTAGACTATGATTTGGGTATATGTGGTTTGTAGTTATGCAAGTTTATTGTTGTGAATCATGAAATGATGCAAGTTCCTTATTATGCAAGTTTATTGTTGTGAATCATGAAATGTTGCAAGTTCATTATCGTTGTGAATCATGAAGTTATGCAAGTTATTATGTTGGGAAACTATGAATCTATGCAAGTCGTTATCAAGAATCTATGCAAGTCGTTATCATGAATCTATGCAAGTGGTTATTATGAATCTATGCAAGTTGTTATCATGAATCTATGCAAGTCGTTATTATGCAAGTTGTTATTATGAATCTATGCAAGTCCTTATTATGCAAATTGTTGCATTGTTAATTCATGAATCTATGCTAGTTGTTATGTTATGAATCATGAACCTATGAAACTACCTAAGCAAGTTGATAAGTTGTTAATTCATGAACCTATGATAGTTGTTATGTTGTGGATCATGAACCTATGTAAGTCGCCTATGCAAGAAGTTATGTTATGAATCATGCAAGTTGTTATATTTTGAATCATGAACTCATATAAGTTGTTGATTGTGTTGAGAATCATGAACCTATGTTAGTTGTTAATTATGTTTTAATTTATGAACCTATGCAAGTTGCTATGAATCTGTGCAAGTTATTAATTATGTGGTGAATCATAATTATATGCGAAGTTATCATGTCATTTTCCCTATGCTTATGCCAAAAATTGTACTGAAAACGATCACCTTGTCATTCCCTTTATTTTATTGTTATGGCGATATTATTTTGGAGTCTCGATGACGCCAAAAACGCAAGCAGTTGCGCTAGTTAAGAAGCGGAGAAAAAGGGGAATTTGTAATAGGCATAATTTACAAAGTGATTATGTAAATTGGACACATGATTCTAGTAGGGAAACATATAAATAATTACCTATTATGACATGGGTAAAAGTGGGTAAAAATGGTATAATTTGACTATAACCATTTATGGATAAGAAATCCAAATTGTTAATAAGATAGGTATTGACACCTATGAAAAGGAAAGGATTAATTAATTAACTTAATTAATCAAAAGAGGAATGTTTAAGCAATTAAATTCTGAAGATTTAATATTGAGAATTGGCATAAATGCCTTAAATGGCATAAAATAAATTGATGGTGATAATTGGTATAATTTTACATACCATAAATAGATGGACATAATTGAGTCAATTATGGCCATAGTGAAATTTGGAATTAATTGATAATTTGAATAGGGAAAGAAATTCAAATTGGGGGATGATTAATTAGGAGTAATTAATCGTCTAAGACATGAGGTTAGACTCGTTTGTGGTGTAAGACTTCCCGGACCCGCCCGACAAATCCAGCTGCCACAAATGCCAGTCTAATGTGGGAGGTCTTAGGCATAAATTAAATACGTAACAATTGTAAAGGCACGAGGTTAGACTCGTTTGTGGTGTAAGACTGCCCGGACCCGCCCGACAAATCCAGCTGTCACAAATGCCAGTCTAATGTGAGAGGTCTTTATAAGGTTACGTTCTTAATGAATTAAGAAACACTTAACCAGATAAACATGTAGTGGGACATGAGGGGTTAAGTGGGTGCCTTGGGTGGCATGTGGAATTAAGTGGGTGCCTTGGATGGCATGTGAAATACGATTAGGTGTCTCAATAATTAATTAATGCTGATTAAAGACAAATATGGATGATAAATAGAAGTTTGGTTGAGTGAGTGATTCTCTGGGTAACGATCTGATGTTGATCTCGGTCTTCGGGGTTGGTACTTAGGGAGTTATTCTCTTAACCAATGTATCTATGGACTAAGGAGAACCTAATCGTAGACTAAGTGAAAGGGTTAAAACCAGCTTAACCAATATAACCATAATTGGACATGGTAATAAGAAAAGACTACTTAACCTAACTTAATACATATGGACTGTATGATGATAGACATAAGTTAGGGTTAAGTAAAAAGAATTGGATTGTGGGTGGGTTAAGTGCAACTGATGGGTAGGTGTGTAATATTTATATATATAGGCCACAAACTTAACCATTAAATAAACAGGATTAAATTAGTGGGTGGGTTAAGTACAACTGATAGGTAGGTGGGTAATATTAGTATATATATAGGCCCACAAACTTAACCATTAAAAACAGGGTTATGTAATTAAAGACACCTAATGGTATACATAACCGGGGCAGAATAGTAAAGTTATGTATTAAAGACACCCTTAGGGGTACGCATAACTAATGGGGATAGGTAGAGTTATGTATTAAAGACACCTATGGGTACGCATAACCGATAGGTAGAATAGGGGTTATGTATTAAAGACACCTATAGGTACGCATAACTGATTGAGGGCTATGTAAGTAAAGACACCTTAGGGTATACATAGTCAGTAGAAAACCTAGTGGGAAATACTAGAGGGGACCAAGCTTAGGTGGATAGCTTGTGTCAAGTCATGGGGGCCCATTTCAACCAGTAACCCATATGTATCTTTGTGGGCTCGACCCAAGTCGAGGACGGGACACGCATACTGGGCTTGACTGTAAGATGCCAAACCAGGTTAGTGGTGGCAACGCAAGTCCAACGGGTTCATATGCGTGTGTTGTCCCGGGCTGGAAGATAAGACGTTGTTGCATCGTGTAGGTATAAGCCGTGCATTGTTGGTTGTATTGGGTTGCCACTTTGGGGAGTGATACACCCCACTGTGGGGCCAGCATGGGTATCTACGAGTTAGGGAGCCGATCGAATGGGGAAGGTAGTGGGTACGACTAGTGGAGATAGGAGCAGGCGGCACCTATGACAGCATCTAGGAGTACAACTACCATATTATGGATTTTGTAATTAGAATGGGGAGGGTAGTGGGTACCACTAGTGGAGATAGGAGCAGGCGGCACCTATGACAGCAGCTAGGGGTACACGAAACTACCACCATCATGATCGTTAGCGGAAGGGATCATCCCATCTTGATTTGACTAGTAATATTGCAGAGTAGTTTGTAGTGAAGCATACATCTTACCTTATTTGTCCTGTCATACCTGCCATCTGTACCGTGAATCCACTTATCCACTTTGTATGCCTGTCATGTTTACCTTTTTTTATTTACTGGCTAAAAGTTACTGGACTCACCAGACATATGTCTGACCTAGTTTGTTTCGCCTCTTTTCTTCCGTTCCCCCCCAGGTTCTCAGGGAGGAAACACACAGGTTTAGTCAGGATTTGGATATCATCTTCTAGGAGCTACTTCTGAAGTATGGCACGAGTCTCTGTCTCTTATATGGCTTGCTCTTTGATATGAGGAATGATGTTTTCTTTTAAATACCTATGTACTCTGATTACGTAAGATCGAAGTGTTTTGTTGTAAGGGTTTTATCACTCATGGTATTATGTAACAAAATATTCTAGTGATTTAATAAAGCTTTTTATTTTCCGCTGCAAAATTTTTATATCTGTCTTGTGATATTCTGTGTCTGTTTACGAAAACGCTCCACTGAAGTTAAGGCATTCGCTTTGTGAGTGACCTTAATGGAGGTGGGGTGTTACACTTGGTATCAGAGATGAAGGTTACCAGATTAGATAAAAGTTTTGGAAATATTTTTCTAAATGTTTTAAAAGAAAGTATTTTCAAGAAGGAAAGCCTATTTTGAAAAACATTCCCCGAAAAGCCATATGTAGTATCCTTCGGTCCTTTGTCTAAAATCTCTTCCTTTGATAGGATAGTCGAATGCTCTCGCGACTGATGGATAGGATAGGGATAGGAATTTTTTGTAGAAGGTTTGATTTCCTTATCTGGTTTTGAAGTTAAGACTCTTTTGGACCCTGGCATTGAGACTCTGCACTTTAGTACTAGTCTTGTTTCTGATCCCGTAGTTATTTCAAACCCCTTTGGTGGTTCGGCTCATTTATTAGTGATTTATAAGGGTTTAAAATTATCTGTATTAGGCGTCAAAAATTTGAATGTGACATTTCTGTGCTCAAGTTTATGGGCTATGGGTTGGGTCTAAATGGACCAGCTTTCAATGTAGGCGGTCGTTCTAGATTTTGATAGGAGGGTCTTTAAGTTTCTAACCTGTCATGGGAAGACCCCTAAAATTTCTTGTGACCCACAAGGGTCGGTTATGCTTAGCTTTCTGAGAATCATTCTGTAATCTGATCTGTACTAGTAGTCTATAAGTATCTGGATATTTCTGAAGGATACAGGTTTCTACTCGAAGCATGAAGTAGATCTCCAGTTTTGACATTGTTTAATGGGGGTAATTCTTTGGGTGTCAGTCTGATGTTGATTTCGGTCTTCGGGGCTTAGACTTAGGGAATTATTATCTTAACCGATGTCAAATGGGAACTGAGCTATTGTTCAAGTTGTATCATTTGTTTATATCCCATCTACCGAATCTTTGACCTTTAGATAGGAAATCCATGGATGTAAACATGGGCTTGGGACATGTTATGTTTGATGATTGCAAGTGGATGCAAGTGCTTGCTAGTGGTTGCTCGTGGATGCATTTACACACACATTAGGCACTAGATCAACTCAAATCACTTTCATATTGCATATAAATGTGTGTGCATATTTAGGTTAATGGATGAACAATGGTTTTGTTATCATATGGATGATGCATTTTGATGAATGGTTGAGCACACATGTAGAAATAATATGTATCGATAGGATTGTTTCGCATACATAATGAATGCATGGCACTATCATGGTTTGCATTAAGGAGGCCAACTGAATCAGTAGACCGCCTGATTTTGCATTAGATAAGGAACATATACACACACTTTTTGCATATGTTCATACAACATTAGGAGTTTTCTAAGGACAATGGATGCTTGTGGATAATGGTTGAGTAGATGGGTGATTGGATGGTAGGACACATTCTTCTTAACTTGAAGATTTCGGGGACAAAATCCTTTAAGTAGGGGAGAATGTAACACCCCGAATTTTCGAATAATCAGATTAACTAAATTTCAGAATACTTAATTTCAAATGTGGGAATTAAGGGAAACGGGTCGTTCCATTGCGTTCGTCTCGGAATTTTGCTTGAGATAGAGTCCGAGTTTTCGTAAAACGGATGCCGTATGAAGAAGATATGGACGGACGAAGTTTGAAAAGAAAAAATGCACTGGCGCGCTTGGGAAGTGCGCCGGTACAAATTTGCATTGGCGCACTTCCCAAGTGCGCCCAGGCCGAGAGAAAACCTGCACAGCCTTTTGGTTCAGTCTGACCCATGTTCTGACTCATTGCTGAGTCATTTCTGAGTAGTTAATTAGTCATTAGGGTTTCTGGATAGTTCTAATCTGGACTGAGTGGTTTTGATTAACCCTAAGATCATCCGATGGCTATAATTAAATTGAAATTCTATATAAACATGTATAGACCCAAACCCTAGAATCAAATCAAAAATTAGATCAGTAGTCGTCATGTTGTCACTCCAAACCCTAGAGTAGCCGCCACCAACTAGAAGCAAATTAAAGACAACAATTCAATTCAAATCAAGCCTAAAACTACAACAACGAAATTGTCTACAACAAGGGAACGCTAATCAATTACAGAATTCAGAACCCAGAACTCAAGACCCCTTATTCGGTGAGTTCTAGTCACTTTTAGGTTTAAATAAATAAAAGTGAATCGTGGTAGACTATGATTTGGGTATATGTTGTTTGTAGTTATGCAAGTTTATTGTTGTGAATCATGAAATGATGCAAGTTCCTTATTATGCAATTTTATTGTTGTGAATCATGAAATGATGCAAGTTCATTATCGTTGTGAATCATGAAGTTATGAAAGTTATTATGTTGGGAAACTATGAATCTATGCAAGTCGTTATCATGAATCTATGCAAGTCGTTATCATGAATCTATGCAAGTTGTTATCATGAATCTATGCAAGTCGTTATTATGCAAGTTGTTATCATGAATCTATGCAAGTCGTTATTATGCAAGTTGTTGCGTTGTTAATTCATGAATCTATGCTAGTTGTTATGTTATGAATCATGAACATATGAAGCTACCTAAGAAAGTTGATAAGTTGTTAATTCATGAACCTATGATAGTTGTTATGTTGTGGATCATGAACCTATGTAAGTCGCCTATGCAAGAAGTTATGTTATGAATCATGCAATTTGTTATATTGTGAATCATGAACTCATATAAGTTGTTGATTGTGTTGAGAATCATGAACCTATGTTAGTTGTTAATTATGTTTTAATTTATGAACCTATGCAAGTTGCTATGAATCCATGCAAGTTGTTAATTATGTGGTGAATCATAATTATATGCGAAGTTATCATGTCATTTTCCCTAGTTGTCATGCTTATGCCAGAAATTGTACTGAAAACGATCACCTTGTCATTCCCTTTATTTTATTGTTATGGCGATACTATTTTGTAGTCTCGATGACGCCAAAAACGCAAGCAGTTGCGCTAGTTAAGAAGCGGGGAAAAAGGGGAATTTGTAATAGGCATAATTTACATAGTGATTATGTAAATTGGACACATGATTCTAGTAGGGAAACATATAAATAATTACCTATTATGACATGGGTAAAAGTGGGTAAAAATGGTATAATTTGACTATAACCATTTATGGATAAGAAATCCAAATTGTTAATAAGATAGGTATTGACACCTATGAAAAGGAAAGGATTAATTAATTAACTTAATTAATCAAAAGAGGAATGTTTAAGCAATTAAAGTCTAAAGATTTAATATTGAGAATTGGCATAAATGCCTTAAATGGCATAAAATAAATTAGTGGTGATAATTGGTATAATTTTACATACCATAAATAGATGGACATAATTGAGTTAATTATGGCCATAGTGAAATTTGGAATTAATTGATAATTTGAATAGGGAAAGTAATTCAAATTGGGGGATGATTAATTAGGAGTAATTAATCGTCTAAGACACGAGGTTAGACTCGTTTGTGGTGTAAGACTTCCAGGTAATAGTTCTAATCTGAATGATCCAAGACACGAGGTTAGACACGAGGAAAGTAATTCTAATTGGGTGCCTTGGATGGCATGTGAAATACGATTAGGTGTCTCAATAATTAATTAATGCTGATTAAAGACAAATATGGATGATAAATAGAAGTTTGGTTGAGTGAGTGATTCTCTGGGTAACGATCTGATGTTGATCTCGGTCTTCGAGGTTGGTACTTAGGGAGTTATTCTCTTAACCAATGTATCTGTGGACTAAGGAGAACCTAATCATAGACTAAGTGAAAGGGTTAAAACCAGCTTAACCAATATAACCATAATTGGACATGGTAATAAGAAAAGACTACTTAACCTAACTTAATACATGTGGACTGTATGATGATATACATAAGTTAGGATTAAGTAAAAAGAATTGGATTGTGGGTGGGTTAAGTGCAACTGATGGGTAGGTGGGTAATATTTATATATATATAGGCCCACAAACTTAACCATTAAATAAACAGGATTAAATCAGTGGGTGGGTTAAGTACAACTGATAGGTAGGTGGGTAATATTAGTATATATATAGGCCCACAACCTTAACCATTAAAAACAGGGTTATGTAATTAAAGACATCTAATGGTATACATAACCAGGGTAGAATAGTAAAGTTATGTATTAAAGACACCCTTAGGGGTACGCATAACTAATGGGGATATGTAGAGTTATGTATTAAAGACACCTATGGGTACGCAAAACCGATAGGTAGAATAGGGGTTATGTATTAAAGACACCTATAGGTACGCATAACTGATTGAAGGCTATGTAAGTAAAGACACCTTAGGGTATACATAGTCAGTAGAAAACCTAGTGGGAAATACTAGAGAGGACCAAGCGTAGGTGGATAGCTTGTGTCAAGTCATGGGGGCCCATTTCAACCAGTAACCCATACGTATCTTTGTGGGCTCGACCCAAGTCGAGGACGGGACACGCATACTGGGCTTGACTGTAAGAGGCCAAATCGGGTTAGCGGTGGCAACGCAAGTCCAACGGGTTCATATGCGTGTGTGGATCCGGGTTGGTAGATAAGACGTTGTTGCATCGTGTAGGTATAAGCCGTGCATTGTTGGTTGTATCGGGTTGCCACTTTGATGAGTGATACACCCCACTGTGGGGCCAGCACGGGTATCTACGAGTTAGAGAGCCGATCGAAAGGGGAAGGTAGTGGGTACGACTAGTGGAGATAGGAGCAGGCAGCACCTATGACAGCAGCTAGGAGTACAGCTACCGTATTATGGATTTTGTAATTAGAATGGGGAGGGTAGTGGGTACCACTAGTGGAGATAGGAGCAAGCGACACCTATGACAGCAGCTAGGGGTACACGAAACTACCACCATCGTGATCGTTAGCGGAAGGGATCATCCCATCTTGATTTGACTAGTAATATTGCAGAGTAGTTTGTAGTGAAGCATACATCTTACCTTATTTGTCATGTCATACCTGCCATCTGTACCGTGAATCCACTTATCCACTTTGTATGTCTGTCATGTTTACCTTTATTTATTTACTGGCTAAAAGTTATTGGACTCACCAGACGTATGTCTGACCTAGTTTGTTTCGCCTCTTTTCTTCCGTTCTCTCCCTCCAGGTTCTCAGGGAGGAAACACACAGGTTTAGTCAGGATTTGGATATCATCTTCTAGGAGCTACTTCTGAAGTATGGCTCGAGTCTCTGTCTCTTATATGGCTTGCTCTTTGATATAGGGAATGATGTTTTCTTTTAAATACCTATGTACTCTGATTATATAAGACGGTAGTGTTTTGTTGTAAGGGTTTTATCACTCATGGTATTATGTAACAAAATATTCTAGTGATTTAATAAAGTTGTTTATTTTCCGCTGCAATTTTTTTATATTTGTCTTGTGATATTCTGTGTCTGTTTACCAAAACGCTCCACTGAAGTTAAGGCATTCCCTTTGTGAGTGACCTTAATGGAGGTGGGGTGTTACAAGCGTCCACTATGTCAGAAAGATAGGGAGGAGATCCATGGACACCGTCTCGAATAACAAGGTCCGGAAGCTGAAAATTCTACAAGCATACAACAAAGAACACCATCTGCTAGGTCTAGCTCCAAGTCCGATGACCAGCTCCAGAAAACTCATGATTGGCCCCTCCTGCTAGAACACCCAAAGATATAGGAAACATATAATACCAGCACCTGCATCAGTAACAAACAACATCAGCTATTGGGGGGATAGGTGTGTGGATGGGAATTGGGAAAATGGCTAACCTTCCCAACTTCGTAAGAACCGGAAGGGATTTAGCCGATCCCCGCCCTTGGGGAAAGCGGTACTGTCATGATAGACAAAGAACCCGCAAGCCTCCTCGAGCCGGAGCCAACCACTCCCCTAAACGGTCTACCACGAAAAGCAAGGAAAACATCATTCCTTACTTTTCGAATAATGTAAGCGGGATCCATAGGAATTTCATCAAAAATTGCCTTGTTCCGCAAGCACCATAAACGCCAGCAGATAAGACAAGGAATAAAACGAAATAGGATCGACCGTAACGATTTTCCTAAAATACCAGCCCACCAGAATTTCAGTAAATCAGACAGTGAAGAGGCATTACCTTGAAGATCAACCAGGTTCCCGAAGTAATTCCAAACATCATAATAAAAATAGCTACTGAAGAATAAGTGAGAAGCAGATTCCTGCTCACCTGATCCACAACACCTACACCGAGACATGAATGGGATGCCAATTCTGCGAAAGTTCTCATCTAGTGGTAACCCGTCAAGCAAAGTTCTCCACATAAATAAAGAAACCTTCGGAGGAATTCGAACATTCCATATGAAAGAAAACAACTCAAGATGTGGATTTGGCGTACTTGCCGAGTTCCACGCTGCCTTGAGCAAGAAAGAACTACCATCCTAGCCGAACCCACCACCGTGTGAATCTGAAAAGACCTTTATGGATTGCATCTGTTTCCACGTCTTACTAGCGTAGGACGGAACTCCGCAAAATTCGCAGCTGACAGTCTATGGTACTTGGCGTGAAGGAACGCCGCCCATAAGGAGTAGTTCGCTTCGAACCTAGTCCACAGCCTGCAAGCATAAGCAGTACAAGTATCTTTTGGATTTCGAAGACCTAAACCCCCTTCACTTTTAGGACGACAAATGATGTCCCAAGAAATCCACTGGTGTCGTTTAGCGTTGTCCTTTTTACGCCAGAAAAAGGTCGATGTCAACGAACGATAAGACCAGAAGAAAGAAGAAGTAGGAGTCATAGCAATAAAGACCTGCGATCCTATAGAGTCCAGAAATTACTTAATGAGAATTAGTCGACCAACCTGAGAGAGAAGAGACATATTCCAACGAATCATTTTCTCCCTTGCTCTATCCGTAAGGGGATCGAAAATGGCAATGAGTTTCCGTTCTCTATAAAGCTCAATATCGAGATAAGTTAAGGGAAGGAAGGCAGCCTTGAAGCCGGTAAACGTTTCAATCCACAAGGATCTAACCGGGGTCAAGTCTTTAGCCGGAACGAAGTAGCTTTTAGCAGAGTTAACAAGTTGGCCCGAGCACCTCTCGTACTGCTGAATCACTACAAAAAAGGGGTGTTTTTCCAATCCAGAATTCCCTACGCTGTCCCTACGCCGCATAAGCACGGCGTAGGGAAAACGTGACAATATGTGAATGGTGTAGGGCCTGGGTAGGGAATTTCTTACATGTTTTAAACTGGTTGTAATTTATTTAACCGGGCTCCGAAATTACGTTCAACTAAACCCACTACATCGTTCAATCGCTACATCGTTCCATCCGCTTCCTTTTATTTCATTCCATCATTTCACCTTAAAAAAACCTAAATTCCATCGTTACTACCGCCGCGCCGCCCTTCCAATCAACCATGTCACCACCCTGCCCTCGCCATCGACCGTGTCGCCGCGCCGCTCTCGCCACCGATTGCGCTGCTGCACCTCCCTTGCTTCCTGTTCTCGCGCGCCATCAGGTTGTTTACTTTTTCATTGCCGTCTCTAATTTGTATCCATATTCATTTTATTTTAGTTAAATGGTAATACTTAGTCAAATTTATCTGCCAAATTTCTTTTGTTTCAGAGTTATATACGTGCCCTTTTTATGTGCAAACGAGGTCAATCTCAGTGATTTGGCTGTAATTGTTATGAAATTGGAATTTTAGCTACAACTTCACTGTTTATCCTGCGTTAGCTGAGCAAAAATTTTGTATAAAAGCAACCTACATTCAAAGTACTCAAGTGTTTTGGTCTTTCTATGTGTTGCATAATAAAATGAACACTTTGATTAGTGCATAGTGTCAGTCATGATATTACACTAATTGTAAAATAAATTTGGTCCACTGTAAATGATACGGTTAAAACTTAGACAGAGGAAGATAGTAGAGAATTATTTAGAAAAGAAGATATATTGGAGAAGAAGGAGACTAAGAAATTTCAGCTTTAATTTTTCTCCCCATTCATCACCGAATTCAGTACATACTTATAGCCAAATTGGTTACAACTTTTCCTCCTACGTGGCATAATGATTCCTATTCTATGCAACAGACTGCAATACCCAAAAAGAAAATAACAAAAATTAGGAAAATACAAAAAGCAATATAAAGAAATAACTACTTTTAGAGAGAGGTGCCATCTTCATGTGTAGGTGCAGCTGTAATATGCGTATCATTACCGACCCCTCGAAAACGACCTTGTCCTCAAGGTCGAGGATGCTCTCCATGTTTGACGTGCCACCGGGATCAAAGATAAAAGTTTTTCTTTCACATTTTAATATATTCATTTCATCAAATATGGCTTGTGCATCAGCAAATTCCTGCTCATTTGGCCATGTCGGATGTATTGCTGGTCCAGCACACAAAATCTCAAAAATTTCCATAAACTCTCCACAGTTAATAATTAGAAGGTGCAATTTCTTCATGACTTCCATATTTTGAATTTCGGTGGCAACATAACTAGTTTTTGCATCCTTATACTCCAGTGATTTGTTTAAAACAAAAACACATTCTGAAAACTTAACATTATTTGCCATCAAAGAAGTATTTGGAACTTCCAAATCATTTGGATGAATCAGAAACCCATCAGGTTTATAACCTCTTTCGATCATTTCTACAAGTATTTTGTAAGCATCAATCATCTTTCCTTCTTTGCAATAACCATTCAATAAAGTTAGGCAACTAATATAATGAAAATTTGTGTCATTCATATCAGCAAATGGATGACCATTAAAACAACCTGGCCTTACACATGATGTAGCAATATGTACTTCTTTTGATGCACTACAGGTAGGAATTATAGTGGTAGCATGAATAAATTGTTCACTCAATGGAGCAGTATGAGTAGAAATGTTTAAAGAATCATTTGAAATTTTACTTACTTCCTCGTACTTAATTTCTGAGATTGGATTCGCAAAAACTGCATCAACAATCTCTGGTACTGATTTAGCCCTTCTTTCATATATTTTAATGGGTCTGGAAACAATTGTTTGCTTTGCTAGCTCATCCAAATCCATCACAACTTGTGCCAAATCATCGATAACTAAATCGTGGTCTTTAGAGAATTCTTTTGTGAGATTAATAACAATGCCCCAGATATGGAATGGAAGCTCTTGAAACATGAGTACATCCGAAAATAAAATAGGTGCGGTTGGTATATGTATTTGAAGTGCTAAAACAAAGCTTCTTAACTCAATAATTTTGGATCTGAGCACTTTGATTAGGATGTCCAATTCAATCATTTCTAGGCTTCTGATTGATTTTACTAGATCTGAAATGAGAATTGATATTACTTTAGCCATGGTGATCGGTAAGAAAGTGAAGTATGTAGGAAGGAGAATGGAAGAATTGCAGTGAAGAAAAGAGAGGTCAAAAGAGAAATCAGATAAGAACGAAAGGAGGTGAGAGCAGACGAGTGAAATTTTAGAGGAGAGGGAGGAGAGGAAATCGGTGAAAGCACCAAATTGATACGGTTAAAACTTAGACAGAGGAAGATAGTAGAGAATTATTTAGAAAAGAAGATATATTGGAGAAGAAGGAGACTAAGAAATTTCAGCATTAATTTTTCTCCCCATTCATCACCGAATTCAGTACATACTTATAGCCAAATTGGTTACAACTTTTCCTCCTACGTGGCATAATGATTCCTATTCTATGCAACAGACTGCAATACCCAAAAAGCAAATAACAAAAATTAGGAAAACACAAAAAGCAATATAAAGAAATAACTACTTTTAGAGAGAGGTGCCATCTTCATGTGTAGGCGCAGCTGTAATATGCGTATCAGTAAACTGGCTGTTCATTCTAGAAGAAATCCGAAGTAAATAATATACATACATATGGGGACACATTTTTGCAATTATGTATGTGCAGATAAACACTTCTCGCAGCACTGTATTAATCATCAAATTGGTAACCATATATCCAAAGATAAGATGATTTCTCATGCTGCCTTAGCATCAAGCTTCGTTGGTGCTACTTTTTTCTCTGTTAGGCTCAATGTCATATTGAATTCTCCTATTTCCCCTCTCCCTCTATCATTTCCTTCTCCAAATTTCACCCACAACAACATTTTACAGGCCTATTTCTTTTTACGTAATGCATATAAATATTTTCTGCAAAATTAATGCCATGTTGTTTACTGAGCTTTGAAAATTAGCCTGTAGAAAAACTGGGAGAAGGTAAGTTAGTAGGCCCTGAGGATTTGCCCAAAGGTCTAGATGGTTTGTTGTTTTGTATATGGGATATTAAAAGTCTAATATTGCCCATAATCTTTAGACCTGAAGAATATATGAATGGCTGTAACATTTAGATAGAATAAAATTTTCATTATAATTGTTGTAAATTTGTTTCTAACTTAATTTGACTTTGTGCTCGACCAGCTGCCCCTGTATTAGAATATTGGACATCTTATTAGTTAATTTTTTGTTTAATTAGTGGCAATATTTGGCTACAGGGTCTACTTAAGATTAGTGAAAATGAAGAAGGGTTCTCCTTTCTAGCTTCTAACACTGATGACGGGTCAATATCAGGTCTTTTCCTTTTGTTTTATATTTACAGTTTATTGATTGAATTACATGTTATTTTTGGTGATTGAATTAAGCTAGGCTCCTTTTATTACATAACTCTTTCATTATCCTTAATTGTCCCTTCCGAAGAATTCTAAACAAAGGATGGTTATAAGGCCATGCTTTTTTTGTTAATATGGTTTTGCCATGCATGAGTAAACATTTTTATATTCTGTATTAAGATTGGCAGATAAGGCTATTGAAGCCCCTGATAGAACCATTTACTTCACAGATGCTTCCAGTAAATTCAAACTTTCTGAGTGGATTCTTGATGTTCTAGAAGCTAGACCAGTTCAAGTGAGTCTTACGCTCAGTTTAATTGAGCATTACGGATCAGCTGAAACTGAGCCGTAAGGCATAGTTTCACTGAGCATAAAGCTCAGTTTGAACCGAGCCATAAGGCTCAATTTCGCTAAGCCGTAAGGCTTGGTTTCGCTGAGCCTTTCGGCTCAGTTAACTCAGCCTTTAGGCAAGTCATGTTCTAATTATGATCATGGGGTTTGCAATGATAACTAGGGAAAACAATCTATATTCTTGAATCAAATGTTTCAAGTGATTTATGTATTTGATATGTTTTTGGGCAAGTCATGTTCTAATTATGATCATATACTCATGAACTTGACATTGGACAAAATATTTATGAACATAATTTACTATCCTAGAGATAAAACTGATAAAACAACGCATCACTATTAAGATCTTTTCGAATCCAATAACACTGAAACAGAGAAAATATGTTACTATGCAAGAAGGGCTGATATTTTTTAGGTGTTTGATATCGAAAACTGTAAGATAGTCACCCTAAGCTCAATATTGAATATACATGCAATTCCATGTGGACTGCTGGAGAAAAGTGATTACAAAACATGAAAATTACACATTTAAATTTATTTTGTTGGAGATGACTTAACCTCACCGTAGTTTCACTACTTTATCTTCAATTTGAAGTAAACGGCAACATCACACATTTAAATTTGTATCGATTAATTAAACTTTGGACAATTTCTTCTTCTTCAACATTTCAATTTTTTGTTCAACGTTTATATCAATTATTTGTATTTTGTAAGCTTAGTGTTCTGTTAGAACTGAGCCATACAGCTCATTTTACTTATAAAAAATATTTGAAGTGCTAATTGGATTAAAAAAATTATGTGTAGATATACAGAGATATTACATACACCGCTAGGTTTGGAGTTTCAGATGACGAAGAGAAGCTTGTGAAGGAAGCAGAAGAGCTAAGGAGTGAGTTTGATGTTCTATTTGTGTATACGATATTTGAATTAGATGAAACGACCATGTTTGAGTTATATAACAACTTTATTTTATTGTTTGTTGGACATGATTTGTTTTAAATACATTTGTAGCAACCGTATGATAATTTGACCATGATATTCATTTTAAATCAATGTTTTTATTGATATATATTGATACGATTTTGCATATATTCGGTTTTATTATGATATGTAGTAGATGAAGATGAATATAAAAGAATCATATTGAATTTTGGTGTACGGAGGCGTAGGGAATGCGTATGGATTGAGTAAGGATGCGTATGGAATTTGACGTAAGGAATGCATACGAATGCTGGTGTAGGGACGGCGTAGTGAATTTGACATAGGGACGGGTAGGGAATTTGGCATAGGGATGACATTGGGAACTTGGCGTTGGAAATTTGGCGTAGGGATGACATAGGCATGTATGTGTAGGGATGACGTAGGGAAATATTTACGACGAGCTATTTTCCAACTTCATTCCTGACGTAGGGAAATTTGAATCCATACGCCATCCCTACGTCAAATTGGCGTAGGGAATTCAGGATTCTTTTGTTGCAAATGAAGCTAACAAGACGACGAACCGATCGACAGCTAGCGTTCGTAAAAATGATAATGTCGTAAGCGAAGGAAAGAGAAGAAATAAGAAAAGTGGATACGTCTCAACTCAAGACAAAAACACATAAATTTGTGACCATATGAGGCACATCCAGCATGCGCATCAAAGACTGAACAAATTCGCACCGCAGATCACAAATCCGTCAACAATCAACTGCCTCCGTGGATGCGCCTAGCTCATCTCCTCCCTCTTGAGCCCGATTCATCATCCCCAGCAATCTCTCATGGGTTTCGGACATCAGTTGAACCATTTTCAAGCGATCCTAGCGCCGTCTAGGGTTTGACGGGGAGAGTAAGAGGAATAAAATGAATCGGTGTCTTTATCTGTCTTTAATAGCAAACGCTATATCGCGGTCGCGGTATACATTACTTTGCTTATTGGGCCGAAGCCCACTTACAGTGTAAAGTCTATATATAAGACAGAAAAGTACATAGACAATAATACAACTGCTTCTAGCTAGCACTACGTATATCTCAAACTTTCGTGTTTCATACAAATACAAACTGTTTACATCAAATATGGACAAAATGAATAAATGCAATTTCTAGTTAGTATTGCATTTCCTCAATTGGAAAAGTTTCTATTTAAGTGTGTTTGCACTCATTTTTATTCTTTGACCTAATCGTTAGTTCCCTTGCTTGGAATAAATCCAATGCTATAGTTCTAATTCATGCTAAAGTAAACAAAGGTTGAAAAATCCATAAATTTAACTTCAATCCGAATTTAAAAAAATAGCCAAACGGTCCAGCTTCATTACCGAATTTGAACCATTTACATCTATAAAAACACATCAAAACATTTCAACCCACCAAAAAAGGCACCATGGCAACGACAACAATGCACACAAACTTCGATCGAATGAAAGAGCTTATGGAATTTGACAACACAAAAGCTGGAGTTAAAGGCCTGGTCGATTCAGGCACTAAACAAATACCAAGAATCTTCATTCAATCCCCGGAAGATCGGCCAAAACCCACAGATGCACTCAACGCTGACATCCATATTCCGATCATAGACTTCAAAGACATCGATAATCCAGATAGAAGACAAGAAATAGTTCAAGAAGTCAGCGAAGCATCAAGATCGTGGGGCTTTTTTCAGTTAGTAAACCATGGAATACCAGTACAAGTACTGGATGGTTTAACTGAAAATGTCAGGAAATTCCATGAGCAGGATCAAGAGCTAAAAGCTAAATACCATTCCCGCGACCCTAATAAGAAAATCAAGTACTATGGTAATTTCGATTTGTACAGCGCACCTGCAGCGAATTGGAGGGATACATTGTCATGTTTCTTTGATGGTTCTGTGAGACCTGAAGAGCTTCCTGAAATTTGCAGGTAAACTATATTATGATTATATATGGTTATATATACACTCCTTTTTACGGCAATGTATGATTCTACTGTTTGTTTGTACAGAGAGATGCTATTGAAGTACAGAAGCCAGGTGACTGAAGTTGCGGATACGGTATGTGAAATGTTATCCGAAGCACTTGGACTGAAGCCCGGCTATTTCAAGAGTATTAGTTGCACGAAGGCGCAGCTTTTGGTTGCACATTACTATCCACCATGTCCGCAGCCAGAGCTTACGATTGGCATTGCGAAACATTCCGATCCTTCCTTCTTGACTTTGCTACTTCAGGATGATATTGGTGGGCTTCAAGTACTTCATGAGAACCAGTGGGTGCCTGTCTCACCTATTCATGGAGCTCTGGTTGTGAACATTGGTGATCTTCTTCAGGTTGGTTGCATAATATTTGTATGTTAGGGTTCGAGTATATACTCATACTTTGCTTGTTTGTTTGAATTTTGTCATGTTTGTTTGAAGTTGATAAGCAATGACAATTTCAAAAGCGCGGAACATAGAGTGTTGGCTAATACCAAGGGGCCAAGAATATCAACTGCGGTGTTCTTTAATCCGGGGATAGATGAAGAACGGCCTATGGGACCTATAAAAGAGACGTTATCTGAAGAGAATCCTGCGAAATACCAGTACATTCTTTTCAGGGACTATTTCAAATATTACACTACTAAGGGGCTTGATGGAGAATCCGCACTTAATCACTTCAAGCTTCGATGAAGCTAGCAACCTTGCTCAATGCTGGATACGAATGATTAGCAAAAAGAATAATTATAAAGGTGCTTCATGTATGCTGTATAACGATAAATGAGCATCTCTGAAATAAGTCATCTAATATTAATTATTCTTTTGTGAACCCTTATCACTAACACAACGACAACTAGTTTGTTGACTTCATTTAACCGGGGTCACTATGACACCACTAACGATGTTAGTGGTGTGGGACTGTAATTTATTAGGAGTAATTCACGGGACAATCACAGCCCCACACAACTAACACCGTTAGTGGTGTCATGATGACCCCAGTTATATAGGGTCAACAACTCGTATTGTAGCACAACAATCTCATGGTAATTGTAAATCGACCATTTAACTATATAATTTAAAGCTAAAAAACTAATTTTACATTAGTTTTAATCATAGACATAATATATATATATACACACACACACACACACAAAGAAACGTTCCAGAACACCACTGTTTTGCAGCACTCTTTTAGCACCTCTATCCCTATCGTGAGCTATACACTAATCCAAATCCAAATCCAACATGATTTTGTTGATGTTCAATCCACACACACACACACACACACACACACACACACACACACACACACATATATATATATATATATTATCATCTATCAAAAATTTGACCTCGTTCCGACATTTGTAACATTTTCAAAATCTTAGTTCAATTATTCACTGTTCAGACATTTATTCGAATCGTTAAATTTAAACTTTAAATATATTACTCTACGAATGTCGGAATAAACTAAAATTTTGGATAGATGATAATATATATGTGGATTGAACATCTACAAAATCTTGTTAATTTTAATTAGTGTAACTCACAATATGACAGAGGTGTTAAAGGGGTGCTACGAAATAGAAGTGCACCAAAATGATTCTCTCTCTCTCTCTCTCACTCTCTCTACACACACACACACACATCACTATTAAACAAAAAGTATCTACCAACGGAGTCTTCCAACGCCCAGCAACGGCATAGGAGCAACGACTTGTATTTTCTGGATTTTTCTTATGAATTAAAAAATATTTCTATTGGTATAAACTCACTGGCAGTCGTTGCTAAATCGCAAGCAAATTGCCAGAACAGGCTTCTTCTTCCTCATCCGACTTCTATATCAATTTACCCAAAAAAAACACTTCCTCCTCCAAAACCGCCACCTACTGCCACTTCGTCCTTGCCTAGCCTCCCCAACACTTGGAAACCGCTCTCTCTTCCTCTCTAGCCTCTTAATCTCCTCTAAAACCGATATTAACTCTAAATCCTATTTAATTAAATTTGCTAATTTGGGGTTAGTTTGTTAATTATATGTTTGTATTGCCTTATTGTATGTATAGCGCAATATGTTGAGGCCTAATTCTTATTATTAACCTATGTACTGCAAATTTATATAGTCTATATCATAACAGAATTATGTGCATAAAAGTTGAATATTTAAGCGATGTTAGGCTTGTTTGGGAACGTTTAGTGTGAATGAACATAATTTAGTTTATGTTTTCTAGAAATTTATCGAAAACGATATTTAATGTTATAACGTACGGTTAGTTTGATTAAGTTTTGAAAATGTGCATATGCAACGAACAAATTTTTTGTATAATATTTAATTAATTTAAATATTTAAAACAATTAATTTTAAGATTTAACGACTTGTAATTTTGTTAAGTTACGAATTGAATGAAAATTAACATGAAAATAAGAATCCTGAATTTAAAATCAAGTTAAGTTTATTTTGAAGGAATATAAAATTATATTTGAATATATACGATAATTTAGAATGTTTTGAAATCAATTTATATTTTATCGATTTAATTCAACACGCAAAATAACCATTTTCCAAACGATCTCGGATTTCAACGAAACTAATTTTGTAAAACCTGTAATGGTTAATTATTATATGATTCCCGATTTTGGGTTAATTGGAGTTGTTATGTGATCGTCGCGATGTAAACACGTATCGATTTACCATTTGAAATTTAAATAGGCGTTTTTCAAACGGTCTTGGAATGTAATTTTATAAAAATTCTAACTGCTTTTCAAATTATAACTGCGGATCCCGCCAAAAACTTGAATTCTCGATCAGATCTTTCGAGATCTAAACCATCTTCTTCCTTAGTAAATCCTCCTAATCAATCATCCAAAGCGAATCCGAATCCAAATCTGACTTCGTCAGATCATGATGTATCAGATGTTAATTCATATCGAAATCAATCCTATATTGTAGCGAGTAAACGAAGTTTGAAATTCGTTCAATCTTCTAATGATCAAGTGGTAATTCCGAAGACTATTTTCCATCAGTTTGAATCTACATGGATGTATACAGTAGCGCTTATTCCAGTTCAATTCAGATTATTGACAACAAAATTGAGGGATTATATTAAGAAAGTATGGAGGCCTTCTGGTAATTTTAATGTTCATATTACTCCTTCTTATAACTTTGTTGTTCAATTCGATAATCAGATAGACTTTCTTCGAGAAATTGAAAATAATACTCATTCTTATTTTGGTCGATTGTTAATGGTTGTTGTGTGGACTCCTGGATTTGATTTTAATAAGAAATTGAGCAGTTCAGTACAAATCTGGATCAGATTGCATCAACTGCCTTTAGAACTATGGACTAAAGAAGCTATACAAATGATAGCTAGCTTTATATCAGATCCTTTGATAATAGACGAAAACACTGAAGCTAGAAAATTCATTAAGTATGCATGTGTGCTCATTTCTATTAACACAGCTACTGATTTGAAAACATCAATTCCAATCTTATTACATGATGGTCGGAAAATTATGGTTACAGTTGTGTATGAGTTTATACAAGACAAATGTGTTAAGTGTAGAGAGTTTGGACATGATGACAGTCTACATGAATTGAATAATAAATCTCGTTGGCAATCATCTGATATACCTACTTCGTCATCTTTAAACGAAGTTGTGAATGAATCTAATCCAGTAGTAAATCCAACAGCAGTTAATGACTCAGATTTAAATTCAGAGGCTACTTTAGATGATCTAGCATTCTTGAACTCCAAGCTGCCTAATACCATTGTACCTGATGAATTGGATAATGTTGTTGAGGTATTAGAAGAAAATGAAATGTTGAAAGATAAGGAAAAAGGTAAAGAGGTAGATGCTTCAGAATTTATTGAGAATAACACAAGCTATTTGCAAAATAACATTAAAGATGCTTCTAATGACTTCAAAGCTCCTCCTAAAAGATCAACAAGGAGCTCTACATCTATTAAATGATAATTCTAGCATGGAATGTTAGGGGATTGAATACTACTGCCCGTATGAGAGTAGTAATCAATCTCTTAACACATGCTAAGCCAACAATTGTTGGCTTGGCTGAAAATAAGTTGTCCTCTGCAAATTTAGCCTTGTTCATTTCTATGTTGCCAAACTCATTGACATATATGATTAACAATTCAGAATATTCTAAAGGCAGAATTCTTTTAATTTGGAATGGTGATGTTTGGGATTTAATAAGTGTGGCTTCTTCCTTTCAACATATTTCCGTGGTTGTTAATAATAAAGGGGGGTTCTCTATGGTTCTTTCTATGGTCTATGCTGGTAATTCTTTCAGTGATAAATTAAATTTGTGGCAACTTCTAGCTAACGATGCTGCTTTTGTTAGTGAGTCTTGGATCTTAATGGGTGATTTTAATAATGCTTTATCCCCAAAAGATAAAAGTGGTGGTTTGCCTGTACCGTATCAACACTTAAGGGAATTTCAAAATTTTGTCTTACAAACTGCTTTAAATGAGATTAAGCCTATGGGATTTCGGTTTATATGGAGAAGGAAAGGCTTAGCTACTAATATTGATAAAATTTTGGTCAATAGTTTTTGCCTTCAGAAATTCTTGAATTTGAAGGCTCTGTCTCTATCTCAGCATACTAGTGACCATAATCCTATCTTATTAGAATTAATTCCAACTCGAGAAACTAAGGGATATCCTTTTCTCTATAAAAATGAATGGTATAATTTTTCTGGTTACAGAGAGGTTGCTGAAAGAGGTTTAAGTGATGTTACTTGGGGACATCAGAGCTATCAAATGTTGCAAAAATTGCAAAACCGTAAAAAAGAGCTGAAATTATGGAATAAATTGAGAGAGAAGAACATTGATAACCTAAATAATGCTGAGAAACATTTATCCAATCTAGAAATTGCTGTTGATCAAAATCCTGATGAACTTCTTCTATATGATAATTTTCTGCAGGCAGAAAGAGATTATCAGAATTTGCAACAGATTTATTTTGCTGGTCTCAAACAACAAGCTAAAACATCTTGGTTGCAATAAGGTGACACTAATTCAAAAAAATTCTATGCTCGTATGTTTAATAGAAGATTTTATAATCACGTTAGAGCTTTGTTTGATCAAGGAGGCAATCTCATTTTTAAACCTGATGATATTGAATGTGAGGCCATTAAGTATTTTTCAAATTTATTCAATGGTGGTAAAGCATCTTTGTTTTCAAGTTTTCAGCCTATTGCTACCATAAATCAAGCAGGACAACAGTTTCTTCTGAATGAGATTTCTTTACAAGAAGTTAAAGTTGCTTTATTTTCAATCAAAGATGACACTAGCCCAGGACCAGGTGGAATTAATTCTAAATTCATGAAAGTTCACTGGAATGAGATAAAAGAAGATTTATTGGTAGCAATGATTGATATTTTCAGGTCAGGAAAGTTACCTAAGTCAATTAATCATACCATTATCACTTTAATTCCCAAAAATGAAAAGCCAACTGAAATTTCTCATTATAGACCTATCTCGTGTTGCAATGTGTATTACAAAGTGTTTGCAAAGATATTGTTCAATAGAATGAAACATTTTATGCCATTTTTGATATTTGAAAAATCAGAGTGCCTTCATAAAGGAGAGATATATTGGGGATAATATTTTATTAGCCCATGAGTTACTCAGAGATTTCAAAAAGGAAGGTGTGCCAATTTTTTTTATTAAAGTAGATTTGCAAAAGGCCTATGATCGTATAAGTCGAGAACATATCTGCCAAGTTATGTTTCTCATGAAGTTTCCAGTTCATTTCATAAACCTGATTTATGAATGCATGGCCTCAGCTACCTTTTCAATTTTGATTCAAGGCATACCAAAAGGGTTTATTAAATCCACAAGAGGAATCCGTCAAGGGGATCCAGTATCTCCTTATCGCTTTGCTATTGTGATGCGATACTTTTCATTCCTAATGGATGAAGCTACTATGTCCAGAGCATTTTTGCCTAGCAACAAAATTCAACCAGTTATATCACATTTACTCTATGCTGATGATTTGATGATTTTTGGAAGGTCCACTGTTCAAAATCCAAATACACTTAAGTTATTATTTAACAAGCTAAGTTCTCATGCTGACTTACTTGCAAATACTGCTAAAACTAAAATATTCTTTAGTAATTCAGTTCGAAATACTACTGATATTTTAAACATTCTAGGCTTTGAACAGGGTCATCTTCCAATAAAATATTTGGGGGTTCCTATTTCTACCAACTATCTCCATTATGCTGAATGCAATTCTCTTATTTAGAAAATTCAAAACAAAATTCAGGGTTGGGAGTCTAAAATGCTTTCATTTGCTGGTACAGCTGAATTCATCAACGACATTATCACTCCTACTATCTTGTATTGGTTGTTCATTTACCAAATTCCTGAATATACTTTAGAGAAATTACAATCGCTTTGTGCATATTTCTTTTGGGGAAGTTCTGCACATAAAGTATAGTTGCTTGGGTAACTTTATGCAAACCTAGAAAAGAAGGAGGTATTGGTTTAAAAAAATTCAAATCATAAAAATCTACCTGCATTAAATTGCTTTGGAAATTCCTCTCTGAAAATTCGTTATGGAGTAAATGGTCTTTTAATAGACATTTCAAAGATAAGAGATTTTGGTCTTTAGCAGTGGATAACAATGCATCATCTACATGGAAATCTATTCTAAGACTTCGGTTTAATAGCAAGCAGTTATTCAATAGAATAATTACAAATGGTGAGGATACTTATCTCTGGTATGATCCATGGATAAATTGTCGTTGTTTAGTGGATCTTCTTGTATATGATAGACTGCACTTGTTGGGAAATAATGATATGAAAGTAAGCATCAGAGATGAAAGACTAGATCCAAGTATACATCCTGCCACAAGAGAGTTATTAAATGAAATTGATTCCATTTAGTTTTTTCCCAAAAAAAGAAGAGATTTTTATGAATGAGGAAGTGGTGGCTCGTTTTCATTTCATAAAGCTTGGGAAGTAGCTCGTAATCATGATGAAAAAGAAGAAGCATTCGAGGTAGTGTGGCACAAGAAAAATAGTAAGAAAATGGCATTTATCTCGTATTTGGCAATAATGGGAAGGCTTAATACTAAAGACAGAGTTGCTCAATTTGGAAATCTACCAAACACCTTGTGCCCACTGTGTGAAGTACATCCTGAAACTATACATCATTTTTTTTTCGAGTGTGATTATTCATCATTTATGTGGTTGTCTGTTAGACAAAAACTTGGTTTGTCATTGATAATTAACCCCAATCTAAAGGAAGAAGCTAGAAGTTTGCACAATGCTTTTAAAGACTGTGACCAGTTAAGAGATGTAGCTTGTGGAGCATTTACTACAACAATTTATGGCTTGTGGATAGAAAGAAACTTAAGAGTTTTCCAAAGCAAAAAAGTTAATGCACTGACCAAATTGAAATAAATCGAGAATGAAATAAAGCACCTGGTTATCAACAATGGGAGCAAAACTGGGAGAAATTCGAGGAGTGTTGATTTATTAGACCGTTGGGGTACTGAAATATTAGATATTGGATGAACGACGAAGGAGAAGTAGCACCTAGTGGACTGGGCCTTATGGGCTTTGTAGCGGGTCTTTGGATTTCTGTTTGTTTTTTTCCGATTAATGTTGGTTGTGTTTCTTTGGGTTTTCTTTGCCCTTTTCTATAGTTTGTAAACCAAATTTATATGTGCTCTTTTACCTTGTAAGGTACCCATTTAGGTTAGGGGGTTGCAAGGTTTTAGTGAGGCATATAAAGGCGGTGTTACTGGTATTAGCAATAAAGAGTACCAATTTTCAAAAAAAAAAACGGTCTTGGAATTCAACTAAACCAGTTTCATTGAGTTCGGAATATTGAAATATAGCAAGATGTCAATTTTCATGGAAATCGGGTTTATTCTATGGTCGTACGAGCTTAAAACGCTTGACGCGAATATAATTGAATTTAATATTAAAAATAACTACTTCCTATTGCCTATAAATATATGATCTTCCTCCTAAAATCCTAACCCGATCTTCTGAAAATCCAAGGAAGAAGCCGCCACCTATATTTCTTTCAATCAATTGTTTCGTGCAAAATACTTAACCAAATCTTGGATCTGATGGACTTGTATGGGTCAGAGCTCTACACTGTTATGCATGGTTATGGGTGCGACGAGTTTAATGGAACTCGATTTTTTAGGCAGCGACAGATAAGGTCGGGATTATCTGGAATTTGAGGAAATAGGAGGTGATTTGGAGTTTGAATTTGAGCTTAGCACATCGTTTAGCACCTTGCGGCGAATTTTGGGGCAATTCCGTTTATATTCTTGTCGGCCCTTTCTTTGAGAAGTGCATGAGCTAGCCAGGGACACAACTTAAAGGTGTTGATCGAACTGTCCGTTGAGGGATGTAGCGGGTGGCATTCGAGAAGGTGGAGTCATTGGTGAAGTGGGCTTAGAGCTTCATGGTGAAATGAGGGAGAAATGGGAGATGGTGTTCGACTCTGCTGGGTGTGAGAAGTAGGAGGAACGGGAATGTTTTAATATCAGGGAAGAAGAAGGTTTAACGTGGATAATTAAGTTAATACGAGTATTAAGGTAAATTAATTAGTTAACTAATAATTAAAGAGGTTTTAATATAATCAAAACTTATAACGCCTATTTATTGTCCGTATGATGTCAGATTGAGACGAAATATGACCCATTGGAATCGTACATTCGAATACTATGCGTAAGAGATGGATTGGAGTAATTCGAAGCTAACTAGATTTTTTTTCTAATTTTAAACGACAGTCAAAATTAGATAAAACGATGTGTGTTTGTTTTCTTTAGATGATTATGCTTCGTTGGTGATTGTCGATATTTATATTACCATCATCTTAAATGAATTGGATTAGAATTTATATTTCATATGCACATATGAAATGGTACTATGAGCTGTGATGCAGAGAGAAAACAAGTTGGAAGGATCCCAATGGATTCCTCAGATTTATATATATTACTTTCTTTCATATATAAACAGTTTAACCAAAGTTACGTTAAAACCTGTTTGGATGGTGATTGTTGAATTTAGTTCAATGTTGATGTGTTATTAATTAATAAACAATATTGATTAAGTGATTGGCAGCAGATGGCCTAAATCCATCTTTTTAAAACGTTGGTTCGGCGTCAGGAGAATTAACTAAGTTGAAGATATAAAACTTATTCTTATAACCGAAGCAAGGCTTTAAATCATATTTTATATCAATTTTATAAATAAATCAAGATTCTATAATTGGTTTTTATAAAATAGTCATAAATATTTTATACAGGAAATTTATGTGTTTTAAATAAGTTTTATAAGTAAGAAAGTTAGAAATTAACCCAAGGGTAATAGTTTGGAATAATTATTTTAAAGAAACAATTAAGCGGGATTATATTAAATTAATTATGTTACTAATTAATATAAAAGGCAGGGTTAATTGAAATCAGTTAACTATGTTCCTAAGTTTATTAAATCAACTCTTTTAATAAAAATTGATTATTAAATTAATCTGTTTCAATTAATTTAATAGAAATTGCTTTAACAAAAGAGTTGTGTAAACTTAATGAGTGTTTAAGTTAATTAAATCTTTTAGTTAACTGTGTATAAGGGAGACTATTAAGTTGCTAGCTGTAAATAAAGTTAGTTATTATTTTAATAACTTTTAAAAAAAAGATTAACAATTTTCTTTTAGCTAATAAGGAAGTAAATTACTTTTACTTTAGTTAATGTTAAAGTTAATTATTATGTCAATTAATAATAATTAAAGTGATTACCTTTTTGGAATGGAATTCATTAAAGGAATTATAAATTGATAGCGCAACAAATGCTTGTGTTATAAAATAAGTTTTATAGTTAGAGATTTTGAGTGATAAAACTTAACTAACTAAGTTTTATAAAGTGACAAAACTCTATTTTATAATTAAGTGAGTTTATAAGTAATTTCAGCTAATTTAGATAAGTTTAATATAGTTTGGTTATACTTGTAAATGACGTAGAAACAATATTGGATTTTAGAAATGAAATCTATAGAAGTTAAATATTCATAAATAGTTTATAAGTGACTTAAATTGATTGTAAGCTAAGTTTAAAGTGGACTAATTTTAAAAGTCAAACTAGGATTTATAAGTTCTGAAGTTTTCTAGGAAAAGGAAATCAAGTTTCCGAGAAGAATTTAATTGAATTTTCATTAAGAATTTTATAAAGAGATTTTATAATAGAATCCAAGTTTTATAAACAATGTTTACAAAAGAGATGTAAAGCTAATACGATGGTTTAAAATAAGTTTTTACTTAATTAATTGAATTAAGTAAAAATGATCGTGATTGAAAGGAGATTTCCAAAATGTAAAGATAGGATGCGTAATTGATTGGTGTAAAGGATTAGGTAAATAGGTTTTTGTAATAAATCCAAGTTGTACGCGAATTATGTTAAAGAGGTTTGAAGCTAAAGGTTGTGTTTTAATAAGGGTTTATTTAACAAATGAATTAAGTAAAAGCGATTACAATTGAAAGAAGAATTCTTAAATGAAAGGAATGGTTTATAAAACCATTTTTAAATTGAATAATACTTGTGATATTATAATTAATATCAGCTTTTGAGTTAAAACTTTTAACCATCTTAAGATAAGTACGTTGTCGAATCAAGGACTGAGAGGTGAATAAGATACCCTAACTTAAACGATGTCATTATTGTCCAAGGGTTGATTCTAGTTTGAAATGGTAGTAATGGTGGAAATAATTTATTATTTCCATTAGATATTTTGTAATTTTTTTTGATAGGCTTAGAAATTTAATAAAATTATTGGGATTTATAGTAAACGATGTATCACTTAACATTGTTTAGGCCATATAGGAATTGTAATTATATGTATGCCATTCGATTAAGTATGAATATCGTTTTCCAATAAGAGATAGGTGTATGGATATTGTTTTCCAAAGTAATGGAAATAAGTGATAAGTGTATGGATATCGTTTTCCAATTAACGGGAATAAGCCATAAGTGTATGACTATTGTTTTTGAAATAACATAACAATAGATTTTGTGAATATAGCTATCCTGTTGAGATAAGTATATGGAATCGATTTTTAAGAACCAATAAAATGATTTAAATGAATTGTTTTAATTAAAATTGTTTGTGTTGCCGATGTACTTGACTGTACGGTTTAAGTTGATAGTTAAAGAACCGACTATCAATAAATTCCCTTTTAACTTATAGCGTGTTAGGCCGAGGTAACCAGGATGGGAACTGGACCCAAAACCACTTCGAACTGACTTTGCATTCAAAAACTGAATTTGCAGGTGTGCATATTAGTTTTAAGATGATTTGAAAGTGTAGATCTTCGGAGCGAGATGGATGCTCGATGATGTCTCTGGTTAACTACCTGGTTTATACTTGTAGCAGTAATCCTTATGTTCTGAACTCTGCATGATGCAAGGACTTCTTGTTACTAATTCTAGGGTTTATCCGGACAAAATGTAGTAAAAGAGTGCCTTCGGTTTGCCTTGATCCTCGAAAACTTGTATAGACGAATGTCCAAAAAAGTATTCCTAAAATACGTACATTAGTTTTTACAAATATATCGGGCATGGTGGCGGAGAAGGCAACTTCGTCTTTTAGCTTAACAGCCAGAGTATCTTTGTGCAGATCAGTTAGTGATTGACGAATCTGACAAAGTGGCATTCAAAGTTGAATGTGATGTCTCGAAAAGGTAATTGTTGCCTCAAGCCTTATCAACCGGTAAATGACTGAAATCGGGAAGGCAACTGGGCTACGTGGGTCATACCCATTGGGGGTATATCATCACCTGATCTATAGAATTCGATTGTCCCTTTTGTATGCTTTGGAATAAATACAGTTGGCTGGTCTACAACCGTAGTGATGGTATATCTAGTACACTCAAGTTAAATGAGTGGCCAGTTCTGTGTTACTGGGTTGCAAAATGTTCTTATTGAACCCTGGTGTTTTTATCTCTAGAGAAACACTAATCGATAGTTGTTCCTTACCTATTCATGTATGGAAATCCAAACTCCAATATGAGCCGTACGGTTTTAGATGTAAACCAACTATGTCGAAAAGTGATATGCAAGCTTTTCGTCTACATTCATATTTTATTTGTGGATTGTTAGACATTATTATAATATCATTGGATTTATAATAAAAAGTGATTTGTATATCGTAAGGGAAAAACATGTGCCATGTTTATGTGTGATCGTGTCTTATGAGAGTTCCATTCTTTTAAAGGATTTCTAAAATTTAGGTAAGTTGTTTGTGATATGAATTTTCCCACTGAAAGTATCCCAAACTGACAATCAGTGTGATTTAGCTTTCCGCAAAATGGGCTCGATTAAGCCGAGTACATTTTCCAGGTTGCATTGGGTTTTGCTTGGAGCTTCAAAAGAGAAGAGCCAGAGAGGTAACATATTCCCGTATTTTTTTGTATTAATTTATTTCCGTTGTGTATGTTGTATTGATTAACATCATACTGATCTAGTTATGTACTCTGATTTTGTAATATATAGTTTTTCCCTTTGGGTAAAGAGTATTGATATATTATATTTTGTTCATTCCGCTGTGAGATTCTATTCTGCTCTGATTCTGTAGTGTTATTGTTCTTCTTCTTCTTGCCCTCTAATTTTTTTCTTTTAAATATCTGAATTTTTAATACTTGAGTTTTGGCAAGTGAATACGAATAATGTATTAATATCGAAATTCGAGCGTCGAGTTCTCCGAGTCGTTATATCAAAGTTGAAGGTTAAGTCATAACCTTGGCTATGTGGAGTAACTCAATAGAGATGAGGTTAGTAATACCTCGAATTGAGTTTGAGTGTATATGTATATATATATGAGAGATTGTACTTGTTAGTGTTATAAAATGTTTTATATTATGTTTGTTTATCAGTTGATTGGTATATAAATTCAGAATTGATGCGTTTAGTCGACGTGGTCGATGGGGATTTCTAAACCCCTAAACAAGAAAAATCGGCATAATACTGTTTTAAAGAGATGATAACTGAAATAATTTTACCAAGATTTTATATATAGAAGAATTTTCAAACTAATATAGTTTTATGGATGATTAGTTTGATTGGAAATGATAATATTCTATAGTTATCATTTATTGTTTGATTAGTCGTGCTCATTTTCTAACAGCGATTATGATTGATTGATTGGTAGTGTGCCTAACCAATTTATGAGTATTAGCTACTTGTTTGGATAAGAGAAATCTTATCACTCTTTGGCATGGGTTGAGTAAGAATTTAACCTTATATGTATTTATTATGAATTCAAACAAGAAAGGACTTAGGTGAAGTTATCTTATATAGAACTAGAATTATGTAAGTGCAAATTTATTAACGAGGTATAAATATGAAATGGGTTTGAGCTGAGAAAGGAAGGATCTGAATTGCTGGTGAGTTTTAAAAATGGTTTTCCAAAAAGAAATAGCATGATTATTTGAAGGTATTTATGTATATAAATGGACTTGAAAGTTTTTAAAAGCATAGATTTTGCTTGTACCACTGGACAATAATTCCAATGAGTATTGTAGCATCATCGTTGTTCATTTTTAAGTTTCTACGTAAGACTTGCTACCATATATAAATTGTTGGATTAAAATGAAAGTCAATTTGAATATAGAATTTATGATTTTGAAATCTAGAGTTTGGGTCCAAAAATCCTCAACCAAATTATAATATGGATGCACATATATCCTAAGTATTAGGATTGGTTGATTGTGCATTACTTGATATAATGTTGAAAAAAGAGAGAATAGAACGAAGTTTGAATGCATAAATTAAATTAAATTAAATTAAAAACGTGCTCACCGCTTTGCGGTAGTTCGTAAGTTTACGGTTTGAGCTTCAAATGAGTGTATAAGATTCAATATAAGTCGGAATTATTTGAAATAAGAATTTTTTGGATCTGTTTGATTATAGTTTTCTAATGAAGAGAAAAAATCAAGATTTCATCCTATAGATATAGAGTTATGTCAAAGTTATATTTATAGAAAAATCGCGGTGTTGTAGTTTATAAACTATAATGATTTATTTAATAAAATGAAAGAATTTTAAGTGAATAAAATTGGTATTTCCATCAATAAATTAAACCTTGTTGGCATATAAACATGTAGTGTTTCTGGATTTGAATTTTGAGTTGCTTAGTGCAGCGTCCCGGGAATTTCGACTATCGAAAACCCGAAAGCTAATAGAAAAAAATTAGAGGATGAGAAATAGAAAGAAAGTTAAGAGTAGAGGAAAGAAGAAGAAGAACAATACACAGTCTCACATTTCAGTAGAATAAAATATAATACAGAAATAAATCTTTGTTGAAAAACTTGAAACACTTACATTTATCAGAGTACAATAGATATTCATCACATCTGGACTGTTATAACAGTCTGTCGTCATTAACAACACACAGCGGAATAATTTCTATATATGAATCATACGTCTGAACTCCTCCAGCTTTACTCCTAAAATTCATATGCTATCTTGAACCTGTAAAACTCGGTCTGGCCCGAGCATTACAAACGCTACAGGTCAGTCTGGTGAACCAACGGGAGAAAAACTCGCTAAATTATTGGTATCATCCAACTTGATTTTAACGTTAAAAATTCTTCAAAAGAAAAGAATAATCGTAAGACCAGTCCACACATAAACACGGATGGCTTTTACCTTACGATAACCCAAAACATTTTTGAAATCATATCTTTTCTGATATTATAATAGTGTCCAAATCAAGTAAATAACCATATAGCAGGATGCTTGCATCTCACGTTCTACATATATAATATATAATCAAAAACCTCGGGCGCTTACTGGAGAATGGATTTCCGACTATGAAAAGGTATGGAACCACCTTCCGATCAGTGTACTCTAGTGGGGATACACCAGAGTTCAACAAGAACAACTTGCAACTCAGCCACACATGACCGACTACCCATTTCTCTTGAGTGTATCGAATGTCTTGTCACCTTACGGTTGGTATACCAACATAACCATTCCCGGGAGATTCAGAAATGAAAAGAAGTAACAAATATGAATATTCTCTAGATGGTGACAATACACCCTAATGGGAGCGACCCACTTAGCCATGCTGCCTTCCCGATTTTTTTCATTTCCCGGTTATGGGGCTTATGGTTTTAGAACTATATTTCTAGATCATCTGGCCACCATTCACTTTGAATGCCACATCATCAAAATTGTCAGAGAATCACTAATTGATGTCCACAAAAATACTATAATTGTTAGGCTAAAAGAAGCGCCCTTCTCCGCCACCTACTATGGTACGTTTGAAGAAATCAACGTACGTGACTCTTTTGGAAATACTCTGTCAGACATCCATCCATACAAGTTGTCCTTGGACTAGACAAATGAAGGCACTCTCTTACCACATCCTAGGAATCAACATATAAATCAGTAGCGAGAAGTCCTTGCAATCCGTAAATTCCAACCACGACAGAACCACGGAATATCTCTTAGAAGCTACCCAGAGATTTTAAGTAGTTCTTACATTTTATAAAAATCTACGGTCTTCGAATACTTCGTCTCGATCAGAGTCAGGTATATTCAATGTTTACATATTTGCTGGTTGGAATGGTTTTCGAATATAAATTCGATCCCGGACTTTCCGTACCTACAATCGTATAGGCCAAATTTGATAGTCGGTTATTCAACTATAAAAAAAAACCATTCACCCATAAAAGAAAATTTGAGTTTACTGATTCGATATTTAACCTGCCTTTTAAATTAATCATTCGTTAATTAACACTTATCAAATACTCAATCCCCTTTTTATTTAATATAAGAATATTCAAAACCAGTTCATCTTAAATATATTAAGAACGTACTTCTCATCTTGGTTATTAGTCCCTAATCGTAAACTTGTAAGAGAATAACTCCCGAAGTATAAACCCCGAAGGCCGAAACCAACATCAAATTGATACTCAGAAAGCCATTCAACTAGACTAACCTCCAGTCAGTTCCTATTTTCCTTAACTTCATTTCTTAATTTCTAAACAAATAGAAATTCCAAATATTAATCATCACTTAACCAAGATATTTATCTCAACTTATAACCATTTACTTAAAAATATAATTTACAAAACGTTTGCTAAACATTACTCATTTTTGAAACTGGAAATAAGATTCTTCTTATAACAATATATTTTTATTAACCAACTTAATTTCGTTTTAACCTTCGTAAAACCTGGTTTTGTATAAAGACTTGATTCCACAAAAATCTTTATAAACAGTTGTATATGTATATTCCACTCATCTCAGTTTATTTTAATAAAACTCCATTCCATTAAAATATTCGTATAAAAATATCATTTGGTAATTCTTACTATTAATACTTATAAATCCTATATGAACATCTTTAATATAATCTATATTATACTATTCAAATTAGTTCTACTTAAATTCAATTAGAATTTAAAATTTCAAACACTTTTCTAACTTTTAAAAATTCCCATTTGCAAACCATTTGCTTCAACTCCTATTCACCACACTCGCGAATAATATTTCTTAATACCAATTCATTCTTGACTTAATTTGTTAACTTGATTTCAAACTTGCAATTTCAAGTTTCAATTCTGTTATTAGAGTTATTTCCTATATCTTATTTAAAAATTCCATTTGTAGTTGGAAAATTTAAATCTATTTCAAACATCGATTTTAAACTCAATGTCCATCTATTTTCCAAATCCATACTCCAATTAAATTTTTGATTTCTCTAATAATATTAATTTCACTTCTTTATAAATGTCGCTTATAACATCAACTTCTCGTTTTATTTGTTAAAAATAAATATTTATTGTTCAATTATATTTATAATTCGGTTTCTAAATAAATATTCTATTTGAAAATAAGATTCCCTTTTTATACTTTTATGTATTTAAATTTTTCTTTAAGATCGATTTATTTATTTTGACATTCAAAAATATCAAAAATCAAGGTCAAATGTTATACACACCTAAATATGTCATATACTATCACAGGTTGTCAATCATATCATAAAATATCATATATGTGGAAAAAAATGCTGAGGAATCCGGTTGGACCCCCCAACCTGTTTTCCTGCATCCACAGACGTTAGTCAGCAATAATAATACCCATCCTGCTTCAAGGCAGGATATCGCCACCATATATATTGTGGTGGCGCATAGGGAAATCATCCGCTAATGGTACTGCGAGTATCCGCTAATGGTACTGAGGGAAATACAAAATCACCAATCACCAATGTAATTATATAATATTATATATATATACACACACACACACACTATTATCACTTTATATCTATCAATTTATCATCCAACAAGTAATCAATAAAATTTTAACTATTAATAATAGTTCCTAATAATTTATCTCAGTGAGTTTAACTCACCTCGATTTTTCCTTTGTTGAATATCCTGTTTAGTTATGTATCTGCGTCTACGAAATCTGTGCAGTTTATACCCCGCTATTGCCCTGCAATATCTCCACTATATCGTGTAGCGGATTTCTACCGCTACGCTATTTGCAAATAGTCTTTGAAATTGCCTCTCCGCTTTAATCCCCGCTATATTCCGATATTCCCGATATATCCCATTATTTCGGCTATATTCCGCTATTTCCGCTATATCTTCTATAAAAGAAATGAATTTAAAATGACATTTATACAATACAAATTTTAAAAAATTAGTTTTAATATAATTTTTTAACATATATTTTTCAGAATATAAAATACTACAATATTCCATTAAACATGATCAAGCTAAATAAAAGTTTACAGTTATTTTCTTATGCTTTTTTTTTAGAAGTGAAGAATGCACTAAATATATTTAAATTAAATGTTAATTTTACATTTATTTATCATTTTTATATTTGTAAAAGCATTAAATATGAGTTTAATATGCTATTGTAGATTCATCCACTATATCCTGCCATTTCCTCGATTTATCCTGGCTATAACTTTTTGCACATCCGCCGCATTGGATCCGTTGAGCGCTTTAACTGCATAGCTACGAATCGACTCGCGTCGTCTTGAATTAATTATTCACCTACGATTATTTAATTTAACTTAACGATTGACAAATATTTAATTAAATTAATATAACAGATAAGCATGTTAATTATTCTATGTAATTTAAATTTCGTAAAAACAAATACCTCACAATTGCTAGGCACTGCACTGCTACTGCACTACCTAGCTTAGCCTTAACATTACTATAAAGCCTCAAAACCCTTCAGAATTTACTGATAGGCATCCTCCTCCCATCGACAGTCCATGGTTCAAGTGCATACACAAACCGATATCCCCAAAACACCACTGCCAAACAAACAACAACTCCACCCAAAACATCCCTCCAATTGCCTAAATTACCAGCTCCATCCCCACGTTCCATTTCCATATTCCAAAACAAAGATTAAACTCAAGAAAACATTTACTGTGAAACCCACTTCAGTTGCATCGAGCATCACACCAATTTCTTTATCCCTTATTCGAATTTCACCCTCATGCATTCCACCCCATTCGAACTCCAGACTTGCGTGACCTTCAAGAAATTCGCAGCACATTCCTTTCCTCTAACTATCGAACTCAGTTGCCTTTTCAAACTAGCATCGCTTCACCCATCAGATGATTCGAGCTACCCTAGTTCTTCCATCATAAATTAGAACTCCCCCAACTTCGATTTTCACGCATCAATCACCCAGAATTGGCTTGACATCGAGCTCCAGGAAACACACGATTTCAATTGCGACTTGGATTTTTGATTTGATTTCGATTCCTTTTTTATTATGGATCGATGAATTCAATTTTGACTAGACTGGGTAAAGGAAACGAAGTAAAATAACTTGAATTTCTTTCGGGGGTTTTCAGAAATTGGGAAAGACTGTATCGAAGTCACGGTTTGGTTTTTAAATCGCAAATCTCAAATTCCACTTTTTTTTATACTCGAAGGATTGATTTTGATTTTACCTTGAAAACAAAAGAATGAGAATGGTAAAGGAATTTAATTTATTTCAGTTTGTTTTGAGGATGGCAGAATATAATGAGAGCGATGCTCCTTATATAGCTGAAAATTTAGACGATAAGAAAAATGTTTTTCATAGACACGGTCGGCTTAAGGCATAGACATGAGGTAGACGAAGACATTACGTAGCTTAGGCAGAAGAAGATCTACGCAATTTGAAAGAATGAGAGCAATAGGTATGTAGAATTTCTTCATCTGAAAGGAATAAGGGTGTATGTCTTCATTGGTAAGATATATGGGTTGGTTGCCCTATTTTAATTTGAACCGATGTAAATTTATTTAATTAAAATATAACGTTGATTTCAAATTCCTCTTTAAATGCAACAACCGACATTTTTAGGGTTATACAACTATTTTGAACACACTGAAATAGGTTCTGAGGCCTAATTCGATCGTATGGAAAAGATATTAAATTAAACCAACAATTTACAGTTAAATTTGATTTAATTATTCCTATACATTTACTGGTCGTACGTTCAATTGATAAATCCAAACATTACGAAATCCGATAATAATACACCATTACTGATCCGATGAAATTTATTTCGTCGAATTTTAATAATGACTGAAACATCGCTATTTTCACTTATTAGTAATATCGATTTAAATAATGAATCAATTACAAACATTTATATTTATCGAATAAAAACATTCTTATTTAATAAATTAAATAAACTCCTTATTGATATCCATTTGAAATTCAAATCCAATATTTAAACATTTTAATTGTTCGACGTTAAACGTCGAAACATACGGGACGTTACACTCCTTCCCCCTTAAAAGAATTTCATCCCCGAAATTACTAAGTAGAAAAAGATACTACCCCTCATTAACTTCCCACAATCAACCCATGCAACTCGACACTTACCTGACACCTTTAGCTCCAATATACTTCACTACTCAATCAACTCATTAGTTTCTGAGTTCTCGTAAGATCCTTAACATCAATTCCCTATTAAAAACTAACCTTTTGTTAACAAAAAATAATTCCAAAGCTGTTGAAATTTTTCTTAACTCCCTAAATTTTCAAAAAAAATTGCCACCACCTCCTTTGTATGGATTGATTGGTACAAAATATCTCTCAGAGCCTTCTCCAATCAAAAAGCAAAGTGGCTTGGCATATAGGCTCATAAAATCCCATATTCAATTAAACATGTACCTTTTTGTTGGGCAATCCATAATATTCCTCATACTTGCTTCCATCTCATAAACCTGCTCAATCATATACACCTGTATTTCTAACTGATTATAAACAATTTAACTTCTTACTTCCAATTTACCAATCCATCCATCAATTTGTTCACTTGCTTAACTAATGGTAGTAAAAACATCCATGTTTATATATATATATATATATATATATATATATATATATATATTGCTTATACACAAGTCAAGTTTTACTTAGTTGAAGTTCTAGGTTGAATTTTTAATATACGAGTCCATTTACATTTGAGTTCAAATTTCAATTACAATCAAACAGGATTTGATTTATTCTTCCAAGTCATATTCAGTTATAAATATTTGAATTGGATTTATTCTAATTCACTTCTTATTCCACTCAACATATTCAAATCATATGTATCAAGTTCCATATAGATTATCGATATTCAGTTTGCTAGAATTTCCAACTTGAATTATAAAGTTTTTAGTTCACATTCATTTAATAACTCAATTCTGAAGTTGATTAATGGAAATCTAATTTTTGTTATCTTAAACACCTTCCATTTGAATTAATATATCGTTTTAATTTATAAATGATTCATAGCGATTTTTTGAAAATTTGATTTTGATATAACTCGAAATCTATAATATGAAGTCTCAATTTTTCTCTTTTACTAGAAAATCATAATCCAATAGATTCAGATAATTCTTGTTTCAGAGAATTCGGACTCATAATGAATCGTATATACTTAGTTGAAGTTCAAATTGTTAAATTATGAACTACCGTGACGGGGCGAGTTCATTTTTAATTTAGTATAATTTCCATTCCAATTCAACTTTATTTATCTTACCTTTATATCAGGTTTCTATCATTCAATTCATTATAATGGAATTTTGTTTTCTTAGTTTCCAATTTATATTCCCAAGTTCTGATTTTTATTTCAGACATCATTTATTTTATCTTCTGGTTATATTAAACCAATTCAATTCCATTCAAACAATCAAACAATCCAATATCAATATAATTTAAGAAAACTTATTTCTTTTCTGTACAAAAATATAATTTAGGCAAAATTATTTCGTTCACCCTTCTTTACAAAATAATAATCCATTAATTGTCAGTTCAAAATTGAACTAATCAAATAACACAATATAAAACATTTTTATAAAATCTACAAGTATGCTCTCATATATACGTATATATACTCAAACTCAATCTAGGGTATTACTAACCCCATCTCTATCGAGTTATACCACAGAGCCAAGCTTATTCCTAAACCATTGCTCTGATACCAACAATAGCGTCCCCAGAATTTCGACTGTCGAATCTAGACACTAATACAATCAGTGTCCAAATTCAAGTATCGAAAACCCGAAAGCTAATAGAAAAATTGAGTTTCCTGATTTGATATTTAGCCTGCCTTTTAAATTAATCATTAGTTAATTAACACTTCTCAAATACTCAATCCTCTTCTTATTTAATATAAGAATATTCAAAACCAGTTCATCTTAAATACATTAAGAACGTACTTCTCATCTTGGTCATTAGTTCCTAACCGTAAACTAGTAAGAGAAACTCCCTAAGTATAAACCCCGAAGGCCGAAACCAACATCAGATCGATACACAGAAAGCCATTCAACTTGACTAACCTCCAGGTAATTCTTAATTTCCTCAACTTCATTTCTTAATTTCTAAACGAATAGAAATTCCAAAAATTAATCATCACTTAACCAAGATATTTATCTCAACTACTTAATAATATAATTTACAAAACGTTTGCTAAACATTATTCATTTTTAAAACTGGAAACATGATTCTTCTTATAACGATATATTTTTATTATCCAACTCAATTTCGTTTTAACCTTCGTAAAACATGGTTTTGTATAATAAAGTCTTGATTCCACAAAAATCTTTATAAACAGCTATATATGTTTATTCCACTCATCTCAGTTTATTTTAATAAAACTCTATTCCATTAAAATATTCGTATAAAAATATCATTTGGCAGTTCTTACTATTAGTAAATATAAATCCTATATGAACTTATTTGATATAATCTATATTATACTATTCAAATTAGTTCTACTTAAATTCAATTAGAATTTAAAATTTCAAACCCTTTTCTAACTTTTTAAAATTCCCATTTGCAAACCGTTTGCTTCAACTCCCATTCACCTCTTTCATGAATGATATTTCTTAATACCAATTCATTCTTGACTTAATTTGCCAACTTAATTTCAAACTTGTGATTTCAAGTTCCAATTCAATTATCACTTCTATTATTAGCGTTATTTCCTATATCTTATTTAAAATTCCATTTGCAGTTGGAAAATTTAAATCTGTTTCAAACATCGATTTTAAACTCAATTTCCATCTATTTTCCAAATCCATACTCCAATTATTTCTGATTTCTCTAATAATAATAATTTCACTTCATTATAAATGTCGCTTATAACATCAACTTCTCATTTTATTTGTTAAAAATAAATCTTTACTATTCAATTATATTTATAATTCAGTTTCCAAATAAATATTCAATTTGAAAATAAGATTCCCTTTTTATACTTTTATATTTTTAAGTTCTATTTTAAAATCCATTTATTTATTTTGACATTCAAAAATATCAAAAATCAAGGGCAAATGTTGTACACATCCAAACATGTCATACACTATCACAGTTTGTCAATCATATCATAAAACAACATATATATGAAAACAAATAAATAAATTGTTGAGGAATCCCGTTGGATCCCTCCAACCTGTTTTTCCTGCATCAACAAACGTTAGTCAACAATAATATTACCCATCCTGCTTCAAGGTAGGATATCGCGGTATATAAGGTCATCCACTATATATATTGTGGGGCGCATAAGGAAATCATCCGCTAATGGTACTATGGGCATCCGGTAATGGTACTGCGGGAAATATCCAATCACCAATCACCCATATAATTATATAATATTATATATACACTATTATCACTTTATATCAATCAATTTATCATCCAGCAAGTAAACAATAAATTTTGAACTATTAAAAATGGTTCCCAATAATTTAACTGAGTGAGTTTAACTCACCTCGATTTTTCCTTTGTTGAATATCCTGTTTAATTCTGTATCTGCGTCTATGAATGGACTTGGAACAACCCGCATTCTACCAATCGGAGGATCGTAGAATATTTATTTCATCCTCATATGAAGTTGTATGGTCATGTAACTTTGGGGAACGAATTTTGGGGTCATTTCCCATGTTCATGATTTTTGCTGAATTTTTAATGACCGTTTTACCCTTGGCGAATCTTGTTTCGCCTATAAATTTTGATTGGTAAGGAGTTTTGACCTGAAACCACTTCCATTGGATTCGAATGATGGTTTAACTTTCCGTAGAGTGGTCACATTAATCAAACGGACTTACCGTTTGGGAGATATGGCTGAAATAATGTCTAGAGGATGAAAAACAACATAATTGGGCTTAACAGGGTGATTAGCAGCTAAGCCCATAACCCATTTTGGGACTAGGATTATGGGATGTCTGAAAGGGCTTGGGAAAACATTTCATTTCAGTTTTCTAGCTGCCACTTACATTCCTTGAACCCCAGTAATTGCTCCACCTTCTAAATTCATCTTTAATCACTTTCCAATCACATAATAGCCAAATCTACATCAAATTAAGGTGGATTAGCATAGAGATCGAGATACGACTGCTAGAATACATTGGGGTTTGTGCCAATTCAGTTAGAGTTTCAGATCTGAAATTTATTTGTGGCTAAGGTGAGTGATTTGCACTTTTATTCACTATACACGGCTAATTAGGGGTCACTAGTGATAATTAGCGGAATTATGCATCATAAAAATCTGGAAAAATATGTAGAAATTGTAAAATATTATTTTATTTCATTGGTGAAAATTTAAGTTATAAGTTTGCTAATTCTATAGTTAAAATATGGTTAAAGGGATTAAGGGGAAAATCATGCTTTTGGGTATGTTTGATCTAAAATATTTCATGTGATTGACGTTTCAATGTTTTCGATTGATTATACATGCTACTACTATTGTTTGGTATGCCTTATGGTCGAATAGGAAAGTTAGAATGGTCGAAAATGTCGTCGAGAGGCGAAAATAGTTTGTTGGAAAGTGGTGCATGTTTTGGGTCGCACGGAGCGATGCCTAGGGGAGCGACCCCTAGGAAATGAGCGATTCCTAAGGGAGAGATCCCTAGGAAGCTAGCGATTCCTAGGGGAGTGACCCCTAGGAAGTGAGCGATCCCAATGGGGGTGACTACTAGGGGAGGAATGATCCTTAGGGGGTGACTTCTAGGGGAGGAACGATCCCTAGGGGGTAGACTCCTAGAGGAGGGGTGATCCCTAGGATGTGTGCGATCCCTAGGGGGCAAGCCTTAGGATGGCGAGCCGGTCAAGGAAGGTGAGATTCGATTTCCAAAGGATAGCCTAACAATTTTGCTGCGGGACATGTGCAAGGGAGTTATCGATATCTATAGCTTTGGTTTACAAATGAGAGAGGAGGCATGTAGATGCACCAAAGCCAGAGGATGTATGGACTGGGAAGGGCTATTGGCTATAGACCAGAAGGGCATGGTCATGGCAATTAGTTGTACGGAGTCCAGAAGGGCATGGACCCATCATAGCCTCAATGGATTTGGTGATCAAAGTAATGGATATCGTATACTTTACGCACTGAGTGAGAGATGTGAGAATGATTGCTATGTTTGATGTTTATTATCACCATGACACGCACACTCCCATTTTACACTTTATATTGGTGTTACCTTAGAGTACCGTACATCCTGTTGTGCTAAGTCTTTGATTACAGGTCCAGGTTCAGGTATGATTATTTATACCTATTATTGCTTTATTTTGTTACTATCGCTCATACCAGACTTTCGCCTGACCTAGAGTTTTATGTCTCTTCTTATTACTCCTGGTGCTCCTAAACGAGCAGACTAGAGGCAGGTTAGGTGCTGATGCGAGAGTAGCTGTCCGGAGACGAGTAGGTGGCTTCTATGTACTATATACATATATTCTCCCTGTGTTGTTGCTGGTCACTGCTTTGAGAATTAATTGTGTACCTTTTCTATTTTGCTTTAGAGACAATATTTTGAAGTTGTAATAATGATGGTTTGGATCATAAGCTGTATTTTGGATTCCGCTACTATGATGGTTTAGTTTTCAGCTTATGCATTGTCTCGCCTGTTTTATGTCAAATTATGTTATTATTATATTTTGTTCCATGCGCTATGAGATGTACTACAGGTTCCTAGTAGATCATTGTTTCTTTCTTATGACGACTGTCCCGTGCTGGTCAGGCATTGGCAGAGCGCATTTCGAGGGAAATGTCGGCTGGTGCAGGGAGGGCCGTCACACTTGGTATTAGAGCCAGGGTTGCGTAGTTAACCTAGGGAGAGATAGTATACGTATATGAGAGAGCGCGTATTTGTGATATTTTGGTTTTCAAAAACTATATATATACTATTAGTATAGCTAAGGATGAAGTCTCACTGCATTGGCACCACTAAAGAGATGGATAATCGTTTTTCTCTTTACAGATTGAACGATGAGCCAATATACGAGGAGTACAGGTTCAGGGGACAACAATGGGAATGTCCTTGATATGAGGACAATGTTTACTGCCTTTATGAGAGAGATGCTTAGGGATACTCAAGGAGTAGTTCCTAATGCTGCTAATGGTGGTGGTGCAGCGGTGCAGGCGCTTAGAGCCGATTTTGCCAAGCTCAGCAAGGATTATAACAATCTTGGTGGAAAGCCATTCCACAGAACGAAATCAGCAACAGAAGTTCGGGATTGGCTTGATAGTTGTGAGTGCATCTTCGAGGATTTAGGAATCGATGATGCAATGAAGAGAAAGTTAGCATCGCGTCAACTTCAAGGACGGGCTACGAATTGGTGGAATGCCATCAAAGAGGCTACTCCCAAGGGTCAAGTTACTTGGAATCTGTTTAAGACTCGCTTCAGCGACAAGTTTATTCCAACTTCTCAGAAATTAGAATTGTTTAGGAATTTTTTGGAGCTTAGGCAGAATGGTAGGGCAGTCTCGGAATATATTGCTGAATTCGATACTTTATCGAAATATGGATTATCTCTTATCAATACTGTCGAGAAGAAGAACAAGAAGTTCATAACTGGCCTAGATGAGTACTTGGGGGAAAGACTTATAAACCATATCGATGAGACATTCAAATCTATTATAGGGAAGGCATTGAGAGCTGAAAGCCTTTACCCAAAGTCGAAGACCGAGGTTGCTGTTACATCTGCAAAGGAACCAAAGCTGCAAGAAAGCGGTGGAGGCAAGAATAATTCCCAAAATAAGAGGAAACAGGACCATACTAAAGATGGTCAGAAAAAACAAGAATAAGAAAGAGGCCCGGTGCTTTGGTTGCGGTAAGAAGAGCCACTATATCAAAGATTGTCAAGCGAAGAAGGGGGGGGGAGGAAGTGCTTCAACTGTGACCAAGTGGGACATTTCAAGAATGAATGCCCGCAACCCTATAAGGAGAAGCAGATCGTGAATGCATATGCTATCAATGATGTTCCATCTTCGTCGAATGCCCCAACTGCGGTGCAAAAGGGAAAAGGTGTCGTTATTCAAGGTATGCTTTCCATTTGTGATATTCCTGTTCGAGTTTTGTTTGATACCGGAGCTTCCCATTCCTTCGTAACAAGTGACCTAGTAGATAAGTTGGAATTAGAACCCGAGCTTGTCGACAGATCTTTAGTTGTGACGAACCCAGTTGGTGGTTCAACTATATGATTTGTCGTAATTTGGTCTTATCGAGTCATGGATGTATGTTTACGTGTGATTTCTTTGGGCTTTACTGGGTTTGGCATTATTTTGGGAGTCGATTGGCTGCAAAGGTATGGGGTGGTAATAGATTGTGAGGGGTCTTCGGTGACCATTAGAGTGGATGATGGGAGGAGGGTGGTATTGGGTGGCCTACCTAGTGATGGGGGTGATGACTAGTTTTCTAAATTCTCTCTACATCCCGCATGATGAGTTATCAGATGTGCCTATTACTGCGAGTATCCGGACATCTTCGGGGAAGTGACCGGATATCCACCATACCAAGAGATCGAATTTCGAATTGATTTAGTGAAAGATGCCAGACCTGTAGTGATGCCACTTCGTCGTATGTCGCCAAGGGAGCAGCGAGAGCTCGAGATGCAAGTGGGCGACCTTTTGAAGAAGGGATTTATCCGAAGAAGTGTTTTCGAGTGGGGAGCACCAGTTGTGTTTGCTACCAAGGCCAATGGTTCCCTTCGCTTATTTGTGGATTACCGCGAGTTGAACAAGTTGACTAGGAAGAATAAATATCCTCTTCCACGGATAGATGACTTATTTGATCAACTGAATGGAGCAAGAGTGTTTTCCCAATTGGATCTCGCGGCAGGTTTTCATCAGCTCTGAGTAGCATCTGAGAATATACCTAAAATGACATTTCAGACGCCATCTGGATTCTATGAGTGGTTGGTCATGCCATTCGGGTTGACCAACGCGCCCACATATTTAGGGGATCTTATGAATAGGTTTTTCAGAGACTAGTTAAATAAGTTTGTTCTTATGTTCGTGGATGATATCTTGGTTTACTCGAGGACGGAGGAAGAACACAAGGGACATTTGAGAACAGTGATGGAGGTGTTGAGTAAACACCAATTGAAAGCGAAATTTTCTAAATGTCACTTCTGGAGGAGGGAAGTGAGGTTCTTGGGCCATGTTATTTCATAGAATGGTATTGCCGTGGATCCTGCGAAAGTGGCTACGGTGCACGATTGGTCTACGCCCAAGAATGCAACAGACATGAGAAGTTTCTTAAGATTAGATGGATATTATCATAAGTTTATTCAAAACTTCTCCAAGATAGTGGCACCATTAACTCAGTTGACCAGGAAGAATCAAGCTTTTGCTTGGGACAGAAGGTGTGGGAACGCATTTAAGAGCCTAAAGGAAAAGTTGACGTGTGCACTAGTGTTAGTTATTCCTAAAGGGAACGAGGAGATGACGGTATACACGGATGCCTGTGGTACCGGACTAGGTGCTGTATTGAAGCAAGAAGGTAGGGTTGTAGCTTATGATAGTCGGCAACTGAAACCACATGAGAAAAGATATCCCACCCGTGATTTGGAATGGGCAACGATCATGTCGCGTTAACGATGTGGAGACACTATCTCTTGGGAGAAAGATTCGAGTTGTTTACCGATCATAAGTCATTAAAGTATCTTTTCTCTCAGAAGGATTTAAATCTTCGTGTACAGAGATGGCTAGAGTTCTTAGCTTCCTATGATTTCAATATCGCATACACACCCGAGAAGGCCAACGCGATAGCTGATGCATTGAGTAAGAGACATGCCATCATGGGGGCTATGTTTATGGAATGGAAGCAACTAGAGTATACCGCGGGATATGATTTCAAACCTAAGTGTGAATTGGATCCAAAAATGTTAGCAAGTTTGACGATCAGACCGACTTTGATTGAGCGGATTGGTTCCAGTCAGAGGGATGATCCTAATCTATTAGAAATCATCTCCAAGATAAAGATGGGTATCGACGGTGAGGCCACGAAAAAGTATGGACTTGACCGAGAAGGATGGCTTCGAAAGAATGAGAGGCTGGTTGCACCCAACGTGAATGGACTGAGAAATGAAGTGCTTAGAAAATGCCATCACTCGAAACTAACTATACATCCCGGTGGTAACAAAATGTATCGATACATGAAACAGACCTACTACTGGGAAGGGATGAAGAGAGACGTTGGAAAGTTTATATCCAAGTGCATGAACTGCAAGTTAGTTAAAGCCGAGCAAAAGAAGCCTAGTGGTTTGTTACAACCATTGGAAATTTCCAAATGGAAATGGGAACAAGTCTCGATGGATTTCATTGACGATTTACCAAGGACTAGATTAGGTCATGATAGTATTTGGGTGATTATGGATCGATTGACCAAAAGTGCAAGGTTTATACCCGTCAAGTCGAATAGAACGACAGCTAAGTTAACAGAACTGTATATGAAGTGGGTAGTGAGATTTCATGGAGTACCCAAAGATATCATGAGTGACTGAGATCCATTATTTACAAGTGGGTTTTGGAAGATCTTACAAGATGCTTTAGGGTCAGAATTACATCTCAGTACCGCGTACCATCCCCAAACCGATGGTCAAACAAAGAGGGTGAATCGTGTATTAGAGGATCTCCTGAGAGCTTGTATATTGGATTTTGGAGGTTCATGGGATGACTATTTGCATATGGTTGAGTTTGCGTATAATAATAGTTATCAGTCCAGTATTGGTATGGCTCCATTTGAAATTTTGTATGGAAGATCATGCAACTCACCGTCACGTTGGTTGGAAACAAGTGATAAATTTGTGCTTGTGTCGGATATAACAAGAGAAACTTCAGATAAGATCAAGGTTATTCAACAGCGAACAAAGGCTGCCCAAGATAGGTAGAAGAGTTATACTGATAAAAGACGAAGAGAATTGAAATTCTCCGTTGGCGACTTCGTATTCGTCAAGATTTCTCCGTTGAAGAATATGATTCAGTTTGGTAGGAGAGGTAAATTTGCACCAAGGTTTGTTGGTCCATTCCCAGTTCTCGAACAAGTTGGGAATTTAGCGTATAAAGTTGGACTGCCTGAAAAGATGGCAGGAGTGCATGACGTATTTCATGTTTCTCAGTTAAGGAAGTTCGTGCACGATTCTGATATGACTATCTCCCCCGATCAGATGGAAGATGTCGAGGTAGAACTCGAGGCAGTTGAAAGTCGTAGACCAATTCGTATTGTCAGAACGATACGAAGAAACGTCGGAGGAAGACGGTGAAACTGGTTAAGGTCCAATGAGGTGATAACAAGAGTGACTGCACATGGGAAACCAAAGAGAACATAAGGAAGTCATATCCAGAGCTCTTTACTGGGTAAGGTTTCAATCGCGATGTTGTTATTCCACATGCTAGGATAGGTTTGTTGTGTTTATTATGTATGTTTGATTGTTGCAAGTGGTTGATAGGCATGTAGAACCTTTTGGTTGTTTTCTCAGTTAAGGAATTTTGGGGGTGAAATTTCTTAAAGGGGGAGGAGGGGGGTGTAACGACCTGCATTCTACGCCTTATAGGATCGCAGAATATTTATTTCATTCTCATACGAAGTCGTATGGTCGTGTAACTTTGGGGAACGACTGTTGGGGTCATTTCCCATGTTCATGATTTTTACCAATTTTAAACGACCATTTTACCCCTGGAGAATCTTGTTTTGCCTATAACTTTTGATTGGTAAGAAGTTTTTACCTAAAACCACTTCCATTGGATTCAGATGACGGTTTACCTTTTCGTAGAGTGTTCACATTAATCAATCGGACTTACCGTTTGGGAGATATGGCTGAAATAAGGTTTAAAAGATGAAAAACAACATAATTGGGCTTAACAGGGTGATTAGCAGCTAAGAGCATAACCCATTTCGGGATCAAGGTTATGGAGGGCTGAATGGGCTTGGGAAAACATTTCATTTCTGTTTCTAGCTTCCACTTACATTCCTTGAATCCTAGTAATGGCCTCCACCTTATAAGCTTATCTTTAATCACTTTCTAATCACATAATAGCCAAATCTACATCAAATTAAGGCAAATTAGCATAGAAATCGAGATAGAGCTGCTGTAATACATTGGGATCCATGCCAAATCAGTTAGAGTTTCAGATCTGAAATTTACGTGTGGCTAAGGTGAGTGATTTGCACTTTTATTCATTAATTACGGCTAATTAATGGTGATTAGTGATAATTAGTGAAATTATGCATCATAAAAATCTGGAAAAACATGTAGAAATTCTAAAATATTACTTTATGTCACTGGTGAAAATTTAGGTTAATTTGGATTAAGTTTGATAATTCTATGGTTAAAACATGGTTAAGGGGATTAAGGAGAAAATCATGCTTTTGGTGTTTGATCTAAAATATTTCATGTGATTGATGTTTTAATGTTTTTGATTGATTCTACATGTTACTACTACTGTTTGATATGCCTTATGGTTGAATAGGAAAGTCAGAATGGTCAAAAACGCCGTCGAGAGGCGAAAATAGTTTGTTGGAAAGTGGTGCTGGTTTTGGGTCGCATGGAGCGATACCTAGGGGAGCAACCCCTAGGAAATGAGCGACTCCTAGGGGAGCGATCCCTAAGAAGCTAACGATTCCTAGGGGAACGACCCCTAGAAAGTGAGCGATCCCTAGGGGGCGACTCCTAAGGGAGGAACGATCCCTAGGGAGGCGACTTCTACGGAAGGAACGATCCCTAGGGGGCGACTCTTAGGGGAGGAGCGATCCCTAAGGGGGCGACCCCTAGGATGGGAGCGATCCCTAAGGGGGCGAACCCTAGGATGGCAAGCCGGTCAAGGAGGGTGGGATCCGATTTCTAAAGGATAACCTAACAGTTTTGTTGCGGGATGTGTGCAAAGGAGTTATCGATATCTACCGCTTTGGTTTACAAATGAGAGAGGAGGCATGTAGACGAACCAGAGCCAGAGGATGTATGGACTGGGAAGGGGTATTGGCTATAGACCAGAAGGGCATGGTCATGGAAATTAGTTGTACGGAGTCCAGAAGGACATGGACCCATCATGGCCTCAATAGATTTGGTGATCAAAGTAATGGATATCGTATAGTTTATGCACTAAGTGAGAGATGTGAGATTGATAGCTATGTTTGATGTTTGCTATCACCATGACACGCACACTTCCATTTTACACTAGTGTTACCTTAGAGTACTATACATCCTGTTGTGCTAACTCTTTGGTTACAGGTCCAAGTTCAGGTATGATTATTTATACCCGTTATTGCTTTATTTTGTTGCTATCACTCATACCAGACTTTCATCTGGCCCAGAGTTTTATGTCTCTTCTTATTACTCTGGGTGCTCCTAAATGAGCAGGCTAGAGGCAGGTTAGGTGCTGATGAGTGAGTAGCTGTCCGGAGACGAGCAGGAGGCTTCCACGTACTATATACATATATTCTTCCTGTGTTGTTGCTGGTCGCTTCTTTGGGCATTAGTAGTGTACCTTTTCTATTTTGCTTTAGAGACAATATTTTGAAGTTTCAATAGTGATGGTTTGGATCATAAGCTGTATTTTGGATTCCACTGCTATGATGGTTTAGTATTCAGCTTATGCACTGTCTCGCTTGTTTTATGTCAAGTTATGTTATTATTATATTTTATTCCATGCACTGTGAGATATACTACAGGTTCCTAGTAGTTAATTGTTTCTTTCTTCTGACGACGGTCCTGTGCTGGTCCGGCATTAGCACAACACATTTCGAGGGAAATGTCGGCTGGTGCGGGGCGGGCCGTCACACGACTCGAATCGTCTTGAATTAATTATTCACCTACGATTATTTAATTTAATTTAATGATTAACAATTATTCAATTAAATTAATATAACAGATAAACATGTTAATTATTCTGTGTAATTTAAATTCGTAAAAATAAATACCTCATAATTGCTAGGCACTACACTACTACTGCACTACCTAGCTTAGCCTTAACATTACTACAAAGCCTTAAAACCCTTTAGAATTTACTGATAGGCATCTTCCTCCCATCGACAGTCCACGGTTCAATACTGTTGTGCATACACAAACCGATCTCCCCAAAACACCACTGCCAAACAAACAACAACTCCACCTTAAACATCCCTTCAGTTGCCTAAATTACCAGCTCCATCTCCACGTTCCATTTGCAAATCCTAAAACAAAGATTAAACTCAATAAAACACTTACTGTCGTACCCACTTCAGTTGCATTGAACATCACACCAGTTTCTTTATCCTTTATTAGGATTTCACCCTCATGCATGTTAAGTCAAGGATTTCATAGAGTTTTTTATTTCTGACAAAGATATAAGCCATGATCGACAAAAAGAAGATATTCATTGGTTTGAAGAGACACAAAGAGCTAGATATGGTATTTTACATTAGAGGTTGATTATTTGGTGTTTTATTAGTATTAGTCATGTTAAAATCTATCCTCAAATAATCACAAACCTCGCGATTATCAATATATATATACAAATATATATGTGTACACATTAATTGTGCACACTGGGTAAAACCGATCGACTGCCTAGATTTCCACCAGTCGACTGTTTCTGCCTATTTTGCACAATAAACGTGTACACATAAATATAACGTATATATATATTCAAATTCCTGTCTACCGGTCCTTTTTAACATGCCGACCATTTTCTTCCAGAAAGCAACCTTTCGTATAAACACTTCCATTTCTTCAATGGTTGTTTCTCTTTCTCTTCACCAACAATCATGACCATTGTTTGTAACTTCTCACAAAGGGTTACAACTGTTTATTCTTTATATAAACAACATGAGATCAACATTTCTATCATCGATTTCTATCATACTAACTTGACTTATTGCTATCTATATTCTTGATCTCATTTCTATACTCTCAAGTGCTCAGTCGCTCATATTCAATATAATATCGTTTGAATCCTAGAATCTATTTAATATTATTTTGATTCAATACGATATCCACTTCCAAATCTTCATATACACAAATATTCTATTTGAGGATGAGATTATAGGATGATTGTACCACAACTGACAAATTCGTGTTATTAATAGCACATATTGTCAACAACAAATATATTCATCTTTGTTGAAGTCCTCGGTGTTGTAAGAGGCAAGTGTTGAAGTCCTTGGTGTTATTAGAGGCATGAAATCCCGTTTGTCTTCTCGAGTGTTGTATACCTATTCCTCCGGGTGAAGTGAGGTGGTTGTTAGTGAAAATCCAGATAAAAGTCAGGGACTAGACGTAGGACGGTGCTCCGAACCAGTATAAAAATCCCTGGTGTGATTTTTTTATTTTATTGCTTTTGTTGCTTTATACAGTTCTGTGATTGAGTAGTGTTCATCATATTACACGATCCGTGTGTACTATACTAAGCACATACACACATTTTCATTTGGTATCAGAGCAAGGTCATCATATAACTGTCACAGTTATTTGATATATTCTTGTAATATGGCAAATAACGCAAGTACTAGCACTCAAAACACCACTTACACGGAAGGTCAATCGACACAAAGACTTCCATTCTTCAATGGTCTCAACTATAGCTATTGGGCAACACGTATATCATTTTTCATGCAGTCAAATAGCTATCATGCCTGGAATGCTACCCAAAAAGAAATAGTGAATCCAACAACTGATTATCCAAAATGGACATCGGCTAAGAAAACGGCAGTAGCCATAAATGCAAAAGCAATAAACATGTTGTTTTGTGCATTAGACCAAAATAAATATAACCGTGTTAGTATCTGCACCACTGCAAATCAAATTTGGCAAACACTGAAAACCACTCATGAAGGTACTAACAAGGTTAAACAAGCCAAAATAGCCATGCTGAAAAGTCAGTTTCAAAATTTCAAAATGAAGCCGAATGAGACAATCAATGATATGTATTCACGGTTTCAAAATATTCATCATGCACTTATTGGTTTAGGACAAAAATATTCAGATTTTGATGTTGTTTCGACAGTACTACATTCTTTAACTAGTGAATGGGAAGGAAAAGTATTAGCAATTGAAGAAGCAAATGACCTTTCCGTCATGAAGCCAGATGAATTGATAGGAAATGTAATGTCCTATGAAGCAAATTTGCAGGCTAGAAAGGAACAGAAAGAAGATAAGAAAAATGTAGCATTTCATGCTGGAAAAGATGAAGATGAATCAGATTCTGAAGATGAAGACTTAGCATTTATTGCAAAAGGGTTCAAAAAATTCCTGAAACGATGAAAAGCTAGTCGATATAACAAGAAGAAAACTGGATCAAATAAACTATCATCATCAGCTATAGAATGTTTCAACTGCCACAAAAAGGGGCACATGCACAAGGATTGTCTGGAGCAAAAGAAGAAGTCAGAAAATGACAAATTCAAAAACAATAAGGACAAATCAAAGAAACGAGCTTTCTCAGTTACATGGGATGATTCAAACTCGTCTTCATCAAAAAGTGATAGTGATACAGAAAATGAACAAACAAACAAACAAACATTTGTTTCATAACAGCAGAAGATGAGGTACAAATTCCAACATTTGATGAAGTACTTGATATTAATGCCGAATTGATAGTTAAATATAAAGACATGAAACGACAATTCAAAGAAGCTAAAGCAGATTTGAGTAGAGCAGAGTTTGAACGAGATATGTTAAAAGACGAGAAGAAAATATTAGAAGAAGAACTTGAAAATTTTCAAGAATCATCATCTAATATTGATTTTCAATTATATCTTTTGAGTCAAGAAACTGAAACTCAAAAAGAGAAATATGATGCTCTTACTACTGAAAATCATGAGCTTAAGGTAAAGGTCAAAATTCTAGACCTAGAAAAGGCCAGTTTAAAAACTAAGTTAGATGATATTACTCAAAATGTTTCTAATTTCAACAAAGGTCGAGAAAATTTGAAAAAAATCATTGAAAGTTCACAACATGCTTCAAACAAACAAGGTTTTGGATATATGAAACAGGAAACCAAGAAACATCTCAAGAAAAAGAAAGGTGAAGCTAAGAAAAATCCTAGTTTATTATATTCCAAGTCAAAACCAGTTGTGAAATGTCAAAAGAAAATTGTTAAGACTATCAAGATATAGGTTCCTAAAACAAATAACAATTTAATTAGGAACAAATATATTTAACATTTCATGAATTTTGTGCATCTTAATTCAAAATATTTATATAAAGGGGATACTGGACTCGTATGGGTTTGGACTCCTAAGACCTAACTCTTAGGACCCTATAAAAAGGTGGGTACCATGGACTTAATCTTATTTTTTGCAGGACCCACTTAAGAAAAGAGGAAAGTGGATATTGGACAGTGATTGCTCGAAGCACATGACTGGAGACAAGTGCTTATTGACAAATATTACATACTCAGATGGTGGCTCCGTCACTTTTGGAGATAATTCAAAAGGCTATATCATCGACAAAGGCGATGTGAGCAATTGCAGTACATCTAACTTACCTCTAATTACCAATGTCATGTTAGTTAGAAATTTGAAACACAATTTACTTAGTATTAGTTAGTTATGCGATAAGGGTTTTATAATTTCCTTTTTAGATAATAAGTGTAGTATTTTAGATAAAGACCATAATTTAGTTTTTGAAGGTTATAGAGACAGAAATATGTATATATTCTGAATATGAATATTAATCATAATTCAGATATGTGTCTTGTGTCTAATGATAATGATCCATGGCTATGGCACAAACGCTTCTGTCATATAAACTTCAGAACTATCGACAAGCTAGCCAAAAATGATCTAGTTAGAGGAATACCCAAAATGAGCTTTAAGGTTGACAACATGTGTGACGCATGTCAATTAGGAAAATTGACCAAATCATCTTTTAAATCCAAGAAAGTCATATCAACATTAAAACCACTTGAGTTACTACATATGGATTTATTTGGACCAACTAAGGTTCAGTCAATAAATCACAGTCGATATGTGTTTGTAACTGTTGATGATTACTCTCGTTACACCTATTCCATTTTTCTTGAAAAACAAAAGTGACACTTTCGAACATTTTAAATCTTTCGTCAAGGGAGTTCAGAAATCGAAAGGGTTTAAAGTTAAAAATATAAGAAGTGATCATGGCGGAGAGTTCGAAAATAATGAATTTGAACATTTTTGTACAAAGAAAGGTATATATCAGAATTTTTCGTTTCCTAGAACTCCACAACAAAACGGAGTTATAGAACAGAAAAATCGGACCTTAAAAGAATGTGCAAGAACGTTATTAAATGGAACCACTTTACCAAAACATTTCTGGGCAGAAGCTGTTGCAATTGCATGTTATGTTTTGAATCGTGTATCCATTCGACCTCTCACCAAGAATACGTCTTATGAATTATTTAATCAAAGAAAGCCTAATATGTTATACTTGAAAGTCTTTGGTTCTACGTGCTTTATTTTAAATACGAAAGCCGAGCTCGGCAAATTCGATCCAAAGGCCGATGAAGGAATATTTATCGGTTATTCGGAACGGAGCAAGGCCTATCATATATTTAATAAATGAACCAAAACTATTGAAGAATCACTTCATATCTCATTCAATGAATTATATCACCACCCTCATAAGATATCAGATGATGATGAAACTATAGTCATTGATAATTCAATCATCACAAATGTTGATTCTGACTCGGAAATAATTATTGAGGATATTCCTCAAACATGTGTGTTACAATCTCCACCAAGAATACGATCTCCTCCAAGAATATTAAGAGATCATCCAGTTCAAAATATAATTGGGAAAGCAACATCACAAATCAAAACAAGGAGTCAACTCCATCAAATGGGTCATGTTGCGTTTCTTTCAAATATCGAACCTAATAATCCAAATGAGGCTGCTACAGATGACTACTGGATCATTGCCGTACAGGAAGAACTAAATCAGTTTGAGCGCAATGATGTCTGGGAACTTGTTCCAAGACCAACTGATCATTCATTTATTAGTACTAAAAGGGTCTATAAAAATAAGGCTGACGAACAAGGAAGTATTACCAGAAATAAAGCAAGATTAGTAGCACAAGGGTATAATCAGGAAGAAGGTATCGATTATAAAGAAACATTTGCACCAGATGCTCGACTAGAAGCTATTAGAATCTTATTATCTTTTGCTTGTCATCACAATTTCAAAGTTTATCAGATGGATGTCAAAAGTGCTTTTCTAAATGGATTTATCAAAGAGAAAGTATATGTCGAACAACCTCCTTTGTTTGTACATGAAAAATATCCTGACTATGTGTACAAACTTAAGAAGTCTCTGTATGGTTTAAAACAAGCACCTCGTGCTTGGTATGAACGACTACATAGCTATCTTATTAACTCAGGATTTCAAATAGGCAAAGTCGATCAAACTTTGTTTATCAAACATTCTCGAAGAGATATTTTGGTTATCCAGATATACGTAGACGACGTTATCTTTGGTTCAACAAACGATAAACTCTGCAAAGAGTTTGCAAATATTATGACCAAAGAGTTTGAAATATCTCATATGGGAGAACTATCATATTTTCTTGGACTTGAAATCAAACAACTTCCGAACGATATCTTTATTAATCAGGAAAAATACTGTGGAAATTTTATCAAACGCTACGGATTAGTAAACATATATGGTAAATCTACTCCCATGAGTACAACTACACATCTTAAAAAGGATGAAATGGTAAGAATGTTGACCGGAAATTATATCGAAGCATGATTGGTTCTCTTCTTTATCTTACAGCCAGTCGTCCAGATATAATGACGAGTGTTTGTTTATGTGCACGTTTTCAAGCAGATCCAAAGGAATCACATCTACGAGCAGTAAAACGTATAATTCGTTATTTTAATAATACCAGAGATTTCGGTCTTTTCTACCCAAAAGAATGTCCATTCGAATTAGTATCATATAGTGATGTTGATTTCGGAGGCTCTCGAATGGATAGAAAGAGTACAAGTGGTACGTGTCATTTTATTGGAAAATCACTTGTCTCTTGGTTCAGTAAGAAACATAATTGCGTTTCACTATCAACGTGTGAAGCTGAATATATATCAGCGGCTCTTGCTTGTACTCAAGTAATATACATGCAACAAACACTTCAATATTTTGATATTCATTTATCAAATTATATTATATACTGTGATAACACTAGTGATATAAACTTATCAAAAAATCCTGTGAATCACTCTCGAACCAAAAACATTGATATCCGTCATCATTTTCTAAGAGACAATATCGAAAAGGGAAATATATGTCTCGAATATCTCCAAACTGATAGTCAACTAGCGGACATTTTTACTAAGCCTCTACTTGAGTCTAGTTTCATTAACTTACATAGAGAGCTTGGTCTTATCTCCAGAAAAAACTTGATGAGTAATATTATCACTAATGTTATATTTTTAAGTTCTTTTTTACTTTCGGTTTATATTTTTAAAACATTAGCTATTTTTGGCTATTGTTATATTGGGAAATTTGAATATGAGCTTTTAAATCTTCTACGGCCAAGTATTCTTGTATGATTTACATCCGCGCTTATTTTTTTATTTGGCCAATCCTTTTTGTCAATGACAAAGGGGGAGAAAGTGGTACTAACAATGTATATGCAGGAAAATGTAGTTTATATACAAGAACAATTTCAGGGGGAGATCATACACATGAGGAGATTCAGAACAATATTGTCATCAATCAAAAAGGGGGAGAATGTTAAGTCAAGGATTTCATAGAGTTTTTGATTTCTGACAAAGAGATAAGCCATGATCGACAAAAAGAAGATATTCATTGGTTTGAAGAGACACAAAGAGCTACATATGGTATTTTACATTAGAGGTTGATTATTTGGTGTTTTAGTAGTATTATTCATGTTAAAATCTATCCTCAAATAATCACATACCTCAAGATTATCAATATATATGCAAATATATATGTGTACACATTAATTATGCACGCTGGGTAAAACCGGCCGACCGCCTGGATTTCCACCAATCGACCATTTCTGCCCAGTTTGCACAATAAATGTGAATACATAAGTATAACGTATATATATTCAAATTCCTGTCTACCGGCCCTTTTTACCCTATCGACTGTTTTCTTCCAGAAAGCAACCTTTCGTATAGACACTTCCATTTCTTCAATGGTTGCTTCTTTTTCTCTTCACCAACAATCATGACCATTGTTTATAACTTCTCACAAAGGGTTACAACTGTTTATTCTTTATATAAACAACATGAGATCAACATTTCTATCAACGATTTCTATCATACTAACTTGACTTATTGCTATCTGTATTCTTGATCTCATTTCTATACTCTCAAGTGCTCAATCGCTCATATTCAATATAATATCATTCAAATCCTAGAATCTATTTAATATTCTTTTGATTCAATACGATATCCACTTCCAAATCTTCATATACAAAAATATTCTGTTTGAGGATAAGATTATTGGAAGATTGTACCACAACTGACAAATTTGTGTTATCAAGAACACATATTGTCAACAACAAATATATTCATCTTTGTTGAAGTCCTCGGTGTTGTAAGAGGCAAGTGTTGAATTCCTCGGTGTTATTAGAGGCGTGAAATCCCGTTCGTCTTCTTGGGTGTTGTATACCAGTTCCTCCGGGTGAAGTGAGGTGGTTGTTAGTGAAAATCCAGATAGAAATCTGGGACTGGACGTAGGACGGTGCTCCGAACCAGTATAAAAATCCCTAGTGTAATTTTTCTATTTTACTGCTTTTGCTGATTTATATAGTTTGTGATTAGCTCTTATTTCATACTTGAGTATTTTTCATCATATTATACGATCCGTGTGTTTTATACTAAGCACGTACACGCATTTTCAATGCATTCCACCCCGTTCGAACTCCAGACTTGCGTGACCTTCCAGAAATTCGCAGCATACCCCTTTCCTCTAACTATCGAACTCAGGTTCCTTTTCAAACTAGCATCACTTCACCCATCATATGATTCGAGCTACCCCAGTTCATCCATCAGAAATTCGAACTCCCCCAACTTTGATTTTCATGCATCAATCTCCCGGAAATTGCGGTGCTGTTGGCTTGACATCGAGCTCTAGGAAACACACGATTTCAGTTGCGACTTGGATTTTTGATTTGATTCCGATTCCCTTTTTTCCATGAATTGATGAATTAAATTTTGACTAGACTGGGTAAAGGAAACAAAGTAAAATAACTTGAGTTACTTTCGGGGTTTTTCAGAAATTAGGAAAGAATATATCGAAGTCACAGTTTGGTTTTTAAATCGCAAATCTCAAATTACTCTTTTTTATACTCGGAGAAATGAATTTGATTTTACGGTGAAAAGAAAAGAATCAGAATGGTAAAGGAGTTTAATTGATTTCGGTTTGTTTTGAGGATGGCAGAATATAGCGAGAGCAATGCTCCTTATATAGCTGAAAATTTAGGCGATAAGAACAATGTCTTTATTAGACACGGTAGACTTAAGGCATAGACATGAGGTAGACGAAGACATTACGTAGCTTAGTTAGAAGAAGACCTATGCGATTTAAAAGAACGAGAGCAGTAGGATGCAAAAAAAATTCGGTTGAAAGGAATAAGGGTGTAGGTCTTTATTGGTAAGATATATGGGTTGGCTGTCTTATTTTAATTTGAACCGATGTAAATTTACTTAATTAAAATATAACATTGATTTCGAACTCCTATTTAAATGCAACAACTGACATTTCTAGGGTTATACAACTATTCTGAACACACTGAAATAGGTTCCGAGGCCTAATTCGATCGTATGGAAAAGATATTAAATTAAACCGATGACAAACATTTAAATTCGATTTAGTCATTCCTAGGCGTTTACTGGTCATACGTTCAATTGATAAAACCAAACATTACGAAATTCGAAATCCAATAATAATACACTATTACGGATCCAATGAAATTTATTTCGTCGAATTTTAAGAACGTTTGAAACATTGCTATTTTCACTTATTAATAATATCGATTTAAATAATAAATCAATTACAAACATTTTTATTTATCGAATAAAAATATTCTTATTTAATAAATTAATTAAACTCCTTATTGATATCCATTTTAAATTCAAATCCAATATTTAAACATTTTCATTGTTCAACGTTAAAAGTTGAAAAATACCGGACGTTACACTTAGGTAGCATGAATAATCGATTAAGTAATAACCTAAGGTTGTTGAGCTATAGAGATACTTAACAGGATGTTTGTCATCCTTGTGCGATGATAAGATTTATATCCTGAATAAATCTCGAGTAAAGATTTTAAGTTTTTATAACACTGTATGATAATGATGTGTGTTGATTGATTTTGATTGCATGTAAAGCTATGTTACATATGCGTTGTTTGTTGATTTGCGTCATTATTTATAATGGCATCATGTTTAGTGGTTGCATTTGATGGATATGTTTGTTTATGAGTCTATTCGTTGTATTGTACTGCTTGTTTATTTGATTAACTCTCTTTGGGTTATGTAAGTATATACAGGTATATGAAAGCAAAAGATGGTTAGTGAGACGACCCAAACTTCCCCGGTATGGGAAAGCCCGGATTGAGTTGAGAACACGATGCATCAGAACACAAACAATAGAACATTTCATCGCTTTTACAACAATTACATTAGAGTACAAGAATATATCAGAGTACGAACTAATATTACACAGTGGGAAATAATATCATAGATTAAAATACATAGCAGCGGAAATTTAAATTGTATAAATACATCAACTAACACAACTGAAAGGAATACATGGATACAAAGCTTTCCGAATATAGCTCCAGTTGTAATCCATGATCCTCGGAAAAGAAATATCTGCGAAAACCAAAACTACAAGCTACCCGTGTGGAAAATGTGGGAACCCATAGTTTAGGTTAAAACAATAAACTTTGGGTCAATCACGGGACTGGCGTGAGAACTAAAAAAATTATTAAATCTTTACTTTAAAAGTTGGGAAATCATGGGACCACACCCTATAACACGAAACGGGTTTACTCCACATGAATACTAGTTTAAAACATAAAACAATGCAATGTTTTTTTTTGATAAATGAAGCTATTAAAAGACTCAGGTCCCATCACACGATGCAATGCAATTCGAAGGATAGAGTTTTCCCTTATAATAGCCAAACATGCTTGGTACGTTTAAAACAAATCATTTTGATATTACTATAGGTGCATAGTGTCAAAATCAGCTTCAAATATAAACATATCAATCATAGACGACATAGGTACCATATATTATGCCGCCATACTAGTTCTACAATTAAAACCGAAAAGTGGCGTATTGGAAATCAGATTTCCATCATGAGTCAAGGCAAGGGATGTACTCCTTACCGATTCGGGCCATCTCTAGTGGAATGACCCAGGATTACACACTCTGGGCAACCCTTGGATCCTCCAAGGCCGGTCCACACTTACTTTAGTGAATTGGTTATTCCTAAACACAGGTTTCTCGGTTCTATCAGACCACTAAAATTGTCAGTACATCGACCAATCATATCCGAGGCGCCTCGCAATCCATCATCCACATGAGTAAAAATGTTTGGGCTCCATACCATGACACCACTTCTAGCTAGAAAGAAACACATGCACTCCTTGGGTCCCTTATCCCGTTTTTGACTTATACCGGGGTGTGAGGTTCATGAATTAACGCTATAACACAAAGCTGTGCTAATTAAAGCCGTGCTTTGATCATCATCCACAAGACTCTGCTTTTCAACAAAAGCCTTGATCATTTTCATCTCAGCATGCCAAACTGACAATTCACGCCATATGACTGATGTCTATCAATATATAACCTCTAAGCTCGTACGTCTCAGAGAAGGGTGTTAAGCAAGAGAATAAATTCTTCGCCACTAAACAGATATATATTTAATAGAAATCAATCAACACAGAATGAAATCCAATGTCAGACACACATCCATTTACAAGTTCATTCTGGGTCTGAACGAAACTGGAGGCACCTTATTCCTCGTCCCATATGTCCAATACAAGAGAGAGGTCCCCGCATATCCGGTCGATCTCCAAGTATGTCTGGACGATCACCACTTATTACCTTGTCTTGGGTATACAATCCAATTAAGACATCATTAATCATCCATATGATGTGAAGATCTCCGGTCTTCAACCACCGTCTTTATCGTCGACTCTTAGTCACCGTATTAGTTATTCAGAATGTGATAAACCCGGTCTTTCCGAATAATTCACGTATATTATAATCAATATCAAGTGCTATAAAAATACATCATACGCCTCATTCCAATTCAGAATATTCTTTTATTCAAATATTCAAATCTTAGGGGAAAGGTTCCCATTAATTTTATGAAAGATAAATTCTTTTAAGTTATTCTTTAATCTTCCTTTGGATATCAATTTCAAAAGAATTTATCCATTAACAATTCCAAACCAAATTAAGGTTTATAAAACTAGTCGGGATTATCGAGCCTTACCGAAGTAATCATTTATTATATTTTTTCAATCCCAACCTATTTATCCTATGGAGCAAAACTGGTAGTATTCCATATGTAACACCCACGGTGTTAACGGTAAAATTGATTACCATTTCACATTCAAATCTAATTTAAGATTTAACTATCGCCTGGAGTAAATATGGTGGTACTCTATTCTCGATCATTTCATGAATTCGATAAATTTAGTTATCCCATTCTCATTTTAATTTAAGTAAAGATTCATTAAAACTCTATTTCAGTTTTAATCTCAAAAATCATTGCTTAATGATTATCCAAATTTCAGGAAATAAATCATATCATTACTTCGGTTGAAGAACCAATGTCCTTTAAAACACAGTTCACAATAAACCCAAATCATCTTCCATAAAAATGGAATCTTCATGGAAAACAGATCAATATATAATCGATATAAATTTCCGTATCAGACTAATAATATAAATGGAATAACAGCAAAGCCTTTTAAATTCCATATATAGTAACGGTCTTCCTTCACAGAAGCTCATCTCAATTATTATCAAATTGAATTCCATTCAATTCCAGTTTAATGTATTAAATTGGAAAACTTTACTTTGGAAAATTTCGATTAAATCTTAATAAAAAGATTTATAAATTCCAAATCATATTTTCACTTTTAATTGGGTTAAAGAACAAATGTTATTTAAAAGATTGTTCACGATAAACCCAAAAATCCAATTTCAATTCAATTCCAATCAAATATTAATTAATTGGTAAACTTCTCTAAATCTTAATTAAAAGATTTATTTTTCTCAACTGGGTTTAAGAATAGTGTTATTAAAGACACCATTCATGACAAACCCAAAATCCAATTTGATATTAAATACAAGGCTCTGAATAGAAATTTTATCGGCTTATATTCAATATCAAATTTTGAAACCAACAGATATCGTATTAGGAATAATAATATTTATATCTTCCAAATTCCTCAACAATATCCGTATAATCACGGAATCCAGTATAGAAATATTCCGAAGATTATTTCCATTCCACTCCATTCCAATTCATACGTTGGAAAATTCTAGTTATATCAAAACCATTTCAAATCCAGTTTATTTACTTAAAAACATTGGATTATTATTCTAGTTAATAACTAGTTCATTTCGACAAAAAATATACTTTTATCTTTTCAAACTTGGAATTTTTCATCCAAAAACCTTCCAAATCATTTCTTATGGTTTTACACAATTTAATAATTTTATTAAGGCCTTTACAGTCGGTTTCCAATAACGACCACCGAACTGCACTCATAGCGACCTTTTCTGAAATTGATTTGGACATATCTTAAAATCTAACTGTTAGATTTCAAATTTCTTATTATCATTCGAAAGCTCTTTTTGATACGAACCCAATGGTTCTGGTTATAGGAGAATCCGACGGTCGGATCTTCCGTTGCATCAATCTGAAGTTAAGGGTCAAAATTTGCGAAAGGTTGCTGCGTGGCGCGTTCTGTTCAAGCCATTATATATATAATATATATCGTCGATTTCCTTTCAAAACGTATTTTCTAAATCATTTATAAATTCGTTTTAAAAACGATTCCAACTTCCATTTCAATTTTAAATCAAAATTGAATATTCCATATCATTATAAAATTAAAATGATAATATTTTCAAAATATCAGATTTTGAAATTAATTTTCTTCTATATTATTCTAATATGAATAAAATCGATCGATAAACCCGTTCGAGTTAAAATGGCGTTTAACTATTTAAATCGACTTCACATTTCAATATTTTTGTGTCCATCCAAAATCGGACATCAAAATCATATTTTGATTTTTACTGAATATTATTTTAAAATATTCGTTATTTTAAAATGTTCATTATTTTTGAATCGGAATGCGACTCAATCAATTACCATATAATTTCAGTTATATGGATTCTATACATTGCATGTATTCAACAATATTGATAAATAATCATTAAACATTCGAACATATTCCAGAGTGCAATTTATAATTGTATAAGCATTAAAATAAATAAATAACGCTCATCACAGCCTGTCAACCCATCGATTGACATACAACTACATATTGGGATTAGTGTATGTCAAATATCATCCCAATACCCGTGTGGGGTTTTCAAACAACAACAGTCGATTTAAATAAATCATTGGTTAATAAATTTAACTAATTCATATTCGGTTTGAATTATTTTTCTACTTAACCAATTTTCATTGTTTTAATATATAGATGATTATTTTGTTCATTTTTATGTATCAGTTTAATATTAACATTTCTAATATGTTAAATATGATAAAATCATCATCACAATACACAAATCATCCAAATAAATAAATACACAACTACCCAATGTCATTTACGGCGCCATAAGTGGCCATTTGCAGAGTATGAAATCTGAATGTCGGTAATATCCATACATCGCTTCCAATTTATGTGAATTATGCGAATTCGAGTGTTGAACTCCATACAACATATAAAAATCTATACTGGCAATTTCTATATATTTACAGTTATAAAATAAATTAAATAACTATACAAAATTTTAGCGAGAGAATTCTCACTTTGGGTTCCACTCCGTCAGTCTTTATTTTTGAATTTCTGCTTTTATACTAAACTAAACGACCGTTTAATTTAGCATAAAATCCCATTGGCTCCGTTTCCGTTCTAGTCAGTTCCATGTTGTAGAGATTCTGTCACGAGTGCAATGCAACTGAAATCGTTAAATTTGGACATCGTATGAATAAGATATACCATTTTAAACTTTAAACAATTTAAATATATAATTAACATTTAATTAGTTTACATCATTCCTTTGCCTTCCTCGTTAACCCTTCTGGCCAAATGCAAAACCCATCGTCACATTAAATCCCACCGCCGCCACTTACATAGTCGACCGGACCCAGATCAAATCGCACCATAGTGTAGCCCTTCGCCATCTCCACCTTCGCCAGTCATCTCATTGAGTTCGACGCCCCCTACCGTGCTGGAAACACCCACGAACATTGGCCTTTTGGACCATGATTTCCCACAAACCACTGCTCTAGTTTTGATCATACCCGTACCATTTTGGAGATTGTAGTTTACTCTAGAATTTTTTGTTTTGAAACCATAATTTAATTCAAAGTAGAACGGATGATAAAATCGAATAAAAATAGGATATTGGCCATTGAAGTAATGAAGGAGGCGACTCTTTCTGATGCTAGGGTATAGGAAAGAGTATATATATATATATCATATTTTTAATTATTATTTATTTTCCAGAATATCTTGTTTAAACTCCGGACTCCAAATCAAACCCAACGACTGACGCCCCTAGCTAAATACTCCCATTTCGGACATATTGGGATATGTTCGTAAGCCAATTTGACTGTTTCGATCATTTTTCATCAAAATTAAAATATAAATCAATATATATTAAATTTAAACGTACATTTTAATTTACCGGGTCCACATACTAACTCCAAAAATTATAGAAAAATAAATCTAGCTATATTTTGACGATACGGTCCTAACAAAATTAATTTAATTAAATTTAGAGAATGTTTGAAAAATGGCCCTTTTTCAAGTCGATTAAGTTCAAACTGAAATTACCAAACACATTTAAATTCACCACGCTCACAGATTAATTCCAAAAATTATGAAATTTGAAACCTGACTATAATTTGATATCCGGATCCAACAATAGTGGTTTCGTCGAAAATAGAGGTCATTTGCAAAATGGCTATTTTTAAGGGCTTTATGTATATTAAAAATATATATAAATTCCATAGAGACTATTTTAAATTGATCATAACTTACAATTTATAAAGCGAAATCTAAATTTTTCGCATTCGTTAGAAAGATATTATTAAATAGATTCGAATATTTCCATTTTTACTTAAGTCCGGTTTATTTTGAATCTTATACATTCAACTGAAATTTAAAATTGAATTTTCAAACTACCGCGCCATATTAGGCTCGTTTTATAATTAAAATAAATTTATATGTTCTAACTTCGATTTAAATAAATTTTAAATCGCTATTATTTAAAATAAATCATTTTAAATATTCAAAACCCATTAAAATAGCAAAAATAAAAAATTTAAATTGGTTCATAAATTCTGGGTTGTTACATTTAGCTTGCTTATGACTTTTAGTTTCCTAAATAAGAATTTAATTGCGGACAAATAGGTACTCATTTTTGTTTTGATTTGTTTGGGTGATCATGCGCAATATAAATGCGTATCTATTTATGATTTGAAATTTAAATAGGTGTTTTTCAAATGGTTTCGAAATTCGATGGATATCGGGTTTGTTCTGTGGCCATACAAGCTTAAAACATTCAACGCGAATATAATTGAATTTATTATTAAAATTATCTACTTCCTATTTCCTATAAATATACGATTTTCCTCCTATATACCTAACCTGATCTTCTGAAAAGTCAAGGAAGAAGCCTCCACCTATATTTCTTTCAATCAATTGTTTCGTGCAAAATACTTAATGAAATCAAGCGATTTTGGATCCGATGGACTCGTGTGGTTCAGAGCTCCATACTGGTATGCATGGCTATGGGTGCGACGAGTTTACTGGAACTTGATCTTTTGCGCAACGATAAATAGGGTTTGGATTATCTAGAATTTGAGGCAATAGGAGTGATTTTGAGTTTAAATTTGAGCTTAGCATATCGTTTAGCACCTTGCGGTGAATTTAAGGGCAATTCGATTTATATTTTTGTTGGCCCTTTCTCTGAGCAATGCGTGAGCTGGCTGGAGATGCAACTTGGAGGAGTTGATCGAACTAGCGGTTGAGGGATGGAGCGGGTAGCGTTCGGGAAGGTGGAATCGTTGGTGAATTTCTCTTAGAGCTTCATGGTGAAATGGGGGAGAAAGGGGAGATAGTGTCCAACTGTGTTGGGTGTGGGAAGTAGGAGGAGTGGGAATGTATTAGTATTAAGAGAAAAGAAGGTTAAACGTGGATAATTAAGTCAATATGAGGATTAAGGTAGATTAATTAGTTACTTACTAATTAAAAAGGTTTTAATATAATCAAAACTTATAATTCCTGTATATTGTTCGTACGATGTCAGATTGAGACAAAACAGAATCTGTTGGAATGTACATTCGAATACTACACATATGAGTTGGATTGAAATAATTCAAAGCTAACTAGAATCTTGTCCAATTTTAAACGTCAATTTGAAATTAGATAAAACAACACGAAATCGTCAAATCAGAATTGAATTGTGAGTTAAATATCACTCTTTACGGAATACTTTCGAATATTATTATTTCCTATAATAGTATTCACTGTTGTTACTACAAATTGTATGTTTGAATGCTTGTATTATTATTGCTTTATTGGTGGTCATCGATATTTATATTTCCATCATCTTAAATGAATTGGATTGGAATTTATATTTCATATGCATATATAAAAGATATTATGAGCTATAATGTAGGGAGAAAATAAGTTGGAGGGATCCAACTAGATTCCTCAAATATTTTGTATGTTACTTGCTTTCATATTTTTCATATATGAACTATTTAAACTAAGTAACGTTAAAATCTGCTTGGATGTTGATTGTTGAATTGAATTCAACATTGTTGTGCTATTAATCAATAAACTGTATTAATTCAGTTATTAGCAGCAGAAGGCCTAGAATCCATCTTTTTAAAACAATGATTCACCATTAGGCGCATTGACTGCATTGAAGTTAAAATTTATTCTTATAACTGAATCAAGGTTTCAAATCATATTTTTATATAAGTTTTATAAATAGATCGATATTTTATAATTAGTTTTTATAATGTAGTTATAGATATTTTATATAGCAAAGTTTTGTGTTTCAAATAAGTTATTACAAGTAAGAAATTAACTCAAGGGTTAATAGTTTGGAATAATTATTTTAAAGAAACAATTAAGCGGGATTATATTAAATTAATTATGTTATTAATTAATTTAAAAGGTAGGATTAATGCAAATCCGTTAACAAGTTAACCATGTTAGCAAATTGACTAAATCCATTGTTTTAATTGAAACTAATTATTAAATTAGTTCATTTCAATTAATTTAATAGAAATAATTTTAACAAAAGGGTTGTTTAGCGGTAATAAGTGTTTATAAAAGTTAATTAAATCTTTTAATTAACTGTGTATACTAAATATTATTTAGTTTTAGCTATTAATAAAGTTAGTTGTTATTTTAATAACTTTTAGAAAAAGTTTAACTATTTATTTAATAAGAAAGTAAACTACTTTTACTTTAGTTAATATTGAAGTTAATTTTTATTTTAATTAATAATAGTTAAAGTGATTACATTTTTAGAATGGAATTCATAAAAGGAATTATAAATTGATTGTGCAGTGAATGATTGTGTCATAAATAAGTTTTATAATTAGAGATTTCGAGTGATTAAACTATACTAAGTTTTATGATGTGATACAATTCCGTTTTATAATTAAATGAGTTTATAAGTGATTTCAACTGTTTTAGACAAGTTTAATAAGTAGTTTTGTTAAACTTGTAAACGAAACAGAAGGAATATTGGATTTCAAAAATGAAATTTATAGAAGTTAAATATTCATAAATAGTTTATAAACGACTTAAATTGATTGTAAGCTAAGTTTTAAGTGGTTTGATTTTGAAAATCAAACCAGGATTTATAAGGTCTGAAGGTTTTAAGGAAACAAAAATCATGTTTCTGAGAAGAATTTAGTTGAATTTTCATAAAGAGCTTTATAAAGGGATTTTATAATAAAATCCAGGTTTTATAAATAAGGTTTATAAAAGAGATGTAAAGTTATTGCGATGGTTTAAAATAAGTGTTTACTTAATTAATTGAATAAAGTAAAAAATGATCATGACCGAAAGGAGATATTCAAAATGCAAAGAGATGATACGTAATGGATTGGTGTAAAGGATCTGGTTAGTGGATTTTTGTAATAAATCCAAGTTGTAAGCGAATTATTTTAAAGAAGTTTAAAGCTAATGGTTTTTGTTTTAGTAAGGGTTTATTTAATAATCGAATTAAGTAAAAGTGATTATAATTGAAAGAAGATTTTTCAATGCAAGTAATTATCTATAAAACCATTTTGAAATTGAATAAGACTTGTCATATTATAATTAATAGCAGCTTTTAAATTACAAACTTTTATCCATCTTAAGATAAGAACGTTGTCAAATTAAGTCTGAGAGGTAAATAAAATACCCTAATTTGTATGACTTTATTATTGTCCAAGGGTTGATACTAGTTTGAAATGGTTGTAATGTTGGAAATAATTTATTACTTCCACCATAAATGTTGCAACTTTATTTGGTAAGGTTTAGAAATTTAACAAAACTATAGGGTTTTATAGTAAACAATGTATCACTTGACATTGTTTGGGCCAAATATGAAATATGGTTATACATTTACATTCGGTTAATTATGGATATCGTTTTCCAAAGTAACAGAAATAAGAGATAAGTGTACGGATATCGTTTTTCAAGTAAACGGGAATAAGAGAAAAGTATATAGCTATTGTTTTTGAAATAACGTAAAAAGAGATTTGTGAATATACTTATCATGTTGAGATATGTATATGGAAACTATTTTTAAGAGCCGACAAAATGATTAATGAATAGTTTTAATTAAAAGGGTCTGTGTTGCCAATATACTTGACCGTACTATTTAAGTTGGTAGTTAAAGAACTTACAATCATTAAATTCCGTTTTTACTTATAACGTGTTAGTTCGAGGAAATCGGGATGGGAACTGGACCCAAAACCACTTCAAACCGACTTTGCATTCAAAAATTGAATTTGTAGGTATGCATATGCATGTTAAGATGACTTGAAGGCATAGATCTTCAAAGAGATAGGGGTGCTCACTGATGTCTCTAGTTAATTACCAAGATTATACTTGTAGCAGTAATCCTTACGTTCTGGGTTCTACGTTATGCAAGGACTTCTTGTTACTAACCCTAGAGGTTATCCAGAAAAGATGTAGTAAAAGAGTGTCTTCGGTTTGTCCTGATCCTAGAGTACTTGTATGGACGAATGTTTGGCAATGTATTTCATAAATCACATATGTTTTTTTTATAAATATACCGAGTATGGTAGCGGAGAAAGCGACTTCTTTTAGCTTAACCCCAGAGTATATTTGTGTAGATCAATTAGTGATTGACGGATTTGAGAATATGGAATTCAAATTTGAATGTGATGTCTCATAAAGTTAATCGTAGCCACAAGCCTCATCATTCAGGAAATGACTAAAATCAGACGGACAACAGGGCTAAATGGGTCATATCCATTAAGATGTATCATCACTTGATCTAGAGAAATCAACTGTCCCTTTTGTATGCTTCAAAATAAATACGGTTGGTTGGCCTACAGTTGTGGTGATGATATATTTGGTATAATCAAGTTGAATGAGTGGTCGGTTCTATGTGGCTGGGTTGCAAGATATTCTTTTTGAACCCTATTGTTTTTGTCTCTTGAAGAACACTAATCAGAAGGTAGTTTCTTACCTAGTCATGTATGGAAATCCAAAGTCCAATATGAGCTATACGCTTTTAGATGTAAACCAATTATGTCGAAAGTGAGATGCAAGCTTTTTGGCTATATTCCTATTTTATTTGTGGATTGTTAGACATTATTATAATATCATTGGATTTAAAATAAAAAGTGATTTGGTTATCATAAGGGAAAAACATGTGCTATGTTTATTTGTGGTCGTGTCTTATGAGAGATCCATTCTTTTTAAGGATTTATAAAATTTAAGCAAGTTTTTAATGATGTGAGTCTTCACATTGAAAGTATCCCAGACTGACAATCCATGTGATTTTGCTTTGTGCGAAATGAGCTCGGTCAGGCCGAGTACATTTTCTAGGTTGCATTGGGTTTTTCTTGGATCTTTAAGAGAGGAGCCAAAGATGCAACATAATCCCGTATTTTCTGATATTAATTTGTTTTTGATGTGTGTGTTGTATTGATCAACATCGTACTGATCTAGTTGTGTACTCTGATTTTTTAATCATGTATATACAATTTTTTTTGGCATAGCCAACCGGTTTTTTAGGTGACTGCAAACACATTTTATTATAACCAATAATAAAAATACAAAAAAGAACAGGTGGATATGGTTAATAGTTAACTAAATTCGGTTTTTAAGGTGGACCGTCCACCGCTTATGGAGTTTATAGTGTTTCGTCCACTATACTTAATCAGACTAAGAGCACTGAAGCTAGTTACATTACTAGACTACATATAGAAGCTCCACGCAGGGAGTAGCATTTCAGAATGTTACATATTTTTTTACAAGCTAATTAAATAAGTAGGTGCAAGGACCAAGTAGCATGTTGTTGTAGCCGTAAATCCATGATGTAAGGTACAACAAGTTGCAACCATACAACCTATGACATGACAATGCGTAACAGTAAGCACTACTACATCCAGTTTCTCGAGCACCACATCCTAGCAGAATGCATCATCCATTCATCTTGAGCCTCTCAAAGAGAATGATAGTAGCTACAAACAACACCGCCATATCAATGAGTGTCCATATTGGAATTTTGACATACGTCAGAGACGTAACGGCCGTTAATGGGAATATACATGACAATGGAAGGAAAAATGTCCATCAAAAACCAACAACAACATTTAGAGCCAAGAGGCTTCGCATGTGTTACTTCTACCCAGATGAAGAAATAGAACTGACACATCACCAACATGACAGACCCAATAACCACCACATGTTCATGCCAGATCATAGTTCGCTCAACTCGAGTTTGGTTAGCTTTGTCAAATCAAAACTCCGTTCAACCAAATAGGGAAAATTCTGTGCTTACGCATCCATGTATCACCATTGATTAAACAAAGAAAACACAACCAAAAAAATACAAACCAAGCACGAGACAACCAAAATCTGGAATAACGCATGGAATTGAGTTCCAAATACAGATCTGAACATCTCTTTCAAAGAAAGCATTATACTTCAATAGCAAACAACCAAATCGCAGATCCGGAAGCAGATTACCTACAAGACGGTAACTTTGAAAGCATTAAATACCCAAAATGCGATAAGAACCATCACAAACACGCATTCAAGATGCGAATACTAACTAGTAAAAAGGGAGTTTCTACTCATAAAAGCAACTCCACGTGTGCAGACCACACCACGTTGCCGCTTCTACCAGTTGAATAATTTGCCATGAGTCAAATAGTTGCTTGAAATAGAATCAGGAAGAGGCGGGGAAACTCTTCCAGAAGTGGATTCAAGGAGTAGATTGCTGAAGACATTGCAAAAATTTGGGAAATCCGATGCTTATATCTACTTTCATGGAAAATCTTAGATATAGAAAGAAAGTACCGAAAGGCGGTGAAAATCACGCATGTTAAAAGCAGGACCAGAACAAAGAAAGTGTAGTGAAGTAAGTATGAAGAAAGGGAAGAGATTAGCTCGTGAAGAAAGTGGAGTGAAGGGAGATTAAAATTTCCTATCGCCATTAACAATTTTTTGCTCGTCGAAGCTCTTCAGTCCATTTTGGTTGATTTGATAACTCTTTTCCAAGTCTGCATTATTGTATATAGAATTTTTCCCTTTGGGTAAAGAGTATTGATATTTTATTTTTTTTCATTCCGATGCGAGATTCTATTTTGTTTTGATTATGTCTGTTGGTGTTCTTCTTCTTCTATTCCAACATTTTTTTCTTCTTCTCACCCTCAAACTTCTTTCTTTTAACTATCCGAGTTTTTGATACTTGAGTTTTGGCAAGTGAACATGAGTAATGTATTAGTGTCAAAATTCAAGCATCGAATTCTCTGGGTTATTACAGCGTATATGTGATAAATTCCTACGTGCATGTCAAACGCTAATTTTCTTAACCAATATAAAATATGTAATATATTATATTCATAAAACACTTAAAGTATTTTTGGGCCCCGTCTGATAAGTATTATATATGATCGTTATACGGATGTTCGTTTTTTTTAACAGAACGGACGTATATATTCATCGTATACAATATTATTGGATTTGTCCATATATTGGACAAGTTACGAATACAATAACATAATTAAATCTCGTAAAGTACTTCATTTCAAATAGTTCTCAAAATTTCCAAAACGCTTCCTTTATGTTCCTTGTGTGCACGCAATTGTGTACTGTTCGGGGAACTAAAGCGAAGTGTTGCAAAAATTGTGTTAAATCGTTAAAATTTAAAAGGTTTATGCGATTTAATTACCTAATTGTATATGTGTGTGTATATATATATAGTTTTTGCTACTTATATAAATAAATAAAAAGTTTACATATATATATATATATGTACTTCTTAAGTTTAAATATCAAGTCATGTTTATAAGTATATGTTCAATCCATGTATATATTATTTCTCAAATGTGCAGGGTTTAGTAGACCTTCAGGATGCTGATATTTCCCACATATAACGCCATTGGAATAGTAAAATTGCAAAAAAAAACTATAGGGAAATAATAACTAGCATAAAAATGGTTGGAAAAAGGCCTAATCGGATGAGCGCTAATGTGTGGTATGATTTTGTCACTTGGTGGAGTAACAAGGCATTTCAGGTAAATTTACTACATATTTAATTAAAATTTTCTCCTCAATTAGTATATAAATTACAATCGTAAATCATTTTTTTAAGTTAAATTTATAGAGGGAGTCCCAGAGAAATTCAGAAAATAGTAGCAAGAACCTCTTTACACATCGCGGTGGTTCTGAGTCGTTTCATCATCACCGCGAGGACTTAGTATATTTATTAATTAAACAGTTAAAGATATTAAGTTCTAAGTTGTTAAAAGATAGATAATGTAACAATATATAATATATATTTATATATGTGCATATTTAAGGAGAGACATCGCAACGCTCTTATGTCGTATTGGGATGTTTTCACGCATACTCTTACGGAGATTTAGACCGACGATTCAGACTCAGTTTCACACTCCTAGGACCATGATGACAAAGTACATACTGCATACGTAAGTATATAATAATTATGTAAAAGTTACAAGTTAATTAAAATTGAATTATCTAAATTCAATTGTATTTTGCATAACAACAAAGGTTCCAACAACAACGGGCACAGCTCCTCGAGGACACTAGACGACCCAACTCGACTGCTAATGAAGAGAATACGATTTCTGAGGCTGTCATAGATCCACCAATCCACAAAAATGCTATGGATTGGGAAACGAAGGGGTAATTCTAAATTAAATTTTAAAATAATTTTTTCTTTATTTTCGAAATTGTTGCACATTGTGATGGATTATAGTAAACATATATTATATTTCATCTGATAATTTAATAGAAACAAAAATTTACATGAATTGCAATTATGAAGCACTTAAAATTTAAAATTATTTATAGGTTAAGACATCTCAGAAAGCTTACTAGAGGGCTCTATACAAAGAGGATATTGCATAGCTACGAGCCTAGATCGCTGCGCTTGAGGAACGTGATCACCGTCGTGAAGAACAGATGGAGCAGCTAGACCGATGCTTGGTTGAGTTCATAGCTCAGTATGGACAATTTCCTTCATTTGGTGGTTCTGGAGGAGGGTGATTTAAGGTATGATTTGTTATGTTTTGTTGTTATCTACATACACTTTGAGCGGGTAAGGATTTAATTAATACATTGTGATGGTTTGGATATATTGTTGCTGCGGTGGTGGTGTTAGTTTAGACATTATGTTGGATGATGGTTTATGTTGGTTTGGATGATGTTGCATATGTTGTGTATATTGGACTATATGTGTATGATTTTGGTTTTGATATTATGTTTGGGTATATACTTGAGTGTTTTTGTTATGTATATGCTCGTAATGGAGTTGTTATGATATCTTTGAGATCGTGGATGGCTGGAACTAAGCTATCTAAATTCTGGAAAAATATCCAGATTTCCAATGGCTGGAAACGACTTACATGTCATCAATTTTCATCGGCTTCCAATGGATTTTTCCAACATGTAGGATTCTGAACCAAATTACGTTCTAACATAACTCTCGAAAAGTTAGACACATTAACTTCCATATTGCCTAAATTATTTACCTCTAAATTGTCCTCCTTTTTTCTATAATTTTTGGCAGTGTGTCCTGTCTTGCCGTGAACCTAACAATTTCCATCGAACATCTTGGACCTTTTTTGGTTAGATTTCTTTTTTGGCACTTTCCTGTTCTTCAACAAATTCTTCTTTTTCTTATTGTTGAAGATTCGTTCTTTCTTTGACGCATCTGCAACAAAGTGTGTCTTTCCCTTTTTATTGTATAGTACTATCATTATCTTTCCCCATTTTCAGCCTAACGTTAAAGGCTTGTAAGGAAATCTCCTTCCTTTTATGCTCTGGATTGTTGCAGTATTCTCTCTAATAATGGAGACAACATTCCTGTTAGTGCTTTAACTATGAAAATATCTCTAACTTTATCACATTTTGATTCAAGTTCATGAAAGATAAATTCATGTAGAGTAGTCATAAATTTGCATTATATCATTTGTAGTCCTTGATTTCATATGTGATGAATTTCTGTAGACTGCAACTATATGTCTTGTATTTTGCGGCAAGTGCATTCCAAAGCGCCATTGTCGTCCAATGAGGTTCACATGCTTTGTATACTATCTAGACAATTTTGAATGTAATTCTTGCACATGAAATATGAATGCTTCCATGCTTCAATAGTAAGAAACACATCTTTGTGTGTTTCCTTTGTTTGGCTTGGTGCTGCCGTAAGTTCCTTCTCCTCAAGATACTTTTGCAGAAGAAGTGTAGTTAGATAAATAGACATATGATGTTTTCAAGTTTGGAATTCATCACCATCTTCTTGAATGGATAAGGTCTATTGTGAGTATTAGTTTTTTATGATAACTTAGTTGCTGTCATTTCTATTTCAATAAAAAAATGAAAGTCGAAATATGTAGATTGTTGTATTACTAAAGTAGTAAGTAGTAGCAAAAATGTAGTGTAAGAACTTTGTTGATACGTGTACATGGATGTATAGTAATAAGATACTTATATAAAATAGTAACTAATTTTAAGGTTTTCATTGTCAATCTCAATAAAACTTTATCTACAAAGTTTCCTAAGATACAACTAAATAATCTACATGGGATTGTAAGGAGTATATCTACCCTATGATTTGATAATTGATTTAATTTAAGAGTAGAATGAACATGAAGAAGACATCAAAAAAGTAATAATGGATATGGTTAGTATTCCTTGCCTTTTATAGCCTCCAATGATTGTTTCCATTCAAAAAGTTTTGTTTGACACTGTACTGCCTTAGTCATTCCAATTCATTAATTATTTGCAACGCCCAACAGTTGTTTCTATTCGTTAGTCATTTGTCATGCCGAATAGTCATTTTTGTTCGTCAGTCATTTGCAATGCTTAATAGCCACTTCTGTTAATCAGTCACTTGCAACAGTCTTGTCTTTTTCAATAACAATCTGCAATGTTTTTAAAGTCGCATTCATTTGAACATGTTGTTTGAATTTAAATAGCCATTTGTAATAATTTATATCTGTTGTGAATGTTCATGTCCATTCAAGTATATTATTTGAATTTAAATGTAACAACCTAGAATTCCACAACTAACTTAAAATTTATTTTTAATATAATTTTATAAGAAAATACGTTGGAATTTAAAAATTCGATTTTTAAAATCATCGCATAGCCTTAAAAAGTGAAAATTTGCTAGCGACCTTAGAATTCGACTATACCAATTTTGTTGGATTCTGAATAATCAATCATGGCTAAGTTTCAAATTTCATGTCGGATGGAACTAGTGTGTGGCCGTGCACAATAATTAATGATTTGGAAAGATTTTGGGTGAAATATTCCATATTTGAAAAGATAAAAGATATTTTTTTATCTGAATGAACTAGTTAACAATTACAATAATAATCCAATAAGTTTAAATTAATAAATTGGATTGAGAATGGTTTTGATATAACCAAAATTTTCCAACACATACATATTGGAATGGATTTGAATGGAAATTATCTTCGGATATTTTCGACAGTGGATTCCGTGATTATACAGGCATTGTGGTGGGATTTTGTAAGATATTGTTATTCCACAACAATATCTGTTAGTTTCAGAATTTGATATTGAATGTAGGTCGACATGATTTCCATTTAAGATCTTATATTTAATATCAAATTGTATTTTGGGAATAGTGTTTTTACATGACATTTGTTGTTTAACCCAAGTAAAGACAAGATTGATTTCCAAGGGTTAAATAATCATTAAATAATGAGTTTTGAGTCTAAAACTGAACTAGAGTTCTAATGAATCTTTAATTAATTGAAATGTGAATGAGGTAATTTAATTTACCGAATTCAAGAAATATTTGAAATGGAGTTCCGCCGGTTTTACTCAACGCGATAGTCAAATCTTTAAATAGGTTCGAACGTTAAATGGTAATTAAATTTAATGATAACACAACGGGTGTTAGATACGGAGTACTACCAGTTTTTCTCTATGGAATGAATAGGTTGGGATTGTGATAATAAAATGAATGATTACTTCGGTAAGGCTCGTTAATCCCGAATAGTTGATAAACCTTAATTTGGTTAAATATTTTTAAAAAATAATACAAAATCTTTTGCAAGGTTTTCAAAGAAAGATTTACACAAGATGTTTAAATGAATTAAATCTTTTGAAAGATTTATGGGGATAATTCCTAGTAATAACAATATTTGAATAAAAGAATATTCTGGAATGGAATGAGGCATATAATGTGTTTTTGTAGCACTTAATTATAAATATGCGAGTTATTTGGAGTGACCGGGTTTAACCCATTCTGAATAACTGATACGACGATTGAAAGTCAAAGAAATGAAAATGGCGGTTGAAAACCAGAGATCTTCACATCGTTTGGTCTATTGCTGATGTCTCACTTGGAAAATACACCCAAGTAGAGGTAATAAGTGGTGATCGTCTAGACGTACTTGGAGATCGACCGGATATGTGAGGACCTGTCTCGTGTATTGGACATATGGCATGAGGAATAAGGTGCCTCCGGTTTCATTTAGACCGAGAACGAACATGTCAATGGATTGTATGTATGACGCGTATTGTAAACTGTATTGGTTGACTTCCGCTAAATATATATCTATTTGGTGGCGGAGAATTTATTCTCTTACTTAACATCCTTCTCTGAGACGTATGAGCTTAGAGGTTATATATTGGTATTTATTAGTTGTATGGTCTGGAATGACTATGTGGCATGCTAAGATGCAAATGATCAAGGATTTTGTTGAAAAGCAAAGTCTTGTGGATGATGATCGAAGCACGGCTTTAAATATCATAGCTTCGTGTTATAGCGCTAATTCGCGAGCTTCACACCTCGGTATGAGTCAAAAACGGGATAAGGATAGCAGGGAGTGCATGCGTTTCTTTTTAGCTAGAAGTTGTGTCATGGTATTGAGCCCGTACATTTTTACTTATGTGGATGATGGATTGTGAGGCGCCTTGGATATAGAGCCAACTAAAAGGCTTATATGATCGACGTACTGACTAGATTTTAGGTCCCATAGGACCGGTAAATGTATTGTTCAGGAATTACTAATCAACAAACGTTAGGTGTAGACTGGCCCTACCGCTACAGGTACACTTGTGGGTGAGTCCGGGGACATGGTCTAGATTGTGCCGAATCAAAAGGAAAGATCCCTTGCCTTGGTTCATGATGGAATCCAGTTTCCAATACGAGACTTTACAGTTTTGGTTGTAAACCTATACGGCGACATAATATATGGTAGTTATACCGTCTATGATTGATATATTTATATTCGAAGTTCTTTTATACACTATGCACTTATAGTAATATAAAAAATATTTGTTTTAAAACGTATCAAGCATGTTTGACTATTATAAGGTAAAACTCTATCCTCCGGCTTACATTGTATTGTGTGATGGGACCTGAGTCTTGTAATAGCTTCATTTTTCAAAGAGCATTGCGTTGTTTTATGTTTGGAACTAGTATTCATGTGGAGTAAACCCGTTCCGTGACATACAGATGGTCCCATGATATTTACCTAACTGTTTTTAAAAGTTTAATAACTGTTTTAGCTCTCACACTAGTCCCATGAATGATTTGGAGTTTATTGTTTTCCACCTAAATTCAGTTTGCCCTTATTTTTCGTGCGGGCAGTCAGTAGTTTTGGTTTTGCAGATTCTTTTTTTTTTCTTAGGATCCTGGATTACGACTGGAGCTATATTTGGAAAGATCTATATTTGTATATTGCTTTCAGTTGTGTTAGTTGTGGTCTTCCAGCTGCATTGTATTTACATTGTATTTATTTATATAACATTTCCGCTGTTATGTAAATTATTTATTCTTTGATATTTATACTTCCATTGTGTATTTATTTTCCACACTCTATCATTCTTGTACTCTGATGTAAATTGTTGAAAAAGCAATGAAATGTTCTACTGTTTAGTGTTCTGATGCGTCAAGTTCTCAAATAATCCGACCTTTTCCAGCTCTTCGGGGATCAGGGATTTTGGAACGTGTCAGCATGGTATCAGTGTTTGGTTTACAGAGCTCGAGAATAAAACACATTATAACCAAACGAAAGTATTCCTTAGAGATAGAATAGTAATATTCCATTAAAGAATGCTCTTTAGAGATAGGATCGGTACTATCTTAAAATGAGAAATCTCATTAGAGATAGGGTTAATAATGCCCTAGAATGAGTTGAGAGTTATATGTTTATAAGAAATGTATTTACGATTATATATATGATCAGATTTTCAATTGTATATATAAAGGAAATGTATATTTTGAAAATATATCGATAACCTACCTGATTATTTTATAATATGATTTTGAGTGTTATTTTGATGTCGAAGTTGGACTATCGAGTATAGGAAGATTTTGCATATACGTCTGGCTAGTCAACGTATATCTGAAGTTTAAAATATATTGGATTGATATACAACCACATTCTATTTGCTTGAGGATAATTCTAGTTATGTGGCCACATTATCAGTGTTTAATTTCGAGTTTTGAAGGTGGGATGACTATATAATTCCAATGAAACTTCGAAATGTACTTAAAATAATTTAAGTGACTATTTGGAAACGATTTGAGATTAAAGTTTAACTTATATTAGTTAAATAGATTGAAAATGCGAAGGTAAATCAAACGATTTGAAATTTTAATTCAAGTGAAGTTAAATAATATTGGAATGATGGAACCAATATAAAAATGAAAGGTAAATCAAATCAAATTTAATGTAGAACTGAATTGAAATTTACTTCGAACTAGACATATATATACATATATCTGTTGAATAGGTTATTGGCTTAACGTTGAGTAGAGAAATGAATTGCATGCCCGACAAACAGGTCCACCTTATTTAGTTGGTTGCACAATTTTATTATTATTATTATACTATGAATGATTCAGATGCGCTGTGATGGTTGCTCTGTGAAATTTAATATACGTTATAGGATAGTAACCGATAAATTATAGACCACACCGCATGACATATATCGAGGACAGCATAGCATAGCATATTCCATATAAGCATTCGGTGCTTATATGACAAGTTTTGGATTACAATATAAGCGAGATGCTTGTATGGCGAGGACTAAATTACAGGTTGAATTGAGGATTGATTGTGAACTTAATAAACTTATAAAGGAAATGGGAGGATTAAATAATAAACCCTATCACTGGGTCTTGAGATGACAAAAATATACATGTCTCTCTTGTGTTAGATACGACACATGGATTATGACTAATTCCCATCACTGGGTCAATGGATGATTTTTCACACTTCTTCCTTGAGCATAGATAAGTCACAATTGATTTGTATGCGATTTATTGGGTGCTTGATAATGCCATATATATTTGTTTAAATCAACCGTACAAAGAAGGTTATGGCGAAATTTTTCAAAAATTTGGGATGTTAGCCAAATTTCAGGGAAATTTGAAAGTTCTTAGAAACTGAAAAGTTGAAGAACTTAAGCCAGAATGGAAGTTGAGTTGGTTGGTTAAACAACTGTCAGCTCCGTTCCTTTTTCAAGAACGAAAATATTTTAAGTGGGCGAGATTGTAACAACTCGGAATTTCATAACCAATTTAAAATTTACTTTTAATATAATTTTATAAGAAAGTACATCGGAATTTAAAAATTCACTTTTTAAAATCATCGCATAGACTTAAAGAGTGAAATTTTGCTAGCAACCTTAGAATTCAACGAGATGAATTTTGTTGGATTCAGAATAATCAATCATGGCTAAGTTTCAAATTTCATGCCAGACAGAATCAGTGTGTGACCGAGCACGATAAAACAGTTCAATGTAAAACTGACGATCATTTTACAAAGGAACGCTATTCGTATGACCTCAGAATTCGATGACACTTTTTTTCCGGATTTGTAGCGTTGAATAATGGTAGAATCCCGAGTTTCATAATTTTTGGAGTTAGCGTGCGGGCGTGCCAGAAAAAAAGATGCGCTAAAATCGCATTTTTAAAACTAGTTAAAAATCGATCGAAAAATAAAACGAAAGTTCAAACGAACTCGGAATTTGACGAAACCTGTTCCAATGGATCTGGAATAACATTTTTTGTCATAATCCAAAATTTTGTAGCAAACAAAATTAATTTTTAATCATGCGATCAAAAGAGATGGAGGCTAACTAAAATACTTTTATAAACATTAAGTTATAAAACTTAAAACAAATAGAGAGCATCCAACGAACATAAGTGTTTTTGTTTCCTCTCCATCCATCATGCCACCTGACCAATCCGTAACCCACCTTTCCATTTGGAGAATAAGCCCCTCCCTCTTTCCCTTTTCTTATTTATTTTTCTCCTTTTTGCAAAATCACTTCTTTTTCCTTTCCCCTCCTCCTTCTTCACTTTCATGGCACCCACCTCCACCCTAGGCCGTGCCACCACTGCCCTGCCTCCCTCCTCCTTCTGCGCTACTCCTACCACTACCAATCACCTCCTTCTCCTCCTCCCCCGTGGATCATCCGCCACATCATCACCCTAGGAAGCCTAGGCCAGGTCCGGACAACAAGGGTGCGGGCTTCACAAGCCCTTAAACCACCAAAATTCGGATTTTTCTTGTTTTAAACATGAGCTAGAGTGACATCCAGTATTGGCGCGATATTTGGCTTTGATTTGGAAGAAAAGGCGATATTTTTAGCTCGTGGTAAGTGCGTGGAGCGCCTATGGTGAAGTGTTGTGAAGTTAGGATGCTTAGGGTGAGAATTTATTTCTTAGTTTGTGTAGTTTGTGTTGTTGATATCAAAATAAGTTGTAAAATATTTGATTTAAGCGTATATGCGAACTTATTAAATTTATAACTTTTCCATGCGAGATTGGAATCCAACCATTCAAGATGCGTTGGAACCATATCGATGAGAGCTTCGCATTAAAATTGATTTGGAGCCCGTCTCAATTTTTGGCGGAAGAAAACGTCTGATTCGGTCAATCGACCGTTTACAATTATTTAGCGACAAACAACCAATGAGAGAACTCTCTAACTCAAATATTTTGTTATGTTATTAGAATGTATTTAAAAATATATTAATTGTCTATGCTAATTTTTATCGGTTACATGTGATATCCCTTGAGTTCAACACATGAAGTATTCACAAGTTTATTTTTTATTAGAAGTGTTGTTTGAATATACGATACTCGTATTTCAAACAATGTGGATGGGCACTTTGTGGCGCCGTAAATGACAATGGATGAATTATTGACTGATATTGCGGTTAATCTATTGATTGAAAAAACCATATAAGCGTTAATTGTTTAATGCCTATATGGTATGTACCACGATATGTGGACTCGATGTTATCTTTGATGTTGATAATTGTTTACAACTATTTTTGGATGTATATGATGAATGTAATCCATATAAATTTATTTGTATGGGTATTGGTTGCAGTTTCGTTCCAATCCGGAATAAATATGAATATTTTAATAATATAATATTCAATGAAATTTGAAGTTGATTTCGATGTCCGATTTTGGATGGATACAAAAATATTAAAATACCAATGAATATTTATAGTGGAAACAAATGTATTTGAATAAATTTTCATACAATTATGGTTTGTTCAAGTTATTGTGAAATGAATGGTATTTTAAAAATATGAAGTTGTGTTAAGTATATAAACACTGTATTAACTCGATCGGATTTTTATATCGATTTAATTCATTTTTATAATGAATATCGAGAAGACCGAATTTCAAAATCTGACATTTTGAAAATGTTATTATTTTGAGATTATAATAATATGAGATGTTCAATTTTAATTTAAAATTGAATTGGAAGTGAAATCGTTGTTTAACAAATTTATACGTGTTTTATAAAATATGTTTGGAATGGAAATCGATGAGATATCTTATATATATTTAAATGGTTTAAATAGAATGTTTTGTGCATCGATCGTTCACGAATTCAGACCATTAATTTTGAATGGATGTAATGGGTGATCCGACCGTCGGATTCTCCTAAAAGCATAACCATTGGGTTTGTATTGAAAAGATCTTTCAAATGAATACATGAGACTTAAATTTGAATTGATAATTTTAAAATATCCCCAAATCAATTTCAGAAATAGGCGCTATGGATGTAGTTCGGTGGCCGATAGTGGAAACTGACTATAAGGGCCTTAGTAAAATTATTATAAATATGGAAAAATTATGTAAAATCACAATTAATGATTTGGAAAGTTTTTGGATAAAATATTCAATATTTGAAGAGATAAAACATATTTTTAATGAACTAGTTAACTACTAGAATAATAATCCAATAAGTTTAAATTAATATTGATTGAGAATGGTTTTGACGTAACCAGAGTTTTCCAACACATATATATTGGAATGGATTTGAATGGAAATTATCTTCAGATATTTTCAATAGTGGATTTACGGATATTGTGGTGGGAATTTGGAAGATATTGATATCATTATTCCACAACGAATCTGTTAGTTTTTGGATTTGGTATTGAATGTAAGTCGACATGATTTCCATTTAATACCTTATATTTAATATCAGATTGAATTTAGGTTTATTGTGAACAATGTTTTTACATGACACTTGTTCTTTAACCCAAGTAAAGACAAGATTGATTTCCAAGGGTTGAATAATCATTAAATAATGATTTTTGAGATTAAAACTGAACTAGAGTTTTAATGAATCTTTAATTAGATTGAAATATGAATGAGGTAATTAAATTTACTGAATTCAAGAAATATTCTAAATGGATTTCCACTAGTTTTACTCCACGCGGTTGTTAAATCTTTAATTAGTTTTAAACGTTAAATGGTAATAAAATTTACTAATAACATGTAATGTTATATTGCCATGTTTTTGTGTTGTTTTAAACATGTAATGTTTCTGTAAGTCATATTTGCTAGCGTTTGTACTTGGGTGTGGTTTCTTCCATGTGTGGAAGATCCATTAGCTGATGTAGATTGCATATCACCTGGACAACTTTGTACTTTTTATTTTGTAATAAATAAAAGAGTGTTACGGATCACTATAAAAATCGCTCGGCCTTGCCAAATTTTTTTTACTGATAACACAATGGGTGTTAGATACGAAGTACTACCTGTTTTGCTCCACGGGATGAGTAGGTTAAAGATTGATAAACAGGTAAAAATGGGATTGTGTAGGTGATCGTCTAGACGTACTTAAAGATTGATCAGATATGCGAGGACCTCTCTAGCGTATTGGACATATAGGATGAGGAATAAGGTGCCTCCAGTTTCGTTGAGACCCAGAACGGACTTGCTAATGGATTGTATGTTAGACGCGTTATTATGCGTTGTTTTGATTTATTTCTGCTAAATATATGTATCTGTTTGGTGGTGGAGAATTTATTCTCTTGCTTAACACCTTTCTCTGAGATGTATGAGCTTAGAGGTTATGTATTGGTAGTTATCATTTGTATGGTCTGGAGTGACTACGTGGCATGCTAAGATGTAAATGATCAAGGCTTTTGTTGAAAAGCAGAGTCTTGTGGATGATGATCGAAGCACGACTTTAAATAGCATAGCTTCGTGTTGTAGTGTTAATTTGCGAGTTTCACACCCTGGTATGAGTCAAAAATGGGATGAGGACAGCATAGAGTGCATGCGTTTCTGTCTAGCTAGAAGTGGTTTCATGTTATGCAGCCCAGACATTTTTACTTATGTGGATAATGGATTGCGAGGCGCTTCGGATATAGAGCCGATTAAAAGGCTCATATGGTTGACGTACTGACAAGATTCCAGTCCCATAGGACCGGGAAATGTATTGTTCAGGAATTACTAATCCACAAATGTTAGGTATGGACCGGCCGTGCCGGTCCAAGTGCACTTGCGGGTGAGTCCCGGGACATGGGCTAGATTGTCCCGAATCGGAAGGAGAGATCCCTTTCCTTGGTTCATGATGGAATCCAGTTTCCAACACCAACTTTACGGTTTTAGTTGTAAACCTATATGGTGACATAATATATGGTACCTATGACGTTTATGATTGATACATTTATATTCGAAGTTTTTTTATACACTATGCGCTTATAGTAATATCAAAAATATTTGTTTTAAAACATATCAAGCATGTTTGGCTATTATAAGGCAAAACTCTATCGTCTGGCTTGCGTTGCATTGTGTGATGGGACCTGAGTCTTATAATAGCTTCATTTTTCATAAAGCATTGCGTTGTTTTATGTTTTAAACTAGTATTCAGGTGGAGTAAATCCGCTCCATGACGTATGGCATAGTCAATGATATTTATCAAACTGATTTTAAAAGTTTAATAAATATTTTAGCTCTCACACTAGTCCCATGACTGACTCGGCGTTTATTGTTTTCCACCTAAACTTTGGGTGCCTTTATTTTCCACATGGGTAGTCGGTAGTTTTGGTTTTGCAGATTCTTTTCTTTTCCCAGGATCCTGGATTATGGTTGGAGCTATATTCGGAAAGCTTTGTATCTGTATATTTCTTTCAGTTGTGACAGTTGAGGTCTTTCCGCTGCATTGTATTTATTTATATAGCATTTCCACTGTTATGTAAATTATTTATTCTCTGATATTTATACTTCCATTGTGTAGTTTTTTTCTGCACTATGTCATTCTTGTACTCTAAAGTAAATTGTTGTTGAAGCAATGCAATATTCTATTGTTAGGACTAGAACGGGCGCAGGTCGAAGCGTGTCATTAAATAAGTAAAAATAATTTTTTTGGTCTTATAGGATCTGCAACCCACACCTGTTCTAGTCCTAACAGGCTACGCGTATGTTAAACCATGGCCATATAGGTTCTTTTCCTCATATAAAATTGTTTGGTCCTAAGCAAAAAAATAAGCCAACGGGAAGGATATATAAACATGTTTTCCTTTTCAATTTTTTTACCAATGTGGGATTTTAGATATACCTTCATTTGTCATTTCCATCCAAGGATCTCCAACAAAGTATAATGATGACTACTTATTTTAAATTTCTAGAACTAAAGACAATTGAAATTGTTGTCTTCAAAACATGACAAGGATAGTTATCTAAGTCCATTGGATCGAATGACTCTTTTTCAAGTATCAAAGGACATTATTTCCTTTGTTCTTATTCGAGCAATTCAATATGGTTTGTAGGCAAAAGACGATTGCGAGTTGGTCAAGCATCAACATTATACATATTCTCAAATCTAATAGCCCACGAAGTTTTTAAGCTACCATACCATCATCCTTTATAGTTTTAAAAGAAATTATATTTAAATTATTGTGGTAGGTATAAATAATTTATTAGAGAAATTATCTACTGAATCCAATTAGCTTTGTTTAAAAGAAACTTATCATGGTCAACATATTTGTTAAAGTTTGAAAATGAGCGGCTGAGTGATTATTGGATAAATTGTTTCTTCACTTTATTTCCCCCTCTCAAGACTCGAGTTAGGGATTGCGAACCCTAGATTTTCTTCGATACGAAAAGTGAAGAAGGATCGATGTCTTATACGGCAACAGGCTCCTCCTTTAAGATATCTCTATCTCTATGGAAGCAAATTCAGGTTGATTGAGCTTCAGATACTTTCAGACTGTTATGAAGGCGGTAAGTCACCTGGTTGTGTCTTCGAGAGGCAGATCTGAGAGTAGAACACATGCTGGAAGAGCCGAGGTAATTACCAGTGAGCCATGACTAGAAATTTAGGTGACTCTTGTCTCTGGATCTTTAGTTCTTCTTTCAACCTAATGTAGTTTATTGCTGAAAGCGCTTTGGTGAGAATATCTTCCTTTTGGTGGTACGAAGATGCGTAGTTAACTAGCAGCTTTCCGTCTTTGACTTGCTCACGAACAAAGTAGACGTCTATTTCAATGTGCTTGATTTGGGCATATTGAATATGGTTGGCTTATATGTATATTGAACTTTGATTGTCACATCAAATTGTTGCTTTTGCTGTACTAGCTAGATTTAGTTCCTTTAATATTGATTGTAACTATATAATCCCTGATGTTGCACTTGCTATATTTTTGTATTCAGCTTCAGCATTTGATTTAGATATTGTAGACTGTTTCTTTGAACTCCATGAGATTAAGTTATTTCCACTGTTGATGCAGTATCCATGACAGATTTTATGTCATTTGGATCTGTAGCTCATTCATAATCATTGTACCTTGTGATGTTTAGATCTTTTCCTCCTTTTAGATATAGCCCATAATTAATTGTTCCCTTCAGGTACCTCAGTATTCTTTAGACTGCCTTCCAGTGTTCATCCCTGGGTTCCTATAAAAATTGAAAAACATTTTTAACACTAAACTCAACGCTACGTCTAGTTATGGTTGCATATTGTAATGCACCTACAACACTCCAATATTGTTTAATATTACTTATGGCTTATCCCCTGTTTTTAGAGTAATGCTGACTTAATATCATTGGAGTTGGTTGAGGCTTTGCTTCATTCAGGTTGGATTTTATTAGCAACTCTGTTATATACTTTCTTTGGCACAGAAGAATTTCCGAACTTGATTTTCGTATCACTTCTATTTCCAAGAAATTTGAAACTTCACCTAAATCCTTAATTGAAAAATATTTTTCAAGAATCGTGACAATCCTTTAATTTCAAATTCGTCATTACCTATCATAACCAAATTATCAACATATATTAGAATGTATATAATAAAACAGTTACTTGGTTTAGTGAACAAAGAATTATTAGATTTTTAATAATTATAGCCCATTGAGATCGGTGTTTATTTCAGCCTTTCAAACCATACTCTAGAAGCTTGTCTTAAACCATATACCACTTTGTGTAGTTTGCACACATCATATGCATTTTGAATGTAACAATTTGGTTGTTCATGTAGATTTCCTCCTATAGAAATCTTATTTAAAAAGGCATTGTTTGCATCCAAGTTGATGATTCTCCGATGATTATTTAGTGCATTAGTGAAAATTAGCCTAATAGTTGTTGGTTTGACTACTGCAGAAAAAGTCTCATTGTAATCAAACCCATACTGTTGACTGTACCCCTTAGCAACCAGCCTTGCTTTATATCTGCTAAGTGGTCCATTTGGATTTCTCTTAATTCTTTTGGTCCATTTGCATCCAATTAGATTCATGTTGGCTGGTGGTTTAACAAGTTTTGATGTTTGATTTTTGATGAGTGCATTGTACTCTTCATCCATGGCCGATCTCCAATGTTGGTGTTTCACTGCCTTCTCATAAGTGCATGGTTCATCGTTGTTGATTGTAGCAACATACATATTTGGATTTAATATACCACTCTTGGCCATGGTTATCATTGGATGACCAGTTGTTATGGATGGTTCTTTGACTGGTTGGTTGGTTTGACTTGTAATGCCTTCATTTGTTGGTAAGTTATCGTCTGAGATGCTTGAACTTTCTCCAATATGATCATTTTATTGATTGTTGATGTTTTCATTTTAATTTCTTATAGGAAATGGATTGGCGAGGCTGAGAGGTTCAGCCAAATCATTGTTATTGGGATCGGTGTTTGTCTAATGAGCATCACCAGTGTAGCACCCCGCATTTTTAACTCAAGATAATAAAATAAGAATAACTTAATTAAATATTCAGAATTAAGTGAAACAGACTGCGCCATTGCGTTCGTCTCGGAATTCTGGTCAATATAGACACCTGGTTTGCGTAAAACAGATAACGTATGAAGAAGTTATGAGCCTTAGAAGTTTGTATGCATATAAGGAGCTTATATGTATATATATTAAATAAATTTATCCCGAAAATCAAATTCATGAGGCAGGAAGTTGAGCAGGAAATTAGACCATTGGGGGTCGACCTAGGGGTCGACCCACCCAAAGGGGGGTCAACCCCACTGCAGATCTGAAATGTTGTTTTGACGTGGTCGGTTCTGATGATTTGAGAATCAAGTCTGAAGGACCCAGTTTCTCTAATACACCTATAAATAAGCATGTAGAGCTAACCCTAAATCTCATATTTCTGAGACAACGTAGAAGCTCTGCCATTCCTCTTCCTCCTCAAATCTATTAAGAAAATTAAGATTATTAGTTTAGGAAAAATTCTGAATCCAGAGCACAAGGAATGGACTGTATGTTTGTAAATGGGTGTTCAGGTCTCTTATCGAAGTGAGTTAATTCCTAGATCTGGTCTATTTTTCAATTCTCTTCTCTTTATTCTTTTTCTTTCTTTCTTTTAGTAAGAAAAAATATGGATCCATGGTTATTAGGTTCTGAATCCAATTGGAGGAAAACCATAGAATGATAGATCTGGACCAGATCTAAGATTTGGAAAGCATATGAGGTAAGTGGATTTAAGTTATATTATTTTAGATAATGATATATTATCATTTGAACATTCTCTGCTATTATATGTGAACTTGCCAGAATAATTAAGAATTAAAGTTATAACAAGTCGAGATATTAATATAAATGTTTTGGAAAATTATATGTTGAATCAGTTAAAGTGTTGAATGTTTACATGATGAGAAACAAACTTGTTAGAATATGAGTAGCGACTACTGTTGTTATAATTACATGATTCACTTGTGGCATATTATGTATTTGAATTATTAGATGTAGAATTGAGAAAATGACATGTTAACTTGTAAGATTTGAACAATTACCCGATTAAATGATTACATGTCAGGATAACATTATGTACATGTTAAAAAGGATAGGCGACATAACATAGGCATAATTTGATGACATGTAAATTAGATTATAGTGACCTGTGAAAAGGATAATTTGCCTAAAATTTACAGTAAATAAGAGAAATTGTAACCGCACTTAGACATGAGGTTAGATTACACTTGTGGTAGAAGTCTTCTCGTAAACGCCCGGCACATCTAGCATACACAAGCGGTAAATCTAATGTGAGGGGTCTAAGTGCATAAATAAAACATGTAATGGTGTTAAGACTCGAGGTTAAGTCAACTTGTGGAAGAATTCTTCCCAGAACCGCCCGACAAATCCCGCATCCACAAGTGTAGACTTAATGTGGGAGGTCTAGTGCATATATATATATATATATATATATATATATATATATATATATATATAGCAGGACTGGTAAACAACATTAATTGCAATTAATGGGAATAAATGGAATTGAAAGAAAGATACAACAGTAAAAGAAAAGGGGAATGAATGGGGAATGATAATAACCTATTATAAATAAATTACATTAATGAGAATGTTGAATAATAGGTAGACTTTCCTAGGGACAAGTGAAGATTATAACTTTGGTTATAATAAACTAGTAAGAAAATGGGATAACTTCTGAAATGAGATAAGTGACACTTATTTGTAAATTAAGTAATCAGTAAATGGGGAAAACCTGAAACCAGTTGAGAAAAGGGGGAAAACTTATGAAATGAAAGAAGTTGTACTAAATTATAAATTAAGTAATTTGAAAACTTGGAAATCTGAAATATGCCGATAAGAATGTTATGTTAAGATTTGTCCTAGGGGCAAGTGGGAATTATAACTTAAGTTATAATAATAACGACCTGAACTTCCCCTGTAAGGAAAGCACGGATTGCTTTGAGAACAACACACATCGGAACGTAAACAGAAGTACATGTCATTGCTTATTACAACAATTCCATCAGAGTACAAGAATATACAGAATATGAATAAATAAAATATATTCGATAAATATCAGAGATTACAATAAATTACATAGCAGCGGAAAAACAATACAAAACACAACTGAAAGTAATACACGGATACAGAGCTTTCCGATCATCGTTCCAGTTGTAAATCAGGATCCTGTGAATATAAATCTGCAAAACCAAAACTACTAGCTGCCCGTGTGGAAAATAGGGGCACCCAGAGTTTAGGTTAAAACAATAAACTCCAGGTCAGTCATGTGACTAGTGTGAGAACTAAAACAGTTATTAATCTTTATTTTAAAGTTAGGTAAATCAAGGGACCACGCCGTATAACACGGAACGGGTTTCCTCCCAAGAAAACCAATGCTTAAAAAAAATAGCGCAATTCTAAATAAAGAAAAATGAAGCTATTATAAGACCCAGGTCCCATCACACAATGCAACGCAAGCCGGAGGACATGGTTTTACGTTATAATAGCCAAAGAATGCTCGATACGTTTAAAAACACATTATTTTGATATTACTATAAGTGTATAGTGTCAAAACAATTTCAATCATAAGTATCAATCATAGGCGGCATCGCTACCATCTACTATGTCGCCAATACTAGGCTCTACAAATAAAACCGAAATGTCACGTATTGGAAATTGGATTCCATCATGAGTCGAAGCAAGGGGCAAGCTCCTCTCCGTTCGAGGCACTCTAGCAAATGTCTCAGGACCACACACAGCGATCCCTGTATCCTCCAAGGTCGGTCCTCTCTTACTTTTGAGGATTAGTATTCCTGAACATACGCTTCCCGGTCTTATAGGACCTATATCCGAGGCGCCTCGCATCCAACAACCACATAGGTAAAAATAATATAAATGTCAGGGCTGGTAGGTCACTGACATCACCCATAGCTAGAAAGAAACGTCGTGCACTCCTTGAGTCCTTATCCCGTTTTTGACTCATACCGAGGTGTGAGGCTCGCGAATTAACGCCATACACAAAGCTATGCCACATAGGCCATGCTTTGATCATCAACCACAAGACTTTGCTTTTCAACAGAAGGCTTGATCATCTGCCACTTAGGCATGCCACACAAGCAAGTTATGCCATGCGATTGATATCCATCGATATATAACCTCTAAGCTCGTACGTCTCAGAGAAGGGCGTTCAGCAAGAGAATAAATTCTCCGCCGCCAAATAGACATATATTTAATAGAAATCAATCACACAAAATAAAATCCAATGTCAAACACACAGTCCATTTACAAGTTCTTTCTGGGTCTGAACGAAACTGGAGGAACCTTATTCCTCGCATATCCATCGATCTCCAAGTACGTCTGGATGATCACCAACTGATTCCCTCCTCTTGGGTGTATAGCCCAATCAAGATCATCAATAATCATCCAAACGATGTGAAGACCTCCGGTCTTCACCACTGTCTTCATCTTCGACTTATCGTCGAATCTGTTATTCAGAATCCGGCTTTCCGAGTAACCCGCGTATATAATAAACAAGTGTTACACAAACGCAACATACGCCTCATTCCAACTCAGATTATTCTTTTATTCAATTATTCACATTCTTAGGGAAAGGTTCCCATTAATTTTATAAAAGATAATTTCTTTTAAATTTATTCTTTAATCTTACTTTGGATATCATTTCAAACCATGTTAAGGTTTTCCAAACTAGTCGGGATTAGCAAACCACACCGAAGTAATTATTTATTTTATTTCCCAATCCCAACCTATTCATCCCATGGAGCAAAACTGGTAGTACTCCATTTCTAACACCATGGTGTTATCGGTAAATATTAATTACCATTTCACGTTCAAATTTAATTAAAGATTTAACTATCGCTTTGGAGCAAAACTGGTGATACTCCATTCTCGATCACTTTAATCTAATTAAAGATTCATTAAAACTCCACTAAGTTTTAATCTTCACAAAAATCAATATCCTGTCTTTAACTGGGTTAAAGAACCAATGTCATCTAAAACACGGTTCACGATAAACCCAAAATCACATTCCATTGTTAATCGGGTTAAAGAACATGTGTTATTCAAAACACCGCTCAAGATAAACCCCCAAAACCAATTTATATTCAATTCCAATTAAATACTAATTAACTGGACAATTTCACTAAATCTAAATTAAAATATTTATTCTTTTCTAAACTAGGTCCAAGAACAGTGTTATTTAAGACACCATTCACGACGAACCCAAAATCCCATTTGAAATTAAATACACGGCTCTGAATAGAAAATATATCAGCTTATATTCAATATCAAATTCTGAAACCAACAAATATCGTATTGGAAATAACGATATAAACATATTTTTCAAATTTCCACAACCATATCTGTATAATCACGAAATCCAACATCGAAATATTCCGAAGATAATTTCGATTCAAATCCATTCCAATTCATATATTGGAAATTCTGATTATTTTCAAAACCATTTCAAATCTAGTTCAAAACTAGTTCATTTCGATAAAAATATATTTTTATCCTTTCAAATGTGGAATTTTTCATCCCAGTTCTTCCCAATTCATATATTATGATTTTACACAAATTATTGATATTTTTAATAATTTTATCAAGGCCCGTACAGTCGATTTCCAATAACGGTCGTCGAACTGCACTTACAACGACCTTTTCCAAATTTGATTTGGACATAATTCCAAATCCAACCGTTAGATTTCAAATTTCTAATATTCATTGGAAAGCTCTTTTAGATATGAACCCAACGGTTCCGGTTTCAGGAGGATCCGACGGTCGGATTTCCCATAACCTCAATTTGAAGTCAATGGTTGAAATTCGCGAACTGCCGCGACGCGTTCTATTCAGGCCATTAATATATATAATATATATTATATATATTTCGTCGATTTTAATTCAAAACGTATTTTATAAATCGTTTTAAATTCGTTTTCAAAACAATTTCAACGTCATATTCAATTTCAAATCAAAATTGAATATTTCATATCATTCATATATAAATGATAATATTTTCAAAACATTATATTTTGAAATCACTTTCTTTTCGCTATTCATTATAAAAATGAATAGAATCGATATAAATATCGTTCGCGTCAAAATGGCGCATATCTAATCAACACGGCTTTATATATTACAATAACTTCGTTATTCTATTCAACAAATGAATATTTTCTTCAACACATGAATATATATTTCTTTCAACACATGAATATTCTCAACACAAGACTATTTTGGTTATTTAATAAATTTTATAAAATTATGATTTCTATCGTTTAATTCTTAATCAGACTCTAATTTTATATATGATAAGGATGTAAATTTTATTGTTAAAATATTTTACTCAACACATGAATATTTATTCTATTCAACACATGAATATATTTTACTCAACACATGAATATTTATTCTATTCAACACCTGAATATATATTTTATTCAACGCATGAATATTTATTCTATTCAACACATGAATATATATTTTATTCTATTCTTTATTTTTCCAATTGGAATGAGGCCCAATAAATTACCATATAATGTTAATTATATGGATTCCATACAACACATGTATATAATAGCAACGATAAATAATCAACCATCATCCAGAGTGCACCACACAACTGCATAAGCATTAAATATAACTAATTAACGCTTACACGGTCTGTCAATCAAACGATCAACATACCACTAAACAATTGGGATTAGTGTACGTCAAATATCATCCCAACACCCGTGTGGTGTTTCAATCCACAAACACTGAATATTATTTGTGCAGTTGGGCGACGTGTAAAATTTATTGTCCCAATCTATATCCGTCAAATGGGTGTACATAAACAAACCATCTGATTTGTAAATGAATATTTATTTTACTCACATACACGTTAAAAATTAAATTTTTAACGATAAAACATTTTTATCTATATAAATATTTTATTTCATTCCACATCACACAATAAATTTTCACAACAACATACAATCAAACATACAAGCCATCCATGGTCTGTGGACGACCGGTGTCGGGTACTGCTAAGCACCGTCTGCATCCTAGTATATATTTCAACTAGAAAAATAAATTAAAAGTGAGGAGTTCTCACTGACTAGCTAAACCAATTCACCGCGACTCTTCATATGTAGAAATCTTCATCGTGTTTCCTTTTGTAACTTTCGTTGTCCGTATCCACTACATATATAAAAATCACATATTTTTATTTCGCCTTCAAGATGATAAAAATAGCATCTTTAATACGATGTTTTCATTATAAAGATTATATTTTTATTCAAAACCGACATATATAAATAATCGAATTTTTATCGCTTCTTCATATATATAAAAACCGTATTTTTATATCGATGTTCACATAATAAAAATCATATTTTTCTCTTGCCATTCTCTATATAAAAATCACATTTTTATATATAAAGATCGTATTTTTATATCTCCACTACATATGTAAAAATCACTCCTTTGCACCGCTACTTCCATGATAAAAATTCTATTTTTATCTTGATAGTAATATAATAAAAATTATATTTTTACTTCTCTACATACATAAAAATTATATTTTTCTCCTTCTACATAATTAAAAATTATATTTTTCTCCTTCTACATAATTAAAAATTATATTTTTCTCATGCTATGGTATAAACAAAAATCATACCTTGACATCGCTATCGTATATCTAAAAATATCGCCTTTTCTAAATTTATAAAAATCAAAGCTTTAAACAAATAAAGATCTCGTCTTTAAACAAATAAAAATCGTATAATTTCAGTTTAAAAATCCAATATTTTCAGCTTTAAAAATCATATATTTTCATTTTAAAAATCATGCCATTCAAAACAAATTAAAATACTAAATAAAAAGGAAAACTTACAGAAAAAATCGAGAGAGAGGGGGGGTCTTCCTTCGTTGGCGGAGGTTCGTCGGAAAGGGGAGGGGGAGGCGCGGTTTTGGGCGTAGGTGGGGGGGGGGCTAACGGCGGCAGTTCAACACAGCAGAGGAGGGAGGAAGAGGGAGCGGGAGGAGGAGGGAAGAGGAGGAAGGGAGATGGGGATGGCCGCGGTTTCCCCCTGGCGCCGGAGGCGCGGCGCCCCTGGGGACCGCGGCGATTCGCCCCCCCCCCCTTTGCGTTCTTTTTTATTATTATTTACTTTTAATCTCGGGTTTGACTTTCTGAGTAGGGAAAGGGGGGTTTGATATAAAATTATTTTATTTATTTTCTCAAAAAATTGTTGACTTCTTATTCGAATTCGAATCGAGACCCAACGACTGTCGCCCCTATCTAATTACCCAATTCCGAACACAATGAGATATGTTACGTAGGCCAATTCAACCATTTCGATTAGTTTTCGTCAAAATCAAAGTATAAATCTATATATTGATTTTGAACGCACATTTCGATTTAACGGGGCCACATACGGACTCTAAAAATTCCCGAAAAATATTTTCTAGTTGCGTATTGACGATACAGTTCTATCAAAATTAATTTCGTCAAATTCTGAGACCGTTTGAAAAATGGCCAATTTCTGGTCGGTCGAAATTGACTGAAACTGTCAAAACACGTTTTCCTTTGCCACGCTCACATATTGATTCGAAAAATTACGAATTTTGGAATCTAGCAATAAATTGACATCCCGGACCCAACAAAAGTGGTTTCGTCGAAAACCGAGGTGGTTTGCAAAATTTCCATTTCTAAGGGCTCAAAATTCCATAGCGACTATTCTGAATTTTCAACTGGACATAACTTTCGATCCCCGCTATGAAATTTTGATTATTCAGATTCGTTGGAAAGATATTCTCAAATAGATTCTAATATTTTTGGTTTCGCTAAAATCCGGCTTATTTTGAATCCTGTACATTCTGTTGAACTTTGAAATCGAATTTTCAAACTATCGCGCCATTTTCAATTCCTTTTATATTTAAAATAAAATATTTATATTCTAACGACGATCCAAATAAATATATACGTTCTATTCTAATCAAAATAAATTTCTCGTCATTATTAATTAAAATAATTCATTTTAAATATTCAAAATTCATTAAAATTACCAAAATAAAAATTTTAAATTGGCTCATAATTTCCGGGTTGTTACAATCTCCCCCACTTAAAACTTTTCATCCCCGAAAAGGAACGAAGCTGAAAGTTGTTTTATTAATCAACTCAACTTCCATTATTTTCTTTACGGCTTAAGTTCTTCAACTTTTCAGTTTCTAAGAACTTTTCAAATTTTTCAAAAATTTGGCTAACACCCTAAATTTTCGAAAAATTTCGCCATAACCTCCCCTGCACCGGGAGCTTGGGGATATTTCAAATAGCCTCTCATGGCCCTCACCAATCCAAAAGAAAAAGAAAAAGCCAATCGGCTCAAAAAATCATCCAAAACCCAAGAAATTAGTAAACATGTACCTATTTGTCGGGCAAACAATTTTATTCTTCTGCTCTAGCCTCCTTGTTATGACCTGTTCATTGTAAGTACATGTATATGCATGCATTTTCAAACAATTTTCAATACAATTCAATATTTGGTTTAATTAGGCTAAATGGTTCAAAATATCAAACAAATAAACAAACAACACAACCACCAGTCAATTAGTTGATTAGCCTTTCAAATTCATAACTTTGATATATATATATATATATATATATATATATATATATACAGAAAATCATGTTTTTGATGCCAAATCACAACAATAAACCTATCTAGTTTTGGTTCTCACACCAGTCTACTGGAATCGTATAGAAATCCCACTTTCGAAGCCCGAACATAAATATTGGTGATGGAGCTCCATCATCAAAATCATCTCTGAGCGACTAGAGTGTGATTCTATATCTATCCAATATATTAAAACTTCGAATATACGTTCATGACGCGTATATGCAAAGTCTTTATATACTCGATTGTCCAAATTCAGTACAAATAAAATATTCAAATACGTATACTTGAATTTAATTTTCAAAACTAAATTCGTTTTCAATTTTACTTTTTCAAAAATTTCACTCTTTACACTCGTTCTAGGACACTACTGATCCCATCTCTAACGAGTCATTCTCATTGGATATTACTAATCCAATCTCTGATGAATTATTTCATTTGGTTCTAATGTGTCTTGTTCTCGAGCTCTGTAAACCAAAGCTCTGATACCACTCTATAACGACCCGAACTTCCCCGGTAAGGAAAGCACAGATTGCTTTGAGAGCAACACACATCGGAACGCAAACAGAAGAACATTTCATTGCTTATTACAACAATTCCATCAGAGTACAAGAATGTACAGAATATGAATAAATAAAATACATTCGATAAATATCAGAGATTACAATAAATTACATAATAGCGGAAAAACAATACAAAACACAACTGAAAGTAATACATGGATACAGAGCTTTTCGAGCATCGTTCCAGTTGTAAATCAGGATCATGTGAATATAAATCTGCAAAACCAAAACTACTAGCTGCCCGTGTGGAAAATAGGGGCACCCAGAGTTTAGGTTAAAACAATAAACTCCAGGTCAGTCATGTGACTGGTGTGAGAACTAAAACAGTTATTAATCTTTATTTTAAAGTTAGGTAAATCAAGGGACCACGCCGTATAACACGGAACGGGTTTCCTCCCAAGAAAACCAGTGCATAAAACAAACAACGCAATGCTAAATAAAGAAAAATGAAGCTATTATAAGACCTAGGTCCCATCACACAATGCAACACAAGCCGGAGGATAGGGTTTTACGTTATAATAGCCAAAGAATGCTCGATACATTTAAAAACACATTATTTTGATATTACTATAAGTGTATAGTGTCAAAACAATTTCAATCATAAGTATCAATCATAGGCGGCATCGCTACCATCTACTATGTCGCCAATACTAGACTCTACAAATAAAACCGAAATGACACGTATTGGAAATTGGATTCCATCATGAGTCGAGGCAAGGGGCAAGCTCCTCTCCATTCGAGACACTCTAGCAAATGTCTCAGGACCACACACAGCGATCCCTGGATCCTCCAAGGCCGGTCCTCTCTTACTTTTGAGGATTAGTATTCCTGAACACACGTTTCCTGGTCCTATAGGACCTATATCCGAGGCGCCTCGCATCCAACAACCACACAGGTAAAAATAATATAAATGTTAGGGCTGGTAGGTCACTGACATCACCCATAGCTAGAAAGAAACGCCGTGCACTCCTTGGGTCCATATCCCGTTTTTGACTCATACCGAGGTGTGAGGCTCGCGAATTAACGCCATACACAAAGCTATGCCACATAGGCTGTGCTTTGATCATCAACCACAAGACTTTGCTTTTCAACAGAAGCCTTGATCATCTGCCACTTAGGCATGGCACACAGGCAAGTTATGCCATGCGATTGATATCCATCGATATATAACCTCTAAGTTCGTACATCTCAGAGAAGGGCGTTAAGCAAGAGAATAAATTTTCCACCGCCAAACAGATATATATTTAATAGAAATCAATCACACAGAATAAAATCCAATGTTAGATACACAATCCACTTAAAAGTTCATTCTGGGTCTGAACGAAACCGGAGGAACCTTATTCCTCGCATATCCATCGATCTCCAAGTACGTCTGGACGATCAACAACTGATTCCCTCCTCTTGGGTGTACAGGCCAATCAAGATTATCAATAATCATCCAAACGATGTGAAGACCTCCGGTCTTCAACCACCGTCTTCATCTTCGACTTATCGTCGAATTGGTTATTCAGAATCCGACCTTTCCGAATAACCCGCGTATATAATAAACAAGTGTTACACAAACGCAACATACGCCTCATTCCAATTCAGAGTATTCTTTTATTCAAATATTCACATTCTTAGGGAAAGGTTCCCATTAATTTTATCAAAGATAAATTCTTTTAAATTTATTCTTTAATCTTCCTTTGGATATCATTTCAAACCATGTTAAAGTTTTCCAAACTAGTCGGGATTAGTGAACCACACCGAAGTAATTATTTATTTTATTTCCCAATCCCAACCTATTCATCCCATTGAGCAAAACTGGTAGTACTCCATTTCTAACGGTGTTATCGGTAAATATTAATTACCATTTCACGCTCAAATCTAATTAAAGATTTAACTATCGCTTTGGAGCAAAACTGGTGATACTCCATTCTCGATCACTTTAATCTAATTAAAGATTCATTAAAACTCCACTTAGTTTTAATCTTCCCAAAAATCAATATCCTGTCCTTAACTGGGTTAAATAACCAATGTCATCTAAAACATGGTTCACGATAAACCCAAAATCACATTATACTGTTAATCGGGTAAAAGAACAGGTGTTATTCAAAACACCGCTCACGATAAAACCCAAAAACCAATTTACATTCAATTCCAATTAAATACTAATTAACCGGACAATTTCACTAAATCTTAATTAAAAGATTTATTCTTTTCTAAACTGGGTCCAAGAACAGTGTTATTTAAGACACCATTCACGACGAACCCAAAATCCCATTTGATATTAAATACACGGCTCTGAATAGAAAATATATCGGCTTATATTCAATATCAAATTCTGAAACCAACAAATATCGTATTGGAAACAATGATATAAACATATCTTTCAAATTTCCACAACCATATCTGTATAATCACGAAATCCAACATCGAAATATTCCGAAGATAATTTCGATTCAAATCCATTCCAATTCGTATAATGGAAATTCGGATTATTTTCAAAACCATTTCAAATCTAGTTCAAAACTAGTTCATTTCGATAAAAATATAGTTTTATCCTTTCATATGTGGAATTTTTCATCCCAGTTCTTTCCAATTCATATATAATGATTTTACACAAATTATTGATATGTTTAATAATTTTTTCAAGGCTCGTACAGTCGATTTCCAATAACGGTCGTCGAACTGCACTTACAACGACCTTTTCCAAATTTGATTTGGACATAATTCCAAATCCAACTGTCAGATTTCAAATTTCTAATATTCATTGTAAAGAACTTTTCTATACGAACCGAATGGTTCTGGTTTCAGGAGGATCCGGCAGTCGGATTTCCCGTAACGTCAATTCGAAGTCAATGGTCGAAATTCGCGAACTACCGCGACGCGGTGCATTCTATTCAGGCCATTAATATATAATATATATATATATATATATATATATATATATATATATATATATATTTCGTCGATTTCAATTCAAAACGTATTTTATAAATCGTTTTAAATTCGTTTTCAAAACAATTTCTACTTCATATTCAATTTCAAATCAAAATTGAATATTTCATATCATTCATATATAAATGATAATATTTTCAAAACATTATATTTTGAAATCACTTTCTTTTCGCTATTCATTATAAAAATGAATAGAATCGATATAAATATCGTTCACGTCAAAATGGCGCATATCTAATCAACACGGCTTTATATATTTCAATAACTTCGTTATTCTATTCAACAAATGAATATTTTCTTCAACACATGAATATATATTTCTTTCAACACATGAATATTCTCAACACATGAGTATCGTCAACACATGAATATTTTTGTTATTTAATATATTTTATAAATTATGATTTCTATTGTTTAATTCTTAATCAGACTCTAATTTTATATATGATAAGGATGTAAATTTTATTGTTAAAATATTTTACTCAACACATGAATATTTATTCTATTCAACACATGAATATATATTTTATTCAACACATGAATATTTATTCTATTCAACACATGAATATATATTTTATTCAACACATGAATATTTATTCTATTCAACACATGAATATATATTTTATTCTATTCTTTATTTTTCCAATTGGAATGAGGCCCAATCAATTACCATATAATGTTAATTATATGGATTCCATACAACACATGTATATAATAGCAACGATAAATAATCAACCATCATCCAGAGTGCACCACACAACTGCATAAGCATTAAATATAACTAATTAACGCTTACACAGTCTGTCAATCAAACGATCGACATACCACTAAACAATTGGGATTAGTGTACGTCAAATATCATCCCAACACCTGTGTGGGGTTTCAATCCACAAACACTAAATATTATTTTTGCAATTGGGCGACGTGTAAAATTTATCGTCCCAATCTATATCCGTCAAATGGGAGTACATAAACAAACCGTCTGATTTGTAAATGAATATTTATTTTATTCATATACACGTTAAAAATTATATTTTTAAAGATAAAATATTTTTAACTATATAAATATTTTATTTCATTCCACATCACACAATAAATTTTCACAACAACATACAATCAAACATATAAGCCATCCATGGTCTGTGGACGACGGGTGTCGGGTGCTGCTAAGCACCGTCTGCATCCTAGTATATATTTTAACTAGAAAAATAAATTAAAAGTGAGGAGTTCTCACCGACTTGCTAAACCAATTCACCGCGACTCTTCATATGTAGAAATGTTCGTCGTGTTTCCTTTTGTCACTTTCGTTGTCCGTATCCACTACATATATAAAAATCACATATTTTTATTTCGCCTTCAAGATGATAAAAATAGCATCTTTAACACGATGTTTTCATTATAAAGATTATATTTTTATTCAAAACCGACATATATAAATAATCGAATTTTTATCGCTTCTTCATATATATAAAAATCGTATTTTTATATCGATGTTCACATAATAAAAATCATATTTTTCTCTTGCCATTCTCTATATAAAAATCACATTTTTATATATAAAGGTCGTATTTTTATATCTCTACTACATATGTAAAAATCACTCCTTTACACCGCTACTTCCAAGACAAAAATTCTATTTTTATCTTGCTAGTAATATAATAAAAATTATATTTTCACTTCTCTACATACATAAAAATTATATTTTTCTCCTTCTACATAATTAACAATTTTATTTTTCTCCTTCTACATAATTAAAAATTATATTTTTCTCCTTCTACATAATTAAAAATTATATTTTTCTCATGCTATGGTATAAACAAAAATCATACCTTGACATCGCTATCGTATATCTAAAAATCTCGCCTTTTCTAAATTTATAAAAATCAAAGCTTTAAACAAATAAAGATCCCGTCTTTAAACAAATAAAAATCATATAATTTGAATTTGAAAATCCAATATTTTCAGCTTTAAAAATCATATATTTTCATTTTAAAAATCATGCCATTCAAAACAAATTAAAATACTAAATAAAAAGGAAAACTTACAGAAAAAATCGAGAGAGAGGGGGGGTCTTCCTTCGCTGGCGGAGGTTCGTCGGAAAGGGGAGGTGGAGGCGCGGTTTTGGGCGGAAGGGGGGGTAACGGCGGTGGTTCAACACAGCAGAGTAGGGAGGAAGAGGGAGCGAGAGGAGGAGGGAAGAGGAGGAAGGGAGATGGGAATGGCCGTGGTTTCCCCCTGGCGCCGGAAGCACGGCGCCCCTGGGGACCACGGCGATTCGCCCCCCCCCTTTGCGTTCTTTTTTATTATTATTTACTTTTAATCTCGGGTTTGACTTTCTGAAGAGGGAAAGGGGGGTTTGATATAAAATTAATTTATTTTATTTATTTTCTCAAAAAAATGTTGACTTCTTATTCGAACTCGAATCGAGACCCAACGACTGTCGCCCCTAGCTAATTACCCTATTCCGAACACAATGGGATATGTTACGTAGGCCAATTCGATCATTTTGATCAGTTTTCGTCAAAATCAAAATATAAATCTATATATTGATTTTGAACGCACATTTCGATTTATGGGGGCCACATACGGACTCTAAAAATTCCCGAAAAATATTTTCTAGCTTCGTATTGACGATACAGTTCTAACAAAATTAATTTCATCAAATTCTGAGATCGTTAGAAAAATGGTCAATTTCTGGTCAGTCGAAATTGACTAAAACTATCAAAACACGTTTTCCTTTGCCACGCTCACATATTGATTCAAAAAATTACGAATTTTGGAATCTAGCAATAACTTGACATCCCGGACCCAACAAAAGTGGTTTCGTCGAAAACCGAGGTCGTTTGCAAAATTTCCATTTCTAAGGGCTCAAAATTCCATAGCGACTATTCTGAATTTTCAACTAGACATAACTTTTGATCCCTGCTATGAAATTTTGATTTTTTGGATTTGTTGGAAAGATATTCTCAAATAGATTCTAATATTTTTGGTTTCGTTAAAATCCAGTTTATTTTGAATCATGTACATTCAATTGAACTTTGAAATCGAATTTTCAAACTACTGCGCCAATTTCAATTCCTTTTATATTTAAAATAAAATATTTATATTCTAACGATGATCCAAATAAATATATACGTTCTATTCTAATCAAAATAAATTTCTCATCATTATTATTTAAAATAATTCATTTTAAATATTCAAAATTCATTAAAATAGCCGAAATAAAATTTTTAAATTGGCTCAGAATTTCCAGGTTGTTACAAAAACTCTAAGGAAATTGGAATAACTTATGTTATGGGATAAACTGTACTTAATTGTAAATTAAGTTATTTGTGAGAACGAGAATCTAAAATCTACGGATGAGGGCAACATAAGTTATATTTATGGGAAAAGGAGACTTATTAGTGAACCTTAGTTAAAAGAACTAAGTTAATAAGTAAACAACGTTAAGTTGTGATGACAACATAAGAGGGAATTATGATTAAATAATAAAGAATGAGGCAACTCAGGAAATGAGGTAAGTTGTATTTAATCATAAATGTTAAGTGATATGTTAAATAGAAAACATGTGAATTAAGATACATTTAATTGTATATTAAGTGGAACATGTTATTGTAACCTTGAATCAAACAAGAATATTACGGGATTTTGGATTACAAACCTTGGATCACAATCTAGAGAATAACATGTTGTGGGCTTATTAATAAACTTAAATGGGTTAAGTTGCATAACTGAAATTAATAAGTAAGAGGGGCCCATTCCTCATAGATATAAGGGGCTAGGAAGAACTTGGTAACCTGAATAAAAAGTTAAGATAACCAAGTTAAATGGAAACCTGATAAGGTAAAGCAAGCGCGTAAAAGAATGTTTAGACATACGGTCAAATAACATATTAAAGTGAGGCGTTTGGACCAGTCTGTATGTTTGAGGGTGAATAACCCAACGGGATAGATCATCGTGGTGTTATAAGGCACGAGGGGAGTGCACATTCATCTGATTATTCTGTCGGCTCCGAAGGACTGGAAGGGGAAACAAGCGGCTTCCTGAGATACATAAGGTGCTCCTGGTAGTCCTCTATGTGGTGGTAGATGTTTAGGCTGTGCTCGCAGAGGTTGGGTCTGCACGTAACTACTAGGTGGTCGGGTCTTGACTGCAAAAGTAGATTTGCAGTCAGAATGCTATGACGAGCTGACACCAGGGTGATTCGGTGGTCGCCTCAACAGGGAGGCGTAGAGTCACAACCAACAAGGATAGTAAATCGTTGAATACCCGTCATCGGCAGCCACTGGGCTGCGAAAAGACTAGAGCTAAACCCAATAGACCATCACCTTTCGCTATCAAGGTACAGTGGTTGAGGGAGAACGCCAACTGGATGTTTAGACTGTTTGTTGTTAGGGGCATGTTGCTTGGCTCTTGTAGTCTTTACTAGTTGAAGGAGGGGCTGAGGTGGGGCCATAGCCACTATCGAAAATAGACCCTAGGAATATCTGTATTTTGAGGCTCTTAAAGGCGTGCCTGTACAGATATGGAAAAGCTCCCGACCGAGTTCCGTGTTTCTTGTATCGCCCTGCCACGGAACATAGTGCACATTAGAGGACGTGCGGTCGAGGCAACGAGCTACAATTAACGGTACGTACGTGGGACAGTCTAGATACATGCATGTCTGCTCTGGGTGGTGTCTCGTAGACTTGAGGGCATTATTCTAGTATGGAATCTGATTTGAACAAAGGTGGCGGTCTGTACGTTTGCGTAACATAGTAATGACAGATATATGCGGAACGTAATATTGTTATATAGAGGTACATACGTCACTCTGGCGTAGGATGAGGACTGCGTATATTTCAGTGGTATTACGGCGGAGACCGTGCGAGTGGGGTACCATGGGGTGTACCTTAATATTGGGGATAACTACATATATACTGTATTAGGTTAATCCATTGGGAAGTAAATGGGTGTGACGTGTGTGTAAGCCTTGAGTGCTGTTAACCCAAGTAACCTAATAAGTAAGAAAATATGATTGAACGACATATGTAGTGATATCCAAAGTGTATAATTTAAATCCAGTCACCAGGACTTGTGTTCTGACCCCTTCCTCATAACATACTCGCAGGTTAGATTTGTGGCAGAGACATGATAGCTTTGGATACTGGTTAAGAAGTATTATTAATACGGTAAGGCTATACCTTGAGTATATTATATTTTATCCATTTCGCTGTGAGATATTTTCTGAGCTCTGACATTTTTTATGTCTCTGTATTTTCTGCAGGATACTAGAGCAAACCAATACGAGTTTCAATAGATTAGAATTTAAAAAAAAATCGGTTTGTCAGAATTCAGATTGTTACAACTAGCCTTTTCATTATTGGTAGAAGGCACCGGATCTGTGACATCCCACATCAGCGTCACCCGTAAGAGGATGCGTTAAGTCTTGTCAAGCGCATAAGTATAAAGTAACAAAACAGAGACTAAAATTCACAAGACAAAAATGTAAAACATAATGGAAACTTTTAAAACATTTTTTATTAAATTGAGCATATCTAGTCACAACATTGATTACAGTTCAAAATAATATGGAACCATCAATATAATATAAACATACTGTCTCGTGGAAAAATATCAAAGTACAATAGTAAAACCACAAAAGTTATCCCACTCATAAGTTATCACAATAGTCAAAAAGAGAATACAGAAGCAATACATGAAACTAGAAATAGTCTGAATCCAAGCTGGGCTAAAATATCAAAAGTCACTATTGTGTTCCTCTACCCTGAGAACCTGAAGGAAAAAAGGAAGAGGGAGGGAGAAAAAAAATAAGTCAGACATAAGTCTGGTGAGTTCTAGTAATTTATTGCCTGGGCATTAGATAAGGAAGTATTTAGTCAGATGAATAGTAATGGGCTTGAAAGTGTAGAAAAGTAGAAAACGCGAAGTAAGATAGGCTTCTCATTCATGTCCGAAAATTCCTGCATCAATTACCAAAATATCATAATTAGGCTTTACCTAATTTCTACCCATCGATCGGCTTCTTTACATAAATGCGAATAACCTGTACCAGTTATGAAATTCGGGGTTATCGATCCATTATCCATCAATTAAAAAGACATAGCATTAATCACAGGTGTTACAACGCCTTATCTTCCCAGTCGGAACAATGCACGCTCATGGTTCCGTGGGAACGCACTCATACCCAACTCGTTTTAACCACTTACTATATAGTTCAGTAAAACATGTCCTAGCCTTTACCTAATGCGAGACTCCGTGATAACAAAGGGATATTAATTGATACACATTCCCAAATAAAAATGCACTTGACATAAGTCACCCCTAGACTTGGTCCCAATTTATAACTAGGATTTCTATGAGCCCCTTATATCCTATTGGAACGGACCCCCTTTATCTTAGCTTATTAACCTCACAATCTTAACTTAACAAATTTAAGTTCATTAATAAGCCCAATGTAACAATGTATTATATTCATAGGTTGTAATTAACATTTCTAATTAAACGTGATCTTTTTATACAACCCTTCCTCATGTCACTTCTTGTCCGATTAAGTCAAACCAATTCCAGATTACATGTTTTTCAACTACATGTTACATAATGTCTTACTAAGTGTAATTTATTCCAATTCATAAATCTAAATAATCTTCAATTAAGATTTATCCTAATTTACAGTCCTTTATTTGAATACAATATCCACCAATTCTCAACATGTCCACAATCCCATTTTTGACATTCTTTGAATATTATTCCCATTTATATGCAAATTAAACGATAAAGGCCTAGGCTCACTTTGGTCTAGGCTCAGCATAAAAATAAATAAAAAGGAGAAATTGGTTTAGGTTACTCGTAACACCTAGACTCAGAAATGAACAAAATAGGTCATTGCAAGACTCCAAATAAGAATATAGTAGAGAAGGGGATAAAGAAGAAGAGTTACTTGCAAATAAATAAACAACTAAAATGAATAAACATAGGCAGATAGATTGAATAATAATTTACAGAAAACAAACTTATAAACACTGTAAATGTAAAACTTGTAGATCCAAACTATTCTACTGTCTCAATCCTTCTTATATAAATAGCTGATCTAAAAATCACATAAAACTCACTAAGAAAGATTGCAAATCCAGAAAAAGGCCTTAGAAGAAGAAAAATAATAATAATCCTTTCAGACCTACAATTGGACAACACGCCGACTTATACCCTAATTTTATTTCATTTTAGAGCATAATCGTGTGGAAGCTAAGAAAACGAAGAAGAAGAGGTGTGGGGGAAAAGGCAGGAGTAGCAGTCAGTTTATAGGTGTAGAAGGATAACTTAGACCTTAGGGTTTTAATCTCATCCCTTGAAGACATATCAGCAAGATGACTCCAGAAGACACACACAGCAGGTTCGACATCGTACATGACACGTTTTCGTGCCTGGCTCGTATTGGGTCGACCCACCACCTATGTGTGTCAACAACGGGGTCAACCCAGTTAAGAGCTAGGTCGCCCAATTACATCGCCGATTAAGTTTATTCATTTATTTTAAATTTCTATTTTAAATTTCAAACTTTAACTGATCATAACTTTTTCATTTTCATTTGATTTACGCAAACTAAAAGTCTATCCGAATCTAAATTATGTAATGGACATAACGGTGAAATTCTTTTTGTTGAATTATAAATATTATTTCAGTTAATATTTGCTTTGTTACATTTCTTTATTTAATTATTTTTTATAGAAATTCAGGTTGTTACATTTTCCCCTCCTTAAAGGATTTCGTCCCTGAAATCTCTAAGGATTGAAGAATGTTATGAATTTCTAATGATACATGTGAAATTTCAATGATTATCTACACTCATCTACTCAGCCATCAACCACTTACATCCATTGTCCTTAGAATTTCTAATGCTTTGTATGATCATATGCAATGTTGGTATGTATATGTCCCTAGGCTAATGCAAAAATCAGGCGGCCTACTAATTCGGTTGACCTCCTTAGTGCAATTCATATTTGTGCCATGCATCCAATATGTATGCTAAAAACCTAATGATACATGTAAAATAATATATGTGTGCAACAACCATTCACCAAAATGCAACATCCAAAGTGATGATTCAACGATTTTTCATCCATATTTAAAATAAATTAAATGTGCATACATCCATATGCAATGTGTAAGCGCCCTAGTTTGTCCGATCCCTAATCTAGTTCCTAGTGTGTGTATATGCATCCACTGCATCCACTAGCAAACACCTGCATCCACGTGAATCCATTCAACCATAACGTATTTTATTAACATGTTTTAAACCATTTCCTCCCGTCCATAGGCTTATACCTAAGCATTATGATTCGAATGATAGGAAAAAAAAGATTCAAATTCAAAGCTTAGAAGAGAATTTAGAGCGTACCCTTAAAGAGAATGGAAAAGAAGCGTGAATCCTACCTTTTGGTTCTCAAGTCGCATCTTTGCTATCTTCTCCCCACTGTATCTTGACTAACTTGCTCTCCTAATTCCGTAGCTTCTTAACTTCAAATCCTAGTATCCAAGTAGGAACTCTTCTGATTGATGCCTCCCTCTCCATCTCTATATCCTTAAGGTTACTCAACTCTACTACTAACGTGGAATCATGTAGACACTTCCTCAAGTGTGGAACATGGAACACATAATTAATTCCTGTCAACTTCTCTAGTAGTCTAACTTTGTAGACCATCGGACCCATCCTCTCTACTATAGGAAATGACCTTACAAACCTCGGTGCCAAATTCCCTACTGAGCTGAATCGAACAACACTCCTCAAAGGTGACACCTTTACAAAAACCATATCTTCTACCCCAAACTCTAGGTTTGTTCTCCGCTGATTTGCATATGACTTCTGCCTGTCTAGAGCTACCTTCATCCACCTCATAATCAAATCTATCCACTCTGAGGTCTCTCTAGCCATCTCAAGTCCAAGTAAAAGTCTGTCCATCGACTCCTATAAACATGTAGGTGATCTGCAGAGTCATTCATAAAATGCCTCGAAAGGAGCCATACCTATACTCGTCTGATAGTTGTTATTGTATGCGAACTCTACCAACCAAAGATGCTTCTCCCAAGTTCGTCCGAAGTCTAGGATACACAGCCTCAACAAATCCTCGTTAATCTTATTAACCCTCTCTGCATGTCCATCCATCTGAGCATGATAAATGGTACTGAGTCGTAGTTGTGCCCCTAATGTGTAGCAACCCGGATTTTTAGAACCAATTTAAAATTTTTATTTTGGCTATTTTTATGGATTTTGAATATTTAAAATGATTTATTTTAAATAATAACGACTAAAATTTTATTTAAATCGAATTTAGAACGAATAAATTTATTTTAATTATAAAACGACCCTGAAATGGCGCGGCAGTTTAAAAATTCGATTTCAAATTTCAAATGAATGTACAAGATTCAAATAAACCGGATTTAAGTAATACCAAAAAATTTTGAATCTGTTTAATAATATCTTTCTAATGAATGTGAAAAATCCAGATTTCATAATGAGAATAAAAAGTTATGTCCAGTTTAAAATTCAGAAAAGTCGCTATGGAATTTATATATATTTTAATATATATAAAGCCCTTAAAAACAGACATTTTGCAAACGACCTCTGTTTTCGACAAAACCCCTTTTGTTGGATCCGGGATATCAAGTTATTGCTAGATTCCAATTTTCATAATTTTTGGAATTAATATGTGAGCGTGGCAAAAGAAAACGTGTTTTGACATTTTCAGTCAATTTGGATCGACCAGAAAATGACCGTTTTTCAAACGGCCTCCAAATTCGACGAAATTAGTTTTGTTAGGACCGTATCATCAAAACATAGCTAGATTTATTTTTCTGAGATTTTTGGAGTCAGTATGTGGCCCCTGTAAATTAAAATGTACATTGAAATCAATTTTGAATGTTATAATAATTTTGATGCAAACTGATGAAACAGTTGAATTGGCTTACAGGAGATATCCCATTATGTCTGAAATGGAGGTATTTAGTTAGGGGAGACAGTCGTTGGGTTCAATTTGGAGTTCGAATTTAAAAGTAACTTCATGGAATTAAATAATTAAATAATAAAAAAAAGTCAAACCCTTTTTTAATTCTCTTCCCCCTCCCCCGGTTCAGTTTCAAAATCAAAAGGAAATTAATAAAAAATCGTTGTAGCCCTACCCCGTCGCCCCATCGCGATCCGCCGCCGCCGATGTCCAGCCCCCCAACCGCCGCTCAGCCCTCCGTGCCTCCCCATCGACCACCCCCTTCCTCTCTCCTCTTCCAGTTGGAAACCACCACACCCCTTAAACCGACCGCGCCACACCCCTGTGCAGCTACACCCTCACCACCGCGCCACCCCGCCGCCTGAGCCTTCCACCGACCCTCCAGCACCCCTACGCCGCTGCCCCGATCAGCCTCCTCCTCGAAAACAACGAGTTTTTCAGGTTTTTTTATTTATTATATAAAAATCTAATATTTTTAACGCTATAAAAATCTAATTTTTAATGCTATAAAAATCTGATTTTTAACGCTGTAAAGATATGATTTTTAGTTATGGAAAAAATGTGATTTATATAATGAAATAGCATTGATAAAAATCTTATTTTTTGTATTTATATCTGGCAAGTATAAAAATGTAATTTTTATATAGATAGAACAATAATAAAAATATAATTTTTATATATGAAGCTGCGATAGTAAAATGCATTTTTTATATATATGGTAGCGATATAAAATGTGATTTTTATATATATGGCAGCGATCTAAAAATGCGATTTTATATATATGTTAGCGGTTTAAAATTGCGATTTTTATTATTTAAATAGTGATGTAAAAATTTGATTTTTATTATATGAATAGCGTTATAAAGATGGGATTTTTATGTAGAAACATTGAAATAAAAATGTGATTTTTATATACAAAACTAATAAAAATGTGATTTTTATATTTATAACGATATGATAAAAATGTGATTTTTATTCTATATATAGCTTTAAATAAAAATGTGATTTTTATTATGAAATAGGATCGGAATAAAAATATGATTTTTAATATATATAGAAAGGTTTAAAATGTGATTTTTAAATATGTAAATATCATATTAAAAATGTGATTTTTACTATGAACAGCGTGAAAAGGGTTGCATTGGAATTTCGGCCAAATCCAACCTGTTTGGAAATTCAGAAATAAAGAATGGCGGAGTGGAAACCCAAGGTGAGAATTTCTCACTCTAATTTTGTTTACAGTTAAATATATACTAGGATGCAAACGGTGCTTAGTAGCACCCGACACCTTTGATTGAAACCATGGATGTTTAGTTGTTTGTTTGGATTGATTTAATTGGTTGAATTTGGTTTGGGATGTGAATGGAATTGATTGAATTTGTTATGTGTATGGCGCGAGCAAGTATTAAGCGAAGGATAAGGCTAGACCTTATCCCGGTTTTAGTATCGCGCCGTTATGCTGCCAAAATTTTCTAAAATATGTTAGAACAATAAAAATATCATTTTTATTGTATAATTGAACCGTATAAAATATTCATGTGTTGAATAAAATATTTTATCGTTAAAAATATAATTTTTAACGTGTGTATGAATAAAATAAATATTCATTTACAAAATCGGACGATTTTTTTATGTACACCCGTTTGACTGACATTGATTGGGACGATATATTTTACACATCGCCCAACTGCACAAATAAAATCCGTGTTTGTTGAGTGAAACCCCACACGGGTATTGAGATGATATTTGACATTCACTACTCCCAACTGTTTAATTGTATGTCAATCGATAGGTTGACAGACTGCTATAAGCGTCAATTATTTATATTTAACGCTTATACAGTTGTGTAGTGCTCTCTGGATGATGGTTGACTGAGTATGATTATTGTTGTGTACATATGTGTATGAAATCCATATAAATAAAATTATATGGTAATTGGCTGTGTCGGATTCCAATTCAGAAAGAACGAATATTTTATAATAATATTCAGTAAAGAATTAAAATGTGGATTTGATGTCCGATTTTGGATGGACACGAAAATATTGAAATATATGAAGCTGTGTTGATTAGAGATGCGCCATTTTGACGAGAATGATATTTATATCAATTTTATTCATATTTATAATGAATATCGAAAAGGAAAATATTTCAAAATCTGATTTTTGAAAATATTATCATTAATATATTGTAATGATAAGGAATATTCAGTTTGATTTAAAATTGAAATGAAAGTGGAAATCATTTTTAAAACGAAATTATAAAATACGTTTTAAATGGAAATCGACGAAATATATATAATATATATATATTTAATGGCCTGAATAAAATGCGCCGCGCCACGACCGTTCGCGAATTTTAACCATTGACTTCGAATTGATATAACGGGAGATCCGACCGTCGGATTCTCCTAAAACTGAAACCGTTCGGTTCGTATCAAAAATAGCTTTCCAACGAATACAAGAGATTTGAAATCAAATGGTTGGATTTGGAGTTATGTCCATATCAAATTTGGAAAAAGGTCGATGTTAGTGCAGTTCATGACCGTTTATGGAAATTGACTGAAAGGGCCTTAATAAAATTATTAAAAATATTAATAATTTGTGTAAAATCATAATAAATGATTTGGAAAGAATTGGATGAAAAATTCTATATTTGAAAAGATAAAAATATATTTTTATCGAAATGAACTAGTTATTAACTAGAATTATAATCCAATTATTTTTAAATAAATAAATTGAATTGAGAATGGGTTTTAATATACCTAGAATTACCAATACATGGATTGGAGTGGATTGAATGGATATTATCTTCGGAATATTTCGATGTTAGATTTCGTGATTATAAAGATATTATTATGGAAATTTGGAAGATATATATATATATATATATATTATTATTTCCAATACGATGTTTGTTGGTTTCAGAATTTGATATTGAATTTAAGCCATTATTATATTTATTTAGAGCCTTGTATTTAATATCAAATGGGATTTTCGGTTTGTCGTGAACGGTGTCTTAAATAACACTGTTCTTAAACCCAGTTGAGAAAAGAATAAATCTTTAATTTAAGATTTAGTGAAGTATTCCAATCAATTAATATTTAATTGGAATGGAATCAAAGAATTGGATTATTGGGTTTACTGTAAACTGTGTTTTAATGACATTCGTTCTTTAAACCAATTAACAGTGAAATTTGATTTGGAATTTATAAATCTTTTTATTAAGATTTAAAGGAATTTTTTCCAAAGTAATTTTTTTTCCAATTTAATAAAATAAATAGGAATTGAATGGAATTCGATTTGATAATAATCAAAGTGAGCTTCTGTGGAGAAAGACTGTTAATGTATATGGAATTTGAAAGGCTTTGTCGTTATTCCATTTATATTATTAGTCGGATACGGAAATTGATATCGATTACATATTGATCTGTTTTTCCGTGAAGATTCCATAATTAATGGAATGTGATTTTGGGTTTATCGTGAACTGTGTTTTAAATGACATTGGTTCTTTAACCTAGTTAAAGACAAGATTACATGTCTAACATTGTATTTCGAACTGTATTTTTTGATCTCTGCTAAATATATATTTGTTTGGTGGCGGAGAATTTATTCTCTTGCTTAACACCCTTCTTTGAGAAGTACGAGCTCAGAGGTATATATCGGCAAAGATCAATGGTTCGGTGTAGATTGTCGATGCAGCATGTTTGATTTTCCAAAGTTAAATAATCATTAATATTGATTTTTAGGAAGATTAAAACTAATTGGAGTTTTAATGAATCTTTAATTAGATTGAAAAGTGAATGAGATAATTTAAATTTTCAAATTTGGGAAATGAACGAGAATGGCGTTCCACCAGTTTTACTCTAAGCGATAGTTAAATCTTTAATTGGATTTGAATGTGAAATGGTAATTAAATTTACCGATAACACCGTGGTGTTCGATATGGAGTATTACCAGTTTTGCTCCATGGGATGAATAGGTTGGAATGGAGAAATAAAACAAATGAATACTTCGGTAAGGTGCGCAAATCCCAACTAGTTTGGATAAACCTTAATTTGGTTTGAATTAATATCCAAAGGAAGATTAAAGAATAAATTTAAAGAATTTATCTTTGATAAAATTAATGGGAACATTTCCCTAATGATGTTAATATTTGAATAAAAGAATATTCTGAATTGGAAGGAGGCATATGTTGTGTTTGTGTAGTACTTGTTTATTATATACGCGAGTTATTCGGAAAGGCTGGGTTTATACCCATTCTGAATAACTAATTCGACTATAAGTCGACGATGAAGGTGGTGGTTGAAGACCAGAGGTCTTCCCATTGTTTGGATGATTATTGATGTCTTGATTGGGTTGTACACCCAAGACAAGGTAATAAGTGGTGATCGTCCAGACATACTTGGAGATCGACCGGATATGCCAGGACCTCTCTCCTGTATTGGACATATGGGACGAGGAATAAGGCGCCTGCGGTTTCGTTCAGACCCTGAATGAACTTGTAAATGGATGTGTGTCTGACATTGGATTTTATTCTGTGTTGATTGATCTCTATTAAATATATATCTGTTTGGCAACAGAGAATTTATTCTCTTACTTAACGCCCTTCTCTGAGACGTGCACGCTCAGAGGTTATATATCGATAGACATCAGTCGCATGGTGTGAATTGCATGTATGGCATGCTGAGATGAAAATGATCAAGGCTTCTATTGAAAAGCAGAGCCTTGTGGTTGATGATCAAAGCACGACTTTTAAATAGATTAGCTTTGTGTATAGCATTAATTCGCGAGCCTCAAACCTCGATATGAGTCAAAAACGGGATAAGGGACCCAAGAAGTGCATGACGTTTCCTTCTAGCTATGGGTGGTGTCATGGCTTAGAGCCCAGACATTTATTATATTTTTACATATGTGGATAATGGATAATGAGGCGCCTCGGATATATCGGTTACTACGGAGCTGATGGATAGGTCCTATAGGACTGGGAAACGTGTGTTCAGGTACGATTAATCCGCTATGTGTGGACCGGGCTTGGAGGATCCAAGGGTTCGCCAGCGTCCGAACCCTAAGGCATTTGCTAGAGTGTCTCAAAGCCAGCGAGGAGTACATCCCTTACCTCAACTCATGACGGAAATTCAATTTTCAATACGTTACATTTCGGTTTTAGTTGTAAACCTATATGGCGACATAGTAGCATGGGATACTATGTCGTCTATGATTGATACATTTATATTCGAAGCTGTTTTTGACACTATACAGTTATTATAATATCAAATGATTTGTTTTAAATGTACCAAGCATGTTTGGCTATTATAAGGGAAAACCCTATCCTCCGGCTTGCGTTGTATTGTGTGATAGGACCTAGGTCTTATAATAGCTTCATTTTTCCAAAAACCATTGCACTGTTTGTTTTATGCACTGGTATTCTTGGGGGGAAACCCTTTCCATGTTATACGGCGTGGTCCCTTGATTTACTTTTAAAGTCAAGTTTTAAATAACTGTTTTAGTTCTCACACCAGTCCCATGACTGACCTGGAGTTTATTGTTTTAACCTAAACTCTGGGTGCCCCTGTTTTCCATACGGGCAGCTAGTAGTTTCGGTTTTGCAGATATTATATTCATAGGATCCTGGATTTACAGCTAGAGCTATATTCGGAAAGCTCTGTATCCGAGTATTTCTTTCAGTTGTGTTATGTATTGATTTTCCGCTGCTTTGTAATTTGAATCTCTAATATTTATCAAACGTATAATATTTATTCATACTCTGTTATATTCTTGTACTCTGATGTAAATTGTTGTAATAGCAATGAAATGTTCTGTCGTTTGTGTTCTGATTTGTTGTGTTCTTAGCTCAATCCGGGCTTTCCCGTAGGGCAAGTTTGGGTCGTTTCACTATGGTATTAGAGCATTGGTTTACAGAGCTCGAGAACAACGCACATTAGAACCAAACGAAAGAATTCATCAGAGATTGGATTAGTAATATCCAATGAGAATGACTCGTTGGAGATGGGATCAGTAGTATCTTAGAACGAGTGTGAAGAGTGAAAATTTTAAAATCAAATTTAGTTTTAAAATTTTATATCAATTATTCGTATTTGAATATTTTATTTTATATTGAAATAGGGCATTCCAGTATATGAAGATTTGGAATATACGCGTAATTAACGTGTATTCAAAGCCTCAAATATACTGGATAGATATAGAATCACACTCTAGTTGCCCGGGGATAGTTCTGATGATGAAGCTTCATCATCAGTGTTTATGTTCGAGTGCCAAAAGTGGGATATCTATATATTTCCAATTGACTGGTGTGAGAACCAAAACATATATAGGGTCAATTGTTGTGTTTTGGCATCAAAAACGTGTTTTTGAATATATATATATATATATATATATATATACACACACACCAAAGTTATATGATTTGAAAAGATAATCAAATAGTTGATTGTTGGTTATGATGTTTGATTATTAATTCAACTAATAAAACCAATAGGTGAATGTATGGTAATTTATCCAAATTGAATCAAATATTGAACTGAATTGAAAATTGTATGGAAATGCATACGTGTACATATATATGTGTGAACAGGTTATAGCATAGAAGCTAAGAAGAGGAATAAAATTGTATGCCCGACAAATAGGTACATGTTTATTGTATTTCTTGGGTTTTGATGATTATATGAGCCGATTGGCTTTTTCTTTTGGGATTAATGAGGGCCCTGTGAGGCTAGTTACGGTTTTAAAGGTCTCCTCGTACAAAGGAGGTTATGGCGAAATTTTTCAGAAATTTAGGGTGTTATACAAATTTTTGAGAAATTAAAAAATTCTTAGAAACTGAAAAGTTGAAGAATAAACGTCAGAATGAAAGTTAAGTTGGTTAGTTAAACAACTTTTAGCTCCGTTCCTTTTCGAGGACGAAAAGATTTTAAGTGGGGGAGATTGTAGCAACCCGGATTTTCAGAACCAATTTAAAATTTTTATTTTGCCTATTTTTATGGATTTTGAATATTTAAAATGATTTATTTCAAATAATAACGACTAAAAATTTATTTAAATCGAAGTTAGAACGAATAAATTTATTTTAATTATAAAACGAGCCTGAAATGGCGCGGTAGTTTGAAAATTCGATTTCAAATTTCAAATGAATGTACAAGATTCAAATTAAATCGGATTTCAGTAAAACCAGAAATATTTGAATCTGTTTAATAAAATCATTCTAACGAATGTGAAAAATACAGATTTCATAACGGGAATAAAAAGTTAATTCCAGTTTAAAATTCAGAAAAGTCACTATGGAATTTATATATATTTTAATATATATAAAGCCCTTAAAAATAGACATTTTGCAAATGACCTCCGTTTTCGACGAAACCACTTTTGTTGGATCTGGGATGAATGTGAGCACGACTTTAAATAGCATAGCTTTATGTATAACATTAATTCGCGAGCCTCACACCTCGGTATGAGTCAAAAACGGGATAAAGGACCCAAGGAGTGCATGACGTTTCCTTCTAGCTATGGGTGGTGTCATGGTATGGAGCCCAAACATTTATTATATTTTTACCTATGTGGATGATGGATAACGAGGCGCCTCGGATATATCGGTTACTATGGAGCCGATGGATAGGTCCTATAGGACTGAGAAACGTATGTTCTGGTATGATATCCGCTATGTGTGGACCGACCTTGGAGGATCCAAGGGTTCACCAACGTCCAAACCCTGAGGCATTTGCTAGAGTGTCTCGAAGCCGGCGAGGAGTACATCCCTTGCCTCGACTCATGACGAAAATCCAATTTCCAATACGTGACATTTCAGTTTTAGTTGTAAACCTATATGACGACATAGTAGCATGGGATACTATGTCGTCTATGATTGATACATTTATATTTGAAGCTGTTTTTGACACTATACACTTATTATAGTATCAAATGATTTGTTTTAAACGTACCAAGCATGTTTGGCTATTATATGGGAAAACCCTCTTCTCCGGCTTATGTTTTATTGTGTGATGGGACCTGGGTCTTATAATAGCTTCATTTTTCCAAAAAGCATTGCGCTGTTTTTTTTATGTACTGGTATTCTTGGGTGGAAACCCGTTCCGTGTTATATGGCATGGTCCCTTGATTTACTTTTAAAGTAAAGTTTTAAATAACAGTTTTAGTTCTCACACCAATCCCATGACTGACCTAGAGTTTATTGTATTAACCTAAACTCTGGGTGCCCCTATTTTCCACACGGGCAGCTATTAGTTTCGGTTTTGCAGATACTATATTCACAGGATCCTGGATTTACAGCTCGAGCTATATTCGGAAAGCTCTGTATCGGAGTATTTCTTTCAGTTGTGTTATGTATTGATTTTTCGCTGCTTTGTAATTTGAATCTCTGATATTTATCAAATGTATAATATTTATTCATACTCTGTTATATTCTTGTACTCTGATGTAAATTGTTGTAATAGCAATGAAATGTTCTGTCGTTTGTGTTCTGATTTGTCATGTTCTCAACTCAATTCAGGCTTTCCCGTAAGGGCAAATTTGGGTTGTTTCATAATGCCTCCTACAGGCTCCTCCAAAACTCACTCGTAAAAACGAGGTCTCAATCACAAACAATAATAGAGGGTACTCTATGAAATCAAATGATCTCTCTAAGATATACCGGTTTTACCCCTCTTTCTCTTGACTGGGATAAATTAAGCGCTCTTAGCCAATTTGTCAACTATAACCCAAATACTGGTATTACCCCTCCTTGATCTGGGAAACCCATCCATAAAGTCCACAGAGACGCTCTCACACTTCCAATGTGGTATATCTAGAGGCTGAAGCAATCCACCAGGTTTCCTCTGCTTAGCCTTCACTCGTTGGCAAGTCGTACGTCGAGCTACATACTCTGCCATGTCCTTCTTCATCCCAATCCAATGAAAAACCCTCCACATGTCTTTGTACATCTTATCACCTCCCAGATCTATAGAATACCTAGCAAAGTGACTAGAAGCCTCTCCTCCACTGACTTGGTCCATGATATCCACTAACTAATGGTACTTGCGTTGATTGGATCCAGTGCGCTCTAAAAGAATAGGTCGCATCTCTAACGATGCTAATAATTCGGGTGCGAAATCCATTGATGGTCTAAAATTGAATAATGAGATAAACTCCAAGCTCTGCCACTCTAGGAATAATGGACTTGAAGCCATTATCTTCCTACTCATTGCATTTGCTACCACATTCCCCTTCCACGAGGTATAAGCTATCTCGAAGTCATAAGACGCAAGGTACTCCATCCAAAGTTGTTGTCGCAAATTAAGATCTTTTTGCAAGAATAAGTATTTGAGCAACTTATGATTTTTATAAAGCTCGAACCTCCCACCTAGTAAATGGTGTATCCAAGACTTGAGCGCAAACACTATCGCCGCTAGCTCCAAATCATGGGTAGGGTAGTTCTTCTCTTATACCTCAACTGTCTACTCATATAGCAGACAACCTTAATATCCTGTATTAACACTACACCTAAACTCGTGCCGCAAGCTTCCGTGTAAACTATAAACATCTTCGTACCATTAGGAAGAGTCAAAATAGAAGCTAATGTAAGAGCTTTTTCAATCTCAAGAATGCATCATCACAATCTACATCCCAAGCAAAAATAAGGTTCTTCTTCGTTAGGTGGGTAAGCAAAGCTGAGATTCACGCAAAATTCTTAATGAACTTATGGTAGTGTCTCGCCAATCCCAAGAGACTTCTAACCTCTGTCACATTCTTGGTGGTTTTCCAATCCTGAACTGCGACAACCTTAGCGAGGTTCACCGCTATACCATCTCTAGAAACAATATTCCCCAAGAACCTTACTTCCTTCCTCTAGAATGACACTTAATAAACTTCATCTTCAGCTGATGTGACAGGAGATCACGGAGACCTCTCCCAAGTGCATGCCATGCTCTTCCTCGTTCCTCGGGAAAACCAAGATATCATCGATGAATACCACTACAAACCTGTTCAGGTACTACCTAATTACCCGGCTTATCAGATCTACAAAGTACGTCGATGCTTTGGTTAACCCAAAAGTCATAACCATCCACTCAAAGAATCCATCAAGAATCCTAAAAGCAGTATTGTCTATGCTGTCATCAGCTACCCTAGGCTGATGAAAACCTATGGCTAAATCCAACTGTGAGAAAACCAAAGCGCCCGCTAACTGGTCAAACAAATCATCTATTCGTGAGATTGGGTGTCTGTTCTTCTTGTTAAGCTTATTCAACTCTCTATAGTCCACACATAGACGGAGAGAGACATCTACCTTGGTCGTAAAGATGACTAGTGCTCCCCCACTCAAAAATGCTCCATCTAATAAATCCTTTCTCAAAAAACTCACCCACTTGCTTATTAAGCTCTCTCGTATCTCTCGGAGCCATGTGGTGCACTAGCAAAGAAACAGGCTTGACATTCTCCACCAAGTATATCCAGAAATCCATCTCGTGCCTAGTAAGTAATCCTCTCACCTCCTCGAAGGCATCCGGAAATTTTCTAATTATGAGTAGAAAACTAAGATCGTCAACAGAAGCATCTAGGGACTCTAAGAAACTGAGCATAACTGACCTTTGTAGGTCTCAAGAAATCTCGAGTGTCCTACCGTGGCATGTCAAAAGCTTAACAACTCCCCTCTCACAATCAAGACTAGCACCATACGTGGCTAGCCAATCCATCCCTAAAATAAGCCTATAACCCATAAAACCCAGTATGCGTCACACTCAAATTCAATGCTAATAATAGAAATCCTCAAACCCCTATACATCATAAATAGTTGAGTCGTACCTCCTAGGGATTTGAGACAACTACTGGATCAAAAACTATAGAAGTATCTAGGTGCAAACTATCAACAACATAACTGAATATGAAAGAACAAGAAGCACTTGAATCGAACAAAGTCCTAATAGGAGAGTCAAAAAGAGAAATCAAACCTTCTATGGTGACTTTTCAACCTCGTTCCTGACTACTACCACCAATTTGGGTCGCCTCAAGCGCATGAACCAATCTTTCCTCCCTGACCCAGCTTCTGAGGGCATTGCTTGTTGTAATGTCCCATCTGGCCGCACTAAAAACAAATTCCTTTCTTAGTCTTCCTACAGTCTTTGACAAAGTGCCCGATCATTCCACAACCATGACACCTGACTTCCTTCTTGATTTTCACCTTCTTAGGTTTCTCTACCTTCTTTACTACACCCTTCTTGGGCCACCTCCTTTTCTTTTTAGTATCTGGCTTGACCTCCTCGGTCTTACCCTTTTACTTATTAACCTTTTCATCCTCATACATCATAGCCATATACACTACCCTCTCAAATGTAGCCCCCATAGGGATATGTGTCATCGCCAGTCCTTAGAAGGGTTGACTTAGCCCCTTGTAGCCCCCATAAGGATATGTGTCATCGCCATTCCTTAGAGGGATTGACTTAGCCCCTTGCAGACACCTAACTTCCTTCTTGATTTGCACCTTCTTAGGTTTCTCTTCCTTCTTTACTACACCCTTCTTGGGCCACCACTTTTTCTTTTTAGTATCTGGCTTGACCTCCTCGGTCTTACCCTTTTACTTATTTACCTTTTCATCCTCATACATCAGAGCCATATACACTACCCTCTCAAATGTAGCCCCCATAGGGATATGTGTCATTGCCTGTCCTTAGAGGGGTTGACTTAGCCCCTTGCAGCCCCTATAGGGATATGTGTCATCGCCAGTCCTTAGAGGGGTTGACTTAGCCCCTCGCAATCCTCTCTTGTGTGCAATGTTGACTAGATCCAAGTCAAACCTTTCCAGGTCATTGAAGTTATTCACATACTCCTTCACCGACATACTACCTTGCCTTAAACTCAAGAACTTTTCCAGGTGCATTCCTTCTTCCGCTTGTGATAAAAACTTCTTCTCCAATCTATCCTTGAACTCATCCCATGTCTCCACTGCCCGCTACGCCTGAGCTACCTCCCACCAATAAGATGCTTCCCCTTTTAGTTGCCAAGCGGCCAATTGAATCCTCCTCTTACCATCTAGCTTCAACAACCCAAATGCATGATCTGTTTCCCAAATCCAATCGCGAGCCTCCACGTAACTCTCTGATACAGGAAATGGATTGCCACCCATGACACGAAAATCCTTACAGAGCTTAGAAAAGTTAACTACTGGATTAGGTGGAACTACGGTGGCTGCAGTTGGGGGTGAGGCATTTCCATGCGCTTCGGCAGGCTTCGTAGCTTCTACATATCTATGGTACCGTATGGGAAAGGGAATGCCCTGTGGAAATTTGGAGCGCTTGACGTGCTGAAAAAAGAATAAACAATGATTCACAAGGAGATCAAAGGAATATTGTAATTGACTGTAGGGGATTTAATTTCCAAAAATAGGTTTTACTTAAATATTCTTTACTTTTGAAAACACTTTTTCAAAAACTTTTCTTTGACCTTATAACCTTAGGCTCTGATACCAAATGTGACACCTCACATCCCTCAACGTCGCCTATAAAAGGATGTGTTAAGTTTTGTGAAGCGCATAGGTACAAAGTGACAACATAGAGACCAAAATTCACAAGATAGAATGTAAAACACAACGGAAACTTTTAAAACATTTATTATAAAATTGAGAAAATATAGTCACAACATTGATTACAATTCTAAATACTATGGAACCATCAACATAAAACAAAAAAAAACTGCCTCGTGGAAAAATATCAGAGTATGATAGTAAAACCACAAAAGTTATCCCTCTCATAAGTTATTACAATAGTCAGAAAGCAAGCACGGAAGTAATACATGAAACTCGAAATAGTCTGAATCCAAGTTGGTTCAAAAGTCATTGTTGCATTCCTCCACCTTGAGAACCCGAGGGAGAAAAGGTAGAGAGAAGGAGAAAACAAACTAGGTCAGACATAAGTTTGGTGAATTCTATTAATTTCTAGCTTGATCATAAGATACGAAAGTATTTAGATAGATGAATAGTAATGGACATGAAAGTAGAGAAAAGTAGAAAACATGAAAATAGATAGGTTTCTCATTTGTGTCAAAAAATTATGTACCAACTACCAAAATATCATAATTAGACTTTACTTAATTTCTACCCATCGATCAGCTTCTTTACCCAAATGTGAATAACCTGTGCTGGCTATGGAATTCGGGGTTATCAATCCCGAACCCATCAACTAAAAAGATCACATTAATCACAGGCGTTACAGCATTTTATTTTCCCCATCCGGAACAATGCACACTCATGATTCCATGGAAAGAGCACGTACCTACCTCGTTTGAACCACTTACTATCCAGTTCAGTAAAGTGTGCCCTGGCCTCTACGTAGTGCGAGACTCTATGATAACAAAAGGAAACTGACTGATACGGGTTCCCAAACAAAAATGCACATGACACAAGTAACTCCTATACTTGGTCCTCAATTTATAGCTAGGATTTCTACGATCCTCTTATATCCAATTGGAACAAACCCCTTTTATCTTAGCTTATTAACCCCATATTCTTAACTCAACACATTTAAGTTCATAAATAAGCCCTAACCATGTATTATATTTCTAGGTTGTAATTGACATTTCTAATTAAATGTAATCTTTTTATACAACCCTTCCCCATGTCACTTATTGTCCAATTAAGTCCAACCTATTCGAGTTTACATTTTTTCCAGTTACATGTTACTTAATGTCCAACTAAGTGCAATTTATTCCAATTCATAAATCTAAATATTCTTCAATTAAGATTTATCACAATTACAGTCCATTATTTGAATACAATGTTCACCAATTCTCAACATATCCAAAATCCCCCTTTTGAAATTCTTTTAATATTATTCCCATTTTTATGCAAATTAAGTGATAAAGGCCTAGGCTCTCATTGGCCTAGGCTCAGCGCAAAAATAAATAAAAAGGAGAAATTGGTCTAGGCTACTCGTTAGGCCTAGACTCGGAAATGAACAATATAGGGCATTGCAAGACTGTAAATAAGAATATAGTAGAGAAGGGGATAAAGAAGAAGAATTACTTGAAAATAAATAAACAACTAAAAGGAATAAACATAGGCAACGAATAGATTGAATAATAATTTACTGAAAACAAACTTATAAACACTGTAAATGTAAAACTTAAAGATCCAAACTATTTTACTATCTCAGTCCTTCTTATATAAATAGCTGATCTAACAATCACATAAAACTCACTGAGAAAGATTGCAAATCCAGAAAAAGGCCTTGGAAGAAGAAGGAGAAGAATAATCCTATCAGATCTACAGTTGGACATCACTTTGACTTATTCCCCTATTTTATTTCATTTTAGAGCTTAATGGAGTGAAGGCTAAGAAAATGAAGAAGAAGAGGTGTGGGGGAAAAGTGAGGAGTTGCAGTCAATTTACAGGTGTAGAAAGATACTTCAAGCCTTAGAATTTTAGTTTTTTAATCTTATCCCTTGAAGATACAACAACAAAAAGACACCAGAAGACGCACACAGTTGGTTCGACATCATACCAGGCACGTTTTTGTGCTTGGCTCGTATTAGGACGACCGACCTCATATGTAGGTCGACACATAGGTCCTGGATCGACACAAGGGTCGATCTAGTTAAGGGCTGGGTCACCCAATTACATCATTGACTAAGTTCGCTTATTTATTTAAAATTTCAAACTTTAACTGATCATAACTTATTCATTTTTAGTCTAATTTACGCAAACTAAAAGTATGTATGAATTAGAATTTTGTAACAAATGTAATGGTGAAATCCATTTTGCCCAACTCTGAATATTATTTTAGTTGATATTTTCTTTATTACTCTTCTTTATTTAATTATTATTTATAAAAATTCAGGGTGTTACAAGATCAGAGTAGATTGGAATTTTAGTTATATCAATATTTGTATTAACAACTTTATTAGTTTTTTTTATGTCTGATATGCTATATGGGAAGACATTCTCATTGAATACAACTTGTCTACTAATGTAAATCTTGTCATTATCATTAATACATATGTACCCCTTTTTTCTAATAGCATATCCTATAAATGTACATGAGTTGAATCTGAAATTCGGTTTATTAGTATTATATGGTCTTAAGTGGGGGAAACATAGGCAATCAAATGTGTTGAGGTTAAGATATTCTGGTTTAATAATATACAATTTCTCCAGTGGGCTTATATTTTTTTAACACTTTCGTCGGTATTCTACGGATTAAGAATACAATAGTGTTGAAACATTCTAACCAAACTTTGACGGTAGAGATGCATGAGCTAATAAAGTTAAACCAGACTCTACAATATGTCTATGTTTTCTTTCTACTAGGCCAATTTTGTTCAGAAGTATTGGAACATGATATTTTTGAATAACCTCTTTATTTTTGAAGTAATTACTTAGGCTTTTATATCCGGATCCACCATCTGATTGAGTTGTTTTGATCTTTGTATTAAACTGAGTCTTAACCACGTTCATAAAATTCATAATAGTGTTGAAACATTCTAACCAAACTTTAAAGGTAGAGATGCATGAGCTAATAAAGTTAAACCAGACTCTACAATATGTCTACGTTTTCTTTCTACTAGGCCAATTTTGTTCAAAAGTATTGGAACATGATATTTTTGAATAACCTCTTGATTTTTGAAGTAATTACTAAGGCTTTTATATCCAGATCCACCGTCTTATTGAGTTGTTTTGATCTTTGTATTAAACTGAGTCTCAACCATGTTCATAAAATTCATAACAGTGTTGTGAGTTTCTGACTTGGTTTTCAAAAAGTATATCCAAGTGTATCTAGTGTAAGCATCAACAAAAGATATATACTTACTGTTAGAGTTTACAGGGGTAGGACCCCATAAATCAGTGGCAACAAGTTCAAAAGGTTTACAACACATAGTTAAAGATTCATTAAAAGGTTATATGCGAGAAAGATAAGTCACTCTACAGAATCGTACATGAGACCTCAGCTTCATACGGCTCCTCTATGGTCACAAATAAATGCAAGTACTTGTTTGGTATTATTGTAATTTTGAAATTCTAATACTGGGAAGTTCAAAATTAGACCAACAAAATTTCATCTACTAGAATAAAAAAGGGCTTCCAAATTGATCTTCTCCATTAAAATTTTAATTTATCTTTTTTCGGTAATAACTTAATCCTTAAATAAAATACTCATTACATCAATAAATTAGGTTTTATCAATAACTCTAAAAAATAATTAGTTAGAAAGAATTGATCATTTCCCATCTGGTAGTAAGGACAAGTATAAGAAGAAATACTTTCAAAGGAAATATTATTTTAATTGAGTATATTTTTGACTAATTTTACGTTTGGGTAGCCCAGTTTGTAGTGCCATATATCAAAAGTACTTCTGTTATTATTTCCTTGTTGCATCACATAAGTATAACTTAAGTGCTCTCTTACAGATTTGCTGTGGTATTCAAATTTAAATTTGTATAATCCAATTACAACATTACCCTGTAAGAGAATATCATTAGATAACATATCTTCGACAAGACAGTATTTAGGATAGAACTTAAAATAAACATTATTATTATTGGGAAATTGTGAAACACTTATCAAATTGTTCTTGATTTTGGGCACTCTTAGTAAATTATGTAAAAATAGTTGTCTTTTTCCATTTATAATAGCACTACCAGTGTGGGTGATATTGATACACTTACCATTTCTCATGCTTATTAAATGTTTACTTCTACACTCCATGTTTTGAAGGTTGAGATTATCAATGTTGTTGGTCATATGGTTGGTTGCTCCTGAGTAGTCTGGATACCAACTATCATCCTGAATGTGTTCTGGTTTTGTATTTTCATTCTGGTTGTAAGATTTGTTGTTGCCAATTTGACCATTATTTTTTGGTTGAGTTTGTGCCAATTTTTGTTTGACCTCCTTTGACTTCCATCACCTAGATTAGGATTAAAGCTAGACTTATATCCGAAATATCATTTAAATGCAGTATGCCCAATCTTTCCACATATTTGGCACTTTGTTTTATTGTTAGGGTTCCATTTGTTCCTTCCTCTCCTTCTGTTAGGGCAAGCCCCTCTTTGGCCGTATGTATTACCTCTACTATTTCGATTATTTCCTCTATTGTTAATTGCATAGTTGAGTAAAGAATCATTTTTATATTGTTTATTGTTATATATTCTTGCCTCATGTGCAAGAAGTATGGAACCGACATCATCTAGAGGTGGTGTTGTCTTTTGAGAGATTATGGAAGCCACTATGACTTCATATTCATCTCCTAGACCATTGAGGAGGGACATGACTTGTCTAGATTCTTCAATTCTGCTTCCAACAGCATATGGCATATCACATATGTTTTTACCTTGGCGATGTATTTTGTCATGCTTATATTCTATTTCTTGCAGTTTTGCAACTAACTTTTGTAAAATAAAGACTTGGGAGCAGATCGTGAATTAAAAGCCTTTTCAATAGTGGACCATATGTCATTTGCATTTTTTCATCCATTGTCATATGAGAGTAGGTTTAAACTAATTAAGGATAACAGCCTAGAACTTATTAGCATTTCTTATCTTTGATACTAAGTATACGCTTCGTTGTTGAATATTTTGTTATCTTTGTCAGTGATAAACTTTGGTGGTATTGGTATTTTCCCAAGAACAGATTTTTCAAGTCTTAGCCTTGGATGATTGTTTCAACTTGAAGCTTCCACAATAAAAAGTTTTTCCTGTCAAGTTTGATTGTAATCAATTGGCTTTGAGGGTATACAACAGCCTTGATGAGTTGTTATGCTGCTTGAGTGCCCTTACTTCTGGTTGATGTTGCTGAGTTACCATTTGATGTTGTTGTGTCACCCATGATGAGATCGGATTACAAATCAGGTAATAAGCTACTTCTATGGTTTTAGAAACAAGGATTTTGAGAGTCTTGTGGCACTCTTGATGAACTTAAATGATGAAAATTTGTTTTCCTTTGCTTGCGAAGTAATTTTCTGATGAATTATCTTGACTATGATGACTTCTTGAAATTATTTATTAACCTCAAAGAAAAGCGGTTTACTTCCCTGTAGATTTTGTGACAATTTGCTGATGCAAGCACTGTGATCGCAAGGCATAACAATTTGGGAAGATTCTTGATTTCAAATGAGGAGATAAAATCTCTGATGAGACAATGTATCCAAAAGGCGTTATATTTTCTGATGGATCGATCCCCCGTAATCAAGCAATCTGATCTCAAAACGAAGATTCGCTTCATGCAGTTACATTATACGCTTTAATACCATGTTAAAGTCAGTGATTGAGCGATTATTGAAATGAATAACGGAATTATAAAGAACAAAAATATTGTATTGATGAAATAAAATGATTATTGTCCTATGTAATAATGTTACAAAGCCATGTATATATAAACAGATTCGTTAGTGGGCCTACTTGGTCCATTAAACGTTCGGTCCACCAAGAACAAAAATAAAGATAAAGACAGAAGCGGCTGAACCCAGATTGTTTCTTCACCTTATTTATATTTCAACTCAACAAGAAAACATATGAACTCAGTATTATTGAAAACACATAGATTCAGTACTATCATTAGCTTGATATGAACAAAGCATATGATATAATTTTCTGGATATTTATTTTGAAATCTCTAGTAGCCTTATTTAATTTTTCTTGAACTTTTATACAGATGATATGATGGATTTTACCAACTATAGTTAATCTACTCTCATAAATGGTAAACTTATGGTATTGTTGTAAATCGAAGACACTTGTTAGGTTGATCGATCCTATATCCATTGATACATTTGTAATCATAATGAAATTAATCATACTTGTATTTAAAATGCTAGTAACTTATTGTTAAATTGGAAACTACCACATGATTGGTTGTTGTCGCTTCTTTTGATGTATTCTTCTTTAGTACTGAATATACCCACCCACTAAATCTTCTTTTTAATTTCATCGTGATTCATAAAAATTCATCATGCAAAAATGTTAATAATGGTTTGAATTTTCTATTAATTTTAATTAGTGGCATGTCACAAAAAAATAAAGCTGTAAAAAATATATAGTATTTTCTATTGGAAACCTTCCCATCACTAATTTATGTATCAATGCATGTACCGAAGTAAACTAATTAGGAGTAAATCTTTTACAACCGTTACACCCTAATCCTTTTTTATGCATTCTCAAAGTTATATTCAACATTTTTCGTGGCTTCCTTTGCAACTTAGGGGAATAATTAGTCATACAAGACAAAATTTTCTGATCCAACTAAAAGGTCTGATCATTCAATTTAGGTATGAGGTAGGGCAACAAATATTATACGAAAAAAATCTCGTTAAGTCGATGTTCACTCGAATTCGTTAGATTTCTTGTAATTTTGTATATAGTTGATTATTAAAAAGCATAAAATTTTATATAAACAGCAATGTTCGTGCCTAAAAAAGGTTTTTCTATGTCCATCCATTTCACTTAGGACACGAGTTTGGATAACAAAATTTGTATGACCATGCATCTCGCATGGTCTGTGTTCTGTTTGATTTCATTTTGGATAGAAATTGAATACACCTCCATTTGGTCTGATCCAACTAGTTTACGCCCTTTATTGTCCCACTTGTCTCCATGCAAAATGTGGGAAGAGAACCACCTTGAAATGCTTTTAGGGGATACTTCCAAAGTACAGATGATAAGAACCATGTAAGATAAATTCTGATTTTATTGATTTATTGCAATCGTAATATAAAGATAATGATATAATTAGGGTCAGCTTAGGTAATTGGGTTGTTCCAAGCTGCTTAAAATTTAGATGAAAAAAAGCAAATCAGTGGTGCATATAAGGTTGAACCTTTAATGTTCTATATAGCAAAGCACAATGAACAACTATTATGTTAAAGTTATATCGGTGCTTCAAAGTAATTTGTTCATGAATAATTAGGAAGGGAAAGGGACAGGGAAATTTCTCCAATCCAACAATTGTCACAAAACTGGTCATGAAGAAAATGACTGTTGGCATAAGGGAAAACCTAAGTGTTTTAAGTGTCAAAATTTTTGCCATATAACAAGAAATTGTAGGTTCAAAGATGAAGAGCAAGAGAACATGGCACAAGTGGCTATGGAAGAGAATTTATTTTAGAGTTGTGGGTGAGAAATGCACCATGGAGAGAAGTGCTCCAATATTCAAACAGTAGAGTTGATGAGACGTGCTTCAACAATTGAAGGTGATGAGAAGTGCATCATAAATCGAAGAGAAGTGCTTTGTTTATTATCTCAACAACTTTGAAGCAAGGGGGTGTGTTAAAGTTATATTGGTGCTTCAAAGTAATTAGTTCATGAATAATTAGAAGTGCAATAGGTTATTTTAATGAGTAAAAGCATGTGTACTATTTTCATGCTAAGGGGAGGTCTATGATCCTACATTTAAGCATTATTAGTTCTTTATTTTTATTCAAGCAATCATTTATGTAGCCTATATATAGAGGCACTAAGTTCTCAATAAAATATGAGAGATTACTTGTAGTTATCTCAATCATTCTCTTCGTTCTTTTAATATTCCAACATGGTATCAGAGCCAGGTTATTCTTAGGGCTTGTGAGGTTAACAAAAAAATTGTGAGTGCTCTATTAATGTCTACTGTAACAACCCGAATCTTAAACAACGTGTTAAGACAAGAATCAAGGTAGAATTAAATGTTAAAATCTGAATCAGGGAAAACGGGTGGCGCCATTGCGTTCGTCTCGGAAAAATACGCGAAATAGAGTCCGAAATTTCGTAAATCGGAGTTCGTATGACCGAGATATGGCCTCGCGAAGTTTCACGAAAAATTCAAATTCAAATTCAAAACAGATTCAAATTTCAGAATTCAGAAGAGGCGGGAAAATTTCCCGCCAGACCAAGGGAGGTCGACTGGGGAGTCGACCCCCTACCAACCAGGTCGACTGGGGAGTCGACCCCAGGGTCGACCTGGGGGTCGACCTGCCTGGTCGGACCCAGGCAGCCTGGTGCACCTGTTTTGCTGTTTGGCTCGGTTTTGGAGGCTTGTGACGATTTTTGAGGGCTTGGATCTATCCTAGGGTTAATCTAACGGCCTAAACTACTCCTAATCTCTATAAAAAGACCGTAAGCCTACCCTAAACCCCTCATAAATCACTCTTGCAACGAAGTGCTGCCCAAATCTACATTGATCATTGTAACACCCCACTCCCGCTATGGTCACTCTCTAAGGGAATGCCATAGCATCGGTGGAGTATTTTAGTGAATATAGAACAGAAAAATTACAACAAGACAGATATAAATAGTACTTGAAATTTAAAACATCATCTCATAACAGCGGAAATAAACATGTCTGGTTACATCATAAAACCACAATAAAAGTCAAGTACAATATCCATCAAAATAAAGAAGTACATAATCCCACTCTCTCATACAATAGCCAGAACAAAAGAAAAGATAACTGGGTAACTGGAGCTTTACGTCTATCCAAGCTCCTAAAGACTGGAACAGCAATCCGATCAAGCTCCACTACTGTTAGGATTCACCGTAGGACCTGAGGGTTGGGAAAAAGATAAAAACAACGGGGTCAGACATAAGTCTGAGCGAGTCCTATAACTTTAACAATACAATCATTAAAGTAACCAGAGAAGACATAAACTTGACATACGGTAATGTCTGGGGATGAATGGCTACACTAAGCAGCTTGGTAGACTTAGGATAAACTAAGATAACTGTAAAGACGCATCTACCTACCCAAGGATAATTACTACACTGCACCACACCAGTCATTTCTACTTAAAGGTTGATCCCTCCCAAGGACTTAGAAAATTTCCCCAGTAGTTTCGTGTACCCCTAGCCCACTACATAGGTGTCGTCTGCCCCTATCTCCACTAGGTGTACTTAGTAATTTTACCCAGTAGTCTCGTGTACCCCTACATAGGTGCCGTCTGCCCCTATCTTTATTAGGTGTACCCACTACTCCCCAGCGATCGGCTCCCTACCGTAGATACCCGTGCTGGTCCCACAATGGGGTGTATCATTCCCCAAAGTGGCCACCTGATAATATCAACGGTGCACGGCTTTATATCTACACGATGCAACAACGACTTACCAACCAGCCCGGGTCCACACACGCATATGAAACCCGTTGATCCTGCGTTGCCACCGCTAACCCGTTTTGGCCTCTTATAGTCAAGCCCAATATGCGTGTCCCGTCACCCGACTAGAGTCGAGCCCACAAAGATACGTTTGGGATATTGGTTGAAATGGGCCCCCACAAGCTACCCACCTAAGCTTGTCACTTATCTAGTGTATCCCACTTAACCCTTTAATCATGTTTAATTACATGTTTCCACTTGGTTAAGTATTCTAATCGTATTTTCTATTGCCACCCAAGGCAACCCACTAGATTTCCACATGCCACCCAAGGCACCCACTTAACCCCTCATGTCCCTCTACATGCTAATATGGTTAAGTGTTTCTTAATTAATTAATTAAGATCATGACCTCATAAAGACCTCTCACATTAGACCATCTTTTATGACTGCTGGATATGCCGGTTGGTTCCGGGCAGACTTCTGTCATAAAAAGGGTCTAACCTCGTGTCTTTACTTTAATCACGTATTTAATTTATGACTAAGACCTCTCACATTGGGCCAATCATTTGTAGCCGCTGGATGGCCGGTCGGTTCCGGGCAGACTTCCGCTACAAAAGGGTCCAACCTCGTGTCTTAGTTGATTAATTACACCTAATTAATCACCCCCATATTAATTATCCCTAATTAATATCAAGTTTTTCATAACATGGGTAGACCTAACTCAATAGGTAAATTCCCATGGGGTAGACCTAACTCAATAGGTAAATTCCCACTTATGTTAATTTATTTTTATGGTATGCTTAATCATACCCAATCATACTTTTATTAACATATTTATTAACCCCATCGTTCCCCACGTAAATCGTTCTCATTTCATGACATAATAAAGGGGGAAGATCCATCACAAATATCATGGGTTTAACCAAATCTTAGCATATAACTTTGTCATGGGTTAAGAGGATGTCAACTTGCATATATGAGCATATATTAACCCAACTACATTTAACCCAAACTTTCATATTATCATACACATATCTTGCATAACATGTTGAACTTGCATATAAGCATTCTCATAACTTGCATAACATGTTAAACATGCATTTAATCATACACATAACTTGCATAAGCATTCACATACTTGCATAAGCATTCACATACTTGCATAAGCATGCATAACTTGCATATCATGTTAAACTTGCATTTAAGCATATACATAACTTGCATAAGCATTCACATACTTGCATAAGCATTCACATACTTGCATAAGCATGCATAACTTGCATATCATGTTAAACTTACATTTAAGCATATACATAACTTGCATATGAACTTGCATAACAACCTACACATAACTTACATAACATCATACACATAACTTGCATATGAACTTGCATAACTCACTTGTTAAACATGCATAAACCCATTCATTAGATATGCATAAACCTACTTATTAAACATGCATAAATCCACTTGTTAAACATGCATAAACCAACTTATTAAACATGCATAAACCCACTTATTAAATATGCATAAACATAGGAAAACATAGAGTAGCATATCATTACAAATGATTCAAACTCACTAATCCGCATTTAAGACCATAAGTCTCATTACACCCAATCTACTTACTTTAGAAATTGATGCTAAAGTGATAGAAACTCACCAAACCCAAGATTAGCAAACTTATGAAGTGGAATTAGTTGCTAAATATGAAGAAGATGATGATTAGAGGTTGATTAGCTTGCAACTTCCTTCATAAATTAGTGGAGGCTCCTTCTAAGATTTAATTTGGCGGCATAAGGCCATCATTTCTATTTTTAGTATGGATTAGGGTAGGTTTAGGGTGTATTTATAGGATTAGGGTGTGTTTTAGACCATAGGATTAACCCTAGGTTAGATTTGGTCCGTTAGATTTAGGAAATCTCTAGAACCCAGCCCTCCAAGCCAGCCTAAAACCCAACCTGGTGCACCCAGGTTCTCTGGACGCCGCGCCCAGGTCGACAGGCAAGTCGACTCCCCGGTCGACAGGCCTGTCGACAGTCCTGTCGACATGGGTAGGGCGGGAAGCTTCCCGCCTGGCCCCTGCTGGCTCCAATTTCGAAATCTGAATTTGAATTTTTAAATCTGTTTTTAGCTTTAATTTTTCTGCAAACTTCATTGGGCCATACGGACTCCGATTTACAAAATTTCGGACTCTATTCTGCGTATTTTTCCGAGACGAACGCAATGACGCAGCCCGTTACCCCCAATTCCCACATCTGAGATTATTTATCCTGTAATTAGTGAATTTTAGTATTAACTAAAATTCGGGGTGTTACATTCTCCCCTCCTTAAAGGATTTCGTCCCCGAAATCTCTAAGCTAAGGAGAATGCATATCCTACCATCCAAACAACCATCTACTCAATCCATCAAACACGCGCATCCATTGTCCTTAAAACAATTTCTAATGATGTATGAGCATATGCAAAAAGTGTGTGTATATGTTCCCTATCTAATGTATGAACATATGCAAACCATGATAGTGCCATGCATCCATTATGTATGCGAGAGAACCCTATCGACACATACAATATCTACATGAGTGCACAATCATTCACCAAAATGCATCATCCATATGATAACACAATCATTATACATCCATAAATATAGCTTCCTACACACAATTTTATGCAATATGCAATATGAAGTGATTGAGCCGATCTAGTGCCTAGAGTGTGCATATATGCATCCACGAGCAACCACTAGCAACCACTTGCATCCATTAACCATAACATGTCTCAAACACATGTTTCAACCATAGGTTTACCCTATCTAAAGGTCAATCAGTACTAACGAGAGGATATACTAAAGATAAGATAAGTATTAGACAACGATAGAGGAGAAAGTAATGACATACCCTCAAAAAGAAATGGGTACAATGAACGCATCTTCGCTTCCGTCTCCCAAGTTGCGTTGCTCTCATCTTCTCCCCATTGCACTTTGACTAGTTGAACCTCTCTGTTTCTCAACTTCCTAGTCTCTGACCCAAGGATGCGAGTAGGAGCTCGTCGAACAGTCGCATTACGCTCTACTTCCACTTCTTTAAGCAAGCTCGGCTCTACCACCTCTGCTGTCTCATGTAAGCACTTCCTCAAATGGGACACATGGAATACATCATGTACACCACTAAGTCTGTCGGGTAACTCCACTCTATATGCCATCCGTCCGATCCTTTCCTTAATAGGAAACGGCCCCACGAACCTTGGTGCTAACTTCCCAACAGATCCAAAGCGAACCACATTTCATAACGGAGACACTTCGACAAAGACCATGTCCCCAACTTCAAACTCAAGATCCGTCCTCCTCTTGTCCGCATAAGATTTTTGCCTATCCTGCGCTGCTTTCATCCTTCTTTGAATCAAGTCAATCTTCTCAGAAGTCTCCCTAACCATATCAGGCCCAAGCAAGATCTTATCCGTAGACTCCCACCAACATGCAGGTGATCGACAAGGCCTTCCATAGAGAGCTTCGAAAGGAGCCATACCAATACTGGACTGAAAGCTGTTATTATATGCGAACTCCACCAATGGAAGATGCTCTTCCCATGTACCTCCAAAATCTAAGATACAAAGCCTCAAAAGGTCTTCTAGAACACGATTCACCCTCTCAGTCTGGCCGTCCGTCTGAGGATGATATGCGGTGCTCAGACACAATTGAGTCCCCACTGCTTCTTGCAAACTTCTCCAGAACTCGCTAGTGAAGATAGGATCTCGATCACTCACTATGCTAGAGGGTACCCCATGTAATCGAACTATCTCTCGAAGATATACTGAAGCTGGCCATGGAGCAGTCCTCTTGCTCTTCACAGGTATGAAATGGGCGCTCTTAGTAAGTCTGTCTACTACCACCCAAATTCCCGTGTTACCCTTTCTCGATCTGGGTAACCTGTCAATAAAATCCATCGAGACACTGTCCCACTTCCATTGCGGAACTTCCAATGGGTGAAGCAACCCACCAGGTTTCTTTTGCTCCGCCTTCACTTGTTGGCACACCAAGCATCGAGCGACATACTCGGCCACATCTTTCTTCATACCGGCCCAGAAGAAAACCCTCTTCATGTCTTGGTACATCTTGTCCCCACCGGGATAAATGGTCATCCTAGAACGGTGTGCATCATCAAGAATAACCTTCCTCAAACCCTCGTCTTGCGGTACACAAAGTCTACCGTCTCTACGCAAGCACCCCCTATCGTCTAGGGTGTACCTACTCAAATGGCTGGACGACTCCCCCCTTATGAGCTTCTCCACCAACTCAACCAACTGTGGGTCGTCCCTCTGTGCTTCTCCAATTCGCCCCAAAAGAGTAGGTCTAACCTCCAAGGAAGCTAGCAAACCGGGTACATAATCAATGGAAGGTCTGAAATCAAACATCGAGATAAATTCCAAGCTTCGTTGTTCCACGAACAATGGACTCAAGGACAACCTCTTTCTGCTCAAGTCGTCCGCCACCACGTTACCCTTGCCAGGGGTATACGCTATCTCGAAATCATAGGATGCTAAGAATTCCATCCACCTTTGCTGTCTCAGATTCAAATCCTTCTGAGAAAACAAGTACTTCAATGATTTGTGGTCAGTGAACAATTCGAATCTCTCACCAAGAAGATAATGGCGCCAAATCTTAAGCGCAAAAACAATAGCGGCTAACTCTAAATCATGGGTAGGGTAATTTTTCTCATGCACTCTCAACTGCCTTCCACCATAGGCTATTACCCTTCCCTCTTGCATTAAGACTGCGCCTAGTCCTGTCCCACAAGCATCGGTATAGACAACAAATGGCTTGCTCCCATCTGGCAACACTAAAACTGGAGCAGTGGTTAAAGCTCTCTTTAACCGTCGGAACGCATCATCACAATCTACGTCCCATGTGAACACAGGATTCTTCTTTGTTAAGCGGGTTAATGGGGCTGATATCTTCGCGAAGTCTTTGATAAACTTCCTATAGTAACCCGCCAACCCCAAGAAACTTCTTACTTCGGTAGCATTCTTCGGAACCTTCCAATCCTGAATTGATACTACCTTCGCGGGATCCACAGCTATCCCTTCCTTGGAGACCACGTGCCCCAAGAACCGCACCTCCTTCCTCCAGAAGTGACATTTAGAGAATTTAGCCTTAAGGCTATGTGCTCGAAGAGTCTTCAATACCTCCCCAAGATGTAGGGCATGCTCTTCTTCACTCTTAGAAAATACTAAGATATCATCCACAAAGACCACCACGAATTTATTAAGGAACTCCCTGAACACCCTACTCATCAAATCAACAAAGTATGCAGGGGCGTTCATCAACCCAAATGGCATCACCAGCCACTCATAGAAACCATCCGGAGTTCTAAAGGCAGTCTTGTCTATGCTATCCTCAGCCACCCTCAACTGATGAAACCCCGTGGCTAAGTCCAACTAAGAAAATACTGAAGCGCCAACCAACTGATCGAATCGATCATCAATCCTCGGCAATGGGTGTCTATTCTTCTTTGTGAGCTTGTTGAGTTCTCTATAGTCTACACAAAGTCTGAGGGACCCATCCGCCTTTGTAGCAAATACTACTGGAGCACCCCACTCCGATATACTCCGTCTTATGAACCCCTTCTCAAGCAACTCCCCTACTTGCTTATGGAGTTCCCTCCTCTCACGAGGAGCCATGTGGCGCACTGGTAAAGATACAGGTTTAGCATTATCCACCAGATATATTCGGAAGTCAATCTCCCGCTTCGGAGGTAAGCCCTTCACCTCCTCAAACACATCCGGATATTCCCGGACCACTTTAACAGATTGTAAACTCTCGACCGAAGCGTCAAGCGATTCAAGATAACTTAGCATAACAGAATCCATGGGATTACAAGAAATCTCGAGAGTGTTACCCAAGCGGGTCATGAGCCTAACAACTCTCCTTTCGCAATCAAGAACGGCACCATTACTGGATAACCAGTCCATGCCCAAAATCAACCCATAGCCCGTGAAGCCCAACACAAAAGCATCACATCTAAACTCAATGCTAAGTATAGAAATCTTCAAACCCAAACATATCATGGACAAATAAGTGGAGCCCCCAATTGGGTTTGAAACAACCAAGGGATCATCTACCAGACTGGTGTCTAAGTGCAGTGACTCAACTAATGATGATGAGATAAACGAATGCGATGCGCCTGAATCAAACAATGTACGGACAGGATGATCAAATAGAAAAACCAGACTTTCAACGGAAATAGTTCTACCTCTCTCCTGAATCGGTGGGACTGCGAGAGCCTGTACTTGCCCCCTAGCCTGACCTGGTGCCATAAGAGCTTGCACCTGACCTCCTGAGGTAGACCCCGTCCTTTGCCCTTTCTTAGGACAGTCTTTCACTAGATGCCTTGCTTCGCCACAGTGGAAGCAGCCAGTCTTCTTCTTCTTGCGACAATCCTTGCTTAGGTGGCCAGGTGTCCCACAATTGAAACATTTCTTCTTCTTGCCCTTGCCACCGTTGCCTTTCCCACCTTTGTTTTGTTGTTGCTGCTGAGGTTTCTTTTGATCTCCCTTCTTCTCGGGTGACTTATTAGCATTGGGACCCTTCTCTTCTTCATGCATGAGTGCCATGTCAACTAGCTTCTCGAAGGTGGTCCCCATAGGGATATGAGTCATAGCCAACCCATGCATCGGTTCATTCAAGCCTTTCACAAACCTCAAAGCCTTCTTCTCTGGTGTATTCACCATGTCTAGGCCAAACCTTGCCAATTGATTAAACTTGTTGACATATTCCTTCACTGATAGATTTCCTTGCTTAAGAGTCAAGAATCTTTCCATATACAAGTTTTCCTCCGCCCTTGAGAGAAACTTTGCCACAAATATTTGCCTAAAATCCGCCCAAGAGTCAACGGGGCGTTCTCCATTAGTGACCTCCCACCAGAATGAGGCCTCTCCCTTCATTAACCAAGCAGCTAACTTGACTTTCTTCCCTTCTTCCATCTCAAAGATATCTATCAACTCTTCCACCTCCTTAAGCCAATCTCTAGCCTCCACAAAAGTTTCCAATCCTTGAAAAGGTTTCCCTCCCATAGCTTTAAATTCCTTGCAAGTCTTAGCAAAAGTATCCGTGCGAGGAGGAAGGGGAGGAGGAAGATCGGGTGCTACGGTTGGTGGAGGAACATTTGCTGGACCCGCAGCGGTGGCCCTAGCCTCCATCAATCTCCTATACCATACTGGTACCGTCACACCCTCCGGAAAGTTAAGATCCTCAGCCATGCTGAAACGAACAAGGAAAGATTCAAAACAGAGAATTCGAAGGATATAGATATGGCTATTGGGGATTATGCTTTTCTTTCAAAAACTTTTCTCTTTAAAGACATGTTTTTGAAAATATCTCTTCCAAAAATGTTTTTAGAAAAATAGTTTTCTAAAAATTTTATCTGTTCCGGTAACCTTTGCTCTGATACCACGTGTAACACCCCACTCCCGCTATGGTCACTCTCTAAGGGAATGCCATAGCATCGGTGGAGTATTTTAGTGAATATAGAACAGAAAAATTACAACAAGACAGATATAAATAGTACTTGAAATTTAAAACATCATCTCATAACAGCGGAAATAAACATGTCTGGTTACATCATAAAACCACAATAAAAGTCAAGTACAATATCCATCAAAATAAAGAAGTACATAATCCCACTCTCTCATACAATAGCCAGAACAAAAGAAAAGATAACTGGGTAACTGGAGCTTTACGTCTATCCAAGCTCCTAAAGACTGGAACAGCAATCCGATCAAGCTCCACTACTGCTAGGATTCACCGTAAGACCTGAGGGTTGGGAAAAAGATAAAAACAACGGGGTCAGACATAAGTCTGAGCGAGTCCTATAACTTTAACAATACAATCATTAAAGTAACCAGAGAAGACATAAACTTGACATACGGTAATGTCTGGGGATGAATGGCTACACTAAGCAGCTTGGTAGACTTAGGATAAACTAAGATAACTGTAAAGACGCATCTACCTACCCAAGGATAATTACTACACTGCACCACACCAGTCATTTCTACTTAAAGGTTGATCCCTCCCAAGGACTTAGAAAATTTCCCCAGTAGTTTCGTGTACCCCTAGCCCACTACATAGGTGCCGTCTGCCCCTATCTCCACTAGGTGTACTTAGTAATTTTACCCAGTAGTCTCGTGTACCCCTACATAGGTGCCGTCTGCCCCTATCTTTATTAGGTGTACCCACTACTCCCCAGCGATCGGCTCCCTACCGTAGATACCCGTGCTGGTCCCACAATGGGGTGTATCATTCCCCAAAGTGGCCACCTGATAATATCAACGGTGCACGACTTTATATCTACACGATGCAACAACGACTTACCAACCAGCCCGGATCCACACACGCATATGAAACCCGTTGATCCTGCGTTGCCACCGCTAACCCGTTTTGGCCTCTTATAGTCAAGCCCAATATGCGTGTCCCGTCACCCGACTAGAGTCGAGCCCACAAAGATACGTTTGGGATATTGGTTGAAATGGGCCCCCACAAGCTACCCACCTAAGCTTGTCACTTATCTAGTGTATCCCACTTAACCCTTTAATCATGTTTAATTACATGTTTCCACTTGGTTAAGTATTCTAATCGTATTTTCTATTGCCACCCAAGGCAACCCACTAGATTTCCACATGCCACCCAAGGCACCCACTTAACCCCTCATGTCCCTCTACATGCTAATATGGTTAAGTGTTTCTTAATTAATTAATTAAGATCATGACCTCATAAAGACCTCTCACATTAGACCATCTTTTATGACTGCTGGATATGCCGGTTGGTTCCGGGCAGACTTCTGTCATAAAAAGGGTCTAACCTCGTGTCTTTACTTTAATCACGTATTTAATTTATGACTAAGACCTCTCACATTGGGCCAATCATTTGTAGCCGCTGGATGGCCGGTCGGTTCCGGGCAGACTTCCGCTACAAAAGGGTCCAACCTCGTGTCTTAGTTGATTAATTACACCTAATTAATCACCCCCATATTAATTATCCCTAATTAATATGAAGTTTTTCATAACATGGGTAGACCTAACTCAATAGGTAAATTCCCATGGGGTAGACCTAACTCAATAGGTAAATTCCCACTTATGTTAATTTATTTTTATGGTATGCTTAATCATACCCAATCATACTTTTATTAACATATTTATTAACCCCATCGTTCCCCACGTAAATCGTTCTCATTTCATGACATAATAAGGGGGAAGATTCATCACAAATATCATGGGTTTAACCAAATCTTAGCATATAACTTTGTCATGGGTTAAGAGGATGTCAACTTGCATATATGAGCATATATTAACCCAACTACATTTAACCCAAACTTTCATATTATCATACACATATCTTGCATAACATGTTGAACTTGCATATAAGCATTCTCATAACTTGCATAACATGTTAAACATGCATTTAAGCATACACATAACTTGCATAAGCATTCACATACTTGCATAAGCATTCACATACTTGCATAAGCATGCATAACTTGCATATCATGTTAAACTTGCATTTAAGCATATACATAACTTGCATAAGCATTCACATACTTGCATAAGCATTCACATACTTGCATAAGCATTCACATACTTGCATAAGCATGCATAACTTGCATATCATGTTAAACTTGCATTTAAGCATATACATAACTTGCATATGAACTTGCATAACAACCTACACATAACTTACATAACATCATACACATAACTTGCATATGAACTTGCATAACTCACTTGTTAAACATGCATAAACCCATTATTAGATATGCATAAACCTACTTATTAAACATGCATAAATCCACTTGTTAAACATGCATAAACCAACTTATTAAACATGCATAAACTCACTTATTAAATATGCATAAACATAGGAAAACATAGAGTAGCATATCATTACAAATGATTCAAACTCACTAATCCGCATTTAAGACCATAAGTCTCATTACACCCAATCTACTTACTTTAGCAATTGATGCTAAAGTGATAGAAACTCACCAAACCCAAGATTAGCAAACTTATGAAGTGGAATTAGTTGCTAAATATGAAGAAGATGATGATTAGAGGTTGATTAGCTTGCAACTTCCTTCATAAATTAGTGGAGGCTCCTTCTAAGATTTAATTTGGCGGCATGAGGCCATCATTTCTATTTTTAGTATGGATTAGGGTAGGTTTAGGGTGTATTTATAGGATTAGGGTGTGTTTTAGACCATAGGATTAACCCTAGGTTAGATTTGGTCCGTTAGATTTAGGAAATCTCTAGAACCCAGCCCTCCAAGCCAGCCTAAAACCCAACCTGGTGCACCCAGGTTCTCTGGACGCCGCGCCCAGGTCGACAGGCAAGTCGACTCCCCAGTCGACAGGCCTGTCGACATGGGTAGGGCGGGAAGCTTCCCGCCTGGCCCCTGCTGGCTCCAATTTCGAAATCTGAATTTGAATTTTTAAATCTGTTTTTAGCTTTAATTTTTCTGCAAACTTCATTGGGCCTTAACTGGGCTATACGGACTCCGATTTACAAAATTTCGGACTCTATTCTGCGTATTTTTCCGAGACGAACGCAATGACGCAGCCCGTTACCCCCAATTCCCACATCTGAGATTATTTCTCCTGTAATTAGTGAATTTTAGTATTAACTAAAATTCGGGGTGTTACAATCATGGCCTCCATCACCAAAATCGAGAGCCTATGCATTCAAACAAGATCCGAATCAAAGGTGCTAGCTTGCTACATCAAATCAAGGGAGTGGATCAACGTTGCTATGGCGATTTCATGACGGTTCTTCATCAAAGGAGCCACCTTTCTTCGTCAAAATGATTCATGCTCCTAGTCCTCTTGCCATGCTATGTAAGTTCTAGCTACTTCGAGATGTTAACGGTAGTTTAATCATGGCATGGAATAAAATGTGGTTAAACATGAATGTTATAACCTATGCGAGCCTAGTTTGCTCCTTTAACATGAACATATGACTTTGGGTTATGTTTTAGCGACTAAATCATGCTATTCATGTTGCATTGGACTTAGTTTTCCATGCAAGATTTGACATTTACTTGTAGTATGATAGCATGAACACTTAGAGCCAATTTGACTTGTGAAATAGTTGCATAAATTGGACTTTGGGGCTTATGCATGTAAATGAAACCAACCCCCTTATAATATCATGTTTATGGAAGGTCAAATCCCGTTATGATAATATGCAAAATTGTGGCCAAATCCTTTATGACATTATGCATGCTTGTGGCCAATCCCCTTTTATGTTATGCATGCTTGTGGCCAACCCTTATATGATAGTATGCATGTACAAGGCCAATCCCTTCATGATACCATGCATGTTTGAAGCCAACCCCATCATGGCATCGTGCATGTTTTGGGGTCAATGTGTATCATAGTATTTATACTATGTTGACTCGCTTTCACTCAAGTGAAAACACGATTTTGGGGTAATTAGATAAACACGAACATGACACGAAATCTTGACTTGAATATGACATGAAAACTTGACTTGAGGTTACATGTGAACACGACATGAAAGTTGAACCAAAATGGGGGCATGACATGTGGGGTAAACATGGAACTTGAACTAGACATGGGTGGGTTGTAAGTGTAATAAGACACTAGACCAAACATGGAAGTGGCCAACTCGAGGTTGGGTTGAGTTTGTAGCATAAATCTACCCGGACCCGCCCAGCTTAACTAGTGGCTACAAACAATAAGATCCAATGTGAGAAGTTGGTCATGTCGCGCTTAAGACCCGAGGTTAGACTAGGTTGTGGTGTAAAACTACCCGGACCCGCCCGGCTTAACTAGTAACCACAACAAGGTCTAATGTGAGAGGTTGAGAGTGCATTAATTAAATTAATGCCACATGATAAGGTTAAGTAAAGTTGACTAATGACACTTAACCGATATGACACGAATGGATAGGTTAAGTGGGACCGCGCTTGCTTTCTTAATGACACTTAACCATACAAGACAATTAGGGGATGGGGTTAAGTAATTTACACTTAACTAATCCGACTTGGTAATTAGATGGGGTTAAGTAACTAAGACTTAACTAATCTAAACACGGTAATTAGATGGGGTTAAGTAACCTATACTTAACTAATCTAAACACGGTAATTCGATGGGGTTAAGTTAAACACTTAACCAATCTAAACTTGGTAATTCAATGAGGTTAAGTAACCAATACTTAACCAATTTAACATGATAATTTAATGGGGTTAAGTAACTTATACTTAACCAATTATACGTGATGATTTGATGAGGTTAAGTAACCTATACTTAACCAATCTAATAGGTGGACCTGGTAGGGTTAAGTCACAAGACCTTTTAAATTAGGCTTAACCATTGTATACGATTAGTGGATGGGGTTAAGTTAACCTATACTTAACCAATCCGACTCGACAATCTGATGGGATTAAGATAATCTATGCTTGATCAATCTAACATGATAATCTGATAGGGTTAAGACAAATAAATACTTAACCAATTTGATTTGATAGGGTTAAGTCGTGAGCTTCTTAGTACACTTAACCAACTTGTAGGGCTAAACCTTAAACTTGAGTACTTAGCCAATCTTGTCATGATGCGTAGGCGGGTTAAGTCATGAACTTGGATAACAACACTTAACCCATTTGGCAAAACCCTAGCTCAGGGGACTAGGTTGAAAATCGTGGTTAACAAGGATAGCGGGACGAGAAGCTAAGTGGTAAACTTTAGTTAAGGATAACTAAGTAATAATTCTTAGCCAAGGACATGGGACTAGTTCGTAAATGATGAGTAACCTGATACGGTAGGTCATCGCTTAGTATACGAGGAGGAGCAACTTATCTGACTTGGATAAAAAGCTCCAACGAACTGGGTGGCAAAGCAGTAGCTTCGGGGGATGTGAGGGTACTCTTGGTATCCCTCTGTGAGGTGGCAGATGGTCCATGAAACCCGGCCACACAGGGGTTAAGGCTGCGGTAGAAGAGCCAAGAGTATGCCTTGGTTGCTATGCGAGCGACCTAAAGACTGGGATGGATTAGCGTGGAGTTGACGATACTTGATTTTGCCCCGGGATAGCATGTCGCCGACTACCTACCATCTTTAGTCAATCGTGTACGTACGGAAAGGCAGGGAACTCCCAAAAGACCATATACTAGCTATCGAGTTATGGGTGAGGTTGGCTATCTGGAAATGGGCATCGATGGGCCTTAGTGTAGTTCTCATACATGATTTTTCTTGGATTGCCTTTCAGTAGTTGAGGGAGGGGTCACGTGGGACCATAGCCACGGGTACAAAAACAGACCTTGATATCTGCATCAGCAGACGACTTAAATCTCCTGACCGAGTTCCGTATTTCTTGATTTGCCCTGGCACGGAACTCGGATGGCACATTGAGGAACATGTACGTCTAGACATGGAAAACGATTCACGATGCATTCGTGGGATAAAGGGCGCGGTTGACGGGTGGCATAATCCCTAGTGGCCCTAGGTGGCTGAACCCAAACCGAGACACGAAAACGTTCATTAGGTAGCATAATCCCTAGTGGTCCTAGGTGGCATAAATCCTAAGTGAACGCGCGATAGTTCATGGTAAGGAAACATAACTAGATCAAGGGTAGCAGTCCAAAATAACCTCAAGGATAAAACGTTTACATGGGAAAGCCCGTATGGCCTACGGCAAAGGACTGAACTTATACATGGAAAGAAACATACGAGTTGGGAAAACCTACATATGCTATATATTAGGTTGACATGGACCATTACATGACATTGGGCAAGGGACATTCATAGTTAACACATGACGCGGGTTGGGATACTACTACGAGAGGTGCAGAACAAATATACATGTTAGAACCATGAGAAATATACATGATAGATACCGTGGGATGTTATACAGGATAGATACCTTGGGATATTATACTTGATAGAAACCTGACGATGTGATACCTTGATTTATCGTGACACCGTAGTTTATCATGATATCATAGTTTACCTTGCTACAGTAGTTCAGCCTGTTACCCTGGTTTAGTTTATCTATCTTGTCGTCATCCTTATGTTTACTTTCAGTTTATGCATGTCATGTTACCTTTACCTGTTTTTATACTGGAAGTAGATAGGACTTACCAGTCTTTATGACTGACCCCGTTTTGTTTTGCCTCTTTGTCTTCCGTTTCCTTCCCAGGTTTCAGGGAGGAAACAATGTTATCTAGTTTGGACTTCTTCTGCTTGAAGGTCATCACGCATGGCTTGGACTTTTCTTGGCTATGGCTACTTTACTGTTTTACTTGGGGAATAATTTATGAAATGGTTTTATGCTTCTTTATTATTGCAAGACAGGTTTTGATGTACTCTGATGTAAAAGGCTTTAGACCTTATTTTATAAGGTAATGAAATTTGTTTTACTTCCGCTGTTTTATATATGCTCTGTCTTGTAATATTTCTGTGCATGTTTACCTCGATAATGCTTCACCAAACCTAGTGCATTCCCTTGTGAGTGACCCTAGCAGAGGTGGGGTGTTACATCTACTGCAACAAAATTTTCACTTTCCATTCCTTTATTCAAAGGAGAAAATTATCAATCATGGGCTATCAAAATGAAGTCGTATCTTAAAGATTTAAGTTTATGGGATGTCATTGAAAGTGATATCGATCCCACTCCTCTTCCACAAAAACCAATAGCCACCTAAGTCAAAAAATGTGATGAAAAAATGGCGAGAAAGCCAACGGCACTTTCATATCTGCATGGGGCCGTGTCGGAAGATATTTTCACAACTATTATGGGTTGTGAATCTCCCAAAGAAGCATGGGAGAAAATTAAAGAGGAATGTGAAGGAAATCACCAAACAAAATTAATGCAAATTTTGAATCTTAAGAGGGAATTTGAAATAATGGGGATGAAAAGTAATGAAGGTGTTAAGGAGTATGGGGGTCGGCTGATGTCCATTGCCAACCAAATCAAGATACTTGGTGGAGAATTTTCAAGCCAAAAGGTGGTGGACAAACTTCTTGTCACTCTTTCAGAAAAGTATGAAGATAAAATTTCTTCACTTGAAGATACTAAAGATTTGTCCAAGTAAACATTTTCAGAATTGATCAATTCACTCCATGCGGTGGATCAAAGGAGGATCATGAGAAATGAAGATGGTGAAAACAACGGTGAAAAAACTTTTATAGCAAAGTATCAAACTCAAAAAGGGAAGGCAAATTTCTCCAATGCAACAATTGTCACAAAACCGGTCATGAAGAAAACGATTGTTGGCATAAGGGAAAACCTAAGCGTTTCAAGTGTCAAAATTTTGGGCATATGACAAGGAATTGTAGGTTCAAAGATGGAGAGAAAGAGAATATGGAACAAGTGGTTGTGGAAGAGAATTTATTTTAGAGTTGTGGGTAAGAATAGCACCATGGAGAGAAGTGCTCCAATATTCAAAGAGTAGAGTTGATGAGACGTGCTTCAACAATTGAAGGTGATGTGAAGTGCATCACAAATCGAACGGAAGTGCTTCGTTTATTTTCTCAACAACTTTGAAGCAAGGGGATGTGTTAAAGTTATATTAGTGCTTCAAAGTAATTAGGTCATGAATAATTAGAAGTGCAATAGGTTATTTTAATAAGTAAAAGCATGTGTACTATTCTAATGCTAAGAGGAGGTCTATGATCCTACATTTAAGCATGTTTAGTTCTTTATTTTTATTCAAGCAATCATTTATGTAGCCTATATATAGAGGCACTAAGTTCTCAATAAAATATGAGAGATTACTTGTAGTTATCTCAATCATTCTCTTCATTTTTTTAATATTCCAACAAAAATGACATGAAATAATATTCATCTTTAGTTTCTTATAACATTATTCCTTCTTTTAGTCATCATTCTTTTTTATGTTTCCATCACCTCAGGCCTATCTCAGGAGACCATCTGACTAACCTAGGGCTAGAACCGGGCGTAAATACAATAGTTAAACTTGTATTTGTAATGATACAAGCTTTGTATATTAAATGGGCTTCAGCAATGAGTTAAGCAGAACTGATTTGAAAGGATATTTGATAAATGTGTTGTCTCTTACCTATTTCACTTGTATTTTCTGATACCACCCTCAGCTGACAACATAGATATCTAAAATACAACAAGTTGCACTTTGCACTTTGATCCTTGATCAAAGTTAGATTTGATGTTAACTGCTTTGATCTGATGAAATCACTATTCCATCACTGATTTCTTAGCAACTTCTAACTTTGCAAAGACTCATCGTGCAAATTAGGGCTTGAGACCTTCAATTATAGTTAACTTTATCTACACATAATTTATGTTTGAATTTGGTGAAATTATGTCTTGACACTATAAGCATTTCAAATCTTTGGTCAACTACAAAAGCTACTACATAACAATCCAATTTTAGGATTTTTATTTGGCTATTTATTAAGCTAAAGTCTTAACTAACCTCTAGAATCAGCAGCACCTCCTTCAACACTATCCTTTTGTATACATTGGTACATGTTCCTACATGTCTTCCACTAACTTTCCACGTGTCCACCTTTAGTTTGTTTGTCTCAATCTTAATTGACATTTATTTATTAACTAGCGTGTAACATGTGCGTTGCACACGATAATATTGTTGAAAAATAGTATTTTTGTTTTAGCTATTGCTAGAATATATTACGTTATGCAATATATCATAAATTTATCGTGTTATATTAAACATAAAGTAAACTAAAATGCAACTATTGTAATTGAGCTATTATTGATTTTGTATCTTTTGTTTGTGTGTGTGCATAGTTTCTGTAGCCATTTCTACACAAATTACTTTTGTGAGCCGTTGGAGAATGATTAGATTCTCTCTTTTGTAATATTATATATTCCTTTCTATTAACAAAAAGTAAAATAAAATGCAACTCTTGGATATAAGGTTTAAGGTTTAGTCCACACTAACTGCATACCTCTATTGAAATTAATGCTCTAACTCAAAAATTAATAAATTAAAATTATTGATATTGTGTACATAAATATTTTATGTTTTTTTGAATAATAAAAATAACGTATGTTATATGGCATGTTATTTTATAAGTATGCGTCATTCAGTAACTTTACTATTTTATTTATATGGTTATCGTGTAAATGTACATGTAGATTTCTCATCTTTATAAAGGATTATAATTGGACTAATGAACATTGGATAATTGAATTTATTTAAATAACTTGAATTAATGATCAACATAACTAATAAGGTATAAAGAGTTAATGTAAAAAAATGTAGGAAATTGATAAGAGCATTATATGCGCTTGTAATTGAGAAGAGCTTTGGTCATATGTTAGCTTGTCCACATATGAATTTTTATTCATATTAACTTTTTATTTTAAAACAATTTAATCCTTGCAATTAACCGTATATCACATGCTACCATTGGAGTACCATGCTTTTAACTTTGATAAATATAAATAATGTAATGTAGCATTTTAGTTGATTTATGAGTTTGATGATGTGATAACATGTTGAAAATGTGAATGCTTATGTAGTCTAATATTTGTGCAGTTTATGCGTTCACATTGTAATATTGTGAAATATAATTTATCATTTATAGGTTGTTCAAAATGAAAATATAAAATACATTATGTAGAGTATAATAATTTTTTGTGGTAAATGAATCAAAAATTAAAAGAGTTATTATTATTTATGTATTTATATCACGTGATTTAGATATTTGGATAAAGAGGAAATAATTTTATCATTTTCCCATATTTATAGATATTGTATATATCGAAGTTCTCGTATTTTTAGGATCTATTACATGGACTAATGATTACTAATTAATCACATTTATTTAAATACTTTAAATTTACGATTACACTGTTAATTAACTATCTGAACTTGAAACGTTAAATGCTAGACAATTAAGAAGGATTTCCACGTAAATGTGAGGAAAAAATAGATATTTGAATTTTGAAGTTACTATAATTTTTCAGTACAATCAATGTATGATAAATTCATTTAATAAATAATTTATCAAATAACTTTATTGTATAATTTATGTTACATAATTTAGACACACTTGTATCTAAATGATTTTTCAATCAATTTATTGATGTGCATGTGGTATATATGTCAAAACTTTCATCTTCTGGGTTTATTTATAAATATTAGCTGACCAAATTTAATAAGAGGGAACTAAAGGACAAATGCAGTTCAAAAAATTTCTTCATTTTTCTCCAATTTCTCCTTTCGTTCTTTCTCCAATTCTCCTTCCGTTCTCTCTTCTTCCTCATTATTCAAAAAAAATCTCTGCTTAAACTCCTAAACTAAATCGATTAATTCAAATTTTTTTTTCAAAATCTGCAATCTCTCTAATCGATTTCTAGTTCAAAATGGAAAAATCCAAATATTAACCCTAAAACACGATAAAGAAATCGAAAATGAAGACAAACGACATGAGAAAGACCGCCAAAATCATCTCCTAACTAAATATTTTTCTTCGCTTCATCTCCTAACTAAAGCGATTAATTCAAAAAAAAAATCAAATTCAAAATGGAAATAATCAAACCGTAGCCCTAAACTATGATGAAGAAATGACAAATGGAGACAAATGAAATGGGGAAGACAACCAAATGGTTATTAAATAATAATAGTGATGAATATTATCTAAACCGATACTCAAAAAGGCATATGAATTATGTAACTATGAATTTAATGTGTTATTTTTTTTGTTTCAGCTACTGGGTATCAGTTATATGTCTCTATAGGTATCAGTTTTGTGTTATTTTCATGATTGCAATTTTTAGGTATCAGTTTTAGTTTTATTAATGTTCTCAGTTTATGTGTATTAGTTTTGCACTACTGTAGGTATCCGTTTCGCTTTTATTTATTTACTTTAATGGATGGGTATCACTCCGGTACCATTGTAATATTAGTTTTATACAACAGTAAGTATCAATTTTTATTGTTTTATTTCTTCACAGTACTTGGGTATCAGTTTTTGGTAAAATTCAGTTGTAAAACATATAATATTTGTAGTAATGTCAATTTATTTTATGTAACTTCAATATAATATTTGTTGTAATACACGTGATGAATTAATACCAGTGAGTATTATTGAGAATAAATATTATTTTTGTGAGAATTGAATTGAGTTGATGTGTGTAATTTTTTTAATCAGTGGGAGTATCAGTTAGAATTAATGTTGTGTATCAAAAAATTCATTTACCAAAGAAAACAACTCAAAACTGCTACCCACTTCATGTAGTTCTGACACACAAAGTAATAAAATTGATACCTAAAAACCGCTATAATATTTTAACGAAAAAGAAATGCAGAAAATATTTGCATCACAATTTGATTGATTAAAATGAAATAAGTTCATTTGAGTTGCAAAGTTAATGCAACAATACAACTACAAAAATAACACAACAACAAAATCACATAAATAAAAGCATAACACATTTAATACTATAAAACTGATACCTAGAAAATGCTATAATCTTTTAAAAAAACTAATACAAAAAAAATTTACATCACAGTTTAATTGATTAAAATAAAATAATTTCGATTGAGCTGTAAAGCTAATGCATCAGTACAAGTACAAAACTAACATAGCACCAAAACTACAAATACAATAGCATAACACAATTAATACAAGAAAACTGATACCTAAAAAAATAGCAAACTAACACCTAAAAACTGCTGCTAAATTCACCATCAAAAAAAGTATTTTCAACCTTCAGATCCAATAATATTTCCAAATTAAGATTCGTTGAAGATGATGATTTTTTTTGGAAATTCTGAAGATATGATGAAGACAACGAATCGACGAAGCTTTTGAGACAATCAAATTAGGCAAATCGAATAAATTGAGGAGCTCGAGAAATTCTGAAGATGATGATGAAATTGCTGGAGAGATGGCCGACACTGAATATCGCTGGAGGAATCGGAGAAGAAGACACCGGCTGGAAGCGTGATGGAAGCACGATGGAAGATTTTATTTATATTGTCCTTCAGAATAAAAAATAGGGCGGAGTTGTCCTTCTAAATAAAAAAATGGAACGGCTGTGTTAATGGCCAAAAAAATCCAATAAATTGTCCTTCACGATTATTCCCTGATTTAATAATTAGTTTAAATTTCGAATTATGTAATTAATTTAATGCCTAGATTTTAATATAAAATATTGATAGAGACCTCTGAATTTTGTAGATAACTACAAATTTTTTTAATAAGAAGTATGCATTCAAATGTAAAATAATGTGAGGGGATTAGTAATATAATTGTATTTAAATTGGTAAATCACTGGATTTCAAAAATAAAATGTAACGACCCAAATTTTTAACAAAGTTAAGTTTGAACATTTAAAGTTGGTTTTAAATGTTGATTTGAAAATTTAAATAGCTCGAATTCTACGATTTTGAGTATTAACATAATTTGAATGGTAAAATAATAAATTTACTTATGAAATAATTGTGAATAAATTGAATTTGAGGTATAGTATGAAACAGATGATTTATTAAGACCCAATTAAGTTCAGATTGGAATTATAATAAGGAATTTATTAATTAAATGAAGATTGAAAGTATTAATTTAATTTAATTAAAAACGAGCTCATCGCGTCACGGTAGTTCGTAATTTTACGTTTTGAACTTCAGTTAAGTATACATGATTCAATATAAGTCAAAATTCTTTAAAATAAGAACCATCCGGATCTATTGGATTATAGTTTTCTATTGAAAGGGAAAAATCAGGATTTCATATTGTAGATTTTGAGTTACATCAAAATAAAATTCTTAGAAAAATCATGGTATAATCGTTTATGAACTATAACGATTTATTAAATAAAATGGAAGGATTTTTAATAAATTGGATATCGATTTAACTTGGAATTTAAATTGGTTAGTTTAAAATCCAAAAATTTGTTTATTTTGAAGTTATATAAATTCTATTTAATTATATGCGATAATAATAATACTTCATTATCGATAGATTTGATCATTTTGAAATCGATTTATGTTTTATCGATTTAATATGGAACTTGAGAATTGCCAATTTTCAAACGACCTTGGATTTTAATGAAACCAATTTTATAAAATCCATAATAGTTAATTATAATAGATTTCTAGTTTTAAGTCAATTGGAGTTACTATGTGATCGTGCGGCATATAACTCATAAATGATATTATCATATGTGATGTAGGGAAAACAAGTTGGAGGGATCCAAATGGATTCCTCAAATATTTTGGATGTTACTTGTTTTCTTATTATTCATATATGAAATGTTTAACCCAAGTAGCATTATATTCTGTTTGGATGTTGATGGTTGAATTGAATTCAACATTGTTTGTGTTTTAATTAATAGATGGTATTGATTAAGGGATTGGAACAAATGGCCTAAAATCCATCTTTTTAAGATGTTGGTTCGTCGTCAAGCGAATTTACGTATTTGAAGTTATAAATTTATTTTTATAACTGAATCAAGTTTTTCTATTCTAATTTATACAAGTTATTTAAACAAAAGTTTTATTGATAAATCGATATTTATAATTAGCTTTATATAGAATTATAAAATGGTTTTTATAGTAAATTATTAGCTTATAAGCAAGGAAGTTGGAAATTAACCGAAGGGTTAATAATTTGGGTTAATAGTTACCAAGTAACAGTTAAGAAATATTATTAAATTAATTATGTTATTAATTAGTTTAAGAGGAAGGATCAGTTGAAATTAGTTAACGAGTTAACTGATGTTTTCAAGTTAACTAAATCTGCTGTGTTAATTGAAATTGGTTATTAGATTAATTTGTCATCAATTAATATAATGGAAATAGTTGTAACAAATAGTTTTTGTAATTTAATAAGATTTCTTAAAAGTCAATTAATCTTTTAATTAACGGTGTTTAGAGATAATTATTGAGTTATTTATTATTAACGAAGTTAACTATTATTTTAACAAGATTTTAAAAAGAAATCAGCTATCCTGTTTTTAGCTAAGAATGAAGTAAACCACTTTTACTTAAGTTAACATTGAGGTTAATTATTATTTTAATTAATAATAATTAAGGCGATTACCTTTTTCAATGGAATTCATTTATAAAAGTAATCAAGTTATAATAAGATGTTGGTTGAATTTTATAAATAATTTATGAAGGGATTTTATTATAAATCCATGTTTTATAAACAATGTTTATTAAAGAAATTAAGGGTAGTGTGATGATTTTGAATAAACATTTACTTAATAACTGAATTAAGCAAAATGATTGGAATCAAAAAGAAGAATTTCAAAAATGCAAGGGAAGAATGTCTAATGGTTGTGTAAAGGATTTGATAACTGGATTTTTGGTAATAAATTATAATCCTAATTGAATTGTATAGAAAAGTTTAAAGTAAAAGGTTGTGTTTAAATAATAGTTTACTTAATCAACGAATTAAGTAAAAGCAGATATGATTGAAAAGAACACTTTCAAATGCAGAGAAGGTTTTTATAAAACCATATTTAACTAGAATAGTAAATGGAATTGATGTGATATTTTAATTAATATCATTTTTTAAGTTATAAAATTTATCTGTCTTACGATAAGAACATTGTAACAACCCGGATTTTCAGAACCAATTTAAAATTTTTATTTTAGCTATTTTAATGGATTTTGGATATTTAAAATGATTTATTTTAAATACTAACGACTAAAAATTTATTTAAATCAAAGTTAGAACGTATAAATTTATTTTAATTATAAAACAAACCTGAAATGGCGTAGTAATTTGAAATTCAATTTTAAATTTCAATTGAATGTATAGAATTCAAAATAAATTGGATGTCTGTAAAACCAGAAATATTTAAATCTGTTTAATTATATCTTTCTAATAAAGGTGAAAAATCCAGATTTCATAATATAAATGGAAATTTATGTCCAGTTTAAAATTTGAAATAGTCGCTATGGAATTTATATATTTTTTCAATAGTGGAAATAGTGAGAAGGCAAAAGTTAACAAAATTTTTAGCCAGAAGTTCACAAACTTTGAAATTTGGCCAAAAAGGCACATTCTAGTGCAAAATGAAAAAGGGTAGTGAGCCCTTGAATTCCACATTTGCACTAGAATGTGGACTTTCGGCCAAACAAAAAAGTTTGCATACTTTTGACTAAAGATTTTGTGAACTTTGTCCTTCAAAAGAAAATGCTCTTCTCAATATATATAAAGCCCTTAAAAAATAGCCATTTTGCAAATGACCTCCGTTTTCGAAGAAACCACTTTTGTTGGATCCGAAATGTCAAATTATTGTTAGATTACAAATTTCATAATTTTTGGAATTAATATGTGAGCGCAGTGAATTTAAACGTGTTTAGCAGTTTCAGTTTGAATAGGATTGACCAGAAAATGGCCATTTTTCAAACTATCTCCAAATTTGACGAAATTAGTTTTGTTAGGACCGTATCGCCAAAACATAGCTAGATTTATTTTTGTAGAATTGGCTTACAGGACATATCCCATTGTGTTCGGAATGGGGGTTTTTAGCTGGGGGCGACAGTCATTGGGTTCGATTTGAAGTCCGAACGAAAAAGTAACTTTTTGGAACTTAAATTAAATAAATATACAAATTATATGCCCCCTTTTGTTTCTCTCTCCCCGTTCAAAAAATAGTAAAAAAGAAAAGAAAAAAGGAACCTTAGCCACCGCGTCGCGCCACAGCCATCACCGCACCCCTATTGTCGTCGACGCCTGTGCATCGCCACCCCCTCCAGCACCCCCTCCAACCGCCGCGCCCCTTCTCCTCCCTCCTCCTCTCTCCACCGCCATCCATTCGAACGCCCAGCCCTAAAACCGCCACCGCCAACACCCCTGGCCCCACCACCACCGCTACACCAGCTACCACCACCAGCAACGTCCGCCGCCCCTCCTCCGTCACCTTGGTCAGCCGTGGGCCCCTTTGAAAGTAAAAACCCAATTTTTATTATTTTCAATGTTTGCAAATAACACCCTGATGATCTTCAGCCAATATCTCCCAATCTAAGCCCCTATGGCCAAAACTCCACAGTACCAAAATCGAAAAGCACGATTTTCTCTTCGATTTGAGTATATGGAAGTCATATTTTTGATTGCGGGGTTATTCAGAAAATGCGTCCAAAGTCTGCTGTCCAAATACTATCTTTTCGCAAATTCTGGCAAATTGGAGCATTTTCGGAAGAAAGGCCACTAGGAGAAAGTTGTCGTGAATGGCGCATTTAAGCTAGCAAAAAAGACCATGTGAAGATTGGAGCTCGTTTGCAAATTCTATAGCCAGAACAGTAAATCAGAGCCTCAGAAAATAACGGTGGAGTGAATCCCAATGTGATAACTCCTTCTCACTCAAATTAATTTACAGTTAGATCTGTCCTAAGTTGCAGATGGGGCTCAGTAGCTCCTAACACTATTTATTTGTACAACCATGATTGTTTGTATGTATGGATTGAATTGTGGTTGTAAATTCCGTTGTGTTGAGAAATGGTTGTATTTGGTTTTATTGATTGTGATTGTGGTTTTGTATGGCGCAAGCCAGTATCAGGAGAGGGGTAATGCTAGACATTACTCCGGTTCTAATATCGTGCCGTTATAATGTCGAACATTTATGAATAAATATTTATTCATTAAAAATATCATTTTTAATGTGTAAGTAAACTATATAAAATATTCACGTGTTGAATAAAATGTTTGAACAATAAAAGTGTAACACCCCACACCCGCTAAGGTCACTCATAAGGGAATGCCTTAACTTCGGTGGAGTATTTTAAGTGAATATAGAACAGAAAAATTACAACAAGACAGATATAAATAATACTTGAAATCTAAAACATCATTTCATTGCAGTAGAAGATAAACATGTTTGGCTACATATCAAAACCAACTAAAACAAGAGTCAAGTACTAAATATCCATCCTGATAAAACATAAGTACATAATCCCACTACATAACTAATAGCCATAATAGAAAAGATAAGTTGGGCTTTACATCACGGTCCAAGCTCCAAAAGATAAATAAAGCAATCTGATCAAAGCCCACTAGTGCTAGGCCCACTCTGAGAACCTGAGGGTTGGGAAAAAGATAAAAACAACGGGGTCAGACATAAGTCTGAGTGAGCCCTATAACTTTAACAATACAATCATTAAAGTAATTAGGGTATGATATAAACTTGGTACGGTGATGACTGGGGATAAATGACTACACTAAGCAGCCAACTAGACATAGGATGAACTAAGATAACGGTAAAGACGCATCTACCCACCCAAGGGTAATTACTACACTACACCACACCAGTCATTCCTATTTAAAGGTTGATCCCACCCAAGGACTTAGAAAATATAACTAGTAGTTTCTTGTACCCCTAGCTGACCACATAGGTGCCGTCTGCCCCTATCTCCACTAGGTGTACCCACTACTTCCCAAGCGATCGGCTCCCTAACGTAGATACCCGTGCTGGCCCCATAGTGGGGTGTATCACTCCCCAATGTGGCAACCCGATACAACCAACGGTGCACGGCCTATACCTACACGATGCAACAACGTCTTACCTACCAGCCCGGGTCCACACACGCATATGAAACCCGTTGGACTTGCGTTGCCACCGCTAACCCGTTTTGGCCTCTTATAGTCAAGCCCAGTATGCGTGTCCCGTCCTCGACATGGGTCGAGCCCAAGAAGATACATATGGGTTACTGGTTGAAATGGGCCCCCACAAGCTACCCACCTAAGCTTGTCCCTTTTTCTAGTGCATCCCACTTAACCCTTTAATCATGTTTAATTACATGTTTCCACTTGGTTAAGTATTCTAATCGTATTTTCTATTGCCACCCAAGGCAACCCACTAGATTTCCACATGCCACCCAAGGCACTTACTTGATTTCCACATGCCACCCAAGGCACCCACTTAACCCCTCATGCCCCACTACATGCTTATCTGGTTAAGTGTTTCTTAATTGATTAAGAACGTAACCTTTGTGAAGACCCCTCACATTAGACTGTCTTTTATGGCAGCTGGATTTGCCGGTCGGTTCCGGGCAGCCTTACGCCATAACAGAGTCTAACCTCGTGTCTTTACACTTGTCACCTATTTAGTTTATGCCTAAGACCTCTCACATTGGGCCAATCATTTGTAGCCGCTGGATTTGTCGGTCGGTTCCGGCCAGTCTTATGCTACAAAAGGGTCCAACCTCGTGTCTTAGTCGATTAATTACACCTAATTAATTACCCCTATAATTTGTATTAATTATCCCTAATTAATTACAAATTTAACGATGTACATAATTGACTCAATTATGTCCATCCACTTTATGGTATGCATAATCATACCAACTTCACACCATTTTATTAACATGAATATTAACCCCATCGTTCCCCATGTAATACGTTGACATGACATACAAGGAAGGGAAGATTCATCACAAACACAATGGGTTCAACTTGCATAACATTAGCATCAACATGGGTTTTAAAGGTGTCAACATGCATATATGACCATAGCATCAAACCCAACTAGCATAAATAATCAACCCAACTTGCATGAATCACATATGTCATAAAGAGGGTAACATGCATAAGTTACTTATGTCATACAAAGGGGTAAACTTGCATATATATATGTGTGACATATAAAGGGGTTAACTTGCATATGTATGCATCTCATACAAAGGTGTAAACTTGCACATGTTACTTGCATATAATCAAACACCAAACTTGCATAACATGTCATCTATGAACTTGCATATAATCAAACACCAAACTTGCATAACATGTCATATATGAACTTGCATATAATCAAACACCAAACTTGCATAACATGGTGTCATAATGGATCAATGTTTATCATAGTGATTTGCATAACTAGCATCATGAACACATAACATAAAACTTGCATAACTAGCATCATGAACATATAGCATAAAACTTGCATAACTAGCATCATGAACTCATAGCATATGACTTGCATAACTTGCATAACATCATGAACACATAGCATATGACTTGCATAACTTGCATAACATCATGAACACATAGCATATGACTTGCATAACTTGCATAACATCATGAACACATAGCATATGATTTGCATAACTTGCATAACATCATGAACACATAGCATATGATAACATAACTTGCATTGATCCACATACATAACCATAACCTCGTTATATCCTATCATAATTAGTTTAGCAATTGCTTGCTAAAGGCATAGAAACTCACAACTTGTTGATTAGCACTCCTATGAAGAAGATTAAGTTGCTAGAGTTGATTAGAAGTTGATTTGAGAAGCTATCTTCTTCTACAATTTGATGGAGGCTCCTTCAAGTTGCATTTTGACGGCATAACGACGTTGTATCTATTTTTAGTATGAATTAGGGTAGTCTTAGGGTGTATTTATAGATTAGTTAAGTGTTTTAGGCCATAGGATTAACCCTAGGATAGTTTAGAGCCATCTGATCTCCTCACAAGCCACCAAACCCAGCCCAAAAGCCAAAACAGTGCACCCAGCCAAACTGACCGACAGGGGGGGGGGGTCGACCCCTGGGTCGAAACATGGGTTGAACCCTTGGGGGGGGTCGACACCCTCTGTCTGCCGGGAATTTTCCCGCCTCTTCTGAAATCTGAAATTTGAATATTTTAAATCTGTTTTGAATTTTCTGAAACTTCGGATGGCCATAACTTCTTCATACGAAGTCCAAATCACGCAAACTCGGACTCTATCTCAACCAGAATTCCGAGACGAACACAATGGTGCAACCCGTTTCCCTTAATTCTCACGTCTGAGATTAATTATTCTTTAATTACTAAACATTAATATTAAGTGAAATTCGGGGTGTTACATTCTCCCCTACTTAAAGGATTTCGTCCCCGAAATCTCCAAGTCAAGAAGAACGTATCCTACCAACCAAACAACCATCTACTCAAACCATCAAACACTGGCAACCATTGTCCTTAAAGTTTCTAATGCTGTATGAACATATGCAAAAAGTGTGTGTATATGTTTCCTGTCTAATGCAAAATCAGGCGGTCTACTGATTCAGTTGACCTCCTTAATGCAAACCATGATAGTGCCATGCGTCCAATATGTATGCGAAAGATCCCTATCGACACATACCATTTCTACATGTGTGCACAACCATACACCAAAATGCATCATCCATATGACAACCCAACCATTATACATCCATTAATATAGCTACCTACACACAATTATATGCAATATGCAATATGAAGTGACTGAGCCGATCTAGTGTCTAAAGTGTGTGTATATGCATCCACGAGCAACCACTAGCAAACACTTGCATCCACACGCATCCATCAATCATAACATGTCTCAAACACATGTTTCAACCATAGGTTTACCCTATCTAAAGCTCAAAGGTACTAATGAGAGGACATACTAAAGATAAGTACTAGACAAACGATAAAGGAGAAGTTAAAAGACATACCCTCAAAAAGGAATGGGTACAGTGAACACATCTTCGCTTCTGTCTCCCAAGTAGCATTGCTCTCATCCTCTCCCCATTGCACTTTGACTAGTCGAACCTCTCTGTTTCTCAACTTCCTAATCTCTGACCCAAGAATGCGGGTAGGAGCTCGTCGAATAGTCGCATCACGCTCTATCTCCACTTCTCTAAGCAAGATCGGCTCTACCACCTCCGCGGTCTCATGTAGGTACTTCCTCAAATGTGACACATGGAATACGTCATGTACCCCACTAAGTCTCTCGGGTAAATCCACTCTATATGCCATCCGTCCAATCCTTTCCTTAATAGGAAATGGTCCTACAAATCTTGGTGCTAACTTCCCAACGGACCCAAAGCGAACAACATTCCGTAATGGAGACACTTTGACAAAGACCATGTCCCCAACATCAAACTCAAGATCTGTCCTCCTCTTGTCCGCATAAGATTTCTGCCTGTCTTGTGCCGCTTTCATCCTTCTTCGAATCAAATCAATCTTCTCCGAAGTCTCTCTAACCATATCGGGCCCAAGCAAGATCTTATCCGTAGATTCCCACCAACATGTAGGTGATCGACAAGGCCTTCCATAAAGAGCTTCGAAATGAGCCATACCAATACTAAACTGAAAGCTGTTATTATACGCGAACTCCACCAATGGAAGATGCTCTTCCCATGTAGCCCCAAAATCTAAGATACATAGCCTCAAAAGGTCTTCTAGAACACGATTCACCCTCTCGGTCTGGCCATCCGTCTGAGGATGATATGCGGTGCTCAAACACAACTGAGTCCCTACTGCCTCTTGCAAACTCTTCCAAAACTCGCTAGTGAAGATAGGATCTCGATCAGTCACTATGCTAGAAGGTACCCCATGCAATCGAACTATTTCTCGAAGGTAAACTGAAGCTAGCCATGGAGCAGTCCTCTTGCTCTTCACGGGTATGAAATGGGCGCTCTTAGTAAGTCTGTCTACCACAACCCAAATTCCCGTATTACCCTTCCTCGATCTCGGTAACCCATCAATAAAATCCATCGAGACGCTATCCCACTTCCATTGCGGAACTTCCAATGGGTGAAGCAACCCACCAGGTTTCTTTTGCTCCGCTTTCACTTGTTGGCACACCAAGCATCTAGCGACATACTCGGCCACATCTTTCTTCATACCGGCCCAAAAGAAAACTCGCTTCATGTCTTGGTACATCTTGTCCCCACCGGGATGAATGGTCATCTTCGAACGATGCGCATCATCAAGTATAGCCTTCCTCAAACCCTCGTCTTGCGGTACACAAAGTCTACCGTCTATACGCAACCACCCCCTATCGTCTAGGCTGTACCTACTCAAATGGCTGGACGACTCCCCCCTATGAGCTTCTCTACTAACTCAACCAACTGTGGGTCATCCCGCTGTGCCTCGCCAATCCGTGCCAAAAGAGCAGGTCTGACCTCTAAGGATGCTAGCAAACCGGGTATAAAGTCAACGGAAGGTCTGAAATCAAACATCGAGATAAATTCCAAGCTTCGTCGTTCCACGAACAATGGACTCAAGGACAACCTTTTTCTGCTTAAGGTGTCTGCCACCATGTTACCCTTGCCAGGGGTATACGCTATCTCGAAATCATAGGATGCTAAGAACTCCATCCACCTTTGCTGTCTCAAGTTCAAATCCTTCTGAGAAAACAAGTACTTCAATGATTTATGGTCAGTGAAAAATTCGAACCTCTCTCCAAGAAGATAATGGCGCCAAGTCTTAAGCGCAAAAACAATAGCGGCCAACTCTAAATCATGGGTAGGGTAATTTTTCTCATGCTTTCTCAACTGCCTTCCCCCATAGGCTATTACCCTTCCCTCTTGCATTAAGACTGCACCTAGTCCTGTCCCACAAGCATCGGTATAAACAACAAATGGCTTACTCCCATCTGGCAACACTAAGACTGGAGCTGTGGTTAAAGCTCTCTTTAACCGTTGGAACGCATCATCACAATCTACGTCCCATGCGAAGACTAGATTCTTCTTTGTCAAGCGAGTTAATGGGGCTGATATCTTTGCGAAGTCCTTGATAAACTTCCTATAGTAGCCAGCCAACCCCAAGAAACTCCTCACCTCGGTAGCACTCTTCGGAACCTTCCAATCTTGGATGGATACTACCTTCGCGGGATCCACAGCTATCCCTTCCTTAGAGACCACGTGCCCTAAGAACCGCACTTCCTTCCTCCAAAAGTGACATTTAGAGAATTTAGCCTTAAGGCTATGCGCTCAACGAGTCTCTAACACTTCCCTAAGATGTAGGGCATGCTCTTCTTCACTCTTAGAAAAGACTAAGATGTCATCCACAAAGACCACCACGAACTTATTAAGGTACTCCCTGAACACCCTACTCATCAAATCAACAAAGTATGCAGGGGCGTTCGTCAAACCAAATGGCATCACAAGCCACTCATAGAAACCATCCGGAGTCCTAAAGGCAGTCTTATCTATGATATCCTCAGCCACTCTCAACTGATGAAACCCCGTGGCCAAGTCCAACTGCGAAAACACTGAGGCGCCAACCAACTGATCAAAGAGATCATCAATCCTCGGCAATGGGTGTCTATTCTTCTTTGTGAGCTTGTTGAGTTCTCTATAGTCTACACAAAGTCTGAGGGACCCATCCGCCTTCGTGGCAAAAACTACTGGAGCACCCCACTCCGATATACTTCGTCTTATGAACCCCTTCTCAAGCAACTCCCCTACTTGCTTATAGAGTTCCCTCCTCTCACGAGGAGCCATGTGGCGCACTGGAAAAGATACTGGTTTAGCATTGTCCACCAGATATATTCGGAAGTCTATCTCCTGCTTCGGAGGTAAGCCCTTCACCTCCTCAAACACATCCGAGTACTCCCGGACCACTCTAACAGATCGCAAACTCTCGACCGAAGCGTCAAGCGATTCAAGATAACTTAGCATAACAGAATCCATGGGATTACAAGAGATCTCGAGAGTGTTACCCAAGCGGGTCATGAGCCTAACAACTCTCCTTTCACAATCAAGAACGGCACCATTACTGGATAACCAGTCCATGCCTAAAATCAACCCATAGCCCGTGACGCCCAAAACAAAAGCATCACATCTAAACTCAACGCTAAGTATGGAAATCTTCAAACCCAAACATATCATGGACAAATAAGTGGAGCCCCCAATTGGGTTTGAAACAACCAAGGGATCATCTACTAGACTAGTGTCTAAGTGCAGTGACTCAACTAATGATGATGAGATAAACGAATACGATGCGCCAAAGTCAAACAAAGTACGGATAGGATGATCAAACAGAAAAACCAGACTTTCAACGGAAATAGTTCTACCTCTTTCCTGAATCGGTGGAACCGCGAGAGCCTGAACTTGCCCCCTTGCCTGACCTGGTGCCATAAGAGCTTGCACCTGTCCCCTTGAGGTAGATCCCGTCCTCTGCCCCTTCTTAGGGCAGTCCTTCAGTAGATGCCCTGCTTCGCCATAGTGGAAGCAGCCCGTCTTCTTCTTCTTCCGACAATCTTTGCTTAGGTGGCCTGGTGTCCCGCAATTGAAGCACTTCTTCTTTCCCTTGCCACCGTTGCCTTTCCCACCCTTGTTTTGCTGTTGCTGTTGAGGTCTCTTCTGATCTCCTTTCTTCTCGGGTGCCTTATTAGCATTGGGACCCTTCTCTTCCTCATGCATGAGTGCCATGTCTACTAGCTTCTCAAAGGTGGCCCCCATAGGGATGTGAGTCATAGCCAATCCATGCATTGGTTCATTCAAGCCCTTAACGAACCTCAAAGCCTTCTTCTCCGGTGTATTCACCATGTCTATGCCAAATCTTGCTAGCTGATTAAACTTGTTGACATATTCCTTTACTGATAGGTTTCCTTGCTTTAGAGTCAAGAACCTTTCCATATACAGATTTTCTTCCGCCCTTGAAAGAAACTTTGCCACAAACCTTTGCCTGAAATCCGCCCAAGAGTCCACAGGGCGCTCTCCATTAGTGACCTCCCACCAGAACGAGGCCTCTCCCTTCATTAACCAAGCAACTAACTTGACTTTCTTTCATTCTTCCATCTCAAAGATATCTATCAACTCTTCCACCTCCTTAAGCCAATCTCTAGCTTCCACAAAAGTTTCTGATCCTTGAAAAGGTTTCCCTCCCATAGCCTTAAATTCCTTGCAAGTCTTAGCAAAAGTATCCGTACGAGGAGGAGGAGGAAGATCGGGTGCAACTGTTGGTGGAGGAACATTTGCTGGACCCGCAGTGGCGGCCCTAGCCTCCATCAATCTCCTATACCATACTGGTATCGTCACACCCTCCGGAAAGTTAAGATCTTCAGCCATGCTGAAAGGAAAAAGGAAAGATTCAAAACGGAGAATTCGAAAGATAAAGATATGGCTATTGGGGATTATGCTTTTCTTTCAAAAACTTTTGTCTTAAAAGACATGTTTTTGAAAATACTTCTTCCAAAAATGTTTTTAGAAAAATAGTTTTCTAAAAAATTTATCTGTTCCGGTAACCTTTAGCTCTGATACCACGTGTAACACCCCACACCCGCTAAGGTCACTCATAAGGGAATGCCTTAACTTCAGTGTAGTATTTTAAGTGAATATAGAACAGAAAAATTACAACAAGACAGATATAAATAATAATTGAAATCTAAAACATCATTTCATTGCAGTAGAAGATAAACATGTTTGGTTACATATCAAAACCAACTAAAACAAGAGTCAAGTACTAAATATCCATCCTGATAAAACATAAGTACATAATCCCACTACATAACTAATAGCCATAATAGAAAAGATAAGCTGGGCTTTACATCACGGTCCAAGCTTTAAAAGATAGATAAAGCAATCTGATCAAAGCCCACTAGTGCTAGGCCCACTCTGAGAACCTGAGGGTTGGGAAAAAGATAAAAACAACGGGGTCAGACATAAGTCTGAGTGGCCCTATAACTTTAACAATACAATCATTAAAGTAATTAGGGTATGATATAAACTTGGTACGGTGATGACTGGGGATAAATGACTACACTAAGCAGCCAACTAGACATAGGATGAACTAAGATAACGGTAAAGACGCATCTATCCACCCAAGGGTAATTACTACACTACACCACACCAGTCATTCCTATTTAAAGGTTGATCCCACCCAAGGACTTAGAAAATATAACTAGTAGTTTCTTGTACCCCTAGCTGACCACATAGGTGCCGTCGGCCCCTATCTCCACTAGGTGTACCCACTACTTCCCAAGCGATCGGCTCCCTAACGTAGATACCCGTGCTGGCCCCACAGTGGGGTGTATCACTCCCCAATGTGGCAACCCGATACAACCAACGGTGCACAGCTTATACCTACACGATGCAACAACGTCTTACCTACCAGCCTGGGTCCACACACGCATATGAAACCCGTTGGACTTGCGTTGCCACCGCTAACTCGTTTTGGCCTCTTATAGTCAAGCCCAGTACGCGTGTCCCGTCCTCGACATGGGTCGAGCCCAAGAAGATACATATGGGTTACTGGTTGAAATGGGCCCCCACAAGATACCCACCTAAGCTTGTCCCTTTTTCTAGTGCATCCCACTTAACCCTTTAATCATGTTTAATTACATGTTTCCACTTGGTTAAGTATTCTAATCGTATTTTCTATTGCCACCCAAGGAAACCCACTAGATTTCCACATGCCACCCAAGGCACTTACTTGATTTCCACATGCCACCCAAGGCACCCACTTAACCCCTAATGCCCCACTACATGCTTATCTGGTTAAGGGTTTCTTAATTGATTAAGAATGTAACCTTTGTAAAGACCCCTCACATTAGACTGTCTTTTATGGCAGCTGGATTTGCCGGTCGGTTCCGGGCAGCCTTACGCCATAACAGAGTCTAACCTCGTGTCTTTACACTTGTCACGTATTTAGTTTATGCCTAAGACCACTCACATTGGGCCAATCATTTGTAGCCGCTGGATTTGCCGGTCGGTTCCGGGCAGTCTTATGCTACAAAAGGGTCCAACCTCGTGTCTTAGTCGATTAATTACACCTAATTAATCACCCCCATAATTTGTATTAATTATCCCTAATTAATTACAAATTTAACGATGTACATAATTGACTCAATTATGTCCATCCACTTTATGGTATGCATAATCATACCAACTTCACACCATTTTATTAACATGAATATTAACCCCATCGTTCCCCACGTAATACGTTGACATGACATACAAGGAAGGGAAGATTCATCACAAACACAATGGGTTCAACTTGCATAACATTAGCATCAACATGGGTTTTAAAGGTGTCAACATGCATATATGACCATAGCATCAAACCCAACTAGCATAAATAATCAACCCAACTTGCATGAATCACATATGTCATAAAGAGGGTAACTTGCATAAGTTACTTATGTCATACAAAGGGGTAAACTTGCATATATATGTGTGACATATAAAGGGGTTAACTTGCATATGTATGCATCTCATACAAAGGTGTAAACTTGCACATGTTACTTGCATATAATCAAACACCAAACTTGCATAACATGTCATATATGAACTTGCATATAATCAAACACCAAACTTGCATAACATGTCATATATGAACTTGCATATAATCAAACACCAAACTTGCATAACATGGTGTCATAATGGATCAATGTTTATCATAGTGATTTGCATAACTAGCATCATGAGCACATAGCATAAAACTTGCATAACTAGCATCATGAACATATAGCATAAAACTTGCATAACTAGCATCATGAACTCATAGCATATGACTTGCATAACTTGCATAACATCATGAACACATAGCATATGACTTGCATAACTTGCATAACATCATGAACACATAGCATATGACTTGCATAACTTGCATAACATCATGAACACATAGCATATGACATGCATAACTTGCATAACATCATGAACACATAGCATATGATTTGCATAACTTGCATAACATCATGAACACATAGCATATGATAACATAACTTGCATTGATCCACATACATAACCATAACCTCATTATATCCTATCATAATTAGTTTAGCAATTGCTTGCTAAAGGCATAGAAACTCACAACTTGTTGATTAGCACTCCTATGAAGAAGATTAAGTTGCTAGAGTTGATTAGAAGTTGATTTGAGAAGCTATCTTCTTCTACAATTTGATGGAGGCTCCTTCAAGTTGTATTTTGAGGGCATAACGACGTTGTATCTATTTTTACAATGAATTAGGGTAGTCTTAGGGTGTATTTATAGATTAGTTAAGTGTTTTAGGCCATAGGATTAACCCTAGGATAGTTTAGAGCCATCTGATCTCGTCACAAGCCACCAAACCCAGCCCAAAAGCCAAAACAGTGCACCCAGCCAAACTGACCGACAGGGGGGGTCGACCCTTGGGTCGACACATGGGTCGACCCCTTGAGGGGGTCAACACCCATGTCGACCCTAATGTCGACACCTTCTGTCTAGCGGGAATTTTCCCGCCTCTTCTGAAATCTGAAATTTGAATATTTTAAATCTGTTTTGAATTTTCTAAAACTTCGGATGGCCATAACTTCTTCATACGAAGTCCAAATCACGCAAACTCGGACTCTATCTCAACCAGAATTCCGAGACGAACACAATGGCGCAACCCGTTTCCCTTAATTCTCACGTCTGAGATTAATTATTCTTTAATTACTAAACATTAATATTAAGTGAAATTCAGGGTGTTACAAAAAGTATCATTTTTTTTGAATGTATAAACTATATAAAATAGTAAAGTGTTGAAATAAATATTTTGTCATTAAAAATATAATTTTTAACGTATATATAAGCGACATAAATTCTCCTGAAATGAAAATAAATATTCATTTTCAAATCGAACGATTTGTTTATGTACACCTATTTAACTAACGTTGATTGGGATGATAAATTTTACACATCGCCCAACTGCACAAATAATATTCAGTATTTGTTGGTTGAATCCCCGCATAGGTATTGGAATGATATTTGACATACACTAATTCTAATTGTTTAGTTGTATGTCAATCGATTGGTTGATAGACTGTTGTAAGCGTTAATTATTTATATTTAATGCTTATGCAGTTGCGTAATGCACTCTGGATGATGGTTGATTGTGTATCATTATTGTTGTGTACATGTGATGTATGAAATCCATATAAATAACATTATATGGTAATTGATTGTGTCTGATCCCAATTCAGGAATAACGAATATTTTAAAATAACAATATTTTAAAATAACGAATATTTTAAAATAATATTCAGTAAAGGATTAAAACGTGAATTTGATGTACGATTTTGGATGGACACGAAAATATTGAAGTATGTAAAGTCGTGTTGATTAGATATGTGTCATTTTAACGCGAACAATATTTATATCGATTTTATTTATTTTTATAATGAATATCGAAAAGGAAATGATTTCAAAATATGATATTTTGAAAATATTTTAATTTAAATATTATAATGATAAGGAGTATTCAATTTTGACTTAAAATTGAAATGAAAGTGGGAATCATTTTTAAAACGAATTTATAAAATACGTTTTGAACGAAATATTATACATACATATATATATATATATATATATATTAATGGCTTGAATAGAACGCTCCCCGCTGAGATCGTTCGCGAATTTCGACCATTGACTTCGAATTGACATTACGGGAGATCCGACCGTCGGATTCTCTTAAACCGGAACCATTGGGTTCGTATCGGAAAGAGCTTTCCAATGAATATAAAAGAGTTGAAATCTAATGGTTGGATTTGGAATTATGTCCAAATCAAATTTGGAAAAGGTCGCTATGGATGCAGTTCGGTGGCCGTTATTGGAAACCGACTGCACGGACCTTGATAAAATCATTAAAAATATTAATAATCTGTGTAAAATCATAATAAATGATTTGGAAAGAATTTGGATGAAAAAATCCACGTTTGTAAAGATAAAAATATATTTTTATCAAAATGAACTTGTTAATAAATAGAAAGATAATCCAACATTTTTAAATAAACAAATTGGATTTGTGAATAGTTTCAATCTATCTAGAATTTTCCAACATATGAATTGGAACGAATTTAATAGAAATCATCTTCGAGAGATTTCGATATTGGATTCCATGACTATACAGATATTGTGGAGGAATTTGGAAAATAGATATATACCATTATTCCCCATACGATATGTGTTGGTTTCAGAATTTGATACTGAATATAAGCCAATATAATTTCTGTTTAGAGCCTTGTATTTAATATCAAATTGGATTTTGGATTTGTCGTGAATGGTGTCTTAAGTAACACTGTACTTAAACCCTGTGCGAAAAGAAAAAATCTTTTAATTAAGATTATTGGAGTTCCCAGTTATATTTAGTAATTGGAATGAAATAGAATATGAATTGGGTTTATTGTGAACTGTGTTTTTAACGACATTCATTCTTTAACTCGATTAACAACGAAATGTGATTTTGAATATATAAATCTTTTATTAAGATTTAATGGAAATTTTCCAAAGTAAAATTTTCCAATTTAATATATTAAATTGGAATCGAATAGAATTCGATTTGGTAATAATCGAAGTGAGTTTCTGTGGCGGAAGACTGTTAATATATATGGAATTTAAAAGCTTTTGTCGTTATTCCATTTACATTATTAGTCGGAGACGGAAATTGATATCGATTATATATTGATCTGTTTCCCGTGAAGATTCCATAGTTAATGGAATGTGATTTTGGGTTTATTATGAAATGTGTTTTAAATGACATTAGTTCTTTAACCCAGTAAAAGATAGGATTACATGTCTAACATTGTATTTCGGACTGTATTGTTGATCTCTGCTAAATATGTATCTATTTGGTGGTGGAGAATTATTCTCTTGCTTAGCACCCTTCTTTGAGTTGTACGAGCTTAGAGGTTATATATTGGTAGAAATCTGTGGTACAGTGTAGATTGTCGATGTGGCAAGTTTGTGTTTCCAAAGTTAAATAATCATTAAATAATGATTGTTGAAAGATTAAAACTAAGTGGAGTTTTAATGAATCTTTAATTAGATTGAATTGTTAATGTGATAATTTAAATTATCAAATTTGGGAAATGATCGAGAATGGAGTACCGTCAGTTTTACTCCAGGCGATAGTTAAATCTTTAATTAGATATGAACGTGAAATGGTAATTAATTTTATTGATAACACCATGATGTTAGATATGGAGTGCTACCATTTTTGCTCCGTGGGATGAATTGGTTGGGATTGGGAAATAAAACAAATGATTACTTCTGCAAGGTGCGCTAATCCTGACTAGTTTAGGAAACCTTAATTTGGGTTAAATTGTGAAAAGAATATTTGAATAAAAGAATATTTTGGATTGGAATGAGGTGTATGTTGTGTTTGTATAGCACTTGTTTATGAGATACGCGAGTTATTCGGAAAGTCCTTATTTATACCCGTTCTGAATAACTGATTCGACGATAAGTTGACGATGAAGACAGTGGTTGAAGACCGGAGTTCTTCACATCGTTTGGATGATTACTGATGTCTTGATTGGGCTGTATACCCAAGACAAGGTAATAAGTGGTGATCGTCCAGATGTACTTGGAGATCGACCGGGTATGCGAGGACCTCTCTCCTGTATTGGACATATGGGACGAGGAATAAGGTGCCTCCAGCTCCGTTCAGACCCAGAACGGACTTGTAAATAGATGTGTGTCTGACATTGTATTCCTTTATACTATATTCGTTGATCTCTGCTATATATATATATATATATCTGTTTGGTGGCGGAGAATTTATTCTCTTCCTTAACACCCTTCTCTGAGATGTATGAGCTTAGAGGTTATATATTGGCAGAAATCAGTGGTACAGTATGGATTGACTGTGTGGCATGCTGAGTGGCATGGATCAAGGCCTTTATTGAAAAAGCAGAGTCTTGTGGTTGATGATCAAAGCATGGCTTTAAATAGCATAGCTTTGTGTATAGCGTTAATTCGCAAGCCTCACACCACGGTATGAGTCAAAAATGGGATAAGGGACCCAAGGAGTGCACGACGTTTCTTTCCAGCTATGGGTGGTGCCATGTTATGGAGACCAGACATTTATTTATTTTTACCTATGTGGATGATGGAATACGAGGCGCCTCAGATATATCGGTCACTAAGGGGCTGATGGATAGATCCGATAGGACTGGGAAACGTGTGTTCAGAAATAACTATTCCTTAAATGTAAAGGAGGACCAGCCTTGTAGGAACCAAGGGTTCACTGCTGGGGATCCTAGGCCATCTTGCTAGAGGTGATCCAAATCGGTGAGGAGTACATCCCTTGCCTCGACTCATGACGGAAATCCAATTTCCAATACATGACATTTCGGTTTTAATTGCAGAACTAGTATGGCGACATAGTAGCATGGGATACTATGCCGTCTATGATTGATACATTTATATTTGAAGTTGTTTGATACACTATTCACTTATAAAGTTATAGTAATATCAAAATGATGTGTTTTAAAACGTATGAAGCATGTTTGGCTATTATACGGAAAAACTCTATCCTTCGGCTTGCGTTGCAATGTGTGATGGGACCTGAGTCTTATAATAGCTTCATTTTTCGAAAAGCGTTACGTTGTTTATAAACTGTTTTTTTCTCTAGTATTCGTGGGAGGAAACCCGTTCCGTGACATACGACGTGGTCCCTTGATCTACTCTATTTTAAAGAAAAGTTTTAAGTAACAGTTGTTGTTCTCACACCAGTCCCATGACTGACCTGCAGTTTATTGTTTTAACCTAAACTCCTGGTGCCCCTATTTTCCACACGGGCATCTAGTAGTTTTGGTTTTTGCAGATATTTCTTTTCCAGGATCCTGGATTTACAGCTGGAGCTATATTCGGAAAGCTTTGTATCCGTGTATTTCTTTCAATTGTGTAATGTATTATTTTTCCGCTGCTAATGTAATTAATCTTTGATATTTTTCTGATGTATATTATTTATTCATACTCTGTTATATTCTTGTACTCTGATGTAAATTGTTGTAACAACAATCAAATGTTCTTCTGTTTGGGTTCTGATTTGTCGTGTTCTCAACTCAATCCGGGCTTTCCCGTAAGGGCGAGTTTGGGTCATTTCATTTCTGGTATCAGAGCTTTGGTTTACAGAGCTCGAGAACATGACACGTTAGAACCAAACAAAAGAGTTCATCAGAGATAGGATTAGTAACATCCTATGAGAATTACTCATTAGAGATAGGATCAGTAGTATCCTAGAATGAGTTCGAAGAGTGTTATTTATAAAAGCAAATTTAATTTTTAAAATTATATCTTATTATACATATTTGAGTATTTTATTTTATATTGAATTTGGTTAACCGAGTATATGAAGATTTTGAATGTACGCCTTGCAAACGAATATTCGAAGTCTTAAATATACTGGATAGATATAAAGTCACACTCTAGTCGCCCAGGGATAATTCTGGTGATTGATCGATCATCATTAGTATTTATTTTCGAGTTTCGAAAGTGGGATATCTATATATTTCCAATTGACGGGGGTGAGAACCAAAACTTAGCTAGGATTTATTGCGGTGATTTGGCCTTAAAAATGTGATTTTTGGGTATATATAAGATATATGTTTAAAAAGCTACTCAACTAATTGATTACTGGTTGTATGGATGATTATTTGTTTAACAAATTAATAATATTGGAACAATAAAACCAATAAAAGAATGAAGGTTAATTAAGCCAAATCAAGTTAAATATTGAACTGAATTGAAAATTGATTAGAATTGCATACATGTACATGCATATATGTTGAACAGGTCATATCATGGAAGCTAAGAAGAGGAATAAAATTTTATGCCCGACAAATAGGTACATGTTTACTATTTTCTTGGGTTTTGATGATTTTATGAGCCGATTGGCTTTTTCTTTTTCTTTTGGATTGATGAGGGCCCTGTGAGGCAAATTGTGGTTTTAAATATCAACCCGTACAAAGGAGGTTATGGCGAATTTTTTTGAAAATTTAGGGTGTTAGCCAAATTTTTGAAAAAATTGAAAATTCTTATAAACTGAAAAGTTGAAGAATGAAAGCCAGAATGAAAGTTGAGTTGGTTAGTTAAACAACTTTCAGCTCCGTTCCTTTTCGAGGATGAAAAGATTTTAAGTGGGGGAGATTGTAACAACCCGGATTTTTAGAACCAATTTAAAATTTTTATTTTAGCTATTTGAATGGATTTTGGATATTTAAAATGATTTATTTTAAATAATAACGACTAAAAATTTATTTAAATCGAAGTTAGAACATATAAATTTATTTTAATTATAAAACGAGCCTAAAATGGCGCGGTAGTTTGAAAATTCGATTTTAAATTTCAATTGAATGTATAGAATTTAAAATAAATCAGATTTCAGTAAAACCAAAAATATTTGAATCTGTTTAATTATATCTTTTTAACGAAGGTGAAAAATCCAGATTTCATAATATAAATTGCAAGTTATGTCCTGTTTAAAAATTGAAATAGTCGCTATGGAATTTATATATATTTTCAATATATATAAAGCCCTTAAAAATAGTCATTTTGCAAACAACCTCCGTCTTCAACGAAATTACTTTGGTTGGATCCAAAATGTCAAATTATTGCTAGATTACAAATTTCATAATTTTTGGAATTAATATGCGAGCGCAGTGAATTTAAATGTGTTTGGCAGTTTCAGTTTGAATTGGATCGGCCAGAATATGACCATTTTTCAAACGGTCTCCAAATTCGATAAAATTAGTTTTGTTAGGACCGTATCGCGAAAATATAGCTAAATTTATTTTTTTGGAGTCAGTATGTGGCCCCGGTAAATTAAAATGTACGTTGAAGTCAATATAGAACGTTATATTAATTTATATTTTAATTTTAATGAAAACTGATTGAAATAGTCGAATTGGCTTATGGGACATATCCCATTGTGTTTGGAATGAGGGTATTTAGCTAGGGGCGACAGTCGTTGGGTTCGATTTGGAGTCCAAACGAAAAAGTAACTTTTTGGAATTTAAAATAATTAAATATATAAATTATATACCCCCTTTGTTTCTCTCTCCCCGTTCAGAAAATAGAAAAAAACCTAGCCGTCACGTCGCCCCACAGCCACCAACGCGCCCCCTATCACCGCATCCGCCGCCCCCTCCAGCACCCCTTCCGACCGTCGCGTCCCTTCTCCTTCCTCATCCTCTCTCCACTGCCACCCATTCGAACCCCCAAGCCCTAAAACCGCCGCTGCCACCCCTGGCCCCATCGCCTCCGCTGCATACCCCTGCCACCACCAGCGACATCCGCCGCCCCTCCCCCGCCACCTCGGTCAGCCGTGGGCCCCCTTTAAAATTAAAAAACCAATTTTTATTATTTTCGGTGTTTGCAAATAACACACTGACGACTATCAGCCAATATCTCCCAATCCGAGCCCCTATGGCCAAAACTCCACAGTACCAAAATCGAAGAGCACGATTTTCTCTTCGATTTGAGTATATGGAAGTCATATTTTGGGTTGCAGAGTTGTTCAGAAAACGCGTCCAAATTCTTCTCTCCAAATACTGTCTTTTTGCAAATTCTGGCGAATTGGAGCATTTTCGTAAGAAAGGCCACTAGGCGAAAGTTGTCCGAAATGACGCGTTTAAGCTAGCTGAAAAGACCGTGTGAAGATTGGAGCTCATTTGCAAATTTTGGGGCCAAAACAGTAAATCAGAGCATTATAAAATAACGGCGGAGTGGATCCCAATGTGAGAACTCCTTCTCACTCAAAATATTTTATAGTTAAATATATCCTAGGTTGCAGACGGGGCTTAGTAGCTCCTGGCACTATTTTTTTGTACAAACCATGATTGTTTGTATGGATTGAATTGTGATTGTAAATTTGGTTATGTTGAGAAATGATTGTATTGTGGTTTAAATGATTGTGATTGATGGTTATGTATGGCGCGAGCCAGTATCAGGAGAGGGGTAATGCTAGACATTACTCCGGTTCTAATATCACGTCGTTATATTGCCGAAATTTTCTGAAATAAATATTTATTCATTAATAATATCATTTTTAATGTGTAAATAAACTATATAAAATATTCACGTGTTGAATAAAATGTTTGAACAATAAAAATATCATTTTTATTGAATGTATGAACTATATAAAATAGTAAAGTTTTGAAATAAATATTTTATCGTTAAAAATATAATTTTTAGCGTATATATGAACGACATATATTCTCCTAAAATGAAAATAAGTATTCATTTACAAATCGAACGATTTGTTTATGTACACCCATTTAACTGACATTGATTGGGACGATAAATTTTACACATCGCTCAATTGCAAAAATAATATTCAATATTTGTTAGTTGAAACCCCACACGGGTATTGGAATGATATTTGACATACACTAATCCCAATTGTGTAGTTTTATGTCAATCAATTGGTTGATAGACTGTTGTAAGTGTTAATTATTTATATTTAATGCTTATGCAGTTGCATAATGCACTCTGGATGATGGTTGATTGTGTATCATTATTGTTGTGTACATGTGATGTATGAATTCCATATAAATAACGTTATATGGTAATTGATTGTGTCTGATTCCAATCCAGGAATAACGAATATTTTAAAATAATATTCAGTAAAGGATTAAAATGTGAATTTGATGTCCAATTTTGGATGGACACGAAAATATTAAGTATGTGAAGTCGTGTTGATTAGATATGCGCCATTTTAACGCGAACGATATTTTATTCATTTTTATAATGAATATCGAAAAGGAAATGATTTCAAAATCTGATATTTTGAAAATATTTTCATTTAAATATTATAATGGTAAGGAGTATTCAGTTTTGACTTAAAATTGAAATGAAAGTGGGAATCATTTTTAAAACAAATTTATAAAATATGTTTTGAACGAAATATATATTATATATATTAATGGCTTGAACAGTACACGTCACACTGCGACCGTTCGCGAATTTCGACCATTGACTCCGAATTGACATTATGGGAGATCCGACCGTAGGATTCTCCTAAAACTAGAACCGTTGGGTTCATATTGGAAAGAGCTTTCCAATGAATATAAGAAAGTTGAAATCTAACGGTTGGATTTGGAATTACGTCCAAATCAAATTTGGAAAAGGTCATTATGGATGCAGTTCGGTGACCGTTATTAGAAACCGAATGTATGGATCTTGATAAAATTATTAAAATTATTAATAATTTGGGTAAAATCATAATAAATGATTTGGAAAGAATTTGGATGAAAAAAATCCACGTTTGTAAAGATAAAAATATATTTTTATCAAAATGAACTAGTTAATAGCTAGAAAGATAATCCAACGTTTTTAAATAAATAAATTGGATTTGTGAATAGTTTTAATCTAACCAGAATTTTCCAATGTATGAATTGGAACAGATTTGAATAGAAATCATCTTCGGGAGATTTCGGTATTAGATTCCGTGACTATACGGATATTGTGGATGAATTTGGAAGATAGATATACTTATATCGTTATTCCCCATACGATATGTGTTGGTTTCATAATTTGATATTGAATATGAGCCGATATAATTTCTATTTAGAGCCTTGTATTTAATATCAAATTGGATTTTGGGTTTTGTCTGGAATGGTGTCTTAAGTAACACTATTCTTAAATCCCGTGCGAAAAGAATAAATCATTTAATTAAGATTATTGGAGTTCCCAGTTATACCTAGTAATTGGAACGAAATGGAATGTGAATTGGGTTTATTGTGTGCTGTGGTTTTAACGACATTCGTTCTTTAACCCGTTTAACAGTGAAATGTGATTTGAAATATATAAATCTTTTATTATGATTTAATGGAAATTTTCCAAATTAAAGTTTTCTAATTTAATATATTAAATTGGAATCGAATGAAATTCGATTTGGTAATAATCAAGGTGAGCTTTTGTGGAGGAAGACTGTTTATATATATGGAATTTAAAAGGATTTGTTGTTATTCCATTTATATTATTAGTCGGTACGGAAATTGATATCGATTATATATTGATCCGTTTCCCGTGAAGATTCCATAGTTAATGGAATGTGATTTCAGGTTTATCGTGAACTGTGTTTTAAATGACATTAGTTCTTTAACCCAGTAAAAGACAAGATTACATGTCTAACATTGTATTTCGAACTGTATTGTTGATCTCTGCTAAATATATATCTGTTTGGTTATCCTCTTGCTTAACACCCTTCTATGAGACGTACAAGCTCAGAGGTTATATATTGGCAGAAATCAGTGGTACGGTGTAGATTGTCGATGTGGCAAGTTTGTGTTTCCAAAGTTAAATAATCATTAAATAATTATTGTTGAAAGATTAAAACTAAGTGGAGTTTTAATGAATCTTTAATTAGATTGAAATGTGAATGTGATAATTTAAATTATCAAATTTGGGAAATGATCGAGAATGGAGGACCACCAGTTTTACTCTAGGCGATAGTTAAATCTTTAATTAGATATGAACGTGAAATGGTAATTAATTTTATTGATAACACCGTGATGTTAGATATGGAGTGCTACCAGTTTTGCTCCGTGGGATGAATAGGTTGGGTTTGGGAAATAAAACAAATGATTACTTCCTTAAGGTGCGCTAATCTCGACTAGTTTGGGAAACCTTAATTTGGTTTAAATTGTGAAATGAATATTTGAATAAAAGAATATTCTGGATTGGAATGAGGCGTATGTTGTGTTTGTGTATCACTTGTTTATTAGATATGCGAGTTATTCGGAAAGTCCTTGTTTATACCCGTTTTGAATAACTGATTCTACGATAAGTCGACGATGAAGACGATGGTTGAAGACTGGAGTTCACATCGTTTGGATGATTACTGATGTCTTGTGTGACGAAAAGGAATTTCGCTCGATCCGAATCAGTCGCTAAACCGATCTAGACCGTTCGAAACGCCTGATCGTTTCGAGAACACGACAAAATAGAACGCAGACGGAAGAACATTTCATCGTATATTACAACAATGCATCAGATTACAAGAATATACAGAGTATAAATGAATATTACACAGAAATATCAGAGATTTAAATTACATTTAAATACATAGCAGCGGAAAATAATACAATACACAACTGAAGGAGATATACAGATACAAAGCTTTCTGGATATCGTTCCAGCTGTAAACCAGGATCCTGTGAATATAAATCTGCAAAACCTAAACTACTAGCTGCCCGTGTCAAAATAAGGGCACCCAGAGTTTAGGTCAAAACAATAAACTCTAGGTCAGTCATGGGACTGGTGTGAGAACTAAAACAGTTATTAATCTTTATTTCAAAATTAGGTAAATCAAGGGACCACGCCGTATAACACGGAACGGGTTTCCTCCCAAGAACACCAGTGCATAAAACAAACAACGCAATGCTAAATAAGGAAAAATGAAGCTATTATAAGACCCAGTTCCCATCACACAATGCAATGCAAGCCGGAGGATAGGGTTTTTACCTTATAATAGCCAAAGAATGCTTGATACGTTTAAAACAGATTATTTGATACTATTATAAGTGCATAGTGTATAAAACAACTTCAAATCATAAGTATCAATCATAGACGGCATAAGCGCCCCATCCCACTATGTCGCCATATATAGGTTATACAATCAAAATCACAAAGTCACGTATTTGGAAATTGGGTTTCCATCTATGAACCGAGGCAAAAGATAGTCCTCAACCGATTCGAGACTCTCTAGCCCGAGCCTCGGGACCCAGACTCAGGTGGGCCCTTGGATCGTCAGGGCCGGTCCACACGGAGTGGATCAAAATGCCTGAACTATATGCCAGTCTGCCCTATGGGGCATAAATGAGTCTACTGACTCCATCGGTTCGAGAACGACCGATATAACCGAGGCGCCTCCAATTCCAACAACCACATGAGTCAAACTCGTCAGCCAGTTCAAGCACTGACGCCACTCCTAACTAGAAACCAGCATATGTCCGTATCCCTGATGTCCGTCTCCAGTTTTTGGTTCATACCGGGGTGTGAGGCTCGCGAATTCACGTTACACAAAGCTGCGCCACACAGGCTGTGCTTTGATCATCAACCACAAGACTTTGTTTTCAACAGAAGCCTTGATCATTTGCATCTTAGCATGCCATATAGGCAAATCATTCTATGCAACTGATATCAGTCACAGAGAATGAAATCCGATGTCAGACACACAGTCCATTTACAAGTCCGTTCTGGGTCTGAACGGAACCGGAGGCACTTTCCTCGCATATCCTTCGATCTCCAAGCACATCTGGACGATCACCAACTGTTTCCATCTTCTTGGGTGTACAGCCCAATCAAGATCATCAGTAATCACCCAAACGACGTGAAGACCTCCGGTCTTCGACCATCGTCTTCATCTTCGACTTATCGTCGTATCAGTTATTCAGAATGGGATAAACCCGGACTTTCCGAATAACCCGCGTGTATTTTAAATAGGTGTTACACAAACACAACATACGCCTCATTCCAATTCATCAGTCACTAACCGTAAATTAATCAAGAGAACAATTCCCCAAATATTAAACCCGAAGGCCGAAACCAACATCAGATCAATATACAGAAAACCATTCTGCTTGGCTAACCGACAGTTAGTTTCTAAATTTCACATTCATAGGGAAAGGTTCCCACTAATTTTATCCAAGATAAATTCCTTGAATTTATTCTCTAATCTATTTTTGAATATCAATTCAAACTAGTCGGGATTAGCGAACCACACCGAAGTAATCATTTATTTTATTTCCCAATCCCAACCTATTCATCCCATGAAGTAAAACTGGTAATACTTCATATCTAACACCACAGTGTTATCGGTAAATTCAATTACCATTTCATGTTCAAATCTAATTAAAGATTTAACTATCGCCTGGAGCAAAACTGGTGATACTCCATTCTCGATCTTTTCAATCTAATTAAAGATTCATTAAAACTCCACTTAGTTTTAATCTTTAACTGGGTTAAAGAATCAGTGTCATTTTAAAACACGGTTCACGATAAACCCAAAATCACATTCATTAATTATCAGGTTAAAGAACAAGTGTTATTTAAAACACTGTTCACGATAAACCCAAAAATCAATACCAATTCAATTCCAATTAAATATTATTTAATTGGTGCACTTCATTAAATTTAAATAAAAAGATTTAATCTTTTCTCAACTGGGCTTAAGAACAGTGTTAATGAAGACACCATTCACGACAAACCCAAATCACATTTGATATTAAATACAAGGCCCTGAATAGAAAATAAACAGGCTTATATTCAATATCAAATTCTACGACTAACAAATATCGTATTAGAAATAACGATATATATATATATCTTTCAAATTTCCATAACAACATTTGTATAAACACGAAATCCAACATCGAAATATCCCGAAGACAATTTCGATTCAAATCCATTCCAATGCTATCATTGGAAATTCTGGTTATTTTTAAAACCCTTTTCAAACTCACTTTATTTATTTATTTTTAAAATAAATCACTATTCTAGTTCAAAACTAGTTCATTTCGATAAAAATCTATTTTTATCTTTTCAAATATGGAGTTTTTCATCCCAATTTTTCCCAAATCATTTCTTATGATTTTACACAAATTATTACTTTTTTTAATAATTTTATCAAGGCCCGTACAGTCGATTTCCATCAACGGCCATCGAACTGCACTTACAACGACCTTTTTCAAATTTGATTTGGACATAATTCCAAATCCAACCGTTAGATTTCTAATTTCTAATATTCGTTAGAAAGCTCTTTTCGATACGAACCCAACGGTTCTGGTTTTAGGAGAATCCGACGGTCGGATCTCCCGCAATATCCGTTCGAAGTTAATGGTCGAAATTCGCGAACTGCCGCGGCGCGGCGCGTTCTATTCAGGCCATTATATTATATATATAATATATATATTATATACTTTGTCGATTTCAATTCAAAACGTACTTTATAAATCGTTTTAAATTCGTTTTCAAAACGGTTTCAACTTCATATTCAATTTCAAATCAAAATTGAATATTCCAATATAAATTCGTTTTAAATTCATTTCAAATTGATTTCAATTCAATTTCGATTTTAATTCGATTTGAATTCATTTTCTATTCAATTTCAATTCGTTTTCAATTTAATTCGAATTCATTTCAAAACGATTTCGATTCTATTTAGGGTTGCAAATCGGACGGACCGGACCGGACATTTGATTGTCCGAATCCGGACCGAATTACAAATCGGACGGACAAATGTCCGACTCGGTAAATATACGGACATCATAAAAATTGTTCGATCCCGGTCTTCGAACGGACACAATCGGACCGGATGGACACCATATAATAACTATTTACTGCGCAAACAGTAAACAGGATTTCACTTGTTTTGTTCTCAAAAAACATTTGCAGTGTTGTAATGCTATCAGGTGGATATTTTTTTTGTAATTTGCAATGGATTCTCGTTTCATATTTTGTTTTCCTGTTGTCGCTGGAGTACTCATGGTATTGTTAAATGTATTTTGTGTTTAATGGATGTTAAATGGTGGGGCAGAGTAGTGGAATTCTAGTTTCTGCAGTAGCAGTAGTTTATTGGTGAAAATTGATGATAACTTTTAGGTAGAAGATGTGAAGAAATTCATGTTCAGCAACCTTGTCAGTTTTCCTTCTCATTTTTATAGATTTTATAGGTGTTTAATTCAAATTAATTTGTTATGAAGGGTTATGAGCTTGTTCACGGACAAACCGGTCCGGACATGGCAAGTTCGGGCTCGGTCCGAACTATTCGGGCGGACGAAAAATTGTGTTCAACTTTGGATCGTTCCTTATTCAGACAAACAATCGGTCAGACGATTTTTCGGGTCGGACGCGGACGGACAACGAACCGTTTGGTTCGATTTACAGCCCTAATTCTATTTCAATTCTATTCGAATTTCAAACCATTTCAGTTTATTTTGAATTTCAAATCAATTCAATTTGATTCGAATTTCAGTTCACTTTAATATTCACTTCAATTTGAATAAAATCGATATAAATATCGTTCACGTTAAAATGGCGTCAATCTATCAACGCGGCTTCATATATTTCGATTTTCAAATATTCTATTTCAAATATTTCTAATTTTCAAATATTCTATTTCGAATATTTCTATTTCAAATATTTCTATTTGAAATATTTCTTTTTCGAAACTGGAATGAGGCCCAATCAATTACCATATAATGTTAATTATATGGATTTTCTACAACACATGTATATATCAACAACGATGAATAATCAACCATCATCCAAAGTGCATTCTACACTGTATAAGCATCAAATATAAATATTCAACGCTTATAACAGTCTGTCAATCAATCAATCGACATACAGCTAATTATTGGGTCTAGTGTATGTCATATATCACCCCAATACACGTGTAGGGTTTCAAACAATCAAACACAGATTTTATTTGTGCAGTTGGGCGATGTGTAAAATTTATCGTCCCAATCAATATCAGTCAAATGTGTGTATATAAACAAATCGTCCGATTTGTTTATTTTTATTTATTTCTCTTCATGTACACGTTAAAAATTCCATTTTCAACTATAAAATATTTTTAACTATATAAATATTTTATTTTCATTTCACATCACATCACACAATCAACTACATGTCAAAATCAAACAAACAAGTCATCCATGGTCTGTGGACGACGGGTGTCGGGTGCTACTAAACACCGTCTGCATCCTAGTATATATTTTTAACTAGAAAATTAAAGAGTGAGAAATTCTCACCAATAGCTATCCCAACTTCACGACACTTCATTTATAGAAATCTTCGCCATTCTCGCCTTTCGTCACTTTCGTTGCCCGTAGCCACTACATATGTAAAAATCGAATTTTTTACTTCGCTATTCAATATATAAAAATCGAATTTTTACTTTGCTATTCAATATATAAAAATCGAATTTTTACTTCGCTATTCAATATATAAAAATCGAATTTTTACTTTTCTATTCAATATATAAAAATCGAATTTTTACTTCGCTATTCAATATATAAAAATCGAATTTTTACTTCGCTATTCAATATATAAAAATCGAATTTTTACTTCGCTATTCAATATATAAAAATCGAATTTTTACTTTGCTATTCAACATATAAAAATCGAATTTTTACTTTGCTATTCAATATATAAAAATCGAATTTTTACTTTGCTATTCAATATATAAAAATCGAATTTTTACTATGCTATTCAATATATAAAAATCGAATTTTTTACTTTGCTATTCAATATATAAAAATCGAATTTTTACTATGCTATTCAATATATAAAAATCGAATTTTTACTATGCTATTCAATATATAAAAATCCCATCTCTTTATACTTAAAGAAACCATCTTTATAGTGTTAAAAATCTAATCTCTTCTCAATTAAAAATCATGCCTTTTTGTTATTGAAAATCATATCTTTCCATAACACTTTATATAAAATAAAAATCAAGTCTAAAAATAAACCAATGCGGATTTGCATTCAAAATTAAATTTTTAGATTTTTAAATCAACCTAAATTAATGAACTAAATGCATATAATAAAAAAAACTCACCGCACTGTTCTGGAGCGTCGAACTGCGGCGTGGAGGGTGGCACAAAGGGCTGAGGGGCTTCACGGGGTGGCGGAAGGGGGGGTGTGCGCGTCTCAGTAGGGAAAAGGGGGGTGTTTCGATCGACGCGGCAGGTGGAGAGGGGGGGTCTCGATCGACGCGGCAGGAGGAGGGGGGGTCTCGGTGGCGCGCCGCCTGAGGGGGGGGGGGTATCGCGATAGTTAGGTTTTTTTTTCTTTTTTCTTCTGAATTGATTTGAACGTGGAAAACCGGGGAAGCAGAGGGATTTAAGGGGAGGAGAAGGAGATTTTAATTTTTAATTATTTTAATTTACAAAAAGTTGACTTTTTCATACGACCTCTAAACGAGGCCTACCGCCTGTCGTCCATAGCGTTTCACCCTCATTCCGAACACAATGGGATATTTATCGTAAGCTGATTCGATTGTTTCGATCGGTTTCCATCAAAATCAACATATAACTTTATATATTTAATTTGAACGCGCATTTCAATTTACCGAGGCCACATACCAACTCTAAAAATTCCCTAAAAATATTTTATAGCTTCGTATTGACGATACGGTCCTAACAAAACTAGTTTCGTCAAATTCCGAGACCGTTGGAAAAATGGTCATTTTCCAGTCGATTAAAATCAATTGAAACTGGTCAAACGCGTTTTCCTTTTCCACGCTCACATATTGATTCGAAAAATTATGAAATTTGAAACCTAGCAATAATTTAACATCACGGACCCAACAAAAGTGGTTTCGTTGAAATCCGAGGTCGTTTGCAAAATTTCCATTTTTAAGGGCCTGAATTCCATAGCGACTATTCAGAATTTTCAACTGGACATATCTTTTGATTCCCGGTATGAAATTTCGATTTTTCGGATTCGTTGGAAAGATATTCACAATTAGATTCCATTATTTTTGGTTTCACTAAAATCCGGATTGTTTTGCACCCGGTATGTTCATTTGAAGTTTGAAATCGAATTATCGAACTACCGCGCCATTTTCAATTCTATTCAATTTAAAATAAATATTTATATTCCAACGTCGAGCGATATAAATATATGCGTTCGAAATCTAATCAAAATAAATTTCTCGTCGTTTTTATTTAAAATAATTCATTTTAAATAATCAAAATTCGCTAAAATTTCCAAAATAAAAATTTTAAACTGGCCCAGATTTTCGGGTTGTTACATCTTGATTGGGCTATACACCCAAGATAAGGTAATAAGTGGTGATCATCCAGACGTACTTGGAGATCGACCGGGTATGCGAGGACCTCTCTCCTGCATTGGACATATGGGACAAGGAATAAGGTGCCTCCAGTTTCGTTCAGACCCATAACAGACTTGTAAATGGGTGTGTGTCTGACATTTTATTCCTTTATACTGTATTCATTGATCTCTACTAAATATATATCTGTTTGGTGGCGGAGAATTTATTCTCTTGCTTAACACCCTTCTCTGAGACGTATGAGCTTAGAGGTTATATATTGGCAGAAATTAGTGGTGCGGTATGGATTGACTATGTGTCATGCTGAGTGGCATGGATCAAGGCTTTTGTTGAAAAGCAGATCTTGTGGTTGATGATCAAAGCACAGCTTTAAATAGCATAGCTTTGTGTATAGTATTAATTTGCGAGCCTCACACCTCGGTATGAGTCAAAACGGGATAAGGGGCCCAAGGAGTGCAAGACATTTCTTTCTAGCTATGTGTGGTGTCATGGTATGGAGCCCAGACATTTATTTATTTTTGCCTATGTGGATGATGGAATGCGAAGAGCCTCGGATATATCGGTCACTACGAGGCCGATGGATAGGTCTGATAAGATCGAGAAACGTGTGTTCAGGAATAACTAATCCTCAAACGTAAGGGAGGACCGGCCTTGGAGGATCCAAGGGTTCACTACGAGGGATCCTGGGCCATCTTGCTAGAGGTGATCTGAATCGGTGAGGAGTACATCCCTTGCCTCGACTCATAACGGAAATCCAATTTCCAATACGTGACATTTCAGTTTTAATTGCAGAACTAGTATGGCGTCATAGTAGCATGAGGTACTATGCGGTCTATGATTGATACATTTATATTTGAAGTTGCTTGATACATTATGCACTTATAATAATATCAAAATGATTTTCTTTGAAATGTACCAAGCATGTTTAGCTATTATAAGGAAAAACTCTATCCTCTGGCTTGTGCTACATTGTGTGATGGGACCAGAGTCTTATAATAGCTTCATTTTTCGAAAAGCATTGCGCTGTTTATAAATTGTTTTATGCACTAGTATTCGTGGGAGGAAACCCGTTCCGTGACATACGGCGTGGTCCCTTGATCTACTTTATTTTAAAGTAAAGTTTTAAATAACTGTTTTAGTTCTCACACCAGTCCCATGACTGACCTGTAGTTTAATGTTTTAACCTAAACTCTGGTTGCCCCTACTTTCCACATGGGCAGCTAGTAGTTTTGGTTTTTGCAGATATTTCTTTTCCAGGATCCTGGATTTACAGTTGGAGCTATATTTGGAAAGCTTTGTATCTGTGTATTTCCTTCAGTTGTGTTATGTATTATTTTTCTGCTGCTAATGTAATTTAATCTCTGATATTTTTCTGATGTATATTATTTATTCATACTATGTTATATTCTTGTACTCTGATGTAAATTGTTGTAACAGCAATGAAATGTTCTTCTGTTTGGGTTCTTATTTGTCGTGTTCTCAACTCAATCCGTGCTTTCCCGTAAGGGTGAGTTTAGGTCGTTTCAAACATTGTCGAGTCAAAGGTCTGAGTGGTAAATAAAGTACCCTAACTTATACGACTTCAAGATTATCTGAGGATTGGTGCTAGTTTGTAATGGTAAAGATGTTGGAAATAGTTATTATTTCCATAAGAATAATATTGCAACTTTATTTTCAAAGTCAGAGAAATTTAATAAAGCTATTAGGTCTTATAGTAAACAATGTATTACTTGACATTATTTGGCCCAGATATGAAATGTGGCTGTACTTATATCGTTCGGTTAAATATATAGCACTATTTTCTAAATAATAAGAATAGTATGGGTAAGTGAATACACTTATTTGAGGAAATAAGTAAATGACTGTGGTTTTCGAAGGAATTGAAATAAAAGATTATACAGGTTTGAAATAAAAGTGGATATTGAGAATTTAATTATTATTTCCATAAAGCATTATTGTTATCTTCAATTTTTGCAAAGCTTTGAAGTTAAGTAAATCTGTTTAAGTTTATATAAAAGGAAATGTGTCCAATGACATTATTTTTGGCACATATATGATTTAGTGATGAAGCCTATACCAATTGTTTAAATATATATAGCAATATTTCCAAAGTAAAGGAAATAAAAGGGGTTTTGTGACACTACAACAATAATATATTTTTACAACTGCCAAACACAGTTGTAATATGTCAATTACAACTGGCTTCTGCCTGTAGTTATATCCACGGTTGTAATAGAGTAAGAAAATTTTACAACTGTTACAGACAGTTGTAAAAATCATATTTACAACAGCTTTTTGCAATTGCACTAAAGTCTATGGTAATAACTTTTGACGATCGTAATGAGACTTGCAATAATATATTTTATGACTAATTTTTGCAGCTACAATAAATTTGTTTTACAGTTTTTTTTAAATGTAGCATTTTAGATTTAGCATTCACTTGTTTACAGTAGAAACATTATGCCAAGTTCACTAATTAGCCATCATGAAAGAAAATAGTATCAAAAAAGATATGCATGCTGATTAAAAAATATATAAAGAATGACAATTCAAAACAAAATCAACATTTCTCATTCCAACAATAAGGTCCAAATAAATTATCAAACAACATAAAAGAAAAGGGGTCACATATGTACAAAATCAAGAAGACTATGACGCCACCTCTCCAGTACAACTTTCCACTTGACCAACACCATCACCAATGCCAACCATGCCAATGGAAAGAAGAAATATCAACTTCATTAACTAATGTAGTAGCCTCTGTTATCCAACTGGACTATATTGCCTTCAAGTGGTGCATACCAATTTGCAGTTTTAAAACAAGCGGGAGCATGACTCTGAATTGCCTCATCAATTATTACAGTTCGAATAACACCATCATCAACACTATGTCTACGTATTTGTCCAATTACTCGATTTTTATACCGAATTCAAAAGAGTAAAATAGACCTTACATGTTGCAGCCTCCTCGATATCTGATAACTGATATGACACATTGAACTAATGTTTATCCACGTTCTCGACAAAAGGATCCAAACCTATTAGAATTGTTGATAACCAATCAGATGCATTTACGCTTGATTTCTTAAGAAGCATTTCATCGAACATTTTGTCTTCTTTGTAAAATAGTGAAATAGAAAGTCCCACACCATAGACCAATCATTGTCATAGTATTACCTGCAACCTGATATCCAAGAACATGTACTAAAACATAAAATTAGGCAGAAAAATAATTTGACAACTTTCTAGATTATTGTCAGGTTCTTCTACCATATATTTATATGTTAGTTTTAATGGAAAAAAGAAGAGAATACAGCATACCAACTTTAATTCTGAAATTTGTATCATCTTATGAAACTAATAACATCGAAAGGATGGTTAGGATTAGTCTCCTATGCGTCTTCCAAAACCATGTCTACGATAATATGAAGATTTAGACATGTCAACGCCGAAGACCCGCGCGTTGACAATAGATCCAGCTCCTATGTTTCTGGTGGCAGTAGTAGATCCAGGCGCAGTGTTCCTTATCGACGCCAAGGTTTACGTAAGAGATTTTTTCTTGGTGGCTCTGAGATCGAATTAATGGCATGCTTTTTATTCCATAATGCGGACAACTAACAACATCTGTATTTCTTTAATAAAGAAAGCGTTGACAAGAAAGGAAAAATAAAATGAATTGTTTATTTACCAAGTAGAATTCTTTTTACTAGAATACAGAAAGAGGAATGGAGCAGGCTTTATTTTTGTTAGGGAATTATTTAGGCAGATTAAATTTTGAAAACAGAGTCAAACTGAAATTTTAAATTGGAGCCGAACTGAATTTGAAATTAGATCCGAACTAAAATTTGAAATTGGAGTCATAAATTTTAGATGCAAGCTTTAAATTTTAGGTGCAATAGGCATACCCACACAATATGTATTTATCAAAACTTGCATAGAAAAAGTATATTAAAAAGTGGCATTTATTACAACTAGCAAAATAAAAGACTTGTAATAGGTATATGTTACAACTTGCATTTCGTGACTATAGTAAAAAAAATAGTTGTTATAGGATGTTTATATTGTAGTGTAAGTATAGCGATACTTTCGAAGTAAAGGAAATAAAGATGTGAGTTTTGTGAATACGCCTATTATGAAGATTTAAGTGTATGGTTATGTTTTTAAAGTAAAGAAATCAGGAAAGATTTATTGAGATAAGTATAGGGAATTGAGTCGTAAGATTCGATAAAAAAGGGTTTTAATGAATGGTTTTACTTAAAAACGGCATGAGTTGCTGATGTACTTAACTATATTGTTTCGAGTTGATAGTTAAAGAAACGATTATTAATAATATCCCTTTTGACTATTGACATGTTAGTTCAAAGAGAACAAGACGGGAACTAGGCCAAAACCACTTCAAACCGACTTTGTGTACGAAAACTAACTTGTAGGGATGCGCATGAAAATTATTTGAAGGCGTGGACCTTCAGAGTGAGAGGGATGCTCGCTGAAGTATTTAGTTAATCACTAGGGTTAAACTTGTAGCAATAATCCCTTCATTCTGGGTTCTGCATGATGCAAGGACTTCTTGTTACTTATCCTAGGGTTTATCTCGACAGGATGTAGTAAAAGAGTGCCTTTGGTTTGTCATGTTCATGTACAACTTGTATAAATGAATGTCTGACAGAGCATTTCCTAGAATCATGTGTGTTAGTTATTTTACAAACATACCGAGTATGGTGGCGGAGAAGGTAACTTATTTCAGCTTAATATCTAAAGTATATATGTGCAAATCAATTAGTGATTTGACGAGCCTGATAATGTGGCATTCAAAGTTTGATTCGTGTTTTGAATAAGGTAATCATGACATGAAGACTAATCAACCGGGAAATGATTAAAATCCGGCAGGCAGTAGGGCTATGTGGGTCATACCCATTATTAGGGTATATCATCACCAGATTTAGAGAAATCAGTTGTACCTTTTTGTATGCTTTAGGGTTGTTAATCCCAACTGTGGTGATGATAGATTCAGTATAATCTAGTTGAATGAGTGGTCGGTTCTGTGTGGTCGGGTCGCAAGATGTTCTGGTTGATCCTAAGTGTTTCATCTCTTGAAAACACTGATCGGAAGATGGTTCTATACCTAGTCATGTTGGAAATCCAACCTCCAGCATGAGCCATGTGTTTTTAGTTGTAAACCAACTATGTCAAAAGGTGAGATGCAAGCTTTTCAGCTATATTCATATTTTATATGTGGTTTAATAAACATTATTATAATATCATTGGATTTTATAATAAAAAATGATTTGGGTATTGTAAGGTAGACACATACTAAGTTTATGTGTGGTCGTGTCTTGTGAGAGTTCCATTCTTTAAAAGGCTTTCTAAAAGTTAAGCAAGTTAGTTGTGGTGAGTTTTATCACTTAAAGCATTCCAGACTAATCCGAGTGATTTTTCTTTCCTCAAAATGCGCTCGGGTCAGACTGAGTATATTCCTAGGTTGTATTAGATTTTGCTTGGAGCTTCAAGAGAGGAGTCGGGTCGAGACGTATTCTTGTATTTTCTGGTATTAATTTATTTTTGTTGTGTGTGTTGTATTGATTAGTATAGTACTGATCTAGTTGTGTACTCTGATTATGTAATCATATTTACATATATAATTTTCTACTTATATAAAAAATATTGATATATTAAATTTTATTTGTTCCAGTGTGATATTCTATTCTACTCTGTTTCTGTATTGTTAATGTTCTTTTTCTTCTTATATTCTAACATTTCTTTCTTTCTTTTTCTCACCCTCGAACTAATTTCCTATAACTATTCGCTTTCCTGTGCATTTTGAGTTAGGCGGGTGTAGTTATATGTCCTCTTAAACGCTATGGAAAAGTCAGGTCGTTACACTTGGTATCAGAGCAGAAGGTTAAGTAATAACGTTGGCTTTGTGGCGCAACTCACTAGAGATGGGACTAGTAATACCCTAGATTGGGTTTGAGTATATATGTATGTATATATATATATATGTGTGTGTGTGAGAGAGAGCGTTGTAAGGGATTGCGGAATGGATCGTTAAGGCAAAAATAACACTAGAGGAGGGGTGAATAGTGTTTTTGAGAAATTAAACAAAATCTAAAACTTATATAACTACTATACAAATCAAACACCACAAACATAGAATCAAACATAAACACAAAGATAAACAAAAATAAAATGTAGAAAAGGAATGACCACACCGGATTTTGTATTGGTTCAGAATTGCTCGTAGGTCCAGTCCCACGCAACGTTGGATTGTGCAGAGTTTTATAACTATATCAATATCCAATTACAATCCTCTCCTTGATTTCATGACTACAAGGGAACCACCGATTCCACAAACTTAATCAAGTGTACTCTCCTCGATTTCATGGCTACAAGGGTCACTATAACAACCCAGATTACGATAGACTGATTTTTTTTCAATATTCTAATCCATCGAAACCTGTGTTGGTTGCTCTGGTATCCTGCAGAAAAGACAGAGATATAAAATATATCAGAGCTCTGAAAATATCTCATAGCGGAATGGATAAGGTATAATATAATCAAAGTATAGCCTTACTGGATTAATAATACTGCCTAACCAGTATCCAAAGCTATAATATCTCTGCCACAAAGCTAACCTGTGAGTATTTTATGAGGAAGGGGTCAGAACACAAGTTTTGGTGGTTGGATTTAAACTATACTTTTTGGATAACACTACATATATCGTTCAATCACATTTTCTTATTTATTAGGTTACTTGGGTTAACAACACTCAAGGATTACACACACGTTGTACCCATTTACTCCCCAGTGGATTAGCCAAATGAAGTATATATATAGCTACCCCCAAATTAAGGTACACCCCATGGTACCCCACTCGCACGGTCTCCACCATAACGCCACAAAAATATACGCATTCCCTCATCCTATGCCGGAGTGACATACAAACATATATATAACAACGCTACGTTCCGCATATAACTGCTATCGCTAAGCTACGTAAGCATACGGACTGCCACCTTTGATTGAATCAAATCGCAAAGTAATGCCCTAGAGCCTACGATACACCACCAGATCAGACATGCATGTATCAAGACTTTCCCACATAAGTATCATCAATCGTACTTGATGCCTTAACCGCACATAACCTCTAATATGCACCGAGTTCCATGGCAAGGATGTACAAGAAACACAGAACTCGGTCGAGAGCTTTTCGATATCTATACAGGCCTGCCATTAAGGGCCTCAAAATATAGATATCCCACGGGTCTGTTTTTCATGGTGGCTATGGCCCCACCTCGGCCCCTCCCTTAAGTAGTAAAGACTACAAGAGCTAAGAGACTCGCCCCTAACAAACAATCTAAACCTTCAGTTGGCGTCTCCCCTCAACCATTGTGCTCGATAGTGAAAGGTGGATTGCGTCTTCGGTTTAGCTCTAGTCTTTTCGCATCCTACTGGCTACCGATGACGGGTACCCGACGATCTACTATCCTTGTTTGTCGTGACCCCTGCCACCCTCTTGAGGCGACCGTCGAATCACCCTATTTTCACCTCATCATAGCTTTCTGACTGCAAAGCTATTTTTACAGCCAAGGCTACTCACCGGGTAGTTAAGTGCAGACCCTACCTCTGTGAACACAGCCCGAACACTGCACCACCACAGAGGACTACCATGAGCACCTTCAACATCCCAGGTAGCCGCGTGCTTCCCCTTCCAGTCCTTCAGAGTCGAAAGAATAATCAGATGAAAATGTTCTCCGCTCGTGCCTCATGACACCACAATGATCTACCGCGTTGAGTTATTCACCCTCTAACGTACGGACTGGTCCAAGCACCTTAGTTTAATTTGTTATTAGACCCTATGTCTAAACATTCAGATATGTGCTTGCTCTACCTTATCGGGTTTCCATTTATCTTGGTTATTCTCATTCACATTGACTTCCTTTTCAAGTTACCAAGTTCCTCTTGCTCATTAATTTCAGTCATATAACTTAACCCATTTAAGTTTATTAATAAGCCCACAACATGTTATTTTCTAGACTGTGATCCAAGGTCTGTAATCCACAATCCCTTTAAATTATTGTTTGATTTCGTAGTAACAATAACATGTTCTACTTAATATGTAATTAAGTATATATCAATTCACATGTTTTTTTACATGTCACTCATTATTTATGATTAAATATAACTTACTTCATTTCATAAGTTTGCCTCATTCTTTCTTATGTAGTCATAATTCCATCTTATACTGTCACTATTATTTATCATTGTTTACTTATTAACTTATTTGTCTTAACTAAGGTTTACAAATAAGTTTCTCTTCCCAAAAATATAACTTATGTTGTCCTCGTTCGTAGATTTCAGTTTCTCGTTCTTACAAACAACTTAATTTGCAATTAAGTACGACTTATCTCATTACATAAGTTATTCCATTTTCTTCATCTTTTATTATAACCTAAGTTATAATTTTCACTTGTCCCTAGGATAAGCCTACCTTTTATATAACATTCTCATTAATGTAATTTACTTATAATAGGTTATCATCATTCCCCGCTCATTCCATTTCTTTTACTATGGTAACTTCCATTCATTTCCTTATTCATTTCCGTTAATCATAATTAATGCTATTTTATCAATCCTGCTATTTACATATATATATATATATATGTATGTATGTATGTTTGTGCACTAGACCTCTCACATTAAGCCTATACTTGTGAATGCTGGATTTGCCGGGCGGTTCTGGGCAGACTTCTACCACAAGTTGACTTAACCTCGTGTCTTAGCACCGTTACATGTATATTTACGCACTAGACCTCTCACATTAAATTAACAACTTATGGATGATGGATTTGCCGGGAGGTTACGGGCAGACTTCTACCGCAAGTTGAATTTAACCTCATGTCTAAGTGCAGTTATAGTTTTCTATTTACTGTAAATTTTCTATATAATTTAGGTGTGCCCATTCTTTCAAAATTTTACTATAATCTATATTTTACATGTCATCATATTAAGCTCATTTTATGTCGTGTGTTCTTTCTAACATGTAATTAGTTATATTCTAACATGTAATCATTTAATCATGTAATTATTCAAATCTAACAAACTAACATGTAATTTTCTTAATTCTACAGTTAATAATTCAAGTACATAATATGTCAAAAGTTAATCATGTAATTAGAACATGTATGTATACAACAATAATCGTTACACATATTTTAACAAGTTTAGATTTCTACATTTGAACAATTCAGCACATTAGATGTTTCAACATATGAATTTTCCAACATATTAATATTTCACCATGTCATTTAGCATTTCATCACTTTAATCATTCTAGCAGATTTACATTGCATATGAACGGGGAATGTCAAACGATAATATACCATTATCAAAAACGATATAACTTAAATCCACTCACCTAATATGCTTTCCAAATCCTGAATCTGGTCAAGATCTAGTATTACATTGTCCTCCTAACTGAATTTAGAACATAGCAACTATGGATCCACAATTCTTACAAAAAGAAAAAGGGAAGAAAGTGGAAAAAATTGAAATAGACCAGATCTAAGAATTTACCTTATTTCGAATATGATTCTGAACATCTTCTTATTAATATTCATTCTTTTCCCTCAGATCTTAATTCAGAATTTTCCTAAACTAATTATCTTATTTTTCTTAAGAGAACTGAGGGGGAAGAAGAATGGAAGAGTATAGACGTTGTCTCAGAATTATGAGATTTAGGCTAGGCTCTGCTAGCCTATTTATAGTTGTTTAGGATCTTATCGAACACACAGGGTTGAGTCAGCAACAAACTTCGTTAAGAAAACAGTCTAGATTCATCGATGAATCTGGCTGGATCTAGGATGGGTCAACCCTGGGGACGACACCCATAGGTCCCACGAGCTGTTTTGGCACAGAAGTTTATTTGTTTGAACATTTGAATTTCTGGAATTTATTTATACATTATATTTACATATAATCTCCTTGTACATATACATATCTTCTAATGACCATTTTACGCGTATATATATACGCACAACTTTTATTTCGATTTCAAAATTCAAACGGTGTTGTACCGTTATTTGATTCTTACCATATTTCTTTAATTGCAGCCTTATCTTGAACTTTATCTCTTGTATATACATATATATATATATATATATATCTACACATATATACACGTATATTTACATACATATGTATATATGTATTTTTCTGTACTTTCTTATATGTATATTTTTCCTTATATGTGCGTTTATACATATTTTTCTCTTATGAACATGTGTTATTTTAGCCGTTTCCTTAGAACAAAAATATAACGGTGGCGGGGATCGAACTCTGTACCTCTTGTATGCAAGCCACATGCTCTAATCAACTGAACCACTAAGACTACTATTAACAAGGCTTAGAACAATGGTAGTTATTGTTCTCTCCATATTCCTCTTTTTCATGTTTATTACACTATTTCACTTAAACCATTGCAAGAATCTTTATCTTTTATTTCTCTTTTATTATTAATGCATAATATTTGTAAATCAGTGCATGCAACATATTTACACTGCATGTAACCAATTCTTTCTTTCTTTTTATGCATGCATTACATTTTTATTTACATTATTATATTTTTCTTTTAAATGTTTATGTCTATGCATATATATACACATATGCATTATTTAATTATTTAATTGTTTCAAAATGCGGGGTGTTATATTCTCCCACCCTTAGGAAATTTCGTCCTTGAAATTTGACAAGGGTAAAAATCAATTAACGCCTCGCATAATATACATCCATCATGTGTGCATCCGAATTTCGCAAGCATTGTGCACTTGTGCAAAGTGAAATACAACATAATAATACATGCATGCCTAAGCTGTACCTCCTATGTGTATGCAAATTTTTCAAAACTTCTTCAAGAACATGATTCTCACATCATGAATATACTGGCAGTTCTACATGAATGCAATATTTTGAAAAAAAAATACATTTTCATCCAAAATTTCCCACATGCTTGCAGGCCAAGAGCGCAATTCATTCAATTGTTGCATCCAAAATCCTACCAACCAACTTTATTTTTTGAACTTTAGAAAAAACTAATTTTCAAAATTCGATTTCTTATGTTACAAAAAGGTGGAAAACGGAAAATTTCACTTCTTCCGTTTTCTTTTATAAGCCTTTTTCCAACCGTACTTGGATTTTATGTAACCATTTATAAAGATTCCCTATTTTCCTGTCCAAGCACAGCCCACAAAAGAAAATTTTCTTTGATACTGATTTTCTTTTTCATCTTATCTTGAGATTTTTTTTTTACTTTTATTCATCTTTTCTCATAATATTCCGCCTTTCTTTAACTGTCATGTTTGTTGCTTTACTAAATTTGTTGTTTCCTTTTTAGTTGTACCACTTTTCTTAGATTTGTTTAATCATCTAATCTAAGTTCGGTTTTCAAATAAGCCTTCTAGTCTTTCAACTAAAACAGGAAAACAGAAACTCTACACTGCTACAGCTAAGGGCCAAGAATCTCGGGACTATGTTCCCCTCAGACAGAAAAGTCCAAACCATAGGATTTGTAACACCCCGCATATTTATATAATTAAAAATGAAATATATAGTTATACAAATGGTGGTGACGTATAGTTTAATCAATACATGCGTTAAAGATAAGAAAATAAAGATACTTAATTTATATATCAGGAACTAAGAAAAACAGACAGCACCGTTACGTCCGTCTCGAAATTCTGGTTCAGATGGACATCAAGTTTGCGTAATGCGGATAACGCATGAAGAAGTTATAAGCCGTAGAAGTTTGTATACGCTCGGGATATATATATATATATATATAGTCGGCCCAAAAATTAAAAAATGTTCAAACCGACCAGGTTTGGGATGAGCGGGAAAATTCCCGCTCAAAGGGGTCGACACCCCCCTGGGGGTGTCGACATAGGTGTCCACCCCCACTAGAGGGTGTCAACACCTTCAGCCAGATTTGGAAGAACGTTTTCTTTAGTTTCTAACGGATCTGATGTGCTTTAATTCAATCTAAGGGTCTTGTTTTCCGCAATACATATATAAATAACCCCTGGACCTAACCCCGACCCCTATATCTTCTAAAGACGACGTCGGGGCTCTTCCCTTTTTCTTCTTCTTCAAGTAAAATAATGGCTATCAACCTAATCCTCTTCTTCTTCTAAACCAATCAAGGAGAGTAGATTTATAATACACTTTTTGTGTAATAATATAAATATCGTTCTTCATTCCCCAGTTAAAGATTCAATTTAAAATTCATGTTGTAATAAATTGTAATGCTTGTTGTATACCTATTCCATTCTTCTTCATCCCAATTCCTTTTTATTTTTAAGCCTAGGCTACCTTCGAGCCTAGTTTAGATATCGTTGCGATTAATATTAATGTAATTTAGAAGAATATTGGGAAATTAATTAGGTATAATCTATAATTGGGAATTTTGGAATATAATTCATAATGGATCTTTGAATATAAGTTGGGAACGAGAATCTATGCTAAATAGCACATAATTATGAATTCCGGTCTAAAGATATTGACAAGAATACGTGTGAACTTAACCGAAATCATTGGATATGGAATGGGATTTGGGAAGAGGTGATTCATTGCGAATCTAATATTATGGGTTTGAAGTTTTAAAATATAAGTTTGAATTGGGGATTTGAAAACGGATTTAAAGTTAAAAATCTTAATTTGATAAAGGAATGGGTGGATTAGAAACCTGATTAGAATTATATGATTTGGGGTAAAACTTATCTTAGGTAATTATGGAACCTAACTTACAAGTCTGAAATTAGAGACATGAATACTTCCATAAATTTGGGTAATTGATATGTTAAATATGATTTGGGGTATGAATCGTAAGTGTACAATCCGTTTAAAAGAACAACATGCCAAAAACCCGAGGTTAGAATGAATTTGCGGTGGAAGTCTGCCCGAAACCGCCCGGCATAACCAGCAACCGCAAGAAACATGTCTAATGTGAGAGGTTATTGACATATTTACATAACGCCTGGACACGAGGTTAGACTGCAGTTGCAGTAGAAGTCTTCCCGGAACCACCCGGCATATCCAGCATCCGCAAAAGGTTAGTCTAATGTGGGAGGTCTAGTGTGTAAACATATAAAAAATATGTTTATATAAGAATCAAATGTAACACTTAACCAAGATAATACACGAGTGGTCGTATGAGCATAATAAGAAGAAGGGGTTAAGTGGGTTTGATTGAATAAAAGAATAGGGTTAAGTCAACTTGGGTATATGGACAAACTTAACCAACATAACAATGGGGAATGATAGCAACCTATTATGAACATATCGGGGAAATATAGAAGTCATACAATAGGTAGACTTGTCCTAGGGATAGGGGAAGATGATAATAAGACTTGATAATGGGACAACTTATATTATAAAATATAAGTTGAATATAAACTACAAATCGATAATGAGTAATCTGTTGATAAAGATAACAGGAGTTATAATTGGAAAACCTTAGTTAAGAGAACTAAGTAAATAATGATAAAGATAACTAAATTATAAACCTTAGTTAAGAGAACTAAGTAAATGATGATAAAGATAACTAAATAATAAGCCTTAGTTAAGAAAACTTAGCAATATGCCTTAGTTAAGAAAACTAAGCAAACAACGATGGATTGTGACGACATTAACAGATGAAAGTATAACTGAATACGAGGATGTGAGGAAAAACTTATATAAGAAATGAGTTAAGATGGATAATAGGGTACAAAGCTTATTAATGAAATGTGAAAACCCGTAACTTCCCCGGTGAGGAAAGCGCGGATAGTTAGAGAACAAGCCACAACAGAACACATACAGAAGAACATTTCATTGTATATTACAACAATGCACCAGAATACAAGAATATACAGGGTATAAATGAATATTACACAGAAATATCAGAGATTTAAATTACATTTAAATACATAGCAGCGGAAAATAATACAATACACAACTGAAGGAGATATACGGATACAAAGCTTTCCGGATATCGTTCCAGTTGTAAACTAGGATCCTGTGAATATAAATCTGCAAAACCAAAACTACTAGCTGCCCGTGTGGAAAATAGGGGCACCCAGAGTTTAGGTTAAAACAATAAACTCCAGGTCAGTCATGTGACTGGTGTGAAAACTAAAACAGTTGTAAATCTTTATTTTAAAGTTAGGTAAATAAGGGACCACGCCGTATAACACGGAACGGGTTTCCTCCCAAGAATACCAGTGCATATAAGTAAACAACGCAATGCTTTTCTAAAAATGAAGCTATTATAAGACCCAGGTCCCATCACACAATGCAACGCAGCCGGAGGATAGGGTTTTCCCTTATAATAGCCAAACATGCTTGGTACGTTTTAAAAATCAAATCATTTGATACTATAATAAGTGTATAGTGTCAAAACAATTTCAATCATAAATATCAATCATAGACGGCATGGGTACCATATATCATGTCGCCATACTAGTTCTACAATTAAAACCGCAATACACGTATTGGAAATTGGATTTCCATCATGGTGGCTCCTGATTCGAAAGATTGATCGCGGAATGCAATTCACCACGGCTTACGTCCCCACAAGAGAAAACACCGTCTGCACATCCGCACATTTGGGACCAGAGTACCACCGCGGCTTACATCCCAGCGAGAGAAAACACCGCCTACTCTATATATCCCTGAGCACTAGGCTCATCTCGGTCGACCGAATCCACGACACCACTAAGGTGCCCATCCACGAAAAAGCATACTGATCAAACCATCAGTTTACCACCATACCGGGGTGTGAGGCTCGCGGATCAACGCTATACACAAAGCCATGCTATATCAGCTGCGCTTTGATCATCAACCACCAAACTTTGCTTTTCAACAAAAGTCTGGATCAGCCACACTATCAATCCATATCGTACCACTGATTTCTGCCAATATATAACCTCTGAGCTCATATGTCTCAGAGAAGGGCGTTAAGCAAGAGAATAAATTCTCCGCCGCCAAACAGATATATATTTAGCAGAGATCAACAAATACAATATAAAGGAATACAATGTCAGACACACCATCCATTTACAAGTCCGTTCTAGGTCTGAACGAAACCGGAGGCACTTTCCTCGCATATCCATCCATCTCCAAGTACGTCTGGACGACCACCAACTATTTCCATCCTCTTGGGTGTACAGCCCAATCAGGATCGTCAGTAATTATCCAAACGATGTGAAGACTTCCGGCCTTCAACCACCGTCTTCATCTTCGACATATCGTCGAATCGGTTATTCAAAATGGGAATAAACCCGGCCTTTTCGAACAACCCGCGTATATTAAAACGAATGTTACACAAACACAACATACGCCTCATTCCAATTCATATTCTCAGGGAAATGTTCCCATTAATTTTATCCAAGATAAATTCTTTAAAATTTATCCTTTAATCTTCCTTTGGATGTCATTTCAAACCAAATTATGGTTTTCCAAACTAGTCGAGATTAGCGAACCACAACGAAGTAATTATTTATTTTATTTCCCAATCCCAATCTATTCATCCCACGAAGCAAAATTGGCAATACTCCATATTTAATACTATGGTGTTATCGGTAAAATTAATTACCATTTCATGTTCAAATCTAATTAAAGATTTAACTATCGCTTTGGAGCAAAACTGGCGATACTCCATTCCAGCTCATTTCTAAATTTGATAATTTAAATTATAGATTCACATTTCAACCTAATTGCAGATTCGTTAAAACTCCTTTTATTGGGTTAAAGAACTAGGTGTTATTTAAAACACAGTTCACGACAAACCCAAATCACATTCTATTTGTTATCGGGTTAAAGAACTAGTGTTATTTAAAACACCGTCCACGATAAACTCATTTCAAATCCAATCAAATATATTAGAAATTCCGATTATTTAAAACCCCTTTTTAAATCTAATTTATTTATTTAAAAATAATTGGGTTTTAAATTTAGTTCAAAACTTGTTCATTTCGATAAAAATCCATTTTTATCCTTTCAAATATGGAGTTTTTCACCCCAATTTTTCCCAAATCATTTCTTATGATTTTACACAAATTATTACTATTTTTAAAAAATTTATCAAGGCCCGTACAGTCGATTTCCATCAACGGCCATCGAACTGCACTTACAGCGACCTTTTTCAAATTTGATTTGGACGTATCTCCAAATCCAACCGTTAGATTTTGAATTTCTAATATTCGTTATAAAGGTCTTTTAGATACGAACCCAACGGTTCCGGTTTTAGGAGAATCCGACGGTCGGATCTCCCGTAATGTCCGTTTGAAATAAATGGTCGAAATTTACGAACTGCCGCGGCGCGGCGCGTTCTATTCCGGCCATTATATTATATATATAATATATATTTCGTCGATTTCTATTTAAAACGAATTATATAAATAGTTTTGAATTCGTTTCAAAAACATTTCAACTTCCATTTCAATTCGAATCAAAATTGAATTTTTCCCTATAAATTCTTTTTAAAATTCATTTGAATTCAATTCAAATTTCAATTAAATTTGAATTCATTTCAATTCGTTTTCAATTCAACTCGAATTCGTCTTCTATTCAATTCAATTCAAATTGGTTTTCTATTCGATTCAAATTCATTTCCTATTCAAATCAAATTCGTTTCGTTTTCTATTTGAATCAAATTCGTTTCGTTTTCTATTTGAATCAAATTCGTTTCTAAATCGTTTTATATTCAATTTATTTCGAAATTGTTTTATATTCAATTCATTTCGAAATCGTTTTATATTCAATTCATTTCGAAATCGTTCTCTATTCAATTCATTTCGAAATCGCTTTCAATTCATTTCGTTTCGAAATCGTTTTCAATTCATTTCATTTCGAAATCGTTTTCAATTCATTTCATTTCGAAATCGTTTTCAAATCATTTCATTTCGAAATCGTTTTCAATTCATTTCATTTCGAAATCGTTTTCAATTCATTTCATTTCGAAATCGTTTTCAATTCATTTCATTTCGAAATCGTTTTCAATTCATTTCATTTCGAAATCGTTTTCAATTCATTTCATTTCGAAATCGTTTTCAATTCATTTCATTTCGAAATCGTTTTCAATTCATTTCATTTCGAAATCGTTTTCAATTCATTTCATTTAGAAATCGTTTTCAATTCATTTCATTTCGAAATCGTTTTCAATTCATTTCATTTCGAAATCGTTTTCAATTCATTTCATTTCGAAATCGTTTTCAATTCATTTCATTTCGATTTCAAAATTACTTTTCAATATTCATTTTAAAATGAATAAAATCGATATAAATATCGTTCACGTCCAAATGGCGTCAATCTAATCAACACGGCTTCATATATTCCTTTACTCTATTCAACAAATGAATATTTATTTTTGTCAACACACGACTAATCTCAATGAATGAGTACTGTCCACGTGTGACTATTTTTGTTAAATTATTTCGTTCAATACATGACTAATCTCAACGGATGAGTACAGTCAACACATGAACCTTTATTTAATAGTGATAAAGATATAAAATTTATTGTTAAAATATTACGTTCAACACATGACTAATCTCACGAATGAGTACTGTCAACACATGAACCTTTACTTTATAATATTGTTTATTCTCTAAATTGGAATGAGGCCCAATCAATCACCATATAAAATTAATTATATGGATTTTCATACAACACATGTATATAATAGCATTGAAAAATAATCAACCATCACCCAAAGTGCACTACACTGTATAAGCATCAAATATAGATATCTAACGCTTATAACAGCCTGTCAATCAATCGATCGACATATTTAATCAATCAGGATGAGTGAACTTCATATTTCATCCCAACACCCGTGTGGGGTTTCAAACAATCAAACACAGATTTTATTTGTGCAGTTGGGCGATGTGTAAAATTTATCGTCCCAATCAATGTCCTTCAAATAGGTGTACATAAACAAACCGTCCGGTTTGTAAATGAATATTTATTTATTCACATTTACGTTAAAAATTATATTTTTAACGATAAAACATTTTATCTTCACACATGAATTTTTATTCCGTTCATTTACAAATAAAAATGATATTTTTATTTTTCTAACTTATTTTAGAAAATTTCGGCGGCATAACGGCACGATACTAGAAACGGGACAAGGCCTAGCCTTATCCCCGGTCTAGTGAAGGCCCACGGCATTCACACATCAATCAAATCCATTCATTTCACCAAACAATTCAATTTCAATCAAATAATCTAACTAATTTTTGCAATCAAACAAACAAGTCCATGGTCTGTGGACGATTGTGTCGGGTGCTACTAAACACCGTCTGCATCCTAGTATATATATATAACTAGAAAAGAAATTGAAGAGTGAGAAATTCTCACTGATAGCTATCCAACTTCACGACACTTCATTTAGAGAAATCTTCATCGTTCTCGCCTTTTTATCACTTTCGTTGCCCGTAGCCACTACATATGTAAAAATCACATTTTTACTTTGCCATTCAATATATAAAAATCGAAATTTTACTTTGCTATTCAATATATAAAAATCGAATTTTTACTTTGCTATTCAATATATAAAAATCGAATTTTTACTTTGCTATTCAATATATAAAAATCGAATTTTTACTTTTCTATTCAATATATAAAAATCATATTTCTCTTCACTTAATAAAGATTATATTTTTATTACTCTCCATGAATAAAAATCATATTTTTTTATTCGAACTATTTTTATTCTCCTATTTTAAAAACACATTAATCCTATTTCTAAAAACAATGTATATATTTTATTTCTAAAAACAAAATTATATTTTCATTTCTAAAACAAAATTATATTTTCATTTCTAAAACAAAATTATATTTTCAAGACAACGCTAATCTTACATCTTTATATATTTAAGAAAAACTTAGTGCTAATTTCAGTTTTAAAGAAAAACATTTTGGTTTCAGTTTTAAAAACAATTTGATTTAAATAAAAGAAAGAAAAATCAAAGAGAATGCTCACCGTTACCTTCATTAAATACATCCGCCCGCTCCCAATGCCTGACACCACCGGAGCATCATCGACGGTCAACAGAAGAAGCGGCCCACCCCCCAGAACCCTCGCCTGAAACCGTTCGCTCCAACGTCCCTCCGTTCGTCGCCAGAAGACCCAAACCCATCGCCGCCTTCATGAATAACTGTAGCCTGGAAGCGCAGCTTACGGTGGTGACGCGCGCCAGTGGGCAGCAGCAGAGAGATGGCGGCGGTTGGAGCAGTGCCTGGCTCGATCGATTCGAAGTAAAGGGGAGGAGTCGATTTGAAGTGGGCAGCTAATCTCGATTTGGGGAGTGAGTAAAAGGGACCGACGGTGGGTTTTTTTTCTAACAGTTGACCATGGTTTGAAAACAATAGGGGTTTGACTTATTTTTAGGGTTATACCCTATATATATATATTTATATTTTTAACTACTTTATTTTAAAAAATCTTTGTCTATTAATCCGATCTCTAAATCAAACCCAATGACTGTCGCCCCCAGCTAACTACCCCCATTCCGAACACAATGGGATATGTATAGTCAGCTGATTCGGCTGTTTCGATCAGTTTCCATCAAATTTACAATTAAATAATTATACTGAATTTTAAACGTACATTTCAATTTATTGGGGCCACATACGAACCCTAAAAATCCCAGAAAAATATTTTCTAGCTTCGTATTGACGATACGGTCCAAACAAAACTAATTTCATCGAATTCTGAGACCGTTTGAAAAATGGCCATTTTCCAGTCGATTAAAATCAACTGAAACTGGTCAAACGCGTTTTCCTTTGCCACACTCAAATATTGATTCGAAAAATTATGAAAATTGAAACCTAGCAATAACCTGACATCACGGATCCAACAAAAGTGGTTTTGTCGAAATCCGAGGTCGTTTGCAAAATGACTATTTTTAAGGGCCTGAATTCCATAGCGGCTATTTTGAATTTTCATTTGGACATATCTTTTGATTCCCGCTATGAAATTTCAATTTTTCGGGTTCGTTGGAAAGATATTATCAATTAGATCCTAATGTTTTTGGTTTCACTGAAATCGAATTATCGAACTACCGCACCATTTTCAATTCTATTTATAATTATAAATAAATATTTATATTCTAACGACGAACTATATAATATATATGTTCGAATTCCATTCAAAATAAATTTCTCGTCGATATTGTTTAAAATAATTCATTTTAAATAATCAAAATTCGCTAAAATTGCCAAAATAAAAAATTTTAAACTGGCCCAGATTTTCGGGTTGTTACAATCTCCCCCACTTAAAACTTTTCGTCCCCGAAAAGGAACAAAGTCGAAATTGGTTTGATTAATCAACTCTACGTTCGATCTGGCTTCCATTCTCCAACTTTTCAGTTTCTGAGAATTTTCAAAAATTTCAAAATTTTGGCTAACACCCGGAATTTTCGAAAAATTTCGCCATAACCTCCCCTGCACCGGGAGCCACGAGAAAATCCCGAAATTGCCGTATAGGCCTTCTGATCTCGAAAAGAAAAAGAAATAGCCAAGCGGCTAGCCAATAGGCTCATAAAATCATCATCACCCAAACAAAACAGTAAATTATGTAGTAAACATGTACCTATTTGTCGGGCAAACAAATTTTATTCTCTGCTCTAGCCTCCTTGCTATGACCTGTTTAATATAAGTATATGTATATGCAAGCAAATGTGACCAATTTTCAATACAATTCACTATTTGGTTCAATTAGGCTAAATGGTTAAAAATTAGCAAACAAATAAACAACCAACACAAACATCAATCAATTAGTTGATTAGCTTTTCAAATTCATAACTTTGATATATAGTCAAAATCACATTTTTTTTTATGCCAAATCACAACAATAAGCCCTATCTAATTTTGGTTCTCACACCAGTCAATAGGAAATATATAGAAAGCCCACTTTAGTCACTCGAACATAAATTCTAATGATGGAGCTCCATCATCAAAATCATCTCCGGGCGATTAGAGTGTAATTCTATATCTATCCAGTGTATTAAAATTTCGAATACACGCGGATCAGACGTATACGCAAAATCTATATATACTGGATTGTCCACATCAATATAAATAAATAACCAAATACGAATAATTGATTTAAATTTTCAAAACAAAGATTGTTTTTACTTTCAAAAATATACTCTTCACACTCGTTCTAGGATACTATTGATCCCATCTCTAACGAGTCATTCTCGTTGGATATTACTAATCCAATCTCTGATGAATTCTTTCGTATGGTTCTAATGTGTCTTGTTTTCTGAGCTTTGTAAACCAAAGCTCTGATATCAACTGTGAAAACCCGTAACTTCCCCGGTGAGGAAAGCGCGGATAGTTAGAGAACAAGCCACAACAGAACACATACAGAAGAACATTTCATTGTATATTACAACAATGCACCAGAATACAAGAATATACAGAGTATAAATGAATATTACACAAAAATATTAGAGATTTAAATTACATTTAAATACATAGCAGCGGAAAATAATACAATACACAACTGAAGGAGATATACGGATACAAAGCTTTCCGGATATCGTTCCAGCTGTAAACCAGGATCCTGTGAATATAAATCTGCAAAACCAAAACTACTAGCTGCCCGTGTGGAAAATAGGAGCACCCAGAGTTTAGGTTAAAACAATAAACTCCAGGTCAGTCATGTGACTGGTGTGAGAACTAAAACAGTTGTAAATCTTTATTTTAAAGTTAGGTAAATCAAGGGACCACGCCGTATAACACGGAACGGGTTTCCTCCCAAGAATACCAGTGCATATAAGTAAACAACGCAATGCTTTTCTAAAAATGAAGCTATTATAAGACCCAGGTCCCATCACACAATGCAACGCAGCCGGAGGATAGGGTTTTCCCTTATAATAGCCAAACATGCTTGGTACGTTTTAAAAATCAAATCATTTGATACTATAATAAGTGTATAGTGTCAAAACAATTTCAATCATAAATATCAATCATAGACGGCACGGGTACCATATATCATGTCGCCATACTAGTTCTACAATTAAAACCGCAATACACGTATTGGAAATTGGATTTCCATCATGGTGGCTCCTGATTCGAAAGATCGATCGCGGAATGCAATTCACCACGGCTTACATCCCCACAAGAGAAAACACCGTCTGCACATCCGCACATTTGGGACCAGAGTACCACCGCGGCTTACGTCCCAGCGAGAGAAAACACCGCCTACTCTATATATCCCTGAGCACTAGGCTCATCTCGGTCGACCGAATCCACGACACCACTAAGGTGCCCATCCACGAAAAAGCATACTGATCAAACCATCAGTTTACCACCATACCGGGGTGTGAGGCTCGCGGATCAACGCTATACACAAAGCCATGCTATATCAGCTGCGCTTTGATCATCAACCACCAAACTTTGCTTTTCAACAAAAGTCTGGATCAGCCACACTATCAATCCATATCGTACCACTGATTTCTGCCAATATATAACCTCTGAGCTCATATGTCTCAGAGAAGGGCGTTAAGCAAGAGAATAAATTCTCCGCCGCCAAACAGATATATATTTAGCAGAGATCAACAAATACAATATAAAGGAATACAATGTCAGACACACCATCCATTTACAAGTCCGTTCTAGGTCTGAACGAAACCGGAGGCACTTTCCTCGCATATCCATCCATCTCCAAGTACGTCTGGACGACCACCAACTATTTCCATCCTCTTGGGTGTACAGCCCAATCAGGATCGTCAGTAATTATCCAAACGATGTGAAGACTTCCGGCCTTCAACCACCGTCTTCTTCTTCGACATATCGTCGAATCGGTTATTCAAAATGGGAATAAACCCGGCCTTTCCGAACAACCCGCGTATATTAAAACGAATGTTACACAAACACAACATACGCCTCATTCCAATTCATATTCTCAGGGAAAAGTTCCCATTAATTTTATCCAAGATAAATTCTTTAAAATTTATCCTTTAATCTTCCTTTGGATGTCATTTCAAACCAAATTATGGTTTTCCAAACTAGTCGAGATTAGCGAACCACAACGAAGTAATTATTTATTTTATTTCCCAATCCCAATCTATTCATCCCACGAAGCAAAACTGGCAATACTCCATATTTAATACTATGGTGTTATCGGTAAAATTAATTACCATTTCACGTTCAAATCTAATTAAAGATTTAACTATCGCTTTGGAGCAAAACTGGCGATACTCCATTCCCGCTCGTTTCTAAATTTGATAATTTAAATTATAGATTCACATTTCAACCTAATTGCAGATTCGTTAAAACTCCTTTTATTGGGTTAAAGAACTAGGTGTTATTTAAAACACAGTTCACGACAAACCCAAATCGCATTCTATTTGTTATCGGGTTAAAGAACTAGTGTTATTTAAAACACCGTCCACGATAAACCCATTTCAAATCCAATCAAATATATTAGAAATTCCAATTATTTAAAACCCCTTTTTAAATCTAATTTATTTATTTAAAAATAATTGGGTTTTAAATTTAGTTCAAAACTAGTTCATTTCGATAAAAATCCATATTTATCCTTTCAAATATGGAGTTTTTCACCCCAATTTTTCCCAAATCATTTCTTATGATTTTACACAAATTATTACTATTTTTAAAAATTTTATCAAGGCCCGTACAGTCGATTTCCATCAACGGCCATCGAACTGCACTTACAGCGACCTTTTTCAAAATTGATTTGGACGTATCTCCAAATCCAACCGCTAGATTTTGAATTTCTAATATTCGTTAGAAATCTCTTTTCGATACAAATCCAACGGTTCCGGTTTTAGGAGAATCCGACGGTCGGATCCCCCGTAATGTCCGTTTGAAATAAATGGTCGAAATTTACGAACTGCCGAGGCGCGACGCGTTCAATTCAGGCCATTATATTATATATATAATATATATTTCGTCGATTTCTATTTAAAACGAATTATATAAATAGTTTTGAATTTGTTTCAAAAATATTTCAACTTCCATTTCAATTCGAATCAAAATTGAATTTTTCCCTATAAATTCGTTTTAAAATTCATTTGAATTCAATTCAAATTTCAATTAAATTTGAATTCATTTCAATTCGTTTTCAATTCAACTCGAATTCGTCTTCTATTCAATTCAAATCAAATTGGTTTTCTATTCGATTCAAATTCATTTCCTATTCAAATCAAATTCGTTTCATTTTCAATTTGAATCAAATTCGTTTCGTTTTCTATTTGAATCAAATTTGTTTCTAAATCATTTTATATTCAATTCATTTCGAAATCGTTTTATATTCAATTCATTTCGAAATCGTTTTATATTCAATTCATTTCGAAATCGTTTTATATTCAATTCATTTCGAAATCGCTTTCAATTCATTTCATTTCGAAATCGCTTTCAATTCATTTCATTTCGAAATCGTTTTCAATTCATTTCATTTCGAAATCGTTTTCAATTCATTTCATTTCGAAATCGTTTTCAATTCATTTCATTTCGAAATCGTTTTCAATTCATTTCATTTCGAAATCGTTTTCAATTCATTTCATTTCGAAATCGTTTTCAATTCATTTCATTTCGAAATCATTTTCGAAATCGTTTTCAATTCATTTCATTTCGAAATCGTTTTCAATTCATTTCATTTCGAAATCGTTTTCAATTCATTTCATTTCGAAATCGTTTTCAATTCATTTCATTTCGAAATCGTTTTCAATTCATTTCATTTCGAAATCGTTTTCAATTCATTTCATTTCGAAATCATTTTCAATTCATTTCATTTCGAAATCGTTTTCAATTCATTTCATTTAGAAATCGTTTTCAATTCATTTCATTTAGAAATCGTTTTCAATTCATTTCATTTCGAAATCGTTTTCAATTCATTTCATTTCGATTTCAAAATTACTTTTCAATATTCATTTTAAAATGAATAAAATCGATATAAATATCGTTCACGTCCAAATGGCGTCAATCTAATCAACACGGCTTCATATATTCCTTTACTCTATTCAACAAATGAATATTTATTTTTGTCAACACACGACTAATCTCAACGAATGAGTACTGTCCACGTGTGACTATTTTTGTTAAATTATTTCGTTCAACACATGACTAATCTCAACGGATGAGTACAGTCAACACATGAACCTTTATTTAATAGTGATAAAGATATAAAATTTATTGTTAAAATATTACGTTCAACACATGACTAATCTCACGAATGAGTACTGTCAATACATGAACCTTTACTTTATAATATTGTTTATTCTCTAAATTGGAATGAGGCCCAATCAATCACCATATAAAATTAATTATATGGATTTTCATACAACACATGTATATAATAGCATTGAAAAATAATCAACCATCACCCAAAGTGCACTACACTGTATAAGCATCAAATATAGATATCTAACGCTTATAACAGCCTGTCAATCAATCGATCGACATATTTAATCAATCAGGATGAGTGAACTTCATATTTCATCCCAACACCCGTGTGGGGTTTCAAACAATCAAACACAGATTTTATTTGTGCAGTTGGGCGATGTGTAAAATTTATCGTCCCAATCAATGTCCTTCAAATAGGTGTACATAAACAAACCGTCCGGTTTGTAAATGAATATTTATTTATTCACATTTACGTTAAATATTATATTTTTAACGATAAAACATTTTATCTTCACACATGAATTTTTATTCCGTTCATTTACAAATAAAAATGATATTTTTATTTTTCTAACTTATTTTAGAAAATTTCGGCGGCATAACGGCACGATACTAGAAACGGGACAAGGCCTAGCCTTATCCCCGGTCTAGTGAAGGCCCACGCCATTCACACATCAATCAAATCCATTCATTTCACCAAACAATTCAATTTCAATCAAATAATCTAACTAATTTTTGCAATCAAACAAACAAGTTCATGGTCTGTGGACGATTGTGTCGGGTGCTACTAAACACCGTCTGCATCCTAGTATATATATATATAACTAAAAAAGAAATTGAAGAGTGAGAAATTTTCACTGATAGCTATCCAACTTCACGGCACTTCATTTAGAGAAATCTTCATCGTTCTCGCCTTTTTATCACTTTCGTTGCCCGTAGCCACTACATATGTAAAAATCACATTTTTACTTTGCCATTCAATATATAAAAATCGAATTTTTACTTTGCTATTCAATATATAAAAATTGAATTTTTACTTTGCTATTCAATATATAAAAATCGAATTTTTACTTTGCTATTCAATATATAAAAATCAAATTTTTACTTTGCTATTCAATATATAAAAATCGAATTTTTACTTTGCTATTCAATATATAAAAATCATATTTCTCTTCACTTAATAAAGATTATATTTTTATTACTCTCCATGAATAAAAATCATATTTTTTTATTCGAACTATTTTTATTCTCCTATTTTAAAAACACATTAATCCTATTTCTGAAAACAATGTATATATTTTATTTCTAAAAACAAAATTATATTTTCATTTCTAAAACAAAATTATATTTTCATTTCTAAAACAAAATTATATTTTCAAGACAACGCTAATCTTACATCTTTATATATTTAAGAAAAACTTAGTGCTAATTTCAGTTTTAAAGAAAAACATTTTGGTTTCAGTTTTAAAAACAATTTGATTTAAATAAAAGAAAGAAAAATCAAAGAGAATGCTCACCGTTACCTTCATTAAATACATCCGCCCGCTCCCAACGCCTGACACCACCGGAGCATCGTCGACGATCAACAGAAGAAGCGGCCCACCCCCCAGAACCCTCGCCTGAAACCGTTCGCTCCAACGTCCCTCCGTTCGTCGCCAGAAGACCCAAACCCATCGCCGCCTTCATGAATAACTGTAGCCTGGAAGCGCAGCTTACGGTGGTGACGAGCGCCAGTGGGCAGCAGCAGAGAGATGGCGGCGGCTGGAGCAGTGCCTGGCTCGATCGATTCGAAGTAAAGGGGAGGAGTCGATTTGAAGTGGGCGGCTAATCTCGATTTGGGGAGTGAGTAAAAGGGACCGACGGTGGTTTTTTTTTCTAACAGTTGACCATGGTTTGAAAACAATAGGGGTTTGGCTTATTTTTAGGGTTACACCCTATATATATATATTTATATTTTTAACTACTTTATTTTAAAAAATCTTTGTCTATTAATCCGATCTCTAAATCAAACCCAATGACTGTCGCCCCTAGCCAACTACCCCCATTCCGAACACAGTGGGATATGTATCGTCAGCTGATTCGGCTGTTTCGATCAGTTTCCATCAAATTTACAATTAAATAATTATATTGAATTTTAAACGTACATTTCAATTTATTGGGGCCACATACGAACCCTAAAAATCCCAGAAAAATATTTTCTAGCTTCGTATTGACGATACGGTCCTAACAAAACTAATTTCATCGAATTCTGAGAACGTTTGAAAAATGGCCATTTTCCAGTCGATTAAAATCAACTGAAACTGGTCAAACGCGTTTTCCTTTGCCACACTCACATATTAATTCGAAAAATTATGAAAATTGAAACCAAGCAATAACATGACATCACGGATCCAACAAAAGTGGTTTTGTCGAAATCCGAGGTCGTTTGCAAAATGACTATTTTTAAGGGCCTGAATTCCATAGCGACTATTCTGAATTTTCATTTGGACATATCTTTTGATTCCCGCTATGAAATTTCAATTTTTCGGGTTCGTTGGAAAGATATTATCAATTAGATCCTAATGTTTTTGGTTTCACTAAAATCCGGATTGTTTTGCACCCGGTATGTTCAATTGAAGTTTGAAATCGAATTATCGAACTACCGCGCCATTTTCAATTCTATTTATAATTATAAATAAATATTTATATTCTAACGACGAACTATATAATATATATGTTCGAATTCCATTCAAAATAAATTTCTCGTCGATATTGTTTAAAATAATTCATTTTAAATAATCAAAATTCGCTAAAATTGCCAAAATAAAAAATTTTAAACTGGCCCAGATTTTCGGGTTGTTACATGAAACTTACAAGTAATGAGTCATATATGAAACATTAATAAGCAAGAGAAACTTGGTAATTAGAATCGAAAAATGATATGGATAAGGATAACCATTAAAAAGAACAGCAAGCGTATAATTAGACATACGTCTAATAACACATAAGAATGAGGCGCTTGAGCAAGTCCATACGATCGGGGATGAATAACCAAACACAGTAGATCATCACAATGCCATAAGATACGAGCAGGAGCAAACGTCCATCTGATCATGCATAAGGCTCCAACGCATTGGATTAAGAAGCACGTGGCTTCAGGATATGTAGGATACTCTTGGTATTCCTCTGTGAGTGGCAGATGATCCGCCTGTGCTCATAGAGGTTAGGTCTGTGTGGTGAACCATTGAGTATGCCTTGATTGCAATAATAAAGGGCAATCAAAAGACTAAGATGGATCAGTGTGATTCGGTAGACCAGTTAGTGCCCTGTGATAGCAACTCATTGTCTACCTACCATCTTCAGTCAGTACGTAAAGTGGAAAGGCGGAGAACTCCACAAAAGACCATATACTTTGCTATCTAGTTATGGGTGAGGTTGGTCTATAGGTTTGAAGGGCAAAAGGGGGCCAGGGTTAAGTTCTCATTCTTGATTTTCTTGGGTGCCTTTCATTTGTTAGTTGAGGGAGGGGTCTAGTGGGACCATAGCCACTATAAAAGCATACCTTAGCATCTGCAATCGGCAGATATCTGAAAACTTCCGACCTAGTTCCTTGTTTCTTGATTTTCCCTGCCACGGGACTCAGGCGCGCATATAGAGAACATGTGAAATAGACATCGAGAACGATTGACGATACCTACGTGGGAAGGTCAAGGTACCCTCATGTCGCTCTAGGTGGTGTATCATAAACTAGAGGGCATTACATAAGAATCTAGTGGGATCTAGGGTAGCAGTCCTAATGCTTACGTAATACAGAGGATTCTACGAAGACATGGTGTTGATATATATATACACACATATGGGAATTCGTACGAACATTGAGTAAGGGGACTGCATACTTACGGAAGAAACTGTGCGAGTAGGGGGTAGCTACATATACACTATATTAGGTTGATCTACCGGTGAGTAGATGGGTGCGACGTGTGTGTAAGCCTAGAGTGCTAATATCACAAACCTAATAAACTAAGAAAAATATAATAGAACGATATATGTTGGATTATTCAGAAGTTTATTCTAAATTCATTCACACAGAACTTATGTTCTGATCCCCTTCTCATAACATTCGCAGGTTAGGTTCATGACAGAGACTGTATGGCTTTGGATACTGATTAGCAGTATTATTATTAAGGTAAAGCTATGTTTTAATTACATTATATTTTATTCCTTCCACTGTGAGATGTTTTTCCAAACTCTGACATGTTTTATGTCTCTGTCTTTTCTGCAGGATACCAGAGCAAACCAACTCGGGTCTCGATGGATTGGAGTTTTGAAAAAAAATTGGTCTGTCGGAACGCGGGTTGTTACATCTGGTATCAGAGCATACATTTAGGATTCCTGTATAGATAGTGAGTGAACGTATTTGTATTTTTAGAAATATAAATATATATATATATATACTTAGTTTAGTCGAGCAACTCACTGGCAAAAGATTTTCTTTGAGAAAAATGGGATAATTCCTTTGTACACTAAAATGGAGAACAAGGATTTTTTTTTAAGAGGAAATAAAAGTGTACAAAATAGTGGACATTGCAAATTGCCTATCCCACGAGAGACAGTTATATTTTAATTATGGAATTAGAATAGATATGAGGTAGGGGAAAATGGTCCCTAGTAAACACATCAAAATTTAGAATGTGATACAGAAAATGGAGATGGATCGTCAAGAAGAAAGAAGAATGATTGTTGGACGAAATATATATATATATAGGGGGTCGACACCCCTTCACAGGGGTCGACTGGGGTGTCAACATCCCCCGTCCAGATCAAAAATATATATAAATGAAGGCAGAAAGCCTTCCTTCCCCATTCCATCTTCCAGCACCCCCTTCCATCCGAAAACCCCAATTCCACCGCCCCTTTCCAAGCCCTCCACCACCTCAAAACACCACCGTTTCGCGAGAGATTACTATCTAATCGAAGCTAGCAATGTCCTCTACCCGTATCCACCCAAATCCCCTCTCAATTTGAGCTAAAATTTCCATGGAACTTAGTGCCTCTTTTCCCCATCTAACACCTCAAGCGATGCATGGTGCAACAATCGAAGGGAAGTAGTCGAAGCATACGAAAGGACCGCGAAGTTGAATCTTTTACTAGGGTGACTTGTTAAGTTTGTGGATTTTGACACCTTTGGAAACATTGTTTACGGGGGCGGGTTTGACCGCTATTTTGGATGTCAACACGGTAGAGCAAAGAGGCTACAAAAGGTTAGTTCGTCCTTTTGACACTAATTTAATAGTTGGGGAAGATAATGGTATAGTTACTTATGAGTCTGATGTTAAGGGGACCATTATTAGATTTAATGAAGTACAATTTGGATACATGCTTGGTATTCGTGGGATGGGATACAGTTTAAGTGACATAGAACCAACTGATATGGTTGTTTGGCATAGGATTTTCTTGGATGAGTATCAGCGGGACTGGGATATGGCTCATTTGCGCCCAATAACTAGATTAGTCATACGTATTTTACAATACAATCTTGTTGCTAAGACTAGAGGATACGACAAGATTTCACACACAGTTAAATTTGCTACATATGCCATTTTTGTGGGAATTCAAGTAAACTGGGCCCGCACCATTTTACAATATTATGATGCTACTAGAGAGGCGAGGCAGACCAATATTGTTTTTGGAAATCTGTGAACGGTAGTGTTTACTCGATTTCACGTTCCTCTGCTTAGAGAGAGTTACATATCACCTTCCTCGCTCCCCTCCCACGTCATAGATTCGGGCGCACTGGTTAGGATGCACATTTAGCTACAGGAATTAGTAGAATTAGACCCTCAGCCTATGGAACACGAGGGAGAAGGTGAAGAGGAGGAGGAAGCATAGGATGAGGAGGATACGCAGGGTTATCTGCTCGTGCATGAGGAGGAACCCCAGTATGCACAGCTGGGAGGATCAGACCCAATCCAGCAGGCAGAGCAGGCTTGGGGAGGTGCTTGGACTTCCCGAGCTTCCGGGTGGGTAAAGCTGGATGGGATAGTTGGCTTCCAGAGAGCAAGACTGGGGGCATTCTCTAGGCAGCAGGCTCAGCTGTCTCAAGAGCATCAGGGTATTTTGAGGGAACAACAAGAAATGCATTGGACACAGGTTGTGTTTGTCTAGACACAGTAGCAAATCCTACAGGAAATGAGCACCTCCCAGTAGCATTTTGATCAGATAGAGGCTAGGATGCAATATTTACAGTTGGAGGTTAGAGACGGGTCTAGACGGCAGGAGGAACATCTAGATAGGGTTGAGTGTAAGATTGAAGGACTGGAGGCCCTCATCCGCGGTTTGTTTGGATAGATTCCTGACCTCCATTATATGATCATTATGGTAGCATGATATTATAGGTCTCGTGATGTAGTGCCTGACTATCTTACTTTTATTTATCTAGTTGTAGTAATGATGTACTAAGTAAAAACTTGTTTTGGTGTAGTAGAATTTGTAAGTTTGTTTTCTTCTGTTGTATGAATTTTTCATACTTAAAACCATTGCGACTTAATAAGAACGATAAAACGACGAAAGCAATAAACAAAGAAAGAAAGGAAAAATGATGAAAATTTTCCTGGAAAAAATAATTAGCAAAAGAAACTGGAAAATGTGAACTTTTCCGTTAAAGAACATAAGAAATCAAAATTTGGAGGATTAGTTTTTCCAAAATTTTGAAATTTAATGATGGTTGATAGGATTTTGGGTGAAACATTGGGTGAACTACACTCTTATTTTATAAGAGTGTGGGAAATTTTGGATGAAAAATATTTGATTTTTCAAAAATATTGCATTTATATAGAACTGCAAGTATATTTAGGATGTGAGCATCATATTTAAAAAAAAAAGGTCTTTGAAAATCTGCATACATATAGGAGGTACCACCTAGGCATACATGTATTATTTTGATGTATTGCACTATGCACATGTGCACTATGTTTGGAAAATTGGATGCACACATGATGGATGTATATTAGATTTTACCCTTATCAAATTTTGGGGACGAAATTTCTTAAGGGTGGGAGAATGTAACACCCCGCATTTTTAATATAATTAAAAATGAAATATATAGTTATACAAATGGTGGTGACGTATAGTTTAACCAATACATGCGTTAAAGATAAGAAAATAAAGATACTTAATTTATATATCAGGAACTAAGAAAAACAGACAGCACCGTTACGTCCGTCTCGAAATTCTGGTTCGGATGGACATCGAGTTTGCGTAAAGCGGATAGCGCGTGAAGAAGTTATAAGCCGTAGAAGTTTGTACACGCATGGGAATATATATATATATATATATATATATACACACACACACATATACATATAGTCACCCCAGAAATTCAAAAACGTTCAAACCGACCACGTTTGGGATGAGCAGGAAAATTCCCGCTTAAAGGGGTCAACACCCCCTGGGGGTGTCGACAGGGGTGTCGACCCCCCTGTAGGGGTGTCAACACCCTCGTCCAGATCTAGAAGAACGTTTTCTTTAGTTTTTGACAGATCTGATGTGTTTTAATTCAATCTAAGGGACCTGTTTTCTGCAATACACATATAAATAACCCCTGGACCTAACCCCGACCCCTATATCTTCTAAAGACGACATTGGGGCTCTGCTCTTTTTCTTCTTCTTTAAGTAAAACAATGGTTATCAAACTAATCCTCTACTTCTTCTAATCCAGTCAAGGTGAGTGGATTTATAATACACTTTTTGTGTAATAGTATAAATATCGTTCATCATTCCCCAGTTAAAGATTCAATTTAAAATTCATGTTGTAATAAATTTTAATGCTTGTTGTATACCTATTCCATTCTTCTTCATCCCAGTTCCTTTTTAATTTTAAGCCTAGGCTACCTTCGAGCCTAGTTTAGATATCGTTGCGATTAATATTAATGTAATTTAGAAGAATATTGGGAAATTAATTAGGTATAATCTATAATTGGAAATTTTGGAATATAATTCATAATGGATCTTTGAATATAACTTGGGAACGAGAATCTATGTTAAATAGCACATAATTATGAATTCCGATCTAAAGATATTGACAGGAATATGTGTGAACTTAACTGAAATCATTGGATATGGAATGGGATTTGGGAAGAGGTGATTCATTGCGAATCTAATATTATGGGTTTGAAGTTTTAAAATATAAGTTTGAATTGGGGATTTGGAAAACAGATTTAAAGTTAAAAATCTTAATTTGATAAAGGAATGGGTGGATTAGAAACCTGATTAGAATTATATAATTTATGGTAAAACTTATCTTAGGTAATTATGGAACCTAACTTACAAGTCTGAAATTAGAGACATGAATACTTCCATAAATTTGGGTAATTGATATGTTAAATATGATTTGGGGTATGAATCATAAGTGTACAATCCGTTTAAAAGATCAACATGCCAAAAACCCGAGGTTAGAATGAATTTGCGGTGGAAGTCTGCCCGGAACCGCCCGGCATAACCAGCAACCGCAAGTAACATGTCTAATGTGAGAGGTTATTGACATATTTACATAACGCCTGGACACGAGGTTAGACTGCAGTTGCGGTAGAAGTCTTCCCGGAACCACCCAGCATATCCAGCATCCGCAAAAGGTTAGTCTAATGTGGGAGGTTTAATGTGTAAACATATAAATAAATATGTTTATATAAGAATCAAATGTAACACTTAATCAAGATAATACACGAGTGGTCGTATGAGCATAATAAGAAGAAGGGGTTAAGTGGGTTTGATTGAATAAAAGAATAGGGTTAAGTCAACTTGGGTATATGGACAAACTTAACCAACATAACAATGGGGAATGATAGCAACCTATTATGAACATATCGGGGAAATATAGAAGTCATACAATAGGTAGACTTGTCCTAGGGATAGGAGAAGATGATAATAAGACTTGATAATGGGACAACTTATATTATAAAATATAAGTTGAATATAAACTACAAATCGATAATGAGTAATCTGTTGATAAAGATAATAGGAGTTATAATTGGAAAACCTTAGTTAAGAAAACTAAGTAAATAATGATAAAGATAACTAAATTATAAACCTTAGTTAAGAGAACTAAGTAAATGATGATAAAGATAACTAAATAATAAGCCTTAGTTAAGAAAACTTAGCAATATGCCTTAGTTAAGAAAACTAAGCAAACAACGATGGATTGTGACGACATTAACAGATGAAAGTATAACCGAATACGAGGATGTGAGGAAAAACTTATATAAGAAATGAGTTAAGATGGATAATAGGGTACAAAGCTTATTAATGAAACTTACAACTAATGAGTCATATATGAAACATTAATAAGCAAGATAAACTTGGTAATTAGAATCGAAAAATGATATGGATAAGGATAACCAAGTTAAAAAGAACACCAAGCGTATAATTAGACATAGGTCTAATAACACATAAGAATGAGGCGCTTGAGCCAGTCCATACGATCGGGGATGAATAACCAAACACAGTAGATCATCACAATGCCATAAGATACGAGCAGGAGCAAACGTCCATCTGATCATGCATAAGGCTCCAACGGACTGGGTTAAGAAGCACGTGGCTTCAGGGTATGTAGGATACTCTTGGTATTCCTCTGTGAGTGGCAGATGATCCGCCTGTGCTCATAGAGGTTAGGTCTGCGTGGTGAACCATTGAGTATGCCTTGATTGCAATAATAAGGGGCAATCAAAAGACTAAGATGGATCAGTGTGATTCGGTAGACCAGTTAGTGCCCTGTGGTAGCAACTCATTGTCTACCTACCATCTTCAGTCAGTACGTAAAGTGGAAAGGCGGAGAACTCCAAAAAAGACCATATACTTTGCTATCTAGTTATGGGTGAGGTTGGTCTATAGGTTTGAAGGGCAAAAGGGGGCCGGGGTTAAGTTCTCATTCTTGATTTTCTTGGGTGCCTTTCATTTGTTAGTTGAGGGAGGGGTCTAGTGGGACCATAGCCACTATAAAAGCATACCTTAGCATCTGCAATCGGCAGATATCTGAAAACTTCCGACCTAGTTCCTTGTTTCTTGATTTTCCCTGCCACGGGACTCAGGCGTGCATATAGAGAACATGTGCAATAGACATCGAGAACGATTGACGATACCTACGTGGGAAGGTCAAGGTACCCTCATGTCGCTCTAAGTGGTGTATCATAAACTAGAGGGCATTACATAAGAATCTAGTGGGATCTAGGGTAGCAGTCCTAATGCTTACGTAATACAGAGGATTCTACGAAGACATGGTGTTGATATATATATATACACACACACATATGGGAATTCGTGCGAACATTGAGTAAGGGGACTGCATACTTACGGAAGAGACTGTGCAAGTTGGGGGTAGCTACATATACACTATATTAGGTTGATTTACCGGTGAGTAGATGGGTGCGACGTGTGTGTAAGCCTAGAGTGCTAATATCACAAATAACCTAATAAACTAAGAAAAATATAATAGAACGGTATATGTAGGGTTATTCAGAAGTTTATTCTAAATTCATTCACATAGAACTTATGTTCTGACCCCCTTCTCATAACATTTGTAGGTAAGGTTCATGACAGAGACTGTATGGCTTTGGATACTGATTAGCAGTATTATTATTAAGGTAAAGCTATGTTTTAATTACATTATATTTTGTTCCTTCCTCTGTGAGATGTTTTTCCGAACTCTGACATGTTTTATGTCTCTGTCTTTTCTACAGGATATCTACCAACTCAGGTTTCGATGAATTGGATTTCTGAAAAAAAAATCGGTCTGTCGGAACGCGGGTTGTTACAGGATCCACGGCAGGTTTAGGTGTTACCCTAATTACCCAACAAGAATAAAAGAACGGAACAATTCCAACATAAATGTAATAACGGGTTTTACCCCTAACATTAAAATTAGCAACGGGATCTAAACACTTACTTGCCCCCTTTTTCTATCTAGTAGTCACCACTAGTCCTAGTTGTGTACCAACAGTCATTTCAAGCAACACCCCAGGCTTTTTAATGCTTACACATTTTATGAGAACTTACCATTATTCGAAGATAAGAAAATTCTCGCTATCCACTTCATAGCCTCAAAACATTTCCCGTCTTCCCTAAGCACTAATACTTACCTACTCCATACTTCTAAAACATGGTTTGGCCTTTTCATTTATATTTTCTTCCAAAAATTTAAAAGTGTCAAAACTTTATTTTCCTCATGAAAACTTACTTTTGCCAAACCATTAAAACATGTCATCTTAAAAAAATGTAAATCATTTTTTTTCAAATCACCAAAACTGGAGTAGATAAGGACAACTATTTCTCAATCGGGTTTATAACTTGTTTTTACGTATAAGGCCGGTTTAGTTACTTCCTACAAGGTGCAAATATCTACTCTATTCTTAATTTCTACGCTTATTTTGTCCACCCAACAATATTTTCTCTTTTAAAACAAATTATCAAAATTGATTGTCAAAAGAGTAGAGATTTCAAAACTTTCTTTACGGAGAATTTTAACAAAATGCAATATTTTCTAAGTTTTGCTTTTAAATCCTTTGATGCAATATAACAAGAAAACTAGCAAGCTATACATGCATTATAATATGCACATTTTATTGAGAGAATTTTACTTTATACAAAATTTTCGCAAGAAATCACAAGTTACAAAATATACCCCTTTTTACTTCCAAACCCAGTATGTACTTTTTTTACATATTTTAAAACTATAATTTTTAAGATTGAAACTTGAAAACACCATAAACTATCTCCCAAAAGCTTTTATAATTTCAAGTTCTTAAAAGTTAGAAATGGAGTTAGACTAAAAGAGGATTTATAATTTTCTACGCTTTCTTAGACACTCCCACAAAGTCAATTCTCTCAACTACATATATTCATAATCCATGTAACGACCCAGATTTTTGAATAATTTATTTTAAATATTTAATATTATTTTAAATATTTAGTTGATAATATAAATGATATTTTTATTGAATTTTCAATTTAATATGGCCGTTTATATTTACATTCGAATTTAAATTTCAATATCAGTTCCGTTAAGTCCAGAATATCGTATAAGGCTGGAAACGTCAATCGTTGTGTTAAATAGCGGTTCAGTAATTTCAAGTAAGAGGCCGCGAGATATTTTAATTATTCAATTAAAACAATATCTAATCAAAAATCTTTTCCATTTCTCTTCAGCCGACCTACTTTCCTTTCTAACGCAGACATAAATAAAGTCACATAGCTATGCCTTCATCGAGCTGCACAAATGGTCTTCCACCTTGGTTACAAAGTAAAGTAGGATTTGAAATGGCGAGTACGGCTGTCTCACATTCACGTCTATAAAATGGTCAGCGTCTTCAGTTTTAGTTCTCCATTCTCAAACCATTTCGATGTCTTCCCCTTTCTTTCAAATTTCATTTTCCAGTCAAAACCGAAAACAATTTCCAAACCTAATTCTAAAATCCAGAAGCCAGAATTCGTGAATCCCTTTTGCCTTCCAGTCCATTCATTGCGATACTATCAGAAGGGGGACAATTGGGAATCGCGATTCTATCGCGAGACTCCTGAAGGCCATCGTCAAGTGGAACTCGCGAAGTAAGGTGCGAGTAATGAGGAAAAGATGGCCGCTGATTCAGGAAGGAGTAAGCAGGAGCACGAGTTGGCAAAAACGTAGGGAAGTTCGATGTTGGTTGAATTCACGAGTTCACTGTAGCAGAAGGAGGGCTCGATCTGATTTTATGCGGTTGTCGAATGAGGAAGGTCGATGCTCATTACAGGAACTGGCTCGATAGGGGATGGAGTTCAACTGTCAGGTGTTGAACTGGGTGGTTGGGAAACAGTAGTGAGGAGTGGTAGAGAAGGGAATGGTGATTGACAGCGAGGTATTCGATGAAATGTTGCAGTGGGTTGGTGCAGTTTTTAAGGGATAATCACAGTTTCGAGATGGAGCTGTTTTGGGTTCGATTTCAGTGGGGTTGGATCATTGCAGTCAACGATTGCTAGGGTGTTCAGTTGGTCGAGGCGATAAGGTAATCGTTTTAACGAATTTAATTTACATAGTATAATCGATTTATTCACTATAGTATTTAATTTAAATAAATAAATGATTTATCGATGGATAAAATTTAAATAAATCATAGGTGCGAACTGGATTCGGTTGAGACAATTCGAGTAGGTTCATAAATACGACAACATGGAAATAAATGGGATAATCAGAAAAGGAAAATCTGGTGAGTAAATCTCACTCACCTTTAGAATTATTTTTATTTCATTAAAAATAATTGTTTGTTGCTTGTGTGAATATTTTCTGGTTGTTTTATATATATTAGTTATTAGGCTATATATATATATATATTGGGTTGATTGATTGGTTGGATTCCCGCAGTCTCATTAGCGGATGCCCGCAGTTTCATAGCGGATGATTACCCTATACGCCCCACGCTATGATTAGTGGATGACCTTCTATACCGCGATATTCTGCCACGAAGCAGAATGGGTATTATTTATGTGCTAACATCTGTGGATGCAGGAAAACAGGTTGGAGGAATCCAACTGGATTCCTCAAAAATATATTATCTGTTTGTTTATTTGTTTGCATATATATTGTTATATATGATGTGTTAGAAAAATAAACAATTGGTTGCTTTGTGTGTTTTATCACTGGGCTTAAGTAATGATATTTAAAAATATCGTAAAAAGGATATTGGAAATTTAAAAAGGGAAATTCTATTTTTAAATAGAATTTGAATTTTAAATGGAAATAAAAATATAAACTTGTTTTTGAAAAATAAAACAAGTAGTTTCTTTATAAACGAAGTTTATAAACAGTTCTTTTATAACGAAGTTATAAATGAAGTGAAAAGAATTATCATTTGATAATTCAGAAATAGAAACACCAGTGTGAAATTGAAATTTGAAATGAAATTTCAAATAGGATGTGAAATGGAATTTTTAAATATATAACTCAAATGAAATTTGAGTATAACATTTGAATTTTAAAAGGAGTTTAAATATTTGAATTTTAAAAGGGGATTGAATATTAGAAATTCAAATAGAAGTTCAAATAGAATTTGAATAGACGAAATTAGAATGAAAAATAGAATTTGAATTCAAGGAAATTAAAATAAAATTTGAATTCAAAGGAATTCGAATAAAGAAATTCAAATAGAGATTTGAATGTAGAATTTCAAAATAGAATTTGAAATATAGAATTTCAAAGAAGAATTGAATAGAGATTTGAAATAGAAATTCGAGTATTGAATTTGAACATGGAATTGAATACAGAAATTCAAGTAGAAATTTGAATATGAGATTTCAAAATAGAATTTGAAATAAACTTTGAAAATAGGATTTTCAAAGTAGAATTGGAAATAGAATTTCAAATAGGGTTTCAAAATAGGAAATCCAAATGGTTTTGAAATGGAATTTGAATTCAAGGGAATTCAAATGGATTTGAGTGAAGTAATTCAAATGGTGTAAAAAAAGTAAGTTTGAATATTAGAATTCAAATGGGGCTGGAGATGAATTTGAATATTAGAATTCAAATGGAAATGGAAAATGAAATTTGAATATAAGAGATTCAAATTGAATTCAAATAGGATTTAATCTATGAGATTTGAATATAGAAATTCAAATGAAGTTTTGAAAATAGATTTGAATATAGAAATTCAAATGAAGTTTTGAAACTAGATTTGAAATAGAATTCAAATAAGAGGATTTAAATAGAATTTGAATGATAAAATTAAAAAGGGGTTGAATATTTGAAATTTCAAAATAGAATGGAATCGGAGTTTGGATATTTGAAATTCAAATAGAATAAATATAGAATTTGAATTTGAAGAGAATTGAATAGGGAATTTGAATGTAGAATTCAAAAAGGAATTCAAATGGAATTTAAATTATAGAATTTGAATATAGCGTTCAAATGGAATTTTAAACTATGGGATTTAGCTATATAATTCAAACGGAATTTGAAATATGGAATTTGAATATAGGATTCAATAGAAGTGAAATTTGAATTTGAATATAGAGTTCAAATAAAAAGTGCAAATGAAGTTTGAGTGGAGTTGGATTCATTTAAACGAAGTTTAACGTTTATATTCATAAATATAATTAAACGAACTCGCCGCAGCGCTGCAGTTCGAGAAATAGCGATTCGAACTTCAATCGAATATACAGGACTCAATTGAAGTCGAAATTCTTTGAAACAAGAAACGTCAGGACCGGTTTGATAATAGTTTTCTAATGAAAGAGAAAAATATGAATTTCGTCGTATAGATTTTGAGTTATACCAAAATCAAATTTTCAGAAAAGCAGCGCAGGAATCGTTTTAAAACCATAATGGTTTATTTAATATTATAAAAGGATTTTAAGCGAGAAAATCCGAAGTTTCTATTTAGAAAATCTCCGAGTTGAGTTGTAAAATATATGCGAATTCAAGTTGTGTAAATGAATATGATTTTTGAAACAGAAACCAGATTTTGATTTATTGAATGGAATTAACCAAATTGATTAGAAATTAGTTAAGGGGCTTTTGAATGGATATTGGACTTTAAATAAATAAATTCGATTTGAAAATTTATATTCGAAATAGAAAAGGAAACTAGAATTGAAATCGAAATTCGATTTGGTTATGAACGAGTTAAATATTTTGTTTGAGCATGTTAGGTTCAACAAAAAATGAAATAGGCAAAATAGCCAATTTAAAGAATAAATGGGCGAAACTGGAATTCAAACGATTAGATGGTGTTGAATTGAATTGCAAACAGGTGAACATGTGTAAGCAGGTTTGATATGAAGTATATGAAGATTTAAATTTATGTGCTCGACAACAAGGTACATGTTTAAATTCATATATGAGATTTATGCGCCGTATCGGCAAGCCGCTTGGCTTCTTCTTTTTCTTTTTGAGATTAGAAGGACCGGGAAAGCTATTTGAAATTTCCCGATGCTCCCGATACAGGGGAGGTTATGGCGAAATTTTCCGGGAATTTAAGGAGTTAGAATATTTTTAAGAAATTTGACAATTAGAAATCTATATATCGATATATATAGAATTCGACAAGGAAACGAAATCAAAAATAGCGAAAAGGGCCAATATGGTTATTGAAATATTTGGTTAACAAATATTGATAAGAGAATATAGAAGTGATTTAATTAATGAATATTAATTAAAGAGCCCAGTGATTTGTTTGATATGTTGGATGAACACTTGTTTTTATTCGATAGTTAAATCACAGACTATCGAAGTTTTGACCATCGTTGTCAATATGGAGAGACCGGTTGGATTATTATCCGAAGAACCACTCCGTATCGGCATAAGCGTTGCGAACCAAGTATGCTGAATATATTGAAGACGGAGTAAAGTGCAAGGGCTTTTCTATTTATAGAAATAGTGCCTTCGGTTTCGTTCAATCCCAGAACGAACGTAAATGGACGAATGTCTGACAGAGTATTTCCAATGATCAAATGGGTTGGTCTGTATGAATGTATATGGTTGCAACGGATTTATCCCTTAGCATAATATCCAGAATATTTGTGCAAATCAATTAGTGGTTAACGGATCTGACGATGTGGCATTCAAAGGGATTGTGCTATCAATGAATGGTAAGTATTCGTAGCCTCAGGCCTCAACAACCGGGAAAGGACAAAAATCGGGCAGGCAGCATGGCTATGTGGGTCGCACCCATTAGGGTGTATAATCACCTATCTAGAGAAATTCCTTTTGTTTCTAAATCTATCGATTCTGCCCATTCGGGAAACGGTGGTTTGAGTCCAACCATTGGTGATATACATTCGATACACTCAAGCGAAATGAGTGGTCGGTCATGTGTGGGCCGGGTTGCAAGACGTTCTTGTTGAACCCAGGTGTATTCGCCTCTAGAGATACATCATCGGAAGGTGGTCCCATACCTTGTCATGTTGGAAATCCAATCCCCAATAAGCGCCATGCAGTTTTTGATTGTATACTATATATGTAGAGCGTGAGATGCAAGCGTTCTGCTATTTGGTTATTTACTTGATGTAGACATTATTATAATATCACTGGATTTTTATATCAAAGTGTTTCGGGTTATAGTAAGGTAAAAACCGTCCGTGTTTATGTGTGGGCTGGTCTTACTATTATCTTTTCTTTCGAAAAGAGTTTTGAAAGTTAAACAAGTGGTTGGAGTTTACTCACACCAGTCCCATGACTGACCCAGAGTTTATTTTGTTTTGTTTTCCCTAAACTCTTGGGTGCCCAAATTTGTACGGGCAGTCAAGTGTTTCAGGCTTTTACAGATACACTTGGAGGAGCTGGAAGCAGGAGGCTTCACCAGTTAGCTATAGACTATCATATATTCCGCTGTGAACCTTGTTTGTATCTGAAAACAGGTGTTTATAACTGTTCCAGAAATGACTGTTGTGCTCTGATGATGGTATGTACATAAAGTTACTGATTTGTATTTCAAAAGTTATGTTATATAATATATTTTCTTTGTTCCGCTGTGAGTTGTGATCTTCGTTTTCTTCTATTCTAATATTTCTTTCTTTCTATTTCTCATCCTCTAACTTCTTTCTAATAATGAGTCGTATTTCTGTGTTATTTGGGTTAGACGTGTGATGTATTTAGTCAACTCAGATAGCTCGGATTTGCGGGCCTTTACAGTTGGTATCAGAGCTTAGGTTGAGCGAACACCTAGGCTTGTGTGGCATGTGCTCATTAGAGATAGGGTCAGTAGTACCCTAGAATGAGTTGAGTGTATATATATACGAGAGAGCGTATTTGTTAGTTGATATAAAAATTGTTTTATATTGTGTTGGCTAGTCTGTTGAGTTGTTTGTGAATTCTGGTCGAATCGTGGGACGCCACGAAGTCGATAGGAATTTCTAAACACTTGAACAGAAGATTGAACATGATATTGTTTTAAAGTGGGTGAAATTATTTTACCCAAAAAAATTCTATTTTGATATAGAAAGAATAATTTCTGAAATTATTATATTATATGGATGTGTTGATTGATATCATTATAATCAGACGAGATTATAAAATTAGAATGGTTATTTATAACCAAAATAGAATTTGCATATGAATGAAATATATACAAATGAGATGAATTAGAATTAAATTCAAACCAGAATTAAGAATTCAAAATCCTGGGAAGTTGACAAATATTTTTCAAAACAATATAGATTTGTTTTAGAAGGAGTTGAAAGAAAATCATTCTAGATGGATTTTGAAATAATAAAGCACTGAACTCACTTCAGTCGCTGGGAAATTATTCTGATGATGATTGCAACATCATCAGTATTCATTTCCGAGTTTCTAAGTGATGGATTGCTATCTTAGAAAAAGTTTTGTTGGAAAATTGTTTGAAGGAAAACAAGTTATTTTGGGAAGAATTCAAGTGTTTTGAATTTGAGATGGAAATAAATATATGTATATATATTTATGTGATTTCAAAGGATTTGAAATGAAACCCTGAGATTTGAATTCTGGGATTAAAATTTAATTTAAAGCAAGTTAAATGGTTCGAGGTTAATAAATTGACTAGAATCAATTTGAAATAAAATTGAAAGGAATATGAATTAGAATGCATATGAATGGAAACCAAAAGCTTTGGTTGAAAATAAAGTCATGGAAATATGAGAAGTTGAGTTTCAACATAAATGGAGTTTGAAAAGTAATGGATTTGTACCATTTTCCTATCTTAGCAATTTCGAGGACGAAATTATTTTAAGGGGGGAAGAATGTAACGACCCAGATTTTTGAATAATTTATTTTAAATATTTAATATTATTTTAAATATTTAGTTGATAATATAAATGATATTTTTATTGAATTTTCAATTTAATATGGCCGTTTATATTTACATTCGAATTTAAATTTCAATATCAGTTCCGTTAAGTCCAGAATATCGTATAAGGCTGGAAACGTCAATCGTTGTGTTAAATAGCGGTTCAGTAATTTCAAGTAAGAGGCCGCGAGATATTTTAATTATTCAATTAAAACAATATCTAATCAAAAATCTTTTCCATTTCTCTTCAGCCGACCTACTTTCCTTTCTAACGCAGACATAAATAAAGTCACATAGCTATGCCTTCATCGAGCTGCACAAATGGTCTTCCACCTTGGTTACAAAGTAAAGTAGGATTTGAAATGGCGAGTACGGCTGTCTCACATTCATGTCTATAAAATGGTCAGCGTCTTCAGTTTTAGTTCTCCATTCTCAAACCATTTCGATGTCTTCCCCTTTCTTTCAAATTTCATTTTCCAGTCAAAACCGAAAACAATTTCCAAACCTAATTCTAAAATCCAGAAGCCAGAATTCGTGAATCCCTTTTGCCTTCCAGTCCATTCATTGCGATACTATCAGAAGGGGGACAATTGGGAATCGCGATTCTATCGCGAGACTCCTGAAGGCCATCGTCAAGTGGAACTCGCGAAGTAAGGTGCGAGTAATGAGGAAAAGATGGCCGCTGATTCAGGAAGGAGTAAGGAGGAGCACGAGTTGGCAAAAACGTAGGGAAGTTCGATGTTGGTTGAATTCACGAGTTCACTGTAGCAGAAGGAGGGCTCGATCTGATTTTATGCGGTTGTCGAATGAGGAAGGTCGATGCTCATTACAGGAACTGGCTCGATAGGGGATGGAGTTCAACTGTCAGGTGTTGAACTGGGTGGTTGGGAAACAGTAGTGAGGAGTGGTAGAGAAGGGAATGGTGATTGACAGCGAGGTATTCGATGAAATGCTGCAGTGGGTTGGTGCAGTTTTTAAGGGATAATCACAGTTTCGAGATGGAGCTGTTTTGGGTTCGATTTCAGTGGGGTTGGATCATTGCAGTCAACGATTGCTAGGGTGTTCAGTTGGTCGAGGCGATAAGGTAATCGTTTTAACGAATTTAATTTACATAGTATAATCGATTTATTCACTATAGTATTTAATTTAAATAAATAAATGATTTATCGATGGATAAAATTTAAATAAATCATAGGTGCGAACTGGATTCGGTTGAGACAATTCGAGTAGGTTCATAAATACGACAACATGGAAATAAATGGGATAATCAGAAAAGGAAAATCTGGTGAGTAAATCTCACTCACCTTTAGAATTATTTTTATTTCATTAAAAATAATTGTTTGTTGCTTGTGTGAATATTTTCTGGTTGTTTTATATATATTAGTTATTAGGCTATATATATATATATATATATATTGGGTTGATTGATTGGTTGGATTCCCGCAGTCTCATTAGCGGATGCCCGCAGTTTCATAGCGGATGATTACCCTATACGCCCCACGCTATGATTAGTGGATGACCTTCTATACCGCGATATTCTGCCACGAAGCAGAATGGGTATTATTTATGTGCTAACATCTGTGGATGCAGGAAAACAGGTTGGAGGAATCCAACTGGATTCCTCAAAAATATATTATCTGTTTGTTTATTTGTTTGCATATATATTTTTATATATGATGTGTTAGAAAAATAAACAATTGGTTGCTTTGTGTGTTTTATCACTGGGCTTAAGTAATGATATTTAAAAATATCGTAAAAAGGATATTGGAAATTTAAAAAGGGAAATTCTATTTTTAAATAGAATTTGAATTTTAAATGGAAATAAAAATATAAACTTGTTTTTGAAAAATAAAACAAGTAGTTTCTTTATAAACGAAGTTTATAAACAGTTCTTTTATAACGAAGTTATAAATGAAGTGAAAAGAATTATCATTTGATAATTCAGAAATAGAAACACCAGTGTGAAATTGAAATTTGAAATGAAATTTCAAATAGGATGTGAAATGGAATTTTTAAATATATAACTCAAATGAAATTTGAGTATAACATTTGAATTTTAAAAGGAGTTTAAATATTTGAATTTTAAAAGGGGATTGAATATTAGAAATTCAAATAGAAGTTCAAATAGAATTTGAATAGACGAAATTAGAATGAAAAATAGAATTTGAATTCAAGGAAATTAAAATAAAATTTGAATTCAAAGGAATTCGAATAAAGAAATTCAAATAGAGATTTGAATGTAGAATTTCAAAATAGAATTTGAAATATAGAATTTCAAAGAAGAATTGAATAGAGATTTGAAATAGAAATTCGAGTATTGAATTTGAACATGGAATTGAATACAGAAATTCAAGTAGAAATTTGAATATGAGATTTCAAAATAGAATTTGAAATAAACTTTGAAAATAGGATTTTCAAAGTAGAATTGGAAATAGAATTTCAAATAGGGTTTCAAAATAGGAAATCCAAATGGTTTTGAAATGGAATTTGAATTCAAGGGAATTCAAATGGATTTGAGTGAAGTAATTCAAATGGTGTAAAAAAAGTAAGTTTGAATATTAGAATTCAAATGGGGCTGGAGATGAATTTGAATATTAGAATTCAAATGGAAATGGAAAATGAAATTTGAATATAAGAGATTCAAATTGAATTCAAATAGGATTTAATCTATGAGATTTGAATATAGAAATTCAAATGAAGTTTTGAAAATAGATTTGAATATAGAAATTCAAATGAAGTTTTGAAACTAGATTTGAAATAGAATTCAAATAAGAGGATTTAAATAGAATTTGAATGATAAAATTAAAAAGGGGTTGAATATTTGAAATTTCAAAATAGAATGGAATCGGAGTTTGGATATTTGAAATTCAAATAGAATAAATATAGAATTTGAATTTGAAGAGAATTGAATAGGGAATTTGAATGTAGAATTCAAAAAGGAATTCAAATGGAATTTAAATTATAGAATTTGAATATAGCGTTCAAATGGAATTTTAAACTATGGGATTTAGCTATATAATTCAAACGGAATTTGAAATATGGAATTTGAATATAGGATTCAATAGAAGTGAAATTTGAATTTGAATATAGAGTTCAAATAAAAAGTGCAAATGAAGTTTGAGTGGAGTTGGATTCATTTAAACGAAGTTTAACGTTTATATTCATAAATATAATTAAACGAACTCGCCGCAGCGCTGCAGTTCGAGAAATAGCGATTCGAACTTCAATCGAATATACAGGACTCAATTGAAGTCGAAATTCTTTGAAACAAGAAACGTCAGGACCGGTTTGATAATAGTTTTCTAATGAAAGAGAAAAATATGAATTTCGTCGTATAGATTTTGAGTTATACCAAAATCAAATTTTCAGAAAAGCAGCGCAGGAATCGTTTTAAAACCATAATGGTTTATTTAATATTATAAAAGGATTTTAAGCGAGAAAATCCGAAGTTTCTATTTAGAAAATCTCCGAGTTGAGTTGTAAAATATATGCGAATTCAAGTTGTGTAAATGAATATGATTTTTGAAACAGAAACCAGATTTTGATTTATTGAATGGAATTAACCAAATTGATTAGAAATTAGTTAAGGGGCTTTTGAATGGATATTGGACTTTAAATAAATAAATTCGATTTGAAAATTTATATTCGAAATAGAAAAGGAAACTAGAATTGAAATCGAAATTCGATTTGGTTATGAACGAGTTAAATATTTTGTTTGAGCATGTTAGGTTCAACAAAAAATGAAATAGGCAAAATAGCCAATTTAAAGAATAAATGGGCGAAACTGGAATTCAAACGATTAGATGGTGTTGAATTGAATTGCAAACAGGTGAACATGTGTAAGCAGGTTTGATATGAAGTATATGAAGATTTAAATTTATGTGCTCGACAACAAGGTACATGTTTAAATTCATATATGAGATTTATGCGCCGTATCGGCAAGCCGCTTGGCTTCTTCTTTTTCTTTTTGAGATTAGAAGGACCGGGAAAGCTATTTGAAATTTCCCGATGCTCCCGATACAGGGGAGGTTATGGCGAAATTTTCCGGGAATTTAAGGAGTTAGAATATTTTTAAGAAATTTGACAATTAGAAATCTATATATCGATATATATAGAATTCGACAAGGAAACGAAATCAAAAATAGCGAAAAGGGCCAATATGGTTATTGAAATATTTGGTTAACAAATATTGATAAGAGAATATAGAAGTGATTTAATTAATGAATATTAATTAAAGAGCCCAGTGATTTGTTTGATATGTTGGATGAACACTTGTTTTTATTCGATAGTTAAATCACAGACTATCGAAGTTTTGACCATCGTTGTCAATATGGAGAGACCGGTTGGATTATTATCCGAAGAACCACTCCGTATCGGCATAAGCGTTGCGAACCAAGTATGCTGAATATATTGAAGACGGAGTAAAGTGCAAGGGCTTTTCTATTTATAGAAATAGTGCCTTCGGTTTCGTTCAATCCCAGAACGAACGTAAATGGACGAATGTCTGACAGAGTATTTCCAATGATCAAATGGGTTGGTCTGTATGAATGTATATGGTTGCAACGGATTTATCCCTTAGCATAATATCCAGAATATTTGTGCAAATCAATTAGTGGTTAACGGATCTGACGATGTGGCATTCAAAGGGATTGTGCTATCAATGAATGGTAAGTATTCGTAGCCTCAGGCCTCAACAACCGGGAAAGGACAAAAATCGGGCAGGCAGCATGGCTATGTGGGTCGCACCCATTAGGGTGTATAATCACCTATCTAGAGAAATTCCTTTTGTTTCTAAATCTATCGATTCTGCCCATTCGGGAAACGGTGGTTTGAGTCCAACCGTTGGTGATATACATTCGATACACTCAAGCGAAATGAGTGGTCGGTCATGTGTGGGCCGGGTTGCAAGACGTTCTTGTTGAACCCAGGTGTATTCGCCTCTAGAGATACATCATCGGAAGGTGGTCCCATACCTTGTCATGTTGGAAATCCAATCCCCAATAAGCGCCATGCGGTTTTTGATTGTATACTATATATGTAGAGCGTGAGATGCAAGCGTTCTGCTATTTGGTTATTTACTTGATGTAGACATTATTATAATATCACTGGATTTTTATATCAAAGTGTTTTGGGTTATAGTAAGGTAAAAACCGTCCGTGTTTATGTGTGGGCTGGTCTTACTATTATCTTTTCTTTCGAAAAGAGTTTTGAAAGTTAAACAAGTGGTTGGAGTTTACTCACACCAGTCCCATGACTGACCCAGAGTTTATTTTGTTTTGTTTTCCCTAAACTCTTGGGTGCCCAAATTTGTACGGGCAGTCAAGTGTTTCAGGCTTTTACAGATACACTTGGAGGAGCTGGAAGCAGGAGGCTTCACCAGTTAGCTATAGACTATCATATATTCCGCTGTGAACCTTGTTTGTATCTGAAAACATGTGTTTATAACTGTTCCAGAAATGACTGTTGTGCTCTGATGATGGTATGTACATAAAGTTACTGATTTGTATTTCAAAAGTTATGTTATATAATATATTTTCTTCGTTCCGCTGTGAGTTGTGATCTTCGTTTTCTTCTATTCTAATATTTCTTTCTTTCTATTTCTCATCCTCTAACTTCTTTCTAATAATGAGTCGTATTTCTGTGTTATTTGGGTTAGACGTGTGATGTATTTAGTCAACTCAGATAGCTCGGATTTGCGGGCCTTTACAATCCATTCTTCTCTTTTTAACCTTTTCCAATCTATAAGGTTTTACTAATCTGAAATACTAGCATATGGGATCAGTCTTTCTCTATTTCAAAATATAGTGTACAATTCTTACCCAAATTTCCTAAGAGTCTCAAATTTCCATATTCATTCCTTTTGTGTACAAAACAGTCATCCCAATTCTTATCATATTATACTCTTTCTATTTAGTGAGTTCCTATATGGATCTAGCTATATATATATAATTATATTTTAAAAATACAAATACATTCACTTATTATCTATACAGGAATCCTAAACCTAAGCTCTGATACCGGATGTAACAACCCCAATTCCGACAGGCCGATTTTTTTTTTAAATTCTAATCCATCAAAACCCGTGTTGGTCGCTCTGGTATCCTGCAAAAAAGACAGAGATTTTTAAATATATCAGAGATCAGAAAATATCTCACAGCGGAATGGATGAAGTATAATATAATCAAAGTATAGCCCTACCGTATTAATAATATTGCCTAACTAGTAACCAAAGCTATCATATCTCTGCCACAAATCTAACCTGCGAGTATGTTATGAGGAGGGGGTCAGAACACAAGTTCTTGTGACAGGATTGAAACTATACATTTTGGATAACCCTAAATATATTGTTCAATCACATTTTCTTATTTATCAGGTTAATTAGGTTAACAACACTCAAGGATTACACACACATCGTACTCATTTACTCCCCAGTGGATTAGCCAATTAAAGTATATATGCAGCTACTCCAAAATTAAGGTACATCCCATGGTACCCCACTCGCACGATCTTCGTTGTAACACCACAAAAATATACGCAGTCCCTCATCCTATGCCGGTGTGACGTACGGACAGCTATATAATAACGCTACGTTCCTCATAGAACCAGCATCGCCATGCTACGTAAGCGTACGGACTACTACCTTTGATCGGATCAGATCGCAGAGTAATTCCCTAGAGCCTACGATACACCACCCAGAGAAGACATGCATGTATCTAGACTTTCCCACATACGTATCATCCATCGTACTTGAGGCCTTAATAGCACATAAACTCTAATGTGCATCGAGTTCCATGGCAGGCCTGTACAAGAAACGTTGAACTTGGTCAAGAACTTTTCCATACCTGTACAAGTATGCCTTTACGGGCCTCAAAATACAGATATCCCGCGGGTCTGTTTTTCATGGTGGCAATGGCCCCACCTCGACCCCTCCCTCAACTAGTAAAGACTACTAGAGCTAAGCGACTTGCCTCTAACAAACAATCTAAAAATCCAGTTGGCGTCTCCCCTCAACCATTGTGCCTCTATAGTGAAAGGTGGATGGCATTTGGGTTTAGCTCTAACCTTTTTACATCATACTGGCTGCCGATGACGGGTACCCAACGATCTACTATCCTTGTTGGTCGTGACCCCTGCCTTCCACTTGAGGCGACCGCCGAATCACCTTATTGTCACCTCGTCACAGCTTTCTGACTGCAAAGATACTTTTGCATCCAAGGCTACTCACCGGGTATTTACGCGCAGACCCTACCTCTGTGAGCACAACCCAAACACTGCACCACCACAGAGGACTACCAGGGGCACCTTCAACATCCCAGGAATCCGCATGCTTCCCCTTACAGTCCTTCGAAGCCGACAGAATAATCCGCTGAACGTCCGCTCCCTCATCCCTTGTGACACCACGATGATTTACCCCGTTGGGTTATTCACCCTCTAACGTACAGACTGGTCCAAGCACCTCAGTCTAATGTGTTATTAGACCCTATGTCTAAGCATTAAATTATGTGCCTGCTCTACCTTATCGGGTTGCCATTTATCTTGGTTATTCCCATTCACAATGACTTCTTATTCAAATTACCAAGTTCCTCTTGCTTATTAATTTCAGTCATATAACTTAACCTATTTAAGTTTATTAATAAGCCCACAACATGTTATTTTCTAGATTGTGATCCAAGGTCCATAATCCACAATCCCTTTATATTATTATTTGATTTCATAGTTACAATAACATATCATACCTAATATGTAATTAAGTATATCTCAATTCACATGTTTTCTTTTTAACATGTAACTCATTATTTATGATTAAATATAACTTATTTAATTTCATAAGTTTGCCTCATTCTTTCTTATTTAATCATAATTCCATCTTATACTGTCACCACTATTTATCGTTGTTTACTTATTAACTTAGTTCTCTTAACTAAGGTTTACTAATGAGTTTCTCTTCCCATAAATATAACTTATGTTGTCCTCATCCGTAGATTTCAAATTCTCGTTCTAACAAATAACATAATTTACAATTAAGTACAAATTATCTCATTACGTAAGTTGTTCCATTTTCTTTCTCTTTTATTATAACCTAAGTAATAATTTCCACTTGTCCCTAGGATAAGCCTACCTATTATATAACATTCTCATTAATGTAATTTATTTATAATAGGTTATCATCATTCCCCATTCATTCCATTTCCTTTAGTGTTGTAACTTCCATTCATTTCCTTATCATTTCCATTAATCACAATTAATGCTATTTTATCAATCCTGTTATTTACATATATATATGTGCGTGTGTGTGTTTATGCACTAGACCTCTCATGTTATGTCTATACTTGTGGATGCTGGATTTGCTGGGCGGTTCCGGGCAAACTTCTACCACAAGTTGACTTAACCTTGTGTCTTAGCACCGTTACATGTATATTTACACACTAGACCACACATTAACTTAACAACCTTTGAATGCTAGATTTGCCGGGCGGTTACGGGCATACTTCTACCGCAAGTTGAATTTAACCTTGAGTCTAAGTGCAGTTAAATTTTTCTATTTACTATAAATTTTCTATATAATTTAGGTGTGCCCATTCTTTCAAAATTCTACTATAATCTATATTTAACATGTCATCATGTTAATCCCATTTTATGTCGTATGTTCTTTCTAACATATATTTAATTCGATTCTAAAATGTAATCATGTAATTGTTCAAATCTAACATATTAACATGCAATTTTCTCAATTCTATAGTTAATAATTCAAGTACATAATATGCCACAAATTAATCATGTAATTAGAACATGTATGCATACAACAGTAATCGTTACACGTACTTTAACAAGTTTAAATTTCAACATTTGAACATTTCAGCATATTAAACGTTTCAATATATGAATTATCTAACATATTAATATTTTAACATATTAATATTTCAACATGTCATATTAGCATTTCATCACTTTAATCATTCTAGTAGATTTACATTGCATATTAACGGGGAATGTCAAACGATAATAAACCATTATAAAAAATGATATAACTTAAATATACTCACCTAATATGCTTTCCAAATACTGAATCTGGTCCAGATCTAGTATTCCATGGTCCTCCTAACTGAATTTAGAACCTAGCAACCATGGATCCACAATTCTTACTAAAAGAAATAGGGAAGAAAGAGGAGAAAATTGAAATAGACCAAATTTAAGAATTTACCTTACTTCGAATATGATTCTGAACACCTTATTAATATTCATTCTTTTCCTCCTGATATTGATTCAGATTTTTCCCAAATTAATTATTTTATTTTTCGAAAGAGATTTGAGTAGGAAGAAGAATGACATAGTATAGACGTTGTCTCAAAAATATGAGATTTATGCTAGGCTCTACTAGCCTATTTATAGGTGTTCAAGATATTATCGTACACGTAGCGCTGAGTCAGGAACGAATGTCATTAAGAAAACAGTCTGGATTCATCGATGAATATGGATAGATATGGGGTGGGTCGACCCCTAGGTCGACCCCCCATGGATCCCATAAGTTGTTTTGGCGCAGAAGTTTATTTGTTTGAACGTTTGAATTTCTGGAATTTATTTAGACATTATATTTACATATAATCTCCTTATATGTATAAAAATCTTCTAATGACCATTTTATGTGAATATATATATGCACAACTTTTATTTCGAATTCAAAATTCAAACGGTGTTGTATCGTTATTTGATTCTTACCATATTTCTTTGATTGCAGCCTTATCTTGAACTTTATCTCTTGTATATACATATATATATATATATATATATATATTTCTACACACATATACGCGTATATTTACATACACATGTATACATATATTTTTCTATACTTCCTTATATGTGAGCTTATACATATTTTTCTCTTATGAACATGTGTTAGTCGTTCCCTTAAAACAAAAATATGACGGCGACGACGATCAACCTCTGTACCTCTTGTATGCAAGCCACATGATCTAACCAACTGGACCACTAAGGCTATTGTTAACAAGGCTTAGAACAATGATATTTATTGTTCTCTCCTTATTCCTCTTTTTCATGTTTGTTACACTATTTCATTTAAACCATTGCATGAATCTTTTTCTTTTATTTCTCTTTTATTATTAATGCATAATATTTGTAAATCAGTGCATGCAACATATTTACACTGCATGCAACCAATCATTTCTTTCTTTTTATGCATGCATTACATTTTTATTTACATTATTATATTTTTCTTTTAAATGTTTATGTTTATGCATGTATATACACATAAGCATAATTTAATTATTTAATTGTTACAAAATGAGGGGTGTTATAGTCACACCGCTCCCGTTCCTTGATTTCACGGCTACAAGGAAAACAACGATTACCCAAATACTTCCCAAATGATTACAATAGCCATATAAATCTTAAATAGCACTTTGATTCAGAGAGTAATGAGTACAGAGTGAGAAGTGAAGAAGTTTTATGTAAATAGAATTGAATTTGGCAGAGTATAGGTGTAGAAATCATAAAAATAAGAAAATATAATGGTATAAAGAAAGGAGATAAAGATGGAGAATAAGAATAATGAAAAAATTTGAAATCATCCCTATTTATAAGATTTGAAAGATTACAACATTTTTGGAGTGTCACAAATAGTGAAAAGACACTTTCTTTGAAAATAAAAAAAGTGACAGTTATATGTCAGCACATCCTTGTTCCAATTTGATTTTTGAGCATTTTTCAAGTGTTTTGATATATATATATATATATATATATATATATATATATATATATATATATAATTCTGGAAATTGTTGAATTAAAACATATTGTTGTAATGAATATTATAAAGTAGAAAATCATATCAAAACATAAATATAAACTATATAAACATATTTATAAAATTATAGAGTTAAAACTATATAAATATGAAGTATACAGTATATATAAAACTTGAGTTTGAAATCAAAAGTAAAGTAAAGAAAATAAAATAGAGAAGATAGAGATTGAAGATAGAATTTGAAAACAGATTTTGAAATCAGAAATTGAAAAACAGAATTTGAATTTGAGTTTGAAATTTGAAATTCTAATTTGAACCTGGAGTGCAATTCAGAGTCTTACATAAACTAGACTTTATTACTATATTTATCTTGAACTCTTGAAATCTTGAATACTCATGAGTTTTGAATCATCTCTGAATTCTGAGTCTCTTAAATCTTTAAACTGTACAGTCTTCAGTATAAATTCCTGTATATAAATCCTGCATATGTATGTGTGTATATATATATATATTCTAGATAAAAGTGTTAGTATATATTTTCTAATCAATTAATATTGAAATAAGGTTGTTGTCATCAAAAATCCATTCTCCATCAATATCCCCCTTTTTGATGATGAGAACCATAGTTTATAAAATATCAAAAATATCATACTTGTATATACCTGTCGATGATGATCCTTCTAATACTCCCTCTGTCTATATGAATCCTATAAACTAAATCTATATTTTATAATTTCTCCCCCTTTGGCATTATCAAAATGAAATTCTAAAACTACTCCACCTAATCCTGCAACTATCTAAATAATTCCTATACCAAACTAAAATACTCCCCCTTAATCCCAAATATATCTATGTAATCCTATAATAATAGTACTTTCTAAATCCATGATTATCAATCATTAATACAAACCAATCCAAGTATTATATGTTTGATGTCATATATACAAACCAAATCAAATAAATCAAAACACACCACACCAAATGTTTAATACATACAAGTTTTTAATCCAAAATAAACAAATTCAAATAAATGAATCAAATCAAATCAACCATACCAAACAATTAAATGTTTCTTGGGACTTCTACCCAACCGTCTTCTCCAAAGATTGGATCCTTCTTGATGACTTTCCAATATTCATCTTCTTTGGTTGGTGGTGCCTTAGCGAGATTGTTATCTTCATCTCTGAAAAGAGAAGAGATTAGCCACCGAATTGCATTAAAATGCTTCTCTTGCTGTTTAAACATCTTTATTTGGCTTAATCGAGATAACGCTGGTTTCTTAGAATTATTGAGAGAATGTTCTTGAAGGAATTCAATGTTTCTTCAAGATTTTCGCTTTAAGTTATGGATTTGATAAGAAATGAATAAGGAAGAAGGAGAAATGAAATAATGAATCTTTCTGGAATAAATAGGCTTAAATAGGGTCAGAATTTGTTGGATTTTGAATGGATATGAGTTAGTCATTTAATTTTAAAATTTGAAAAGATTTGAAAATCTGGCAGTTATATCTCGACATATACATAAATGTATGTTGAATATCCTATTAAAAAATTTGTAAACTTTCAAATTTTGAATCTTTCGATATTACATTAAACTATAATTAATTCTAAAGTTTTAACATTAACTTAAAGACACTTTTAACATAAATAAAACTTCATTCATTAATTCACAGAAAGCAAATACATCCAACTAATTAAGACAAACTAAATACGAGATTCATAAGCAAATATAAGCGCATACATAAAGATAAATTAAACTAGATAGACTAGTTTTCAAATGATGATAAGGAAGGTGAGATTCCAAGCTTTCTTCTAATCTTGACCATGAACTTGGTCATTTTGGAAAAGTTTTTCTTAAGCTTCTTTTGATTGTTGACAATTTTTACTTGATTTTGAACAACCATCTCTTTGGAAATATGTCTAGTGTTGGTTGGACACTCAACACTTTCTAAAGAAATTTCTTCTTCTTCGACTTCCATTGGCGCTTGTTCTTGTTGCATTCGAGCTTATTTGGCTTTGAATGTCTTATATGATTGGAAATAGAGGGGAATTTGCATAAGATGTATGTTTGATGATTCAAACACTTTCCTTGGCACAACTTCTTCTCTTAAAGTTTAACTCCAAGGTATTTGAAAATGTGGGGAGATAAACACCATAGTAGAGAGTGTTTTCTCTTGATGACAATTCTTTGGATTTGATCTCTTTTAAGATCATATCGGACCAATTTATGTTATAGCAACCCATAATAGCAAAGAGGACTTTTTGGAATTTGAGAGTTGGATTATTAAAGTTTTCGGAATGGGGAGTGATGGTATGTTGGAGGAGAAGGTTGACAGTTCTTGTTTTTGGATGAAAAAAGCGATTTTTGAAATCCATATAAGCATCGTCTTCAAATATGTCGTGATAAGTCTCTAAATCGGTTTCAACGATAATGAAATCTAAAAAATTCAAGCCCGTGCTTCTACAATTTAAAATAGTGCCTAAGAGTTCGGCATCTAGAAAAATTTGTGTGCCTTTAATGCTACTCCAAATTTGGTCATCGTTGCCTTCGTAAAATCCACGATTAAGATTCACAAAGAACATCTTGAAAGCTTAGGATAACACACTTCATCATTATCCCGTGAGTCAATTAGACTCAAGATTTCGTTGTGTTGAAAGAGAAAGGTAAGATCATAAGAGGGAAAATCGCTAAAGACGGCGAAAGCACCCGTGTTAACTTTAGCATTTGCTACATAGTTAACATAGGTTTTGATAGCTTCTTTGTCATTATGAAGATAACCTTTGATGGTTTTGGTTAACTTCAATTTTTGAGTTGACCTTGAGGAAGCCATTGAATTGAGAGTTTTGAAGAGAATAGATATGAAGAATATTGTTTTGAATTGTGAATGAAAGGTAGAGAGAATAGGTGTATATATAGAAATTGAATGGATATGAATTAAATAGGAACAACTTTTTAGAAGTCAATGACACCTTTTCAGACCTTGGGAGTTGGTGAAAAGTTGGAGCGAAGTTTGAAAGTTTAAACCTTTGAAATTCAAATTATATATTTCAAATTTCTGGTTATATATGTCGACATATGTACCTATTTTCAAAGGAATTTTGATTTTTGTGAAATGTGATTTAAATTATCGATTTATATTTCAGGTTTAACGATTTTCTAAAATAATTTTAATCCTAACAAACATCCAAAATTTTATTTTATTATTTTATTTACTATTTATTATTATATTATTATTTCAATTTTCAAAAATCAAATTTCAAATTTAAATTTAAAATTCAAGTTTGAATTTTAAAGTTTTAATTTTAAATTCAAAAACAATGCAAACAAACAAAGCAACTATTCAACCAAAGAAAAATTAAAAATTAATTAAGGCGTAATCGGTTTTTAGATCCTTTTCTTCGAAATTTTCTGAATTCTGAATTACCGTGAAGCACACGTTTGAATTTCCGGTTTTTGGCTCTTCATCACATAATGATGAATCTGAATCATCTAACTTTGCTGTGTAGCTTTCTTCCTCTTCCTTGACGAATTGTTGTTGTTTGTTTGTTGAGTCGATTTATCTAGATATGGATACATTTTCCTTATATGGCCTGGTTTATCGCAGTTATAACATCGACCATCATTTCTTGAATTTCCTTGGTTGTTATTTTGAAGATAATTTTTCCTTCTATATTTCAGAAATTTTCTAATATATCTTGTCATAAGAGTTGTTACTTCATCATCTTCACTACTCAAGTCAAAATCATTTGTTATTGCTCTAAGTGCAATGGATTTCTTCTCAGTTGGCCTGTTTTCTTTTCTTTTCTGTTATTGGACTTCAAAAGACATCAGATTTCTGGTTAACTCCTCAATCTTCATTTCATTGACATTATGGGCTTCTTCAATTGCCAGAGTTTTCAAATCCCATTATGGAGTCAATGAACTCAATATTTTTCTGACTTGATCTTCTTTAGAATAAGTTTTTCAGGGTGCTGTTAATAATGCACCATCTCTTGAAATCTGCAATACATATCAGAGATGGATTCATTCTCGTTCATTTTGAATAACTCAAACTGGTTAATTAACATTGATATCTTAGTTTGTTTAACTTTACTAGTTCCTTCATGAGTAACTTGTAAAGTTCTCCAAATTTCGTAAGCCGTTTTACATACTGACACCCTATTAAACTCATTCCTATCTAATGAACAAAATAACACATCCTTGGCTTTTGATTTGCTTTGTACGCTAGTCTTTTGTTTATATTTCCATTATGCAAAAGCAGTTGTGGGTTCATCAAACTCATTTTGTGTACTATTCGCTATGTCTAATCCTATTGAATGTAAATATATTTTCATTATACTTGCCACATATGAATAATTACTACCATTAAATAGTGGTTGTCTAACAGTTGACTGACCCTCTACAAAAGAGCTACTATTGCTACCAGTGTTGGTTGCCATTATCACTATTTTCAGAAATCAGATTATGAACTTTTGAAAGACCTTGCTCTGATACTAATTGTTAGGGATTGCGGAATGGATCGTCAAGGCAAAACTAACACTAGAGGGGGGTGAATAGTGTTTTTGATAAATTAAACAAAATCTAAAACTTATATGAACTACTATATGAATCAAACACCACAGAAACAATCATAGACACAGAATCAAACACAAACACAAAGATAAACAAAAATAAAATGCAGAAAAGGAAAGAACACACCAGATTTTATATTGGTTCGGAATTGCTCCTACGTCCAGTCCCACACAACACTGGATTGCGCAGAGTTTTATTACTTTATCAATATCCAATTACAATCCTCTCCTTGATTTCATGGCTACAAGGGTACCACCGATTCCACACACTTGATCAAGTATACTCTTCTTGATTTCACGGCTATAATGGTTACACTGCTCCCATTCCTAGATTTCACGTCTACAAGGAAAACACTGATTACCCAAATGCTTCCCAAATGATTACAATAGCACTAAATCTTCAATAGCACTTTGATTCAAATAGTAAAGAGTAGATAGTGAGAAGAGAAGAAGTTTTATGTAAATAGGATTGAATTTGGTAGAGTATGGGTGTAGAAATCATAAAGATAAGAAAATATAATGGTGTAAAGAAAGGAGATGAAGATGGAGAAGAAGAAAAATGGAAAAAATCGAAATCAGCCCTTATTTATAAGATATGAAATGTTGCAAAGTTTTTAGAGCGTCACAAATAGTGAAAAGACAATTCCTTTGAAAATAAAAAAAGTGACAGTTATATGTCGACATAGACATATATGTATGTCAACATATTCTTGTCCAAAATTGATTTTTGAGCATTTTTCAAGTGTTTTGATATATATATATAATTCTGGAAATTCTTGAATAAAAACCTAGTGTTGTAAATGAATGTTATAAAGTAGAAAAACATATAAAATCATAAATATAAACTATATAAACATATTTATAAAATTATAGAGTTAAAACTATATAAATATAAATTAAATAGTATATATAAAACTTTATAAAACTTGAGTTTAAAATCAAAAGTAAAGAAAATAAAATAGAGAAGATAGAGACTGAAGACAGAATTTGAAATCAGAAATTGAAAAACAGAATATGAATTTGGAATCTGAAATTTGAATTTGAACCCAGAGTGCTATTAAGAGTGTTACATAAACTAGACTCTATTACTATATTTGTCTTGAAATCTTGAATACTCATAAGTCTTGAATCATCTCTGAATTCAGAGTCTCTTAAATCTTTAAAATATACAGTCTTCAGTATAAATTCCTGTATATAAATCTTGCATATATATATATATATTCTATATAAAAGTGTTAGTATATATTTTATAATCATTTAATATTGAAATAAGGTTGTTGTCATCAAAACTCCATTCTCCAACACATACTTGTTAGTGTTATAAAAATTATTTTGTATTGTGTTGTTAGGTTTGCTGGGTGGTTTATGAATTCTAGTCGACATAGAATGCGTAGTTGTATCGATAGGTGTTTCTAAAGACATAAACAAAGCAATTCGACATATTATTGTTTTTAAGTGGGTAAATGAAATATATTTGCCCAGAATTATATTTCTGATATAAAGGCATAATTTTATTAAATTATTGATGTGATTGGTTGTTGTTGTTATAGTCAAATGAGATTATAATACTGAGGGCTTATATATAACCATTTTTTTTATAAGAATGGAATATACAAATGAGTTGCATTAAAATTGGATTCAGAACAAAATTGAGAAATAAATCCTGGATGTTTAGAAAATATTTATTGAAGTATTATAAAGTAATATAGCGTTACTTTGAAGAATATTTTCTAATAGAAATCGTTTTTAAAAGGATTTTGAACGTGATTAAGCTGTGAAATCACTTCATTCTCTGGAAAATAATTCCGATGATGATCTGGACATCATAGGTGTTCATTTTTGAGTTTCTAATTAAGTGACGGATTGCTACCATAATGAAATTTATTATTATTTGAGAAAAACAAATTTTAAAAGTTTGAATGTTATGCACTTGCAAATGGTTATAAATATATGCATATATGTTTTATATTAATTTAAAAGAGTTCAAAACAGTAGCCAAGAATTTGAATTCTGAATTTAAATTTAACTTGTGCAAGTTAAATGGATTGAAATAATAAAAGTAAATCAAATGATTAAAATTTAACTTAAATTTAGTTAAAAGAAATGGAAGGATTTTAAGGAAATTAAATTGCACAACTTATAAATTGGAGGTGAATAAATTGATTTAAAATCTATTTGGATGAATGTAAATGTATTTTTTATGGGATATGAATTGAATATAAAAATATTGATGGAAATTATGTGTTCGTTCAAATTTAAAGAATGAATGTTGTTAAAAAACTTCTTATATTGAGACTCACTTGTCTAAACTAAGTAAGTACAGGTACATGGAGCCATCGTCTTAGTTTTGGTTGCGTTTGATCATATCAATATGAAGTGAGTTTATTTAATAACGCTCATATAAGGTATGCCTACGCAAAAATACAAAATTTGGTATATGAATTTTGTTTTTCGACTATATGGGTCAATGTATATTATTTATCTCTCTTATTATATTGCGAAAGTCCCTCCATACAGGGGAGACTCTGCCAAAAAATTTGAAAATTTAAGGTGTTTGAAAAAAATTTCTTAAAAAAATGAATTGGTGTTTTGAATCAAACTAATTAGATCAGTTGGAACAAAAATTCAGAAAGTGGAACGGAAGATTTTAACTAAATGGATTCGTGAAAAGTTAATGAGTTTGAAGCACTTTTCCTGCCTTAGTAAGTTTGGGGACAAAACTCTTTTAAGGGGAAGGAATGTAACGACCCGCATTTTTAGTTGTTAAGTTTGAACATTTAAAATTAGTTTTAATGTTGATTTGGAAATTTAAATAACTCAAATTCAATGATTTTGAGTACTAATTTAATTTGAATATTAAAATAATAAATTTAATTCTGAAATAATTGAGAATAAATATGATTTGACGTATAGCATGAATTGGATGATTTATTAAGAACCAATTAATTCATATTTGAATTATAGTAAGGAATTTATTAACTAAATGAAGTTTGAATTATTAATTTAATTAAAAATGAGCTCGTCGCATCTCAGTAGTTCGTAATTTTACGTTTTGAACTTCAATTATGTATACGAGATTCAATATAAGCCAGACTTCTTTGAAACAAGAATATTTCAGATCTGTTAGATTATAGTTTTCTACTAGACGAGAAAAATTAGGATTTCATTTATGAACTATAATCATTTATGAACTATAACGATTTATTAAATTAAATGGAAGGATTTTTAATAAATTGGATATTGATTTAACTTGAAATTTAAACCATTGAGTTTAAAATCCAAATTAGTTTATCTTGAAGTTATATAAATTCTATTTAAATATATATGATAATTATTCATTATCGATAGATTTGATCGTTTTGAAATCAAATTTATATTTTATCGATTTAATATGGAACTTGAGAAGGATCAATTTTCAAACGACCTTGAATTTCAACAAAACCAATTTTATAAAATCCGTAATTGTTAATTATTGATAGATTTCCAGTTTTAAGTCAATTGGAGTTATTACATGATCGTGCGCGATATAAACGCTTATTGATTTAAGTTTTGAAATTAAAATGGGAGTTTCCCAAATCGTCTAGGAATTCGAAGAAATCAGTTTCATCGGGTCTGGATATTAAGTTATTGTTAGATTTCAGGTTTCATCGAAATCAGAGCTCATACGTGATCATACCAACGTTCAACGAGAATATTAAGCGAACATTATAATATAGAAATATCCTAACCCTTATGCATATAAATATACGATCCTTCTTCTGAAAACCCTTATGACTATTCTTCCTTCCATTTGATTTCGAGCAGCCACCGTTTAAAATCTTTGATTTTTTTTAAATTAAATACTCCACGAAATCGTTTAATTTTTGATTCGTTGAATTTCTGGGTAGGAAAGCTTCATCCTCATCTGATTTTTAAAGGGTTCGATCATCACTTTCATTACCCAGATATTCGTAGTAGCACTAGGGCATGCGGTTCGAGGTTGTTTTTGGCTGGTGGGGTTGTCGAGGGGCTGGCCGTTTGAAGGAGAAAGGAAGGGTAGAGGGAGGCACACATTTTAGGAGAGGTATGGTCGAGGGAGAACGAGCGAAATATGCTCATGATCAATTTCCGACAACTTGGCTCATTGTTGGGGATCTGATTGGAGGGCGAAGGGTCGTCTTGGGAAGGGCAAGGCGACGGTCGAGGGTTAGCTAGCTCTCGTGGTTGGTGGAAGCGACGGTGGGAGGATGTAGGTGTCACAAGTTTGACCGAAGACCTGGAATGATTATGGATAATCATGGTAATTAGGGGTAAAGACAATCATTGGTTAATTTATAAACTATTTGATTCGATTATGTCTTATAACAATTATAATTGTTTCGTACGAGAACAGATTCAGACGAAGCAAAAAGCGTTGGAATCTTATTGACGATGTCCACGTGTATGAGCTGGTTTGGAAAGTTTTGTAGATTATTGGAATTTCCTTTAGTTTTAAATGGTTTTTCAACATAAAATGAAACGATTCATAATCGTCGATCGAAAATGAAATGTAAGTTAACTCTCATGCTTTCTGAAATACTATGATGTGGTAAAATTCATATAATTATAATCTATTGTTGGTAGTATAAAATTAATGTTTGGACGCATTGGATGGTTGTTGATTGATTGATGTTTGTCGATATTTATATTTCCATTATGTTAAATGCATTAGATTAAAATTTCTATTTAAATTCATTTATAAAATGATATTATGATCTGTGATGCAGGGAAAACAAGTTGGAGGGATCCAAGGATTCCTCAAATATTCCGGGTGTTACTTGTTTTCGTATTATTTCATAAATGAACTGTTTAACCCAAGTAACGTTGTATTTTGTTTGGATGTTGATGGTTGAATTGAATTCAACATTTGTTGTGTTTTAATCAATAGATGACATTGATTAAGGGATTGGCAGCAAATGACCTAAAATCCATCTATTTAATATGTTGATTCGCCGTTAGGCGAATTGATGAATTTTAAGTTATAAATTTATTTTTTTAATTGTAGCAAGGTTTTCTGTTTTAATTTATACAAGTTATTTAAATAAAAGTTTTATTAATAATTCGATATTTATGATTGGCTTTATATAGAATTATAAAATGTTTCAAAAAGTAAATTATTAGTTTATAAGCAAGGAAGTCGGAAATTAACCAAAGGGTTATTAATTTAGGTTAATTGTTTTCAAGTAACAATTAAATAATTTTATTAAACTAATTAAGTTATTAGTTAATTTTAGAGGAATGATTAGTTGAAATCAATTAACAAGTTAACTGATGTTTTCAAGTTGACTACGTCAGCTGCGTTAATTGAAATTAGTTATTAGATTAATCCGTCATCACTTAGTCTAATGGAAATAGTTTTAACAAATAGTTGTTTAAATTTAATAAGATTTCTTAAAAGTTGGTTAGTCTTTTAATTAACAGTGTTACAGATAATTATAGAGTTGTTTATTATTAATGAAGTTAATTATTATTTTAACAAGATTTTAGAAAGAAATTAACTATTCTGTTTTTGGTTTAGATTGAAGTAAACTACTTTTTCTTCAGTTGATTGAGGTTAGTTATTATTTTAATTAATAATAATTAAAGCGATTACCTTTTTTAATGGAATTCATTTAAGAAAGTAATCAAGTTGTAATTAGATGTTAGTTGAATTTTTTAAATGATTTATGAAGGAATTTTATTATAAATCCAAGTTTTATAAACATGGTTTGTAAAAGAAATTAAGGATAATGCGATGATTTTGAATAAACATTTACTTAATAACTGAATTAAGTAAAATGACTGGAATCAAAAAGTTGAATTTCAAAAATTCAAGGGAAGAATGTTCAATGGGCTGCGTAAAGGATTTGATAATTGGATTTTTGGTAATAAATTCTAATCGAACTGTATAAAGAAATTAAAAGTAAAAGGTTGTGTTTTAATAAGAGTTTACTTAATCAACGAATTAAGTAAACATAGATACGATTGAAAACACGACTTTCAAATGCGGAGATGGTTTATAAAACCATATTTTAAATAGAATAGTATATGGAATTGATCTGATATTATAATTAATATCAGTATTTAAGTTACAAACTTTTATCTATCTTAAAATAAAAATGTTGTCGAGTCAAGGTCTGAGAGGTAAATAAAATCCCCCCAACATGAACGACTTCATGATTATTTGAGGAATGATACTACTTTGTAGTGGTAAAGATGTTAGAAATATTTATTATTTCCATAAGGAAAATATTGAACTTTATTTGCAAAGTTAGAGAAATCAAATAAAACTATTGGGTTTATAGTAAATAATGTATTACTTGACACTGTTTGGCCTAGATATGAAATGTGACTATATTTATATCGTTCGCTTAAGTATATAGCACTATTTTCTAAGTAATGAAAATAGCATGGGTCTGTGAATACATTTGTTTGAGGAAATAAGTAAATAATTGTGGTTTTTGAAGGAAATGAAACAAAAGATTATATGGGTTTGAAATAGAAGTGGATATTGAGAATTTAATTATTATTTCCATAAAGCGTTATTGTAAACTTCAATTTTTGCAAAGCTTTGAAGTTAAGTAAAACCGTTTAAGTTTATATAATAAGCAATGTGTCGCATGCCGTTATTTTTGGCCCATATAGGATTTGGTGATGTAACCCATACCAATTGGTTAAATATATATTGTGATATTTCCACTGTAAAGGAAATTAAAGGGTTTTGTGAGTACAACGATATTTTCAAGGTAAAGAAGATAAAGAGGTGATTTTTGTGAATAAGCCTATTATGAAGAGGTAAGTGTATGGTTATGTTTTCAAAGTAACAAAAACAGGAAAGATTTATTGAGATAAATATAGGGAATTGAGTTGTAAGAATTGATAAAAGGGTTTTAATGAATGATTTTAGTTAAAACGGGCCTGAGCAAATGATGAACTTAACGCTATTGTTTTGAATTGATAGTTAAAGAACCGACTATCAATAATATCCCTTTTGACTATTGACGTGTTAGTTCGAAGAGACCAGGATGAGAACTGGACACAAAACTACTTCAAACGGACTTTGCGTTTGAAAACTGACTTGTAGGGATGCACATGAAAATGATTTGAAGGTGTGGATCTTCGGAGCAAGAGGGATGCTCCCTGATGTCTCTGGTTAGTCACTAGGATTAAACTTGTAGTAGTAATCCCTTCGTTCTAGGTTCTGCATGATGCAAGGACTTCTTGTTACTTATCCTAGGATTTAACCCAACATGATGTAGTAAAAGTATTTCTTTGGTTTATCCTGTTCCTGGACAACTTGTATGGACGAATGTCTGATATAGAGTTTCCTAGAATCATGTATGTTGGTATTTTACAAATATACTGAGTATAGGCGGAGGAGGTAGCTTCTTTAAGCTTAATACCCCGAGTATATTTGTGCAAATCAATTAGTGATTTGACGTATTTGACAATGTGACATTCAAAGTTTGATGCGATGCTTTGAAAAAGGTAATCATGACATCAAGCCACATCAACCGGGAAATGACTGAAATCGGGCAAGTAGCAGAGCTATTGGGTTATACCCATTATGGTATATCATCGCCTGATCTAGTGAAATCAGTTGTCCATTTTTGTGTGCTTCAAAATGATACAATTGTTGATCCCAACCATGGTGATGATATATTCAGTACACTCAAGTTAATTGAGTGGCTGGTACTGTATGGTCGGGTTGCAATATGTTCTTGTTGAAGCCCAGTTTTCATCACTAGAGAACACTGATCGGAAGGTGGTTCCATATCTAGTCATGTTGGAAATCCAAACTGCAATACAAGCCGTACGTTTTTAGTTGTAAACCAACTATATCAAAAAGTGAGATGCAAGCTTTCCGGATATATTCCTATTTTATTTGTGGTTTGATAGACATTATTATAATATCACTAGTTTTTATAATAATAAAATGATCTGGGTATCATTAGGTACAAACTTGTTCCATGTTTATGTGTGGTCGTGTCTTACGAGAGTTCCATTCTTTCAAAGATTTTCTAAAAGTTAAGCAAGTTATTTTTGGTGAGTTTCATCACTGAAAGTATTTCAGACAGATCCAGGTTATTTTTCTTTCCTCAAAATGTGCTTGGGTCAGACCGAGTATATTCCCAGGTTGCATTAGATTTTGCTTGAAGCTTCAAGTGAGGAGCTGTAGTCGAGATGTATTTTCTAGTATTAATTCATTTCCACCGTGTGTTTTGTATTGATCAGTATTGTACAGATCTAGTTGTGTACTTTGATTATGTAATCATATATACACAGTTTTCTCTTTGTATAAAGAGTATTGATATATTATATTTTATTCGTTCCGCTGTGAAATTCTATTCTACTATGATTCTGTAGCGTTGATGTTCTTCTTCTTCTATTCTGAAATTTATTTCTTTCTGTTCCTTACCCTCTAACTTATTTCCCATAACTATCTGATTTCTTATGCATTTTGAGTTGGACAGATGTGGTTAAATGTCAGCTTAAACGGTGGAAAAATCGGGTCGTTACATAAAATATCCAGATACTGAGAGAACTAAGGAGAGCAGAGATAGCTTCTAAATTTAATGTGAGAGCTTCAAAATCTTTTTCTTTACTATCATTTAATAGATTTGTTAACACATTCAACCTAGAAAATGGATCTGATCTACAATCAAAATAAATAAATAGATAAATTCTTTAGTTATATGCCTTCCCGGTCGCCACCTATTTACCCATTAGTTTCTTTGTAACAACCCGGATTTTCAGAACCAATTTAAAAAATTTATTTTAGCTATTTTAATGGATTTTGAATATTTAAATTGATTTATTTTAAATAATAACGACTAAAAAATTATTTGAATCGAAGTTAGAATGTATAAATTTATTTTAATTATAAAAAGAGCATGAAATGGCGCAGTAGTTTGAAAATTCGATTTCTAATTTCAATTGAGTATACAGAATTCATTTTTTATCAGAATTTGACGAAACAAGAAACGTTAGAATTTGTTTAACTATATCTTTCTAAAGAATGTAAGAAACAGAGATTTCACTTTATAAAGTGAAAGTTATGTCCAGTTTAAAATTCAGAATAGTCGCTATGGAATTTATATATATTTTAAATAATATATAGCCCTTAAAAAAACCATTTTGCAAACGACTTCCATTTTCGACGAAACCACTTTTGTTGGATCCAGAATGTCAGATTATTGCTAGATTCCAATTTTTATAATTTTTGGAATTAATATGTGAGCGTGGTAAATTTAAACGTGTCTAGTAAATTCAGTTTGAATTTAATCGGCTGAAAAATGACCATTTTTCAAATAGTCTCCAAATTCAACGAAATTAGTTTTGTTAGGACCATATCGTCAAAACATAACTAGATTTATTTTTCAGGGATTTTTGGAGTCAGTATGTGGCCCCGATAAATTAAAATGTACGTTGAAATCAATTTTTAACGTCATATTAATTTATATTTTAATTTTGATGAAAACTGATCGAAACAGTCAAATTGGCTTACGGGACATATCCCATTGTGTCCAGAATGTGGGTAATTAGCCGGGGACGACAATCGGTGGGTTCGATTAGGAGTTAGAATGAAAAAGTTGCTTTTTATGGAAAATAAATTATGTATATATATAATTTTTCTAAACCTAACCCTAGAATTCAGAAAATAAAAAAAAGAAAAGCTAACCCGTCGTTCCCCTAAATCGCCCAAACCCCCCTCCCCCGCGTAGACCAAGCCGCACCTCCCCTGGCCTCAGACCCCCAGCGTCGCCTATCCCCAACCCCATCTCTGGCCGTGGGTCCCTCTCTGGCCAAAAACCCTATTTTTATAATTTCAATGTTCACAAATAACACCCTGACCTTCCCGAACCCATATCTTCCAATCCGAGCCCCTATGGAGAAAACCCCACAGTGCCAAAATCGAAGAGCACGCTTTTCTCTTCGATTTGGGTATATGGAAGTCCTATTTTGGATTGCGGAGTCGCAAATTCTGGCAAATTGGAGCATTTTCGGAAGAAAGGCCGCTAGGCGAAAGTTGTCCGGAATAGCGCGTTTAAGCTAGAAAAAAAGACGGCGTGAAGATTGGAACTCGTTTGTAAATTCTGGAACAAGAACAACAATTCAGAGCGTAAGAAAATAACGGCGGAGTGGATCCCAATGTGAGAACACCTTCTCACTCTAATTATTTTACAGTTAAATATATTTTAGATTGCAGACGGGGCTTAGTAGCCACTAACACTATTTATTTGTACAAACCATGTTTTGTTTGTTTGGTGGTTTGTAGTTTGGTTTTATTGTATTGTATTGTATTGTATTGTATTGTGGTTGCAGACGGCGGAGTGGATCCCAATGGGAAAATTGACTGTATTGCGGTGAAATGAATTGTATGGTAGTTTGTAGTTTGGTTGATTATTGTATATGACGCGAGCCAGTATCATGAGAGGGTAAATGCTAGACATTATGTAACAATCCGGATTTTCAGAACCAAATTAAAATTTTTATTTTAGCTATTTTAATGAATTTTGAATATTTAAAATGATTTATTTTAAATAACAACGACTAAAAATTTATTTTAAATCGAAGTTAGAACGAAAATTTTAATTTAATTATAAAAGGAGTATAAAAGGGCGTGGTAGTTTGAAAATTTGATTCCAAATTTCAAATGAATGTACAGGATTTAAAATAAATCGGATTTCAGTAAAATCAGAAATATTCGAATCTATTTGAAAATATCTTTCTAACGAATGTGAAAAATCCAGATTTCATAACGGGAATTGAAAGTTATGTCCAGCTTAAAATTTAAAATAGTCGCTATGGAATTTAATATAATATAATGAATAACCATTTTGCAAACGACCTCCGTTTTCGACGAAACAACTTTTGTTGGATCCGGAATGTCAAATTATTGCTAGGTTTCAAATTTCATAATTTTTGGATTTAATATATGAGCGCATTAAATTTAAATGTGTTTGGTAATTTAAATTTGAATTGGATCGACTAGAAATTGACCATTTTTCAAACGATCTCCAAATTTCGGCAATATTTGTTTTTTAGGACTGTATCATCAAAACATAGTTAGATTTATTTTTCAAGAATTTTTGGAGTCAGTATGTAGCCCCGGTAAATTAAAATATACGTTTGAATTCAATATACATTGATTTATATTTTAATTTTGATAAAAACTAATCGAAACAGTCGAATTGGCTTACGAAACATATCCCATTGTGTCCAGAACGGGGGTATCTGGCTAGGGGCGATAGTCGTTGGGTTTCATTTGAAGTTTGTATGTAAAATCTTTTTTTTTGAATTAAATAAATAATAAAATATAATATAAAGTTCTATAAAAGCCCTAACCCTAGCCACATCGTAAAGCAGCCGCCACCCACCCAAATCAACCGCTCTAAAGCTCCGAAATTCAAACTCCTTTTTCTTTCAACTCCAATCGAATTACAGGACGAAATCAAAACAATTTTTGAAGAGATTTTTGTGAGCTTTAAATCCCCGCTGGTTTGATCATCTCTCATTAAGTGTTGCGCCCGGAATTGGAGCATGAAGTCGTCACCGTCGAGCTCGTCTCCCGCGTTAGAGAAGCCACCGAGTTCGTCAGCGCGTTGAGGGTTGGGTGCAGTTTTCAACGCTCTTCCACGTGGTACCCCCCGATCATCGCCTAGCCTCACGGGTTTGAAGAAAAACCAAGACCTAGTTTTGAACCCCTGCGTTGAAACCGTCAGCTGTTGATTTAGAAGAAAGAAGGTAATTAATTATTTTGTTAATTACTAAATTAATAACTCCATAATGTCATTAACCTTAATAAGACCATATCTTTCTCATACGAACTCCAAATCGAGTGAAACAGGATCTGTTGCGATCGTGGGGACGGGAGCTTCACAACACGACTAACCGGGTCAAATTTGGAGCTCGTTATAATTTCGGGCACATTCAAATCCAAGCAGAACCGAAATTCAGAAATAAAAGAACGGAGGAGTAGAAACGAAAGTGAGAACTCTCTCTCACTCAATTTAAATTATAGTTAATATATACTAGGATGCAGACGGTGCTTAGCAGTACCCGACACCATTTTTTTGTATAAATCAGTTGATTGTTTGTTTGGATTGTGATTGGAATTGTCATGGATTGGTATGGTTGTATATAAAATTATTTATAAAAAATGTACATAAATATTATCATGACAAGAAATAAAATAAAATATTCATTTACAAATCGGACGGTTTGTTTACGTACACCTATTTATCTGATATTGATTGGGACGATAAATTTTACACATCGCCCAACTACACAAATAATGAACAGTATTTGTTATTTGAAAACCCCACACGGGTGTTGGGATGATATTTGACATACACTGATCCCAATAATTAGTGGTATGTCAATCGATGGGTTGACGGATGGTGTAAGCGTTATTTATTTATTTTAGTGCTTATACAGTTGCAGAATGCACTCTAGATGTTGTATAAATTTTTAACCATTGTTTATCATTATTGTAGTATAATGCGATGTATGACATCCATATAACTGAAATTATATGGTAATTGATTGAGTTTGATTCCAGTTTAGAATTAACGAATATTTTGAAATAATATTCATTGAATATATATTGAAATGTGAAGCCGTGTTAAGTAGTGAAACTCCATTTTAACACGAATGGAATTTTATGTCGATTTTATTCATTTTATAATGAATACCGAAAAGTGATTTCAAAATAGTATGGAAATCCAAACTTCCAACACGACTGTACTCTGAATATTCTTGTACTATGTCGTCACGTATAGTACACAATCAAAACCGCAAAATGTCGTGTTGGAAGTTTGGATTTCCATACTGGTGGCTTCTGATCCGAAAGATCTATCGCGTAGTGCAATTCCCAACGGTTTACGTCGCAGGCATGCGAAAACATCGTAATGCACATCCGCACTATCCAGGAAACAAGTTACCGCGGCTTACGTCCAAGCATTGGAAAACACCGCTAACTCTATCTATCTGGGAATCGGGGGGTATGCCCTATCCCTACTGGTGTGGAGCGACCACACCCAGTATCACCTCGGTCGACCGAATCCATGACAAACCGTAAGATGTCTATCCTCATCTCTTAAGCATACTGATCTAACCATCAGTTTGTCACCATACCGGTGTGAGGCTCGTGAACTAACGCTACATAAAGCTATGATATTTAAAGCTGTTCTTTGATCATCATCCACCAAGCTTTGCTTTTCAACTAAAGCTTGGATCACTGCATCTCAGCATGTCACACTATCAATCCATACCGTAGCACTGATTTCTGCTGATATATAACCTCTGAGCTCGTACGTCTCAGAGAAGGGTGTTAGGCAAGAGAATAAATTCTTCACCACCAAAAAGATATATATTTAGCAGAGATCAACGAATACAGTATAAAGGAATACAATGTCAGACACACCATCCATTAACAAGTCCGTTCTAGGTCTGAATGAAACCGTAGGCACCTTATTCCTCGTCCCGTATGTCCAATACAAGAGAGATGCCCTCGCATATCCGTACAATCAACAAGTACGTCTGAACGGCTACCACTGTAGCCCCATTAAGATAGCTACTCCACATGGGAATCAGTAGCAACCCATCCATTCGATGTGAAGATCGTCGGTCTTGCACCGTCTTCAATCTCTTCGATTTTTCGTCGTATTAATTATTCAGAATGGGTTAAACCCGGCCTTTCTGAATAACTCGCGTATCTCATAATCAAGTGCTATAACAACACATCATACGCCTCATTCAAATCCAGAATATTCTTTTATTCAAATATTCTCATCTTTAGGGAAAGGTTCCCATTAATTTTATCAAAGATGATTTTTTTTAAATTTATTCTTTAATCTTCGTTTGGATATCATTACTAAAGATTTCATTATCTTTTGAATTCTAAACCAAATTAAGGTTTTCCAAACTAGTCGGGATTAGCGAACCTCACTGAAGTAATCATTTGTTTATTTTCCCAATCCCAACATATTCATCCCATGGAGCAAAACTGGTAATACTCCATATCTAACACCACGGTGTTATCGGTAAAAATTAATTACCATTTCACGTTCAAATCTAATTAAAGATTTAACTATCGTTTGGAGCAAACCTGGTGATATTCCATTCTCGATCATTTTCTTGAATTGATAATTTTAATTATCACATTCACTTTTCAATCTAATTAAAGATTCATTAAAACTTCGCTTAGTATTAATCTCCCCCAAAAAATCATTATTAATGATTATTTAACTTTGGGAAATCAAACATGTCGCATCGACAATCCACACCGTACCATTGATTTTTGCCGATATATAACTGCTGAGCTTGTACGTCTCATAGAAGGGTGTTAAGCAAGAGAATAAATTCTCCGCCACCAAACAGATATATATTTAGCAAAGATCAATGAATACAGTATTGAAATACAATGTTTGACATGTAATCCTGTCTTTACCTGGGTTAAAGAACCAATGTCATTTAAAACACAGTTCACGATAAACCCAAAATCCTATTCCATTAACCATGGAATCTTCACGGAAAACAGATCAATATATAATCGATATCAATTTCCATGTCCGAATAATAATATAAATAAAATATCGACAAAGCCTTTTAAATTCCATATATATTAACAGTCTTCCTCCACAGAAGCTTATCTCGATTATTACCAAATCGAATTCTGTGACGGCCCGCCCCGCACCAGCCTGCATTTCCTCCATAAGTTCGCTGTACACATACCCTACTAGCACGGGACGGTCGTCAGGAGAAAGGAAAGAAGAGGATGAACTAATCGAGGAACTTGTAGAATGTCTCACAGCGCATGGGATAAAATATAATAATGATAACATACTTGACATAAAACAGGTGAGACAGTGCATAAGCTGATAACTAAAATCAACATCAACATCAGAGCAGCGGAAATCCAAATACAGCTTATTACAACTTTTCAAAATCTACTGTCTCTAAACAAAAGAAAGTCAAAGTAGAAGATACACCACCAATGCCCAAGCAGTGATCTTCAACAACACAGGGAGAATACTATGTATATGTATTACGTGGAAGCCTCCTGCTCGTCTCCAGATCGTCTACCCGTGCATCACCAGCTAACCTGTCTCTAGTCTGCTCGTGTGAGCACCCAGAGTAATAAGAGGAGACATAAAACTCTGGGTCAGACATAAAGCCTGGTATGAGCGATAAGCATCTAAACAAAATAATAACAGGTATACTAAACCATACCTGAACCTGGACCTGCAACCAAAGAGTTAGTACCACATACCGTACAGTACTCTAAGGTGCCATAATAAATAGTGTAAATAATACGGGGGTGGGGTGTGTATGTCATAATGATAGCAAACAAACCATCCATAGCAACCATCCTCACATCCCTCACTCAGTGCGTAAAGCATACAACATCTACCACCTTGGAATACTAGACAAATTGAGGTAACGACGGATCCCGACTTGTAGAAACCCTGCTGTGACCAAGCTAAACATATGGAGTCATGACCAAACATTTCAATGACCCATTTCATTGATCGTAGCCCTTGGTTCTACCAATGCCATAATGGCCCTAAATCCGCCTCCGTACCTCCTACCATAGTGGTCCAAAGCTATAGACATCGTAAACCCCTTAGCACGCGTCCAGCGGCAAAGCCCAACCATGAAGCGAACTCGTTGATTCCCATCTGAATCTTGAGCTCCAACTTCTCATTTGGACTTCCTTTGCATCTCGGGTTTGGTCGAATTGGAGTGGGTCTTAAGAAGAGTTGTCACGTAGTAGTAATAGCCCACGTACGGTTCGGTTTGGTGCTCCTTTTCTAGCTAGGTTCGGTTCGGTGTAACCTTCCTGATCGGTTCGGTTCGGTGGTCATTCCTTCATTCAGTTCGGGTCGGATACTCCACTTCGGGTCGGGTCGGTGTCCTCCTCCGGGTCGGTGTCCTCCTCCGGGTCGGTGTCCTCCTCCGGGTCGGGTCGGGTTACTGTCTTCCTTCCAGTTTTCTCCGATCAGCTCCCTCGTTCTTCACGTGCTCCGATCCGATCTGGCCTCCACTACTCTTCCGATCCGATCCCCTGTCCACTCCAACTCTAAGCAAACGGCCTTCCTTCTCGCCAAGCCTCCTATGTGTCAAACTCCAGTTCGGGTCGGGTTTCTTGCCCAGTTCACATATCCGATCCGAGCCCTCATCCGATCCGATCCGGTTCGGAACCTGCACACTTCTGCAACTTTCCAGAAAGCTTTCTACGCCATTCGACGACGTTTTCAACCAATTTAACTATTCTAATCAATCATAAAACATACCATAGAGTCATAGCAATATGTAAGAACAACCACAAACACCAAACAACAATTCAAATGAATCAAAATAGATCAAAAGTGGCTAAAACCTCACATTTTCCTATAATCCTTCTTAATCATGTTTAAGCACATACTTAGTAAAACTTAATCAAATCGTCTAAATTTTCTAACAGAGGCATGAAATATTATTTAAGAATTTCTAAACATTTTTCCAGAATTTATTAGTGTACAAATTCGCTAATCTTCACTAATTACCCTTAATTACCGTAATTAGTGCAAAAACTATGCAAATCACTCACCTTTGCCACAACTAAAACCCCAAAACTGAAATATTCTCTAATATGGCGCTGTTCCCAATCTTACACAGCAGCTCTACCTCGGTTCTCGTGCTAATACTCCTTGATTTGATGTTTGCTAAGCCTAATCTTCAATTAGAAAGTGATTAAGAGGTGTTTTGAAGAGATTTAGAGGGTGGAGGCCATGGCTAGGTTAAGAGGAATGAATAGTGACGGCTGAAAAATGAGAAAAAGGTATTCTCCAAACCCTAACAGCCCTTTTTGACTCCTAATCCCGAAATTCCCCTTTGGGCCTAGCTGTTAATCACCCGGTTAAGCCCAATTAAGCTGTTTTTCACCATCTGAAACTTGTTTCAGCCATATCTCCCAAACGGTGAGTCCGTTTGGCTAATATGACCACTCTACGGAATTGTAAACCATCATCCGGATCCAATGAAAGTGATTTTACGTCAAAATTCCTTTCCAGTCAAAAGTTATGGCCAAAACAGTGCTAACTAGGGGTAAAATGGTCATTTAAAAATTGGGAAAAATCATGAACATGGGAAATGACCCCAGTGGTCGTCTCCCAAAGTTACATGACCATACGACTTCGTATGTGAAAGAAATAAATATTCTACGATCCTATGATGCGTAGAATACGGGTCGTTACACTCTCCCCCCCTTAAGAAATTTCGTCCCCGAAATTCCTTAACCCAAACATACAAAGGATCCCGCATGCCTAACAACCACATACTACAATCAAACATGCAAAACAAGCAACCAAGCCCATCCTAGCATGCGGAAAACTAAATCGAAGTCAAAATCTTACCAGGCAAAGAGTTCTGGATAAGTCTTCCTAATGCTCTCCTCCGTCTCCCAAGTACAATCATTCTCGTCCTCGCCCCACTGAACCTTAACTAGCTTCACCGCCTTCCTTCGAAGTTGTTTCATGTCACCCTCGACAATACGGGCCGGCTTGCGGTTCCCAACCGCCTCGGGTTCTACTTCGAAGTCCTCTAACTGATCAGGTGAAATAGTTATATCTGGGTCATGAACGAACTTCCTTAGTTGGGAAACATGAAATACATTGTGAACTCCCGCCATTTTCTCTGGTAAGTGAACTCTATATGCCAAATTCCCGACTAGTTCGAGAACAGGGAATGGGCCAACGAATCTTGGTGCCAACTTGCCTCTCCTGCCAAATCGTATTACACTCTTCAACGGAGAAATCTTGACAAACACCAAGTCGCCAACGGAGAATTTTAAGTCTCTTCTCCTCTTATCAGCATAACTCATCTGCCTATCTTGGGCAGCCTTCATTCGTTGTTGAATGGTCTTGATTTTATCTGAAGTTTCCCTCACCACATCTGGTCCAAGCATAAACTTCTCGCCAGTCTCTATCCAACATGATGGTGAGTTGCATGGTCTTCCGTACAAAGCTTCAAACGGAGCCATACCGATACTGGATTGGTAGCTATTATTATATGCAAACTCTACTAGATGCAAATGGTCATCCCATAATCCACCAAAATCCAATATACATGCTCTCAAGAGATCTTCCAAAATACGATTCACCCTCTCCGTCTGACCGTCGGTCTGAGGATGATATGCGGTACTGAGATGTAACTCTGACCCTAGAGCCTCTTGTAAACTGTTCCAAAACCCACTAGTGAACAACAGGTCTCGGTCACTCACAATGCTTTTAGGTACTCCATGAAATCTCACTACCCACTTCATATACAATTCTGCTAACTTAGCTGCCGTTCTGGTTGATTTGACTGGTATAAATCTTGCACTTTTAGTCAGTCGGTCCACAATCACCCAAATGCTATCATGTCCCGATCTAGTCCTTGGTAAACCATCGATGAAATCCATTGAGACTTGCTCCCATTTCCATTCGGGAATTTCTAATGGCTGTAACAACCCACTAGGCTTCTTTTGCTCGGCTTTAACTAGCTGGCAATTCATGCACTTGATATAAACTTCCCAACGTCTCTTTTCATACCTTCCCAGTAGTAAGTCTGCTTCATATCTCGATACATCTTATTACCACCGGGGTGTATAGTCAGTTTTGAGTGATGACACTCTCTAAGCACTTCATCCCTCAATCCATCGACATTGGGTACAACAAGCTTTCCATTCTTTCTAAGCCATCCATCTCGATCAAGCCCATACTTGTTCATCTCCTCATCGATACCCATCTCTAACTTGGAGATGATTTCCAATAGGTTAGGATCGTCCCTCTGACTAGAGCCGATCTGCTCAATCAAAGTGGGTCTGATCGTCAAACTCGCTAACATTTCTGGACCCAATTCGCACTTTGGTCTGAAATCATACCCAGCGATGTACTCCAGTTGCTTCCATTCTAGAAACATAGCCCCTAAACTGGCATGTCTTCTACTCAATGCATCAGCCACCGCATTGCCCTTTCCTGGTGTATATGCGATGTCAAAATCATAGGAAGCCAAAAATTCTAACCACCTTTGTTGCCGGAGATTTAAATCCTTCTGGGAGAAGAGATACTTCAACGACTTATGATCTGTAAACAGCTCAAATCTTTCTCCCAAGAGATAGTGTCTCCACATCTTCAACGCGAAAACGATTGCTGCCAATTCTCAATCATGGGTAGAGTATCTTCTCTCGTGTGGTTTCAACTGCCGACTTGCATAAGCTACAACCCTACCGCCTTGCATCAATACAGCACCCAGTCCGGTACCACAGGCATCCGTGTATACCGTCATCTCTTCATTCCCCTCAGGAATGACTAACACTAGTGTGCTTGTCAACTTGTCCTTTAGACTCTTGAATGCATTCTCGCACCTTCCATCCCAGACAAAAGCTTGATTCTTCTTAGTTAACTGGGTCAATGGTGCTGCTATCTTGGAGAAACCTTGGATAAACTTACGATAATATCCAGTTAATCCCAAGAAACTTCTTACATCTGTCGCATTCTTGGGCGTAGGCCAATCCTGTACCGTAGCCACCTTTGCCGCGTCCACGGCAATACCATTCTCTGATACAACATGGCCCAAGAACCTCACTTCCCTCTTCCAGAAGTGACACTTAGAAAACTTTGCTTTCAATTGGTGTCTTCTCAACACCTCCATCACTATTCTTAAATGTTTCTTGTGTTCTTCCTCTGTCCTCGAGTAGACCAAAATATCATCAACGAACACAAGGACAAACTTATTCAACTGATCTCTGAATACCGTATTCATAAGATCCACAAAATATGCTGGGGCATTGGTCAGCCCGAATGGCATGACCAACCACTCATAAAATCCAGACGGCGTCCGAAATTCCGTTTTAGCTATACTCTCAGCTTCCACTCTAAGCTGATGAAAACCTGTCGCGAGATCCAACTGAGAAAATACTCTCGCGTTACTCAATTAATCAAACAAATCATCTATCCGCAGTAGAGGATACTTATTCTTCCTCGTCACTTTATTCAACTCGCAGTAGTCTACACATAAATGAAGGGAACCATCCGCCTTGGTAGCAAACACAACTGGTGCTCCCCACTCAGAAACACTCCTTCTGATAAATCCCTTCTTCAAAAGATCGCTGACTTGTACCCCGAGCTCTCGCTGCTCCCTTGGTGCCATACGACGAAGTGGCATCACTATAGTTCTAGCATCTTTCACTAAATCAATACGGAACTCAATCTCTCGGTGTGGTGGAAGCCCGGTCACTTCCTCGAAGACGTCCGGATACTGGCCAACCACGGGCAAACCTGACAACTCACTATGCGAAATGTCAAGGGAGTTTAGAAAACTAGCCAATACCCCCTCACTGGGTAGACCACCAAACACCATCCTCCGCCCATCATCCGCTCTAGCTGTCACCAAAAAGCCCTCACAGTCTACCACCACCCCGTATCTTCGGAGCCAATCTACTCCCAAAATAATGCCAAACCAAATAAAGCCCAAAACAAAGCAATCACAAACAAACATGCATCCATGACTCGATAAGACCACATTACGACAAATCATGCTAAGGCAAGTAGAACCACCAATCGGGTTCGTCACTACTAAAGGTCTATCGACAATCTCGGGCTCCAATCCCAACCTATCTACCAGGTCACTAGATATGAAAGAACTGGAAGCTCCGGTGTCAAACAAAACTCTAATAGGAACATCATAAACAGAAAGCATACCTTGATTGACGACATTCTTTCCTTTCTCCGCCGCAGTTGGGGCATTCGACGAAGAAGGAATAGCATTAAGAGCATATGCTTTCACCATTTGCTTTTTGTTTGGGGGGTTGCGGACACTTGTCCTTATGATGTCCCATCTGGCCACAGTTGAAGCACTTCCTATCCGCTGGCTTGGCCCGACAATTACTGGCATAATGGCCCTTCTTTCCACAGCTGAAGCACTCAACATCTTGCTTATTCTTTTTCTTCTGTCCATCCTTAGCCTGATTCTGCTTTCTCTTATTCTGGGAACCACCCTTGCCTCCACCACTTGCTTGTGGCTTTGGCTCATCTGCGGATGCAACCTTAGTCTTCGGCTTAGGGTAGAGACTCTCTGATCTTAATGCTTTCCCCACAATCGACTCAAACGTCTCATCGATGTGGTTTATAAACCTTTCCCCTAAGTACTGATCTAACCCAGTTATGAATTTCTCATTCTTCTTCTCGGCAGTATCAATAAGAGATAACCCATACTTTGACAAAGTGTCGAATTCAGCAATGTACTCCGAGACAGCTCTACCATTCTGCTTGAGCTCCAAGAATTTCTTAAACAGCACTGACTTCTGAGCAGCTGGAATGAACTTCTTGCCAAAGCGAGCTTTAAACTGCTCCCAAGTAATCTGATCTTCGGGAGTGGCTGCCTTTATAGCATTCCACCAATTCATTGCCCGCCCTTGCAGCTGACGAGACGCTAGCTTTCTCTTCATCGCATCCTCGATACCCAAATCCTCGAAGATACGTTCGCAACTATCCAACCAATCCTGAACATCTGTGACCGACTCCGTTCCGTGGAACGGCTTCCCACCAAGGCTAGTATAATCCTTATTCAGCTTAGCGAAGTCGACTCTTGGCTCCTGCACTATTGGACCACCACCATTTCCACCATTGGGAGCTGCCCTCCGTACATCTCTAAGCATCTCTCTCATGAGGTCAGTAAACATCGTCCTCATGTCAGCAGCATTCCCATTATTGGCTCCCCTACCAGCACCTCTAGTATCTCGGCTCATCGTCAATCTGAAAAAGGAAACGATTAACGACTCCATAGTGGTGCTAGTGCAGTACGACTTCATCCTTATACTAGTAATAGTATATATATATATATATATAGCTTTTAAAAATCAAAGTAATCACAAATACGCTCTCTCGTATACGTATACTATCTCTCCCTGATAACTTCCCTAGGTTAACTACGCAACCTAGAGCTCTGATACCAAGTGTGACGGCCCGCCCCGCACCAGCCTGCATTTCCTCCATAAGTGCGCTGTACACATGCCCGACTAGCACGGGACGGTCGTCAGGAGAAAGGAAAGAAGAGGATGAACTAATCGAGGAACCTGTAGAATGTCTCACAGCGCATGGGATAAAATATAATAATGATAACATACTTGATATAAAACAGGTGAGACAGTGCATAAGCTGATAACTAAAATCAACATCAACATCAGAGCAACGGAAATCCAAATACAGCTTATTACAACTTTTCAAAATCTACTGTCTCTAAACAAAAGAAAGTCAAAGTAGAAGATACACCACCAATGCCCAAGCAGTGATCTTCAACAACACAGGGAGAATACTATGTATATGTATTACGTGGAAGCCTCTTGCTCGTCTCCGGATCATCTACCCGTGCATCACCAGCTAACCTGTCTCTAGTCTGCTCATGTGAGCAACCAGAGTAATAAGAGGAGACATAAAACTCTGGGTCAGACATAAAGCCTGGTATGAGCGATAAGCATCTAAACAAAATAATAACAGGTATACTAAACCATACCTGAACCTGGACCTGCAACCAAAGAGTTAGTACCACATACCGTACAGTACTCTAAGGTGCCATAATAAATAGTGTAAAGAATACGGGGGTGGGGTGTGCATGTCATAATGATAGCAAACAAACCATCCATAGCAACCATCCTCACATCCCTCACTCAGTGCGTAAAGCATACAACATCTACCACCTTGGAATACTAGACAAATTGATGTAACGACGGATCCCGACTTGTAGAAACCCTGCTGTGACCAAGCTAAACATATGGAGTCATGACCAAACATTTCAATGAACCATTTCATTGATCGTAGCCCTTGGTTCTACCAATGCCATAATGGCCCTGAATCCGCCTCCGTACCTCCTACCATAGTGGTCCAAAGCTATAGACATCGTAAACCCCTTAGCACGCGTCCCGCGGCAAAGCCCAACCATGAAGTGAACTCATTGATTCCCATCTGAATCTTGAGCTCAAACTTCTCATTTGGACTTCCTTTGCATCTCGGGTTTGGTCGAATTGGAGTGGGTCTTCAGAAGAGTTGTCACGTAGTAGTAATAGCCCACGTACGGTTCGGTTCGGTGCTCCTCGTCTAGCTAGGTTCGGTACGGTGTAACCTTCCTGATCGGTTCGGTTCGGTGGTCATTCCTTCATTCAGTTCGGGTCGGATACTCCACTTCGGGTCAGGTCGGTGTCCTCCTCCGGGTCGGTGTCCTCCTCCGGGTCGGGTTACTGTCTTCCTTCCAGTTTTCTCCGATCAGCTCCCTCGTTCTTCACGTGCTCCGATCCGATCTGGCCTCCACTACTCTTCCGATCCGATCCCCTGTCCACTCCAACTCTAAGCAAACGGCCTTCCTTCTCGCCAAGCCTCCTATGTGCCAAACTCCAGTTCGGGTCGGGTTTCTTGCCCAGTTCACATATCCGATCCGAGCCCTCATCCGATCCGATCCGGTTCGGAACCTGCACACTTCTGCAACTTTCCAGCAAGCTTTCTACGCCATTCGACGATGTTTTCGACCAATTTAACTATTCTAATCAATCATAGAACATATCATAGAGTCATAGCAATATGTAAGAGCAACCACAAACACCAAACAACAATTCAAATGAATCAAAATGGATCAAAAGTGGCTAAAACCTCACATTTTCCTATAATCCTTCTTAATCATGTTTAAGCGCATACTTAGTAAAACTTAATCAAATCGTCTAAATTTTCTAACAGAGGCATGAAATATTATTTAAGAATTTCTAAACATTTTTCCAGAATTTATTAGTGTACAAATTCGTTAATCTTCACTAATTACCCTTAATTACCGTAATTAGTGCAAAAACTATGCAAATCACTCACCTTTGCCACAACTAAAACCCCAAAACTGAAATATTCTCTGATTTGGCGTTGTTCCCAATCTTACACAGCATCTCTACCTCGGTTCTCGTCCTAATACTCCTTGATTTGATGTTTGCTAAGCCTAATCTTCAATTAGAAAGTGATTAAGAGGTGTTTTGAAGAGATTTAGAGGGTGGAGGCCATGGCTAGGTTAAGAGGAATGAATAGTGACGGCTGAAAAATGAGAAAAAGGTATTCTCCAAACCCTAACAGCCCTTTTTGACTCCTAATCCCGAAATTCCCCTTTGGGCCTAGCTGTTAATCACCCGGTTAAGCCCAATTAAGCTGTTTTTCACCATCTAAAACTTGTTTCAGCCATATCTCCCAAACGGTGAGTCCGTTTGGCTAATATGACCACTCTACGGAATTGTAAACCATCATCCGGATCCAATGGATGTGGTTTCAGGTCAAAATTCCTTTCCAGTCAAAAGTTAGGGCCAAAACAGTGCTAACTAGGGGTAAAATGGTCATTTAAAAATTGGGAAAAATCATGAACATGGGAAATGACCCCAGTGGTCGTCTCCCAAAGTTACATGACCATACGACTTGGTATGTGAAAGAAATAAATATTCTACGATCCTATGATGCGTAGAATACGGGTCGTTACAAATTCCATTCAATTCCAATTTAATATATTAAATTGGAAATCTTTACTTTGGAAAATTCCATTAATCTTAATTAAAAGATTATAAATTCCAAATCATATTCTTCACTGTTAATTGGGTTAAAGAACAAGTGTTATTTAAAACACCGTTCATGATAAATCCAAAAATCCAATTCTTTTATTCAATTCCAATTAAATATTAATTAATCGGAAAACTTCACTAAATCTTAATTTAAAGATTTATTCTTTTCTAAACTGGGTTTAAGAATAGTGTTAATGAAGACATCGTTCACCACAAACCCAAAATCCAATTTCAATCCAATTAAATATTTATTAATTGGTAAACTTCCTTAAATCTTGATTAAAAGATTTATTATTTTCTCAACTGGGTTTAAGAACAGTGTTATTGAAGACATCGTTCGCGACAAATCCAAAATCCAATTTGATATCAAATACAAGGCTCTAAACAGAAATTATATCGTCTTATATTCAATATCAAATTCTAAAACTGACCAATATCGTATTGGGAATAATGATATATATCTTCCAAATTCCTCAACAATATCTGTATAATAACTGAATCCAATATCGAAATACTTCGAAGATTATTTCCATTCCAAATCCATTCCAATTTAATAATTAGAAAATTCTGGTTATTTTAAAACCATTTCTCAATCCAATTTATTTATTTAAAAATAATTGGATTATTATTCTAATTAATAACTAGTTCATTTTGATAAAAATATATTTTTATCTTCACAAATGTGGAATTTTTCATCCAAATTCTTTCCAAATCATTTATTATGATTTTACATAATTTTTCCATATTTTTAATAATTTTGTTATCGCCCGTACAATCGATTTCCGGTAACGGCCACTGAACTGCATCCATAATGACCTTTTTAGAAATTGATTTGGATATATCTCCAAATCTAATAGTTAGATTTCAAATCTCTTATATCCATTGGAAAGATCTTTTCGATACAAACCCAACGGTTCCGATTTTAGGAGAATCCAACGGTCGGATCTCCCGTAACTTCAGTTTGAAGTTAATGGTCGAAATTCGCGAGCGGTCGCTGCGCGGCGCATTCTATTCAGGCCATTATAATATATATATATATATATAATATCATCGATTTTCATTTAAAACTAATTTTATAAATCGTTTTAAAATCATTTTAAAAACGATTTCCACTTCCATTTCAATTTCAAATCAAAATTGAGTATTCCATTATAAATTCGTTTTAAATTCATTTTAAAACGATTTCAATTTGATTTTCAAATTCAAATCAAAGTTTGATATTCCTTTTAAATTTGTTTTAAATTCATTTTTAAAATGATTTCCATTTCATTTCAATTTTAAAATCAAAATTGAATATTCGTTTTAAATACATTTTAAAATGATTTCAATTTCATTTTCAAATTTAAATCAAAATTGAATAATCCTATATAAATTCATTTTAAAATGATTTCAATTTCAAATTTAAATCATAATTGAATATTCCATTATAAATTTGTTTTAAATTCATTTTAAAACGATCTTAATTTGATTTTCAAATTCAAATCAAAATTGAATATTCCATATAAATTCGTTTATAAATTCATTCCAAATCGATTTCAATTCCAATTCAATTTTAAATCAAAATTGAATACATTTGTAAATTCGTTTATAAATTCATTTCAAATTGGTTTCAATTCCATTTCAATTTTAAATCAAAATTGAGTATTTCATATCATTATAATATTAAAATGATAATGTTTTCAAAATATCAGATTTTGAAATCACTTTTCGATATTTATTATAAAATGAATAAAATCGATAGAAAATCCCGTTCGTGTTAAAATGGCGTTTAACTACTTAACACGGCTTCACCTTTCAATATTCATTATGTAACATCCCAGATTTTTGAACGTTGATTACAAATATTTGAATTTGTTTAAATATTGATTTGGCGATATTAGCAGATTTTATATCAAATTTATTTTATAAAATCAAGTTCAAAAATATATAATTTATAATATAATTAAAACGAGCTCGAAAACAACGTGGTAGTTCGTAATTTTCTATTTGAACTTTAATTGAATATACAGAATGCGTTTTAAGTCGGAATTCTGTGAAACAAGAAACGTTTGAATCGATTTAATTATACTTTTCTAACGAAAGAGAAAAATGAAGATTTCATATTATGGATTGTATGATATGTCCAAATTAAAATTTCCAATAGTCGCTATAGAATCGTTCATCGACTGTAATGGTTTATTTGATATAACTGCATACTGGATTCAAATCTGGATAGGATTCTTTTGAGACGTAGTTATAATTTAATTTTTAGAATTTTACTGTAATTTTTAATAAATTAAATATGCATCTTTTTATTTGAAGTATTTTGCACCCTATATCAGCATTTCAGGGTTTCACAATATAAGTTAACCTACCGATATTATTATATTTTTGGGATAGTGACACCTCGCTGGACACGACTATATTTTTATTTATGTCCATAGGGGTTTGTATGTAAACAGAGTATTATATGATGGGGTACGTACGCACGCACAACTAGCAAAATTTTATATCTATCCTATTTCCTATATTTAAGAGTACAACCTAAATAAAGCCGCTTGTGTAATCACTTCAAGCTGTCCATTCTAATCATGGCGCATACACTTAAACTGGCGTAGCTACTACTGCTCCTTCCCTCCTACACTGAAACTTTACACATGCTATATGCTCTTCCCATCAAAATGTAAACTCAAACAAGATTGGTATGAAAACACAAAGGCCAGCTACCCATATCTTTTCACGATGTTAAATCTTGCACCTATGTTGTTCCTTCTCCAGTTACCATTTCTTTTCGCCACAGCTATATGAAAACGAAAATACAATGCCCACTCTATGATTTAGCTGTATCTCACAAACTGTACACCTATTTTCAACACCGACCTGCTATTCACCTTCTGTCTATTCACATGAGATGACTGAAGAGTTTCCACGAAACACAATGAAAATCTGAATTGTACAGCGCAGCTTCTCCTGTTTCTTCTCATATTAATGTGCACCCTATGTAGTTTCAATTCAAAGAAGACCTATACGCTGCATGTGCTTTCAAATCCATGGAGACCTTATCATCTGCAAACCCATTTCTTTTCTTGCAACTACCCCTGTTTGAGAAGAAAGCACACGCAGCTGAAAATTTAAAATCACATGAAATGGAATACTGAAACACTGCCGTGTTTCTCCTTTCAATTCAGTAAACTTCGCCTAGTGCCTACCCTATGCTTAATCTCATCAAATAAACACGCTGTCATGTTCCTTCAAATCGCATAGTTCCAATTCACATGCCATGTTTTGGATATTTCTGCAAAGCTGAGAATATAGCGCCTAGTCCTACCATGTACGTACGTGATTTAACATTGTATTTATCCACCTTCTCCTTTACCTATATATATATATATATATATATATGTATACGCATCCACCAGTTTTTCACATCGGTTTCCTCCAAGCATATCGAGTGAAACCGTGTACCCCGTTACAAGTAAAACGTTGAGTTTTCTAAAGAAAAAAGAAAGAAAGAAGAAGAAGGGGACCAGCATGGCGTGGCTGTGTGTTAGTATGGTGGAGAAGCTGTGTATACACATCACGTGCGAGACTAAAGGAAAACAGTATAGGTCAGAGAGGATGGGATGGAAGTTCGAAGTGGTAGTGCACTGTGGTGCAAAGTACGACTGAAGAGCTGTGATGGAGTGGTGCCATAGACGTGGGGATGGAATGCACGTGGGGAAGTTGGACTGCACAAGTAGCAGTATACTAACGAAAATAATAAAATGCAAAGTGCATACATTGGTGAAGCAGTAAGTTTGGGTGTTTGTTTGAGCAAACAACAGAAGAGGAGGGAAGTGGAAAAAGGTGCCAGTTCCGTCGGTTTCCGTGAAGTATGGGTGGTGAACTAGAAGGGAGGTTCAGCGTTAAAAGTGGCAGAGATGGGAACAAGCACTGTTTCGAGGAGGAGGTGTTGGACCTTGGTGCTCACGGTGGAGCTGAGGTTGATTGGCGGATCAACGGTGAAGCCGCTTGTGAATGCTGAAGAATGAACAAAAACAAATGACGTCGGGACCGTACCGGCAAGCGTAACATTTTGAAGGTGGTTTGGACAGAGCTGAGCACAGTTGCAAATTATTTCAACGTCGAATAGGAACTCAAGGTGAGTTTGACTCACTCAGTTTACCTCGTTTATATTTTATATAAACCGGGTTTTTATTTTTATTTTGTGCGCAATGTTTGCAAATTGGTTGATGATTGAATGGTTGTTTGTTTGTATGTTGAATATTATATATTATTCATAGATTAAATTAAGCGTTTGTTTAATTTAATCAGATTAAATCGTTATTTTAACGATTAGATTCCAAACGAGGTAACTTACCTTGTTGGTTATATTGTTATTGGATGAACTGTATTGTTGTGTTAAAATTGAGGTAACCCATTTGATGCAGGGAAGGACAGGTTGGAGGAATCCAACCGGATTCCTCAAAATATTGTTGTTTATTTATATGAACAGTTTAATCAATTTGATTGATTATTGATTGTGGAACCCTAATTCAACACTTATTTGATGTTAACCAATGGGTGACATTGGTTGAGTAATTATCATCAGATGGCCTGAAAATGAATCGTTTAGACTTATTTACCATCAAGTAAACCAGTAGTAAGAAAGTTATAAAATTTGTTTTATAACTAAAGACAAGTTTCGAAATCTATTTTATAGAATATTTTTAAATGAAGTTATTAAAGAAAATAAATAATTATTTTTATCTTGAAATTTTAAAATGAGTATAATAAGCGAGATTTGTAGATTAATGATTTTTGTAAGTGAGCGAGTGGAAATCGACAAAATGGTTAAGAGTTTGATCAATTGTTTTGATAAACAATTGAATGAGATTATTTCATTTAGTTAGATCGTTAATTAAATCGAATGAAATTATTTTAAATTAATCTTACTTATTTATTTAAAGGGAATAACTAAGTGAAAAGTGTTACAAAATAACCCTGTTTGAGATGATCAAGTCGGCTACTTGAACGAGGATCGATTATTAAAACAATTATTGGATTGTGGATTATTATTGAAGTTATGCATCATTCTAAAGTAACCTTTTAAGGAAGATGTATCATTTTATAATGAAGTAAACTATTTGGTTTAAAGTAAGAATATTAACGAGAAGTTGATCTGTAAACGAGATTTGTAAAATGTAATATGAATAAAAATTCATAAGATAACTCGATAGACAATGTTTGAATATATGATAATGTTTTCAAAGGAAACCAAGTTGTTTTGATCTATCGAGTCGATGTTCTATAAAAGAATAATAGTAACTTTTTTAAGGGAATAATGGTTTGGAAGAAAACATGGTGAAATCGAAATGGTAATAAAGAGAATTAGTTTTGGTAAGACCTCATTTTATAGCTAAAAGGATTTTTATAAGTTTTACTCATAATTAGATGAGTCGGATTTTGAATTTATTTCTTGTAAGGGATTCTCTAAAAAGGAAAGTTTCAAATATGATTTAATATGAGTAGAAAGTGAACGAAAACTTAAGTGAATGGGAATCGATTATTAAAGTAAAGATCTAACAAGTGTTTTTGAGAAATGAAGTTATTTAAATCAAATAAGATGAGTGGATTTTAAAAGAGATTCTATAGTTGATGAAAGTGTTAGGATAGTTCTTGGAATTCGAGATTTCGTTAATAAACTTCTATTTAATCCAAAGATAAGAATGTTGTCGACTCAAGGTCTGAGAGGTAAATATAATACCCCAACTTGAACGACTTCATGATTATCCAAGGGTGATATTAGTTTAGAGACGAAGGTAGTTGAGGGAATTAAAATGATATTTCTGCGAGGGATATGATAAACTATAATTCAAAGAATTATAAGTTGAATAAATGAATTTGAAAATAAGAATTGAGAAAGCGGTATTCTAAATGTTGAAAGATTTAGAAGTGTAATTAACAACTGTTTAAATGAAAAGGGCAAGTGATGTCGTATTCTGAACCAATGAACCCATTTGATTTTTCTATGGATGATGATTGTTATTTTGATAGTTAAATCACCGACTATCAAACCTGGCCAAATCGATTGTTGGTATGGAAAGACCAGGATCGAGTTTATATTCGAAAACCATTCCAACCAACAAATACGTAACGTTAAAGATATCATAAGATGGTCGAGATGGAGCATTGAAGGCCGTTGATCTTCATGAGCGGAAGAACTACTCGTTAAATTTCTCTGGATAGCTACCAGAGTTATGATGACTTGTGATTCTGTCGTGATTGGAATCTTCGGATTGCAAGGACTTCTCGCTACTGATCCTTAGGGTGACTCCTATATAGGATGCAGTAGGAGGGTGCCTTCGGTTCATCCTATTCCTGGATGACGTGTATAGACGAGGTAAAGGGTGGCCAGATGTTCCAAAAGTCGATTATAACCTCAAGCCTCACAACCGGGAAATGACAAAAATCGGGCAGGCAGCATGGCTATGTGGGTCGCTCCCATTAGTGTGTATAATCACCTATCTAGAGAAATTCCTTTTACTTCTTAAAGCTATCTATGCTGTCCCTTTTTGGGAAACGGTTGCTGATCCCAACCGTTGATGATATACATTCGATACACTCAAGCGAAATGAGTGGTCGGTCATGTGTAGGCCGGGTTGCAAGACGTTCTTGTTGAACCCGGTGTATTCGCCTCTAGAGATACGCTATTGGCAGGTGGTCCCATACCTTGCCATAATCGGAATCCAATCTCCAATAAGCGCCCGCGGTTTTTGATTGTATATTATATATGTGGAGCGTGAGATGCAAGCGTTCCGATAGATTATATTTATTTAGACACTATTATAATATTAAAACTGTTTTGGGTTATAGTAAGGTAAAAACCGTTCGTGTTTATGTGTGGGCTGGTCTTACTATTATCTTTCTCCTTTCGAAAGGAATTTGGACTTTAAAAAAATCAAGTTGGATGATTCCCCTTAAACTGTGCAAGTTATTCTCACTCTGGTTCACCAGACTGACCCGGTATTTTTAAATGCTCGGGTTAGCCCGGGTTGTACAGGTTCAGGTTATTGGACACTGCGAAGTCCGAAGAGACGAGCTGAAAGAGTTCAGACGTATGGTGTTATATGGTTACTATTCCGCTGTGTATTGTGTATAAGGACAGGTTATTATAACTGCCCAGATGTGCTGATGTACTCTGATATTGTAAGTATTTTTCAAGCTCTCGATAAAGATTATTTCTATATTATATTTTGTTTCCGCTGCGATGTGAGACTCTGATTATGTTATGTTTTCCTCCTCCTACTTCTTCTATTCTAAAATTTCTTTCTTTCTTATCTCATCCTCTAAATTCTTTCTATTGGCATTTGGGTTTCTAGTATCATTTGGGTTGAATTAGTGTTGTTTGGTCAGCTCAAAGGTACTGGAAATTTGGGTCGCTACACATTAAATATTATTTCAAAATATTCATTAATTCTGAACTGGAATCAAACTCAATCAATTACCATATAATTTCAGTTATGTGGATTTCATACATCGCATGTATACTACAATAATGATAAACAATCGTTAAAAATTCATACAACATCCAGAGTGCATTCTACAACTGTATAAGCATTAAAATAAATAAATAACGCTTATACCGTCCGTCAACCCATCGATTTACGTACCACTAATTATTGGGATCAGTGTATGTCAAATATCATCCCAACACCCGTATGGGGTTTTCAAATAACAAATACTGTTTATTATTTGTGCAGTTGGGCGATGTGTAAAATTTATCATCCCAATCAATATCAGATAAATGGGTGTACATAAACAAACCGCACTGATTTGTAAATGAATATTTTATTTTATTTCTTGTCATGATAATATTTATATACATTTTATATAAATAATTTTATATACAACCATACCAATCCATGAAATCCGATTTATTTCGAATCCTGTACATTCATTTGAAATTTGGAATCGAAATTTCAAACTACCGCGCCATTTTAAACTCCTTTTATAATTAAATTAAATTTTTTATTCCAACTTCGATTTAAAATAAATTTTTAGTCATTATTATTTAAAATAAATCATTTTAAATATTCAAAATTCATTAAAATAGCTAAAATAAAAAATTTAAATTGGTTCTGAAAATCCAGGTTATTACACATTACTCTGGTTCTAATATCGTGCCGTTATAATGCCGAAATTTTCTGAAATAAATATTGTTCATTAAAAATATAATTCTTAATGTGTATATGAACTATGTAAAATGTTGGATCTAGATTAACCCTAGAGGGGTTGAATAGGGTTTGTTGAATTTTAGCGAATTATTAAAAAAATCAAAGATCACAGAATATAGCAAAAATAGAAATGCAGAAAGTAAATGACAAAAGATATACCCAGCTTCGGCAAAATCCTGCCTACTGCTGCATTCCTAAGGTTTCTGCTAGGAGTTAATAACAGATCCCGCTTATAGGCACTATAAACTCGCACTCCCTGCTCCTGTACTAACCCTATGCTCAAAACCCTAGACTGATCTAATCCCCTAGATCAGATTTTCCCTGATTACAACCCCGTAACCAGTAACCCTAATTTTTATAGACTCTAGTAAACTGCCTGTTAACACTCTAACTGGTTTCCCCTAGAATTTTACAGAATCTTGAAACTGGTCGAATGGTTTACAAAATAAATTGAAAAATTACAACACAAAAATTAAAAAACAAAAACCCTAGATTCTAAAGAGAAAAATAAACTCCCTTAGCCCCATATATGTTGATCGGCCATCTTTAGAATGGTGCACCCGCTCTTCATTTCTTCGGTCACTTCTATTTTCTCTGGAGAAAAATAAATGGCGTTGGGGAATTTGGAAAACTAGGGTTTACTTCAAACCCCAAATCGAAACTTGATAGTATGCTTCTAGAATCAATTCTTTGATGCTCGAAATCTTTGGATGGCTTTGCGATGCTTCGATTTGGATTGTTGGTGATCGAAAATAAGTAAGTTTCTCTGAGAAATTTCTCTAATTGTTGCTCTCGATTTTTGTTGTATTTTCGATCAAAGCCGATGATGAATAGGGTGTGAGTTTATGTAGGGTAAAATCGAAACCCTAGAACAACTCTGATTTCACGTGTAAATGATTTGCTCTGATTTGCTTGATTTCCCTTTTTTGATTCCTCTTTGATTGCTCGTCTTTTATTGAGATTGAAAAACGTGAAATTCTAAAATTTGTTGCCATGAATAATTGAGAAAAAAACTCTTGACAAATTTAACTTATTCCAAACATTTAACTTGAGTTCAAAACTGGAAATTTTTCTTGCGTGATCTTCTTCATTTGAAATTTTGCCTTCACTAAAATTGTGTAACTGAAGTAATGATCCTTGATTGTCTTGGCTTTAATTGAAAGAGAATCTAGAAATTAAATTGTTTCCCCGAAAACAAAATGTCTTGCATAATTTCTGTTCCAATATTTAACATGACTAAGCACGAGTCAATTTGAAAATCATGCCTATTTAAACTGTTGCCAGAAATTGCTTGTCGAAAACTGGAAAGAATTTTCCCTTTTGTGAATTGATTTCTTTCCTTAAAAACAGTATACTGTTTTTTCAAACACTTGCTTTAAAACTTTGCCAAACATGTAGCTTGATTGAAGTTGTCATTTCTGGAAACAAAACAAAAATTGAAAATGTGGTCTTTCTTTGCATTCACCATGTATAAACTGCTGTATAGATTCCACTTTCCTCTTTGCACTCCACACTTCCCTTGATGTGTTGAGAGTTTACTGCAAATTTGTTGTTTCTCAAAAGCTTGTTATGCTACGTTGGCCAGTAGTATTTTATATAAATATTATATTTCTGTCTGTGATATAGAATAACAATACAGTAAAAAACACATTTAAAATAATATTTATTTGGTTGTTATCATCAAACAAAAATCATATAATTGTGAATACAACTACGTCATATACAACATAAAATATTCATGTGTTGAATAAAATGTTTGAACAATAAAAATATTATTTTTATGGAATGTATGAACTATATAAAATAGTCAAGTGTTGAAATAAATAATGTATATATGAACGACATAAAATTCTCCTGAAATGAAAATAAATATTCATTTACGAATCGAATGATTTGTTTATGTACACCCATTTAACTGACATTGATTGGGACGATAAATTTTACACATTGCCCAACTACACAAATAATATTCAGTATTTGTTGGTTGAAACCCAATCCGGGTATTGGGATGATATTTGACGTACACTAATCCCAATTGTTTAGTTGTATGTCAATCGATTGGTTGACAGACTGTAGTAAACGTTAATTATTTATATTTAATGCTTATGCAGTTGAGTAATGCACTCTGGGTGATGGTTGATTGGTTATCGTTGTTGTTGTATACACGTGTTGTATGAAATCCATATAAATAAATTATATGGTAATTGATTGTATTTGATTCCAAATCAGGAATAACGAATATTTGAAAATAACGAATATTTTAAAATAATATTCAGTAAAGGATTAAAATGTGAATTTGATGTCCAATTTTGGATGGACACGAAAATATTGAGGTATGTGAAGTCGTGTTGATTAGATTTGCGCCATTTTAACGCAAACGATATTTATATTGATTTTATTCATTTTTATAATGAATATCGAAAAGGAAATGATTTCAAAATCTGATATGTTGAAAATATTATCATTTAAGTACTATGATGATAAGGAGTATTCAATTGTGATTTAAAATTGAAGTGAAAGTGGGAATCGTTTTTAAAACGAATTTATAAAATACGTTTTGAACGAAATATATTATATATATATATATATATATATATATATTAATGGCTTGAATAGAATGCATCGCGCCGCGGCCGTTCGCGAATTTCAACCATTGATTTCGAATTGACAATACGAGAGATCTGACCGTCGGATTCTCTTAAAACCCAAACCGTTGGTTTCGTATCGGAAAGAGCTTTCCAATGAATATAAAAGATTTGAAATCTAACGGTTGGATTTGGAATTATGTCCAAATAAAGTTCGGAAAAGGTCGCTATGAATGCAGTTCAGTGGCCGTTATGAAAACCGTCTATACGGGTCTTGATAAAATTATTAAAAATAGTAATAATTTATGTAAAATCATAATAAATGATTTGGAAAGAATTTGGATGAAAAATTCCATGTTTGTAAAGAAAAAAATATATTTTTATCTAAATCAACTAGTTATTAACTAGATTTGAAATCCAATAATTTTTAAACAAATAAATTGGATTTGTAAAGGTTTTAATATAACCGGGAATTTCCAATCTATAAATAGGAGTGGATTTGAATAGAAATCATCTTCGGGAGATATCGTTATTAGATTTCGTGACTATATAGATATTGTGGAGGAATTTGGAAGATTGATATATATCATTATTCCATATACGATATGTGTTGGTTTCAGAATTTGATATTGAATGTAAGCCGATATAATTTCTGTTTAGAGCCTTATATTTAATATCAAAGTGGATTTTGGGTTTGTCATGAATGGTGTCTTCGGTAACACTGTTCTTAAACCCCATTGTGAAAAGAATAAATCTTTTAATTAAGATTATTAGAATTTCAAGTTATATTTAGTAATCGGAATAAAATGGAATGGGATTTTGGGTTTACTGCGAACTGTGTTTTTTAACGACACTCGTTCTTTAACCCGATTAAAAGTGAAATGAGATTTGGAATTTATAAATCTTTCATTAAGACTTAATGGAAATTTCCTAAAGTAAAGTTTTCCAATTTAATATATTAAATTTGAATTGAATGGAATTCGACTTGGTAATAATCGAAGTGAGCTTCCGTGGAGGAAGACTATTACTATATATGGAATTTAAAAGGCTTAATCGTTATTCCATTTATATTATTAGTCAGATATGGAAATTGATATTGATTATATATATTGATCTGTTTTCCGTGAAGATTCCATAATTAATGGAATGTGATTTTGGGTTTATCGTGAACTGTGTTTTAAATAACATTGGTTCTTTAACCCAGTTAAAGACATGATTACATGTCTAACATTGTATTTCAAACTATATTGTTGATCTAAATTAAATATATATTTGTTTGGTGGTAGAGAATTTATTCTCTTTCTTAACACCCTCCTCTGAGACATATGAGCTTAGAGGTTATATATTGGTAGAAATCAATGGTACGGTGTAGATTGTCGATGTGGCATGTTTGGGTTTCCAAAGTTAAATAATCATTAAATAGTGATTGTTGGAAGATTAAAACTAAGTGAAGTTTTAATAAATCTTTAATTAGATTGAAATGAGAATGTGATAATTTAAATTATCAAATTTGGGAAATGATCGAGAATGGAGTACCACCAGTTTTACTTCAGGCGATAGTTAAATCTTTAATTAGACTTGAACATGAAATGGTAATTAAATTTACTGATAACACCATGGGTGTTAGATATGGGGTACTACCAGTTTTGCTCCATGGGATGAATAGGTTGGGATTAATAAATAAATGATTACTTAGGTAGGGCTCGGTAATCCCGACTAGTTGATAAACCTTAATTTGGTTTGAATTGATACCCAAAGGAAGATTAAATAATAAATTTAAAGAATTTATCTTTTACAAAATTAATGGGAACCTTTCCCTAATGATGTGAATATTTGAATAAAAGAATATTCTTAATTGGAATGAGGCGTATGATGTGTTTTTATAGCACTTGATTATTGATTATGAAATACGAATGTTATTTGGAAAGACCGGGTTTATCCCATTTTGAATAACTGATACGACAACTAAAAGTCGACGATGAAGACGGTGGTTAAAGACCGGAGATCTTCACATCATTTGGATGATTACTGATGTCTTGATTGGAATGTACACCCAAGACAAGAAAATAAGTGGTGATCGTCCAGATGTACTTGGTGATCGACCAGATGTGCGAGGACCTCTCTCCTGTAATGGACATATGGGATAAGGAATAAGGTGCCTCCGGTTTCCTTCAGACCCAGAACGGACTTGTAATTGGATGTGCATATGACACTGGATTTCATTCTATGTTGATTGATTTCTATTATATATATATATATATATGTTTGGTGACGGAGAATTTATTCTCTTGCTTAACACCCTTCTCTGAGACGTATGAGCTTAGAGGCTATATATTGATAGACATCAGCTGCATGGCGTGAATTGTCAGTGTGGCATACTGAGATGCAAATGATCAAGGCTTTTGTTGAAAAGCAAAGTCTTGTGGTTGCTGATCAAAGCACGGCTTTAAATAGCATAACATTGTGTATACCGTTAATTCGTGAGCCTTACACCCGGTATGAGTCAAAAACGGGATCGTGACTGGAGGGAGTGCATGTGTTTCTTTCTAGCTAGAAGTGGTGTCATGGTATGGAGCCCATACATTTTTACTTATGTGGATGATGGATTGCGAGGCGCCTCGGTTTGAGTCCCCAGTGGCTCTAGATATTGGTCGCTACTGGCCAAGTGATAGGCCCGATAGGACTGGGAAACATATTGTTCAGTAATAACCAATCCACTAAAGTATGTGTGGACTGGCCCTGAAGATCCATGGGTTGCCCGTAGGTGTGATCCTAAGGCATTTGCAAGAGTGTCTCGAATTAGTGAGGAGCCAGGGATGACCTTGACTGATAGATGGAAATCCAATTTCCAATACGTGACCTTTCGGTTTTAGTTGTAGAACTAGTATGGCGACATGATATATGGTACCCATGTCGTCTATGATTGATACATTTATATTTGAAATTTTTTTGACACTATGCACTTATAGTAATATCAAAATAATTTGTTTTAAACGTACCAAGCATGTTTGGCTATTATAAGGGAAAACTCTATCCTCCGGCTTGCGTTGCATTGTGTGATGGGACCTGAATCTTATAATAGTTTCATTTTTCCAAAAAGCATTGCATTGTTTGTTTTATGCACTAGTATTCTTGGGAGAAAATCTGTTTCATGTTATACGGCGTGGTCCCTTGATTTACTATATTTTAAAGTAAAGATTTAATAACTGTTTTGGTTCTCACACCAGTCCCATGACTGACTCGAAGTTTATTGTTTTAACCTAAACTCTGAGTGCCCCTATTTTCCACATGGGCAGTCAGTAGTTTCGGTTTTGTAGATATTTATTTCCACAGGATCCTGGATTTACAGCTGGAGCTATAATCGGAAATCTTTGTATCGATATATCTCTTTTAGTTGTGGTTGTAGATGATTTCCACTGTACATTATTCTTATGTATTATTTTTTTGTTGTGTAATATTCATTCATACTCTAATATATTCTCGTATTTTGATGCAAATTGTTGTAATAGCAATGAAATGTTCCATTGTTTGTGCTCTGATTTTCCATGTTCTCAAATCAATCCGGGCTTTCCCTTACGGGCGAGTTTGGGTCATCTCATTCCTATTACAACCCTTCAACTAAATTTAATTTTTTTAAGAAACTACCGAATATGTTTTCTGTTTTTCTATCGTAAATATAATGATGACATATGCTTGTATATCTTCTCTACTCCTTAATTTCTAACCATCTTAATAAAATTAGGTACAAAGAAGTTTTGTCCGCAACATTTGCCCAGCGGTTAAGGACTTTATGCTATGGTAACAGCTTACAATGTGCATATGCTAAGATCAACTACTTATGTGGTGCCCACAGACCAAGCTAGGTGCACTAGTGAGGATTTTACGACCCCAATTTGTTTCCCTCCTGAACATATTCAATATACATATATATTTGAAAATTATATAAGTGTTATAACTCATATGCTTGAATCATGTTATACAAGTTTCGAACTTGTGATATATCGCACAAAATCTAAAGTGTCTAACCATTTGGACAATGGTGCTTGTTCATTTCTAATCAATGTTGGGATTCTTCGACTTTGATGCAAAACATTAGACTCAAAATTTTTGCATCATGATTTGAATATATATTGATATTTAGTGTGTTTTTAACCATCTTTCAAATGACATGATTCTGAAACAACTGATATTAACTTATTTTCTTAAGGGAAAATTTCAGTAGTATAACAAGTCTTCAAATCGAAAGTGATGCAGGAAACATTAGAAATAACCCATCTAAGATTTGACCGAAAGCACTATAAGGGAGAAAAGATAAGAAAATATGTTACTCGCCTATGATCTTGTCGACGATATCTCTAGTTCCCTTAGTCATTTTTTTAGTCTTCTTGGTTAAGCCACAAAAACCATTAAAGAGCTCAAGTTTTATTTTTAATTTTGTGTACATTGTAAAATGGAAAGAGAGTGGTTATCTTTATTTTGAAAGTGTACTTAGGCCACCAATCCAAAATCTTATTTTCTTACAAAATAGTTACTCTAATTAGTTGCATCCGATTCTCATTAGTTTTGATCTCAGCTACAAATTTCCTTATATCGCTTGATTAAACCATGCATAATGAAAGAACAAATGTCCCATGAATTTGTACTCATTTTCCATCATTTCAATTTTCTTCATTTTCATAATTAATTGCTTATTAACTAATTAGTTAATCAATTTACTAGGTGTTATAAGGTATGCATGAATTCTTAGTATGATTGGATTGTGCTAATACCAAGTTGGTATTTAAAATGTTGGTGGCTTGGTCTTAGTTAAGTGCTAGTAATGAAGGCATCTAATAAGGATGTGGTGATGAAAGGTGGAAGTGGCTAAATTATTTATGCACCATTAAAAAAACTCAAAACTGAATAATGGAAGGTTAGTTTTTGTATTTCGGAAAATTGCATAGGGGTGTGAAAATTATGTCTCCATTAAAAGAAAAATATTGGATCCATCATTTTTATTAGTTTTTCATTGATTAATTACTGTTTTTGCACTTTTATTCTGATAAAAACCTTACCCAAAATAGTTCTCAATGATCGATCGTCAATTTTTGCTAGGTATTTGCCAAATCTTATTTTGCATGAGGGATAAAATTATAAATTATTATATTTTGTTAGTGCCTCATGATGTTGGACTTTGAGTCCAAAGGGTTATAGCACCTAATAGTATGGGTTAATTTTGAGCAATAAACGATAAAATAAGTAAAAGAGTGTATTTCTAAAAAATATCCAGGGTTTAAGAGAAAATCAACAAACTCCAAGTTTCCAGTGGCTGAGATTATAACTTTGGTCAGCTACGATAATGAGTCTTTTGAAATTGAAGAATCAATGGCTAAGTTGTCGGGAATAATCTCTAACCTAATCGAGGAAGGCATCGATGTTGCCAAGGCAAACCCAATTCCTATTGTCCATAGTTTTGCATTTGCTAGAGTAGTCGAATACTGCAATAAACATGCCAAAGAGACAAACAAGAAGGATAACTAAGCTAAAGAAGGAGTGCTTTTGCTGATTGGGAGAAGGAATTCCTATGTACTGATTTTGACGACCTGAAACACCTCACGTCCGTTAATGTCGCTCACTAAGGGAATGCATTAAGTTATATGAAGCATTGTAGGTAAACAGACACAGAATAATTACAAGACAGATATAAATAAAGATAGCAGCGGAAGTTTCAAAAATTTTATTTCAGACATAAATCATAATCCCGTGGTTTATAATACCATAATTCATAAAACCATTACAACAAAATACTTCTGTCTTGCATAATCAGATTATACAGGAATTAAAAGAAAACATTATTCCCCAATAAAAGAGTAAGCCATAGTAGAGACAAGAAATTGAGCCATACTTCAGCAATAGCTCCTAGCAAAAAGATATCTGAATCCTGAATAAGCTTGGGTGTTTCCTCCCTGTGAACCTTATGGGGGGGACTGAAGAAAGAAGGCGAAACAAACTAGGTTCCCTACTCTGTAGATATCCTGTTCCAGCCCCACAGTAGGGGGTACCACTTCCCTAAAGTGGCAACCCAAGATGTGCACAGGGATACCTACTGGTGTCACGGTCGTCTTGTCCCCCTCTGCCCGGCCCATGCACACACATGTCCCCGGTCGGTTTGCGCCGTCTACACCACCCGTCACGTCTTGGATCTCTTATAATCAATCAGTAAGCATGCCCCTTCTCCACCTAGTACGGAGTTCTCTACTCTGATACCAACTACGGGTTCTGGCTGAAATGGGTCCCATACAATATGATACAAGCTCTCCCCTTTGTCTTGCATCCCCACTGGATTTTCCACTGACTTTGTATACCCTAAAAGGGTTATCTTTAATTACATAGCCCTATACTGGTTATGTAAACCCTAAAGGGTGATCTTTAATTACATAACTCCCACACAATATGATACAAGCTCTCCCTTTTGTCTTATATCCCCACTAGGTTTTCCACTGACTATGTATACTCTAAAAGGGTAATCTTTAATTACATAGCCTTTATTATTTTATCTACCCGTTATGTATACCACTTAGGTGTCTTTAATTACATAACATGTATTGGGTTAAGTATGTGGGCCTATATATATATATATATATATATATATACATACATACATATTACCCATCCCCTCTAACTTGCTTAACCCCTCCTCACTACCCATCCAATTTTACTTAACCCTAACTTAAGTCCATATTCATATTAAATTAGGTTAAGTAATCCATTTCTTTACCATGTCCAATTATGGTTATAATGGGCTAGACCTCCCACATTAGGCCTACAACGTGTGGATGCTGGATATGTCGGTCGGGTCCGAGCAGTCTTATTCCACAATTGGGCCTAACCTCGTGTCTTAGCCTGATTCGTATTTGCGTACTTAGACCTCCCACATTAGGTTCAACATTAGTGGCTGCTGGATATGTCGGTCGGGTCCGGGCAGACTTCCGCCACTAATGTAACCTAACCTCGTGTCATAAGTACAATTAAAATTCTTAATTTTAATTACTAACATTCCGTTTTTAATTAATTTACCAATTAATTAATCCTTTCCTTTTGTAGGTGTCAATACCTATTTTGCAACAATAATTTGAATTACAAATCCATAAATGGTCATATTCAAATTATGCCATTTTTACCCAACTTTTCCTATGTCATTATAGGTAATTAATTCTATGTTTCCCCATTTGAATTATATGCTCATTTCATATAAATATTATATAAACTATGCCAATTACAAATTCCCTTTATCCCCGTTCCTAACTAACATATTCACACGTATTTTGGCGGCATCGAGGCTACAAAGTAGCCTCGTCATAACAATAAAAGGGAACATGATAAGGGTGACAGTTCAACATGTTTTGGCATAAATATTAACATGACTGGCATAGTAATTAAGTGAAGGGACATGTGATAATTATCATAATAAAGTGGACATCAAATTAATAACTTGTGTTTAGGAAAGCATAATGAGATCTAGATTCAATATTAGGTGTCCAATTACCTAAATCTAACATAGACAGGGTGGCATAATAATAAGTTTTGATTCACATGTCAAGTTTACCACATATACCAAGGTGTCATAATATAGCAAGTGAAAGGTGATTAATACCAAAATCTAGATCCAAGTAATGTCAAATTAATGGATGTACAATCATCCTAACATGGTTACAAATCAATGTTCATATAAACGTCATATCAAATCACCATAATCAGATCCAGAAAGTTAGATCTGTATTAACAAGTTCACATGTACCACAATATAATTGTAATTCAAGATTCACGTAGGAAACATAGTAGAATGTCCATATAGATCTAGGGAAAATGACATAGTATGCTTGCATAAGTTCATGATTTACAGCATATACCCAATTCATAGTCTACCACAATTCACATTTATCTATTTAAACCTAAAAGTGGCTAGCACTCACAGAAAAAGAATGGATGTTGAATTCTGGGATCTGATTTCTGAGTTTGTTAAGCTTAACCCTTGATGTAGACTTTGATTTTTATCTTCTAGCTTGAATTTGATTTGTTATGGTGGAGGTTAGGTTAGTTTAGGATGCAGCAGCATATAGGCTCATGAATGAATTTAGTTTAGATTAGGGTTTAGGTTTATGTGTGCTTATATAGATGTGTAGGATTAATTAGAGCCCTTAGATTATTTTAGGATCAATCTAAACCATCCAATCCACAATGACACATCACCCAGCCAATCAGAGGATGCCACATATGCCCTAATCCATCAAAAATCATCATTGAGCAACAAAAATGCGCCATGTGTGCAACATGATGCGCATTAGCAAGGCTGTTGACACCCACATGTCATATATATATATATATATATATATATATATATCTTTTTTCTTTTTAATTATCTTTCCAATTAACCCTTTTCATACTAAACCGCTTTTTGAACTGCGTTCACACTAAGCCTCTTTTTAGCCATTCCCCTAAAACAAAAATATGACGCTGGCAGGAATTGAACTCAAAACCTCTTGTATACAAATCACATGTTCTAACCAAATGAGCTACTAAGTCTTTTGTTTACAAACCTTAGAACAATGCTAAACATTATTCTTTTCTCATTCCTCTTTTTCATGTTATGTTGCAATATTTAATTTAAAGATATGTTTTTCATCCTAAATCGGTTTTCTGCAAACCATAAGTCTAAATTGACTAGAAAATTGCCACGAACGCAATGACACCAATTTCGTGACCAAATTCTTGAAGCTCTTCAAATTTTCCTTTTTATTTCTGTTTAATTATTCGCATGCATTTCTTCGCATTCCATGTATTGCATTTAATTTCTTTTATTAATCATTTTCCATCATTTCACTGCATGAACATATCACATGCAATTTTATTTTCATTATTTATTTTTTCTCTTAAATATATCTATGTATATAATATATATACATATTTCCACATTTTTAATTTCATTAAAAATGCGGGGTGTTACACGACCTGCTTGCAATTGTTGTGATGAATAGCCAAGACAGTAGAGAAGATCGAATCAATGCTCTTCCTGATGATTTAACCGACAGTATTCTATCTTATCTCCATGTGGAAGAATCATCTAGGACGTCCATCCTGTCCAAACGATGGCGCAATTAATGTCTTTCTTCGCCAATCCCCATCTCTGATGAATCCATTGCTAAACAATCTTGCATCTATTGTTCTACTGAAGAGGAATCCTCTACTTGCATTATAAATGTTATATACTATATTATTAACACCCACCCTGGGCCAATTCCTACCTTCCATTTTATACTACTTGGTTGGTGTAACAACCCGTATTTTAATAACTTGTCAAAACCATAAATCAAGGCAGAATTAATTTTTAAAATGAGAATCAAGGGAAATGGGTTGCGCCATTGCGTTCATCTCGAAATTCTTCTTGAGATAGAGTCCGAGTTTGCGTAAAACGGATACCGTATGAAGAAGATATGGACGAACGAAGTTAGGCAGAAAAACCGGAAACAGGCCAGAATACACTGGCGCACTTGTGAAGTGCGCCAGTACAAAAATACACTGCCGCACCTGCCAAGTGCGCCCATACAGATCCAGCACAGAATTCTGGAGTGTTCTGTGATGACGTGTCTTCTTCTGAGTGGCTGGATGACCTGTCTTCGAGCTAGGTGGTTCGGATGACTTCTGGACGGATCTGAAGGCTCTAAATTACCCTATTCTCCTATTTAAACACCCCTAAACCTAGCTTTCTATCCACACCAAACCATTGCAATGTTATGTTGCCTCCACCTTAATTAAATTAAATTAAAAATAAAATGAGAAGATTATTTCTTGAAGACTACGGCTAGGAATTGGGGATTTGCTTCTACAATCAAAGCAAGATTCAACGATTCGACAATTCGACGACTAGTTTATAGATTCGACTTCTATATCTTTCTTAAACCACGATCTGTAAGTTCCAGTTACTTTTAGATAAAAACTATAAATCTAATATGTGCATGGTATAATTTGGAAGTGATTTATGTATGATTCATATCTATTCTTGGTTTCTTCTTGGATCTTGACTATTGGGAATATTTCCTACGACATTGAAACTATTGTTAATGACATAAGACTATGACTATGGACATAAGATTTTGCCTATGCCTATGACTATGACGGTGAACATAAGACTGCCTATGACTATGAACAATATGACTATGACGGTGAACATAAGACTGCCTATGACTATGGACAATATGACTATGCCTACGACAATGACGGCGAACATAAGACTGCCTATGACTATGAACAATAAGACTATTGCCTATGACTATGACAAGGACAATTGTGGTTAATCACCTATGATTCATTGCCTAGGATTATGACTATGAAATGGGATCTAAGCTTGATTTTCTATTCAAACCGATTTTCTTTATTTGTCCTTGGATCTTGATTTTGGGGATTTTTCTATTTAAGTTAGATCTATCCATGTTCTTGAATCTAGATTAGTATTCAAACCTTTTCATGTTTGTAATGTTATCAGATTTATATGCCTGTGATGTTTTAATCAATTTATTCAGTTATGTCATGCCTTGAAAATAGATTGATTATGTTATTGAATATTATTGATCTATGCCTGTGGTTCTATTTTATTATCATGTTGAATTGGGAATTAATGAATAAGTCTATTCATATGTATAGGAACTTGAAGTATAACCTGTTATGATAAGTTGTGTAGTTTATCATGTTATGCAAGTTTTAGGTTGTAAAATCATATCACATATGTGACCAAATGTTAGATCTACATGTTTATGTGTATATGATAAACCTATGTCATATTTCAAGTTCACACTTATTCATATGCTCGTGATTGATTTGCAAGTTCACATATATATAAGTTGATTTAGTCTATGCTGCAAGTTCACATATATGTATGTTGATTTAGTCTACGTTGCAAGATTCACACCTATGATATTCATGTTGACTATTTTGCAAGTTCACACCTATGATGTTCATATTGACTATGCCGAAAACGCCAAGTTTACACCTATGTCATGTTTATGTTAATGAATTGCTTTATGCCAATTTTGCATATGTTAAATTAGGCTAAGTTTTTAGCCAAATATTATATGTCAAAAATCATGCGGACGAGAAATTAGGCTAAGATTGTTAGCCTAATATTTAGATGGGGTAACATTGGGAAAAATTGGTAATCATAGGAAGCTTGGCATGAATCTTGCCTTGAAAACTTGACAAGAAATCGACAGGAAACTTGCCTTGAAAACTTGACACGAACTTGACATGAATCTTGAACATGGACATGACACTAGAATGAACTTGAAAATGGCCAACTCGAGGTTGGGTTGAGTTTGCAGTGTAATTCTGCCCGGAACCGCCCGGCAAATCCAGTTACTGCAAACAATAGGATCCAATGTGGGTAATTGGTCATATCGCACTTGAAAACCCGAGGTCAGACTGAGTTGTGGTGTAATTCTGCCCGGAACCGCCCGGCATATCCAGTGACCATAACAATAGGTCTGATGTGAGAGGTTGGGGTGCATTAATGAATTAATGCCACATGGTCGGGTTAAGTCATGAACATGTAAGACAACACTTAACCAACATGATACATGATTCGTAGGTGGGTTAATTCACGAACTTGAATGATAACACTTAACCTATTGGACGGAAACCCTAGTTACGCGGTCCGTTTCAGCAGTAACCCACTAGATGTATCATGGTACCCTAGGACTAGGCAGGGTGGGGCACGATTACTGGGCTGATTGTAAGCGACCAGAACGATGGCTGTGTTGGTGCGCCAGTGTAGGTTCAGGCGGGCTATGGTCGTGCACGTGGTCCGGAGTTGAAAAAGCAGGCATTGGGCATCAGTAGGTTTATTTGTGCATTCTAGATTCGTGCGGTGGTTGGCACCCTAGGGCTTGATACACCCTATGGTGGACCTAGCACAGGTAACTATATTCGTGATAGGGTCGTATGACACAGACACATGACGAGCTAGAACTTGTAGGGAGCCGATCGACTAGTGGATCGTTTCGTTGGACCTAGAAATGGGTCATTTCATGATGTTGGGCCAAGGAATCATTTCATGATTAATATAGGACATGGGTTTGGGATTCTAGTACAGTTGATGCAGCGAACCTTGAATACGTGGTGTTGTACTTGATTTATACTTGATTTATCATGTTATCTTAGTCTATCTTGCCCATCTTGTCATCATCTGTATGTTTACTTTCAGTTTATACATGTCATGTTAACTTTACTTGTTTTTATGCTGAAAGTCACTTGGACTTACCAGTCTTTATGACTGACCCGTTTTCTTTCGCCTCTTTTTCTTCCGTCCCCCCCCCCCCAAGTTCTCAGGGAGTAAACTCTAGCACTTGGCTTGGATTTCGCTTGCTTTCAGTTCAGCTCATATACGGTTTGATCTTGAGCTATGCTATGGCTGCATCTGCTACCTTTGGGGAATTAAGCTACTTTTGATGTTTTAAGTCTATGCTTCTTTATTTATGCAAGACAGAATTTGTTGTAATGGAAAATAATGACCTTGGCTATTTGATGTAAAAGGTTTTGACTCTTTTTGAAAGTAATGAAATTTATCTTTTGATTCTTCCGCTGTTTTACCTATGTTCTGTCTTGTAATATTTCTGTGTTTGTTTACCTCGATAACACTCCTCCAAAACTAGTGCATTCCCTTTGTGAGTGACCCTAGCGGAGGTGGGTTGTTACATTTGGTATCAGAGCAAAAGGTTACCAGACTGGGCAAAAGTTTTTTTTAAAAAAAACCTTCTAAAACTCTTTTCAAAACCATTTACAAAGAAGCATTTTTCAAGAAAAGTCTTGTTTTATTTAAAGGCTATTCCCCAAAAAGCCATTAGCACTATCCTTTGTTTCCTTGTTTGAATCTCTTTTCCTTTCTTTTCTCCATCTGTAGTCGCAATAGTTTTTACCCGCGGCTAATCTTCTTTCTAGCTTCGTAGAGGGTTTTTCGTACGATGGAGATAGTTTCCGTGAGGCTTGTTAACATGTTACATAGGAAAGGTATGAGTGATAAGTTAAGGCGGATGAGTCTCAGAACGAGAAGAAAGACTTCTAAGGCGAGAACAACAACAAGAACGATAACAAGACACACGAGAAAAGAAAATGCCACTTCTGTTGTATTGAGGGGCATATAGCCCAGGATTGTAGAAAGAATAAGATGAAGATGGGAGCATGTTTCCAGTGTGGTGAAACTAGACATATCAGCTAGAACTGTCGTAAGAAGCAAGGGCAAGGCCTGTAAGCAGGACCATTTGGGGGTACATCTTTAACTTCTTCTCCTAGATGCTTTGTTTTATCTTGCTTATCTTCTCAATCCTATCTTGAGAACCTTAGGTAGAACCCTTTTGAATGTAAACATGTGATTGAAACAAGTTATGATTGATGGTTGCAAATGGTTGCAAGTTGCTCGTGGTTGCATAACACACATTAGGCACTAGATTGGCTCAGACACATTTTCATATTGCATATGCATGAGTGTTTATACTTGTTTATGGATGAAACTGAACGTGTTATCAAGTGGATGTTGCATATGGATGGATGTTTGTGCACACATATAACATTTATGTGACTAGGACTATTTGCATACATGTTGGATTCATGGCAGTAAACATATTTTGCATTAAGAAGATCAATCAGGCCCGATCATTTGCATTAGATAAGGAACATATACACACACTTTTTGCATATGTTCATATAGCATTAGAAATCTTTTAAGGACAATGGTTGCTTGTGGATGATGGTTTAGTAGAAGGTTGATTGGATGATAGGATGCATTCTTCCGAACTTGAAGATTTCGGGGACGAAATCCTTTAAGGAGGGGAGAATGTAACAACCCGTATTTTAATAACTTGTCAAAACCATAAATCAAGGCAGAATTAATTTTTAAAATGAGAATCAAGGAAAACAGGTTGCGCCATTGCGTTCGTCTCGAAATTCTGCATGAGATAGAGTCCGAGTTTGCGTAAAACGGATACCGTATGAAGAAGATATGGACAAACGAAGTTAGGCAGAAAAACCGGAAACAGGCCAGAATACACTAGCGCACTTGTGAAGTGCGCCAGTACAAAAATACACTGGTGCACCTGCCAAGTGCGCCCATACAGATCCAGCATAGAATTCTGGAGTGTTCTGTGATGACGTGTCTTCTTCTGAGTGGCTGGATGACCTGTCTTCGAGCTGGGTGGTTCTGATGACTTCTGGACTGATCTGAAGGCTCTAAATTACCCTATTCTCCTATTTAAACACCCCTAAACCTAGCTTTCTATCCACGCCAAACCATTGCAATGTTATGTTGCCTCCACCTTAATTAAATTAAATTACAAATAAAATGCGAAGATTATTTCTTGAAGACTACGGTTAGGAATTGGGGATTTGCTTCTACAATCAAAGCAAGATTCAACGATTCGACAATTCGACGACTAGTTTATAGATTCGACTTCTACATCTTTCTTAGACCACGATCAGTAAGTTCCAGTTACTTTTAGATAAAAACTATAAATCTAATATGTGCATGGTATAATTTGGAAGTGATTTATGTATGATTCATATCTATTCTTGGTTTCTTCTTGGATCTTGACTATTGGGAATACTGCCTACGACATTGAAACTATTGTTAATGACATAAGACTATGACTATGCCTATGACTGTGGACATAAGATTTTACCTATGCCTATGACTATGACGGTGAACATAAGACTGCCTATGACTATGAACAATATGACTATGCCTATGACTATGACGGTGAACATAAGACTGCCTATGACTATGAACAATATGACTATGCCTATGACAATGACGGTGAACATAAGACTGCTTATGACTATGAACAATAAGATATTGCCTATGACAAGGACAATTGTGGTTAATCACCTATGATTCATTGCCTAGGATTATGACTATGAAATGGGATCTAAGCTTGATTTTCTATTCAGACCTATTTTCTTTATTTGTCCTAGGATCTTGATTTTGGGGATTTTTCTATTTAAGTTAGATCTATCCATGTTCTTGAATCTAGATTAGTATTCAAACCTTTTCATGTTCGTAATGTTATCAGATTTATATGCCTGTGATGTTTTAATCAATTTATTCAGTTATGTCATGCCTTGAAAATATACTGATTATGTTATTGAATAATATTGATCTATGCCTGTGGTTCTATTTTATTATCATGTTGAATTGGGAATTAATGAATAAGTTTATTCATATGTATAGGAACTTGAAGTATAACCTGTTATGATAAGTTGTGTAGTTTATCATGTTATGCAAGTTTTAGGTTGTAAAATCATATCACCTATGTGACCAAATGTTAGATCTACATGTTTATGTGTATATGTTAAACCTATGTCATATTTCAAGTTCACACTTATTCATATGCTCGTGATTGATTTGCAAGTTCACATATATATAAGTTGATTTAGTCTATGCTGCAAGTTCACATATATGTATGTTGATTTAGTCTACGTTGCAAGATTCACACCTATGATATTCATGTTGACTATTTTGCAAGTTCACACCTATGATGTTCATATTGACTATGCCGAAAATGCCAAGTTTACACCTATGTCATGTTTATGTTAATGAATTGCTTTATGCCAATTTTGCGTACGTTAAATTTGGCTAAGTTTTTAGCCTAATATTATATGTCAAAAATCATGCGGACTAGAAATTAAGCTAAGATTGTTAGCCTAATATTTAGACGGGGTAATGTTGGGAAAAATTGGTAATCATAGGAAGCTTGGCATGAATCTTGCCTTGAAAACTTGACAAGAAATCGACAGGAAACTTGCCTTGAAAACTTGACACGAACTTGACATGAATCTTGAACATGGACATGACACGAGAATGAACTTGAAAATGGCCAACTCGAGGTTGGGTTGAGTTTGCAGTGTAATTCTGCCCGGAAACGCCCGGCAAATCCAGTTACTGCAAACAATAGGATCCAATGTGGGTAGTTGGTCATATCGCACTTGAAAACCCGAGGTCAGACTGAGTTGTGGTGTAATTCTGCCCGGAACCGCCCGGCATATCCAGTGACCACAACAACAGGTCTGATGTGAGAGGTTGGGGTGCATTAATGAATTAATGCCACATGATAAGGTTAAGTTATGAACATGTAAGACAATACTTAACCAACTTGATACATGATTCGTAGGTGGGTTAAGTCACGAACTTGAATGACAACACTTAACCTATTGGACGGAAACCCTAGTTATGCGGTCCGTTTTAGCAGTAACCCACTAGATGTATCATGGTACCCTGGGACTAGGCAGGGTGGGGCACGATTACTGGGCTGATTGTAAGTGACCAGAACGATGGCTGTGTTGGTGCGCCAGTGTAGGTTCAGGAGGGCTATGGTCGTGCACGTGGTCCAGAGTTGAAAAAGCAGGCATTGGGCATCAGTAGGTTTATCTGTGCATTCTTGATTCATGTCGGTGGTTGGCACCCTAGGGCTTGATACACCCTATGGTGGACCTAGCACAGGTAACTACATTCGTGATAGGGCCGTATGACACAGACACATGACAAGCTAGAACTTGTAGGGAGCCGATCGACTAGTGGATCATTTCGTTGGACCTAAAAATGGGTCATTTCATGATGTTGGGCCAAGGAATCATTTCATGATTAATATAGGACATGGGTTTGGGATTCTAGTACAGTTGATGCAGCGAACCTTGAATACGTGATGTTGTACTTGATTTATCATGTTATCTTAGTCTATCTTGCCCATCTTGTCATCATCTGTATGTTTACTTTCAGTTTATACATGTCATGTTAACTTCACTTGTTTTTGAGCTGTAAGTCACTTGGACTTTATGACTGACCCGTTTTCTTTCACCTCTTTTTCTTCCGTTCCCCCCCGGTTCTTAGGGAGGAAACTCTAGCACTTATCTTGGATTTCGCTTGCTTTCGGTTCAGCTCATGTACGGTTTGATCTTGAGCTATGCTATGGCTGCATCTGCTACCTTTGGGGAATTAAGCTACTTTTGATGTTTTAAGTCTATGCTTCTTTATTTATGCAAGACAGAATTTGTTGTAATGGAAAATAATGACCTTGGCTATTTGATGTAAAAGGTTTTGACTCTTTTTGAAAGTAATGAAATTTATCTTTTGATTCTTCCGCTGTTTTACCTATGTTCTGTCTTGTAATATTTCTGTGTTTGTTTACCTCGATAACGCTCCTCTAAAACTAGTGCATTCCCTTTGTGAGTGACCCTAGCGGAGGTGGGGTGTTACAGTTGGCGTGGTTGGTTTCAATACCATGAAACCCTGGTAAATCTCTTTAAAAAGGAAACTTTGAAAAGGATTCAAAATCTCCAAATGGACTTCAAATACCTCAAGGTTCCTTGCTTTTCTCTTGAATGTGATTCTCTTGCTGATGTCCAATTGTCATGTGGTTCCATGCCTATTCAATTACCAAGAGACATGAATATCTTTTCTAATTTAAGGAAGCTGACTTTGACAAAGTTTATAATGAATAATAAATTTTTGGTCAACTTGCTTTCTTCAAGATCGATCATCATCGAGTTGGCATTGATTGAATGTGCTGGATTTACAGATGTTGATATTGAATCAAACTGCTTATAGAAGCTGCATTTTAGGAGCAATGGCGAGTACAGTGATTTTAATATTACCATTAAAGATGTTCCAAATCTTGCGACGTTCAAGTGTACTCGCCTATCAAGACATTCTAAAGCGGTTATTTTAAATGCACATAAGCTTAAGAATCTGAGCCATTTTAAGGCGGATTTATCGATGCTCCAATTAGCGGATTATCAGTTCGACATGCCTTCCCTCTGATCATTGGATATTGTGGTTAATTTAAATCATGGTTATAAGGAAAAATCAATTCTGCACTTTCTTATGTGTTTTCCCTACTAGGAAACTTTAAGAGTACTTTAAGAGTTGGTGCGAAAGATATATTCACCATTTACTATAATGATTATGAATACTATGGAAATCTTATGAGTAAGGCTAATGCTAACGATTTTGCTTCCATTGTTTTTTATGCTGATTATGAAGACTATGCCAAACATCAACTATCTAAACTATCATTTAAAAAATGTGAGTTCAAAGGATTTTTATGGAATGCCGACTCATTTGTAATATGCTAGACTCGTTGTAGCCAATGCTAAAGTTCTTGAAACACTAACAATAACATATGTTGACGAGAGAAGGGTGAAATATAAAAAACGCCTCCCAATGCAGAATAAAGTGTATGTTAAGTAGTTCAGCGAAACATATAGATTGTTCTTTAAAAAAGAGCTGATTCTTTGCATTAATTACTAATTATGGTCAGTGTGAACTCATTTGGCCTTACATTGATTTCTTGCCTGGACATTATACAACGGGTCTTACTGAATTTTCATTCGGATTGCTTGTCTTGTAAATGGTGTAATAAGGAACATGCAGAGCCATGTCTGTTTATTTTTAAGGTTTCAAAAAAAAGTGTATTTATAAGAAAAGAGAAGATGAATAGGGGTGTAAACTATTCGAATTGGATAGGACGAATATGTGTTCATTTTTTATCTTAAAAGAAATCTGATCGAACATAAACCAGACAAGTTATATACTCGTGCAAATTTTTTTACGTTGGCTCGTGTACTCAATTAAACCGGTCGGACACAGACCCACTTTTCTCAAACATGGACATAAACGAATACGGACGAACAACGCTATTTATATTAAATTTTATGTTTTAAATAGAGTTTTCTTCAGCTATATATTGAATTGTAAAAAACTTGGATGAACATAAATCTGAGAATATATTTTCTCCTACAAATGTTTGTTTTAGCTCGTGTCCTTAAGTGTACTCACCTCTCAAGACATTCTAAAGCGGTGATTTTAAATGCACATAAGCTTAAGAATCTGAGGCATTTTAAGATGGATTTGTCGAATGCTCCAGTTAGGGGGTTATCAGTTCGACATTCCTTCCCTCTGATCATTGGATATTATGGTTAATTTAAATCATGGTTGTAAGGCAAAATCAATTCCTCACTTTCTTATGTGTATTCCCTGCTTGGAAACTTTAAGAGTCCGTACGAAATATATATTCACCATTTGCTATAGCGATTCTGAATATTATGAAAGTCTTATGAGTAAGGCTAGTGCTAACGATTTTGCTTCCATTGCTGTCGATGCTGATTATGAAGGCAATGTTATGCCAAACATCAACTGTCTGAACTATCATTTAAAAAATGTGAGTTTAAAGGATTTTTATGGAATCTGACTCATTTGGAATTAGTTAGACTCATTGTAGCCAATGCTAAATTTCTTGAAACACTAACTATAACTTATGGTCTCGATGTTGACGAGAGAAGGGTGAAATATCAAAAATGCCTTCTAATGCAGAATAGAGCGTTTGTTATGTAGTTGAATGAAACATATTGATTTTTTTTTAAAATAGTTGATTCTCTGCATTGATTACTAATTATGGTCAGTGTCAACTCTTTTGGTCTTACATTGAATTCTTGCCTGGACCATGTGTAATGGGTCTTGCTGAATTTTCATTCAGATTGCTTGTTTGGTAAATGGTGCATTATGGAACATGCAGAGCCATGTCTATTTTTTTAAGGATTCAAAGAAAATAGAGTGTATTTTTAAGAAAAGAGAAGATGAATAGGAGTGTAAATTGTTCAGATTGGATAGGAAGAATATGTGTTCATTTTTTGTCTTAAAAGAAATCAGATCGAACATAAACCAGACAAATTATATAATCATGCGAAATTTTTTACTTTGGCTCGTGTACTCAATTAAACCAGATGGACATTGATCCACGTTTTTCAAACATGGACACAAACCAAAACGGAAGAACAACGCTATTTATATTAAATTTTATGTTTTTAATAGTGTTTTCTTCAACTATATATTGAATTATAAAAAACTTGAATGAACATAAATCTGACAAAATATTTTTCGTACAAATGTTTGTTTTTTCTCGTTTTCTTAAGTGTACTCACCTCTCAAAACATTCTAAAGTGGTGATTTTAAATGCACATAAGCTTAAGAATCTGAGCCATTTTAAGATGGATTTGCCAATGCTCCAGTTAGGGGATTATCAGTTCGATATGCCTTCCTTCTGATCATTGGATATTGTGGTTAATTTAAATCATGGTTATAAGAAAAAATCAATTCTACACTTTCTTACGCGTTTTATCTGCTTGGAAACTTTAAGAGTCAGTACGAAAGATATATTCACCATTTACTATAGTGATTACGAATACTATGAAAGTCTTATGAGTCAGGCTAGTGCTAACGATTTTGCTTCCATTGTTGTCGATGCTGATTATGAAGACTATGTTATGCCAAACATCGAATGTATGAACTGTCATTTAAAGAATGTGAGTTTAAAGGATTGTTATGAAATGCCGGCTCATTTGGAATTTTCTAGACTCGTTGTAGCCCATGCTAACTATAACTTATGGCCTCGATGTTGACGAGAGAAGGGTGAAATATCAAAAACGCCTCCTAATGCAGAATTGAGTGTCTGTTATGCAGTTGAACGAAACACATAGATTGTTCTTTAAAAAATAGTTGATTCTTTGCATTGATGATTGATTATGGTCAGTGTGAACTCTTTTGGTCTTACATCGAATTCTTGCCTGGACCATGTATAATGGGTCTTACTGAGTTTTCATTCAGATTGCTTGTCTTGTAAATGATACATTAAGGAACATGTAGAGCCATGTCTATTTTTTTAAGGATTCAAAAAAAAAGAGTGTATTTCTAATAAAAGAGAAGATCAATAGGGATGTAAACTTGTAACGGCCCAAATTTCCATACCTTTTGAGTTGACTAAATACACTATACGTCCAACCCAAATTGCACAGAAATACGAATCATTGATAGAAAGAAGTTAGAGGAAGAGAAATAGAAAGCAAGAGAATTAGAATAGAAGAAGACGAAGAACACAAAGCTCACAGCGGAATGAATAAAATATATTATACAACATAACTTTTGAAATGCAAATCAATATTGTATATATACATACCAACATCAGAGCACAATAATTATTCCTAGAACAGTTTAAACACTGTTTCCAGAGACAACACAATACACGACAGAAAATATGATAGTCTATAGCTAATTGATGAAGCCTCCTGCTTCAAGTTCCTCCAAGTAAATATGTAAAATCCCGACTACTTGACTGCCCACACAAATTCAGGCACCCAAGAGTTTAGGGTAGAACAAAACAAAATAAACTCTGGGTCAGTCATGGGACTAGTGTGAGTAAACTCCAACCATTTGTTTAACTTTCAAAAAACTTTTACAAAAGAAATGATAATCGTAAGACCAATCCACACATAAACACGGATGGTTTTTACCATACGATAACCAAAAATATTTTTGACATCAAATCCAATGATATTATAATAATGTCTAAATCAAATGAATAACAATCTAGCAGAACGTTGCATCTCACGCTCCATATATAATATAAAATCAAAAACCGTAGGGCGTTTATTGGAGATTGGATTCCGACTATAACAAGGTATGGAACCACCTTCCGATCAGTTTACTCTAGAGGGGATACACTGGGGTTCAACAAGAACATCCTGCAACCCAACCACATATGGATGGCCACTCATTTAACTTAAGTGTTTCAAGCGTATTATCACCAACGGTTGTGATCAGCAACCATTACCAAAAGCTTATAGCAGCGAATAGAACAAGAAGTAAATGAAATTTGTCTGGATCAGGTGATAATACCCCTAATGGGAATGACCCATGGCCATGCTGCCTGCCCGATTTCTATCATTTCCCTGTTGATGAGGCTTGACGTCACGATTATCTTTTTAAAACATCTTTCGACTAATCACTTTGAATGCCACATCATCATACATTCGTCCATATACATTGTCCAGCGACTGGGCATACCAAAGGCACCTAACTATTAATCCATCTTGGGCAATTTGTAACAACCCGAAAAATGCGAGCCAATTTAAAATTATTATTTTGGCAATTTTGATGAATTTTGAATATTTAAAATGAATTATTTGAAATAATATCGACGAGAAATTTATTTTGAATAGAAATAGAACGTATATATTTATATACGTCGTCGTTAGAATATAAATAATTATTTATAATTATAAAAGGAATTAAAAAATGGCGCGGTAATTTGAAAATTCGATTTCAAAGTTCAAATGAATGTACCGGGTGCAAAATAAACCGGATTTTGGCGAAACCAAAAATATTAGAATCTATTTGAAAATATCTTTCCAGCAAATCCGAAAAAATCGAAATTTCATAGCGGGAATCAAAATTTACGTCCAGTTGAAAATTCAGAATAGTCGCTATGGAATTCTAGCCCTTGAAAATAGCCATTTTGCAAACGACCTCGGTTTTCGACGAAACCACTTTTGTTGGACCCGTGATGTCAAATTATTGCTAGGTTTCGAATTTCGTAATTTTTCGATTCAATATTTGAGCGCAGCAAAGGAAAACGCGTTTGACCAGTTTCAGTTAATTTTAATCGACTGGAAAATGGCCATTTTTCAAACGGTCTCAGAATTCGACGAAACTAGTTTTGTTAGGACCATATCGTGAATACGAAGCTAGAAAATATTTTTCGGGAATTTTTCAAGTTAGTATGTGACCCCAGTAAATTGAAATGTGCGTTCGAATTCAATATATAGATTTATATTTTGATTTTGACGGAAACTGATCGAAACAACCAAAATGGCTTATGATACATATCCCATTGTGTTTGGAATGGGAGTAATTAGCTAGGGATGACAGTCGGTGGGCCTCGATTGGAGTCAGAACAAAAAGTCAACCCTTTTTGAAAATAAATTAAATTAAATATATGTATAATTTTATAAAACCCCCTATATCCTTCTCTCCCCCCCCCCCCCCCCACGTTAGTTCGAAACGAAACAAAATAAAAAATAATAATGGAGGAACCCTAATCCCGTGCCCCCTTTTCTTCATCGTCTCCACCGCCAGGCGACCGCCATTGACCACCCCCCTCCTTCTCCTTCTTCCTCCGCGCCCTCCCCCTCCTTCCTCTAACTGAAACCGCAACCCCTCCCTCCCCTCGATTTCAACGCCGAGCACCCCAAAACCGCCCCCAGAAGCCGCGCCGCCACCTACACCCTCCCAACCAACTGCGCCTCCCCAACTCCCCCCAAGGCCGCTGAGAAACCCCCCTACTGCAATGAAGATCCGATTTTTGTATGGCAAAGGTGTGTTTTTGATTTATTTTTATTTGTTTAATCCGATTTTTTGTATATGATAAAAGTATATGTTTAAAATCAGTTTTTTTTATAATAAAAGTATATAAAGGGAATTGGTTTTTAAATTAGTTAGAGGAAGGTTATATTTTTAAAGTCAGAAAGGCAGGATTTTTAGTTATAACAAAGATTTGATTTTTATTTAGGTGAATAACAAGGAAAAATATAACCTTTGTTTAGATAAAAAATATACTTTGTATATAGCAGAGAATATAAAAATGTGATTTTTATATATGTAGCGAATATAAAAATATGATTTTTATATTTTAGAAAGTATAAAAATTCGATTTTTAATTTATAGAAGAGATAAAGATATGATTTTTATATTATAAAAATAATAAAAATATGATTTTTATCATATGTGAAATACAAAAATATAATTTTTATAAGGTAGAAGTATTAAAAATATGATTTCTATATTATAGAAGTATTAAAAATTCGATCTTTATATTAGAAGTAGATATAAAAATATAATTTTTATATAGAGAATAGCGTGATAAAAATATAATCTTTATTATATGAACACCGTTATGAAAATAGAATTTTTATCTATATAGTAGCGGTGTAAAAATAGATTTTTTATCTATATAGTAGCGGTGTAAAAATAGAATTTTTATCTATATAGTAGCAATATAAAAATGTGATTTTTATATATGTAGTGAATACGGGCAACGAAAGTGACAAAAGGCGAGCACGACGAAGATTTCTACATAAGAAGAGTCGTGGCGTTTGGTTTAGCTTGGGTAAGAACTTCTCACTTTAAATATTGTTTTCTAGTTAAAATATATACTAGGATGCAGACGGTGCTTAGCAGCACCCGACACCCGTCGTCCACAGACCATGGACGACTTGTATGCTTGTTTGATGTGTTGTGAAGTTTGTTTGTGATGTTGATGTGAAATGAATAATAAAACATTCATGTGTTGAAATAAATTAATTATCGTTAAAAATATAATTTTTAACGTGAATATGAATATAGTGAAGGTGATTAAATAAATATTCATTTACAAATCGGACGGTCTGTTTATGAACACCTATTTGAAAGACATTGATTGGGACGATAAATTTTATACATCGCCAAACTGCACAAGTAATATTCGGTGTTTGTGGATTGAAACCCCACACGGGTGTTGGGATGATATTTGGCGTACACTAATCCCAATTATTTAGTTGTATGTCGATCGATTGGTCGACAGACTGTGTAAGCGTTAATTAGTTATATTTAATGCTTATGCAGTTGTGTGGTGCACTTTGGATGATGGTTGATTATTTATCGTTGCTACTTATATACATGAGTTGTATGGAAACCATATAATTAACATTATATGGTAATTGATTGGGCCTCATTCCAATTGGGAAAATAAAGAATATTATAAAATGTATATTCATGTGATGAATAGAATAAAGAAAATTCATGTGTTGAATAATATAATAGTCATGTGTTGACATTGCTCATGTGTTGAGAATATTCATGTGTTGAGTAAATTATTTTAAACAATAAAATTTACATCTTTATCATAATTTTATAAAATATATTAAATAATATAAATAGTCATGTGTTGACAGTGCTCATGTGTTGAGGATATTCATGTGTTGAAAGAAATATAGATTTATGTGTTGAATAGAATAAATATTCATTTGTTGAATAGAATAACGAAGTTATTGAAATATATAAAGTCGTGTTGATTAGAGATGCGCCATTTAGATGCGAACAATATTTATATCGATTATATTCGTTTTTATAATGAATATAGAAAAGAAAGTGATTTCAAAATATGACGTTTTGAAAATATTATCATTTGTATATCGATGATGTGGAATATTCAATTTTGATTCGAAATTGAAAATGAAGTTGAAATCGTTTCGAAAACGAATTTAAAACGATTTATAAAATACGTTTTAAAAGGAAATCAACGAAATATATATAATATATATATATATATTATATATATAATGGCTTGAATAGAACGCGTCGCGCTGCGGTAGTTCGCGAATTTCGACCATTGACTTCGAATGGATATTGCGGGAGATCCGACCGTCGGATTCTCCTAAAACTGGAACCGTTGGGTTCGTAGCGAAAAGAGCTTTCCAATGAATATTAGAAATTTGAAATCTAATGGTTGGATTTGGAATTATGTCCAAATCAAATTTGGAAAAGGTCGTTGTAAGTGCAGTTCGATGGCCGTTGATGGAAATCGACTGTACGGGCTTTGATAAAATTATTAAAAATAGTAATAATTTGTGTAAAATCATAAGAAATGATTTGGGAAAAATTGGGATGAAAAACTCCATATTTGAAAAGATAAAAAATAGATTTTTATCGAAATGAACTAGTTTTGAACTAGAATTAAAATCAATTTATTTTTGAAATAAATAAATTGAATTTGAAATGGTTTTAAAATAACCAGAAATTTCCAATACGTGAATTGGAATGGATTTGAATTGAAATTGTCTTCGGAATATTTCGATGTTGGATTTTGTGATTATACAGATATGGTTGTGGAAATTTGAAAGATATATTTTATATCGTTATTTCCGATACGATAATTGTTGGTCGTAGAATTCGATATTGAATATAAGCCGATATATTTTCTATTCAGAGCCTTGTATTTAATATCAAACGTGATTTGGGTTTGTCGTGAATGGTGTCTTCATTAGCATTGTTCTTAAGCCCAGTTGAGAAAAAGATTAAATCTTCCTATTTAGATTTTATGAAGTGTACCAATTAAATAAAATTAATTGGAATCGAATTTAAATTGGTTTTGGGTTTATCGTGAGTGGTGTTTTGAATAACACCTGTTCTTTAACCCGATTAACAATAGAATGTGATTTTGGGTTTATCTTGAATCGTGTTTTAGATGACATTGGTTCTTTAACCCAGTTAAAGACAGGATATTGATTTGTGGGAAGATTAAAACTAAGTGGAGTTTTAATGAATCTGTAATTAAATTGAAATGTGAATTGATAATTTAAATTATCAAAATTGGAAAGTGATCGAGAATGGAGTACCACCAGTTTTGCTCCAAAGTGATAGTTAAATCTTTAATTAGATTTGAACGTGAAATGGTAATTAACTTTACCGATGTAACAACCCGTATTTTTCGATAACGTGTTAAGACGAGAATCAAGGCAGAATTTAATTTTAAATTCTGAATCAAGTAAAACGGGCTATGCCATTGCGTTCGTCTCGGAAAAATACGCGAAATAGAGTCTGAGTTTTCGAGAATCGGAGTCCGTATGACCAAGATATGGCCTCGCGAAGTTTCACGAAAAATTCCCAAATTAAAGTATACTTAATTAAGTGAAATGGGTTGCGCAGAGAAATATATATATATATATTGATATATATATATATATAATTGAAAATTAAATAAATAAATATGAAATAATGTTCAAAACAGCAAATTGGGAGAGGGGAATAACCGAACCAGTCGATTTTTGAGGTCGACCCGAGCCTGCTGGGTCGACTAGGGGTTAATCCAGGGTGTTTGGCTGTCAACCCGTGGGCCGATTCGCTCAAATGCAGATTTTGCATTTGGATAGTTCTCATGGTTCATCTTTAATCTAAAGGCCCTAGATGGTTCCTACACTTGACTTCTTCCCCAAGACATGCTTTGATGGCTTGGATTGAATCTAGGTTTAATCCTATGGCCTAAAACACTTGCCTAATCTATAAATAAGACCCTAACCTATCCTAAATCCTCATTATTCATTCATGCAACTAAAATATGGCAAAATTTTACCTCTCATGGCCTCCACTCTCTTCATAAAATTTCTAAATGGTTTCTATGAGAGATTTTCCATGCATACAAGTGTTTTCAAGCTTGTATGAGTGTCATTAGCTTGCATTCAAGTCAAGTTTCTATCTTTGCATCATAAAGCAAGGGTTTTGATCATTTTGGCTCAAGGGTTTTTATGTTAGAGCTTGCATTTTGGGTCTATTTGATTGCATAAGGGCTTTGTCGTATCTTTTGTGCCTTCATAGCAATGTAAGCCCTTTCCCTACTCTTAGATATTAACTATGAAGTTAAATGTTCATGTTGCAAGTTTGGGTTTGATCATTGAGTATGATACATGCTATCATGTCATGCAAGTTTATGAAGTCATTATCTTGATCTTGTGAGCTAAAAGCTACAACCTTTATGTTGAAATGTTGCATTAGGCAACATGAGAACCCTCATAACCTTTATGTCAACTTGCATATGAAGTCATAACCCTTATATGATGATATATGCGAGTTACTAGTCATCATTCCATATCTTTTGTCGCCATGATTCGCTTATGTGCCAAGTTTGGGTTTATGCATGTTTTGAGGCTTAAGAATGTAACATGCAAGTTAATGAACACATTTGTGCCTCATTTGCCACCATGATTAACTTGTGGCTTAATATCCATTTTTGTCATGCCTTTGCCAAGTCTCTTCTTTTAATCCATTACGTTGTCGCGAACGTATATGCGAGTTTAAAAGCGTTGGGTTATGTTATGGGTAATTTCTAATGACATGAAAATACAACTTGAAAACATGACTTGAAATATAACATGGAAGTTGACATGTAAGTATGCATAAAAACATAAGCTTGGGAATTTACCTATTAAGTTAGGTCTACCCTTTGGGAATTTACCTATTAAGTTAGGTCTACCCAAATGCTTGAAAACTTGTAACATGTTTTGGGAAACATGATGGACATGACACTTAGATAATATAAGTGTGGCCAACTCGAGGTTGGGTTGAGTTTGCAACGTAAAACTACCCGGAACCGACCGGCCTAACTAGTAGTTGCAAACAATAGGACCCAATGTGAGAAGTTGGTCATGTTGTGCTTGAACCCGAGGTTAGACCAAGTTGTGGTGCAAAGCTACCCGGAACCGACCGGCTTAACTAGTAACCACAACAAAGTCTAATGTGAGAGGTGAAGGTGCATTAAGTAATTAATGCCACATGATAGGGTTAAGTTAATTTGATTAATGACTCTTAACCAAATATGACATGGACAAATGGGTTAAGTAATTTGATTAGGCTAATGATACTTAACAAAACATGACAAGGTTGGGTAGGTTAAGTAACTTGATTTGCCTAATGACACTTAACCATTTTTATATGACTAGTGGATGGGGTTAAGTTAACCAACACTTAATCAATCCAACGCGATAACTTGGTAAGGTTAAGTAAGTTTTCTTAATGACGCTTAACCGAAAAATACGGTTAACGAATGGGGTTAAGATTAGACTCAACTAGTCTAAACATGGAAATCGGATGGGGTTAAGTTAGCCTAGACTTAATTAATCCCACTTGGTAGTTTAATGGGGTTAAGTTAAACACTTAACTAATCTAAACATGATGAATTGATGTGGTTAAGTGACCTATACTTAACCAATCTAACTCGTGAATTTATTGAGGTTAAGTTAACCTATACTTAACCGATCTAACGTGAAAACATGATAAGGCTAAGTCACGAATCGCTTGAATACACTTGACCGATTTGACTGAGTAAATTGATAGGGTCAAGTTAATATATACTTAACCAATCTAGAATGATAATTGGACGAGGTTAAGTCGTGAATTGCTTAATACATACTTAACCAACGTGAGCATGGTTTGTAGGGTTAAGTCTTGGACTTGGATACTTAGCCAATTTTGACATGATTTGAAGACGGGTTAAGTCTTGGACTTGGATACTTAGCCAATTTTGACATGATTGGTAGACGGGTTAAGTCATGAACTTAAGTGACACTTAATCCATTATGTAAACCCTAGTTCTAAGGATAGGGGATAACCGTAGTTAACAAGGATAACGGGAATAAGGCTAAGTGGTAAACCTTAGTTGAGGAATAACTAAGTAATGATTCTTAGTCAAGGAAATTTAGAACAGTTCATAGATAGATGAGTAACCTGATACGGTAGGTCATCGTTTAAGTATACGAGTAGGGGCAAGTATCTGATTTAGATAAAGGCTCCAGCGAACTGGGTAACGAAGCAGCGGCTTCGGGGAACGTGAGGGTATTCTTGGTATCCCTCTATGAGCTGCCAGGTGATTATACTAGGCTCATGAGAGGTTAAGGTCTGCGTTAGAAGAACCAAGAGTATGCCTTGGTTGCTATGCGAGCGACCTAAAGACGGGGATGGATATGGGATAGTCGACGATACACGGTCGTACCCTAGATAGCATTTCGTCAGACTACCTACCATCTTTGGTCAAGCGTGTACGTACGGAAAGGCAGAGAACACCCAATAGACCATAATTGCTATCTAATTATGGTTGCGGTAAGGCTAGGATTGTGGGTTGGCCAGTAGTGTGTTCTCATACAGGATTTATCCTGTCTTGTCTTTCACTAGTTGAGGGAGGGGTCGCGTGGGACCATAACCACGTATAGAAAAACAGACCTTAGCATCTGCATCGGCAGATAAATCGAAAGCTCCTGACCGAGTCCTGTATTTCTCGATCTGCCCTGTGATAGGACTCGGATGGCACAATGTGATACATGTGCATACAGTCATGGAAAACGATTCACGATGAATGCGTGGGAAAAAGGGCGCGGTTGACGGTTAGCGTTAATTCCAGTGGCCCTGGGTGGTTGAACCAAAACCGAGATACGAAAACGTGCAATAGGTAAGCGTAATCCCTAGTGGCCTTAGGTAGCATAAGTCCTAGTTGTACAAACGATAATTCATGTTGGAAGACCCTAGCTAGGTTTAGGGTAACAGTCCAAACCGATCTTAAGGATCATGGAACTATGTTAAAGTAATGTAGAATCTCATGGGAAAGCCCGTATGGTCTACGGCAAGGGACTGAACATTTACATGGAATAAAACATACAAGTTGAGTAACCTATATATGCGATATATTAGGTTGACATGGACCATTACACGACTTTTGAGTGAGGGTCATTCTTGGTTAACACATGATACGGTGGGGATACTAGTACGGTAGGTGCAGAGCTAAAATGCAGGATAGATATCATGGGACGTTATACGTGATAGATATCTTGGGGATATTATACTTGATAGAAACCTGACGATGTGATACCTTGTTTTATCTTGACATCGTAATTTATCATGACACCTTAGTTTATCTGAGTTCAGTAGTTCATCCTGTTATTTTGATTTAGCTTATCTATCTTGTCATCATGCTTATGTTCATCTCAGTTTCTCATGTCAGTTAACTTTACTAGTTTTTATGCTAATAGTAGATAGGACTTACTCAGTCTTTTTGACTGACCCGTTTTGTTTCGCCTCTTTTCTTCCGTTTCCCCCCCCCCCCCCCCTCCCCAGGTTACAGGGAGGAAATACTGTTGTTTAGTTCGGACTTCTTCTGCTTGAAGGTCATCATGGATGGCTTGGACTTTTCTTGGCTAATGGCTACTTTACTGTTTTTACTTGGGGAATAATTTATGAAAATGTCTTTATGCTTCTTTACTATTGCAAGACAGGTTTTGATGTACTCTGATGTAAAAGGCTTTAGACCTTATTTATTCATGTTATGAAAGTTTGATTTTACTTCCGCTATTTTTATATGTTCTGTCTTGTGATATTTCTGTGCATGCTTACCAATAATGCCCCTCTAAAGCTAGTGCATTCCTTTGCGAGTGACCCTAGCGGAGACGGGGTGTTACACGTGGTATCGGAGCAGAAGGTTACCAGACTGGGCAAAAGTTTTTAAAGACCTTCTGAAAACTATTTGAAAATCGTTTACAAAGAAGCATTTTTTCAAGAAAATTTTCTTTTAAAAGAAAAAGGCTATTCCCCAAAGGCCATTAGCACTATCCTTGTTTCCTTAATTGAATCTCTTCTCCTTTCTTTCCTCCATCTGTAGTCACAGTGGTTTTAACTGCGACTAGTCTTTTCTATCTACGAAAGTGCTTTCCATGCGATGGAGGTGGTTTTCAAGAGACCAGTGGCCGCGTTATAAGAAAGGATAGTGAGAAAGAGGATAAAGGATACGAGCTTAAGGATGAGCAACTTGTTGGTATGGCTTAGCCCTCAAAGGAGGGAGAAAGATGAACAATGAAACCCGTAACGAGAAAGTATCTTTGGTATGGTGAAACGGGACGGATAGTTAAGTATTGTGGGACAAGGACAAGATCATCGTTGTATACCCTCACTAGAGTACCTGAGTAGGGGGATAACATCCTTGTTGAAGATCTAGTTATTCTTTTCTATCATCCCGCCAAGACTTTGTTTTGATCCCCGCATCATTTAAGTCCGCTTCGGTAGTTGAGTCTCTGCACCTTAAGTACTAACGTAATAGAGAATCCCATTTTTGTCTCAAAGTCCTATTGGAGAATCAGTCCATTTATACATGACTTGTTTGGATTTGGGAATGTCTATGCCAAGTGTTGAGTTTGGAAATAATGCTTATGTTTATAAGCTATGGATGGATTCTAGGGATGAAGTGGTTATCCAGTAGGGGGTGCCACTCTCGGTTTTGATAGGAGGGTAGTTAGACCTTTTGACTAGCCTTGGTAATGCCCTCGAAGTATCGGGTAACCTTTTTGAGGTTCTGTCATGACTAGTTACTTAGAATCCCTTGATGCCTTTATTGGAAATTTGAAGCCCGATCGAGTGGTGTTCGCCAATAAGACGGATGGTTTACTTCATTTATGCATGGGTTATAGAGATCACCCTAGTAAGTGCGCATGATAACCTGATTGACATCTGTTTACTTTCAAGAGAAAGTTCTTCTACATGGAATGCCTTATAGTATATAAACGAGATCCAAGATTCACTAGTGAATTTTGGAAAGCTTGCATGAGATCATGAGTACGCAGTCATGTTTGCGCCAAGTATTCTAGAAAAAGGATAAGTGCAAGTGGAACGAGAGGCGACGAAGAAATGAGTTTTAGCTCATGTTATGGAAGCAGGAAATAAGAAGCTACGAAATCGCGAAGTTAAAGGGCGGTCAAGGCACAATGGAAGTAAGCCCGAGGAAATACGACTTTGATGGTCAAAGACTAGATACGCGCATGATATCTCTTTTTGGGAGTATATCCTTGATCCCTGTTTCTGTAGAGCTTACTTGTAGGTTATCTTTTGTGGACATCCTCTCGGTCCTACTTTCTGTTACAAACCCCGTAAGGAGTTTGTCTTGTTTATCTTCTCGGCCATGTTTCAGGGAATTCTAGGTAGAACCCTATGGATGTAAACATGTATTTGAAACATGTTATGATTGATACGGTTGCAAGTGGTTGCAAGTGGTTGCTCGTGGATGCGCGAATACACATTAAATACTAGCTCGACTCGGTCACATTTCATATTGCATATGCACGAGTATTTATACTTGTTTATGGATAAAATCGAATGTATTATCATGCGGTTGTTGCATATGAATGAATGATTGTGCACGCATATAGTATCTATATGACTAGGACTATTTGCATACATGTTGGATTCATGACACTATACATATTTTGCATTAGAAAGATTATTCAGGCCTAATCATTAGCATTAGCTAAGGAACATGTACACACACGTTTTGCATATATTCATACAGCATTAGAAATCATCTAAGGACAATGGTTGCTTGTGGATGATGTTTTGAGTAGATGGATGATGGATGGTAGGATATGTTCATCCTAACTTGGAGATTTCGGGGACGAAATCCTAAAAGGTGGGGAGAATGTAACAACCCGTATTTTTCGATAACGTGTTAAGACGAGAATCAAGGCAGAATTTAATTTTAAATTCTGAATCAAGTAAAACGGGCTATGCCATTGCGTTCGTCTCGGAAAAATACGCGAAATAGAGTCTGAGTTTTCGAGAATCGGAGTCCGTATGACCAAGATATGGCCTCGCGAAGTTTCACGAAAAATTCCAAAATTAAAGTATACTTAATTAAGTGAAATGGGTTGCGCAGAGAAATATATATATATTGATATATATATATATATAATTGAAAATTAAATAAATAAATATGCAAAAATGTTCAAAACAGCGAATTGGGAGAGGGGAATAACCGAACCGGCCGATTTTTGAGGTCGACCCGAGCCCGCTGGGTCGACTAGGGGTTAATCCAGGGTGTTTGGCTGTCAACCCGTGGGTCGATTCGCTCAAATGCAGATTTTACATTTGGATGGTTCTCATGGTTCATCTTTAATCTAAAGGCCCTAGATGGTTCCTACACTTGACTTCTTCCCCAAGACATGCTTTGATGGCTTGGATTGAATCTAGGTTTAATCCTATGGCCTAAAACACTTGCCTAATCTATAAATAAGACCCTAACCTATCCTAAATCCTCATTATTCATTCATGCAACTAAACTATGGCAAAATTTTACCTCTCATGGCCTCCACTCTCTTCATAAAATTTCTAAATGGTTTCTATGAGAGATTTTCCATGCATACAAGTGTTTTCAAGCTTGTATGAGTGTCATTAGCTTGCATTCAAGTCAAGTTTCTATCTTTGCATCATAAAGCAAGGGTTTTGATCATTTTGGCTCAAGGGTTTTTATGTTAGAGCTTGCATTTTGGGTCTATTTGATTGCATAAGGGCTTTGTCATATCTTTTGTGCCTTCATAGCAATGTAAGCCCTTTCCCTACTCTTAGATATTAACTATGAAGTTAAATGTTCATGTTGCAAGTTTGGGTTTGATCATTGAGTATGATACATGCTATCATGTCATGCAAGTTTATGAAGTCATTATCTTGATCTTGTGAGCTAAAAGCTACAACCTTTATGTTGAAATGTTGCATTAGGCAACATGAGAACCCTCATAACCTTTATGTCAACTTGCATATGAAGTCATAACCCTTATATGATGATATATGCGAGTTACTAGTCATCATTCCATATCTTTTGTCGCCATGATTCGCTTATGTGCCAAGTTTGGGTTTATGCATGTTTTGAGGCTTAAGAATGTAACATGCAAGTTAATGAACACATTTGTGCCTCATTTGCCACCATGATTAACTTGTGGCTTAATATCCATTTTTGTCATGCCTTTGCCAAGTCTCTTCTTTTAATCCATTACGTTGTCGCGAACGTATATGCGAGTTTAAAAGCGTTGGGTTATGTTATGGGTAATTTCTAATGACATGAAAATACAACTTGAAAACATGACTTGAAATATAACATGGAAGTTGACATGTAAGTATGCATAAAAACATAAGCTTGGGAATTTACCTATTAAGTTAGGTCTACCCTTTGGGAATTTACCTATTAAGTTAGGTCTACCCAAATGCTTGGAAACTTGTAACATGTTTTGGGAAACATGATGGACATGACACTTAGATAATATAAGTGTGGCCAACTCGAGGTTGGGTTGAGTTTGCAACGTAAAACTACCCGGAACCGACCGGCCTAACTAGTAGTTGCAAACAATAGGACCCAATGTGAGAAGTTGGTCATGTTGTGCTTGAACCCGAGGTTAGACCAAGTTGTGGTGTAAAGCTACCCGGAACCGACCGGCTTAACTAGTAACCACAACAAAGTCTAATGTGAGAGGTGAAGGTGCATTAAGTAATTAATGCCACATGATAGGGTTAAGTTAATTTGATTAATGACTCTTAACCAAATATGACATGGACAAATGGGTTAAGTAATTTGATTAGGCTAATGATACTTAACAAAACATGACAAGGTTGGGTAGGTTAAGTAACTTGATTTGCCTAATGACACTTAACCATTTTTATATGACTAGTGGATGGGGTTAAGTTAACCAACACTTAATCAATCCAACGCGATAACTTGGTAAGGTTAAGTAAGTTTTCTTAATGACGCTTAACCGAAAAATACGATTAACGAATGGGGTTAAGATTAGACTCAACTAGTCTAAACATGGAAATCGGATGGGGTTAAGTTAGCCTAGACTTAATTAATCCCACTTGGTAGTTTAATGGGGTTAAGTTAAACACTTAACTAATCTAAACATGATGAATTGATGTGGTTAAGTGACCTATACTTAACCAATCTAACTCGTGAATTTATTGAGGTTAAGTTAACCTATACTTAACCGATCTAACGTGAAAACATGATAAGGCTAGGTCACGAATCGCTTGAATACACTTGACCGATTTGACTGAGTAAATTGATAGGGTCAAGTTAATATATACTTAACCAATCTAGAATGATAATTGGACGAGGTTAAGTCGTGAATTGCTTAATACATACTTAACCAACGTGAGCATGGTTTGTAGGGTTAAGTCTTGGACTTGGATACTTAGCCAATTTTGACATGATTTGAAGACGGGTTAAGTCTTGGACTTGGATACTTAGCCAATTTTGACATGATTGGTAGACGGGTTAAGTCATGAACTTAAGTGACACTTAATCCATTATGTAAACCCTAGTTCTGAGGATAGGGGATAACCGTAGATAACAAGGATAACGGGAATAAGGCTAAGTGGTAAACCTTAGTTGAGGAATAACTAAGTAATGATTCTTAGTCAAGGAAATTTAGACCAGTTCATAGATAGATGAGTAACCTGATACAGTAGGTCATCGTTTAAGTATACGAGTAGGGGCAAGTATCTGATTTAGATAAAGGCTCCAGCGAACTGGGTAACGAAGCAGCGGCTTCGGGGAACGTGAGGGTATTCTTGGTATCCCTCTATGAGCTGCCAGGTGATTATACTAGGCTCATGAGAGGTTAAGGTCTGCGTTAGAAGAACCAAGAGTATGCCTTGGTTGCAATGCGAGCGACCTAAAGACGGGGATGGATATGGGATAGTCGACGATACACGGTCGTACCCTAGATAGCATTTCGTCAGACTACCTACCATCTTTGGTCAAGCGTGTACGTACGGAAAGGCAGAGAACACCCAATAGACCATAATTGCTATCTAATTATGGTTGCGGTAAGGCTAGGATTGTGGGTTGGCCAGTAGTGTGTTCTCATACAGGATTTATCCTGTCTTGTCTTTCACTAGTTGAGGGAGGGGTCGCGTGGGACCATAACCACGTATAGAAAAACAGACCTTAGCATCTGCATCGGCAGATAAATCGAAAGCTCCCGACCGAGTCCTGTATTTCTCGATCTGCCCTGTGACAGGACTCGGATGGCACGATGTGATACATGTGCATACAGTCATGGAAAATGATTCACGATGAATGCGTGGGAAAAAGGGCGCGGTTGACGGTTAGCGTAAATCCCAGTGGCCCTGGGTGGTTGAACCAAAACCGAGATACGAAAACGTGCAATAGGTAAGCGTAATCCCTAGTGGCCCTAGGTAGCATAAGTCCCAGTTGTACAAACGATAATTCATGTTGGAAGACCCTAGCTAGGTTTAGGGTAACAGTCCAAACCGATCTTAACGATTATGGAACTATGTTAAAGTAATGTAGAATCTCATGGGAAAGCCCGTATGGTCTACGGCAAGGGACTGAACATTTACATGGAATAAAACATACAAGTTGAGTAACCTATATATGCGATATATTAGGTTGACATGGACCATTACACGACTTTTGAGTGAGGGTCATTCTTGGTTAACACATGATACGGTGGGGATACTAGTACGGTAGGTGCAGAGCTAAAATGCAGGATAGATATCATGGGACGTTATACGTGATAGATATCTTGGGGATATTATACTTGATAGAAACCTGACGATGTGATACCTTGTTTTATCTTGACATCGTAATTTATCATGACACCTTAGTTTATCTGAGTTCAGTAGTTCATCCTGTTATTTTGATTTAGCTTATCTATCTTGTCATCATGCTTATGTTCATCTCAGTTTCTCATGTCAGTTAACTTTACTAGTTTTTATGCTAATAGTAGATAGGGCTTACTCAGTCTTTTTGACTGACCCGTTTTGTTTTGCCTCTTTTCTTCCGTTCCCCCCCCCCCAGGTTACAGGGAGGAAATACTGTTGTTTAGTTCGGACTTCTTCTGCTTGAAGGTCATCATGGATGGCTTGGACTTTTCTTGGCTAATGGCTACTTTACTGTTTTTACTTGGGGAATAATTTATGAAAATGTCTTTATGCTTCTTTACTATTGCAAGACAGGTTTTGATGTACTCTGATGTAAAAGGCTTTAGACCTTATTTATTCATGTTATGAAAGTTTGATTTTACTTCCGCTATTTTTATATGTTCTGTCTTGTGATATTTCTGTGCATGTTTACCAATAATGCCCCTCTAAAGCTAGTGCATTCCTTTGCGAGTGACCCTAGCGGAGGCGGGGTGTTACAACCGATAACACCGTGGTGTTAGATATGGAGTATTACCAGTTTTTCTCCATGGGATGAATAGGTTGGGACTGGGAAATAAAATAAATAATTACTTCGGTGTGGTTCGCTAATCCCGACTAGTTTAGAAAACCATAATATGGTTTGAAATGATATCCAAAGGAAGATTAAAGAATAAATTTTGAAGAATTTATCTTTGATAAAATTAATGGGAACCTTTCCCTAAGAGTGTGAAAATATGAATAAAAGAATATTCTTAATTGGAATGAGGCGTATCTTGTGTTTGTGTAACATTTGTTTATTATATACGCGGGTTATTCAGAAAGGCCGGGTTTATACCCACTCTGAATAACCAATTCGACGATAAGTCGAAGATGAAGACGGTGGTTGAAGACCGGAAGTTTTCACATCATTTGGGGTGATTACCGATGATCTTGATTGGGCTGTACACCCAAGATGAGGGAATCGGTTGGTGCTCGTCCAGACGTACTTGGAGATCAATGGATATGCGAGGAAAGTGCCTCCGGTTTCGTTCAGACCCAGAACGAACTTGTAAATGGACTGTGTGTCTGACATTGGATTTTATTCTGTGTTGATTGATCTCTATTAAATATACATCTGTTTGGCGGCGGAGAATTTATTCTCTTGCTTAACGCCCTTCTCTGAGACGTACGAGCTCAGAGGTTGTATATCGATGGACATTAGTCGCATGGAGTGAATTGCCTGTGTGGCACGCCTAAGTGGCAGATGATCAAGGCTTCTGTTGAAAAGAAAAGTCTTGTGGTTGATGATCAAAGCACGGTCTGTGTGGCGCAGCTTTGTGTATAACGTGAATTCGCGAGCCTCACACCTCGGTATGAGTCAAAAACGGGATACAGACCGTTGGGAGAACACGATGTTTCTTTCTAGCTATGGGTGATGTCGGTGACCTACCAGCCCTGACATTTATATACTTTTTACCTGTGTGGATGTTGGAATGCGAGGCGCCTCGGATATAGGTCTGTTTGGACTGGGAAACGTGTGTTCAGGAATTGCCAATCCTCAAAAGTAAGAGAGGACCGGCCCAACCGATCCAAGGATCATAGTGGGGTCCTGAGACATTTTCTAGAGTGTCTCGAACAGAGAGGAGCTTGCCCCTTGTCTAGACTCATGACCGAAATCCAATTTCCAATACATTATATTGCGGTTTTATTTGTAGAACTTAGTATGGCGACATAGTGGTATGGGTCATTAATGCCGTCTATGATTGATATTTATGATTGAAATTGTTTTGACACTATACATTTATTATAGTATCAAATAATGTGTTTTTAACGTATCAAGCATGCTTTGGCTATTATAAGGTAAAAACCCTATCCTTCGGCTTGCGTTGCATTGTGTGATGGGACCTAGGTCTTATAATAGCTTCATTTTTCTTTATTTAGCATTGCGTTGTTTGTTTTATGCACTGGTATTCTTGGGAGGAAACCGTTCCGTGTTAGATGGCGTGGTCCCTTGATTTACCGAACTTTAAAATAAAGATTAATAACTATTTTAGTTCTCACACCAGTCACATGACTGACCTGCAGTTTATTGTTTTAACCTAAACTCTGGGTGCCCTTATTTTCGACACGGGCAGTTAGTAGTTTTGGTTTTGCAGATTTATTTTCACAGGATCCTGATTTACAGCTGGAACGGTACCCGAAAAGCTCTGTATCCGTGTATTACTTTCAGTTGTGTTTTGTATTATTTTTTCGCTACTATGTAATTTATTTTAATCTCTGATATTTATCGAATGTATTTTATTTATTCATACTCTGTATATTCTTGTATTCTGATGGAATTGTTGTAATAGACAATGAAATGTTCTTCTGTTTGCGTTCCGATGTGTGTTGTTCTTAAAGTAATTCGTGCTTTCCTTACCGGGGAAGTTACGGGTTATCACACAATTTCTACCTAAGATTAACAGAACAGCCCTTGCACTTTACCCTGTCTTCAATCATCTTCAACGTAAGTTGATTCGTAATGCTTATGCCCATGCGGAGTGGTTTTCAGGTAATAACCTGATCCCGATCTCTCAGTATTGACAACGGAGGTATAAAATAAACCAATCTTTGATAGCTAGTGATTTAACTATCAAAGGGAACACCCATGCAACCAATGATCCTATTTCCAAATGGAAATTCTATCGATCAACCATCAAAATATTTTGGCACCTAAATTTATTTTTGATTAAATTATCATTTCCCAATTTCCATTTCTTTCCCATATATTTTACAAAAAACTAGTTTTGACCTCTCATATTCATGGGAAACATTTCCAAATATTATAAACTATTTATTTCCATATTACAAAAAATATACAATTAATCTCGCAAAACATTTTCCATCTTTTCATATTCCTTATTTCATATATTTGGATAATATATGTTACTAGTGCTGGAAAACATTTTTAATTCCCATTACTTAATTTCCCATTAACCAAACCACTTCATTTTCTATGCTTATAAAATATCTCTGATTTTCTTGGAAAACGTTTTCAATTTCTATTTATTTTAAACCGATGTTGTATCAAACATCGTTACTATAACTCAAACGTTAATCATTTATTAACTAACTATATCACTAACCAATCTCGCTTTCGGACCTTAGCCATTCCTCAGTCAGTCATGAATTCAATCAAGTCGGAGTACAACTACCTCTCAGACCTTAACTGAACATCTTTCTTAACTTAGAAATAGACAAGGCTCGCAACTTCAATTTTCAACGAAATCCTTGTTTACGCAAATCTCGGATTCAGTTTAATAATCCACTTCTTTCAAGGGGAACATTGATTATAATGAAAGCGTTATAATTCCTGCTTCCAAATATTTAATTTAATATATAACTTTAATTCATTAACTTAAATAAATAAATATGTAACTAATAAATAAATCTTGACTAAAACGGAAAATAGATGTTACTTTCTTGAATTCGATAGAATCGACTTTTAATAAATAACTCTCCTTCGAATATTCTATATTCGATTAACATTCCGAACTCTGGAATAAATCTACTATTTCAGGTCATCTCAAATTCTCCTTTCTTATTATTCCATTTGTGAAACATTTACTCTCAAGTCGTTATTCATTCCAAAATATGCATATCGTTCCTTAATAGGAAATTTGGACTCATTATCAAACCAACTTGATTTTACTTGCGAATACCGGTACACATTCAAATCTTAGTTATTGATAAACCCACATCATAATCTACTTCATTTATAAATTCTTTTTAAACAAACCACTACTGACATCTTTCTGTTTATATAAAACAATTCAAATTCCTTTTTAAATGTATTTACAAGTTATACATTCCATTCTTTTAAAATCAATTTTATTTGATTCCTACAATTCCCTTCTCGTTTATTAATTTTAATTTAAAGTAACATTAAATTATCTCAAAAACATATGATCCTATTTACATAGCTATAAATATCGAAATATTAGTTTCTTAACATTTTTTTTAAATCCACACTAGATAGAATTTAAATATCTTTTCTTAAATAAATCTTTTTAAAAAGATCCGACATAGTCGAATTCCAAATAAAAACCCCTTGGATTTATCTCAAATTGTTTTATATTCTAAACTTTGGAATAAAACCCATCATTTCTTTTTGAACCTGATTTCTCATTTCCCTTCTCATTCAAATTTCCATTTGAATTCTCTTTTACCCAACTCAAATCTCTTTTACAACTACTGCGTTCAAATCCGACTTTAAATATCGGTGTCAACACCGATTTCCACTTTGCTTATATTAATTCAACTTGAATTTATATTTTGCTTTATCCTATGATAAATATTTTATTTAATTTATAAATATCGTTATAACCAACTTATTGTTTAATCTACTAAAACAAGTTTCTATTTTTAGTCCATTTGAAATCTAAGTTCTATTTTGGAAATAATTTCCCTTAAAAATCTCAAATTTCTTTTCTACATTATAAAATATTTTAGGGTATTTAAATACCAAAATTATGGGGCCAATGTAATTCAACCACAACATAATCAATCACCGATCATATATCACAATAAATAAATAAAACAATAAATAAAATGTTGAGGAATCCAGTTGGATCCCTCCAACCCATTTCCCTGCATCCACAGATGTTAATCAACATTAATAATATTAATTTCACATCAATACGAAATATCATAGTAAATAGAACTAATAATTGATCAACGATATAACTATATCAACCACTTTTATCAACCGCTTTTATCAACCATTCATGCAGACAACCATCACATAGTATAAAATTGCTATATATAATTTAAAACTCATGTATATAAAAATATAAACGAGCCAGAGTTAGTAAGTTTACTCACATTGTTTCGCAGTTGACAATTCTACTTTTGTTTCATTTAAAACCAGACAACGTTTGATTTTGTCACAAAATTCCAATAGCTCTGCTCTCAACCATGCTAGTTCTACACTGTAGATTTCTTCATTTTGATTCAACCATGACTAGAATGGTCCACTTCTGCTCATATATGACATGTTACGGTCATTACAAGGTTACGATAATTAAACATTATATTAATTTCACTAATTAATACTATAAAACTAATTACCTATTACTTTTTAAATGGCCTGCTTGAATGTTCTTCCACGATACCAGAAAAATTGGACCTCTGAAACAACACCATTTCTTCATCAAACATCCCAGGCGTCATCATCCATTAACGGTCGCTAATCACCATACTTAGTGATCAACCACGAATGCCCCTTTTTCCTGTTAATTACTTCATTAAAAAATATACAGGTGTGACTTAATACTCTTCTAGCCAACTAAAACTCGCTTCTCTTTTGTTACATTCGAGGAAATGTCCATCACCAAAATTTGCTTTCACCAAACTCCCCTCATTCCATGTCGAATCTTTCATCCAAGCTGCTCTTTCCCATTATTTACTGCGTTAGAGTAATGAACCCTGATTAATGTTAATTTCCCCTCCTTAATCGTCGATTTGCTCACAATTAACACAGGAAAACCCGATATTATTTCTTCTTCAGTTTCCAGGTATCGAACCAGCTTCTTTCACCGATCTCTACCGACGCCTCCTTTCACCGGACCCCACCTTGCCGATTCCACTTACTCCGCCGTCCTCAGGCGATCTCACACCACCCTTCGTTGGCCCACGACAACTCCTTTATCACCCCTAAACCCGAAATATCAACAGGCCCACTTCACAAGAGTTTGACCTTCTCTAACCACCTGAGGTCACCCCGCCACCATCGACGAACGCGCCATCCTTCCACCTACGTTCACCTAAAGTGACACCACCTAGTTTGATCTAAGATCACCGGATTCGACCATAAACCGTCACGGCATCGACCCTATATTTCTGCCTCCACCAATCACGGCAAGGAACACCGCTACCATAAACCTCTCGGCCTCACACCTCTCTTCATCTTCACCGTTGAAAGTTTTAGCAATTCCCTACCAATTTGGAAGTCTGATAAGTTTTACTCAGGGCTTGTGTTTTGGAAACAGAAATAAGATGAATTAGGGTAGTTTTATTTAGCATCTTTATTTGATTGTTAGCAGGATTCAGAAGACAAGATTTTGTATATAATTTTTTTTCCTTGAAAGAGTGCGGATTATAAAAATAGATAAAAGAAGATAATCAAAATATATATTAGAAAGTGGCTTCTTGGGAACAATTTAGCCTGGCTTCACTGAGAAGGAATTTGGGTAGCTTCCAATATAAGCTTTACGATTATTTAATTATATTTAAAGATTAGAGTACCCCGCTACACTGCATTTTATTCACTTACGGACTGCAATTGACAAAAATAAAAATACTGTCATGTCAAGTGATGTGCCATAATCCCAAAAATATAATAATATAGACAAGTTAACTTATATTATGATATCCCAAAACGCTGATATAGGGTGTAAAATATTTCAAATAAAAAGTTGCTTATTTTTTAAAATAAAAATTATAGAAAAATTATGTAAATTAAATTATAACCACGTCTCAAAATTCTATTCCAAATTCAAAACCAGTATTTAATTATATTAAACAAACCGTTATGACTTATACACGACTCTATAGCGACTTTCTGAAAATTTGATTTGGACATAACTTACAATCTATAAGAATAAATCTCTATTTTTCACTTCCATTAGAAAGATACAGTTTAATAGATTCAAACGTTTCTTGTTTCAAAGAAATCTGACTTATATCGGATTATGTACATCCAATTGAAGTTCAAAACAAAATATTACGAACTACTGTGACATTATGAGCTCAATTTAAAATTAATAATAAACTATACGTTCAAACATCGTTTTTAATAAATAAATTTCACACAAAAATCATACAGATTACCAATTACGACATTTAAACCAAATTTAAATGTTTAAAATTAATGGCTAAAAATCCGAGTTGTTACATTCCTTTCCCCTTAAATGAATTACGTCCCCGAAATTACGAAGGTAGGAAAAATGCTATAAACCCTATTAACAAGGTTAAAAATCATTTGGTTGGTTTCTTAACTTCAATTTCAACTGAACCAATTATCTCAATTAGAATATTAATATAAAAATTCTCCAAAATTTTTGAAGATTTTCTAACACCTTAAATTTTCGTAAAATTTCGGCAGAGTATTCCACGTACGGAGGGACTTCTACGATATCGCAGGAACAACAAATATATATGCATCGACCCACACGGTCGGAAAACAAAATTCAAAACCCAATTTTATATCTTTGCGTAGGCGTACCTTATATAAGTGTGCTATTAATCGAACTTTCTTAAGTCGTATGCTTGTTTACGCAGCCACAATCAAGCCAAGTCACTCAATCTACCTGTACTTACTTAATTCAAACAAGTAAGTTTGAATAGTTGGCGTTTTAACAATCATTCTAATTCGCACCATTTCACTTGGTTTCCAATGATTTTCAATCCATATTTTCACATCCAGTCCATAATAAACTTACAAACATCCATATTTATCAAAATTGATTTTGAATCAATTTATTCACTTTCAGTTTATAAGTCGCCCAGTTTAATTTCCAATCCGGTATAATTCTATTTAAGTTAACCCTAAGTTAAATTTCAATTCATTTGATTCACTTATACCATTTCAGTCCATTTAACTTACCCAAGTTAAATAAAAATTCCGAATTCAAATTCTGGCTTTTATTTCCAAATCGTTTTGGAATCGAATAATCATATACATATATTTGTAATCATCTGCAAATTCAAAATATTTGAATTTTTAAAACAACTTGTTCTTTTCAAACAAATTTCCATTAATAAATTATTATGGTAGCAATCCGTCACCCAGAAACTCGAAAATGATACCGATAATATCGCAATCCATTATCAGAATTATTTTCTCGCCACTGAAGTGATTTTAGTGCTTAATCACTTTCGAAATCCATTTAAAATCATTTTTATTCACAAATTCTTCAAAGCAATGCTATATTGCTTTTAAAAATACTTCAGAAAATATTTCTAAATAACTGGGATTTAAATTTCCAAATTCTAATCTGAATCCAGTATTAATACAGCTTATTTGCATACTCCAGTCTTATATAAATTCAATTTGGTTTTTTTTAACCATTTCAATATTATAATCCCATTTGAATATAATAACAACCAACCCAATCAATGATTTCAGAAAATTATTCCTTTTGTATAAAAATTTGGTTTCTGGCAAAATTATTCCATTTAAACATTTTAAAACAATACGGTATCGAATTGCTTTGTTCGATAGTTTAGAAACTCCTATCGATACAGTTGTACATTCTGTATCGACCAGAATTCATAAACCACTCAACAAACCAGTAACACAATATAAAACAGTTTTATATCAAATCTACAAATACGCCCTTTCTTTTATATATACTCAAACTCAATCTAGGGTTACTAACCCCATCTCTATTGAGTTATGCCACAAAGCCAAGATTACTACTCAACCTCAGCTCTGATACCAAATGTAATGGCTCGAATTTCTTTACCTTTTGAGTTGACTAAATACACCACAAGTCCAACCCAATCATTAATAGAAAGAAGTTTGAGGACGAGAAATAGAAAGAATGAGAAATTAGAATAGAAGAAGACGAAGAACACAAAGCTCACAGCGGAACGAATACAAATATATAATACAACATAACTTTTGAAATACAAATCAATATTGTATATATACATACCATCATCAGAGCACAACAGTTATTCCTAGAATAGTTATAAACACCTATTTCCAGAGATAACACAGTACACATCAGAAAATATGATACTCTGTAGCTAATTGATGAAGCCTCCTGCTTCAAGCTCCTCCAAGTAAATCTGTAAAATCCCGACTACTTGACTTCCCATACAAATTTGGGCACCCAAGAGATTAGGGTAGAACAAAACAAAATAAACTCTGGGTCAATCATGGGACTGGTGTGAGTAAACTCCAACCTTTTGTTTAACTTTCAAAAATCTTTTCCAAAATAAATGATAATCGTAAGACCAATCCACACATAAACAAGGATGGTTTTTACCTTACGATAACCAAAAATATTTTTGATGTCAAATCCAGTGATATTATAATAATGTCTAAATCAAATAAATAACACTATAGCGGAACGCTTGCATCTCACGCTTCATATATAATATAAAATTAAAAACCACAGGGTGCTTATCGGAGATTGGATTCCGACTATGATAAGGTATGGAACCACCTTCTGATCAGTGTACTCTAGAGGGGATACACTGGGGTTCAACAAGAACATCTTGCTACCAATTACTTTGAATGCCACATCATCAGACATTTGTCCATATACGTTGTCTTGCGACTGGACATACCGAAGGCACCATTCTATTAATCCATCTTTAGCAATTTCTACCTAAGATTAATAGAACAGCCCTTGCTCTTTAATCCGTCTTAAATCATCTTCAGCATAAGTTGATACGTAAAGATTATTCCCATTCGGAGTGGTTTTCAGGTAATAACCTGATCCAGGTCTCTCTATATTGACAACGGAGGTATAAAATAAACCAAACTTTGATAGCCGGTGATTTAACTATCAAAGGGAACACCCATACAATCAATGATCCTATTTCCAAATGGTTATTCTATTAATCAACCATCTAACAATTTTGGCCCCAAAATTGTTTTTTGATTAAATTATCATTTCCCAATTTCCATTTCTTTCCCATATATTTTACAAAAACAAGTTTTGACCTCTCAAATTCTTGGGAAACATTTTCAAATATTATAAAGTATTTATTTCCATATTCTAGAAAATATACGATTAATGTCGCAAAAAAATTTCATCTTTTCATATTCCTTATTTCATATATTTGGATAATATATGTTATTAGTGCTGGAAAACATTTCTAATTCTCATTACTTAATTTCCCATTAACCAAACCACTTTGTTTTCTATGCTTATAAAACATCTCTGATTTTCTTGGAAAATGTTTCCAATTTCTAGTTATTTTAAACCGATGTTATATCAAACATCGTTACTATAACTCAAACATTAATCATTTATTAACCAACTTTATCACTAAGCAATCTCGCTATCGTACCTTAACCATTCCTCGGTCAATCATGAAGTCAATCAAGTTGGGGTATAATTACCTATCAGACCTTAACTGAACAACATTCTTAAATTCGGAATAGACAAGGCTCGCAACTTAAATTTTCAACGAAAACCTTGCTTACGCAACTCTCGGATTCAGTTTAATAATCCACTTCTTTCAGGGGGAACATTGATTATAATGAAAGCATTATAATTCCTGCTTCCAAATTTTTAATTTAATATATAACTTTAATTCATTAACTTAAATAAATAAGTAATTAATAAATAATTAAATCTTGACTTAAACAGAAAGTAGATATTGCTTTCCTGAATTCGATAGAATCAACTTTCAATAAATAACTCTCCTTCGAATATTCTATATTCGATTAACATTCCGAATTTCGGAATAAATCTACAATTTCAAGTCATCTCAAATTCTACTTTACTTTCAAATCGTGATTCATTGCATAATATGCATATAGTTCCTTAATAGGAAATCTGGACTCGTTATCAAATCAACTTGATTTTACTTGCAAATATCGTTACAGATTCAAATCTTAGTTATTGATAAACCCACATCATATTCTACTTCATTTATATATTTTTTTTAAACAAACCGCAACTGACATCTTTCTGTTTATATAAAACAATTCAAATTCCTTTTTGAATGTATTTACAAGCTATACATTCCATTCTTCTGAAATCAACTTTATTTCATTCCTACAATTCCCTTCTCGTTTATTAATTTTAATTTTAAATGACAATAAATTATCTCAAAAACATACGATTCTATTTACATAGCTATAAATATCAAAATATTAGTTTCTTAATATATATTTTTTAGATTCACACTAAATAGAATTTAAATATCTTTTCTTAAATAAATCTTTTTAAAAAGATCTGACATAATCGAATTCCAAATAAAAATCCCTTGGATTTATTTCAAATTATTTTATATTCTAAACTTTGGAATAAAACCCGTCGTTTCTTTTTGAAACTGATTTCTCATTTCCCTTCTCATTCAAATTCCCATTTGAGATCTCTTTTACACAACTCAAATCTCTTTTACAACTACTGGTTTTAAATCCCACTTCAAATATCGTGTCAACACCGATTTCCACTATGCTTATATAAATTCAACTCGAATTTATATTTTACTTTATCCTTTGATAAATATTTTAGTTAATTTATAAATATCATTATAACCAACTTCTTGTTTAATATACTGAAACAAGTTTCTATTTTCAGTCCATTTGAAATCTAAGTTCTATTCTGGAAATTGTTTCCCTTAAAAAAGTCAAATATCTTTTATACATTCTAAAATATTTTATGGTATTTAAATACCAAAATTATGGGGCTAATGTAATTCAACCACAACATAATCAATCACCAATCATATATCACAATAAATAAATAAAACAGTAAATAAAATGTTGAGGAATCCAGTCGGATCCCTCAAATCTGTCTCCCTGCATCCACAGATGTTAATCAACATCAATAATATTAATTTCACATCAATATGAAATATCATAGTAAATAGAACTAATAATCGATCAATGATATAACTATATCAACCATTCATCCAAACAACCATCACACAGTATAAAATTGCTATATATAATTTAAAACTCATTTATATAAAAATATAAACGAGCCAGAGTTAGTGAGTTTACTCACTTTGTTTCGCAATTGACGATTATGCTTTTGTTTCATTTAAAATCAAACAACATTTGATTTTGTCATAAAATTCCAATAGCTCTGCTCTCAGCCATGCTAGTTCTACACTGCAGATTTCTTCGTTTTGATTCCAACATGACTAGTATGGTCCACTTCTGCTCATGTATGAGATAGTTATGGTCGTTACAAGGTTACGATAATTAAACTTTATATTAATTTCACGAATTAATATTATAAAACTAATTACCCATTACTTATTAAATGGCCTGCTTTAATGTTCTTCCACGATACCAAAAAAATTGGGCCTCTGAAGCAACACCATTTCTTCTATCAAATATCCCAAGCGTCATCATCCATTAAGGGTCGCTAATCACTTTACTCGGTGATCAACCACGAAAGCCCCTTTTTCCCGTTATTTAGTTCATTACAAAAATATACATGTTTGACTTAATACTCTTCTTGCCTACTAAAATCCGCTTCCCTTTTGTTACGTTCGAGGAAATGTCCATCCGCAAAATTTGCTTTCACCCAAACTCCCCTCATGCCAGATCCAATCTTCCATCCAAGTTGCCCTTTCCCATTATTTACTACGTTAGGGTAATGAACCCTGATTAATGTTAATTTCCCCTCCTTAATCATCGATATGCTCACGATTAACACAAGAAAACCTGATATTTTTCTTCTTCAGTTTCCAGGTATCGAACCCGCTGCTTTCAACGATCGCCACTGACGCCTCCTTCCATCGGACCCTACCTCGCAGATTCCACTTACTCCGTCGTCCTACGGCAATCTCACACCACCCATCGTTGTCCCACGACAACTCCTTTATCACCCCCAAACCCGAAATATCAGCAGACCCACTACGCCGGAGTTTGACCATCTTCGACCACCTGAGGTCACCCCACCACCATCGACGAACGCCCCATCCTTCCACCTACCTTCACCTAAAGCAACGCCACCCAGTTTGATCTGAGATCGCTGGAATGGGCCACAAACCATCACGGCATCGACCCCATATATCTTCCTCCAACCATCACGGTAAGGAATGCCACCACCACAAACTTCTCAGCCTCACGCCTCCTTTCGTCTTCACAGTTGAAAGTTTTAGCCAATTCCACACCAATTTGGATGTCCGATAAGTTTTACTCAGTGACTAAGTTTTGAAAACAGAAATAAGATGAATTAGGGTAATTTTATTTAGCATCTTTATTTAATTTTTAGCAGGATTCAAAAGACAAGATTTTGTATATAATTTTTTTCCCTGAAAGAGTGCGGATTGTAAAAATAGATGAAAGAAGATAATCGAAATATATATTAAAAAGTGGCTTCCTGGGAACAATTTTGCCTAGCTTCACTGAGAAGGAATTTGGTTAGCTTCCAATATAAGCTTCACGATTATTTGATTATATTTAATGATTAGCTTACCCCGCTACACCGCATTTTATTCACTTACTACAATAGACGAAAATAAAAATACCGTCGTGTCAAGTGATGTGCCATGATCCCAAAAATATAATAATATAGACAAGTTAACTTATATTGTGATATCCCAAAACGCTGATATAGGGTGTAAAATATTTCAAATAAAAAGTTACTTATTTTTCAAAATAAAAATTACAGAAAAATTCTATAAATTAAATTATAGCTACATCTCAAAATTCTTGTCCAAATTCAAAATCAATATTTAATTATATTAAATAAACCGTTATGGCTTATATACGACTCCATAACGACTTTCTGAAAATTTGATTTGGACATAACTTACAATCTATATGACGAAATCTCGATTTTTCACTTCCATTAGAAAGATACAGTTTAATAGATTCAAACGTTTCTTGTTTCAAAGAAATCCGACTTATATCGGATTCTGTACATTCAATTGAAGTTCAAAACAAAATATTACGAACTACCGCGACATTATGAGCTCGTTTTAAAATTAATTATAAATTATAAATTATAAATTTAGGCTTCATTTTTAATAAATAAATTTCTCATAAAAATCATACATATTACCAATTACGACATTTAAACCAAATTTAAATGTTTAAAATTAACGGCTAAAAATCCGGGTCGTTACATTCCTTCCCCCTTAAAAGAATTTCGTCCCCGAAATTACCAAGGTAGGAAAAATTCTATAAACCCTATTTACAAGGTTAAAAATCATTTGGTTTGTTTCTTAACTTCAATTTCAATTGAACCAATTATTTCAATTAGAATATTAATTTAAAAATTCTCCAAATTTTTTGAAAACTTACCAACACCTTAAATTTTCATAAAATTTTGGTAGAATCTCCCCTGTACAGAGGGACTTCCACGATATCGCAGGAATAAAAAATATATATACATCGACCCACACGGTCGGAAAACAAAATTCAAAACCCAATTTTAAATCTTTGTGTAGGCGTACCTTATATATATGCTATTAATCGAACTTGCTTAAGTCGTATACTTGTTTACGCAGCCACAATCAAGCCAAGTCACTCCATCTACCTGTACCTACTCAATTCAAACAAGTAAGTTTCAATAATTGGCGTTTTAACAATCATTCTAATTCACACCATTTCACTTGGTTTCCAATGATTTTCAATCCATATTTTCACATCCAGTCCATAATAAACACACAAACATCCAAATTTATCCAAATTGATTATAAATTAATTTATTCACTTTCAATTTATAAGCCACTTGATTTAATTTCCAAATCAGTATAATTCTATTTAACTTAACCCTAAGTTAAATTTCAATTCATTTGATTCACTTATACCATTTCAATCCATTTAACTTACCCAAGTTAAATAAAAATTCCGAATTCAAATTCCTTGATTTTATTTCCAAATCAGTTTGGAATTATATAATCATATACATATATTTATAATCATCTGCAAATTCAAAATATTTGAATTTTTAAAACAGCTTGTTCTTTTCAAACAAATTTGCATTAATAAATTATTTTGGTAGCAATCCGTCACTTAGAAACTCGAAAATGAATTCCGATAATGTCGCGATCCATTATCAGAATTATTTTCTCGCCACTGAAGTTATTTCTGTGCTTAATCACTTTCAAAATCCATTTTAAATCATTTTTATTCACAAATTCTTCAAACCAATGCTTTATTGCTTTTAAAAATACTTCATAAAATATTTCTAAACAATCGGGATTTAAATTTCCAAATTCTAATCTGAATCCAGTTTTAATATAGCTTATTTGTGTACTCCATTATTATAAAAATTCAATTTGGTTTTAAATAACCATTTCAATATTACAATCCCATTTGATTATAATAACAATGAACCCAATCACTAATTTCATAAAATTATTCCTTTTATATAAAAATTAGGTTTTGGGCAAAATTATTCCATTTACCTATTTTAAAACAGTACTGTATTGAATTGGTTTGTTCGAGAGTTTAGAAACACCTATCGATACATTTGTATATTTTGTATCGACCAAAATTCATAAACCACTCAACAAACCAGTCAACATAATATAAAAAAGTTTTATATCAAATCTACAAATACGCCCTTACATATATATATATATATATATATATATATATATATATATATTCAAACTCAATCTAGGGTGTTACTTACCCCATCTCTATTGAGTTATGCCACAGAGCCAAGGTTACTATTCAACCTTATACTTTGATACCAAATGCAACGGCCTGACTTTCCACACATTTTGAGTTGACTAAATACACCGCTCGTCCAATCCAATTTGCACAGAAATACGAATCATTAATAGAAAGAAGTTAGAGGACTAGAAATAGAAAGAAAGACAAAATAGAATAGAAGAAGATGAAGTACACAAAGCTCACAGCGGAACGAATAAAATATAGTATACAACATAACTTTTGAAATAAAAATCAATAATGTATATATACCTACCATCATCAAAGCACAACATTTATTCCTGCAACAGTTGTAAACACATGTTTCCAAAGACAACACGGTACACAGTAGAAAATATGATAGCCAATAGCTAATTGATGAAGCCTCCTACTTCAAGCTCCTCCAAGTAAATTTGTAAAATCCCAACTACTTGACTGCCCATACAAATTCGGGCACCCAAGAGTTTAGGGTAGAACAAAACAGAATAAACTCTGGGTCAGTCATGGGACTGGTGTGAGTAAACTCCAACCATTGTTTAACTTTCAAAAATCTTTTCCAAAATAAATGATAATCATAAGACCAATCCACACATAAACACAGATGGTTTTTACCTTACGATAACCTAAAATATTTTTGATATCAAATCCAGTGATATTATAATAATGTCTAAATCAAATAAATAACAATCTAGCGGAACACTTGCTCTCACGCTCCATATATAATATAAAATCAAAAACCGCAGGGCACTTATTTGGAGATTGTATTCCGACTATGACAAGGTATGGAACCACCTTCTGATCAGTGTACTCTCGAGGGGATACACAGGGGTTCAACAAGAACATCTTACAACCCAGCCACACATGGCTGGCCACTCATTTAACTTGAGTGTTCCGAGCTCACCAACGGTTAGGATCAGCAACCGTTACCGAAAGCATACAGCAGCGAATAGAATAAGAAGCAAATGTAATTTCTCTAGATCAGGTGATAATACCCCTAATGGGAATGACCCACTTGGCCATGCTTCATGCCCTATTTCTGTCATTTCTCGGTTGATGAGGCTCGAGGTCACGATTAACTTTTCAAAACATCTTGCCACCAATTACTTTGAATGCCACATCATTAGACATTTGTCCATATACGTTGTCCTACGACAGGATATACCGAAGGCACGATTCTATTAATCCAACTTGGGCAATTTCTACCTAAGATTAACAGAACAACCCTTGCACTTTACTCCGTCTTCAATCATCTTCAGCATAAGTTGATTCGTAAAGCTTATGCCCATACGGAGTGGTTTTCAGGTAATAACCTGATCCTGGTCTCTCCGTACTAACAACGGAGGTATAAAATTAACCAAACTTTGATAGCCGGTGATTTAACTATCAAAGGGAACACCCATACAACCAATGATCCTATTTCCAAATGGAAATTCTATCAATCAACCGTCGAACAATTTTGGCCCCTAAATTTATTTTTGATTATATTATCATTTCCATTTCTTTCCCATATACTTTTACAAAAAACTAGTTTTGATCTCTCATATTCTTCGGAAACATTTCCAAATATTATAAACTATTTATTTCCATATTCCAAAAAAAAATATGATTAATGTCGCAAAACATTTTCCATCTTTTCATATTCCTTATTTCATATATTTGGATAATATATGTTATTAGTGCTGGAAAACATTTCTAATTCACATTACATAATTTCCCATTAACCAAACCACTTCATTTTCTATGCTTATAGCACATCTCTGATTTTCTTGGAAAACGTTTTCAATTTCTATTTATTTTAAACCGATGTTATATCAAACATCATTACTTTTACTCAAACATTAATCATTTATTAACTAATTATATCACTAACCAATCTTACTATCGGACCTTAGCCATTCCTTAGTAAATCATAAAGTCAATCAAGTTGGGGTATAATTACCTCTCAGACCTTAACTGAACAACATTCTTAACTTCGGAATAGACAAGGCTCGCAACTTCAATTTTCAACGAAAACCTTGCTTACGCAACTCTCGAATTCAGTTTAATAATCCACTTCTTTCAGGGGGAACATTGATTATAATGAAAGCATTATAATTCCTACTTCCAAATTTTTAATTTAGTATATAACTTTAATTCATTAACTTAAATAAATAAATAAGTAATTAATAAATAATTAAATCTTGACTTGAACAAAAATCAGATATTACTTTCCTGAATTCGATAGAATCAACTTTCAATAAATAACTCCCCTTCGAATATTCTATATTCGATTAACATTCCGAACTTCAGAATAAATCTACTATTTTAGGTCATCTCAAATTCTACATTCTAATTATTCCATTTGTGAAACATTTACTTTCAAATCGTTATTTATTCCATAATATGCATATCATTCCTTAATAGGAAATCTGGACTTGTTATCAAATCAACTTTATTTTACTTGCAAATATCGTTACAGATTCAAATCTTAGTTATTGATAAACCCACATCATATTCTACTTCATTTATAAATTCTTTTTAAACAAACCTCTACCGACATCTTTCTGTTTATATAAAACAATTCAAATTCCTTTTTGAACGTATTTACAAGTTATACATTCCATTCTTCTGAAATCAACTTTATTTCATTCCTACAATTCCCTTCTCGTTAATTTTAATTTTAAATAAAATTAAATTATCTCAAAAACATATGATCCTATTTACATAGCTATAAATATCGAAATATTAGTTTCTTGACATATATTTTTTAGATTCACACTAGATAGTCTTTACGTATCTTTTCGAAAATAAATCTTTTTAAAAAGATCCGGCATAGTCGAATTCCAAGTAAAAACCCCTTGGATTTATCTCAAATTGTTTTATATTCTAAACATTGGAATAAAACCCATCGTTTCTTTTTGAAACCGATTTCACATTTCCCATCTCAATCAAATTTCCATTTGATTTCTCATTTACCCAACTAAAATCACTTTTACAACTACTGCGTTTAAATCCCAGTTCAAGTATTGGTGTCAACAGCGATTTCCACTTTGCTTATATAAATTTAACTTGAATTTATATTTTACTTTATCCTATGATAAATATTTTATTTTATTTATAAATATCGTTATAATCAATTTCTTGTTTAATCTACTGAAACAAGTTTCTATTTTCTATCCATTTGAAATCTAAATTCTATTTTGGAAATAATTTCCCTTAAAAATCTCAAATTTCTTGTCTACTGAAACACCCCACCTCCATTAAGGTCACTCACAAATTGAATGCATTAACTTTGGTGAAGCATTTTAGGTAAAATGTACAGATAATTTACAAGACAGACATCTAAACAGCAGAAAACTAAAATCATTTCATAGATAACGTGGTTCAGTCAAAACATTACAAGCATTGTCTCAAAACCCAACTTCTAAATTGTTACAATAAAACATCTGTCTTGATTTAAAAACTCCAAGTACATAAAGAAGCATAAGTAGTAAAGCAGCATAAATCCCTAATAAAAGTGTAACTACAGCCACAGCCCAAGAAAAGAGAATCCAAGCAATACATCTACTCTCTTCAAGCTGGAAAAGGTCTGCACTAAGCTGAATTATTCCCTCCCCACGGACCTCGGGGGGAGGGGGAACGGAAGAAAAGAAGGCGAAAGAAAACGGGTCAGACATAATCCTGGTAAGTCCAGTGATTATTCAGCATGTAAACAAGTAAATGGATCGTGACATGAATAAACTGAACATAGGACAATACCATAGAAATAAGGTAACATAAGACAAGGCAAGATAAACTGAATATACTATCGCACTCATTTCCATTTCTCTGCACTTACTAACGAATGTTTCAACTGCCATCATGTGTTCATAACAAAGTGATCCCTTTTTCGATCGGCTTCTACTCGCATGCATTTATTTCTTGTTTCATTTGGCCCCGCTTGATTGTAGATACCTGTGCTGGTCCCACCGTGGGGTGTATCACTTCCTATGGTGGCAACTCGACACAAAATTCAAAATGCACAGTGTATACTACTGATGCCCAGTGCCTGCTTTTTCCACTCCGGAGTACGTGCACGCCAATACTCCACCGGAACCTACACTGCTGCACCACCCGCCGCTATTTTGACCACTTATAATCAGCCCAGTAATCGTGCCCCACCCTGCCTAGTTCAAGGTACCGTCATACATCTATGTGGGTTACTGCTAAAATGGGTCCCCGTAACTAGGGTTTCCTAATCAACATGTTATAACGGTTAAGTGTTCTCAAATTAACCAAACCCTACTCATCTGTTTAATTAACATGTTGTATTGGTTAAGTGTTGCCTTAATTAACTTAACCCTACCATTCTTAGCCTGTCCGTCCCTTAGCTTTATTTCATTCATTAAAGCACCAACCTCTCACATTAGATCTATATTGTTGTTGTCGTTGGATGTGCCGGGCGGTTCCGGGCGGTCTTACACCGCAACTCAATCTAACCTCGGGGTTTTGGGCTTAAATTCGCTAACCTCTCACATTAGATCTATATTGTTGCGGTCTTACACCGCAACTCAATCTAACCTCGGGTTAGGCATGAGCATCTTTAGCCAATTTACATATTTGTCATATGTGTCCAAGTTTTGGTCATTTTACGTCAATATTTTCCAAGTGTAGTCAGTACAAGTTCTATGCCACATTCACTTGTTATGCCCAAAATTTACTTAATTAAATTATACCCAATTTTTCCCGCATTATAATCGCACGTACAACGATATTCAATCTAAGTTCCGAATGAACCTAGTATTCATAAAAGAAAATAAAAAGGAAAAAATAGAGAAGGAGCATAAGAATTGACATAAGGAAAAATAGGCATGTAGAAGTGTACCCAATTTAAGAATCATATTTCTAACAGGCATGTTGTACATTAACAATAAGTGCGGGCAAGCTAAGCAATTTACACCATAGGTATAAAGATTAGATAGAATTGGACTTAAGAGAATCACTAATTTTGATGTACAACATGATAAATTCCATTATATCAATCACAATAGTCTCATAGGCATAGGATGTATAACATGATAGGTTCCATCATATCAATCACAACAGTCTCATAGGCATGATAGGTTCCATTATGTCAATCATAACAGTCTCATTGGCAAGATAAGTTTCATTATGTCAATCACAACAGTCCCATAGACAAGAGAGGTTAAATTATGTCAATCACAACGGTCCCATAAGCAAGATAGGTTTCATTAAGTCAATCACGACAGTCTCATAGGCATAGGCAATTCAGAATTGACAAAAGGATAAGCAAGAATCAGAATTAGGCATAGTTCTAGATCCGATTATTACAGTCTTGATTTCTATTAGGTGTTCAAATCGGAATAATAACTGAACTTATAGAAAAAAGAACGGATCTTGTATTCTGGGATCTGATTTATGAATTTGTTAAGCTTAACCCTTGATGTAGACGTTTGATTCTCTAGTTTGGATTTGGTTTAGAGCTTTCTAACTTGATTTCTAATTTGGAGAAGATGGAGGCTAGGCTAGCTTAGATATGGACAGCATGACGACTTCATAGAATGAGGTCTAGGGTTGAAGTTTTGCGGGGATTATGTAGAAGTTTAGGATTAATATGGGCCTTTAGATCAACCTAGGAGTCATCAGAGCCATCTAGTCCAAGAAAATGCGTCCTCAGGCAAATCAGAAGTCGCCACGTAGCCCTATGACTCAGAAAATCATCACTGTCCAGTACAGTTGGCAGGGGTCGACCCCTACAGGGGGGTCGACACCTATGTCGACACCCCTATAGGGGGTCGACTCCCATGTCGACACCCGCTGGGGAGGTCGACACCCCAGAGTGGGAGATTTTCCGCTCAGTTGATTTCTGAGTTTTTGAATTTCGAACTAAAATGATTATTTAATTATTATTTTTAATTTATTTTCTACTTACAGTAGAAATCTTCTAACCTCCATAACGTCTTCATACGGAGTTCGATTCACGCAAACTCGGACTTTATTTCAAGCAGAATTCCGAGACGAACGCAATGGCGTAACCCATTTCACCCAATTCTTCTTTGAAAAATTAAGTGTTCTTAGATTTGTTAATTTTAATATTCACGGAAAATATGGGGTGTTACATTCTCCCCTCCTTAAAGGATTTTGTCCCCGAAATCTCTAAGTTAAGAAGAATGTATCCTAACATCCTCTGCTTAACCATCAATCACAGGCATCCATTGTCCTTAAGAAGATTTCTAATGCTTTCATGATCATATGCATAGTGTGTGTATATGCCCTTATCTAATGCAAAACCAGGCGGTCTACTGATTCAGTTGACCTCCTTTATGCGAATCATGTATGTGCTGTAAGTCCATCATGTATGCAATTATTCCTAATCGTATTTTGTAACTTCTACATGAGTGCACAATCATTCATACAAATGCAACATCCATATGATAGCACATCAAGTTTCAATCCACATACAAATACATATATGCATATGCAATATGAAAGTGACTGGGCCAATCTAGTACTTAATGTGTGTGTATTTGCATCCACGAGCAACCACTTGCAACCATCAATCATAACATGTTTCAAATACATGTTTACATCCATTAGTTTCTACCTAAGGATTAAGAATAGGACCGAGGAGATATATTTAAAAGATAGATACAGGCATGCGTAAATTTATGGAAAAAGAGATCTAGAATGTACCCTTAAAAAGAAAAGGGTAGGATGCGCGTATCTTGTCTTCAGTCTCCCAAGTCGCGTCTCCTTCAACGTCACTCCACTGTACTTTAACTAGCTTGACCTCACGATTGCGTAGCTTTTTAACTTCTGTACCCAAGATACGAGTTGGAACTCTTCTCACCGTTGCTTCTCGCTCCACTTCTACTTCCTCTATTATGCTTGGCTCCACAACTTCTGTGGACTCATGTAAGCACTTCCGTAGATGAGAGACATGAAAAACATTATGAACTCCAGCCAATCATTCGGGCAGCTCTACTTTATAAGCCATCTTCCCAATCCTCTCAATGATAGGAAATGGCCCTATAAATCTTGGTTCTAATTTTCCTACGGACCCAAAGCAAACGACATTCTTCAAAGGAGATACTTTAAGAAAAACTCTGTCTCCAACCTCAAACTCAAGGTCGGTCCTTCTTTTATTAGCATAGGACTTCTATCTATCTTGTGAGGTCTTCATTCGTCTTCGTATCAAGTCCACCTTCTATGAAGTTTCTATGTTCATGTCAGGCCCAAGTACGAGCTTGTCTGTAGACTCCCACCAACAAGTTGGTGATTGGCATGGTCTTCCATATAAAGCCTCAAAGGGTGCCATGCTTATGGTGTCTTGGTAGCTATTGTTGTAGGCGATTTCCACCAAAGGAAGATGATCCTCCCATGTTCCTCGAAAATCAAGAATGCACAATCTCAAAAGATCTTCTAATACTCTGTTCACCCTTTCCGTCTGACCATCGGTTTGAGGGTGATAGGCAGTGCTTAAGCATAGATGTGTGTCTACAGCCTCTTGCAAACTCTTCCAAAACTCGCTCGTAAAGATAGGATCTTGATCACTTACTATGCTAGAGGGTATTCCATGCAGTCGAACCACCTCTTTAAGATAAATGGATGCTAACGATGAGGCAGTCCTCCTACTCTTAACAGGTATAAAGTGAGCGCTTTTAGTGAGCCTGACCACTGTTACCCAAATACTGGTATTGCCCCTTCTTGACCTAGGAAACCCATCAATAAAGTCCATCTAAATGCTATCCCATTTCCATTGTGGGACCTCTAGAGGATGAAGCAGACCACTAGGCTTCTTCTACTCTGCCTTGACTTGCTGGCATATCAAGCATTTAGAGACAAACTCGAATACATCCTTCTTCATGCCATTCCAAAAGAAAACTCTTGTTATGTCTTTATACATCTTGTCCCCACCTGGGTGTATGGTCAACTTAGAATGGTGTGCTTCTTCGAGAAAGATTTTCACCAAATCCCTTACTTTTTGGACGCATAGTCTTCCATCCCGTCTCAACCAATCCTTGTCATTGATAGAGTATCTATTGAGGTGACTAGAAGTCTCACCTCTAATTAGCTTATCCATCACATCAACTAGCCGAGGGTCTTCACGTTGTGTGGTTCTTATTGAGTCCAAAAGGGTAGGCCGCACCTCTAGCGATGCTAACAAACCAGGTACAAATTCAAAGGAGGGTCTAAAGTCAAAGTTTTCCATGTACTCCAAGCTTTGCCTTTCTACAAAGAGAGGACTTAAGGTCAGCTTTCTCCTACTTAAAGCGTCTGCTACCACATTGCCCTTGCCAGGGGTATAAGCAATCTCAAAATCGTATGAGGCAAGAAATTCCATCCACTTTTGTTGTCTTAAGTTAAGATCTTTCTGTGAGAAAAGGTACTTTGACGATTTATGGTCAGTAAACAATTCAAACCTCTCTCCTAGTAGGTAATGACGCCATGACTTAAGAGCGAAAACAATGGCAGCTAGTTGTAAATCATGAGTTGGGTAGTTCTTCTCATGTACCTTCAACTGCTTCCCGCATAACAAACTACCTTGCCTTCTTGCATCAAGACAACGCCTAGTCCGGTACCGCATGCGTCTGTGTATACCATAAACATCTTACTCCCATCAGGCAATGTCAGAACTGGGGCCGTTGTCAGAGCCCTTTCTAGTCGTTGGAAAGCACCATCACAATCCAAATCTCAGGAAAAAGTTAGGTTCTTCTTCGTCAACCTAGTAAGTGGGGCTGAGATCTTCGCAAAGTCCTTAATGAACAATCTGTAAAAGCCCGCTAGCCCGAGAAAACTTCGTACTTCGATTGCATTCCGTGGAATCTTCCAATCTTGTACCGCAACTACTTTTGCGGGATCCACGGCTATCCCCTGTAACACCCCACCTCCGCTAGTGTCACTCACAAAGGGAATGCACTAGTTTTGGAGGAGCGTTATCGAGGTAAACAAACACAGAAATATTACAAGATAGAACATAAATAAAACAGCGGAAGAATCAAAAGATAAATTTCATTAGTTTCAAAAAGAGTCAAAACCTTTTACATCCAAAGTACCAAATAGCCAAAGTCATTATTTTCCATTACAACAAATTCTGTCTTGCATAAATAAAGAAGCATAATCTTAAAACAACAAAAGTAGCTTAATTCCCCAAAGGTAGTAGAAATGCAGCCATAGCATAGCTCAAGATCAAACCGTACATGAGCTGAACAGAAAGCAAGCGAAATCCAAGCTAAGTGCTAGAGTTTCCTCCCTGAGAACCTGGGGGGGAACGAAAGAAAAAGAGGCGAAAGAAAATGGGTCAGTCATAAAAGACTGGTAAGTCCTAGTGACTTTCATCATAAAAACAGGTAAAGGTAACATTACATGTATAAACTGAAAACATAAGGATGATGACAAGTTGGGCAAGATAGACTAAGATAGCATGATAATTCAAGAATAAATCAAGTATAGCATCACATGTTCAAGGTTCGCTGCACCAACTGTACTAGTATCCCAAACCCATGTCATATATTAACCATGAAATGATCCCTTGGCCCAATATCATGAATGACCCATTACTAGGTCCAACGGAACGATCCATTAATCGATCGGCTCCCTACAAGTTCTAACACGTCATGTGTCTGTGTCATACGGCCCTATCACGAATGTAGTTACCTGTGCTAGGTCCACCATAGGGTGTATCAAGCCCTAGGGTGCCAACCATCGACACGAATCTAGCATGCACAGTGTAAACCTACTGATGCCCAATGCCTGCTTTTTCAACTCCAGACTACGTGCACGACCATAGTCTGCCTGAACCTACACTAGCGCACCGACTTAGCCGTCGTTCTGGTCGCTTACAATCAGCCCAGTAATCGTTCCCCACCCTGCCTAGTTCCAGGGTACCATGATACATCTAAGTGGGTTACTGCTGAAATGGACCGCGTAACTAGGGTTTCCGTCCAACAGGTTAAGTGCTGTCATTTAAATTCGTGACTTAACCCTTATCAGTCTAGCATGTCAAGTTGGTTAAGTGTTGTCTTTCAATTTCATGACTTAACCCCACTAATCACGTGTCAAGTTGGTTAAGTGTTGTCTTTCATGTTCATGACTTAACCCTATCATGTGGTATTAATTCATTAATGCACCCCAACCTCTCACATCAGACCTGTTGTTGTGGTCACTGGATATGTCGGGCCGTTCCGGGCAGAATTACACCACAACTCAGTCTGACCTCGGGTTTTCAAGCACGATATGACCAACTACCCACATTGGATCCTATTGTTTACAGTCACTGGATTTTCCGGGCGGTTCCGGGCAGAATTACACTGCAAACTCAACCCAACCTCGAGTTGGCCATTTTCAAGTTCATTCTAGTGTCATGTCCATGTTCAGTTTCATGTCAACTTCGTGTCAAGTTTCATGGAAAGTTTCATGTCAAGTTTCAACTTATGCCTATTATCAAGTTCATGATTCATGTTCATAACCCATTCATATTTTGCCTAATCTACCCAAATCGTATTCCTATCGCACGTAAACGTGAATCGATCTAAATTACAAGTAAATCCAGATCCAGAAATAAAGGGAATAACATCAAAACTATGATAGGCAAAAAGTACGAGCATAAAGTGATAAAAGGGATTATAAGACTAGCATAACATAGCTTGAGATAATTGGTTACAATATCACTGACATATAGAACATAATAGGATTTCAAATCTAGCATAATAAGGTGATAGTCATGGCATAAGGTGATAGTCCCAAACTTGTAAATAATAGATTGATTCAACATCACAGGCATGATAATGTTATGGACTTGAAAGGGTTTGATTTACAGCATGAATAGGTCCAAACTGATTTCATAACAATATTCCCAAATGTCAAGATCCAAGATGGAAACTAGAATAGATGTGAATCGATTATCATACTTAAGTCCAATTTCACTTTATCTCATGTCCAAATTACAATTAACAAGTTTAAATCTCAAAGTAACTAGAACTTACAGATCGTGCAATAAGAAATTGAGATGCAGAAGTCAAGTCTAGAAACTTGTCATCGAATTGTTGAATCGTTGAATCTTGATTTGATTGTAGCAGAAAATCCCCAATATGCAATTCCTAGCCGTAGTCTTCAAGAAACAGTCTTCGTGTTTTATTTTAGTTTATCTTAATTTAATTTAGAGAAAGAAGAAGAAGCCATGTCCATCAAGAATTTTTGCAGCATAAGGTTAGAGAAGAATGGTGTAAAGAGAATGGGGCTAGGAGGCTGTTTATATAGGATTAGGCAGATGAATCTAGACTGAAAACGAGACCAGATACATCAGAATGGACCCAGGCTCAAAACTGGGTTCTGGCACCAGGTCGACCCCCAGGTCGACCATAGTGTCGACCCCTAGGTCGACCTGGTCCTGGGCGGGAAAATTCCTGCCCAGTCTGCATTTGAATTTATAATTCGAATTTCGAGCTGTTTTCGATTCTGAAAATTCCTGAAACTTCGGAGGATCATATCTCCCTCATACGGACTCCGTTTCTCGAAAACTCGGACTCGTTTCTAAGCAGAATTTCGAGACGAACGCAATGGTGCAACCCGTTTTCCCCGATTCTAATTTTAAAAATTTATTCTGCCTTGATTTATGGTTTTAACATGTTATTAAAATATGGGTTGTTACATTCTCCCCTCCTTAAAGGATTTCGTCCCCGAAATCATCAAGTTAAAAAGAATGCATCCTATCATCCAATCAAGCATCTACTCAACCATTATCCACAAGAAACCATTGTCCTTAAAAGATTTCTAATGTTGTATGAACTTATGCAAGAGTGTGTGTATATGTACTTATCTAATGCAAAAGATCAGTGGTTACTAATTCAGTAAACCTCCTTAGTGCAAAATATGTTAGTGTAATCAGTCCAACATATATGCAAATTCCTAACGTATTTTATAATCTCTACATGAGTGCGCAAACATTCATTCATATGCAACATCCAAATGATAGCATATCAAGTTTCCATCCATATACAAGTATGAACACCCATGCATATGCAATATGAGATATGTGACTGAGCCGATCTAGTGCCTAATGTGTGTTATGCAACCATGAGCAACCACTAGCAACCACTTGCAACCACTTGCAATCATCAACCATAACATGTTTCAATTACATGTTTACATCCAAAAGGGTTCTACCTAAGGTTCTCAAGATAGGATCGAGAAGATAACAAGACAGACATGGATAGCAAAAGCATGTACAAGATACGAAGGTATGTAAACTTATAGGAAAAAGAGATCGAGAAAGTACCCTAAAAAAGAAATGGGTATAGCGAGCGTATCTTCTCTTCGGTTTCCCAAGTTGCGTCTTCTTGGGCTTCACTCCACTGTACTTTAACTAGCTTGACTTCTCGATTCCTTAGCTTCTTGATCTCCGTTCCTAAGATACGAATCGGAGCTCGCCTCAATGTTGCTTCCTTCTCCACTTCTACGCCTTCAAGGATGCTTGGCTCAACCATTTCGGCAGACTCGTGTAAGCACTTTCGGAGATGCGAAACGTGAAAAACATTTTGTACTTCGGCCAGCCTCTCGGGTAACTCTACCTTATAGGCCATCTGTCCAATCCTCTCGATGATAGGGAACGTTCCTACGAACCTTGGTGCTAACTTTCCAACCTCTCTAAAGCGAACCACATTGCATAAAGGAGAAACTTTTATAAAGACCATATCTTCGACTTTGAACTTTAGGTCTGTCCTTCTCTTGTCCGCGTAAGATTTCTGTCTATCTTGGGCCATTTTCATTTGTCTTCGTATCAACTCAACCTTCTCGGAAGTGTCCCTTATCATGTCGGGTCCAAGTATGAGCTTGTCTGTCGACTCCCACCAACAAGTTGGTGACTTGCACGGTCTTCCGTATAAAGATTCGAATGGTGTCATTCCTATGCTAGCTTGGTAACTATTATTATACGTGGACTCAACGAGAGGTAGGTGATCTTCCCAAGTGCCACCAAAGTCAAGAATACATAGTCTCAAAAGATCCTCTAGTACCCTATTTACCCTTTCGGTTTGTCCATCCGTCTGGGGGTGATAGGTCGTGCTTAAACTTAGTCGTGTACCCATTGCTTCTTGTAAACTATTCCAAAATTCGCTAGTGAAAATCGGGTCACGATCGCTAACTATACTAGAAGGAACTCCATGCAACCGTACTATTTCTCGAAGCTATATAGATGCTAGCCATGATGCGGTCCTCTTGCTCTTCACAGGAATGAAGTGAACGCTCTTCGTGAGTCTATCTACTATAACCCATATGCTAGTATTTCCCTTCCTTGACCTAGGCAATCCATCCACGAAATCCATCGAGACACTCTCCCATTTCCACAGAGGAACCTCCAAAGGATGCAATAGCCCACTGGGCTTTTTCGACTCGGCCTTTACTTGTTGGCACACCATGCACTTAGAAACGAATTCCGCCACGCCCTTTTTCATCCCATTCCAAAAGAAAATGAGCTTCATATCCTTGTATATTATATCCCCTTCGGGATGTATAGTCATCTTCGAGTGATGCGCTTCTTCGAGAACTCTCTTTACTAAGTCTCCCACTTGTGGGACACATAGTAGACCATCACGCCTTAGGCATCCCTTGTCATCTATGACATACCTACTGAGGTGACTTGATATCTCACCTCTAATCAACTTATCCATGATCTCGACTATCTGTGGGTCTTCCTTCTGTGAAGTCCCTACTTGGTCTAGAAGCATAGGTCTTAACTCGAGAGATTCTAACGTGCTAGCCAATGACTCAACAATAGGTGTGAAATCAAAGGTTGTTATAAACCCTAGACTTTTCCTTTCAACAAACAAAGGACTCAAAGTCAACCTTTTCCTACTTAGCGCATCCGCCACCACGTTACCCTTGCTAGGGGTATAAGCTTTATCGAAGTTATACGATGCCAAGAATTCCATCCACGTCTGTTGCCTTAGATTCAAATCTTTTTGCAAAAAGAGGTACTTAAACGACTTGTGATCGGTGTACAACTCGAACCTTTCACCTAGAAGATAGTGGCGCCAAGACTTAAGCGCAAAAACAATTGCAGCCAATTCCAAGTCATGTGTGGGATAGTTTTTCTCATGAACTTTAAGTTGTCTACCCCCGTAGCATATCACTTTCCCTTCTTGCATTAGGACAGCGCCTAATCCCGTGCCGCATGCATCTGTGTACACCGTAAACATCTTACCTCCGTCGGGTAATGCCAAAACTGGAGCTGTGGTAAGGGCTCTCTTAAGCCTTTGAAAAGCAACGTCACACTTTATGTCCCATGCAAAAGCTAGGTTCTTCTTCGTTAACCTAGTAAAAGGGGCTGAAATTTTAGCGAAGTCCTTAATGAACTTCCTATAGTAGCCCGCCAAACCGAGAAAGCTTCTCACTTCCGTTGCGTTCTTAGGAACTTTCCAGTCTTGCACCGCAGCTACCTTTGTGGGGTCCACGGCTATACCTTGCTTAGAAACTACATGTCCAAGAAACCGAACTTCTTTTATCCAAAAATGACACTTGGAGAACTTAGCCTTTAACTCGTGTGCTCTAAGCGTATCCATGACTTCCTTGAGATGTCTAGCATGTTCTTCCTCATCCTTTGAGAAGACCAAAATATCGTCCACGAAGACCACCACAAAATTGTTAAGGAACTCTCGGAATACCCTGCTCATCAAATCAACGAAGTACGCGGGTGCATTCGTCAAACCAAACGGCATGACGAGCCATTCGAAGAAACCATCCGGAGTCCTAAACGCAGTCTTGTCAATGCTATCCTCGGCCACTCTAAGCTGATGGAATCCTGTAGCTAGATCGAGTTGAGAGAAAACAGACGCTCCTACAAGCTGGTCGAACAAGTCATCGATTCTCGGTAGTGGGTGCCTATTCTTCTTAGTCAGCTTGTTTAACTCACGATAATCTACGCAGAGACGAAGCGAACCATCCGCCTTAGTAGCGAGTACCACAGGAGCACCCCATTCAGAAATGCTTCGCCTAATGAAATTTTTCTCAAGAAACTCCTTAACTTGCTTACTAAGCTCTTTTCTCTCTCACGGGGCCATGTGTCTAACGGGCAATGCAACTGGCTTAGCATTATCAACAAGATATATACGGAAATCTATCTCGCGTTTAGGGGGTAACCCCTTAACCACATCAAAGACATCGGCATATTCTCGGACTACCCTTACTGATTGGAAATCATCGATAGACGAGTCGAGAGATTCTAGATAACATAACATGACAGGACCCATGGGTTTTACCAAGGCGAGTCACGAGCCTAACTACCTTTCGTTCACAATCGAGAATGGCTCCATTATTGGACAGCCAATCCATGCCTAGAATCAAACCGTATCCCATAAATCCGAGAACATAAGCATTACACGTGAAACGCTTAAGATAGAATTCCTCAAATCCACACAAATCATAGACAAATGAGCGGAGCCACCAATTGGATTTGAAACAATAACGGGATCCTCAACTAGGCTAGTACTTAGGTGCAGAGTTTCAACAATATCAGAAGAAATAAAAGTATGTGACGCGCCATAATCAAACAAGGTTCGAACAGGACGATCAAAAAGATAGACTAAACTTTTGATAAAAATATTTATACCTCGTTCTTGTGGAGGTACCGTGAGAGCGTGGACTTGTCCTCCAGAAGAAGGTCCAGCTCCCTGCCCTTGCTTCCTTGGGCAGGCCTTAGCCATGTGTCATGTCTCACCACAGTGGAAACAGCCACCCAACTTCATTTTCTTCTTCCTGCAGTCTTTGACCAGATGTCCAAGAGTGCCACAAAAATTACACTTTCTCTTTTCACGAGGTTTGTTGTTCTTCCCGCCTTTTTTTGGATCAGCTTTCTTGTTCTGTGACCCTTCCCCATTCTTATCTTGTGGCCCTTCTGCTTTTGCCTCATTCTTGCCTTTGTCTTCCTCATTTAAGAGCGCCATGTCTACTAACCTTTCATAAGTAGCCCTCATAGGTATCTGGGTCATAGCCAAGCTATGAAATGGCTCATTCAATCCCTTGACAAAACAGAGAGCCTTCTTATGAGGAGTATTCACTAAGTTCAGTCCAAACCGAGCCAGCTGATTGAATTGATTGACGTACTCCTTGACCGTCATACTTCCTTGCTTAAGAGATAAGAACTTTTCTAGCTGTAGAATTCGTTCAGCTTGTGAGAGGAATTTCATCTCAAACATCATCCTGAAATCCATCCATGTGTCAACAGGTCTTTCAGCGTTAGTGACTTCCCACCAATAGGAAGCTTCGTCTTTGAGAAACCATACTGCCAACTGTACTTTCTGCCTATCATCCACCTCGAAGATAACGAACAGATCCTCAGTTTCTTTGAGCCAGTTCCTCGCTTCTACGAATGATTCAGTTCCTTTGAAATCCTTTCCACCCATGGCCCTAAAATCTCTACAGATCTTTGAGAAAGCATTTGCACGAGGAGGGGGCGGAGGAGGAACCACTGCAGCTGGAGGAGGAATATCTGCTGGGCCGGCATCGTTGGCCCTAGCCTATAAGTACCTCCTGAACCAGCCAGGTATTAGCACGCCCTCTGGAAGGTTAAGATTCCCAGACATGCTGAAATGAAAAAGAAGAGATTCAAAACGAGGAAACAAAAGATAGTGCTAATGGCTTTTGGGGAATAGCCTTTAAATATAGCAAAACTTTTCTTGAAAAATGCTTCTTTGTAAACGGTTTTGGAAATAGTTTTAGAAGGTTTTAAAAACTTTTGCCCAGTTTGGTAACCTTCTTCTTTGATACCAAGTGTAACACCCCACCTCCGCTAGGGTCACTCACAAAGGGAATGCACTAGTTTTGGAGGAGCGTTATCGAGGTAAACAAGCACAGAAATATTACAAGACAGAACATAAATAAAACAGCGGAAGAATCAAAAGATAAATTTCATTACTTTCAAAAAGAGTCAAAACCTTTTACATCCAAAGTACCAAATAGCCAAAGTCATTATTTTCCATTACAACAAATTCTGTCTTGCATAAATAAAGAAGCATAATCTTAAAACAACAAAAGTAGCTTAATTCCCCAAAGGTAGTAGAAATGCAGTCATAGCATAGCTCAAGATCAAACCGTACATGAGCTGAACCGAAAGCAAGATAAATCCAAGCTAAGTGCTAGAGTTTCCTCCCGGAGAATCGGGGGGGACGAAAGAAAAAGAGGCGAAAGAAAATGGGTCAGTCATAAAGACTGGTAAGTCCTAGTGACTTTCAGCATAAAAACAGGTAAAGGTAACATGACATGTATAAACTGAAAGTAAAAAAAAGGATGATGACAAGATGGGCAAGATAGACTAAGATAGCATGATAATTCAAGTATAAATCAAGTATAGCATCGCGTGTTCAAGGTTCGCTGCACCAACTGTACTAGTATCCCAAACCTATGTCATATATTAACCATGAAATGATGCCTTGGCCCAATATCATGAATGACCTATTACTAGGTCCAATGGAACGATCCATTAATCGATCGGCTCCCTGCAAGTTCTAACTCGTTATGTGTCTGTGTCATATTTCCCTATCATGAATGTAGTTACCTGTGCTAGGTCCACCATAGGGTGTATCAAGCCCTAGGGTGCCAACCATCGACACGAATCTAGCATGCACAGTGTAAACCTACTGATGCCCAATGCCTGCTTTTTCAACTCCGGACTACGTGCACGACCATAGTCCGCCTGAACCTACACTGGCGCACCAACTCAGCCGTCGTTTTGGTCGCTTACAATCAGCCCAGTAATCGTGCCCCACCCTGCCTAGTTCCAGGGTACCATGATACATCTAAGTGGGTTACTGCTGAAATGGACCGCGTAACTAGGGTTTCCGTCCAGCAGGTTAGGTGTTGTCATTTAAATTCGTGACTTAACCCTTATCAGTCTAGCATGTCAAGTTGGTTAAGTGTTGTCTTTCAATTTCATGACTTAACCCCACTAATCACGTGTCAAGTTGGTTAAGTGTTGTCTTTCATGTTCATGACTTAACCCTATCATGTGGCATTAATTCATTAATGCACCCCAACCTCTCACATCAGACCTGTTGTTGTGGTCGCTGGATATGCCGGGCGGTTCCGAACAGAATTACACCACAACTCAGTCTGACCTCGGGTTTTCAAGCGCGATATGACCAACTACCCACATTGGATCCTATAGTTTGCAGTCACTGGATTTGCCCGGTGGTTCCAAGCAGAATTACACTGCAAACTCAACCCAACCTCGAGTTGGCCATTTTCAAGTTCATTCTAGTGTCATGTCCATGTTCAGTTTCATGTCAAGTTCGTGTCAAGTTTCATGGCAAGTTTCATGTCAAGTTTCAACTTATGTCTATTATCAAGTTCATGATTCATGTTCATAACCAATTCATGTTTTGCCTAATCTATCCAAATCGTATTCCCATCACACGTAAACGTGAATCGATCTAAATTAAAAGTAAATCCAGATCCAGAAATAAAGGGAATAACATCAAAACTGTGATAGACAAAAAGGACGAGCATAAAGTGATAAAAGGGATTTCAAGACTAGCATGACATAACTTGAGATAATTGGTTACAACATCACTGACATATTGAAAATAATAGGATTTCAATTCTAGCATAATAAGGTGATAGGCATGGCATAAGGTGATAGTCCCAAACTTGTAAGTAATAGACTGATTCAACATCACAGGCATGATAATGTTATGGACATAAAAGGGTTTGATTTACAACATGAATAGTTCCAAACTGATTTCATAACAATATTCCCAAATGTCAAGATCCAAGATGGGAACTAGAATATATGTGAATCGATTATCATACTTAAGTCCAATTTCACATTATCTCATGTCCAAATTACAATTAACAAGTTTAAATCTCAAAGTAACTAGAACTTACAGATCGTGGAATAAGAAATTGAGATGCAGAAGAAGTCAAGTCTAGAAACTAGTCGTCGAATTGTTGAATCGTTGAATCTTGATTTGATTGTAGCAGAAAATCTCCAATATGCAATTCCTAGCCGTAGTCTTCAAGAAACAGTCTTCGTGTTTTATTTTAATTTATCTTAATTTAATTTAGAGGAAGAAGAAGAAGCCATGTCCATCAAGAATTTGTACAACATAAGGTTAGAGAAGAATGGTGTAAAGAGAATGGGGCTAGGAGGTTGTTTATATAGGATTAGGCGGACGAATCTAGACTGAAAACGAGACCAGATACATCAGAATGGACCCAGGCTCAAAACTGGGTTCTGGCACCAGGTCGACCCCCAGGTTGACGTGGTCCCTGAGGGGTCGACCCCCAGGTCAACCTGGTCCTGGGTCGGAAAATTCCCGCCCAGTCTGCGTTGGGGTTTGAATTTGAATTTCGAATTCGAATTTCGAGCTGTTTTCGATTCTGAAAATTCCTGAAACTTCGGAGGATCATATCTCCCTCATACGGACTCCGTTTCTTGAAAATTCGGACTCGTTTCCAAGCAAAATTTCGAGACGAACGCAATGGAGCAACCCGTTTTCCCTGATTCTTATTTTTAAAATTAATTCTGCCTTGATTTATGGTTTTAACATGTTATTAAAATACGGGTTGTTACATCCCCTCTTTGGACACCACATGTCCAAGAAACCTTACTTCTTCTCTCCAAAAATGGCATTTGGAGAATTTTGCTTTCAGCTGATGTGCTCGAAGAGTATCCATAACTTCCCTTATATGCAAAGCATGTTCTTCCTCACTTTTTGAGAAAATCAAAATGTCGTCCACGAAGAGCACTACAAATTTATTAAGGAACTCTCTGAACACCCTACTCATCAAGTCTACGAAATAGGCGGGTGCGTTTATCAAGCCGAAAGGCATGACAAGCCATTCGAAGAAACCATCCGGGGTCCTGAACGCGGTCTTATCTATGTTGTCTTCAGCCACTTTTAGCTAATGAAATCCGATGGCCAGATCTAGTTGGGAGAAAACCGAGGCACCTACGAGTCGGTCGAACAAGTCATCTATTCTAGGAACTGGGTGCCTATTCTTCTTGGTCGGCTTGTTTAGCTCCCTATAGTCCACGCACAGGCGAAGTGAACCATTCGCTTTGGTTGCAAACACCACTGGAGAACCCCATTCAGAAATACTCCGCCTTATGAACCCCTTTTCAAGCAACTCTTTAACTTGCTTGCTGAGCTCTTTCCTTTCCCTTGGAGCCATGTGTCTATCTGGTAAAGCAACAGGTTTTGCATTATCAACAAGGTATATGCGGAAGTCTATCTATCGCTTCGGAGGTAAACCCTTCACCTCTTCAAAGACATCCGAGTATTCACGGACTACTCTAACAGATTGCAAGTTTTCAACAGACGCATCAAGAGATTCTAGATAGCTAAGCATAACAGAATTCATGGGATTACAAGAGATTTCGAGAGTGTTACCGAGGCGAGTCATAAGTCTAACCACTCTCCTTTCACAATCGAAGATAGAACCATTATTGGATAACCAATCCATGCCTAGAATCAACCCATAGCCCGTGAAACCCAAAACATAAGCATTACATCTAAACCCAAAGCTTGGTATAGAAATTTCGAAATCCAAACAAATCATTGACAAATAAGCCGAACCCCCAATTGGATTTGAAACAACCATGGGATCCTTACTATACTGGTATCTAGGTGTAGAAATTCAACTAAAGCTGTAGATATAAAAGAGTGCGATGCGCCAGGATAAAAAAGAGTACAAACTGGATGATCAGAAAGATAAATTAAACTCTCAACAAAAATATTTCTACCTCTTTCTTGCGGAGGTGCAATGAGAGCGTGAATCTACCCTCCAGAAGTAGATCTAGCCCTCTACCCTTGCCCTTGCCTTCTTGGGCAATCCTTAGCCATATGTCATGTCTCGCCGCATTGAAAGCAACCACCCATCTTCCTTTTCTTCTTTCTGCAGTCCTTAATCAGATGTCCAGGTATGCCACAAAATTTACACTTCCTCTTGTCACGGGGTTTGTTATTCTTCCCGCCTTTCTTGGAATCCTTCTTCTTATTTTGCGATCCCTCCACTTTCTTGTCTAGGTGTTCTTCCACCTTTGCCTCTTTCTTGCCATCCTTGTCTTCCTCCTGTAACAGTGCCATGTCCACCAGTCTCTCAAAAATCGCACCCATAGGTATATGGAACATAGCTAGGCTATGTAGTGGCTCATTTAACCCTTTAACGAATCGGAGAGCCTTTTTATGTGGAGTGTTTACTAACTCCAGTCCGAATCTAGCCAGCTGGTTGAATTGGTTGATGTATTCCTTAACCGATAGGCTTCCCTGTTTGAGTGCTAAGAACTTCTCCATTTGTAGACTTCGTTCAGCTTGCGAGAGGAACTTCATTTCAAATCTCATTCTGAAATCCTCCCAAGTTTCAATTGGTCTCTCAGCATTAGTAACTTCCCACCAGTAAGAGGCTTCATCCTTAAGTAACCATACATCCAATTGTATCTTCTGCCTATCGTCCACTTCGAATATAACAAACAAATCTTCTGTTTCCTTGAGCCAGTTTCTTGCTTCCACAAATGATTTAGTCCTATTAAAGTTCTTTCCACCCATAGATCGAAAGTATCTACATATCTTCTAGAAAGCATTCACATGCGGTGGAGGAGGAGGAGGAGGAACGGCTGCGACTGGGGGAGGAGGAACCTCTGTTGGGCCTGCATCATTAGCCCTAGCCGCCAGGTACCTTCTGAACCCGCCAGGTATCGGTATGCCCTCGGGAAGATTAAGATCCCCAGACATGCTGAAACGAAAAGAAATGGTTCAAAACAAAGGATAGAAAGATAGTGCATATGGCTTTGGGGATTATGCCTTTAAAATAAAACAACACTTTTCTTGAAAATGCTTCTTAAACTTCTTTTTGAAAAATAGTTTTCAAAAACTTTTATCTGATCTAGTAAACCATCGCTCTGATACCAAGTGAAATACCCCACCTCTGTTAAGGTCACTCACAAAGGGAATGCATTAACTTTGGTGAAACATTTTAGGTAAAAGGCACAGATAATTTACAAGACATACTTCTAAATAGTGAAAAACTGAAATCATTTCATAGATAACGTGGTTCAGTCAAAACATTACAAGCATTGTCTCAAAACCCAACTTCTAAATTATTACAATAAAACATCTGTCTTGATTTAAAAACTCCAAGTACATAAAGAGCATAAAACAATAGTAAAGCAGCATAAATCCGCAATAAAAGTGTAACCACAGCCATAGCCCAAGAAAAGAGAATCCAAGCAATAAATCTACTCTCTTCAAGCTGGAAAAGGTCTGCACTAAGCTGAATTATTCCCTCCCTACGGACGGGGGGGGTGACGGAAGAAAAGAAGGCGAAAGAAAACGGGTCAGACATAAGCCTGGTAAGTCCAGTGATTATTCATCATGTAAACGGGTAAAAGGATCATGACATGAATAAATTGAACATAGGACAATACCATAGAAATAAGATAACATAAGATAAGGCAAGATAAACAGAATATACTATCGCACTCATTTCCATTTCTCTACACCTACTAACGAATGTTTCAACTACCATCATGTGTTCATAACAAAGTGATCCCTTTTACGATCGACTTCTACTCACATGCATTTATTTCTTGTGTCATTCGGCCCCGCTTGATTGTAGATACCTGTGCTGGTCCCACCATGGGTGTATCAATTCCCATAGTGGCAACCCGACACAAAATTCAGGATGCGCAGTGTATACTACTAATGCCCAGTGCCTTCTTTTTCCACTCCAGAGTACGTGCACGCCCATACTCCGCCGGAACCTACACTACTGCACCACCCGCCGCTATTTTGACCGCTTATAATTATCCCGGTAATCGTGCCCCACCCTGCCTAGTTCAGGGTACCGTCATACATCTATGTGGGTTACTGCTGAAATGGGTCCCCGTTACTAGGGTTTCCTAATCAACATGTTATAACGGTTAAGTGTTCTCAAATTAACCTAACCCCACCCATCTGTTTAATTAACATGTTGTATTGGTTAAGTGTTGCCATAATTAATTTAGACCTACCATGCTTAGCCTATCCGTCCCTTAGCTTTAATTCATTCATTAAAGCACTAACCTCTCACATTAGATCTATATTGTTGCGGTCGCTGGATGTGCCGGGCGGTTCCGGGAAGTCTTACACCGCAACTCAATCTAACCTCGGGTTTTTGGGCTTAAATGCGCTAACCTCTCACATTAGATCTATATTGTTGAGGTCGCTGGATGTGCCGGGCGGTTTCGGGTAGTCTTACACCGCAACTCAATCTAACCTCGGGTTAGGCATGATCATCTTCAGCCAATTTACATATTTGTCATATGTGTCCAAGTTTTGGTTTTTTTATGTCAATATTTTCCAAGTGTAGTCAGTACAAGTTCTATGCCACATTCACTTGTTATGCCCAAAATTTATTTAATTAAATTATACCCAATTTTTCCCGCGTTATAATCGCACGTACAACGAGATTCAATCTAAGTTCTGAATGAACCTAGTATTCATAAAAGAAAATAAAAAGGGAAAAATAAAGAAGGAGCATAAGAATTGACATAAGGAAAAATAGGCATATAGAGGTGTACCCAATTTAATAATAATATTTCCAATAGGCATGTTGTACATTAACATTAAGTGCGGGCAAGCTAAGCAATTTACACCATAGGTATAAAGATTAGATAGAATTGGACTTAAGAGAATCACTAGTTTTGATGTACAACATGATAAGTTCCGTTATATAAATCACAATAGTCTCATAGGCATAGGATGTACAACATGATAGGTTCCATCATATCAATCACAACAGTCTCATAGGAATGATAGGTTCCATTATGTCAATCACAACAGTCTCATAGGCAAGATAAGTTTCATTATGTCAATCACAACAGTCCCATAGGCAAGATAGGTTTCATTATGTAATGACCCGGGATTTTGGCGATCTTGGTTATCCAATATACAACACATATTGAACATCCAAGGATCGAAAATACCGGTCATAGATGAAAGAAATTAGAGGGTGAGGAAAGATAAGATAGAAACTTAGAATAGAAGAAGAAGAAGAACACAACATCAGAGTAACACGAACCTCACAGCGGGACGAATAACATATATTTCATAACATAACTTTGAAATACAAATCTGTACTTTAATATACATATCATTATCAAAGTACAACACTTACAACACAGCGGAAATAACTATAGCTATATAATCCTGAAGCCTCCTGCTCAAAGCTCTTCCACTATATCTGTAAATCCCGAATACTTGACTGCCCGTACAAATTTAGGCACCCAAGAGTTTAGGGAAAACAAAACAAAATAAACTCCGGGTCAGTCATGGGACTGGTATGAGTAAAACAGTTTAAAACAGTTCGAACAAGTAAACGATATCTCATAAGACCACGCCGTATAACGGAACGGGTTTTTCCCTCATGAGAATCCAAATTATCTTTATATCAAAAACCCTTTTGATATTATAATAATGTCTATCAACACAATATAATAATCATCTAGCAGAAACGCTTTCATCTCACGTTCTACATATATAGTATACAATCAAAACCGCAAGCACGTATTGGGTAATGGATTTCCAACTATGACAAGGTATGGAACCACCTTACGCTAGTGTACCTCTAGAAAGGAATACACTGGGTTCAACAAGAACATCTTGCAACCCGGCCACACATGACCGACCACTCATTTCGCTTGAGTGTATCGAATGTATATCACCAACGGTTGGGATCAGCAACCGTTTCCCGAATGGGATAGCATCAACAATAGATTTTTAGAAGTAAATGAAACTCTAGATCAGGTGATTATACACCCTACTTCGGTGCGACCGACTTAGCCATGCTGCCTGTCCAATTTCTGTCATTTACCGGATGTGAGGCTAGAAGCTACGCTTTATCATCACACCAGATTCACTTTGAATGCCACATCGTCAAATCCATCAAATCACCGATTAACGTCCTCGACCATACATTATGTGTTAGCTAAAAGAAGTTTCCTTCTCCGCTTCCACTCTTGGTACGGTTGGAGAAATCAATATACGTGATCGTTTGGAAATACTCTGTCAGACATCCGTCCATACAAGTCATCCAGGAACAGGATGAACCGAAGGCACTATTCTGTAAACAGGATAGCCCTTGCATAACTCTGTCTTCAATTTCCTTTGGCATATATGATTCGCAATGCTTATGCCAATACAGAGTGGTTCTTTGGATAATAATCCAACCGGTCTCTCCATATTAACAACGTTAAAATGGTCAAAACTTCGATAGTCTGTGATTTAACTATCGAAGAAAAACAGGTGTGCAAACAATGATAGTATTTCCAAATGGAAATTTATATCGATCAAACATCATTCAACATTTATCTCTTTATTTCATTAATTTACTTATCTCCTGTTTCCCTATGTTCAATATTTCTTATTTTCTAAATTTGGAAAATATACGTTATTAACAATGGAAAAACATTTCCATTTCGTGTTTTCTTTATTAGAAAACATTTCTGGTTTCTTCTTTGGAAAACATTTCCAAAGCTTCTTCATTGGACTTAGACAGATGTTTAAACAAACCATCGCGATGCCAACTCAAACCATTTCCTTTAATTACTAAATTCACTTAACCATCCTTTACTATCGAACCTTAACCATTCCTTAGTTAAAAATGAAGTCAATCAAGTTGGGGTAATACTACCTCTCAGCCCTTAACTGAACAACGCTTCTAACCTTAAAATAGACAAAGTTCACCCTTTTAATTCTTTAACAAACTTCCTTACGTAACTCTCTTTCAAGTCTTTTCTATTCGATAATTCTTTCCTTCGATAAGGTATTTTTCGATAACTCTATTTCAATTTATTCTATTCACTTAACTCTTTGATTTAACTCTAACTCTATTCACTTAACTCCTATCGAATAAACTATATTCGATAACTCTTTTAATTCTACTTGAATAAACTATATATTCGATTAACTCCTTTTACTCTATTCGAATAAACTATATCCGATTAACTCCTTTATTCTATTTGAATAAACTATATTCGATTAACTCCTTTATTCTATTTGAATAAACTATATTCGATTAACTCCTTTATTCTATTTGAATAAACTATATTCGATTAACTCCTTTTACTTTCTATTCGAATAAACTATATTCGATTAACTCATTTATTCTATTCGAATAAACTATATTCGATTAACTCATTTGCTTTAACTCTAATCGATTAAACTAACTCGATTAACTCCTTTTGATTAAACTAACATCGATTAACTCCTTTTACTTTCTATTAAACTAACATCGATTAACTCCTTTTAACTCGATTAAACTATTCATTTATAAAGATTTACTTTTAGTAACGGTTCTTCACTTTACAAATGATTCCCCTTTTATAAAACACTATTTGTTTTATAAACATTTCCCTTTTTATTTACTTTCGAAATATTTTAAAATCCCTTTTATTTCAATATACATTGAAATAATTCTTTTTACATCCCAGGGTCTTTTATGATATTTAAAATATCGAATAACAATGATCAACATCATTCTAACACACATAATCCATAACAGATATACATCACATCATATATCACAATATATGATAACAGTAAATAAATGTTGAGGAATCCAGTTGGATTCCTCCAACCTGTTTCCCTACATCAAAGATGTTAAACAATATAGATAACATCACTTTCAGTTTCATATGATATAATATGTTAAACAGAATCAATATAGAAATTTACCTAACTGACTAGCAGTTCAATCAAACGGTCAACACACAGTCAATCAACCAATATTTAACAGTTCTAACAATACAACATGAAATTATAAACTGTTCAGAGTTAGTGAGATTTACTCACATTGCCCGTAATCGTTAAATAACGGTTTACGGTCGATGATTCGGATCCGACAATTTATTTCGTTATAAATTTTGATGCGTTCCAGTTCATTCCGGACCGGTTCCATTTCGTAGCATTCGTCTGTATGATCATATTGGTACCCAGTTTGTGAAATTCCAAACATAATAGCCCACTACAAATCAGACCCTCCAACCCCTTTGAACAGCTTGGCCCAAAAAGAATCCAACCGCTCACCCTTTGGTTCTTTCTTCCCGAATACTTTCTACGTCTCCCTCCAGATAAAAATGCGGACCTCCTTCCTCAAATTTCGATTTAAAACTCCAGAAAACTTAAAGCACCAACTCCTCACTGCCCTTTTTCATGCTCCAACAACATACCGCTCATTCTTCTCATCTCGTTCCCCTTCGCATCCTCTCTCCACCCTCATATAAACATCACTCATCTCACATTACCAAGTCCAAAACCCGTTCGTTATTTTATATAAACCCAACAAAAGTTACCATCTAAATTTCATTCACCCAGTAAACCTTACGAACGATTTTTCCCAAGACCGAATCCTTTTAAACCCCTTGTTCTTCATTCATATCCTTATTTACTTTAATACCACAACAATCGAATTCATTCATCTCGCACCCAAATACCGATTCACGGCAAATGCCTCCTCATGTACTACACAGAAGAGAGCGACATTATTTTTGAGGGAAGCCACCGGAAATTTACACACAAACTGACATGGACAACATAAACTCAAATATAGACTTTGTTATACCTAACGCTGCTTCAGTTCTTCGAAAGAATCAACCCTAGTTTGCTGCTTCTAAGTTGCAACTCAGGGAACCCATCGCGCCTGGAGATGAAGAGTATCATCATAAAGCTCTGAGGAATATGAGCCTATAAAAAGGGCTTTAACCATTTATAGGATTTTATTCCTATTTTATTTTGAATTTTGAAGATGGATATTTGTTTTCCTGAAGAACGAACACTGACGGTGGAAATTTGGTTGAGCCGAGAAGTCAAAAAATTAGGTGTAACAACCCGTATTTTCAATAACCTGTAATAACATAAATCGAGGCATAATTTAATTCTAAAATGGGAATCAAGGGAAACGGGCTATGCCATTGTGTTCGTCTCGGAAAAATACGCGAAATAGAGTCCGAGTTTTCGAAAATCGGAGTCCGTATGACCAAGATATGGCCTCGCGAAGTTTCACGAAAATTCCCAAATTAAAGTATACTTAATTAAGTGAAATGGGTTGTGTAGATATATATATATATATATATATATATTGATATATATATATATATATATAATTGAAAATTTAATAAATAAATATGCAAAAATGCTCAAAACAGCGAATTGGGAGAGGGGAATAACCGAACCGGCCGATTTTTGAAGTCGACCCGAGCCCGCTGGGTCGACTAGGGGTTAATCCAGGGTGTTTGGCTGTCAACCCGTGGGCCGATTCGCTCAAGTGCAGATTTTGCATTTGAATGGTTCTCATGGTCCATCTTTAATCTAAAGGCCCTAGATGGTTCCTACACTTGACCCCTTCCCCAAGACATGCTTTGATGGCTTGGATTGAATCTAGGGTTAATCCTATGGCCTAAAACACTTGCCTAATCTATAAATAAGACCCTAACCTACCCTAATTCATTCATAATTAAACCTAGTGACTAAACTATGGCAAAATGCTAGCTCTCATGGCCTCCACTAATTTTATGAAGAGGGTTGCATACTAATCACTCTCTAATCAACTTCTAATCCCTTCTTAGCATCTTAATCTTCTTCATTTGGTGTTCAAAGTTGCTAGTTGTGAGTTTCTATCACTTTGATGATCTTTTGGTAAACTAATTAGATGAGATGTGATGAGATTTATGGTTTTGTATGTGGGGTAATGAGCTTTGAATCATATGATATGATGTTAGCATTAATCTTATGTTTATGCATGTTGAGTATGTATGTTTATGCATGTTGAGTATGTAAGTTTATGCAAGTTTAATATGATGTATGTTATGTTTGCATGATGCTAAATATGCAAGTTGTGGGCTATGTAATCATATGCATGTTATGCAAGTTCATGGTGATATGCTATGCAAGTTACATGTTTGTGAATATGCAAGTTACATGTTTGTTAATATGCAAGTTACATGTAAGTAAATATGCAAGTTACATGTTTGTGAATATGCAAGTTACATGTTTGTTAATATGCAAGTTACATGTAAGTAAATATGCAAGTTACATGTTTGTGAATATGCAAGTTACATGTTTGTTAATATGCAAGTTACATGTTTGTTAATATGCAAGTTCATGATGACACATTATGCAAGTCTATGAGTTAATATGCAAGTTTGTTATGCAAGTGAACATGTAAGTTATGTGACATATTATATGTAAGTTATGTGACATGTTATGCAAGTGCATGTGCAAGTTATGTGTTTGTTAATATGCAAGATGGCACCTTTGAAACATGTTCATTCATATGCAAGTTGACATCTTTTATATGTGTTATATCATGAGAACGAAATTACGTGGGAACGATGGGGTAATTAAATGCATAAGTTAATAAGATTGTGTGAAATTAATATAATTATGCATAACATAAAATAAATGAACATAGTATGGGAATTTGCCTATTTGGTTAGGTGTACCCATACTATGTGTTGGGAATTTACCTATTGAGTTAGGTCTACCCCATGGGAATTTACCTATTAAGTTAGGTCTACCCATGTTAAGAAAACTTGATTAATTAGGGATAATTAATATAAAATTATGAGGGTGATTAATTAGGTGTAATTAATTGACTAAGACACGAGGTTGGACTCAGTTGTAGCGTAAAACTGCCCGGACCCAACCGGCTTAACCAGTTGCTACAAATGTTAGCCCAATGTGAGAGGTCTTAGGCACAAACTAAATACGTAATTAATGTAAAGACACGAGGTTAGACTCTGTTATGACATAAGGCTGCCCGGACCCAACCGGCTTAACCAGCGGTCATAAAAGACAGTCTAATGTGAGAGGTCTTTACAAAGGTTACGTTCTTAATTAATTAATTAAGAAACACTTAACCACATTAGCATGTAGAGGGACATGAGGGGTTAAGTGGGTGCCTTGGGTGGCATGAGAAAATCTAGTGGTTGCCTTGGGTGGCAATAGAAAATACGATTAGAATACTTAACCAAAATGGAACATGTAATTAAAACATGATTAAAGGGTTAAGTGGGATATACTAGAAAAAGGGACAAGCTTAGGTGGGTAGCTTGTGGAGGCCCATTTCAACCAGTAACCCATACGTATCTTTGTGGGCTCGACCCATGTCGAGGACGGGACACGCATACTGGGCTTGACTGTAAGAGGCAAACGGGTTAGCGGTGGCAACGCAAGTCCAACGGGCTTCATATGCGTGAGTGGGCCCGGGCTGGTAGGTAAGCCGTTGTTGCATCGAGTAGATATAAGCCGTGCACCTTTAGTTCCATCAGGTTGCCACATTGGGGAATGATACATCCCACGGTGGGGCCAGCACGGGTATCTACGTTAGGGAGCCGATCGAATGGGAAGTAGTGTGTACACCTAGTGGATTGTAGGGCCCCGTGGCGCCTACTTGGTCACCTAGGGGTACGCAGGTACTAATTAGTAAATTTTATAAGTCCTTGGGTGGGATCAACCTTTAAGTTAGGAACGACTGGTGTGGTGCAGTTTAGTAATTTACCTTAGGGAGGGTAGATGCGTCTTTATCCTTTATCTTCGTTTAGTTGACTGCTTAGGGTAGCCATTCATCCCTATATGTTACCGTATATCAGTTTATGTCTTCTCTGGTTACTTTAACGATTGTATTGTTAAAGTTATAGGACTCGCTCAGACTTATGTCTGACCCCGTTGTTTTTATCTTTTTCCCAACCCTCAGGTCCTACGGTGGATCCTAGCAGTAGTGGAGCTTGATCGGATTGCTGTTCCAGTCTTTAGGAGCTTGGATAGATGTAAAGCTCCAGTTATCCAGTTATCTTTTCTTTTGTTTGGCTATTGTATGAGAGTGGGATTATGTACTTCTTTATTTTGATGGATATTGTACTTGACCTTTATTGTGGTTTTATGATGTAACCAGACATGTTTTACTTCCGCTGTTATGAGATGATGTTTTAAAATTTCAAGTACTATTTATATCTGTCTTGTTGTAATTTTTCTGTTCTATATTCACTAAAATACTCCACCGATGCTATGGCATTCCCTTAGTGAGTGATCATAGCGGGAGTGGGGTGTTACACGTGGTATCAGAGCTTAAGGTTACCAGAACAGATAAAATTTTTGAGAAAAACTACTTTCTAAGAGTATTTTCGAAGAAAGTATTTTTAAAAGCATGTCTTCTAAGAGAAAAAGTTTTTGAAGAAGAAAAGCATAATCCCCAATAGCCATATCTTTATCTTTCGGAATCTCCTTTTTGAATCTTTCCTCTTTCGTTTCAGCATGGCTGAAGATCTTAACATCCCGGAGGGTTTAGTTATACCACTATGGTATAGGAGGTTGCAAGAGGCTAGGGCCGCGGCTGCGGGTCCAGCCAATGCTACTACACCAGAGACAACCGCTCCTCCTCCTCAGCCTAGAGTGGATAATTTTGCTAAGGTTTGCAAGGAGTTCAAGACTATAGGAGGAAAACCTTTTCTAGGATCAGAGACTTTCGTAGAGGCTAGAGATTGGCTTAAGGAAGTGGAAGAGTTGCTAGATATCTTCGAAGTGGAAGAGGGAAAGAAAGTCAAGTTGGCGGCTTGGTTAATGAAGGGAGAGGCCTCATTCTGGTGGGAGGTCACTAATGGAGAACGCCCTGTTGACTCTTGGGCAGATTTTAAGCAAAGGTTTGGGGCTAAGTTTCTCTCAAGGGCGGAAGAGAATCTGTTTATGGAGAAGTTCTTGAATTTGAAGCAAGGGAATCTCACGGTGAAAGAATATGTCAACAAATTCAATCAATTAGCAAGGTTTGGCATAGAGTTGGTGAATACACCGGAGAAGAAGGCTTTGAGGTTCGTTAGAGGCTTGAACGAACCATTGCAAGGAATAGCTATGACTCACATTCCTATGGGAGCCACCTTTGAGAAGCTTGTCTACATGACACTTATGCATGAGGATGATAAGAATTCTAAGGCACCGGAGAAAAAGGGGGATCAGAAGAAACCGCAACAACAACAACAAGGCAAGGGCGGAAAAGGCAATGGTGACAAAAAGAAGACGAAGAAGAAGTGCTTCAATTGTGGAACACCAGGACACCTTAGTAAGGATTGTCGCAAAAAGAAGAAGACCGGTTGCTTTCATTGTGGTGAAGCAGGGCATCTTGTGAAAAACTGCCCAAAGAAGGGGCAGAAGACGGGGTCTACCTCAGGAGGCCAGGTGCAAGCTCTTATAGCACCACCTCAGTCAGGGGGGCAAGTTCAGGTTCTCTCAGTTCCACCGATTCAGCAGAGAGGTAGAACTATTTCCGTTGAAAGTCTGGTTTTTCTGTTTGATCATCCAGTTCGTACTTTGTTTGACTCTGGCGCATCGCATTCTTTTATCTCATCATCGTTAGTTGAGTCACTGCACTTAGACACTAGTCTAGTTGATGATCCCTTGGTTGTCTCAAACCCAATTGGGGGCTCCATATATCTGTCTATGATATGTTTGGGTTTGAAGATTTCTATACTTAGCGTTGAGTTTAGATGTGATGCTTTTGTATTGGGCTTCACGGGCTATGGGTTGATCTTGGGCATGGACTGGTTATCCAGTAATGGTGCCGTTCTTGATTGCGAAAGGAGAGTTGTCAGGCTCATGACCCGCTTGGGTAACACTCTCGAGATCTCTTGCAATCCCATGGAATCTGTTTTGCTAAGTTATCTTGAATCTCTCGATGCTTCGGTCGAGAGTTTGTGTTCTGTCAGAGTAGTCCGGGAATATCCGGATGTGTTTGAAGAAGTAAAGGGTTTGCCTCCGAAGCGGGAGATAGATTTCCGAATTTATTTGGTGGATAATGCCAAACCAGTGTCTTTGCCAGTACGCCACATGGCTCCTCGTGAGAGAAGAGAACTTCATAAGCAAGTAGGGGAGTTGCTTGAGAAGGGGTTCATAAGGCGAAGTATATCGGAGTGGGGAGCTCCAGTAGTGTTTGCCACGAAGGCGGATGGGTCCCTCAGACTTTGTGTGGATTATAGAGAACTTAATAAGCTCACGAAGAAGAATAGACACCCATTGCCGAGGATAGATGATCTCTTTGATCAGTTGGTTGGCGCCTCAGTGTTTTCACAGATGGATCTATCTACAGGGTTTCATCAGTTGAGAGTAGCGGAGGACAGTATAGAGAAGACTGCTTTCCGGACTCCGGATGGTTTTTATGAGTGGCTAGTGATGCCATTTGGGTTGGCAAACGCCCCCGCATACTTTGTTGATCTCATGAGTAGAGTGTTCAGAGAGTATCTGAATAAGTTTGTAGTAGTTTTTGTGGATGACATCTTGGTCTTTTCCAAGAATGAAGAAGAGCATGCCTTACATCTCAAGGAAGTGTTGGAGACTCTTCGAGCACATAGTCTTAAAGCTAAATTCTCTAAATGCCATTTTTGGAGAAGAGAAGTGCGATTCTTAGGGCATGTGGTCTCTAAGGAAGGGATAGCTGTGGATCCCGCAAAGATAGTATCTATCCAGGATTGGAAAGTTCCTAGAAATGCTACCGAGGTAAGAAGTTTCTTGGGGTTGGCAGGATATTATAGGAAGTTCATCAAAGACTTCGCGAAGATATCAGCCCCATTAACCCGCTTGACGAAGAAGAATCTGGTTTTCTCATGGGATGTAGATTGTGATGATGCTTTCCGACGGTTAAAGAGAGCTTTGACCACCGCTCCAGTTTTAGTGCTTCCAGATGGGAGTAAGCCGTTTGTTGTTTATACCGATGCTTGTGGAACAGGATTAGGCGCAGTCTTGATTCAGGAGGGAAGGGTAATAGCCTATGGAGGGAGACAATTGAGAGTGCATGAGAAGAATTACCCTACCCATGATCTAGAGTTGGCCGCGATTGTTTTCGCACTTAAGTCTTGGCGCCATTATCTTCTTGGTGAGAGATTCGAGTTGTTCACTGACCATAAATCATTGAAGTACTTATTCTCTCAGAAGGATTTAAATTTAAGACAGCAAAGGTGGATGGAGTTCTTAGCATCCTATGATTTCGAGATAGCGTATACTCCTGGCAAGGGTAACGTGGTGGCAGACGCCTTAAGTAGAAAAAGGCTATCTTTGAGTCCATTGTTCGTGGAACGACGAAGCTTGGAGTTTCTTTCTTTGTTTGACTTCAGACCTTCTGTTGATTTTGTACCTGGTTTGTTGGCATCCTTGGAGGTTAGACCTACTCTTTTGAGACGGATTGGCGAGGCTCAGCGAGACGACCCACAGTTGGTTGAGTTGATAGAGAAGCTTATGAGGGGGGAGTCGTCCAGCCATTTGGGTAGATACACCATAAATGATAAAGGATGGTTGCATAGAGACGGTAGACTTTGTGTACCGCAAGATGAGGGTTTGAAGAAGGCTATTTTGGATGATGCACATCGTTCAAGAATGACTATTCATCCCGGTGGAGACAAAATGTACCAAGACATGAAGAGAGTTTTCTTCTGGGCCGGTATGAAGAAAGATGTGGCCGAGTATGTGGCTAGATGCTTAGTGTGCCAACAAGTTAAAGTGGAGCAAAGGAAACCCGGTGGGTTGCTACACCCATTGGAGGTTCCACAGTGGAAGTGGGATAGTGTCTCGATGGATTTCATCGACGGGTTACCGAGATCGAGGAAGGGCAATACGGGAATTTGGGTTGTGGTAGACAGACTTACCAAGAGTGCCCATTTTATACCCGTAAAGAGTAAGAGGACCGCTCCATGGCTTGCTTCAGTCTATGTTAGAGAGATTGTTAGATTGCATGGCGTACCATCCAGCATTGTGAGTGATCGAGATCCTATTTTCACTAGTGAGTTTTGGAGAAGTTTGCAAGAGGCGGTAGGGACTCAGTTGTGTTTGAGCACCGCATATCATCCTCAGACGGACGGCCAGACCGAGAGGGTGAACCGTATCTTAGAAGATCTCTTGAGGCTTTGTATCTTAGATTTTGGAGGTACATGGGAAGAACATCTTCCTTTGGTAGAGTTCGCATATAATAACAGCTTTCAGTCCAGTATTGGTATGGCTCCTTTCGAAGCTCTTTATGGAAGGCCTTGTCGATCTCCTACATGTTGGTGGGAATCTACGGATAAGATCTTGCTTGGGCCGGATATGGTTAGAGAGACTTCAGAGAAGATTGATTTAATTCGAAAAAGGATGAAAGCAGCGCAAGATAGACAGAAATCTTATGCGGATCGGAGAAGGACGGATCTTGAGTTTGAGGTTGGGGACATGGTTTTTGTCAAAGTATCTCCATTGAGAAATGTTGTTCGCTTTGGGTCCGTAGGGAAGTTAGCACCGAGATTTGTTGGGCCGTTTCCTATTAAGGAAAGGATTGGACGGATGGCATATAGGGTGGAGTTGCCCGACAGACTTAGTGGTGTTCATGATGTATTCCATGTATCACATTTGAGGAAGTGCTTACATGAGACCGCGGAGGTGGTAGAGCCGAGCTTGCTTAGAGATGTAGAGGTAGAGCGTGATGCGACGATTCGACGAGCTCCTACTCGCATCCTTGGGTCAGAAACTAGGAAGTTGAGGAACAGAGAAGTTCAGCTAGTTAAAGTGCAATGGGGAGATGACGAAAGCAATGCTACTTGGGAGACGGAAGCAAAGATGCGTTCTTTGTATCCATTTCTTTTTGAGAGTATGTCTTTTAACTTCTCCTTTATTGCTTGTCTAGTACTTATCTTATCTTTAGTATATCCTCTCGCTAATACCTATGACCTTTAGATAGGGTAAAACCTATGGTTGAAACATGTGTTTGAAACATGTTATGGTTGATGGATGCATATGGATGCAATTGTTTGCTAGTGGTTGCTCGTGGATGCATATACACACACATTAGGCACTAGATCGGCTCAGTCACTTCATGTTGCATATTGCATAAATGGATGTGGTAGTTAGATTGATGGATGTATCATGGCTGTGTTATCATATGGATGATGCATTTTTGTGTATGGTTGTGCACGCATGTAGAAATTTGTATGTGTCAATAGGGTTTCGCATACATATTGGATGCATGGCACTATCATGGTTTGCATTAAGGAGGTTTACTGTATCAGTAACCGCCTGATTTTCGCATTAGGTAAGTACATATACACACACTTTTGCATATATCCATCCAGCATTTAGAATCTTGTAAGGACAATGATTGCTCGTGGATGATGCTTTGAGTAGATGGATGATTGGATGGTAGGATACGTTCTTCCTAACTTGAAGATTTCGGGGACGAAATCCTTTAAGGAGGGGAGAATGTAACAACCCGTATTTTCAATAACCTGTAATAACATAAATCGAGGCAGAATTTAATTCTAAAATGGGAATCAAGGGAAACGGGCTATGCCATTGTGTTCGTCTCGGAAAAATACGCGAAATAGAGTCCGAGTTTTCGAAAATCGGAGTCCGTATGACCAAGATATGGCCTCGCGAAGTTTCACGAAAATTCCCAAATTAAAGTATACTTAATTAAGTGAAATGGGTTGTGTAGATATATATATATATATATATATATTGATATATATATATATATATATATAATTGAAAATTTAATAAATAAATATGCAAAAATGCTCAAAACAGCGAATTGGGAGAGGGGAATAACCGAACCGGCCGATTTTTGAAGTCGACCCGAGCCCGCTGGGTCGACTAGGGGTTAATCCAGGGTGTTTGGCTGTCAACCCGTGGGCCGATTCGCTCAAGTGCAGATTTTGCATTTGAATGGTTCTCATGGTCCATCTTTAATCTAAAGGCCCTAGATGGTTCCTACACTTGACCCCTTCCCCAAGACATGCTTTGATGGCTTGGATTGAATCTAGGGTTAATCCTATGGCCTAAAACACTTGCCTAATCTATAAATAAGACCCTAACCTACCCTAATTCATTCATAATTAAACCTAGTGACTAAACTATGGCAAAATGCTAGCTCTCATGGCCTCCACTAATTTTATGAAGAGGGTTGCATACTAATCACTCTCTAATCAACTTCTAATCCCTTCTTAGCATCTTAATCTTCTTCATTTGGTGTTCAAAGTTGCTAGTTGTGAGTTTCTATCACTTTGATGATCTTTTGGTAAACTAATTAGATGAGATGTGATGAGATTTATGGTTTTGTATGTGGGGTAATGAGCTTTGAATCATATGATATGATGTTAGCATTAATCTTATGTTTATGCATGTTGAGTATGTATGTTTATGCATGTTGAGTATGTAAGTTTATGCAAGTTTAATATGATGTATGTTATGTTTGCATGATGCTAAATATGCAAGTTGTGGGCTATGTAATCATATGCATGTTATGCAAGTTCATGGTGATATGCTATGCAAGTTACATGTTTGTGAATATGCAAGTTACATGTTTGTTAATATGCAAGTTACATGTAAGTAAATATGCAAGTTACATGTTTGTGAATATGCAAGTTACATGTTTGTTAATATGCAAGTTACATGTAAGTAAATATGCAAGTTACATGTTTGTGAATATGCAAGTTACATGTTTGTTAATATGCAAGTTACATGTTTGTTAATATGCAAGTTCATGATGACACATTATGCAAGTCTATGAGTTAATATGCAAGTTTGTTATGCAAGTGAACATGTAAGTTATGTGACATATTATATGTAAGTTATGTGACATGTTATGCAAGTGCATGTGCAAGTTATGTGTTTGTTAATATGCAAGATGGCACCTTTGAAACATGTTCATTCATATGCAAGTTGACATCTTTTATATGTGTTATATCATGAGAACGAAATTACGTGGGAACGATGGGGTAATTAAATGCATAAGTTAATAAGATTGTGTGAAATTAATATAATTATGCATAACATAAAATAAATGAACATAGTATGGGAATTTGCCTATTTGGTTAGGTGTACCCATACTATGTGTTGGGAATTTACCTATTGAGTTAGGTCTACCCCATGGGAATTTACCTATTAAGTTAGGTCTACCCATGTTAAGAAAACTTGATTAATTAGGGATAATTAATATAAAATTATGAGGGTGATTAATTAGGTGTAATTAATTGACTAAGACACGAGGTTGGACTCAGTTGTAGCGTAAAACTGCCCGGACCCAACCGGCTTAACCAGTTGCTACAAATGTTAGCCCAATGTGAGAGGTCTTAGGCACAAACTAAATACGTAATTAATGTAAAGACACGAGGTTAGACTCTGTTATGACATAAGGCTGCCCGGACCCAACCGGCTTAACCAGCGGTCATAAAAGACAGTCTAATGTGAGAGGTCTTTACAAAGGTTACGTTCTTAATTAATTAATTAAGAAACACTTAACCACATTAGCATGTAGAGGGACATGAGGGGTTAAGTGGGTGCCTTGGGTGGCATGAGAAAATCTAGTGGTTGCCTTGGGTGGCAATAGAAAATACGATTAGAATACTTAACCAAAATGGAACATGTAATTAAAACATGATTAAAGGGTTAAGTGGGATATACTAGAAAAAGGGACAAGCTTAGGTGGGTAGCTTGTGGAGGCCCATTTCAACCAGTAACCCATACGTATCTTTGTGGGCTCGACCCATGTCGAGGACGGGACACGCATACTGGGCTTGACTGTAAGAGGCAAACGGGTTAGCGGTGGCAACGCAAGTCCAACGGGCTTCATATGCGTGAGTGGGCCCGGGCTGGTAGGTAAGCCGTTGTTGCATCGAGTAGATATAAGCCGTGCACCTTTAGTTCCATCAGGTTGCCACATTGGGGAATGATACATCCCACGGTGGGGCCAGCACGGGTATCTACGTTAGGGAGCCGATCGAATGGGAAGTAGTGTGTACACCTAGTGGATTGTAGGGCCCCGTGGCGCCTACTTGGTCACCTAGGGGTACGCAGGTACTAATTAGTAAATTTTATAAGTCCTTGGGTGGGATCAACCTTTAAGTTAGGAACGACTGGTGTGGTGCAGTTTAGTAATTTACCTTAGGGAGGGTAGATGCGTCTTTATCCTTTATCTTCGTTTAGTTGACTGCTTAGGGTAGCCATTCATCCCTATATGTTACCGTATATCAGTTTATGTCTTCTCTGGTTACTTTAACGATTGTATTGTTAAAGTTATAGGACTCGCTCAGACTTATGTCTGACCCCGTTGTTTTTATCTTTTTCCCAACCCTCAGGTCCTACGGTGGATCCTAGCAGTAGTGGAGCTTGATCGGATTGCTGTTCCAGTCTTTAGGAGCTTGGATAGATGTAAAGCTCCAGTTATCCAGTTATCTTTTCTTTTGTTTGGCTATTGTATGAGAGTGGGATTATGTACTTCTTTATTTTGATGGATATTGTACTTGACCTTTATTGTGGTTTTATGATGTAACCAGACATGTTTTACTTCCGCTGTTATGAGATGATGTTTTAAAATTTCAAGTACTATTTATATCTGTCTTGTTGTAATTTTTCTGTTCTATATTCACTAAAATACTCCACCGATGCTATGGCATTCCCTTAGTGAGTGATCATAGCGGGAGTGGGGTGTTACATTAGGTTTTTAAGGCGTTGTTTATATATGGGATAAGGGGGACGTACGTGTAGTTGGTGGTGTATCCACTACGTAAACTTCGCTCATTTACGGACCGCTATCAACAGATATAAATATATCATCGAAATGAGTAAGGTGCCACGATTCCAAAAATGTAATAATATTGGTAGATTAACTCACATTTTGAAACCTCAAAATGTTGATTTCAAGGTGCAAAATACTCCAAATAAAAAGTTGCTTATTTAATTAATTAAAAATAACCATAAAATTCTAAAAATTAAATTATCGTTATGTCTTAAAAGAACCTTGTCTAAATTCAAACCCGATATCTAGTTATATCGAATAAACCGTTACGGTCGATAAACGATTCAATAGCGACTATTTTAAAATTTGATTTGGACATATCTCAAAATCTACACGACGAAATCCCGATTTTTCTCTTCCACTAGAAAGATATACTCCACCAGCTCCGCACGTTTCTTATTTCATAGAAATCCGGCTTAAAACGAATCTTGTACATTCAGTTGAAGTTCAAATCGCCAATTTACGAACTGCAGCGCCATTTCAAGCTCGATTTTAATTATAATATAATTATACGTTCAAACTGTCGTTATTTAAATATATTCGTTATTCAAATTCAATTCCAAGCTGAATTAAATATCACAGATGATCCAGTTCACACCATATCGCCATTTCAGCCAATTTTGATTATTTCAGAATTAAATATATTATTTAATTTATTATTTTAATAAAATATTCACCATTATTTAATTCCACGACCATTTAATTCACTATATCACTATTTATATAATTAAATAAATTAATTATAATACCTTTGCCAATGCGGGTCATTACACATTATGTCAATCACAACAGTCTCATAAGCATAGGCAATTCAGAATTGACAAAAGGATAAGCACGAATCAGAATTAGGCATAGTTCTAGACCCGATTATTACAGTCATGATTTCTATTAAGTGTTCAAATCGGAATAATAACTGAACTTACAGAAAAAAGAACGGATCCTGTATTCTGGGATCTGATTTCTGAATTTGTTAAGCTTAACCCTCGATGTAGACGTTTGATTCTATAGTTTGGATTTGGTTTGGAGCTTTCTAACTTGATTTCTAGTTTGGAGAAGATGGAGGCTAGGCTAGCTTAGACATGGACAGCATGACGGCTTCATAGAATGAGGTCTAGGGTTGAAGTTTTGGGGTAATTATATTGAAGTTTAGGATTAATATGGCCCTTTAGATCAACCTAGGAGTCATCAAAGCCGTATAGTCCAAGAAAATGCGTCATCAGGCGAATCAGAAGTCGCCACGTAGCCCTATGACTCAGAAAATCGTCACTGTCCAGCACAGTTGGCAGGGGTCGACCCCTACAGGGGGGTCGACACCTACGTCGACACCCCTATAGGGTGTTCGACTCCCATGTCGACACCCCCGGGGGGGTCGACACCCCTGAGCGGGAGATTTCCCGCTCAACCGATTTCTGAGTTTTTGAATTTCGAACTGAAATGATTATTTAATTATTATTTCTTATTTATTTTCTGCTTACACTAGAAATCTTCTAACCTCCATAATTTCTTCACACGGAGTCCGATTCACGCAAACTCGGACTTTATCTCAAGCAGAATTCCGAGACGAACGCGATGGCGTAACCCGTTTCACCCAATTATTCTTCTAAAAATTAAGTGTTCTTAGATTTGTTAATTTTAATATTCACGGAAAATACGGGGTGTTACATCTACATTCTAAAATATTTTACGGTATTTAAATACCAAAATTATGGGGATAATATAATTCAACCACAACATAATCAATCACCGATCACATATCACATTATATATCACGATAAATAAATAAAACAGTAAATAAAATGTTGAGAAATCCAGTTGGATCCCTCCAACCTGTTTCCCTGCATCCACAGATGTTAATCAACATCAATAATATTAATTTCACATCAATATGAAATATCACAGTAAATAGAACTAATAATCGATCAACGACATAAGTATATCAACCATTTTTATCAACCATTCATCCAAACAACCAACACACAGTATAAAATTGCTATATATAATTTAAAACTCGTTTATATAAAAATATAAACGAGCCAGAGTTACTGAGTTACTCACATTGTTTCACAGTGGACGATTCTGCTTTTGTTTCATTTAAAATCAAATAACGTTTGATTTTGTGGCAAAATTCCAATAGCTCTGCTCTCAGCCATGCTAGTTCTACACTATAGATTTCTTCATTTTGATTCCAACATGACTAGTATGGTCCACTTCTACTCATGTATGAGATAGTTATGGTCGTTACAAGGTTATGATAATTAAACATTATATTAATTTCACCAATTAATATTATAAAACTAATTACCCATTAATTTTTAAATGGCCTGCTTTAATGTTCTTCCACAATACCAGAAAAATTAGACCTTTGAAACAACACCATTTCTTTGATCAAACATCCTAGGCGTCATCATCCATTAAGGGTCGCTAATCACCATACTCAGTGATCAACCATGAAAACCCTCTTTTTCCCGTTAATTACTTCATTACAAAAATATACAGGTCTGACTTAATACTCTTCTTGCCTACTAAAACCCGCTTCTCTTTTGTTACGTTTGAGGAAATGTCGATCACCAAAATTTGCTTCCACCCAAGCTCCCCTCATGCCATGTCGAATCTTCAATCCAAGCTGCTCTTTCCCATTATTTACAGCGTTAGGGTAATGAACCCTGATTAATGTTAATTTCCCCTCCTTAATCATCAATTTGCTCACAATTAACACACGAAATACCCGATATTATTTCTTCTTCAGTTTCCAGGTATCGAACCCGCTGCTTTCACCGATCGCCATTGGCGCCTCGTTCTACCGGACCCTACCTCGCCGATTCCACTTACTCCGCCGTCCTCCGGCGATTTCACACATCGTTGGCCCACGACACCTCCTTTACCACCCCCAAACCCAAAATATTTGCAAATCCACTTCGCCGGAGTTTGACCATCTCCGACCACCTGAGGTCACCTCACCACCATCGACGAACGCGCCATCCTTCCACCTACCTTCACTTAAAGCGATTCCACCCAGTTTGATCTGAGATCGCCGGAATCGGCCACAAATAGTCACGGCATCGACCCCATATTTCTGCCTCCACTGATCACAACAAGGAACGCCACCACCATAAACCTCTCGGCCTCACACCTCTCTTCATCTTCACCGTTGAAAGTTTTAGCCAATTCCCCACCAATCTGGAAGTCCAATAAGTTTTACTCAGCGGTTGTGTTTTGGAAGAAGAAATAAGATAAATTAGGGATTTTGTATATAATTTTTTATATAATTCAGAAGACAAGATTTTGTCCAATTCAGAAGACAAGATTTTGTCCAATTCAGAAGACAAGATTTTGTATATAATTTTTTTTCCCTGAAAGAGTGTGCATTATAAAAATAGATGAAAGAAGATAATCGCAATATATATTAGAAAGTGGCTTCCTGGGAATGATTTAGCCTAGCTTCACTGAGAAGGAATTTGGGTAGCTTCTAATATAAGCTTCACGGTTATTTAATTATATTTAAAGATTAGTGTATCCCGCTACACCGCATTTTATTCACTAACGGACTGGTATAGACAAAAATAGAAATATTGCCGTGTCAAGTGATGTGCCATTATCCCAAAAATATAATAATATATACAAGTTAACTTATATTGTGATATCCTAAAACGCTGATATAGGGTGTAAAATATTTCAAATAAAAAATTGCTTATTTTTCAAAATAAAAATTACAGAAATTTTTTATAAATTAAATTATAACAACGACCCAAAATTCTTGTCCAAATTCAAAACCAATATTTAATTATATTAAATAAACCGTTATGGCTTATACACGACTCCATGACGACTTTCTGAAAATTTGCTTTGGACATAACTTACAATCTATAAGACGAAATCTCGATTTTTCACTTCCGTTAGAAAGATACAATTTAATAGACTCAAATGTTTCTTGTTTCAAAGAAATCCGACTTATATCAGATTCTGTACATTCAATTGAAGTTCAAAACAAAATATTATGAACTACCGCGACATTATGAGATCGTTTTAAAATTAATTATAAATTATACATTCAAACTTTGTTTTTAATAAATAAATTTCTCATAAAAATCATACATATTACCAATTACGACATTTAAACCAAATTTAAATGTTTAAAATTAACGGCTAAAAATCCGGGTTGTTACAAAACTATTCGGATTGGATAGGACGAATATGTGTTCATTTTTTGTCTTAAAAGAAATCAGATCGAACATAAACCAGACAAGTTATATACTCATGCAAATTTTTTTACGTTGGCTCGTGTACTCAGATAAACCGGATGGACACAGACCCATGTTTTTCAAACATGGATACAAATGAATACGGACAAACAACGCTATTTATATTAAATTTTATGTTTTTAATAGAGTTTTCTTCAGCTATATATTGAATTATAAAAAACTTGGATGAACATAAATCTAACAAAATATTTTTTCGTACAAATGTTTGTTTTAGCTCGTGTCCTTAATTAAAATCGAATTGACTCAAACAGACATATTTTGACCACGTACGCGAACGAAAGAAAATCAGTATGTACAAAATTAACAACTGCAAAGATGAGGCAAAGGAAACTATTAGATAGTGTTTGGCTTACCTCCTTTTGTTTTGAGTTTTTGCCAAAAAAAAAAATTATGAGCTATGCATGTATATCATGAAAAATTACAATTTTAGAAAATAAAATTAACATATATATTATTTCCATATAAATGCGCTATTCTATTTTTCTACTGAAGAGGAATCCTCTACATGGATTATAAATGTTATATCCTATATCAGAGGACAGAGCATGTATTTAAGTTTAAACAGCTGAGATTTATTCATGTGCAGCTGGCCTGATTAATACCGAGTTGAAATAGAGTAATCAAACAAAGAAACCATAATTTATCCATATATCCGGACAGTTGTGAAATTGAATAGTTCAAAGTCAGTGGTCCACCGAATAGGATTTTGTTCACACTTAAAGTGTGAACAAAACATTTTCCTCCTATTGGAGGAATTTGGTGGATCACATATGAACCCCCCTGAATTCCTCCAATAGGGTCCGAGTGTTTTGTTCACACTTAAAAAAAGTGTGAACAAAATCGGACTCGTGGTCCACCCCTCTAGAATAGGAATGGAGCATGGTTCGTTGAGCAGTCACTGTTATATCTAGCTCAAATATCAATCAAATTATTAGGAATTAGTCCATTTGTATTCTAAAGACTTTAAGTGTAGGAACATTCAACTTGATAACTTTTTGTGGTTATCATCGTTGGTGAACTTGCAGACTCACAGTTTGAAGAAGTCGAAATCACATTTTTTGACTTCCAAGTTTATATAAGATAATATCCTGTTTTAAGCATCAAATTGAGCATTCCCACCATATAAGCGGCTAACTTTGCCAAACTCGGGACTGTTATGCTAATAGCTACCGTTATTATTTCAAAGACATCATTATCTTATCATTTTTACTTACAAATCAAAGTTTTTTTTATAGTTACCTTGTAATATCGTTGATATATCATATATCGATAAACCGGTAACAATTACCATTTGTCTAAAGTGGACAATTGTTAGTATCTAGTGTTGAAGGTGCTCAAATGCTTAAAATAGCCAGAAATGACATCATTTTCTATATCCGTTCCAATATTCAATGGATATCGCCTACAGAGTGAAGACTCTACCAAACCATTGTTTAATATCTTGCACAATGTATCCTAGAAAGTTTTAAGCTTTCACGTAGAATATTGTCATTTCATTGTGTCCTCGAATTCCATTCATTGTTCAAAATCATAACTAATACATAATTAAGTTGTTACAAGAAAATAAAAAATGTAAAACCATATACTGCAGCAAACATACTGAAGAATAACTTGCAAAACAATCAATCAATTTACAAAACATCTCCTGAGATTCATAATTTCATATACCTTAAGGTTGAATTGAACTATTTCCAAATTTATCAGCAAACGATCGGGCTTCTATTTCCATCATCTTCTCGTTGGATCAAAATTATCGTATTTACATTTCAAACGCGATCAACGTTGCTGCTGCAGGCACCGTCATAAGCAACATTATTAACGCCACCTCCATTTATGCAATTCAACATCCCACCTTTGACTGACCTTTCTGATCCACTCGCCACCTTCTCCCCCTCCCCTCTCCTCCACGTCATCACCCTCGACGTCCATCTCTCCGACAACCCCCTGAACCCCCGTCTCGAGCTCCCCTCCCCGCCGCTACGGAACACAGCCACGCTGGCCGATCTCCTCAGCCCTTCCTCTGCCGCAGCAGCCACGACCTCTCTCATCACGTTCTCCGGCAGAACCAGCCTGTGCCGGTCCGCCTGCCTCGCCGCCACGTGCCCAGTCGTGTGCGACCTTCCCATCCTCCCAAGATCCACGTCTATGGCCACTTCATCGCCAGATCCCGATTCCTCTGGAACGGATTCGCCAGATCCGGATCCGGATTCGGCGAGGTTGTCACGGCAGACCGGGCAGGTGACGTGGCTCTCGAGCCACGTGTCGATGCACTCCGGGTGGAACACGTGGTAGCACTTCGGGAGCATCCGGAGGGTCTCGTCGTCGGCGAACTCGTTGAGGCAGACGGCGCACTCCAGGGTTTCGGATCCGATCTTGAGTTTGGTGACCGCGGCGTAAGTCAAGGTAGGGAACGTTTCGATCACCGCCGGATCGAGGCCGCGGCGGACTCCACGGCGGGAGGCGGTTACCATACCGGGATGGGTGGGGAGTATGGCGGAGCGGTCACGGGAGCAACGCCGGAAGTAGACGGAGAAGAAGGCAAGGAAGAAGAAGCCAGTGACGATGACTACGATTAAGATGGCAGTGGCGGCGTTGAAGCTGGAGCCGTAGCCATTGAAGTAGTTGTTGGTGGTGGAGGAAGGAGGTGAGGGTTGGGCGGAGATGCACTGGGCGGTGAGCAGGAGGAGGAGTGTAGGAATTGGTAGCTGCATCATTATTCCTTTTTTTTTTTTCTTTTTTTTTTTTTAGTTGGTTGGAGGATTTTATTATCGTGTTGTAGTAGACTTGTAGTTATAACGTGGCAATGCAGTCATTGTTGTCCTATATTATTCTAGAAACGGTGGAATTGACTCACAAATATAATTGACTGCAATAAAGCTGTTTGATCCCTTTTATAGGATAATAATTTTGTGTTGGAGAGAATCCAATTAAACACCATGCATCAAGCATTTAAAATCCGGATATTTACACCATTAGTCATTTATATATTTGGGGCCCCATTACTTGGTACCGTCCAAATATTTGTGGATAAACCATATTAAGGATATTTAACACGGGTGTAAATTTTACTCTCTTTTAGTGAACCATTTAAATTAAGAAAATGCTAGTACAATAGCATAACGATATAAAATTCGATTGTAGTTGTATAATTTTAAAGTTGTAGAAAGAATTATTAATTTCAATTATATGTAATGATAATATGCTTAAAAATAATAATTTATTACCAATTATAAGCCTCGCATAGAAATATATTTGTTGTTGATGGCATGCATTTAGTGGATAAAACAAAAAATAAACCATAAAAGTAGTAAAAACTAAAGATTGTACTTTTAACCATAATAGCTTATACTATAATTCATAGACTGGTGTTTTATATTATTATTTTCTCCGCTTTATAGGGGTAAAAAAAAAAAAGATATTGGGAAATAAATTTAACTTACTCCTTTTCTGTTATGCAGAGTCGATATGATAATGTAGTCGTGGTGCAATTTAAAGATGGGCAACACATCGCACAGAAACGAAATATCATAATAATTTTCAAATGAAAAACATACAATGTAAATAGGCATTATACAAATACTCTATAGTACAAAACACACATATTATACGTATACTTGCATAAAATCAAGATGCTCATCAATGCATTATACAATGCATAAGAATAGCTCCAACTAGTATAACCGCATAACGGTGGGAAAACCGACTTTGTAATACATTTTGATTTACTTTCCATATAATGAAAAAAAATACATTTCCTTGTTGTTGTTTTTTATATATGGACATATTGAAAATTTCACCCAAGTACCCTATCATTTGTTCATTCATAATTAATATTTATGACTAGTTTGCGCATAGAATTCAAAAGCGATAAGAAAAAAAATAAGCATCATGATTTTGGCTTTAAAGGCAAGGCTATAAAGCTGCAATTAATGTGAAATAACTTTACATATGAAATGAATGTTCCTGGTCAACTTCTTACATGACATATAAGGATATAAATAAGGTAAACAATTACCTTAAAAACACAATTATCCATAATTAGAAATTCGTTATACCAAATTGAATAAAATTTAACAAAAAAGGCTTTACTTTTTGCAATAATTTTTTAATTTTTTCAAAAATTTCTCAATTTTAATAGAATTGCTTAAATTTTAGAAGAAAAATATCAATATATTTAAATTACAACGATTATTTTTAATGTTGCTTTAATTGATATTTCAAGTTTCATGATAAAAAAAATCATTAACCTTTGAACAAATATATATAATTCGTATCAAATTTTATTACTTTAAAGTTTATTTTATTTACTAATATTTTCTTATTTCCAAAAAATATATTTTGTTTTAAAATAAATTAATAACTTAAATAAGAAATAATAAATAAATAATGATTAATAGTCCTTAATAATTAAGATTGAATAATCAATATTCGATTCTAATTAAGTAGTAGTTACTAATTAACAATTGATGAATAAGAAATAATAATCAATAATTATTATTTTTAATGATTCATAATTAATATGAAATAACTAATATATATATATATATATATATATATATAGGGTAAAAAACAGCAAAAACTGGATTATATAGTTATTGTTGCAGGCTTTTCAATGAGCATTAATGAATCAAATTGTATAAATCTTGTATATCAGTTGATTATATAAAGTGCATTTAATTAACATTAACGTTAAAACTGGTCATAAATGCACATAAAGAAAGAAACAAGGAACTGGTATATAAGGCTTGTAATGATTATCCAATAGACATTGTAATTAATGCATAATTCAAAGGAGGACAAAATGGGTATTGTAAAAAAGTTTCAGACGGACACAAGTTTTCGAAGGCTCAGTAGAATTAAGAAAAATCGACAAAGTCGGTTTGATAAAAGCATTCTAATCCAAAAGAATTACCAAACTAATAGAAGGTTATAGTGCATAATAGATTAACCAAAAAAAGGATTCAACCATCAAATCAAAATTTTAACACAAAGTAATTGAACAACCATTTTCTTAAGTTAATTTAGCTCTTATATGCTAATTGTATCTTTTTGAGAAAAAGAACGTCGAATATCAATCATGAATGCACTAAGCCAAGCAGACAGAAAATTACGGCACATGCACATAGACTCGTAATCTATCTTTAAACTTAGCCAATAATACCTCGCAAAGTCGTAATTCCATCTCCCTTTGTGAGGAATTATGTTTATGTTAAATTTTGATGATACTATATTTTCATATTAAAGAAATTTTGAGAGATACTTGGGTCTATGTGAATTGTGATGCAAATTTATTGTCCATTTTGATGCATTAAAGGCAATTAAAAATTTATCTAAATTAGAAGAAGTGATTTTGAAAGACTAAAGTAATCACTCAATTCCCTAAGGCGCTAATTAAAGAAGGCATTGTGCATGCAATTGGAGGTAATATGAAAAATTAAATGGAAAAACATTTCTCATACGGATAGAAGAATGAATGAACATTGATTTATTACCATAAATCATATATTTTGTAACAACTCGATCTTTCAAAACACCATAGCTACAAAAGGAGGTCCCAAAATATTGAGTTGTTAAGTTTGATATCAAAGCATAAGTCATAGGATTATGGATGAATTGAAAGAGTGTACGTGTATATATCTTATAAAATATAATATACAACTGTTAAACTGAATATATATGTATTTTATATCAGATTATGGTTGTTTATCGAGAAGTTGCTAATGAAACACATTTACAAATAATTAAAGTATGGATAACTAAGAGGAAACTAGAACAAAGACCAACGTTGGTAGAGTTAATAATGGAGTGGGTGCAAGTACCATAGTAGACGCTCTTAAGGTCATGAATATTCCTATTTGTTTCCATCGGTATCCCCAAGACTTTGCCAACTTAGGTGGACAAGCGTATGCATGGATAGAATCATATGCAACAACAAAGATATGGCTAACATAATGTGAAAGAATACTTAGCTTGTTGGGATTAAGCTTGACTAAGAAGCAGTAGGCAGTTTGGCAACTACAGGAAGATGCAGCTAACTGGTAGGAGTAACTGTTATAGATGAGATGGAGTAGAATACTATTATTTAATATGTTTTCAAAAGGAACTCAAAATTCTTTTTTGGGACTAAGAGGAGTATGATGATGGAAGAGTTTATTTGGCTTAAGTAGAGGGGGCAAGACCATAAATAATTATGTGAATCAATTTAATGAGCGCATGAACTTTAGATTTGAACTAATAAATACCTAGGAGAAGGAAAAAAAAAGATATTTGTCAAGGGATTGAATTCATCATAGAAGGAATTAGTCTTAAACTAGATACTGTTTGGAGCAACTTTTGAGAGGATCATTAAGTACGATCTATTGAGTAATATGAGTGAAGGTTTGAATAAAAAATAATTGTCGGTTGGAGATTACAATAAGCATAAAAATAAAGGACTGCAAGGTAGGTGGAATAAGAAACAAGCTATTATATGTAGAAGGTGTTGAAGATGGGACAAATAGCTAAGAACTATATGGTGAACCTTTTAAAGGGAATAAAATGTTATAAATGTGGTAATGGTAGGTCAGGATAGTTAACAAATAAAGGAATTCTGGATAATAAGGGCAGTTAGGACAATATGGGCAGTTGATATGCATTGGACGTGGTACTTATTACCAGCAATGCATCAACAACCCATGGGATGGGGATGTCTATAATGAAATATGTGCTCCTACTATATGACTTATATACAGAAGTTTTATTTTGATACTGATGCATCATATATATTTATTTATAACTAATGCATTAGTTAGAAGGTTGGGAATAATGCTGACATTGTGCTCGAGATTGTTAATTTTTCAAATCCTATTAGGGGATCAATAGATTTGTGTTATTTATCATGGTCTTTAGTTGGTCATAAACAATATAGAGTTAAGTTGTGATGCATATGCACTTAGCTTTGTAGGATACAAATTAATCTTGAGAATGGAGTAGATGGCTTGGTATGGAGTAGGTTTGGATTGTGATAGGGGTTGTTCATTTGAATAGTCATAGGAAACGTGATTTGATAGTTATGTTTGAGCCTGATATTTCCATGATGAAGTCACACACACACAAAAGCATGTGTGTGTGTATTCATGAGACCTATCATATGATGAGAGGATCTATTTTGTATTCAAGGGTTTCTCAAATGTATTCGTTGAGGTTCTGGTATTTCCACCCAGTAGAGAAACTGAGTTTAAAATTGACATTGAAAAGGATGCTAGGAAAATGATGATGCCTATGAAACATATGGCTTTAAAGAAGTGGAGAGAGTTGAATAAATTGAAAAGGATCACTAATCATCTGTCACCTGCTACTTAGTCTGCCTATCCACAACCGGATGAACATCGCAAGATAATAAGAGGGAACATAAAACTTGAGTCAGACAGCAGTCTTAGTGAGCGATAAAATAGCTAACAAACTTTAACAATAAAGTATATGAGAATTGATAGATGAACATACTAATCTACTCACACCACCAGAGAAGAACTCAACCCCATCTTCCCCACATCGGACAGTGATAGCCTTTACAATAAACAATTCAATCATTCGTCCATGGAAACCCGAACACCCATTCAACCATGGTAAGCACTCATAACATCCAAAATATATATATCTCATGTAAACCATCCTAATCGAATTCAACATCCCTCAAGCACAAGCCCCAAAAGCCTAAACCAATATCAGACTAGCACTCAAGGAACATCTCCTTCGACGTTGGATGACCTACATGAGACAGTACAAACAGAACAACCATTCATCCAAGACCGACTCTGGCTATCACCGTCAATCCTGCTTTGAAACCATCGTTAATCGTATGACAACCAACCTTGCCATGTGTCAAAGGCTAATGGTAACCCAGTTCTAGCATAAACTCCATACGCCTTTCAACGATACGTATGTGATCCAACCTTGACAACTAGGTCTTTCAACGATACCCAGGGTACTCAACTTACAACCAGTCTTTTAGGTGCCCCTATCGTACCCCTGCTTTGAGCCTGCTAGAACTTACGACAACGATAACCTATCAGCCTTCTCATCTCTAGTCATCCAACTCGACAACTTTTCATATCCCAAGCAACCTTCTCGAGCAACCATTATCCACCAACTCATGACCTTTGAGTTGTCACATCATTCGCTATTCTACATCGATCAACGAACACTTTTCAACACTTTGAACCTTCCTACTTGAATTTACTTCAAAGTCACACCATCACCGAGCCAAATCACATCACTGCGTTGCGGCTAGGCCCTTTGGCTCATCTCCGGATCGTATCCGAAAATAATTTTTTTCTAGAAACGACCTTACGCGACCGACCCCTGGCCATGCTCGATCCTATGTCTTACTCAACCTCAACGTGGTGCGACCGAACCCATAGTGCCGACTAACCAGGCTTGCTCGACCCAATCTCTGCTTTGCTCGACCTTGCTCTGGTCGATCCATACACCCATGCTCTAAAACATGCACGACCGACCATGCTTGCTCTAACCTAGGCTTGCTCGACCTGGCCAAGTCCTACTCGACCGCTCGACCCAGTGCTTAAGCCTTGGCTCGCTCGACCGCCCCCAGACCTCTCTCGTGCGATCGACCCAGCCCTATCTTGTTCTCCAAGACAAACACCATGGTACGACTAACGCCATCACGTGCGACCCAAAACCTACAATTCACCAATGTAACTCCAATTTCAACCAAAACTCCTCCAATTGATACAATCGACGAAATATACTCACCTGATTCATCCAATACGACCACAAGCATGTTATGAAATCAATAGCAACACCAATATGAAAATCCATTAATAATTATGTGAAATTCACCAAAATAACCATAAATGCAAATGTGAACAAAACTATGGATCTAACTTGCATAATCATATGGATAGCATAGAAATAACATAAAATCGTAGATTTAAACTCACTAAATGAGATCGTAGGGTGATTCATATGAAAATGAACTTATAATGGTATAGATCCATGGTAAAACACTTGAAATGGATGAAAAACATGATCAAACACTCATACACTTCATTGAATCCATGTGAGAGATGTAAACCACTCACCGATTCTCCAAAACAAGCTAAATTGATAGAAATATGAATCCGGACAGCAAGCACCTCGCACCAAACCCCTTGATCCGAAGAATTCTTGCTTTAATCAATGTAGATCTAGCCTCCAATGGCGTAGATCTATGATTTTCCTCCTTGGATTTTGATTTTTAATGGTGGAAAGGTGTTAGAGGAAGAAAGAGCACAAGGCCACCTAATGAGAGAATGGGGAAACTAAACTATTTCCCATATCTCTCACCTCCTATTTATACTCTTCCACTAGGCCACCAATGGGCCTTCCCAAATCAGCCCATTGTGGTTCTCCAAGCCTGAACAACCAACTGTAAAATCTTAAAACAACGATTCCTCCCAAACCGTTGAGTCAAATCCTTAATGTAACCACTCTACGGAAAGACAATCATCATTTCCTTTCCAATGGCACAGGTCTCACTCTTTGATTCAACCTGAGTCAAAAGTTATGCCTTGTACAATACTGACAGGGGAAAAATGGTCACAAACAAAATTGGTAAATTTATAGATATGTCTCACATCCCCATAAGCAACATATTAAAATATGAGAATGATCCAACCCTCAGGGAATAAAATAAAAATAGTTAACGATACTCTGATACGTAAAATACGGGCTGTTACAGATGCTATTAAGCGCAACTATTTTGGTTATTCCTGATGATACCGAACTATTTATCATGTAAACTCAATGCTTAAGGTACTTGTCTTCGTGTTCTCTTGATGCACGAAAGCCGGGTTGCAGCATATGCAAGCCAAAAGTAGACGAATTCCCCTATATATGTTTTATATTTGGTTTTGATTATACTTGTTTTGAATTCATGAAGGAACTATTTGCGAGGGAAAATTTTAAGCTATTACGAACCATAAGTCGTTGAAGTATCTATTCAAATAGTGGGGCTTAAACTCAACGTAGAATAAATAGATGGAATTATTAACATCTTACGATTTTGATTTTTCTTATACATATGGAAAAGGGTAATATTGTGGCGGATGCACTAAGTAGGAAGCATGTAATGTAAAGTGTTATCACGTTAAAGGTGAAATAGCCGGGCATATTTCTCAATGCAGTTTTCGACTACAAAAGGGTGTTAGACTTGGATTATTGGAAATCTTTAAATTTAGAACTGCTTGAGTTGATAAAACTAGCATGAATTTAAGAAAGGATATAGAGTTGGCTGATACTATGGATAAATTGGAGAAAAGTGAGAAGTCGAGTCATTTGGAATGATATACCAAAGATAGGAATGGATATTCAAGGTGGGATAAAAGCTTGTGCATACAGAAGTTGCAGAAGCAAATTTATGAGTTGTTAAAGGAGTGTCATCATTTGAGTATGAACATTCATCCCTATGGTAAAAAAATATATAATTTTATGAAGGGGGTTTATTATTTGCTAGGGATAAAGAGATACAACGAGGTGTGTGGCGAAATGTCTCACTTGCTAGAGGATTAAGGCAAAGCAAATTAAATCGAGTGGATTGCTGATGCCTTTAGAAGTTCTACAACGAAAGTGGGAAAATGTTCTAATGAATTTTATAGGTTAATTGCTAAAGAGTAGAATAGGTAATGAGTATTTAAGTAGTGGTGAATTAATTGATGAAAATCACACATTTCGTCCTCGCAAAGAACACAAGGACGAAAACATTTTAGCGACATTATATACAAAAAATCAGTTAGATTATGTAGGACCATATTTTTAATGGTGAAATAGTTAAATAATTGATTTAAATATTAAAGCATTAATCGATTAATCGTCCAATTTATTTTTTCATACACCATTAAATCATGACTCGAGATTACTTCCGCTCAGTGCTAATCAAAATTGTAAATTAAAATGAATATAAATATTGGTATATTTGAAGATCAATGGTCAAAATGATTTCGAAATATATGAAATACCACCTTGGAGCACTGCTCCAAATGGTGATAAAATTTATACCATTAAGTTTACAAAATGAGGTGATGCACATAAGCGAGTTTTGAGACCATCAGATGCAAATTTTAGTTGTGCAAGCTCGAATAACTTGACTGTTTTAATGGAGAGAATGAATAAATCAAGTATAAAATATTACTATCAAATCGGGTCTATATCGAGGCTGCTGTTCAATTGCTTTGACATCTACTGAAGAAAAAAAAGAAACGACCACCACTCCATTTTCATTTCGAAAATCAAAATCGATTGATTTACTCCATAATAAAATGTGAGATTAAAAACATTCTTCGAGCCCTTATCAGTTTTATTCTGTGCGATCAACATTAAGGTAATAGGCATTTTTTGGTAGCGAATTAGGGTTCTATCTTGCTAGAGATTTGATCGACAATATGCAAAATGAAGGTAACCATCGCTTTCTCTCAGAGACATACTCTTACCTATGACTTTTTTTATGGTTTGATCATTTCTAGGCAGGTGCGACTTTGGAAGCAATCGAGGAGATCCTGGAAGTGGAAAATCAACGGGAGCATCAGGGTGCATGATTTTAGAGCCGAAAAGATAAGCATTTGAAGAGGATTCCAACGCATGAACAACGCTCGATTTTGTTAACCATAGCTCTGTATTACCTCATGTTTATACATGGTGAAGTGGGTTCATCGGTGCATGCACATACAGTAGCTTGAAAGTGAGGATGAAAAGGCTTGAGCTAGGTAATTTGGGAATAAATGTAGATTAAGTTAGTTTAATTATTTGAATGATCTCAAAGCTTATATAATTCATAACTTTTATATACGAGACCCGTTTCGAATGTTGTTCCTTTCATTGTGCCCATTACGGAATGCTCTGGGTTATGGCACTAGTTTGGTCAGATTTGGTTAAGGTGTGTCATATTTTCTCTCACTATACAATAACTAGTTGACAATTTGGAATGATTTCTATCTTTAAAGTGTGATTTATAAAATAGTGAAATATAGATTTTCTTTATAAAAGAATGAAAAAATGTTTCAAAAATGCTCCAAACAAAATATCATATTATCCCCCAATTAGAAGTTATTTCAACGATATTAATAAACTTAGGGTTTTTTTATTTAAATCCTGCATTAATCGTTATGGATGTATTCTATGCATAATGGGTATGTCATTATATATACTTATACCTATTTTAGATGTTTATATCATTATTGGATGCATGTTTGTGTGTTTGCTAGTTTGTTTAATTTGGATTATAATGCCATTCGTAGGCGATATACTAATAGGAATAAAATATCATTTGATAGAGTTTAGTGTATATTGATCGAATTCACATGCTGGTGACTCTAAGGATATGATAGAGTGTAGTGCATATTGGTTGGGCACATAAAGTGAAAACTCGAATGGATGGGATAAACTAGTGTAGGAATATTGGGACGTGCCGACTATTTGTAGATGAGGGAAAACATACTTAAATTTGTGCTTTGGACATCAAGAAGACGCCGAACATTTTCTTTTGTCTATCACTACTAGAAAAATAGCCTACAACATCGGTTTTTGGCCAATGTCTAACTATTTTACGACCGATGTCTTTGCGAATATATAGAAAGGTCAGGGTCTTTCACATCGGTTTTTGGCTGATGTCTAAGATGGCTTTAGACAATGTTTTTATTAGGATATCTGATGTCTCTCACTATAATTTGCTTGTTGATTAAATTAGTCTCTTTTAAGGAACCGATGCTACTTATATTATATGCATCGGTTTTCTAAAGAACCCAATGTAAACATGTAGTAATAGACAACGATTATTTACATTTTTATTTTATTTTTGTAAGTTTTTCATGATGTCTATAGTTATTTGTGCATCAGTTATTTGATAATAAACCAATGTCATTTTAATTATACACATCAGTTTTAGTTTTTTGAATTAATATACAAACCCAAAAATAAAAAATAAATCCAATCAGATCATTTAGCAACAACATTCGAAGAATTGCCAGAATAACTTAGCTATATTACTCTTTTTTCAATCATTCTAATCTACAAACATCCAACACTAATCTACTTTTACAACCATACCAATCCAAAAACATCAAACAATAATCCACCTAACTCCAACATTTAGAACATTCTAAATAATCAATACATGAATCCACATAGACAAAGTACATTACTTCCCTGCCTCTCAAGTCAAAATCAACCTTAACAGTCACATTACATTTTCCCTTTGATGAATTCGAGAGCCTCACGGAGCACATCATCAAGCTCTTACAACATGTAGGATTTTCTTTTCTTGACCGCCCACTAAAAAGTATAACACAAAAATTAGAACAATACTATGTATATTCATTCAAATATCTTACTATTTTTCAATCAAATTATAAAATAGGTTACCTTGGTAATAAAAAACATTTCCATGTCCGAAATGATTTCTTTCATATAGCGCATCACATCGTAGCTACATTCACTACCACCTGGTTGTTTAGAAGATCCCTATTCAAAATAATAAGGTGTGTTGTTTCAATCAACACCAAAAAGAAGCTGGACTAGTTAGTAAGTAGGACAAATTAATTGAAGTGCAAAATACGTACTCCCAGGTTCTTAATTTTAGGAGCTCTTTTTTTCTTCCGGTTTGAGCATTGAAAGATTTGATTACACTACATAAGAGAATGTGACAATGTCAGTAACACATAAGTCATATGTCTCGTAATAAAAAATAATACCTGAAATGAATCACATTCTTATAGTACAAATATATTACCTTTTTTTTTGAAACAACAGGGTACTTAATTACACAACAAGAAGGGTACTCAATACAACAACAGCCTCACAGAACAAACAGGAACACACAAAGCAAAAACAAATACAGACAAACCGTGTGCCAAGAAACTACAACACCAAACTTACAGACACTACAACCAACAAAATACTCCTAGAAGAAGAGAAAATCAAGCATCCGAGTAAGCATAACTGTAACATCTCGTAAATTTCGAGCATTTAAGTCATTGAATAAATTTAATTATTAAATTTAAAGTGGTTTTAAGATAAATTTTATGATGTTATTTAAGAATGATTTCAAATTAGTTTCTAATAAACAACAATTTGTAATTAGATAAATGGCGATTCATAACAAATGAGATTATTATCAAATTGTATGTATATGTTAATAATTAACTACGAGCTATTGATAGTAAAAGAAAATAGTAGTTAAATCATTATTTTGTTTAAAAACATTAATATAGAAATTTTATGATAATTGAGAACAAATTAATTAAAGTTTCCAGTTTAAATTGTATAGGAGAAATTGTGATGAAATGAGGTGGCAACGATATACAATGTAAGTTTTAACTAGCATAGTTGACGAAATTTAATGTGGACATTAATAATCAAATAAATCATACGTAATTTCTTTGTTCATTCACACTTCATGCAAGTTTATTTTCTTTCCTCTTCTTTCTCCACTTTCCCCAAATTCACTACCTCCTTTCTCTCCACTCTATTTCTCCATTAATTAGCATTCATTTGTTCCTATTTAATGCATACGATACCTATCCATTCATTTTAAAATTCCTCTTCATAACTTTTGCATGCATTCATTTATTCTTTGTTAATGCATATGTCACGATGATCCATCCACCTGCAACAAGTACAGATACCAAAGGAAGATCTTATAATGTTAAGACAACAAATATTAACAAGAATCAACCAAAATTCAACATTATACCTTAAGATATGTGGAATCACACATTTTCTTTGGCTTGTAGCAATTTTGTTCATAAATTGGTTGAGTATTAAGTGCTTCAGACTTTTGCTGAATACTGAAGTAGATGGCTTCAAACATTTATAATCAGCCAAAACTTATCCTAATTAAACAACAGATGCTAATCTAATTTCACTTTGGAAAACTATATTCATAGAACATTAGTATATACATACACATACCAGTCCCTTGCAAAGTTCTTCAAATTCAGAACTTGATGATAGTGTACTGGCTGTAGATGATGATTCCTGTACAACAAATATATTTTTCTTCAGAATGATACATTCATAAATCTTACTGATTAACTCACTTGCCAGTAGTTTTACTCATCATAATTTCTAAACTTACCCTACACAAGCGTTCTGCTTCCACAAATTCTTTGAGCATGAATGTGAAGCTGCGAGATTACAGGGGTGCGACAGGGATGCAGGAAAATGGGATTCAAATGCACACAATAACTAATAGTAAAATGTAATACCTTGGTTATTACAACAACTCCGATAGCAGCGCTTTTGACTTATGGACTCAGATTTGAGAAATTAACTCCTACATGTTGAAGGCAAGATCTAAAGACAATCTTATAGTAAATATTCAGCATAAAACTATTTAGTTTCATTTTCTTTTCATTTTTTGTCAACTCCAATGCGCACATATGAAAAGAAAGAATTATATTCATCAACGCCTTGAAATGTCATATGCTGCTTAAAACCAGGGACTAGTTCAAGATCTGTAGCACTGAACTTGTAAAATGGTTCCTATCATCGATAAAATAACCAAATCTAAGTAATACCTTACCAAATATCCCAATAAAAACATTTTTTAGCTGAAGTTCAGTTGACAGGATGGCATGACTTCAATAACTAAAGTCACCAACAATCTTTACAAGAACAAGATCCATTTTTGAAGTGATGAAACCGAATTCGATCTCGTACTATTATTTCACAAGCAAATAAATGAGACATAAGCTTTTTCAATAAATAAAACCATACTAAATATAACCAAACTAAAAGAAATAAAAAGAAAATAGTACCAAAATGAAAACCGTAAGCAGCAGCACTAACCTGCTAACAGCAAACTCTTTCCATCCAGCCAAGTTTATCACTTCAACGGTCACTCACAACCGCCCATAAACTCATCATAGGCCCCTAGTCAAAACACGTCCCAGACCTCCATAATTAACAACTCTACCATCTTGCACAATTCCTCCATTTGCACTTTCAACCACATCTTGAACACCTCTGTCATTCACAGGCCAAAAACACAAATCTCACAGCACTCTCAACCAAGTTCATAGTACGTATACAATTCCCAATCAGCCAAACAATCAGACGAAACACCCGAAGTAACCAACTTAACAAGCGTAAGTAGACCACAACAACCAACACCAAAAACTGCAATTGTAGCTAACCAAACTGAAAGATGATGACACCCAGAACTAGCACGGGATGAACATATTTTTGAATCGCAAGAGGAGACTGAGAAAAGGAGAAAACGTGGAAGCAGACGGGAACTGAAATGTGAGTTGAGTGAAAGCAGCACCTTTAGGATTGAAGACAGGAGGTGCTTACTAGAGGATAGATGGATCTAGGGCAGAGGCGGATGATTTTGGCAAAGGAAGCTGCGAGACCATAAAATAGAGCAAAAGAAGAGAAAAAAGGAAACACCTCCAAACCTAAAAAGGAAGCAGCAACGTCTCCTCTTCAAACGAAAATCATGATGAGGCCAGATTTATTTTATTGGGTTCGATTTTGGATGATTTTAGGGTCTCAGTTTAGATAATTCAAGCAGGTCTTTAATTTGGATTAGGGTTTGGAATTGGAAGAAAAATGGTTTGGCGGCTGGAAATTCAATTTATAAGGCAAGTGACAGGAGAAGCGGTAACATCCGAAATTTTGGATTGGAGCCAGAAAATTTGTTTTCGAGCACAACAAAAAATTTCTTTGGAGCCAACTACATTCAGCCTGTAGCGCATTAAGTAAGGTACTGTTAAGATTAAATGTGGCACATAGTTGTTGACTTGTTTGTTCATATTATTACTATAACCAATAAATACTAAATTTTAACTTGTAACTAATTTTACATAATATAAAATTTTATTATTAAATATTAATTACTATTATTTAATAGTTAATCATTTGTTAATTATTAATTAAATAATATATTCAATATTTATTTATTGATTATTGATTATTAATCAAATAATTATGAATTAATTATTAATTATTAAATATTAGTTGATTGTTAATATAAATTATTTCATTATTCAAATTAACTATTAATTTTAATTGTTAATTAAGTATTTAGTATTTCTTGATTATTTATTGATCATTAATTATTGGTTAATTATGAATAGAAAGTATTTCATATGTAGAATTAATTATTTGTAACCGTAGTATTCAAAGTTAATACAAAAATTTCAATACAAAATTCCAACAATATTGTAACAGGACAAAACTGCTACAGTACGAACTTTGCTACAGTCTTTTCAATATTTTACATTTTAAACTGAAAATACAAAATCAAAATTGGGACACTTTACAAGTCAAGTACAATTGCTAATTATTGAGTAAGATTCGCTCTAAGGCACGAAAGATTCGTTGTCTTTCAAGAATGTTTCCCCTTTCTAAATCACAATGGATTGATTGAAAACCTTCTTTCAGGATACAATGGAGGATATCTATGCAAGTTGTAATTACTTGCACAGATCAGAAGAAGCACTTTAAAGTTATTTTGATGATGCAGAAGATTGAGGAATTCGGGAAAGAAAAAATGAATTGTGAAATCCGTGATGAGGGAACATTGTATTATAGAGATGACGAAACATCTATTCGTCTACGGGTGTGTGTCCTTTGGATCTTAACAGTCGTGACCTTTTCCAACGGTTGTTACCGTTGGCTGTTGAATTCGAATTCAACAGTACACAAAATGTACCGTTTCGGACGGGGCGCTGCCCCCTGGACCCCCGCGACCTGACCGGGTAGGTCGAACCCCATTAGCGGGGGCGTTGCCCCCGCACCCCCACCTTGGGGGGTTGTCACCCCCCTGGACCCCCCCTCCATAGGGGATCATATTTGACAAAGGTTTTGGATAAACTTCCAACAAGTACTAGTATGAAAATAGTTCTGGTTTATAAATCATGTAAAGAAAGTCCAAAAACGCCTTAACTCGGCTTAAAAGTATACATACACATGATATTAAACATAGCCAAAAACAATTGTCTTCTAAAACTATCCTCAACCGATGTTAAAATTTGTAATGACCCGAAAATCCGGTCCAATTTGAGCTGACCAAAAACTCAAGTCCAACCCCAAATTAAACTGAAAATCAGGAAATTAATAGAAAGAAAACAGAGGGTGAGGAAAGATAAGATAGAAACTTAGAATAGAAATTTATTTATTCTAAATGTTTCCTTTAATAACCCTATTTATTTAACAAATAAATATGCCCTTTCCTTATTCTATTTATTTAACAAATAAATAAATCCATTATCTTATCCTATTTATCTAACAAATAAATATCTCACTTATTATCTCCTATTTATTTTCTAAGTAAATAGTCCATTTTATAACATCTTATTTATTTATCCTAAATAAATAATTCACTTTATAATTATTCCAATAACATCAGAATTGGCTGAAATATTAATTTCCTGATTTTCAGTTTAATTTGGGGTTGGACTTGTGTTTTTGGTCAGCTCAAATTGGACCGGATTTTCGGGTCATTACAAAATTACTTTTGAATAGCTACTTTTCAATTATTAATACTAATTATAATAGCTTCTTAACAATTAATTAATAATATTAATTATTCATTATCAAAAATTAATTATTGTTTAGTAATTATTAATTATTTAATAATATTTATTTCTTATTTTCCGTTAACTATTATATTAATTGTTAGTTATTGAGTATTATTTTTTAATTAATATAAATTATCTTATATTTTCAAATTAATATTATATAATTATGATTATTAATTATTAATATTTCAATAATTATTTGATTATTAATTATTAGTTATTATCTTTTAATTATAATATTAATGTATTATTATAACAGGTAATGAAAAAATTTGCAGTAAGGATCTATAACAGTTGTCAAAAAGAAAATATGTATTGATAATTTCTTGATATTACTTTAATTAATCGTATTAAAGACTATTAAATAATCATTGATTATCAAAACAAATTTAACAAACATCGAACAACAATGTATTTTATGAATTACTATTACCTCTTATTTATATTATATAGTAATTAATAATTAATCAGCATTAATTTTCAAAAAAATAATTAATCAGCATTAACTATTGAATTTTATTTACTTCTAATAGTTATTATTTATTATTAATTACTAATGTATTATTAACATTAATTATTTGAAATTTAAATTTACTAATTAATTACTAAGTAATAACACAAATTTAAAACATTTAATAAATAAAAAATATAAAAGTTTGTTTCAAATCTCTTGGAAAACTACAGGAAAATAGCTTCAAAATTATGTCGACGGTAATCCGACTCTATTAGCAACGAAATTTAGCATCAAATATTATATGACGGTAAAGAGCTGCAATTTCCATTAATTTAGCGACAGAATTAGTATTCGACGGTAATAATTTATAATAAGATGACACATAAAAACCAAAATATTTTCGCTTACAAAGCACATGGAAATCCGCTGCTAATTAGCGACGGAATTTTCCGCTGCTAAAAATTTGTCGCTAATCTCGGTTTTTCTTGTAGTGTACTCATCCATTCCTTTTAAGAATTCCCTTTTATAACTTTTGCATGCAAGCATTTATTCCTTGTTAATGCATAAGTTACACATCCGTTCATTTTAAAAAAATTCTTTTTTTTCTTAACTTCTGCATGCATTCATTTGTTTCTTTTTAATGCATACGTTACCTATCCATTCAATTTAAAATTCCTCTTTATAACTTTTGCATGCATTCATTTATTTCTTGTTGATGTAATCGTTACTCATCCATTCATTTTAAAATTCCCTTTTATAATTTTTTCATGCAATCGTTTATTCCTTGTTAATGCATAAGTTACCCATCCATTCATTTTAAAATTTATTTTTATAACTTCTGCATGCATTCATTTGTTTCGTATTTAATGCATATGTTACCCATTTCTATTTCAATTCAATACTTATGCTAATTCATTTTCAAGACAATTCATTTCTTGTTGTTGCTTTTATTAATTCGCCAGACCTTTCTCTTTTTCCTTTACTTTCCTTTTCTTCATTTCCCTTTTTTCTTTAAACCGTGTAGCCTTACATATACATAAAATAAACAAAAGAGAATCAAAAGGTAAATCAACTTTCTCTTTTTGGAATTCACATTGTTCCTTCCTTCACGCATGGATTAGGCATCATATTTTTCAATTTTTTCTTGCAAAATGAGGCTAACGCATGGCATGAAAAAAAATTCACAATGAAGCCCATCACCCTTGCTCTGACTGCGACTGCTAGCCGTTTTCCTCTCTTTTTCCGCTGCCTATAAGGGAGTTCATCTCACTATTTCTTAATTCAAGTAGTCGACTTTATGATTTGTGTGCACTTTTTTAGCTATGTTCTTGTTTATTTCATTTTCATGCTGAACAAAATACTTGACCTGTTCTTTTCTTAAACGGATAAGAATCCATGATACACTTGATTTTTTCTTACTACCTTGCTAATTGTTGCTAGAATGAGTGAATGATTATGCTATTTCTAACACCTTTTTGGATTGAATTTTTGTGCTATGCAATCTTACCAATAATACCGGGGTCAATAGCATATGGTATATGTCTGAAAGAAGTTGTGTAACAACCCGGAAAATCAAAACAATTTTTTTATAGCTATTTTTAATGAATTTTGAATATTTAAAATGATTTATTTTAAATAATATGATTTAAAATTTATATAAATCGAAGTTAGAATGTATATATTTATTTTAATTATAAACTGTGCCTGAAATGGCGCGGTAGTTTGAAAATTCGATTTCAAATTTCAAATGAATGTACAAAATTCAAAATAAATCGGATTTCCTAAAACCAGAAATATTAGAATCTGTTTAACAATATCTTTCTAATGAATGTGAAAAATCCATATTTCAAAACGGGAATAAAAAGTTATGTCTAGTTTAAAATTAGAAATAGTCGCTATGGATTTTAATATAATATATATAGCCCTTATAAATAGCCATTTTGCAAACGACCTCCGTTCTCGACGAAACCACTTTGGTTGGATCCGAAATGTCAATTTATTGCTAGGTTTAAAATTCCATAATCTTTGGAATTAATATGGGAGCGTGGTAAATAAAAACGCGTTTGATAATTTCAGTTGGAATTGGATCGACCAAAAAAAGCTCATTTTTCAAACGGTCTCTAAATTTGATGAAATTAATTTTATTAGGACCATATCGTCAAAACATAGCTAGATTTATTTTTTGGGAATTTTTGGAATCAGTATGTGGCCCCGGTAAATTAAAATGTACGTTCAAATTTAATACTGAATGTTTTATATTTTAATTTTGAGAATAACTGACTGAAATACTCGAATGGGATTACTAAACATATTCCATTATGTCCGGAATGGGGGTATTTAGCTAGGGGCGACAGTCGTCGGGTTTGATTTGGAACTCGTATGGGTTAACGGGCCTTTGGAATTAAAGAAATTAAAAATAATTTAAATATACACTGGCCAATCAGAATTCATCGTTATTTTCTGAAAAACCCGTAACCCTATTTACGAATGGCGGTTGTTCTTCGATCCGTTCTTCCATAATAAATCTCCATCCTCTCAACGAAATCGAGTGCTCCTTTGGGGAATTTTGTAGAGCTCGATCCCCTCTGCAAATCCATACCAGTCTGGACCTCCTTCATTTCGTGTGCGTCGAGATCCAAGCCCAGAAACCCGCCGCCGTTCGCACCAAAATCTTCCGCCACCGTGGCGTCGAGTTCGACTTGGGGACCATCGTCGGTCGTGCCTCTCCACCCCCGACAAAGTGGTGCTGTTCGATCAACCTCACGCTACACTGATTTGAAGATAAATCTAAACCTAGATTTGAACGATTATGGAATCTAATGGCTGGAGTTATTTTGATAGGTTTGCAACACTTTAAATTCGTTGCTAATCCATTATTGTTTATAAAAATCGTATCTTTTTCATATGATAACGAAATTCGATGAAACAGGAGACATTGGGACCGTGACATCGTGCGCTACATTCTAGAAGAGACCGAGAGAATTTTAGAGCCATCTACAATTTTAGGTGACGTCGAAACCAATGTGAGCAGTCTAACATCAAAAATGAATGAATAATTAGGTTACAGACGGAGTTTAGTAGCTCCCGACACCGTCGTCCACAAACCATGGACGACTTGATTGTATTGTGGTGTGAAATTGATTGTGATTGTGTGTGATTGATTGTGGTTGCAACAAAATTGATTTTGCTTGTGGTAAATTCATAGTGTTGTGAAAATAAATTGTATTGTGGAAATTATAAAAATGAAACCCTTGTATCGCCGCGAGGCCTAGGATAGCAGAGGAGTCGTAGTAGGGACGGTGCCGGTTTTAATTACCCTGCCGTTATAATGCCAAAATTTTCTGAAATATTCATGTGTTGTAAAATATTCATTATTTGAAATAAAAATATGTTAACAATAAAAATAATATTTTTATTGTATAAATAGAATTTGTTAAAATGATCATTGTTGGAAATAAAAATATGTTAACAATAAAAATCACATTTTTATGTATAAATATAATTTGTTAAAATGATCATTATTGGAAATAAAAATATGATAACAATAAAAATATGATAACAATAAAAATCACATTTTTATTGTATAAATAGAATTTGTTTAAAGTGATCATTATTGGAAATAAAAATATGTTAACAATAAAAATCATATTTTTATTGTATAAATAGAATTTGTTAAAATGATCATTATTGGAAATAAAAATATGTTAACGATAAAAGTCACATTTTTATTGTATAAATAGAATATGTAAGAATGATCATTATTTGAAATAGAAAATCTTAACAATATTTTTTTTTAACATTTTTATTGTATATAAGAAATGATGAAAAATATGCATTGTTTGAAATAGAAAAGTTCAACAATAAAAATTTACATATTTATTGAATGTAAGAATGATTCATTAAAATATCCATTATTTGATAGAAATGTTTTTACATTAAAAATTACATTTTTAATGTATGAATGAGTAGTTAAAAATATTTAAGTTTGATAGAAATGTTTTTACATTAAAAATTACATTTTTAATGTCTGAATAAGTCATTAAAAAGATTTAATTTTGATAGAAATGTTTTTGCATAAAAAATTACATTTTTAATGTATGAATGAGTCATTAAAAAGATTTAAGTTTGGTAAAAATGTTTTTACATTAAAAATTACATTTCTAATGTATGAATGAGTCATTAAAAAGAGTTAAGTTTGATAGAATTGTTTTTACATTAAAAATTACATTTTCAATGTATTAAGGAGTCATTAATAAGATTCAAGTTAGAGAAATATGTTTTGTTAAATATGTTTTGCTAGATCAAACATTAACCATTAACATGTTATCAAAGTTAGAGAAATATGTTTTGTTATATCAAAACATTAACCATTAACATGTTATCAAAGTTAGAAAAAGAATCATTTGGTAAATATGTTCTGTTAGATCAAAACATTAATCATTGACATGTTAGCAACGTTAGAAAAAGAACCATGTGTTAAAATATATTTTTGTTAGGTAAAAATATTCTTTTTAACATGTGTATGAAGTGTACATAATTATTTAACGAATAAATAATTTGAAATCGTCTAACGAATTATATTTTTTTATATATAAATAAATATAAATTAAAATAAAACGAATTGCGCACAGTAGTTCACGATTTGGAATTGTAACTTTAAACGATTATACCGAGAGATCCGACCGTCGGATATTCCCAAAACTGGAACCGTTGGGTTCGCTTTGGAAAGATCTTTCCAATGATATAAAATTTGCTAAGATCCAATGGTTAGATTTTGAGAAATGCATAATTCAAATTTTAATGAAAACAACGCCAGGGCTGCGTATTGACCTGAAGCGTCGTTAAATAAAAAGGGGCTATTTTTATATAAATAAAAATAGCGATAAATCATTATAAAATATTATAAATGATATGGAATGAAAAGAAATGATTTGAACTATATATATTCTGGAATTATTTGAAAAGGCTGAGTTAAATCTCATTTCAAATAATTATACGACAACTAGAAGTCATATATTGAAGATGGTGGTTGAAGACCAGCGATCTTCACATCGAATGGACGACTACTAATGCCTTTGATTGGAGTTGCTATCTTGAAAGGGTTACAGTGGTAGTTGTCCGGACGTACTTGTTGATTGTCCGGATATGCGAAAGCCTCTCTTCCGTATTGGACATATGGAACGAGGAATAAGGTGTCTCCGATTTCGTTCAGACCTAGAACGGACTTGTAAATGGATGTATGTCTGACATTGGATTTTATTCTGTGTTGATTGATTTCTATTAAATATATATCTACTTGGTGGCGTAGAATTTATTCTCTTGCTTAACACCCTTCTCTGAGACGTACGAGCTTAGAGGTTATACATCAATAGACACCAGTCGCATACCGTGAATTTTCAGTGTGGCATGCCAAGATGCAAATGATCAAGGCTTTTGTTGAAAAGTAGAGCCTTGTGGTTGATGATCAAAGCACAACTTTAATTAGCATAGCTTTGTGTATAGCATGGATTCGCGAGCCTCACACCACGGTATGAAGCAGAAACGGGAGAGGACAGCATGGAGGACATGCGTTTCTTTCTAGCTAGAATTGGTGTCATGGTATGGAGCCCAGACATTTTTACTAATGTGGATGATGGAAAGCGAGGTACCTCAGATTTGAGTCCTTAGTGGCTCTTTATTTACGCCCCATAGGACGGGGAAACGTATTGTTCAGGAATTGCCAATCCACTAAAGTAATTGTGGACTGGCCCTATTGCTCTAAGTGCAGTTGCGGCTGTATCCAGAGACATGGTAGGCTAGATTGTCTCGAATTCGATAAGGATGATCCCTTGCCTTGGTTCATGATGGAAATCCAACTTCCAATACGACATCATGAGGTTTTGATTGTAAAACTAGTATGGCGACAAAGTATATGGTAGCTATGTCATCTATGATTGATACATTATGATTGAAATTGATTTTGAAACATATATGTACTAATGATAATATCAAACAACTTTGGTTTATAGGTATCAAGCATATTTTGGCCATTATAAGGTAAAACTCTATCCTCCGGTTTGTGTTGCATTGTGTGATGGGACTTGAGTCTTATAATGGCTTCATTTTTTTAAAAAGCATTGCGTTGTTTAAATGATTTACTTTATTTCATGCACTAGCAATCCAATGGAGTAAACCCGTTCCGCATTAGCGGCGTGGTCCTGTGATTAACCTTATTATTAAATAGGTTAAGTAGTATATCTCATACCAGTCCAATGACTGACTTGTAGTTTGTTTCACTTTGCATACTCGGGTGCCCTTATTTTCCGCATGGGCAGCCTTGTATTTAGTTTTAGCAGACTCATTCTAGATAGCTATGGAGGTGAAGATGGATTCTATTATTTCTATTATGTCGTTCAGACTTCATTTAGTATATTATTTTTGATTTCGCTGCAGACATTTTATAATAAGTTGAAATTGTACTCTGTACTAAGTATGATCCTATTATGTTGTGTAACTCTGATGATATATTATTTCCAGTGTAATTTGATGTATAATATCTAGTGTAATGCTATATTTTTGTTCTGCTGTTATTGTTTATGTGTTATATTTCAATGCTTATCCTTGCTTCCATGGCACGGGGGTTTGGGGTTATCACAAGTTGGTTGTTCCAAGTCGTGGATTACCATTTTTCCGTGATTAGTGTATACGCCTTGCTGACCTTTTTCTATTTCCTTTGCCTATCAGTTCATGAGTACCTGCGTCTTATTTAGTATGTACTAGGTACTTTGTGCTTTGCATGCATTCCATCTTTAAGTTGAAATGAATTCATATGTCAGTTGCCTTGAAATAAAATATTTATATTTTCCAATAGCCCTACTGCAATTTTTACATCATTTTCACGTTACTGCCAGTTTTTATTTTGCACTGCATGTGCCCAGTGTGTTGGGTTTGATAAAAAGAAAAATTTATGCTGCAAGTATATTAATAAGTTTATAAACAGTAAGGACGCTTTATGTCGTAATTGATAATTGACCCACTGTTTGGATCTGTTTGATGCATGTAAATAAAAACCCAAACTGTTTTATTTCCATTATCAACACTCAAATAAGGTAGTGATGAGTGGAATAAAATTTTTGTTTTAGTTGAGTATTGAAATCAATTAAATGCAAAGAAATGGATATGATATATATATATATATATATGTATATATATATATATATGTATGTGTATAGCTATAGTTAATTATAAATCTGTCATTTTGTGTGAAAGATTGGTTATTAATGTATCGTGTATACTGTGAAAGTATCATTTGCCTACAAGAAAAAATAGTGGTAACTAGATATTCTAATATGGAAATTAGGTTTTGAATGCATGCTTGAAATTTTAATTATAGTTGATTTACTTGAATACAACCTGACCTGAGTTTTTGTTTGCTCGGGTCAGGGTCAGCCCTGAGTAATTACAACTTAGATTTGAAGCCGACTACCATAAGGATTCGTGAAGGCGAGCTCGCTTTTGGTCCAATTAAAATTTGAAATCTTTTTTGCTAAATAAATTAATGTATATTTTACTTCCACTGTGTATATGAATTTTGTAAACTCTGATATTTCTATAAAATGCTTCCGCTATGAGATACTGTTTTTATTTTATTCTGTGTATGATTTTATTTAAACCCCATAAGCTAAATAACAATCTATCGTTTCGAGCAGTTTATGTTGGTTTAATTACCGATTTGAAGCGGTCAAAAGGCATGTTGTTACAATTGGTATAAGAATTTTGGTTTATACAAAGCTTAACTTATGGGGTTTAACAAGAATTGTTACCAGAATCTCTAGGGACAACGTATTTTGAAAATTAAAGTATTTTTTTAGTATAAATTAATTTGAAATATTATGGAATCAAAATTATAAAATACTTTTTGAGTGTATACTAATTTGAAAATATAACATATTTAGAAGTATAAATTGATTTGGAAATAATGTATGTTCAGAAGTATAAATTGACTTGAAACATAAAATATTTTGGAATATAAGTTAATTTTAAATATGAGGTATTTTGAAATTTTGAAAACTTAGGATGAGAAATAATTTGAAATAAATTTGAGTATATAAAAGAAAAAAATGGAACTAAATAAACTTTTGGATGTAATTGAGACCTAATGAATTTGTGTATCAAATAAAATATCATTTGAATTGAATGTGGATCTAAACAAGCCTTCATAAGTAAGATTAAGTTTTGTAAATTATTTGGAAATATAAGTATATTGTATTAACTAACTTGATTAAATCAAGTTAAGTTTTGTAAATTGTTTTGTAATATAGTATGATTAACAAATCTGATATTAAATTAAGTATTTTGAAATCTTTTAATGGTTTAGAAAAATGATTGTTTTTGAATTTCAACAAATGAGTTTTATTATATAAATTGCGTATAGAAAATTTTGATTTGTAATATGATGAAAGTTATGAATTTTTAAAGAATATATTCATAGCGGTAAATCGATGCTTTCCATTATTGTAGTATATTTAAGATATACTAATGAGTGATAATTGATATTCGAATTAATAAATTACAAATGTTAAACCATTGATGAAATATGAAATGTATATCGTGTAAAAAATGACCTATTGATTTAGTTAAAACTAAGGAGATCGTTTGACTAAAATTTGAGAATTTGATTCCTAAAATTTGTGAAATTGATTTTCAATGTTTTGAAGAAAAAGATTAGAGATATATACAAGTATGTTCGAATAAAAATGTTTGAGGTAATTTTCTGAAATGTTTTCAAAAAGGAAAATATATGAATGGAGAACCCACTTTTGTTGCTAGAAAATAATTTCAATGATAATTTTGCTTTATTAGAAATTATTCTCGAGTCTCCAAGTGGGGAACACTACTTTAATAGCTTTGCTACTTGTTTAAATTGGTTAAACAATGCTTAATTTGTGTAGCATGATTTAATATGCAAATATATATATATATATATATGTATGTATGTATGTATATATGTATATGTATATTTTGAATGATTGAAAGAAAATATGGAATTGATTCTCGGGTGTAGTCGAATGGTAATCCTATGTATTAGAATAGTGTAATTATACATCGTGAAGAGATGTCTTGATAAGAAATGATTAAATTCATGATTTCCAATTATTGAATTGAAAAATAGATTTTTCCAACTATTTGAATAGTCCAATTCTTTGTTGAACAAGATTTGAGTTTTAAGCGAGTATAATTTAAAACAAGCTCAAAGCAAGTAAAATATCAGATGCAAATGAAGAAATTGTAAGTATGAAAATTTGAAATATCTTGAATAAAATTTTGTTTGAGGAATATTTTAACAAAAGTAATAAGTGAGAAAAATTATTTTAGCTTGACTTTATGAATCAAATGGTTTTGATATTAAATTGCAAACTTAGATTAATGTGTTAAAATAATCAATGAGTGGCTTTAATTTATTGAAATTTAGTTTGGTTGTTTGAAAGTTGAAGATAATGCAAGGTTTAAATCATTTAAAATTTGAATTGGTTAACTTCAGGATTTTATTAAGTTTAGTGGTTTTGATAGATTAATCGAGAATTTAACTTGTGAAGAATTGATTTAAGGGATGAATTAAATATTTGAAAATTTGTAGCCAATAATATGGAATGAATGAAGAATTCAAACTTTGAAATAACCCAGAAAATCCGAGCCAATTTAAATTTCTTATTTTGGCGATTTCGATGAATTTTGAATATTTAAAATGAATTATTTAAAATAATAACGACGAGAAATTTACTTTGAATAGAATTAGAACGTATATATTTATTTGAGTCGACGTTAGAATATAATTTTTTTATTTTAATAATAAAAGGAATTGGAAATGGCGCGGTAGTTTGAAAATTCGATTTCAAATTTCAAATGAATGTACAGGATACAAAAGAAACCGGATTTTAGTGAAACCAAAAATATTAGAATCTATTTGAAAATATCTTTCCGACGAATCCGAAAAATAGAAATTTCATAGCGGGAATAAAAAGTTATGCCCAATTGAAAATTCAGAATAGTCGCTATGGAATTCTTGCCCTTAAAAATAACCATTTTGGAAACGATCTCCGTTTTCAATGAAACCACTTTTGTTGGATCCGGGAAGTTGAATTATTGCTAGATTCCAAAATTCGTAATTTTTGAAATCAATATGTAAGCGTGGCGAAGTAAAAGGTGTTTTAACAGTTTTAGTCAATTTGGATCGACCAGAAAATGGCCATTTTTCAAACGGTCTCCAAATTTGAAGAAATTAGTTTTGTTAGGACCGTATCGTCAATACGAAGCCAAAAATAATTTTTCTGAAATTTTTGGGGTTCGTATGTGACCCCAGTAAATTGAAATGTGCGTTAAAAATTTAATATAATGATTTATATTTTATTTTTAAAAGAAACTGATCGAAACGACCGAATTGGCTTGTGAAACATATCCTACTGTGTTCGGAATGGGGGTAATTCGCTATAGGCGACAGTCGGTGGGTCTCGTTTGGTGGTCAAAATAAAAAGTTGCTTTTTGGGGTAATTAAATATAATATAAATAAATTATAAGTCAACCCCTTTTCTCCCATTCTCTCACCCCATTTAGAAAAACAAAATCAAAGTAAATAAAAAAGGGGAACTCGACGGAGCCAGAAGCCGCCACGTCAGGCAGAGCCGCCGCCTCCCCCCCCCCCCCCCACGTCGACAGCACCCCCGCGCCTCCCTGGCCTCCCCCCTCCGTCCATCTCCAATCCCCAAGCCCCACTTCGCCAAACCCGATCCAAATGCCCCAATCCCCCAAATCGCCACTGCCCTAGCCGCCTACCGCCACCCTCGGCCGTCACCCCGACCACCTGTGCCTCTCCCTCACCCACTCCGCCACCAATGCCGATGGGAACCCCCTCTCTCCATAGAAAAATCATGTAAGCTTCTCCTATTTGATTTATTTGTATTTATTTAAGGTAAATAGGTTTTAAAATCAGTTTTATGTATATTATGACATTGTGAAAAATATATATGACTTTTATTTATATGATTATAGTATAAAATTTTGATTTTTAATATGTTAAGGCTTTGTTTTCTATTATGATAAAGATACGATCTTTTAAAGTAGTAAAAATATAATCTTTAAATGAAAAGTTAGAAAGTAAAAGTATAATCTTTATATGAAAAGTTAGAAAGTAAAAATATAATCTTTGTATGAAAAGTTAGAAAAGAAAATATAATCTTTATATGAAAAGTTAGAAAAGAAAAATATAATCTTTATATGAAAAGTTAGAAAAGAAAAATATAATCTTTATGTGAAATGTTAGAGAAGAAAATTATAATTTTTATGTGAAATGATTTAGGAGAAAATATAATTTTGATATGAAATGATTTGGAGTAAAAAAATATATTTTTTATATGAGATGATATGAAATTATTTATAGCGAGAATAAAAATATGATTTTTAATACAAACTGTGTGAAAACAGATTACGTTGAAAACACGGCGAAAATTTTCTACATATGAAGAGTCGCGGTGTTTGGTTAAGCTTATGGGTGAGAACCCCTCACTTTTATTTTATTTTCTAGTTGAAATATATACTAGGATGCAGACTGTAATGGCGCGTTTTGTAAGGTATAATAATTAAGTTATTTAATTTTTTAAATAACGAATATTTTTATAAACGATAGTTGAACGTATAATTATAATTTTATTTTAATTAAAATCGAGCTTGAAATGGCGCTGCAGTTCGCGATTTGGCGATTCGAACTTCAACTGAATGTACAGGATTCGTTTTAAGCCGGATTTCTGTGAAACAAGAAACGTGTGGAGCTGGTGGAGTATATCTTTCTAGTGGAAGAGAAAAATCGGGATTTCATCGTGTAGATTTTGAGTTATGTCCAAATCAAATTTCAGAAAAGTCGCTGTGGAATTCCTTTATAATTTGCGACGCTTTATATACGTTATAAATCGATTTTTCGATACGAACTGAATATCGGGATAATCTGGAGTCTGGAAATCAAGTCATAAAATCTGAGGTGATATTCTGGAGCCGGACGACATTGTATATGGATATATACGATAATATTAATTTATTAATATTTAATTTAATTATATTTAAATATATTTATATATTTAAATGGGTCATCCAGAGCTTTAAAAATACACTGTGTGAGCATACGAAGTCGGAATTCGACGAAACCAGTTTTGTTGGATCCGCAATATCAAATAGTTGTTAGATGTGAAGTTTCGTGATTTTTAGAGACACTGTATGGCCGTACGGATTTTTAGAGTGAAAAACAAGCAGTATTTTGACAGTTAAAAATACACTGTGTGAGCATACGAAGTCGGAATTCGACGAAACCAGTTTCGTTGGGACCGTAATGTCGAACTGAAGGTGCACGTCCAGTTTGGTGATTTTTAGGTATCGTATGTAACCACTGTGATTTTTAGAAGACGAATTCGAGGAGAAAATCATTTAAATAAAATAGAAAATCAAATTTAAAATATCCTCCTCCTTTTTCTATGATCAACAACAGGCCACACGACCTTCCTTCTCTACCACAAATCCTACCAACCACAATCAGCTCTATATAACCACATAAAACCCATTACAGCAAAAGGTCGATCAAGAGAAAAATCATAACCAAATACAAATATATTCCTATAAATCAAACCGCTGGTGTGAATGGATTCAGCAAGTGAAGAGCTTCGATCCTGTGTGCTATTTGTAGGGTTCGAACGCCATTTCCGTTCGCTCATTTTGAGCAGCGTGAGTTAGGGTTAAGCATTTGGGTTGATTGAGAGTGTTTTGGGTGAATCGAAGGACGTACGTTTGTTTGTGGGATCGAGTGGTACGAATCCGCAAAGTTTGGTGGAATTTGAGGTGCAAAGAACATCGCACCTGACACTGGAAGTCGCGGAAAGAAAGGGGCCGTCGCACCTCTTATCAGGCAGCCGAGGTTCAATTGAAGGAGGTGGAGAGGGAGAGATGTCGTAGAGATTTGTGCTGATGATTTCTGTTCGAAGTTCGGTTGCAAATTTGGTGGAGTGTTGGAGGATCGAACGAACGGGAATGGTGTTTGTGAAGAGCAGGTCACGGCCGAATCAGTATTGGGGAAGAAGAGGCTTTGGAGCGGGTTTATACGGGAGTGGTCTGGGATGTTCAAACGTTTGGATGGGCCTTGGTTTTTGGTAAAGCCCGATTTAAATTAGACCAAGTTTTATTTAATTATATAATGTGTACCAACTTACAATGATCATAACTTCTTCGTATATGATCGGAATTGGACAAAACAAGTTGCTTTGGGATCGTATGGACGGGAGCAACACAATGAGACTGACCGCGAGTCAATCCGAGCTCGTTACAATTTATGGAGAAATAAATTGTTCGACTGAATCAGATAACGCAAACCGACATTTAACGGTTAACGCGTCCAATGTGAGTAAAACTCACCAACTCTAAATAGTTCTATTTTTACAGTGTATTCTTAGAACTGTTAACTATTGTCTGTTTGACTGTGTGTTGACTGTTTGATTGAACTGCTAGTCAGTTAGTAGAGATTTTATATATATATTTACGTATATATATAAACCGTTAAATAGTCATATGTTGATTCTGCTATCAGAATATTTCACAGTGAAGTGAAATCGATGTTGTTGTATTATCTAACATCTGTGGTGCAGGGAAGCAGGTTAGAGGAATCCAACTGGATTCCTCAACAGTTATTTTTACTGTGATGTATATATTGTGACATATAATGTGATGTATATAATCCGTTGTGATTATGCGTGTTTGGACAAATATTCATCGTTATTAAATGATGTGTTAAAAACCATAAGTTAACCAAAGCGAGTTAGTCGAGTTAAACAAAGTAATTGGTTAAGTTAACCAAAGCAAAGTTAGTCGAGGTAAACAAAGTAATTGGTTAAGTAAATCAAAGCAAGTTAGTTAAGTTAAACTAAGTGATTAATCAATGTGAATTAGTTAAGTTAAACTAAGTGATTTATCAAAGTGAATTAGTTAAGTTAAACTAAGTGATTTATCGATGTGAATTAGTTAAGTTAAACTAAGTGGTAAATCGAAGTGAATTAGTTAAGTTAACTAAGTGGTTAATCGAAGTGAATTAGTCGAGTTAAACTAAGTGAATCGGTTAGAGTTAATCAACGTGAATTAGCTAAGTTAAGCTGAGTGGATTTGTTCAGTTAATCAAGACGAGTTAACCAGTTAGGTTAAACCAGTAGAGTTAACCAGTTGAGTTAACCAGTTAGGTTAAACCAGTTGAGTTGACCAGTTAGAGTTAACCAGTTAGAGTTAATCTGTTAGAGTTAACCAGTTGAGTTAACCAGTTGAGTTAACCAGTTAGAGTTGACCAGTTAGAGTTAACCAGTTAGAATTATCCAAGTAGAGTTAATCGAGTAGAATTGCCGAATATCACCTATTCGAAGTAGAGTTATCGAATATAGTGTATTCAAGGGAAGAGTAATTGAATATAGTTTATTCGAATGGAGAAATCAAATGTTATTCATTTGAGAAGAGTTACCGAATATTATGTATTCGAAGAGTAGTTATCGAATATTGATTATTCGAAGTTAGTTAATCCAAAGGAGTTATTCGAAGTTAGTTAATCCAAAGGAGTTAGTCGAAGAGTTAATCGAATATAGTTATTCGAAAGAAGGTGTTAATCGAATATAGTTATTCAAGTAAAGTTAAAAGAGTTAATCGAATTTAGTTATTCGAAATGAGTTATTCGAATTAGATATTTGAATAGAGTTAAACACATTAGAGTGATTCGAATTACTTATTCAAATAGAGTTAAACACATAAGAGTTAATTGAATATTAGTTATTCAATTAGAGTTAAATCGAATTTAGTTATTCGAAAGGAGTTAATCAATTTGAGTTAAGTTAATCGATTTGAATTAAGTTGAATCGAAATGGAGTAAATCGATTAGAATTAAGTTAATCGAGTTAGAGTAAATCGAATATTGGTTATTCGAAGGTAAGTTATTCGAATTAGTTATTCGAAGGTAAGTTATTCGAATTAGTGGATCCAAAGGAGTTAGTCGAATATTAGTTATTCAAATAGAGTTAAAGGAGTTATCGATTTTAGTTTGATCGAAAGGAGTTATCGATTAGTAAATCGAAAGGAGATTTTCGAATATAGCATATTCGAAAGAAAGAGATCGAATATTGTTTATTCGAAAGAGAGAGATTTCGAATATGAGTTATTCAAGAGGGATAATCGAATATAGGTTATTCGAAGAAGAGTTAATCAAATAAAGATTACTCGAAAGAGAGTTATACGTCGAATTCGATTATAGCGAATTCGGAAAGAACTATTTACTTTCCAGGGTTTAAATCAAGATTTAGTTATTGATTTAGAAATTAGGTGTCTGTTAAATTATTCGAGTTAGGAAATAAAATATACAGGGGTAGGAATTATAACGTTATAGTTATAATCAAACACTGTCATATAAGAAGTGGATTCGTAACCTGAATCCGAGAATTTGCATAAACAGATGATTGTAAAAAGTGAGCGATGAGCTTCATCTATTTCACAGTAAAGGACGTTGTTCAATTAAGGTCTACGAGGTAATTATACCCCAACTTGATTGACTTCAGAATTGACAAAGGAATAGTTTTGGTTCGATCTAAAAGGTTGATTAGGAATAAAGTTAAGGAATAAGCGATAAATGGATTAAGCGAAACGATGTTTTATACAACGTTCATTGGAAATCCGTAAATGAGTTTTGGAAACGTTTTCCCAAATATAGTCAGATATGTTTTCTAAACATAGAAAATGAAATGTTTTCATGATAAGAATTTAAGAAATAGAGTTAAGCAAATTCAGAAACTAACTGGAGAGGGTAAGTTGAACGGTTTTCTAAGTGACGATCTGATGTTGGTTTCGACCTTCCGTATTGATACTTAGAGAATTGTTCTCATACTAGTTACAGTTAGGGACTGATAGTTGCGAAATAATAGTGATGTGAAAATAAGCTATGGAAATGTTTTCCAATAATTAATAACATATATTTTCTAATTATATGAAATAAGGAAATATGAATATATGATGATTGATCGATCGAATTTCCATTTGGAAATAAGATCGTTGTTTGTACACCGACATGTTTTCATTTGATAGTTGAATCACAGACTATCAAAGTTTTTACCATTTTAACGTTGTTAATATGGAGAGGTCGGTTGGATTATTATCCAAAGAACCACTCTGTATTGGCATAAGCGTTGCGAGCAATATCTGCCAAAGATAAATTGAAGACGGAGTAAAGTGCAAGGGCTGTTGTATAAGTCTTAGATAACAGCGACTAAGATGGATATACTGAATAGTGCCTTCGGTTTGTCCAGTCCCAGGACAACGTATATGGAAGAAGGTCTGACAGAGTATATCCAATAGATCGCGTAAGTTGATCTGTTCAAACGTATTCACGTTTGGTGGCAGAGGAATTCGTTTCTCTTAGCTGTATACCCGTGTTATTTTTGGATAAGTCAATTTGTGATTTGGCGGGTATGACAATGTGGCATTCAAAGTGAATGGTGGTCAGATGTTCTGAAGATAGACGTAGCTTCTAGCCTCACACCGGGAAGTAACAAAAGTTAGGCTAGGCAGCATGGCTAGTTGGGTCATCCCCAAGCAGGGTGTATTGTCACCGATCTAGGGAATATCCATATTTATACTTCTTTTTGATTCTGTATCTTCGGATGACGGTTTGATGGCCTATAACCGTGGTGGCAATATATTCGCGACACTCAAGCTAAATGAGTGAGCGGTCATGTGTGGCCGGGTTGTAAGACGTTCTTGTTGAACCTGAGTGTATCACCTCTAGAGTACACTATTCAGAAGGTGCTCCCATACCTTGTCTGTTGGAATCCATTCTCCGATAAGCGCCCTGCGGTTTATGATTTTATACTATGTATGTAGAACGTGAGATGCAAGCGTTTCTGCTAGTTGATATCTATTTGTACTTAGACATTATTATAATATCACAATGATATTGCTTGTCAAAGTTTTTTAGATACTCATAAGGAAAAACCCGTTCCGTATTCACGGCGTGGTCTTATGAGATATCATATACCTGTTCAATTGTTTAAACTATTTTACTCATACCAGTCCCATGACTGACCCGGAGTTTACTTTGTTGTTTTCCCTAAACTCTTGGGTGCCTAAATTTGTACGGGCAGTCAAGTAGTCGGGATTTACAGATATACTTGGAGAGCTTGGAGCATGAGACTTCAAGATTCTATAGCTATAGTTATTTCCGCTGTGTTGTAAGTGTTGTACTCTGATAAGTGCTGTTGTATATATATAACTGTTTACTTCAAAGTTATGTTATATATTATATGTTAATCGTTCCGCTGTGAGAGTCGTGTTACTCTGATGATTCTGATGTTCTTCTTCTTCTTCTATTCTATTAGTTCTATCTTTTCTTCCTCACCTTCTTAATTCTTTCACTAACGACCGGGATTTCTTGATGTTTGGTTAGTCGTCGTCGTGTTTATGGCGATAACCAAAGTCGCGAAAATCCCAGCCGTTACACAGACAGTGCTTAGCAGCACCCGACACCCACAGACCATGGATGACTTGTTTGTTTGATTGATGTGTTGTGAAAATTGATTGTGTGATATAGATTGAATAAATATTTTATAGTTAAAAATATAAATTTTAACGTATATATAAAATAAATATTTATAAACAAATCGGACGATTTGTTTATATACACACATTTGACTGATATTGTTGGGACGATAAATTTTACACATCACCCAACTGCACAAATAAAACCTGTGTTTGATTGTTTGAAACCCCACACGGGTGTTGGGATGATATTGGACATACACTAATCCCAATAATTAGTTGTATGTCAATCGATTGGTTGACAAGCTGTGTAAGCGTTAAATATTTTTATTTGATGCTTATGCAGTGTAGAATGCACTATGGATGATGGATTGTTGTTTTCATTGTTGTTATGCACATTTGTTGTGTGAAATCCATATAATCACATTATATGGTAATTGACTATGTCTAATTCCAGTTCAGAAAGAAGGAATATTTTAAAGTAACGATTATTTTAAAATAATGAATATTTTCAAATAATATTCAGTAAAAGAATCAAAATATGATTTTGATGTCCGATTTGGGATGGACACGAATATATTTAAATATATAAATCCATGTTGATTAGATTAACGCCATTTTAACGTGAACGATATTTATATCGATTTTATTCATTTATATAATGAATAACGAAAAGGAATTGATTTCAAAATCTAATGTTTTGAAAATATTATCATTTATATATCGATGATATGGAATATTAAATTTTGATTAGAAATTGAATATGAAGTTGAAATCGTTTTGAAAACGAATTTAAAATGATTTATAAAATACGTTTTGAAAGGAAATCGACGAAATATATATGATATATATATTACATATATATAATGGCCTGAATAGAACGCGTCGCGCTGCGGCAGTTCGCGAATTTCGACCATTAACTTCAAACGGGCATTACGGGAGATCCGACCGTCGGATTCTCCTAAAACCATAACTGTTGGGTTCATATCGAAAAGAGCTCGTGAATATTAGAGATTTGAAATCTAATGGTTGGATTTTGTAACAACCCGAATTTCCGTACACTTTGAGTTGACTAATAACACCATACGTCCAACCCAAATTGCACAGAAATACGAAGCATTATTAGAAAGAAGTTAGAGGATGAGAAATAGAAAGAAAGAAATATTAGAATAGAAGGAAATGAAGATCACAAACTCAAAGCAGAACGACTAAAATATAGTAGATAACATAAATTTTGAAATACAAATCAGTAACTTTATATACATACCATCATCAGAGCACAACGGTTATCTCTGGAACAGTTATAAACACTTGTTTCCAGATACAACACAATACCCAGCGGAAATTATGATAACCTATAGCTAACTGATGAAGCCTCCTACTTGAGCTCCTCCAAGTGAATCTGAAAAATCCCGACTACTTGACTACCCGTACAAATTTGGGCACCCAAGAGTTTAGGGAAAACAAACAAAATAAACTCTGGGTCAGTCATGGGATTGGTGTGAGTAAACTCCAACCATTTGTTTAACTTTCAAATTCCTTTCGAAAGAAATGATAATCGTAAGACCGATCCACACATAAACACGGATGGTTTTTACCTTATGATAACCAAAATATTTTTGATATCAAATCCAGTGATATTACAATAGTGTCTAAATCAAATAAATAGAAATCTAGCGGAACGCTTGCATCTCATGCTCCATATATAATATTAAATCAAAACCCGCAAGGCGCTTATTGGAGATTTGATTTCCAACATGACAAGGTATGGGAACACCTGCCGATAGCGTATCTCTAGAGGCGAAGTTCAACAAGAACGTCTTGCAACCCGGCCCACACATGACCGACCACTCATTTCGCTTGAGTGTATCGAATGTATATCACCAACGGTTGGGATCAGCAAACGTTTCCCGAAAGGGACAGCAACGATAGATTAAAGAAGCAATTGGAATTTTTCTAGATAGGTGATTATACATCCTCATGGGAGCGACCCTCATAGACATGCTGCCTGCCCGATTTTTGTCAATTTCCGGTTGTGAGGCTTGAGGTTTGAATTATCTTCCAGAACATCTGGCCACCATTCACACTGAATGCCACATCGTCAGATCCATCGGAAATCACTAATTGACTCCCATAAAAATACTCAGATTGTTAAGCTAAAGAAGTTTCCCTTCTTTGCCACCAACTTCGTACGTTTGAAGGAATCAACGTACGTAATCACTTTGGAAATACTCTGTCAGACACTCGTCCTTACAAGTTGTCCTGGGTCTGGACAAACTGAAGGCACCGTGCTATTAATCCATCTTAGGCAATTTCTACCAAGGATTAACAGAACAACCCTTGCATTTTTCTCTGTCTTCAATTATCTTCAGCATATGTTGATACGTAATGCTTATACCAATACAGAGTGGTTTTCAGATATTAAATCCGATCTCGGCTTCTCCATACTGATAACGGAGGTATAAAATAAATCAAAACTTTGATAGTCGGTGATTTAACTATCAAAGAACATCCATACAAATCAACGGTCTTGTTTCCAAATGGAAATCCTACCGATCAAGCATCAAACAACACTGGTCTCTTTTTATATTAATTCCTTATTATATTATCGTTTCAAAAATCCATTTTTCAATCTTCCATATCCTTTCAAATCTCGATTCTTAGAAGACATTTCTAACGTCATCATTCCTATATTCGAGAAGATATCTCTAATTCCAATTTGAAAACATTTCTTTATATTCATATATTCTTATTTCCATATTTTAGAAAATATACCATATTAACATTGGAAAAACGTTTCCAATATGATTCCTTGCTTCTAGTTATCATTATTTTCTATACTTAGAAATACCTCTGATTTACTTTGGAAAACGTTTCCAAGACCTTTTCATTTAGTCGAACCCATGTTACATAATAAACAACGTTGCTATAACTCAATTCATTAATTATTCATTTACTAATCGAATCCTTAACCAATCTTCACTACCGAACCCTAACCATTCCTTAGTTAATTATGAAGTCAATCAAGTAGGCGTATAATTACCTCTCAGACCTTAACTAAACAACATTCTCAACTTTGAAACAGTCAAAGCTCACAATTTCAAACAAAACATCGCTTACTCGACTTTCGGATTCAATCTAAGAATCCACTTCCTTTACGGAAAAACATTGATTATAACGGTAGCGTTAAAATCGCTGTCTCCAAATATTTGATTTATAAGTCATTTGTTTTAACAGCAGCGTTAAAATTTGCTGTATAGATTTACAAAACATTTATTATAGCGACAACGCTAAAATCGCTGTTTAGATTTACAAAGCATATATTATAACAGTGTTATAATCGCTGTTTAGATTTACAAAACAAATATTATAACAACAACGCTATAATCGCTGTTTAGATTTACAAAACAAATATTATAACAACAGCGTTATAATCGCTGTTTTAAATAAAGTGTCGTGTGCGACACACACGCCTCCGTTGTTTATTTATAAACTCTATTTATTTTAAACAATTCAAGTTCTCCTTTAAATGTATTTACAAGCTATACGTTCTTTAACTTCTGAAATTAACTCAATTTGATTTCTATAAATCACTTTTTAGATATATTATTGCAAACTATAGAATTAATTGAATATACGGTTCATGTTAAATAAAATTTAAATATTCTTCCGAGACATAAATCATTTGTAAAATTCGACATAGCCGAATTCCTATTTAAAATTTCATCAGATTTATCTCAATTAATTTTTATTTTTCAATCTTTGGAATATAACCCATTGTTTCTTTCGAAACCAATTTTCCCACTCAAATCTCTTTTACCACTATTGCATTCAAATCCCACTTCAAATATCGGGTATCAACACCAATTACCACTTTGCTTATATAAATTCAACTTGAATTTATATTTTTCTTTATTCTATGATATATATTTTATTTAATTTATAAACATCGTTATAAACAACTTCTTGTTTTGATTCACTTAAACAAGTTTCTATTTCCATTCCATTTGAAATCTAATTTCTATTTTGGAAATAATTTCCTTTTTAAAACTCAAATCTCTTTTCTACGTTATAAAATATTTTACGGTATTTAAATACCAAAATTTATCGAGCCAGCGTAATTTAACCACAACAAAATCAATCACGATCATATATCATAAATAAATAAATAAAACAATAAATAAAAGGTTGAGGAATCCAGTTGGATCCCTCCAACCTGTTTCCCTGCAGATGTCAGTCAACATTAATCATAGTAAATAGCGCTAAAAATTGATCAATGGTATAACTATATCAACTATTCAACCAATTTTATCAATCATTCATTCAAACAACCATCACACAGTATAAATTACTATAAATAAATTAAAAACTCGTTTATATAAAAATATAAACGAGTCAGAGTTAGTGAGTTTACTCACCTCGTTTGTAGTTGACGGTTCTGTTTTTGTTTCGTTTTAGAATCAAATAGGAGTTTGATTTTGATCATGAAATTCCCGTAACTCTGCCCTTAGTGAAATCAGTTCCACAACGTGGATGCGTTGATATGATTCCAACGTTATCGGTACCGTTCTATTCTGTTAACATATAAGATGGTTATGCTTGTTATAATATTTATATTAATTAAATAGTTTGTTAACTAAGTAGTTATTAGGATTTAATTACCGTAATTATCATTAAGAAGATCATGAGATTTATCCGCTACTAAGTTCTCAATCCTGTACCAACCATCTTTGAGCAGAAGCGTCAAAAGCCCGATACTCCTTTTCATGAAGCCAACGTAGCCACCACAACTATTAAGTACTAATACTTAAATAATTGTTTACTTTATGTTAATGATCCCCTTGATTATTTGCTCATCCCTTCTCCTCTGTATATATTTTCCCAAATCTGACGTTATCCCCTTCTCCCACATTTCCCTTCTCAACTACCCAACTTCAGTAAAAACCATCACCCCGTCATTTCTTCACCAACCCAAACATTTATTCAACTGTCTCCACTTTTATCCCTTTATTCCTTCACTGATCTTCAAACCGAGACCGCAGTTTCAATCCTCCTTCTCCATGTTTAAACACCACACATCACTCGACATGAGCCTTGACTTCCTGTCGCCGCCACCATTCAGCATCACCCGATCCACTCCAGTGCCTTCGATCCCTCCTCTCACCGGTTAAATCCAAAACAGTGTGCCAAACTAAAAGGAAACCCGATGGAAAAACGCCGCCTTCAACTCTCAGTGTCCTTCCTGAAACGAGCTGGAACATGAACCCTAGCTATCGTTGGCTCAGCGTCGAACTGAAGAAAAGAATGATCGAGTTTTCCTATGTTGGTACCAACGCTGAGCTTCTATCAAGGGGGGTTCACGATTTCAGTTTTAGGAATTTTGATTGAATTTTTAGTTTATTTTGAGGGCAAAGTTTCGTTTGTTGCTGAAAGGAATAAAGAAAATGGTCGGCTTGGTTTTGCTCTTGTCTGAGGCGAGAGTGAAGAGGTACAGATATTTAAAGAAGAAATTAGCTTGGCACACACGTAGTTAAATTTCTTGGGCCTCACGGGTTGAAAATACCTTGATACGCACGGGGATTCTTTGCTTGGCAGGCACACTATTGTGAAAACGTGGAGAGCACGGTTCATTTCTATTGCCAATATACACGGTTATTATATATATATTTCTTCCGTCTCTTTTTATTTATAATTCTGTATATTAACCTTTGAACTTTCACATGAATGGTACCATATTGTTAACAGTATTTGTGACGTCCATGAGTCATATGTTACCTTTAGATGTTGATTTTAATCATGCATGTTGTGTGTTGTTTATTTTATATTTTTGAATTCATTTGCTTGTTTATCTTGTTTTTCGTTGGTCTGAAAAACAAAATGCGGCCATCAATATTTTAAAGGGAAGATGGTTTGGCCAAGTAGTTTATAAAAAGATTTTTCGAACTTCGTTGTCTAAAATTACATTCATATCCAAGCCGTTACGGACAGAAGTAAGAATGCGATCGTGTCCAGTGAGGTGTCACGATCTTAAAAATATAATAATATCAGTAGGTTGACTTATATTGTGAAACCCCTAAAATGCTGATATAGGGTGTAAAACACTCCAAATAAAAAGTTGTGTATTTAATTAATTAAAAATTACAGTAAAATTCGAAAAATTGTATTATAATTACACCTCAAAAGAACCTTGTCCAAATTCAAGACCGATATTTAAATATATTTAAATAACCGTTATGGTCATAAACGAATATGCCGCTGTTTTTTTGAATATTTAATTTGGACATAACTTTCAATTTACAAGACGAAATCTTGATTTTTCACTTCCATTAGAAAGATACAGTTTAAAAGATTCAAACGTTTCTTGTTTCAAAGAAACCCGACTTATTTTGGATCTTGTATATTCAGTTGAAGTTCAAAATGTTAAATTACGAACTGCCACGACTTTACGAGCTCATTTTATATTATATTATATTTTTTTTTGAAAACAAAAATGTGTGATCTTCTGAAGAGAAGAGAGCACACATATATATATAATACAAACAAAGGTACAGAGTCTGACTATAGAACATAAGAATACAAGATAAAAAACTAACAACGCTCTTGGGACGTAAGGATCGTAGATATATGAGCTCCGGATAAACCACCGCCCATCTACTCCAATATCGAATTCCGGCAAGGCCACCACTCGATATTGAAGTATATCTACTCTAATACAATAACCCATACTCTCTATATATAATAACAAAACATAATGAGATACAACATCAAAAAAACTCTCCAACAATAGGCCCAAATGAAAAATGAATCATCAATCCAAACAGCAATCCTCAAAGATACATAACTGCTACCAATCCATCCATCTATCCACAAAGCACCTCTTCTAAATCAACAACCTGAATCTGCAAAAAGCTCAACAAACTATTAGTAATTTGTTACACATATATATATGGAAATATATGTGCCTAAATATATATATATATATTATATAAGCACGTATATATATATATATATATATTCATACATATTTTTTTTACCATACATATATGTGTAGAAGAAAATACAATGAAAAACTAATAAAAGAAATTAACAACCAATGCGATATCTATTACGAAAAAAACTGTTAATTCTAATAAATAGATACAAATTCAATCTAACCTTAATCAATAGATTCTCAAAGCCCGATTTCCCAAATAGCTTGTAATGTGAATTAGACATCCAATTCAAGCAATAATAAACTATTTTAATGATTAAATTATCCATAGAAACAGAATTAGAATGGAAATATTTTATTTGAATTATAATATAATATAATATATTATAAATTATACGTTTAAATATCGTTTTTATTAAATAATTTCCCATATATAATTCAAATAAAATATTTAAAACAAATTTAAATATTCAGAATCCAATGGCTGAAAATCCGGGTCATTACAGATTTGGAATTATGTCCAAATCAAATTTGGAAAAAGTCGATGTAAGTGCAATTCGATGGCCGTTTATGGAAATCGACTGTACGGGCCTTGATAAAATTATTAAAAATATCAATAATTAGTTTAAAATCATAAGAAATGATTTGGAAAGAATTAGGATGAAAAATTCCATATTTAGAAAGATAAAAATAGATTTTTATCGAAATGAACTAGTTTTGAATTAGAATAATAAATTCAATTATTTTTAAAATAAATAAATTGGTTTTGAAATGGTTTTAAAAATAACCTGAATTTCTAATATATAAATTGGAAATAGATTTGAATCGAAATTGTCTTCGGAATATTTCGATGTTGTTTTTCGTGATTATACAAATATTGTTATGGAAATTTGAAAGATATATATATCGTTATTTCCAATACGATATTTGTTGATTTCAGAATTTGATATTGAATATAAGCCGATATATTTTCTATTCAGAGCCTTGTCTTTAATATCAAATTGAATTGTGGGTTTGTCGTGAATGGTATATTTAATAATACTGTTCTAAAACCCAATGGAATTAAGAAAATTAGAAACTGACTGGAGATTAGTTAAGTTGAATGGTTTCCTAGGTATTTTTCTGATGTTGGTTTCGGCCTTCGGGTTTAACACTTGGGGAATTGTTCTCTTACTAATTTACGGTTAGAGACTGATGGAATGTGAATTGGGTTTATCGTGAACTGTGTTTTAGCAACATTCGTTCTTTAACCCGATTTACAGTGAAATGGGATTTGGAATTTATAAATCTTTTATTAAGACTTAAAGGAGATTTTCCAAAGTAAAGTTTTCCAATTTAACATATTAAATTGGAATTGATTGGAATTCGATTTGGCAATAATCGAAGTGAACTTCTGTGGAGGAAGACTGTTAATACATATGGAATTTAAGAGGCGTTGTCGTTATTCCATTTATATTATTGGTCGGATATGGAAATTTATATCGATTATATATGTATCGATTTGTTTTCCATGAAGATTCCATAAATAATGGAATGTGATTTGGGTTGTTGTGAATGGTATCTTTAATAATACTGTTCTTAGACCCAATGGAGTTAAGAAAATCATAAACTAACTGGAGATTAGTTAAGTTGAATGGTTTCTTGGGTATTGATCTGATGTTGGTTTCGGCCTTCGAGGTTAATACTTAGGGAATTGTTCACTTGCTAATTTATGGTTAAAAGCTGATAGAATGGAATGTGATTTTGGGTTTATCGTGAACCGTGTTTTAAATAACATTGGTTCTTTAACCCAGTTAAAGACAGGATATGGTTTCCCAAGTTAAACAATCGTTAATATTGATTTTTGGGAAGATTAAAACCAAGTGGAGTTTTAATGAATCTTTAATTATATTGAAATGATATCCAAAGGAAGATTAAAGAATAAATTTAAAGAATTTATCTTTGATAAAATTAATGGGAACCTTTCCCAAAGTATATGAATATTTGGATAAAGAAATATTCTAAATTGAATGAGGCATATGTTGTGTTTTTATGGCACTTGTTTATTATATACGTGAGTTATTCAGAAAGACCGCGTTTATCCCATTCTGAATAACTGATTCGACGAAGTGTCGAGGATGAAGACGGTGGTTAAAGACCGGAGATCTTCACATCGTTTGGATGATTACTGATATCTTGATTGGGTTGTACACCCAAGGCGAGATAATAAGTGGTGATCGTCCAGATGTACTTGGAGATCGACGGATATGCGAGGACCTCTCCCCTATATTGGACATATGGGGGGAGGAATAAGGTGCCTCCGGTTTCGTTCAGATCCAGAACGAACTTGCAAATGGATGTGTGTCTGATATCGGATTTCATTCTGTGTGATTGATAGACATCAGTTGCATAGCGTGAATTGCCTGTGTGGCATGCTGAGATGCAAATGATCAAGGCTTTTGTTGAAAAGCAGAGTCTTGTGGTTGATGATCAAAGCACGGCCTCTGTGGCGTAGCCTTGTGTAGCGTTAGTTCGTGAGCCTCACACCTCGGTGTGAACCAGAAACGGGAGAGGACTGCAGGGAGGGCATGCGTTTACTTCTAGCTAAGAGTGGTGTCAGCGTTTTACACGCCCTAGCATTTTACTTATGTGGACGATGGATTATGAGGCACCTCAGTTATATCGGTCGATCCGGGGCCGATGGAGTCATTTGGCTCATTTACGCCCCATAGGGCCGGGAAACGTATTGTGCAGGCATTATAATCCACATCGAGTGGACCGGCCCTGAAGATCCAAGGTGCAGTTGCGGCTGTTCAGGAGACATGGGCTAGATTGTCTCGAAGCGGTGAGGACGATCCCTTGCCTTGGTTCACAGATGGAAATCTAACTCCCAATACGTGACGTTTGCAGTTTTGATTGTAGAGCCTAGTATTGGCGACATGATATATGGTACCCATACCGTCTAGGATTGATACATTTATATTTGAAGTTGTTTTATACACTATGCACTTATAATAGTATCAAATGATTTGTTTTAAACGTACCACACATGGTTGGCTATTATAAGGGAAAACCCTATCCTCCGGCTTGCGTTGCATTGTGTGATGGACCTGGGTCTTATAATAACTTCATTTTCTTTATTTAGCATTGCGTAGTTTGTTATATGCACTGGTATTCTTGGGAGGAAACCTGTTCCGTGTTATACGGCGTGGTCCCTTGATATATCTGATTTAAAGTAAAGTTTTAAATAACTGTTTTAATTATCACACCAGTCACATGAATGACCTGGAGTTTATTGTTTTAACCTAAACTCTGGGTGCCCCTATTTTTCACACGGGCAGCTAGCAGTTTTGGTTTTGTAGATTTATATTCATAGGATCCTGGTTTACAGCTGGAACGATACTCGGAAAGCTCTGTATCCGATTATCTCTTTCAGTTGTGTATTATATTATTTTTCCGCTGTTATGTAATGTAATTTAAATCTCTGATATTTTTCTGATGTATAATATTTATGCATACTCTGTATATTCTTGTATTCTGATGGAATTGTTGTAATAAGCAATGAAATGTTCTTCTGTTTGTGTTCTGATTCGTCTTGTCCTCAAAGCAATCCGGGCTTTCCTTTATGGGGAGGTTCGGGATGTCTCAAACTTCAAATGGAAATTGTAGATGAGAAATTAAATGAGAAATTTTAGTTGTCATCTAACTTGAACACTTGTTTCAAAATGAAAGGTTTCCAATTTAATCTTAAGTTAAAATTGAGTTTAGCTTTGACAGTGGAATTAGTGTCAACTAAAATTTTGAAAGTTTGGAAAATTGATTCGGATTGGAATATTTCTTGAAAATTAGTATTGTTCATTTTACAATTATTATATGTTTTAGCATTGTTTTATTTGAACAAAAGTATTAAAATTATTTATCTTGCTTAATTATTCTATACCAAATCTATTTTTATTCTAAGCAATTTTGCAAACTATTTTATATCAAAACTTGTTTTATTCCAAACATATTTTATAAAACCAATCTAATTTTATGTAATTTTTTTTTCAAAAAAACAGTTTATTTTACTCAAACCTATTTCATTTCATGCCTATTATTTTACTTAAACTATTTTATACTTAATTATTTTGAAACAGAAATACATAATTCCAATCCGAGCAATTTAGTCTGAAATGATTGAATGTAAATATTCAATTGAATATTTGTGATATGTAACCCAAATCGAAAGTGAAGTTTTAACAATGAATTGATTGCCAATATGAACTAGATTTGAAATGATATTGAATATTCAAATCAATTACGAAATCAATACTAAATTGATATTGAAATGAAAATTTTGAAGATTTATCGACTTATGAATATTGTGATTTGAAATGTTTGAAACTTATATGACTTATATAAGTATGAGATTAATTCTAAACCCATTGATTTAGAAGATAATTGATTGAAATAATAGTCTTATATAATAGAATCTATATGAGAATGGTATGTTGAAAAAACGTGATTTGAAAAGAAAATCTTATGTAAATTGATACTTATGTAAGTGCGATGTATGTGAAACATGAAATGAAGTATTACATACATTTAGTATGTATGTTTTCCAAATAAAGACATGGGAAGTGCCTTCCATTGAAAATTGAAAATCGTAGCTACGTTGGAGCTATGTTAATTGGAGTATCCATTGATATCAGAATCCCACTCGGTGGGATCACATTGATCATTATTACTTATCTACTCTAGCGTAATTCGGGGGGAGCGAAGCCTACAGTTATTCCACTGAGATAGTGGTCGTCACTGCCATGTAACTGCGATCTAGACGCCATTGTGAAATTCGAAGGGTGCGAAGCGGTTCCACTGAGAAAGTAGTCGTAACTACTGTATAACTGTGATCTATGGCAACAACCATGGCGAAATTCGAGGGGTGTGATACCTACAGTTACAAGCGATTCTACTGGGATAATAGCGTAACCGCCGAGTAACCGCGATCCAACATATTTTCCATATCTATTTTAAATATTTTAAATATTTTCACTGGGAGTTGAAACAAGTATATTTAGTACTTAGGGATTTTGGTCATGCACCTGGCCAGCATATTCCTAACGTCTATAAGAACGACAATAAGCTTGTTAAAACTTTGAGTTATCAAGAATTTTCAAACATTAAACAACAAATTAATGACTTGCAATAAAATTTATATAATTTCAACATAATAAACTAAGAAAGAAAAGTTTTAAATGTCTTGAGAAATACAACAACTTTGGATTTTTAATAAAATACTTATTTCTGATTTCAAAGGTTGTTCTCAAACACGAGAATCATATTTTAAAATTTTGAGTTTTGTTATAAATATTTTAATTTGTGATATAAGAAAACATGCACTTTAAACAAAAGTGTCTGAAATAAAGATTTTTAATTTAATAAATAGATTTATAACAAATGAATCTAATTAACGATGTAAGGACGAATTTTCGAATTTAAAATCCTATAATTTAAATTGTTCCAAACTTCGTAAGATTTGTATAAGTAAGAATATTTTGTTGTATACATAAGCATATTTTTAACATCCTCTCCTTTTCGAGGACGAAAAGTCCTGAGTAGGGGATGTTGTAACATCCCGTAAATTTCGAGCATTTAAGTCAATGAATAAATTTAATTATTGAATTTACAGTGGTTTTAAGATAAATTTTATGATGTTATTTATGAACGATTTCAAATTAATTTCTAATAAACAACAATTTTTTATTAGATAAATGGTGATTTATACTAGTATAATTGCATAACGGTGGGAAAACCGACTTTGTAATACATCTTGATTTACTTTCCATATAATGAAAAAAAAAATACATTTCCATGTTGTTGTTTTTTATATATGGACATATTGAAATTTTCACCCAAGTACCCTACTATTTGTTCATTCATAATTAATATTTATGACTAATTTGCGCATGGAATTCAAAAGTGATAAGGGAAAATAAGCATCATGATTTTGACTTTAAAGGCAAGGCTATAAGGCTGCAATTAATGTGAAATAACTTTACATATGAAATGAATGTTCCTGGACAACTTCTTGCATGACATATATGGATATAAATAAGATAAAAAATTACCATGTCCCATTAGGGAAAATATTGAGATTTATAAAATTAACCAAATAGCTACTCCTGAGTTCCACCTATTTTCTTTGAAGTAATAACAAATTATGTAATCAAAATATATTTTTCCTATTACGGATAGATATCATATCATTCTTAATAAAAAATGTTATATTGTAATTATAAAAAATGTTATATTATTATATATATAAATTATGTTATACTGTAACAGTCAAAACAGGTTCATTTATATAAATTATGGTAGCTAGTATAAGTACTTTGGTGTTCCTAAGCACTTTATATGGCCTATCTCCTCATTGTCTTTTGCTTTACAATGCTAGTATAATACCAACAATTTGCATGATGAAGTTTATAACAAAATACAAAAGATTTTGATTAATAGTAAGAAAAAAATAATAATACAATAGCAAATAATAACAAAGGCAGAGTAAACATAATCAGTACTTACTAATTTTATCATAATAAATTATAGAAAAATATCACCTTTGACTATGGGAGTAGTCAAAAAATACATTTTACCATATTAAGACTTATATTTTTCTTCTAATTTTAGGTGATAAAACACTGTAGGAAACGTTTTCACATTTTCATTCACACTCAAGCACCTAATCTTTCGAATAGATTATGTAATCTAATCCTTAACAAGCTCTTACGAAGGTTTTGTCAATTCCTTCAAATGAGAAAACAATGAAATTATTGTGAATCATGCATAATCATCTGCGCATACTTATTTAGTATCTTATATTGTAGGCTATATGTTGCCTTAATTGAAATTTCAAGGTTCATGATATAATAATTCATTAACCTTTGAACAAATATATATAATTCGTATCAAATTTTATTACTTTAAAGTTTGTTTTATTTACTAATATTTTCTTATTTCCAAAAACTATATTTTGTTTCAAAATAAATTAATAACTTAAATGAGAAGTAATAAATAAATAATGATTAATAGTCCTTAATAATTAAGATCGAATAATCAATATTCGATTATAATTAACTAGTAGTTACTAATTAACAATTGATGAATAAGAAAAAATAATCAATAATTATTATTTTTAATGATTTATTATTAATATGAAATAACTAATATATATATATATATATGGTAAAAAAGACGGCAAAAACTAGATTATATACTTATTGTTGCAGGTTTTTCAATGAGCATTAATGAATCAAATTGTATAAGTCTTGTATATCAGTTGATTGTATAAAGTGCATTTAATTAACATTAACGTTAAAACTGGTCATAAATGCACATAAAGAAAGAAAATACAAGGAACTGATATATAAGGCTTGTAATGATTATTCAATGGACATTGAAATTAATGCATCATTCAAAGGAGGACAAAATGGGTATTGTAAAAAAGCTTCAGATAAACACAAGTTTTCGAAGGCTCGGTAGAATTAAGAAAAACGTACAAAGTCAGTTTGATTGTCAAATTGTATGTATAGTTTAATAATTAACTACAAGCTATTGATAATAAAAGAATATAGTAGTTGAATCATTATTTTGTTTAAAAACATTAATATAGAAGTTTTATGATAATTGAAAACAAATTAATTAATGTTTCCAATTAAAATTGTATAGGAGAAATTGTAACGAAATGAGGTGGCAACGATATACAACGTAAGTTTTAACTAGCATAGCTGACGAAATTTAATGTGGACATTAATAATCAAATAAATCATATACGTAATTTCTTTACTCATTCACAATTCATGCAAGTTTATTTTCTTTCCTCTTCTTTCTCTACTTTCCCCAAATGCACTACCTCCTTTCTCTCCACTCTATTTTTCCATTAATTAGCATTCATTTCTTCCTTTTTAATGCATACGATATCTATCCATTCATTTTAAAATTCCTCTTTATAATTTTTGCATGCATTCATTTATTCTTTTTTAATGCATACGTTACATGTCCATTCCTTATGAATATTACCATTTATAACTTTCGCATGGAAGCAGTTGTTCCTTGTTAATGCATAAGTTACACATCCATTTATTTTAAAATTTTCTTTTTTTCTGACTTACATGCATTCATTTGTCCCTTTTTAATGCACACCTTACCTATCCATTCATTTAAAATTTCTCTTAATATCTTTTGCATGCATTCGTTTATTCTTTATTAATGCATACATTACTCATCCATTCATTTTAAAATTCCCTTTTATAACTTTTGCATGCAATCATTTATTTCTTGTTAATGCATACGTTGCCCATCCATTCATTTTAAAATTTATTTTTTATAACTTCTGCATGCATTCATTTATTTCCTGTGTAATGCATACGTTACCCGTTTCCATTTCAATTCAATAATTATGCTAATTTATTTTCAAGACTATTCATTTCTTTTCGTTGTTTTTATTAATTCGCAGGACCTTTCTCTCTTTCCTTCACTTTCCTTTTCTTCATTTCCTTTTTCTTCTTTAAAACCTGTAGCCTCACATATATATATAAACAAAAGAGAATCAAAAGGTAAATCAACTTTCTCTTTTTCGAATTCACATTATTCTTTCCTTCACACATTAATTGGGCATCTTCTTTACGTCATTTTCATGTTGCTGCCAGTTTTTAATTTGTACTGCATGTGTCCACTGTGTTGGGTTTGATAAAGAGAAAATTTTATGTTGTAAGTACATTAATAAGTTTATAAACATTAAGGACGCTTTACCTTGTAATTGACAATTGACCCACTATTTGGATCTGTTTGATGCATGTAAATAAAAAACCAAAATGTTTGATTCACATTATCAACACTTAGATAAGGTAGTGATGAGTGGAATAAAATTTGTGTTTTTGTTGAGTATTGAAATCAGTTAAATGTAAATAAATGGATATGACATATATGTATATAGCTATAGTTAATTATTAATATGTCATTTTATGTGAACGATTGGTATTAGTGTATCGTGTATACTGTAAAATTATCATTTGGCTACAAGAAAAAATAGTGGTAACTATATATTCAAATATGGCAATTAGGATTTTAATGCTTAAAATTTTAATTATAGTTGATTTACTTGAATACAACCTGACCTGAGTTTTTGTTTGCTCGGGTCGAGGTCAAACCTGAGTAATTACAGCTTAGATTTGAAGCTGACTACGATAAGGATTCGTGAAGGCGCGCTCGCTTTTGGTCCAATTAAAATTTGAAAAAATAAATGGTGAATAAAATAATGTATATTTTACTTCCGCTATGTATATGAATTTTGTAAACTTTGATATTTCTATAAAATGCTTCCACTAAGAGATATTGTTTTTATTTTATTCTGTGATTCCGTGTATGATTTTATTTAAACCCCATAATCTAAATAACAATCTATCGTTTCGAGCGGTTTAAGTTGGTTTAATTACCGATTTGAAGCGGTCAAAAGGCATGTTGTTACAATAACAGCAAGAACCCATGCTAAAACTAAAAAAAGAAAGGTCGAAAATCTAACCAAGAAGCTACAACAAATATATTACCCTGATACTGCTTTTTCTAATGCAGAAAAATGCGCCTGATGAGACAAAGAATTGAGAATGTAAATATCACCATCCCATATTATGACTAAAATCCAGTGTAGGCGGTTTTTATTAAAAAATATACATAAGTCAGAGTTTGCCAAAAAAAGCCTAAAAATCATAATATATATTGTATCAACACTTACTTTTTATTATGTGGCATTAAGAATAGACGATCAGGATTACCCTCTCTCAACTGATTAACAACGTGAGTTTCAAATTCAATATTGAGGGTAAGTGTCGCCCAGGATCGACGAAGGTAGACAACTCTAAATTGTTACTCTTACGAACCTAAATGTGCAAGTACCTACGTATAAATATGAAATAACTAATCAACACATCCATATGTCCAGAATGACAAGAAATTAAGATTAAAAATACACTTATGCTATATACGCAGATATTGCAGCATGTCCAATCATGTAAAACTCTAACAAGGCAATTAGATTCTCAAGCAAAATGGATATCGTCTTCTCAACTCCAAAGACTTCGGATTCACAAGGAATTTGTATTGAGGTCCCAGAAACTAGCATCGCACGTTTATACAACATCCTGAAACAACTAGGCATGTTCTCATTTGGCACTGTTTTGGTGAACATGGTCTACAATCCTAGCCACTCATTGCTTCCTTTTGACTGAGGTAGATCTTTTCTCTTTGTTTATATAGGTATAACCTTCTCCACAATCGGCTCCATAGTATCCTCCACAGTCAGGAGGATTATCATGTCCTGAGGCCATGCTAATTGAGCGCCAAGTGCTTTGTGGAGTTTCTCTATTTCACCAGCTATCGGCACGGGAACCAAGGAATCCCGTTTGATGAAACCATCCACCACAACATGAACACAACCGGGATGCAGAGGCACTCCATGTACTGATTTATTTAGTTCTGGCTCATCAAAAATCATTCCAAATGCAATCTTGTTTTCTATGCTTTCCACTGCAAGCTCATATGATCGTGGACCACCCTACAGTCAAAAGAGAATAACTAAAATTTAAATTACAGTTTGTATGGTATTGCGTGCATTAGAACATACAAATATACTACTTATTTTACCTTTTTATCAAATGGATAGGAGTCAATAGCAACATATTCATCCTCCACTAATAATTCTTTCGCAATTATAGGTTTTACCTTTGTTCCTTCTTGAAGCACTTGTTGGCAGCTTGCTTTGTTGAACATTATTGGAGAAGGCATCTTCAATTGATTAATCAATGCCTTTTGAGCATCAGTTTACGCCATAAAATCTTGCTTCGTTCTCCCTAACTCCTCGTCCCGCAGTCGATCACATGCTAACAACTCAGTCTTTGCAGTTTGATTCCTCTTTCCCTTCGGCAAATTGAAGAACAATTTATGGGTGACAAAGCCTCTAACTCCTTGTACCCTACCTGAATGCTCAGGAGTCTCCAGTGTCATACTTCAGACATCTTCACTTCCGAACAGTCGAAATTCACCTTTTTTTTCTATTAACGCATCCTGTTAACAACATCATTTTAAATTACAAACAATTAGAAATTTATGTCAAGGTAGGGCTAAATTGTGAGTATAAAATTTAATACATTTCATCAACTAGTTACAAAAAGGATTCACAATCCTCTTTCTTAATAATGCATGCTTCAACATATATAAAGTAGAAATAAAATGGTATATATTTGAAAAAATAGAAAAAACTGATAAGTATATTTATATCGTTTTTGTTTTTTTCATTTTTATGAACGATGCAAATAATGTATAACAACAAATTGATTTGGAGAATAAATGTTAACAGATGCTTAAAATTTGGGCATTTTTCTTCGCTAGCTCTTCATCAATCTTCTTATCTTTTAGGATACGAGCTTTTTTCCACAAAACTGCCCGATAAGGTGATTCTTCGGGCTCCAATTTTCCTGCCTTTACCTGTTTAAAATGTATAAACATTTAAAATCCATCAATTTTTTTTTTACAATAAAACAAATAGATTCTTACTTCTTCTTCTTGCAAACCAATATACCCCTTCCATGACAAGCAGTGAGGATATTTCTGCTTACTCACTCTCTCACTCTATACCTTACGTAATGACTACTGCAAAAAATTGAAATAATTAAATTTATAAGTTTAAAAGTATTTGTAGATAATATTGCAAACACCTAAAGAGATTATTTACAAAAAATCAAGATTAGCAGTAAATTAATAAACAATAGCTTGGTTACCTTGCATACCAGCCATTTCTCAGAGGTCCTCTCTGCAAAAAAATTCTTCCAAGCTTCCTTACTCACAAATGTAACTTTTTTTGGAGGTTTCCTCAAATTCTTCCTATGTCCAACGTATAGTAGCACATAATCACAGTTAACTTAGTTTTAATTTGTCTCCACTTCATCCTGCAAACTTTAGCACCACTGATTCACTTTCAGGAGAAAGTTTGAATGTAGCCTAAAAAGAAATACGAAAGCATTCGGTTGGATAGCAACAACAGAATTCATATAATACTTTTTTAACAAAAAATTATGTTATCACTGTGTGTGTCAAATGTATATTGATTATTTTATTATATTTTACTAGAATATCCTGCTATAACTTCGATTTTGATTCTAGATCTACATTTGGCCAACTTGATATGTCAATTAGAATAATAGTCCTAGCTAGCATCCCTATGAAGGACTGTAAGGTGTGCCTAGTATCTCCATTGGGAACTCCAAATTCATTGCATCTTACTTTAACTTTCTTTCTCTGAGCCTTCTTCAGTATGACTCTATACATTCTTTAAACGCCTCGTGTAACTATATACCTCTTTTTTAAAGATTCAGTATAGGTAACTGCTACTAAATACTCCGAAGGTTGAGGTTCTATTGCTTGTGGGGCATTAGATTGATCACCAGCATCCAATGCTTTGACCTTCAGCAACAACTGCTTGACATCTTCAATGCTTTTATTACCTTCTTTGAATTGTACTTTAGTGATTTTGTACTTTTTACATGCCAATTTTATCCTTTGGTCTGTAAAAAACAACAGAAACTCATTAGTCATTGGTATATACATGCTATAGGCAATTACGTAGTCGAATTTACAAAAATCATTTAGAAAGCAACTGCACACACACACACACACACACACACACACACATATATATATATATATATATATATGTGTGTGTGTGTGTGTGTGTGTGTGTAACGACCCGCATTCTACGCATCGAAGGATCGTAGAATATTTATTTCTTTCACATACGAAGTCGTATGGTCATGTAACTTTGGGAGACGACTATTGGGGTCATTTCTCATGTTCATGATTTTTGCCGATTTTTAAATGACCGTTTTGCCCTTAGCTAATCTTGTTTTGGCCATAACTTTTGATTGGAAAGGAGTTTTGACCTGAAACCACTTCCATTGGCTCCGGATGGTGGTTTACCTTTCCGTAGAGTGGTCACATTAGCGAAACGGACTCACCGTTTGGGAGATATGGCTGAAACAAGTTTCAGAAGGTGAAAAACTGCTTAACCGGGCCAAATGAGGTGATTAGTAAATGGGCCCATAACCCATTTCGGGATTAGGGTTATGGAGAGACTGAAATGAGTTAGGTTTTCATTTCATTTCAGTTTTCCAACCGCCACAAACCCTCTCTTCAACCTAACAATGACCTCCAACATCTAAATACACCTCTAATCACTTCTTAATCAAGTTTTGGCTTAAACTACATCAAATTAAGGAGAGAAAGCACCAAAGCAAGGTTAAAGCTATTGTGTTACATTGGGAACAGCGCCAAACAAGGAATCATTTCAGATTTGGTATCTTATTTGTGGCCAAGGTGAGTGATTTGCATTGTTTTTCACTAATCACGGCTAATTAGGGGTGATTAGTGATAATTAGCGAAATTATAGCTCAGAAAAATCTGGAAAAATTTGTAAAATTGTAAAATGATATTCTAGGGCTCTGATAGAAATTTTGGTTAATTTGGTTAAGTTTTGCTAATCCTATCATTAGTTGTTGTTAAACATGATTAGGGGAAAAACATGGGTTTTTGGGTATGTTTGATCCATATAAACATGTCATATTGTAGTTTTAGTGTTTGTGGATGATTATACATGTTGCTATGACTGTATGGTATGTTTTGTGATTGCATAGAAAAGTTAGAATGGTTGAAAACACCGTCGTTTGGCGAAAATAGCTTGTTGGAAAAACTTGCAGCAAACCGGATAGGAGCATCCGGATAGGAGCATTCAGATAGGGGCATACGGATAGGAGCATTCGGATAGGAGCAACCGGATAGGGTCATCCGATCCGAACCGGATAGGGGCATCCGATCCGAACCGGATAGGGGACTCCGACCCGAACCAAATAAGAGCATCCGAGCACCCGAACTGAACTAGAAAGGTGCATTCGAACCGAACCAAGCTGGAGGGGGCGAACCGAACCAAACCGGAGGATCGAACACTAAGTAGACCTAAACCCAAGATGCAAAGGAAGTCCAAATGAGGAGTTGTACCTCAGGATCCAGATGGGAACCAAGGAGGGAACTTCATGAGTTGGGCTTTGCTGCGGGACGTGTGCTAAGGGGTTGTCGATGTCTGTAACTTTAGATCACTATGTGTAGGGGGTACGTGAACAGATTCAGGGCCACAGTGGCCTAGGTACGACTAAAGAGCTATAGACCAATGAAGTGGGGTTATTTGTAAAGATTTGGTCATGACTCCATGGGATAAGCTTGGTAGTAGCAGTAGTTGTACAAGTCGAACTCCGTCACTACTCGATGGGTCTAGTGATTGACAGTGGTGGACATCGTATGCTTTACGCACTGAGTGAGAGATGTGAGAATGGTTGCTATGTTTGATTGTTTGCCTTCCTTCTGACATACACACCCCCACCCCCACCCCTACCCCCGTATTCTTTATACCATGTGTTAGTGGCACCTTAGAGTATTGTACAGTATGTAGTGCTAACTCTTTGGTTGCAGGTCCAGGTTCAGTATGATTTAGTATACCTGTTATTGTTCTGTTTAGCTGCTTATCGCTCATACGAGACTTTTTGTCTGACCCAGAGTTTTATGTCTCTTCTTATTACTCTAGGTGCTCTCTCGAGCAGACTAGAGACAGGTTAGGTGGTATGGACGAGTAGCTGTACCGGAGATGAGCAAGAGGCTTCCACGTATGATAGATATATATAGACATTCTCCCTATGTTGCTGCGGTCACTACTTTGGGCATTAGTGGTGTATCTTTCTTTTGTTTAGAGACAGTAATTTGGAAAGTTGTAATAAGCTGTATTTGGATTTCCGCTACTCTGATGATGATGACGTTGATGTTGGTTTTAGTTATCAGCTTATGCACTGTCTCACCTGTTTTATGTCAAGTACATTATTATTATAATTTGTTCCATGCGCTGTGAGACATTCTACAGGGTTTTCGATTAGTTCATTCTCTTCTTTCCTTTCTTTGGCGACCGTTCTGTGCTAGTCGGGCATGTGTACAACGCACTTTCGGAGGAAATGCCGGTTGGTGCAGGGTGGGCCGTCACACTTGGTATCAGAGCTCTAGGTTGCGTAGTTAACCTAGGGAAAGACACCATGGAGAGATAATACATATATGAGAGTGCCTATTTGTGATTATTTTGGTTTTCAAAAGCTGTATATATACTATTAGTATAGCTAAGGATGAAGTCGCACTGCACTGACACCACAAAGAGGATGGTTAATCGTTTTCTCTTTACAAATTGAACAATGAACCAATACGCAAGAGGTGCCGGTAGAGGAGCCAATCATGGGAATGCTGATGACATGAGGACGATGTTTACTGACCTCATGAGAAAGATGCTTAGAGATGTTCAAAGGGCAGCTCCCAATGCTAGTAATGGTGGTGGTCCAATAGTGCAGGCGCCTAGAGCCGATTTTTTCAAACTGAATAAGGATCATACAAGTCTTGGTGGGAAGCCGTTCCACGGAACGGAGTCGGCTACGGATGTTCAGGATTGGTTGGATAGCCGCGAGCGTATCTTTGAAGATTTGGGTATCGAGGATGCAATGAAAAGAAGGTTAACATCCTGTTAGCTGCAAGGATGGGCAATGAATTGGTGGAATGCTATAAAGGCAGCTACTCCCGAGGATCAGATTACTTGGGATCAGTTTAAGGCTCGCTTTAGCGATAAGTTCATTCCAGCTGCTCAGAAGTCAGTGCTGTTTAAGAAATTCTTGGAACTCAAGCAGGATGGTAGAGCTGTCTCGGAGTATCTTGCCTAATTCGACACTTTGTCGAAATAAGGGTTATCTCTTATTGATATTGCCGAGAAGAAGAACGAGAAGTTCATAACTGGTTTGGATGAATACTTGGGGGAAAGGCTTATTAACCATATCGATGAGACGTTTGAATCGATTATGGGGAAAGCATTTAGGTCAGAGAGTCTTTACCCTAAGTCGAAGACTGAGGTCGCATCTGCAGAGGAGCCAAAGCCGCAAGCAATCGGTGGAGGCAAGAATGGTTCTCAGAATAAGAGAAAGCTGAATCAGACCAAGGATAGCCAGAAGAAAAAGAATAAGTAAGATGTTGAGTGCTTCAGCTGTGGTAAGAAGGGCCACTATGCCAAAGAGTGTCGGGCCAAGCCAGCGGATAGGAATGGCTTCAACTGTGGCCAAGTGGGACATCACAAGGACAAGTGTCCGCGACCACCTAAAGAAAAGCAGATGGTGAAAGCATATGCCCTTAATGCCATTCCTTCTTCGTCGAATGCCCCAACTGCGGCGGAGAAGGGAAATAATGTCGTTATTCAAGGTATGCTTTCTGTTTATGATGTTCCTGTTAGAGTTTTGTTTGATACCGGGGCTTCCAGTTCTTTCATATATAGTGACCTAGTAAATAGGTTGGGATTGGAGCCCGAGATTGTCGATAGGCCTTTAGTAGTGATGAACCCGATTGGTGGTTCAACTAACCTTAGCATGATTTGTCGTAATGTGGTCTTATCGAGTCATGGATGCATGTTTGGTTGTGATTGCTTTGTTTTGGGCCTTACTGGGTTTGGCATTATTTTGGGAGTTGATTGGCTCCAAAGATACGGGGTGGTGGTAGACTGTGAGGGCTTTTTGGTGATAGCTAGAGCGGATGATGGGTGGAGGGTAGTGTTTGGTGGTCTACCCGATGATGGGGTAATGGCTTGTTTTCTAAATTCCCTCGACATCCCGCATAGTGAGTTGTCAGGTTTGCCCGTGGTTGGCTAGTATCCGGACGTCTTCGAGGAAGTGACCGGGCTTCCACCACACCGAGAGATCGAGTTCCGTATTGATTTAGTGAAAGATGCTAGACCTATAGTGATGCCACTTCATCGTCTGGCACCAAGGGAGCAGCGAGAGCTCGGGGTACAAGTCAGCGATCTTTTGAAGAAGGGATTTATCAGAAGGAGTGTTTCTGAATGGGGAGCACCAGTTGTGTTTGCTACCAAGACGGATGGTTCCCTTCGTTTGTGTGTAGACTACCGCGAGTTGAATAAAGTGACGAGGAAGAATAAGTATCCTCTACCGCGGATAGATGATTTGTTTGATCAGTTGAATGGCGCGAGAGTATCTCTCAGTTGGATCTCGCGACAGGTTTTCATCAGCTTAGAGTGGAAGCTGAGAGTATAGCTAAAACGGCATTTCAGACGCCGTCTGGATTTTATGAGTGGTTGGTCATGCCATTCGGGCTGACCAATGCCCAGCATACTTTGTGGATCTTATGAATAGGGTATTCAGAGATCAGTTGAATAAGTTTGTCCTTGTGTTCGTGGATGATATTTTGGTCTATTCAAGGACAGAGGAAGAACACAAGGAACATTTGAGGATAGTGATGGAGGTGTTGAGAAAACTCCAGTTGAAAGCAAAATTCTCTAGGTATCACTTCTGGAGGAGGGAAGTGAGATTCTTGGGCCATGTTGTTTCAGAGAATGGTATCGCCGTGGACCCTGCGAAGGTGGCTACGGTACAAGATTGGTCTACGCCCAAGAATGCAATGGACGTAAGAAGTTTCTTGGGATTAGCTGGATATTTTCGTAAGTTTATCCAAGACTTCTCCAAGATAGCAGCACCGTTGACTCAGTTGACCAAGAAGAATCAAGCCTTCGTTTGGGACGAAAGGTGCGAGAACGCATTCAAGAGACTAAAGGAAAAGTTGACATGTGCACCAGTATTAGTCATTCCTAAGGGGAATGAAGAAATAACGGTATATACGGATGCATGTAGTACCGGACTAGGTGCTGTATTGATGCAAGGAGGTAGGGTTGTAGCTTATGCAAGTTGGCAACTTAAACCGCATGAGAAAAGATACCCTACCCATGATTTGGAATTGGCAGCGATCGTGTTTGCACTGAAGATGTGGAGACATTATCTCTTGGGAGAAAGATTCGAGTTGTTTACCGATCATAAATCGTTAAAGTATCTCTTCTCTTAGAAAGATCTAAATCTCCGGCAGCAAAGATGGTTAGAATTCTTGGCTTTCTATGATTTCGACATCGCATATACACCAGGAAAGGGCAATGCGGTGGCTGATGCATTAAGTAGAAGACATGCCAGTTTAGGGGCTATGTTTCTAGAATGGAAGCAACTGGAGTACATCGCTGGGTATGATTTCAGACCAAGGTGCGAATTGGATCCAGAAATGTTAGCAAGTTTGACGATCAGACCCACTTTGATTGAGCGGATTGGTTCCAGTCAGAGGAGCGATCCTAACCTATTGGAAATCATCTCAAAGTTAAAGATGGGAATCGACGGAGATAGGAACAAGTATGGGCTTGATCGAGATGGATGGCTTAGAAAGAATGGAAGACTAGTTGTACCCAATGTCAATGGATTGAGAGATGAAGTGCTTAGAGAATGTCATCACTCAAAACTGACTATACACCCTGGTGGTAACAAGATGTACCGAGACATGAAGCAGACCTACTACCGGGAAGGGATAAAAAGAGTCATTGGGAAGTTTATATCCAAATGCATGAACTGCCAGCTAGTTAAAGCTAAGCAAAAGAAGCCTAGTGGTTTGATACAACCATTAGAAATTCCAGAATGAAAATGGGAACAAGTGTTAATGGATTTCATTGATGGGTTACCAAGGACTAGATCGGGCCATGATAGCATTTGGGTGATTATGGACCGATTGACTAAGAGTGCAAGGTTTATACCTGTCAAGTCAAATAGGACGGCAACTAAGTTAGCGGAACTGTATAAGTGGGTAGTGAGATTTCATGGAATACCCAAAGGCATTGTGAGTGACCGAGATCCGTTGTTCACTAGTGGATTTTGGAGGAGCTTACAAGAGGCGTTAGGATCAGAACTACATCTCAGTACCGTGTATCATCTTCAAACCGACGGACAGACAGAGAGGGTGAATCGAGTGTTAGAAGATCTCTTGAGAGCTTGCATATTGGATTTTGGTGGATCATGGGATGACCATTTGCATCTAGTAGAGTTTACATATAGTAATAGTTATCAATCCAGTATTGGTATGGCTCCGTTTGAAGCTTTGTACGGAAGACCGTGCAACTCACTGTCATGTTGGGTAGAAACTGGTGAGAAGTTTGTGCTTGGACCCGATGTGATAAGAGAAACTTTAGACAAGATTAAGGTTATCCAACAGCGAATGAAGGCTGCCCAAGATAGGCAGAAGAGTTATGCTGGTAAAAGGAGAAGAGAATTAAAGTTCTCCATTGGCGACTTGGTGTTTATCAAGATTTCTCAGTTGAAGAGCGTGATACGATTTGGCAGGTGAGGCAAGTTAGCACCAAGATTTGTTGGTCCATTCCCAGTTCTTGAGCAAATTGGGAATTTGGCATACAAAGTTGAATTACCAGGGAAGATGGCAGGAGTTCACAACGTATTTCATGTTTCCCAGTTAAGGAAGTTCGTGCATGACTCAGATATGACTATTTCACCTGATCAGTTGGATGATATCGAAGTTGAACCCGAGGCGGTTGGGAACCGTAAGCCTATGCTTATTTTTGGGAACGATACGAAGCAACTTCGAAAGAAAGCGGTGAATCTAGTCAAAGTCCAGTGGGGCGAGAATGAGAATGACTGTACTTGGGAGACAGAGGAGAGCATTAGGAAGACGTGTCCAGAACTCTTCGCTTGGTAAGATTTTAACTTCGATTTAGTCTTTCCGCATGCTAGGATAGGCTTGTTTGTTTGTTTTGCATGTTTGATTGTTGTATGTGGCTGGTAGGCATGCGGGATCCTTTGTATGTTTTGGGTTAAGGAATTTCGGTGACGAAATTTCTTAAGGGGAGGAGAGTGTAACGACCCGCATTCTACGCATCGAAGGATCGTAGAATATTTATTTCTTTCACATACGAAGTCGTATGGTCATGTAACTTTGGAGACGACTATTGGGGTCATTTCCCATGTTCATGATTTTTGCCGATTTTAAATGACCGTTTTGCCCTTAACTGATCTTGTTTTGGCCATAACTTTTGATTGGAAAGGAGTTTTGACCTGAAACCACTTCCAATGGCTCCGGATGGTGGTTTACCTTTCCGTAGAGTGGTCACATTAGCCAAACGAACTTACCGTTTGGGAGATATGGCTGAAACAAGTTTCAGAAGGTGAAAAACTGCTTAACCGGGCCAAATGAGGTGATTAGTAAATGGGCCTATAACCCATTTCGGGATTAGGTTATGGAGAGGCTGAAATGAGTTAGGTTTTCATTTCATTTCAGTTTTCCAGCTGCCACAAACCCTCTCTTCAACCTAACAATGACCTCCAACATCTAAATAGACCTCTAATCACTTCTTAATCAAGTTTTGGCTTAAACTACATCAAATTAAGGAGAGAAAGCACCAAATCAAGGTTAGAGCTGCTGTGTTACATTGTGAATAGCGCCAAACAGGGAATCATTTCAGATTTGGAATTTTATTTGTGGCCAAGGTGAGTGATTTGCATTGTTTTTCACTAATCACGGCTAATTAGGGGTGATTAGTGATAATTAGCGAAATTATAGCTCAGAAAAATCTGGAAAAATTTGTAAAATTCTAAAATGATATTCTAGGGCTCTGATAGAAATTTGGGTTAATTTGGTTAAGTTTTGCTAATCCTATCATTAGTTGTTGTTAAACATGATTAAGGGGAAAACATGGGTTTTTGGGTATGTTTGATCCATATAAACATGTCGTATAGTTGTTTTAGTGTTTGTGGATGATTATACATGTTGCTATGACTGTATGGTATGTTTTGTGATTGCATAGAAAAGTTAGAATAGTTGAAAACGCCGTCGTTTGGCGAAAATAGCTTGTTGGAAAAACTTGCAGCAAACCGGATAGGAGCATCCGGATAGGAGCATCCGGATAGGAGCATCCGGATAGGAGCATTCGGATAGGAGCAACCGGATAGGGGCATCTGATCCGAACCGGATAGGGGACTCCGACCTGAACCAAATAAGACCTTCTGAGCACCCGAACTGAACTAGAAAGGAGCATTCGAACCGAACCAAGCAGGAGGGGGCGAACCGAACCGAACCGGAGGATCGAACACCAAGAAGACCTAAACCCGAGATGCAAAGGAAGTCCTAATGAGGAGTTGTACCTCAGGATCCAGATGGGAACCAAGGAGGGAACTTCATGAGTTGGGCATTGCTGCGGGACGTGTGCTAAGGGGTTGTCGATGTCTGTAACTTTAGATCACTATGTGTAGGGGGTACGTGAACGGATTCAGGGCCACAGTGGCCTAGGTACGACTAAAGAGCTATAGACCAATGAAGTGGGGTCATTTGTAAAGATTTGGTCATGACTCCATGGGATAAGCTTGGTAGTAGCAGTAGTTGTACAAGTCGAACTCCGTCACTACTCGATGGGTCTGGTGATTGACAGTGGTGGACATCGTATGTTTTACGCACTGAGTGAGAGATGTGAGAATGGTTGTTATGTTTGATTGTTTGCCTTCATTATTACATACACGCCCCCACCCCCGTATTCTTTATACCATGTGTTAGTTGCACCTTAGAGTATTGTACAGTATGCAGTGCTAACTCTTTGGTTGCAGGTCCAGGTTCAGGTATGGTTTAGTAGACCTGTTATTGTTCTGTTTAGCTGCTTATCGCTCATACCAGATTTTTTGTCTGACCCAGAGTTTTATGTCTCTTCTTATTACTCTGGGTGCTCTCTCGAGCAGACTAGAGACAGGTTAGGTGGTATGCACGAGTAGCTGTACCGGAGATGAGCAGGAGGCTTCCACATATGATAGATATATATAGACATTCTCCCTGTGTTGCTGCGGTCACTACTTTGGGCATTAATGGTGTATCTTTCTTTCTTTTGTTTAGAGACAGTAATTTGGAAAGTTGTAATAAGCTGTATTTGGATTTCCGCTACTCTGATGATGCTGATGTTGATGTTGGTTTTAGTTATCAGCTTATGCACTGTCTCACCTGTTTTATGTCAAGTACATTATTATTATATTTTGTTCCATGCGCTGTGAGACATTCTACAAGGTTTCCGATTAGTTCATTCTCTTCTTTCCTTTCTTTGGCGACCGTTCCGTGCTAGTCGGGCATGTGTACAGCGCACTTTCGGAGGAAATACCGGCTGGTGCGGGGCGGTCCGTCACAATATATATATATATATATATATATATATATATATATATATATATATATATATATATGAGATAGGATCAATGGCACCCCAAATAGTGCAGCACCCCTTTAGCCCCCTGATTTCCACCACACACTTCCGTTTTTCTCTCCTCCCACTAACTCTCTCTCCCCTCACTAACTTTTTTTAATATAAATGTGTGGCCATAAATGGGGTGCATATGGGGTGCTCCAAAATAGGGGTGCCATGGAACCCTCCTCTCTCTCCCTCTATATATATATATATATATATATATATATATATATATAAAGTTAAAATATACAACTAAATGTGCAACTAAAAGTGAATTCAAATAAAAAAGTAAAAGCAAACTGCTAAAAAAGAATACTAAGAGTGCAAACTAAAACTGCATTGAAATAAAATAGTATATGCAAAAATTTAATAATGGAAGTAAAGTGCAAAATAAAAGTGCATTAAAATACAATGGTAACACTTGTAGCATTGTTCAGAACAAAATAAAAGATGATGCGGTATATAAAGCTACATTATTTGGGACATTTTTTGACCTAAATTTCCTCTACGTTATCTATAACTTTGTGCTCAACATCATCGGCAATATCACATGTAGGGATTTCAGAGCAAAATGGGGGATGTTTAATGGATGCATGTCCTAAATCATCCTCATCATAGATCTCATGATAGTCTCGAGTCATAGAGTTTAATACCGTGGACAAGTAGAATCAACCGGATCTTCAATATAAAAAACTTGCTTGACTTGGTTAATAGAAAAATACTGATCTTTCTTGTGGCCATGTCGACAGAAATCCATAAGTGTGAAGCCAAGATCATTCACATTGATTCCTCTATCATTTTCTGCATATTCACACAAGAACAAAAGGGCTTTGAATGCATGGTAATCTAACTCCCATATCTCTAGGATGATGTCGTAGAACGTCATATCACTCTCCATGAGATTTAAATCATTGGTACTAGAGACTTGGACCATCTTAACAACTAAAGACACACCACTATTTTGAACAACCCTTGAATCATCTCGATCCTTTGTAAAGCATCAAACCTCGTCTACTAGATAACCTTTGTAAGTCAAAATGGAGAATGATGGCTTGCTAGCTAACCATCTTATTATTTCTGACACGCCGTCGCGATTCTCCAAAATTTCACTTCTAACTTACACAAATTTTCATAAAATAAATTTTAAAAACTAATAACAATAGCAGTTATAGTATACAATAGAAGCAACAATGAAGAAGCTAACATTTTTTTCAAACCAATCAGCAAATAGCCGATTGTGCTCTCCTATGAGCCAATATACACTTTTCTTTTTCCCTCGGTGAATTCCTTCTAGATACTCCATATGCATTCTAAAAAAATGGATATATTAAATGGATAGCCATAAAAGTACTCACCAAAAAAGAGAGGATTTACAAGAAGAAAAATAAATTAAATTACATAATATAAGGATACACCTCAGGGTTGTTTAGAAGGACAGTTAAATGTGCCTCATCTCGCTCTTTTTTTCACTTCTTTCATTTTCACAATGGATAATGGTCCTGGAAACTTTTCTTGGTCTTTTGAAGACCGGAAGTTGTGCTGCTCTCTTTGACAAACTCTGAGCAAAATTCTACCAATTCTTCTCCCAGATAACTTTCAACTATACAACCTTCCAGATATTAGCGGTTTTGTACATAACTCTTTAACACTTTATTGAACCATTCAATTGTGTGCATCCATCTATAGAACACTGGTCCACATAAACGTTGTTCCTGAATCGAGTGGACTATGAGATGTATCATTACATCAAACAATGAGACAGAGAATTTTTTTTCTAACTCAAACAAAGTAACTATTACATCAGACTGCAATTTATTCGATTTCGAGACATCTACTACTTTGTTGCACAAGGAGCTAAAAAGAAACACTATCTTATTATTGTAACCCTAACATGTTTTGGAAGAATGGAACGAATTGCAATCGTGAGTAATTGTTGGAGGAGGATGTGGCAGTCATGGGACTTCAGCCCAAACACCTTCATATCAGCCATAGAAACACAATTTTTGATGTTTGACGCATGTCCACAGGGAAGTTTCATCGACAAGAATGGTGATAACATTGTTTTTTCAACCTTTGACAAAGTAAAAGGCGAAAGGGAGCAAGTAGGTTTTTCTTTTTCCTTCCTGTGGATCTAAATCGGCCCTAACACCAATCTCAATCATATCAAGTCGAGCTACCTCATTGTCTTTTGACTTAAACCTTAGATTTTGTAGCGTTCCAATGATAATATCACACGCATTTTTCTCGATGTGCATGACATCAAGACAGTGTCGAACATGGTGAAACTTCCAATATTCTAATTTGAAAAATATTGACCTTTTCTTCCATGGATAGTCCACCTTCTTTTACTTCCTCACTTCTTTCCCATAAGAAAATACAATTTATTCTTTCAATGCTAAAACTTCTTCTCCAAAAAGGGGTGGATGTGCTTGTTGAAATTATTTTTCTCCATTAAAGGCTACCTTCTTCCTCCTATACGGATGATGCGCAGCCAAATATATACGATGACCTTAGTAACTCATTTTTCTGTTATGAGTTAAATATTTAGCTATGGTATTATCACCGCAAATTGGACAACTCTTATTACCTTTATTCACACAATCAAACAAATTCCCATAAGCAGGGAAGTCATTTATTGTCCACATCAAAATTGCTCTTAAATTGAAACAAGATTTAATGTAAGCATCATACATATATTTGGTTCACCATTTTCACAAAGCTTCTTCAAATCATCAATCATCGGCTCTAAATAGACGTTAATATTATTACCTGGCTCATGAGGACCAGAAACTAATAACGATAACATCATAAACTTCCTCCTCATGCATAACCGTAGAGGGAGATGATAAGTTACCAATAATACTATCCAAAAGCTATACCTATTAGTTAGGCCAATATTATGTGGGTATATGCCGTCTGCTGCCAAAGTTAACCAAATGTTTATTGACTCACTAACAAAGGCATGCCACTGAGAATCTATACTATTCCCAGAAGGAGAGTCTGCCGGATGCCGCATGTGACCATCATCTATTCATTGTTTTGCATGCTAAGTTATTTGTTTAGCAGTTTCAGGAGAATTAAACATTTGTTTAAATCTAGGAATGATCGGGAAATAAGATATGATGTTGAACCTAACTTTACAATCCTTCCCTACCTTCTAGCAAGGTAGATGGAACTTAGGACACTCAAAAGAATATAAATTAATGCCCTTTTACAGTATGCAGTAGTTCGAACATGTATGAAAATTTACTTACTAAAGGCCTAAATTAGATAGGGTTTTCTTAGCCTCATATGCGTTAGCCGGCAAGACATGATCCTTAGGAAGGAAAGAGCCAACAGAAGAGAGAAGTTCAACGAAGGAGCTATCGTTGACATCAAACTTAGCTTTCCAATTATACAACTTTAATGCCAACTCTAACTTAGTGCACTTACTACCCTCATATAAAGATTGTTCATCATCAGTGATAAACCTCTTTAAGTCATACAAATCATCATCATCATCGTAACCCCCTGAATTAAATGTTGCTTCAGAAATGTCAATGGTTTCAGATGGTGGACATGTACTACCAATAGATGACCTAATATTCTTCGAAAAATCTTCTCCATGCCAAATCCAATCAATATAACCCAAATAAACCCATTTTCATATAAATGACCCCTGATAATTTTGATAGAGAATTTTCTAATGTTAACACAACGTGCACATGGGAAAGGAATTTTCTTCGGATTACTAGAATTTTCTTCTACATGAATCAAGAACTTTTTAACTCAAGTTCCGTATTCTAAAGATTCCCTATCTTTTGAAATCTATAACTTATCCATGTGTTCGTATGACAAAGAGCAATCTACTTGATTGTCATTTTAAATGTAAAATAACGTAAGAATATTGTACATAAATAAGTGTAAATTTAATTTAAACATTAAAGTAATTGTGGAGCAGACTAACCTCTAAAGTTAAATTTTTAAAACAAAATTAACCAAAATCCAAAACTAGTGATCCTTATCTACATGATATATGGATCTAATTTCGATACACATTTTGTATATTGAACCGAATGAAGTCTCGCAAGCTCTTTTTTAAGCCTTTTATTTTCTTCAAGAACTTCCAATGCAAATTCCACCCTACGATCACATAATGGTTCGTCAAGCCAATGGATGAATCCACAATTTTGAAGAGTTCCAAATTTTGCATAAATAAAATAATGATGACCAACGTTCTTATTTATATAGGATGTTCTGAACATTGGTTCAATGTTACAACAACATAGCATCCTTGTAGACTTTACTTTTCCATCATACAATGTTGGTGAAGGTGACAATCTTGTTGGTGTTGTGGTCCTGTCCGACGGTGCCATATCATTTTGAACACTTAATAATTCCAAATTACTTTCTAAGCTCAACTCCATTTTCTCATGGACGCTAAATGGGGTTGGCATTCGAGATTCGACCGAACAAGCAATTTGGGGCGAATCGATCGAATCGTCGAACAAACCGAATCAGCCGAATAATACTGTGGTAAGTAATCACCATAATCGGTCGAGGTCCTTGAGTAGGACATTTGCAACTTGTTTAATGTATATAAATTACAATGACTATTGTAATTAGTTTAATGTATCTAAATTTTATATAAGTTGATCAAAATTACAGTAAACAAGTCTAAATTATATTAAACTACACATAATAGAATTTCCTATAAATTATATTTCAACAATCTAAAATATATTAAATTAATTACATAAAGTTCATTCAAACACTCATATACAGGTTAAGCTTGTACGTAAAGTACTAACCTTGAGCCACTTAACAGGAAATCCAAGAATCAAGCTCCCAGTCAACTACTCCAATTACCTTCAGACAACATGCAAACCAATTACAAGCAAATAAAATTAGGGTTTTGAACAGAGAGGGTTTCTTACCAACTCACTAACTTTAGCAACCTCCAGATCTATTGAAGAAATTAAAAGTTAAAAACAAAAATAAAATTTGAAAATAAATTTGAAATATACTTACTCATTCAAGCTGGGTTTGCCTAAGAAACACCAAACCGAACAAATTTAAAGATAGTTTTTGACTAATTAACATCAATAAAACTGATTTGAAGCTAGTTTTCGCCTAATCGAAAATTTGGTTTGTAATCTTGTGAGGTTGAGATGGTGAGATACGATGAAGGTTTGTGTGTGTGAGTGTAAGATGATGATCTCGTGAGTGATAGATATAAGAGAGATAGAGTTTTAGAGGGAGACAAATATCGATATAGAGACATAGGGTTGAGAGAGAGAGAGAGAGTGGAGAAAATGGGGGAATTATATTTGGTTAAGGAAGGAATATAATTTTTGGTTAAGTCAGTGAAAATTTTGTGGTACGGGTTATTTTCAAGTTTTTTTTTGAACATAATAGTAGTCGACGGCTATTTTAATAAGAGATGTCCGTGAGAACTTTTAAAATCGATAAAAAAATAACGATGTTAAAAAATTCTTTAACATCGGTGGTTTTTTAAACCGATGTTAAAGCACAGATGTTGTAACACCCCACATCCATTAATGTCACTCACAAAGGGAATGCATTAACTTTCATGGAGCATTTTAAGTGTGTATAGAACAGAAACTTAACAACAAGACAGATATAAACAGTACTAAAACTTTAAAACTTTATTTCATTGCAGCGGAAAATACATAAGTTTGATTACATCATCAAAAACCATAGTGAAAGTACATAATATCCATCTTGACCAAATCAAAGTACATAAATTGAAAGACATAATCCCCAATACAAAATAGCCATAAATAAGAGAGGCTGAACTTTTACTTCAGCGATCCAAGCAACTTCTAAAAGCAGAGATACAGCTGTCCAAAATCAAGCTCCACTGGTGCTAGTTCCAACCTGAGCACCTGGAGGGGGGGGGGGGGGGAGGAAGAAAAGGGATGGAAACAAAGGGGGTCAGACATAAAGTCTGGCGAGTGTGATAACTTTAACAATATAATTACCAAAATAACTAGGCTAAGGCATAAGTTGGAAAATAAGGAAATGACTGTGAACAATTGAGTAAGATATAGTAAACAAAGAAACAAGATGAACTAAGATAACGTTAAAGCGCACCTAGACCACTATAAGATAATTATTATACTGCACCACCACTAGTTACCCTAAGGTTGATCCCGCCTATAGACTTAATAATGATAATGGTAGTTTCGTGCACCCCTAGCTGCCTCCATAGGTGCCGCCTGCCCCTATCTCCACTAGGTGTACCCACTACCCCCATGCGATCGGCTCTCTAACTCGTAGATACCCATGTTGGCCCCACAGTGGGGTGTATCACTCCCCAAAGTGGCAACCCGATACCACCAATAATGCACGGCTTATACCTACACGATGCAACAACGTCTTACCTACCAGCCCGGGTCCACACACGCATATGAACCCGTTGGACTTGCGTTGCCACCGCTAACCCATTTTGGCCTCTTACCGTCAAGCCCAGTATGCATGTCCCGTCCTCGACTTGGTCGAGCCCACAAAGATACGTATGGGTTACTGGTTGAAACGGGCCCCCATTACTTGACACAAGCTATCCATCTAAGCTTGGTCCCCTCTAATACATCCCCCTTAACCCTCTTCTTATTCATGTTCACTTACATGTTTCAAATTTTGATTAAGTGTTTCTAATCGTATTTCGAATGCCACCCAAGGCACCCACTAGATTCCACATGCCACCCAAGGCACCCACTTAACCTCCTCATGTCCCACTACATGTTTATCTAGTTAAGTGTTTCTTAATTCATTATGACCATAACCTCATAAAGACCTCTCACATTAGACTGGCATTTGTGGCAGCTGGATTTGCCGGGCGAGTCCGGGCAGTCTTACACCACAAACGAGCCTAACCTCGTGTCTTTACAATTGTTACGTATTTAATTTATGCCTAAGACCTCCCACATTAGACTGGCATTTATGGCAGCTGGATTTGCCGGGCGGGTCCGGGTAGTCTTACACCACAAATGAGCCTAACCTTGTGTCTTAGACGATTAATTACTCCTAATTAATCATTCCCCAATTTGAATTACTTTCCCTATTCAACTTATCAATCAATTCCAAATTTAATTATGACCATAATTGACTCAATTATGTCCATCCATTTATGGTATGCAAAATCATACCAATTTTCATCACAAATTTATTTTATGCCATTTAAGGCATTTATGCCAATTCTTAATATTAAATCTTTTAATATTATCCCCTTACCCCACGTTGTACGTTTGTTCATTTAACGTAAAATATACATTAGACTCGAATATTCTAACTCATAGAATAAAGAGAAAACATCACAACATACATATAGATAAAACTAAATCTAAACATAGGGGTGAACTTGCATGTGTGAATGATGTTCTACATCTAAAACTTGCATAGGCCAAAGTTACAACTTGCATAAAACTACATATGTCATAAATCCAAATCTAAAGGTGTGAACTTGTTTAGGTAATAGTCACAAACTTGCATAAATCATGTATGTCTTGAATCTACATCTAAAGTGTAACACCCCACGTCCATTAATGTCACTCACAAAAGGAATGCATTAACTTCCATGGAGGTTTTAAGTGAGTATAGAACAGTAAAATTACAAAAAGACATATATAAAATAGTACTTGGAAATTTAAAACTTTATTTCATTGCAGCAGAAGTCAAAACATGTTTGATTACATCATAATACCATAAATCAGAGTCAAGTACAATATCTATCTTGATAAAACAAAATACATAATCCCATTACATAAATAGCCATTAAACAAAAGATAACAAGCTGGACTTTACTTTAGCAGTCCAAGCTCTCCAAAAGAGATAAGCAATCCAATCAAACACCACTAGAGCTGGGCCCAACCTGAGGACCTGGAGGGGGAAAAAGATAGAAATAGAGGGGGTCAGACATAAAGTCTGGCGAGTATGACAATTCTAACAATACTATTTTCAAAGTAATCAGACTAAGGCATAAGCTGGAGAATAAGGAAATGCCTATGAACTATTGGGTGTGACAGAACAGGCAAAGGAAATGAGGTTAACCATGGTAACATTAAAGGCATACCTACTAAAGAATAATTACTACGCTGCACCACACCCGTTACTAATCACTAACGTTAATGACGCTTCCTAATCAATATAGGATAATTACTATACTCTACCGTACTGTACCGTGCTGTACTGTACTAGCACTAACTGCACCCCTACTAGTCACTTTGATCCCTAAATAGAATGATGATAGCTTCGTGTACTACTAGATGTACCCACTATCCTCCACGTTTGACTGTGTATCTCTAGTTGCTATCCTAGGTACCCAACGTGTACCTATCCCTACTAGACGTACCCCCTTAATAATGGTAATTCCACGTACTCCTAGCTGACGTCATAGGTGCCGTCTGCCCCTATCTCCACTAGGTGTACCCTTTTAATACTTAATTAATAATGGTAGCTTCGTGTACTACTAGGTGTACCCACTACCCTGCCCCATTCGATCGGCTCCCTAACTCGTAGATACCCGTGCTGGCCCCACAGTGGGGTGTATCACTCCCCTAAAGTGGCAACCCGATACAACTTAAGGATGCACGGCTTATACCTACACGATGCAACAATGTCTTACCTACCAGCCCGGGTCCACTCACGCATATGAACCCGTTGGACGTGCGTTGCCACCGCTAACCCGTTTTGGCCTCTTATAGTCAAGCCCAGTATGTGTGTCCCGTCCTCGACTTGGGTCGAGCTCACAAAGATACATTTGGGATACTGGTTGAAATGGGCCTCCCACCAAGCTTCCCACCTAGGCTTGGTCCCCTCTAACACATTCCACTTAACCCCCTTCATGTCCACTTACATGTTTAATTTGGTTAAGTGTTACTAATCGTATTTTCTCATGCCACCCAAGGCACCTACTTAACCCTCTTCTTAGTCATGTTCATTTGCATGTGTGTTTGGTTAAGTCTTACTAATCGTATTTCAAATGCCACTAAAGGCAACCACTAGATTCCTCATGCCACCCAAAGCACCCACTAGATTCCCATGTCCCACCACATGTTTTCTTTCTAAATTCAAGACCATCCCGTTCATTGGGTCAGTTAGGGATAGCCAGGGAGGGCAGGAAACTTGTTTTCCAAACCCAAGCCTAGACACTATCCTCTCTGTCACCCTAGAACCTTCTGGTGTATGTAGATAGAAAGAATGTTAATTATCTTAAGTGATTAATTAATTAATCTTTCCCAAATTTGAATTAACTTCCCTATCCAAATTAATAATTTATTCAAAATTTAATGATGTCCATAATTGACTCAATTATGTCCATCCATTTATGGTATGATAAATCATACCCTTTTTCACCACAAATTCATTATATGCCATTAAAGGCATTTTATACCAATTTCTCAATCCCTATTCAAATTCAAATTAATCCATAATTAACTTATGACCATTTCTACACATTAATTTTCCAATTAATGTCTTAATTCCATTTTTCGCCTTTTAAGGCAATTCACATATCTCAAATTTGTTATATGCCTTTTTAAGGCTATTTCGTGCAAATCTCAATATTAATTCTTTTAATATCACCCCTATCCCACGTTGTACGTTCATACGTTAAACGTAAAATATACGTTAGACTCGAATAGTCTAACTCATAGCACAAAGATAAATTATCACAACAACAACATATATGTATATGACTAAAATAGATCTACTCATAAAAAGGGGTGAAACTTGCATATGTGATAGAGGTCCAACACTTAAACTTGCATAGGCTAAGACTATAACTTGCATAAGCTACACATGTTAAAGGTGTCAACTTGTTTGGTTAAATGTCACAGTCTACATAATATAATCCAAATTCATGTATAAACTTGCAACATAATGGTGGTGTGAACTAGTATAGAACTCACACATGTCATGGATCTAATTTTAGATCTAAACTAAGTGTCATGAAACCTACACAATTTTTATTAATCAGTGCCAAAACTTGCATAGGTACATGTATGAATCATCATAGCCCAAACATATATAATATCATGATTTGACTAACATGAACTAACCAACGTGGATACTAACATCGTGACTATGTAACATATGTGACATCATTTACAACATATCATCATCTAACTTAATAACATAGGTTCATGTATATGGGTACATCTAACTTAATAGACAAATTCCCATAATCAAGATCCAGGGATAATCATGTATATGGGTACATCTAACTCAATAGACAAATTCCCATTATCAAAATCCAAGGATAATTAAGAATCATGTATATGGGTACATCTAACTTAATAGACAAATTCCCATAATAAAAATTCATTTAGTCATAGATTCATGCATATGGGTACACCTAACTTAATAGGCAAATTCCCATAATCATGATCCATTTAATTTTTAGAAAAAAAACATAAACTTTAAAACATGATCCAATTTGGATAAATAACAACATCATGATTTTTACAACTTGTACGATTCAACACAACTTAACATGATATCATAATCATATAACTTATGGATTTCCAATATATGTGTTAACATGAGATCTACAACATATATAAGATTTATGACATAACATAGCATGATTTACACATAGCATAGCATGATAGCATAATATAGCATAGCATGATTTTCATCATAGCATGGCATGATAGCATAACATAGCATAGCATGATTTTCATCATAGCATAAAAAAACATTTAGAACATACATGATAACATAAGATTTTACAATAACATAGATGACAATTCACATCATTTTCTTATGTTCCATTTACATCTTAATCAAATTAGTTTGCTAATAATCTTGTGAGAATCATCATACTCACAATTTAAGAAGAAAGAGAGAGTCTAGATTGCTTTTAGAATTGATTAGATTTGGATTAGATTAGCTTTCTTCTACTTTGATTTGCGGCGGCTACTCGGAGTTCCATGGCGACGGCATGACGACGGCTTCTCTAATTTTTCATATGAATTAGAATGAGAGACTACCCACTTATTTATAGAATTTAGGATTCATTTAGGCCATTAGATTTAACCTAGAAATAACCGCAGCTGTTCAGACAAGATGGGGTTTATCTTATTGACTCAGCAATGAGTCAGAAGTGACTCAGCAAACACTCAGCAAATTAATAAACTTCTATTCATGTTTACATTAACTGCCCATATATATATAAATATAAATATATATATATATATATACATACACACACACCTATTCACGAATTCAAATAATGAAAATTAATTGCTTGCCTGAAAAAAAGGAAATCGAGCATATAATTTAATTTCCCCTTTTTTTTCTCTACTTTCCTTGCAACATGCAAAATCAATGCATAATGAAGTTACCTACATACATACATATCTACTTATGCATAAATCTTTCCCTCCAAATAAATTGACTGTATTTATCTTCTCAATTATATATATATACATATATATATTCAATATATATATATATATTTAATTTTTTTTGAACCGCGTTCACACTAAGCCGCTTTTTAGCCATTCCCCTAAAACAAAAATATGGCGTTGGCGGGGATCGAACTCTGCACCTCTTGTATGCAAGTCACATGTTCCAACCAAATGAGCTATTATGTCTTTTGCTTACAATTCTTAGAACAATGCTAAACATTATTCTTTTCTCATTCCTCTTTTTCCATGTTTTGCTGTAATATTTAATTTAAGGATATCTTTTTCATACGGAGTCCAATTTATGCAAACTCGGACTCTATCTCAAGCAGAATTCCGAGACGAACGCAACGGCGCAACCCATTTCACCTAATTATTTTTCTAAAAATTAATTATATCTTGATTTTTTTTTATGTTCACAGAAAATACGGGGTGTTACATAAAGGTGTAAACTTGTATAGGCAATAACCACAAACTTGCATAACATGTTTTATATTCCAAACTCATATATTTATATAAACTTGCATATGTGATTTATGAAACATAACAATGGTGTAAACTTACATCTAAACATGTAAACTAGCATGTAGAATTTATCGTAGAACTCACACATGTCATAGCCTAACTTTAGATCAAATTTTCACATAAACTAGATGTCATGAAACATGTAAGGTTACATATAATTTTCTCCAACTTGCATATGATTCACGTCTAAATCAAAATCTAAACTCGCATACATACATATGATTTATCATATGAATCAACATAACCAAACTAGCATATGAACAACATGATGACTTGATTATACATAAGCCAATCATAGAATTACAACATAGATGGTAGCATCATAAATTTACCACATATATGATAACATCACAACATAATATCATAGAATTTACAACATGTATGATAACATCACAATTTTACAACAAAATTATAACATGCGGTCAATAATTCACATCATATCCAAATAATCCACATCATAACTTAATCCAATTAAATAGCTAATTATTTTATTAAAGAAATCGAACTCACAACTCAAAGAAGGTCTTGAGTTCTGAATTCTGAGTTCTGAGTTCTGAAGTTGAATTAGCTTTCCTTTGAAGTAGATTCGTTGTTAGAGTTGAATAGATTTGAATTTGATTTGCTTTCTTCCTCTCTAATTGGTGGCGGCTATTCTGAGTTGCTAGGTGATGGCATGGAGGCCATGAATCTAATTTTATTTTGATTTTAGGGTTTGAGTCTATAGGTGTTTTTATAGAGTTTAGGGTTAGTTTAAGCCGTCCGATCAACCCAGAATTAATCCCAGCCAATCAGAGCAGACCAAAAACCCTAATGAGTCAGCACACAGTCATTAATAGGTCATCAATCAAATTTCCGCGGGGGAGGGGGGCAAGTCGACCCCCAGGTCGACCTGGTCAGGGTAGGTCGACCCCCAGGTCGACCCTATGGTCGACCTGGTCAGGGTTGTTCGACCCCCAGGTCGACCCTATGGTCGACCTGGCCCTGGCGGGAATTTTCCCGCCTAGCCTGTCTGACTCTGAAATTTGAATTTTCTGAAATCTGATGGCCATAACTTCTTCATACGAAGTCCAATTCACGCAAACTCGGACTCTATCTCAACTAGAATTCCGAGACGAACACAATGGCACAACCCGTTTCCCTTAATTCTCACATCGGAGATTAGTTATTCTTTAATTTGTGAATATTAATATTAACTGAAATACGGGGTGTTACATTCTCCCCTCCTTAAAGGATTTCGCCCCCGAAATCTCCAAGTTAAGGAGAATGCATATCCTAACATCCAAACAACCATCTACTCAACCATCAATTACAGGCATACATTGTCCTTATAAAATTCCTAATGCTGTATGAACATATGCAAGAAGTGTAAGTATATGTTCTCTATCTAGTGCAAAATCAGGCGGTCTACTGATTCAATTGACCTCCTTAATGCAAACCATGATAGTGCCATGCGTCCATTATGTATGCGAAAGAATCCTATTGATACATATTATTTCTACATGTGTGCACAACCATTCACCAAAATGCAACATCCATATGATAACACAACCATTATACAACCATTAACTTAAATATGCACACACATTTATATGCAATATGCGATATGAAGTGACTGAGCAGATCTAGTGCCTAAAGTGTGTGTATATTCATCCACGAGCAACCACTAGAAAACACTTGCATCCACATGCATCCATCATACATAACATGTCTCAAACGCATGTTTCAACCATAGGACGACCCTATCTAAAGGTCAAAGATACCAGCGAGAGGACATACTAAAGATAAGATAAGTACGAGTTAAGCGATAAAGGAGAAATTAAAAGACATACCCTCGAAAAGAAAAGGGTACAATGAACGCATCTTCTCTTCCGTCTCCCAAGTAGCGTTGCTCTCTTCATCTCCCCATTGCACTTTGACTAGCTTGACCTCTTGATTCCTCAACTTCTTAATCTCCGACCCAAGAATGCACGTAGGAGCTCGTCGAATTGTCGCATCACGCTCTATCTCCACCTCTCTAAGAAAGCTCGGCTCTACCACTTCCGCGGTCTCGTGCAAGCACTTCCTCAAATGTGATACATGGAATACATCGTGTACACCACTAAGTCTCTCGGGCAACTCCACTCTATACGCCATCTGCCCAATCCTCTCCTTAATAGGAAACAACTCTACGAACCTTGGTGCTAACTTTCCAACGGACCCAAAGCGAACCACATTCCGTAATGGAGACACATTGACAAAGACCATGTCCCCAATATCAAACTCAAGATCTGTCCTCCTCTTGTCCACATAAGATTTCTGCCTATCTTGCGCCGTCTTCATCCTCCTTCGAATCAGATCAATCTTTTCTGAAGTCTGTCTAATCATATCGGGCCCAAGCAAGATCTTATCTGTAGACTCCCACCAACATGTAGGCGAACGACACGACCGTCCATAAAGAGCCTCGAACGGTGCCATGCCAATGCTAGACTGAAAGCTATTATTATATGCGAACCCCACCAACGGAAGATGTTCCTCCCATGTACCTCCGAAGTCTAAGACACACAACCTCAATAAGTCCTCTAGAATACGATTCACCCTCTCGGTCTGGCCGTCCGTCTGAGGATGATATGCGGTGCTCAGACATAACTGAGTCCCTACCGCCTCTTGCAAGCTCCTCCAAAACTCGCTAGTAAAGATAGGATCGCGGTCACTCACTATGCTAGAAGGAACACCGTGCAAACGAACTACCTCTCGAATGTATACGAAGGCTAAGCATGGAGCAGTCCTCTTACTCTTCACGGGAATGAAATGGGCGTTCTTAGTAAGTCGGTCTACCACGACCCAAATCCCCGTATTACCCTTCCTCGACCTCGGTAACCCATCAATAAAGTCCATCAAGACACTTTCCCACTTCCATTGTGGGACCTCCAATGGGTGAAGCAACCCACCGGGTTTCTTTTGCTCTGCTTTTACTTGTTGGCACACCAAGCATCTAGCGACAAATTCAGCTACATCCCTCTTCATGCCGGCCCAAAAGTAAACTCGTCTCATGTCCATGTACATCTTGTCCCCCCGGGATGGATAGTCATCTTCGAACGATGTGCATCATCAAGAATGGTCTTCCTCAAATTCTCGTCCCGCGGTACACAAAGTCTACCGTTCCTACGTAACCAACCCTTATCATCTAGGGTATACCTACTGAGATGGCTCGATGACTCCCCTCCTTTGAGCTTCTCTACTAACTCAACCAACTGTGGGTCATCTTGCTGTGCCTCACCAATCCGTCGCAAAATCGTAGGTCTGACCTCTAAGGATGCTAGCAAACCGGGTACAAGTCAACAGAAGGTCTAAAGTCAAATGTAGAGATGAATTCTAAGCTTCGCCACTCAACAAACAACAGACTCAAGGATAACCTTTTCCTACTTAAGGCGTCTGCCACCATGTTACCCTTGCCAGGGGTATATGCTATCTCGAAATCATAGGACGCTAAGAATTCCATTCACTTTTGCTACCTTAAGTTCAAGTCCTTCTGAGAAAACAAGTATTTTAGAGATTTGTGGTCAGTGAACAATTCGAATTTCTCGCCAAGAAGATAATGGCGCCAAGACTTAAGCACGAAAATAATAGCAGCCAACTCTAGGTCATGTGTAGGGTAATTTCTCTCATGCACTCTCAACTGCCTTCCGCCATAGGCTATTACCCTTCCCTCTTGCATTAAGACCGCGCCTAGTCTTGTCCCACAAGCATTGGTATAAACGGTAAATGGCTTACTCCCATCTGGAAACACTAAGACTAGGGCTGTGGTCAAAGCTCTCTTTAAACGTTGGAACGCATCATCACAATCTACGTCCCACGTGAAAACTAAGTTCTTCTTCGTCAGGCGTGTTAATGGGGCTGATATTTTTGCGAAGTCCTTGATAAACTTCCTATAGTAGCCAGCCAACCCTAAGAAACTCCTTACCTCGGTAGCATTTTTAGGAACCTTCCAATCTTGGATGGCCACTACCTTCGCGGGATCCACAGCTATCCCTTCTTTGGGAACCACATGCCCTAAGAATCGCACTTCCTTCCTCCAAAAGTGACATTTTGAAAATTTAGCTTTGAGGCTATGCGCTCGAAGAGTCTCCAACACTTCCCTAAGATGTAGGGCATGCTCTTCCTCATTTTTAGAAAAGATCAAGATGTCGTCCACAAAGACTACCACGAATTTATTAAGGTACTCCCTAAACACCCTACTCATCAAGTCAACAAAGTATGCAGGGGCATTTATCAAACCGAAGGGCATCACAAGCCACTCGAAGAAATCGTCTGGAGTCCTAAAGGCAGTCTTGTCTATGCTATCCTCAGCCACTCTCAATTGATGGAAACCAGTGGCTAAGTCCAACTGCGAAAACACTGAGGCGCCAACTAACTGATCGAAGAGATCGTCAATTCTCGGCAATGGGTGCCTATTCTTCTTAGTAAGCTTATTAAGTTCTCTATAGTCCACACAAAGTCTAAGGGACCCATCTGCCTTCGTGGCAAATACTACTGGAGCACCCCCACTCCGATATACTACGTCTGATGAACCCCTTCTCAAGCAATTCTTTCACTGGCTTACTGAGTTCTCTTCTCTCTCTTGGAGCCATGTGGCGCACTGGCAATGCAACTGGCTTTGCATTATCTACTAAATATATTCGAAAGTCTATCTCACGTTTTGGGGGTAAACCCCTCACCTCATCAAAGACATCAACATATTCACGGACTATACAAACAGAATGTAAATCATCATCGGATGCGTCAAGGGATTCTAGGTAACTAAGCATTACTGGACCTCTAGGGTCACAAGAAATATCAAGGGTCTTTCCACAACGAGTCAACAATCTAACTACCCTTCTTTCACAGTCTAGAATGGCCCCATATCTAGTTAGCCAATCCATACCTAGAATCAACCCGTAGCCCACGAAACCAAGAACAAAGGCGTTGCATTCAAACTCAACGCCCTAGATAAAAACTCTCAAATCCCGACAAATCATAGAAAGATGAGCCGAACCACCAATAGGATTTGAGACTACTAAGGGATCCGTAATTAGACTAGTATCTAGGTTCAGTTTTTCAACTAATGATGTAGAGATAAACGAATGTGATGCGCCAGAATCGAATAAAGTATGGACAGGATGATCAAACAGAATAACTAAACTTTCAACGGAAATTTCTCTACCTCATTCTTGTAGCGGTGGGACCACGAGAGCCTGAACTTGTCCCCTTGCCTGCCCTGGTGCCATAAGAGCCTGCACCTGTCCTCCCGAGGTAGACCCTGCCCTCTGCCCTTTCCTTGGGCAGTCCTTAATTAGATGTCCTGCTTCGCCACAGTGGAAACAACCAGTCTTCTTTTTCTTCCTACAATCTTTGCTTAGATGGTCTGGTGTCCCACAGTTAAAGCATCTTTTCTTTCCCTTAGCATTGTTGCCTTTACCACCTTTCTTGTTCTGTTGTTGCTGTTGCGGTTTCGTTTGATCCCCTTTCTTCTCGGGTGCCTTATTAGCATTGGCGCCCTTCTCCTCTTCATGCATAAGAGCCATGTCAACTAGTCTCTCAAAGGTAGCCCCCATGGGGATGTGGGTCATAGCAAACCCATGAAGCAGTTCGTTCAAACCCTTATCAAATCTCAGGGCCTTCTTTTCTGGAGTATTCACCAAGTCCAAGCCAAATCTCGCCAACTGATTGAATTTGTTGACGTATTCTTTCACCGATAGATTCCCTTGCTTCAACGCCAAAAACCTTTCCATGTATAGATTCTCTTCAGCCCGTGAGAGAAACTTCGCCTCAAACCTCCGCCTAAAATCTGGCCAAGTATCAACTGGACGTTCTCCATTAGTGACCTCCCACCAAAATGAGGCCTCATCCCATTAGCCAGGCAGCTAACTGGACCTTTCTTCCATCATCCACTTCAAAGATTCCAAACAATTCTTCCACCTCCTTTAGCCAATTACGAGCTTCAACAAATGTCTCCGTCCCGTGAAAAGGTTTTCCACCCATTGCCCTAAAGTCCTTACATATCTTAGCAAAAGAATTGACGCGAGGAGGAGGAGGAGGAGAAGGAGCATTTGCTGGACCTGCGGTGGCGGCCCTAGTCTCCAAATACCTCCTAAACCATCCTGGTATTGGTATCCCCTCGGGTATCTCGGGAATTCCAGACATGCTGAAACGAAAAAGGAAAGATTCAATACAAAAGAACTAAAGGAAAGATATATGGATCTTGGGGTTATGCTTTCTAAAATAAGCTTTTCTCTTGAAAATACTTTCCTTAAAACATACTTTATAAAAGTTGTTTTTCCAAAACACTTTTTAAAAATTCATATATGTTCTAGTAACCTTCAGCTCTAATACCACGTGTAACACCCCACGTCCATTAATGTCACTCACAAAGGGAATGCATTAACTTTCATGGAGCATTTTAAGTGTGTATAGAACATAAAATTAACAACAAGACAGATATAAACAGTACTAAAACTTTAAAATTTTATTTCATTGCAGTGGAAAATACATAAGTTTGATTACATCATCAAAAACCATAGTCAAAGTACATAATATCCATCTTGACCAAATCAAAATACATAAATTGAAAGACATAATCCCCAATACAAAATAGCCATAAATAAGAGAGGCTGAACTTTTACTTCAGCGATCCAAGCAACTTCTAAAAGCAGAGATACAGCTGTCCAAAATCAAGCTCCACTGGTGCTAGTTCCAACCTGAGCACCTGGAGGGGGGGGGGGGGGGGGAGGAAGAAAAGGGATGGAAACAAAGGGGGTCAGACATGCAGTCTGGCGAGTGCGATAACTTTAACAATATAATTACCAAAATAACTAGGCTAAGGCATAAGTTGGAAAATAAGGAAATGACTGTGAACAATTGAGTAAGACAGAGTAAATAAGGAAACAAGATGAACTAAGATAACGTTAAAGCGCACCTAAACCACTATAAGATAATTACTATACTGCACCACCACTACTATACTGCACCACCACTATTATATATCACCACCACTAGTTACCCTAAGGTTGATCCTGCCTACAGACTTAATAATGATAATGGAAGTTTTGTGCACCCCTAGCTGCCTTCATAGGTGCCGCCTGCCCCTATCTCCACTAGATGTACCCACTACCCCCATGCGATCGGCTCCCTAACTCGTAGATACCCGTGCTGGCCCCACAGTGGGGTGTATCACTCCCCAAAGTGGCAAACCGATACCACCAATAATGCACGGCTTATACCTACACGATGCAACAACGTCTTACCAACCAGCCCGGGTCCACACACGCATATGAAACCGTTGGACTTGCGTTGCCACCGCTAACCCGTTTTGGTTTCTTACAGTCAAGCACAATATGCATGTCCCGTCCTCGACTTGGGTCGAGCCCACAAAGATACGTATGGGTTACTGGTTGAAACGGGCCCCCATTACTTGACACAAGCTATCCACCTAAGCTTGGTCCCCTCTAGTACATCCCACTTAACCCTCTTCTTATTCATGTTCACTTACATGTTTCAAATTTTGGTTAAGTGTTTCTAATTGTATTTCAAATGCCACCCAAGGCACCCACTAGATTCCACATGCCACCCAAGGCACCCACTTAACCCCCTCATGTCCCACTACATGTTTATCTGGTTAAGTGTTTCTTAATTCATTAAGACCGTAACCTCATAAAGACCTCTCACATTAGACTGGCATTTGTGCCAGCTGGATTTGCCGGGCGGGTCCGGGCAGTCTTACACCATAAATGAGCCTAACCTCGTGTCTTTACAATTGTTACGTATTCAATTTATGCCTAAGACCTCCCACATTAGACTGGCATTTGTGGCAGCTAGATTTGCCAGGCGTGTCCGGGCAGTCTTACACCACAAAAGAGCCTAACCTCGTGTCTTAGACGATTAATTACTCCTAATTAATCATTCCCCAATTTGAATTACTTTCCCTATTCAACTTATCAATCAATTCCAAATTTAACTATGGCCACAATTGACTCAATTATGTCCATCCATTTATGGTATGCAAAATCATACCAATTTTCATCACAAATTTATTTTATGCCATTTAAGGCATTTATGCCAATTCTTAATATTAAATCTTTTAATATTATCCCCTTACCCCATGTTGTACGTTTGTTCATTTAATGTAAAATATACATTAGACTCGAATAGTCTAACTTATAGAATAAAGAGAAAACATCACAACATACATATAGATAAAACTAGATCTAAACATAGGGGTGAACTTGCATGTGTGAATGATGTTCTACATCTAAAACTTGCATAGGCCAAAGTTACATCTTGCATAAAACTACATATGTCATAAATCCAAATCTAAAGGTGTGAACTTGTTTAGGTAATAGTCACAAACTTGCATAAATCATGTATGTATTAGATCTACATCTAAATGTGTAAACTTGCATGGGCAATAACCACAAACTTGCATAACATGATTCATATTACAAACTCATATATTTATATAAACTTGCATATGTGATTTATGCAACATAACAATGGTGTAAACTTACATCTAAACATGTAAACTAGCATGTAGAATTTATCATAGAACTCACACATGTCATAGCCTAACTTTAGATCAAATTTTCACATAAACTAGATGTCATGAAACATGTAAGGTTACATATAATTTTCTCTAACTTGCATATAATTCATGTCTAAATCAAAATCTAAACTTGCATACATACATATGATTTATCATATGAATCAACATAACCAAACTAGCATATGAACAAAATGATGACTTGATTATACATAATCCAATCATAGAATTACAACATAGATGGTAGCATCATAAATTTATCACATATATGATAACATCACAACATAATATCATAGAATTTACAACATGTATGATAACATCAAAATTTTACAACATAATTATAACATGCGGTCAATAATTCACATCATATCCAAATAATCCACATCATAACTTAATCCAATTAAATAGCTAATTATTTTATTAAAGAAATCGAACTCACAACTCAAAGAAGGTCTTGAGCTCTAAATTCTGAGTTCTGAAGTTGAATTAGCTTTCCTTTGAAGTAGATTCGTTGTTAGAGTTGAATAGATTTGAGTTTGATTTGCTTTCTTCCTCTCTAATTGGTGGCGGCTATTCTGAGTTGCTAGGTGACGGCATGGAGGCCATGAATCTAATTTTATTTTGATTTTAGGGTTTGAGTCTATAGGTGTTTTTATAGAGTTTAGGATTAGTTTAGGCCATCCGATCAACCCAGAATTAATCCCAGCCAATCAGAGCAGACCAGAAACCCTAATGAGTCAGCACACAGTCATTAATAGGTCATCAATCAAATCTGCCCGGGGGCAGGGGGCAGCTCGACCCTATGGTCGAGCAGGTCAGGGTAGGTCGACCCCCAGGTCGACCCTATGGTCGACCTGGCCCTAGCGGGAATTTTCCCGCCTAGCCTGTCTGACTCTGAAATTTGAATTTTATGAAATCTGATAGCCATTACTTCTTCATACGAAGTCCAATTCACGCAAACTCGAACTCTATCTCAACCAGAATTCCGAGACGAACACAATGGCGCAACATGTTTCCCTTAATTCTCACATCTAATATTAACTGAAATACGGGGTGTTACATATGTTGTAGCCACCTTTTCTTGTAGTGTATGCCTAAATATTTTAGCTAAGTACACCATCAAAGTAGTAATTATCCACCGCTCTATAAGTTAGTCAATATCAACAACCATTTATGATGGCTAATTTGGCCAATTTTCCACAATATCAACAACCATTTATGATGGCTAATTTGACCAATTTTCCGCAAACAATGATGAGGCTTCAAGGAGCATGATATGTTGGTTTGTTCGACATCTGGTTTCCATATGATGGATCTTCACTTAATTAATACCTTAGGCAATGAAGCAAGTTTATGATGCTTCAGTGCAATGGCTTCGCTATTCTAGGATGAGAATTGGAAGCAATATCTTCAACGATGGATAGCTATACCTCAAGATGTAGGGAAAACAAGTCAGATTGAGGGAACTGTCCGAGGAGGTTATGCGATCAATGAAATTCCATGAATAGCGATAATTGTCTAGAATGGTTCGTCACCGCAAAAACTTCATATGTGAGTTCTATGAAAAATTCTAAGATAGGATATGTTGGAGAGGACATGTGCAGAGGGATCGTTGACATTCATGAATTTGGATGTGTGATAGTGAAGCGAAGTTATGTGTGATGATGTCCATTGAGCATACGGTAGCCTCCAGAAACTTTGTTTAAGGAGATGATATCCCCTTGATCTGACGTTGTTAGGTTTATTGTACCATTGCATACAATATGCATTACCGTGTGTCATGGTTTTGAATGCCAAGAAACTAGGACATTGATTGGTCCTTCACTTGGGATAGTCATGCGAGTATTATATATCTGACGCATTGAGGATGGATGGTGAAAACCAGACTTATTTGTTTGTTTATCACCTTTAAGATGTCACAAGATGTGATGTAAAGTACAACCTTGATGATTATCAAAGAGTAGCATATGTTCGATGTCATGTGCTAACTCAGTAGATGTAGTTGCATGTTAGGTATGATTCTCCCTATGCTCTTGTTCTATACACTATTTTTGACTTTTATATATTTTGTTTTTGTTTATTTGTTACACTAGAATGTTGTCCGACTTGAAGATTTATGCTTTGCTTCTTGTTGGGAACTCTTAAATGAGTTGACCAAAATGCAGGTGTGAGCGGTGCATGGAACACTATAGCTGGACTTGTAGGAGATGACACTTTATCATATTTATATGTGTTTATTATTGTATATTCTACTGTGGAACAATGTGGATCATCGATGGTGTTCGACTTGTTAATATAAGAGATAAATTATCAGTTGAATTCATTTATCACTTATATAAGATATATTTCTATTTTTTATAATTGTATGGGTCTACATATTCTAATGTTTCCTTCTTTCTATCCTCCTTTTTTCTCATTTATTTCTTCTGTTTCCCTAATTTTCTCATTTCTGTTTTCTTTAACAATCATCCTACATTGATCGGGTGCTCTTACAACGCACTATTCGGCAATATGAGCACTGGTGGTTGAGACTGGTCATAATTACATTTGGCATCAAAGCGAAAGTTATGTGATTAATCTGAGCTAGTACCTGTATTCAATAGAAATAATGTAGGAATTATTTCCTTAGATTGGATCGAGAGTATATTTATGTACGAGAGATTGCATTTTTATTATAAATTTTTGTTTTCAAAATTATATACTAATATATATGAAATATAAGCTATTTTGCAAACGAATGTCACTAATGTAATTTTTCTTCATATGGGATAGTTCGTCCTTAGTATAAATTTAAGATTCCTAGCATTTGAGAAAATTATCCGTTTACTCTACATTTGAGTAGAGGGGAAGGAAAAATCGAAGAACAGTAACCTAGATTGTGACGACCCAAAAATTCATACCGTTTGAATCGAGTATAAACCACACAACCTCGATCCAAACAGATAAGAACTCTCGACCGTCTGCTAGCGACCCAGATTTTCGACCTTCGAACATCAACAATTACTGTATTTGAAGATAATCACTACCGAAAGTCCAAATGTCTGAATCCTAATCGTTAGTAATTTTGTGTGATACTGCATCAGAATATAGGTAAAACACGGTGGAAAAAGATAACTTCCATTAAATTACAAGTTCAAAATACAAAAGAGTCATACGAGAGAAGTACATGAACTGATACGTGAGAATATTTTACAATGACATATGTTCGACAAAATGATACATGGACTAATTAAACATAAGAACGGGAAAGCAAAAGACTAAGGTCTTCAAAAGATAAATCCAAAAGATCGGCACCTCCATGATAAGCCTCCGTTCCATAATCCTAGCTCCAGTAGCTAACTGAAAAACCCAAAACACTAGGCTTCCCATGTGGAAAATATGGGCATGTAGTGGATGAGTTTGGATTTCCAACAAATGACCATGGCTAAGGAACTTTCTTACCAAATGGGTAAGCCTCTAGCAAACGTCCCAAGAAGTAAACCCTTCTCTGCCAACACAAGGCCGTTGGTGCTGTTCAAAACCATGCCACACAAGTATGCCATTTCCTGATCGTTGCCGACCTTTTCTACGGGATCTCGAATTTTCTAACAAAACCATAATAGTAAAATGTTAGGGCTCCATACAATAGAACTACCTCATAAATAGCCACACATCAAACACTTGGGCTCAATACCATAGTGTTGCTTCAAAAAACTAGAAAGAAATGGTCATTATCTAAGGGTCGTGAATCCTTAATCTTGCCGCATCTTTTCCTGTTTCGGTCATTTCGGGATGTGAGGTTGACAAAGTCTCAATTCCACAAAGTCCTGCTTTTCAACAACGACTTTAATCTATCTTCTAGCAGCACTTTGTATGCAACATTATCATTTCAACACATATAATTGATAATCACTAACCATATAACCTTAAACTCATACGTCTCAAAGAAGGGTGTTAAGCCAAGGGATAAACCTCCCCGCCACCAACATAAATATGCTAAGTAAACATCAACTACACATGACTCAATACAATGTTAGACATACATCCATACAAGTCCGTTCTAGATCTGAACAAAACCGAAGGCACCTTATTCCTCGTCCAATGAAGGAGTGGGGCCCATGCATATCCGAATTTCCTTCAAGTAGGTCCGGACGACTACCACTTAACTGATATAAAATCCAGTTGTAAATGGGAGCTAACCATTTGAGACATTCAACAAGTGGTCCTTTCGATGTGAAGGGTCTCGGTCTTCACAGTCGTCTTCAATTTCATTAGATTTGGACCAACATGTCGTTTTTATTATTCGGAATGGTTTACACATCCAAACACAATTCCTAGTCTTTCCAAGTAATAAGCGCAAATTTGAAAGAATTTATATGGAACATATACGTGCCTAAGTCTCTTCCTTTCAAATTGGAAAACCATTCACTTAACTTTTAGATCAAAATATATAAGTTTCCCAAATTCCCAAATAAAATTGTATCTTCCAAACTCAAATCAATTTCATGTGTTTAAAATGATTTTACAACATTTTTCCATACTTTTAAACAATTTTATTTGTCCTTTTTCAGAGAAATCCAAATTTGACCTATAAACTGCATATTTAGGATTTTTATTGAAAACTGATTTTGACTTAGTTCAAAATCTAACCATTGGATCTTAAATTTTTACTTTGAAATTGAAATCTCTTTTAATTTGGAACTAAACGTTTTTAATTTCGAGAAAATCTGATAGTTGGATCTCCCAGTATCAATTCAAAGTTAATGGTAAAAATTCGCGAACTACCGCGGTGCGGCTAGTCCTATTTTGACCATTTTGTGACTTGGACTCAAAATTCATTTGATTCACTTCCAATTGGTTTATTATTTGATTCGAAATACATATACAACCCTTTGAAAACAATTTTTTAAATTTTCAAACTTAAAATCAAGTATTTAAATTTGTGAACATTATATAATTATTTTAAATAATAAAGTATTATTATTTTTCACATCAAATAAATTTAAAAAAAAATCAAGTTATATTTCAAATCTAATTTATTTTCAAATTTAAATAAAGTTCAAATTAAATTTGGAATTACTCATCCCGTTCACTGGATCAGTTAGGGATAGTCAGGCAGAGTAGGAAACTAGATTTTCCAAACCCAAGCCTAGGCCCTAGACACTACCCACTTTGTCATCCTAGAACATTCCGATATTTTTCGAAAGAGACTTCGTAAATATATATGTTCCATATATGTGTCATTCACTTAAATGTTAATAACATTAACTCTTAATTATCCAATGAATATCATTTCAAATAAGCGTTAATACACCTTATTACTTCCAATCAACAATCCAATAACTTAACCAATAACCAAATTAACATCCAATAACCCAATTAATATCCAATGACCAAATTAACATCTAATAACAACACAGGGTGTCATTAACTTAAGAATTCACACCACTAGCACATAAAGGTGATTTTTCTACGCTTTCAACTAAGTGTCCACATTGTTAACATATGAAAATGATGTACTGACACTTTAAACTAAGTGTGTACATAATCAATACATAAAGGCAATGTTTTTAACACTTTAATCTAAGTGTTTACATAGTTAACACATTATGTCGACATTTTTAAAACTTTAGGTATGTGATTACACTTTAACTATACCAAATCGATATATTTATCGCTTTAAAGTAATCATTTCCACTTTAAACATACCAAATGTGATGTCTTTAACTTCACACACTATGTATTCATACTTAAGATACACAAATGTGATGTCTTTAACTTCACACACTATGTATTCACACTTAACATACTTAGTTACAACCAAATCAACCCAAACTCAAACCATTCATCATCATATCCAAACCAAACTTACATATAAGCAATATATACTATTTTTAACACAAAAATGTTTAAATTTTCTCTCACCGTGGGTTCCACTCCTTCACTCTTTAAGTGATAGGACTTTAGCTTCAAAACTAACACAAGTGGAATCATTTGAATTTAAAACTTGTAAAAAATAGATTTTTATGTAGGTTAGGCCTTGCTACTTTGAAGAATGGTATAAGTGTTTTTAGGATGGGAAGATGTGAATTTTAGGTGGAATGGTGCAAGGTGGTCACGACCTAGGGGTGTTTGGGCTTAAAGTTTGCAAAAGAGGGAAGGAGGTTTCTATTTAGGAGAAGTAGAGAGGAATTAAAGTGTTTTGGAGTTAGAAAAGTGGAGAGAAGAGGGAGTAACAAGCGGAAATTCATGAGTTCAAGGAGAGGAGCCATTTTTGAGTTTTTGGAGAAGAAGAAGAAGTAAGAAGTAAAATGAAATGAAAGGTGGTGTGTCGTATTGTAAAGAGAAGGAGAAGTGTACACATTTTGACAACTCAAAGGTTACTTTTAGTGGAAAAGAGACACTCAAAAGCAAGAGAGAGGTAGGCACATGGACGTGATTTTATGTGGATGTTGAGTTGGCATATAAGGACAAAATTAACTATTTTGTTACTTAACTTAAGGGTTTAATTTGTTTAACTTAATTATTTCACTTCTTAGCTAATAATGTTAATTAAAACACTTAACCAGTTACAATAATAAACTGAATTTGAAATCAAATAATATATTTTAAAATATTTTACTTCAAAATCCACTGAAATTATATTTCAAGTCCATCATTTAAAGTGACAAAAATACGGGTCGTTACATAGAATTAAACGATATATTTGCAGTAATTGTAATCAAATCATTCTCTTGGATTCCTTGATTTCTATAAATGACTATGGTTCTCAAGTGTAGAGAGTCAACTATACCGAACTATGTAAAGAATGCAAAAAGATAAACTATTAGTCAACTGTTGAGATTGCAAGATCGGATGGTTTCTTGTAAATGGATCTTCGATGACTTGGAATAAGACGATGCAATGAGGTAGAAAATTACCTTTAGGAAACTCCTATGACAAACTCAAATAGGTTGGGAGTCCTCGTAGCTTCAGTTTCCAGATGATCAATTCTTTCCAGATCAATCCATGGTTCAGTTAGAAAAGTTTTTCTTCGCCTTTTGGAAGTTGTTGCTCTTTTGAAAGTTCACCAGCTTGGGGTAAGGTAATATGTCTCTATTTAAGTATGCGACAAATTTTGTATAATATCAAAGTACTACTTAACTTTCCATATATGATCCATGCAACAAGGATTGAAGCTTATTTTTCAGTTGATTGGCGATACCTGAGGATAGCTTTGAGAAGTTGATCATGTAGGCTTGCAATGTTGGAGACTGTACCCAATGTACAAGGATTGTCCCATTGAGTATGGATGAATCACGGAGGCATATTCATTGATTGTCATTCTCATTTTATCGAGCGCCTGACCTGTAAATGAAGGGAAGTGATCTACCACAGGAATATTATTTCCACAATGGTATTTCCATATGTATTTTTATTTGACATTGAGGTTTCATATTCCACCTTATCTAGTGATTTAATTTATAGATTAAGATGGAGGCTCGAGAAAATTGGTACAACTTTAAGCGTGATAAACCTTTTTGCGGGTTCGCCTAGTCTATCTACATGTAATGTCCCTTACTTTATCATTGGAAATTAGTAATGTGGGTGATTATAATTTGTATTGCATAGTTCTATCTCAAAGTAGGGGATCTTACAATGGTCTGTCGGGACCTTGTCCTATCAAGTCATGGATGTTTGCTTGTTATTTATTGATTATTTTGTTGCTCAATTGGAAATTGACTGGATGAAGGGTTATGAAATACTGGTGGGTTGTGAGGGCTACTTTTGATAATGTAGATTGTTGATAAGTGGTAGGTGTCCACTCTATGATGGAGTAATGACTAGCTTTCTATACTCGCTCGATATCCTATACGATGAGTTTTCAAATGATCCAATGCCTTAAGGTACTTGTACATATTCGATGGGGTGGCTAAGTACCATTATATAGTTATTGAAATTATTATTGATCTGGTCAGAGACGCTAGACCAGTAGGTATGCTTTTAGGGTGTATGGTGGCCAAAGTGCAAGAAACGAGCAAGTATTCACTCTTTTTTGTTGATGGCTTATTCGATTAGTACCATGGGAGGCAAAATGTTCCCTCAATTGGACTTTCTAAAAGATTTTAACTAACGGGAGCAGCTAGAGAGTACTTGCCAATTTTTACGTTTATACTACTTTAGTTTAACTGATTGTTTATGCTATCCTGGCTAACCAATGAGTCATTATATTTAAATTATTTCTTAGGCCTCTTTTTGAAATATCACCTAGTAAGTTATTCTTGTGCTAATTGATGATATTTATGTTCTCTCATAGATAAAAGGAAAGCACAAGGTACAATTGATGATTGCGCTGATGTTGAATTAACACTAATTGTTTGTAATTTTTTGAAGTATCACTACCAAAGGTTGGAAATGTGATGTTTGGGTCATGTTATTTCGAAGTAGGATGTCATTATAGATCTAGTGAAGGTTTCAATAATATAAAGTTTAATTTGACCAAAGAGTGTGTTGGTTAAACTTGTTTTAAGTGAAAAGGAGGACTTGATAGTGGACACTTGTTTGTGGTACCTTACTAGGTACAATGTTAATTTCAAAATGTATGGTTTATGCATATGTTAGCTGAAAACCGAACTCACACAAGGAAGAGGTATCCCGCTATAAATTTGGAGTTAGTGGCTGTAGTGTTTTCTTTGGAGATGTAGAGGCATTATGTAGTAGGAAAGGATTTTTGGTTGTTCATTGATTCCATATCATTGTAGTACCTCTTCTCTGAAAAGGAACTTAACCGCTACCAACAGTGATGGTCAGAGTTCTTAGCGTCTTACGACTTTTCCATCCTTTACATTTATAAGGGAAATGCAATTGTTTGTTGTGACACCCCATGTCCGTTAATGTCACTCTTTATCAGAATGCATTAAGTTCCGTGAAGCGTTATAGGTGAATAGGAATAGAAACTTCACAAGACAGATATAAAATAATAGCAGAATTTAAAACTTTATTCTTCAAGTAGAAAACATCATGGTCCAAAATCCAGTTACATCATAAGTCTGAAATACAGAAAACCCATTACATCAAATTAAAATATCTGCCTTGTAATAAAAACATCAGAGTACAGTAATATAAAATCATAGTCACCAAAAATAGCCATAGAAAGGTAGACAGATAATCAAAGCGGTACATCTAAGCATCTCTAAGCGGAAACAGAAGAGAGATTCCTAATCAAGCATGAGTATTCCCACCCTGAGAATCTGGGGGGAAGGAAGAGAGAGAAAAGGAAACAAAATGGGTCAGACATAAAGTTTGGCGAGTCCAGTTACTTTTAGCATATAAATAAGTAAAAGCATCATGACAGACATATAAATTGGATGAGAGAGATAACAATATCATAAGGTAGGTATAACAGAATGAGCAGGATAATCAGAACAAATAGAACAGAATAGATTACACTTCCCAAATACTTTTCTCTGCACCAATACTAGTATAACAGAAACAAAAATAGAATGATCCTAAAAGAAACAGAATGGTAGACTTAGGGATACTTCAAGTGACGGGTTTTATCCCCAACGATAATAACGGGCAGGCCAACAGAAATAACGGGTGTTACCCTAAATGATAATAACGGGCTCCTAAACAAGCAAGACTAGATGTACCTTAATTACTACCCCAATCGATCAGCTCCTTATCCAATAGATACCCTATGCTGGCCCCACAGTAGGATATCACTTCCTAAAGTGGCAACCACTTTTCCCGATAGGAACAACCTTATCTACTGGTGCTATAGCGTCTTATTTTCATAGGCAGGCAGATCCATGCATGCACATGGCGCCATCAGAACGCGCCATTAGACACCTCCATCCATATGGACCTCTTATAATCAGCTCAGTAAGCGTTCCCTGACCCTTACCTAGTTCGGGATCCCTCTTTTGATACCAGTATAGGTTACTGACTAATACGGGTCCCACAAAACAGATGATACAAGCCACCCCCTAGGCTTGCATCCCCACTACTAGGATTTTGACATGTTATGCCTAATAGATTTACAAGCCCGCGTAACCCCAACATACACAACAGGTTAAGTTTGTCGGGTTCATATAAACCCCTACAAATTTAACAGATTTATTTAACCCTCCTCGTTTATTCAAATAAGCTTACTTAACCCTTACACAATTTAGCAGGTTCATATAACCCCCACAGATTTAAATATGTTAAGTATTATTGGTTAATAGGTTATTATCATTTCCTGTTCATCCATGTTTATGCACCAAACCTCTCACATTAAGTCGACCACTTGTGGATGCTGGATATACCGGGCGGTTCCGGGCAGACTTCTGCCACCAGTTAGACTTAACCTCGTGTATTAGCACCGTTACGTGTACGTTTACGCACTAGACCCCTCACATTAAATTAACCACTTGTGGATGCTGGATTTGCTCGGTGGTTCCCGGCAGACTTCTACTACAAGTCGAATTTAACCTCGTGTCTGAGTGTGGTTACAATTTCTATTTACTATGAATTAAGGTCTATTCATTTTTAAACAATTATTCATGCTCATCATAGATTATGCCCCCAATCCAAGTCGTGATTCACGATACAAGTTATTCCCCAAATTATCTTTCCCAATCGTTCCCAATTTTGTGCATTCACAAATTTCAGCGATAGGCCTAGGCTCGAAGGTAGCCTAGGCTATAAAAATAAAAGGGAAAGAGGGAGATAAGAGAACAGAAATATGCATAATAACAAAACAGGCATATGATGATAGAAATAGGCATAATAACAAAATAGGCATATGATGACAGAAATAGGCATAATCACAGAATATGTATATAATGATAGAAATAGACATATCAGGATTAGGCATATGAGAACTGAACAGTAGATCAGGTGTACAAGTAATGGCAGATCTGTTTAGTTATGATTCATGTTATTAACAGGCATAGGTTCAGATCCAAACTTATAAACATGTCAGGATTACTTATTAAATTTTTATATCTAAAAGCAACATAAACTCACAGAGACTGATCTAAAGGACAGAGAAAAGAATGTTGATGTTAAATCAGAGAACCTTGAATACATATAAGTCATTGTTGCAGAAGAATAGGCTAATTCAATCTGAGCTGGGGCAGCATCTCATTGTCTCCATTGTTTTGGGTTAATAAAACAATAGAAATGAGGTCCTATTTATAGCCTTAAGCCAACGAATCTCGTTCAGAAACGCGTCCAAGTGCACGGTAGGGATCTTTACCGGATCCAGTGTGGGTCGACCTCGGGGTCGACCCTAAGGTCGACACCCCCTTGTGTGGGTCGACCCTAGGGTCGACCCCCAACGGGCCAGAAGCCCGCTCGATTTCCTGCTCTGATTTTTCAAATTATTTTGAATTCTGAACTTGATTTGTTTATATATAATTCTCTTATACGTATACAAACTTCAAACCTTAATATCTTCTTCATACGATGTCCGTTTTACGTAAACTCGGAGTCTATCTTAAGAAGAATTATGAGACGAACACAATGGATCAGGTGGTCTACCTTAATATCTTCTTCATACGATGTGTGTGCATCTATCTCTATACTAATGCGAAAGATCAAGTGGTCTACTGATTCAGTTGACCTCCTTAATGCAATGTATGTCAGTGCCATGAATCCAACATGTATGCAAACAGTCTTAGTATATCATGTAAACGCTATATGCGTGCACAATCATCCATCCAAATGCAACATTCATGTGATGATACACCCATTTACATCCATAAAAGAAAAATGTGCACATGCATCCAAATGCAACATTCATGTGATGATACACCCATTTCCATCCATAAAAGAAAAATGTGCGCATGCATCCATATGCAATATGAGAGTGATTGAGCCGATCTAGTGCCTAGTGCGTGTGTGTATATGCATCCACGGGCAACCACTAGCAAACACTTGCATCCACTTGCATCCATCAAGAATAACATGTCTCAAACACATGTTTTCATCCATTGATTCCCTACCTAAAGGTTAAAGGTTCAATCGATAGAATATACTTAATGACAGAAGCAAGTACGAATAAAAGTTTTCGGAAAAAGAAGTCTAGCACATACCCTTGAAAAGAAAAGGGTACGAAGCGCGAATCTTGTCTTCAGTCTCCCAAGTTGCATCCTCGTGGTCTTCTCCCCTATTGAACTTTCATCAACTTGACCTCTCGGTTGCGCAACTTCTTAACCTCTGATCCAAGAACATGGATATGAACTCGTCTAACTATCGCCTCCCGTTCCACCTCTACTTCCTCAAGCATGCTCAGCTTAGCTACCTTTGCTGTATCGCGTAGACACTTTCGCGAATGATAAACATGGAAAGCAACATGGACACCCGCCAATCTCTCTGGTAGCTTCACCCTATAGGCCATTTGGCTAATATATTCTGTCATGGGAAATGACCCTACAAACCTTGGCACCAATTTCCCTATAGATCCAAAGCGAACCACATTCCTCAAAGGTGATACCTTGATGAAGACCATGTCTCCCACCTCAAATTCAATATCAATCCTTCTCTTATCTGTATAGGACATCTGCCTGTCCTGAGCTGTCTTCATGCGTCTGCGGATAAGATCAATCTTCTCTGAAGTTTCTCTAATCAACTTTAGGTCCAAGTAGAAGCCTATCTGTTGACTTCCACCAACAAGTCGGTTATCTACAAGGTCGACCGTACAATGCCTAGAAGGGTGCCATGCCAATACTAGATTGATAACTGTTGTTGTAGGCGAACTCTACTAAAGGAAGATGTTCCTCCCAAGTCCCTCTGAAGTTTAGGATACACAGCCTCAAAAGATCCTCAAGAACCCTATTCACCCTCTAAGTCTGTCCGTCCATCTGAGGGTGATATGTAGTGATAAAACATAATTGTGTGCCTAGTGCCTCATGCAGGCTCTTCTATAACTTACTATGAAGATGGGATCATGATCACTCACTATACTAAAAGGTACTCCATGTAGACGGACTATCTCACGAAGATAAACTGATGACAACCATGCTGCTGTTCTCTTGCTCTTAACAGGAATGAAATGAGCGCTCTTAGTAAGTCTATCAACTATAACTCAGATACTAGTGTTGCCTCTCCTTGATCTAGGAAAACCATCGATGAAATCCATAGAGACGCTCTCCCACTTCCATTGTGGGACCTCCAAGGGATGAAACAAACCTCCAGACTTCTTCTGTTCAGCTTTTACTTGATGGAAAACCAAACATTGAGCTACAAACTCCGCTAAATCTTTCTTCATCCCAATCCAAAAGAAAACCCTCTTCATGTCTCAATACGTCTTATCTCCGTCCAGATGGATAGTCATCCTAGAATGATAGGCTTCCTCAAGGACTGTCTTCAACATACTCCCAACTCGGGGAACACAAAGCCTTTCATCTCGTCGCAACCACCCTCTATCATCCGTGGAATACCTATTGAGGTGACTAGAAGTATCCTCTCTACTGAGCCTATCCAAGATGTCTGTTATATGTGGGTCCTCTCGCTGCGAAGTTCCTATTTGACCCATAAGAGTAGGTCGCACCTCTAAGGTTGCCAACAAACCAAGTATAAGATCCATAGATGGTCTAAAATCAAAGGTCGATTTATACTCCAAGCTCCGCCTCTCTATGAATAGTGGACTCAAAGTCACCCTCTTCCTACTCAGTGCATCCGCCACCACATTACCCTTGCTAGGGATATAAGAAACCTCAAAATCATATGACACTAGGAACTTTATCCATCTCTGTTGTCTCAAACTGAGATCCTTTTGCGAGAACAGATACTTGAGAGATTTATGATTGGTATACAACTCAAACTTCTCTCCAAGTAGATAAAGACGCCAAGTCTTAAGCGTAAGCCAAATCTAAGTCATAGGTAGGGTAGTTCTTCTCATGAACTCTCAACTGTCTACCACCGTAACATACTACCCTTCCCTCTTGCATCAAAACAACACCAAGCCCTGTACCACATGCATCAGTATATACTGTGAACACCTTGTTCCCATTAGGTAAGGTCAAGATTAGGGTTGTTGTCGGAGCCCTCTTCAATTGCTGAAAATCATCCTTACAGTCAATATCCGAAGAAAAGGTTAAACTATTCTTCGTCGGTCTAGTGAGTGGGGCCGATATCTTCGTGAAGTCCTTAATGAACTTCCTACAATGGCCCGCTAAACCAAGAAAACTCCTCACCTCCATTGCATTCTTTGGAATCTTCCAATCTTGAATTACAACTACTTTCGCGGGATTCACTGCTATCCCATCCATAGAGACCACATGTGTGGCGGCCTGCCCTGCACCAACCGACATTTACTCTAAAAGTGCGTTGTACACATGTCCAGTTGGCACGGGACGGTCGTCAGAAGAAAAGGAAGAAGACGAAGAATCAATAAGGAACCTGTAATATGTCTCACAGCGCATGTAATAAAATATAATCATAACATATACTTGACACAAAACAGGTGAGACAGTGCATAAGATGAAAACATACTATCATACTAGCGGAAAATCCAAATACAGCTTATGTTCCACAACATCATTATTACAACTTTTAAAACTGTCTCTAAAAGCAAGATAAGGAAGGTACACTACTAATGCCCAAGTAGTGGCCACCAACGACACAGGGAGAATATCTATATATATCATACGTGGAAGCCTCTTGCTCGCCTCCAGGTCAGCTACTCGTGCATTACCAGCAAACTTGTCTCTAGTTTGCTCGTTTAGGAGCACCCAGAGTAATAAGAAGAGACATAAAACTCTGGGTCAGACAAAAGTCTGGTGTGAGCGATAAGCAGCTAAACAGAACAATAACAGGTATACTAAACCATACCTGAACTTGGACCTGCAACCAAAGAGTTAGCACTACATACTGTACAACACTCTAAGGTGCCACTAACATATGGTGTACAAGCATACGGGGGTGGGGGTGTGCATGTCATAGTGATGGCAAACAATCAAACATAGCAACCATCCTCACATCTCTCACTCAGTGCGTAAAGCATACGATATCCACCACTTCGATCACCCAATACATTGCTATGATCACTCTGCCCCATGAAGTCACAACGGCTTCATTGCACTGATCCATAACCACTAATCCTTTGCTATGTCCACTTTGCCCCATGGAGTCGTACACACCCCACTGCACTGGCTCATAGCCTTACTAGTCCTTTACTATGTCCACTCTGCCCCCATGGAGTCACGATGGCTCCACTGCACTGGCTCATAGTCTTACTACGATCACTTTGCCCCTCGAGTCATGGTGACTCTACTGCACTGATACGTAGTCCTGCTACGATCACTTTGCCCCTCGAGACATGATGACTCTACTGCACTGATATGTAGCCCATCATTCCTTTTCAGTGGTGAATCGAAGTTATGAATGTCGACAACTCCTTAGCACACGTCCTGCAGCAAAGCCCAATCATGAAGTGAACTCATTGGTTCCCAACTGGATCCTGAGCTCTAACTTCCAACTTGGACTACCTTTACATCTCGGGTTATTGGTCTCCACCGGATCAGTTCGGTTCCTCAGCCCTTCTTCTCTGTCGGTTCGGATCGGCCTCCTTCTAAATGCTCCGGGTCGGGTTGGGTAGATGCGTCTTTGTTCGGATATACATCTTCGGTTCGGTTCAGATATACCATTGCTCCATCGGTTCGGTTTGGATATACCCTTGCTCCATCGGTTCGGTTCGGGTTCCTGGTCACGGTCCGATCCACTTCCCCATTCTCCTCCGTTCCGATCCGATCCCAGTTCAACCACAGTGGCCTTCCTTTTTTCCATACTCTCTCTTGTGCCAAGCCTCGGTTCGGTTCAGTGATCTCTTTCCTAGTCCACTATCCGGTCCGAGCCCATCCCTCCGATCCGATCCGAAAACCTGTACCGTTTTCCAGCAACTTTTCCAACGAGTGTTTTACGCCATTCGACGACTTTTTCGACCATTCTAGCTATTTTAAACAATCACAAAGTATACCATACAGTCAGCAACAAGTAGAAGTGACCTCAAACACCAAAACATCAATATGATAGGTTAAAATGGATCAAACATAGCCAAAACCCCATATTTTCCCTTAAGCATGTTTAAGCAAAACTAGTGACATGATTAGTAAAACTTAACCAAATCTAACCCAATTTCTAACAGAGGTCTAAAATATTATTTTGAAATTTATAAAGATTTTTCTAGAATTTATTAATGCATATATTCGCTAATCTTCACTAATTACCCTTAATTGACCATAATTAGTGAGAAACTATGCAAATCACTCACCTTAGCCACAAATAAGCCTTAGATCTAAAATGAATCTCTGATATGGCGCGAACACCAATGCTAAACAGCAGCTTTAATCTTGATTTGGTGAAGATCTCCCTTGATTTGATGTTGCTAAGCTTAATCCTTAATTAGAAAGTGATTTGGAGGTGATTTAGAGGTTGGAGGCCATTTTTAGGGTTCCTAAGAGGTACGTGGAGGCTAGGAAACTGAAATGGAATGAAACCCTAACTCTTTTCAGCCTCCCCATAACCCTAATTCCGAAATGGGTTATGGGCCCATTCACTAATCACCTTATTTGGCCCGGTTAAGCTGTTTTTCACCTTCCAAACCTTATCTCAGCCATATCTCCCAAATGGTAAGTCCGTTTCTCACATGTGACCACTCTATGGAAAGGTAAACCATCATCCGAAGCCAATGGAAGTGGTTTCAGGTCAAAACTCCTTTCTTATCAAAAGTTATGGCCGAAACAAGATCAGTTAGGGGCAAAACGGTCATTTAAAAATCGGCAAAAATCATGAATATGGGAAATGACCCCAATGGTCGTTTCCAAAATCCACATGACCACACGACTTCATATAAGAAAGAAATAAATATTCTACGATCCTCCGATGCGTAGAATGCGGGTTGTTACAACATGCCCTAAAAATCTCACTTCCTTTCTCCAAAAATGATATTTGTAGAATTTTGCCTTAAGCTGATGCGCTCGGAGAGACTTCAAAACCTACCTTAAATGTTTGGTATGCTCCTCTTCGCTCTTCAAGAAGATCAGAATGTCATCCACAATGACCACAACGAACTTATTCAGAAACTCCCGAAACACCCTACCCATCAGATCAACAAAATAGGCAGGGTGCATTCGTCAACCCAAAAGACATGACGAGCCACTCGAAGAAACCATCTGGAGTTCTAAAAGCGGTCTAGTCTATACTGTCCTCGACCACCTCAACTGACGAAACCCCGTGGCCAAGTCTAACCGGGAGAAAACAGATGCACCAACAAGCTGGTCAAGCAGATCATCTATCCTTGGAAGTAGGTGCCTATTTTTCTTAGTGAGCTTATTCAACTCTTTATAATCCACATATAAGCGAAGCGAGCCATCTTCCTTAGTCGTGAAAACGACTGTAGCACCCCATTCCGATACGCTTCGCCTAGTACACCCTTTCTCAAGTATCTCCCCTACTTGCTTTGCATTGTCCACCAAGTATATCCGGAAGTCAATCTCGCGCCTTGGAGGCAAGCCCCAAACCTCCTCAAAAACATCAGGATACTCACAGACTACTGGTACTGATAGTAAATCACCGACCGAAGCATCAAACGATTCTAGGAAACTAAGCATGACAGACCCCTTAGGTTCACAAGAAATCTCGAGAGTCCTCCCATGGCAAGTCAAAAGCCTAACGACCATCCTATCATAGTCCAGAATAGCACCATATATGGCTATCCAATCCATCCCTACAATCAAACCATATCCCATGAAACCAAGCACATGTGCATCTAACTCAAACTCGACGCCCAACACAGATATCCTCAAACCCCGACAAATCATAGACAGATGAGTCGTGCCTCCAATGGGGCTTGAGAAAACAATGGGTTCCAAAACCATACTAGTACTAAGGTGCAGAGACTCAACCACAGAATCAGATATAAAATAATGCGAAGCGCCAGAATCAAAAAGAGTTCTAACAGGATGATCGGAAAGAGAAATCAAATCTTCAACAGAAACTTTCCTACTTTGCCCGGTACACTGTCCACGAGAGCATGCACCTGCCCTCTAGAAGATCCTGCCCTTTGGCCCTATCTTTGCTTCTTCAGGCACTCCTTAGTATAATGTCTGACCTCACTACAGTGGAAACAAGCATTCTTCCTTTTTCTGCACTCTTTTCTCAAATGACCCACGCATACACAACTATGACATTTCCTATTATCTCGAGTTTTGTTGTTCTTTCCGCCCTTCTTTTGCTGCTGTTGTTGTTTCTTGGGTCACATTTTCTAATTTTGTGTCTCATCAATCTTAGCCTCTTTATTTTCGCATTTATCTTCTTCGTGCATCAATGCCATATCAACGAGTTTCTCGAAAGTTACCCCCATCAGAATATGAGACATGACCAATTAATGGAGGGGTTCATTTAATCCTCTTGCAAACCTCAGAGCTTTCTTGTGTTGGGTATTCACTAGCTCCAAGCCAAACATCGCCAATTGATTGAACTTATTGACATACTCTTTGACAGTCATTCCTCCTTGCTTAAGTGCCAGAAACCTTCCCATTTGCATACTCTCTTTGGCTTGAGAAAGAAATTTCATCTTGAATCTCTGTCGGAAATCATCCCAAGTCTCAACTGGATGCCCTACTTGTGTCACTTCCCACTGAATGAAGCCTCATCTTTCAGCTGCCAAACAGCCAACTGAATCTTCCTACGGTCACCAACCTCAAAAATCCCAAACAAATCCTCTGTATCTGTAAGCCAATTCCTTGCTTCTACAAAGGTCTCAGTTCCTCGGAAAGGCTTTCCTCCTATAGCACAGAATCATTTCATATCTTAGAGAAATTATCCGCTCGCGGAGGAGGAGGGACAGTGGCTGCAGCTGGGAGAGGGGCGTTTTCTCGGCCTCCGGCTGGTGCCGTAACCTCGAGATATCTATGGAACTAAGCCGGTATATGAACGCCCTTGGGAATATTCGGTTCCCCAGACGTTCTGGAAAGAAAAGGAAAAGGGATTCAAATAGAGAATCGAAAGATATTTCATATGGCTTAGGGGAATATGTTTTTCAAAACAGGCTTTTTTTCTTTTGAAAATACTTCCTTTTAAAACCATTTGAAAACAGTTTTCAAAATCTTTTATCCGATCTTGTAACCTTTAGCTACGATACCAAATGTGACACCCCACTTCCGTTAATGTCACTGTTTATCGGAATGCATTAAATTTCGTGAAGCGTTATAGGTAAAAAAAACAGAAACATCACAAGATAGATATAAAATAACAGCGGAATTTAAAACTTTATTCTTCAAATAGAAAACATCGTTGTCCAAAATCTAGTTACATCATAATTCCGAAATGTAGAAAACCCATTACATCAAATTAAAATATCTACCTTGTACTAAAATCATCAGAGTACAGTAGTATAAAATCATAATCCCCAAAAATAGCCATAGCAAGGTAGATAGGTAATCAAAGCGGTACATCTAAGCAACTCCAAGTGGAAGCAGAAGAGAGAATCCAAATCAAGCATGAGTATTCCCACTCTGAGAAACTAGGGGGAGAAAGAGAGAGAAAAGGGAATAAAATGGGTTAGACATAAAGTCTGGCCAGTCCAGTTACTTTTAGCATATAAACAAGTAAAAGCATCATGACAGGCATATAAATTAGACGAGAGAGACAACAGTATCATAAGACAAGTATAATTGACTAAGCAGGATAATCAGAATAAACGAAATAGAATAGATTACGATTCCCAAATACTTTTCTCTACACCAATACTAGTATAACAGAAACAGAATGATCCCAACAGAAACAGAATGGTAGACTTAGGGATACTTCTAGTGATGAGTTTTATCCCTAATGATAATAACAGGCAGCCCAACATAAATAACGGGTGTTACCCTAAATGATAATAACGGGCTCCTAAGCAGGCATGACTAGATGTATCCTAATTACTAACCCGATCGATCGGCTCCCTATCCCGTCGATACCCTGTGCTGGCCCCACAGTAGAAAATCACTTCCTAAAGTGGCAACCCCTTTTCTCGATAGGCACAGCCATATCTGCTGGTGTTATAGCGTATTATTTTCCCAGGAAAGCAGATCCATGCACGCATATGGCTCCATCAGAACGCGCAATCAGACACCTTCACCCATATGGACCTTTTATAATCAGCTCAGTAAGCGTGCTTTGACCCCTACCTAGTTCGTGGTCCCCTTTTGATACTAGTATGGGTTACTGACTAATATGGGTCCTACACAACATATGATACAAGCCACCCCCTTGGCTTGCATCCCCACCACTAGGATTTTAACAGCTAATGCTTAATAGATTTACAAGCCCGCATAACCCCATCACATAATACAGGTTAAGTTTGTCGAGTTCGTATAACCCCCTACCGATTTAAAAGATTTAATTAACCCCCATTTATTCAAACAAGATTACTTAACCCTTACATAATTTGGCAAGTTCATATAACCCCCACAGACTTAAACAGGTTAAGTATTACAGGTTAACAGGTTATTATCATTTCCTATTCATGAATGTTAATGCACCAGACCTCTCACATTAAGACGACCACTTGTGGATGATGGATATGTCGTCGGTTATGGGCAGACTTCTACCACAAGTTGGACTTAACCTCGTTTCTTGGCACCATTACATATACATTTATGCACTAGACCCCTCACATTAAATTAACCACTTGTGGATGCTGGATTTGCTAGGCGGCTCTGAGCAGACTTCTACCACAAGTCGAATTTAACCTCGTGTCTGAGTGCAATTACAATTTTTATTTACTGTGAATTTAGGCCTATTCATTTTAAAACAATTATTCATGTTCATCATAATTTATGCATCCAAATCCCAGTCCTAATTCATGATACAAGTTATGCCCAATTTATCTTTCCCAACCGTTCCTAATTTCGTGCATTCGCATATTTCAGCGATAGGCCTGGGCTCAAAGGTAGCCTAGGCTATAAAAATATAAAGGGAAAGAAGGAGAAAAGAGAACATAAATTGGCATAATAACAAAATAGGCATATGATGACAGAAATAGGCATAATAACATAATAGACATATGATGATAGAAATAGGCATAATAACTGAATATGCATATGATGACAGAAACAGACATATCAGGAATTAACATATGAGAACTGAACAGTAAATCAGGTGTACAAGTAATGGCAGATCTGTTTTGTCATAATTCAGGTTATTAACAGGCATAGGTTTAGATCCAAACTTATAAACATGTTAGGATTACTTATTAAATGTTTATACCTAAAAGCAATATAAACTCACAGAGACTGGATCTAAAGGACAGAGAAAAGAATGTTGATGTTGAGGCAGAGATCCTTGAATACGTATAAGTCGTTATTGCAGAAGAATAGGCTAGTTCAATCTGAGTTGGGGCTGCATCTCATTGTCTCCATTGTTTTGGGTGAATAAAACAATAGAAATGAGGTCCTATTTATAGCCTCAAGCCAATGAATTTCGTTTAGAAACTCGTCGAAGTGTAGGGTAGGGATCTGGCCCGGATTTAGGGCGGGTCGACCCCCAATGGGCTAGAATCCCGCTCGATTTCCCACTCTAATTTTTTGAATTATTTTGAATTCTGAACTTGTTTTGTTTATATATAATTCTCTCATACGTATACAAACTTCAAACCTTAATATTCATACGATGTTCGTTTTATTCAAACTCGGAGTATATCTTAAGTAGAATTCCAAGGCGAACGCAATCGTATAGTTCGTTTTACTTAATTCCCAATATTTAATTAAGTATTCTTTAGTTTATTGTTGTAATGTCCTTTAAAATTACGGTGTGTTACATTTGTGTCTTGAGTGGGAAACATATCAATTGGCTTATATTTTTTTACTAGTTATGGCTTCAGAACTCAATGTGAACTTGTGCTAGGGTTATTTCCCAACTTGGTTATCAAAGCAACTTCAGTTTGACATATCATCACTAACTACAGGTGTTGATATGCCTTTTTGGTAATATCGTTAAGGTTCATAGGCAAAACATTCAAGACTCAATCTAGGCTATTAAGATAAAGGAGGCAACTCTCCAGATCGGCCCACCTGGGCTCGGCCTTCCTTCACCTAGCATCCAACAGATAGAAGCAGATTATAGCGAGGGATCGGTTTGGTATACCGACCCAGATCATACCGATCTAGGCATACCCATCTCAAATCTGCAGCCTCCCTGGACCTATTCTACCAACTATATTTCAGGTCAAATACTCGATATTTCTCCCATATTTCCAAATCTCGCTACACGTATCATATATCCAACGAAAGAAGGCCTTTCTCGCGGATTGAAGACTAATTCTTCTACCTCCCAACCGAGCCGGGATGAGCGCCATGTGGCATATCGAGTCATATTTGGCCTCACCTATAAATATCCCTCCAAAACTTCAAAAAGATGACAATGGTTTACAAGTCATTCACACATGCTGCTGGAAAACAGCATCGACAACCTGACCCTATCCTGCTGTCTGATGTTGCTTCCATTCCAGTCCCAACTCTCTGCCTCACCATCGAGTTTGGAACCGACCCGAGCCAGGAACTAGTCAACCTCCAACCCTTCTACACATACTTCTCCCAATGACCTAGCTCCCTCCTAAGTGTTTTCCATTCGTGATGATCTTTTGGAGTTGATGAACCAGCTCAAGGAAACGATAGCAGTGTTGAATGCTCAATCACGTGACTATGCCATGGTGAGACGAGAGATGGATCAAATGGTTAGGAAGTGGAAGTATTTTAGGAGGCTTTGGACACCAACTCCACTAAATTGCCAAGCAGCAGAAGGCTCGTCTTCGTTTGGAGGAAGTGAACAACCACACGATAGAGGAGACGATTTGAGAACCCTAAAAACTTTCGATAGCTCTGATTCGGTACACTCCCTTCATGAGAGGAGGCATCGGTCCGGCTCAGGCCTAATGACTCGAGATTAGCCGTACTCAGCTCCAAGCCAACCCGAACTCTTACTTCTCTTAGAAGCCATGACACTTCCACACGTGCTCCTGTACTTCCGCCCATGCGCTCTGTGAATGACCGGGGTAACCGAGGTCAAGGAAGTACCACCTTGGTGACATCCCAAGTGACGTTGCCTAATGTGGGGGCAGGGAGGACCCAACGAGCCGGGAGTCCCGAGCAAGCCATCTTCAATATTCTGACTGCCATGGTGCATCATATTATAAATGACAACAGGGGATATACGAATGAAGACTGGGGAACTAACCGTAGCCACACTCCATTTGCGAATGATATTCTACAAGCAGGGTTCCCAAAGAGGTTCAATATACCCCTAGATAAGTTATTATTCAGGTACAATGGGTCCTCAATAGCATTTGATGAGGTGCTCATTGCACATGCAGGCATAAGGTTCCCCTGACATGATCAAGTTCCAAGCTTTTCCAATATTTCTTACTGGGGTAGCACTCATATGGTTCACGCGACTTCCCCCATACTAAGTTCGTAATTTAAAAGACTCGAGTAAGAAGTTCTTGAACCAATTTTGTCTTCACGCCACAAAATCCAAGCATTTCCTGGCCCTTTCCGCAATTAAGAAAGATAAATGGGAATCTTTGGGGGATTATCTTAACCGCTTCAACATGGCCAGAACTGAGGTAAGTGAACCCAATCATGAAATAGTCCCGATGGTCATAGTTGATAGAGTCGACGAAAAACAGAATTTGTGAGGTATCTGGTCTGAAAACCTCCCACGACTATCGAGTTGTCCTATGAAAAGGATAATAACTAAATGCGATAAGAAGAGGCACAATTGGATTCAAATGAAGAGCTAAGTGGCATGCCAAACAAAAGCATTTTGAGTAATGTGGCAGTAAAGCAGTCCGAAGAGAATTCCAGAAAGGTTAAAGTTAATGGAAGTAAAAACCAACAAAAGAATGGCAGTGGAAACCGCGGCCAGAAAGGGGGCTCTAGAAACTGGCCCTCGTTCCAAGTGTTTGATAGTTACATGACGTTGAATGACACGTTGGAGAACATCTATCTTGATACATGCAACACCATGTAGTACAAGAAAACACCTCCAAGGGAATCCATGGAAAAGAAGCATGAGACTGGGAAGTTTTTCCTACTTCATGAGATATACGGCCAAGCGACTAATGAGTGTTGTCATCTTAGAGACATCATTGAGAAATTAATTCGAGAAGGAAGGCTCGATGAGTATAAAGTTGCCCTATGAGACAGGGGGCATGGGAGACTTCAACCCTCAAACAAGGTTAGGTGGCTTCTAGAGCTACTGCCCAGCAAAAGAACAAAGGAATTGTTACCAATACTATTATCGAGGGACCACACCTGGCAGGCCACAGTGCCTGAACTATGGAACTGTATGTTAATGCTGCAAAGCATTTTGATGTAGGGAAGCGAAACAACCCCGAAGCAACGAGCTTTTTGAAGTAGAGGAAGACAATGAAAGATGATATTGTCTTGTGAGATAGAGAGGCAGAATGGATGGAACCCCAAATTATTAATCCCTATTTAATTTTGTCCAATATTTTCCCATCCACAGTGCGTAAGGTCCATGTTGACAGCGGGAGTTGCATAAACATTCTATTCAAGCGAGCCTACGACCAGATAAGGTAGGAGCTAGAGACTTAAAGTTGTGCAAAGGTAGAATACACTGCTTCAGTGGATCAACAAATGAACCGGTAGAACTGATTGAATTACCAGTGGAGTTGGGTGAGGGGACCGCAAGAGAGTGCTGATCCTCCCGTTTCTTGTGACAGACATAAACTCTCCATACAATGTCTTCTTGGATCGACGGGCATAGCAGAATTCAGGGCATGCATAGCTCCCTAGTGCCTGCTCCTTAAGTTTCTGACTAAAGCTGGAGTGAGTGTAGTACGGGCAGATCAAGTAGCAGGATGAGCGTGATACTCAACGAAATGGAAGGAAGTCCACGAAAAAAAGTAAGGAGTCCGAAGATATCCTCCTTCTGCAAAGGAGGCAGAAGCATAGCAGTGTAGAAAACATCCCTAGCAGGACCGTCCAGTCGCCATCTCGAGGATATTGATTCAAGAGAGGACGAAGAACCAGGATGTAGAAAGGCGGCTCCAAATGAAACTACGGTGTAGATTCCAATAGATAATGACGAACCGACCAAGGTTTTGAAGATTGGATCTCACCTAGACCCACTCCGGACGAGGGTGTTGGCTGACTTTCTTTGCACAAACCTAGACATGTTTGCGTGGTCCCATGTTGACATGTGTGGGATACCTTTATAGTATCTAAATTATTCCTAGATGGAGGGGTGAATAGGGTTTATTGCAATTTTGCAGAAAATAAAAATTATCATAGCACCAATCACGACAGAATAAATAAATATAGAAAATAAACGACACAAAATTTACCCAACTTTGGAAAACACCTATCTACTACTGCATTCCCCAAAGTTTCTGCTAGGTATTAAAAATAATATCCCATATACAACACTTGTACACTCATGACCCCTCGCTATTGTTCTAATCCTACGCTCAAAACCTTATACTGAACTCGAACCTAAGATCAGATTTTCCCCAACTATACATCATATGGCTAGAACCCTAGTTTAAAGAAAACTATAGATTACTTTATAAAATTGTAACAACTTAAAAAAACAATATAACAAAACAAAACCCTAAGTCAAGACACAAATAAAAAATGGTCGGTCCCTTTTGGTTGTTGTGCTTGGTCACTTAATAAAGTCAGCTCCCTTATTCTTCAGTGGAACCCAAAATAAAAATTAGGGTTCTACTTCCAAATCGCGACCTCTAACACTCTGATGAAATTGTTTTGGTGATGGCTTCAATTTGATTGCTCCCCGGTCACCTCTTTTGGCTTTGCAGTTGATCAAAAACTTGTGAGTTTCTCTGATTTGTTTTTCTTGATGCTTGAATGAATTGTTTTGTTTCGATATCTTGTCAGAGAGAAATAGGTGATATATAGGGTTTAAAACCCTTGATTATCTTTGATTTCACATGTACATTTGGTCTTGATATTTGCGTGATTTATGCTTGTTGAATTGCCATGAATACCCAATTGATTCTTGCGATTTTCAGGAATGTCTTGCATTAATCTTGTCAAATATATTCCCTTTGTAATTGATGATAAATAATGCATGATTTTCAAGAAATTAAATCCTTACACCTGCTTGAAAGAACTCCCCATTCCATTTTTGAAAAAAAATCTTGCCGAATATATCATGTTATAATGATTTCTGGAAACATTGAATGATTTTCTTGCCAAAGAATTGATACATGCCGAGAATAAGTATGTGCCGAGAATAAATTGATTGTGAATATGTTTCTGGAAATATTTTTACAGTTTGAATTTATTATACATTTGCAAGTTATGGAATATATGGCACGTTAAAATCTTTTCGTTTTTGGCATTGCTTAATACAAACTACTTTATTTCCTTTGTGACTGAGTGCTTGTAATGTTTCCTTTCTACCTTGTTACATGTTGCTTCCATGTTCCCTAATATTCCCATGTTATTCTTGTCCCATGCCTTTGTGTATTCATTGATCCGAACTGCACCATGATAGAATTATTCACATAACTTAATTTACGTATATACATGCCACATTTGAACTTCTTTGGCGTGTACTCATATATTCATGTGCAAATGCAGCAGCAATTATAAGACAATTCTATCATGGTACACATAGCTTAATTTATGAATATAGGCGTGTACTCATTTGCTGCACACTTGCTTAACATCTTGTTCATGTGCAAGTGCTTGTGCATTGTTCTTCATGATTTGAAATTCACTTGATGATGCACTCTATTGTGCTGCCGACCTGTTTAACTTATGTTGAATTGTAGCATTCAAAGAACTGTTTGGCTTGAACTTGATTTGTATGCATGTCCGACCATTCCCCTGCACATTATCAATATATATATATATATATATATATATATACACATATACGTGTATGTGTATACATGTATTATGCATGTGCAATTATATTTTCTATATACATCAGCAGACCAATAAACAATGTGTCGTCGCTGGTCAAGATTAGAAGACCAAAAATTTGAGTAGTGGCTGGTCTTGATCAGCAGACCACTATAAATGTGTTGAGGTTGATATGCAAGTGCTAGTTATTCAGTCTACCTTGTGGTATTTACAGTGAATCACTGTGAATATCACGAGCAGACGAGATTCAAATAGATGTGTATATTTATTAGGCTAAGTCTAGAAAAATGATGAGAAACACACCAAAATTCCAAGGCAAACAAAATTTAAGATAAATTTATATTTATCTGCCGTAAATTCTATTTTGGTTCTTGTTTACTATGTGCATTTGTTTGATGGGTATACAAGTGAATTGATCGGATCTGAAATAGCTGAAGACTTAGTGTATGAGTGAATCAATGTATATGAGTGAAATTTGAGTGTTGTAGTGAGGGTCGAATGTAATATGAAATTGAATGTAATATATCAATGTGAAATGTACAATAGTGGAGTCAGAAGTGTGTACTATTACAAATGTCGAAATAAAACATTTATTTGAATAAAAATGTTGTTTGAATATTAAATTATATGCAATAGCATTTTATTCAAAATAAATATTTATTTCTGTATGTGATGCAATATAAAACAGTATAGATACAAAAACATTTATAGAATAATATATGTTTGTTATCATAAAAAAAACCATATTGTTATATTCAATGATCTCGATCCATTATTACTTATTCGTTAAACATAGACCCAATGCATGTTTCTTTGAAACTGGAAAAGGCGTATGCTTGGCCCAGAGAGGTCGACTGCCTTAAAGGAAGAGGTTGAAAGCTTACAGGATAACAGATTCATCAGACGCGACATACCCTAATTGGATAGCAAATCTAGTGCTTGTAAAGAAGGTGAATGGGAAGTGGCGAACGTGTATTGACTTTTTAGACTTGAACAAGGCTTGCCCAAGGATAGGTTTCCAATTCCCAGAATTGATCAGTTTGTCGACTCAACAGCTAGACATGAGCTTCTACATTTATGGATGCTTACTCGGGGTACAACCGGATTGCGATGCATTTCCCGAACCTGGAGCATACAAGTCTCATTATAGATCTCGGGCAGTATTGCTATGTGGTTATGCCTTTTGGACTAAAGAATGCGGGGGCAATTTATCAATGCTGGTCAATCGTATGTTATGTGATCAGATTGGGAAGGCGATGGAGGTATCTGTAGACGATATGCCGGTGAAGATAGTGCAATCAACGATCATGCTCGGGACTTGGTAGAAATGTTCGGTGTACTCTGTAGATAAGGAATAAAGCTCAACTTTTTGAAACACTCTTTCGGCATTGCGTCAGGGAAGTTCTTGGGCTTCATTGTTAGCTCTCGAGAAATTGAAATCAACCCCGAACAAATTAAAGCAATAAAGAGTATTCAGGTGCCTCGGAAGTTCAAAGAAGTGCAGAACTTGGTAGGAAAGGTTGCAACTTTGGGCAGATTAATCTCTAAACCAACTGACAAGTGCATTCCCTTCTTCGAGCGAATAAAGCGAGGGAAGCGCAACTTCGCTTGGATGCGTGATTGTGTCGAAGCTTTCCATAACCTACTCAATCATTTGGAGAGGCCACCTATATTGTCCAAGCCAGTGGATCACGAAGACTTGTTCGTATAACTGGCAGTTTCCCTTTATGCTATCAATTCAGCCTTAGTACACGAAGAGGATCGGGTACAGCAACCAGTAAATTTTGTAAGCAAGAAGTTGATGAGAGAAAAACACAACTATTCGAAGATCGAGAAGCTAGCCTACAGTTCGTGGGTTGCCTTGAGAAAGCTTCGTCTTTACTTACAGGTTCACCCTATCAAGATATACACCGACCAACCGCTACGACAGGTTCTTCAGCGACCTGAGGCATTTGGGAGGCCTCTTAAGTGGAATATCGAGATGATGGGTTCGACCTCACCATCCTTGCTTAAAAGCCAATCAAAGGGCAAGCATTGGAAGACTTCACAGTTGAGTTTACAACTCTTGAGGATGACATTTTGGAGGGCGAATCCAATCTTTTAGATGTTAAACCTAAGCTGCATAAGTGGAAGTTGTACATAGACAGGGCTCATAATGATCGACATTTTGGCGCCGGAGTTGTACTGTTAACTCCTGAGGGGCGATCAATTTATTACGCCCTAAGGTAGATTTTCCCGCTACCAACAACGATTCCAAGTATAAAGCCCTGATTACCGGACTGAAGCTCACGAAGGACTTTGGGTAGTAGTGTTGGACATTTTCTGCAATTTGCAACTTATTGTGTTTCAGGTTCGAATGGAATAGCATACTAAAGGGGCACGACTTGCCGCCTATCTCAAGCAGGTAGAAGATATATTGGATGGTTTCGAGTATAATAGAATCTCACACATTCCGATGTAAGAAAATTAGAACGTTGACAAATTACCTAAAATGGTTAGTTATGATGCCCGAGATGAAGCAGAAATGGTGCCAATTGAGGCATTAGATACTCCAAGAATTGACCAGATGAAGATTGATCAAGCCTTGGAAACCGATCCTGAAAAGTCGTGGATGACCCCTATCAAGAATTTCCCCCAAAATGGAACCCTTTTGGAACAAAAGAATGAAAAGCGAGCTATCATATGCAAAGCCTTGATATTTGTCATCCTGGGAGATAATATCTACAGAAGACAAAATAGGGTTTTCGGCTCCTATGATTCGGTGTGTGGCCGATGACGATGCCAAATGGGTATTGCAGGGAGTGCACGGAGGAGAGTGCAACACTCACACCAGGGGGAAGACTCTGGCAAAGAAGGTACTATGGTAGAACTATTTCAGGCCTACTGTCAATCGGAATGCGGCCAACTGTTCCAAACATTGCGACAAGTGTCAGAAATTTGCCCAAATTCAAAGAGCTTCGACAAATCAACTCGCCCAAATGGTTAATCGTTGGCCATTCGCTGTATAGGGAGGGATATCATTGGAAGCCTTCTAATTTCTAAAGGTGAAGCAAAGTACACAATCATGGTTGAGGATTACTTTACGAAATGGGCCGAAGCAAAACCACTAACCACAATCACGACAAAGCGGATGATCAACTTTATCGTCAGAAACATCATATGTCAATTCAGGATCCCTCAGACCATTATAACTGATAACGGGACCCAGTTCGACTACTTAGAATTTAGAGATTTCTGCCAATGATATCACATCGAGAAGAAGTACAATTCAGTTACACATATGAAATCGAATGGACAAGTCGAGGCAATAAACAAGATCATTAAGTCCACCCGAAAGAATAGGTTGGACAGAGCCTATAACTTCCTGTATCTTTGGTAGTTAGATATTTTTTTATTATTATCTTAAATGTTAATTTGGAAATATAATAACGAGTTTGTTAATTAAACGACGTTTGAATGTATAGTATATATATATAAATATAAAACGACCTCGTAACGGCGTGATATTTCGTAATATTGAGTTGTGAACTTCAATTAAATATAGCGAATCCGTTTTAAGTTGGAATTCTATGAAACAAGAAACGATTGAATCTATTCGATTATAATTTTCTAATGAAAGAGAAATATCGAGATTTTGTCTTATATATTGTAAGTTATGTCCAGATCAAATTTTAAAATAGTCACTACGGAAATCGTTTATAAATTATAACGTTTATTTATATATTAAAAAGGAATTTTAATAAGATTTGAATATCGTTTAACTCAAAAATGTTATTGTTGAGTTATAATTCCATATTGAGTTATATTTGAAGTGATATATTATTTATTTGGATATATTCGATGATAATAATTTATTATTATTGAATCGAATTGTTTTAGAAAGAAATTTATATTATATCGTTATTATATAGCCTTTTAAATAGCCATTTTTCAAAGAACCACCATTTGCGATGAAACGGATTTTATTGTAATACATATAGCTAGTTATCACTAGGTTTCTAGTTTGGTGCCAATCAGAGTGGTTTTACGGGCATGCGGAATTTAAAAAGGGAAACGATAAATAACTTGGAAATAAAGTAACGCTTTTTGCAAAACAAAGTCGAATTTCAATGAAATGGATTTCATTGGGTTCATATCATCAAGATGTAGCAGTGTAGTCCATTTTCGTTGTGCTTAAGTTCGTATGTGTTGGTGCAAATTTAACATACCACGTTAAGTAGCGGTAGGGTAAAATTAACCATATACATTATAAATTCTTAATCCCTAAGCAACGAGCCTACCTAAGTTTTTCCTACCTCAAATGTAAACTACCCAGTATCTACCTAAATCACACTCTGTTGATTCGCCATATTTTCGATTCATAACAACATGAAAATGAAGATCATATTGAAGAGCTAAATTCATATACATATATATATATATAAGTATTTAGTTGTGTTAGAAATATATTAAAATCTATCCTCATAGTATACCACAAATGCACAAATTTCTATATATATATATATATATTTAAAAATTGGTTCACTTTATTAACTATCAAAAAATAAGTATAATGCAAAGACGAAAATTCAAATACAACAAGAACAGTAAGGAAAACATAATAACTAAAACTAAGGTAAGCTTCAGATCTTGCTCCATGCCACAAGCCAAGATCTTTTCGAATCAACGTGCAACTGCTCAATCTCGTTGAGCAACTATACATCATCAACTCCATGACCATGCCTGAAGGCTTCATAAAAAAGAAAATCAATCTGGCATATTCACAACTGCAGATGCTTAATCATCACCACTAGTCAGTGCCCAAATACGTTGCAGACTTTGAATCTGCTTTACTGGTTTGATTCTCCAAAAGCACGGGAATTGTGCAAAGTTGTTTGTATATCCCATGTCTATAAGATGCAAAAACCCAAAAGAATCCATATGAAAAGAGCTTGCAGAATACATATATAAGGGACGGATTCCTCTTCAATTCAAGTATAAAATCTCGATTATATATCTCATCACGAATCATGATGAAAAACCGACAGATCGGTTATGAAGAGTCGGAAATGAATCAACACTTGCGCCGGTGATGCCAGATCCCAACTCCCCCAATGGCTTGATCTCATATTTTCAAACAAATTCGCATCTGTGATAGGATGAATCGGCAGTTAAGGATAGTCGGCTTGTGAGGCAGCTTGATCTGCGAATGTAGTTCCGGGATAGTAATGCGAAGATCATTCTGTTGAAAGTTTGGAGACCCGCATTTGAAGAAATCAGATACAACTTGTAATGACCCGCATTGGCAGAGGTATTATAATTAATTTATTTAATTATTGAAATGGTGGTTTAGAGAATTAAATGGTCGTTGAATAATATAATAGTGAATATTTAATTAAAATAATAATTAAATAATATATTTAATTCTGAAATAATCAGAATTGGCTGAAATGGCGATATGGTGTGAACCGGATCATCTGTGATATTTAATTCAGCTTGGAATTGAATTTGAATAACGAATATATTCAATCGTCGACAGTTGAACGTATAGTTTATAATATAATTATAAACGAGCACGAAATGGCGCGGCAGTTCGCTATTTGGCGATTCGAACTTCAACTGAATGTACAGGATTCGTTTTAAATCGGATTTCTGTGAAATAAGAAACATATGGAGTTGGTGGAGTATATCTTTCTAGTGGAAGAGAAAAATCGGGATTTCGTCGTGTAGATTTTGATTTATGTCCAAATCAAATTTTAGAAAAGTCGCTGTGGAATTCCTTTATAATTTGCAACGCTTTATTTACGTTATAAAAGGGTTTTCAATATATTTGAAATCGGGTTTGAATTTGGAAAAGGTTCTTTTAAGACGTAGTGATAATTTAATTTTTAGAATTTTACTGTAATTTTTAATTAATTTAATAAGCGACTTTTTATTTGAAGTATTTCGCACCCTGAAATCAACATTTTGAAGTTTCAAAATATGAGTCCACCTACCGATATTATTATATTTTTGGGATCTTGGCACATCGTTGATCACAACAGTATTTTTATTTCTGTCGTTGGCCGTCCGGATGAGAAGAAACTTCATATAGAAGGATCACCAAAAATGTTATCATTTAAAATACCCATCCCTTAACCAAATTTCTCTGATCAAAACAAACTCCACGTCTTCTATGCGTCAACCGCATGTTCTCCTTGGTATAGAAACAAAAAACGTGGAAGGCGCTAACTCATACAAACTAAATTAGAAAACCTATAAATAACCTCCCTTAAACTTTTCTTAAGACCTAACGTTCGTTCTTTGTAGACTCAAACAAACGAGCCGCCGTTCCTTCGTTTATTTCTCAACCCAAAACGTGATCTTTAAAAATCGAAATACAAATTCAAAGAAAGTGGGTAGTCTCAGTTCGGATTTTGGTGGGGACGTGAACGCAAGAAGAAGACCTGGGAGCATTTTTTTTTTTGGCGTGACAGTAAAGCCATATGGCTGTTGCATGGATACTGTTCAAGGCCAAGAAGAAAGAGCACGTGGACAAAATCTGGACAGCATGCGGAAACAGATAGATGACGTGAGGGGCAAGTGCTGTGCGAGTTGAAGTTGGGGGAGAGGCTGGTATGTTAAACATGCAGCAAGAGAAGGAGTGTATGGAGGAGCTGACGAAAAACCACGTGGTGGTTTTCTTGTGAATTTCAAAAAGGAGAAGAGGGGTGTCGAACTGTCGAAGTAAACACGGTAATGGAAGAAATGGGTATTGGGGTTTCAAGTTTCGAAGTATTTTTAAATGGCGTGTGGAAGAGAACTGGCAGCGGTTTTGTATGAGGGAAGGATAGGTTGGGGTTTTGAAATGGTGGGGTCATGAGGTAGAACGAGATCGCGAAAATCATGTAGAGAAGGAGCAGGCAGTCTAGCTTTTTCCTTTGGGAAGAAAGGAGTAAGAGGGTTGGGGTGTTGGTCTAAACGGGCCAAGGCTAAAAGGATGGTATGGCCCAATTAAAGGATATTTTTTTAAAAAAAGGAAAAGTTTATTTAATTTTTAAATTAAATGTATATTAACTTCGAAGATGAATAACTTGATCATACGATATTAGATTGACGAACCGTATGTTCCGTTAGGATCGTATGGAAGGGAGCAACACAATGACACTGACCGGGAGTAAATCAGAGCTCGTTACAATTTATGGCGAAATAAATTGTCCGACTGAATCAAATAACGCAAACCGTTATTTAACGGTTAACGCGCAAATGTGAGTAAATCTCACTAACTCTGAACAGTTTATAATTTCATGTTGTATTTTTAGAACTGTTAGATATTGGCTGATTGACTGTGTGTTGACTGTTTGATTGAACTGCTAGTCAGTTAGTTAAATTTCTATATTGATTCTGTTTAACAGAATGTATCATATAGAACTGAAAGTGATGTTATCTATATTGTTTAACATCTGTGATGCAGGGAAACAGGTTGGAGGAATCCAACTGGATTCCTCAACATTTATTTTACTGTTTTCATATATTGTGATATATGATGTGTTATATAATCTGTTATGGATTATGTGTGTTGGAATGATTTTGATCATTGATATTCGATATTTTAAATATCATAAAAGACCCTGGGATGTAAAAAGGATGTATTTCAATGTATATTGAAATAAAGGGATTTTATAAATCAACAGATTTTATAAAAGGAAATATTTCGAAAATAACTAAAAGGGAAAAATGTTTTTAAAACGAATAGAGTTTTATAAAAGGGAAATCATTTGTAAAGTGAAGAACTGTTACTAAAAGTAAATCTTTATCAATGAATAGTTTAATCGAGTTAAAAGGAGTTAATCGATGTTAGTTAATCGATTAGAGTCAAGCAAAGGAGTTAATCGATTAGAGTCAAGCAAAGGAGTTAATCGATGTTAGTTAATCGATTAGAGTTAAAGTTAAAAGAAGTTAATCGATGTTAGTTAATCGATTAGAGATAAAGTTAAAAGAAGTTAATCGATGTTAGTTAATCGATTAGAGTTAAAGTAAAAGAAGTTAATCGATGTTAGTTAATCGATTAGAGATAAAGTTAAAAGAAGTTAATCGATGTTAGTTAATCGATTAGAGTTAAAGTTAAAAGGAGTTAATCGATGTTAGTTAATCGATTAGAGTCAAGCAAAGGAGTTAATCGATGTTAGTTAATCGATTAGAGTCAAGCAAAGGAGTTAATCGATGTTATTTAATCGATTAGTGTTAAAGTAAAATGAGTTAATCGATGTTATTTAATCGATTAGTGTTAAAGTAAAATGAGTTAATCGATGTTAGTTAATCGATTAGTGTTAAAGTAAAAAGGAGTTAATCGATGCTATTTAATCGATTAGTGTTAAAGTAAAATGAGTTAATCGATGTTAGTTAATCGAATAGTGTTAAAGTAAAATGAGTTAATCGATGTTAGTTAACCGATTAGTGTTAAAGTAAAATGAGTTAATCGATGTTAGTTAATCAATTAGTGTTAAAGTAAAAGGAGTAAATCGATGTTAGTTTAATCAATTAGAGTTAAAGCAAATGAGTTAATAGAATATAGTTTATTCGAATAAAGTTAGTAAATCGAATATAGTTTATTCGAAAGGGGTTAAGTGAATAGAGTAAATCAAATAGAGTAAATCAAATAGAATAAATTGAATAGAGATTTATTCGAACGAGAGTTAAGTAAGGAAGTTAGTTAAAGAAATATAAAGTGAACTTTGCCAATTTCAAAGTTAGAAATGCTGTTCAGTTAAGGTCTGAGAGGTAGTATTACCCCAACTTGATTGACTTCGTTTTTAACTAAGAAATAGTTAAGGTTCTGCAGTAAAGGAAATGGTTTGAGTTGGCATAGCGATGTTTGTTTAAACATCTTTCTAAGTCCAATGAAGAAGCTTTGGAAATGTTTTCCAAATAAGGAACCAGAAATGTTTTCTGATATAGAAAACAAGGAATGGAAATGTTTTCCAATGGTAATAACATATATTTTCTAAATTTAGAAAATAGCAAATATTGAATATAGGGAAACAGGAGATGAAAAAAATGAACTAAGGATATAAATGTTAAATGATGTTTGATCGATATAATTTCCATTTGGAAATAATATCGTTGTTTGCACACTTGTTTTTATTCGATAGTTAAGTCACAGACTATCGAAGTTTTGACCATTTTAACGTTGTTAATATGGAGAGACCGGTTGGATTATTATCCAAAGAACCACTCTGTATTGGCATAAGCGTTGCAAATCATATATGCCAAAGGAAATTGAAGACGGAGTTATGCAAGGGCTATCCTGTTTACAAAATAGTGCCTTCGGTTCATCCTGTTCCTAGATGACTTGTATGGACGGATGTCTGACAGAGTATTTCCAGATGATCACGTATATTGATTTCTCCAACTGTACTAAGAGTGAAGCGGAGAAGGAAACTTCTTTTAGCTAACGCGTAATGTATGGTTGAGGACGTCAATCGGTGATTTGATGGATTTAACGATGTGGCATTCAAAGTGAATCTGATGTGATGATGAAGCGTAACCTCAAGCCTCATCAAATCGGTAAATGACAGAAATTGGGCAGGCAGCATGGCCAAGTCGGTCGCACCGAAGTAGGGTGTATAATCACCTGATCTAGAGTTTCATTTACTTCTAAAAATCTATTGTTGATGCTGTCCCATTCGGGAAACGGTTGTTGATCCCAACTGTTGGTGATATACATTCGATACACTCAAGCGAAATGAGTGGTCGGTCATGTGTGGCCGGGTTGCAAGATGTTCTTGTTGAACCCAGTGTATTCCTCTCTAGAGGTACATTAGCGAAAGGTGGTTCCATACCTTGTCATAGTTGGAAATCCATTACCCAATACGTGCTTGCGGTTTTGATTGTATACAATATATGTAGAACGTGAGATGAAAGCGTTTCTGCTAGATGATTATTATATTGTGGTTGATAGACATTATTATAATATCAAAAAGGTTTTTTTGATATGAAGATATTTTGGATTCTCATAAGGGAAAAACCCGTTCCGTTATACGGCGTGGTCTTATGAGATATCGATTACCTGCTTGAACTGTTTTAAACTGTTTTACTCACACCTGTCCCATGACTGACCCGAAGTTTATTTTGTTGTTTTCCCTAAACTCTTGGGTGCCTAAATTTGTACGGGCAGTCAAGTAGTCGGGATTTTACAGATACACTTGAAGAGCTAGAGCAGGAGGCTTGAGGATCATATAGCTATAGTTATTTCCGCTGTGTTGTAAGTGTTGTACTCTGATAATGTATTGTATACATATAATGATTTATTTCAAGGATATGTTATCTATTATATGTTATTCGTTCCGCTGTGAGATTCGTGTTACTATGATGTTGTGTTCTTCTTCTTCTTGTATTCTAATTTTCTATCTTATCTTTCCTCACCCTCTAATTTCTTTCACTAATTACCAGGATTTCTTGTGTTTTGGTTATCGACATCGTGTTTATGCCGATAACCAAAGTCGCCGAAAATCCGGGTCATTACAGTTGGTATCAGAGCTTAAGTTAAGAATTACTTGGCTCTGTGTTGTGACTCGGTAGAGATAGGTTTAGTAATACCCTAGATTGAGTTGAGTGTATATGTACGAGTGAGCGTATTTGTTATTGATATAAAAATTGTTTTTTATTGTGGATATTCATTAGTTGAGTTGTTTATGGATTCTGGTCGATCAGTTTGATCCACTGTATTGATAAGGGTTACTAAACACTTGAATACGATGAACCGTCATGGTATGTTTTGAAAAGAGGGTAAATGAAAATAGTTTACCCAACGTATATTTTGATATGTATTGGATATATTGGTTGTTATTATAATCGAGTAAGATTCTAAGTAAAAGGGTTATGTAAATAATCAATCAGAATTCATATAAGTGAAATATGTGAAAACAGATGTGTTTAATCTGAAATTTAAACCTGAAATTGAATTAAAACTCTGGAGAATTGGATATGTGTTTGTAAATGGATTTGGATTAAAAATAAGGAAAATTTAAGATCCTGGGAGATTTTAAATTGTTTTACAAGCAGTGTGAATTATATTTTGAAATAAATTTCAAAGTGGAAATGTTTAGAAATGGTTTTATAGTATTGAACTCACTTCGATCGCTGGAAAATAGATTCTGATGATGACAGCTGCATCATTAGTATTCATTTTCGAGTTGTAAGTGACGAATTACTACCAGAGATACTGTTTTGAATTTGTTTTGAGGAGGACAAGTTGTGTTGAATTTCAAATGGGGTTTCAAATATAAAATTGGAATTTTTATATAGATTTGAAATATTAACTTGTTTAAAAGAAATAAAACGAGAAGTTCCTTTATAAACGAAGTTTATATATGAAGTGAAAAGAATTATCATTGGATAATTCAGAAATAAAAATACAAGTGTGAAGTTGAAAGGGAAACCTATTTTCCAAAGGTAGAAATATCGATTTCAAAAGGAATTGAAAATCGAGACTTATGTAAAGAATGAATAAAGAAAGTTTGAAAAGGAATATGAATAAAGGAAGTTCAAACATAGAAATTGAATATAGAATTCATGTAGAGTAATAATAGAAATTGAATATAGAAATTCAAAGGGAGTTTGAATATATGAAATTCAATGGAATTGAAATAGAGTTTGAATATAGAAATTCAAATGGAATTCAAATATAGAATTTGAACATAGAAAATATAAAGGAATTCAAATATAGGATTTGAATATCAAAAGGGAAAATGAAATTTGAATATAGAAGATTCAAATAGAATTGAAATGAAATTCTAATATAGAATTTGAATAATAGAATTGAGATAGAATTTGAATATAGGAAATTCAAATAGAATTGAAAAGGAATTCAATTAGTTGATAAACAAGTTAAAATATATTTGAACATGTTATACTCAAATATGAAGGTGAAATGGGCGAACCAGTAATTTGAAAATCACTTAACGAAATAAGTTAAAACGATTGGATTAAGTTGGAATGAATTAGAAAGGTATAAATATACATGAGATAGGTATGGATAAGGTATGAAGGTATATACATAGAATGCTCGATGAAAGGTATGTATTTCATTCATATATGAGATTTTATGCGCCGTATCGGCAAGCCGCTTGGCTTTTCTTTTTCTTGTTGATTGGAGAAGGCCTGTGTGGCAGTTTGGGGATTTTCTCGATGCTCCCGGTACCAAGGAGGTTATGGCGAATTTTTCCTGGAATTTAAGGAGTTAGAATATTTTTAAGAAGTTTGATAGCTAGAAATCTATATATCAATATATATAGAAGTCGATAAGGAAACGAACTTAGAAATAGAATAGTAAAATCAAAAAGGAAGACTAAGAATAAAATCTAGTAAGAATAGAAAGAGAAAGCGTATACGTGTTTAAAAGTAAATAAGTAGTTGTATGGTATTGATTTTTTGAGTAAGTAGTCATATCTGTTTTGACGTTATAAATGTTATTCAGTCAAGGTCTGAGAGGTAGTTATACCCCAACTTGATTGATTTCATTATTAACAAATAAATAGTAAGATTTCAGGCTCGAATATCAATGTTGAATAAGATTTAGTTGAATATAGTATTTGGGTTGTCGTAACGATGTTTTACACAACATCCGTTTTAACCCAAATAAGTGTAAACTTGGAAATAGAATAATAAATATTTTCTAAGTATAGAAATAAACGAGATCGGAAAAGAGATAAGTAATTGGAATATTTTCCAATTATAATTAGCATATATTTTGTAAAGTTTAGAAATAAGGGAAGGCGATATTCGGAAATGTTTTCCAAATAACATAAAAGGCCAATATGGTTATTGAAAATATTTGGTTAACAAATATTGATAAAGAAATAGAGAAGTGATTTAACTAATGGAATATTAATTTAGGGGCTCAGTGACATGTTCAAAAAGGAAAATTTGATTTTTGAAAAGAGTAAACTGTTTGAAAACTCCCAGGGAAAGACTGTTTGAATTAAAAGCAAATTTAACAGAAATTTGTGAAAGAAAATTTGAACTAAAGTAAAGTCAGTTAAGTGGTAACTGAAGTTAAATTGAAATCGAATAAGATTGGATTTGTGAAATTAGAATCCGAAATGGTATTGTATTGAGGAGTTAAGGAATTGAAAATCAAGAATTGAACTTGAGTTGAAATGGGATTTGGCTTGGTAAAAACGAATGGTTGTATTGGGGGTAAAAGCAGATTGGAATTTGGTTGGGATAACATTGGTATATGCTGAGTTGATAGCATATGGAAGTGATAGAGTTGATATGCCCGACAAAAAGATACAAGTTTATATTTCTATTGGATATAAGATTTATGAGCCGAATTGGCAAGCCGCTTGGCTGTTTGATTTTCTTTTGGGTTGAAGATGGCCCAGAGAGGCGAGTTGGAGTTTGACCGATTGACCAGTACAAAGGAGGTGCTGGCGAAATTTTTCGGAAAAGTTAAGGAGTTAGAAAATTTTCGATAATAAGAATGAATAAATAATTTAATTGAAATTAAATTGGTTCAGTTGAAACTGAAGTTAAGAAGTGAACAAATATGTTCTAACCAGTCGATAGGGTCGTTCTCAACCTTTTAGCAATTTCGAGGACGAAAATATTTTAAGTGGGGAAGATTGTAATGACCCGCATTGGCAGAGGTATTATAATTAATTTATTTAATTATTGAAATGGTGGTTTAGAGAATTAAATGGTCGTTGAATAATATAATAGTGAATATTTAATTAAAATAATAATTAAATAATATATTTAATTCTGAAATAATCAGAATTGGCTGAAATGGCGATATGATGTGAACCGGATTATCTGTGATATTTAATTCAGCTTGGAATTGAATTTGAATAACGAATATATTCAATCGTCGACAGTTGAACGTATAGTTTATAATATAATTATAAACGAGCTCGAAATGGCGCGGCAGTTCGCTATTTGGCGATTCGAACTTCAACTGAATGTACAGGATTCGTTTTAAATCGGATTTCTGTGAAACAAGAAACGTACGGAGTTGGTGGAGTATATCTTTCTAGTGGAAGAGAAAAATCGGGATTTCGTCGTGTAGATTTTGATTTATGTCCAAATCAAATTTTAGAAAAGTCGCTGTGGAATTCCTTTATAATTTGCAACGCTTTATTTACGTTATAAAAGGGTTTTCAATATATTTGAATATCGGGTTTGAATTTGGAAAAGGTTCTTTTAAGACGTAGTGATAATTTAATTTTTAGAATTTTACTGTAATTTTTAATTAATTTAATAAGCGACTTTTTATTTGAAGTATTTCGCACCCTGAAATCAACATTTTGAAGTTTCAAAATATGAGTCCACCTACCGATATTATTATATTTTTGGGATCCTGGCACATCGCTGGTCACAACAGTATTTTTATTTATGTCGTTGGCCGTCCGGATGAGAAGAAACTTCATATAGAAGGATCACCAAAAATGTTATCATTTAAAATACCCATCCCTTAACCAAATTTCTCTGATCAAAACAAACTCCACGTCTTCTATGCGTCAACCGCTCGTTCTCCTTGGTATAGAAACAAAAAACGTGGAAGGCGCTAACTCATACAAACTAAATTAGAAAACCTATAAATAACCCCCCTTAAACTTTTCTTAAGACCTAACGTTCGTTCTTTGTAAACTCAAACAAACGAGCCGCCGTTCCTTCGTTTATTTCTCAACCCAAAACGTGATCTTTAAAAATCGAAATACAAATTCAAAGAAAGTGGGTAGTCTCAGTTCGGATTTTGGTGGGGACGTGAACGCAAGAAGAAGACCTGGGAGCGTTTTTTTTTGGCATGACAGTAAAGCCATATGGCTGTTGCATGGATACTGTTCAAGGCCAAGAAGAAAGAGCACGTGGACAAAATCTGGACAACATGCGGAAATAGATAGATGACGTGAGGGGCAAGTGCTGTGCGAGTTGAAGTTGGGGGAGAGGCTGGTATGTTAAACATGCGGCAAGAGAAGGAGTGTATGGAGGAGATGACGAAAAACCACGTGGTGGTTTTCTTGTGAATTTCAAAAAGGAGAAGAGGGGTGTCAAACTGTCGAAGTAAACACAGTAATGGAAGAAATGGGTATTGGGGTTTCAAGTTTCGAAGTATTTTTAAATGGCGTGTGGAAGAGAACTGGCAGCGGTTTTGTATGAGGGAAGGATAGGTTGGGGTTTTGAAATAGTGGGGTCATGAGGTAGAACGAGATCGCGGAAATCATGTAGAGAAGGAGCAGGCAGTCTAGCTTTTTCATTTGGGAAGAAAGGAGTAAGTGGGTTAGGGTGTTGGTCTAAACGGGCCAAGGCTAAAAGGATGGTATGGCCCAATTAAAGGATTTTTTTAAAAAAAGGAAAAGTTTATTTAATTTTTAAATTAAAAGTATATTAACTTCGAAGATGAATAACTTGATCATACGATATCAGATTGACGAACCGTAAGTTCCGTTGGGATCGTATGGACGGGAGCAACACAATGACACTGACCGGGAGTAAATCAGAGCTCGTTACAATTTATGGCGAAATAAATTGTCCGACTGAATCAAATAACGCAAACCGTTATTTAACGGTTAACACGCAAATGTGAGTAAATCTCACTAACTATGAACTGGTTATAATTTCATGTTTTATTTTTAGAACTGTTAGATATTGGCTGATTGACTGTGTGTTGACTGTTTGATTGAACTGCTAGTCAGTTAGTTAAATTTCTATATTGATTCTGTTTAACAGAATGTATCATATAGAACTGAAAGTGATGTTATCTATATTGTTTAACATCTGTGATGCAGGGAAACAGGTTGGAGGAATCCAACTGGATTCCTCAACATTTATTTTACTGTTTTCATATATTGTGATATATGATGTGTTATATAATCTGTTATGGATTATGTGTGTTGGAATGATTTTGATCATTGTTATTCGATATTTTAAATATCATAAAAGACCCTGGGATGTAAAAAGGATGTATTTCAATGTATATTGAAATAAAGGGATTTTATAAATCAACAGATTTTATAAAAGGAAATAATTCGAAAATAACTTAAAGGGAAAAATGTTTTTAAAACGAATATAGTTTTATAAAAGGGAAATCATTTGTAAAGTGAAGAACTGTTACTAAAAGTAAATCTTTATCAATGAATAGTTTAATCGAGTTAAAAGGAGTTAATCGATGTTAGTTAATCGATTAGAGTCAAGCAAAGGAGTTAATCGATGTTAGTTAATCGATTAGAGTCAAGCAAAGGAGTTAATCGATGTTAGTTAATCGATTAGAGTTAAAGTTAAAAGAAGTTAATCGATGTTAGTTAATCGATTAAAGATAAAGTTAAAAGAAGTTAATCGATGTTAGTTAATCGATTAGAGTTAAAGTTAAAAGAAGTTAATCGATGTTAGTTAATCGATTAGAGATAAAGTTAAAAGAAGTTAATCGATGTTAGTTAATCGATTAGAGTTAAAGTTAAAAGGAGTTAATCGATGTTAGTTAATCGATTAGAGTCAAGCAACAGAGTTAATCGATGTTAGTTAATCGATTAGAGTCAAGCAAAGGAGTTAATCGATGTTATTTAATCGATTAGTTTTAAAGTAAAATGAGTTAATCGATGTTATTTAATCGATTAGTGTTAAAGTAAAATTAGTTAATCGATGTTAGTTAATCGATTAGTGTTAAAGTAAAAAGGAGTTAATCGATGTTATTTAATCGATTAGTGTTAAAGTAAAATGAGTTAATCGATGTTAGTTAATCGAATAGTGTTAAAGTAAAATGAGTTAATCGATGTTAGTTAATCGATTAGTGTTAAAGTAAAATGAGTTAATCGATGTTAGTTAATCGATTAGTGTTAAAGTAAAAGGAGTAAATCGATGTTAGTTTAATCAATTAGAGTTAAAGCAAATGAGTTAATAGAATATAGTTTATTCGAATAAAGTTAGTAAATCGAATATAGTTTATTCGAAAGGGGTTAAGTGAATAGAGTAAATCAAATAGAGTAAATCAAATAGAATAAATCGAATAGAGATTTATTCGAACGAGAGTTAAGTAAGGAAGTTAGTTAAAGAAATATAAAGTGAACTTTGTCAATTTCAAAGTTAGAAATGTTGTTCAGTTAAGGTCTGAGAGGTAGTATTACCCCAACTTGATTGACTTCATTTTTAACTAAGAAATAGTTAAGTTTCAGCAGTAAAGGAAATGGTTTGAGTTGGCATAGCGATGTTTGTTTAAACATCTTTCTAAGTCCAATGAAGAAGCTTTGGAAATGTTTTCCAAATAAGGAACCAGAAATGTTTTCTGATATAGAAAACAAGGAATGGAAATGTTTTCCAATGGTAATAACATATATTTTCTAAATTTAGAAAATAGCAAATATTGAATATAGGGAAACAGGAGATGAAAAAAATGAACTAAGGATATAAATGTTAAATGATGTTTGATCGATATAATTTCCATTTGGAAATAATATCGTTGTTTGCACACTTGTTTTTATTCGATAGTTAAATCACAGACTATCGAAGTTTTGACCATTTTAACGTTGTTAATATGGAGAGACCGGCTGGATTATTATCCAAAGAACCACTCTGTATTGGCATAAGCGTTGCAAATCATATATGCCAAAGGAAATTGAAGACGGAGTTATGCAAGGTCTATCCTGTTTACAGAATAGTGCCTTCGGTTCATCCTGTTCCTGGATGACTTGTATGGACGGATGTCTGACAGAGTATTTCCAGATGATCACGTATATTGATTTCTCCAACTGTACTAAGAGTGGAAGCGATGAAGGAAACTTCTTTTAGCTAACGCGTAATGTATGGTTGAGGACGTCAATCGGTGATTTGATGGATTTAACGATGTGGCATTCAAAGTGAATCTGATGTGATGATGAAGCGTAACCTCAAGCCTCATCAAATCGGTAAATGACAGAAATCGGGCAGGCAGCATGGCTAAGTCGGTCGCACCGAAGTAGGGTGTATAATCACCTGATCTAGAGTTTCATTTACTTCTAAAAATCTATTGTTGATGCTGTCCCATTCGGGAAACGATTGCTGATCCCAACTGTTGGTGATATACATTCGATACACTCAAGCGAAATGAGTGGTCGGTCATGTGTGGCCGGGTTGCAAGATGTTCTTGTTGAACCCAGTGTATTCCTCTCTAGAGGTACATTAGCGAAAGGTGGTTCCATACCTTGTCATAGTTGGAAATCCATTACCCAATACGTGCTTGCGGTTTTGATTGTATACAATATATGTAGAACGTGAGATGAAAGCGTTTCTGCTAGATGATTATTATATTGTGGTTGATAGACATTATTATAATATCAAAAAGGTTTTTTTGATATGAAGATATTTTGGATTCTCATAAGGGAAAAACCCGTTCCGTTATACGGCGTGGTCTTATGAGATATCGATTACCTGCTTGAACTGTTTTAAACTGTTTTACTCACACCAGTCCCATGACTGACCCGGAGTTTATTTTGTTGTTTTCCATAAACTCTTGGGTGCCTAAATTTGTACGGGCAGTCAAGTAGTCGGGATTTTACAGATACTGAAGAGCTAGAGCAGGAGGCTTCAGGATCATATAGCTATAGTTATTTCCGCTGTGTTGTAAGTGTTGTACTCTGATAATGTATTGCATACATATAATGATTTATTTCAAGGATATGTTATCTATTATATGTTATTCGTTCCGCTGTGAGATTCGTGTTACTCTGATGTTGTGTTCTTCTTCTTCTTCTATTCTAATTTTCTATCTTATCTTTCCTCACCCTCTAATTTCTTTCACTAATTACCAGGATTTCTTGTGTTTTGGTTATCGACATCGTGTTTATGCCGATAACCAAAGTCGCCGAAAATCCGGGTCATTACACAACTTTAGTTTGTGGAAATTAGATGAAAAAAAATATGGCTTATCAACAAAATAAATTTCGTTGAAGGTTGGAATCAGGTCGCGAACTAATCGGCATGAAGCAATTTGTTTTTTCTTCAAATCGCAAACGAAAAATTATTTAGATCTGACTTTTAGATTGTAAAATAAAATGTATTTTTATTGTCTTATCGACGAATGACAAAACATTAATTCGTTGAAGGTTTCCAGGAAGAAATCAGATAGAAAAAAGATGAAATTAGGGATAAGAGATAACTCGCGCACAGCAAATCAAACGAAAGAAAATCGCTTGTCGCCATTAATGAGTATCCTCCCACCCTAATAAAAGACAGTCTGTGTTATATATATATATATATATATATATATATATATATATATATATGAATATATGATTAGAAAGTAGTAAATACTGGACTGGTTTTACTAACCAGTCGATTGGTGAAAAGCAGACCAGTCGCCTAGTCAGTGACCAAAGCCCAGTAATGGCTATTTTCTTTTCATATTTAAATATATATATACACAATTTTATTTGATCAAACAGTTGACTGGTTAAATGCAGACCAGTTGGCTGATTTCAAGACAACAATTTTTTATATGAAGAGTCATCTCCTTTCATGAATAGATTTATATTCGTTTATGAATAGAAATGGCCATATCTCTTCATTGCAGTTATTCGTGAAAGGTTGCTTCTCTTCTACCGTTATATAAACATCACAATCTTCACTTCCAAATTACCCAATTCTTTTCTAATCTATACTAATCTCTGATTTTCAATTCTACACACTTGCCTTCTAAAAAGCTCTCATATACTCAAGTTACTTATTGAATCATTGAAATTACTTCATATCTCTTGATTCATTAAGTAACATACTTCCCTCAATCTTTACATACACATCACATACTTGAGGATAAGATTATAGGAAGGGTGTACTTAACCATTGGATATTCAGTGTTGATACGAGAACACATTCAGAAGTCAAAACTCTTTTGTAATTTGTGAAGTCCTTTGTGGGAGATCAGGCGGGGACATCTTTGTTGGTGCTCGGGTGTATTGTGACCTATTCCTTTGGGTAAAGAGAGGACATTTTTAGTGAATTCCGAAGAGCTGCTTCTGGACTGGATGTAGGATTGGAAGTCCGAACCAGTATAAACCGACTGAACTAGTATAAAATTTCTGGTGTCTTTACTTACTACTTTTATCCTTTGAGATATTATATATAGCTTAGTTTTATTTATCTAACTATTGTATGATACAAGTTAGTATATCATAATCATTTCCGCATTATTCCATATAGAAAGATCCTTGATTCATACACAACTTTTCATTTGGCATCAGTGCAAGGCCATCATTTAACCGTAAAACAGTTATTTGCTACATTGTTAATATGGATAATAACACTAGTACTAGCACTAATACTGGATATACTGAAGGCCAATCTATTGCACGACCACCCTTTTTCAATGGCATGAATTATAGTTATTGGGATACACGTATGAGAATGTATATGCAAGCTAATAGTTTTGATGCTTGGAATATTACACAAAAAGAATATGTTCAACCCACTACACTATACATTGAATGGTCTGCAACTGAAAAATCAGAGGATACTGCCAATGCTAAAGCTATGAATATGTTGCATTGTGCCTTGGGTAGAAACGTTTTTAACCGAATTTGCATGTGCAACACTGCATATGAAGTTTGGCGAACACTCAAAATAACTCAGAAAGGAACTAACAAGGTCAAACAAAGAAAGATATCCATGCTTAAAAGCAAATTTCAAAATTTCAGGATGAATGAAAATGAGTCTATAAATGACATGTACTCACGGTTTCAAAATATTTATCATTCTCTATTCGGCTTACGAGAAAAATATTCTAATTTTGATAGTGTTTCTAAGATATTAAACTCTTTGATGGATGAATGGGAAAGAATGGTTTTAACTATGAAAGAGGATAATGATCTTTCGACCATGAAACCCGAAGAGTTAATCGGTAATCCTATGTCGTATGAAGTAAATTGGCAGGCAAAAAAGGCTTATACTCAAGATAAGAAAATTTTAGTTTTTCATGCTGAAAAAGATGAGTCAGACTCGGACGAAGAAGACATTGCCTTTGTAGCCAAAAAATTTAGGAATTTTTGAAATATAAAAAGAGCCAAAATAAGAATGAAAAAGGGAATTCTACAAAAGAACCTGATCCTGCCTTGGTGGAATGTTTCAATTGTCACTAAACCGGACATTACCAAAAGAATCATCTAGAACTAAAGTAGAATCGCAACAAAAAGGAGAAATAAAAAAGACGAGCTTTCTCAGTCACTTGGAATAATTCTGTAACACCCCGAAATTTTAATGACACTAAAGATGATGAATTAAAGAATAATTAGTGTGAAATATACTATTAACAATTAATTAAGGAAAACTTAATTAAATATTCAGAATTAAGTAAAATGGACTGCGCCATTGCGTCCGTCTCGGAATTTTGGTCAAGATAGACACCTGGTTTGCGTAAATCGGACACCGTATGAAGAAGTTATTAAGATTTGAAGTTTGTATGCATATAATGAAGATATGTATATATATATATATATAAATTCAAAAATATTCAAAAATCCACAAAACCAGAAATCCGGCGTGTAAATCAAGGAAGGGCCGATCATTTGAGATCGACCCGAGACCCGGCTGACCCAGGCTCATGGGGGTCGACCCCGGGGTTGACCCACCTGAAGGGGGATCGACCCACCCGGGGATCTGGAAGCTTCTTTGACGTGGATGATTCTGATGGTTTCTGGTCCAATTTGAAGGTCTTGGTTGCTCCGCTGCTCCAATATAAAGGACCCTAAACCTAGGTTTTATTCATCTAAAAAATGGCGGTGACGGCGGAGCTCTGCTGCAACAAAAATTAGAGGGCCTAATCTTCACCGAATCCAATTCAGCAAACATTATACAAATTCAATGGTTGCTTCAACAACAAATTAAACGTGTTCTTCGCAGTAAATTGGATTCATTTCCATAGATCTATTCACTGTGAGTTCAAGTTTTTTTTAGATCTAAATATTTAATTAGTAACCCTGATATGTATATAAAAATTGTATCTTGAATCGATGCCTAATCAGTTCTATTATTACATAATTATCGGATCTGCTTTTATATGTTCATACCGCCACCATGTTAAATCTTGTCATAATATGCCTGTCCAGTTATGCCTGTTCCTATCAGTTTATTATTGATTCGTTATTATGCCTGTTCTGATTCTCGTCTCTCCCTCTTTTCCCTTTTTATTTTTACATAGCCAAACTACCTTCGAGCCTAGGCCTAACGCTGAAAAATGCGAACGTGAGAAATTGGGAACGATTGGGAAAGACATAAATTGGAAATTATGAATGTAAATTTGGGCATAAAATTGGAAAATATACGAATATGGATTTGGGGGGATATTTTATATTGGATAATATGAACATGAAGTTAGGCAATCATTGGAAAATATGTGAACATGAATTTGGGTAAAATTTGTACTGGAATGTGTGAATATTGAATTGGGGTATAAATTGGAACATATATAATTATGAAATTGGCATAGATTGTAACATATGTAAATGTCAATTTGGGGCATAAACTGGAACACATGTGAATATTGATTTAGGGCTTGGAAACCGATAACTGAAATAGAATAATTGTAAATACGAATTGAAAGGGGGCATGAAAGTTTATATTTGGAATAGGAAAATTTAATTGAATATGCCTAAAATAACGGAGCCCAAGTAATGCTTAGACGCAAGGTTAGGTTGCATTAGTGGTGGAAGTCTGCCCGGACCCGACCGGTATATCCAGCAACCACTGATGTTGAACCTAATGTGAGAGGTCTAAATGCGCAAATATGAGACGAGCTATGACACGAGGTTAGGCCCAACTTGTGGAAGAAGTCTGCCTAGACCAGACCGACATATCCATCATCCACAAGTTATAGGCCTAATGTGGGAGGTCTAGCCCATCATAAACCATAAATAAACATAGTAGTGAATTGGACTGCTTAACCTAATTTAATCCATAGCAATTGTACGAATATGAACTAAAGTTGGGGTTAAATTGGTTGGACAGTGGGTGCGCTAAGAAAATTTGAGGGGGCAGGTAATATTTACATTTAGGCTCATAAACTTAACCAGATAAGGTTATGTAATTAAAGACACCTAGTGGTATATGTAACCGTTAGAAATGATAAGGTTATGTAAGTAAAGATACCGTTTAGGGTATGTAACGACCCGGAATTTTGGGCCGAATTTAAAAATTTTATTTTAATTATTTTAACAGGTTTTTAATATTTAAAATAATTTATTTTATATAATAACGACTATAAATTTATTTTAATCGAAGTTAAATGAAACGACCCAAACTTCCCCGTAAAGTAAAGTATGGATTGCTTTGAGAACAACACACATTAGAACACAAAACAGAAGAACATTTTATTGGTGTTACAACAATTACAATAGAGTACAAGAATATTCCAGAGTATGAATGAAAAATATACATTGGAAATAAAATATCAGAGTTTAAATTACATTTAAATAGCAGCGGAAAAATAATACAAAAACTCAATTGAAAGAAATACACGGATACAGAGCCTTCTGAATATCACTTCAGCTGAAGACCAGGATCCTGTGAATATAATATCCGCAAAACCAAAACTACTAGCTGCCCGTGTGGAAAATATGGGCACCCAGAGTTTAGGTTAAAACAATAAACTCTAGGTCAGTCATGGGACTGGTATGAGAACTAAAACAGTTATTAACTTTATTTTAAAGTTGGGTAAGTCAAGGGACCACGCCGCTATCACGGAACGGGTTTCCTCCCAAGAATACCAGTGCATAAAAACAACGCAATGCTTCTAGAAAATGAAACCATTATAAGACTCAAGTCCCTTGCAACGAAAGCCGAAGGATAGGGTTTACCTTATAATGGTCAAAAATGCTTAATACGCGAAATTCATCTTTTACTATAATTGCACAGTGTAGAAATCAATTTTTGAAAATAAATGTATCAAACTTAGGTGGCATAATATACTATGTAAGCGGCATAATATATTATGTCACCATATAAGTATACAACTGAAACCGTAAAGCTCGTATTGGAAAATGGATTACCATCATGATGGCTGCTGATTCGAAAGACCAATCGCGAATGTATCTCCACGGCTTACGTCTCGGCAAGAGAAAACACCGTAATACATATACTACGCACTTTGGATGAGCAGTAATCTGATCTATCCTCATGAGATTCGGCTGAAATGACCTATCCCACTTCTAGAGTGGAGCGACCACCCTAGCCCCCCATCGGCCGACCAAATCCATATGTATAAAGTATATTGGTCAGACTGACTAATCAAACAAATATATTTGAATGGATTTGAATGGAAATTATCTTCGGATTATTTCAATATTAGATTTCGTGATTATACGGATATTATTTTGGAAATTTGGAAGATATTTAATATCGTTATTTATGATATAATATCCGTTAGTTTTAGGATTTGATATTGAATATATGTCGACATAATTCTATTCAAAGCCTTATATTTATTATCAAATTTGATTTTGGATATGTCGTGAATGGTGTCTTAAGTAACACTATTCTTGAATCCTACTTGAGAATAAATCTTTTAATCAAGATTTAAATGGGATTTTTTTTTCCAATTAATATTTATAATTGGAATTAAAATGGAATATGATCTTTGGGTTGATTGTGAACTGTTTTAAATGACATTAATTCTTAAACCCAATTATCAGTGAAATTTGGTTTTGGAATTTATAAATCTTTAATTAAGATTCAATGAAGTTTTCAAAAGAGGAGTTTTCCAATTTTATATATATATATATATATTAAATTGAGATTAAATAGAATAGGATTTTGGGTTTATCGTGAACTATGTTTTTAAGCGACATTTGTTCTTTAACCCAGTTAAAGGCAAGATTAATTTCTTAAAGTTGAATAATCATTAAATAATGATTTTAGAAGATTAAAACTAAATGGAGTTATAATGAATCTTTAATTAGATTGAATAGGAATAAAATAATTAAGTTTATTGAATTCTAGAAATAATCGAGAATGGAGTACCACCAGTTTTACTCCATGCAATAGTTGAATCTTTAATTAGATTTGAACGATAAACGATAATTAATTTACCGAAATACATTGGGCGTTAGATATGGAGTACCACTAGTTTTACTCCATGGGATGAATAGGTCGGGATTGGGATAATATAATAAATGATTACTTCGGTAAGGCGTTATCCCTGACTAGTTGAATGAACCTTAATTTGGTTTAAGTTAAATCAAAGAATATTCTTGATTGGAATGAGGCATTAGTTATGTCTTCACAGCACATGATTTTAAAATGCGCGAAGTATTCAGAATGACCGGGTTTAACTCATTCTAAATAATTCCTACGACGATTGAAGATCGGCAATGAAGACGATGGTTGAAGACCGGGGGATTTTCGTTTTCGTATGAATGATTTCCAATATCTTGATTGGATCGTACACCCAAGATGAGGGAAAATTGGTGATCATCCAGACGTATATGGAGATCTACCGAATATGGTTTCGTTCAGACCTAGAACAGACTTTCAAATGGATTGTGTGTCTGACACTGTATTCCTTTATATTGTATTCGTTGATCTCTATTTAATATATAGTTGTTTGGTGGCAGAGAATTTATTCTCTTGCTTAACACCCTGTTATATATCGATAGATGATCAATGATATGGTATGATTTGACAATGTGGCATGCTAAGATGCATATGATCAAGGCTTTTGTTGAAAAGCAGAGCGTTGTGGATGAAGACCAAAGCATAGCTTTTATATAGCATCACTTTGTGTACAACGTGACTTCGCGAGCCTCACAGCCGGTATGATGGTGAACGATTTGTTTGATTAGTCAGTCTGACCAATATACTTTATACATATGGATTTGGTCGGCCTATGGGGGGCTATGGTGGTCGCTGCACTCTAGAAGTGGGATAGGTCATTTCAGCCGAATCTCATGAGGATAGATCAGATTACTGCTCATCCAAAGTGCGTAGTATATGTATTACGGTGTTTTCTCTTGCCGAGACGTAAGCCGTGGAGATACATTCGCGATTTGTCTTTCGAATTAGCAACCATCATGATGGAAATCCAATTTTCCAATACGAGCTTTACGGTTTCAGTTGTATACTTATATGGTGACATAATATATTATGCCGCTTACATAGTATATTATGCCACCTAAGATTGATTCATTTATTTTAAAAAATTGATTTCTACACTGTGCAATTATAGTAAAAGATGAATTTCGCGTATTAAGCATTTTTGACCATTATAAGGTAAACTCTATCCTTCGGCTTTCGTTGCAAGGGACTTGAGTCTTATAATGGTTTCATTTTCTAGAAGCATTACGTTGTTTTTATGCACTGGTATTCTTGGGAGGAAACCCGTTCCGCGATAGCGGCGTGGTCCCTTGACTTTCCCAACTTTAAAATAAAGTTAATAACTGAAGTTTTGGTTTGGTTTTGCACACGAGCAGCTAGTAGTTTTGGTTTTGCAGATATTATATTCACAGGATCCTGGTCTTCAACTGAAGTGATATTCGGAAGGCTCTGTATCTGTGTATTTCTTTCAGTTGTGTTTTTGTATTATTTTTCCGCTGCTATTTAAATGTAATTTAAACTCTGATATTGTATTTCCAATGTATATTATTCATTCACACTCTGGAATATTCTTGTACTATGATGTAATTGTTGTAACAGCAATAAAATGTTCTTCTGTTTTGTGTTCTAACGTGTATTGTTCTCAAAGCAATCCGTACTTTCCTTTACAGGGAAGTTTGGGTCGTTTCATTTGGTATCAGAGCCAGGTTTACAGAGCTCGAAAATAAGACACATTAGAACCGAACAAAAGAATTCATCAGAGATTGGATTAGTAATATCCAATAAGAATGACTCGTTAGAGATGGGATCAACAGTATCCTAGAATGAGTCCGAAGAGTATTATTTTTGAATTAAAAATAGAAACAAATTTAGTTTTGAAAATTTGAAATCTTATTATACGTTTTTGAATATATTATTTTATTTTATTTTGGACTATCCGGTATATAGAGATTTTAATATACGTATGATCCACGTGTATTTGAAGTCTCCAATATACTGGATGGATATAGAATCACACTCTAGTCTCCCGGAGATGATTCTGATGATTGCTAGCGTCATCAGCATTTATGTTCGAGTATTCGAAAGTGGGATATCTATATATTTTCAACTTACTGGTGTGAGACCCAAAACTAGATAGGGTTTATTGCTGTGAATTGCACTGAAATATGATTTTTGACTATATATAAAAGCTATGTATGTTTGAAAAGTTAATCACCTAATTTATTGCTGGTTGTGATGTTTGATAATTAGTTTAACTAATTAAAATATTGGAATGGTAATTAACAAAACCAATATATAATAGAATGATAAATTTAGCTAAATCAAATTTAATATTGAACTGAATAGGAAATCGATTAGAATTGAAAGTTGAGTTGGTTAATTAAAGGACTTTCAGCTCGTTCCTATTCGAGGACGAAAAGTTCTTAAGTGGGGGAGATTGTAACGACCCAGAATTTTGGGCCTAATTTAAAATTTTTATTTTAATTATTTTAATGGGTTTTTAATATTTAAAATAATTTATTTTATATAATAACGACTATAAATTTATTTTAATCGAAGTTAAAACGAATAAATTTTATTTAAATTATAAAAGAAGTTAGAAATAGCGCGGCAGTTTTAAAATTTGAATTTTAAACTTTGGCTGACTGTACAGGATGCAAAATAAATCGGATTTTAGCGAAACAAAAAATATTAGAATCTATTTAAAAATATCTTTCCAACGAATCCAAAAAATTGAAATTTCATAGTGGGAATCAAAAGTTATATCCAATTCAAAATCTCAGAAAAACGCTATGGAATTTATATATAAATATAGGACCCAAAACGCTACTTTTTACATATGAATGAATTTGGACTCGAAACCACCTCCATTGGGTTCAAAATGATGTTTCTGCATTGAAAAAGTATAAACACTGATACATTTCAATATTCAGAATTTATTTATTTAAATATATATTTTTAATATAATATATATACGTCTTGAAAAGTGAAATTTTGCAAATGGTCTCCAAATTCAACGAAATTAATTTTGTTGGGTTCGTATCATAAAAATAAGCTATAAATGATTTTTTGGTAATTTTTAGAATTAATATGTAATTATAATTGATTTTTTTTCAGTGAAAACGGTCAATTTTCAGATTTTAAAAATTCATTATTAATTCATACGAACTCGGAAAATAAAGAAACCAGTTTCTTTAAATCCGTAATGTCAAGGAATATTTATGTTTCAATTTTCAGTTAAAATGGAATTCATAGGTGATAACACGAATTTTTAAACTACGAAATGCGGACAAAAAAATGTATGAATATATGTACATAAGGGTAATTGGGCCTAATTGAGTTTATAACCTACCTATATATTATCTTTTAATAGCCATTAGCTGAACCCTAAACATAACATAGCCTCCTCCATCTTCATTTTCTTCATATTCCATGGCCTCCACTCTAAAAATATTCTTCGTACAAAAGACCCTAAAACTAAACAATTTATAACTCCAAATCAGAACAAAATTAGACCAAACCCTTTCTGGGTTTTGAAGATATATATTTCCTCTTCCTAACACGAAAAATTAAAGTCCTATCGACCCATGGATTCGTCGGGATCTGAGTTTGATTGCAAAAAGTCAGTTTTGGATTTTGGCGTATAACTCTCAAACCGTCGAGAATTAGACGACGACCCAGTTGAAGAAATTGTAGAGGAGACAAAGATCTACAATTTTGGTTCAGAAAGTTTTGTCTGAAATTCAACGGAATTGCATGAAAATCGAGATGAACTGAAAAGCACCAAAACAGAAATTCCAGCGAAGCTGAAAACGTAAACCAACAAATTTCGGCGAATCTAGGAAGTTTCAGGCGAGGGGCCGAACACGAAAGTTATTTGTCTACGTGAGGGGAAGGTGCTCACCAATTTTTAGGATGTTTGGATCAACGAGGCGGCATGTGGGACCCGCGAACGGATTTCCGTTCACGGTGAATTTCCCGATGATCGGAGAAGCTTTAGGGCGGCGCTTTCTGGTGGTGGTGCGTCTCGCCAAGACGAAGAAGATGGCGGTGGTCCGGTGATGTCAGGTGGCTCCAGGCGGCGGGAAACGGCGGTCAAAGGTTGTGAGTGGCTGTTTGACCGAGATTTGGGGTAATTTTGTAATTCAAACTTTGAAATTGTATATCTATCTCATACGAACTCAGAATCTGACGATTTCAGATCCGTTGCGATCATGATGATGAGAGCTTCGCATGGACACTAATTTTGTCCAATTTGGAGCAAGCTGAAAATTTGGGTAATTTTCATAATTTAAATTAATTATTTAATTATTACAAACTTCGAAAATTCATATCTTTTTGATACGAACTCGAAATCGCGCAAAACAGGATTTGCTGCGATCGTTGAGTCAAGAACTTCGCATAGACACTAATTTTATCAAATTTGGAGCACGTTGGATTTTGGGCCAAAATTAGTCTCGAGCCGTCATTTAAGGCCTAACAGTGAAAACTAATGGTGAGAACTCCTTTTAACTCAAAATTTTCAGTTATTTATTTATTTTCATAAATAAATGCAATTATATGCCTGTGATGAATTGTTTGTTTGGTTATATTCGGTGCATGGATGTTATGTTGTTATGTCATGATATGTTTGCAAATTGGCAATATTTAACGTGAAAAATAATATTATATTATTTGAGAATATGAACATGTTTACACTGCCATTTACAAGTTATCTGACTTGTTTATGTTGATTGGGTCGACAATTTTACACATCGCCCAAGTGCACAAATAATAATATATTATTTGAATGTTTGATTGGTTGAAACCCCACACGGGTCTTGGGTTGATATTTACACATCGCCTTTGTGATTAGCTATAAGCGTTACTTATTTGACGCTTATACAGTATCAATATGCACTTTGGATGTTTGGATGCTTTAATGATTTATCATTAGTTTAGAATAACATGCGATGTATGAAAACCGTATAACTATATGGTAAGTGATTGGGTCTCATTCCAATTTAGAAATAATTTTTTTTGTCAAATTTAGATTACATAAAAAGTTAATCTTTTTATTGTCATTTATAATCATGTTTGACATAAATATGTTTTAATATAAGGTAGAAACATGAAATTTATTAAATTTTGTTTTATTATAAAAGGTTAATTTTTTTATGTAATGTAAGAACATAAATTAGTTGACGCTAAAAACGAATCTTTTATTTTCTTTTAAAAACATGAGAAAGAATATATTTTGATTTACGCTAAAAATGAGTCTTTCATTTTTATTTAGAAACATGAAATATGTATAATATAAAAAGGTTAATCTTTTTATTTAATGTAAGAATATGAAATTTATTATAATATAAAAATGCACTCTTTTTAATGTCATTTAGGCATATATTTTGATGTGCATTAAAAATGCATTCTTTTTAATGACACTTAGATACATATTTTTATGTGCATTAATAGTTTATTCTTTTTATCGTCAGTTGAGAACATAAAAAGTGTTTACAAAAAAAAAATCTATCTTTTTAATGTCATGTATAAATATGAGTTAGTTTACATTAAAAATATTAACTTTTTAATGTCATGTAAAACATAAGTTGGTTTATATTGAAAATCTTAATTTTTAATGTCATGCAGAAACATGAAATGAATTACATTAAAAATTCATCTTTTTAATGTAATGTAGGATCATGAAAATAGAATACAATAAAAATTTAATCTTTTTATTTTAAGTAGAAATATGTTAATGTTAAGAAGAGTAATTACAGTAAAAATTTAAATCTTTTTATTTGTAAATGGAAACATGATAGGGAAAGCGTTGAACGATTTATTTATATATATAATATATAAATTAAAATTAAAATTAAACGAATTGTGCGTGGTAGTTCGCGTTTTGAAATCATAACTTTAAACAATTATAATAAAAGATCCAACCGTTGGATTTTTCCAAAACTAAAACAATTAGGTTCGTTTTGGAAAGATCTTTTCATCGATGTTTAATTCGTTAAAATCCAACGGTTAGAGTTTGAGAAATGTTAAATTCAAATTTTAACAAAAACAGCGCCAATGCAGTTAACTTACCTGAAGCGTCATTTAATTGAAAAGACCTATTTTTAATTTATTAATAATAGAAAAGAAAAATTATGTAAAATCATAATAAATGATTTAAAAAGAGTTTTGATGTAAAGTTCCAATTTTTGAAGATAAAATATATTTTTTATCCAAATGAATAATTTATTTATTTTATAAATAAATAAAAGTATTTTAAATGGTTGTAATTAACCAGAATTTTCAATATATATATTGGAATGGATTTGAATGGAAATTATCTTCGGATTATTTCAATATTAAATTTCGTGATTATACGGATATTTTTTTGGAAATTTGGAAGATATTTAATATCGTTATTTCTGATATAATATCCGTTAGTTTTAGGATTTGATATTGAATACAAGTCGACATAATTCTATTCAAATCCTTATATTTATTATCAAATTTGATTTTGGATTTGTCGTGAATGGTGTCTTAAATAACACTATTCCTGAATCCTACTTGAGAATAAATCTTTTAATCAAGATTTAAATGAGATTTTTTCCAATTAATATTTATAATTGGAATTAAAATGGAATATGATCTTTGGGTTGATTGTGAACTGTTTTAAATGACATTAATTCTTAAACCCAATTATCAGTGAAATTTGGTTTTGGAATTTATAAATCTTTAATTAAGATTCAATGAAGTTTTCAAAAGAGGAGTTTTCCAATTTAATATATATATTAAATTGAGATTAAATAGAATAGGACTTTGGGTTTATCGTGAACTATGTTTTTAAGCGACATTTGTTCTTTAACCCAGTTAAAGGCAAGATTAATTTCTTAAAGTTGAATAATCATTAAATAATGATTTTAGAAGATTAAAACTAAATGGAGTTATAATGAATCTTTAATTAGATTGAATAGGAATAAAATAATTAAGTTTATTGAATTCTAGAAATAACCGAGAATGGAGTACCACCAGTTTTACTCCATGCAATAGCTGAATCTTTAACTAGATTTGAACGATAAACGATAATTAATTTACCGAAACACATTGGTTGTTAGATACGGAGTAGCACTAGTTTTACTCCATGGGATGAATAGGTTGGGATTAGGATAATATAATAAATGATTACTTCGGTAAGGCGTTATCCCCGACTAGTTGAATGAACCTTAATCTGGTTTAAGTTAAATCAAAGAATATTCTTGATTGGAATGTGGCGTTGGTTGTGTTTTCACAGCACATGATTTTAAAATGCGCGAAGTATTCAGAATGACCGGGTTTAACCCATTCTGAATAATTCCTACGACGATTGAAGATCGGCGATGAAGACGATGGTTGAAGACCGGGGGATTTTCATATTCGTATGAATGATTTCCAATATCTTGATTGGATCGTACACCCAAGATGAGGGAAAATTGGTGACCATCCAGACGTATATGGAGATCTACCGAATATGGTTTTGTTCAGACCTAGAACGGACTTACAAATGGATTGTGTGTCTGACATTGTATTCCTTTATATTGTATTTGTTGATCTCTATTTAATATATAGCTGTTTGGTGGCGGAGAATTTATTCTCTTGCTTATCACCCTGTTATATATCGATAGATGATCAATGATATGGTATGGTTTGACAATGTGGCATGCTAAGATGCATATGATCAAGGCTTTTGTTGAAAAGCAGAGCGTTGTGGATGAATACTAAAGCATAGCTTTTATATATCACCACTTTGTGTACAACTTGACTTCGCGAGCCTCACAGCCGGTATGATGGTGAACGATTTGTTTGATTAGTCAGTCTGACCAATATACTTTATACATATGGATTTGGTCGGTTGATGGGGGGCTAGGGTGGTCGCTCCACTCTAGAAGTGGGATATGTCATTTCAGCCGAATCTCATGAGGATAGATCAGATTACTGCTCATCCAAAGTGCGTAGTATATGTATTACGGTGTTTTCTCTTGCCGAGACGTAAGCCGTAGAGATACATTCGCGATTTGTCTTTCGAATCAGCAGCCATCATGATGGAAATCCAATTTTCCAATACGAGCTTTACAGTTTCAGTTGTATACTTATATGGTGACATAATATATTATGCCACTTACATAGTATATTATGCCACCTAAGATTGATACATTTATTTTCAAAAATTGATTTCTACACTGTGCACTTATAGTTAAAGATGAATTTCGCGTATTAAGCATTTTTGACCATTATAAGGTAAACTCTATCCTTCGGCTTTCGTTGCAAGGGACTTGAGTCTTATAATGGTTTCATTTTCTCGAAGCATTGCGATGTTTTTATGCACTGGTATTCTTGGGCGGAAACCTGTTCCGCGATAGCAGCGTAGTCCCTTTACTTACCCAACTTTAAAATAAAGTTAATAGCTGTTTTAGTTCTCATACCAGTCCCATGACTGACCTGGAGTTTATTGTTTTAACCTAAACTCTGGGTGCCCATATTTTCCACACGGGCAGCTAGTAGTTTTGGTTTTGCAGATATTATATTCACAGGATCCTGGTTTTTAGCTGAAGTGATATTCGAAAGGCTCTATATCCGTGTATTTTTTTCAGTTGTGTTTTTGTATTATTTTTCCGCTGCTATTTAAATGTAATTTAAACTCTGATATTGTATATCCAATGTATATTATTCATTCGTACTCTGGAATATTCTTGTACTCTGATGTAATTGTTGTAACAACAATAAGATGTTCTTCTGTTTTGTGTTCTAATGTGTGTTGTTCTCAAAGCAATCCGTACTTTCCTTTACGGGGAAGTTTGGGTCGTTTCAGGGTAAGCATAACTTATAAGGAAATGGGGCAACTTGTGTAATAAGATAAGAGGTACTTAATTATAAATTCAGTAATCCAGAAGTCTGGAACCGCTGATAAGAATAACATGGTTAGACTTGTCCTAGGGACAAGAGGAAACTATAACATAGGTTATAATTAGTGGGTTGAGAAACTTGTTAATGGGCCTTAGTTAATAGAACTAAGTTAACAAGTAAACAACGATAAGCCGTATTGACAATGTAAAATGGAATTATGGTTAAATGAGAAAGAACGAGGAAAACTTATAAGATAAGTTATATTTATTCGTAAATAATGACTAACATGATAAAAAGGAAACATGTGAATTGAGATATACTTAATAACGTATTAATGAGAACATGTTACTGTAATGATGTAACCAAGCAAGAATATAAAATAGATTGTGGATTACAGACATTGGGCCACAATCTAGAGAATAACATGTTGTGGGCTTATTAGTAAACTTAAATGGATTAAGTTATATGACTGGAACTCGGTGCAAATTAGAGGACGTGCGATTGAGGCATCGAGCTATAATTACAGTACATACGTGGGATAGTCTAGATATATGCATATCTGCTCAGGGTGGTGTATCATAGACTAGAGGGCATTATTCCAATAAGGAATCTAATTCGATCGATGGTGGCAGTACGTACGCTTACGTAGCATAGTAATGACGGATATATGCGGAACGTAACATTGTTATATAGAGATCTGTACGTCACTCCAACATAGGATGGGAGACTGCGTTCATTACGGTGGAAACCGTGCGAGTGGGGTACCATGGGGTATATCTCAATATTGAGAGATAGCTACATATATTGTATTAGGTGAATCCGTGGGAAAGTAAATGGGTACGATGCGCGGATAAGTCTTGAGTTCAACTAACCCAAGTAACCTAATAATCAAGAAAATGTAATGGAATGATATTGGTAGGGATCATTCTATTTCTAATATACTAGTATCAGTGCGGTGCAGAGAAATGTATGTAAGAAGCGCTATATATCATGTTCATCTTATCTTACTCAGTTCACTCTTGTTATTGTTACTGTTATCTTGTTCTTCTAGTTTTATATACTTTCCATGATACTTTTATTTATTTATACTTAAAAGTAACTAGACTCGCCGGACTTTATGTCTGACCCTTTTTGTTTCATTTTCTCTCTCTTCCATTCTCCCCCTTCCCCCCCAGTTTCTCAGGGTGAAAGTGCTTAGAGTTGATTTAGATTCTTTTAGCTTAGCTTGGATTTTGGTTATAGATGTACCACTTTGACCTCTGGGAAATATGGTTTTATGCTTTTGTACTATGATATTTTTGGTAGGACAAATTATTTATGTAATTGGTTACTTCAAACTTATGATGTAATCTTAGTATTTGGGACCATGATTTTTTGATTTAAATAAAGTTTTTAATTCCGCTACTATTTTACATGCCTATCTTGTGATATTATGTTCTTATTTACCAATAATGCTTCACGAAACTTAATGCATTCTTTATAGAGTGACATTAACGGACGTGGGGTATCACATTTGGTATTAGAGCATATGGTCATAAGATCGGATAAAATATTTTGAAAATGGTTTTCAAAAAAGGGTCTCAAAAACAAAGTATTTTAAAATAAAAAGTCTGTTTTTGAAAAGCATATTTCCTAAAGCCATAAATACCGTCTCGATTCCCCGCTTGATTCCTTTTCCTTTTTGTTCGGGGAACCGTTTCTTCCTGAAAGGGTATCCCTATTTCGGCATGGTTCCGTAGGCATGTTAAAACTACGGTAATGTAAAAGGGCAAAGAAGTGCCCAACCTCCATCTGTAGCCGCAGTAGTTTCACCTACGGCTTATTTTCTTTCAAGCCTCGTAAGAATTTTCGTGCGATGGAGGTAGCTTTCAAGGGACTAGTTAGCATGTGGCAAAAAGGAGAATAAGCGAGTTGGGGCTAAGAAGCACAACCCAAAGATGAAAGAAAATGATGGATTAAGAAGCAAATATAGATGAAAGAAGAAACGAGGAAATACCATAACTTTGGAATGGGGGGTCATCTGAAAAAGGATTGTAGAAAGAGGAAAGGCGTTGTTACCACTTTGGTAAGGTGGCACACCTTATTAAGGAGTGCCCAAAGAGACAAGGACAAGGACAGAAGGCTGGAACTTCTTGGGGGCAGGCTAATGTTTTCATAGCTGGTGGACATGATAGGAGTAGTAAAGTTTCCGTCGAAGGATTGATTTCTATTTCTGATCATCCAGTTAGGATTCTTTTTCTGGCGCTTTGCATTCTTTTATATCTAATTCTTTAGTTGAGTCTATGCACCTAGATACTAGTATGGTTTTGGATCCTGTTATTGTTTCAAACCCCAGTGGAGGTACGGCTCATTTAGCAATGATTTGTCGGGGTTTGAGAATCTCTGTGTTAGGTGTCAAGTTTGATTGTGACGCATAAGTTCCTGATTTCATAAGATAAGGTTCGATTCTAGGATGGATGGGTTAACTAAATATGGAGCCATTCTAGATTGTAAGAGGAGGGTCGTTAGACTTCTAACTTGCCTTGGAAAGACTCTCGAGATTCCTTATGACCCCAAAAGGGTCTATCATGCTTAGTCTCCAAGAACATCTTGATATATCTATCGATGATTTGCGATCTGTACCAATAGTTGCGAGTATCCTAAAGTTTTGATGAGGTTCGGGGTTTGCCCTCGAGGCACAAGATTGGTTTCCTCATACACTTGGTAGATAATGCAAAGCCAGTTGCATTGCCTGTGCGACATATGACTCCTAAAATAAAAGAGGGAACTTTGAAAGTAAGCAGGGGAGCTACTTGAGAAGAGGTTTGATAAGTGAATTATATCGGAATGGGAAACCTATTGAAGACAGTCCTTAAGGAACCCCGTCATTCTAAGATGACTATTCATTCAAGAGACGATAAAATGTATAGAGTTCGAGGTAATGAAGCCAAACTTGCGAGAGGAAGTGAAAGTAGAGAAGGAAGCAATGATTGGACGAGTTCCAACTGACACACTTGGATCGGAGGTTAAGAAATTTTGCAACAAAGAAGTGAAGCTAGTAAGAGTGCAATGGGGAAAGGGCTGCGAGGACACTACTTGGGAGGCCGAAGACAAGATTCGCTCTTCATATCATTTCCTTTTCGAGAATATGTTCTTAACTTCTTTTTCCAAGCCTCGAATTATGACTTGTACCTATCGTTTGACTATCTCCTATCGATCGAGTCTTTAAATAGAAAACTAATGAATGTAAACATGTGTTTGAGACATGTTATATGGATACAAATGTTTGCTAGTGGTTGCTCGTGGATACATATACACACACAATAGGCACTAGATCGGCTCAATCACTTAAATATTGCATATTGATGTGTGTACATTTTAAATTTTTATGGATTGAAAATGGGCGTATCGTTACATTGATGTTGCATTTGGATGGATGATTGTGCACACATATAGAACTTACATGGATTAGGATGATTTTCATACATTTTGGTTGCATGAACAAACATACATTGCATTAAGGAGGTCAACTGAATTAGTAGACCGCCTGATCTTCCGCATTTGTTTACGGACATACACACACACTATTGCATACGTTCGTAAATCATTAGAAATTTCTTAAGGACAATGGATGCCTGTGGTTGCAAGATGGATGTATGATTGTTGGATGTTAGGTTATACGTTCTTCTTAACTTAGAGATTTCGCGGACGAAATCCTTTGAGTAGGGGAGAATGTAACACCTCGAAATTTTAACGACACTAAAGACGACGAATTAAAGAATAATTAGTGTGAAATACACTATTAAAAATGAATTAAGGAAAACTTAATTAAATATTCAGAAATAAGTAAAACGGTCCACGCCATTGCGTCCGTCTCGGAATTCTGGTCAAGATAGACACCTGGTTTGCGTAAATCGGACACCGTATGAAGAATTTATTAAGGTTTGAAGTTTGTATGCATATAAGGAAGATATATATATATACACAAATATAAATTTAGAAATATTCAAAAATCAGCAAAATCAGAAATCCGGCGCGCAAATCAAGGAAGGGCCGACCTTTTGAGGTCGACCCGAGACCCGGTTGGGTTGACGCATGGGTAGACCCAGGCTCATGGGGTTCGACCCTGGGGTTGACACCCCTGAAGGGTGGTCTACCTAGGGGTCGACCCACCAGAAGGGGGGTCAACCCACCCGAGGATCTGGAAGCTTCTTTGACGTGGACGATTCTGATGGTTTCTGGTCCAATCTGAAGGTCTTGGTTGCTCCACTACTCCTCTATAAAGGACCATAAACCCAGTCTTTATTCATCTAAAAATGACGGTGACGACGGAGCTCTACTGCAACAAAAATTGGAGGGCCTAATCTTCACCAAATCGAATTCAGCAAACATTATACAAATTCAACAGTTGCTATAACAACAAATTCAACGTGTTCTTCGCAGTAATTTGGATCCATTTCCTTAGATCTATTCAATGTGAGTTCAAGTTTTTTTTTAGATCTAAATATTTAATTAGTAACCCTGATATGTATATAAATATTGGATCTTGAATCGGTGCCTAATCAATTCTGTTATGACATAATTATCAGATCTGCTTTTATATGTTCATACCGCCACCATGTTAAATCTTGTCATAATATGCCTATTTCTATCAGTTTGTTATTGATTCGTTATTATTCCTATTCTGATTCTCTTTTCTCCCTCTTTCCCCTTTTTATTTTTACATAGCCAGGCTACCTTCGAGCCTAGGCCTAACGCTGAAAAATGCGAACGTGAGAAATTGGGAACGATTGGCAAAGACATAAATTGGGGCATAATTGGTATTGAAAAATATGAATGTAAATTTGGGCATAAAATTGGAAAATATACGAATATGGATTTGGGAGCATATTTTATATTGGATAATATGAACATGAAGTTAGGCACACATTGGAAAATAGGTGAACATGAATTGGGTAAAATTTGTATTGGAATGTGTAAATATTGAATTGGGGTATAAATTAGAACATATGTAATTATGAAATTGGGCATAGATTGTAACATATGTAAATGTCAATTTGGGGGATAAACTGGAACACATGCGAATATTGATTTACGGCATGGAAACCTATAATTGAAATAGGATAATTGTAAATATGAATTGAAAAGGGGCATGAAAGTCTATATTTGGAATAGAAAATTTTAATTGAATATGCCTAAAATAACGGAGCCCTAATAACGCTTAGACACGAGGTTAAGTTGCATTAGTGGTGGAAGTTTGCACGGACCCGGCCGACATATCCAACAACCACTAATGTTGAACCTAATGTGAGAGGTCTAAGTGTGCAAATACGAGACGAGCTATGACACGAGGTTAAGCCCAACTTGTGGAAGAAGTCTACCCGGACCCGACCGGCATATCCAGCATCCACAAGTTGTAGGCCTAATGTGAAAGGTCTAGCCCATCATAAACCATAAATAAACATGGTAGTGAATTGGACTGCTTAACCTAATTTAATCCATAGGGATTGTATGAATATGAACTAAAGTTGGGGTTAAATTGGTTGGATAGTGGGTGGGCTAAGAAAATTTGAGGGGGCGGGTAATATTTACATTTAGGCCCATAAACTTAACCCAATAAGGTTATGTAATTAAAGACGACTAATGGTATGTGTAACCGATAGAAATGATAAAGTTATGTAAGTAAAGACACCGTTTAGGGTAAGCATAACTTGTAAGGAAATGGGACAACTTGTGTAATAAGATAAGAGGTACTTAATTATAAATTAAGTAATCTAGAAGTCTGGAACCGCTGATAAGAATAGCATTATAACGACCTGAACTTCCCCGGTCTCCGAAGAGAAGAGAAAGGACGGATTGTCTGAGAACACGACAAATCAGAACACAGACAGAAGAACATCTCATTGCATATTATAACAATTCGCATCAGAGTACAAGAATATACAGTGTATGAATAAATAATATACATTTGATAAATATCGGAGATTAAAATGCATTACATAGCAACGGAAAATAATTCAAAACACAACCGAAAGAGATACACGGATACAGAGCTTTCCGAATATCATTCCAACTGTAAACCAGGATCCTGTGAATATAAATCTGCAAAACCAAAACTGTTAGCTGCCCGTGTGGAAAATAGGGGCACCCAGAGTTTAGGTTAAAACAATAAACTCCAGGTCAGTCATGTGACTGGTGTGAGAACTAAAACAGTTATTTAAAACTTTACTTTAAAAATAAAGTAAATCAAGGGACCACTCCGTATAACACAGAACGGGTTTCTTCCCAAGAATACCAGTGCATATAACAAACAACGCAATGCTTTTTGGAAAAATGAAGCTATTATAAGACTCAGGTCCCACTACACAATGCAACGCAAGCCGGAGGATAGAATTTTACCTTATAATAGCCAATCATGCTTGGTACATTTAAACCAAATCATTTTGACACTATTATAGTGTAAAGTGTATGAAAACAACTTCAAATATAAATGTATCAACCATAGACAGCATAGTGCCCCATCCCACTATGTCGCCATACTAGGCTATACAAATAAAACCGAATGTCACGTATTGGAAATTGGATTTCCGTCATGAGTTTAGGCAAGAGATGTACTCCTTTCCGCTTCGAGACACTCTAGCAAATGCCTCGGGACTACACACTCTGGGTAACCCCTGGGTCCTCCAAGGCCGGTCCGCACTTACGTTAGTGGATTGGCAATTCCTGAACACACGTTTCCTCGCCCTATTGGGCGTTTATGAGCTAGATGACTCAATATCCGAGGTGCCTCGCATTCCAACAACCACATAGGTAAAAATATATCAATGTCAGGGCTTGCAAAACCCCGACACCACCCATATCTATAAAGAAACGCCATGTCCTCCTTGGGTCCCATATACCGTTTTTAACTCATACCGAGGTGTGAGGCTCGCGAATTAATGCTATACACAAAGCTATGACATTTAAGGCCGTGCTTCGATCATCAACCACAAGACTCTGCTTTTCAACAGAAGCCTTGATCATTTGCATCTCAGCATGCCACACAGGCAATTCACGCCATGCGACTGATGTCTATCGATATATAACCTCTGAGCTCATACGTCTTAGAGAAGGGCGTTAAGCAAGAGAATAAATTCTCCGCTGCCAAACAGATATATATTTAATAGAAATTAATCAACATAGAATAAAATCCAATGTCAGACACACATCCATTAACAAGTTCATTCTGGGTCTGAACGAAATCGGAGGCACCTTATTCCTCGTCCTATATGTCCAATACATGAGAGAGGTCCTCGCATATCCGGTTGATCTCCGAGTACGTCTGGACGATCACCACTTATTACCTTGTCTTGGGTGTATAGCCCAATCAAGACATCAGTAATCATCCAAACGGTGTGAAGACCTCCAGTCTTCAACCACCGTGTTCATCGTCGACTTATCGTCGAATCATTTATTCAAAATGGGTATAAACCCGGCCTTTCCGAATAACTCGCGTATATAATAAACAAGTGTTATAAAAACACAACATACGCCTCATTCCAATTCTGAATATTCTTTTATTCAAATATTCATATACTTTGGGAAAGGTTCCCATTAATTTTATCAAAAATAAATTCTTTAAATTTATTCTTTAATCTTCCTTTTGATATAAATTCAAACCATGTTATGGTTTTCCAAACTAGTCGGGATTAGCGATCCTTACCGAAGTAACCATTTATTTAAATTCCCAATCCCAACCTATTCATCCCATGGAGAAAAACTAGTATTACCCCATAACTAACACCACAGTGTTATCGGTAAATTTAATTACCATTTCACGTTCAAATCTAATTAAAGATTTAACTATCGCTAGGAGCAAAACTGGTGATACTCCATTCTCGATCATTTCCCAAATTTGATAATGTAAATTATCAATTAACATTTCAATCTAATTAAAGATTCATTAAAACTCCACTTAGTTTTAATCTTCCCAAAAATCAATATTAATGATTATTTAACTTTGGAAACACAAACATGTCGCATCAACAGTCTATACCGTACTATTGATTTCTACATATATATAACCTCTGAGATCGTACGTCTTAGAGAAGGGTATTAAGCAAGAGAATAAATTCTCCACCACCAAACAGATATATATTTAGCAGAGATCAACCAAACAGTTCGAAATATAATGACAGACATGTAATCCTGTCTTTAACTGGGTTAAAGAACTAATGTCATTTAAAACACAGTTCACGATAAACCCAAATCACATTCCATTAATTGAATCTTCATGAAAAACAAATCAATATATAATCGATATCAATTTCCATATCCGACTAATAATATAAATGGAATAGCGGCAAAGCCTTTTAAATTCCATATGTATTAACAGTCTTGCTCCACAGAAGTTCACTTCGATTATTATCAAATCAAATTCCATTCAATTCCAATTTAATATATTAAATTAGAAAACTTTACTTTGGAAAATCACTGTTAAATCTTAATAAAAAGATTTATAAGTTCCAAATCACATTTCACTGTAATTCGGGTTAAAGAACGAATGTCGTTAAAAACACAGTTCACAATAAACCCAATTCACATTCCATTTTCAGTTCCAATTAAATGTTGATTAATTGGTAATTCTTCTCTACATCTTAATTAAAAGATTTATTCTTTTCACCCGGGGTTTAAGAACAGTGTTGCTGAAGATCCCATCACATCAGTCTCTAACCGTAAATTAGTAAGAGAACAATTCCCTAAGTATTAATCCCGAAGGCCGAAACAAACATCAGATCAATACCCAGGAAACCATTCAACTTAGCTTATCTCTAGTTAGTTTCTAATTTTCTTAACTCCATTGGGTTTAAGAACAGTATTATTAAAGATACCATTCAAGACAAACCCAAAATCTCATTCCATTGTTAATGAGGTTAAAGAACAAGTGTTGTTTAAAACACCGTTCACGATAAACCCAAAATCCAATTTGATTACTAAATATAAGGCTCTAAATAGAAAATATATCGGCTTATATTCAATATCAAATTCTTAAATAAACAAATATCGTATTGGAGTAACGATATATATATATATATATATATATCTTCCAAATTCCTCCATAATATCCGTATAATCACTGAATCCAATATCGAAATATTCCGAAGATAATTTTGATTCAAATCCATTTCAATTCATATATTGGAAATTCTGGTTATTTTTAAAACCATTTCAAATCCAATTTATTTATTTTAAAAATATTGGATTTATAATTCTAGTTCATAACTAGTTCATTTCGATAAAATTATATTTTATCTTTTCAAATATGGAATTTTTCAGCCCAATTCTTTCCAAATCATTTATTATGATTTTACACAAATTATTGATATTTTTAATAATTTTATCATGGCCCGTACAGTCGATTTCCATAAACGGTCGTCGAACTGCACTTACAACGACCTTTTTCAAATTTGATTTGGACATAATTCCAAATCAAACTGTTAGATTTCAAGTCTATCATATTCATTGGAAAACTCTTTTAGAAACGAACCCAGCGGTTCCAGTTTTAGTAGAATCTGACGGTCAGATCTCCCGTAATGTCCATTCGAAGTCAATGGTCGAAATTCGCGAACTACCGCGGCGCGGCGCTTTCTATTCAGGCCATTATATATATAATGTATATATTATATATATTTCATCGATTTCCATTTAAAACGTATTTTATAAATCGTTTCAAATTCATTTTTAAAACGATTTCAACTTCATATTCAATTTCAAATCAAAATTGAATATTCTATATCATCGATATATAAATGATAGTATTTTCAAAACATTATATTTCGAAATCATTACCTTTTCGATATTCATTTTAGAAACGAATAAAACCGATATAAATATCGTTCACGTCAAAATGGCGTTAATCTAATCAACACGGCTTCATATATTTAAACATTTTCGTGTCCATCCCAAATCGGACATCAAAAATCAGATTTTGATATTTTACTGAATATTATTTTAAAATATTCATTATTTTAAAATATTCATTCTTTCTGAACTGGAATCAGACACAGCCAATTATCATATAATGTTATTATATGGATTTCATACAACACATGTATACAACAGCCATGATAAACAATCAACCATCATCCAGAGTGCATTCTACACTGTATAAGTATTAAATATAAATATTTAACGCTTACAACAGTTTGTCAACCTATCGATTGACATACAACTAAACAGTTGGGATTATTGTACGTCAAATATCATACCAACACCCGTGTGGGGTTTCAATCCACAAACACAGAATTTATTTGTGAAGTTGCACAACGTGTAAAATTTATCATCCTAATCCATATCAGTCAAATGGTGTACATAAACAAATCGTCCGATTTGTAAATGAATATTTATTTTATTCATATACACGTTAAACATCACATTTTTAATGATAAAATATTTTTTACAACACATGAATATTTTTGTTTTCCATTCCACATCACAAACCAAATTCACACAAACAAATCAATCCAAACACACAACCAAACAAGTCGTCCATGGACTGTGGACGACGGGGAGCAGATTATATATGCAGTTATAAAATAAATAACTGAACAGAAAATTTTAGTGAGGAGTTCTCACCTTGAGGATCCACTCCTCCATTCTTTATTTCTGAACGGTTCGGATTTTGTTTTGATTTCAGTCCGTTCCATCGCACTCCTTTTTCACGTTGTTCATAGTAAAAATCATATTCTTAATATGATGTTCATATATTACAAAATCATATTTTTACTTCGCTATATATAAAAATCGAATTTTTTTATTCTATGTTTTCATATATAAAAATCATATTTTTATATGTCGTTCAAAGAAATATCTTACCATTTCATTTTTTAAAAATCATGTCTTCTTCATTTTAAAAATCACTTCTTTTCATTTCTAAAGATTGTTCCTTTTCTATATTAAAAATCTTATCTTTTCATATGTAAAAATATTTTTATTCCATTTCTAAAAATCTAATCTTTTCTCTTTAAAAAGTCATAAGTTTTCTCTTTAAAAATCATATCTTTACTCTAATAAAAATCATATTTTTATCAACATAAAAATCAACTCTTTATAATCGCTATTTTTATTTTTATAAACAATGTTTAATCATGAAATTATCTAAATTAATTGCATGGAAGAAAATAAAAATAATTAAAACGCACTTTTTTGCCGAACGAAGAGGGATGAGGGGATCGGAGGCGGGGTAGGCGGCGCGGGGCGTCACTGGTTGGGAGGGGAGGCGGCGGCCTTCAAACGGTGGTGTGGTGTTTGGGGTGGAAGGGGGTTAACGCTGTTCAGAAGAGGAGAGGGAGGGGAGAGAGGAAGATCAGATGGGGGTTGGACGGATGGGTGGCGCCAGTGCGCGGCGTAGCCGAGGGGGCTGGAGATGGTCGTCGTCGCCATGGCCTGAGAGCTCGAGCGCGATTTCAATTTTTGCTTTCGGGAAAAGAAAATGATGGGAGGGGGGTTAATGTTGTTGACATGTTTTTTGGTCAAGCTGTCACACATGGAATTCCTGAATGATAACGCGCTTAAGCGGTGATAGCAACATCAGAAGACATAGAGCGATTTAGTCGAAATCGCAACATTAACATAAACAGGCCCGAAACTTCTATCAGACGACCTCTTTTGGGCCCGAAAATAGCAATTGCAGAGCTATGCTCTGTAACTCTTGTAGCCCTCTGAATTAGCTTCAGGTTGAGCTTTCGTTTGGCTCAATCAGACTTACGGTTTGAATGTTATGCCCGTTTTCGTGAACGCATGTAGAGGTATCGACTGACAATCACTTGGATGAAGCGACGAAATATCAGAAAGTTCAGAATATGGACTGGATCGTGGGACCCTGACATCGGCTTGCCCCCACTCCTCGGTTCGTGAAGCCTCCTCACTTCGTGGAACACCCTGGCTCGTGGAGCGTATATTGATCACGACCCATTCGTGGTCGACCTATGGACCACGACTCGCTCGTAGGCTCACCATCCCAGCTTCTCACTCCAGCTTGCAATCGATTCGGTTCGTGACTCGCCCCTGTACCACGACCCGATTGTGGGGGCATATAGGGATCACGAACCGCCTGTACCATAACAGCAACAACACTCAATTTTGACCTGTTCTCAAGGCTACTCCCGCTCCTACTTTCCCGGATCGGGTGCCACGTACCCCATCACGAACCGGTCTTCCCAAAAGCCCTCCTACAGCTATAAATACAACATTTGAAGGCATTTTCAAGGATCTTTTGGCCATTCCTCTCTACGGCTTCCACCATTGTTCCTAGCAAAGCATTGCTGAACATAGAAGCCACATTCCTCATTAAAACTTGAGCGTTTAGTGAGGATTTCATAAGATAATTAAGCATTGTACTACCAATTCTTACGAGTTGTGGGAATCATTCTTGTAATTCCATCTTATATAAAAGCATATAAAGTGGACGTAGGCTACATCTACAGCAGAACCACTATAAAAACTTCGTGTGTCTCCTCTTATTTATCATTTTCTGCATTATGTAATCTGTGATCTGCATTTTGGTGTTAGTGCCATTTTTTGGTCTAACATTTTGGTGCGCCAGGTAGGGGGCACACGACAACCTCAACTTCTAGCTTAGATAAATGACAATCAAAAGGAAGAAAACTGGAACTTCCTCTCATGTTGAGGATGTTGATGCTGAAGGCGCAAGGAAGGAGGCAAGCCAAGAGGCTTCCTCTCATGGAGATCCTTCGCAATACTTAACTAGAGACGAGATGGACGACGTTCTCGCTGAATTGAGAGGTCAAATGGTAAGGCAGGACGATCTCCTCAGGAAACAACAGGAGTTGATCGATGGATTCTTCGCTCGGATGGATGGCAGACCGAGCTTCAACGATCAACGCACTGGAAATGAAGCCACTGAAGCGGCTTGTGTATCACTTGGACTTGGGGCAAACCCTCTCGCTCAGCAGCAGAACATGGCTCATGAAGCTGAGCCAGGAGCGACCCGCGATGCAGGGCCAGAAGCAGCTCTTGACGGCGACTCACGACCTAGTCGGCTCGCCTCCCTGATTCATGAACCACTCTCCACAAACCGGTCTCACGAGCCGGCCTCCATGACTCACTCCCCCTCGAATCACGAGCCACGAGCTTTCACGACCCAGGACCGGACCGGATCAGATCGTGCACCCCGATCCACGATTCGTGCTCCCCCACGACCCGCTTCGTGCAGCACACCATGAACACACAACAAGTCATCAATAGCTTCCTCACTCTCTTGCATTCAACGCTGGGATCACCAGCTCTGATCTTGGCAACTTGCAACAACTTTTTGAAGGAAATCGGCTAGCAGATCTGATTGAAAGCCTCTCAAAAGGTCGCACTTATCAGAATGATGTGGATGAAGTCAACCACACTCCTTTCACTCAGGAAATCAGGAATTCTCGTAATCCCCCAGATTCCAAACTTCCACAACTGGAGCCCTACAACGGCAGGACCGATCCTACTATGCATCTGATGCGCTACAAACTGCATATGTAAGTTCAATCGGCATCAGAAAACGTCATGGCAAAGTGTTTTCTCCTCTTTCTGACAGATATAGCCGCTATGTGGATTCGGCAGCTAGAAACTGAATCGATCAATAGCTGGAACATGCTGGACGTACACTTTATTGAACAGTTTAGGGTCCACATCGCTCGACCCGAGAACGTCATGCCGCTCACTACAATCAAGCAGAGGCCCAGAGAAACTTTGCATTCACTCCTGGAAAGATTCAATGTTGCAGCAGCATCAGTTGATCGCCCTGAACCATTAGTGGTACTGATGGCAGCAGTATCCTGCGTTCTAGATAACTCGGAGTTTAAAAAATCCTTGTACTGAGATCCACTAGGAAATCTCGGTGAATTCTACCTTGAGGCAGATAGATTTCTGCGGGAAGAAGATGCAACTTCCGAGAAGTGCATTCTCGATGTCAACCGTCTGATTCTGGAAAATGCAAAGGAAAAGCCAATGTCAAGAATGACCGCAACACTCAGCCCCGGAGTGGGCCCAAATATGAAAGATACACTGAACTGAATGACACTCTCAGCAACATTTACATGGACACAAGAGGTGCCACCTTCTATCCGAGGCCTCCCACGAGGGAGCCAACACTAGCTCAACGCAACTTTGGAAGGCATTGCGTATTCCATGACATAGACGGTCACAATATTGTTGACTGTAGACATTTGCGAGACCTTTTTGAGGACCGGATCAGACGAGGAGAGATACCCGAGTACGTGACTCAACTAACAGCACCCACACCTGCGCGACCACCACGTATTCCCCGAAGAGGGAACGATCCCGGATCAAGCAATCATGGGCTTATCATTAACTGATCCCACTCAACGGATCTCTTCAATTTGCCGGACTTCGGTCCGTAGTTTATGTTTTTTAGGCGACTTCTCGCCCCTCTTTGATTTCTCTGCATGAAATAAGCGCAGCAACATTGGCCCACACGCACGGAACTGACCTGTAGTCTCCAGTCATGTTCAGGGTTAGAATAACTGTCGCTTAGTTTTCATGAATCAATAAAGATCATTGATGAGCTCTGGCTCCCAACTGGATCCGTCCAGTATAAACAGACATGAGCTCCGGCTTCGAACTGGATCCGTCCATTATAAACAAACCGCATTAGCATTTCCTTGGTCGTCTTACCCAGGTAAGGCCGTCTTGGAACCTCATTAGCTTTTCCTCGGTCGTATTACTCCGGTAAGGCCATCTTGGAACCTCATGGCATCTCCTTGGTCGTCCTACTTCGGTAAGGACGTTATGGAACTCTGAAACACCCCACCTCCGTTAAAGTCACTCACAAAGGGAATGCCTTAACTTCGGTGGAGCATTATAGGTAAAAGATACAGATAAGTAACAAGATAGACATATAAACAACGGAAAGACTAAATTTATTTCATAAGTACGTGGTTCAATCAAAACATTACAACAATAGTCTCAAACCAACTTCCAAATTATTATAAAAAAAATTCTGTCTTGATTAAAACATAAAGAAGCATAAAATAACAATAAGGCAGCATAAATCCCCAATAAGAGTGTATCCAAAGCCATAGCCCAAGGAGAGAGAATACAAGCAATACATCTACTCTCTTCAACCTGGAAATGGTTCGAACTAAGCTGAAGTATTCCCTCTCTCCGGACCGCGGGGGGGGGGGGGGGGACAGAAGAAAGGAAGACGAAAGAAAAATGGGTCAGGCATGAGTCTGGTAAGTCCAATGATTATTTAGCATGTAAACAGGAAAAACGATCATGACATGAATAAACTGAACCTAGGACAACACCCTATAAATAAGATAATAAAACTGAATGTCGCACTCATCGCTATTTCTCTGCACCCACTTACATGTGTTTCATCTAGCACCGTGTATTCAAGATAAATGATCCCCTTTATCAATTGGCTCCTACTCGTATACATTTTCTACTTGTGTCATTCGGCCCCTCTTGATTGTAGATACCTGTGCTGGTCCCACCATGGGGTGTATCAAATCCTATGGTGGCAATCCGACACAATTCAAGATGCACAGTGTATAACTACTGATGCCCAATGCCTTCTTTTTCCACTCCGGAGTACGAGCACGCCCGTACTCCGTCGGAACCTACACTAACGCACCACCCGCCATTGTTTTGACCGCTTATAATCAGCCCAGTAATCATGCCCCACCCTGCCTAGTTCAGGGTACCATGATACATCTATGTGGGTTACGGCTGAAATGAGTCCCCGTTACTAGGGTATCCTAATCGACATGTTAAAATGGTTAAGTGTTCTCAAATAACCTAACCCCACCCATCATTTTAGTAAACATGTTGTATTGGTTAAGTGTTGCCTTAATTGACTTAACCCTACCATTCCTGTCTTAGCTTTAATTCATTCACTAAAGCACCAACCACTCACACTAGATATGTATTGTTGTGGTTGCAGGATGTGCCGGTCGGTTCTGGGCAGTCTTACACCGCAACTCAATCAAACCTCGGGTTCTTTTGGGCTTAATGCGCTAACCTCTCACATTAGATCTATATGGTTACGGTTGCTGGATGTGCCGGGAGGTTCCGGGCAGTCTTACACCGTAACTCAATCTAACCTCGGGTTAGGCATATTCGTCTTTTACTTAATTTACATATTTACCCTTCATATTTATATGTAAATTATCCACAATTATTGCCATTCAAGTCATGCCCCATTTACCCACTAAATCATGTTCATAATTTTTAGGTATATAAATTATACCATTTTATGCCATTAACCATTTATATGATTATGGGCCAAACTATGCAAATATTTTGAAATTTAAGGTTTTTCCCAATGTTACCCCCGTTATACGTTCGCAAAATTCACATAGAATGTTTGGCTCGCAACTTAGCCTAACCTATATACAAAAGGGAAAAGAAAGGAGCATGTACCATTCCCACAACATAAAATAACAAGGATCTAACTAAACATGTGTCATATAAAATTGGCATAAAACAATGAACTTGCATTTTAACTTGAATCTTAAGCATATGAACGGGGACTTACATAGAATTACACAAATCCAATTAGGCATGTAAATGTGAACTTGCATTTTGGATCCAATTAACATGAATCTTAAGCATATGAATGAGGACTTACATAGAATTACACAAATCCAATTAGGCATGTAAATGTGAACTTGCATTTTGGATCCAATTAACATAGATCTAAACATAGGAGAATGTAGATCTAAACATATATATATATATATGACTTAGCCAAAAAACTTGCATGTAACATAACATGAAAGAGTCACCAAATTTATATAATACACGATTTGTTTAACATACAACATGATAAGTCCAGTAAACCACAATAATCTCATAGGCATATAAGATAGAATCGTTACAAGAATAGACATGAATCAGCATCACCATTATCTTACAACTAGACGCAGCTCTAGTTTCATTTTATTTCAAATCACGACTTTTAATTGTTTACATCTAAAGAATAACAGGGCTTACAAACAAAGAAAAATCTTGTTTTTTGGGATCTGTTTTTTGAAACCGAAAAGCAATCCCTTGATGTAGACTATCGATTCTCTAATTTAGATTTGATTCGTAGCTTCTAACTTGCTTTCTAGTTTGCTTCCTAGTTGGAGAAGAATGGTGGCTATGCTAGGTTGACCATGGACAACATGGTGGCTCCTTCGAATGAAATTGTGTGGTTTAGGGTTGAGGATTGGGGTTGCTTATATAGAAGTTTTGTTTTATGTGAGCCGTTAAATCAACCTTGGAGCAATCAAAACCGTCCAGACTAATAGAGCTATCCAGAAATCGCCACCTATGCCCTAGTGGCTCGGCAACAAGTCAGAAATCGTCACTATTTGGATCTGGGTGAGGGGATCGACCCCTATGGGGGGGTCGACACCCCAGTCGACAGCCCTCTTGGGGGGTCGACCCCCCCGGGGGGAGTTGACCCCTATGGGCAGGAATTTTCCCGCCCAGCTGATTCACGTGATTTTCAAAATTCGAACTGTTTTTGTTTTATTTAATTATTTAATTATATAATTTTCTATTTAAACATGAAATCTTCTGAATTCCATAACATCTTCATACGGAGTCCGATTCACGCAAACTCGGTCTCTATCTCAAGCAGAATTCCGAGACGAACTCAATGGCGTAACCCGTTTCCCTTAATTCTCACTTTTACAATTTAATATTCTTTAATTCGTTACTTTAATAAACATAGACATATAGGCTGTTACATTCTCCCCTCCTTAAAGGATTTCGTCCCCGAAATCTTCAAGTCAAGAAGAATGTATATCCTACCATCCAATCGTCCATCTACTCAACCATCAAACACCAGCATCCATTGTCCTTAAAAGATTTCTAATGCTTTAATGATTGTATGCATAGTGTGTGCATATGTCCTTATCTAATGCAAAATCAGGTAGTCTACTGATTCAGTTGACCTCCTTAATGCAAATTATGTCAGTGCCATGAGTCCATTATGCATGCAATTATTCCTAATCATACTTTCTACATGAGTGCACAATCATCCACATAAATGCAACGTCCATATGATAACATTCCAAGTTTCAATCCATATACAAATACATATATGCATATGCAACATGAAAGTGACTGAGCTGATCTAGCACCTAATGTGTGTGTATATGCATCCACGAGCAACCACTAGCAACCACTTTCAACCATCAATCATAACATGTTTCAAATACATGTTTACATCCATTGGTTTCTACCTAAGGATCAAGAATAAGACCAAGGAGATATACTTAAAAAGGTAGATACAAGCATGTATATACTTATGGAAAAAGAGATCAAGGATGTACCCTCAAAAATAAAAGGGTAGGTTGCGCGTATTTTTCCCTCAATTTTCCAAGTCGCGTCTTCCTCAGCGTCGCTCCATTGAACTTTAACCAGCTTGACTTCACGGTTGCGTAGCTTTTTGACTTCCGTACACAAGATTCGAGTTGGAACTCTTCTCACAGTTGCTTCTCGTTCCACTTCTACTTCCTCTAATATACTTGGCTCCACAACTTCCACAGACTCATGTAAGCACTTTCGAAGTTGAGAAACATGAAAAACGTTATGAACTCCAGCCAGTCTTTCAGGTAGCTCTACTCTGTAAGCCATCATCCCAATCCTTTCAACGATAGGAAATGGTCCTACAAATCTTGGTGCCAACTTTCCTACAGACCCAAAGCGAATGACATTCCTCAAAGGAGATACTTTAAGGAACACCCTGTCTCCTACCTCAAACTCAAGGTCGGTCCTTCTTTTGTCTGCATAGGACTTCTGTCTATCTTGTCCAGTCTTCATTTGTCTTCTTATCAAGTCCACCTTCTCTGAAGCTTCTCTAATCATGTCTGGCCCAAGTACGAGCTTGTCTGTAGACTCCCACCAAAAAGTTGGTGATCGGCATGGTCTTCCATATAAAGCCTCGAAGGGTGCCATGCCTATGGTGGCTTGGTAGCTATTGTTGTGATTCCACTAAAGGAAGATGATCCTCCCATGTTCCTCCAAAGTCAAGAATGCACAATCTCAAGAGGTCTTCTAATACTCTATTCACCCTTTCCGTCTGACCATCGGTTTATGGGTGATAGGCTATGCTTAAGCATAGTTGTGTGCCTATAGCCTCTTGCAAACTCTTCCAAAACTCGCTCGTAAAGATAGGATCTCGATCACTCACTATGCTGGAGGGTATCCCATGGAGTCGAACTATCTTTTTAAGATAAATGGATGCTAAGGCCGAGGCAGTCCTTCTACTCTTAACAGGTATAAAGTGAGCGCTTTTAGTGAGCCTGTCCACTATTACCCAAATACTGGTATTGCCCCTTCTTGACCTAGGCAACCCATCAAAAAACTCCATCGAAATGCTATCCCATTTCCACTGTGGGACCTCTAGAGGATGAAGCAGACCACCAGGCTTCTTCTGCTCCGCTTTGACTTGCTGGCATATCAAGCACTTAGCGACGAACTCAGCTACATCCCTCTTCATGCCATTCCAAAAGAAAACCCTTTTTATGTCTTTATACATCTTGTCTCCACCTGGGTGTAAGGTTAGCTTAGAATGGTGTGCTTCTTCGAGAACCATCTTCAATAAATCCCTTGCTTGTGGGACGCATAGCCTTCCATCATGCCTCAACCAACCCTTATCTTCGATGGAGTATCTATTGAGGTGACTAGAAGTCTCACCCCTAATTAGCTTATCCATCATATCAACTAGCTGAGGGTCTTCACGTTGTGCGGTTCCTATTGAGTCCAAAAGAGTAGGCCGCACCTCTAGCAATGCTAACAAACCAGGTACAAATTCAGAGGAGGGTCTAAAGTCAAAGTTTTCTATGTACTCCAAACTTTGGCTTTCTACAAAGAGAGGACTTAAGGTCAGCTTCTTTCTACTCAAGGCGTCTGCTACCACATCGCCCTTGCCAGGTGTATAGGAAATCTCAAAATCATATGAGGCAAGGAGATCCATCCACCTTTGTTGTCTTAAGTTAAGATCTTTCTATGAGAAAAGGTACTTTAACGATTTATGGTCAGTAAACAATTCAAACCTTTCTCCTAGCAGGTAATGACGCCATGACTTAAGAGCGAAAACAGTGGCAGCTAGCTCCAAATCATGAGTTGGGTAGTTCTTCTCGTGTACCTTCAACTGCCTTCCCCCATAACAAACTACCTTGCCTTCTTGCATCAAGACAGCGCCTATTCCTGTACCGCATGCGTCTGTGTATACGGTAAACATTTTGCTCCCATCAGGCAATGTTAGAACTGGGGCTGTTGTTAGACCCTTTTCAAGCGTTGGAAAGCAACATCGCAATCCAAATCCCAAGCGAAAGTTAGGTTCTTCTTTGTCAATCTTGTGAGTGGGGCTGAGATTTTCGCAAAGTCTTTAATGAACTTTCAGTAAAAGCCTGCTAGCCCGAGAAAGCTTCGGACTTCGATTGCATTCCGTGGAACCTTCCAATCTTGCACAGGAACTACTTTTGCGGGGTCCACAGCTATCCCCTCTTTAGGCACCACATGTCCAAGAAACCTTACTTCTTCTCTCCAGAAATGACATTTGGAGAATTTGGCTTTCAGCTGATGTGCACGAAGAGTATCCATGACTTCCCTTAAATGCAGAGCATGCTCTTCTTTATTCTTTGAGAAACTATAAATGTCGTCTACGAAGACCACCACAAACTTATTAAGGAACTCCCTGAACACCCTGCTCATCAAGTCAACGAAATAAGCGGGTGCGTTTGTCAAGCTAAAAGGCATGACAAGACATTCGAAGAAACCATTCGGGGTTCTGAATGTGGTTTTATCAATGCTGTCTTCAGCCACTCTTAGCTGATGAAACCCGGTAGCCAGATCTAGTTGGGAGAAAACCGATGCACCTACAAGCTGATCAAACAAGTCATCTATTCTTGGAAGTGGGTGCCTATTCTTCTTGGTCAGCTTGTTTAGCTCTCTATAGTCAACGCATAGGCAAAGTGAACCATCCGCTTTGGTTGTGAATACTACTGGAGCACCCCATTCGGAAATACTCCGCCTTATAAACCCCTTTTCGAGTAGCTCTTTAACTTGCTTGCTAAGCTCTTTCCTCTCCCTTGGAGCCATGTGTCTAACAGGTAGAGCTACGGGTTTTGCATTACCAACAAGGTGTATGCGGAAGTCTATCTCCCACTTTGGCGGTAAGCCCTTCACCTCTTCAAATACATCTGAGTATTCATGGACTACTCTAACAGACTGCAAGTTTTCAACAGACGCATCAAGAGATTCTAGGTAGCTAAGCATAACAGAATTCATGGGATTACAAGAGATTTCGAGAGTGTTACCGAGGCGAGTCATAAGTCTAACCACTCTCTTTTCACAATCGAGGATGGCACCATTACTGGATAACCAATCCATGCCTAGAATCAACCCATAGCCCGTGAAGCCCAAAACATAGGCATTACATCTAAACCCAACGCTTAGTATAGAAATTTCCAAATCCAAACAAATCATTGACAAATAAGCTGAGCCCCCAATTGGATTTGAAACAACCAAGGGATCCTCTACTATACTGGTGTCTAGGTGCAGAGATAAAGTAGTAGATATAAAAGAGTGCGATGCGCTAGAATCAAAGAGTGTACGAACAGGATGATCAAAAAGATAAACTAAACTCTCAATAGAAATATTTCTACCTCATTCTTGTGGAGGTGCTATGAGAGCGTGAACCTGCCTTCCAGAAGTAGTCCAGTCCTCTGCCCTTGCCCTTGCTTTCTTGGGCAGTCCTTAGCCATGTGCCCTGTCTCGCCACATTGAAAACAACCACCCATGTTCCTCTTCTTCTTTCCACATTCCTTAATCAGATGTCCAGGAATACCACAAAAATTACACTTCCTCTTATCACGGGGTTTGTTGTTCTTCCTGCCCTTCTTTGAATTTGTGTTATTATTCTGCGATCCCTCTACTTTCTTATCTTGAGGTGCTTCCACCTTTGCCTCTTTCTTCCCATCCTTGTCTTTCACTTGTAACAGTGCCATGTCCACCAGTCTCTCATAAGTCGCACCCATAGGTATATGGGACATAGCTAGGATGTGCAGTGGCTCATTCAACCCTTTAACAAAACGGAGAGCCTTCTTATGGGGAGTGTTCACTAACTCCATTCTGAATCTAGCCAGCTGTTTGAATTGGTTGACGTATTCCTTGACCTACATACTTCTCTGTTTGAGAGCTAAGAACTTCTCCATCTGTAGGCTTCGTTCATTTTGTGAGAGGAATTTCATTTCAAACCTCATTCTGAAATCCTCCCAAGTTTCAACTGGTCTCTCAGCATTAGTAACTTCCCACCAATAAGAGGCTTCATCTTTAAGCAACCATACGGCCAACTGTATCTTCTGCCTATCATCCACTTCGAAGATAACAAACAAATCCTCTGTTTCTTTGAGCCAGTTTCTTGCTTCTACAAATGACTTGGTCCCGTTAAAGTTCTTTCCACCCATGGCTCGAAAATCTCTACATATCTTTGAGAAAGCATTTGCACGAGGAGGAGGAGGAAGAGGAACAGCTGCAACAGGGGAGGAGGAACGTCTGTTGGGCCTGCGTCATTAGCCCTAGCCTCCAGGTACCTTCTGAGCCAGCCAGGTGCCGGCACGCCCTCTGGAAGGTTGAGATCCCCAGACATGATGAAACGAAAAAATAAAAGATTTCAAACAAATGATAGAAAAATAGTGCATATGGCTTTAGGGGATTATGCCTTTTAAAATAAAAACAACACTTTTTCTTGAAAATGTTTCTTTAAACTTCTTTTTGAAAATTAGTTTCCAAAATTTTTATCTGATCTGGCAACCATCAGCTTTGATACCAAGTGAAACACTCCACCTCCGTTAAAGTCACTCACAAAGGGAATACCTTAACTTCGGTGGAGCATTATAGGTAAAAGATACAGATAATTTACAAGACAGACATATAAACAGCGAAAAGACTAAATTTATTTCATAAGTACGTGGTTCAATCAAAACATTACAACAACTATCTCAAACCAACTTCCAAATCATTACAACAAAATTTCTGTCTGGATTAAAACATAAAGAAGCATAAAATAACAATAAGGCAGCATAAATCCCCAATAAGAGTGTATCCAAAGCCATAGCCCAAGGAGAGAGAAGCCAACAATGCATCTACTCTCCTCAAGATGGAAATGGTCCGAACTAAGCTGACGTATTCCCTACATGTGGACCGAGAGGGGGGAGGGGGGAACGGAAGAAAAGAAGACGAAAGAAAAATGGGTCAGACATGAGTCTGGTAATTCTAGTGATTATTTAGCATGTAAACAGGAAAAAGGATCATGACATGAATAAACTGAACCTAGGACAACACCCTATAAATAAGATAATAAAACTGAATGTCGCACTCATTACTATTTCTCTGCACCCACTTACATGTGTTTCAACTAGCACCATGTGTTCAAGATAAATGATCCCCTTTATCGATCGGCTCCTACTCGTATACGTTTTCTACTTGTGTCATTCAACCCCGCTTGATTGTAGATACCTGTGCTGGTCCCACCATGGGGTGTATCAAATCCTATGGTGGCAACCCGACACAATTCAAGATGCACAGTGTATAACTACAGATGCCCAGTGCCTGCTTTTTCCACTCTGGAGTACGTGCACGCCCGTACTCCGTCGGAACCTACACTGATGCACCACCCGCCGTTGTTTTGACCGCTTATAATCAGCCCAGTATTCGTGCCCCACCCTGCCAAGTTCAGGGTACCATGATACATCTATGTGGATTACTGCTGAAATGGGTCCCCGTTACTAGTATTTCCTAATCAACATGTTATAATGGTTAAGTGTTCTCAAATTAAACTAACCCCACCCATCAGTTTAGTTAACATATTGTATTGGTTAAGTGTTTCCTTAATTGACTTAACCCTACCATTACTGTCTTAGCTTTAATTCATTCATTAAAGCACCAACCACTCACATTAGATATGTATTGTTGCAATTGCTGGATGTGCCGGTCGGTTCAGGGCAGTCTTACACCGCAACTCAATCTAACCTCGGGTTCTTTTGGGCTTAATGCGCTAACCTCTCACATTAGATCTATATTGTTATGGTTGCTGGATGTGCCGGGCGATTCCGGGCAGTCTTACACCATAACTCAATCTAACCTTGGGTTAGGCATATTCGTCTTTTACTTAATTTACATATTTACCCTTCATATTTATATGTAAATTATCCACAATTATTGCCATTCAAGTCATGCCCCATTTACCCACTAAATCATGTTCATAATTTTTAGGTATATAAATTATACCATTTTATGCCACTAACCATTTATATGATTATGGGACAAACTATGCAAATAATTTGAAATTTAAGGTTTTTCCCAACGTTACCCTTGTTATATGTTCTCAAAATTCACATAGAATGTTAGGTTCGCAACTTAGCTTAACCTATATACAAAAGGGAAAAGAAAGGAGCATGTACCATTCCCACAACATAAAATAATAAGGATCTAACTAAACATGTGTCATATAAATTTGGCATAAAACAATGAACTTGCATTTTAACATGAATGTTAAGCATATGAACGGGGACTTACATAGAATTACACAAATCCAATTAGGCATGTAAATGTGAACTTGCATTTTGGATCCAATTAACATGAATCTTAAGCATATGAACGGGGACTTACATAGAATTACACAAATCCAATTAGGCATGTAAATGTGAACTTGCATTTTTGATCCAATCAACATAGATCTAAACATAGGAGAATGTAGATCTAAACATATATATGACTTAGCCTAAAAAATTGCATGTAACATAACATGAAAGAGTTACCAAATTTATATAATACACGATTTGTTTAACATACAACATGATAAGTCCAATAAACCACAATAGTCTCATAGGCATATATGATAGAATCGTTACAAGAATAGACATGAATCAGCATCACCATTATCTTACAACTAGACGCAGCTCTAGTTTCATTTTATTTCAAATCACGACTTTTAATTGTTTACATCTAAAGAATAACAAGGCTTACAAACAAAGAAAAATCTTGTTTTCTGGGATCTGTTTTCTGAAACTGAAAAGCAATCCCTTGATGTAGACTATCGGTTCTCTAATTTAGATTTGATTCGTAGCTTCTAACTTGCTTTCTAGTTTGCTTCCTAGTTGGAGAAGAATGGTGGCTATGCTAGGTTGACCATGGACAGCATGGTGGCTCCTTGGAATGAAATTGTGTGGTTTAGGGTTGAGGAATGAAATTGTATCGTTAGATCAACCTAGGAGCAATCAAAACTGTCAAGACTAGATAGAGCTATCTAGAAATCGTCACCTATGCCCTAGTGACTCAGCAACAAGTCAGAAATCGTCACTGTTTGGATCTGGGTGAGGGGGTCAACCCCTATAGGGGGGTCGATACCCCAGTCGACACCCCTCTTGGGGGGTCTACACCTATGTCGACCACCCTGGGGGGATTCGACCCCTATGGGCGGGAATTTTCTGGCCCAGCTGATTCACGTGATTTTCAAAATTCGAACTATTTTTGTTTTATTTAATTATTTAATTATATAATTTTCTATTTAAAAATGAAATCTTCTGAACTACATAACTTCTTCATACGGAGTCCGATTCACGCAAACTCGGACTCTATCTCAAGCAGAATTCCGAGATGAACGCAATGGTGTAACCCCTTTCCCTTAATTCTCACTTTTACAATTTAATATTCTTTAATTCGTTACTTTAATAAACATAGACATACAGGGTGTTACAACCTCCCTTTAGCATTTCCTTGGTCATCTTACTCCGCTAATACCACCTCGGAACTATTCTTGCATTGTTTGTCCTACCTTTTTACGGGTACGGATTATGGATTTCATAGATTATCCAGAACACATCTTCCCTCAACCAGCAAGATATGTTCTGGGGGGGCAAACTTATTGACATGCTTTTTAGTCAAAGCTGTCATACATGGAATTCCTGAATGATAATGTGCTCAAGCGATGATAGCAACGTCAGAAGACAGAGCGATTTAGTCGAAATCGCAACGTTAACATAAACAGGCTTGAAACTCCTATCAGATAACCTCTTTTGGGCCCGAAAACAACAATTACAAAGCAATGCTCTGTAACTCCTATAGCCCTCTGAATTAGCTTCAGGTTGAGCTTTCGTTTGGCTCAATCGGACTTACGGTTTGAAAGTTATGCCCGTTTTCATGAACGCGTGTAGAGGTATCGACTGGCAATCACTTGGATGAAGTGACGAAACATCAGAAAGTTCAGAATATGGACCGGGTCGTTAGACCCTGACATCAGCTCGCCCCCCTTCGGGCTCGCCCCCACTCCTCGGTTCTTGAAACCTCCTCACTTCGTGGAACACCCTGGCTCGTGGAGCGTATATTGATCACGACCCGTTCGTGGTCGACCTATGGACCACGACTCGCTTGCAGGTTCACCATCCCAGCTTTTCACTCCAGCTTGCAATCGACTCGGTTCGTGACTCGCCCCTCTATCACGACCCGATCGTGGGGCATATAGGGATCACGAACCGCCTGTACCATAACAGCAACATCACTCAATTTTGACCTGTTCTCAAGGCTACTCCCGCTCCCACTTTCGCGGATCGGGTGCCACGTACCCCATCACGAACCGGTCTTCCCAGAAGCCCTCCTACAACTATAAATACACCATTTGAAGGCATTTTCCAAGATCTTTTGGCCATTCCTCTCTATGGCTTCCACATTGTTCCTAGCAAAGCATTGCTGAACATAGAAGCCACATTCCTCATTGAAACTTGAGTGTTTAGTGAGGATTCCATAAGATAATTAAGCATTGTACTACCAATTCTTACGAGTTGTGGGAATCATTCTTGTAATTCCATTATATATAAAAGCATATAAAGTGGACGTAGGCTACATCTACAGCCGAACCACTATAAAAACTTTGCGTGTCTCCTCTTATTTATCATTTTCTGCATTCTATGATCCGTGATCTGCGTTTGGGTGTTAGTGCCATTTTTTGATCTAACAAATGTAAATGGGGTTGACCAAATTTATATTTATATATATTTAATTTAATTTTAAAAAGTTACTTTTTTATTTGATATCAAATCGAACCCAACAACTATCGCCCCTAGCTAATTACCCCCATTCCAAACACAATGGGATATGTTTCGCAAGATAATTCGTCTGTTTCGACTAGTTTTCATTTAAATTACAATATAAGTCAATATACATTTAATTTAAACGTACATTTCAATTTATTGGGGCAACATACGGACTCCAAAAATTCCATAAAAATAAATTTGGCTATGTTTTGACGATACGGTCCTAACAAAACTAATTTCGTCGAATTTGGAGACCCTCTGAAAAACAGTCATTTTCCAGTCGATTAAATTCAAACTGAAATTACCAAACACGTTTAACCTCGCCGCGCTCACATATTAATTCCAAAAATTATGTGTAACAACCCGAAAATCTGGGCCAGTTTAAAAATTTTATTTTGGCAATTTTAGCGAATTTTGAACATTTAAAATAGATTATTTTAAATAATATCGACAAGAAATTTATTTTGAATAGAATTCGAACGTATATATTATATACGTCGTCGTTAGAATATAAATAATTATATATAATTATAAATTGAATTGAAAATGGCGCGGTAGTTCGATAATTCGATTTCAAACTTCAATTGAACGTACCGGGTGCAAAACAAATCGAATTTTAGTGAAACCAAAAATAATAGGATCTAATTGAGAATATCTTTCTAACGAATCCGAAAAATTGAGATTTCATAGCGGGAATCAAAAGATATGTCCAGTTGAAAATTCTGAATAGTCGCTATGGAATTCAGGCCCTTAAAAATGGGAATTTTGCAAACGACCTCGGATTTCGACGAAACCACTTTTGTTGAGCGTGGCAATGGAAAACGCGTTTGACCAATTTTAGTTGATTTTAATCGACTGGAAAATGGCCATTTTTGCAACGGTCTCAGAATTTGACGAAACTAGTTTTGTTAGGACCGTATCGTCAATACGAAGCTAGGAAATATTTTTCTGGAATTTTTCGAGTTAGTATGTGGCCCCGGCAAATTGAAATGTACGTTTAAAATTCAATATAATGATTTAAATGTAAATTTGACGAAAACTGATCGAAACGATCGAATTGGCCTACGTGACAAATCCCATTGTGTTCGGAATGGGGGTAATTAACTAGGGACGACAGTCGATGGGCTTAATTTCGAGATCGAAATAAAAAGTACCTTTTTGGAGAAATTAATTAATTAATTATATAATTATTTATAAAGGGCCCCCCCACTCTCTCTTTCACGTTCAGATTCAAAGAGAATAATAAAAAAAAAACCGTCAGCCCCCCTGTCGACTTCATCCGCCGCCACCCCCGGAGGACCCCGTCGTCGTCGATCTCTGGTAGACCCCCCCCCCCTCCAGCGCCTCCACCACCTTGTTGCAGCCTCCCTACGCCCCATCAGGTCCGCCTCCGCCTCTGGCCGCCCTCCCCTTGGCTGTGGGCCCCACAAATCCAAAATCCCTCTTTTTCACAAAAATTCCCATATGTAGAAAAACAGCCAGATCTGTTTTGCCCCATAACTCCCAAACCGTGCGTTTCTAGCCAAAGTTCCTCAAGACCAAAGTCGAAGAGCACGATTTTGTCTTCGATTTGGTATATGATAAGTCCTATTTTGCATTGCGGAGTTGTCGGGAAAACGCGTCCGAAGTCTGCTGTTCAAACATTGTCAAAATGCTGTCTTTTCGCGATTTCCGGCGAAATGGCACATTTTCGGCAGGAAGACCACTAGGCAAAAGTTGTTCAGAATGGCGTGCTTGTGCTAGAAAAAAAGTTGGTGTGAAGATTGAAGCTTGTTTGCAAATTCTAGAGCCAGAACAACAAATCCGGACGATAGAAAATATGTGAGTTTTCTCCGTTTTAAAGCTTCTATGGGTTTTGACATATGAAGTAAGTAAAAATATGATTTTTATATATTGAATAGCGAAGTAAAAATATGATTTTTATATATTGAATAGCGAAGTAAAAATATGATTTTTATATATTGAATAGCGAAGTAAAAATATGATTTTTATATATTGAATAGCGAAGTAAAAATATGATTTTTATATATTGAATAACGAAGTAAAAATTCGATTTTTATATATTGAATAGCGAAGTAAAAATTCGATTTTTATATATGTAGTGAATACGGATGACGAAAGTGACGAAAGCGACAAATTGAGAGTTAAGTGAAGATTTCTACTTAAGAAGAGTCGAGATGATTGGATTAGCTATCGGTGAGAACTTCTCACTCTTCAATTTCTTTTCTAGTTATATATATATACTAGGATGCAGACAGTGCTTAGCAGCACCCGACACTCGTCATCCACAGACCATGGATGGCTTGTTTGTTTAATTGATGTGTTGTGAAATTTGTTTGTGTTGTTGATGTGGAATCGATAATAAAATGTGGGTGTGTTGAAATAAATTAATTATCGTTAAAAATATAATTTTTAACGTGAATGTGAATAAAGGAATATTTATAAACGAATCGGCCGATTTGTTTATATACACCGATTTGACTAATATTGATTGGGTCGATAAATTTTACACATTGCCCAACTGCACAAATAAAAATCTACGTTTGTTGATTTGAAACCCCACACGTGTGTTGGGATGATATTTGGCGCACACTAATCCTAATTAATTAATTGTATGTCGATCGATTGGTCGACAGGCTGTGTAAGCGTTAATTATTCGTATTTGATGCTTATGCAGTTGTGTGGTGCACCTTGGATGATGGTTGATTGTTTATCATTGCTTTTATATACATGTGTTGTATGGAATCCATATAATTAACGTTATATGGTGATTGATTGGGCCACATTCCAATCGGGAAAATAATGAATATTATAAAAGAAAAATTCATGTGTTGATAAAAAAAATAGTCATGTGTTGACGATGTTCATGTGTTGAAACTATTCATGTATTGAGTAAAATATTTTAAATAATAAAAATTACAACTTTATCATATTTACAATTAGAATCTACTTCACGGTGGAGTCTAATTAAAATCAAACGATAGATACCATAGTTTTATAAAATATTTTACATAACAAAAATAGTGATGTGTTGACAGTACTCATGTGTTGAGATTAGTCGTGTGTTGAAAGAAATATAGATTCATGTGTTGAATAGAATAAATATTCATTTGTTGAATAGAATAAAGAAGTTATTGAAATATATAAAGCCGTGTTGATTAGAATTGCGCTATTTTGACGTGAACGAAATTTATATCGATTTTATTCGTTTTACAATGAATATTGAAAAGTGATTTCAAAATTTAATATTTTGAAATGAAATTCAAATTGAATTAGATTAAAATTCAAATTGAAATTTTATTGAATCAATGTGAAATGAATTCGAATTGAATTAAATTGAAGTTGAATTAAAAACGAATTGAAATCGTTTTTGAATGAAATTTAAAACGAACTGAAATTGAATTGAAATCAATTTGAAATGAATTCGAACTGAATTCGAATTGAATTAAATAGAAGGTAAATTCAAATTTAATTGAATTGAAACGAATTAGAATTTGAATTGAAACAAATTTGAATTTGAATTAAATAAAAATTGAAATGAATTCGAATTGAATTGAAATTGAAGATGAAGTGGAAATTGTTTTTGAAACGAATTTAGAACTATTTATAAAATTCGTTTTAAAAAGGAAATCGACGAAATATATATAATATATTATATATATATATAATGGCCTGAATAGAACGCGCCACGCCGCGGTAGTTCGTGAATTTCAACCATTAATTTCGAATTGACGTTGCGGGAGATCCGACCGTCGGATTCTCCTAAACCCGGAACCGTTGGGTTCGTATCAAAAAGAGCTTTCCAATGAATATTAGAAATTTGAAATCTAACGGTTGGATTTGTAATTATATCCAAATCAAATTTGGAAAAGGTCGCTGTAAGTGCAGTTCGATGGCCGTTGACGGAAATCGACTGTACGGGCCTTGATAAAATTATTAAAAATATCTATAATTTGGGTAAAATCATAATATATGAACTGGAAAGGACTGGGATGTAAAATTCCACATTTGAAAGGATAAAAAAATATTTTTGTCGAAATGAACTAGCTTTTAACTAGAATTAAAATAGATTTATTTTTGAAATAAATAAATTGAATTTGAAAGTGATTTTAAAAATAATCAACATTCCCAATACGTGAATTGGACTGGAGTTGAATCGAAATTATCTTCGGAATATTTCGATGTTGGATTTCATGACTATACAAATATTGTTATGGGGATTTGAAAGATATATTTTATATCGTTATTTCCAATACGATATTTGTTGGTTTCAGAATTTGATATTGAATATAAGCCGGTATATTTTCTATTCAGAGCCTTGTAATTAATATCAAATGTGATTTGGGTTTATCGTGAATCGTGTTTTAGATGACATTGGTTCTTTAACCCAGTTAAAGGCAAGATATCGATTTTTGAAAAGATTAAAACTAAGTGGAGTTTTAATGAATCTTTAATTAGATTGAAATGTGAATTGATAATTTAAATTATCAAATCTGAAAGGTGATCGAGAATGGAATACCACCAGTTTTGCTCCAAAGCGATAGTTAAATCTTTAATTAGATTTGAACGTGAAATGGTAATTAATGTTACCGATAATGCCGTGATGTTAGATATGGAGTATTACCAGTTTTGCTCCATGGGATGAATAGGTTGGGATTCGGAAATAAAATAAATAATTACTTCGGTGTGGCTCGCTAATCCCGACTAGTTTGAAATGATATCCAAAGGAAGATTAAAGAATAAATTTAGAAGAATTTATCTTGGATAAAATTAATGGGAACCTTTCCCTAAGAATGTGATTTTGTGAATAAAAGAATATTCTGAATTGGAATGAGGCGTTTTTTGTGTTTGTGTAACATTTGTTTATCATATACGTGGGTCATTCAGAAAGGCTGGGTTATACCCATTCTGAATAACCGATTCAACGAGATGTCGAAGATGAAGACGGTGGTTGAAGACCGGAAGTCTTCACATCGTTTGGGTGATTACTGATGATCTCGATTGGGCTGTACACCCAAGATGAGGGAAACAGTTGGTGATCGTCCAGACGTACTTGGAGATGGATGGATATGCAAGGAAAGTGCCTCCGGTTTCGTTCAGACCCAGAACGAACTTGTAAATGGATTGTGTGTCTGACATTGGATTTTATTCTGTGTTGATTGATCTCTATTAAATATACATCTGTTTGGCGGTGGAGAATTTATTCTCTTGCTTAACGCCCTTCTCTGAGACGTACGAGCTCAGAGGTTGTATATCGATGGACATCAGTCGCATGGAGTGAATTGCCAGTGTGGCACGCGTAAGTGGCAATTGATCAAGGCTTCTGTTGAAAAGCAAAGTCTTGTGGTAGATGATCAAAGCACGGCCTGTGTGGCGTAGCTTTGTGTATAACGTGAATTCGCGAGCCTCACACCTCAGTATGAGTCAAAAACGGGAGACAGACCGCTGGGAGAGCACGACGTTTCTTTCTAGCTAGGGTGGTGTTAGTGACCTACCAGCCCTGACATTTATATACTTTTCACCTGTGTGGTTGTTGGAATGCGAGGCGCCTCAGATATAGGTCTGTAAGGACCGGGAAACGTATGTTCAGGAATTGCCAATCCTCAAAAGTAAGAGAGGACCGGCCCAGCCGATTCCAAGGATCAAAGTGGGGTCCTGGGACATTTGCTAGAGTGTCTCGAACGCGGAGAGGAGCTTGCCCCTTGCCTCGACTCATGACGGAAATCCAATTTCCAATACGTGATATTGCGGTTTTAATTGTAGAACTAGTATGGCGACATGATAGATGGTACCCATGCCGCCTATGATTGATATTTATGATTGAAATGTATTGACACTATACACCTATGATAGTATCAAGTGATTTGTTTTAAACGTATCAAGCATTATTTGGCTATTATAAGGGAAAACCCTATCCTCCGGCTTGCGTTGCATTGTGTGATGGGACCTGGGTCTTATAATAGCTCCATTTTTCCAAAAAGCATTGCGTTGTTTTGTTATATGCACTAGTATTCTTGGGAGGAAACCCGTTCCGTGTTATACGGCATGGTCCCTTGAATTACTATCTTTAAAGTAAAGTTTTAAATAACTGTTTTAGTTCTCACACCAGTCCCATGACTGACCTGGAGTTTATTGTTTTAACCTAAACTCTGGGTGTCCCTATTTTCCACACGGGCAGCTAGTAGTTTTGGTTTTGCAGATATATATTCATAGGATCCTGATTTACAGCTGGAACGATGCTCGGAAAGCTCTGTATCCATATATCACTTTCAGTTGTGTTTTGTATATTTTTCCGCTGCTATGTAATTTATTGTAATCTCTGATATTATTCGAATGTATTTTATTCATTTATACTCTGTATATTCTTGTATCTGATGGAATTGTTGTAATAACAATGGAATGTTCTTCCGTCTGCGTTCCGATTTGTCCTGTTCTCAAAACGATTAGGGGTTTTGAACGGTCTTTGCCGGTTTAACGATCGATTTGGATCGAGCAAAATTCCTTGCCGTTACAGTGGTATCAGAGCTTTGGTTTACAGAGCTCGAGAACAAGACACGTTAGAACCATACGAAAGAATTCATCAGATATTGGATTAGTAATATCCTATTAGAATGACTCATTAGAGATAGGATCAGTAGTATCCTAGAACGAGTGTGAAGAGTATATTTTTCAAATGAAAACAATTTTGTTTTGAAAATTTAAATCGCTTTATACGTATTTGAATATTTATTTATTTTGAATTTGGACAATCCAGTATATAAAGGTTTTGCATATACGCGTCATGAACGTATATTCGAAGTTTTAATATACTGGATAGATATAGAATCACACTCTAGTCGCTCGGAGATGATTTTGATGATGGAGCTCCATCACCAATATTTATGTTCGTGTTTCGAAGGTGTGATCTCTATATATTTCCATTATACTGGTGTGAGAACCAAAACAAATATAGCTAGAATACATTGTTGTGAATTGGCATCAAAAACATGATTTTTGTTTATGTATCAAAACTATGAATTTGAAACTCTAATTCACTAATTGATTGATGTTTGTGTTGTTTGTTTATTTGTTGATAATTTTGAACCATTTAGCCTAATTGAATCACATATTGAATTATATTGAAAATTGGTCGCATTTGCTTGCATATACATGTACTTACATTGAACAGGTCATAGCAAGGAGGCTAGAGCAGAGAATAAAATTTGTTTGCCCGACAAATAGGTACATGTTTACTATAATTTACTGTTTTGTTTGGGTGATGATGATTTTATGAGCCGATTGGCTAGCCTCTTGGCTTTTTCTTTTTGAGATCAGAAGACCTGTATGGCAATTTAAGGATTTTCCCGTGGCTCCCGGTGCAAGGGAAGTTATGGTGAAATTTTTCGAAAATTTAGGGTGTTAGCCAAATTTTTGAAGAATTTGAAAATTCTCAGAAACTGAAGAGTTGGAGAATGGAAGCCATATCGAACGTAGAGTTGGTTAATCAAACCACTTTCTACTTTGTTCCTTTTCGGGGACGAAAAGTTTTAAATGGGGGAGATTGTAACAACCCGAAAATCTGGGCCAGTTTAAAATTTTTATTTTGGCAATTTTAGCGAATTTTGAACATTTAAAATAAATTATTTTAAATAATATCGACGAGAAATTTATTTTGAATAGAATTCGAACGTATATATTATATACGTCGTCGTTAGAATATAAATAACTATATATAATTATAAATAGAATTGAAAATGGCGCGGTAGTTCGATAATTCGATAATTCGATTTCAAACTTCAATTGAACGTACCGGGTGCAAAACAAACCGGATTTTAGTGAAACCAAAAATAATAGGATCTAATTGAGAATATCTTTCCAACGAATCCGAAAAATTGAGATTTCATAGCGGGAATCAAAAGATATGTCCAGTTGAAAATTCTGAATAGTCGCTATGGAATTCAGGCCCTTAAAAATGGGAATTTTGCAAACGACCTCGGATTTCGACGAAACCACTTTTGTTGGGTCCGTGGTGTCAAATTATTGCTAGGTTTCAAATTTCATAATTGTTCGATTCAATATGTGAGCGTGGCAATGGAAAATGCGTTTGACCAATTTCAGTTGATTTTAATCGACTGGAAAATGACCATTTTTCCAACGGTCTCAGAATTTGACGAAACTAGTTTTGTTAGGACCGTATCGTCAATACGAAGCTAGGAAATATTTTTCTGGAATTTTTCGAGTTAGTATGTGGCCCCGGCAAATTGAAATATACGTTTAAAATTCAATATAATGATTTAAATGTAAATTTGACGAAAACTGATCGAAACCATCGAATTGGCCTACGTGGCATATCCCATTGTGTTCGGAATGAGGGTAATTAGCTAGGGACGACAGTCGATGAGCTTAATTTCGAGTTGAAATAATAAGTACCTTTTTGGAGAAATCAATTAATTAAATATATAATTATTTATAAAGGCCCCCCCACTCTCTCTTTCACGTTCAGATTCAAAGAGAATAATAATAAAAAAAAAACCGTCAGCCCCCCTGTCGACTTCATCCGCCGCCACCCCCGGAGGACCCCGTCGTCGTCGATCTCTGGTAGACCCCACCCCCTCCAGCGCCTCCACCACCTTGTTGCAGCCTCCCTACGCCCCATCAGGTCCGCCTCGGCCTTTGGCCGCCCTCCCCTTGGCTGTGGCCCCCACAAATCCAAAATCCCTCTTTTTCACAAAAATTCCCGTATGTAGAAAAACAGCCAGATCTGTTTTGCCCCATAACTCCCAAACCGTGCGTTTCTAGCCAAAGTTCCTCAAGACCAAAGTCGAAGAGAACGATTTTCTCTTCGATTTGGTATATGATAAGTCCTATTTTGCATTGCGGAGTTGTCGGGAAAACGCATCCGAAGTCTGCTGTTCAAACACTATCAAAATGCTGTCTTTTCGCGATTTCCGGCGAAATGACACATTTTCGGCAGGAAGACCACTAGGCAAAAGTTGTTCAGAATGGCGTGCTTGTGCTAGAAAAAGAGGTGGTGTGAAGATTGAAGCTCGTTTGCAAATTCTGGAGCCAGAACAACAAATCCGGGCGATAGAAAATATGTGAGTTTTCTCCGTTTTAAAGCTTCTATGGGTTTTGACATATGAAGCAAGTAAAAATATGATTTTTATATATTGAATAGCAAAGTAAAAATATGATTTTTATATATTGAATAGAGAAGTAAAAATATGATTTTTATATATTGAATAGCGAAGTAAAAATTCGATTTTTATATATTGAATAGCGAAGTAAAAATTCGATTTTTATATATGTAGTGAATACGGACGACGAAAGCGACAAAAGGAGAGAACAGTGAAGATTTCTACTTAAGAAGAGTCGAGATGATTGGATTAGCTATCGGTGAGAACTTCCCACTCTTCAATTTCTTTTCTAGTTATATATATACTAGGATGCAGACGGTGCTTAGCAGCACCCGACACCCGTCATCCACAGACCATGGATGGCTTGTTTGTTTAATTGGTGTGTTGTGAAATTTGTTTGTGTTATTGATGTGGAATCGATAATAAAATGTGGGTGTGTTGAAATAAATTAATTATCGTTAAAAATATAATTTTTAACGTGAATGTGAATAAAGGAATATTTATAAACGAATCAGCCGATTTGTTTATATACACCGATTTGACTGATATTGATTGGGTCGATAAATTTTACACATCGCCCAACTGCACAAATAAAAATCTGCGCTTGTTGATTTGAAACCCCACACGGGTGTTGGGATGATATTTGGCGCACACTAATCCCAATTAATTAATTGTATGTCGATTGATTGGTCGACAGGCTGTGTAAGCGTTAATTATTCGTATTTGATGCTTATGCAGTTATGTGGTGCACCTTGGATGATGGTTGATTGTTTATCATTGCTTTTATATACATGTGTTGTACGGAATCCATATAATTAACGTTATATGGTGATTGATTGGGCCTCATTCCAATCAGGAAAATAATGAATATTATAAAAGAAAAATTCATGTGTTGATAAAAAAAATAGTCATGTGTTGACGATGTTCATGTGTTGACACTATTCATGTGTTGAGTAAAATATTTTAAATAATAAAAATTACATCTTTATCATATTTACAATTAGAATCTACTTCACGGTGAAGTCTAATTAAAATCAAACGATAGATACCATAGTTTTATAAAATATTTTACATAACAAAAATAGTGATGTATTGACAGTACTCATGTGTTGAGATTAGTCGTGTGTTGAAAGAAATATAGATTCATGTGTTGAATAGAATAAATATTCATTTGTTGAATAGAATAAAGAAGTTATTGAAATATATAAAGCCGTGTTGATTAGAATTGCGCTATTTTGACGTGAACGAAATTTATATCGATTTTATTCGTTTTACAATGAATATTGAAAAGTGATTTCAAAATTTAATATTTTGAAATGAAATTCAAGTTGAATTAGATTTAAATTCAAATTGAAATTTTATTGAATCAATTTGAAATGAATTCGAATTGAATTAAATTGAAGTTGAATTAAAAACTAATTGAAATCGTTTTTGAATGAAATTTAAAACGAACTGAAATTGAATTGAAATCAATTTGAAATGAATTCGAATTGAATAAAATAGAAGGTAAATTCAAATTGAATTGAATTGAAACGAATTAGAATTTGAATTGAATTGAAACAAATTTGAATTTGAATTAAATAAAAATTGAAATGAATTCGAATTGAATTGAAATTGAAGATGAAGTGGAAATTGTTTTTGAAACGAATTTAGAACTATTTATAAAATTCATTTTAAAAAGGAAATCGATGAAATATATAATATATATATATATATATATATATATATATATATATATATATATATAATGGCCTGAATAGAACGCGCCGCGGCAGTTCGTGAATTTCAACCATTAACTTCGAACTGACGTTGCGGGAGATCCGACCGTCGGATTCTCCTAAACCCGGAACCGTTGGGTTCGTATCGAAAAAAGCTTTCCAATGAATATTAGAAATTTGAAATCTAACGGTTGGATTTGGAATTATGTCTAAATCCAATTTGGAAAAGGTCGTTGTAAGTGCAGTTCGATGGTCGTTGACGGAAATCGACTGTACGGGCCTTGATAAAATTATTAAAAATATCTATAATTTGTGTAAAATCATAATATATGAACTGGAAAGGACTGGGATGTAAAATTCCACATTTGAAAGGATAAAAATATATTTTTGTCGAAATGAACTAGTTTTGAACTAGAATTAAAATCAATTTATTTTTGAAATAAATAAATTGAATTTGAAAGTGATTTTAAAAATAATCAATATTCCCAATACGTGAATTGGACTGGAGTTGAATCGAAATTATCTTCGGAATATTTCGATGTTGGATTTTGTGACTATACAAATATTGTTATGGGGATTTGAAAGATATATTTTATATCGTTATTTCCAATACGATATTTGTTGATTTCAGAATTTGGTATTGAATATAAGCCGGTATATTTTCTATTCTGAGCCTTGTAATTAATATCAAATGTGATTTGGGTTTATCGTGAATCGTGTTTTAGATGACATTGGTTCTTTAACCCAGTTAAAGGCAAGATATCGATTTTTGAAAAGATTAAAAGGAGTTTTGATGAATATTTAACTAGAATGAAATGTGAATTGATAATTTAAATTATCAAATCTGAAAGGTGATCGAGAATGGAGTACCACCAGTTTTGCTCCAAAGCGATAGTTAAATCTTTAATTAGATTTGAACGTGAAATGGTAATTAATGTTACCGATAATACCGTGGTGTTAGATATGGAGTATTACCAGTTTTGCTCCATGGGATGAACAGGTTGGGATTGGGAAATAAAATAAATAATTACTTCGGTGTGGCTCGCTAATCCCGACTAGTTTAAAATGATATCCAAAGGAAGATTAAAGAATAAATTTAGAAGAATTTATCTTGGATAAAATTAATGGGAACCTTTCCCTAAGAATGTGATTTTGTGAATAAAAGAATATTCTGAATTGGAATGAGGCGTTTGTTGTGTTTGTGTAACATTTGTTTATCATATACGTGGGTTATTCAGAAAGGCCGGGTTATACCCATTCTGAATAACCGATTCGACGAGATGTCGAAGATGAAGACGGTGGTTGAAGACCGGAAGTCTTCACATCGTTTGGGTGATTACTGATGATCTCGATTGGGCTGTACACCCAAGATGAGGGAAACAGTTGGTGATCGTCCAGACGTACTTGGAGATGGATGGATATGCGAGGAAAGTGCCTCCGGTTTCGTTCAGACCCAGAACGAACTTGTAAATGATTGTGTGTCTGACATTGGATTTTATTCCGTGTTGATTGATCTCTATTAAATATACATCTGTTTGGCGACGGAGAATTTATTCTCTTGCTTAACGCCCTTCTCTGAGACGTACGAGCTCAAAGGTTGTATATCGATGGACATCAGTCGCATGGAGTGAATTGCCAGTGTGGCACGCGTAAGTGGCAATTGATCAAGGCTTCTGTTGAAAAGCAAAGTCTTGTGGTAGATGATCAAAGCACGGCCTGTGTGGCGTAGCTTTGTGTATAACGTGAATTCGCGAGCCTCACACCTTGGTATGAGTCAAAAACGGGAGACGGACCGCTGGGAGAGCACGACGTTTCTTTCTAGCTAGGGTGGTGTCAATGACCTACCAGCCCTGACATTTATATACTTTTCACCTGTGTGGTTGTTGGAATGCGAGGCACCTCAGATATAGGTCTGTAAGGACCGGGAAACGTGTGTTCAGGAATTGCCAATCCTCAAAAGTAAGAGAGGACCGGCCCAGCCGATTCCAAGGATCAAAGTGGGGTCTTGGGACATTTGCTAGAGTGTCTCGAACGCGGAGAGGAGCTTGCCCCTTGCCTCGACTCATGACGGAAATCCAATTTCCAATACGTGATATTGCGGTTTTAATTGTAAAACCAGTATGGCGACATGATAGATGGTACCCATGTCGTCTATGATTGATATTTATGATTGAAATGTATTGACACTATACACCTATGATAGTATCAAGTGATTTGTTTTAAACGTATCAAGCATTATTTGGCTATTATAAGGGAAAACCCTATCCTCCGGCTTGTGTTGCATTGTGTGATGGGACCTGGGTCTTATAATAGCTTCATTTTTCCAAAAAGCATTGCGTTGTTTTGTTTTATGCACTAGTATTCTTGGGAAGAAACCCGTTCCGTGTTATACGGCGTGGTCCCTTGAATTACTATCTTTAAAGTAAAGTTTTAAATAACTGTTTTAGTTCTCACACCAGTCCCATGACTGACCTGGAGTTTATTGTTGTAACCTAAACTCTGGGTGCCCCTATTTTCCACACGGGCAGCTAGTAGTTTTGGTTTTGCAGATATATATTCACAGGATCCTGATTTACAGCTGGAACGATGCTCGGAAAGCTTTGTATCCGTATATCACTTTCAGTTGTGTTTTGTATATTTTTCCGCTGCTACGTAATTTATTGTAATCTCTGATATTATTCGAATGTATTTTTTTCATTTATACTCTGTATATTCTTGTATCTGATGGAATTGTTGTAATAACAATGAAATGTTCTTCCGTCTGCGTTCCGATTTGTCCTGTTCTCAAAACGATTAGGGGTTTCGAACGGTCTTTGCCGGTTTAACGATCGATTCGGATCGAGCAAAATTCCTTTACATTATGAAATTTGGAATCTAGCGATAACTTGATATTCCGGATCTAATAAAAGTAGTCTCGTCGAAAACGGAGGTCGTTTGCAAAATCGCTATTTTTAAGGGCTATATTTCCATAGCGACTATTCTGAATTTTCAACTGGGCATAACTTTTTATTCCCGCCATGAAATTCGGATTTTTCAGATTCGTTGGAAAGATATTTTCAAATAGATTCAAATATTTTTTGTTACAATAAAATCCAATTTATTTTGAATCATGTACATTCATTTGAAATTTGAAATCAAATTTTCAGACTACCGCGCCATTTTCAATTCCTTTTATAATTAAAATAAATATTTATATTCTAACTTTGATTTATATAAATATATACGTTCTAACTTCATCAAAAATAAATTTTAGTCGTTATTATTTAAAATAAATCATTTTAAATATCTAAAATTCATTAAATTTGCCATAGTAAAAATTTTAAATTGGTTCTGATTTTCTGGGTTGTTACAAGCATGTTTAGACTTGTCCTAGGGACAAGAGGAAATTATAACATAGGTTATAATTAATGGGTTTAGAAACTTGTTAATAGGCCTTAGTTAATAGAACTAAGTTAACAAGTAAACAATGATAAGCTGTATTGATAATGTAAAATGGAATTATGATTAAATGAGAAAGAATGAGGAAAACTTATAAGATAAGTTACATTTAATCATAAATAATGACTGACATGTTAAAAAGGAAACATGTGAATTGAGATATACTTAATAATGTATTAAGGAGAACATGTTATTGTAATGATGTAACCAAGCAAGAATATAAAATAGATTGTGGATTACAGGCCTTAGGCCACAATCTAGAGAATAACATGTTGTGGGCTTATTAATAAACATAAAATGTATTAAGTTATATGATTGAAATTAATAAGTAAGAGAAACTTGGTAAATAGGAATAAGAATTCAATATGAACGGGAATAACCAAGTTAAATGTGAACCTGGTGTGGTAAGGCAAGCGCGTAAAAGAATGTTTAAACATAAGGTCTAACAACATATTAAAGAAAGGAGCTTGGGCCAGTTCGTACGTTTGAGGGTGAATAACCCAACAGGGGAAGATCATCGAGGTGTTATAAGACACGAGAGGAGCGCACATTCATCTAATTGTTATGACGACTCCAAAGGACTGCAAGGGGAAGCACGCGACTTCCTGAAGTACGTAAGGTGCTCCTAGTAGTCCTCTGTGCGATGACAGATGTCTTAGGCTGTACTCGCAGAGGTTGGGTCTGCGCGTAACTACTGGGTGGGTGGGCCTTGATTGCAGATGTAGTTATGCAGTCAGAATGCTGTGATGAGGTGACACTAGGGTAGTTCAACGGTCACCTCACGAGGAGGCGGAAGGTCATGACCAACAAGGATAGTCGACCATCAGATATTCGTCATCGCCAGCCAGCGGGATGCGAAAAGACTAGAGCTAAACCCAAGATACCATTTCATCTTTCACCATCGAGGTACGGGGTTGAGGGTAGACGCCACATGGATGTTTAGATTGGTTGATATTAGGGGCGGTCGCTTAGCTCTTGTAGTCTTTACTAGTTGAGGGAGGGGCCGAGGTGGGGTCATAGCCACCATGGAAAACAAACCCTAGGAATATATGTATTTAGAGGCTCTTAAAGGCTGGCCTGTACAGGTATGGAAAAGCTCCCGGCCGAGTTCCGTGTTTCTTTTTTAGCCCTGCCACGGAACTCGGTGCACATTTGAGGACGTGTGATTGAGGAATCGAGCTACAATTACAATACATACGTGGGACAATCTAGATTCAAGCATATCTGCTCTGGGTGGTGTATCGTAGACTAGAGGGCATTATTCCGATAAGGAATCTGATTTGATCGATTGTGGCAGTCCGTACGCTTATGTAGCATAGTAATGACAGATATTTGCGGAACGTAACATTGTTATATAGAGATCCATACGTCACTCCGGCGTAGGATGAGGGACCGCGTTCATTATGGTGGAGACCGTGCGAGTGGGGTACCATGGGGTGTATCTCAATATTGAGAGAGAGCTACATATATTGTATTAGGTGAATCCATGGGAAAGTAAATGGGTACGATGCGCGGATAAGTCTTGAGTTCTACTAACCCAAGTAACCTAATAATAAAGAAAATGTAATGGAACAATATTAGTAGTGATCATTCTATTTCTGATATACTAGTATTGGTGCGGTGCAGAGAAAAGTATGTAAGAAGAGCTATATATCCTATTCATCTTATCTTACTCAGTTCACACTTGTTATTGTTACTGTTATCTTGTTCTTCTAGTTTTATATACCTGCCATGGTACTTTTATTTATTTATATTTAAAAGTAACTAGACTCGCCAGACTTTATGTCTGACCCTTTTTGTTTCCTCTTCTCTCTCTTCCCTTTCCCTCCCCCCAGGTTCTCAGGGTGGAAGTGCTTAGAGTTGATTTTGATTCTTTCAGCTTGGCTTGGATTTTGGATATAGATGTACCGCTTTGACCTCTGGTCAACTCTATTATGGCTTCACATGGGAAATATGGTTTTATGCTTTTGTACTCTGATATTTTTGGCAAGACAGATTATTTGTGTAATTAGTTACTTCAAACTTATGATGTAAACTCAGTATTTGGGACCATGATGTTTTAATTTAAATAAAGTTTTTAATTCCGCTACTATTTTACATGTCTGTCTTGTGATATTATGTTCTTATTTACCAATAACACTTCACAAAACTTAATGCATTCTTTATATAGTGACATTTACAGACATGGTGTGTCACAAATTCAGATTCATCATCTTAAGAGAGTGACAGCGATAGCGACAATGAATAAGCAAATATATGCTTCATGGCAAAAGATACCAAGGTCAGTGATTTTACTTATGAAGAATGAATAGAAATTAATACAGAAATTCTAGAGTCTAGGAATAAATTTAAAAGAAAATACAAACAAGCGAATGAAGCTAGAAAGAAAGCAGAATTTGAAAGGAATTTATTAAAAGATGAAAAAGATATTTTAGAGGATGAAATTAGAAAATTGCAAGAATCTCTATCCAACACAAATTCTTAGATTTTTTATTGAGTTAAGAAATTGAGACTCAGAAAGAAAAGAATAATTTTCTTGTTTTCGAGAATCGTAATTTAAATTCAATAGTTAAAATTATTGAGTTAGATAATTATAGTCTTAAATTAAGATTAGATGATATTCCTAAGAATGTGAATAACTTTAATAAAGGTAGAGAAAATCTGTCTAGAATTTTAGAAAATTCGCAGCCCTCTCATAGTAAAAAAGGATTAGGATTTACTCAAAAAACCAATACTAAGAAAGGTTCTAACAAAAATGTTTGTACTAAAAAGTGTTTTGAGTTTGTTTCTACTAGTATAAAGAAAAATCCCGTTTCAAAGAAAAAATCATCTAAAAATGTTTGTTCTTGGGTACCAAAAACTAACCCTATGTTAATTAGGAACAAGTATATCAAAGATTTTTTTAAATACTGTTCGTAATAATACTAATTATATTTTCAAATGGGACTCTGAACCCTCTTGGGTTTGGTTTCCTAAGATCTAACTCTTAGGACCCTAACGGAGGAAGTGGGTACTAATAAATTTTGAATTATTTTTGCAGGTACCACTCATAAAAAACAGAGAAAAATGGATATTTGACAGTGGTTGCTCAAAACACATGACAGGAGATAAAGACATGTTAACTAATGTTATCTATTAAAAAGGAGGAACTGTCACATTTTGAGATAATTCCAAAGGATATATCATTGACAAAGGCGATGTGAGCAATTACGGTATATCTAATTCACCTCTTATTTCTAATGTATTATTAGCTAAAAACTTGAAACATAATCTGTTAAGTTTTAGTCAATTATGCGATAAAGGTTTTAAAATATTTTTTTGAGAATAAATGTAGTATATTAGATTCAAACCAAAATCTTATATTGAGGGAAACAAAGATAAAAATATTCATATTTTGACTATGGCAGTTAATAATAATCCAAGCATATATTTATTAGCCAAAGATAATGATCCTAGGTTATGGCATAAACGATTCTGTCATATTAATTTTAAAACCATAAACAAGATTCTAAAAATGAACTAGTAAGAGGTTTACCCAAAATAAAATTCAAAAATGAAATTTTTTGCGATGCTTGCCAACTTTGGAAGTTAACTAAATCCTCTTTTAAATCTAAAAAGGTTATATCAACACTACAAACACTTGAATTACTACATATGGATCTGTTCGGACCAACTTAGGTTTAGTCCATAAACGATAGTAGATATGTGTTTGTAATTGTTGATGATTTTTCAAGATATACTTGGACTATGTTTCTAAAAAATAAAAATGATACTTTTGATCTTTTTAAAACTTCTGTCAAATAAATTCAAAATCTAACTGATTTAAAAATAAAAAATATACGGAGTGATCATGGAGGAGAATTGGAAAATGAGAAATTTGATTTATTTTGTCAAAAGAAAGGAGTTTTTCATAATTTCTCTTTTCCTAGAACTCCACAACAAAATGGAGTAGTAGAACGTAAAAATAGAACTTTACAAGAATGTGCCAGAACGTTATTATATGGAAGTACACTGCCAAAACATTTTTGGGCTGAAGCAGTTGCAACGACTTGTTATGTTTTGAATCGTGTCTGCATTCAACCTCTCACTAAAAGTACTCCATATGAACTTTTTACTAGAAGAAAACGAAATATTTCGTATTTTAAAGTCTTTGGTTCAAAATGTTTTATTTTAAATACGAAGGATCAGCTGGGAAAATTTGATTCAAAATCCGACTTAGGAATATTTTTGGGATGTTCTGAGCATAGCAAAGCTTATTGTATTTACAATAAGAGAACCAATAAAATAGAGAATCTCTTCATGTTTCATTTGATGATAATTTTATTCAAAACTCTTTTAACTCAGATAATGTGAAAAGTAATTTTTCTCAAGACGGTGATATTATTATATATAGAGAAGATGAAAACATTGTTCATAATAATATAGAAAACAATGTTACAGTAAATCAAGAAAATATCAATAATAATAACCAAAATATTCAAGTTAATGAAGTTAGATCTCCACTAAGAATATTACGAGGCCATCTGAGTCAAAATATCATTGGAGAAATAACTTCAAATCTAAGAACAAGAAGTCAACTTAATTTAGTAAGTAATGTCACTTTTTTATCGGATATTGAACCCAAAAACCCAAAATAAGCATCAACAGATGAAAACTGGATAATTGTTATGTAAGAAGGATTAAATCAGTTTGAACGCAATGAAGTCTGGGAATTAGTTCGAAGACCAAGTGATCAATCTGTCATTGGTACAAAATGGGTTTACAAAAATAAAGAAGGTGAATTGTGTAATATTACTAGAAACAAAGCTAGGCTTGTAGCACAAGGTTATAACCAAGAAGAAGGCATAGATTATGAAAAAAAACATTTGCTCCTATCGCACGACTAGAAGCAATTCGTATTTTATTAGCATATGCGTGCTTTCATAACTTTAAACTATATCAAATGGATGTTAAAAGTTCTTTTTTAAATGGTTATATTAAAGAAAAAGTGTATGTTGAACAATCTCCACTTATGAAAAATTTCCTGATCATGTTCTTAAATTGAAAAAGGCATTATATGGTTTAAAACAAGCACCTCATGCTTAGTATGAACGTCTCAAAAATTACTTACTAGATTCAGGATTCCAAATTGGAAAGGTTGATCAAACACATTTTATAAAGAAAGCTTATAAAGATATTTTAATAGTGCAAATATATGTCGATGACATTATTTTTGGTTCAACAAATAAACAATTATGTCAAGAGTTTTCAAATATAATAACAAGCGAATTCGAAATGTCACATATGGGAGAACTCTCTTACTTTCTGGGTTTACAAATTAAGAAATTATCAAATGGAATTTTCATAAATAAGGAAAAATACTGTGCCAATTTAATAAAATGTTTTAGAATGGAAAATACTTCAAGTAAATAAACCAACACCAATGGGTACAATGACATATTTAGATAATGATGAAAATGGTAAATCTGTCGATCAAAAGTTATATCAAAGCATGATAGGTTCACTTCTGTATTTAACTACCAGTAGACCGGATATTATGATGAGTGTTTGTTTATGTGTCCATTTTCAAGCCAATCCAAAAGAATCACATTTGAGGGGAGTGAAATGTAGATTACGTTATCTTATTAGTACCAAAGACTTTGGACTTTTCTATCCGAAAGATTGTTCCTTCGAATAGTGACGCTGATTTTGGAGGATCACGGACGGATCTTAAAAGTACAAGTGGAACTTGTCACTTTATCGGTAAATCACCTATATCTTGGTTCAGCAAGAAACAGAATTGTGTTTCACTGTCAACATGTGAAGCTAAGTATATATTAGCGGTAATAGCCTGTGCTCAAGTAATATATATATATATCAAACACTAAAAGGTTTTAATGTCGATTTGACTAACTTCACAATTTATTGTGACAACACAAGCGCAATAAATTTACCCAAAAATCTGGTAAACCATTCTAAAACAAAACATATTGATATACGACATTATTTCTTGAGCGACAATATTGAAAAAAAAATAATTAACTTAGAATTTGTAAACTCAGAAAATCAAATTGCTGACATATTTACTAAACCCCTACTCGGGAATATTTTCATAAAACTTTGAAAAGAACAAGGGATTGTTTGGATTGTTTCTTATAATGATCTATGAAGATCTATTCTCATGGCATTTTTTTAATCGGTGACAAAGCGGGAGAGTAGTGTATCAATATATTAATTATATGATCATATATCAAATATGTATGCTATATGCTAACATTTTGTTACAGGAAGTCGCACGGTATGTATATGTTATATTATGAACCAACAAAATTTTGCAGAAATTCAGGAGGAACTAAATATATATACAAGCACACATTTAGGGGGAGTAATTCAATATTTCAATAGAATGTGAGATTTTGTCATCAATCAAAAAAGGGGGAGAATGTTAATTCGTGATATTTTCGATTCATAACAACATGAAAATGAAGATCAATGAAGATTAGAATGAAGAGCTAAATTCATACATATATATATATATATATATATAAGTATTTAGTTGTGTTATAAATATGTTAAAATCTATCCTCATAGTATAACACAAGTGCATATATATATATATACACACACACACATATATATATATATCAGAAAGTAGCAAATACTGGATTGGTTTTACTAACCAGTCGACTGGTGAAAGCCAGACCAGTCGACTGGTCAGTGAACCAAAGCCCAATAACAGCTAGTTACTTTTCATATATATATATATATATATATATATATATATATATATATATATATATATATATATATGATTTTATTTGAACCAGTTGACTAGTGAAATGCAGAGCAGTTGACTGATTTGGAACAACAACTTTTTTTATGAAGAGTCATCTCCTTTCATGAATAGATTTCTATTTATTTATTAATAGAAATGGCCATATCTCTTCATTGCAATTATTCGTGAAAGGTTGCTGCTCTTCTACTATTATATAAACATCACAATCTTCACTTCCAAATTACCCAGTTCTTTTCTAATCTATACTATTCTCTGATTTTCAATTTTATACACTTGCATTCTAAAAAGCTCTCATATATTCAAGTTACTTATTGAACCATTGAAATTACTTCATATCACTTGATTCATTAAGTAACATACTTCCTTCAATCTTCACATACACATCACATACTTGAGGATAAGATTATAGGACGGGTGTACTTAACCGTTGGCTATTCAGTGTTGATACGAGAACACATTCAGAAGTCAAAAATCTTTTGTAATATGTGAAGTCCTGTATGGGTGCTCAGGCGGGGACATCCTTGTTGGTGCTCGGGTATATTGTGACCTGTTCCTCCAGGTATTGAGAGGGCGTTGTTAGTGAATTCCGAAGAGGAGCTTTGGGACTGGACGTAGGACAGGAAGTCCGAAATAGTATAAATCGACTAAACCAGTATAAAATTCCTGGTGTCTTTACTTAATGCTTTTATCTTTTGAGATATTATATATAGCTTAGTTTTATTTGCATAACTATTGTATTATGCAAATTAGTATATCATAGTCATTTCCACATTATTCCATATAGAGAGATCCTTGGGTCATACACGACTTTTCACACTCACATCACACTACTTACATCAGATTACCCGAAAATTTAATCACGCACAACCACCCTAAAACATTCTACAAGCCTAACTCATAGCACGCGCATTATCTAATGAATGTTGTCTCTTCAAATTAATGGTGCCATCCCTACGCACATGAAGCTCCGACCTAAGGAAGATAAAAAAATGAACCTAACCTGTACTGCCTGAAATGACGTTGATTCTTTCCAAATTCTTTCTACCTATATATATACCCTGCCGCATCCATTTTTCTTGTTCCATTTCATCATAATCGGAACAAACTCTTCCTCATCAAAAGTTAGAATGAAAATTTTTCTCTCTAATATAAAACCCAAAGCCTCCTATTTATATAAACATAATATCTCCTCCAAACATTTGTGTACGTGAGTAGTTACCAGGCGCTACCGAACCAGTGGCGGAGCAACAGCAAGACTTTTGGCCAGGAAGTTGGGTTGCGTGTGAAGCTTGACATGGTTCCTTTTTTTGGTAGGGTGTGTAAGAAGGTTTGGGGTCGCGCTATAGGTGGTACTTGAGAGGGAGTCAGACCGGAGCAGGCAGTGTGTACATTGGAGGCGTACGGTGGAAGCAAGCTGATGGAGTGCAGTGTGTACCCATATTGATGCAATTTGTTTGTAACTTAAAGGAAAAAAACACAAACGAAGATAGGGAGTTTGAGTTAGTGCAGAGAGGAAAGTTACGAGTGGGGGCTTTGCAAATGGTGGCTTCAAGCCATTATTTAGAAAAATATGGGAGAGATGGCATCAGGTGGGCACATTATATTTTTGGGAAAGAAGCAGGATAGGGGAAGGCAGGCCATGTATGCTTGTGTTGATGGGCCTGGGCCTTAACATACATAAAAAAGATATGGGAAGGGAAAAGGAACTGTGCAAGATAGGGAAAGAAAGTGGGGAAGGGAATAAATAATGCATGGGGAATAAGTGGCATGCAGATTTGTGGACTGGAGGTAACGGCCTTAGACCGGGCTATAAAAAAAGGGACATGTTGGGAAGGTTTTTTTGGAGGGAAGTTTAATCTATTTGCTGTTCATCGTGGGGATATGAGGAACATAGTAGGCGGACTGAGGTGCAATATTTTATTTAGGCCGTGGTAAAAGAATAGGGTAAGACCCATTATTTAGTTACATCTAATTTAGTTTAATTTGAAAAATAAAATAGTATTAACTTGTGAATTAAATATATAACTCATATGCTAACAGAATCAAGCAAGGTCAGTTATTTTGGGACCATATCAATGCAGACTACAAAATGGAGCTAGTTTGGTCAGCACAGGAAGCAACATGAATTTTTAATTAAATTAAACTTTAGTTTAATTAAGTTAAAAACAAACGTTCTAACGACAAATAAAACCAAGGTGAATTAAACTCACTCAGTTCTCCCACTTATAATTATTATAAGTCGAGCTAAAATTTGCGTGTTATGTTGGCAAATCATTGGATGATTTGATGATTGTTTGGTTTTTGCTGAATATTATTATATAGGTTGTTTAAATTAAACGTTTGTTTAATTTAAATAAAAAGGAATCGTTATTTTAACGATTATCTCCAAATTAGGTAACTTTCCTTGTATGTTATGTTTATAATAATATAAACGTATTAAATTAAATTGTTATTATTAGTTGAATATTATCGGTTGAATTAACTACTCAAGCTTATTTTAAATTATCATATTGAATGGATGATTATAATTGAGATAACCTATTTGGATGTAGGGAAGAACAAGTTGGAGGAATCCCACCGGGTTCCTCAAATATGTTGTTTATTTTAATATCATATCACATGAACTGATTAAATCAATCTGATTTGATGATTGTTTGATTATTGATTGTTGAATCCAAATTCAACATTTGTTTGTTATTAGCCAATGGGCAATATTGGTTGAGGAATGAATAGCAGATGGCCTAAATATACACTGTTTGTAAAGATTGATTTACCATCAGGTGAGTCGATGGAAACGAAGTTATAAGATTTATTTTATAATTGAAGATAGATATTTGAAATCTATTATTTGAATAGAATTTATTATTTATTATTTATTATTTAATATAAGGTATTATATATCAAATGGTTTTATAAAGTAAATTTGTGTGTAAATAAGATTTAAAAGAAGGTAAACAGAAATTATCCTAAGAGTAAAGACTGAGCTTAATTGTTTTTAAGAAACAAATAAAAAGAAATGGGATTTTTGGAATGATTATTGGTTTATAGTTTCGTTGATAAACTTCTATCTATCCTGAAGATAAGAATGTTGTTGACTCAAGGACCGAGAGTCAATAAAATACCCTAACTTGAATGACTTCATGACCATCCAGGGATAATATTAGTTTAGAAACGAAAGTGGTCGAGAGAGGTAAAATTAGTATTTCCATGAACGGTATTATAAAATATAATTCGGAAGTTTTATAAGTTAAATAGAAGGGTTTGAGTATAATCTTATTTTTGAAATAAAAGTAAAAAGTTGTGTTTCAAATATAGGAAGTTCTAAAGGGTTTTGATCTACAAATGGGAAATTAAAAAGGCCAAATGACGCTGTGTACTAAACCAATGAATCCATTTTATTTTTGTGGATAAATGGATGTTTATTTTGATAGTCAAATAACTGACTATCAAAATTTGACCCAATGCGTTGTTGGTACGGGAAGACCGGGATTGAATCTATATTCGAAAACTATTCCGAACCACCAAATATGTAAACGAAGAAGATATCTGATGCTGATCGAGATGGAGCAATTGAAGACCGTGATTTTCACGAGTGGAGGAACCACCGTTGAATTTTTTTATCTGATCCCTAGAGATATTTTGACTGTGATTCTGTCGTTATTGAAATCTACCGATTAACAACTTGTATGGACGAATGTCTGATAGAGTATTTCCAAAGTAGTCACGTATTCTTCAAATATACCAGGTTGGTGGCGGAGAAGGGCACTTCTCTTAGCTTAATAGCTAGAGTATTTTTGTGGACGTCAATTAGTGATTTTCTGGAGGATCTAACGATGTGGCATTCAAAGTGAATGATGGACAGAAGTTCTAAAAAGATAATTGTGACCTCAAGCCTCACAACCGAGAAATGACAAAAATCGGGCAGGTAGCATGGCTAGTTGGGTCGCACTCAAGTAGGGTGTATTATCACCATCTAGAGAAAATCCTTATTTGTTCTTCTTTCATTTCTATAGCTCCGCGAAAGGACGGTAGGCCCTTAAAACCGTTAGGTGATAATACATTCGGTCCACTCAAGCTGAATGAGTGACCGGTCATGTGTGGCTAGGTTGAAAGATGTTCTTGTTGAACCCGAGTGTATCATATCTAGATTACTTTGATCGGAAGGTGGTCTTATACCTTGTCATAGGTGGAACCCATTCTCTAATAAGAGCCCTGCGATTCTTGATTTATACCATGTATGTAAAGTGTGAGATGCAAGCGTTCTGCTATTTGATTATCTATTCGTTAGACACTATTATTATATCACCGGGTTTTCATATCAAAAATGTTTTGGGTTATAGTAAGGCAAAAACCGTCTGTGTTTATGTATGGGATAATCTTACTATTATCCCTCCCCTTTCAAAGGGATTTTCTAAAGTTAAGCAATTTGGATGTTACCCATAAACTCAGTGAGTTTTCTCACACTTGTTCACCAGACTGACCCGTGGCATTTGTAATGCTCGGGTCAGACCGAGTTCTACAGGTTTAGGTTATCGGATGTTGTGAAGTCCAAAGACGAGATGGAGGTGTTCAGGCATATGATATATAGATTTATTCTGTTGTATGTTGTATATAAGGACAGGTTCTGGAACGGTTTTCGGACTCAACCAGACCCGACTCAAAATATAAACATAATAATTTTATAAAATTATAAATATATATATATATATATACATATCTATTTTAAAAATAAAATATTATATATATATTTTATAAACTTTAATAATAAAGCCAAGATGGATATGTTAGATTTAGCAATTTAAATTCGAAGTTTTAAAGATATAAATTTATATAACGATATTTGAATAACGAATGAACTCGTATTAAGTTATGAATTCGAATTGATACGAACTTTTAGTAGAGATGAATTTGAATTGGGTAGAAATATGAAATGAATTCGAATTGATTTGAACTTTTAAGAGATGAACTTAAATTGTGGAATTGTTTTTTTGAAACCGATTTTCCAAGTAAGGGATAAATTTGATTTTTTTTTAAATCAACTGAATACGAATTTGAATGGTTTAAATATTGAATGAAATAAACTTGAAATTACGTAAATTGATGTTTAATTTGGAACTATAATTGACATGAAATGAACTCGATTTTAAATGACTGAATGTGAATTAGAATATATAAATGGCATATATGGAATTGATTTTGTAAAGCGATTGGTATAAATTAAGAAATGTTTTAAGTTGAACTTATAAGAATGGTTTTTAAATCATACGATTCGAATTTATAAGTATCGACTTTGAACTTTGCGGCTTGAATTATAAAATATGATATGTTTCGTTCAAATTGAAATATAAGTTTTATTTGAATTTATAAGTAATGAGTTGGAATGGTTCGACTTGGGTTATAGTATATGATATGATTTGGTTTAAACTGAAACATAATCTTTTGATTTGAATTGTATAAAAAATTGAATTTGAACCAAAGTGATTAGGATTTTGAATTGACTCAAACGAATTTTCATAAAAGGAAAAAACTAGAATTTTATGATTTGTTTAACTTGAAATATAAAGTCTTGATTTGAATTATATATTTTGAACTCGAACCTAATGTGAATTTTGAATCAACGTAAAGCGAATTCTTGAATAGTTTGAAATCTCGATTTTCAAGTATATGTCGAAATAAAATATTTTAGTATTGATCTAAATGGTAATCGAGACCTCAAAGATATAATTTTATATAAGTAGATTTTCGATTTTATATCGTTATGCAAATATTTTCGGAAATTGAATATATTCGAAGTAAAATAGTATAGTAACGGTTTATACTTTATTTTGAGACCTTTACAATATGATTTTCTAAATCGATTTGATTTATGTGATTAAATAAGTTGTTTTTCGAAATTACATATAATTGAAATTAGATATTTAAATTTGACTTCGAATTTGAATATGAAATTTCGTATAAACTATTTTATTAAGTGATTTATAGAATAATGGCCATGGTGTGAAAAATGTAAACGTTTGGTTGTTAAAGAAACCGGGATCAGCTATTGTCATACCCCCTACCAATTCCGAAAACCACTTTGACAACTTTGTACGTGGTGGAGTTCCAGAATGAAGGGGATGATTTGGCGAACGACTCTATTTTGTATTTCATATTAATTACGAGACCCTGACTACCTTGAGTCTGCTTGATGTGGCTAAAATAGGAGCTACGCCGGGCCAAGTGAGGCCATTCCTCCTATCGAGCACACTTCTTCGATATTATTCTATTACTGTTAAGATTCAATTGGGCCTTTTTGATTATGGGAGTGTGTATTGAGGTGGGCGGTAGTAGCTGCTATGCGTCACCACCAGTCCGGCTCTGCAAACGGTGAATCCACCCAGGCATTCCTTGTGTGCTCTGTCACATGCCTTATACGAGCCCACTAAGACTTTGTTTTGTACTATTTTATATGGAGTGCCCTCTGATAGCCCTCCAGTTTATGGAGGAATTACGGTACTATATATACTACGGGAATATATAAACGGTGTAAGGGTAATAATGGTAATCCCGCTTACGATATTTTAATATTTTACTTTACTGATAGACACTAATGTATATAGCGTATTATACTATATAGTATTAGTTTGATGGATCCATAGAGGATGGTGATCCCAAACATCCTTTAAGTTACTAATTGCATTTCCTCAAATATTTCATTTGAGTTGATTTACTTCCATGAGAATGTTAGTCCTGATTCGAGTTGTTTTGTTTTGCATTATTGCTCGAGTCAGATCGAATATCACAGCTTTCGAGATCTACTCTTGGAGTTTGAAGATTTTTGGGTTTTTGCTCATTTATATCTACCTGTTCAGTTGTTCCAGTCATCCATTTATTTCTATCATCTCTGTTTCTGACTGTTATCATTTATTTATTGTATTAGACTCAGCTGTAATATTTATGTAAACTCTGATGAAAAATTTATTTAGTAGCTTCATGAACTACTATTGTATTTTGTATTTTTTCCGCTGCGAGATATCATACTACTCTGTGATATATGATTCTGTTATTTATTCTATTTACCTCATAAGCTAGTAACAATCTATTGTTTTGGACGGTTCGAGTTGTCATGTTTTGTCGATTCGGAACGGTCAAAACGGCAGGTCGTTACAGTAGCTTATAACTGTCCAGAAGTATTGTTGTACTCTGATGATTGTATATATTAGTTCAAAGCTCTCAATAAAGATTTATTTCTATATTATATTTTGTTCCGCTGCGATGTGAGACCCTGATTAGGTGCTGGTTCATCTTCTTTTTCTTCTTTTCTAATCTTTCTTTCTTTCTTTTTCGCATCCTCTAACTTCTTTCTACTAACTATCGGCTTTTTCGTGCCATTTGGGTTGGATGTGAGTTGTAATTGTCAACTCGAAGGGTAAAAAAAAGTCGGTACGTTACAGAGCCAAAGGAAAATGGGTTGATAAGCTATCGTTAACCTTTTGGGCTTATCGTACAACCCATAAAGCAGTCATTCCGATACAGCTTAAGGTCCCCTCTCACTGAATGACTTATTATAACCCATTAACTAACAAAGCACCTCTCTTAGAATCTTTGGACATGATTGACGACAAGAGAGAAGAAGTTAATTTGCATGCTGAGGCACATATCGGACAAACTACCCGATACTATAGTAAGAAGGTTCGGTTCAAAATCTTTGACTTTGGGATCTTGTCTTGAAACGAGTTTTCCGACCCTATTACGCATGGTCCCGAAATGGGGAGGACCTTACATCATCCAACAGAAGCTTGATAATGCAACCTTTAAGCTAACGACTGTTGATGGCGATCACATTCCTAGAGCATGGAATGCTATACATTTACGGCGATATATTTCTTAGATTTTTATTATTTCATTTGTTTCATTTATTCTTCGCATTGTATTAAGGCATGTCTTGCCACTTATTATTATTCATAAATAAAAGCTCATTTCCAAGCTCCTTTACTTTGCTGTTACTTCGGCTACGTGTTTTGATTCAACTGACCTATGCGAAATTGAATGAAGAGGTGACTAACTCCCCAACGATGTTCTTTGGCTCATATTTCGATGAGCTAATCCCATTCCATAACTAGTCGGACTTGGGTTGACTAAGCTCAAGCTTGACTTCGATGCTTGACAAGGTGATCAACACTTTGTAGACTCAAGTGTAAAACTGACACCTAAATAACATCTTTAGCTCTCTCTAATGTTTCGACGAAAGGGGTATAAACTATGGGATGTGATCCGACGATCTAGATGGCAACCTTTACCCTTGACGTGGGGGAGAAGGGACGATGTGTAGTAAAGCGTGACTTGACCGCTAGCCCGACTATCTCCATTCCTCGTAGCTTGGAACAAAGTATAAATTAAGGATGAGTGTGATAGGTGCACCAAGTCTAATGACCACTTGATCCCAGACTTTAACCAGATTGACTTTGGGAGAGTATAAAGGACGAATAATGACGTCCATGAAAACTCTATCACCCTCTGACTGGGCGTATTTGTACAAATGCTTAAGGACCAAACGTCCACATTAACTCACCTAAAACCCCACTGATGCTGGGGGTACGGGCATAGCCTCATAAATTAACTTCGAACATGACTCGAACGCGACTCGTGGTTTAAAGTTAATTGGGGGAATATACCGTTAGAGTTTATGCCCTAGAGGCAATCCCTTTGATATGATTTCTAACACTGTTGATGTTATTATTTTATTTGGAATAAAAGTATTATATTATGTTATATTTACTGCATAATATAAATACTAACATAATAGAAGTCCTTAGTATAATAAAACAGAATTATATAGTTCAAGTAAGTGACTTGAACAAGAGATTATATAATATATTAAGTATTATAATTCTTAAATTTCCCTAGTCAAGTTTTATTGTTTACATATGACAACAATAAAACATTGAGACTACTATGCTGACTGACTGATAATAATATCTCATTGACCATTATTATACGTGATATTAATGTCAATACATAAATAAGCATTGGAGAATAGCGTGTGGGGCTGACCCAACATGAGAAAACTACATGGAATATAATTAATAGTATCATAAGTTATTCTCATAATGATAGTGATGTAATGGTCCTCAGACCTGAAACAATTATAATTTTATTTGAGAATACTTGGGTTTTGACATCATCAAAAGTTGCTTTTGACCGAGTGGATGATACAGATGATTATTGGATACATTTAGAATCAAACAAAAAATTATAAATGAACTAGATGAAAGTTAACCCTACCATATAAATAGTGATATCCATAGGGCTCTTGATTGAGTGAGTCCATGAAATGCATGGCCATGCTCAAATGTTGATTTGTTTTAAATAGTCTACTCATCGATCAACACAAAAGGATCAAATTATAAAGAGGGTGATACGTTTCATGCCTCCAGTTTAATCCTGGATATATTGGTTAAAAGGATCATAATACATTGAGACAATGGATAGATAAAAGGTTGTATCGAATCGTTGATCTTATTATAACTTGGGTAGCAGCAACATATTACTAGATGCCAAACACTGTTTGTAATTTTAAATATGGTTTAAAATTATTGCCAATATTATAATAACCTATAGGGTCACACATTTAGAATGTTTAAAGGGGAAACCATTCTTTGTGTAAATAAGATATCAATTTGTGGATATTTATTAAGCATTGAAAAAGTATGTTAGTTGGTTCCTTCCTTTATGGTACACGTTTATTTTAAATAGGTTATGCATTCCTTTATTAAGACTACAACCAATATCCAAAAGGAAATTAGATCAGATCAAATCGAAAACCCAACCGAAAGTCCCTTCTAATCGAAACCCTGATAATGGCGATTAGTAATGATTTTTCCCAATTTTATCTTCGACTCGATCGATGATAAGGCATTTGTGTGAACTTTTATGGAGGCTCGACAATTAGAGGGCTTAATTCGATTCAACCGCTTCAAATCTCGTAAGTATTCAAGAATCTGGAAACCAAATGCTCGAAATCAATCTTTTCATCCATGGAATCGTGGTGACAGGTATAAACCCTAATTACTATGAATTTTTAGTTTATTATTTTAGCGTAGATCCTTGCATTATAAATTGTTATTAGATCGACAATATCCTTTACTGGTACCAGAGCTAGGGCTTGCTAGAAATAGTAGGTTAAACTATGATTTTGGTCTATAGAGTTTGATGTATAGGTTTAATTTTGAAATGAAAATTGTTTCATTTTAAATACAAATTAATATTAGATATAAATTCTATTTATTGGATCTTAGATGATTAAACCATGAATGTATAAATTTGGTATGATGCAGTGAGTTGATCTGTTTATATAAGTTAATAATGCAAGAACCTGTTGCAAATTTATAATTGTAGTAATGAAATTGGATTATTATAAAGAATTAGTTCTGAGATAATATTGTTTCAAATAAATATGAATTGATATTAGATACTAATTCTGTTTGGATAAATACTTGATTCCAGGATGTTGAACAATATATATATATATATATATATATATATAGTGATTCGTTAACCATATGTGTTTCAGTTATTGTACGGATCTATTTGCTTGCAAAAACACTATTAAGTCTGTAATAAAAATGTTTGATTGACATGAATATATATGTTCTAACTGATTATTCATATATTTTGTTTGATCAAAGATTTTTTTTGATGGACCAATCAGATATTTGGCTTTCAATTATATTTGATATATTGAAATTAAATTATATGTAAAATTGTTAAGACATAATTTTCTGATTTTCCTATAAAATTAGAAAGCTTGATTTCATTTGATTTCAGATCATTGCACTAGTCTATTTGCTCAAAGAATTTTGTGTATGAAATTCATACATAAGTTCCTATAGTTTTATACTTACATTATGAAGACAATGAACATAACAACTTCAAATCATAACAGATGTATTATGATTTGTTTACTCTGTAAAATACGTATATTGTAACAGCCCACTCCTCCGTTCAAGCAAGATATTTTCCCCAACTTAGCCACCGTATAGATGTGGGGTTTTGTTCCTCAAAAGGCCTCGGCGTTAGTTAGAGATGGGCTCTACTATATAAGTACCCACTTCACACAAACTTCTATGATGTGGGACTTAGGGGTGTTACATTCTCCCCTCCTACAGAGCCCAACGTCCCCGTTGGCACACAAACACCTCACCCAGGCACTGTGGTCCACACAGGAGCCACAATTCCGGCTGGATATTGGCTCTGATACCACTGTAACAACCCGCACCTCCGTTCACGCAAGATATTGTCCCCAACTTAGCCACCGTATAGGTGTGGGGTTTTGTTCCTCAAAAGGCCTCGGCGTTAGTTAGAGATGGGCTCTACTATATAAGTACCCACTTCACACAAACTTCTATGATGTGGGACTTAGGGGTGTTACATATATGATGTGTTTTATAAGAGTACATAACATATGTGGATTGACAAATATCTAATTGACTTGTTATGTACAATTGCGTTTGGACTTGAATGTATTGATTATATGTTTACAATGACAAATATATAGTATAGTCTAATTTCAAACTTACAGGAAATACGGCTTCCTGTTTATATTTTAATTTTATACTTTGAGTATAAACAATTGTATTAAGATACACAATTGATTTCTCCTATATGTATATATTATAATAACAACAAGTACAAAATACTGTATACATGTAAAATTGAATTTTTCAATGAAAATACTTCAAATCTATATAACAAATAGTTACCGATCGTATAACAAAAGGTGGAAATAAATTATTAATTATGTGTCACTTGAACATACAATAGTACAAAAATACTACATTAGTATTTAAATTTTTTTTGCATAAAGATGCATATACCTTTATGCATTTGTGAATATTCTGGTGCAAGTATGACTTGTAAATGAATCAATTTGTGTTTCCTTTTATAAAATTTTAGTAACCTTTTTATGATCATTTACATGTTCACTATATTGTCTATGTCAGCAAATGATTTGATCACAAAAAGATAAAACCCTTCTATACTACTTTGATATATATTGATATATCTTTATTCAAAGTACGACTTGAAATTCATTCAGTTCTCATTCATGATTGCTTGTTTTAAATAAACTTGCAGACTATTTTTTTAATATGCTAAGTATACTTGTTGGATAAGTTTGTAGCACAAATTCTAAACATCTGTAAGTTAGTCAAACTTAGTATATAATATTACATAGCCATTCCTGACAGGCTATACATATAATAATGTGTATGCATTTAGGCTGATATATATATATATATGTGTTATGAATCATGTTACACATATATGTTCAAGACACACAACAGGAATATGATCTATTTTGTTTTTCATGTTGCATATATATGCAAGTATATAATATTGACACTGAATTGTTGTATTAGGGCTTAAGTAATGTTGTATGGGTCAGTATAAATGAATCTACTGGGTACTTGGCTAAAATGCCAGATGAGGGTTATATTTTGATAAACTAATCATTTAAATATCCTCTATATGATGTTAATACTTGAAATGAAATGATATGTATGTATATTTCCTTTGGCTAGTATGATATTTTTTGTTGGCAAAGCCGTCCGCTTTTTATGGTGACCGCAAACACCTTTTATTATGACTAATAATAAAATACAAAAAGTTACAGGTGATTGTTAGTTGACAACCAGCTAGTTGGTTTTAAAGTGGCCCGACCACTGACGCTTGACAAAATTTGTTACAGTAGGCAAACCATGGCTTACAAACTACAACAAAAATACTTTCCCACGCAGGGAGATCAATACCTATTACATGAAAATTACATTCTATAAACCCCGTGCCAAAATGCAAGCACGACTATCATTTGGTACTCTTAACCATTATCAATGAAAGCCTTCTTCATAGCCTTTTTCTTGCTACGAGTGAATGGAGACATCCCTGTTAAGAACACAAATATGACGTTTGTAGAAACCACTTCAGCAACAACAAACGGAGGTGGTTCCTTACATCCAGGAGGAGGTGGGATATTAGCATATGGGCTGTTGTAAGTTGTTTGTTTATCTTCATCTACGTTGTGGTTTTTGATCATGTTTTCTATTACTTGCTTCTTAATGGCACATATTTCAACATTAAATTCGCCACTGTCTATTTCTTTTCTCAGACAATCTATTGTCTCCAATCACCAATTTTGGTTTCACCTTGTCATGAGGTTTCCTCTTTTTCCCAATATCGACTCCATTATTAAGATCAAAATTATGTTTCAAGAAGCTGTCAAGATTAACATAAACTAGTTGCTCTTCAGACTAGAAACAGCATTCTCCATTTTCATGATTGTTCACCATTTTAAATTTCTGACTTTATCAATTAGCTCTTGCATAGGGTTCAATTGTTCACTTCTTATCGATTTCTAAGTCAGAGGACCCATTATATTAAGAAAACCTGGCTTGAACATATATTCGATGTTCAAATTTTCTGTGGGGATAGTTAAAGGTATATCAACATCAAAACCACATGTGTTCACTATATTAATAAATTCAATATCTTCACAATTCATGGCTAGTGAGTCAATTCCATTGGCAATCTCAACATCATTACCCTCACACTGCTTTCCTTTCACATTAACTTCATTCAAACCCACATCATTGGTCTTACTAGGTCTATCAGCATTATTGCACAGATTTGGTGCATCTCAGCTCTCACCCTTGTCATAATTCTCAGTTGTTTCACAATACTCTCCTTCCTCTATCTCCTATGTTTTAGTTTGCATATCGTCATCCTCACAGAGATTGATCAACGTGTCAAAACTATTACCAGTTTTCATAGTCGTTCCATCATTTTTTTTCTAGCCATCACCATTGTTTTTCCTAGCATTTCCACCATCAACCCTCTGTTATTTCTTTGTAGCAGGGTGTACCTTCTCATTCACTTTAACTCTAGCTGGGTAGGCTTTGATTTCAACACCACCAGCTACTAGTGATCTGTCTTCATCGATTCCATTGCCTTTATGTTCTTTTTCCCCCTTACTAATACTCTTCCTTGTAGAATCATTTACGTTGTTAAGGTAGTTGTGCAGTGAGAGCCCAAAACTATTACATGTACAACAAATATCTGGTTTCCATATGTAGTTGACATATGTGAAGTGTTCTGAACCTTTGCCAAGTATAACCGAGATCGTAGTTGGCAGTTGACTTTCTGGTGTAATTTCTACCAACATCTTCGCATAGCCGTGCCATTCAAGACTCTTCGTTTCCCGATCCATACATAAAAATTACCAATGTTCAGAGACAACCAACAAATATCAATTTTAGACCATGCTACCATGGGTAAATTGGACAATTTAATCCATACTAGCACATTTTTCACCCGTTTTCCGTTATTCCCCATATTAACATCCTATTTTTTAATGATAAAACCTTGTTTCTAATAACTATTGGATTCGCTTCCATAATCCTTTTCCTGTCTTCGGTGTCAAACAACAAGAAGAAAAACATATGTCATTGGATTTTACCTTAATTGAGCCTTGCAGTTTCCAGTGCCTTTTCAAGTGGTTAACAACAGCAGTATAAGACATAGGTGAATCCAGGAAGGATCCCGTGATGTATTCATGCCAAACCTCCACACTCGCTTGAACTATGTCTTCGGTAGGAACAAAACTCTTGCTAGAATACATGGGAGAGATTGTTGGGGGCGTGAAATCACCAGTGCGCATGGCTTAGAAGCAAAGAGTTAAGACCATCTAACCTGAGGTAGATGTTGTTTCAAAGGAGAACGTGGCTGGGTAGGGGTCTTGGGTGGTGGATCTGGTGGAGGAGGAGTGGGGGCTGGTCAGATACGAGAAGGGAATGATGTGGTAGCAGAATTTATAGGTTTTGTTGGCTCCAAACAAAGGCAGAGAGGTCTCCATTGCTTACTTTGAATTTTTTTGGCCAGTATGACTTGTATCAATACATATAATATATATATCTTAAATTCTGGGAAATAAATTCATATAATTTGATGTTTGGAACTCACTCTATACGTGTAAGCTACCTCTTATTGAGATAAGTAGATGCATACATACATACATATATATATATATATGCTATATTGAATCTGTGATATACGTTAAGGCATGAAAGTCTTGCCACAAATGTTGTTGCCCAGGAACAAAAGTGGAATATTCCATTATATATATATATATATCTAAGTTTTGTTGTTTCTTATACTCAGCTACTAGCAGGCATGTATATTAACTTTATTTAAAAGTAGGGGTGAGCGTTCGGTCGGTTGGGTTGGTTTGGATGTAAAAAAATTCAAATCGAATTGGAATCGAAATTTTCCAAACTGAACTAAACCGAACCGAACCAATTTCGGTTAATTCGGTCGGTAGCTGATTTAACCGAACTTGAAGAATGTATTATTATTCAAATGATGGATTCACTCAAAGTGAAACATGAATTCATGTTTGGAGAAAGTTTATATAGTAAATTTTATGTTTATTGATGAGATTTGATCTATTAGCAACAAATGTCTTTGTATTATATAGCTAAACTAATTATTTAAAGTACTCCAATATCATAAAATTAGATTATAAATTAAAAGTTTGGTTAATTCGGTTAAAACGATAACCAATTTTTTTTATTTTACAAACTGAATTCAAACCGATTTAGTTTTAAAACCGAACCGACCGAAAGGAACCGGTTTGGTCGGTTAATTAGTTTTGAACCGAATATTGCTTAGCTTATTTAAAAGTTTACATGTGAAAACCTGATGAGGTTCCCGTGTGATATGCTAATATAACGCGCCTGGACATTATTTACCAGTTTCTAGACATATAGGTGTTCTGTTTGATTTCTGAGCGCGCGCGCGCGCACACACACACACACACACACACACATATATATATATATATATTTAGGACCTTAACTATGTATGACTATATGTTTGCATTTGTACATTTAAAAATGCGAATGTGACTTGTATTTTTTTTAATGTACATGTTTTAATTTTGAATCCAAATAGAAATTTATTGGCACACAATAGGATCAGAACCTGTTAATCCTTTATGTTTGATATGTTATTCAGTTCACAACAACATAAATGATTCAAATAATTGTAGTGTCCATAAAGCATTAAAACTAAAGCAAGTATGACCTGGTATTTGTTATATGCCACTTACACACGCACGCACACACGCACACACACACACACACACACACACATATATATATATATATAGATAGATACTGATATGCACTGTTGGATAAGTGATGTGTCATTAATCTAAATCTATTGTTGGTTGCATATACCATTTGGATGAAAATACACTGATATCCCTAACTTTAATATGCTTGATAATAACATAAATAGTGGGCGGACCAAATCTAATTATCCAACATGCCTTAGCATTGTTGATTAGGCCATATAAACAAGAAACGCATATCAAAACTCCATGATGATGGAATTTTGAATCATATGAAGAATGAAAATCTTGTTTATTAAGCAAAATAACTGAAGCATTTTTTGTTGGAAATGGTGAATGTACTTGTAAGTATTGGATGTCATACATAATGATGTATATGGAGTAATGAATATATAGACGAGAGGTAAGTTTTATTACTTCATCACGTTTACTAAGGATGTCAGTAGATATAGTTGTGTGTCACTTATGAAACACAAAACTGAATCATTTGAAAAGTTTAAGGAATTCAAGAATGAAGTTCTAAACTAACTTTGAGAGAATATTTAAGCCAATAATCAAACACTGTCTAAAAGAGTGCGAAATTGTCTCACCACTCATTCCAAATAGAACCCATATTGGAATGGTTTGCCTGAAAAGGGCGCTCACACCTTATAAGATACGATACGATTGATGATAAGTCATACAGATCTTCTAGTTTTGGGATTATCCCCTTGAAACAATTGCATTCATATATATAATTGTAATTCCACTGAAATGATTATAAAGACGCCATATAAGATATGGACTAGGAAACATCCTAATGTGTCTATTATGAAGATTTGGGATGTGAGACGTTTGTTAAACGTTTGCTTTTTATAAGATCGGACCCAAATCTAGTAATTATTTTCATGGAATATCCAAAAAAAGCAAAAGGATATTGTTTTTATAAATCCTTTGAGAATAAAAATGTTTAGTGCTCGAACTGGTATTCTTTTAAAGGCGAGCCAGTCTCTAAGATAACGATGAAAATAAAGTAGAACTCGAAATGTCTCGGGAACCACAAAGTACCATTGAATCTTGTATAGACAAGAAATTGAGTGGGAGTGACACAATAATTCTAATGTTATATGTTGATAACCCATTAATTATTGTGAATAATGTTAGTTTTAAAACAAGAAATTGATACTGATTCTAAGAAAGAAAATGTTTGGGTTAAGAAATTCATAATTGAACTTAATTCATTGTTGATCAATGGTTTACATTGTGATAACAATGGGGCTATTGCTCAGGCCTAAAACCTTGATCTCCTTATTGATCCAAACAAATATTTAAGAAATATAATTTCTTATGTGAAATTGTTCACACAGGAGACAAACATACATGCAAAGTTACAAAAGGTTGTAATGTTGTAGACCTATTGACTTAAACTCTATCGCAGCGGAAGGTTAATAGTCACACTAGTATCATAGGTATATGATATATGATTGATTGACCCTAGTGCAAGTGGGAGACTGTTAGAGTTTATGCTCTAGACGCAATCCATTTGATGTGATTAACAACACCGTTGATGTTATTATTTTATTTGGAATAAAAATATTATGTTATATTTACTATGTAATATAAATATTAACATAACAGAAATCCTTAGAATAATAATAAAGACTTATATAGTTCAAGTAAGTGACTTAAACATGAGATTATATAATATATTAAGTATTATAATTCTTAAATGTCCCTAGCCAAGTTTTATTATTTACATAGGACAACAATAAAACATTGAGACTAATATGTTGATTTACTGATAATTATATCTCATTGATCATTAAAATACGTGATATTAATGTCAATACATAAATACGTATTGGAGAATAGCGTATTGGGCTGACCCAACTTGAGAAAACTACATGGAAGATAATTAATAGTATCATAAGTTATTCTTATAGTGACAGTGATGTAATGGTCCTCATACCTGAAACCATTATAATTTTATTCGACGATATCTGGGTTTTGATATCATCAAAAGTTGCTTTTAATTGAGTGGGCGATAAAGGTGATTATTGGATACATTTCGAATCGAATGAAAAATTATGAATGATCTAGATGGAGTTTAACCCTACAATATATATAGTCTGGGGCTCTTGATTGAGTGAGACTATGAAATGCATGGTTGTGCTCAAATATTAATTTGTTTTAAATAGTCTACTCATCGATCAAGATAAAAGGATTAAATTATAAAGAGGGTGATACGTTCCATGCCTCGAGTTTAATCCTGGATGTATTGGTTAAAAGGATTGTATTAAATTTAAACACTGGTGACGTATTACTAGATGCCAATCACTGATTATAATTTTAAATAGGATTTAAAATTATTGCAAACATTAAAATAACCTATATGGTCACACACTTAGAACGTTAAAAACGGGAAACCATTCTTTGGGTAAATAAGATATCAATTTGTTGATATTTTTATTAAGCATTGAAAGGGTATGGTGATTGCTTCATTCCTTTGTTGTACACATTTGTTTTAAATAGGTTATACATTCATTTATTAAAACTATGGCAGATATCCAAAAGGAAATTAGATCAGACCAAATCAAAAACCCAACCAAAATTACCTTCTAATCGAAACCCTAAAAATGGCGGCTAGTAATGATATTATCCAATTTTATCTTCGATTCGGTCGAAGATAAGGTGTTCATGTGGACTTCTTTGGAGGCTCGACAACTGGAGGGCTTAATTCGATTCAACCGCTTCAAATCTCGCAGGTATTCATGGATCTGGAAACCGAAAGCTCGAAATTGATATGTCCATCCATGGAATCGTGGTGACAGGTATGAACCCACATTACTATGAATGTTCGGTTTGTTATTTTAGCATATATCCTTGCATTTTAAATTGTTAAAATTGTTAGAAATATGGATACCAAAGAGATCAACAATATGCATTATATACACTACATCTCTCATTATTTGACGTGGTAATATTTAAATTTCAAGTACACTGAAAGGTGATATTTAAATTGCAGGTTTATGCATATTTATAGACAAAAATGTGAGGGATGCACTTGCAACTACATCCAAAGGGCCTAGGAAGCAATACAACAAATAAGTTGATTAAGCCTGATATTGCTTATCATCGGTCCTCTTATTCTTCTCGTGCTGCCTCTGCGCAGAAAATTTAGCAAGCTCCTCAACAATCATAGACTTTCTTTTCTTGGGCTTGCTACTAGACGAATTAGAAACTCCTAATGAGGTTGCTTCATGCTTTTTCTCATGGCAATTGGTTGGAGCGAAAGGAGAAATCTTCTTATTAGGCAAAGTTGAATCAAATGGAGGGATCATTCAGAGAGGAGGAATTGACAGGGTAGTCATTGACGTATCGACTATTGTAGTCTCATCGTTTATCTTTTGAAGCTCCCTCGTTTCCTTGGATTAAATCTCCACCATGCTCAATGGCCCCTTTGAAACAGACTCCTCGATACAAATGACATCCTCTTCTTTGGCCCCCTTAGATCCCTTGTCATCTAAGCCTTTTAGTACGTCAATCAAACGGGGGGCAATTTTGGCTCATCAGTGGCTTGAGACCAAACCTACAAAGGAGTCTGGACCGAGCGGGTACCTGTAGCATGAAGACCATATGACATCTGGTAAACCCTCTCAAATTCTGCTGAGATCAAAGAGATACCTTCTACAGAGCCACCACTAGTAAGTTCTGGAGTCTCGAGAACTTCAGTAATGGGGGTCAATAGCTTCAGGATCTTGAGGCCAGGGAATCCAGGTTTATACCCTTCAACCTCTCCATACTTAGAGACTGTAGAAGAAGAATCAGAACCACCATCGATTATGTCATTTCCCTTAACCTGAATCTTTGCGGCATCCTCAACCTCCTTCTGGAGCCTTCTCTCCTCTGCAAGACGCTTGGGCTCATCATTCCTTAAAATTGTTTTCATTAACTCCTCCTTGCCCATAGTTTCGGTCTTTAGCCTACGCCTCTCCTTCTCAACAAGTTCGCTCCAAGCAGTCGGCTAAAGTAGTACGGTAATCCTCCCCCAAGATATATCGTGATGTCGGAGGACTTTAGCGGGGAATTCGACGAATCCCTGCTGTACTTCCTTTGACTATCCTGAGATAGATTGATTGTTTTGCTCCTGTATCTTCCAAAAGAGAAAAAGATTTCAAAGAAAGATAGAATATGAGGCCCGATATCTTCCGTCGTTTATTTATCCCCAGCAAGTTGCTTACTCAGTATAGCCTTATCAACTTCAAATTGCGCCTTAGAGTTGGAATCATATTCTAAAGCAGTATTAGCATTCTCTCCGGCACTCCTTGCCTTTCCTCGGCTTCGATCAGCTTAACCTTCAGATCAGCAGCCTCCTTCTAAAGGAACTACTTCTCAGATTGCGAACAAGCACTAGTGAATCTTAGACCGGTGTTCTCAGAAGTAACATTTTTCGCTCCTTCTTATGAGCCATTATCTCCTTACTTGTGAAATCGAGTTCAGTGAAGAAACGATGTTGCATCTCATCATGCATTTTCTTATACTTCTCGGCTTCTGCCTAAACCAGTTTCAATTTGTTCTCAGATTCTATTAATTCTTTCTCAATGGTCTACCTACCCGGCATGTCACACTCCCATATCTACTTCTAATTGTCCAAGTCTAGTTGAAGGTCCCAGATGACTTCAGATAGTTTCCGGGCATACTTGAACGTTTCTTCATATTTCCCCATCGATGAAGTTTATTTTTTTCTTAACATTATCGGCCAAGTTTTTAGGAACCAGCTGGAACTTAGGGATAAAATGCAAATGATCGAAGTGGTAGCGAGTAAATTACACTTTTAAAACCTTCATCCTCTCAGTAGTAGTAGCATCAAGCACGAAGGAATTTGCAGTAGATGTCCTGGTGGACTTACTCTTAGTTTAGACAACCACCGCACTATCCTTTTACTTGGTCTTATCCTTGGGGTCCGATTGTTTCTTAGGAGATCTATCTTATGGCAAGGACTCTTTTAGAGGAGGAGGGACCCTAGCAACTGATTTATCCCCTTTATGGGAACTATAGGAGCTCTTGTGCTTATCAGTGTCAGAGCGGACTAGGGAGCAGGATCGTGAATGTGTACGATACTTTTTTTGATGGCGCCTTCTTTCCCTTTCTCGATCCTCTCTATGGTAATCATCTTTGTATTCCCTCTCGGGATCGGAATACGTCTTGTATAAGCTGCTGCGGAGCTTCTTAGGATCATACCCTTGATAAGACATAGTTCCTGCAGAGCCAGTATTAAAGCTAGGAAATGAAATGGTAAAAAGGTGCTTTGATGTGCAGTACAGATATCCTGTGTGTCCTAGTGTATCCCCCCGACAGACCGGTAGTTGATGCCTTGCTAATAGGCGTAACCTCTTCAGCCGTAACCATAACAAGCTCTCTTTCGGGTGATGGAAAGAATGATTGAGAATCTATGTCTGTGATAGTATATTGCTCAGATGAAAGGGGAATTTTTTCCAAACCCTTAAAAGGATCCTTAGAAGTGAGTGATACACCCTCTTGCATTGGTCGGTGCTCTAACTGCTCTCAAAGAGGCAAGGTTTACGTTGACTGCTCCATACTTTCCTTTTGAGTAGTTGCAGATTTCCCTGTTATGTATGGACTTTTCGAGAGAGGGGACTTATGACCTTCCTCGTTCACCTTTTTGGGTGACTTCTCCTTTGTCTCCTTTTCCAAGTCCTACTAGACCCAGGAAGGTCTGCCTGCTTAATAATACCTTTTCTCTTAGCATCCTTCTTCCCCTTGGCTATCGATCTGGTCACGACAACTATAACCCCTCCGACTGATGGTTGGCTTGATTGCTCCCCAACTGGGGAACATTGGCAGGCGCGCCTGCCGACTTCCCGATTGGGGCACATTCACTATAGGAATAAAAGCCAGGGCAAGGGCACCATCTATACACAAAGTCAAGTTGGCACCTAGCAAGTTGAATCTATGGAGATTGTCGTAGGAAATACATCCATTGATGGTTTGAGCGTTGGTGGGAATGCATCTCAAAGTCGTCAAATAAGTGAGATACTCAACATTGGTTGGTTTCTCCAGGTTGTCACCTGCAATGAAGAATCATCATTAAAATCCATTCAACAAAATTCCAAAATATTGATATGGGTCAAGCACTTACGGAATTCTATCCACCTTTTGGTTCAACCTTCTTATTATGGGACGTAGATCCAGTCCGTCTGAATGTTACTCATCTTGCTTATCTTTTTAATTACCTCTTGCCTTTTCGAAGCAGATTCAAGAAAGAGGAAGGATGGACTATCATTTCAATGCTTGACGTTGAAGAAATAGCAATGTCGTTGAATAAAGGGCCGCAGTCTAGGTTCTCTCGTTACATGATAAACAAGGAAAAGAGATATGCATAGGTCGTTGGATGCAGCTGCATAGGAGCGATCTCCATTTGGTGAAGGAAATCTACGATGTAAGGATTGAATGGCGGGATGCATCTTACTGAGCACATATGCCGGCTAATGGTCATAAAACCCTTTGGAGGATTGTGTGCGGTGTCACCAAGAGTAGGTAACCGAACATGCTCAAAAAGTATCTACTGTTTGGCACAAAATCGTCGCAACTTTGGGTCATCCATGCTAGAAGGAAGGCAGTCTGTTGGATTATCTAGGAATTTAACTTCAAGGTATCTAGAGCTCCCTCCTCTATTGTTTCAACACCCGATGATGCCCCCTCTCTTGACGATGAAGAGAAGTCAGCCCCGAGGTCACGTGGATGGACTTTATAAGCCGTGTTTTCGTCGATATCAGTATTTGAATTGAATTCTATATCTGGATCCTAAGGGAGTGTCTTTCCCCTTTCAGCTCCATAACCTCGTGTTTCATATCTTCTCGTCATTCTCGCTATGCTATCTAAGGAAACTAAACATGGTTAGAGAAGATAACCCGAACCCCTTTGTGTGTATTTTAGTGCAGTATGTGCACTGAGCGTGTGCATGCATAGTTGAAAGTAAAACGTTGAAAATGCACAAATTGTTCTAGGTTATATATGCAGTCAGAATCGCGGTCCTGAAATTGTAATGGCTCTATCTTAACTGTCCAGATGATTTTCGAGGTTAGTTTATTATTATTGTCATCACGAAGCATTAAATTTGGCTGGATTGACAAGGAGTAGGACAATGCTATGGATTAGACCAACCCCAGCTCTGTGCATCCGGTTTGGTGCATCCGGCCCGGCCTACTCCAGGTTGGTATCACCTAAAAGAGTCACTGAAACTAGAAGAAGTGGGACTGCAACTCTCGAATTGGCTCGGCCTGAGCCCAGATGGAACATCATCTCTACTGACCCGAGCACTCCAGGGTTTTACTCTTTTCTCCTATTGCGGGTCCTACGCTCTTTCCTTCATTGTTCATCCTTCTTCTCCAATAGACCGCATCGACCCGAGGCATCTAACCATCCTCTATCTCTCCTTACTACTCCTTGTCTCCTACATGGATCCATGCCGATTTAAGACCAACTCGAATCGAAACCAAGAGTGAACCAATTCCATCAATTCGTGTCTCGGGCCTCTCATCTCGAACACAATGGGTCACAACCACCACCACAGTATTCTCCAACGTCGAGGGAAACCGTGGGTATAATTCCGAAATCAAGAAGGGGAAGGTGCAAGAATTAGGATGATTTGGATGAAATCGAAGAGAAATTGAACTCGAAACCGACCAAGGTCGTCAAATCTTGAATTTGGATTCATTCGAAGTTGGATTCAACAACAAGAATTTTGATTTCCAGAAATATTTCTGTTTGGATCGGTATTTGCGAAAGTAAAGAGTAAAAAAGTGAAGTGGCCTCGATATTTATAGTGGAAAATATGAGGCTCTTGGCCTCCCCTCTATTATGACTTCCTTGTCAAGATTCAGATCGGCATACCGAGCCGAACAACTCGTGGATGCCGATCCAAGACAAATCTTTTTAGAAAATGAAATGAATAATGAAAAAAATGGAAAGAGTATATGACTCTATTTGATTATAAGAATCTACGATCACGTGCGATTAAGGGTTCGGTTTCTTTCGTGTTCGACTTGTGCGACTGAATGACGATGTTTGAAAACGACCCGTGTGTGGACCATCATACATAGGAGCCAATGACTCGACATAACTTGACTATATGACTAACATGTTTAATCCTTTGATTCAACGGGATTCAAGTATTTACCTATGTCTCCTACTTGCTTCAGTCGATGACTTAGACCTGACAAACACTATCAGGCACATCGTGAAAAATAACTGGCTAATTATACAGGTGAAAATAGCCAAGTATTGTGACTTCTCAAAAGAGTTGTGACAGTTCAACGACATTTCTCTTTAAAAGGATGACGATTTATTGGGTAATTCGAGTCAACGGGTTCAAAGCACATCCCATCAGCAATGCAATGTATTTTGGAGGGAAAAGTGTTGACATGCATTTTCGGTAGAGCCATCAAGTTTCATAGGCAAAGAATTCAAGACTTAGCCTAGGCTGGTAAGACATAGGCAGAAACTCCCCAGATTGGCCCACTTGGGCTTGGACTTCCTTAACCAAGCATACAACAAATAGAAGCAGAAGAAAGTGAGGGATCAGTTTGGTATACCGACCCAGTTCATACCGATCCAGGCATACCGACCCCAAACCTGCAGCCTCCCTAGACCTATTTTACCAGCAATATTTTTGGGTCAAATACTTAATATTTCTACCATATTTTTGGATCTCGCTACAGGTGTCATATACCGAAAGAAAGAAGGCCTTTCGCAAGGATTGAAGACAATTTTGCTACCTCTCTACTGGGTTGGGCTGGGAGCTACATGGCATAACGAGCCGGATTTGACCTCACCTATAAATAACCCTCCAAAACTTCAAAAAAGACTTTAGACCATTCTCTTTTTATTTTACTATTGCTACAGCACTGTGCTCGAGATTAGCTAATAATATCATCATTTGTAATCAAATTCAATGTATAATCAGGAGATTATAAAGTGGATTTAGGCTCGTTATTGCCGAACCGCTATAAATTTGTGTGTGATTGCATTTATTCTCATTTATATTCTCTATGTTATCCCTTTTTGGGTGTTGTGCCATTTTTTGGTGTCAACAACGGGCAAGAAGCTAGACTAGCAAAGATCATGAATAAGTTAGAGAAGTAAGTAGTGTCTGAAGAAGTGATGTAATGTTGACTCGAATAAGATGGTTAGCTTCGTATGGACGAGGCACTGCTTATTCTCAATGTCATTGGATAAGGATATCAAGCATTTATTTTAAGTTGAACGAATTGTTTGCTAACAAGGCATAGAAAAAGAGGTCAAATTGTTTTCAATAACTTTTGTAGATCAGTGAAGAGTGTAGGAATAAATATCGGCAGGTTATTGAGGACTAAAGGGGAGTATGATAGCATTTAAGTCATAATCCATTAATTTCATTAAGTTCTATTGAACGACACCCAAATTTGTTAAGTCAAATATGGGTTGATTATCATATTTCATGTCTTATACCAGATAGATTTGCTACATGCATTCTAGGATAGTTGTGGATGTCATTTCTGGTGGTTGATTTTATTTGTGTATATTGATGTTTGATCGTTAGCAGTTGGCATGATTACATATTCTTATATGGTTGTAAGTTATTCCAGATAGCTGTGGTTTGATATAACATATTAATTTTAGATAAATTCTATATATGATTTAACATGCATATCTTCTTGCTGATGTTATTACTATGTTTAATCCTCTTTGTTGAGAATGTGTTTATGTACAAGGAAACAAATATTTGTTATTTGGATGATTATGCACTTTTATTTGGATCCAAATGATATGCTCTTGCTATAAGAAGATGTATGTAGTAGATATAAAGATTTTTTTTATTCGCTTGGTGCGTATTTGGTGATTCTATGATCCAAATATATGTAGTCGTTTTTGACCTTTTGTTTTCTTTATTGGTCGGACCAGTTGTCGCAAGATGTATTTTATCCGATCGCGCAACAGAGGTAAACTAAAATCTTCCATAAAATAAGTCAAAATTAAGGGAAAAATCATTAAATACGATATTAGATGTTGTCGATATTTTAGGTAGCTAGTAACGTATGATGTTTATTTGTCTTGCCTTTTGGTTAAAGAGTTGGCATGTTTATTTTTTACTTGCTTGGAAATAAGCGCGTAACTTAGAAGTCCAGTAAATTCGATTTTGAAATTGATTGTAATTGTACTTAAGGATGAGGATGATGAATTCAATTAATGCAAGAGTCTATTCCTTTTTTTTACCCCTTTCAGTGATTGTTGTTATGAGTAGATAAGTAATGATTTTTCTTATGTCGTTGCTTATTTGAGGGCATTGGGTTATGTTACCTCATCCTTAGGACTCCTATAACGACCCGCATTTTACATATCGGAGGACCGTAAAATATTTTTATTTAATTCCCTAAGGGTTGGATCATTCTCATATTTTGGTATGTTGTTTATGGGGATGTGAGACATGTCCATAATTTTAACCAATTTTTTGTGACTATTTTTCCCATTAGTTTTGTACATTGCATAAATTTTGAATGTGATCGAATCAAGTACTGAGGACAATTTCATTGGAAATGAAATGGTGTTGCCAATTCCCTAGAGTGGTCACATTAAAGATTCGATTCAGCGGTTTGGGAGAAATTACTGTTTCCGTGCACACAATTTCTGTCCAGGCTAATTGGTAATTAGTGGGCTGATTTGTGGGCCTGCTAAGTCTTGGGCTATTGGCTATAAATAAGGGTTATAGGCATGGAGAATAGTTTAGTTTCTTCATTTCTCTCATTTGGTTGGGTTCGTGATCCTCCTTATTCAATTAAATATCTCTCTCCTCCATTAAAAACATAGATCTAGATTAGAAGATCGAAGATCAACATCGAAGAAAGGTAGATCGCATCAAAGTGTTTGATTCGAAGGCCATTCTTCATCGTTCTTCGCTGTCTAGATTAGAGATTAGCGGTTTTCAAGCTATTGTGAAGATTTTGCGAGTGATAAGTGTCTCTCACATGGATTAAATCGAGTATATGGGAAGTATAATCTTATTTTTGTCATTTCAAGTTGTTTTCACTTAGATCTACACCATGGTATGTATGATTTCAATTTGAATCACCATAGGATTTAATGTAGCAACTTATAAATGGTAATTTCATATGTTGTTTAATGTACTCGTGTTGGACTGATAATTGGTTGATTTTGTTATTGAATCATTATTGAAAATGTGGAAATCGAATTGGTTTTTGGGTATGAAATCAAATCGAGTTCAAGTGTGGTTTTGGTTGGAGATTTGGTGTGCATGCATGGATTGGATCGGCGGTGTTTGGGCTTGATCAGTGAGTTTTGGCAAAGGCTGAATTTTCAGGGTTTAACAACATTTGTTAAACGCTGTAGGAAGGCATGGATCAAGCATAAATTCTAGTATGATCGGTCACCAAAAATCAGTGGATCGGCACGAAAAAATGATTGATCGGACATGTTTTGATGGATCTGGCAAAGGCTGAATTTTCTGGGTACGACAGCGTTTGTTAAATGCTGTGAAAGAGGATGGACCGGCCACTTTCTAGGGGATGGATCATGCACTAAAAACGTGATGTTGCATTCGTGGTTTGGATGGATTGGGTAGAAATTTAATAGCCCTTTTAAAACGCGGTAGAAGGGTGATGGATCAGTCACTTTCTAGAGCATGGATCGAGCACTAAAATTGTGGTATTGCGCACGTGTTTTTGAGCAGTTTTTGATGGATCGGTTGATGGATCGGGCGGCCGATCCAGGATGGATAGGGAAGATATGATAGTGTTTCAAAACGCTGTGGAAAGCAGTTTTAAACGTTGTGGAATAAAAATTGAGCCAAAGGGTCTGGATCAAGCTAGGAGATATGATAGCATTTGTAAAATGCTGTACAAGGATGAATTAAATGATGTAGTATGTTTTTCATAGCAGAAAGGCTGAAAATGCAGTGAAATGCGGTATCAACCAAACAATGCATATTTTTGGTTCGAAGACGATCATGGCTTTGACGTGAATTAAAGGAAGAATGATCGAAGTGTTTTAAATCTTTCGTTGACCGATGAAATGTAACAAATATGAAGATGACTCAAGATGATTTGAGCTCGTGGATAATGGCTGCTTAAGATGATTTTAGCTTGCTTATGTCGTAGATGATGATTAGAGATATTGAAGGTCGAGTAATTATCTTGGTCAAAGGTTCTAGCAAACTCGAAGCAAGGGTACAATAAGGACGCCTAAAAGACTAGATGATTAGTCAAGTACCCTAGGTAGCGATAATTGGCCTAGATATGTAGCGATGAAAGGCATTTGGATTTTTTGCTAGAACAGGGGTTTACCATTAGCCCTTGATAGATGACATGATATTGAACCGGTCATACGATCAACGATGGTTTCAAAGCCAGATTGGCGGTGATAGCCAGAGTCATGGATGATGATTGTTTTGCTTGTATCGTCTTGTGTAGATTATTCGACGTCGAAGGAGACATCTCTTGGGTGCTTGTCTGATGTTAGTTTAGGCCTTCGGGGCTAGTGCTTGGGAGATGTCGGTATTGATTAGGATGGTCTACATTTGATAACTGATTTCCATGAATGTACTATTTGTTTCTACTTGATTATTGTAAAGGTTATCATTGTTCGACGTGGGGAAGACAGGTTTGGTTTCTTCTTTGTTGATGCTGGTAGATTAGTTGAATAATTTGCCTATTCTCATATACTTTATGGATGGTGTTAGATAGCTGTTTTATCGCTCATTAAGATTGTTGTCTGACACAAGATTTTATGTTTCCTCTTATTACCTTGGGTTGTTCATCCATGTGTTGGATGGGCAAACTGAGTAGCAGATGACAGGTAGTCGATCTTGATGAGGATGATGTTGTTGAGCGATGACAAGCTGGAGGCTTATGTATTTGTTTCCTATTACCTACTATTTGTTGTTTTTCTGCTATAATGTTGATGTATTCTCTGAGTAGCTTGTAGTTAGTCACTTTGTACAGACTCTTATAGTATAATCCAACGTTGTATGGGTATTTTCATGGTGATATGAAAAGTTTAAGATTCTGCTCCATTCTGCTTCACTATTATTGCCTGTTGTATATGTTCTTTTATATTGTATCCTTGCGATGTGAGTTATATGATAGGTTTAGCTTGTGATTTTTTATCCTGATGATCGTCCATTGCTACCTGGCATGTCCTTCAGTGCATTATTTCCCTTGTTAAGTGCTGGAGTTGTGTACGGTCCTTACAACTCCGAGGATTGAAACCATTTATGGTGAAGAAAACATAAAACATGTATTTTTAATTTTGAAATATTTAAATAATTGATTTAAATATTGAATCGTTAAATAATTGATAATTCAAAAAAAAAATGATTTTTCGTATACGATCAAATCAAAACTTTCCATTGAGTCTTAATTGAAATTGCAAATTCAAATGAGTATAACTTCAATATATTTGGAGACTAGATGATTAAATGATCAAAACGGTCTCAAAATACGCTTCACCCTAGAGCGCTACCTCAAATGGTGATGAAATTTGTGCCATCGAGACCGGAAAAAATGAGGGGATGCATGTATACGAGTTTTGTGGTGATAAATGCCCAAAATTTGTACCATCAAGGCCACAACCCTATTTTCATTTCAAAAATTCATATTGATTGATTTATTCCATAATAAATTACAAGACCACCTCCATTGAATTCGTATCTGAAAACATTTGGAGTCATATCATTTATAATGTGCAACCAATATCAAGGCATTGGGTGATTTCAAGCAGTGATCAAGAGTTTCATCTCATTTGATATAATCAAGGTATGCAAGGTGAATACCATTGCTTTTCTATCCATGATACATTCCTCCCACTGCCCTTTCTTTATTGTTGGATCACTTCTGGGCAGGTGTGAATTTTGGACCAGTCGTGGAGACGTTCGAAGTTGTGAATCAACATGGGATGTTAGGGTGCATGATTTTTCTATTAGGAGGTCGTGCATTCGAAGATTAGGCCAATAGATGCAACAACCCGGAAAATCAGAACCAATTTAAAAAAAATATTTTGGCTACTTTAATGAACTTTGAATAGTTAAAATAATTTATTTTAAATAATAACGATTAAAAATTTATTTAAATCCAAGTTAGAATGAATATATATTTAATCTAATTTTAAAAGGAGTTAGAAATAGCGCTGTAGTTTGAAAATTTGAATTTAAACTTTGACTGAATGTACATGATTCAAAATAAATCGGATTTCAATAAAACCAGAAATATTTAAACCAGTTTAATTATATCTCTCTTACGAATCTGAAAAATTGAAATTTCATAGCGGGAATAAAAAGTAATGGCCAGTTGAATATCCAGAACAGTCGCTATGGGATTTAATATAATATATAACCCGTATAAATGACCATTTTATAAACGACCTCCGTTTTCGACAAAACAATTTTAGTCGGATCCGGAATGTCAAATTATTGCTAAGTTTAATTTTCCATAATTTTCGGAATTAATATGTGAGCGTGGTAAATTAAACTGCGTTTGATAATTTCTGTTGAATTTAATCGACCGTTAAAAAGGCCATTTTTCAAACGATCTCTGAATTCGACGAAATTAATTTTGTTAGGACCGTATCGTCAAAACATAGCTAGATTTATTTTTCGGGAATTTTTGGAGTCCGTATATGGCCCTGGTAAATTTAAATGTACGATTGAATTAAATAAATAAATGATTTAAATTTTAATTTAAAGAAAACAGACTGAAAACAATCGATTGGGCTGACGGGACCTAGCCCATTTTGTCCGGAACGGGGGCATTTGGGTAGAATAACTCTCGTTAGGCTGAATTTGGAGCTATTGAAGATTAATGGCTTTATTTGCAAAAATTAGAAATTTAATAATATTTTATTATAAATAATAGCTTAACAAAACCCTAATCAGAACAGTAGCCTCCATCTCCTTCTGTTCATGGCCGAAATTCCTCCTAGCTTCAAACATTAAAATCCACCGATCCACACAGTAAAACCACCCACTTCTTAAGGCAATTTCAAAGAGAATTGAACCCTCTTCACATCTATACGATTGGATCCACCCTCAAGCTGTGAATTTCGAGATCTTCCACTCCAAAGCCACCGCCATTCGTTGCCTGTACCCCCACCAGACCGCCACCGAGCTCGACCAAAGGACCACCGTCCGGTGCGCCTTCCGAAGCTCCAGAGCGTGGCACCGTTGGATCAACATCCCGTGCCTCGGACTTTGTGCGATCAGCAACCCTAGATTGGAACCAGTTTTGAAACCCATCAGCCTTGATTTCTGATTAAAGAAGATAGGGTAAATACTAATTCTAATTATTTAACTAAATAATTAAAAATGTTATCTACCTAAATAAATTCATAACTAATGCATACGAACTCGGAATTGAACGATTTCAGAACCACTGCGATCGTGAGTCCGAAATCTACATTTCTGGACTGGTTAGAACAGATTCTGAGCAGATCCACTGTGAGAAATTCTACTTTTTTTTATTTATAATTAAAATAAATTAATATAATTGTGGTATTACTCATGCGCTGTAATATTCTGTTGATTGTCATACGTGATTTGATCTGTGATTGGTGTGTTATGCGGATCTGTTGACTTGAACATTTTTGTTAATTAAAATTGGGTTAAACAAAAATTATTATTTTTTATTTATTAAATTAGTTGAATCAGAAAAATTAACATTTTTGTTAATTTAAAATTTGGTTAAACAAAAATTATCATTTTTATTTATTAGATTAGTTGAATCAAAAAATTAACATTTTTGTTAATTAAAATTGGGTTTAACAAAAATTATCATTTTTGTTTATTAGATTAGTTGAATCAAAAAATTAACATTTTTTTATTTAAAATTGAGTTAAACAAAAATTATCATTTTTGTTATTAGATTAGTTGAATCAAAAATTAACATTTTTGTTAATTAGAATTGAGTTAAACAAAAATTATCATTTTTATTTATTAGATTAGTTAAATCAAAAAATTAACATTTTTGTTAATTAAAATTGGGTTAACAAAAATTATCATTTTTGTTTGTTATATTAGTTGAATCAAAAAATTAACATTTTTGTTATTTAAAATTGAGTTAAACAAAAAGTATCATTTTTGTCAAAATTAGAATAATGGAATTAAAATTATCATTTTTGTCAAAATATAATTATTGGATAAAAATTGACATTTTTGTCAAAATATAATTCTTGAAATAAATTTATCATTTTTGTCAAATCAAAATAGTTGAAATAAAAAGGACATTTTTGTTGTAACAAAATAGTTGAAAATAAAAAAAGACATTTTGTTGTAAGAAGACAGTGAAACAAAAATTATCATTTTTATAGTTGAATCAAAGTATACATTTTTGTCAAAATAATTTAGTTGAACAAAAATGAACATTTTATCAAATTAGAATAGTTGAAATGTAACAACCCGTAAAATGCGAGCCAGTTTGAAATTTTTATTTTGGCAATTTTAGCGAATTTTGATTATTTAAAATGAATTATTTTAAATAATATCGACGAGAAATTTATTTTGAGTATAATTCGAACGTATATATTTATACGCGTCGTCGTTAGAATATAAATATTTATATATAATTATAAATAGAATTGAAAATGGCGCGGCAATTCGATAATTCGATTTCAAACTTCAATTGAATGTACCGGGTGCAAAACAATCCGGATTTTAGTGAAACCAAAAATAATGGAATCTAATAGCGAATATCTTTCCAACGGATCTGAAAAATCGAAAGTTCGTAGCGGGAATCAAAAGATATGTCCGGTTGAAAATTCTGAATAGTCGCTATGGAATTCAGGCCCTTAAAAATAGACATTTTGCAAACGACCTCGGATTTCGACGAAACCAGTTTTGTTAGGTCCGTGATGTCGAATTATTGCTAGATTCCAAATTTCATAATTTTTCGAATCAATATGTGAGCGTGGCAAAGGAAAACGTGTTTGACCAGTTTCAGTTGATTTTAATCGACTGGAAATTGGCCATTTTTCCAACGGTCTCAGAATTCAACGAAACTAGTTTTGTTAGGACCGTATCGTCAATACGAAGCTAGAAAATATTTTTCTGGAATTTTTCTAGTTAGTATGTGACCCCGGTAATTTGAAATGTACGTTTAAAATTCAATATAGTGATTTAAATGTAAATTTAACGGAAACTGATTGTAACAATCGAATCAGCTTGCGATACATATCCCATTGTGTTCGGAATGGGGGTAAAACGCTATGGACGACAGGCGGTGGGCCTCGTTTCGAGGTCGTAATTGAAAGTCAACTCTTTAGGATAAAATAAATAAATTAAATAAAAAAAAAACTCTCTCCTATATTCCCTCTGGCCCCCCCCCCCCCGTTGTTTCATTCGAACAGATGAAATCGAATATAAAAAAAAAAAAAAACCCTAGATATCGACAGCCGCCCCCCCCCCCCTGGAGCACCGCCGCCCATCGCCGAACTCCCGCCCCCCCCTCCCTCGTCGGACCCGCCGAACTCCCCCCCCCCCCCTCCCTCGACGAAGCCGCCGAACCCCCCCTCCCTCGATGAAGCCGCCGAACCCCCCCCTCCCTCGATGAAGCCGCCGAACCCCCCCCTCCTGAAGTGCCGCCGACGACAGTTTCACCCCCCTTTTTTCTTCAAAGTGCTGTAAGTTTTTAATTTATTTACTTTATTTTTATTTTTATTTTTATTTAAAACAGAAAATCGATTTTTAAACGATAAAAAAAACTGATTTAGGTTAAAAAAAAAAAAATATAAAACTGATTTAGGTTTAGAAAAATATAAAACTAATTTTAGGTTTAAGAATGTAAGACTGAGATTTTATATATAGTAAAACTGAATTTAAAAAGAAAAATAAAAACTGTTTTAAAAGAAGAAACTAAAAACTGGATTTTCTTTTTATGATATAAAAACAGAATTGATTTAAAAGAATAATAAAAACTGCATTTTTATAAAAGAGAAAAGAAAACTGATTTTTGATAATATGAAAAAACTGATTTTTGTTTGGTTTAAAACTGATTGGTTTAAAGGAAATTCAAAACTGATTTTTAAAAGTATTTTAAACTGATTTTATTTTAAAAAGATTGAAAACTGATTTTAAAAAGATTAAAAACTAATTTTTAAAAAAGATTTGAAAAGGAAAATATAATCTTTTATATAGTCAAAAGGAAAATATAATCTTTTATATTGTCGAAATAAAAATAGGATTTTTATATACTGAACATCGATAGAAAAATTCGATTTTTATATATTGAACTTTGAACTAAAAATTCGATTTTTATATATTGAACTTTGAACTAAAAATTCGATTTTTATATATTGAACTTTGAACTAAAAATTCGATTTTTATATATTGAACTTTGAACTAAAAATTCGATTTTTATATATTGAACTTTGAAATAAAAATTCGATTTTTATATATTGAACTTTGAACTAAAAATTCGATTTTTATATATTGAACTTTGAAATAAAAATTCGATTTTTATATATTGAACTTTGAACTAAAAATTCGATTTTTATATATTGAACTTTGAACTAAAAATTCGATTTTTATATATTGAACTTTGAACTAAAAAATTGATTTTTAAATATTGAATAGCGAAGTAAAAATTCGATTTTTATGTATGTAGTGGCTACGGGCAACGAAGATGACGAAGATGCGATAGCGGTGACGATTTCCTGCATTGGAAGTGCCGTGGAGCTAGGATAGCTATAAGTGAGAACTTCTCACTCAAATTCTATTTTTCTAGTTATATATATATATACTAGGATGCAGACGGTGCTTATTAGAAGCACCCGTCACCCGTCCACATACCATGGACTTGTTTGTTTGGTTGCGTAGTTGGTTAGGTTATTTGATTTGGATTTGATTGATTGGTTGAATTGGAAATTGATTAAAATTGATATGTGAATGGCGTGGGCCTTCACTAGACCGGGGATAAGGCTAGGCCTTGTCCCGTTTCTAGTATCGTGCCGTTATGCCGCCGAAATTTTCTAAAATATGTTAGAAAAATAAAAATATCATTTTATTTAAAGAATGAACTGAATAGAAATTCATATGTTGGAATAAAATGTTTTATCGTTAAAAATATAATTTTTAACGTGAAAGTGAATAAAATAGAATAGTCATTTACAAACCAGACGGTTTGTTTATGTACACCTATTTGAAGGACGTTGATTGGGTCGATAAATTTTACACATCGCCTAACTGCACAAATAAAATATGTGTTTGATTGTTTGAAACCCCACACGGGTGTTGGGATGAAATTTGAAGTTCACTCATCCTGATTGAGTAAATATGTCGATCGATTGATTGACAGGCTGTTATAAGCGTTGAATGTCTATATTTGATGCTTATACAGTGTAGTGCACTTTGGTTGATGGTTGATTATTTTTCAAGGCTATTATACATGTGTTGTATGAAAATCCATATAATTAACTTTATATGGTAATTGATTGGGCCTCATTCCAGTTTTAAAATAGAAATATTTGAAAAAGAAATACTTGAAATAGAATATTTGAAAATAGAACTTTATGAAGCCGTGTTGATTAGATTGACGCCATTTTGACGTGAACGATACTTATATCGATTTTATCGATTTCGAAATGAATTGAATTGAAAACGATTTCGAAATGAATTGAATTGAAAACGATTTCGAAATGAATTGAATTGAAAACAATTTCGAAATGAATTGAATTGAAAACGATTTCGAAATGAATTGAATTGAAAACGATTTCGAAATGAATTGAATTGAAAACGATTTCGAAATGAATTGAATTGAAAACGATTTCGAAATGAATTGAATTGAATATGAATTCAAATTGAATTGAAATTTGAATTGAACAGAAATGAATTTTGAAACGAATTTATAAAGAAGAATTCAATTTTGCTTTGAATTGAAATGGAAGTTGAAATAGATTTTGAAATGAATTTAAAACTGTTTATATAATTCGTTTTTAAATAGAAATCGACGAAATATATTATATATATATTATATATAATATAATGGCCTGAATAGAACGCGCCGCGCCGCGGCAGTTCGCGAATTTCGACCATTTATTTCAAACGGACATTACGGGAGATCCGACCGTCGGATTCTCCTAAAACCGGAACCGTTGGGTTCGTATCGAAAAGAGCTTTCTAACGAATATTAGAAATTTGAAATCTAACGGTTGGATTTGGAATTATGTCCAAATCAAATTCGAAAAAGGTCGCTGTAAGTGCAGTTCGATGGCCATTGATGGAAATCGACTGTACGGGCCTTGATAAAATTATTAAAAATAGTAATAATTTGTGTAAAATCATAAGAAATGATTTGTGAAGAATTGGGATGAAAAACTCCATATTTGAAAAGATAAAAATGGATTTTTATCGAAATGAACTAGTTTTGAACTAGAATTATAATTCTATTTATTTTTAAATAAATAAATTGAATTCGAAAAGGGTTTTAAAAGTAACCAAAATTCCAATGATTGCATTGGAGTGGATTTGAATCGAAATTGTCTTCGGAATATTTCGATGTTGGAATTCGTGATTATACAGGTGTTGTTATGGAAATTTGAAAGATATATATGTATATCGTTATTTCCAATACGACATTTGTTAGTCGTAGAATTCGATATTGAATATAAGCCGATATATTTTCTATTCAGAGCCTTGTATTGAATATTGAATGTGATTTGGGTTTGTCGTGAATGGTGTCTTCACTAACACCGTTCTTGAACCCAGCTGAGAAAAGATTAAATCTTTTGATTTAGATTTAATGAAGTGTACCAATTAAATAATATTTAATTGGAGTTGAATTGATATTGATTTTTGGGTTTATCGTGAACAGTGTTTTAAATAACACTTGTTCTTTAACCCGATAATTAATGAATGTGATTTGGGTTTGTCGTGAATGGTGTCTTCACTAACACCGTTCTTGAACCCAGCTGAGAAAAGATTAAATCTTTTGATTTAGATTTAATGAAGTGTACCAATTAAATAATATTTAATTGGAGTTGAATTGATATTGATTTTTGGGTTTATCGTGAACAGTGTTTTAAATAACACTTGTTCTTTAACCCGATAATTAATGAATGTGATTTGGGTTTGTCGTGAATGGTGTCTTCACTAACACCGTTCTTGAACCCAGCTGAGAAAAGATTAAATCTTTTGATTTAGATTTAATGAAGTGTACCAATTAAATAATATTTAATTGGAATTGAATTGATATTGATTTTTGGGTTTATCGTGAACAGTGTTTTAAATAACACTTGTTCTTTAACCCGATAATTAATGGGATGTGACTTTGGGTTTATCGTGAACCGTGTTTTAAATGACACTGATTCTTTAACCCAGTCACAGATTAAAACTAAGTGGAGTTTTAATGAATCTTTAATTAGATTGAAAAGATCGAGAATGGAGTATCACCAGTTTTGCTCCAGGCGATAGTTAAATCTTTAATTAGATTTGAATGTGAAATTTAGAAACTAACTGGCGGTTAGCCAAGCAGAATGGTTTTCTGGATATTGATCTGATGTTGGTTTCGGCCTTCGGGGTTAATATTTGGGGAATTATTCTCTTGATTAATTTACGGTTAGTGACTAATGAATTGGAATGAGGCGTATGTTGTGTTTGTGTAACACTTATTTAAAATATACGCGAGTTATTCGGAAAGACCGGGTTTATCCCATTCTGAGTAACTGATACGACGATAAGTCGAAGACGAAGACGATGGTCGAAGACCGGAGGTCTTCACGTCGTTTGGGTGATAACTGATGATCTTGATTGGGCTGTACACCCAAGAAGATGGAAACAGTTGGTGATCGTCCAGACGTACTTGGAGATCGATGGATATGCGGGGTACTAGGTGCCTCCGGTTTCGTTCAGACCCAGAACGGACTTGTAAGTGGACTGTGTGTCTGACATCGGATTTCATTCTGTGTGACTGATATCGGTTGCATAGGATGGTTTGCCTGTGTGGCATGCTAAGATGCAAATGATCAAGGCTTCTGTTGAAAAGCAAAGTCTTGTGGTGATGATCAAAGCACGGCCTTTGTGGCGTAGCTTTGTGTAACGTTTACCTCGCGTGTTTCACACCAGGTATGAACCAAAAACGGGAGACGGACCTCAGGGAGGGCATGCGTTTCTTTCTAGTTAGAAGTGGCGTCAGTGGTTTTACACGCCCTGACGAGTTTGACTTATGTGGTTGTTGCAGTTGCGAGGCGCCTCGGATTGATCGGTCGTTCTCGAACCGATGGAGTCATTCGTTGGCTCATTGACACCCCAAAGGGTGGGGAAACGCAGTGTTCAGGCATTTTAATCCACATCGGTGGACCGGCCCTGACGATCCAAGGGTCACTCGAGCTCTGATCCTGAGACACGGGCTAGAGCGTCTCGAATCGGTTGAGGACTATCTTTTGCCTCGGTTCATAGACGGAAATCCAATTTCCAAATACGTGACTTGCGGTTTTATTTGTAAACCTATATATGGCGACATAGTGGCATGGGACGCTTATGCCGCCTATGATTGATACTTATGATTTGAAGTTGTTTTATACACTATGCACTTATTATAGTATCAAATGATTTGTTTTAAACGTATCAAGCATTCTTTGGCTGTTATAAGGGAAAACCCTATCCTCGACTGCGTTGCATTGTGTGATGGGACCTGGGTCTTATAACAGCTTCATTTTTCTTTACTTAGCATTGCGCTGTTTGTTTTATGCACTGGTATTCTTGGGAGGAAACCCGTTCCGTGTTATACGGCGTGGTCCCTTGATTTACCTAACTTTGAAAATAAAGATTAATAACTGTTTTAGTTCTCACACCAGTCACATGACTGACCTGGAGTTTATTGTTTTAACCTAAACTCTGGGTGCCCTTATTTTGACACGGGCAGCTAGTAGTTTTGGTTTTGCAGATTTATATTCACAGGATCCTGGTTTACAACTGGAACGATATCCGGAAAGCTTTGTATCCGTATATCTCCTTCTAGTTGTGTATTGTATTATTTTCCGCTGCTATGTATTTAAATGTAATTTAAATCTCTGATATTTCTGTGTAATATTCATTTATACTCTGTATATTCTTGTAATCTGATGCACTGTTGTAATATACAGTGAAATGTTCTTTTATATGCGTTCTGTTGTGGTTTGTTCTCGAACTATCCGACGCTTTCCTCTACGGGGAAGTTGCGGGTCTTCACAGTTGGTATCAGAGCTTTGGTTTACAGAGCTCGAGAACAAGACACATTAAAACCATACGAAAGAAATCATCAGATATTGGATTAGTAATATTCAATGGGAATGACTCGTTAGAGATAGGATCAGTAGTATCCTAGAACGAGTGTGAAGAGTATATTTTTCAAATGAAAACAATTTTTGTTTTGAAAATTTAAATCAATTATTCGTATTTGATTATCTATTTATATTGAGTTGGACAGTCCAGTATATATAGATTTTGCGTATACGTCTGATCCGCGTGTATTCGAAGTTTTAATATACTGGATTGATATAGAATCATACTCTAGTGGCCCGAAGATGATTCTGATGATTGACTAGTCGTCATTAGTATTCATGTTCGAGTAACGAAGGTGTGATATCTATATATTTCCATTAGACTGGTGTGAGAACCAAAAATTAGATAGGACCTATTGTTGTGATTTGGCATCAAGAACCTGATTTTTGACTATGTATCAAAATTATGAATTTGAAACTCTAATTCACTAATTGATTGATGTTTGTGTTGTTTGTTTAATTGTTTGCTAATTTTGAACCATTTAGCCTAATTGTACCAAATATTGAATTATATTGAAAATTGGTTGCGTTTGCTTGCATATACATATATATCATTGAACAGGTCATAGCAAGGAGGCTAGAGCCAGAGAATAAAATTTGTTTGCCCGACAAATAGGTACATGTTTACTACATAATTTACTGTTTTGTTTGGGTGATGATGATTTTGTGAGCCTATTGGCTAGCCGCTTGGCTTTTTCTTTTTCTTTTTGAGATCTGAAGGACCGGGGAATCTATTTGAAATTCCCCGATGCTCCCATTGCAGGGGAGGTTATGGCGAAATTTTTCAAAAATTTAGGGTGTTAGCCAAATTTTTGAAATTTTGAAAATTCTCAGAAACTAAAGAGTTGGAGAATGGAAGCCAGATCGAGCGTAGAGTTGAATAATCAAACCACTTTCGACTTTGTTCCTTTTCGGGGACGAAAAGTTTTAAGTGGGGGAGATTGTAACAACCCGTAAAATGCGAGCCAGTTTGAAATTTTTATTTTGGCAATTTTAGCGAATTTTGATTATTTAAAATGAATTATTTTAAATAATATCGACGAGAAATTTATTTTGAGTATAATTCGAACGTATATATTTATACGCGTCGTCGTTAGAATATAAATATTTATATATAATTATAAATAGAATTGAAAATGGCGCGGCAATTCGATAATTCGATTTCAAACTTCAATTGAATGTACCGGGTGCAAAACAATCCGGATTTTAGTGAAACCAAAAATAATGGAATCTAATAGCGAATATCTTTCCAACGGATCTGAAAAATCGAAAGTTCGTAGCGGGAATCAAAAGATATGTCCGGTTGAAAATTCTGAATAGTCGCTATGGAATTCAGGCCCTTAAAAATAGACATTTTGCAAACGACCTCGGATTTCGACGAAACCAGTTTTGTTAGGTCCGTGATGTCGAATTATTGCTAGATTCCAAATTTCATAATTTTTCGAATCAATATGTGAGCGTGGCAAAGGAAAACGTGTTTGACCAGTTTCAGTTGATTTTAATCGACTGGAAATTGGCCATTTTTCCAACGGTCTCAGAATTCAACGAAACTAGTTTTGTTAGGACCGTATCGTCAATACGAAGCTAGAAAATATTTTTCTGGAATTTTTCTAGTTAGTATGTGACCCCGGTAATTTGAAATGTACGTTTAAAATTCAATATAGTGATTTAAATGTAAATTTAACGGAAACTGATTGTAACAATCGAATCAGCTTGCGATACATATCCCATTGTGTTCGGAATGGGGGTAAAACGCTATGGACGACAGGCGGTGGGCCTCGTTTCGAGGTCGTAATTGAAAGTCAACTCTTTAGGATAAAATAAATAAATTAAAAAAAAAAAAAAAACTCTCTCCTATATTCCCTCTGCCCCCCCCCCCCCGTTGTTTCATTCGAACAGATGAAATCGAATATAAAAAAAAAAAAAAAACCCTAGATATCGACAGCCGCCCCCCCCCCCCCCCTGGAGCACCGCCGCCCATCGCCGAACTCCCCCCCCCCTCCCTCGTCGGACCCGCCGAACTCCCCCCCCCTCCCTCGACGAAGCCGCCGAACCCCCCCCTCCCTCGATGAAGCCGCCGAACCCCCCCCTCCCTCGATGAAGCCGCCGAACCCCCCCTCCTGAAGTGCCGCCGACGACAGTTTCACCCCCCTTTTTTCTTCAAAGTGCTGTAAGTTTTTAATTTATTTACTTTATTTTTATTTTTATTTAAAACAGAAAATCGATTTTTAAACGATAAAAAAAACTGATTTAGGTTAAAAAAAAATATATATATAACTGATTTAGGTTTAGAAAAATATAAAACTAATTTTAGGTTTAAGAATGTAAGACTGAGATTTTATATATAGTAAAACTGAATTTAAAAAGAAAAATAAAAACTGTTTTAAAAGAAGAAACTAAAAACTGGATTTTCTTTTTATGATATAAAAACAGAACTGATTTAAAAGAATAATAAAAACTGCATTTTTATAAAAGAGAAAAGAAAACTGATTTTTGATAATATGAAAAAACTGATTTTTGTTTGGTTTAAAACTGATTGGTTTAAAGGAAATTCAAAACTGATTTTTAAAAGTATTTTAAACTGATTTTATTTTAAAAAGATTGAAAACTGATTTTAAAAAGATTAAAAACTAATTTTTAAAAAAGATTTGAAAAGGAAAATATAATCTTTTATATAGTCAAAAGGAAAATATAATCTTTTATATTGTCGAAATAAAAATAGGATTTTTATATACTGAACATCGATAGAAAAATTCGATTTTTATATATTGAACTTTGAACTAAAAATTCGATTTTTATATATTGAACTTTGAACTAAAAATTCGATTTTTATATATTGAACTTTGAACTAAAAATTCGATTTTTATATATTGAACTTTGAACTAAAAATTCGATTTTTATATATTGAACTTTGAAATAAAAATTCGATTTTTATATATTGAACTTTGAACTAAAAATTCGATTTTTATATATTGAACTTTGAAATAAAAATTCGATTTTTATATATTGAACTTTGAACTAAAAATTCGATTTTTATATATTGAACTTTGAACTAAAAATTCGATTTTTATATATTGAACTTTAAACTAAAAATTTGATTTTTAAATATTGAATAGCGAAGTAAAAATTCGATTTTTATGTATGTAGTGGCTACGGGCAACGAAGATGACGAAGATGCGATAGCGGTGAAGATTTCCTGCATTGGAAGTGCCGTGGAGCTAGGATAGCTATAAGTGAGAACTTCTCACTCAAATTCTATTTTTCTAGTTATATATATATATATACTAGGATGCAGACGGTGCTTATTAGAAGCACCCGACACCCGTCCACATACCATGGACTTGTTTGTTTGGTTGCGTAGTTGGTTAGGTTATTTGATTTGGATTTGATTGATTGGTTGAATTGGAAATTGATTAAAATTGATATGTGAATGGCGTGGGCCTTCACTAGACCGGGGATAAGGCTAGGCCTTGTCCCGTTTCTAGTATCGTGCCGTTATGCCGCCGAAATTTTCTAAAATATGTTAGAAAAATAAAAATATCATTTTATTTAAAGAATGAACTGAATAGAAATTCATATGTTGGAATAAAATGTTTTATCGTTAAAAATATAATTTTTAACGTGAAAGTGAATAAAATAGAATAGTCATTTACAAACCAGACGGCTTGTTTATGTACACCTATTTGAAGGACGTTGATTGGGTCGATAAATTTTACACATCGCCTAACTGCACAAATAAAATATGTGTTTGATTGTTTGAAACCCCACACGGGTGTTGGGATGAAATTTGAAGTTCACTCATCCTGATTGAGTAAATATGTCGATCGATTGATTGACAGGCTGTTATAAGCGTTGAATGTCTATATTTGATGCTTATACAGTGTAGTGCACTTTGGTTGATGGTTGATTATTTTTCAAGGCTATTATACATGTGTTGTATGAAAATCCATATAATTAACTTTATATGGTAATTGATTGGGCCTCATTCCAGTTTTAAAATAGAAATATTTGAAAAAGAAATACTTGAAATAGAATATTTGAAAATAGAACTTTATGAAGCCGTGTTGATTAGATTGACGCCATTTTGACGTGAACGATATTTATATCGATTTTATCGATTTCGAAATGAATTGAATTGAAAACGATTTCGAAATGAATTGAATTGAAAACGATTTCGAAATGAATTGAATTGAAAACGATTTCGAAATGAATTGAATTGAAAACGATTTCGAAATGAATTGAATTGAAAACGATTTCGAAATGAATTGAATTGAAAACGATTTCGAAATGAATTGAATTGAATATGAATTCAAATTGAATTGAAATTTGAATTGAAAAGAAATGAATTTTGAAACGAATTTATAAAGAAGAATTCAATTTTGCTTTGAATTGAAATGGAAGTTGAAATAGATTTTGAAATGAATTTAAAACTGTTTATATAATTCGTTTTTAAATAGAAATCGACGAAATATATTATATATATATTATATATAATATAATGGCCTGAATAGAACGCGCCGCGCCGCGGCAGTTCGCGAATTTCGACCATTTATTTCAAACGGACATTACGGGAGATCCGACCGTCGGATTCTCCTAAAACCGGAACCGTTGGGTTCGTATCGAAAAGAGCTTTCTAACGAATATTAGAAATTTGAAATCTAACGGTTGGATTTGGAATTATGTCCAAATCAAATTCGAAAAAGGTCGCTGTAAGTGCAGTTCGATGGCCATTGATGGAAATCGACTGTACGGGCCTTGATAAAATTATTAAAAATAGTAATAATTTGTGTAAAATCATAAGAAATGATTTGTGAAGAATTGGGATGAAAAACTCCATATTTGAAAAGATAAAAATGGATTTTTATCGAAATGAACTAGTTTTGAACTAGAATTATAATTCTATTTATTTTTAAATAAATAAATTGAATTCGAAAAGGGTTTTAAAAGTAACCAAAATTCCAATGACTGCATTGGAGTGGATTTGAATCGAAATTGTCTTCGGAATATTTCGATGTTGGAATTCGTGATTATACAGGTGTTGTTATGGAAATTTGAAAGATATATATGTATATCGTTATTTCCAATACGACATTTGTTAGTCGTAGAATTCGATATTGAATATAAGCCGATATATTTTCTATTCAGAGCCTTGTATTGAATATCGAATGTGATTTGGGTTTGTCGTGAATGGTGTCTTCACTAACACCGTTCTTGAACCCAGCTGAGAAAAGATTAAATCTTTTGATTTAGATTTAATGAAGTGTACCAATTAAATAATATTTAATTGGAGTTGAATTGATATTGATTTTTGGGTTTATCGTGAACAGTGTTTTAAATAACACTTGTTCTTTAACCCGATAATTAATGAATGTGATTTGGGTTTGTCGTGAATGGTGTCTTCACTAACACCGTTCTTGAACCCAGCTGAGAAAAGATTAAATCTTTTGATTTAGATTTAATGAAGTGTACCAATTAAATAATATTTAATTGGAGTTGAATTGATATTGATTTTTGGGTTTATCGTGAACAGTGTTTTAAATAACACTTGTTCTTTAACCCGATAATTAATGAATGTGATTTGGGTTTGTCGTGAATGGTGTCTTCACTAACACCGTTCTTGAACCCAGCTGAGAAAAGATTAAATCTTTTGATTTAGATTTAATGAAGTGTACCAATTAAATAATATTTAATTGGAATTGAATTGATATTGATTTTTGGGTTTATCGTGAACAGTGTTTTAAATAACACTTGTTCTTTAACCCGATAATTAATGGGATGTGACTTTGGGTTTATCGTGAACCGTGTTTTAAATGACACTGATTCTTTAACCCAGTCACAGATTAAAACTAAGTGGAGTTTTAATGAATCTTTAATTAGATTGAAAAGATCGAGAATGGAGTATCACCAGTTTTGCTCCAGGCGATAGTTAAATCTTTAATTAGATTTGAATGTGAAATTTAGAAACTAACTGGCGGTTAGCCAAGCAGAATGGTTTTCTGGATATTGATCTGATGTTGGTTTCGGCCTTCGGGGTTAATATTTGGGGAATTATTCTCTTGATTAATTTACGGTTAGTGACTAATGAATTGGAATGAGGCGTATGTTGTGTTTGTGTAACACTTATTTAAAATATACGCGAGTTATTCGGAAAGACCGGGTTTATCCCATTCTGAGTAACTGATACGACGATAAGTCGAAGACGAAGACGATGGTCGAAGACCGGAGGTCTTCACGTCGTTTGGGTGATAACTGATGATCTTGATTGGGCTGTACACCCAAGAAGATGGAAACAGTTGGTGATCGTCCAGACGTACTTGGAGATCGATGGATATGCGGGGTACTAGGTGCCTCCGGTTTCGTTCAGACCCAGAACGGACTTGTAAGTGGACTGTGTGTCTGACATCGGATTTCATTCTGTGTGACTGATATCGGTTGCATAGGATGGTTTGCCTGTGTGGCATGCTAAGATGCAAATGATCAAGGCTTCTGTTGAAAAGCAAAGTCTTGTGGTGATGATCAAAGCACGGCCTTTGTGGCGTAGCTTTGTGTAACGTTTACCTCGCGTGTTTCACACCAGGTATGAACCAAAAACGGGAGACGGACCTCAGGGAGGGCATGCGTTTCTTTCTAGTTAGAAGTGGCGTCAGTGGTTTTACACGCCCTGACGAGTTTGACTTATGTGGTTGTTGCAGTTGCGAGGCGCCTCGGATTGATCGGTCGTTCTCGAACCGATGGAGTCATTCGTTGGCTCATTGACACCCCAAAGGGTGGGGAAACGCAGTGTTCAGGCATTTTAATCCACATCGGTGGACCGGCCCTGACGATCCAAGGGTCACTCGAGCTCTGATCCTGAGACACGGGCTAGAGCGTCTCGAATCGGTTGAGGACTATCTTTTGCCTCGGTTCATAGACGGAAATCCAATTTCCAAATACGTGACTTGCGGTTTTATTTGTAAACCTATATATGGCGACATAGTGGCATGGGACGCTTATGCCGCCTATGATTGATACTTATGATTTGAAGTTGTTTTATACACTATGCACTTATTATAGTATCAAATGATTTGTTTTAAACGTATCAAGCATTCTTTGGCTGTTATAAGGGAAAACCCTATCCTCGACTGCGTTGCATTGTGTGATGGGACCTGGGTCTTATAACAGCTTCATTTTTCTTTACTTAGCATTGCGCTGTTTGTTTTATGCACTGGTATTCTTGGGAGGAAACCCGTTCCGTGTTATACGGCGTGGTCCCTTGATTTACCTAACTTTGAAAATAAAGATTAATAACTGTTTTAGTTCTCACACCAGTCACATGACTGACCTGGAGTTTATTGTTTTAACCTAAACTCTGGGTGCCCTTATTTTGACACGGGCAGCTAGTAGTTTTGGTTTTGCAGATTTATATTCACAGGATCCTGGTTTACAACTGGAACGATATCCGGAAAGCTTTGTATCCGTATATCTCCTTCTAGTTGTGTATTGTATTATTTTCCGCTGCTATGTATTTAAATGTAATTTAAATCTCTGATATTTCTGTGTAATATTCATTTATACTCTGTATATTCTTGTAATCTGATGCACTGTTGTAATATACAGTGAAATGTTCTTTTATATGCGTTCTGTTGTGGTTTGTTCTCGAACTATCCGACGCTTTCCTCTACGGGGAAGTTGCGGGTCTTCACATGAAACAAAATGTACATTTTTGCCAAAACATATTAGTTGAAACAAAATCTACATTTTTGTCAAAATATATTAGTTGAAACAAATATTTACATTTTGTTAAAATATGATAGTGAAGAGAAAGATTACATTTTGGTTAAATAGATTTGGGTTATAACAAAAATTACATTTTTGTTAAATAGATTGGAGTTACAAAATAAAAATTTGGTTAAATAGATTTGTGTTTGAGCAAAAATATTAATTTTGTTGAACTAGAATTGCCAAAAAAAAATGAATAATCGCTTTTTAGTCATTTCGTTGAACTAGAATTGTCAACAAAAATGAATAATCACTATTTAGTCATTTTGTTGAACTAGAATTGTCAACAAAAATGAAATTATCTCTTGTATTCATTTTGTTAAACTAGAACTATTAACAAAATGAAATTATCTCTTGTAATCATTTTATCAAACTAGAATCGTCAACATAAATGCAATCATCACTTATATTTGTTTTGTTAAACTAGATTTGTTAACAAAATGAAATTATCACTTTTTATCATTTTGTTGAAATAGAATTGTCAACAAAATGAATGTACCACTTTTTATGCATTTTGTTGAAATTGAATTTGTATGCAAACTTAAGAATTATTTTTTATTGTCACAACAAACATTAGAATTTGTATGTAAGTTAAAGAATTATTTTTATTGTCAAAACATACATTGAAAACTATATACAAATAAAATATTTCTTTTTTATTTGTTAAAGTTAAAAATGGAAATACAAATAAAAATTACCTTTTTATTTTTCATTAGCAAGTTGTCATGTAAATAAAATACATTTTATTTGACATTACAAAACATGTAGAAATGACTATACAAATTAAAACATTCTTTTATTTGGCGTGTTAAACACGTTAGTTGAATCATCGAATGGTTTATATTTATATATAATTATATATATAAACATAAATTAAAATTAAATGAATCGCGCGCGGTAGTTCGCATTTCGGAATCATAACTTTAAACGATTATACCGAAAGATCCGACCGTCGGATTTTCCCAAAATTCGAACCGTTAGGACCGCTTTGGAAAGATCTTTCCAACGATATAAGTTTTGTTAAAATCCAACAGTTAGATTTCGAGAAATGTGTAAATCAAATTTGGGTAAAAACAGTGTCAGGGCTGCCTATTGACCCGAAGCGTCATTAAATTAAATTGAGCTATTTTTATATAAATAAAAATAGCGACAATTTGTTATAAAATAATATTAACGAAATAAAATGATTTAAATTATATATATGCGAGAATTATTTGAAAAGACCAAGTTCAATCTCATTTCAAATAATTATACAGCGATTTAAGTCAAAGATATTAAAGACGGTGATTGAAGACCGACGATCTTCACATCGAATGGATGACTACTAATGTCCGGCATTGGGCAGCTCCCAGTAAAGGGTTAAAGTAGTAGTTGTCCGAACGTACTTGTTGATTGTCCGGATAAGCGAGCATCTCTCTTCCGTATTGGACATACGGGATGAGGAATAAGGTGTCTCCGGTTTCGTTCAGACCCATAACGGACTTGTAAATGTATGTGTGTCTGACGTTGAATTTCATTCTATGTGAATTGATTTCTATTTAATATATATCTGTTTGGTGACGGAAAATTTATTCCCTTGCTTAACACCCTTCTCTGAGATGCACGAGCTCAGAGGGCATATATTGATAGTTATTGATCGCATGGCGTGGACTGTCAATGTGGCATGCCAAGATGAAAATGATCGAGGCTTTTGTTGAAAAGCATAGCCTTGTGGTTGGTGATCAAAGCACGACCTATTTTAGGCGTAGCTTTGTGTATAGCGTAACTTCGCGAGCCTCACATCCCGGTATAAGTCAAAAATGGGATAAGGACCATAGGGAGTGCATGCGTTTCTTTCTACCTAGAAGTGGTATCAGGGTTTTGAAAGCCCTAACATTTTACTTATGTGGATGATGGATTATGAGGCGCCTCGGATATATTGGTCGATAGTGGCCAATTGATAGGTCCAATAGGACTGGGAAACGTATTGTTCAGGAATAATTAATCCACTAAAATATTTATGGACCGGCCCTATCGCATCCAAGGGTTCGCCAGCATCCGAATCCCGAGGCATTTGCTAGAGTGTCTCGAATCGGTGAGGAGCCACCTCTAGCCTCGACTCATGATGGAAACCCAACTTCCAATACGACATTACTGTTTTGATTGTAAACCTATATATGGCGACATAGTAGGATGGGGTACTATGCCGTCTAGGATTGATATATTTAATTTGAAGTATTTTAAAACTGATTACACTAATAATAATATTAAAATATTATTTTCTACGTATCAAGCATGTTTGACCATTATAAGATAAAACTCTATCCTCCGGTTTGCGTTGCATTGTGTGATGGGACTTGAGTCTTATATGATTTCATTTTTCTAAAAAGCACTGCGTTGTTTTGAATAAAAATTTATTTAACTTATGCACTGACAATCCAATGGAGTAAACCCGTTCCGCGTTAGCGGCGTGGTCCTGTGATTAGCCATATTGTTAGATAAGTTAGGAAAGATTTCTCATACCAGTCCCACGACTGACTCGTAGTTTGTTTCACTTTGCAAACCCGGGTGCCCTCTTTTTCACACGGGCAACCAAGTGACAGGTTCAGGTTATTATGGACATATGCTGGATTGGAGTATGCTTATGGAAGGAAGACGAAGAACATTTTTATCTTTTTATTTCTACTTTGAGACATTTAGACATCCTTTATCTATGATGTACTTGATGGAGTTTTAGACTTATTTCTATTTGCCGAGACTTTTATTTGCTGAGTTGTATCCTGTAACTGTGCCACTCTGATGTTCTCGTGTTGTGATGTCGATGACATTTCTATTTCCACTGCAATGATTTATGTGTTATGCTGTTATCTGAGATCTGTTGCTGTTGTAAATATGTTATATTCCAATGATTATCCTTGCTTTCGTACTAGGAAGTTTAGGGTCATCACAGTTGGTATCAGAGCCAAAGGTTAACCTTAGCTTCGGAGTATGACATATTTAAAAACAAATTGTCTAGATAGAATCCGCAGTATTCTAAGGCGAGTAGCTCATTAGAGATAGGATTAGTAATATCTTAGGATGAGCACAACAGAACAACACATATTAATCAGTCATTACATCATCATCTTTCTATATGTCCTTTACTTTTACCCTTCCTTTAAAATTATCATTTCTGTTGGTCTGACTCTTTCCTGGATGGCACAGAACTGACTGAAAATGAGCACTAGAGCAAGATCCCGAGGCAGAGGCGGAGCTAGAGGACCAGTAAGGGATGAAACCCCCATTGTTCAGGAGCATCCCAACACCGAGGCTGTAGCACCACCACCACCTCCACCCCCACAGCCTTTTGACCTGGACAAGGTAGCCAAGAAGTTCAGGAATTTAGGGGGTGTGTCGTTCACAAACCGAGAGAAGGTAATGGAAGCTCAAGCATGGCTAAAGACTTAGGAGAAAATATTTGGAGGCTTGGAGCTTGAAGACCACCGCAAGCGTTTTATGGCATCGTAGCTATTGAAGGATGATGCTAAAAATTGGCGGGAGACCGTCATAATTGGAAATAATGAGGCCGACATGTCTTTGGCCAAATTCAAGGAACTCTTTAACGAGAAATTTATTCCTCCGTAAGAAGTAGAGTGTCTTCATGATCAGTTTCCAACTTGCAGCAAGGAGATAAGAATGTTTCAGAGTATGCCCGGAAGTTTGAAGATCTTTCACGCTATGCTCCTGAATTAATTCGGGACCCCTTCCAGAATAATAAATGATTCATTAATGGCCTTTCAAGAAAGTATCTGAACAGAGTGACAGCACACATCAAGCTTCCATTTACTGAAGTGGTCGAGATGGTTTGTCGATATGAAGAAAATGACAGGAATTCGCAGCAAGATCGGAAGAAGAATCAAAATAACAACAAGAGGAAGCAGGTTGACAAGAAACCAGAGACGAGCAACTCTTCAACCGCCAAGTCTCAAGGGAGTAAAAAGGCCAAGGTGAGATGCTTTAACTGCCAGAAGATAGGACACTTTGATTACGAATGCCGAGCTCCAAAGAGGCCAAGGAGAAATGAGTCAGGGCCCAGCCAGAATTCTCGTGACACCAGGGGATGCTTTAATTGCCACAAGTCAGGGCATCTTATCAATAATTGTCCACTGCTGAAGAAATTTGAGGTGGCTCATGTATACGATGGAGCGGCTGCACCATCTTCTTCTGTAGGAGCAGGTAAACCAGATGTCTTGGGAGGTACCCTTACCATTAAGAATATTCATGTTACCATATTATTTGACACTGGTGCATTACGTAGTTTCATTTCTAGTGACACAATTAAAAAGTTAAATTTGAAAACAAGAAATCTTAAAGAATCAGTTAGTGGCCATAATCTGATAGGAGGTTCCCTTGTTCTCGGTTTATACTATAGAGTGCCGATCTCGTACTCTCGTTACCAATTTCTTATCAATTTAATTGTCATGAAATTTTCTGAGTATGATGTTATCCTTGGGCTGCATTGGTTAACAAGACATGAGGCCGAAGTTAGATGTGGTGAAAGAATTGTCAAAGTTAAAACGAAGCTAGGAGATATATTTATACCATGCCACGGCTCAACAACTGATAGGAAAGAATTCTGGTCTTCTCTTGAAGTCACTCTACTTCTATTTAAAATATTCCTATTGGCAAAGATTATGCGAATGTGTTTGAAGAAGTTGATAGCTTACCTCCGCGCAGAGAAATCGACTTCCGGATTGACTAAGTTCCAAATGCAAAGCTAGTTGTACATCCTATTTGGAGAATGACGCTGAAAGAAAAATAGGAGCTGAGCAATCAAAGTAAAAAGCTTTTGTGGAAGGGTCTGACCAGGCCTAGCTTCTCAAATTGGGGTGCAGCAGTGGTGTTTGTCCCAAAGTCAGACGGTACTCTCAGACTATGTGTGGACTACTGTGACCTCAATAAACAAAAGCTGAAAAACAAATATCCATTGTCGCGTATTGATGATCTATTAGACCGTTTGAATGGAGCGCAAGTATTCTCTAGGATGGACTTAGCTACAAGCTTCCATCAGTTGCGCATTGCCGAAGAATGTGTTCCTTTAACAGCTTTCAGAGGGCCAGACTTATTCTATGAATGGCTAGTAAAGCCATTCGTCTTATGTAACGCTCCTGCTTACTTTGTCTATCTGATGAACAGAGTATTCCGGGATGTCTTAAATAAATTCGTGCTAGATTCAATCGATGATATCTTAATCTTTTCTAAATCCGCTACTGAGCATGAAAAGCATCTGAAGAAAATTTTGGAAATTCTGAGAAAAAATGTGTTGAAAGCCAAATTCTCAAAATGTATATTCTGGCAAGAAGAAGTGAAATTCCTCGGTCATGTTGTATCGAAGAAAGGCATTCCAGTAGACCCAGACTAGATCTCAGCCATCCAAGATTGGAAGCAGTTTAGCACTCCTACAGAAGTCAGAAGTTTCTTAGGATTGGCTGGCTATTATCGGAAATTCGTTAAAGATTTTTCGAAGCTATCTTGTCCATTGACTAAGCTTACCAAGAAGCATACGAAGTTTAATTGGACACCTGAATGTGAGGCAGCTTTCCAAGAGCTAAAATTGAGGCTGACCACTACTCCTGTATTGACCATTATTGATGGCAAACAAGATTTGACAGTCTATACTGATGCTTCTATTGAAGGTATCGGTGTGGTGTTAATGCAAAGGGGCAAAGTAGTTGCATAAGCTAGCCGTCAGTTGAAACCGCATGAGAAGAGATACCCCACTCATGATCTTGAGTTGATGGCCATCGTGTTTGCTTTAAAGATATGGCGGCACTATCTTTTGGGTGAGAAGTTCGAATTATATACATATCATAAATCCTTGAAGTATATGTTCGCCCAAAGGGACTTGAATTTGAGACAGCAACGTTGATTAGAATTTCTTGCGGCCTATGATCTGGACATCTTATATACTCCAGGGAAAGCCAATGTTGTAGCTGATGCACTCAGCAGGAAGAATGCGGACAGTGCCAATCTTATCATTCGCCATTCTTATCATTATGCCTGCATTAATGGATAAGATCTCTGCTCTTCAGAAAGACGATAAGTTTATTCAGATGATTAACGAGCGAGTTCAAAAGGGCGAAGCTTCAAGCTTCCAAATTGACAGTAAGGGGACTCTTAGACGCAAGGTCGAATCTGTGTGCCAGATATTCCTGAACTAAAAAGAGAAGTTATGGATGAATGTCACAAATCTAAACTTAGCATCCATCCAGGAGTAAGCTAGATGTATCATGATCTTAAGCGCAAATTCTGGTGGAAGGCGATGAAGAGAGACATTTCTATATATGTTGTTAGATGTTCCACCTGTCAGTAAGTCAAAAGCGATCAACAGAAGCTCGCAGGACTGTTGCAACCGCTAGAGGTTCCAAGTTGGAAGTGGGACCAAATTTCTATATATTTCATTGATGGCTTGCCCCGAACCAGAAAAGACAATGACAGTATATGGGTGATTGTAGATCATTTCATGAAGATCGCCCATTTTATCCTTGTCAGATCTAGTAGAACAGCTCAAAGTCTGGCGTAGCTTTATTTCAGAGAGATTGTCAAACTACATGGGGTTCCCAGTAGCATTGTAAGTGATCATGATCCGATATTTGCTAGTAAATTCTGGGAAGGATTCCAAGAGGAGCTAGGGACCAAGTTGATTCTAAATACCACTTACATCCTCAAACAGATGGCCAGACTGGGAGGGTGAACCGCATATTAGAAGACTTGTTATGAGCATGCATTCTTGATTTTGGCAGGTCATGGGAAGATCACTTGCACTTGGTTGAGTTCTCTTATAATAACAGTTACCAAGAAAGCTTGCAGATGTCGCCATTTGAAGCATTATATGGCAGGCCAAGCAGATCTCCCACATGTTGGATGGAACCAGGCAATCGGTTAGTATTGGGTCCCAACATGATTCGTGAAGCATCAGATAAAGTTGATTTTATTAAGAAGCGACTACCAACTGCTTAGAGCCGACAGAAGAGCTATGTAGACTCACGAAGAAGGGATTTAGAATTCTCTGTTAGCGATTATGTATACTTGAGGGTTTCCCCACTGAGAGGAATAATTCGTTTTGGGAAGACTTGGAAGTTGGCGCCGGGATTCATTGGCCCATTTCCTATTCTTGAAAGGAATGGAACTCTCTCTTATAGGGTGTAGTTGCCTGACTGGTTGCCAGGAGTGCATGATGTATTCCATGTGTCTCAACTCCGAAAGCATGTACATGATCCAGAATTGGTTGTGGAGGAAGCAGCACAACAAGATTTGGAGATTACCCCGGGCGTAGCAGTAAGGAGGGAGCCAGTGAAAATTGTTGGCAAAGTGACTCGAGTTATGAGGAATAAGAGGATCCACTTAGTCAAAGTGCAGTGGAGCGGGGATCCTAGAGATTGTACATGGGAGACCGAGGATAGCATCAAATAGGCTTATCCCAAGTGCAGAATGGACATCTCCGAGTAACTCTTGTGTTGAGGTACATTTACAATATTTTGCATTTTCTGTTTTGTTTCCTACTTTACTATTGTTTCCTTGTCGGGGACGAAAAGCTTTTAAGTAGGGGAGATTGTAACAACCCGGAAAATCAGAACCAATTTAAAAAATTTTATTTTGGCTATTTTATTGAATTTTGAATAGTTAAAATAATTTATTTTAAATAATAACGATTTAAAATTTATTTTAATCGAAGTTAGAACGAATATATATTTATTCTAATTTTAAAAGGGGTTAGAAATAGCGTGGTAGTTTGAAATTTTGAATTTAAACTTTTACCGAATGCACAGGATTCAAAATAAATCAGATTTCAATAAAACCAGAAATATTTAAATCTGTTTAATTATATCTTTCTAACGAATCTGAAAATTTGAAATTTCATAGCGGGAATAAAAAGTTATGGCCAATTGAATATTCAGAATAGTCGCTTTGGGATTTAATATAATATATAGCCCGTATAAATGGCCATTTTATAAACGACCTCTATTTTCGACGAAACCATTTTTGTCAGATCCGGAATGTCAAATTATTGCTATGTTTAATTTTCCATAACTTTTGGAATTAATATGTGAGCATGGTAAATTAAACTGCGTTCGATAATTTCTATTGAATTTAATCGACCGTTAAAAAGGCCATTTTTCAAATGGTCTCCAAATTCGACGAAATTAATTTTGTTAGGACCGTATCATCAAAACATAAACAGATTTATTTTTTATGAATTTTTGGAGTCCGTATGTGGCCCCAGTAAATTTAAATGTACGATCGAATTAAATAAATGATTTAAATTTCAATTTATAGAAAACAGACTGAAAACGATCGATTGGGCTGACATGACCTAGCCCATTGTGTCTGGAACGGGGGCATTTGGGTGGGGACAACTCTTGTTGGGCTGAATTTGGAGCTATTGAAGATAAATGGGTTTATTTGCAAAAACTAGAAATTTAATAAGATTTTATTATAAATAATAGCTTAACAAAACCCTAATCGGAAAAGTAGCCGCCATCTCCTTCTGTTCATGATCGAAATTCCTCCTAGCTTCAACCATTAAAAATCCACACAGTAAATTCACCCACTTCTTAAGGCAATTTCAAAGAGGATCGAATCCTCTTCACATCTATACAGTTGGATCCACCCTCGAGCTATGAATTTCGAGATCTTCCACTCCAAAGCCGCCGCTGTTCGTCGCCAATACCCCCACCAGGCCGCCACCGAGCTCGACCGAAGGACCACTGTTCGGTGCGCCTTTCGAAACTCCAAAGCATGGCACCGTCGGATCAACAACCCGCGCCTCGGATTTTGTGCGATCAACAACCCTAGATTGGAACTAGTTTTGAAACCCATCGGCCTTGATTTCTGATTGAGGAAGATAGGGTAAATCCTAATTCTAATTATTTAATTAAATAATTAAAAATGCTATCTACCTAAATAAATTCATAACTAATGCATACGAACTCGGAATTGAACAATTTCAGAACAGCTGTGATCGTGAGTCTGAGATCTACATTTTTGGACTGGTTAGAATGGATTCGGAGCAGATCAAATTTCGGACAAAAATTCAAATCTGAATTATTCAGAGTTAAAACCCACTGTGAGAAATTCTACTTCTTTTTTTATTTATAATTAAAATTAATTGATATAATTGTGGTATTACTCATGCGCTGTAATATTCTGTTGATTGTCACACGTGATTTGATCAGTGATTGGTGTGTTATGTAGATCTGTTGACTTGAACATTTTTGTTAATTAAAATTGGGTTAAACAAAAATTATCATTTTTATTTATTAGATTAGTTGAATCACAAAAATTAACATTTTTGTTAATTTAAAATTCGGTTAAACAAAAATTATCATTTTTATTTATTAGATTAGTTGAATCAAAAAATTAACATTTTTGTTAATTAAAATTGGGTTAAAAAAATTATCATTTTTGTTTATTAGATTAGTTGAATCAAAAAATTAACATTTTTGTTATTTAAAATTGAGTTAAACAAAAATTATCATTTTTATTTATTAGATTAGTTGAATCAAAAATTAACATTTTTGTTAATTAGAATTGAGTTAAACAAAATTATCATTTTTATTTATTAGATTAGTTGAATCAAAAAATTAACATTTCTGTCAATTAAAACTAGGTTAAAAAATTATCATTTTTGTTTATTAGATTAGTTAAATCAAAAAATTAACATTTTTGTTATTTTACATTGAGTTAAACAAAAATTATCATTTTTGTTTATTAGATTAGTTGAATTAGAAATTAACATTTTTGTTAATTAGAATTGAGTTAAACAAAAATTATCATTTTTGTTTATTAGATTATTTGAATAAAAAATTAATATTTTTGTCAATTAGAATTGAGTTAAACAAAAAGTATCATTTTTGTCAAAATTAGAATAATGGAATTAAAATTATCATTTTTGTCAAAATATAATTATTGGATAAAAATTGACATTTTTGTCAAAATATAATTGTTGAATTAAATTTGCCATTTTTGTCAAATCAAAATAGTTAAAATAAAAAGGACATTTTTGTTGTAACAAAATTGTTGAAAAAAAAAAGACATTTTGTTGTAAGAAGATAGTGAAACAAAAATTATCATTTTTATAGTTGAATCAAAGTATACGTTTTTGTCAAAATAGTTTAGCTGAACAAAAATGAACATTTTTTTCAAATTAGGATAGTTGAAACAAAATGTACATTTTTGTCAAAACTTATTAGTTGAAACAAAATGTACATTTTTGTCAAAATATATTAGTTGAAACAAAGATTTACATTTTGTCAAAATATGATGGTTGAAAATAAAGATTACATTTTGGTTAAATAGATTTGAGTTATAACAAAAATTACATTTTTGTTAAATAGATTGGAGTTACAACTAAAATAATATTTTGGTTAAATAGATTTGTGTTTGAGCAAAAATATTAATTTTGTTGAACTAGAATTGTCAACAAAAATGAATAATCACATTTTAGTCATTTTGTTGAACTAGAATTGTCAACAAAAATGAAATTATCTCTTGTATTCATTTTGTTAAAATAGAATTGTTAACAAAATGAAATTATCTCTCGTATTTAATTTGTTAAACTAGAATTGTTAACAAAATAAAATTATCTCTTGTAATCATTTTATCAAACTAGAATCGTCAACATAAATGCAATCATCACTTATATTCGTTTTATTAAACTAGATTTGTTAACAAAATAAAATTATCACTTTTTATCATTTTGTTGAAATAGAATTGTCAACAAAAATGAATGTACCACTTTTTATGTATTTTATTGAAATTTAATTTGTATGAAAACATAAGAATTATTTTTTATTATCACAATATACATTAGAATTTGCATGTAAGTTAAAGAATTATTTTCATTGTCAAAACATACATTGAAAACTATATACAAATAAAATATTTCTTTTTTATTTGTTTAAGTTAAAAATAGAAATACAAATAAAAATTGCCTTTTTATTTGTCATTAGCAAATTGTCAAGTAAATAAAATACATTTTATTTGACATTACAAAACATGTAGAAATGGTTATGCAAATTAAAACATTCTTTTATTTAGCGTGTTAAACACGATAGTGGAATCGTCGAATGGTTAGTATTTATATATAATTATATATATAAATTAAAATTAAACGAATCACGCGCGGTATTTCTTGTTTCGGAATCCTGACTTTAAATGATTATACTGAAAGATCCGACCGTCAGATTTTCCCAAAACTGGAACTGTTAGGACCACTTTGGGAAGATCTTTCCAACGATATAAATTTTGTTAAAATCCAATGGTTAGATTTCGAGAAATGTGTAAATCAAATTTGGGCAAAAATAGCGTCAGGGGCACCTATTGACCCGAAGCGTCATTAAATTAAATTGAGCTATTTTTATATAAATAAAATCAACAATAAATCGTTATAAAATGATATTAATGATATAAAATGATTCAAATTATATATATGCTAGAATTATTTGAAAAGACCGAGTTCAATCTCATTTCAAATAATTATACTACGATTTAAATCGAAGACATTGAAGACGGTGATTGAAGACTGGCGATCTTCACATCGAATGGATGACTACTAATGCCCGACATTGGGTAACTCCTAGTAAAGGGTTAAAGTACTAGTTGTCCGGACGTACTTGTTGATTGTCCGGATAAGCGAGCATCTCTCTTCCGTATTGGACATACGGGATGAGGAATAAGGTGTCTCCGGTTTCGTTCAGACCCAGAACGGACTTGTAAATGGATGTGTGTCTGACATTGAATTTCATTCTATGTTAATTGATTTCTATTTAATATATATCTGTTTGGCGGCGGAGAATTTATTCTCTTGCTTAACACCCTTCTCTGAGACGCACGAGCTTAGAGGTTATATATTGATATTTATTGATTGCATGGCGTGGATTGTCAATGTGGCATGCCAAGATGCAAATGATCGAGGCTTTTGTTGAAAAGCAGAGCCTTGTGGTTGATGATCACAGCACGACCTGTTTTAGGCGTAGCTTTGTGTATAGGATAACTTCGCGAGCCTCACATCCCGGTATCAGTCAAAAACGGGATAAGGACCGTAGGGAGTGCATGTGTTTCTTTCTAGCTAGAAGTGGTATCAGGGTTTTGCAAGCCCTGACATTTTACTTATGTGGATGATGGATTATGAGGCGCCTCAGATATATTGGTCGATAATGGCCAATTGATAGGTCCAATAGGACCGGGAAACGCATTGTTCAGGAATAATTAATCCACTAACCGGCCCTACCGCATCCTAGGATTCGCCAGCATCCGAATCCCGAGGCATTTGCTAGAGTGTCTCGAATCGGTGTGGAGCCATCCCTAGCCTCGACTCATGATGGAAACCCAACTTCCAATACGACATTACGATTTTGATTGTAAACCTATATATGGCGACATAGTAGGGTGTGGTACTATGCCGTCTTGGATTGATATATTTACTTTAAAGTATTTTAAAACTGATTAGACACTAATAATAATATTAAAATATTATTTTCTATGTATCAAGCATGTTTGATCATTATAAGGTAAAACTCTATCCTCCAGTTTGCGTTGCATTGTGTGATGGGACTTGAGTCTTATAATGATTTCATTTTTCTAAAAAGCATTGCGTTGTTTTGAATAAAAATTTATTTAACTTATGCACTGGCAATCCAATGGAGTAAACTCGTTCCGCATTAGCGGCGTGGTCCTGTGATTAGCCATATTGTTAGATAAGTTAGGAAAGATTTCTCATACCAGTCCCACGACTGACTCGTAGTTTGTTTCACTTTGCAAACCCGGGTGCCCTCTTTTTCACACGGGCAACCAAGTGACAGGTTCAGGTTATTATGGACATATGCTGGATTGGAGTATGTTTATGGAAGGAAGACGAAGAACATTTTTATCTTTTTATTTCTACTTTGAGACATTTAGACATCCTTTATCTATGATGTACTTGATGGAGTTTTAGACTTATTTCTATTTGCCGAGACTTTTATTTGCTGAGTTGTATCCTGTAACTGTGCCACTCTGATGTTCTGGTGTTGTGATGTCGATGACATTTCTATTTCCACTGCAATGATTTATGTGTTATGCTGTTATCTGAGATCTGTTGTTGTTGTAAATATGTTATATTCCAATGATTATCCTTGCTTTCGTACTAGGAAGTTTAGGGTCATCACAATAGCGCCAGTGATACATGATTTCGTCAGCCCTAGCTTTTTATAACGTCATATTGATGCACAATAGAGTGGGTTCTTGGGTGTGTGCATGCATAGTATCTTTAAAGTAAGGAAAAAAGGTGCAAGCTAAGAAATCAGGGAATAATGATAGAATAATTTAATTTAATTATTTGATTAATTACTAGTATAGTTCTAGTTCTCGGGTGTTGTGATGTTAAGTCTCTTTGGTAAAGTTTGTATTCGTGTTTTGTTAAACACTACGTCATTTTAGCACCCTATATGGAGTTTTGAGGTCGAATTTATTAGTCTATAAACTTTAGTATAGCTCCAGTTTATCTTGATATATGAGCAGATTATATAAAATAAGTCAATATTTGAGCACAACCATGTGCATTTCATAATCTTATACAATCAAGAGGCCCATGGATATCACCACTTATATTGTAGGGTTAAATTCCATCCGGATCACTCATATGTTTTCAATCGATTCAAAACGTACCTAATAATCATCTTTATCATTTACTCTGTTAAGAGTAACTTTTGATGATATCAAAACATAAATATCCTCGAATAAAATATATAATGATTTCAGGTCTGATGACCATTACATCATTTTTACTATGGGAATAACTTATGACACAATTAGTCATGTTCCATGAGGTTTTCTCATGTTGGGTCTGCCCAATATAATGTTCTCTAACACATATTTATGTATTGACATTAATATCTCATATATTAATGATCAATGAGATATGATCATCAGTCAATCAACATATTAGTCTCAATGCTTCATTAATGTCCTATTTATAACAGAACTTGACTAGGGCTTTATAGGAATCACAATACTTATCATATTATATAATCTCATGCTCAAGCAACTTACTTGAAGCTATATAATTATGTATTATTATTCTAAGGACTTCTATTATGTTAATATTTATATCACATAGTAACATAATAAAATCTTTTATTCAAAATAAAACCTTACATCAATAATGTTAAGCAATCACATCAAATAGATTGCATCGAGGGCACAAACTCTAACAATCTCCTACTTGCATTAGAGCCAATCACTCATGTTTCGTATACCCATAAAACTATTGTGACTATCATTATTCTGCTGCGACAAAGATTTAGTCAGTGGGTGTGCAACAATATTATATGTTGGTGTTTTGCAGATATGTATATCTCCTTAGTCAACAATTTCACGGATGAGATGATATTGCCTAAGTATATGTTTGGATCAATGATGAGATCTAGGTTACTTAGCCTAAACAATAGCCCCATTATTATCACATTAAGGATCCATTAAATCAACAATGGATGGAACAACACTAAGTTCAATAATGAACTACTTAATCCAAACAGCCTCCTTAGTAGCTTCAGAAGCAGCAAAGTATTTAGCCTCGATTTTCGAATCAACGACTATTTCTTTCTTTGAACTTTTCCAGCTTACAACACCGCCATTAAGGAAAAACACATAACCTGACGGTAACTTATAGTCATCTTTATCAGTCCGAAAACTTGCCTCCATGTAACCCTTTACCCTTAATCCTTCTTCACCTCTATATATCGAGATTGAATCTTTAGTCCTTTTAAGGAACTTAAGGAAGTTCTGTTGGGTTTTCATAGATCTAATCAACACCCAATTTGATGATTTAACGAATAGCTTACCCTTTGTTACTTCTGTATGTGTGAGCTTATAGGTTACTATAGCATTGGCAATGATTTTAAATTGTATTTAAAATCATAAACAGTGATTGGCATCTAACAATACATCCCTGCTACCCAAGTTATAATAAGATCAATGATTCGATACAACCTTTCCGTGGTTAGTGTATCAATGTAATATAATCCTTTTAAACAATATATCCAGGATTAAACTCGTTACATGGATCATATCATCCTCTTTATGATTTAATTTGTTTATCTTGATCGATGAGTAGGCTACTTAAAACAAATAAATATTTCAGCATAGCCATGCATTTCACAGTCTCACTCAATCCAGAGGCCCATGGATATCACTACAAATATATATATATATATATATATATATATATATATTATAGGGTTAAATTCTGTAACACCCCACCTCCGCCAGGGTGGCTCTTGCAAGCACTCTAACTTTGGAGGGGCGTTTGTACTGGGTAAACATGCATAATGATATATCAAGGCAGAACAAGAACATATGTATATATGTAAACAGAGTAAATAAGATAAGTAAAACAGCGGAAGATTTCAAACTATTTCAAAACAAGTCTGGTACAACATAACTTCAACTTTCCAAATACAAAAATCTAGATAAAAACAACATCACTGGAAAAAAACTGAAATACATAAGTACTATCCCCAAATAAGTGATAACCATAGCTAGCTTCATGTCAAGACCGTACATGAGCTAAAATCCCATAAGCAAGCAATCCGAAATCCAAGCTAAGCTCCAACGTTCCCACCCTGAGAACCTTGGGGGAGGGGGGGGGGGGACGGAAGAAAAGAGGCGAAAGAAAACAGGTCAGTCAAAAAGACTGAGTAAGCCCTACTACAATCAATGTAAACTGATAAAGTTAACTGGCATGAGAAGCAGGGATGAACATAAGGATAACTACATACTGGCATGATAGATAAAGGTGTCATCGCATAATCAGGTTTAAGGTTTTTGCACCACAGGTGTACTAGCAAACTAACATGACTTGAATAAACAAGTATTGATCCCTTGGCCCAAGCTTTGGCCCAATAACATGAAGTGACCCTAATACGCGGTCCAACCAAACGGTCTAGTCGATCGGCTCCCTATAAGCCTAACTCGTCACGTGTTGGTGTCAATGCGGCCCAAACATAATTGTAGTCAGACTGTGCAGGGTCTCCCGTCGGGTGTATCAAGCCCTAGGGTGTCAACCCCTGGACACCATAAACATAAGTGCACAGTCTCGATCTACTGGTACCCGTGCATGCTTTCCCCGGCTTTGGACTATGTGCACGACCATAGTCCGCCCGGAACTACACCGGCGTACCACTCTGCCGTCGTTTTTGGTCACTTACCTCAAGTCCAGTAATCGTGCCCCCACCCTAGCCTAGTCCCTAGGGTCTTAATGATACAAACTTGGGATTACTGCTGGAGTGGACCCCCATTGCTAGGATTTTTCTAGTGGGTTAAGTACGGTTTAACCCTTTTTCTAACCATGGATTAACTTGGTTAAGTGTAACGATGAGTTCATGACTTAACCCCGATTAATCTACCAAGCCCAAATTGGTTAAGCATTAAGTGGACCATGACTTAACCCTAATCATGAGGCATTAATTAATTTAATGTGCCTTAACCTCTCACATTAGACCTTGTTGTGGTTACTAGTTAAGCCGGGCGAGTCCGGGTAGGTAGCTTTACACCACAACTTGGTCTAACCTCGGGTCCAAGGTACAACATGACCAACTTCTCACATTGGGTCCTATTGTTTGTAGCAACTAGTTAAGCCGGTCGGTTCCGGGTAGGTTTACGCTACAAACTCAACCCAACCTCGAGTTAGTCACACTTATATTTTCTAAGTGTCATGTCCATCATGTTTCCAAAACATATTACAAGTTTTCAAGAATTTGGGTAGACCTAACTTAATAGGTAAATTCCCAATGGGTAGACCTAACTTAATAGGTAAATTCCCAATCTTATGTTTTTATGTCTTTTAAATTTACCCAACCCCAAACGCAATCCCATCGCTTACATATCGCAATAGCGCATAAAGGATAGAAAGAGGGAACTTGGCGTAATCATGACATAAAGGTGTTGAAGCCACAAGTTTATCATGGTGGCATATGAAATGTACATATGCTCATATACTTGCATATTGCATCATTAGGCCTCAAAAGCATGCATAAAACCAAACTTAGCATATAGGTGATACATGGTGATAAATGACATGTAGAAATGGCCATAAGTTCGCATTTAGCCTCACATGCAAGTTATCATAAGAGATATGATAACCTACATGTTGCCAAAATGCAACCTTTAGCATAAAGCTTGAAGCTTTATGTTCATATACTCAAGGTAAGCTTGCATAACATGATAACATGAACAAAATGATCAACCCAAACTTGCATAACATAACTTGCATATCATATGACAAACTTGCATATCAAACTTGCATAACATAACATGATAAGCTTGCATATCATAACATATCAACCTTGCATAACATGACATGGTAAACTTGCATATCATGGCAAACTTGCATATCATAATGATCAACCAAACTTGCATCATTCATTTAACTTTAGAGTTTAAATATGAAAGTAGAAAAGGGCTTACTATGCTTATGAAGACACAAAAATATATATTGATTTAGACAAAGCCCTTATGCAATCAAATAAACCCAAAATGCAAGCTCCAATAGAAAAACCCTTGAGCCAAATGATCAAAACCCTTGCTTTATGATGTAAATATGGAAACTTGACTTGAATGCAAGCTAATGACACTCATACAAGCTTGAAAACACTTGTATGCATGGAAAATCTCTCATAGAAATAACTTAGGAATTTTATGAAGAGAGTGGAGGCCATGAGAGGATTGATTTTGCCATAGTTTAGTTGTAGGATTGATTAATGATGATTTAGGGTTAGGTTAGGGGCTTATTTATAGAGATTAGGATTAGTTTCAACCTTAGGATTAAACCCTAGTTCTAATCTCAGCCCTCAAAACCGAATCTGGCCCCCAAACTCAACACAACTCCAAAATGGTGCACCAGGCAAAACTGCCCGGCTGAACCAAGTCGACAGCCAAGTCGACAGGGCTGTCGACTTGGGTCCAACCAAGTCGACTCCCAAGTCGACAGGGCTGTCGACTTGGGTGCTCTGGCGGGAATTTTCCCGCCTGGCCCAATCTAACCCTAATTTCCAAATTCAAACTTGAATTTGAAATCTGTTTTTACTTTGAATTTTTCTGAAAACTTCGTTGGTCCTTAATCGGGTCATACGGACTCCGATTTTCGAAAACTCGGACTCTATTTCGTGTATTTTTCCGAGACGAACGCAATGGCACAGCCCGTTTCCCTTGATTCAGATTTATAAATTAAATTCTGCCTCGATTTACGTTATAACAGGTTATTGAAAATACGGGTTGTTACATTCTCCCCTCCTTAAAGGATTTCGTCCCCGAAATCTTCAAGTTAGGAAGAACGTATCCTACCATCCAACATCCATCTACTCAAAACATCATCCACGAGCAATCATTGTCCTTACAAGATTCTAAATGTTGTATGAACATATGCAAAGGTGTGTGTATATGTACTTATCTAATGCAAATATCATCAATGCAAATTATGTTAGTGAAATGAATCCATATGTATGCAATTCCTAACATAATGTATAACATCTATATGTGTGCACATAACATACATCCATATGCAACATCCATGCGATAACACAAAAATTTTCATCCATGAATAAGCATAAACACTCATGCATATGCAATATGAGGAGTGTGTGAGCCGATCTAGTGCCTAACGTGTATAATGCATCCACGAGTAACCACTTGCAAACACTTGCAACCACTTGCAAACATCAAGCATAACATGTTTCAAACACATGTTTCATCCAAAGGGTTTCTACCTAAGGTTCTCATGACAAGATTTACACGATAAACTAGATAAATATGGATAGCAAAGAGAAAGATATGCTAACAAAGAAAAGAGATTGAGAGTGTACCCTCAAAAAGGAATGGATAAAGCCCACGCATCTTCTCCTCGGTTTCCCAGGTTGCATCTTCTTCGGCTTCACCCCATTGAACCTTCACCAACTTGACCTCTCGATTCCTTAGCTTCTTGGTCTCCGTCCCCAAGATACGAATCGGAGCTCTCCTCAAGGTAGCCTCTTTCTCCACTTCCACATCTTTCAGAACACTTGGCTCAACAACCTCTGCTGATTCATGTAAACACTTCCAGAGATGCGAGACATGAAAAACATCGTGTACTCCGGCAAGCTTCTCGGGCAACTCCACTTTATAAGCCATCTGCCCGATCCTCTCTATAATAGGGAATGGTCCAACAAATCTCGGTGCTAACTTCCCAACGGCTCCAAATCGGACCACATTCCGCAAAGGAGAAACCTTCACGAAAACCATATCCCCAACATCAAACTCCAAATCAGTTCTTCGCTTATCAGCATAGGATTTCTGTCGGTCTTGGGCCGCTTTCATCCGTCTCCGAATCAACTCGACCTTCTCGGATGTATCTCTGATCATATCAGGCCCAAGTATAAGCTCATCTGTAGTCTCCCACCAACATGTAGGCGACTTGCACGGCCTCCCATATAAAGCTTCAAATGGTGCCATCCCTATGCTTGCCTGATAACTGTTATTATATGCAAACTCAACAAGAGGAAGATGGTCTTCCCAAGTACCACCAAAATCCAGAATACAAAGACTCAACAGATCCTCGAGAACCCTATTCACCCTTTCGGTTTGACCGTCCGTCTGTGGGTGATAAGCCGTACTTAGATTCAACCTCGTGCCCATAGCCTCTTGCAAGCTATTCCAGAATTGACTTGTAAAGATTGGGTCACGGTCACTGACTATACTAGAAGGGACTCCATGTAGTCTCACAATCTCACTAAGATATACAGACGCTAGCCAAGATGCGGTCCTCTTGCTCTTCACCGGAATGAAATGAGCACTCTTCGTAAGTCTATCCACAATAACCCAAATGCTCGTATTCCCTTTCCTTGACCTTGGTAGCCCATCGATAAAATCCATGGAAATATTCTCCCACTTCCATAGTGGAACGTCTAGAGGATGCAATAGCCCACCGGGCTTCTTCAACTCGGCCTTAACTTGCTGGCAAATGATACATCTAGAGACAAACTCTGCCACATCCTTCTTCATCCCAGGCCAAAAGAAAATGCGCTTCATATCTTTATACATCTTATCTCCGCCCGGATGTATAGTCAACTTAGAGCGATGCGCTTCCTCAAGAACTTTTCTTACTAAATCTTCTACCATTGGAACACATAACCTTCCGTCTCTCCTCAGCCAACCCTTGTCATCAATAGAATATCGAGCGAGATGACTAGACGCCTCTCCTCGAATCAGCTTATCCATAATCTCAACTATATGAGGGTCTCCTCTCTGCGAAGCCCCAACTTGATCAAGAAGGGTAGGTCTGAGTTCCAGAGATGCTAAAGAACCGGTCATCGACTCAATCACCAAAGAGAAATCAAAGGTTGCCACATATTCTAAATTCTTCATCTCAACGAATAGAGGACTCAGGGTCAACCTTTTTCTACTCAATGCATCTGCTACCACATTCCCCTTGCCAGGGGTATAAGCTATCTCAAAATCATAGGACGCCAAGAATTCCATCCATCTTTGTTGCCTCAGATTCAGATCCTTCTGAGAAAAGAGATACTTCAATGACTTGTGATCAGTATAAAGCTCAAATCTTTCTCCTAGAAGATAATGGCGCCAAGCCTTGAGTGCATATACTATTGATGCCAACTCTAAGTCATGAGTGGGATAATTCTTCTCATGCACTTTGAGCTGTCTACCGCCAAAGCATATCACTCTTCCTTCTTGCATCAGAACAGCTCCTAACCCCGTGCCACATGCAACGGTGTATACTGTAAATAACTTCCCTCCATCGGGCAAAGCTAGAACAGGTGCTGATGTGAGAGCTCTCTTGAGCTTCTGAAAAGCAAGCTCGCATTCTATGCTCCAAGCAAAAACTAAAATTTTCTTCGTCAATTTAGTGAGAGGAGCGGAAATCTTCGCGAAGTCCTTGATGAACTTCCGGTAAAAGCCTGCAAGACCTAGAAAACTTCTCACTTCGGTTGCATTCCTTGGAGTCTTCCAATCCTGAACTGCAACTACCTTAGCGGGATCCACCGCTAAGCCTTGCTTAGATACTATATGCCCAAGGAATCTAACTTCCCTTCTCCAAAAGTGACACTTGGAGAAGTTGGCCTTCAACTGATGCGCTCTAAGCGTATCCATCACCTCCACGAGATGCCTTGCGTGCTCTTCCTCATCATTAGAGAAGATCAGAATATCATCTACGAAGACCATGACAAACTTGTTCAAGAACTCCCTGAATACCCTACTCATCAAGTCCACGAAATACGCGGGTGCATTAGTCAAGCCGAACGGCATGACAAGCCATTCGAAGAATCCATCTGGAGTTCTGAACGCAGTCTTGTCTATACTATCTTCAGCTACCCTGAGCTGATGGAATCCAGTAGCAAGATCAAGCTGAGAGAAAACAGAAGCACCGATAAGCTGGTCAAAGAGATCATCAATCCTCGGTAACGGGTGTCTGTTCTTCTTAGTCAGCTTATTCAACTCTCGATAGTCAACACAAAGTCGGAGAGAACCATCTGCCTTGGTAGCAAATACCACAGGCGCTCCCCATTCAGATATACTTCGTCTAATGAAGTTCTTCTCAAGCAACTCCTTCACTTGCTTACTTAGCTCCCGCCTTTCACGCGGAGCCATGTGCCGAACGGGCAAAGAAACCGGCTTTGCATTATCCACCAGATAAATGCGGAAATCAATCTCTCGCTTAGGGGGCAACCCCCTAACTTCATCGAAAACATCCGGATACTCTCGAACCACTCTCACATACTGAAGAGTTTCCATTGACGAGTCGAGTGATTCAAGATAGCACAACATGACGGGACCTCTCGGATTACAAGAAATTTCTAGGGTGTTTCCGAGGCGAGTCACGAGCCTCACAACCCTATGCTCACAATCAAGGATGGCTCTATATCTGGACAACCAATCCATGCCCAATATCAATCCGTATCCCCTAAAACCAAGAACATAAGCACTACACAAGAACTCTACACTCAGTATAGAGATCCTCAAATCCGCACATATCATAGACAGATGGGCGGAACCCCCAATAGGATTTGAGACACAGACGGGATCATCTACCAAGCTAGTACTAAGGTGCAAACTATCAACAAGATCAGATGAGATAAAGCTATGCGATGCACCAGAATCAAACAAGGTACGAACTGGAAAATCAGAAATATATACAAGGCTCTCAACAGAAATACTACCTCGATCGGGAACTGGAGCGGCATTGAGAGCATGAACTTGCCCTCCTGAAGGTCCAGCACGCTGAGTCTGACCCTGGCCTTGCCCTTGCTTCTTCGGGCAATCCTTACTGAAATGTCCAGTCTCACCGCAGAAAAAGCATTCACCATTCTTCCTTTTCCTCTTCTTACAATCCTTAATAAGATGCCCAACTGAACCGCAATAATGGCACTTCCCCTTGTTGTTCTTGCCCTTGTTGTTGTTCCCCTTGTTGCCTTGACTCTTGTTCTTGTTCTGATTGCCTTGACTGCTCTGACCACTTGGATTACCCTGATTTCCTTTCCACTGGGAATCAGTCTTCTTGGCTTGAGTATCATTCATCTTGATCTCTTTCTTGACATCTCCCTGAAGAAACGCCATATCAACCAAGCTCTCAAACGTGGCCCCATGGGGAATATGTGACATAGCCAATCCCTGCAACGGCTCATTCAATCCTCTAGCAAAACGAAGAGCCTTCTTCTGAGGAGTATTCACCATATCCAAGCCAAAACGAGCTAACTGATTGAACTTGTTCACATATTCTTTGACAGACATATCTCCTTGTTTCAAAGTTATGAACCTCTCCATTTGCAGATTCTCCTCAGCAGAAGATAGAAACTTAAGCACGAACCTTGCCCTGAAATCGGCCCAAGTCTCAACAGGCCTAATACCATTGGTGACTTCCCACCAATAAGCGGCTTCATCCTTCATAAGCCAAACCGCCAACAAGATCTTCCTTTGATCGTCTAACCCAAAGATAGCAAATAAATCCTCGGTCTCTTTCAACCAATTTCTGGCCTCTACAAAAGTCTCAGTGCCTTGAAAGTTCTTGCCACCCATTGCTTTGAAATCTTTGCAAGTCTTTGCGAAGTCAGCTTGAGGATGCTGAGGGGGAGGAGGAAGAGGAACCTCAGCGACAGGAGGAGGAGGAACATTAACTACCGGAGGAGGAGGAGGAGCATCTGCGGGGCCGGCTTCGGTCGCCCTAGCCTCCAAAAGTCTCCTATACCAAACAGGTACGTGCACTCCCTCCGGAATAACAAAGTTATTGGACATACTGAAAACGAAGAAAAAGACAGATTCAGAATGGAGAAAAACGAAGGAATTTTGCTAATGGCTTTTTGGGGAATAGCCTTTAAAATAAACTAGACTTTTCTTTGGAAAATACTTTATACTTGGTTTTGAAAATAGTTTTCCAAAAATTTTAAAAACCTTTTTGTTCCTTCTCGTAAACCATATGCTCTGATACCAAATGTAACACCCCACCTCCGCCAGGGTGGCTCTTGCAAGCACTCTGACTTTGGAGGGGCGTTTGTACTGGGTAAACATGCATAATGATATATCAAGGCAGAACAAGAACATATGTATATATGTAAACAGAGTAAATAAGATAAGTAAAACAGCGGAAGATTTCAAACTATTTCAAAACAAGTCTGGTACAACATAACTTCAACTTTCCAAATACACAAGTCTAGATAAAAACAACATCACTGGAAAAAAACTGAAATACATAAGTACTATCCCCAAATAAGTGATAACCATAGCTAGCTTCATGTCAAGACCGTACATGAGCTAAAATCCCACAAGCAAGCAATCCGAAATCCAAGCTAAGCTCCAACGTTCCCACCCTGAGAACCTGGGGGGGGGGGGAACGGAAGAAAAGAGGCGAAAGAAAACAGGTCAGTCAAAAAGACTGAGTAAGCCCTACTACAATCAATGTAAACTGATAAAGTTAACTGACATGTGAAGCAGGGATGAACATAAGGATAACTACATACTGGCATGATAGATAAAGGTGTCATAGCATAATCAGGTTTAAGGTTTTTGCACCACAGGTGTACTAGCAAACTAACATGACTTGAATAAACAAGTATTGATCCCTTGACCCAAGCTTTGGCCCAATAACATGAAGTGACCCTAATACGCGGTCCAACCAAACGGCCTAGTCGATCGGCTCCCTATAAGCCTAACTCGTCACGTGTTGGTGTCAATGCGGCCCAAACATAATTGTAGTCAGACTGTGCAGGGTCTCCCGTCGGGTGTATCAAGCCCTAGGGTGTCAACCCCTGGACACCATAAACATAAGTGCACAGTCTCGATCTACTAGTACCCTTGCATGCTTTCCCCCGCTTCGGACTATGTGTAAGACCATAGTCCGCCCGGAACTACACCGGCGTACCACTCTGCCATCGTTTTTGGTCACTTACCTCAAGTCCAGTAATCGTGCCCCCACCCTAGCCTAGTCCCTAGGGTCTTAATGATACAAACTTGGGATTACTGCTGGAGTGGACCCCCATTGCTAGGATTTTCTAGTGGGTTAAGTACGGTTTAACCCTTTTTCTAATCATGGATTAACTTGGTTAAGTGTAACGATGAGTTCACGACTTAACCCCGATTAATCTACCAAGCCCAAATTGGTTAAGCATTAAGTGGATCATGACTTAACCCTAATCATGAGGCATTAATTAATTTAATGTGCCTTAACCTCTCACATTAGACCTTGTTGTGGTTACTAGTTAAGCCGGGCGGGTCCGGGTAGCTTTACACCACAACTTGGTCTAACCTCGGGTCCAAGGTACAACATGACCAACTTCTCACATTGGGTCCTATTGTTTGTAGCAACTAGTTAAGCCGGTCGGTTCCGGGTAGGTTTACGCTACAAACTCAACCCAACCTTGAGTTAGTCACACTTATATTTTCTAAGTGTCATGTCCATCATGTTTCCAAAACATATTACAAGTTTTCAAGAATTTGGGTAGACCTAACTTAATAGGTAAATTCCCAATGGGTAGACCTAACTTAATAGGTAAATTCCCAATCTTATGTTTTTATGTCTTTTAAATTTACCCAACCCCAAACGCAATCCCATCGCTTACATATCGCAATAGCGCATAAAGGATAGAAAGAGGGAACTTGGCGTAATCATGACATAAAGGTGTTGAAGCCACAAGTTTATCATGGTGGCATATGAAATGTAAATATGTTCATATACTTGCATATTGCATCATTAGGCCTCAAAAGCATGCATAAAACCAAACTTAGCATATTGGTGATACATGGTGATAAATGACATGTAGAAATGGCCATAAGTTCGCATTTAGCCTCACATGCAAGTTATCATAAGAGATATGATAACCTACATGTTGCCAAAATGCAACCTTTAGCATAAAGCTTGAAGCTTTATGTTCATATACTCAAGGTAAGCTTGCATAACATGATAACATGAACAAAATGATCAACCCAAACTTGCATAACATAACTTGCATATCATATGACAAACTTGCATATCAAACTTGCATAACATAACATGATAAGCTTGCATATCATAACATATCAACCTTGCATAACATGACATGGTAAACTTGCATGTCATGGCAAACTTGCATATCATAATGATCAACCAAACTTGCATCATTCATTTAACTTTAGAGTTTAAATATGAAAGTAGAAAAGGGCTTACTATGCTTATGAAGACACAAAAATATATATTGATTTAGACAAAGCCCTTATGCAATCAAATAAACCCAAAATGCAAGCTCCAATAGAAAAACCCTTGAGCCAAATGATCAAAACCCTTGCTTTATGATGTAAATATGGAAACTTGACTTGAATGCAAGCTAATGACACTCATACAAGCTTGAAAACACTTGTATGCATGGAAAATCTCTCATAGAAATAACTTAGGAATTTTATGAAGAGAGTGGAGGCCATGAGAGGATTGATTTTGCCATAGTTTAGTTGTAGGATTGATTAATGATGATTTAGGGTTAGGTTAGGGGCTTATTTATAGAGATTAGGATTAGTTTCAACCTTAGGATTAAACCCTAGTTCTAATCTCAGCCCTCAAAACCGAATCTGGCCCCCAAACTCAACACAACTCCAAAATGGTGCACCAGGCAAAACTGCCCGGCCGAACCAAGTCGACAGCCAAGTCGACAGGGCTGTCGACTTGGGTCCAACCAAGTCGACTCCCAAGTCGACAGGGCTGTCGACTTGGGTGCTCTGGCGGGAATTTTCCCGCCTGGCCCAATCTAACCCTAATTTCCAAATTCAAACTTGAATTTGAAATCTGTTTTTACTTTGAATTTTTCTGAAAACTTCGTTCTTAATCGGGTCATACGGACTCCGATTTTCGAAAAATCGGACTCTATTTTGCGTATTTTTCCGAGACGAACGCAATGGCATAGCCCGTTTCCCTTGATTCAGATTTATAAATTAAATTCTGCCTCGATTTACGTTATAACAGGTTATTGAAAATACGGGTTGTTACAAATTCCATCTAGATCATTCATAATTTTCATTCGATTCAAGATGTATCCAATAATCACCGTTATGATTACTCAGTTACGAGGAACTTTAGATGATATCAAAACACAAATATCCTCGAATAAAATTATAATGATTTCAGGTGTGAGGACCATTACATCACTGCCACTATAAGAATAACTTATGATACTGTTAATTATATTCCATGTAATTTTCTCACAGTGGGTCAGCCCAATACGCTATTCTCCAATACGCACTTATGTCTTGACATTAATATCACGTATATTAATGATCAATGAGATATGATCATCAATCAATCAACATACTAGTCTTAATGTTTTATTGTTGTCTTATATAAAACTTGACCAGGGACATCTAAGAATTATAATACTTAATATATTATATAATCTCAAGTTCAAGTCACTTACTTGAACTATATAATTCCATATTATTATTCTATTGACTTCTGCTATTTTAATATTTATATTACGCAGTAAATGTAACGTAACAGAATATTTTATTCCAAATAAAATAATACCATCAACAATGTTATTAATCACATCAAATGGATTTCCTATAGGGCATAAACTCTAAGAATCTCCCACTTGCACTAGGGTCAATCATTCATGTATTGTATACTCATGAAATCAGTGTGACCATTAAACTTCTGCTACGACAGAGTTTAATTCTTTAGGTCTGCAACATTACAACTTTTGCAACTTTGCAGATATGTTTTATTTCTTGTGTGAACAATTTCACATAAGAATTATATTTCTTGAATATATGTTTGGATCGATAATGAGTTTAACGTTTAACGCCTAAGCAATAGCCATATCGCAATGTATATCATTGGATCAACAATGAATTAAGTTCAACTATGAACTTCTTAACCCAAACATTTTATTTCTTGGAATCAGTAATTATTTCTTGTTTTAAAACTAATATTATTAATGATAATTAATGTGTAATAACATTAGAATTAATATGTCACTCCCACTCAATTTCTTGTCTATACAAGATTCAATGGCATTTTGTGGTTTTCGAGACATTTCAAATTCTACTTTATTTTCATCGGTATCTTAAAGACTGGCTCTTCTTTAGAAGGATACCAATTCGAGCAATAAACATTTTATTCTCAGAGAATTTATAGAAATAATATCCATTTGTTTCTTGTGGATATTACACAAAATAGTTATCTGATCTGGGTCTGATCTTATCAGAGAAAGGACGTTTAATAATCGTCTTTGCATCCCAAATCTTCGTATTAGACATAGTAGGATATTTCCTTGTCCATATTTTATATAGCGTCTTTAAACTCATTTTAATAGGATTAAATGCAATTGTTTTAGATATAATTTATTGGAAGATCTACATGACTTATCATTAATCTTACTATATCTAATAAGGTGCAATTTCTCCTTTCAAAATCACTATTCTAATATGGTGTTCTAGATGGAGTGCGTTGTGAAATGATTTCAAACTTGTCTGGATAGTCATTAAATAGTTGTCTTAAATATTTTCTTTCAATCTGTTCAAAAAGTATTTATTTTCTATTAAAATTGGTTTCTTACTTCACTTTGAATTCTTTGAACTTTTCGAAGGATTCTAATATGTGTTTCATAAGATACACATATCTGTATCTACTGACACCATCAGTAAATAAAATGATGTAATAAAACCTGCCTCTAGTTTATGTATTCATTGCTCCATATGCATCATTATGTATGAGATCCAATACTTATCACTCATTCATTGTGTCAAGTAAAAGATGATTCAATTATTTTGCCTAATAAACAAGATCTGTATTCTTCATACGATTCAAAATCAAATGATCTCAAAATTCCATCATTGTGGAGTTTTGATATGCTTTCTTGTTTATATGGGTCAAATGGTAATGCTAAAGATATGTTGGATTTAAATCACTAAATTTAATCCACTCTTAATTTTTGTCAAGTACGTTATAGTTAACGATTTATAAAGTTCATTAACTATTTATGAAATTCCATACGATATTTCTTTTAAATAAAATGAATAACAATTATTCTTTTATTACAAATGAAATTCAAACTTGTTTAAACAAGATCTATTATAACATTTATTTTTAAGTGGAATTTCATAATAACAATTATTTTATTTATTTAATTAAGCCAGTATATACAACAAGAATCAACTTCCTATGGATAATCCAGCAACGTTTACTTCATTTCCAATCATAAGTCCACTTGTCCTTTTATCAGACTTCTACTTATTTTGCAGTTTTTGTAAATTTACATACATTTATGTGATTCATATCTAGTATCTAATACTAGAAATGTTTAAGTTGATTGTTTTAAGATTTATGTCTTATTCGGTTGAAGTCACACTTGGCTTTCTTTTAGTTTTTAGATATTTATAAAACAATTACATTTAATTTGTTTGAGGACAATCCTCAAATTTCAATGTCAGTCAATAAATTTGATTTAATTCAATTTATCCTTCTTAAGGACTAGTTTAAATTATCGAAGTTATTTATTATTTAATATCTATAATAAATAATAAATAATAACTAAATATTTAATATTTATTTAATACAAAAATTTTGACAATCAAAACATAAATGTATAATTTAAACTAAAATATGTGCCTACTCAAATTGACAACCCTTTGTTTGTATATATACGTATATATATACAATGGTGTTCCAAGATCTATATCTAGTCATGCCCTGACCAAGCTTTGGCTACGCCCCAAAACACAACCTTTTAGGTAGACATCTTATGTCAATTATATCATACATATAACTCTTGGATCGCATGATGAACATTTTGTTCAGTATTATTCATTTGCTCAAAATATAGAATAATTTATGTTTTTGTCTCTAAGCCATAATCTTATTATGCAGCTTAGCTAAGTCAGACCCAATAATACAATTCAAGTATCACTTTTACTCTGTTGCATATAACCAAAATAAAAGGATGCACAGTGCTTTGGCATTACCTACATTCAATGATAATGGACATTGATGAGTGTATTATTTGAAGACCTCACCATGACTTAATATAACAAAATTTGCTTTTAAAGGGAATTTTATAATTTGTAGCAGGAAACAATATTAGAGTTATATACATATATCAAATATATGTATTTTATATATTCGTAATATTAATTAGATTTAAATAATATATATATATATGAATCATATACATGTATATATATATATTTATTTAAATTCAGCATTATATATGAATCATGTCTAGATTTATTTTGAACATTTCAAAATTATTGGTTATTATAACTTCTGTATCAAATATTATATTATTATCTAACACAAGTTTTCTATTAACCAATTTTATTATTTGCATATATATGACATTCAGCCCATATTGCATAATTTAGAACACGACTTTCAGGGCCTATTTAGTAGTACGACCCCTTTTTAATATCAAACATCAAACATTATTCAGCCGCATACATTAATCCCTAAATATTCATATCAAACATATTTCATGTCGTACATATATATATATATATATATGTGTGTGTGTGTGTGTATGTATGTGTATGTGGGTAACAGTAAGTTCATTTCCTAAATGTAAAGAAGGTGCAGGCAACTATTAATGAGCACACATACTCAGTTGAACTTAAATGTATAAATAATAATACAACTTTAATCAAATATATGGGACATCCTTTTATATGTATATGCAGAGATATGAAATGATACATAGATCAAACTAAACATTTTAGAAGAGTACACAAAACAAATTTTATGCTTTTGTAGGGTCAGAACCTATTTCAATACAATTTCTTGTCACATGTATACAGTTCTATCTAAATTAAACAACATACATTTAGACACTGGAAATATTAGAACATACATATACAAAGTAATACATTTTTTCTCATAAGTACCCAGTTCAATCCAAATATAAACAACATCTTACATTGAGAAAATACATATACTAAAACATATGTATACAAATCAATACTTCCAGTCGAAATTGCTATGTATCTTTATAGACAGCACTACAAATGAAGTTTCTGTAAACTTGCCAAGTCTGACTTGGATTTGGTGGTTTGAATGTACCTGCATCAATAAGTCCATCAACAAGTCCATCCTTGCGCCAATTGGTTCAGTCATACTGAGCCGAGCATCAAAGACTGAATCTGTAAATTTACAAGTAAATAGAAGATTTTTCATTCCATTTGAAGATAAACAAATACATACATATATATATATATATATATGTATGTGTGTGTGTGTGTATATATATATATCATTGTTCAAATTCAAACATATATATTAAAAATATATGTTAGTAATACAAACAAATTTGTTAATTAGTGGCGAATTTCAAGTTTCCGATCTGGTGTTTATCTAATACATTACTCAATATTCCCTTCTCAACGAAATATTCAAACTGTCTTATACATTCAAGTATAATTAGGAAATAAACACCATCAAACTTTTAAAGCGAATCAACATTTTGAATTATATATGTAGGATTAATCCATAATATCAAACTTAGCAATTTTTCAGGCATGAAATATATACTTAGCTCAGATTCAAACATTTACTAAACAGACTTAAACATTTAAGCTACCTAGATATTTGATATTTAGACTGTGCACAGTTAAACATTTTTAAACTGTCTAGTTTAAAATTTTATCTACCTAGATTTTAAAACACAAAAGATATATAAGTTGCAGATATATATATATACACATACGTATATTTACATATATACTTGCAGCATTCAAAATTAGACTTGCATATAGATCATACTATAACAAATCAAATGTGTGCCCAGTTTTCAAAAAATACACATGTATTGATAAGGAAAATCACACTTGCCGAGTTTTATATAAATATGGATATCTATATATATCCTTATATCATTGAATATGTAAGATAAATTGTTTTAACTTAGCAGATCCTCTGATATTTATACAATTAATAATTAAATTATGGTTTTTGATCTCATCCAAATTTCAAACGGAGTCATTACAGAGTTTTGAACAACCATATTTTAGATCTACACATTGTTCTAGATATGAATCTTAAATCATTTATAAGAGGTTCTAAAATTGATCAGGCAAGTCTATTTGAACATATGTTCGCATATAAATACCATCCTTAAGATATGAATATGTTTTAAAACTAGGATTTGGATACTATAGTTGTCACATTGTGTTCATGGAAAAAGAATTTACAAAACAGGTTTGTACTATTCAATCACCAATTTATTTATATATACAGCATCAACAACAATAAATTCATGTAACTATTTTGAACCTGTTTCGAAAACAGATTAAGATCCAGTGACATATTCAATTGCATGTGCATCTTTATATACAATACATGTCTAACATGATTGGCAAATTATAACAGGTTTGATATTCAAAAAATGATGTTACAAGCCTGCATGTACAAATTTTAAGATTCAAACAACTACACAGATTCAATCAAATTGGTCTATTCACACGAAATTACATTAGATGCATTCAAAATGTAATTATACAAATTAACAGATTTAAAATGTTTTATTAAATTTGTTCTAAAAGGATTTGATTTCCCTGATAAGTCAGAACTGGATTTTTGATTATTCTACCTAGTTCCTAGGTTCATCAAATAGGAATATTAACTAAGTTAACATTTCTAATTTGAATTTATTACATAATTTTATATTATATATAAAATTTATTTATTGTAAAACAATTTTATATTATGTATCAAATGCAAGTTGCCTTATTACAATGAAATATTTTTACAGATTAACATTGAAACAATTTCACGTTAACAGTGAAAAGATTCCAGATTAACAGTGAACTAATTTCTAGTTAATCATTCACTGCTAGAGTCCTTATGATGTAATACAGTTTATAACTAATACTATATATTTATAGATATTTATAAAGACTTTAGCAAAGGTAGTTTCGTAAAACAATTTAGTTCATAATAGCCTATATAAGTACATAATACACAAAACCAATGGTGTATATAAATACTTATGATTGTGTATGGTAATATCATTCAATAATTAAGTAAAATTTAAAACAATTTTAAACAAATAGCTCCATTTAAAATAATAATAGAATCTATAACTATATAGTATATATATTTAGGCAATCAAGTGCCATCCTTGTTCGTATATACATATATTATTAACAGATGAGTGTTCATGAGGCTATGTCATTTCTCATATGCAAAATAGCAAATTATATTTACTAAATCTTTAAATCATCTCTGGTTTTGATTTTGATTAAACTCAGGACTAAAATGTATATATATCATTATATATATATATATATATAATTTTACGACTGCAGTTCATCAAGTATCTGTGATCAATGAAAATTCAAAATACTTGACTATGAATCTTTTATTCAATCAAACTATTAATTATCAATTATCTACTAAGATCAATATATATATATATATACAATAGAATTAGGAATTTAATGTTCGTAGACCAAACCGATTTTGATTTCATTTCCAAGTGTAAAGATCAAATCTAAAATTTGTCTTAGCAAATTTCAATTTGGATGATTTAATTAAATCAAAATTAATCTAAAGGGTTTCTTACTGATTCATTAATCAGTGAAATCAAATTTTAATTGAGAGAAGAAAATTTATAACAAAATATGGACATATAAACTTATTAATCAAACACTTTGATTATGATTTTTAGTACTGTTTACATGTATAAACAGATCAGTACACCATATTAGACAAATCAATGTATTCAGGATTTAAAAGTTTAAAACCCAGCAAAGTTCAAATATAATCAATATCAGATATTAATTTTAACTTGAATGAAATATTTTATTTCAGAAACAAAACCATATAATATTCCTAATTATACAATCCGGAATCAAACTCTTAATTTTTAATGACAAAGATTTTTGGTTGGTTTATTTTAATATTTAATATGGTTTTTAAATATTGAGTCGATAATATAAATCGATTCATATATTGAGTTATCGATTTAATAATCGAAGTACGATTTATTTCAAATATATATAATTATCGTAATACAGGAATCTGAAATAATTTAATTCAAAATTTAAACCTTGTAAAAACAATTCAGATAATTTATCGAAATTATATTTGAATAGAAATGACGATAATAACAATTTATTATCCAGGAATTTATTATTTCTGAATTTAAATTATATTATATTGATTTAATATGGTTATTTTATATGTACATTCAAATTAAATTTTAGAATCTTTTCTATTGAGTTTAAAATAGTGTTATAACGTAGAAACGACAGTTTTTACGTTGAACAAGCAGTTCGTGTGTTAACCTTGAGATATTTTTAATGGATAGGATCAAAATCAAATTAGTATCTATTTAAAAAGAAACAAAATCTCTTTAAATCAACTCTATTTAATATTAAATCAAATTGGTATTTAATTTGTATGTACTTCTAGGGACATACAATAAAAACTTATGTACCTTTGTTTTCCCCTTATTATATAAAATCGCGATTTCCTTTTTACTTTCCCTTTCTACTTTTTTCCTTATCGTTCATTTATTCTCTACGAAATCAAAGAAACCGAACCCATCTCATAAAAACCAAAGCTTTATATCGCTCCTTTCATCACTAAAACAAAGAAAAGAAAAGAAAAATCGTATACCCCTGTCGAGTTCGAACAATATTATTGAGCTCCGGTTTGATAAGGTTTTAGAGGGAGTGATCGATGTAGGGTTGGTTCGATGTCGAGATAAGGGATTTAGGTATCGTAGTGAGATGAGGAAGACCAGATGAATGAGCAAGGCGCAGAATTCTTGGTGCAATACTTTAGGGCTGCTCGAGTTTGCTAACATCAGGGATTTGAGGATCGAGTCCTTCTTGAAGTGCGCGAGTTGAAGGTTGACTGTCAATAGGAGATCGCGACTGTTGATGGAGGGTTGGCAATACTCCAGTCGTCGCGATTGGGGTACGTCACTTGGAAGTGGTCATGGTATGAAGCCTGTGAAGTTCATGGTTACAGTAGCGGCGGTTGTTCATGTTGGAGGTGCAGTGATAATTACAGTGGCCGTTTTTTACTGTTGAAGTTTTTCGTGAGTTCTAGAGAGGTCAATGATGAGGATAGTTCACTACTTGTTGTAGCTATTGACGATCAGATAAAGATCGCGGGCAAAGTGGAATAGTGTTTTTAATGGCTGTGTTTAAGACGAGTGGATTGTATGTGAAAGGTTGAAATATCATACATGGTGCTTCGGGAAGATGACTGCGAGTGTATGAATGATAAACTATGGAAATGGTGTTGCAGTAATGTCAAGTAACTTACAAAGGCAGCAAGGTATACTTTGTTTCGAATTTAAAAATTGTGAAGGCCCGCCCCGCACCAGCCTGCATTTCCTCCAAAAGTGCGCTGTACACATGCCCAGCTAGCACAGAACGGTCGCCAGAAGAAAAGAAAGAAGAGAATGAACTAATCAAGGAACCTGTAGAATGTCTCACAACGCATGGGATAAAATATAATAATAACATACTTGACATAAAATAGGCGAGACAGTGCATAAGCTGATAACTAAAATCAACATCAATCATCAGAGCAGCGGAAATCCATATACAGCTTATTACAATTTTCCAAATTTATTGTCTCTAAACAAAAGAAAGCTAAAGTAGAAGATACACCAACAATGCCCAAGCAGTGATCTTCAACAACACAGGGAGAATATTATGTATATAGTACGTGGAAGCCTCCTGCTCGTCTCCGGATCATCTACCCGTGCATCACCAGCTAACCTGTCTCTAGTCTGCTCGTGTGAGCACCCAGAGTAATAAGAGGAGACATAAAACTCTGGGTCAGACATAAAGCCTGGTATGAGCGATAAGCATCTAAACAGAGTAATAACAGGTATACTAAACCATACCTGAACCTGGACCTGCAACCAAAGAGTTAGTACCACATACCGTACAATACTCCCAGGTGCCATAATAAATAGTGTAAGAATACGGGGGTGAGGTGTGCATGTCACAATGATAGCAAGCAAATCATCCATAGCAACCATCCTCACATCTATCACTCAGTGCGTAAAGCGTACGACATCCACCACTTTGGAACACTAGACAAACTGGGGTAACGACGAATCCCGACTTGTAGAAACCCTGCTGTGACCAAGCCAAACACTTGGAGTCATGACCAAACATTTCAATGACCCACTTCATTGGTCGTAGCCCTTGGTTCCACCGATGCCATAATGGCCCTGAATCCGCCTTCGTACCTCCTACCATAGTGGTCCAAAGCTATAGACGTCGATAACTCCTTGGCACGCGTCCCGCAGCAAAGCCCAACTCATGAAGTGAACTCGTTGGTTCCCATCTGGATCCTGAGCTCTAACTTCCCTTTGGACTACCTTTGCATCTCGGGTTCTCAGTCATCACCCTCCGGATCAGTCTTCATTCTGTTCGTAACTTCCTGGTTCGGTTCGCAGTCACCAGCTCGTAGCCATCAACCTCGGATCGGTTCGGATCATCCTTCACGTTCGGGTCGGATCGTGGAAGCCTTCCTGGTTCGGATCGGTCGTGTTGAGCTTCCCCAGGTCGGGTCGGTTCAAGTTCCCCATCTCCATCGGATCGTGGTCCTCAGGTCGTGGCGGCCCCCCTCCAGTGGATAACTCCGGTTCGGGTCGTCTCGTGGTGCTCGGTTCGGTTCGAAAGTGACTACACGGGTCGGGTCGGAGTCTCCAAGTCGCATCGCCATCATTGGTTCGGGTCGCACTATCTGGTCATGAGGGATTCAGATCGTGCAAGCGGGTCGGATCGGGGCGTGGTGCTACGATTCAAGATCTCCTTTGGTCATCATCTCGTGCTCACCATCTTTCAGCGGATCGGGTCGGAGTCCTTACATCGGTTCGGTTCGGGTCTCCCTTATCCGATCCGATCCGGTCAAATACCCTGCAGTTTTCTGCAACTTTCCAGCAACTGTTTACACGCCTCTCGACGGCGTTTTCGACCAATCTAACTATTGGAATCAATGACAAAGCATACCAAAGAGTCATAGCAACATATAACAGCAACCACAAGCAACAAGCAACAATTTAAATGAATCAAAATGGATCAAAAGTGGCCAAAACCTTACATTTTCCTATAATCCCTCTTAATCATGTTTAAGCATACGATTAGCAAAACACATCGAAATTAACCCAAATTTCTAACAGAGCCTTAAAACATTATTTTAGAATTTTAAGAATTTTTCCAGAATTTATTTACGTATAAATTCATTAATCTTCACTAATTACCCTTAATTAACTGTAATTAGTGTCAAAACGATGCTATCACTCACCTTTGCCACAACTAGAACCCCAAAACTGAAATATTCTCTGATTTGGCGCTGTTCCCAATCTTACACAGCAGCTCCAACCTTGCTTTGGTGCTTTTTCTTCTTAATTTAATGTTTGCTAAGCCTAATCTTCAATTAGAAGGTGATTTTTGGGTGTTTTAGAGAGATTTAGAGAGTGGAGGCCATGACTAGGTTAAGAGGAATGAAAGTGGCGGCTGGAAAATGTCTAAAGAAATGTTTTCTAACCCTAATCAGCACCTATATCTCCCTAAACCCGAAATTCCCCTTGGGCCTAGCTGCTAATCACCCGGTTAAGCCCAATTAAGCTGTTTTTCACCATCTGAAACTTGTTTCAGCCATATCTCCCAAACGGTGAGTCCGTTTGGCTAATGTGACCACTCTACGGAAAGAGAAACCATCATCCGGAGCCAATGGAAGTGGTTTCAGGTCAAAATTCATTTCCAGTCAAAAGTTATGGCCAAAACAGTGCCAACTAGGGGTAAAATGGTCATTTAAAAATAGGGAAAAATCATGAACATGGGAAATGACCCCAATAGTCGTCCCCCAAAGTTACATGACCATACGACTTCGTATGTGAAAGAAATAAATATTCTACGATCCTATGATGCGTAGAATGTGGGTCGTTACACTCTCCCCTCCTTAAGAAATTTCGCCCCCGAAATTCCTTAACCCAAAACATACAAGGGATCCCGCATACCTAACAACCATATACAACAATCAAATATGCAAAACAAGCAAACAAGCCTATCCTAGCATGCGGAAAACTAAATCGAAGTCAAAATCTTACCAGACAAAGAGTTCTGGATACTTCTTCCTTATGTCCTCCTCTGTTTCCCAAGTACAATCACTCTCGTCCTCGCTCCACTGTACCTTGACTAGCTTCACCGTCTTCCTTCGAAGTTGCTTCATGTCGTACTCGACAATACGGGCCTGCTTGCGGTTCCCAACCGCCTCGGGTTCTACTTCGAAGTCCTCTAACTGATCAGGTGAAATAGTCATATCTGAGTCGTGAACGAACTTCCTTAGTTGGGAAACATGAAATACGTTATGAACTCCTGCCATCTTCTCTGGTAAGTCAATTCTATATGCCAAATTCCCGACTAGTTCAAGAACAGGGAATGGGCCAACAAATCTTGGTGCCAACTTGCCTCTCCTGCCAAATCGTATTACGCTCTTCAACGGAGAAATCTTGACAAACACCAAGTCGCCAACGGAGAATTTTAAGTCTCTTCTTCTCTTATCAGCATAACTTTTCTGCCTATCTTGGGATGCCTTCATTCGTTGTTGAATGATCTTGATCTTATCTGAGGTTTCCCTCACCACATCTGGTCCAAGCATAAACTTCTCGCCAGTCTCTATCCAACATGATGGCGAGTTACACGGCCTTCCGTACAAAGCTTCAAACGGAGCCATACCAATACTGGATTGGTAGCTATTATTATATGCAAACTCTACTAGATGCAAATGGTCATCCCATGATCCTCCAAAATCCAATATACATGCACTCAAGAGATCTTCCAAAATACGGTTCACCCTCTCCGTCTGACCGTCGGTCTGAGGATGATATGCGGTACTGAGATGTAACTCCGACCCTAGAGCCTCTTGTAAGCTCCTCCAAAACCCACTAGTGAACAACGGGTCTCGGTCGCTCACAATGCTTTTAGGTACTCCATGAAATCTCACTACCCACTTCATATACAATTCTACTAACTTAGCCGCCGTTCTGGTCGATTTGACTGGTATAAACCTTGCACTTTTAGTCAGTCGATCTACAATTACCCAAATGCTGTCATATCCCGATCTAGTCCTTGGTAAACCATCGATGAAATCCATCGAGACTTGCTCCCATTTCCATTCGGGAATTTCTAATGGCTGTAACAAACCACTAGGTTTCTTTTGCTCGGCTTTAACTAACTGGCAATTCATGCATTTGGATATAAACTTCCCAACGTCTCTTTTCATCCCTTCCCAGTAGTAGGTCTGCTTCATATCTCGATACATCTTATTACCACTGGGGTGTATAGTCAGCTTTGAGTGATGACATTCTCTAAGCACTTCATCCCTCAATCCATTGACATTGGGTACAACAAGCTTTCCATTCTTTCTAAGCCATCTATCTCGATCAAGCCCATAATTGTTCACCTCCTCATCGATACCCATCTCTAACTTGGAGATGATTTCCAATAGGTTAGGATCGTCCCTCTGACTAGAGCCAATCCGTTCAATCAAAGTGGGTCTGACCGTCAAACTTGCTAACATTTCTGGGTCCAATTCGCACTTTGGTCTGAAATCAAACCCCGCGATAAACTCCAGTTGCTTCCATTCAAGGAACATAGCCCCTAGGCTGGCATATCTTCTGCTCAATGCATCAGCCACCGCATTGCCCTTTCCTGGTGTGTATGCGATGTCAAAATCATAGGAAGCTAAGAACTCTAACCATCTCTGCTGACGGAGATTTAAATCCTTCTGGGAGAATAGATACTTTAACGACTTATGATCTGTAAATAGCTCAAATCTTTCTCCCAAGAGATAGTGTCTCCACATCTTTAACGCGAACACGATCGCTGCCAATTCTAAATCATGGGTAGGGTATCTTTTCTCGTGCGGTTTCAATTGCCGACTTGCGTAAGCTACAAACCTACTGCCTTGCATCAATACAGCACCCAGTCCGGTACCACAGGCGTCTGTGTATACCGTCATCTCTTCATCCCCCTTAGGAATGACTAACACTGGTGCGCTTATCAACTTGTCCTTTAGATTTTTAAATGCATTCTCGCACCTTTCATCCCAAACAAAAGCTTGATTATTCTTGGTCAACTGGGTCAATGGTGCTGCTATCTTGGAGAAACCTTGGATAAATTTACGATAATATCCAGCTAATCCCAAGAAACTTCTTACATCTGTTGCATTCTTGGGCGTAGGCCAATCCTGTACCGTAGCCACCTTTGCTGGGTCCACGGCAATACCATTCTCTGATACGACATGGCCCAAGAACCTCACTTCCCTCTTCCAGAAGTGACACTTAGAAAACTTTGCTTTCAATTGGTGTTTTCTCAACACCTCCATCGCTACTCTTAAATGTTCCTTGTGTTCTTCCTCTGTCCTCGAATAGACCAAAATATCATCAACGAACACAAGGACAAACTTATTCAACTGATCTCTGAATACCCTATTCATAAGATCCACAAAATATGCTGGGGCATTGGTCAGCCCGAATGGCATGACCAACCACTCATAAAACCCAGACGGCGTTCGAAATGCCGTTTTAGCTATACTCTCAGCTTCCACTCTAAGCTGATGAAAACCTGTCGCGAGATCCAACTGAGAAAATATTCTCGCGCCACTCAACTGATCGAACAAATCATCTATCCGCGGTAGAGGATACTTATTCTTCCTCGTCACTTTATTCAACTCGCGGTAGTCTACACACAAACGAAGGGAACCATCCGCCTTGGTAGCAAACACAACTGGTGCTCCCCATTCAGAAACACTCCTTCTGATAAATCCCTTCTTCAAAAGATCACTGACTTGCACCTCGAGCTCTCGCTGCTCCCTTGGTGCCATACGACGAAGTGGCATCACTATAGGTCTGGCATCTTTTACTAAATCAATACGAAACTCAATCTCTCGGTGTGGTGGAAGTCCGGTCACTTCTTCGAAAACATCCGGATACTGGCCAACCACGGGCAAACCTGACAACTCACTATGCGGAATGTCGAGGGAGTTTAGAAAACTAGCCAATACCCCCTTACTGGGTAGACCACCAAACACTATCCTCCGCCCATCATCCGCTCTAGCTGTCACCAACAAGCCCTCACAGTCTACCACCACCCCGTATCTTTGGAGCCAATCTACTCCCAAAATAATGCCAAACCCAGTAAAGCCCAAAACAAAGAAATCACAAACAAACATGCATCCATGACTCGATAAGACCACATTACGACAAATCATGCTAAGGCTAGTCGAACCACCAATCGGGTTCGTCACTACTAAAGGTCTATCGACAATCTCGGGCTCCAATCCCAACCTATCTACCAGGTCACTAGATATGAAAGAACTGGAAGCTCCGGTATCAAACAAAACTCTTACAGGAACATCGTAAACAGAAAGCATACCTTGAATGACGACATTCTTTCCTTTCTCCGCCGCAGTTGGGGCATTCGACGAAGAAGGAATAGCATTAAGAGCATATGCTTTCACCATCTGCTTTTCTTTAGGGGGCTGTGGACACTTGTCCTTGTGATGTCCCATTTGGCCACAGTTGAAGCACTTCCTATCCGCTGGCTTGGCCCGACAATTACTAGCATAATGGCCCTTCTTACCACAGCTGAAGCACTCCACATCTTGCTTATTCTTTTTCTTCTGGCCATCCTTAGTCTGGTTCTGCTTTCTTTTATTCTGGGAACCACCCTTGCCTCCACCACTTACTTGTGGCTTTGGCTCATCTGCGGATGCAACCTCAGTCTTCGGCTTAGGGTAGAGACTCTCTGATCTTAATGCTTTCCCCACAATCGACTCAAACGTCTCGTCGATGTGGTTAATAAGCCTTTCCCCTAAGTACTGATCCAAACCAGTTATGAATTTCTCATTCTTTTTCTCGTCAGTATCAATAAGAGATAATCCATATTTTGACAAAGTGTCAAATTCAGCAATATACTCCGAGACAGCTCTGCCATTCTGCTTGAGCTCCAAGAATTTCTTAAACAACATTGACTTCTGAGCAGCTGGAATGAACTTCTCGCTAAAGCGAGCCTTGAACTGGACCCAAGTAATCTGGTCTTCGGGAGTAGCTGCCTTTATAGCGTTCCACCAATTCATTGCCCGCCCTTGCAGCTGAAGGGACGCTAGCTTTCTTTTCATCGCATCCTCGATACCCAAATCCTCGAAAATACGTTCGCAACTATCCAACCAATCTTGAACATCCGTGGCCGACTCCGTTCCGTGGAACGGCTTCCCACCAAGACTAGTATAATCCTTATTCAGCTTGGCGAAGTCGACTCTTGGCGCCTGCACTATTGGACCACCACCATTTCCACCATTGGGAGCTGCCCTCTGCACATCTCTAAGCATCTCTCTCATGAGGTCAGTAAACATCGTCCTCATGTCAGCAGCATTCCCATTATTGGCTCCCCTACCGGTACCTCTAACATATCGGCTCATCGTCAATCTGAAAAAGGAAATGATTAACGACTCCATAGTGGTGCTAGTGCAGTACGACTTCATCCTTATACTACTAATAGTATATATATATACTTTTAAAAACCAAAGTAATCACAAATAGGCTCTCTCGTATACGTATATTATCCCTCCCTGATAACTTCCCTAGGTTAACTACGCAACCTAGAGCTCTGATACCAAGTGTGAAGGCCCGCCCCGCACCAGCCTGCATTTCCTCCAAAAGTGCGCTGTACACATGCCCAGCTAGCACAGAACGGTCGCCAGAAGAAAAGAAAGAAGAGAATGAACTAATCAAGGAACCTGTAGAATGTCTCACAGCGCATGGGATAAAATATAATAATAACATACTTGACATAAAACAGGCGAGACAGTGCATAAGCTGATAACTAAAATCAACATCAATCATCAGAGCAGCGGAAATCCATATACAGCTTATTACAATTTTCCAAATTTACTGTCTCTAAACAAAAGAAAGCTAAAGTAGAAGATACACCAACAATGCCCAAGCAGTGATCTTCAACAACACAGGGAGAATATTATGTATATAGTACGTGGAAGCCTCCTGCTCGTCTCCGGATCATCTACCCGTGCATCACCAGCTAACCTGTCTCTAGTCTGCTCGTGTGAGCACCCAGAGTAATAAGAGGAGACATAAAACTCTGGGTCAGACATAAAGCCTGGTATGAGCGATAAGCATCTAAACAGAGTAATAACAGGTATACTAAACCATACCTGAACCTGGACCTGCAACCAAAGAGTTAGTACCACATACCGTACAATACTCCCAGGTGCCATAATAAATAGTGTAAGAATACGGGGGTGGGGTGTGCATGTCACAATGATAGCAAGCAAATCATCCATAGCAACCATCCTCACATCTATCACTCAGTGCGTAAAGCGTATGACATCCACCACTTTGGAACACTAGACAAACTGAGGTAACGACGAATCCCGACTTGTAGAAACCCTGCTGTGACCAAGCCAAACACTTGGAGTCATGACCAAACATTTCAATGACTCACTTCATTGGTCGTAGCCCTTGGTTCCACCGATGCCATAATGGCCCTGAATCCGCCTTCGTACCTCCTACCATAGTGGTCCAAAGCTATAGACGTCGATAACTCCTTGGCACGCGTCCCGCAGCAAAGCCCAACTCATGAAGTGAACTCGTTGGTTCCCATCTGGATCCTGAGCTCTAACTTCCCTTTGTACTACCTTTGCATCTCGGGTTCTCAGTCATCACCCTCCGGATCAGTCTTCATTCTGTTCGTAACTTCCTGGTTCGGTTCGCAGTCACCAGCTCGTAGCCATCAACCTCGGATCGGTTCGGATCATCCTTCACGTTCGGGTCGGATCGTGGAAGCCTTCCTGGTTCGGATCGGTCGTGTTGAGCTTCCCCAGGTCGGGTCGGTTCAAGTTCCCCATCTCCATCGGATCGTGGTCCTCAGGTCGTGGCGGCCCCCCTCCAGTGCATAACTCCGGTTCGGGTCGTCTCGTGGTGCTCGGTTCGGTTCGAAAGTGACTACACGGGTCGGGTCGGAGTCTCCAAGTCGCATCGCCATCACTGGTTCGGGTCGCACTATCTGGTCACGAGGGATTCGGATCGTGCAAGCGGGTCGGATCGGGGCGTGGTGCTACGATTCAAGATCTCCTTTGGTCATCATCTCGTGCTCACCATCTTTCAGCGGATCGGGTCGGAGTCCTTACATCGGTTCGGTTCGGGTCTCCCTTATCCGATCCGATCCGGTCAAATACCCTGCAGTTTTCTGCAACTTTCCAGCAACTGTTTACACGCCTCTCGATGGCGTTTTCGACCAATCTAACTATTGGAATCAATCACAAAGCATACCAAAGAGTCATAGCAACATATAACAGCAACCACAAGCAACAAACAACAATTTAAATGAATCAAAATGGATCAAAAGTGGCCAAAACCTCACATTTTCCTATAATCCCTCTTAATCATGTTTAAGCATACGATTAGCAAAACACATCGAAATTAACCCAAATTTCTAACAGAGCCTTAAAACATTATTTTAGAATTTTAAGAATTTTTCCAGAATTTATTTACGTATAAATTCATTAATCTTCACTAATTACCCTTAATTAACTGTAATTAGTGTCAAAACGATGCTATCACTCACCTTTGCCACAACTAGAACCCCAAAACTGAAATATTCTCTGATTTGGCGCTGTTCCCAATCTTACACAGCAGCTCCAACCTTGCTTTGGTGCTTTTTCTTCTTAATTTAATGTTTGCTAAGCCTAATCTTCAATTAGAAGGTGATTTTTGGGTGTTTTAGAGAGATTTAGAGAGTGGAGGCCATGACTAGGTTAAGAGGAATGAAAGTGGCGGTTGGAAAATGTCTAAAGAAATGTTTTCTAACCCTAATCAGCACCTATATCTCCCTAAACCCGAAATTCCCCTTGGGCCTAGCTGCTAATCACCCGGTTAAGCCCAATTAAGCTGTTTTTCACCATCTGAAACTTGTTTCAGCCATATCTCCCAAACGGTGAGTCCGTTTGGCTAATGTGACCACTCTACGGAAAGAGAAACCATCATCCGGAGCCAATGGAAGTGGTTTCAGGTAAAAATTCATTTCCAGTCAAAAGTTATGGCCAAAACAGTGCCAACTAGGGGTAAAATGGTCATTTAAAAATAGGGAAAAATCATGAACATGGGAAATGACCCCAATAGTCGTCCCCCAAAGTTACATGACCATACGACTTCGTATGTGAAAGAAATAAATATTCTACGATCCTATGATGCGTAGAATGCGGGTCGTTACAAAAATACTTAGGAATTAATTATATATGTTAGTAGTAATTTAAATTAATATAGTTTAATCGTTAAATAAAATTAGATATATCCTGTTTCTATAAATTAGTTAGATTTATTTAATGGATTATATATATATATAACCGCATTTACTTATAAATACAATATTAAACTATGATTAAAGGAGATTAGGAAATTTATTTATTCATTTAAATAGTTAATTTAAATAAATAAATGTTAATCAGTAAATTTAAATCAAATTATCGTACGTGCGAATTCATTCAAGAAGATTCGTAGCCGGTGGTTTGGAAATAAACAGGATATTCAACAATTACAATTTCCATGAGTAAATCTCACTCAGATTTTATTTAGAATTATCTTTATTAGTTAAAAATAATTGTTTGTTGGTTGTTTGCATGCATTAAAATATTATTGTGGCTATTATGTATATATATTAGTTATTTAGGCTTGGTGTTTGTGGCTATTATATATATATATATATATATATATATATATATATATATATATATATATATATATATATATTGGTGGTTGGATGCCCGTAGTATCATTAGTGGATGCCAGCAGTATCATTAGCGGATGACCCTATACGCCCCATGATATGATAGTGGATGACCTATTATACCGCAATATCCTGCCTCGAAGCAGGATGGGTATTATTTACTGGAAATTTATATCAAGGGCCTACTACTTGGTCCTAAATATTTAGTAGGACACGCGTTTTAAATAATTAGTTTCGAGGACAAAAATAAAAACGCGAGTCTTCATCTTCTTAAATAACTATTGTATCTTCAGAAATAACGCGCTCGTGGAAATTAGGCCAAAATTAAGCCCTTTTTTTTTGGAAATCAAAGTGGTCGTTAATTTTTTGGGAAACTATTTGGCGTTAGTTTGTTCTGAAATCAAATTTGAGTTTAATTGTGCAAAATATTAAAGCGATTTTTCTCTGTTGGATTGCTTGTTTTTTGGTGAGTCTCTATTTTATTTGTTATTTTTCATTGTAAATACAATGTTTTATGTCTTTTTTCATGCTCTTTTACATTTCTTATAATGAACTATTTGATGCTATTTGAGAGCCAGTTTTGATCTATTAGAAAAATGTATCGTTTGCTTTAGGTCGAATAATGAACTCTGAAATGTATTCTTTTGATAAAAAAAGCAATGTGTATTTAGCCTGCTTTCATTATTCACTTTAGGTTATGATTTTTGTATTTACACTATAACTTCTGATTTATCTTGAGCAATCATACCAATTTTTTTTGTCAGTCAATTATGTTTGTACTCACTTTGAGTATGAAATTGTATATTAATTAATATTAGTTGGCAACACCTGTTATTCTGTTCATGGTGTTTTGTGATCTGTAAAAGATAAATGATTTTAATTTTTTTTAAATAGTAGGACAAAAAATGATAAATAAGTGAGATTCTTTACAGAATATGATTATTGGGACATAAAATGATAAATGATTTCACTGATTACTGCATTTCAACGTATATTTACAGAAGAAGGTCAATGTTTTTATATTAAAAAAATAATGCATTTCAATGTATAGGTACAAATGTTGAATATACAACCATGCCTCTTCTTAATGTAAGATAACCCAAAAACATTTTGCATTGTTTTTACTGTTGTATGTATATTTGATCCAAAACAAAAACCGTAAAAGATTTAATGTTATTTAATTTAATGTACCAAATGTTACTATATACAAGAGTTAAAAAAGATATATGCATATATCTGTTTATAAAAATAATGAAATAAAATATTAAGCCATACTTAAATATCGTAGTTACTAGAGAAAAAAAGATAAATACATTACAAGTTACTAGAGAAAACAAAGGTCAATCAATTGCAGTAATACATGAGCTGTTTTTATTCCCTTATAGCGTAGATTTTGTGATCTTCAAGAATTTTAACAGTATGTGATTGCATCTTTGTATAGTCGTGATAATGTTTGTTCAAATAACATAACAGATGTTATTTGACTAAAAATAATAATGATTTTATTTTTTTCAATATGTACGCCATAAATGGCCTAATTCAATGATTTTTTTTTTTAATGTTCGTTATATGACCTAATGTAGTTGATTTGTGCATCTCGAGTTCAATGACGACTCCTTCAATTTCTACTTCAAATTCAACATCAGCAGCCGGAATTAAGCTTTGCCACCATAGAATCCCACCAAAGATGAGGACTGTGAAGTCAGGGGTGAATGTGGGTAAGAAATTTTTTGGTTGCTCCATGTGGCCTGTAAGTACAAATTAAGTATTTTTTGTTGCTTTGTCGATTATCGCATTTTTCAGTGATGTTTTAGTTGAGATTTTAACATATGTGCAGAAAGACGATTGTGGGTATTTTATGTGGCATGAAGCAGTGTATGAAATCAATAATAATGTTAAAATAGAAGATACTACTGTTAAATTGATGGAAAAAGAAAATACTATATCACAATTGATCATGAAAAGGAGGAAACTTGAAGACAAGTTGCTGAAGCAGAAGCAAAAGAGGGAAAATGCTGATGAGATTGTTGCTAATATGAAGGTAGAGATATCTTTAATGTGCGTTAAATGTGGAAATCACGAGAAAGGAAAAAAAATTGCAAGATATTTAGCTATGTCATGGATCATGTTTGGAATTATTTTGTGTATGCTTATGGCAATGTATTGCACTGAAGTACACTTTTTCTTCATTTTTTTTTCATGTTTCATCTTTTGGGAGTTCATGAAATGTGATGTGTAATTTTGTATATTTTGAAACAATTATATGAATGGTGTTTTATTATGGGTACTATGGTTATATTGATGTAGAAAAAAGATAAATGATTTTATCTTTTATTGATAATAATTTCAGTTTAACTGGATTTAGTGATGATATTGTGATGGCTGATGTTGAAAACTTTATGATGAATTTGATAATTAATTTCTTTAGTCTGATAATGTTATTCAAATAATTGAGCATGACTTTGTTATATGTAATATGATTATTTTGATTTTTGAAGAAAGATATATCATCATGTCTTTTATTTATATTATATTTAAGGCCGTGACATAATATGTTATTAAAAGTATATTGTATCTATATGAGAATATTGTATATAATATTCCTTATTATTATGTTTGTAAGGCTTTATAATATTATGGTGTACTAATATATTTTCAACAAAATATAAAATCTTTTATCTTTCTTAGCTTAGTAGCAGAATAAAAATGAGTATTGAAAATTCATTATCATTTATCATAATTTATCTTCAAATTAACATAAGTTGTATTATAGCTTGGTAATTAATATTATATATAACATATTAACTGTTGTATGGAGGATGTTGTTGGTAATTATTTTAAAAAAGATAAAATGATATATCTTTTTTATTTCAAATGCAACACAGTTTACATAATTTAATAAGTAAAAGAATATAGGTTATATCATTTAGCAAGAGATCAGTTTTATATATTATACTAATTCATTTTAAATGCAACTTATGTTACAATTGAATTATATTGTAAGATAAATTAACTTTGTTTACGGTTATGGGGACGCTCAATTCATAATGGAAATTTAAAAAAAAAATGCAATCTCTTATTTTGGATATTGTTTCTTTAATTAAATTTCTTTATCACAAGATGACAAGCAAAGGTGTGGACAAAACTGTTCCATATTCGTACAGGGATGCTATTTTGAAGACAGGTATAAAGGGATATGCATATTTGAATGAACTCAAAAATTCCTCCTGTCAACCGTCGCTTCGAAATTTTAATCGTTGTTCTGAAAATATTAATTACATCAAATCTATCAATGGGTGCTTCAGGTGCGGCTCTTCAGATAATTGGGTTCGCAGGGCGTCGAAATCCAAATTTATGTTTCGGATTTAACAAAACAAGGCACAACGCTTTTTATTTTATATCTCAAATCAGATATCCCCAAAAAATGACTAACCCTAAAAAAATACTTATATTTCAACCGAGACATTTCCCGATGATTTTAATTGGGCTAGATCTATGGTGATGGTCTCCATAGCTCGTGGAGCTTTCTCTATCATCGAACTTGAAGATCTCATCATATCCAAGTTCGGCAAGAGTTTGCCTTATTAGAACTGGACAGTTCGAAGAATGAGCGATAATTTTATTGTCAAAATTCCCTTCTTCTCTGTTGACTGATAATTTCTACTATTCCTTTGTTATGACGAAGGGGGTTGTGAATCTAAAGAGGTGGAGTCCATAGGTTGGTAGTATAGCCAAGAGGAAGGTTGAAGAATGGGTTAGCTTGAAGAACTTGTTGGTTGTTTGTAGATGTTTGGAAGTGCTCAAAGCAGCGCTGTTGGATTTAGGGGATGTGAAGAGACTTTGGTACGGATCTTTGCATGTTGCAGATTATACTTGGTTAGGGGACCTGGTTCTGAAAGATGAAGATTTGGTACTCCCGCCTTCGATTATCATTCCCACTGAAAACTATGATCATGAGGTAACAATTACGAAATTTGATGGAGAGTCTTCTGAGGAGTTTGACATAAGAGAGCTTAGAAGAACTGTTTTTGCCAACGGTGATGATAGTTGGCTAATGGCTCTGAATTGTAGGAGAGAGAGAAGTGGCTCTAATAGTGCTCCAAATGTTCCACCTATAAATGTCCCAAGTGCTAGTGTGCCTAATGTTCTTGTGTTAGAAGAAGTGGATAAACCGGATTATGTTGAACAAGGGGGGGTATGATGATAATGCTTTTGTGAATTATGAAGGGGGTGCTCATGTACAACTTGATGCAGGTGGAAACATTATGGGAGTTGGTAATGCGTAGCCAAATGTTGATTATGCGGTAGGTTTGGATGATATTGGTGATGATCTGAGTGATAGCAATGAGTTTTTTTAGGGCAATGAATATAATTACCAGGACATGGATCTTGGTGGCGGCAATGATTTGGCTGTTATTGATTCAGGAGAGTGCTCTGAGATCACTAGCAAAAGGAAGGGTAAAAGTCCTCTTGACAACTCTGGAGTTGTGATGCTTAGTCGCAGTGAAAGAGGCCTACCTCATACTACTGAAGGCACAAAAAGGAATATATATGTTGAAAGCATCGCTGAAAAAGTGGGTGCAAGGGTAAGAAGGATTGCTGAACCTTCTGTTTGAAAATGCTATTGAAGACTTTATGGTACTTTGCAATTTTGGGGGCTATAATATGTAGTACATGCTGATGTTTTTTTTGTAGGATGTAATATGTTGACCACTATTATCACTAAATTTTTGTGTAAGAACCCGTAACTTCCCCGGTAAGGAAAGCCCGGATAATTCGAGGACAAGGCACAAAAGAACGCAGACAGAAGAACATTTCATTGTTAATTACAACAATTCCATCAGAATACAAGAATATACAGAGTATAAATGAATAAAATACATTCTATAAATATCAGAGATTACAATACATTACATAGCAACGGAAAATTAATACAAAACACAACTAGAAGGAGATATACGGATACAAAGCTTTCCGGATATCGTTCCAGCTGTAAACCAGGATCCTGTGAATATAAATCTGCAAAACCAAAACTACTAGCTGCCCATGTCAAAATAAGGGCACCTAGAGTTTAGGTTAAAACAATAAACTCCAGTTCAGTCATGGGACTATTGTGAGAACTAAAACAGTTATTTAAAACTTTACTTTAAATCAGATATATCAAGGGACCACGCCGTATAACACGGAACGGGTTTCCTCCCAAGAATACCAGTGCATATAACAAAACAGCGCAATGCTTTTTGGAAAAATGAAGCTATTATAAGACCCAGGTCCTATCACACAATGCAACGCAAGCCGGGGGATAGGGTTTTCCCTTATAATAGCCAAACATGCTTAGTACGTTTAAAACAAATCATTTGATACTATTATAAGTGTATAGTGTATAAAAAACTTCAAATCATAAGTATCAATCATAGACGGCATGGGTACCACATACCATGTCGCCATACTAGGCTCTACAATTAAAACTGCAAAGTCACGTATTGGAAGTTGGATTTCCATCTGTGAACCGAGGCAAAAGATAGTCCTCACCGATTCGAGACTGTCTAGCCCGAGCCTCAGGAACAGCCGCAACTGCCCCTTGGATCCTCAGGGCCAGTCTACCGATGTGGATTAAACTTAAACCCTGAACATGCGTTTCCCCGCCCTATGGGGCGTAAATGAGTCAACGAATGACTCCATCGGCTTCACATAGTCACCGATATATATGAGGCGCCTCGCAACAGCAACAACCACATAAGTCAAACTCGTCAGGGCGGGTAAAACCATTGACGCCACTTCTAGCTAGAAAGAAACGCATGCCCTCCCTGATGTCCTCTCTCGTTTTTGGTTCACACCGGGGTGTAAGGCTCGCGAATCAACTCCACACAAAGCTATGCCACACAGGATGTGCTTTGATCATCAACCACAAGACTTTGCTTTTCAACAGAAGCCTTGACCAATTGCCAATTACGCATGCCACACAGGCAATTCACTCCATGCGATGGATATCCATCAATATATAACCCCTAAGCTCGTACATCTCAGAGAAGGGCGTTAAGCAAGAGAATAAATTCTCTGCCGCCAAAAAGATATATATTTAATAGAAATCAATCACACAGACTGAAATCCAATGTCAGACACACAGTCCATTTACAAGTTCATTATGGGTCTGAATGAAACCGGAGGCACCTAGTACCCCGCATATCCATCGATCTCCAAGTACGTCTGGACGACCACCAACTGATTCCCTCCTCTTGGGTGTACAACCCAATCAAGATCATCAGTAATTATCCAACCGACGTGAAGACCTCCGGTATTCTACCATCGTCTTCATCTTCGACTTGTCGTCGTATTAGTTATTCAGAATGGGATAAACCCGGTCTTTCTGAATAACTCGCGTATATAATAAATACGTGTTACACAAACACAACATACGCCTCATTCCAGCTCATCAGTCACTAACCGTAAATTAGTAAGAGAGCAATTCCCCAAATATTAACCCCGAAGGCCAAAACCAACATCAGATCAATACACAGGAAACCATACTACTTAACTAATCTCCAGTCAGTTTCTAGATTTCACATTCTTAGGGAAAAGTTCCCATTAATTTTATCAAAGATAAATTCTTTAAATTTATTCTTTAACCTTCTTTTGAATATCAATTCAAACTCGTCGGGATTAGCGAACCACACCGAAGTAATCATTTATTCTATTTCCCAATCCCAACCTATTCATCCCATAAAGTAAAATTGATAATACTTCATATCTAACACCACGGTGTTATCGGTAAATTCAATTACCATTTCACGTTCAAATCTAGTTAAAGATTTAACTATCGCCTGGAGCAGAACTGGTGATACTCCCTTCTCGATCTTTTCAATCTAATTAAAGATTCATTAAAACTCCACTTAGTTTTAATCTTTAACTGGGTTAAAGAATCAATGTCATTTAAAACACGGTTCACGATAAACCCAAAATCACATCACATTTCAATCAGTCCCTAACCGTAAATTAGCAAGTGAGCAATTCCCTAAGTATTAACCCCGAAGGCTGAAACCAACATCAGATCAATACCCCAGAAACCATTCAACTTAACTAATCTCTAGTTAGTTTCTGATCTTCTTAACTCCTTTGGGTCTAAGAACAGTATTATTGAAGATACCGTTCACGACAACCCAAAATCACATTCCATTAATTATCGGGTTAAAGAACAAGTGTTATTTAAAACACTGTTCACGATAAACCCAAAAATCAATACCAATTCAATTCCAATTAAATATTATTTAATTGGTACACTTCATTAAATCTAAATAAAAAGATTTAATCTTTTTCTCAACTGGGTTTAAGAACAGTGTTAATGAAGACACCATTCACAACAAACCCAAATCACATTTGATATTAGATACAAGGCTCTGAATAGAAAATATATTGGCTTATATTCAATATCAAATTCTACGACCAACAAATATCGTATTAGAAATAACGATATAAATATATCTTTCAAATTTCCATAACAATATCTGTATAATCACGAAATCCAACATCGAAATATTCCGAAGACAATTTCGATTCAAATCCCTTCCAATGAGTTGTTGGAAATTCTAGTTATTTTCAAAACCATTTAAAATCCAATTTATTTATTCTAAAAATAAATAAATTATTATTCTAGTTCAAAACTAGTTCATTTCGATAAAAATCTATTTTTATCTTTTCAAATATGGAGTTTTTCATCCCAATTCTTCACAAATCATTTCTAATGATTTTACACAAATTATTGATATTTTGAATAATTTTATCAAGGCCCGTACGGTCGATTTCCATCAACGGCCATCGAACTGCACTTACAGCGACCTTTTTCAAATTTGATTTGGACATAATTCCAAATCCATCCGTTAGATTTCAAATTTCTAATATTCGTTAGAAAGCTCTTTTCGATACGAACCCAATGGTTCCGGTTTTAGGAGAATCCAACGGCCGCATCTCCCGTAATATCCGTTCGAAGTCAATGGTCGAAATTCGCGAACTGCCGCGGCGCGGCGCGTTCTATTCAGGCCATTATATATATATATAATATAATATATACTTCGTCGATTTCCTTTTAAAACATATTTTATAAATCGATTTAAATTCGTTTTTAAAACGATTTCAATTTCCTTTTCAAATTCAAATTAAAATTGAATTTTCCCTTACAAATTCGTTTTAAATTCATTTCAAATTGATTTCGAATTTCAATTCATTTCAATTTAATTCGAATTTCAATTCATTTTCAATATTCATTGAAAAATGAATAAAATCGATATAAATATCGTTCACGTCAAAATGGCGCAAATCTGATCAACACGGCTGCATATATTTCTATTTTCAAATATTCTATTTCAAATATCTCTTTTTCAAATATTTCTATTCAAATATTTCTTTTTCAAATATTTCTATTCAAATATTCCTTTTTCAAATATTCTATTTCAAATATCTCTTTTTCAAATATTTCTATTCAAATATTTCTTTTTCAAATATTTCTATTCAAATATTTCTTTTTCAAATATTCTATTTCAAAACTGGAATGAGGCCCAATCAATTACCATATATTTTATTCCTATGGATTTCCATACAATGCATGTATATATCAACAACGACAAATAATCAACCATCATCCAAAGTGCATTCTACACTGTATAAGCATCAAATATAAATATTCAACGCTTATAACAGTCTGCCAATCAATCGATCGACATACAACTAATTATTGGGATTAGTGCATGTCATATATTATCCCAATACCCGTGTGGGGTTTCAAACAATCAAACACAGATTTTATTTGTGTAGTTGGACGATGTGTAAAATTTATTGTCCCAATCAATATCAGTCAAATCAGTGTATATCAACAAATCGTCCGATTTGTTTATAAATATATATTTTATATACACGTTAAAAATTATATTTTTAACTATAAAATATTTTATTTCATTTCACATCACACAATCAACTACACATCAAAATCAAACAAACAAGCATACAAGCCGTCCATGGTCCGTGGACGACGGGTGTCGGGTGCTACTAAACACCGTCTGCATCCTAGTATATATTTTAACTAGAAAATTAAATTAAAAGTGAGAAGTTCTCACAGAGGGTTCCACTCCGCCGTGCTTTATTTCTGAACGGTCTGGATTTGCCTACAATGTCCACGCAGCCTTCTCTGCGCTGTTCATTAAAAATCGCATTTTTATTACAAAGCCATTTCAATAGAAATCACATTTTTATTCTACTACCGTATATATAAAAATTATATTTTTATTCTGCTTCTGTATATATAAAAATTATATTTTTATTCTAGTTCTGTATATATAAAAATTATATTTTTAACTTCTCATATAAAGATCGAATTTATATCTCTACTTTATATGTATATAAATCTCGCCTTTTCTTACTAAAAATCTCGCCTTTTCTTACTAAAAATCAAACTTTTCTATAATAAAAACTTCACCTTTCTAATGTTATAAATCGTATCCTTTATAACTGAATATCGTATGTTTTTATATACTTTAAAAATCATTTCTAAAATTAATAATATATTTAAAAACCATATTTTTATTATAACCTTAAAGAAAAACTGATTTCATAATAAAATAAAAACAAAAAGGATAAATAAATACTTATAGTTGGATTTATAAGGGGAGGGGCTGTTGTTCATCGCGGAAATCGAGGAGGAGGGGGGAACTGCTCGTCGGTGGTTCGCCAGGGAGGGAAAAGTTGGTGGAGATGGTGCGGTGGTGGCACAGGGTTTGGGCGCGGCGGTTGTGCTTCGCAGTGGGCTAGGGCGCGTGAGGAGAGAGAATATAGAAGGAGAGGGAGTTGGAGGCGAGAGGTGAGAGGTTGGACGACGGAGAGGGGGTCGGCCAGAGGCGCCTCCGCCTGCGCGGCGTTGAGGCGATCGATCGCCTAAGGGGAATCGCGATCCCCCCTTTTTATTTTATTTTATTTTATTGCTCTGAAAAGTGACGGGAGAGACAAAGGGGGTTGGGCCCTTTTAATATTATTTAATTTTTTATAATTAATTATTCCAACAAGTTGACTTTTTATTCTACTTCCAAACGAGACCCAACGACTGTCGCCCATAGCTAATTACCCCCATTCCGAACACAATGGGATATGTATCGTAGGCTGATTTGATCTTCTCGATCAGTTTTCGTCAAAATCAACATATAACTCTATATATTGAATGTGAACGTGCATTTCAATTTACTGTGGTCACATACTAACTCGAAAAATTCCAGAAAAATTATTTCTAGCTTCGTATTGACGATACGGTCCTAAAAAACTAATTTCGTCAGATTCTGAAACCATTTGAAAAATGGCCATTTTCCAGTCGATTAAAATCAACTAAAACTGGTCAAACGCGTTTTCCTTTGCCACGCTTACATACTGAATCGAAAAATTAAGAAATTTGTAAGCTAGAAATAATTTGACATCACGGATCCAACAAAGTGGTTTCGTCGAAAACCGAGGTCGTTTGCAAAATGGCTATTTTCCAGGGCCCGAATTCCATAGCGACTATTCTGAAATTTCAACTGGACATATCTTTTGATTTCCGCTATGAAATTTCAATTTTTCAGATTCGTTGGAAAGATATTCACAAATAGATTCTAATATTTTTGGTTTCACTAAAATCCGGTTTATTTTGCACCCGGTACATTCATTTGAAGTTTGAAATCGAATTATCGAACTACCGCGCCATTTTCAATTCCTTTTATAATTATAAATAAATATTTATATTCTAATGACGATCTATATAAATATATATGTTCGAATTATATTCAAAATAAATTTCTCGTCGATATTATTTAAAATAATTCATTTTAAATATTCAAAATTCGCTAAAATTTGCCAAAATAAAATTTTTTAATTTGGCTCAGATTTCCGGGTTATTACATTTTGGTTCAAAAAATTATATTGTAAGATCAATATTTGTTAATATGTATGTGATGAAAGTTGCTTTTTAGTAGTGATAAGTGTTAAGAACTGATTAAAATTAAGCAATATTATGTTTTGTAATATGCTGTGGTTTAGATGATTAAATAGATATTTAATTTTATATTTTTATTTTATATTATGCAATTATTTCTTTTGTTGGATGATTATTTGGTCTTATGAATTTTATGCTATGTTTAGTTGAATGATTAATTTATTATTTGGTTTTTTTCGATAGCAAAGGTTTTAAAAGATAATTTTAATTATCTTTTCGTCATCTGGCGGTACTGTTCGTCTTGTAGTATTAATACGAGACACAAAATTAACTCTTAATTTGTCCATATGTTGTTCAGAATTGCTTGCTGTCATAGATCTTCTATGCGTAAAATTTGTCAAGTTTATAATGATATACATTCCCCATCATATCCTTGTCAACTTCATAACGTTAAATAACATATTGTCACCATTAATTATCGGCTATGTTGCATAAAAAGGTAAACCAATTTATCTTTTTTGTGCAATGATTTTTATTATATTTGTAAAAAGCATACCTATAATAATAAACATATTATACACATATTAAAATATATTAACATAATAATTTAAAAATATTTTTTATTACAGAAGTAATATTTCAATGTTTTTGTATAGAAATACATAAGTTATATAAAAGATAAAATTACTTATCTTTTTTGTCATTAGCTTTCATATTACAAAAACATTAACAAGGATAGATGTATTAAAACATCTTAATCATTTGCTAATATAAATGTGTTAAATCATCTAATTCATGGAAATTATTTAATATTTTTTTTAAAAATCTGTTATACAGATCTTATAATAACAAAAAATTATTGTTTACAAAGATAGATATATTTATCTTTTTTGTCTCCTTGTCTAATATCTTTTACAGTGATGATTTGCATACAATAATCTTTTTCAAAACAGTAAGAGCAGAGTATACCAAATAACAAATAAATATTAAAATTTGTTTTTTCTAACAAAAATGCATTTAAATATTTATAACAATTATAGTAACAAATAAACGATTTTATCTTTTTTGGTGTTTGTTTGTTATAAAAATAAATGTTAATCAATTGCAAAAATAAATGTGTTAAATCATCTACTTCATGGAAATTATTTAATTTTTTTAAATTAAAATCCAATATGCAATTCTTCTAATAAAAAAACATTATTGTTTACAAAGACAGATATATTTATCTTTTTAGTGTAATTGTTTTATATCTTTTATAATGATAATTTAAATACATTTTATCTTTTTCAAAAAACTTATAGCAGTGTATACCAAATAATAATTAAACATTAAATTTTGGTTTTTCTAAAAAACATACATCTAAACATTTATAAAAATCACAGTTATAGATATATGTGTTTATATTTATTTGTGTTTGTTTGTTATAAAAAAATGTTAATCATTTGCTAAAATAAATGTGTTAAATCATCTAATGCACGGAAATTATTGATTTTTTTTAATTAAGATCTAATATGCAAATCTTCTAATAAAAAACATTATTGTATAAAAACGGTGATGATTTACATACATTTATCTTTTTCAAAAAACTGAAAATAATGAATATCAAATAATAAATAAACATTAAAATTTGTTTGTTGTAAAAAAAAATACATCTAAACATTTATAAAAATTACAGTAACAGATAAATGTGTTTATATTTTTTTGTGTTTGTTTGTTATAAAAAAATGGTAATCATTTGTTAAAATAAATGTGTAAATCATCTAATGCATGGAAATTATTGAATATTTTTTAATTAAAATCTAATATGCAAATTTTGTAATAAAAAAAAATTGTTTAAAAAGATAGATATATTTTTCTTTTTTGTGTAATTGTCTTATATCATTTACAATGATGATTTATATATATTTATCTTTTTCAAAAAACTGATAGTAGTGTATACGAAAAAACAAATAAAAAGTAGAATTTGTTTTTCATAAAAAAAATATACAACTAAACATTTATTGCAATTACAGTTAAAGATAAATGTGTTTATCTTTTTTACATGTATCAGTAATTTTGAAATATTATTAAATTTTAATATGTAATGAAATAATTCAAAACAAAGGATAAACACGATTATATTTGTAAGTTGTCAAATAGAATAAAATATACTACTGAATATATATGTCCTAATTTATTACTGCTATAATCTGTAATCGAACAAAATTTATTTTCAAACTTTAAAAGATGAAAATGTATATTCATACCTGTCGATTCTTAGCGACTTTCGGATTTTAGCTTGTTTGAGAACAACGACTTGTTTGAGAAAATCAATTTTTTTTGGAAAGTTCGACTTTGGGATTTAGGGTTTTATGAATCGATTTAGATTTTAAGGATTTACCGATTCACGAATCAGCTTAAGTCTTGTTTTTGAAGATCGGCTGTATTAAGAAATAGGAGACAGTCATCAAAAAAAAAAAGAAATCAGCCCAATTTTTTTTATGGAGGATCGTTAAAAAAATAGGAGACGGTCATTAAAAAGAAGAAGATGGTACAAATGGAAGTGGCTGTAGAAATTTGTCCTGGAAAATAATTGTTCTGAACTTGTGCCCTAGAAATTAAATGTTTAACTAAAGGAAGCCCTTATTATATGATCCCCCAATTATTTATGTGTGCTAACATCTGCGGATGTAGGAAAATAGGTTGGAGGGATCCAACTGGATTCCTCAAAAATATTATTATTTGTTTGTTTACATATATACTATCATATATGATGTGTTAGAAAACCTTTGATTGATAATTTGGTGTTTTTGAATGTTTAAATATCACTAGGCCTAAATGTTGATTTATAAAAATATCGTGATAAGGAAATTTTAAGATTTAAAATGGAAAATCTATTTTTCTAAAAATATAATTTGAATTTCGAATGGGCTAAGAAATATTAACTTTTTTTGAATAAATAAAACAAGTATTGAAATTTATAAACGATGTTTATACATTAAATAATACAGGAAATCGAAGTAATAAAATTTATAAACGATGTTTATAAATTGAATAATGCAGGGAATTGAAGTGAATTTATAAATGGTGCTTATAAATGAAATGGGAAAAATTATCATTTAGATAATTTGGGAAGTCTAAATTCAAATGTGAATTTAAAAAGGGAAATTGGAATTAGTTTCAAATAGAAATGATATAATCTATTCTGATGTTCAGAATGTAAACAGAATTAAAATAATTCTGTATGGATTTATGATTTGAATTCGATTAGTTTGAATAAAATATTTTAGAAAAGATATTGGAATCATATTAGATAGAACTAAAATTAAACATGAAAAATTAGATTTTTATATTTATATAGATAAGTTATAATAAATAGAACATTCCAAAATAAGATTTTGGTTTTAGATATATTTCGAAATGGAACTTGTTAAAAACAAGTAAATTTATAAACGATGTTTATAAATGTAGTGAATTAATTATCGTGAGATAATTTGGAATTTTAAATTCAAGAATGAATTCAGAAATAGAATTTAAAATCATTTCGAGAAGGGATCCACGGTTTTTATTCTGGAGTTAGGAATATAAAAGGAATTGAGTTTCAAAATAGATTTTGAAATGAAACTTGTTTTAATATATAAAACAAGGAAGTTGGATAATTTAGACGTTTAAATTCAAGTATGAATTTAAAAAGTGAATAGGAAAACGGTTTAAAATAGAACGATAAATTTTATTCTGGAATTCGAAATATAAATTGAAGTGAGAAAAAGCTAACGAATTTAAAATTATAATTCGATTATATCGAGTTTTATAAATAAATTTATTTATAAGGGAATTGAATTTAACATAGCAAATTGAGTATAAATAAATTTATAACCAAGTAAATGAAAAATCGATGATTATAAATAATCGGAATATTAAGTTGAATTGGGAAAATTAGTTTAATATATATTAAGATATATTAGAATGGAGTTGAAATTTATTATAAACAAAGTTAAAACTTTTATATATAAAAATATAATTAAAACGAACTCGCCGCAGCGCGGTAGTTCGTAATTTGGTGTTTAAAACTTCAATTGAGTATACAGAACTCAATTTAAGTCGGAATTCTTTGAAACAAGAATCGTCAGGACCGATTTGATAATATTTTTCTAATGAAAGCGAAAAATCCGGATTTCGTCTTATAGATTTCAAGTTATGTCAAAATCAAATTTTCAGAAAAACAGCGCCATAACAATTATAAAACCATAACGGTTTATTTAAATAAATCAAAGGGTTTTAAGTAAATAAAATCTGAATTTCCATTAGAAAAATTTAGACTTGAGATATAAAATAAATATGAACTCAAGTGGAGTATGTGAACTGAGTTTGAAACATAAAATCAGATTTTAAATTAAATAGGGTTTAAGAATAATTAGTTAATCAAATCTTGAATCTAAATTGGGGGTTAGATAAGTAAACGGGGTTTAAGAATTTATATTCGAAATCGAATATGGAATTCAAGTTGAAAATGGAATTAGATCGGGTTTTAAGTAAATTAAAAATATATCTGAACGTGTTATGCTCAAATAAAAAGTGAAATGGGCTAAAGAGCTAATTAAAAAATAAATTAAGGAATTAAGAGAAAAATGATTGACTTGAGTTAGAATAAATTGGGAATGGACGTATATGGGTTAGACAGGTATGGGATGAAGTGTATAAAGGTTATAATTCATGTGCCCGACAAAATGGTATACGTTTAAATTCCATATGAGATTTTATGTGCCAAACCGGCCAGCCGCTTGGCTTTTTGATTTTCTTTTTGAATGGAAATGGCCTAGAGAGGTGAGTTGGAGTTTGAGCTATTGACCGATACAAAGGAGGTGCTGGCGAAATTTTCCGGAAATTTAAGGAGTTAGAATATTTTTAAGAAAAATCGATAACTAGAAATAAATATATCGATATATACAACATTCGTTAAGGAAACAAACTTAAAAATAGAATATTATAAACAAAAAGAAAATCTATAATTAAATCAAGTAAAAATAGAATAGAGAATCGTATACGTTTTAAAAATGAATAATTGATTTTTATGATAACGAATATTCGAGATAAGCAGTCTTATCCGTTTTGAAGTTAAGAATGTTATTCAGTCAAGGTCTAAGAGGTAGTTTGTAACAACCCGAAAATCTGAGGCAGTTTAAAATTTTTATTTTGGCGATTTATATGAATTTTGAATATTAAAAATAGATTATTTTAAATAATATCGACGAAAAATTATTTTTGAATAAAAGTCGAACGTATATATTATATAGATCGTCGTTAGAATATAAATAATTATTTTAAATTATAAAAGGAAATGAAAATGGCGCGGTAGTTCGATAATTCGATTTCAAACTTCAAATGAATCTACAGGATACAAAATAAACCGGAATTTAGCGAAACCAAAAATAATAGAATCTATTTGAGAAGATCTTTCCAACGAATCCGTAAAATTGGAATTTCATAGCGGGAATCAAAAGATATGTCCAGATGAATTTTCAGAATAGTCGCTATGGAATTTCTGGCCCTTAAAAATTATTTTTCAAACGATCTCAGAATTTGACGAAACTAGTTTTGTTAGGACTGTATCGTCAATACGAAGCTAGAAAATATTTTTCGGGAATTTTTAGAGTTCGTATATGACCCCAGTAAATTGAAATGCGCATTCGAATTCAATATATAGAGTTATATGTTGATTTTAACGAAAATCGATCGAAACGATCGAATCAGCTTACGATACATATCCTATTGTGTTCGGAATGGGGGTAATTAGCTATGGACGATAGGCGGTGGGTTCGATTTCGAGTTCAAAAATAAAAGTTGCTTTTTGGTATTAAATTAATTAAATAAAAATAAAAAATCCCCTTTCCTCTCTATTACCCTCTCAGCCCCCCGCCTTCAAAATCATTACAGAAATAAAAAAAGAAAAAAGAAAAAAAGAAAAGAAAAGGAAGAGGAGAGCGACGGGGGGCTGCCGTTGCCATCGCCCCCGTCGATTCGCCGCCGCCGCCTCACAGGTGGGGCGCCACCTCCGGACACCCCACAAACCTTCCTCTCTTCCTTCTTCTCCACTCCTCTCCCCTGTCGCGTGAGATACCCGACGCCCCAGCTCAAATCGCACCCGCTCTTCCTCCGCCTTCTTCCTTCCTCCCTCCCTGTTCTCTCTCCTCTTCGCTCCTCCAACCTCCAACCTCGCCCCCTTTTCTTCCTCGCTCCCTTCCCTCGTGCGAGACCCCCTGCCCTGTAGCCGCCACCACCCAAAACCCTAGCCCCCTGGTCCACCGCAGCGCAAGCCATCCCCAGAGCCACACCCGACGCTCCGACGAACCCCAGCGACTGACTTGAATTTTTAAAGCGAGAGGTGAGTTTTTTTAGTTTTAATTAGTTTAAAAATCTTATTTTTATATGTGTAACGCTAAGATAAAAATCTAATTTTTTTATGTACAAGGTTTGGGAAAAGATCTGATTTTTATAATAAGAAAGATTAGATCTTTATATAGTAGAAGATATGAAAATATTATTTTTATATATGTAGAGTATTAAAAATAGGATTTTTATTAATGTAGAATAAAAAAAGTATGATTTTTATTAAAGTAGAGTTATAAAAATATAATGTTTACATAAAGTATATATTCAAAATATAATTTTTATTATATAAAAAGGTTAAAAATATATTTTTTATATCATAGAAAGATTAAAGATATAATTTTTATATAAGGAAGATAATAAAAATATGATTTTTATATAATAGAGAATATAAAAATATTATATTTTATATGTAGCGAAATAAAAATCTGATTTTTATTATATATATAATGAAGTAAAAATATGATTTTATGGTGATGATATAAAAATCCGATCTTTATATAAGAAGAAGAAAAATAAAAATAAGCATTGTAAATATATATGAAGTAGAAATAAAAATATGATTTTTATTTATTGAAATGAAATAATAAAAATATAATTTTTTAGGAACAGAGTGAAAGAACTGAATTGGAATTTCAAAGGAATCCAGATGTTCAGCAGTTCAACAGCAAAGCACGGCGCAGTGGAATCCTCTGTGAGAACTTCTCACTTTAAAATTTCTTTTTCTAGTTATAAAAACATATACTAGGATGCAAACGGTGCTTAGTAGCACCCGACACCCGTCATCCAAAGACCATGGTATTGTGATGAAAATCGATTGTGTGATGTGGAATAAAATAAAATATTTATATAGTTAAAAATATTTTATCGTTAAAAATATAATTTTTAATGTGAATGTGAATAAATAAATATTCATTTACAAACCGGACGGTTTGTTTATGTACACCTATTTGAAGGACATTGATTGGGACGATAAATTTTACACATCTCCCAACTTCACAAATAAAAATCTGTGTTTGTTGATTTGAAACCCCACACGGGTATTGGGATAATATATAACATACACTAATCCCAATAATTAGTTGTATGTCGATCGATTGATTGACAGACTGTGTAAGCGTTAATTATTTATATTTGATGCTTATGCAGTTGTGTAGTGCACTTTGGATGATGGTTGATTATTTGTCGTTGCTATTATATACATGTGTTGTATGGAATCCATATAATTAACATTAAATGGTAATTGATTGGGCCTCATTCCAATTGGGAAAATAAAGAATATAATAAAATATAGGTTCATGTGTTGACCGTACTCATTCGTTGAGATTAGTCATGTGTTGAACGAAATATTTTAACAATAAAATTTACATCTTTATCATATATAAAATTAGAAACTAACGGGAAAATAGATAAGATGAGTGGTTTCCTGTATATTGATCTGATGTTGGTTTCGGCCTTCGGGGTTAATATTTAGGTTATCATTCTCTTACTAATTTACGGTTGGAGTCTGATTTGAAATCAAACGATAGATACCATAATTTTTATAAAATATATTAAATAACAAAAATAGTCGCGTGTTGACCGTACTCATTTGTTGAGATTAGTCATGTATTGAAAGAAATATAGATTCATTTGTTGAATAGAATAACGAAGTTATTAAAAAATATAAAGCCGGGTTGATTAGAGATGCGCTATTTTGACGCGAACGATATTTATATCGATTATATTCGTTTTTATAATGAATATTGAAAAGAGATTTAAAAATCGAATATTTAGAAGAAAAAAAACGAATTCGAATAGAATTGAATATAAAACGAATTCGAGTTGAATTGAATAGGAAACGAATTCGAATTGAATTGAATAGGAAATGAATTCAAATTTAAATGAAAATTGAATTGAATAGGAAACGAATTCGAATTGAATTGAATAGGAAATGAATTCAAATTTAATTGAAAATTGAATTGAATTGAAAACGAATTGAAATAGAATAAAAAATCAATTTGAAATGAATTCAAATTGAATTGAAAAGAATTTGAAACGAATTATATGGAATATTCAATTTTGATTCGAAATTGAATAGGAAGTTGAATTTGTTTTGAAAACGAATTTAAAACGATTCATAAAATTCGTTTTAAAAGGAAATCGATGAAATATATATAATATATATATATATATTATATATAATGGCCTGAATAGAACGCGCCGCACCGCGGCAGTTCGTGAATTTCGACCATTGACTTCGAATTGACGTTGCGGGAGATCCGACCGTCGAATTCTCCTAAAACTGGAACCGTTGGGTTCGTATCGAAAAGTGCTTTCTAACGAATATTAGAAATTTGAAATCTAATGGTTGGATTTGCAGATATGTCCAAATCAATTTCAGAAAAGGTCGCTGTAAGTGCAGTTCGATGGTCGTTGATGGAAATCGACTGTACGGGCCTTGATAAAATTATTAAAAATAGTAATAATTTGTGTAAAATCATAAGAAATGATTTGTGAAGAACTAGGGTGAAAAATCCCACATTTGTAAAGATAAAAATAGATTTTTATCGAAATGAACTAGTTTTGAACTAGAATTAAATTCAATTCATTTTTGAAATAAATAAATTGAAGTTGAATTGGTTTTTGGGTTTATCGTGAGCGGTGTTTTGAATAACACTTGTTCTTTAACCCGATAATTAATGCCATGTGATTTTGGGTTGTCGTGAACGGTATCTTCAATAATACTGTTCTTGGACCCAACTGAGTTAAGAAGATCAGAAATTAACCGGAGATTAGTTAAGTTGAATGGTTTCTTGGGTATTGATCTGATGTTGGTTTCGGCCTTCGGGGTTAATATTTAGGGAATTGCTCACTTGCTATTTTACGGTTAAGGGCTGATAGAATGGAATGTGATTTTGGGTTTATCGTGAACCGTGTTTTAAATGACACTGATTCTTTAACCCAGTTAAAGATTAAAACTAAGTGAAGTTTTAATGAATCTTTAATTAGATTGAAATGATCGAGAACGGAGTATCACCAGTTTTGCTCCAAAGCGATAGTTAAATCTTTAATTAGATTTGAACGTGAAATGGTAATTAATTTTACCGATAACACCGTGGTGTTAGATATGAAGTATTACCAGTTTTGCTTCATGGGATAAATAGGTTGGGATTGGGAAATAAAATAAATAATTACTTCGGTGTGGTTTGCTAATCCCGACTAGGTTGGAAAACCATAATAGGGTTTGAAATGATATCCAAAGGAAGATTAAAGAATAAATTTAGAAGAATTTATCTTGGATAAAATTAATGGGAACCTTTCCCTAAGAATGTGAAAATTTGAATAAAAAGGATATTCTGAATTGGAATGAGGCGTATGTTGTGTTTGTGTAACACGTGTTTATTATATACGCGGGTTATTCGGAAAGGCCGGGTTTATACCCATTCTGAATAACCGATTCGACGAAATGTCGAAGATGAAGACGGTGGTAGAAGACCGGAAGTCTTCACATCGTTTGGGTGATTACTGATGATCTTGATTGGGTTGTACACCCAAGAGGAGAGAAACCGTTGGTGATCGCCCAGACGTACTAGGAGATGGATGGATATGCGAGGAAAGTGCCTCCGGTTTCGTTCAAACCCAAAACGGACTTGTAAATGGACTGTGCGTCTGACATTGGATTTTATTCTGTGCTGATTGATCTCTATTAAATATACATCTGTTTGGCGGCGGAGAATTTATTCTCTTGCTTAACACCCTTCTATGAGACGTACGAGCTCAGAGGTTGTATATCGATGGACATCAGTCGCATGGAGTGAATTGCCAGTGTGGCACGCCTAAGTGGCAAATTGATCAAGGCTTCTGTTGAAAAGCAAAGTCTTGTGGTTGATGATCAAAGCACGGCCTACGTGGCATAGCTTTGTGTATAGCTTGGATTTCGCGAGCCTCACACCTTGGTATGAGTCAAAAACGGGATAAGGACTGCAGGGAGAGCACGATGTTTCTTTCTAGCTAGTGGTGGTGTCAGTGCTTAAACTGGCTGACATTTATATACTTTTCACCTATGTGGTTGTTGGATGAGGCGCCTCGATTTTAGGTCTGTTAGGACCGGGAAACGTGTGTTTAGGAATACTAATCCACTAACGTAAGTGTGGACCGTCCCTGAAGCATCCAAGGGTTACCCAGAGTGTGTAGTCCTGAGGCATTTGCTAGAGTGTCTCGAAGCGGAGAGGAGCTTGCCCCTTGCCTCGACTCATGATGGAATCCAATTTCCAATACGTGTATTTCGGTTTTATTTGTAGAGCCTATTATGGCGACATAGTGGGATGGGGCACTTTTGCCGTCTATGATTGATATTTATGATTGAAATTGTTTTGAAACACCTATGCACTTATAATAGTATCAAATGATTTCGTTTTATACGTATCAAGCATTATTTGGCTATTATAAGGTAAAACCCTATCCTCCGGCTTGCGTTGCATTGTGTGATGGGACCTGGGTCTTATAATAGCTTCATTTTTCGAAAAAGCATTGCGTTGTTTATTCTAAGCACTGATATTCTTGGGAGGAAACCCGTTCCGTGTTATACGACGTGGTCCCTTGAATTACACTCTTTTAAAGTCAAATTAATAACTGTTTTATTTCTCACACCAGTCACATGACTGACCTGGAGTTTATTGTTTTAACCTAAACTCTGGGTGCCCCTATTTTCGACACGGGCAGCTAGTAGTTTTGGTTTTGCAGATTTATATTCACAGGATCCTGATTTACAGCTGGAACGATGCTCGGAAAGCTCTGTATCCGTGTATTACTTTCAGTTGTGTTTTATTTATCATTTTTCCGCTGTTTTGTAATTTATTGTAATCTATGATATTTGTCGAATGTATGATATTCATTTATACTCTGTATATTCTTGTATCTGATGGAATTGTTGTAATATACAATGAAATGTTCTTCCGTTTGCGTTCTTTGTGTCCTGTCCTCAAGGTAATCCGGGCTTTCCTCACCGGGGAAGTTACGGGCTATCACATTTGGTATCAGAGCTTTGGTTTACAAAGCTCAAAGAACAAGACACATTAGAACCGAACGAAAGGATTCATCAGATATTGGATTAGTAATATCCAATTAGAATGACTCGTTAGAGATGGGATCAGTAGTATCCTAGAACGAGTGTGAAGAGTATATTTTTCAAATGAAAACATTTTTGTTTTGAAAATTTAAATCGTTTTATACGTATTTGAATATTTATTTATTTAGAATTTGGACAATCGAGTATATAAAGGTTTCGCGTATACGCGTCATGAACGTATATTCGAAGTTTTAATATACTGGATAGATATAGAATCACATTATAATCGCCCGGAGATGGTACTGATAATTGTCATGACATCATCAGTATTTATGTTCGTGTTTCGAAGGTGTGACTTCTATATATTTCCATTAGACTGGTGTGAGAACCAAAATATAGCTAGAATACATTGTTGTGATTGGCATCAAAAACATGATTTTCTGTATATATATCAAAATTATGAATTTGAAACGTTAATCAACTAATTGATTGATGGTTGTGTTGTTTGTCTATTTGTTTGAAATTTTGAACCATTATGCCTAATAGAATCAAATATTAAACTGTATTGAAAAATGATTACAATTGCATGCATATACATGTGTATCCATTGAACAGGTCATAGCAAGGAGGCTGGAGTAGAGAATAAAATTGTTTGCCCGACAAATATGTACATATTTATTGTATTTCTTGAGTTTTGGGTGATTTTGTGAGCCGATTGGCTTTTTCTTTTTCTTTTGGATTGAAGAAGGCCATGGGAGGCTATATGAAATATCCCGAAGTCCCTGGTGCAGGGGAGGTTATGGCGAAAATTTTTGAAAATTTACGGTGTTAGCCAAATTTTTGAGAAATTTGAAAAGTTCTTAGAAACTGAAAAGTAGAAGAACTTAAGCTGTAGCGAAAAGTATGAAAGTTGAGTTGGTTTTTAAAACAACTTTCGACTTCGTTCCTTTTCGGGGACGAAAAGTTTTAAGTGGGGGAGATTGAAACAACCCGAAAATCTGAGCCAGTTTAAAATTTTTATTTTGGCGATTTATATGAATTTTGAATATTTAAAATAGATTATTTTAAATAATATCAACGAAAAATTATTTTTGAATAAAAGTCGAACGTATATATTATATAGATCGTCGTTAGAATATAAATAATTATTTTAAATTATAAAAGGAAATGAAAATGGTGCGGTAGTTCGATAATTCGATTTCAAACTTCAAATGAATCTACAGGATACAAAATAAACCGGAATTTAGCGAAACCAAAAATAATAGAATCTGTTTGAGAAGATCTTTCCAACGAATCCGTAAAATTGGAATTTCATAGCGGGAATCAAAAGATATGTCCAGATGAATTTTCAGAATAGTCGTTATGGAATTTCTGGCCCTTAAAAATGGAAATTTTGCAAATGACCTCGGATTTCGACGAAACCACTTTTGTTGGATCCGTGATGTCAAGTTATTGCTAGATTCCAATTTTCATAATTTTTCGATTCAATATGTGAGCGTGGCAAAGGAAAACGCGTTTGACCAGTTTTAGTTAATTTTAATTGACTGGAAATTGGCCATTTTTCAAACGATCTCAGAATTTGACGAAACTAGTTTTGTTAGGACCGTATCGTCAATACGAAGCTAGAAAATAATTTTTGGGAATTTTTAGAGTTCGTATGTGACCTCAGTAAATTGAAATGCGCGTTCAAATTCAATATATAGAGTTATATGTTGATTTTAACGAAAACCGATCGAAAGGGTCGAATCATCTTACGATACATATCCCATTGTGTTCATAATAGGGGTAATTAGCTATGGACGACAGGCAGTGGGTTCGATTTCGAGTTTGAAAATAAAAGCTGCTTTTTGGAATTAAATTAATTAAATAAAATAAAAATAAAAAATCCCTTTTCCTCTCTAATACCCTCTCAGCCCCCCCCCCCCTTCAAAATCATTACAGAAATAAAAAAAATAAAAAAGAAAAAAAGAAAAGAAAAGGAAAAGGAGAGCGACGGGGGGCCGCCGTTGCCATCGCCCCCGTCGATTCGTCGCCGCCGCCTCAAAGGTGGGGCGCCACCACCGAACGCCCCCCAACCTTCCTCTCTTCCTTCTTCTCCACTCCTCTCCCCTGTCGCGCGAGATACCCGACGACCCAGCTCAAATCGCACCCCCTCTTCCTCCGCCTTCTTCCTTCCTCCCTCCCTGTTCTCTCTCCTCTTCGCTCCTCCAACCTCCAGCCTCGCCCCCTTTTCTTCCTCACTCCCCTTCCCTCGTGCGAGACCCCCTGCCCTATAGCCGCCACCACCCAAAACCTAGCCCCCTGGTCCACCGCAGCGCAAGCCATCACCAGAGCCACACCCGACGCTCCGACGAACCCCAGCGACTGACTTGAATTTTTAAAGCGAGAGGTGAGTTTTTATTAGTTTTAATTAGTTTAAAAATCTTATTTTTATATGTGTAACGCTAAGATAAAAATCTAATTTTTTTTATGTACAAGGTTTGGGAAAAGATCTGATTTTTATAATAAGAAAGATTAGATCTTTATATAGTAGAAGATATGAAAATATTATTTTTATATATGTAGAGTATTAAAAATAGGATTTTTATTAATGTAGAATAAAAAAAGTATGATTTTTATTAAAGTAGAGTTATAAAAATATAATGTTTACATAAAGTAGATATTTAAAATATAATTTTTATTATATAAAAAGGTTAAAAATATAATTTTTATATCATAGAAAGATTAAAGATATAATTTTTATATAAGCAAGATAATAAAAATATGATTTTTATATAATAGAGAATATAAAAATATTATCTTTTTATATGTAGCGAAATAAAAATCTGATTTTTATTATATATATAATGAAGTAAAAATATGATTTTATAGTGATGATATAAAAATCCGATCTTTATATAAGAAGAAGAAAAATAAAAAATAAGCATTGTAAATATATATGAAGTAGAAATAAAAATATATTTTTTTAGGAACAGCGTGAAAGAACTGAATTGAAATTTCAAAGGAATCTAGATGTTCAGCAGTTCAACAGCAAAGCACGGCGGAGTGGAATCCTCTGTGAGAACTTCTCACTTTAAAATTTCTTTTTCTAGTTATAAATACATATACTAGGATGCAAACGGTGCTTAGTAGCACCCGACGCCCGTCATCCATAGACCATGGATGGCTTGTATGTTTGATTGTTTATTGTGATGAAAATTGATTGTGTGATGTGGAATAAATAAAATATTTATATAGTTAAAAATATTTTATCGTTAAAAATATAATTTTTAATGTGAATGTGAATAAATAAATATTCATTTACAAACCGGACAGTTTGTTTATGTACACCTATTTGAAGGACATTGATTGGGACGATAAATTTTACACATCGCCCAACTTCACAAATAAAAATCTGTGTTTGTTGATTTGAAACCCCACACGGGTATTGGGATAATATATAACATACACTAATCCCAATAATTAGCTATATGTCGATCGATTGATTGACAGACTGTGTAAGCGTTAATTATTTATATTTGATGCTTATGCAGTTGTGTAGTGCACTTTGGATGATGGTTGATTATTTGTCGTTGCTATTATATACATGTGTTGTATGTAATCCATATAATTAACATTATATGGTAATTGATAGGGCCTCATTCCAATTGGGAAAATAAAGAATATTATATAATATAGGTTCATGTGTTGACCGTACTCATTCGTTGAGATTAGTCATGTGTTGAACGAAATATTTTAACAATAAAATTTACATCTTTATCATATATAAAATTACAAACTAACGGGAAAATAGATAAGATGAGTGGTTTCCTGGATATTGATCTGATGTTTGTTTCGGCCTTCGGGGTTAATATTTAGGTTATCATTCTCTTACTAATTTACGGTTGGAGTCTGATTTGAAATCAAACGATAGATACCATAATTTTTATAAAATATATTAAATAACAAAAATAGTCGCGTGTTGACCGTATTCATTTGTTGAGATTAGTCATGTATTGAAAGAAATATAGATTCATTTGTTGAATAGAATAACGAAGTTATTGAAAAATATAAAGCCGTGTTGATTAGAGATGCGTTATTTTGACGCGAACGATATTTATATCGATTATATTCGTTTTTATAATGAATATTGAAAAGAGATTTAAAATTCGAATATTTAGAAGAAAAAAAACGAATTCGAATTGAATTGAATATAAAACGAATTCGAGTCGAATTGAATAGGAAACGAATTCGAATTGAATTCAATAGGAAATGAATTCAAATTTAAATGAAAATTGAATTGAATAGGAAACAAATTCGAATTGAATTGAATAGGAAACAAATTCGAATTGAATTGAATAGGAAATGAATTCAAATTTAATTGAAAATTGAATTGAATTGAAAACGAATTGAAATAGAATAAAAAATCAATTTGAAATGAATTCAAATTGAATTGAAAATTTAATTGAATTGAAATGAATTTAAAATGAATTATATGGAATATTCAATTTTGATTCGAAATTGAATAGGAAGTTGAATTTGTTTAGAAAACGAATTTAAAACGATTCATAAAATTCTTTTTAAAAGGAAATCGACGAAATATATATATATATATATATACATATATATATATAATGGCCTGAATAGAACGCGCCGCGGCAGTTCGTGAATTTCGACCATTGACTTCGAATTGACGTTGCGGGAGATCCGACCGTCGGATTCTCCTAAAACCGGAACCGTTGGGTTCGTATCGAAAATAGCTTTCTAACGAATATTAGAAATTTGAAATCTAACGGTTGTATTTGGAGATATGTCTAAATCAATTTCAGAAAAGGTCGATGTAAGTGAAGTTCGATGGCCGTTGAAGGAAATTGACTGTACGGGCCTTGATAAAATTATTAAAAATAGTAATAATTTGTGTAAAATCATAAGAAATGATTTGTGAAGAACTGGGGTGAAAAATCCCACATTTGTAAAGATAAAAATAGATTTTTATCGAAATGAACTAGTTATGAACTAGAATTAAATTCAATTCATTTTTGAAATAAATAAATTGAAGTTGAATTGGTTTTTGGGTTTATCATGAGCGGTGTTTTGAATAACACTTGTTCTTTAACCCGATAATTAATGCCATGTGATTTTGGGTTGTCGTGAATGGTATCTTCAATAATACTGTTCTTGGACCCAACTGAGTTAAGAAGATCAGAAACTAACCGGAGATTAGTTAAGTTGAATGGTTTCTTGGGTATTGATCTGATGTTGGTTTTGACCTTCAGGGTTAATATTTAGGGAATTTCTCACTTGCTATTTTACGGTTAAGGGCTGATAGAATGGAATGTGATTTTGGGTTTATCGTGAACCGTGTTTTAAATGACACTGATTCTTTAACCCGGTTAAAGATTAAAACTAAGTGAAGTTTTAATGAATCTTTAATTAGATTGAAATGATCGAGAACGGAGTATCACCAGTTTTGCTCCAAAGCGATAGTTAAATCTTTAATTAGATTTGAACGTGAAATGGTAATTAATTTTACCGATAACACCGTGGTGTTAGATATGAAGCATTACCAGTTTTGCTTCATGGGATAAATAGGTTGGGATTGGGAAATAAAATAAATAATTACTTCGGTGTGGTTTGCTAATCCCGACTAGGTTGGAAAACCATAATAGGGTTTGAAATGATATCCAAAGGAAGATTAAAGAATAAATTTAGAAGAATTTATCTTGGATAAAATTAATGGGAACCTTTCCCTAAGAATGTGAAAATTTGAATAAAAAGGATATTCTGAATTGGAATGAGGCGTATGTTGTGTTTGTGTAACACGTGTTTATTATATACGCGGGTTATTCGGAAAGGCCAGGTTTATACCTATTCTGAATAACCGATTCGACGAAATGTCGAAGATGAAGACAGTGGTAGAAGACCGGAAGTCTTCACATCGTTTGGGTGATTACTGATGATGTTGATTGGGCTGTACACCCAAGAGGAGAGAAACAGTTGGTGATCGCCCAGACGTACTTGGAGATGGATGGATATGCGAGGAAAGTGCCTCTGGTTTCGTTCAAACCCAGAACGGACTTGTAAATGGACTGTGTGTCTGACATTGGATTTTATTCTGTGCTGATTGATCTCTATTAAATATACATCTGTTTGGCGGCGGAGAATTTATTCTCTTGCTTAACGCCCTTCTCTGAGACGTACGAGCTCAGAGGTTGTATACCGATGGACATCAGTCGCATGGAGTGAATTGCCAGTGTGGCACGCCTAAGTGGCAAATTGATCAAGGCTTCTGTTGAAAAGCAAAGTCTTGTAGTTGATGATCAAAGAACGGCCTACGTGGCATAGCTTTGTGTATAGCGTGGATTTCGCGAGCCTCACACCTCGGTATGAGTCAAAACGGGATAAGGACTGCAGGGAGAGCACGACGTTTCTTTCTAGCTAGTGGTGGTGTCAGTGCTTAAACTGGCTGACATTTATATACTTTTCACCTATGTGGTTGTTGGATGAGGCGCCTCGATTTTAGGTCTGTTAGGACCGGGAAACGTGTGTTCAGAAATACTAATCCACTAACGTAAGTGCAGACCGACCTTGAAGCATCCTAGGGTTACCCAGAGTGTGTAGTTCTGAGGCATTTGCTAGAGTGTCTCGAAGCGGAGAGGAGCTTGCCCCTTGCCTTGGCTCATGATGGAATCCAATTTCCAATACGTGTATTTCGGTTTTATTTGTAGAGCCTAGTATGGCGACATAGTGGGATGGGGCACTTATGCCGTCTATGATTGATATTTATGATTGAAATTGTTTTGAAACACCTATGCACTTATAATAGTATCAAATGATTTCGTTTTATACGTATCAAGCATTATTTGGCTATTATAAGGTAAAACCCTATCCTTAGGCTTGCGTTGCATTGTGTGATGGGACCTGGGTCTTATAATAGCTTCATTTTTCGAAAAAGCATTGCGTTGTTTATTCTAAGCACTGGTATTCTTGGGAGGAAACCCGTTCTGTGTTATACGGCGTTGTCCCTTGAATTACACTCTTTTAAAGTCAAATTAATAACTGTTTTAGTTTTTAGTTCTCACACCAGTCACATGACTGACCTGGAGTTTATTGTTTTAACCTAAACTCTGGGTGCCCTATTTTCGACACGGGCAGCTAGTAGTTTTGGTTTTGCAGATTTATATTCACAGGATCCTGATTTACAGCTGGAACGATGCTCGGAAAGCTCTGTATCCGTGTATTACTTTCAGTTGTGTTTTGTTTATCATTTTTCCGCTGTTTTGTAATTTATTGTAATCTTTGATATTTTTCGAATGTATGATATTCATTTATACTCTGTATATTCTTGTATCTGATGGAATTGTTGTAATATACAATGAAATGTTCTTCCGTCTGCGTTCTTTGTGTCTTGTCCTCAAGGTAATCCGGGCTTTCCTCACCGGGGAAGTTACGGGCTATCACATAGTTATACCCCAACTTGATTGATTTCATTTTAAACCGATAAACAACATGATTCAGTATCGAAGATAAATTTTTGAACAAGATTTAGTTGAATGCAGTATGTTGGGTTGTTGCAACAATGTTTTACACAACATTCATTTTAACCCAGATAAGTGGAATTTTGGAAATATAATAATAAATATTTCCTAACTATAGAAATGAATGGTCGTGAAAAAAAAAAATAATTGGAATATTTTCCAATTACTAATAGAAGATATTTTCTAAGTATAAAAAAATAAAAGAAGGCGATATATGGAAATGATTTCCAAATAACGTAAGAGGCCAAGATGATTATTGAAAATATTTGGTTAACAAATATTGATAAGGAATGAAGAAGTGATTTAATTAATAAAATATTAATTAGGGGACCAGTGATTGTTTGTTGTTTTGAATGGATATTTATATTCTTCGATAGTTAAATAACCGGCTATTGAAGTATTTGCCAATATCTTTGTCAATATGGAAAGACCGGTTGGATTATTACCCGAGAACCACTCCGTATTGGCAGTAGCATTGCAAATCAGATTATATGAAGATAATCGAGGACGGAGTGAAATGCAAGGGCTTTTTTTGTTAATCCTTGGTAGAAATTTCCTAAGATGGATTAATAGAAATTGTGCCTTCGGTTTCGTTCAGACCCAGAACGAAGTATATGGATGAATTTTTGACGGGGTATTTCCAATGATTGCATATGTTGGTCTGTATAAATATATATGGTGGTGATTATTCTCTTAGCACAATATCCAAATTTATATTTATGCAAATCAATTAATGATTATCGGATCTGAAAAAGTGGCATTCAAAGTGATTGTGCTATCAATGAATGGTAAGTAATTGTAGCCTCAGGCCTCAACAACCGGAAAATGACAAATATCGGGCAGGCAGCATGGCTAAGTAGGTAGCTCCTAATTAGGGTGTACTATCACTTATTTAAAGAAATTCATTTCATTCTTTATTCTATTCGATGCTGTCCCATTCGGGAAAATGGTGGATGATCCCAACGGATGGTGATATACATTCGATATACTCAAGCGAAATGAGTGGTCAGTCATGTGTGGCCATGTTACAAGATGTTTCTTGTTGAAACCAATGTATACCTCTCTAGAGATACACTATTGGAAGATGTTTCCATACCTTGTCATAGTTGGAAATTCATTACCCAATAAGTGCTCGTGGCTTTTGATCGTATATTATATATGTGGAGTGTGAGATGAAAACGTTCCGCTAGATTATTATTTATTTGATAGACACTATTATAATATCAAAAGAGTTTTGAGATAAAGATTATCGTTTCTTTCAAAATGATTTTTGAATTTCGAATCAAGTGTTTTGGATTCTCATAAGGGAAAAATCCATTCTATGTTATACGGCATGGTCTTATGAGATATCATTTATTTTCTCAAACTGTTTTAAATTGTTTACTCATACCAGTCTCATGACTGACCCAGAGTTTATTTTTCTATGTTTTCCCTAAACTCTTGGAGGCCCAAATTTGTATGGGTAGTCAAGTAGTTCAGGATTTTTTAGATTTATCTGAAGGAGCTTGAAGTAGGAGGCTTCGGTATTAGAGATTTAAAGTTATTTCGTTGTGTTGTATTTGTGATGTACTCTGATGGTGTATGTAAGTTCAAATACAGTTGTATTTCAAAAGTGATTATTTATATATTAATTTTATTCTGCTGCGATTGTGAGATTCCATGTTGTTGTTTCTGTTCTTCTTCTATTTATTTCTTCTTTTTTTCACAATGATTCGTATTTCGGTACAATTTGGGTTGGACGTGTGGTGTATTTAGACAACTTAGATAGTGCGGAAATTCGGGCCATTACATAATTCCTAAATCCAATATTATCGAATAACTAGGAATACAAACAAAACCAAACCTAAAACTAAAAGTACAAATTATTCCAAAACCTGGCTCTGATACCACTGTTAGGTTTTCATAGATCTAATCGACACCTAATTTGGTGATTTAACGACATTAAATATAGGATCTTAGCAATAAAAGTAAATCGAATAATTCGTATTTCATACTGGCTCGTCGAATCCACGAAAATATGATGAATCTCAAAATTAAAATGGCATGCATCGAATCGGAATAGCACGACAAACCGTCGAGCCTCCATTGGTATCCACGATAAGGAATCCCCTTTGAATCGAATCAAGGAAGAAGAAGGTCGCAGTGCTAGACGCCATTATTAGGGTTTTTATTCCTTTTTGATCTTATCAATTTTATGGACATCGTATATTATCGTATAAAGGTAGCCTGTACCCTTTTGTAATAAACGTTTACCATAAATTTAGGTAAATAACCCTTATACCATTTCAATGCCAAGAATAAAATAACAACCGATTGAAATTCTATTTATTCACTGAATGGCTTTCCCTTTGTTACGTTCTGTGTGTGTGACCCTATAGGTTACTATAATGTTGGCAATGATTATAAATCGTATTTAAAATCATAAACAGTGATTGACATCTAGCAATTCATAGTTGCTACCCAAGTTATAATAAGATCAACGATTCGATACAACCTTTCCGTGATCAGTGTATCAATGTAATATAATCCTTTTAACCAATATATCCAGGATTAAACTCTAGACATGGATTGTATCATCCTCTTTATAATTTAATCCGTTTATCTTGATCGATGAGTAGACTGTTTAAAACAAATCAATATTTGAGCATGACCATGCATTTCACAGTCTCACTCAATCAAGAGGCCCATGGATATTACTATAACTATAACTATATATATATATTATGGTTAAATTCCATCTAGATCATTCTTAATATTCATTCAATTCGAGATGTCTCTAATAACCACCGTTATGATTACCCAGTTATGAGGACCATTACATCACTGTTACTATGAGAATAACTTATGATACTGTAAATTATGTTCCATGTAGTTTTCTCATGGTGGGTTAGTCCACTACGCTATTCTCCAATATGTACTTATGTCTCAAGTTCAAGCCACTTACTTGAACTATATAGTTCCGTATTATTATTCTAAGGACTTCTATTATGTTAATATATATATTACGCAGTAAATATAACATAACAGAATATTCTTATTCCCAATAAAATGATAACATCAACAATGTTATTAATCACATCAAATGGATTGCCTTTAGGGCACAAACTCTAACACGTTCTTGACTGTTGTCCAGTGACTTTCACCTGGATCAGATTGGAATCAACTTGTCATACTTAAAGCGTATGAGACATATAGACGAGTGCATAACAATGTATACATGATTGATCCATTGTCAAAGCATAAGGGACCATTCTCATGCGTTCCTTATCATCTTATGAATTGGTACATTGAGTCTTAGAGTGTGGTATGTATCCTCTCTTTGCCTCTTGCATGCCAAACCTTTTAAGCACTTTGTCAATGTGTGTACTCTGACTTATGCCGATTAGCTTTCTTGATCCATCTTTATAGATCTTTATACCTAGTATATATGTTGCCTCACCCAAGTCTTTTATAGAGAAACTTTTTCCCAACCATATCTTCACCGCTTGTAATAAACTAACATCATTCCCAATAAGTAATATGTCATCAACATATAATACTAGAAATATAATGTTACTCCCACAAATTTTTTTGTGTACACAAGGTTCATTTTCATTCTTAATGAAGCCAGACTCTTTGACTGTTTCATCAAAATGAAGATTCCATCTCCGGGATGCTTGCTTTAATCCATATATGGAATGTTGCAGCTTACATACTTTTCTAGCATCTTCTAGATTGGAAAAACCCTTAGGTTGTGTCATGTACACATCCTTGAAAAAATTCCATTGAGGAAGGCAGTTTTGACATCCACTTGCCAGGTTTCATAATCGTAAAAGGCTGCAGTTGCAAGCATAATCCTCATGGATGTAACTATTGAAATTGGGGAGAATATTTCATCATAGCCAACTCCATGAACTTGCTTGAAACTTTTTACCATCAATTGTACTTTACAGATTTGTACTTTACCATACATGTCAGTTTTCTTTTTGAAAACCCACTTACACCCGATTGGTTTTACCCCATCAAGGGGATTAACCAAAGTTCATACTTGGTTGGTGTACATGGAATCCATTTCTGATTTCATGGCTTCAAGTCATTTCTCAGATTTTGGTCCATTCATTGCTTCTTAGTAAGAAGTAGGCTCATCTTAATCTATGAATCCAACTAAAACTAGAACCAACCATAAACTTGCCCCCGAATAATAAAATATGGAAACAATTTGCTTCCAAGTAGTTTTCACTTATGGGCATCTATATCTCCATGACCATTTGGCTAAAAAGGAAGAATTAAAGTTATATAAATTAATGATCCCAAGGCCCCCATCCTTCTTGGATCTATAACAAACCTCCCAGTTTACTAAACATTTATAACCACTACAAATGTTATCTCCACTCCAAAGATAATTACGTCTAATTCTGTCAATCTCCTCAATTACCCATTGAGGAAATCGATGAACAACCATCTGATAAGTAGGAACAGACGACAACATAGAATTAACAAGAATTAATCTACCAGCTCTTGAAAGAAATCTGTTATTCCAACTAGATAGTCTATTATTAATCTTATCAATAATAAATAACCAATCTTCATTCTTGAGCTTCGAAAGCCTAATCTTAAAACCCAAATAATCAAAAATAAATTTCATAGTAGAACAATTTAAGGTGTCAGCAACAAGATACTCAACATTGTCAAAGTCATTAAGAACCATAATAGAACTCTTATCAAAATTGATTCTGGGACCAGATAACATCTCAAAACAATAAAGAATAAACTTCAAAGCAATAATATGCTTGGGTAAGCGAGAGGAAAATAATAATGTATCATCTGCAAATTGAAGAATATATAATGCATTATTAAAGTCCTCATTACTATAAAACCTAAGACACCTAATCTTACTGTTCTCTTAATAATTTTAGTGAAAACATCCACATCAAGATTAAAAAGAAGAGGAGATAGGGAATCTCTAAGACCTCTTTTAGATTGGATTTTCTTACCAATAACCCCATTAACAACAATATTAAAGCAACCAGACCTAATCAAAAGCATAATCCAATTAATCCATCTAACACTAAAACCCCTAGCTAAACAAAACTCGCAAATAAAAATCCCAGTCAACAGAATTGAATTCCTTCTCAAAATTTATTTTCAAAATCACATAAGAAAAATTATTCTTACAAAAAACATTTGTATACTCTTAAACAGCAGCAACTCTGTCCACTATATTCCTACCTTTAATAAAGGCAGTTTGGGAACAATCGATAAGATGTTTTATCCTGGTACTAAGCCATTTGCTAGGACTTTGGTAATAATCTTAACGGAACAACTAATTAAGGAAATAGGCCTGAAATCCTTTAAAGAATTAGCTCCTACTCTCTTATGAATAAGGATAACATTAACAAAATTAAAGCTACCTAACCTCAAATTGCCACTATAAAAATCATTAAATAAGTTGATAATATCATATTTCAAGACATCCTAAAACTGCTTATTAAAAAGAATAGAAAAGCCATCTGGACCAGGAGCTTTGTCACTAGGCATATCGTTAATAGCATTCCAAATCTCCTGTTCTAAGAAAGGCTTATCTAAATCTACTAAATCAATCTTATCCTCGGAAGGATAGATGTCATTCCATCTAACATTAATCCTTCTCTTAATCTTAGAACCAAAAATCTGCTTATAATACCTAGTAAAAGCCTCATTCAAATCCTCTGAGCGGTCAATTCCACATCATTAATAAAAATAGAATGAATCCAATTATCATGGCTCCTCTTATTTGCCACACTATGGAAGAATTTCGTGTTATTATCCCCTTCTTGAATCCATTGAATTCGGGCCCTTTGCTTCCACATGATATCTTCTTTTTCCAAAATCAACTTAAGATCACGCCTAAGGTTGCAAAGCTTATCCCTCTCATTGGGATAAAGATTCCTGGACTCACTAATCTTGTCTAAGTCTAACATCTCACACATAACCTTGTCTTTCCTAATTCTAACACTACCAAAAATATATTTATTCCAATGCTTAAGAAAAAATCTTAACTTACCTAATTTTGCGACAAAAAATCTTAGCAGAATTACCATTGTACAAATTATTAAAATAAAACAAGGAATTCCACTTAATAAAAATTAAATTAAGAAAACTAGAATATAACAACCACATCTTCTCAAATTTGAAACTGTTGCTAATAGATCTAATACGTCTTCTTATTATGGTAGGTCTCGGAGTTCGAATGCTAGTACTAGCACTTGGAATTTGGGCTCAGGTATTATTTCTGTTTATGGTAGTGATTATACCCCTTTTGCTCTGAGTAGACTTTCCACTAGTTAGCTTTTCAGTTAGCCGGTGATACTACATTTATTTTTTCTAACATTGAGTTAGATGCAGACTTCGTTAGGAGTAGAGAATTAGAGTGAGAGTTAACTCAGTACGATGATGAGACTTGTTAGCTAGAATATTAGGGGTCTTAATGATCCTAAAAAATGTGATAAGGTATAAAATCCCTAGTGTTATTTACTGCATTTACTATGCTTACCCGTGATTTTAGTTTATATAGTTTTCTCATTAAATTTTAACTTGCATAATTATATCAAAGTAAAATACATCACACTATCAAGACTTCTTTTTATACACTCAATTCCATATTACTCAGTCCTACTCTTGTAGTTCTTTTCATTTGGTATCGGAGCAGGACATCTTATAACCGTAAAATAGTTATTTGATAACTCAATAATATGGAATATAACACTAACACCAGCATGAATACAAGTTTCATTGAAGAACAATCCACTGCACGACCACCACTTTTCAATGGCATGAACTATAATTATTGGGTAACATGAATGAGAATTTATATGCAAGCCAACGGATTTGACACTTGGAATGTCACTAAAAAAGAACATAATATTCCCGCTACCAACTATTCTGAGTGGTCAAATTCACAGAAAACTGATGCTACTTCAAATGTTAAATCTATGAATATATTGCGTTGCGCTTTGGATAGAAATGAGTTTAACTGTATATGTATGTGCAATGTTGCATATGATATATGGCATACACTCAAGGTAACTCACAAAGGAACTAAAAAAGTAGAGCAAAGCAAGATATCCATGCTTAAGAGTTAATTTCAAAATTTATACTGAATGAAAATGAATTTTTTAATGGCATATACTCTAGATTTCAAGACATTTATCATTCAATATTTGGATTAGGAGAAAAATACTCTGATTTTGATATAGTATCGAAAATTCTAAACTATTTAACGGAAGATTGGGAAAGAAAGGTCTTGGCAATTGAAGAAGCTAGTGATCTTTCAGCCATGAAACCATAAGAGATAATAGAAAATATAACGTCGTATGAAGTAAACTTGCAGGAAAAAAGAGTTTATGCACATGATAAAAAGAACTTAGCATTCCATGTAGAAAAAGATGAATCAGATTCAGATGAAGAAGACCAAGCTTTTATCGCCAAAACTTTAGAAAGTTTTTGAAATATAAGAAAGGAATAAGAAACAATGGAAAGAAAAATCTCAACAACAACAAAGCCTCTTCATCAGCAATTGAATGCTTCGGTTGAGACAAGAAAGGACATTCTCAAAAAGATTGTCTGGAATAGAAGAAAGAGTATTGCAACAAAATTAAGAAGGAGAAATCCAAAAGACGAGCATTTCTAGTAACATGAGATTCTTCATCTTCTGAAAGTGATAGTAAAAGTGATAACGAATAAGCTCATGTGTGCTTCATGGAAAAATAAACAAGGTTAGTGATTTTACTTATGAAGATATGATAGAAATAAATACACAATTATTAGAATCTTGAAATAATTTCAAAAGAAAATATAAACAAGCTAATGAGGATTAGAAGAAGGCGGAATTTGAAAGAGATATGTTGAACGATGACAAAGAGATATTAGAAGATGAAATTAAAAAACTTCAAGAATCTCTTTTTGATGCAAATTCTCAACTTTCCTTATTGAGTCAAGAAATTGAAACTAAAAAATTAAAGATTAATCTGCTTATTTCTGAGAATCATGAGTTAAAAACTAGGATTAAATAATAGAATTAGATAATTCTAGTCTTAAGATTAAATTGGATGGAATCACTAAAAATGTCACAAATTTTGATAAAGGTAGAGATAATTTGTCTAAAGTTATAGAAAATCTCAATCTACATCCAGCAAGAAAGGACTAGGATATAAATCAAAACCTAATATTTCAAACAAATCAAATAAAAAGAAACCTAGCAAGTTTAAAACTAGCAATTCATCTATATCTCCCTAAAAGAAGAAGGTTTCTAAAACTGTTAATATATAAGTTCCTAAAACGAATAACTTTTAGATTAGGAATAAATATATAGAAACATTCATTTGAGAAGTTCGGTTAAGAAAGAAAATTTAATCTCTCAAATCACCTAAAAATGTATTGCATATACACAGGCAATGGGAAAAGGAAATTTAGCAATGGAATCAACTAGTGGAGGTAATAATTCAACATAATCAATTAAGAGAGGAAACGAACGTCTTATGCACATAATCAATTAAGGGAATAAATATAGTTAGGAATGTAGGGTAACTAAAACACGTTACAAAATAAAGAAAACAACACGGATATGAAAAAAAGCATACATGATCAACCATCGATAAGGGAGGCCGACTCGCATGAGTGTCAAAGGTGTAGGAAATCTTTAGATCATGTGGCCCAGATTTGATGGAATTTGATTTAACGGTTAGGATAGCTTGGACCTCTATAAAAAAAATAAGTAGAGCTTTATCTTCATCTTATTATTTATCTAATGATCATCGAAGCTCTGCCATTATTCTTTCTACTATATAACTTCTATAAACAAAATTATAGATCTAGAATGCATGGTTTTGAACTAGAGAAAAATACAATAGAAAAGGGTAGAGGATTAGGGATTTATTCGAACCGGAAAGATATATACAAAAGATAAACTTATGGTCCAGTTTTAATTCAATAATATGAATTTAAGTTTTGCTTTTTATTAATCCAATCTAATTAATCTACATAAGTATCGTTTGTAAATCCAAATATAGAATTACAAAGGGGAGAATACATATAATAGGGTCGGATCTAGATTGAATTTAGAGATTTGGAAATGTAGCAAGGTGAGTGGATAAATTATGTCTTTATATAATGGTAGAATAAATTGTTATAAATCTATTTCATTTTGTGTAACAGTAGAATTGTAGTTTATTTTGTGAATCAGGTTGACATTTTAGTTTATTGAAATGAATATGATCAAATGAAATTGATTTCCATATTTATTTAAGTCGAACCCCCTAAAAATGCGATGTGTGGAATTATGAGGAATGAGTATATGGTTAGTTCAAAGGAAAGATATGTGAGAAATAAGGGTAATTACCATACTTTGTATTGTAAATTTCAATAAATAATCAGAAAGCTAATTATAATTATGAACTTTGCACAAAGCTTCTCTTTTAGGGTAAACATGGAAATAAAATATGTAGCAATGAAGGATGAAACCAAGTTCAAATTTATTAAAACATGGTAGGTTCTAGGAACGAAATGTTAAGAAAAAGAATAAACTAAAATGTTAATGAGACTGGGAAATGAAATGTTAAAAAATAAACTAAAAATGTTAATGGGATTATAAACTTGTGCAATGGTAAATGGAAAACATAAGCAAAAGAAGAAAATAGAAAAAGGGAAATGATAACAATATACATGACCAGTGAATTTGAAATGGAAAATGAATTGGTTAGAATATAAGTTAAATGCTTAATGTTGAGCATGAATGCTAAGGATCTAAATAAGAAGGTAAGAAACACAAATGTAAGGGTTTAGCAAAAGAATAAACATGCATAAAGGAAGAAATTGAATAGATGGCCTTCTATATGCATGTACAATGAATTCGGATAAATCTATAACGTAGGCATAGACAATCTGATATGGATAACGTAGGTAAAATTCGGCGGTTAAAGACTAGGTTGGATGTAGTTATTTGGTTAGATCCTGTCCTAACGATGATATGGCTAATACAGTCGGACCGGAAAGTAAGCGACCAATGATGAGACTATGAGAAGTCTGGTCCAGGCGACGTACAAATAAGTATCATCGGAATAGACAATAAGAGATTAATGCTTGTGGTGACGATGGTTGTGCGTATTTAATCATAGGACCCATGTGAAATGTGGTCACGCGTAAAGAAATACACCTAAGGTAGAATAAGTCCACGGTGTAGTCATGAGAGGTCCATTAGCGGTTGAGTTTACTTCAATTTATTAAGTGGTATTACATTGATCACACTAGGAAATTAAATGGACGAAGGTTGGACAGGTAAATTATGTTGTTGAAATGCACGCAGGTACCAACCACTAAAGTTAGCTATTACATATTTATTGGGTCATCATCGATCCTAGAATTCAAGCGAGTAGGACATGGGTTACTCCTTTCCTGAATTTGCTTGCTACCCAGTCATTCATATGGGTTATGTAATGATACAGTTGTTTGTTTAGACAAGTTGTTAGCAACATGCTAGTTAACTCATAACGGGGATTCCTTCAAAATAGGATGATGAGAGGAGCATGGTCCATGTAAATAGAAAGCATACAAAATAGAAAACCCCCGGCTGGATTCTCCAGCATAGCCAATTATGCGGTTTATTAGGGAAATTTTGAACATCTGTAATGTAAGCATTATGCAGTCCATTGTGGAAGTAGATTAAACTTGCTTGAGATATTCGATAGTGATTTTGTGATATGAAGATGTGGTTGATTCTAGCGATGTGCTTGCGATAGATACTAAGGGACGATAAGTCCATGGTAGACCAAGGGATATATATATATATATATTAAAGGTAAATCCACAAGCAAGTAGATGGATATGGTTCATATGAAATGGTGGGGTCAGAAAATGTTAAAATAAATCTTAACAATACATGAATTGTTGGCAATCAACATATGATACAATTTTTTTAAGATGTTTAATTTACCAGATCGCCGTAATTTTGTTTTGGCCCTTCCCTTTTTCAACCCAGGGAAAAACAAAAGACTGGTGCTGGTATTTTAGGTAGGATTGGTGCTGATAGGGACAACTGGTTTGAAAATGTCAATTTATGGTCAATGCTTATTTGATATTATATTTTAAATTATTTCACTGGGAGTTAGTTGTTAGAACTCTCATAAGCATCTTTGTTTGTTCGTAGGATACCAAGTCAATGCTTATTTGATATTATATTTTAAATTATTTCAGTGTCGGCCCCATCGCAGGATGTATCACGTCATGAAGTGGAAACCCTTCGCTAATATGCACAACCCCATATCTGCAGGTGTCACAGTCGTCTTGTCCCCCTCTACCCGGCCCATACACGCACATGACTCGGTCGATTTGCGCCGCTCACACCGTCCTCCGCGTTTGGAACTCTTACAATCAGTTCAGTAAGCGTGCCTCTTCTCCGACCTAGTTCGGAGTACTTTGTTTGATACCTTTTCCAGGTTACTGACTGAAACGGGTCCCACACAATATGATACAAGCTCTCCCCTTTGTCTTGTATCCCCCACTAGGTTTTCCACAGGTTATATTTACCATAAGTTGTCTTTAATTATATAACCCCAATCTTTCTACCGGTTATGCTTACCCATAGGTGTCTTTAATACATAACCCCCAATTGGTTAATTTTTGTGGGCCTATATTTAAATAGTGAAAATTAGGGACACATCCCTAAAACCAAACTTAATTAGGCTCACATCCCACCCTAAGTATACTTTTAAACCTGCCCCTTATTTTTAGTTTTCCGCCTTTTTCGTTTTTTCCAGAAAAAAAAGCGCGGCACTCAATAAAAAAATTCTAAATTCTGGAAATATTCCCAGAAGACCACATAAAAAAAAGTTGCATACACGTAAGCAACTTTTGCCAATAGTAGCATACATGTATGCTACCATTGTTGAAGCTGATTTCTTTGAAAATTTTGTACCGAAACCTACACACATGTATGCAACTATTTGAAATAACTACACACATGTATGCAAGTATTGCATAAAGAAAACTGAACTGGAATTTTGCTTGCTGATTATTGCACACTTGTATGCAAGAATCTGTATAATTTGCTTACATATATGGAAAAAAAAGCCAATGCAGATTCAATGGTGAAATACTTGCATAGATGAATGCAAGAATGTCAAATATGTGCATGCTTTGACCAAATTACTGCATTTTTCGCTGTTTTCTGTATACTTTTTTTTGATGCATTTTTGGATTTTTTTTTAGCTGAATTTTTGGGTGAGTGAATGTTTAATTTAAATACGAATTTACGTGATTTTTTTATATTTTTTAATATTTTTTTGATGAATTTTCGGAAAATAGGGAATAAATTTACAATAAGTTATGACCGTATGTGGGCCTAATTTAAAAACTTAATAGGTACCTGTAAAAAATGCACCCATTTAAATATTACCCACCCAACCCAGTTATACTTAACTTAACCCTGCCATTGTTCAACCAAGTTTACTAAACCCCTATTCATATTCATGTTCACACAATCCATATGGATTCAACTAGGTTAAGTATTCCAATTCATTACCATGTCCATTATGGTTTATAATGGGCTAGACCTCACACATTAGGGCTACAGCTTGTGGATGCTGGATATGCCAGTCGGGTCCAGGTAGACTTCTACCACAAGTTGGGCCTAACCTCGTGTCTTAGCCTGTCTCGTATTTGTGCACTTAGACCCCTCACATTAGATTCAACATTTGCGGTTGCTGGATATGTCGGTCAGGTCCGGGCAGACTTCCACCACAAATGCAATCTAGCCTCGTGTCATAAGTGCAGTTACAGTTTCTAATTACTGTAATCCTAAGCATTTTAACCAATTAAATACTTATATCTTATAGGTGTTCATGCCCATTTGCCCACTTATATTCATAGAGAATTGTATGTCCAAATTCATATTCATTATACAAATTATGCTAATTCTAATATTTCCCCTATTCCCTAACTAACGCATTCGCATATATTTGGCGGCATGCTTAGGCTAGAGAGAAGCCTGGCCATAAACAATAAAAAGGGCAAAGTGATGGGACGATGACAATAGTGACTATTCTAACATAATTGGCATAAATATATATGTACCGGCATAGATATGTAATTGGCATAATAATAAGTGGACATAAAAGCAGATCTTGTGAACATGTGATGATAAAACTAGATCTAACATAATGAGGATGTTCTAGTAAGCATGAATAGATCTAAATAAGGATTCATATGTCCAATTGATGATAGATCTAAATTAACCACCACATGATAGGTACAAGATGATTTAGAGGGAGAATTAGATTTAAACAAGATTTTAACTATCAAACAATGATAGGTCCAGAGTAACCACAAACATAGATAAAGGTTAAGATCCACAAAGGTGACATGATAAATTAACCACAAGTGAATTAGATCTATAAAGGTAGATCTATCATAATAAACTTTAAGATCCAAGAATATCATAGATTCACAATTTACAACAAATCCAAATCGCAGTCATATCACGTTTACTTTTAATCATTTAAATCTAAAAGTAACTAACTCACAGTGTTTGGATTTTAGAAGATAGAAGATAGAAGAGAAATTTTTGGTGTTGAATCTCGGATCTAAACTCGAATCTCTAACTGATTAGCTTTAATTGATTTTTGTTGAAGAAAAGGATTCGTTTTAGTTCAGGCACTAGTAGCATTTGGCTTCCATTGATTACCAGTAAAGAAAACTAGAGAAATGGACCTTTATTTATAGCCGCCATCCCCCAGAAATCGACTGCCACCTCAGCCCTAGTGGGGTCGACCCCTCCTTATGAGGTCAACACTCCTACTAGGGGGTCTATATCCCTGGGGTGGGAATCTTACCGCCTACTGGATTTTCGAATTTTGAACTGAAATTTTGAATTCCTGGACCCTATATATATATGTATGTATGTATGTATGTATATATAAAATTATCTTGCGCATATACAAACTTCAAACCTTCATAACTTCTTCATACGGTGTCTATTTTACGCAAACCAAATGTCTATCTTGGCCAGAATTTCGAAACAAACGCAATGGCGCAATCTGTTTCCCTTAATTCTGAATATTAAATTAATTATTATTTAATTTATCCTCTTCTAGTGCTGTTAAAATTTTGGGGTGTTACATTCTCCCCTACTTAAAGGATTTCGTCCCTGAAATCTCTAAGTGTAGAAGAATGTATATCCTACCATCCATCACCCATCTACTCATCCAACAATCACAGGCATCCATTATCCTTAAAGACTTCTAATTCTTATATGAACATATGCAAGGTGTGTGTATATGTCCCAATACTAATGCAAAGATTAGGCGGTCTACTGATTCAGTCGACCTCCTCAATGCAATGTATGTTAGTGCCATGAATCCAATATGTATGCAAATAGTCCTATTATAACATGTAAGTTCTATATGTGTGCACACTCATTTGTCCAAATGCAACATTCATATGCTAATACATCCATTTTCACCCATAAAAGAAAAGAAAAATGCACACACATCCATATGTAGTATGAGAGTGATTGAGCTGATCTAATGCCTAATGTGTGTGTGAATGCATCCACAGGCAACCAATAGCAAACACTTGCATCCATCAAACATAACATGTCTCAAACACATGTTTACATTCATAGGATTCCTATCTAAAGGTCGAAAATAATATTGATAGGACATACTCAAATGATAGAAACAAGCATAGATAAAACATTGGAAAAGGAGTTAAGGACATACCCTCGAAAAAGAAAGGGTACGAAGCACGAATCTTGTCTTCGGTCTCCCAAGTCGCATCCTCTAGGTTATCTCCCCATTGATCCTTTATCAGATTGATTTCTTTATTGCGTAGCTTCCTGACTTCTGATCCAAGAATACGGGTAGGGACTTGTCTGACCATCGCCTCCCGCTCCACTTCTACTTTCTCCAATATACTTGGCTTAACAACTTCCGCAGTATCATGCAAGCACTTCCGCAGATGAGAAACATGGAAAACATCATGAATGCTGGATAGATTTTCTGGTAGCTTTACTCTGTAGGCCATTTGGCCGATCCTTTCGGTTATGGGAAATGATCCCACAAATCAAGGTGTCGACTTCCCTACTGACCCGAAGCGAACCGCATTTCTCAGAGGTGATACTTTAATAAAAACTAAGTCTCCCACTTCAAATTAGATGTCAGTCCTTCTCTTGTCTGCGTAAAATTTCTGCCTATCTTGGGTTGTCTTCATCTGTCGTCAAATAAGGTCAATCTTCTCAGACGTTTCTCTAACCATATCTGGTCCAAGTAATAATCTTTTTGTAGATTCCCACCAACAAGTAGGTGATTTACAGGGTCGTCCGTACAATACTTTAAAGGGTGCCATGCCGATGCTAGATTGATAACTATTATTCTAGGCAAACTCTACTAAAGGAAGATGTTCTTCCCAAGTCCCTCCGAAGTCTAGTATACACAGCCTTAAAAGAACGTAAAGAATTCTGTTCACCCTCTCCGTCTGCCCATCGGTCTGAGGATGATAAGCGGTGCTCAAACACAACTGTGTACCTAATGTTTCTTGCAAGCTCCTCTTAAATTCACTGGTGAAGACGGGGTCATGATCTCTTACGATGCTCGAAGGTACTCCATGAAGATGGACTATTTCACGAATGTAAATTGCTGCTAACCATGATGCTGTCCTCTTACTCTTAACTGGAAAGAAATGAGCGCTCTTAGTGAGTCTATCTACCACAACCCAAATACCGGTGTTGCCTTTCTTCGATCTAGGAAAACCATCTATGAAATCCATAGAGACGCTCTCCCACTTCCACTGTGGAACCTCCAAAGGATGAAGTAGACCACCGAGCTTCTTTTGCTCATCTTTAACTTGCTGGCAAACTAAAAATTTAGAAACAAACTCTGCCACATCTTTCTTCATCCCAAACCAAAAGAAAACCTCTTCATGTCTCTGTACATCTTATCACCACCTGGATGAATAGTCATCTTAGAATGGTGGGCTTCTTCTAGGATTGCCTTTATCAAGCTTCCCGTTTGAGGAAAACAAAGCTTCCATCTCGTTGCAACCACCCTTTTTCGTCTATGGAATATCTACTGAGATCTCTAGAAGTCTCCCCTTTTCTGAGCTTATCCATGATGTCTAAAATCCGTGGATCATTTCAATGTGAAGATCCTATCTAATCCACAAGAGTTGGTCGTATTTCTAACGATGCAAACAAATAAGGAAAAATCTCGATGGAGGGTCTAAAGTCAAAAGTTGATATAAACTCCAAGCTCTTCCTCTCCACAAACATAGGACTTAAAGCCATCCTCTGCCTATATAATGCGTCGGCGACCACATTACCCTTGTCGGGGGTATAAGCAATTTTGAAATCATAAGAAGCTAGGAACTTCATCCACCTTTGTTGCCTTAAATTAAGGTCCTTCTGCGAGATCAGATACTTAAGAGATTTATGATCGGTATATAACTCAAACTTCTCTTGAAGTAAATAATAACACCACGTCTTGAGCGCGAATTTTATCGCAGCTAGCTCTAAATCATGGGTAGGGTATTTCTTCTCATGAACTCTCAACTGTCTACCCCCATAACACATTACCTTTCATTTGTGCATCAGAACCGCACCAAGCCAGTACCACATGCATCAGTGTAAACTGTAACACTTTATTCCCATCAGGCAAGGTCAATACTATGGCTGTTGTTAGATCCCTCTTCAGTCGTTGGAAAGCTATATCACAATATATCCCAAGAAAATGCCAAATTCTTCTTCGTCAGCCTGGCGAGCGGGGTCGATATCTTTGCGAAGTCCTTAATGAATTTCCTATAATAGCCTGCCAATCCAAGAAAGCTTCTCACCTTTGTAGCATTTTTTGAATTTTGCCAATCTTGCACTACAAACACCGTTGCGGGATCTACAACTATCCATTCTTTGGAGACCACATGCCCTAAGAATCTCACCTCTTTTCTCCAAAAATGGCATTTGGAGAGCTTTCCTTTGAGTTGATGCTCACGAAGAGTTTTCAAAACTTCTCTCAAATGCTGGGCATGCTCTTCTTTTCTTTTGGAGAAGATCAAGATATCACCAACAAAGAATACAACAAATTTATTTAGAAACACACAAAACACCCTACTCATTAGATCAACAAAATAGGTGGGTGCATTCGTCAACCCAAAAGGCATAACTAGCCATTCAAAGAAACCATCCGGAGTACTAAAAGCAGTCTTGTCTATACTGTCCTCAGCCACCCTCAGCTGATGAAACCCCATGGCCAAGTTTAACTAAGAGAATACCGAGGCTCCAACAAGTTGGTCAAACAAGTCATTTATCCTCGGAAGTGGGTGCATGTACTTCTTAGTGAGTTTATTCAATTCTCTATAGTCCACACACAATTGAAGCGAACCATCTGCCTTAGTCGCGAACACTACTGGAGCACCCCATTCAGATATGCTTCATCTGATAAACCCTTTTCCAATTATCTCCCTTACTTGTTTACTCAGCTCCCTCCTTTCCCTCGGAGCCATATGGCGCATTGGTAATGCAACTAGATTTGCATTGTCCACCAGATATATACAGAAATCGATCTCGCGCTTCAAAGATAAACCCCATACCTCATCAAAAACATTAGAATATTCTCGGACTACCGGAACAGATTGTAGATCATCTATAGATGCATCAAGAGACTCAAGGAAAGTAAGCAAAACTGACCCTTGTGGGTCACAAGAAATCTCGAGGGTCCTCCCACGACAAGTCAAAAGTCTAACGACCCTCCTCTCACAATCTAGAATGGTACCATATGTGGTTAACCAATCCATTCCTAGAATCAAACCGTAAACCATAAAACCAAGCACATATGCGTCACATTCAAACTCGACGCCTAACACAAATATTCCCAAACCCCGACAAATCATAGATAAATTAGCCAAACCACCAATGGGGTTTGAGACAACTACGGGATCCACTACCATACTAGTATTTAAGTGACGAGATTCAACAACATAACTAGATATAAATGGATGTGAAGCACCAAAATCAAAAAGTGCTCTAATAGGATGATTTGAAAGAGAAATTAAACCTTCCTCATAAATTTTTCTACCTCTATCAGGAGCACCGATCGCAAGAGCATGCACCTGCCCTCCAAAAGTTCCTGCCCTCTGACCTTGTCCCTGTTTCTTTGGGAAGTCCCTAGCAAAGTGTCCAACCTCTCCACAATTGTAGCAAGAATTATTCCTCCTTTTACAGTCCTTCACTAAGTGACCTTCTCGCCTATAATTGTGACGCTTCCTCTTATCCTTAGCCTTGTCATTCTTTCCGCCTTTCTTTCGTTGCTGTTGTTGTTGTCCTTTTTTGGGCCAAATCTTTTTGTTTTGCGTTGTTTCCTCAGCCTTTACTTCCTTGTTTTCTCCTTTCTCTTCCTCAAACATCAAGGCCATGTCAACAAGCCTTTCAAAAGTAGCTCCCATTAGAATGCGGGACATAGCCAACCCATAGCGGCTCATTAAGTCCTTTGAAAAACCACAAAGCCTTCTTATGGGGAGTGTCCACCAATTCTAATCCAAACCTCGCTAGCTGGTTGAATTTGTTCACATGCTCTTTAATCGTCAAGTTTCCTTGTTTGATTGCTAAGAACCTCTCTATTTGCATGCTTTTTTCAGTTTGGGACAGAAATTTCATTTCAAATCTTTGCCTAAAATCATCCGACGTCTCTACTGGTCGTCCTGCTTGGGTAACTTCCCACCAAAAAGACGCTTCTTCTTTCAGTAGCCAGGCGGCTAACTAAATCTTCCTTCGATCTTATACTTCAAAGATTACAAACAAGTCCTCGGTCTCCTTGAGCCAATTCCTTGTCTCTACGAATGTCTTGGTTCTATGGAATGGATTTCCTCCTATAGCATGGAAATCTTTGCAGATCTCGGAAAAGTTGTCTGCACGTGGAGGAGGAGGAGGAGGAACAACGGGTGCAACTGGGGGAGGAACATTTCCTTGGCCTTCGGCAAGCGTCGTGGCCTCTAGATACCTGTGGAACCAGCCGAGTATCATAACGCCCTCTGGAATATTGGGTTCCCCAGACATGCTGAAAAAGAAAAGGAAAAAGATTCAGGCAAGGGATCGAAAGATATTACTTATGGCTTTTTGGGGAATGTTTTTCAAAATAGAATTTTCTATTTGAAAATGCTTTTTTTTAATCCATTTTCAAAATAATTTTCAAAAACTTTTATCTAATCTAGTAACCTTCAGCTCTGATACTAAGTGTGACACCCCACAGCCGTTAATGTCACTCACAAAGGGAATGCATTAAGTTTCGTGAAACATTAAAGGTAAACAAAAATAGAAATGCTAATTCCAATAGACTTATTGAACGTTCCCATTGGCGTGCATCCAATAGGAATTAAACCTATGAATTTTCCAATTATAAGTTGGGCGCTTTAACCATTCAACCATGGATGCTTAACAGGGCTCATTGTACATCATGAATAACCAAATTCCAATTGAAATGAAAATATTACAAGACAGATATAAAATGACAACGGAATTAAAACTTTATTTATAATAAAGCATTGTGGTTTAAAAGCATCACATGTCTGAAATAACAAAAACCATTACAACATAAGAATTACTATCTTGTACTTTAAAACATCAGAGTACATAAAAGAAGCAAAATTCCCCAAACAAAATATAGCAATAGCAACCAGGATAGGAGCATGAGCCATACATCTAGCAGCTCGAGCAAAATGTAAGCAGAATCACGGTCAAGCCTGAGTGTTCCTGCCTTGAGAACCTGGGGGGACTGGAAGAAAGTAGAGGAAACAAAAAGGCTCAGACATAAAGTCTGGCGAGTCCAGTTACTTTTAGCAAGTAAATAAATAAAAGTAGCATGACAAGCATATAAAGTGGATAAGAGAGAGATAACTACATAAAAGGTAAGCACGACAAGGTAAACAAGATAGAGTGTATATGCTCCCCTAAATATTACTCTGCACTATTACTAGTATAAACAGAATGAGATGATCCCATCCACTATAAGGTGGTATACTTAAGCATACGTCCGAATGTATCCTAACTCCTACCCTAATCGATCGGCTCTCTAATCCACGTAGATACTCTGTTCCGGCCCCACCGCAGGATGTATCACGTCCTGAAGTGGCAACCCTTCGCTAATATGCACAACCCCGTATCTACAGGTGTCATGGTCGTCTTATCCCCCTCAGCCCGGCCCATACACGCACATGACCCGGTCGGTTTGTGCTGCCCACACCGTCCTCCACATTTGGATCTCTTACAACCAGTTCAGTAAGCGTGCCCCTTCTCCGCCCTAGTTCGGAGTACTTTGTTTGATTCCTATTCCGGGTTACTAACTGAAACAGGTCCCACACAATATGATACAAGCTATCCCCTTTGTCTTGTATCCCCCACTAGGTTTTCCACAGGTTATATTTACCTTAAAGGTGTCCTTAATAATATAACCCCAATCTTTCTTCTGGTTTTGCTTACCCATAGGTGTCTTTAATACATAACCCCCAATTGGTTAAGTTTTGTTGGCCTATATTTAAATATTACCCACCCAACCCAGATATACTTAACTTAACCCTTGTTTAGCCAAGTCTACTTAACCCCTATTCATATTCATGTTCACACAATCCCTATGGATTCAACTAGGTTAAGTATTCTGATCCGTTACCATGTCCATTTATGGTTATAATGGGATAGACCTCCCACATTAGGCCTACAACTTGTGGATGCTAGATATGCCGGTCGGGTCCGGGCAGACTTCTTCCACAAGTTGGGCCTAACCTCATGTCTTTTCCCGTCTCGTATTTGTGCACGACCCCTCACATTAGATTCAACATTTGCGGTTGCTGGATATGTCAGTCGGGTCCAAGCAGACTTCCACCACAAATGCAATCTTACCTCGTGTCATATGTGCAGTTACAGTTTCTAATTACTGTAATCCTAAGCATTTTAACCAATTAATTACCTATGTCTTATAAGTGTTTATGCCCATTGGCCCAGTTATATTCATAGTTAATTATATGTCCAAATTCATATTCATTATACAAATTATGCCAATTCTAATATTTTACCCCTTCACTAACTAATGCATTCGCATATATTTGGTAGCATGTTTAGGCTAGAGAGTAGCCTGGCCATAAACAATAAAAAGGGAACAGTGATGGGACAATGACAATATTGATTATTATAACATAACTGGCATAAATATATATGTATTGGCATAATAATAAGGTGTACATAAAAGCACATCTAGTGAACAGGTGATGATAAAACTAGATCTAACATAATGAGGATGTTCTAATAGGAATGAATAGATTTATATAAGGATTCATATGTCCAATTGATGAAAGATCTAATTTAACCACGACATGATAGATACAAGATGGTTTAGAGGGAGAATTAGATCTAAACAAGATTTTAACTGTCAAATAATGACAGGTCCAGATTAATGACAAACATAGATAAAGGTTAAGATCCACAAAGGTGACATAATAAATTAACCACAAGTGAATTAGATAAAGGTTAAGATCCACAAACTTCAAACCTTCATAACTTCTTCATACAGTGTCTGTTTTACGCAAACCAAATGTCTATCTTGACCAGAATTTCGAGTCGAACGCAATGGCGCAGTTCATTTCCCATAATTTTTAATATTAAATTAATTATTATTTAATTTATCCTCTTCTAGTGTTGATAAAATTACGGGGTGTTACAGGGTGGATTCTCCCTATTCACTTAAGACCCTAGGCGGACCTATTGGTCACTTATTAACCCTCGATAATATGTTAGATGTTAACACAAAACTAGAGGGCACTAGCTATGGGCCCTACTAGTTAAGGCTTCCGTCATTCACGCATAAAACCTTACCCTGCATAAGGTGAGAGTATGTATTTTATCATTCGTTATATTGAATAACGAGATTTTGATCGATGCCAACGAATGAAGCTACTATGGGAATTAAATCATAAAGATAAGGTTATATATATATGTACATTGAGTCATGTTAGAATTATGTTAAAATCTATCCTCAAGTATACACGAATATGCTAATCAAGTTATATATTTATATATGATTAAAAAACCTTCAAAAAAGCCAGACTGTGCAAAAACTGGCCTACTAGTCGACTGGTAGGAAATCCACCAGTCGACTGGTCAAGCTATCTCTACACATAACGGCTAGTTTCAAAAGTTTTATATAAATATTTTAATTCTACTTGTCAACTGATGATTTCTAACCAGTCAACTGATTCGACCCAGAAACTATTTTCTGAAGAGTCACCATTCTTCATAAAGAGACTACTCTTCATTAGTCAAAGGAAACGGACATAACTTTTGATGGAAATTATTCATGAAGAATTGCTACTCTTATACTACTATATAAACAAGCTTAATCATGTTTTACAGTCACTTAATCTATCCAAATTTTACTGGTTTTTCTAATCACATTCTACTCTCTCCATTTATATTCTTTGCAATTAAAAAGCTCTCCAATTCAAATACTTGTTGAATCCGTGAATCAATTTAATATCATTTGATTCGACAAGCAATATTGTTCCTTAAAACTTCGTATTCAAAGCATGTACTATATAAGAAGGTTGTACTTAAAATATTGGCTATCCGTGTTGATTCAAGAACATAAATAAAAAGCCAAACTTTTGTAATAGTTGAAGACCTATATAGTTGCTCAGGCGGGAGGCATCCTTGTTGGGGCTCGGGTGTACTGACCTATTCCTCTTGGTTAAGAGAGGGTGTTGTTCGTGAATTTCGAAGAGGAGCTTCGGGACTGGACGTAGGGCGGGAAGTTCGAACTAGTATAAAATTTCTGGTGCCACTTTACTTTACTTTTCGCATTTACTTTGATTGTGATATATCTCTGTAGTTTAGATTGTATTTGTCTATTGCATATCATTTAGCTAGCATATCATATATATTTTTGCTATATCCAGATAGATCCTTTACGTCATACATATCGACTACTTTTCGATTGGTATCAGAGAAAGGCCATCATATAACCGTAAAACCGTTATTTGATACATTGACATTATGGATAATAATACTAGCATTAGCAATAACACCGGATATTTTGAAGGCCAATCAACTACTAGACCACCCTTCTTTAATGGCATGAATTATAGTTACTGGGCTACTCGAATGAGAATATACATGCAAGCTAATAGCTATGATGCATGGAATATTACCTAAAACGAGTATACATCACCTACTACTGCATACACTGAATGGTCATATATTGTGAAGCTATTGCAAATGCTAAGGCCACGAACATGCTACATTGTGCTCTAGATAGAAATGAGTTCAATCGGATTTGTATGTGCAACACTGCATATGAAATCCGGAGAACACTTAAAATCACTCATGAAGGCACTAACAAAGTTAAACAAAGTAAAATATCTATGCTCAAGAATTAGTTTCAAAATTTTAAAATGAATGAAAACGAATCCATAAATTATATGTATTCACGTTTTCAAAATATTATCATTCATTATTAGGACTAGGAGAAAAATATTCCGACTTTGACACAGTTTCAAAAATCTTGAATTCTTTAATCGATGAATGGGAGAGAAAAGTATTAGCAATAGAAGAAGCTAATGATCTCTTTGCCATGAAACTGGAAGAATTGATCGGTAGTCTATTGTCTTATGAAGTGAATTTACAGGCAAAGAAAGCACAGATGCAAGATAAGAAAAAAAATTAGTTTTCCATGCTGAAAAAGAAGATTCTGATTCAGATGAGGAAGATATAGCATTTGTTACTAAGAATTTTAGAAAATTTATAAAATACCAAAAGAGTCAAAGCAAGAATATAAAGAAACATTCATCAAAAGAACCTGATCCGGCTCTAGTTGAATGTTTCAACTGTCACAAGACCGGACACTATCGAAAGAACTGTCTAGAGCTAAAGAGAAATCGCAAAAATGAAAAATCAAAGAAACGAGCTTTTTCAGTCACTTGGGACAACTCGGATTCATCTTCTGAAAGTGATAGCGACAGCGATAGTGAGCAAGCAAATGTGTGCTTTATGGCTAAGGACAACGATGTAAGTGATTTTACTTTTGATTTATTAGTAGAAATTAATACTGAAATATTAGAATCTAGAAATGTTTAAAATAAAATTTAAACAAGCTAACAAAGACAAAAACAAAGCCGAATTTGAGAGAGACCAGTTGAAAGATGAAAATGAAATCTTAGAAGAAGAAATTAGAAAATTGCAAGATTCTCTTTCAAATGCAAATTCTCAAATTTCTTTGTTAAACCAAGAATTAGAAATTCAAAAGAATAAAATTGATTTATTAGTTTTTGAAAATCATGATTTAAATAATAAAGTTAAAATTATGGATTTAGAAAATTCTAGTTTAAAAACTAAGTTAGAAAATATTTCTAAAAATGTAAATAATTTTAACAAGGGTAGAGAGAATTTATCTAAAATTTTAGAGAGTTCTCAATCGGTTTTTAATAAAAAAGGACTTAGATATGATAATAAAATAAATTCAAAAAGGAAATCCAATTTCAAAAATTCCAACATTAAACCAAAAAAATTTAGTAGTAAAATAAATATTGCTACTAAGAAAAAATATTCAGATAATATTAGTATATGAATTCCAAAGACAAATAATATTCTTATTAGGAATAAATATATTAAAAAAAAGATTCTATTCCTTTTAATAGTAATTATTTTTTCAAAAATGAACCTATGCCCTCTTGGGTTTGGCTTCCTAAGACTTAACCCTTAGGACCCTAACGGAGGAAGTGGGTACCAATGAAATTTTTGATTTATTTTTTTGCAGGTCCCACTTGATAAAAACAAAGGAAAATGGATACTAGACAGTGGTTGCTAAAAACATATGACATGAGACAAAGAAATGCTATCAAGTATTACTTACTTAAAATGAGGTACTGTCACATTTGGAGATAATTCCAAAGGATACATCATCGGCAAAGGCGATGCGAGCAATTACGGTATATTTAATTCACCTCTTATTTCGGATGTTTTATTAGTTAAGAATTTAAAACACAATTTATTAAGTATAAGCCAATTATGTGATAAAGGTTTTAAAATAACATTTTCTGAAAATAATTGTAGTATATTTGACTCAAATCAAAATCTTATTTTTAAAGGAAATCGAGACAAAAATATTTATATTTTAAATATGGCAATTAATAATAATCCAAGCATGTGTTTATTAGCCAAAGATAATGATCCTTGGTTATGGCACAAACGATTTTGTCATATTAACTATAAAATAATAAACAAAATATCTAAAAATGATCTTGTAAGAGGATTACCCAAAATAAAATTCAAAACTGAAAATTTATGCAATGCTTGTCAACTCGGGAAGTTAACAAAATCCTCTTTTAAATCTAAAAAGGTTATATCAACCTTACAACCACTTGAATTACTACATATGGATTTATTCAGACCAACTCAAGTTCAGTCCATAAATCATAGTAGATATGTGTTTGTTATTGTTGATGATTTTTCAAGATATACTTGGACTATGTTTTTAAGGAATAAAAGCGAGACTTTTGATATTTTTAAGAATTTCGTCAAACAAATTCCAAATTTAACTAATTTAAAAATAAAGAACAAACGAAGTGATCATGGATGAGAATTTGAAGTGAGAAATTTGATTTATTTTGTCAGAAGAAAGGAATTTTTTGTTTCCTAGAACTCCACAACAAAATGGAGTTGTAGAACGTAGGAATAGAACTTACAAGAACGTGCGAGAACATTATTAAATGGAAGTACACTACCAAAACATTTTTGGGCTGAAGCAGTTGCAACATCTTGTTACGTTTTGAATCGTGTTTCCATTCGACCTCTTACTAAAAATACTCCATATGAGGTTTTTACTGGTAGAAAACCAAATATATCTTATTTTAATGTTTTTGGAACAAAACGTTTTATTTTAAATACAAAAGACCAACTTGGAAATTTTGATTCAAAATCTGAAGAAGGAATATTCTTAAGAAATTCTGAACGAAGCAAGGCTTATCGTATTTTCAATAAAAGAACCAGTAAAATAAAAGAATAACTTCATGTTTCGTTCGATGAAAATTTTATTCAAATTTCCTTAAATAAAGATATTACAATAAATAATCCTTCTTACGATGATGATTTGATAATATATAGAGAAGATGAAAACATTGTTCATAACATTATAGAGAATAATACTACAGAAACTCAAGATAATATCAATAATCAAAATATTCCTGTTAATGAAGTAAGATGTCCACCACGAATATTATGAGATCATCCAACGCAAAATATTATTGGAGAAATAACTTCAAATGTTAGAACAAGAAGTCAACTGAATTTGGTAAGTAATGTAGCCATCTTGTCAAATATCGAACCCAAAAATCCTAAAGAAGCATCAACAAATAAAAACTGGATAATTGCCATGTAAGAAGAATTAAACCAGTTTGAACGTAATGAAGTTTTGGAATTAGTTCCAAGGCCAAATGATCAAACTGTCATTGGAACGAAATGGATTTACAAAGATAAAGTAGATGAATTGGAAAATATCACAAGAAATAAAGCTAGACTTGTTGCACAAGGTTACAATCAAGAAGAAGACATAGATTATGAAGAAACCTTTGCTCCAATTGCACGACTAGAAGCAATTCGAATATTATTAGCGTACGTTTGTCAACATAACTTTAAATTATATCAAATGGATGTTAAAAGCGCTTTCTTAAATGGATACATTAAAGAACGAGTATATGTTGAACAACCTCCACTATTCGCTCATGAAAAATATCTTGGTCATGTTTATAAACTGAAAAAGGCATTGTATGGTATAAAACAAGCACCTTGTGCTTGGTATGAACGTCTCAAAACTTACTTGTTAGATTCAGGATTTCAAATTGGAGAGGTTGATCAAACACTTTTTATCAAGAAAGACCATAAAGATATTCTAATAGTTCAAATATATGTAGATGATGTTATTTTTGGGTCTACAAATGATCAATTCTGTCAAGAATTTTCAAAAATAATGACTAATGAATTTGAAATGTCACACATGGGAGACTATCCTATTTTCTGGGTTTGCAAATTAAACAATTATCTAATGGAATTTTTATTAATCAGGAAAAATATTGTATTAATTTAATAAAACGTTTTGGAATGGAAAAAACGTCAAGTAAACCTACACCAATGAGTATATCGACACATCTAAATAGAGACGAAAATGGCAAAAGTGTCGATCAAAAGTTAAATCAAAGCATGATAGGTTCACTTTTATATTTAACAGCAAGCAGATTGGATATTATGATGAGTTTTTGCTTATGTGCCTGATTTCAAGCTAATCCAAAAGAGTCACATTTAAGAGCAGTTAAACGAATATTACGATATTTAAGTAGCACCAAAGACTTTGGACTCTTCTATCCAAAAGATTATTCCTTTGAGTTAGTTTCATATAACGATGTTGATTTTGGAGGATCACGAACGGATCGCAAAAGTACAAGTGGAACATGTCACTTTATTGGTAAATCGTTTATATCTTGGCTTAGCAAAAAGCAAAATTGTGTTTCATTATCAACATGCGAAGCTGAATACATATCTGCTGCACTAGCTTGTGCTCAGTTATTATATATGCAGCAAACACTAAAAAATTTCAATGTAAGTTTGTCAAATTCCATAATCTGTTGTGACAATACAAGCGCAATAAATTTATCTAAGAATCCCGTAAACCATTCCAGAACTAAATACATTGACATCGGACATCACTACTTAAGAGATAATATTGAAAAACAAACAACTAATTTAGAATTTGTTAACCTAGAAAATCAAATTGTAAATATCTTTACTAAACCCCTTTTAGAGAATTCTTTCATTAAACTACGACGAGAACTAGGAATTGTATAATTCAAAGATCTCTAAACAGTTCTTCGGTTATCATATGCTTATACTGTTTTAATCTCTTTTTAACCGATGACAAAGGGTGAGAAATATCTCCCATGCTATATATGTTATATACCATTTTTTCTATACTATTGGAAATTGTGCTAACATTTGTGAATGCAGGAATCAAATGGTAAGGATATAAAATATATGAACTAACAAATTTGTGCAGAAGTTCAGGGGGAGCTATACATTCAGGGGGAGAAATACCAAAGTGTTGTCATTAATCAAAAAGGGGGAGAATGTTGAATAATGAGATTTTGATCGATGCTAAAGAATGAAGCTACTAGGGGAATCGAATCATAAAGATAAGGTTTTATGTGTGTATATATATATATATATATATATATATATATATATATATATATATATATATATACGTACATTAAGGCGTGTTAGAATTATGTTAAAATCTATTCTCAAGTATACACAAATGTGCTAATCAAGTATTATATATATATATATGTATGATTAAAAAACCTTCAAAAAAGCCAGATTGTGCAAAAAATGGCCTACCAGTCAACTGGTAGGAAATCCACCAGTCAACTGGTCAAGCTATTTCTGCACATAACGGCTAGTTTCAAAAGTTTTATATAAATATTTTAATTCTACCAGTCAACTGATGATTTCTAACCAGTCGACTGATTCGACCCAGAAACTATTTTCTGAAGAGGCACCATTATTCATGAAGAGACTCCTCTTCATTAATAAAAGGAAATGGACATAACTTTCAATGGAAACTATTCACGAAGAATTGCTACTCTTATAATACTATATAAACAAGTTTAATCATGTTTTACAATCACTTAATCTATCTGAATTTTACTGATTTTTCTAATCATCATTCTACTCTCTCCATTTATATTCTTTGCAATTAAAAATCTCTCCAATTCAAATACTTGCTGAATCCGTAAATCAATTTGATATCGTTTGATTCAACAAGGAATATTCTTCCTTAAATCTTCGCATTCAAAGCATATACTCGAGGATCGGATTATAGGAAGGTTGTACTTAAAATATTGGCTATCCGTGTTGATTCAAAAACACAAATAAGAAGTCAAATTCTTATAATAGTTGAGGACCTGTGTAGTTGCTCAGGCGACAGGCATCCTTGTTGGGGTTGGGTGTACTGACCTATTCCTCCGGGTTAAGAGAAGGCGTTGTTAGTGAATTCCGAGGAGTTTCGGGACTGGACGTAGGGAGGGAAGTCCGAACCAGTATAAAAATTTCTGGTGTCACTTTACTTTACTTTCCGCATTTACTGATTGTGATATATCTTTGTAGTTTAGATTGTATTTGTCTATTGCATATCATTTAGCAAGCATATCACATATATTTCCACTATAACCATATAGATCCTTTAAGTCATACATTTCGAGTACTTTTCACGCTATACCTTCTAGCTGACCTAATCACATAACCTCCTTAGTCACTTACTACTTCGCGTAGGATAGGCGGCCATATCTGATCCTTCTAATTTCCAGGTTTGGGTAGGCCAACACATACCTACCATTTAAGAACCCTATACTGAAAAACCTATGCCCAGGTGGACACTCTAACCCTAGTCACTTAGCCTTTTAGGGCCCAGGAAGCGGACTATACGCGAAGATTATTCATTCGCCACCCATTTTCCTTTAACACCTTTCCCTTTTTATGATAAATTAGGCTCCATTATTAAGTCATTCCCGCTTAATTTCTTTACACGGAAATGCTATATGTATGCCATTTATTTGTATCACAGATTTATATGGTTAATAATGTCTTATACTATTAACCTACTAAGTCCAACTGTATTTTTAAATATAAGTTTTATTGACATAAATGGGAAGGTTATATTCCCTTTCTCTAGGATATTTATTAAATTTCTTCCCTAATTTGAACTTAGTATTTAAACGACAACCAATATCCATTAATCCCCTTTTTGACACCCATTTCTTTTTATTGCCCTTTATGCCTCTAACGGTCATATTTTCCTAAGGCAACTATTTACCAGTCCTAAGTTATCTATTGTTGTACCCCAACGGATAGCTTCTATTTTTATTCATTTATTTATTGATTGACTATTGTGTGTGTGTGTATATATATATATATATGAATATATATATATATATATATTTACATACCAAGCCTCACATTAAGTTGACTACCTGTGGATGTTGGAAATGCCGGTCAGTTCTAGGCATACTTCTACCACAAGTGAACTTAACCTCGTGCCTTAGTACGATTATATTTATGCATTAGACCCTTCACATTAAACTGACTACCTGTTGTTGCTGGATTTGCCGGTCGGTTCCAGGCAGACTTACACCACAAGTTTACTTTAACCTTGTGTCTGAATGCAGTTATAATTTAAATTTCCTAATTGTGGTCCACAACAATTATCCTAATTGATTTTAAGAATTGTAACCATTTTTCCTATTCACATTTATTTTCCCAAATCAATATTGGTTACAAGAGTTATCCCCTTATTTATGGTCTCATTTATGGCAATTAATTATATTTATTGCTACAAATGGTTACACAAATATATTAATTCAAAAATGGATTATATTTACACACAATTCCATAATTGAACCTTATCCAAACATTCAAACATTCCATAGAATTTATATTTCACCATTTTACGCTGATTTGGACGGATAATATGTATATATTTATTTTCATGTTTTCATGCGTTCAACGTAGTTATTAATATTTATTTATTATTTTTAAATCAATGCTTTGGTCTAATCAATTAACCAAACATTTCTTTTCTACATTAAATCTGCCAAAAAGGTTTAAAGTCACACAAGGACCGTTAGCCAAAATCATTGTAAATCATGCCTATTTTGTAATATTGACATATTTCCAAATCACAAGAAATAGATATAATATATTTTTATTTTGGAATAGTTGATGCAAATTACATACAAATCATATATTTATTTTTATATGTACCTTTTCACCACTTTTCCTCTTTTAATTCCTTTTTTCATACTTCTTTTGATTCTAAAATAATGCCTCTTTGTTTAAAAATGAGGAAAACGGCATGATTTACAATGCTTAAGCCAAAAACCCAACAAAATTAAATGTAAACAAGGAATATTTCTTTTATTCTTATAATCACATAATACACAAATTCATCTTTTCAACCAAATTTACATGTTTCATATTTCAGCAACGTACTAAGGATTTGGAACTTAACTACAACAATTTATGTTTAATGGGCCCGATTTCCAGATCCATAGTGCTATGCAGCATATACAACATGCTTCATAACTCATGACATAACTTGTCGGAATATGTGAGAATTTATATAAAAATCCTACAATTCATGTTTATACATAATCACAACTATATCATTTACTAATTTCCAACATATTCATAGTCAGATCTGATGGTTATTGTAATTTAAATAGCAGATCTGATAGGCATAAAATGTAGATTGGATTCAAATGAAATAGATAAATCAATATATATGTATTAGTAAGTTTCCCACTCACCTTATAGCTTCCAATTTCTGGATTATGAACCTTTTTAGGCTTATAATCCCCAAATTCTGACAAATCTACAGTTTATCTAGAAAGGGGAAAATTCTAGATCTGTAGAAATGTAAGAGAAAAAGAAAAGAGCGAAGAAATCTATCATTGAGCATCCTCTTCCATTGAATCTATTTCTCTTCCCAATTCCATATGAATTTGATTTGGTATAGGTATGAATATATGTTATTTAAAATTTAGGTTAGAAGAGGAAGAAAAATGGCAGAGCTCCGTTGCCTTCATAGATTTGAATGAAAAAAGAGTGAGGCTCTACCCCTTTATTTATAGGGGCCGAAATGGTCTAGAAATGTTGGATTAGTTTTAAGTTATATCCATCCATTCGTTATAATAATAAAATAAAACAATTCACCAAAACCTAGCTGTCACTGGGCATCAGATTGCCCAGTAGGTCGACCGCCTGGGCAATAAGATGCCCAGGTCGGATGTTCATATATCTATATAATAAAATTCCTTGGTAGGACGAACCAAGAGACAAAGAGTGGTCAGGATTTATTCTCTTTATATCTATCAAATGGCTAATAATTCTCCAACTTATTCCGGTTTGTTGCCCACATAATCACGTTCTCTTTTCCACCATCTTCGCATTCCTCCTTTATCCAATTGTTTTTTTTCTAATTAAAAAGCTAACTAATAAATCTTCTTAAAGCTCGGATAAAGCAAAGTTTGTGATCCTAAAAACTAATCGAAGCTCAAATTCTCTATCTTCCGCCTATGTAGCAACCTAAATAATTTAGTAAGAAGATCCAAGATGCATGGTAATTTAAAGAAACGACTCCAAAGATCCCTTAATTCAGATTTAACTTTTACAATTTGGTTTTAACTATGCATCGGAATTTTCCTCCAAAACCTTACTCCTCTAAAACCTTACTCTTTCAGACAAGATCCAATTAATGATTTCCAACAAAAGGAATTTTTATCGGGTTTGGGTAATCTGAATGTTAAACGCAATGAGATAACTTATGTTCACTAAATTTGGTTGCAGGCTAGATAACTAACATAAGAAACTAAACACTGGAGCCAACATAACATATGTGGTTCAGTTCTCAGATAGATAGATGATGATGATGATGATGATGATGGGTGTTTAAGGAGGATTTGTTGCAGCGGAAAGGTGGCAGATGGTTGTCGAGACTATCTTCAACCATTTCACTATTTCATGGAATTTTTTTCAAAATGGTAAGCTGTGATTCGGTTCTATTCTTCTTCTCTCACGTATTTGTATTTAGTTTTCTTTGTTTCAATCTTCCAACCATGGCATTCAATCTTCTACTCCTCGGTATGAATTGAGTTTGTCATTTTTTGGTTCTGTTTTCAAATTTTGAGAAAATTGTAGGCTCCCACCCCCGATTCTAACAAGTTTGACTGCGTTTGTATCGACAGTTCTATTTGATCTAAAGCTTTCATTCATGTTTTGAAGTTCTTGGTACAAGTACTATGCATACGTTAATGTCAATGTTTCCAGTGGTTGTAAGTCTTCATTTATATTTGTATGCATAAAAAGTGTTTGTGATCCAACAAGCATTCTCTTTTAACTTTTCCGCTGCTCCATTTATTCTTTTATGCTGTATATTCTAAATTAAGTTATAACTTTACAAAATCAATTAATGCCTTTGGATTGCTGGACTTTATGAAAAATAGTGAATTTGGATTTACTATTTACATGTTTTTGGATTGTTGGAATATACCATAATTGTCTCATTTTCATTCGAGATGACTGCAATATCAATCGTGGTTCTGAAATAATTAAATATGAACTATGTTAATATTTATATTGGTAAGTTTTATCAAGTTAGTGGTTGAATTACTTTGTTTCAAATATTACCAAAAAACATTTCTATTTCGTACTCACCTTACTTTTGCATGGATATATCCAGTTATGTAATTTGGTATACACCCTTTACTGGGGTTTTGGTAGCTAAACAGTAAATTTATTTTAACTAAGTGGTCAAATTACATCCAAACGCTTCTGTTTATTACTATAAATCAGAAGTACTCAAAAGGTTTACTACTCAAAATTTCTTTTAAGTCGATTTGAATTTAGTAGTTCCCAAGTGGATTAAATTTCTGTTAACATTAAATACTTTATTTTTGTTACGTATATTGAGGCAATTATGATTTGTAATTGATGGATCACCATCTGTGTCATTTGATTTATTTTGAAAAATAGGTTTCTAGTTGATATATCTTCATCATCAAAATCGATATATGTTTTATTTATACTGTTTTGATTACTCTCCATTTATTTTTGGATACTTGGATTATATGTTCTACTTTCTTTACTTCTGGATTGTACTGTCATTATTGTTTAATTTGAATATTCCATAATAAGGTGCATATTTTCAAACTAGTATCCATTGAAAAACGTGGGTAGCTTTTACGCATTTGGATATGCTTTCTTTTGTTTTAGCCTTTCAAATGTGGGTTCAATCTTTTAGTCATTTTTCTTTTAATATTAACTACTTTGACAATTTTGATATTAAGATTTAATGCTTGAAATTATGTTTCTTCTGCGAAAAAAACCAAGTAGTCTAGACTGAAGATAGCTCATTAACAATGGCTACAAATGAGATTTAACGTATGTTGTCTAATCACTGTCATAAATTTAAAATGGACAACAGTGTAATTTTTTTATAGTTTAATTAAACATACATAGGGCTTACAGTTGATTCCTTTAATCCTTCGTATGTTTTGGTCAGCCTTTTCATAGATTGATATTCTCTAATTTATTCTGATTATCTACATATTTGCATTGATATCTTGCCATATACTTGCCTCTCTTGTTTTCATACATTGATGCATATCTGTATTTACTATCTAGACTAGCTTACTCCTTCAATAATTACCTCCACCAAACGGACTTTACTGTTTCATTGTTTTTTTAGACTGGCCTTATCCATGTTTACATGACATCAATGCAAAATCATTGACACGTGCCTTATGTTTTACCTCCTACACCACACTTTTCTTCTTCTTTTTTTGGCTTGGGGGGGGGGGGTCTCCCTGCTTATTCGATTTTAGATATTGTGAATTTCCAGTTCCACGTCGCACTACAGAAGCAGCAACAACCATATAATTGGAAGCCCAAAACGCTAACACACCTGACCTAACAACATGAGCTGTTCCTAGAGGTGTCAAATGGGTTGGGTTGGGTCTAAATAGGTAGGGTCGAATTTTGACCTAACCCATTTATGATCTATTCTCTTTGACCCATTTATTACGCAACATGTTTATAACCCATCCCTCTAATAAGTGAGTTACCCATTTAACCCACTTAAGTTTCTAAATTTGATTTTGCTAATAAAAACAAATGCTAATTTTTTTATTTTCAAAATATTCCATAAATTTTTGAAATTTCAAGGTTTGAAATTCAAATGTCGAATTACTCGAAAATGAAAGTTAATAAAAGAATTGTTTGAAACAATAATTTTTAAAGTTAGAAAGGCCAAAATTACGAAAATAACCTTCATTTTGAAAAAAGTGAAAAAAATAAATAAATTTAAAAAAATCCAGAAAATTACGAAATGAAAAGTAAAAAAAAGAATTATTCGAAAATTACGATTTTTAAAGCTAAAAATGTAAAAATTACGAAAATACCTTTCATATTGGAAAAAGTAGAAAAAAAATAAATTTCAAAAATTCAGAAAATTATGAAATGAAAAGTTATAAAAGAATTATTCGAAAATAATAATTTTTAAAGTTAGAAAGGCCAAAATTACGAAAATGCCCTTTATGTTGAAAAAAGAGAAAAAACAAAATAAATTTTAAAAACCCAAAAAATTACAAAATGAAAAATAAAAAAGAATTATTCAAAAATTACGATTTTAAAGCTAAATATGTCTACATTACGAAAATGGCCTTTATTTTATAAAAATTGAAAAAAATAAAATAAAATTTAAAAAGTTCAGAAAACTATGAAATGAAAAGAAAAAAATTATAAGAAAATTATGATTTTTAAAGCTAAACATGTCAAAATTACGAAAATGCCCTTCATTTGAAAAAGGTAAAAAAAAAATTCAAAAACTCAAGAAAACTATGAAAAAATAATAATTTTTTCACTTTTTCCAATGTAAAGGGCATTTTCATAATTTTGGCTTTAAAAATCATTATTTTTGAATACTTCTTTTAGTTTTCATTTCATAATTTTCTGGATTTTTTTTCACTTTTTCCAAAATAAAGGGTATTTTCGCAATTTTAGCTTTAAAAATTGTTTTTTAAAACAATTCTTTTTTTACATTCATTTCGTAATTTTCTGGATTTTCTAAATTTATTTTGTTTTTTTCACTTTTTTCAGCATGAAGGGCATTTTCGTTATTTTGACATATTTAGCTTTAAAAATCGTAATTTTCGAATAGTTCTTTTTTTTACTTTTCATTTCGTAATTTTTGGGATTTTTTAAATTTTATTTGTTTTTTTTCACTTTTTTCAACATGAAGGGCATTTTTGTAATTTTGGCCTTTTTATTTTAAAAATTATTATTTTCGAATAATTCTTTTATTACTTTTCATTTCATAATTTTCTGATTTTTTCCACTTTTTCCAATATGAAGGGTATTTTCGTAATTTTTACATTTTTAGGTTTAGAAATCATAATTTTCGAATAATCTTTTTTTACTTTTCATTTCGTAATTTACTGGATTTTCTGAAATTTATTTATTTTTTTTCACTTTTTTCAAAATGTAGGGTATTTTAGCATTTTTAGCTTTAAAAATCGTTACTTAAAAAAAATTACCTTTCATTTCATAATTTTCAGGATTTTCTGAATTTTTTTCATTTTTTTCACTTTTTCCAATATGAAAGACATTTTCGTAATTTTAGTCCTTTTAGCTTTAGAAATCATTACCCATTTTCGTAAATTTTAAGCTTTTTTACAAATGGGTATAATGGGTTACCCATTTATCGCCCTTTTAAAAATGGGTCAACCCAACCCATTACCTATTTAATAAAATTCATAAATGGGTTAACCCAACCCATTTATGGATTAGGTAAACGGGTTGGGTCATCGGTTGACACCCCTAGCTATTTCTTTTGGCTGAGAGCCCTAGTTTCACATATTTATGTGATACCATAGGATATAGAAAACAAAGTCAAATTAATCCATATTCTCTCACTCATTTTACACATCCATCCATAATAATTTGGTGCTACGCTACCCAAAGTTTGTCCACAACAAAATAAAGAAGAATTCATTTGCATCACAGTTTCCAATCTATGCAATATGATAACGAGAAACAAAAAAATATAATCTTCAGCCCATCAAGAATTTAAAAACTATATCCTATTATTATACGATCGCATGATGATATCCATGAGTCAGAATCTTTTCTGTTACAACAAGAATATGTTCCTTTAATTTGCTGAAATTAATGAAATCCTGATTTGAAAAGAAGCAACTTAATATAATATAGATAATGAGATTTCCTAAATGGCCAATTAATTCCGATATTACTGACATTGGATAAATACAATATAAAGTAGTATCTGAAATTACCTGCTGGCCAAATACCAAACATAGCATACAATTACCTAAATCTTTTTGTTTTAGAAGTAAACATCTATCACTAATTTTGGACTTACTAACACAGCGTATTGTCTTCCATTTTGTATGAAACAATGAAAATTGTTACTCAGGTTGTATACTCCTTTCATCGTAAACCATATTTATATAGATTCCATCCATAACTTAATACGAATTACTAAACTTATCCTATATAAAATTAACAAATTAGTTAAAATGTTATGTTTACAAATACGGACTTTTCAGAATATATGACTTAAACATCGTCACGATATTTTCCTTCATAATGTTTAACCATATATAAGCCAATATCTAATCTTATGAAAAAAAATACAACATAAAATATGAAATAATTCAAAATCGCTTATCATAATTACCATATAAGCATGTACAATTAATTTCCATTAGTCAAGCTAACATCTCCACATAGAGCGTGCACAATAATAGTACTAATAAAGGAGATATTATGTAATCAAAATATAAAATGTATCTCTATTTGATCATTTTCTTCGTATGTCTCCTTACGACTAAATTATATTAACAAACTTACATTCAAACCAAAAATTTCATTCTTTCCAATAAGCGATTCTATTTAAAATTGTTTTCCATATTATTGGTTTTATTACACACACATACACGTATAATTGAATTTCATCATATAAAGTAAATACATACATACATGTATAATTGAATTCATCATGTAAATTTAATATGATAAGGATAATCTAAATGATAAAATTCCTTAGTGTAAATGGGAAAGACAAAGAGCGAACATGATTTAATCATGAGAAAGATATCAAATGGCCTATCAATTGAGATGTTATCAACACCCCCTAATCATTTGACTCCATCTAAATTAATGGGTTAATCAGTTCATGGGCCACTCATCTATGTTGCCTTCCACTTTCTCAAAGTTTTTTCTTCTTCACATGATCCCTTCACGTTACTAATTTCAGTTTTCTCTTTGACTACAAGAATCTGGCATCCTCCCATGCACTGACTTTTCTATTTTTCTTCCCAACCGACTGTCTTAGAATTTATAATTCACGATACGTAATAAATATTACAATGCACAATCTATTGGGAAGAAACGATGCAATATATTCGTACTAACAAATACCCAACCTAAATAAATATCAGTCTTAAAGACCCGAGCAGCGCACGGGTTGTGGACAAGTGGTATAATATTAATTAATTATTTTGTTTAATTATTTTCCGTTTGTTTTCGTATTTCGTCCGTAACTTTTCCATACGGACTCCATTCGCGAAACTCCAAACATGAAAGTAGACCAAAATTCCGAGACGAACGCAAAGGTTATAGTTTCATGGAAAAATTCCATCGTTTTTAGAAATCCCTATTTTAGTAATTCTAATAATTAATTTATATCTCCAAAATTACGGGTTGTTACATTCTTCCCTCTTAAAAAGGAATTTCGTCCCAAAATTCTAACGCCTATAATCCTATGCTGCACAACCAATATGTGTACATACACTTTGCAACCATTTTTACTTGTGCATGGTGTACATAATGCAATTTCAACCAAAAACATGCATGCAAGATGATTCTAATCGGATCCTCCTATATGCTTGCATAAAAAAATTTGAAATATTTTTGAAAACATGGTGCAGAACATCCGAATTGTAACAACCCGAATTCCAACAAACCGAATTTTTATTTTTTCAAAATTCTAATCTATCGAAACTCGTGTTGGTTTTCTATGGTATACTACAGAAAAGACAGAGATATAAAATATATCAGAGCTCAGAAAAACATCTCACAGCGGAATGGATAAAATATAATGTAATAAAAATATAACCTTACCGTAGTAATAATACTGCCTAACTAGTATCAAAAGCTATCATATCTCTGCCATAAATCTAACCTGCGAGCATGTACGAGGAGGGGGTCAGAACGTAGGTTCAGGTGACTGGATTTAAACTACACATTTTGGATATTCCTACACATACCGTTCAGTTACATTTCTTATTTATTAGGTAACTTGGGTTAACAACACTCAAGGCATACACACAGGTCGCACCCATCTACTTCCCGGTGGATTAACCTAATACAGTATATATGTAGCTACCCCCATTATTAAGGTACACCCCATGGTACCCCACTCACACGGTCTCCACCGTAACACCACAGAAATGTACGCAGTCCCTCATCCTATGTCGGAGTGACATACGGATCTCTATATAACAATGCAACATTCCGCATATATTTGCAATTGCCATGCTATGTAAGCATACGGACTGCCACCTTCGATCAAATCAGATTCCATCACAGAGTAATGGCCTCGATTCTATGACATACCATCCAGAGCAGACTGCATGTATCTAGACTATCCCACGTATATATCGTCAATCGTACTTGATGCCTTAACCGCACATATCCTCAACTGTGCACCGAGTCCCATGGCAGGGCTGTACAAGAAACACGGAACTCGGTCGGGAGCTTTTTAAATATCTGTATACACAGATGCTATGGTCTGCATTTTCAGTGACTATGGTCCCACCTGACCCCTCCGTCAACTAATGAAAAAAGAATAAGATTGAGAACTAATGACCTGGCCCAAGATCAAACAACGAACAACAAATCCTAGTTGGCCCGTCCTTCACCCATAGCCTTGATAGAAAAAGGTCTATGGTCTATTGGTTTAGCTCTCTGCCTTTCTGCATCACGCGTCACATTGACTGTCGATGGTAGGTACCCGATGTCTTACTATCAGTAAAGGTTAGACCTGTCAGTACACAAGAGTGGTCGTAACGCCGCCTATTCACAAGGCAACCATATATCATCGGATCACCTATGCCACCCTACAGCCTTCTGACTGCCCATTATCGTGGCAGTCTAGGTATACTCACCGAGTAGTAATGCGCAGACCTAACCTCCATGAGCACAGTAGAACGCTGTCACAACACAGAGGACTACCAGGAGTACCCTTTACGTCCCAGGAAGCCGCGGACTTCTCTTTCCTGTCCTTCGGAGCTAGCAGAATACCAGCAGAACAATATGCAGAACAAGAAGAATAATCATATGGACATTCGCTTCCGTCGTGTCCTATGACACCACGATAATCTACCCTGTTGGGTTATTCACCTTCAGACATACTGACTGGTCCAACCACTTCAGGTTAATGTGTTATTAGACCCTATGTCTAATCATTTAATTACGCACTTGCTCTTCCCTTTCAGATTTCCATTCGACTTCATTATTCCCAGTCACATTGACTTCTTATTCAAGTTACCAAGTTCCTCTTGCTTACTAATTTCAGTTATAACTTAATCCATTTAAGTTTATTAATAAGCCCATAACATGTTATTCTTATCAGTAGATTTCAGATTATCAAGTTTACAAATAACATATTCCACTTGTTAGCAGGATTCAGATTCTCAGATTTGTAAATCACTTAATTTATAAATAAGCCAACTTAGGGCATTACATAAGTTTTCCCCCCTTTTCTCTACTTATTACAAACAACAGGTTTCAGGTTTCCCAATTTATAGATTACATAATATATAATTAAGTACAAATTATCTCATTACATAAGTTATCTCAATTCACATGTTTTCTGTTTAACATGTCATTTTTATTTATGATTAAATATAACTTACTTTATGCCATATATTCACCTTGTTCTTTCTCATTTAATCATAATTCCATCTTGCATGTCACTACAACTTGTCATTGTTTACTTATTAACTTAGTTCTCTTAACTAAGACTTACTAATAAGTTTCCTTTCCATTTACTATAACTTATGTTATAACTTTCACTTGTCCCTAGGACAAGCCTACCTATTATATAACATTCTCATTAATGTAATTAATTATAATAGGTTATTATCATTCCCCGTTCATTCCAATCCTTTTACTGTTGTAACTTTCATTCAATTCCATTCATTTCCATAAATTACAATTAATGCCATTATATATATTCTGTTATTTACATATATTTATATATATGTTTATGTACTAGACCTCTCACATTAAGCCTACCACTTGTGGATGCTTGATTTGTCGGGCGGTTCTGGATAGACTTCAACCACAAGTTAACTTAACCTCGTGTCTTAGCACCGTTAAATGTATATTTACACACTAGACCCCTCACATTAAATTAACAACTTGTGGATGTTGGATTTGCCGAGGGGTTCCGGGCAGACTTCTACCTCAAGTTGAATTTAACCTCGTGCCTAAGTGCGGTTACAGTTTTCTATTTACTGTAAATTTTCCATATAATTTAGGTGTGTCCATTCTTCCAAATTTTTACTGTAATTCTATTTTTACATTTCACACTTAATATCATGTTAATTCCATTTTAACTTATAATCATGTCACATGTTCTTCCTAACATGTAACTAACTCCATTCTAAAGTAATAACATATAATTATCAATCATGTTATTATTCTAATCTAAAAATTTAACATGTAATTATCCCAATTTTTACAGTTAAGGGTTCAAGTACATAATATGTCATAGGTTAACATCTAATTAGAACATTTATGCATACAATAGTAATTGTTACACATATTTTAACAGGTTTACATCTCAACATATTAACGTTTCAACATTTTAACATTCTAGTAGATTTACATTTTAATAGATTAACTGTTCTAGCATATTTACATTGCATAATAACTTGGAATGTCAAACGATAAATATACCATTATCAAAAAAGGTATATTTTAAATCAGCTCACCTAAAGTGCTTTTCAATTCCTGAATCTGGTCCAGATCTAGCATTCCATGGTTCCCCTAACTGAATTTAGACCCTAAATAACCATGGATCCATAATTCTTACCTAAAAGAAAAAGGGAAGAAAGAGGAGAAATTCAGTAGACCAGATTCAAGAAATTACCTTACTTCGAATATAATTTTGAACAACTTCTTTATTAATATTCATTCTTTTCCTTCGGATCTTGAATCAGAATTTTCCTAAACTATATTTTTCTAAAGAGATTTGAGGAGGAAGAAGAATTGCAGAGTATAGATGTCATCTAAGAAAATATGAGATTTAGGCTAGGCTCTGCTAGCCTATTTATAGGGGTTCAGGATCTTATTGTACACGCAGTGCTGAGTCAGCAACGAATGTGGTTAAGAAAACAGTCCAGATCCATTAACGAATCTAGCCAGATCTGGGGTGGGTCGACCCCTATGTCGACCCCCCTATGGGTCCCGCGAGCTGTTTTGGCACAGAAGTTTACTTTGTATTAAACGTTTGAATTTCTGGAATTTATTTAAACATTATATTTACATATAATCTCCTTTTATGTATATAAAACATCCAACGTCTATTTTACGCATATATATATACACAACTTTTATTTCAATTTCGAAATTCAAATGGTGTTATGCCGTTATTTAATTTTTACCATATTTGTAACACCCTGTAATTCTGTTAATATTAGTATTCACAAATTAAAGAATAACTAATCTCAGACGTGAGAATTGTGGGAAACGGGTTGCGCCATTGTGTTTGTCTCGGAATTCTGGTTGAAATAGAGTCCGAGTTTGCGTGATTTGGACTTCGTATGAAGGAGATATGGCCATCGGAAGTTTCAGAAAATTCAAAATTCAAAATTCGAAGTCAAACAGGCTAGGCGGGAAATTTCCAGCCCAGCACCCAGGTCGACTGGGCAGTCGACACCCCCAGGACCAGGTCGACTGCGCAGTCGACTTGGGTGTCGACCTGGTCCAGTCGACCAGGTTTTGGCAGAGCCCAATCTTGAGCTGCTGATGTGTCTTTAGGGCTGAGTTGGCTAATTTAACGGTTCAGGTTAGTTCTGAGTTGATCTGACTGTCTAAATAAATCCTAAACTCTATATATACCTAGGTAGTCTCTCACTCTAAATTCACATGAAAAATAGAATAGCCGCTGTCATGCCATCGCCATGGAACTCAGTGTAGCCGTCGCCAACTAAGAAGGAAGAAAGCTAATCAAAACTCTAATTCTACTCAACTCTAAAGCAAATCAAGACTCTCTTTCTTTTCTAATTGTGAGTATGATTATCTTAATAAGATTATTAGCAAACTAATTAGATTAAGACTTTATATGGATCATAAGAAAATGATGTGAATTGTCATATATATGTTGTTGTAAACCTTATGCTATCATGTATGTTGTAAATCCTATGTTATGTGATGATGATATTCTATATGTTGTAAATCATGCTATGATGATATTATATATGTTGCAAGTTTCTATGCTAAGTTGCGATGTTACAAAGCCATGATGTTATTATGTTGTAGTTAGCTTATGAATCATGATGTTGATTATATATATTTGGGCTATGATGATTCACATGATAAATCACATGTACCCATGCAAGTTTAGATTTATTAGTATGTATAATCTCACATATTGTATGACATCTATTTAGATCTAGAATTATGACATCTATTTAGACCTAGAATTGTGCTATGACATGTGTGAGTTCTATGTGTTAGATGCTAGTTCACACCATCATTATGTTGCATAAACCACATATGCAAGTTTATACATGAATTTGGATTATGATCATATTATGTAAATTGTGACATTTTACCAAATAAGTTGACACCTTTAGATCCATGACATGTGTAGTTTTTGCCTATGCGAGTTTAGGTGTTGGACATCTATCACACATGCAAGTTTCACCCTTTTTATGATTAGATCAATTTTAGTCATATGTATATGTTGTTGTGATAATTCCTTTTTATGCTATGAGTTAGACTATTCGAGTCTAACGTATATTTTACATTAAACGTACGAACGTACAACGTGGGGTAGGGGTAAAAATTAAGGATTTAATATTAAGAAATTAGGGTGCAATTGATATGATTTTGCATACCATAAGTGGATGGCCATAATTGAGTCAATTATGGACATCATTAAAATTGGAATTAATTAATGATTTGAATAGGGATATATTTAAAACTGGGGTAAAAGATTATAAGTGATAATCAATGCTTAGGACACGAGGTTGGACTCATTTGTGACGTAAACCTGCCCGGACCCGCCCGGCAAATCCAGTAGTCACAAATGTCAGCCCAATGTGAGAGGTCCTAGGCCCAACTTAAAGCATAACAGTTGTAAAGACACGAGGTTAGACTCTTTTATGGTGTAAGACTGCCCGGACCCGCCCGGCAAATCCAGCTGCCATAAATGCCAGTCTAATGTGAGAGGTCTTTATAAGGTTATGTCCTTAATGAATTAAGAAATACTTAACCAGATAAACATGTGAAGTGGGACGTGTGGGTTAAGTAGGTGCCTTGGGTGGCATGAGGAATCTAGTGGGTGCCTTTAGTGGCATTTGAAATACGATTAGTAAGACTTAACCGAACACACATGTATATGAACATGACTAAGAGGGTTAAGTGGGATATACTAGTGGGGATAAGCTTAGGTGGATAGCTTGTGGTAAGTAATTGGGGGCCCATTTCAACCAGTAACCCAAACATATCTTTGTGGGCTCGACCTAAGTCGAGGACGGGACACACGTACTGGGCTTGACTATAAGAGGCCAAACGGGTTAGCGGTGGCAACGCAAGTCCAACGGGTTTCATATGCGTGTGTGGACCCGGGCTGGTAGGTAAGATGTTGTTGCATCGTGTAGGTATAAGCCGTGCATTCTTTAGCTGTATCGGGTTGCCACTTTAGGGGAGTGATACACCCCACTGTGGGACCAGCACGGGTATCTACGAGTAGGGAGCCGATCGCAAGTGTGTAGTGGGGTACACATAGCGGAGATAGGGGCAGGCGGCACCTATGTAGTCAGCTAGGGGTACACAAAGCTATTTATATAATTTCTAAGTTCGGCGAGTGGGATCAACCTTTAGGGTGACTGGTGTGGTGCAGTGTAGTAATTATTCGTTAGAAATTAGGTGTGCCTTTAACGTTATCTTTATCTGCTCTTCCATACCCAATAGTTCATAGACATTTCCTTGTCTTCCAGCTTATGCCTTAGTCTAGTTATTTTGATAGTAGTATTGTTAGAATTATCATACTCGCTAGACTTTATGTCTGACCCCCTCTATTTCTATCTTTTTCCCCCTCCAGGTCCTCAGGGTGGACCCAGCTCTAGTGGAGCTTGATTGGATTGCTTTATCTCTCTTTTGGAAAGATTGGACCGTTGAAGTAAAGTCCAGCTTGTTATCTTCTTTAATGGCTATTTATGTAACGGGATTATGTATTTTGTTTTATCAAAGATGGATATTGTACTTGACTCTGATTTATGGTTTTATGATGTAACAAACATGTTTAATTTCTGCTGCAATGAAATAAAGTTTTAGATTTCCAAGTACTACTTATTATCTGTCTTGTTGTAATTTTTCTGTTCTATATTCACTTAAAACCTCCATGGAAGTTAATGCATTCCCTTTGTGAGTGACATTAATGGACGTGGGGTGTTACAATATTTCTCTGATTGCAGCCTTATTTTGAATTTTTCTTTTGTATATATATATATGTGTATATATATATATATTTGCACATATATACGCATATATTTTTCCATACTTCCTTATATGTATACTTTTCCTTATATGTGCGTTTAGACATATTTTCTTTTTAGAACATGCATTATTTTAGTCGTTTCCTTAAAACAAAAATATGATGCCGACATGGATCGAACCTTGCACCTCTCACTTGAAAGCCAAATGTTCTAACCAACCAGACTACTTAGACTTTTGTTGCTAAGGCTTAGAACAATGGTGGTCATTGTTCTTTTATTATTCCTCCTTTTCATATTTGTTACAATATTTCATTTAAACCTTTGCATGTAACCTTGTCAATTTGTATGCATCTTTTTCTTTCATTTTTCTTTTCATATAAATGCATAATATTTGTAAATCATTGCATGCAACATAATTTTATTGCATGCAACCAATTTCTTTTAACGTATGCATTGCATTGTTATTTTCATTAATATTCTCTTCTTTTAAATATTTATGTTTATGCATATATATATATACACACACACACACACATATGCACTATTAAATATTTAATTATCATAAAATGCGGGTTGTTACAGTCTCCCACCCTTAGGAAATTTCGTCCCCGAAATTTGGTAAGGGTAAAAATCAAATAACCCCTCGCATAATATACATCCATCATGTGTGCATCCAATTTTTGCAAACGTCGTGCACTTGTGTAAAGTGTAATACAACATAATAATACATGTATGCCTAAGCGGTACCTCCTATATGTATGCAAATTCTTCAAAAGTCCTTTAAAACATGATGCACACATCCTAAATATACTGGCAATTCTACATGAATGCAATATTTTGAAAATCAAAATATATTTCCATCCAAAATTTTCCACACTCTTGTACAGCAAGAGCACAGTTCATCCAATTATTGCATCCAAATTCTACCAACCAACTTTATTTTTCGAATTTCAAAAAAAATCTAATTTTCTAAATTCGATTACTTATGTTACAACAGGAAGAAAACGGAAAGCTTCACATCCTCCGTTTTTTTTAGTCACCTTTTTCTGTCCATACTTGGATTTTATGTAACTATTATATAAAGATTCCTTTATTTTCCTATCCAAACACAGCCCACATAAGAAAATTTTCTTTATTACAATTTTTTTACAACTTATCTTGGAAAAATTTACTCTTATTCATCTTTTCTCAGAATTTTCCATCTTTCTTTAACTTTCATGTTTGTTGCTTTACTGAATTTGTTGTTCCGTTTTTAGTTATGCCATTACTCTTTTCTTAGCTTGCTTACTTAATCCTCTGATCTATGTTTAGTTTTCAAATAAGCCTTCTAGTCCTTCAACTAAAACAGAAAAAAAAACACTCTACACAGCTACTACTAAGGGCCAATAATCTCGGGACTATGTCCCCCTCAGACAGAAAGTTCAAACCATGGGATCAATGACATGTTTAGGTGTTACCCTAACTACTCAACAGGAACAAAATAACAGAACGATCCCAACAGAAATGTAATAAAAGGTTTTACCCCTAACAGGAATATTAGCAACAGGATTTAAACACTTACTTGCCCTTCACTATCTAGTAGTCACCACTAATCCTAGCTGTGTACCAACAGTCATTTTCAAGCAACACCCAAGGCTTCCTAATGTTTATGCATTCTACGGTAACTTACTATTATTCCAAGAAAATTTTCGTCTTTTACTTCATAGCCTTAAAACTTTTCCCGTCTTCCATAGGCACTAATCCTTACTCCATGATTTTCAAAAAAGTGGTTTGGCTTCCTCATTTTACTTTTCTTCCAAAAATTAAAAGTGTAAAAACTTTATTTTTCCCAAACCTAAAAAAATTGTAAATCATTCATTTTTTTTAATCACAAAAACTGGAGTAGATAAGGGCAACTATTTCTTAATCGGGTTTACGACTTGTTCTTGCCTATAAGGTCAGTTTAGTTACTACAAGGTGCAAATATATACTCTATTCTTAATTTCTATAACTTATTTTGTCCATCCAATGAAATTTTCTCTTTTAAAACAATTATAAAAAATGATTATCAAAAGAATAGAGAATTCAAAGCTTTCTTTACTGAAAATTCTAGCTTTCAACAAAATGCAATATTTTCTAAGTTTTGCTTTTTGATCCTTTCATGCAATGTAACAAGGAAACTAGCGACTTATGCATGCTTTATAATGTGCACCTTTTACCGAGAGAATTTTATTTTAGACAAAATTTTCACAAGAAATTACTGTTTCCAAAATATACGCCATTTACATCAAAATTCAATATGTACTTTTTAAATATGTTCTTTACATATTTTTAAAACGGTAACTTTTAAGACCATAACTTGAAAACACCATAAACCATCTTCCAAAAGCTTTTACAATTTCAAGTTCTTAAAAGTTAATAATGGGGTTAGACTCATAGCAGGTTTCCAATCTTAATTAGGCTTTCCTAGACACTCCCACAAAGTCAATTCTCTCAACTATATACATTTCTAATTCATTTTTCTCTTTTTAACCTTTTCCAAATTATAAGGTTTTACTGCCAAACCCACTAGTATGAAATATTAGCATATGGGATTTACCTCTCTTCCATACAAAGTAGATTGTACACTTCCCACTCAAATTTCCTAAGGGTCTCAGATTTCCATGTTCATTCTTTTAATGTACAAAACAGATATCCCAATTTTTACCATATTATGCTTTCCCTATATAGTGGCTTCCTCTATGGATCTAGGTATATATATATATGTATATAATATTTATATTTTTAAAAATACAAATACGTTCACTCACTATCTATATAGGAATCCTAAACCTAGGCTCTAATACCAGATGTAACAACTGGAAATTCTGACAGACTGATTTTTTTCAAAATTCTAATCTTTCGAAACTCGTGTTGGTTTGCTCTGGTATCCTGCAGAAAAGACAGAGATATAAAATATATCAGAGCTCAGAAAAACATCTCACAGTGGAATGGATAAAATACAGTGTAATCAAAATATAGCCTTATCGTAGTAATAATACTGCCTAACTAGTATCTAAAGCTATCATATCTTTGCCATAAATCTCACCTACGAGTATGTATGAGGAGGGGATCAGAACATAAGTTTTGGTGACCGGATTTAAACAACACATTTTGGATAATCTTACATAAACCATTCAGTTACATTTCTTATTTATTAGGTTACTTGGGTTAACAACACTCAAGGCTTACACACACGTCGCACCCATCAACTTCCCAGTGGATTAACCTAATACAGTATATATGTAGCTACACCCCAATATTAAGGTACACCCTATGGTATCCCACTCGCACGGTCTCTACCGTAACGCCACAGAAATGTACGTAGTCCCTCATCCTACGCCGGAGTGATGTACGGATCTCTAAATAACAATGCAACGTTCCGCATATATCTGCAATAGCCATGCTATGTAAGTGTACGGACTACCACCTTCGATCAAATCAAATTTCATCACAGAATAATGCCCTCAAGTCTACGATACACCATCCAGAGCAGACAAGCATGTATCTAGACTTTCCCATGTATACCTTAATCGCACATATCTTATACTGTGCACCGAGTCCCGTGGTAGGGCTGTACAAGAAGCACGGAACTCGATCGGGAGCATTTTAGATATCTGTATACACAGATGCTAAGGTCTGCATTTTCGGTGGTTATGGTCCTACCTGACCACTCCCTCAACAAATAAAAACGAACAAGATTGAGAACTAATGACCTGGCCCAAGAGCAAACAATAAATCCTAGTTGGCTTGTCCCTCACCCATAACCTTGATAGCAAAAGGTCTACGGTCTGTTGGTTTAGCTCTCCCCCTTTCCGCATCACGCATCACATAGACTGTCGACGGTAGGTACCCGACGTCTTACTATCAATAAAGGCTAGACCTGTCAGTACAAGAGTGATCGTAACCCAGCTTAGTCACAAGGCAACTGCATATCGTCGGATCACCTATGCCAACCTACAGCCTTTTGACTGGCCATTATCGCGGCAGCCAAGGTATACTCACCGGGTAGTAACACGCAGACCTAACCTCTTTGAGCATAGTAGAACGCTATTACAGCACAGAGGACTACCAGGAGTACCCTTCACGTCCTAGGAAGTCGCGTGCTGTAATGACCCGATTTTTGGTCGGTTAACTTTAAATATTTAATGTGGTTTTAAATATTTAGTTGTTAATATAAATTAATTTTTTTAAAAAGTTATCGATTAAATAATCGATTTCGATTTAATATCGTATATATTAAATTATCGAAATACGAAATATGGTTGAAATCCAAGTTAAATACGGAGTCAAAAACAATTCAGATGACCGGTATAATTTATGTTTGAATATGGATGATAATTAAAGTAATTTATTACCAGCGAATTGATTAGTTTTGAATTTAAATTATATTATATTAATTTAATATGGTATATACATTGAAAATTAAATATAAAAATATATTCAGTTTAGTTTAGAATAACGCAATAATATTTAAATGTCGGTCTATACGCTAAAATAGCGGTTCGTGGTTTAAATTAATGGACCCCGAGATATTTGATTGTAGATAGGTTCGAAATCAAATCGATATCCATCTAAAAGGAATAAAAATCGCTTTATATCGAATCGTATTAAATACGAGATCAAATCGAAGTCAAAACAAAATCAAGTCAGAATCCGTTTTAAAAGAATAAAGATCTCTTTAATCAAATCACATTAAATATAATGTACCATTGCGTAGTACTATTTCCTTTGTGCCTAAGTTCTTCCCGGTTATAAATACGTGGTTTCCTTTTTAATTATTTCTTCTGAAAAACAAATCGAAAGCTTCAACAAACTTAAAAATGGCCATTTCTTTTTGATAACCGCGATACCTTCCCTTCTTTTTCCTCTTTATTTGATTTCCCATCGCTCATTTTTTCAAAGCGGAAGACAAAGAAAGGAAAACCGCCTCCTTGTTCAAGTTCAAAAATCAAATTAAATTCGATTCCTCAATGAAAAACCTATAATATTTTGTTCGATGAAATTCTGTGGTTGAGGGTTTCGATCTGGTAAAGTGTTGTGAAGTTGCGGTATGGTTTTGGAGGTGCAACGCGGTCGTCATCAGCGATGTTCAAGGTTAGGGTTCAGTAAAGGTCATGATGGTGATCTGACATGGTGCGTTGGATTTGGGGAGGAAGATCGGCTCTAGAAATGAGTGCGACAGTAGGGTTTTGGGAAGGTGGATCTTGTTGGTTGCGGTGGCATTTGCAGTGAGGGATTTCAACGTTGGTGTGTGCGCAAATTTTGGAAGAGGCACAACCAATTTAGAAGAGGCTGACACTGAGATTACAAAGGTGGAGTTTGATGCTTTGTGGTGCAGCTGAGGAATTTGGGGAGTTCAATGTTTAAAGATGAACTAGGGCTGGAGTTTGATGGGTGAAGGGTGAAAGTCTGGTCTGTATGGTCTTTGAGATGGGAACGTCGATGGGAATAAGCTAGTCGATTTGAGAAGTTTGTCTGGGCAGATTTGTTTGAAACATTCCAGTAAAGAGCAAGGTTCAAGAATGATGGAGAATGGAGATGAGAGGGTGGAGTTCGGGATATGGAGTTTAGTAGTGTGCTCAAGATTGGATTTCGTGAAGTGTGGGGGCAAGTATGTCAAGCTAGAAGATTAATAGTGAAAAAGGTGAAGGCAGATTTTAGAAGTGGGATTAAGGTATAAATTTGTTAATTTATTTTAATTAATTCGTTTAAATTTATATAATCTAAAAATTAATAATCCGACATATTTAATTTATATAAGGATGGAAAAGCGTGAAGTAACGCATTCAGAGTCAATCAAAATTAACCAAGATTTTAATTAATCGAGTAGTATTGGATATTCGACAAAGGAAAATCACTGTGAGCGAATCTCACTCTGTTTTTATCTATGTTAAACCAAAATCCGGGCCTAACACCCAAATGCAGATCGCAGAACACATAAAAACAGTAAAAATGGGGAACACACAAAGTTTTTATAGTGGTCCAGCTCAAACCAAGCCTACGTCCACTTTATCTCTTCTTAAATCCTAAGAAGTTACAAGTACAATGAAGAAATGGAGATTAGAAATTGATTTTTATGCATGATAACCTTGTGTTAGAATGATTAGAAATGGCCTTCCGCTGTTCGCAAAATCCTTGCGTTGATAATGGTGGAAGCCCTCAAGATCAAGTGCAAAAAAGTCCCTTTAAGTGGCCATGTTTCGGTGTATTTACAGGCGTAGAGGAGCTTCTGGGAGGACCGGCTCATGGTGGGGTATGTGGCACCCGATCCAGGAAAGTAGGAGCAGGAGTAGCCTTAAGAATAGGTCAAAACAGTGCGCGTATCTGCAGGTCTGGAGATTGGTTCATGGTCATGGGTCGGATCGTGATATGGCTATCACGATCTGGGTCTGGTTGCGAGCTGGAGTGAAGTGTTGGCGATCGGGTCATGGTCTCCATGTGTACTAAGAGTGGGTCACGATCTGAAGGTATACCACGAGCCGAGGGTGGCGATCCGATGAGGGGCGATCTGAGGGTGCATGAGCCATACTCCGATCGTGTGACGCTTGGTTGCCTTATCCAGGAAATTGCCAGATTACACCAGTTTAAAGAAACGGACATAACTTTCAAACCATAAGTCCGATTAAGCCAAACCAAAGCTAAAACTGAAGCTAATTCACATATCTACAAGAGTTATAGAGCTTAGCTCTGTAATCGCTGTTTTCGGGCCCAGAAAAGGTCATCTGGTAGGAGTTCCGGGCAGTTCTTTGTTGATGATGCGACTTTGACCAAATCGCTTCCTGTCTTCTGACAACGTTCTCCATATCCGAGCGCGATGTTATCCAGATATTCAGTGTGACAGCTTTTACCAAAAAGTGTGTCAACAATCTAGAATTATTTTTATTTGTTAAAAATATTTGTTTGATGATTGTTTGGATGTGCTAAATATTTGTGTGGCTATTATAAATATATATTAGTTATTTAGGATTTGATGTTTGTGGTTATATATATATATATATATACATATATATATATATATATATTGGTGGTTGGATTCCCGCAGTATCATTAGCGGATGACCCTATATGCCCCACGCTATGATAGTGGATGACCTTCTATAACGCGATATCCTGCCCCGAAGCAGGATGGGTATTATTTATGTCGGCTAACGTCTTTGGATGTAGGAAAAACAGGTTGGAGGAATCCAACTGGATTCCTCAAAAATATTATTATTTGTTTGTTCTCATATATATTGTCATATATGATGTGTTAGAAAATCCGTAGTTGATAATTGGTATTTTTGAAATTTAAAGAGAAAATTCTATTTATCTAAAACAGAATTTGAATTTAAATTGGACTATAAATATATTAACTTGTTTGAATACATAAAACAAGTAGTGAATTTATAAACGTTGTTTATAAATTAATAATACGAGATTTGAAGTGAAATTATAAACAATATTTATAAATAAAGTGGAAAAATTATCATTGGATAATTTGAATATTTAAATTCAAATGTGAATTTAAAAATAGAAATAGGGAAATCGTTTTAAAGAAATAAATGATGGAATTTATTCTGATGTTCAGAATATAAATTAAACTAAAATAAATCCATAAGGATTTATGATTTGAATTCGATTAATTCGAATTTATTTAAATAGAAGTTAAACTGAATATGAAAATAAATTGGGTGTTATATATACAAGTTATTATAAATAGAAATTTCCAAAATAAGATTTCGGTTTTAAATAGATTTCGAAATAGACTTGTTTAAATATAAAATAGGGAAATTTATAAAATGGTGTTTGTAAATATAATGAATTAATTATCAAAAGATAATTTGAATATTTAAATTCAAATATGAATTTAAAAATAGAATTTGAAATCATTCGATAGGGAACAACGATTTTTATTCCGTAATTCGGAATATCAAAGGGATGGAGTTTCAAATAGAAATTTGAAAAGGGAACTTTTTTAAATATATGAAACAAGGAAGTTGAATTTATAAATAGTGTTATAAATTTGGTGAAATAAATTATCGTTTGGATAATTTAAACCATTGAAATTCAAATAGGAATTTAAAAGTAAATTGGGAAGTGTTTTGAAACAAAACGCTTGATTATATTTCGGGAATTCGGAATATAAGCGGAATTGAGAAGAATTCAACGGGTTTATAATTGAAATTTGATTATATCGAATTTTATAAATAATTTATTTATAAAAGGAATTGGAATTAAATACAGAAGATCGAAGTATAAATAAATATATTACCGAGTAAGGAAAAATCGACAATTATAGATAATCGAAGATATTATGTTGAATTGGGAAACTGATTTGATATATATCAAAAATATATCAGAATGGAGTTGAATTTATTATAAACGAAGTTTAAACGTTATATATATATATATATATATATATATATAAAATTAAAACGAACTCGCCGCAGCGCGGTAATTTGTAAATTGGCGTTTCAAACTTCAATTGAGTATATAGAACTCAAATTAAGTTGGAATTCTTTGAAACAAGAATCGTCAAGACCGATTTGATAATAGTTTTATAATGGAAGAGAAAATTCTGAATTTCACCATATAGATTTTGAGTTATGTCAAAATCAAATTTTCAGAAAAACAACACCATAACCATTAATAAACCATAACGGTTTGTTTACATAAATAAAAGGATTTTAAGTAAATAAAATCCGAATTTCCATTATAGAAATCTAGACTTGAGTTATAAAATATATATGAACTCAGGTGAGGTAAATGGATTGATTTGTGAAACAAAATCTGATATTTATTATTTAATAGAACTAATTAAGTTAAGGGATAATTAGATAATCGAATTCGAAATCGAGTTGACTTTGGATAAGTAAAATAAACTTGGGAGTTCATATTCAAATTCGAATATGAAACCTGAGTTGAAAAATGGAATTTGATTAGTTTATAAGTAAGTTAAATTTTATTTGAAAATGTTATGTTCAAATAAATAGTGAAATTAGCAAAAGAACTAATTAGAGAAATAATTAGTGAATTGAATTAAAACGACTGGATTGAGTTGGAATAAATTAGGGAATGGTTTGGTATGTGTTAGACAGGTATGGGATGAAGTATATAAAGATTATAATTCATGTGCCCGACAAAAAGGTACATGTCTAATTCCATATGAGATTTTATGTGCTGAATCGGCAAGCCACTTGGCTTTTTGATTTTCTTTTTTGAATGGAAAGGGCCTAAAGAGGCGAGTTGAGGTTTGAACCATCGACCAATACAAAGAAGGTTATGGCGAAATTTTCCGGAAATTTAAGGAGTTAGAATATTTTTAAAATAGTTTGATAATTAGAAATCTATATATTAATATATATATATATATGTATATATATAATCGGTAAGGAAACGAACTTAAAAATAGAATATTATAAACAAAAGGGAAATCAAAAATCTGGTAATAGAAAGATATATATATATATATATATACGTTTAAAAAAATTAATAAGTTGTTTTTATGGTGTTGATGATTTGAGATAAGTGGTCTTGTTTGTTTATTAGTTAAAGATGTTATTCAGTCAAGGTCTGAGAGGTAATTATACCCCAACTTGATTGATTTCATTATTAACTGATAAACAGCATGATCCAGTCTCGAAGAGAAATGTTTGAATAAGAGTTAGTTGAATACAGTAATTTAGGTTGTTGTAACGATGTTTTACACAACATTCGTTTTAACCCAAGTAAGTGGAAATTTAGAAATATAATAAATAAATATTTCCTGAGTGTAGAAATGAACGGGCATGAAAGAGATAAGTGATTAAAATGTTTTCCAGTTATAAATAGAAGATATTTTCTACATATAGAAAATAAAAGGAGGCGATATATGGAAATGTTTTCTAAATAGCGAAAGGGCCAAGATGATTGTTGAAAATATTTTGCTGACAAATATTGATAAGGAAATGGAGTAGTGATTTAATTAATGAATGAAATATTAATTAAAAGACCTAGTGATTTGTTTAATGCTTTGAATGGATGTTTGTTTTTCTTCGATAGTTAAATAACCGACTATCAAAGTGTTTGCCAATATCGTTGTCAATATGAAGAGACTGGTTGGATTATTATCTGGGAACCACTCCGTATTGGCAGTAGCGTTGCGAATCAGATTATATGAAGATAATCGAAGACGGAGTAATGTGCAAGGACTTTTTCTATTAATAGAAATTGTGCCTTCGGTTTCGTTCAGTCCCAGAACGAACGTTTGTGGACAAATGTCTGACAGAGTATTTCTAATGATTGCATATGTTGGTCTGTATAGATATATATGGTGGTGGAGAATTTATTCTCTTAGCATAATATCCAGAATATATTTGTGCAAATCAATTAATGATTTACGGATCTGAAAATGTGGCATTCAAAGTGATTGTGCTATAAATGAATGATAAGAAATCGTAGCCTCAGGCCTCAACAACCGGGAAATGACAAAAATCGGGCAGGCAGCATGGCTATGTGGGTCGGTCCCATTAGGGTTTATTATCACCTATCAGAGAAATTCAATTAATTCCTTACTCTATTTGATGTTGTCTCATTGCTGATCCCAACCGTTGGTGATATACATTCGATACACTCAAGCGAAATGAGTGGCCGGATATTTTGGGCCGGGTTGCAAGATGTTCTTGTTGAACCCAGTGTATTCCCCTCTAGAGATACACTATCGGAAGGTGGTTCCATACCTTGTCATGTTGGAAATCCAATCTCCAATAAACGCCATGCAGATATGATTTTATATTATATATGGAGCGTGAGATGCAAGCGTTCCGCTAGATTCTATTTATTTGTTGTAGACACTATTATAATATCACCAGATTTTGATATCAAAAATATTTTTGGTTATTATAAGGTAAAAACCATCCGTGTTTTTGTATGGATCGGTCTTACGATTATCATTTCTTTCGAAAGGATTTTGAAAGTTAAATAAATGGTTGGAGTTTACTCACACCAGTCCCATGATTGATCCAGAGTTTATTTTGTTTGTTTTCCCTAAACTCTTGGGTACCCAAATTTGTACGGGCAGTCAAGTAGTCGGGATTTTACAGATTCACTTGGAGGAGTTTGAAGCAGGAGGCTTCGCCGGTTAGCTATAGACTATCATATATTCCGTTGTGTACCATGTTTGTATCTGGAAACAGATATTTATAACTGTTCCAGAAATAGCTGTTTTGCTCTAATGATGGTATGTATATAAAGTTAAAGAATTGTACTTCAAAGTTTATGTTACCTAATATATTTTATTCCTTCCGCTGTGAGTTTGTGGTCTTCGTTTTCTTCTATTCTAATATTTCTATCTTTCTATTTCTTATCCTCTAACTTCTTTCTAATAATGATTCATATTTCTGTGCAATTTGGGTTGGACGTGTGGTGTTATTAGTCAACTCATATAGTATGGATTTGCGGGCCATTACACGTGCGTCCTCATTTAGTCCTTCGAAGCTAGCAGAATATCCGCAGAACAACATGTAGAATAATCAGATGGATTTGCGCTCCCCTCTTGTCCTATGACACCACGATGATCTAACCCGATGGGTTATTCACCTTCAGACGTATGGACTGGTCCAAGCGCTTCAGGTTAACGTGTTATTAGACCCTATGTATAATCACTTAATTACGCTCTTGCTCTTCCCTTTCAAATTTTCATTCAACTTGGTTATTCCCAGTCATATTGACTTCTTATTCAAGTTACCATGTTCCTCTTGCTTATTAACTTCAGTTATAACTTAATCCATTTAAGTAAGCCCATAACATGTTATTCTTATCAGTAGATTTCATATTCTCAAGTTTACATATAACATGTTCCTCTTATTAGCAGGATTCAGATTCTCAGATTTGTAAATCACTTAATTTATAATTAAGCACAACTTAGGGCATTACATAAGTTTTCCCCCCTTTTCTCTACTTATTAAGAATAACAGGTTTTAGGTTTCCCAATTTACATATTACTTAATCTACAATTAAGTACAACTTATCTCATTACATAAGTTATCTCAATTCACATGTTTTCTGTTTAACATGTCACTTTATATTTATGATTAAATATAACTTACTTTATCCCATATATTCACCTTGTTCTTTCTCATTTAATCTTAATTCCATCTTGCATGTCACTACAACTTGTCGTGGTTTACTTATTGAATTGGTTCTCCAAACTAAGGTTTACTAATAAGTTTCCTTTCCATTTACTATAACTATGTTATAACTTTCACTTGTCCCTAGGACAAGCCTACCTATTATATAACATTCTCATTAATGTAATTAATTATAATAGGTTATTATCATTCCCCGTTCATTCCAATCCTTTTACTGTTGTAATTTTCATTCAATTCCATTCATTTCCATTAATTACAATTAATTTCATTATATATATTCTGTTATTTACAAATATTTATGTATATGTTTATGTACTAGACCTTCCACATTAAGCCTACCACTAGAGGATGTTGGATTTGCCGGCCGGTTCCGGGCAGACTTCTACCACAAGTTGACTATACCTTGTGTCTTAGCACTGTTACATGTATATTTACGCACTAGACCCCTCACATCAAATTAACAACTTGTGGATGTTGGATTTGCCGGGCGGTTCCGGGCAGACTTCTACCACAAGTTGAATTTGACCTCGTGTTTAAGTGCGGTTACAGTTTTATTTTTACTGTAAATTTTCCATACAATTTAGGTATGTCCATTCTTCCAAATTTTACTGTACTTCTATTTTTACATGTCACACTTAATATCATGTTAATCCCATTTTAACTTATAATCATGTCGCATGTTCTTCCTAACATGTAATTAACTCCATTCTAAAATAATAACATATAACTATCAATCATGTAATTATTTTAATCTAACAATTTAACATGTAATTATCCCAATTTCTACAGTTAAGGGTTTAACTACATAATATGTCACAGGTTAACATGTAATTAGAACATGTTTGTATACAACAGTAATTGTTGCACATATTTTAACAGGTTTACATCTCAACATATTCACGTTTCAACATTTCAAAATTCTAGCAGATTTACATTTTAATAGATTAATCATTCTAGCAGATTTACATTGCATAATAATGGGAAATGTCAAACGATAAATATACCATTATCAAAAAGGTACATTTTAAATCCACTCACCTAAATTGCTTTCCAATTCCTGAATCTGGTCCAGATCTAGCATTCCATGGTTGCCCTAATTGGATTTAGACCCTAAATAACCATGGACCCACAATTCTTAACTAAAAGAAGAAGGGAAGAAAGAGAAGAAATTAAAATAGACCAGATCCAAGAAATTACCTTACTTCAAATAGAATTCTAAACACCTTCTTTATTAATATTCATTCTTTTCCTCCAAATATTGAATCAGAATTTTCCTAAATTAATTATTCTATTTTTCTGAAGAGATCTGAGGAAGAGGAAGAATGGCAGAGTACAGACGTCATCTCAGAAAATATGAGATTTAGGGTAGGCTCTGTTATCCTATTTATAGGTGTTCAGGATCTTATCGTACCCGTAGCGCTGAGTCAGCAATGAATGTGGTTAAGAAAACAGTACAAATTCATTAACAAATCTAGCCAGATCTGGTTGGGTCGACCCCCTTATGGGTGGATCGACCCCTAGGTTGACCCCCCCCCTATGTGTCCCGCGAGCTGTTTTGGCATAGAAGTTTATTTGTTAACTTTATTTCAATAACAAAACTCAAACGGTGTTATGCGGTTATTTAATTTTTACAATATTTCTCTAATTGCAGCCTTATTTTGAACTTTTCTCTTGTATGTATATATATATATATATATATATATATATATATATATATATATATTTCTGCACATATATTGTAACAACCCGGAAATGCGAGCCAGTTTAAAAATTTTATTTTGGCAATTTTAACGAATTTTGAATATTTAAAATGATTATTTTAAATAAAACGACGAGAAATTTATTCTATGTGTCTGACATTGGATTTTATTCTGTGTTGATTGATCTCTATTAAATATACATCTGTTTGGCGGTGGAGAATTTATTCTCTTGCTTAACGCCCTTCTCTGAGACGTACGAGCTCAGTGGTTGTATATCGATGGACATCAGTCACATGGAGTGAATTTCCAGTGTGGCACGCGTAAGTGGCAATTGATCAAGGCTTCTGTTGAAAAGCAAAGTCTTGTGGTTGATGATCAAAGCACAGCCTGTGTGGCGCAGCTTTGTGTATAACGTGAATTCGCGAGCCTCACACCTCGGTATGAGTCAAAAACGGGATATGGACCGTTGGGAGAACACGACGTTTCTTTCTAGCTATGGGTGGTGTCAGTGATTAAACTGGCTGACATTTATATACTTTTCACCTATGTGGTTGTTGGATGAGGCGCCTCGATATTAGGTCTGTTAGGACCGGGAAACGTGTGTTCGGGAATTGTCAATCCTCAAAAGTAAGAGAGGACCAGTCCAACCGATTCCAAGGATCATAGTGGGGTCCTGAGACATTTGCTAGAATGTCTCGAATGGAGAGGAGCTTGCCCCTTGCCTCGACTCATGACGGAAATCCAATTTCCAATACGTGATATTGCAGTTTTATTTGTAGAGCCTAGTATGGCGACATGATATATGGTACCCATGCCGTCTATGATTGATATTTATGATTGAAATTGTTTTGACACTATACACTTATTATAGTATCAAATGATTTGTTTTAACGTACCAAGCATGTTTGGCTATTATAAGGGAAAACCCTATCCTTCGGATTGCGTTGCATTGTGTGATGGGACCTGGGTCTTATAATAGCTTCATTTTTCCAAAAAGCATTGCGCTGTTTTGTTATATGCACTAGTGTTCTTGGGAGGAAACCCGTTCCGTGTTATACGGCGTGGTCCCTTGAATTACTCTCTTTTAAAGTATAGTTTTAAATAACTGTTTTAGTTCTCACACCAGTCACATGACTGACCTGGAGTTTATTGTTTTAACCTAAACTCTGGGTGCCCTTATTTTCGACACGGGCAGCTAGTAGTTTTGGTTTTGCAGATTTATATTCACAGGATCCTGATTTACAACTGGAACGATGCTCGGAAAGCTCTGTATCCATGTATTACTTCTAGTTGTGTTTTGTATTGTTTTTCCGCTGCTATGTAATTTATTGTAATCTCTGATATTTGTCAAATGTGTAATATTCGTTTATACTGTGTATATTCTTGTATTCTGATGGAATTGTTGTAATAAACAATGAAATGTTCTTCTGTTTGCGTTCTGATTGGTCTTGTCCTCAACGCAATCCGGGCTTTCCTTCATGGGGAAGTTCGGGTCGTGTCAGTTTGGTATCAGAGCTTTGGTTTACAGAGCTCAAGAACAAGACACATTAGAACCAAACGAAAGAATTCATCAGATATTGGATTAGTAATATCCAATTAGAATGACTCGTTAGAGATAGGATCAGTAGTATCCTAGAACGAGTGTGAAGAGTATATTTTTCAAATGAAAACCAACTTTGTTTTGAAAATTTAAACCATTTTATACATATTTGAATATTTATTTATTTTGAATTTGGACAATCGAGTATATAAAGATTTTGCATATACGCGTCATGAACGTATATTCGAAGTTTTAATATACTGGATAGATATAGAATCACACTCTAGTCGCCCGGACATGGTCTTGATGATGAAGTATACCATCACCAGTATTTATTTTCGAGTGACGAAGGTGTGATATCTATATATTTCCATTAGACTGGTGTGAGAACCAAAACTAGATAGGTTTATTGTTATGATTTGGCATCAAATACATGATTTTTTGTATATGTATTAAAATTATGAATTTGAAACGTTAATCCACTAATTGATTGCTGGTTGAGTTATTTGTTTATTTGTTTGATAATTTTGAACCATTTAGCCTAATTGAACCAAATATCGAATTGTATTGAAAATTGGTCGCATTTGCTTGCATATACATGTACTTACATTGAACAGGTCATAGCAAGGAGGCAAGAGCAGAAGAATAAAATTGTTTGCCCGACAAATAGGTACATGTTTACCATAATTTACTGTTTTTTTTGGGTGATGATGATTTTATGAGCCGATTGGCTAGCCGCTTGGCGTTTTCTTTTTCTTTTGGATTGAAGAAGGCTATAGGAGGCTATATGAAATATCCCGAAGTCCTCGGTGCAGGGGAGGTTATGGCGAAATTTTTTGGAAATTTAGGGTGTTAGCCAAATTTTTGAAAAAATTGAAAAATTCTTAGAAACTGAAAAGTTGGAGAACTTAAGCCGTAAAGAAAATAATGGAAGTTGAGTTGATTTGCAAAACAACTCTCGTCTTCGTTCCTTTTTGGGGATGAAAAGTTTTAAGTGGGGGGATTGTAACAACCAAGAAATGCGAGCTAGTTTAAAAATTTTATTTTGGCTATTTTAACGAATTTTGAATATTTAAAATGATTATTTTAAATAAAACGATGAGAAATTTATTTTGAATTGAATTCGAACGTATATATTTATATAGATCATTGTTAGAATATAAATATTTATTTTATATATAAAAGGAATTGAAAATGGCGCGGTAGTTCGATAATTCAATTTCAAATTTCAATTGAATGTACCGGGTGCAAAATAATCCGGATTTTAGTGAAACTGAAAATATTAGAATTTATTTGAGAATATCTTTCCAACAAATCCAAAAAATTGAAATTTCATAGCGGGAATCAAAAGATATGTCCAGTTGAAGTTTCAGAATAGTCGCTATGGAATTTGAGCCCTTGAAAATAGCCATTTTGCAAACGACCTCGGATTTCGACGAAACCACTTTTGTTGGATCCGCAATGTCAAGTTATTGCTAGGTTTCAAATTTCGTAATTTTTCGAATCAATATGTGAGCATGGCAAAGGAAAACGCGTTTGACCAGTTTTAGTTGATTTTAATCGACTGGAAAATGGCTATTTTTCCAGCGGTCTCAGAATTCGATGAAATTAGTTTTGTTAGGACCGTATCGTCAATACGAAGCTAGAAAATATTTTTCGGGAATTTTTCGAGTTAGTATGTGACCCCAGTAAATTGAAATGTGCGTTCAACTTGAATATATATTGATTTATATTTTAAATTCAACGGAAACTGATCGTAACAGTCGAATTGGCCTATGATACATATCCCGTTGTGTTCGGAATGGGGGTAATTAGCTAGGGACGATAGTCGTTGGGTTTGAATTGGAGTTCGAAATAAAAACATACTTTTTGAAATTAAAAATAATTAAATATATATATTTCTTTATAACACCCCCTCCCCTCTCTTTTCTTCTTCAGTCACGAGGAGAGAGAAATAAAAAAAGGGTAACAGAGGCCCGATCCCCTTTTCCCGCTCCCCCCTTCCACCGTTGACCTCGTCGCCTCCGCCCCAGGCACGGCGCTGGCCACCTCCCTCTCCCCAAGGCCCGACGCACCCCCTCCCTCGCTCCAAAAACCCGCAGCTCGACATCGAGTGTTGCCCCTCACCCTCCACCACCGAAATCGCCATCGCACCCCCCATTCCACCACCAGCGCGACGACGCCCGCCCCCACGGATAGCCGCTCCACCCTCCGGCCAAATCCAAGAACCCACGAGCGCGAGCGACTCCGATTTCCCTCTCCCCTTCAATAAAAATTGAATGAAGGTGTGTTCTCTTTTTATGTACATTTATTTTGATTTTCTTTTCAGTTTTGAATTTAAATTTGTAATAAAGGAAAACTGATTTTCGTTTTAAAAGAGAAAAACTGGAAAAAAAATTATATAGATATATTTGATTTTTAATTATATAAAGAATAGAAATGAGATTTTTTGTTTAGATAGAAAAATACAATTTTTATTATAGAAAGTTTAAATTTTTATTATAGAAAAGTTGGATTTTTAATTACCGAAAGGATTTAATTTTTATTTTAAAAAAAAGGTATGATTTGTTTATAGAAAAGATTTGGCTTTTCAAATATAAAGATATGATTTTTATATAGTAGAGACTATAAAAATATGATTTTTATAAGATAAAGAATATAAAAATTCGATTTTTATATAATGTAGATATTAAAAATTTGATTTTTATATTATAGAAACAAATAAAAATATGATTTTCATAATTTGAAGAGCGATAGGAAAATATGATTTTTTATTGTATGTGAAGATAAAACTATCATTTTTATATAATCAAAGGCGAGATTTTTTTATAATATAGAGAGAATAAAATTACGATTTTTATATTATATAGATAGTAAAAATTCGATCTTTACATATGAAGTAGAAATATAAAAATATAATTTTTTATATAGGAAGAAGCGTTGTAAAAATATATGAAGTAAAATAAAAATATGATTTTTATTTATTGTATGAAGCAATAAAAAAATATAATTTTCATTATGAACAGCGGAACAATGACTGCATTGGAATTTCAATCAAATCCAGACGTTTCAGCAGTTCAAAAGCAAAGCACGGCGGAATGGAACCCTCTGTGAGAACTTCTCACTTTAAATCTTCTTTTCTAGTTAAAAATATATACTAGGATGCAGACGGTGCTTAGCAGCACCCGACACCCGTCATCCACAGACCATGGATGGCTTGTATGTTTGATTGTTTATTGTGGTGAAAATTGATTGTGTGATGTGAAATGAAATAAAATATTTATATAGTTAAAAATATTTTATCGTTAAAAATATAATTTTTAACGGGTATGTGAATAAAATATATATTTGAAACCCCACACAGGTATTGGGATGATATTTGGCATACACTAATCCCAATTATTTCATTGTATGTCGATAGATTAGCCGACAGACTGTGTGAGCGTTAATTATTTATATTTCATGCTTATGCAGTTGTGTGGTGCACTTTGGATGATGGTTGATTATTTATCGTTGCTATTATATACATGTGTTGTATGGAAACCATATAATTAACATTACATGGTAATTGATTGGGCCTCATTCCAATTGGGAAAATAAAGAATGGAATAAAATAAAGATTCATGTGTTGAATATAATATATAGTCATGTGTTGACGATAATCATGTGTTGAAAATTACCATGTGTTGAAAGAAATATTTTAACAATAAAATTTACATCTTTATCATATTTAAAGTTAGAAACTAACTGGAAAATAGATAAGATGAGTGGTTTCCTGAGTATTAATCTGATATTGGTTTCGGCCTTCGGGGTTAATACTTAGGGAATCATTCTCTTACTACTTTACGGTTGGAGTCTGATTTGAAATCAAATGATATATACCATAATTTAATAAAATATATTAAATAACAAAAATAGTCATGTGTTGACAGTGCTCATGTGTTGAGAATATTCATGTGTTGAATAGAAGAAAATATTCATTTGTTGAATAGAATAACGAATTTATTGAAATATATATAAAGTCGTGTTGATCAGAGATGCGCCATTTTGACGTGAGCGATATTTATATCGATTATATTCGTTTTTAAAATGATTATAGAAAAATGGGTGATTTCAAAATATAACGTTTTGAAAATATTATCAATTGTATATCGATGAAGTGGAATATTCAATTTCGATTCGAAATTGAATATGAAATTGAAATCGTTTCGAAAACGAATTTAAAATGATTTATAAAATACGTTTTAAAAGGAAATCGACGAAATATATATAATATATAATATATATTGTTGGCTAGCTTTTTGACCAAGCCACCAAGGTTCACTCACAAGAAGAAAGTATGAAACTGCGTTCCTTAAGTCCATGAAGGATCGGATCGCACCAGAGGATCGCCCCTCATCGGATCGCCCCCCACCGGATCGCCCCCATTGCATCAGCGATCCGACTAATTCTACACGACTCGATCCGTACATACACTACTGCCCAGCACAGACCGATCCGATCCCCTGATACACAGCGAAGCCTCTGACCTGTTCAAGCACGAGCTAGTCTTCGGCGATCCGAGATGCACGGATCAAGCGACACGTGTCCCCAACTGTCACTTTGACTGATTCTCCCCCTTTGCTCGATCCGATATTTCAGGGGATCGCGACACCTGTCCACAACGGCTAATTTGACTAATTCTTCATCAAGCTGCGATACGATCCGATATTCTCGGGATTTGTGCCACGTGTGACCGCGATCCGCCTGACGAAATCAGCTATAAATAGCCCAGAGCTTGGCATTTTTCAGGATCTTTTGGGCAGTATTGAGCACTGATTCCACCATTACTGTCATACCACTATTTCTTATCAGTTTTATTACTAGATTACTGAGAGAAATCACAATTGTAAAAGTGAGCTTGAGAGAAATCATTGATTGTACTAGCATTCAAAGTATAATCGATAACATATAAAGTGGATGTAGGCTCGTTAACGCCGAACCACTATAAATTCTGTGTGTTTTCTTCTTTTTCTTCATTCTCCAGTTAAAATTCTTTAACAATCAGAACAATTTAGGTGTTAGGTCTAAATTTTGATCTAAGATTTTGGTGCTTTCACTGAGAAAACAGTCCCAAAACTTCACTGTTCAGTTTTTTGAAGATTCCAGCGACATCTGATATCATGGCTGGAAAGAGGTCTAAGGAAGTACGAGCTTCACGAACAAATGAAACTGCGAATGAAGCAGTTGAAGAAAATGTGCACGAGCTGGGCAATGAGGGATCTTTGGATCGCGGAGCGCCGGGGGCGAACCGATCCGATGAAGGTGCCGCGAACCAAGTCGACGAGGACGAGGCGATCCGGACTGTTGAAGGGGTTGTTACTCGATCCCGTGATAACGCCTCGAATCCTCCTCATGCCATGACCACGAACCTACTCCTGGGGGGCGTAACGAATCTCCGATCTCGATCCACAGCGATCCGAATTGATGACCAGACTACATCTCGACCTGGAAAGGAGCCTATGGCTCGCTCCTACCGTCCTGGCCCCTCCGCTCGACCTGGCTCAAGCTCTTTGCGCATAAGAGAAAATGATGATGATCAATATGACCCTTCTGCTCCTGTCACTGAGGGGGATCTCTCTCGCTTTTCCGAAATGTGGGAAAGGCTGTTTGATGAATTGGCTGCTCAAAGGCAGGAAAGCTCCGTTCTGCGACAAAATTTGACCGCTATGGATAGAAGGCTTAATGATCTCGCAAGGAAAAGGACGCCACCTGTTCGTTCGCTCACCCCAGAATACTCTTCTTCATCAGAGGAATCGCCGAGGCCTCCGCGGCGACCGTACGAGAGGCCCGAAAACATAGAGCAGCTTCGATTTGGAACCCTGCCATCACGGGAAGAAGAGGCACTGGGTGCAGGGCCCTCAAACCGCAATGTGAACGATCACGCCGCAACTCCCAGAGCTCGAGGTGTGGATAGCCCTGTACAGAACATACTACCTCAGCCCCGTCGCCGTGCAAATGCTCATGGTAACAGGGGGCAACGAAGCCCAATCCGAGCCCCGGATTTCGTGACCGCTCCCGGAAGAGAGATTAGAGAACCCCACCGAGCAAGATGCGCTGACCCCGAACCTCCGCTGACCAGTGCAAATGTTGCAGCTATGATCCATCAAATTCTGGCAGACAACCGTGGACAACGGAATGAAGATTGGGGAATTGACCGTAGTCACACCCCTTTCACTGATGACATTTTAGATGCAACGTTCCCGAGGCGCTTCAACATGCCGCAGATGAATCGTTACGCGGGTAGATCTGATCCCGTCCAGCATATGATGAGATATTCTTGGTCAATGACCGCTGCCGCAGCCTCTGACGCTGTCAAGTGCAAAGCATTTCCCATATTCTTGGAGGATGTAGCATTATTATGGTTTACTCGCTTACCAGCAAGATCAATTTCCAGCTTCAGGGAGTTGAGTGAAAGGTTCGTGGAACAGTTCCACATCTATGCACAAAAGACGAAGAGTGTGATTGACTTGTTCCTTGTCAAGCAACGACCAGGCGAGAGTTTGAGGGTGTATCTAGACCGTTTCAACCTGGCCGCTACTGAAGTTAAAGATCCTCATGAGCCAACTGTTGCGGCAGCCCTGATTGATGGGGGTAGATAAAGACACTGTATTTGGGAGATACCTGGCCGGCAAGCCACCTCATACTAGAGAATTATTCTACGAAAAAGCTAACGTACACTTATGACGGGAGGAAGTATATGCTAACCGAAAGGCAAAAACGGCCGATAAAGAGGAAATCCAGAGCAATGTCGCCATCAAGAAGACAGGAGACAGCTCGGGGAAGGTCGAGGTTAATGTCGGAAATCGGAATCAGGGTGGTCGTCAGTCAGGAAACAATGATAATAACAGTAATGGCAACAACCGGAAGAGGAATCGAGGGAACGACCCCCAGAGAAGGACTCATCCCAGATCTTTTGAGAGTTATACTCCAATAAAAGATACTTTGGAGAATATCTTCATGGATTCGTACAACGTCCTCCAAAATAAAAGGCCACCTCCTAGAGAGTCGACGGAGAAAGAACGTGAAACTGGGAAGTTTTGTCTCTTTCATCAGATCCATGGCCATTCGACAAATGAATGCCGTCACCTAAGAGATGTAGTCGAGAGGCTTCTCCGAGAAGGAAAATTGGATGAATACAGAGTAACGCCCAGAGACAGGGGGCAAGCCATACAGGCCCCAAATCAGAACCAGAATCAACTTGCTGTTAGGCCAACTGCCCAGCAAAAGGGAAAGGACCTTGTTATCAATACCGTAATCGGAGGGCTTTATCTCACCGGACACGGTTCCAAGGCATTGGATCAGTATGTCAATGCAGCCAAGCAACACCTCGAGGTAGGGGAGTGTAGCATTCCCGAGGACAACATCCCGGTAAAGCAACAAAAGATGATGTCCGACGATGTCGTTTTCCGCGAACGAGAAAGCATTGGAGTCCATGCTCCGACTGAAGATCCATTTGTAATCACAGTACCTATTGGCTCAGCCACTGTTCATAAAGTTTTGGTGGATAACGGGAGTTCCGTCAATATTCTTTTCAAAAGGACATTCGACCAGATAAACCTCGAGATAAAAGACTTGAAGCCTTGTCAGGGATGGATCCGTGGATTTAACGGAGCATCCACCGCTCCAATGGGTTATGTAGAGTTACTAGTTACGCTTGGGGAAGGAGAACGCCAGAGAGTGAGAATCCTTCCCTTTGTGGTTTTGGATATTGAATCACCCTATAATGCCTTCTTGGGCCGACCGGCCCTCGCAAAGTTTAGAGCCTGTATAGCCCCCTGGTGCTTATTATTGAAATTTCCTACGGAAGCTGGTGTTGGTATTGTCAGAGGAGATCAGGTTGCCGCACGAGCATGTTATGTTGCAGAGCTAAAGCTACTCCGCAATGGAGGGGACATAGAAACCAAGGGCGCTTCTCCCCCCGTACGGGCGGAGACCTTATAGCAATTAAAGAGGATAATAGTAGGAGAGTCGCCCAGAGAGTTACCCGAGGATATGGATCCCAGAGAGGACAAAGAACCTGGGGGCAGAATGGCGACTCCCAACGAGACAACTGTGGATTTACCGATCGATGATAGTGACCCAGAGAAGGTCCTTAAGATTGGATCCCAGTTAAATCCGAATCTAGCTAAAGAACTGACGAATTTCTTAAAAAATAACTTGGATGTATTTGCTTGGACCCACGCAGACATGTGCGGGATATCTCCATCAATCATGAGCCATTCATTAAGCATTAACCCTAGACATCCTCCGGTAAAACAAAAAAGGCGAATGCTGGGCCCAGAGAGGTCCGTTGCCTTGAAAGAAGAAGTTGGAAAGCTAAAAAGTAATGGATTTATCAGAGACTCAATCTACCCAGACTGGATTTCAAATCCAGTCCTGGTAAAGAAGGCCAACGGGAAGTGGCGAACGTGTATCGATTTCTCGGATTTGAATAAAGCCTGCCCAAAAGACAGTTTTCCGTTACCCCGGATCGATCAGTTGGTGGACTCAACGGCGGGCCATGAACTTCTCTACTTTATGGATGCTTATTCAGGATATAACCAGACTCCAATGCACGTTCCAGATCAAGAACACACTAGCTTTATTACGGATCTGGGATTATATTGCTATGTAGTAATGCCCTTTGGCTTGAAGAACGCAGGCGCAACATATCAACGATTAGTGAACAGAATGTTCTATAACCAGATTGGGAAAACAATGGAAGTATACGTTGATGACATGTTGGTTAAGTCCAAGCAATCCTCTAATCATACTACGGACTTGGCAAAGATGTTTGGCATTCTTCGAAAGTATGGGATGAAACTCAACCCAACAAAATGTTCATTCGGGGTCGCCTTCGGAAAATTCTTGGGATTCATCATCAGTTCTCGTGGGATTGAGATTAATCCAGACCAGATCGCAGCAACCAGAGACATTCAGGAACCTAGGAAAATTAAAGATGTGCAAAGCCTTGCAGGGAAAGTAGCCGCACTAAGCAGATTTATCTCCAGGGCTACGGACAAATGCATCCCATTCTTCGAATTGATAAAGCGAGGAAAACGCCACTTCAAATGGACGCCCGACTGCGTAGAAGCGTTTCAGAACTTGCTGAGACACCTGGAGAAACCTCCGATACTATCTAAGCCGATGGATCACGAGGACTTATTCGTGTACTTGGCAGTGTCGTCCCACGCGATCAGCTCAGCATTGGTAAGAGAAGAAGATAAGGTCCAAAGACCTGTGTATTACGTGAGCAAAAAATTGACGGCAGCAGAGCGTAATTATCCAAGGATAGAAAAGTTGGCGTATAGTTTGCTGATCGCATCTAGAAAGTTTCGACATTATTTTCAGGCGCATCCCATTACCATATACACTGATCATCCACTCAAGCAAGTTCTACAGAGACCAGAAGCGTATGGAAGATTACTCAAATGGAACATTGAGTTAAGCCAATTTGATCTAAACTTTCAGCCCCGGCGGTCAATTCGGCGACAAGTGATAGCCGACTTCATAGCAGAGTTTACAGTCCCGGAGGAAGATATAGCAAACGAAGAAGTTGACCCCTCAAAATTACTTCTCGACCCCAGTGCCTAGAGATTGTATACTGATGGCGCTAGGAATGACAAGAGAGCCGGCGTTGGAGTAGTGCTTGAAACTCCCGAGAAACGGCCGATATCCTATGCTATCCGGATGGAGTTTCACGCCACTAACAACGACTCCGAATATGAAGCCCTGATAGCCGGACTAAGGATCGCAAAGGAGTTGGAAGTCACAAAGCTGGACATCTTTTGCGACTCCAAGTTAGTTGTGAACCAGGTTACAGGAAAATTCCAAGCCAAAAGTGCAAGATTGATTTTATACTTGAAGAAAGTGAAGGAGTTGCTGAACAGCTTTGATCACTACAGCATATCTCACATTCCGCGGTCAGAGAATCAGCAGGCGGATAAGTTGGCAAAGATGGCTAGTTCCGACGATCCTGAAGAGACCGGGCTAGCCCCCGTTGAAGTACTTCGGTCTCCTAGTATAGATCAGATGGAAATTGATCCAGTACTAGAGACAAAACCAGAAAGGGAGTCATGGATGACCCGTCTAAAGAATTTCTTGATGAATGGAGCGCTTCCGACCAAGAAAATCGAGAGGCGTAAAGTAATTCGTAAAGCTGCCCGATACGTTCTACAAGGCGGAGTTCTTTACAGACTGGGATTTTCAATGCCTCTTCTCCAGTGTATAGCTCATGATGACATCAAGCGTGTGCTGTAGGAGGTACATGAAGGTGAATGCGGCGATCACACTGGAGGGCAAACATTGGCGAAAAAGGTGTTGCAGCATGGTTATTTCTGGCCTACCATAAACAAGGATGCGGCAAAATACGCACGACGGTGTGATGCATGCCAGAGATTTTCAAAGATACCTAGAGCACCTCCTAATCAGTTAAAAACAATGACGAGCCCATGGCCTTTCGCTATGTGGGGAATTGATATCATCGGAAGTCTCCCCAGAGCTAGGGGCGGAGCGAAGTTCGCTATTGTAGCCGTAGATTATTTCACTAAGTGGGTCAAGGCTGAGCCACTGACTACAATCACAACCAAACGAGTGATCAATTTTGTCGTTAGAAACATCATCTATCGATTTGGGATTCCAAAGATTGTCATAACAGATAACGGAACTCAGTTCGATAGCACTGAATTCAGAAACTTCTGCCAGGAATACCACATTGAGAAACGGTACACCTCTGTGGCGCACCCGCAATCGAACGGACAAGTCGAAGCGGCGAATAAAGTGATTAAGTCCATTCTGAAAAGAAGACTGAAACGGGCCAGAGCCATGTGGGCTGATGAATTACCCTTAGCACTATGGGCCTACAGGACAACGTATAAATCGGCAACAGGACATACCCCCTTATCCCTTGCTTTTGGAGCAGAAGCAGTCGTCCCGGTTGAGATAAAAGTACCTTCTCACCGAGTGACTTATTATGATCCGATGACTAATAACGAATTGCTCCTTGAATCCCTGGATATGATCGAAGAAAAGAGGGACGAAGCTGACCTGCGTGCCTTGAGATGCAAACAACAGGTCTCCCGATACTACAACAAAAAGGTTCGAGCCCGAACCTTGAAACCCGGAGACTTGGTTCTGAAGCGTGTCTTTCCAGCCCCAACTCATATGGGTGCGAAGTGGGAAGGACCGTACTCCATACTGTGCAAGCTTGATAATGGAACCTTCAAGCTAGCAACCGTAGATGGAAAGGAAATCCCCAGAGTGTGGAATGCCCAACATTTACGGTCGTACCTAACGTAAAGATGTCAGATCTGTTCTTTTGCTTTGTTAAGAACCATGTACAAGGCACGACTTGCCTAGAATAGTCTGATTTCTTAGAGCAAAAACTTATAAAGTGGACATAGGTCATGATTCGACCGAACCACTATAAAAATATTGTGTGTCGTTTACCTTTATTGCACTATTTATCTGCCTTTCTATTTTTATGGAAATTGCTGTGAATCATGCAACGATCCCAGAAGCATATAATTATAGGTGCCTTCCATCAGAATGGAATGTAATCACCAGTCAAAACTCTGAGGGTGCGATAAAGTAAATCATATCATTGATAGCGCTCTAACTCTCCAGAGCCGAGAGAGAGCATAACGGACATGAAGGCGATGTCCGTAAGTCATGGCGGTGTACCATGATCGGAACCGCCTTGACGGAACTCTAACCTCGGCGACTGCCAGGAGAGTATAAAAGCGTCTCTGACTAAGCGCTGAGAAAAAGCTCTTGCCCCGCTGAAGGATTGGGGAGCGATTGAACTTCTGAGCTCGAACTCTAACTCTCCAGAGAGAGAGAGAGAGTATAAAAGCGTCTCCGGTTGAGCGCTGAGAAAGAGCTCTTGCCCCGCTGAAGGATCGGGGAGTGATTGAACTGCTGAGCTCGAACTCTAACTCTCCAGAGAGAGAGAGAGAGTATAAAAGCGTCTCCGATTGAGCGCTGAGAAAGAGCTCTTGCCCCGCTGAAGGATCGGGGAGCGATTGAACTGCTGAGCTCGAACTCTAACTCTCCAGAGAGAGAGAGTATAAAAGCGTCTCCGATTGAGCGCTGAGAAAGAGCTCTTGTCCCGCTGAAGGATCGGGGAGCGATTAAACTGCTGAGCTCGAACTCTAACTCTCTAGAGAGAGAGAGAGAGAGTATAAAAGAGTCTCCGATTGAGCGCTGAGAAAGAGCTCTTGCCCCGCTGAAGGATCGGGGAGCGATTGAATTGCTGAGCCCGAACTCTAACTCTCCAGAGAGAGAGAGAGTATAAAAGCGTCTCCGACTGAGCGCTGAGAAAGAGCTCCTTCCCAGCTGAAGGATCGGGGAGCGATTGAACTCCTGAGCTCGAACTCTAACTTTCCGGAGCCGAGAGAGAGTACAAAAGCGTCTCTGATCGAGCGCTGAGAAAGAACTCCTTCCCCGCTGAAGGATCGGGAAGTGATTGAACTGCTGAGCTCGAACTCTAACCTCGGCGGCCGCCAGGAGAGTATAAAAGAGTCTATGGTTAAGCACTAAGAAAGGTGCCGGAAACTCAGCACCATAAGGACAGTTATCTTGCTAAATTTTCTAAGTCCCCCATTTTTAGAAATAGGGGGCAACATGCAGACAACGCTAATCAATCCTTAATAAGCCCTAGTCAGGCGCTACGTTAACGATTGATTGGGGGCCGTATACATATACACATGAACATTGATGCAGCACGGAAATTTTTAAAATTTTCTTTCTGTTGCTTGACTGATTTGTGGTTATAATCAGATGATCTATGACTAAGCATGAAAAGTTTATTAAATGCAGGTACACGATGATGCAAAAGAGATCAACTTTCATTTATAAACTGCAAGCCTACAAAGTGAAAAACAACCTAAAACAAAAGTGAGGGCCAGTCTCACAATTACATTTCATGGCCAGTAGGAAGCCTAAAGACAAAATATAAACAAGCGACGATATCCTATTTACGCTTTGACTTCTTCTCCTGCTTCTGTTTCTCCAGCTTCGCCTTGTCAGCGTCGGATTGATCACCCTTCTTTCTCTTCCTTTTGTCTATGAGAGGAACGTCCGACTCATCAGAAGACTCCTCCTCCTCCTCCTCCTGCTTTCTCTTTCTTTTATCAGTAAGGGAACCTGGAAATCATCAGGGTTCGCAAAATGAAGATGTTTGCTGATGGATTTGGGCTGGAGTTTCAAAACCATCCCAGTTTTGGGATTAAACTCCGAGATAGGGACTATGTTCAAAGGCTCTTGTCCCACCTTCTTTAAAGCCATATCCTTGTCCTGCCTAGCTTTTCTGTTAGCCAAAGTTTCGTCGTCATCGTCTCCTGCTTCTTTGGTGCTAATGATATCCTCCTCATCCTCTACATGGCGCCCATCCATATCTTTCAAGGCCTCGATGGTTTCATCATCCTTGGGAGCATCAGCACTGGATGCCAGGACGCCCTTCTCTGCTGTTGTACCCTCGGCCTGCTTCGGTATATCAACACCGGCGCTAGGTGAGACGACAATCTTCTCCGCCTCTTTCCTCTTCTCGACATCCTTGTCGACGGGCTCGCCACCTGTATTATGGGGAACACATGTTATTAATTCGATTGGTTGCTCTACCATACGACGACAACTCATAATTGCTTTGACAAATTGTGGGGAAAAAAGGGAGATACCTTCCGCCGATCCTCCATCTAGGCTAGCTGCAGGAGCTCCAACAACCACAGGAGTTAGGCCCAAAGGAATTAATGGGTCATTAGGATGGTATTCCTTAACTCCGGAGATCTTGGGCTCTACAGCTGAGCTCGAACCTTCGTCAACCTTGTTTTTTCCTTTAGCCAGGGCCCTCTCCTTTTCCATTTCTTCTTGAATTAGACGATGGCCTTCTGCCAGATCCTCGGGCTCGTTATCCCTCAGGATGGTCTTCATCAGCTCATCTTCGTAAATCTCTTCAACTCCCAATCTCTGCTTCTCACCCTCAACGATGGCATCCCATAAATTGGCTAAAGTAACATGGTAGTCCGGGATCCACGAGATGTTACGGGTTTTGAGGACATCTCGTAAGTTGGCTAAAGTAACATGGTCTTCAATGGCACTTTCAACATTCTTTTCGGCGAGAGCCGCGCGCCTCTCCGCATCCGCGACTTGATCATTTAAAATCACCTTTTCCGCTTCAGCCAAAGCTAGACTTTCTTTCAAACTTGCTTTTTCTGCCTCCCAAGCAGCTCTCTCAGCTTCAAAATGGCCTTGTGCCGTCTTCAACTCATTGTTGGCCATTTTAAGATCTTCTACCTCCTTCTTTAAGGCCATTTTCTCTTGACTATTTGAGTCAAGTTCCGAATGAAAGTGTTTCTTAGCATTCTCCAATTCGGTCTTATAATTTTCAGCATCTCTCCGCGCTAAGGCAAGTTGGGATTGAGCATCTTCCAAGTCCTTCTCCATCTTTGTCCTGGCCCTTTCGTTGTTATCAATCTTCACCTTGGATCTATGTGCTTCCATCTCAAGCGTTCGGATGACTTCTGAAAGATTAACGGCATGTTTCTTCATCACCTCATACTGCCTGGCTACATGACGAATGTGCCCGATGACTTCAGTATCCCAGTTCCTAGGGACGGGCTCCAAGGCTGGAACAAACATCATTCTTTTGAAGAAGATGTTAGGGAATTGTTCTCGCAATTTTTTCAGCTTAGCTTGAGTCTCAGGACCATGGATGTAATCTCGTGACCCGGGGGCAACCAACTCTTGCTGGCGGGAAGGGACAATGTCACCTCTCTCTTTTTCAGAATCCTTGATTGGATCCTTGCTTTTATCCTTGGGCTCGTAGTGTCTTTTTGACGAACTACCGTGAGAGGGTGCACTCTTCGGAGGAGTTAACTCTTTAGGAAGTTGTTTTCCCCCTGTAGGTGGTACTGAATAACTAGGAAGCTTGCCAGAAGTCGATTTTGGCGGAGACCGGGATTGCGAAGAAGTAGGCTTGTGAGAAAGGCCGTGAGAAAGGCCGCGAGAGCGCTCGGGATTCGCATGAAGACTGGGTGTGCCTTCACGAAGAGAGCGATAAGAATAAGACCGCCTGCGAGACTTCTTTCCTGCAAAGGAGAAAAGAGCATATTAAAACCTTGGATACTGTTGATATAAAAGTGTGGGGTCAGGCAGTGCGTGTGATTTGTGCATCCCATATAATTCCCCCTAACAAACCCGGGCCTGAAGTCAGGCTCATCTGAGTAGTTTCTTGTCCTCCAATTGGAACGGTGGTCTTCTCAGAAGCAGGGAAAAATGGCTCCCCTTCAAAGTCCCGCTCTGTGTATACATCATCGGGCAAAGGAATTTTACTCAGCTCTTTAAATAGCTGTTCTTCTGTTAAATCATCGGGAGCAGCAGGTTCGGTCGGAAGAGAAGTCCTTGAGGGGAAACCCCCCGGAGAAACTGGGATTTCCTTGGACTTGTCACCACATGCCTCATCTCCTCTATATATGTTCAGGTCCTCGTCGTCCTGGATGATTATCGGGGAAGGACTCTTACGGAATTTAGTTGTTTCTGTTGCCCGTGATGTTCCCTCTCCCTCCGTTGGGGGCACGTATTTGTAAGGTTTGCCGCCTGCACCGAGTCCAAATCTTATATCCAGAAGGCGATGCTTATGAAGATTCTCGTCAGTGATGCACTTCTTGATCCTTAGAAAATCGGATCTGCTTTGTAGAAGAATAGACAATCGATTATTGTATACCAAGCCTTCCGTCTTGGGAAAAACGTGATCTGCTTAAAACAAAAAAAGAAGGGGGGATGTTAATGCTTCGATTTCTTAAGCAATATATTCAGTCAAAAGATTAAAGTTTACTTGATTTAAGCCATCTTCTTGAGCACCCAGCCTGTCTCTTTATATAGAACCAATCAGACTTGGGATCCCCTGTATTGCTGTATCCGTCATACAGAACCTTCCTATTCGCCACCGATTCGAAGAAAGAGAAATTTGGGATTGCCGAGGAGCGATGCTTGAAAAGATAAAAGAATGTTAAATCTTTAAATGTGAGCTCGGTATGCAAGATCTCCGCGTATGCGATATATAGAGTGTATAGAGCCGCGTAGGCGTTAGGATGAAGCTGCATCGGAGCGATACCCAATCGTTTTAAGGTCTCAATGACGATTGGAGGAAATGGAGGAATAGCTCCTACCAAACACATGATTCGGCTGACTTCCATATACCCTTCCGGAGCTAAGTGGGGTCTATCTTCGCTACCGGGTGTCCTAACATCATCCCAAGGGATCCCATGTCTCAGGCAAATTCTTTTAAGCTTTATGTCATCGATTTTGGAAGCTAAAGAATCGGTAAATTTCTCTATCCCAAGTGCATCAAGAGCTCGACCGTCTACTTCAGACTCCTCGTCAAGTGAAGTACTTTCAGTTGGATCCGATTCCGTTGCTTCTTATTCGGAACCAGAATCCTCGCCCCTTGGGTTAGTTGGATGGACCCCAGGGTTATGGTGCTCAGACACCTCGGGATCCGTCTGTGTTAGATCTTGAAGAGGAGTGATTATCCGACATTACTGTTTAGGCGAAGAAACATGAGAAATAAGATTAAAACTACCCATCCCCCCTGTTCGTGCAAGTGCCGGTGTGTGTACTTGTGCGTGCATTAAAGAAAAGTACAAAGATCAACAAAATCATCTAGACATTGGTCGTTGTTCGGTTGATAGATTATGCATTTGTTCAATTCGGAATGTTCGTCTCAAAGGCTCTAACCTAACTGTTCATCGATTTGTTAGAGTTGCATTATTTAGTCAGTGTGTGCATCAGATCGTTCGTCGGTCGGATCGCAGGGTAGGTTCGGATCGCAACATGTGGACGGATCGTGGTGAAGGACTCGGTACGCGGAAGGGTATTAGATCATGGAAAGGCTTCGAATCGTGAAGCGCACTAATTCATCCAGACGGATCGCGATGGTATCTTGGCGATCCGCATCGCCCCCCATCCTCTACGACCCGAAGCTCCGGTATCTCCGCGATCTGACACTCGCGTCTAGTTCCCCACGAACTGTAGCCTTGCCGTTTCTGTGATCTGACCCACTAGCCAAATCAACATTCCAGTTCCGTTGCCTCTCCCCTCGCCTCACCATCGCTTCGAACTTGGGCCTCGCCCACGAACCGACCTGGTCATCCCTTCCTTCTTCTTCCTCAACTTTCCTCTTCACCCTTAAATCCATGGAATCGAACCAGGCACGTTCGCGTTTACCATCACCAAATCCTACAAAACCCCACTGTCTCCACTCTCTAAACCAGTGCGTACACGATAGAATTTAAAAAAAAGCTGTTTAATTACCTTCTTAAAGTTTGAAGTCGGTTGGAAATTGGGAAATCAAAGTTAGGGTTTTCTCTCAAGAAAATTAGCGGCGGCTGCGAAAGAAGAAAGAAGAGGAGAAGAATGAGGGTGAGGATCGATTTATATAGGCAAAAGGGCGACCGTTAGTCTCCTCCTTTTTTTTGTCTTATTCGATCCATGAAAATAGTCGGGCCGCGAACCAAAAGCCCACCGCGTCTCGAAGAGAAGCCCGTTCCGTTCCGTGAAGAGGCCCAAATGCTCACCAAAGGACGAGGCGAACAACTTGCTAATGGACCGTGACTCGCGCATGCGATCCGAACCGATAAATGACCGACATGAATGAAAATTCAAAAATGCACCTGATAGATTCGATGATGCAGACTCTGAAAGATCCCAGAAAAGAATTGTCCAATAAACAGGGAAACTATTAAAGATTTATCCGATAGTTATAGCAAGCAAAGAAACAACTTTCCGTAAATGATATGGCCTTTCGGATAGACGCTACCACTGATTTGCATCTCTTTATGAAAAGACGTTTCTATAGTTTCGAAGCATGTTCCATCATCTATAAAACATACTTCGAGGGGGCAAAATGTTGGCTAGTTTTTGACCAAGCCACCAAGGTTCACTCATAAGAAGAAAGTATGAAACTGCGTTCCTTAAGTCCATGAAGGATCGGATCGCACCAGAGGATCGCCCCTCATCGGATCGCCCCCCATCGGATCACTCTCATTGCATCAGCGATCCGACTACTTCTACACGACTCGATCCGTACATACACTACTACCCAGCACAGATCGATCCGATCCCCTGATGCACAGCGAAGCCTCTGACCTGTTGAAGCACGAGCTAGTCTTCGGCGATCCGAGATGCACGGATCCAGCGACACATGTCCCCAACTGTCACTTTGACTGATTCTCCCCCTTTGCTCGGTCCGATATTTAAGGGGATCGCGACACCTGTCCACAACGGCTAATTTGACTAATTCTTCATCAAGCTGCGATACGATCTGATATTCTCGGGATTTGTGCCACGCGTGACCGCGATCCGCCTGACAAAATAAGCTATAATTAGCCCAGAGCTTGGCATTTTTCAGGATCTTTTGGCAGTATTGAGCACTGATTCCACCATTACTGTCATACCACTATTTCTTATCAGTTTTATTACTAGATTACTGAGAGAAATCACAATTGTAAAAGTGAGCTTGAGAGAAATCATTGATTGTACTAGCATTCAAAGTATAATCGATAACATATAAAGTGGACGTAGGCTCGTTAACGCCGAACCACTATAAATTCTGTGTGTTTACTGCTTTTTCTTCATTCCAGTTAAAATTCTTTAAGAATCAGAACAATTTGGGTGTTAGGTCCAAATTTTGATCTAACATATATATATATATATATATATAATGGCCTGAATAGAACGCGCCGCGGTAGTTCGTGAATTTCGACCATTGACTTCGAATGGATATTACGGGAGATCCGATTGTCGGATTCTCCTAAAACCGGAACCGTTGGGTTCGTATCGACAAGAGCTTTCAAATGAATATTAGAAATTTGAAATATAACAGTTGGATTTGGAATTATGGCCAAATCAAATTTGGAAAAGGCCGTTGTAAGTGCAGTTTGATGGCCGTTGATGGAAATCGACTGTACGGGCCTTGATAAAATTATTAAAAATATCAATAATTTGTGTAAAATCATAAGAAATGATTTGGGAAAAATTGGGCGGAAAAATTCCATATTTGAAAAGATAAAAGTAGATTTTTATCAAAATGAACTAGTTTTGAACTAGAATTAAAATCAATTTATTTTTGAAATAAATAAATTGAATTTGAAAGTGGTTTTAAAAATAATCAAAATTCCCAATACGTGAATTGGGATAGATTTGAATCGAAATTATCTTCAGAATTTTTCGATGTTGGATTTCGTTATTATACAGATATTGTTATGGGAATTTGAAAGATATATTTATATCGTTATTTCCAATACGATATTTGTTGGTCGTAGAATTTGATATTGAATATAAAGCAATATATTTTCTATTCAGAGCCTTGTATTCAATATCAAACGTGATTTGGGTTTGTCGTGAATGGTGTCTTCATTAACACTGTTCTTAAGCCCAGTTGAGAAAAAGATTAAATCTTTCTATTTAGATTTAATGAGGTGTACCAATTAAATAATATTAATTGGAATCGAATTTAAATTGGTTTTGGGTTTATCGTGAGCGGTGTTTTGAATAACACATGTTCTTTAACCCGGTTAATGATGGAAAGTGATTTTGGGTTTATCGTGAACCGTGTTTTAGTTGACATTGGTTCTTTAACCCAGTTAAAGACAGGATATTGATTTGTGGGAAGATTAAAACTAAGCGGAGTTCTAATGAATCTTTAATTAGATTGAATGTGAATTGATAATTTAAATTATCAAATCTGAAAAGTGATCGAGAATGGAGTATCACCAGTTTTTGCTCCAGAGAGATAGTTAAATCTTTAATTAGATTTGAACGTGAAATGGTAATTAATTTTACCAATAACACCGTGGTGTTAGATATGGAGTATTACCAGTTTTGCTCGAGGGGATGAATAGTTTGGGATTGGGAAATAAAATAAATAATTACTTCGGTGTGGTTCGCTAATCCCGACGAGTTTGGAAAACCATAATATGGTTTGAAATGATATCCAAAGGAAGATTAAAGAAAAAATTTAGAAGAATTTATCTTTGATAAAATTAATGGGAACCTTTCCCTAAGAATGTGATTTTGTGAATAAAAGAATATTCTGAATTGGAATGAGGCGTTTGTTGTGTTTGTGTAACATTTGTTATTATATACGTGGGTTATTCAGAAAGGCCGGGTTTATACCCATTCTGAATAACCGATTCGGCGATAAGTCGAAGATGAAGACGGTGGTTGAAGACCGGAAATCTTCACATCGTTTGGGTGATTACTGATGATCTTGATTGGGCTGTACACCCAAGATGAGGGAAAAAGTTGGCGGTCATCCAAACGTACTTGGAGATCGATGGATATGCGAGGAAAGTGCCTCCGGTTTCGTTCAGACCCAGAACGAACTTGTAAATGGACTGTGTGTCTGACATTGGATTTTATTCTGTGTTGATTGATCTCTATTAAATATACATCTGTTTGGCGGCGGAGAATTTATTCTCTTGCTTAACGCCCTTCTCTGAGATGTACGAGCTCAGAGGTTGTATATCGATGGACATCAGTCGCATGGAGTGAATTGCCAGTGTGGCACGCGTAAGTGGAAATTGATCAAGGCTTCTGTTGAAAAGAAAAGTCTTGTGGTTGATGATCAAAGCACGGCCCGTGTGGCGCAGCTTTGTGTATAACGTGAATTCACGAGCCTCACACCTCGGTATGAGTCAAAAACGGGATATGGACCGTTGGGAGAACACGAGGTTTCTTTCTAGCTATGGGTGGTGTCAGTGCTTAAACTGGCTGACATTTATATACCTTTCACCTGTGTGGTTGTTGGATGAGGCGCCTCGATATTAGGTCTGTTAGGACCGGGAAACGTGTGTTCAGGAATTGCCAATCCTCAAAAGTAAGAGAGGACCGACCCAACCGATTCCAAGGATCATAGTGGGGTCCTGAGACATTTGCTAGAGTATCTCGAACGGAGAGGAGCTTGCCCCTTGCCTCGACTCATGACGGAAATCCAATTTCCAATACGTGATATTGCAGTTTTATTTGTAGAGCCTAGTATGGCGACATGATATATGGTACCCATGCCGTCTATGATTGATATCTATGATTGATATTTATGATCGAAATTGTTTTGACACTATACACTTATTATAGTATCAAATGATTTGTTTTAACGTACCAAGCATGTTTGACTATTATAAGGGAAAACCCTATCCTCCGGTTTGCGTTGCATTGTGTGATGGGACCTGGGTCTTATAATAGCTTCATTTTTCCAAAAAGCATTGCGCTGTTTTGTTATATGCACTAGTGTTCTTGGGAGGAAACTTGTTCCGTGTTATACGGCGTGGTCCCTTGAATTATTCTCTTTTAAAGTAAAGTTTTAAATAACTGTTTTAGTTCTCACACCAGTCACATGACTGACCTGGAGTTTATTGTTTTAACCTAAACTCTGGGTGCCCTTATTTTCGACACGGGCAGCTAGTAGTTTTGGTTTTGCAGATTTATATTCACAGGACCCTGATTTACAACTGGAACGATGCTCGGAAAGCTCTGTATCCGTGTATTACTTCTAGTTGTGTTTTGTATTATTTTTCCGCTGCTATGTAATTTAATGTAATCTCTGATATTTGTCAAATGTGTAATATTCATTTATACTCTGTATATTCTTGTATTCTGATGGAATTGTTGTAATAAACAATGAAATGTTCTTCTGTTTGCGTTCTGATTGGTCTTGTCCTCAACGCAATCTGGGCTTTCCTTCATGGGGAAGTTCGGGTCGTGTCATATAACTTATATATTTTCATATACATATATTTTTCCGTACTTCCTTATATGTATAATTTTCTTTATATGTGCGTTTATACATATTTTCTTTTTAGTACATGAAGTATTTTAGCCATTCCCTTAAAACAAAAATACGGTGCCGGTAGGGATCGAATCTTGCACTTCCCAATTGAAAACCACATGTTCTAACCAACTGGACTACTTAGGCTTTTTTTAATAAGGCTTAGAACAATGGTGGTCATTGTTCTTTTCTTACTCCTCCTTTTCATATTTGTTACAATATTTCATTTAAACCTTTGCAGGTAACCTTATCAATTTGCATACATCTTTTTCTTTAATTTTTCTTTTCTTATTAATGCATAATATTTGTAAATCATTGCATGTAACATAATTTTATTGCATGAAACCAACTTCTTTTAACGGATGCATTGCATTTTTATTTTCATTAATATTTTCTTCTTTTAAATATTTATGTCTATGCATATATATACACATATGCATTGTTAAATATTTAATGGTCATAAAATACAAGGTGTTACATTAAATATGCTGGCAGTTCTATATGAATGCAAATTTTGAAAATTCTTTTCCATCCATAATCTTCAGACAATTACGAATAAAAGTGTGAAGCAACCAATTTTGCATCCAAACCTTATCATCCAAAACATCACGTAATCTAACCGTTTCCTATTTAATTTCTTCTAAACCAAAAAAAGAAATTGAAGCAAAGATTTTTAACATTTTTCCTGCTCACAACTTTTCCAATTCCCGCCCTATAGTGGAATTTTCACCTCAATTGCCCAAAATACCCTAAAAAAAAGTGTGAAGCAACCAATTTTGCATCCAAATCCTATCATCCAAAACATCACGTAATCTAATCGTTTCCTATTTAATTTCTCCTAAACCGGAAAAAAGAAATTAAAGCTAAGATTTTTAACATTTTTCCTGCTCACAACTTTTCCAATTCCCGTCCTATAGTGGAATTTTCACCTCAATTGCCCAAAATACCCTAAAAAATTTCATCTGTAGACTATAAAGGAGACTTAAAACAAGATCTATAACGTAAAACGAGTTAATTAATAGCTCACGCGCATCGTTGACAAGGTATGGCAACAGCGTTTCCAAGGCTAAAACAGCTTTTCCTGGTTACCGTTAACATTTTTATCGTATCGTCGGTCTTATTGCACCGCTAAAACGCGCACACAAAGCATCTAAACGTCTTCCTTACACCGTTCATGTGGCCAAAAATCGTAATTTTTCACAAAAATAAATTTCTGCCTAAATACTTGTCTTGTTTATTTTGAAAATTTCCTTTCAAAACCATTTCACTATAAAATAAGAAAATGACAAAAATGTTTTATTTTTCAACAACATTTTCCATATACTTCCAAAAATGTATTTTGCAAAAATTTAAACGATTCAAGTCATATGTTGGCGAAAAAGAAAGTCAGTCACGCCAAAAAATCGAGAACTGAAATCGCACACAAAAGACCAAAATAAATTTTATCTTTAACAAGGACCGACAATTTATTTATTTATATACCCATGACGAAAACAACGCAAAACCGGACCTTTGCTAAAATTTATCCAACACAGAACTCTATTCTTTCCAGCATTAGGGCAACTGTTCGTTTAGATAAGAAAAATGAGATTTCATTCAAATAGGAATGCATGAATGATATAAATGTTTCGAAACTTAGAAATCTCATTGACCTAAGTTGTGCGATTTAAACAACACTGACAGTTACAAGCACGAATCACCATATACCCAAGAACCCAATGCTAGAAAGATAATAACAAAATAACACCAAAACTCCTAAAACAATGGCTATAAGCAACGAGATGTCTTGCTCCACGGCTGGAGCTCAAACCATTTTTATGATCTTTGATTAACCATACCATGGTAGCAAATATGCTCAGTCTCATGTTACAAATACTGTTGGTGTAGTTGGAGGTTTCCACATCACCATCTCTACTAAGAGAGAATTTATGAAGAGAAAAGAAACCTACCACAAAACTGCTTCTCATGGAAATCCACCAAATAACGTCTAAAGATAAAAATGGATAGATGAAATTACAAAAAGTAACTCCATGAGACACCACACAAGAGAAAAAGCTGAATCGAATATGATGCAGTACTAAATGATGGTTACGCCACCGATCAAGCAAAGGATTGATTTCTGAATCATGAGACAAATCTAGTCATAACGTCCCATTTATAGAACGATGTGCTAAATGGATCACATATCTACATGTGCAGTTCGAACATAGATTCCCGAGCACAAAAACCGACACTAAGAAAAAGAGATTTGCTGCAAAATTCCCAAAACCCAATCAACTAAAAGACCATACAAGTCTGTGTATAACACTGATGCCTCTAAAACTTTCATCGAGATTCTCCTCAGAAAGACCATCCAAAAACGGCTTAGTCTTCATCTCTGAAACGAAGATTGCCTTTGAAAGAACCTACTCTAACAAGGTAAAGCAAAGGCGGATGCAGCACAAACAATAACCCTATTCTGAGATCTCTAGCAATGGACCGGTGCAATTCCAACTATCACGACAAGTTTTCTTAGCCCTATAGCGATCAGACCTTTTTGCTCATTCCAATCCAACCAAATGATCTCTACCTAAGGAGGAGACTTTAATTGTGGGAATAGGATCGAATATTGGAACTAGGTATTATAGGCCAAGAAATGGTTGAAGAGAAGAAATTAGATCTTGAAGTATTAGTGAGGCAAGATCTAATGCGCAAGCAGGCACGAAAAATGAGGAGACAAGGCAATAACAAAGTGAAGAAGGATAGAGATATGGTTCAGCTAGATGAGGAAAGACGAAAGAAGGATGTTAGGGGGTAATTTGGGTACAACTTTTATGGTTGGGTCCAAGGCCCAAGTTGTACCAAAACTCATTAACTAATTGACCATCCTTGTATAGCACTAAACGGTCAACTACCAAATGGGCTATAGACAGAGGATGCACCTTGACCTTATTAGGCCAGATAAAAATATTAATCGTCCCGCATTACCTTTTAAAATTTGATGCGATCCAAAATAATTATCCTCACCACCGCGGTATTTAAAGACCTAGTTAAACTCCGAACCAACTCCAAGGATTTATAGTCTCAACACGATGCTGCGACTGCACAACGAACGAACGGATTCCAAAAAATTCGGCTAGAAATCCATAATATAAAGTAAAACCGATTTTCCCCTTACCTAGCTGACAACAAACAGACGATTCACGAAATCAAATACCTCAAAATCTGGACGAAGGATTTTCCTTAGCCTTTTAGAAGAAGAAATTAAAACTTTTCCTAAAATGGAATTTTATTGTAAACTAATAGTTTTGTATTTATAAATCAATATTATTATTACTATTTTTGTTCCAATTTTACATTTCAAACTGGGAAAAACCTTTTCATGTCCAAAACTGTTAGATCTTTAAAATCTTTATGGGTTAACTTTGGTCATTTTAATAAATTATTCAATTTATATAGGAAAATGGATACTAAAAATCACATGGAATATAAATTTAGTATTTTCATGTTTAGTGGCATTATCCTTGTCCTTCCTAATTCCATCATTCCTACCAATCATACCATATTTATTAAAAGCACACCATAGCTCTAAAATTTTGAAATATGAATAGAATAAAATTTTAAAACCATATCTTTCACAAACTACGTTTTGAAACCATATTTCAAAACCATCGAAATACATTTTTATTATTTTCAAATAGTTTTAAGAATAAATTTCCTCGAGTATAAGGCTAAGAACTCAATTGAACATTTCAACAAAGGTAGGTTCATATTTTTAACGAAGTAACAAATGGATAAACCTCGTAATTATAAATTCCAAAATGGACACGACATATTAATGTGGAATTTTTCCCAATTTAGGATCGAATAATGGTCTTAACTGAAACTACTGATGAAACCAAAAACCAGAAATCGCGACGATCTCGGTTGTAGCTAGCTTTTTATATTAACAGATATATTATTCCAGTTTTCAAATCTCGAATCAACGGAATCCACCATATGTTGTCCTCATGCTATTCACGACAAGATTGCCAACATACTGTGGGGGTAAGACAAAATTGGCTAGAAACCCAAACTCAACATATTTCAACTCTTAGCCGCTCAAAGCCCATTATATATAATTAGGCCCACGACTAATTTCTTTGTTGAAATAAATTAAAGTCGAGTAAGAAAGACGAAGAAAATTGAATACATTCTCTCTGGATTCATAATCTAAATAATTTCGTTGATCCTTCAACCTGAACTCTGATACCAAATGTAACAGCCCACACTTTTCTGCACCCAAATTTTGACAAAAATAAAAACTTGAACACATCCAAGCATAGAGCGTATATCTGGTACCTGCAATACATGAGCATGAGCATAATCAGAGTACGATAAATATAACTCACAGTGGAAATAAAGTAAGATAAATTAGTATTAAACCAAGTAACTACCTTTTTCAAAGTGAGTCACTTTGCCAATACCAAACATGAGAGAAAACAAGAACTAATGCCAAACTTAAACATCTATGAGAACCCGACCTTCTCTATGGAAACCTGGAAGTTGTAATGAGGAGGGGGTTCAGAACAACAAGTTCTGGTGATTAAGAAATGTACAACACAATCTATAACACAGGTATATTCTGTTTGGTTCAACCCAAGTTGTATGCCCAACCAGGTTAGTGATTCTAGCATAACCTAGTAAATGTTTACTCGCAACTTTACTATTTAGCCCAAAGTAGAATTTCCAAATTATATTAGCGAGATAAGACATTTACATACATTTTTGTGAAGCCTTTATACTAGAGTTTAACTGGTTAATTATATCGAGAGTGGGCCCCCAATTTTGCGGATTCTATGTATATACTCATTCTCTACTCTTTACTATTTAACGTCTCACTATCAATGATAGATAGGGTGGATTCTCCTTGATCACTTAAGACCCTAGGCTGACCTATTAGTAACTTATTAACCCTCGATAATATATTAAATGTTAACATAAAACTAGAGGGCAGTAGCTATGGGCCGTACTAGTTAAGGTTTCTATCATTCACACATAAACCCTTACCCCACACAAGGTGAGAGTATGTATTTTATCGTTCGTCATACCTTCTAGCTGATCTTATCACATAACCTCCTTAGCTACTTACTACTTCCCATAGGATAGGCATCCATACCTGACTCTTTTAATTTCTAGGTTTGGGTAGGCCGACACACACCCACCATTTAAAACCCCTATACTAAAAAACCTATGCCTAGGTGGACTCTCTAACCCTAGTCGCTTAGCCTTTTAAAACCCAAGAAGCGGACTACACGCGAAGGTTATTCATTCGTCCCTCATTTGCCTTTAACACCTTTCCCTTTTTGGGATAAAGTAGGCTCCATTATTAAGTCATTCCCATTTAATTTCTTTACACGAAAATGCTATACGTACACCATTTATTTGTATCAAAGGTTTATATGTTAATAATATCTTATACTATTAACCTACTAAGTCCATTATATTTTTATATATAAGCTTTATTGACATAAATGGGAAGGTTATATTCCCTAGGATATTTATTAAATTTATTCCCTAATTTGGATAGTATTTAAACGACAACCAATATCCATTAATCCCCTTCTTGACACCCATTTCTTTTTATTTCCTTTTTGCCCTTTATGACTCTAATGGTCATATTTTCCTAAGGCAACTATTTAACAGTTCGAAGTTATCAATTGTTGTACCCCAATGGACAATTTCTATTTTTATTCATTTATTTATTGATTGACTATTGTATATATATGAATATATATTTTTACATACCACGCCTCTCACATTAAGTTGAGTACCTGTGGATGCTAGATATGCTGGTCGGTTCCAGGTAGACTTTTACCAAAAGTGAATTTAACCTCGTGCCTTAGTACGATTATGTTTATACATTAGACCCCTCACATTAAACTGACTATCAGTGGTTGTTGGATTTGCCAGTCGGTTCCGGGTAGGCTTACACCACAAGTTGAGTTTAACCTCGAGTCTAAATGCGGTTATAATTTATATTTCCTAGTTGGGGTCCACAACAATTATCCTAATTGATTGTAGGAATTGTAACCATTTTTCCTATACACGTTTATTTCCCTAAATCAATATTGGTTACAAGAGTTATCCCCTTATTTGCGGTCTCATTTATGGAAATTAATTATATTTATTGCTACAAATGGTCATCGCAAATATATTAATTCAAAAATGGATTATATTTACACACAATTCCATAATTGAACCTTATCCAAACATTCCATAAAATTTATATTTCACTATTTTACGCTGATTTGGACGGATAATATGCATATATTTATTTTCATGTTTTCGTGCGTTCAACGTGGTTATTAATATTTATTTATTATTTATTATTTTTAAATAAATTATTTGGTTTAATCAATCAACCAACCATTCCTTTCCTACATTCAATCTTTCCAAAGAGGTTTCAACTCACACGAGGATCGTTAGCCAAAATCATAGTAAATCAGGCCTATTTTGTAAGGGTCCGTTTTTTCACAGGTCCCTATTAAGTTTCAAAATTAGACTCACATCCAGTGCTAAACTTATTGTAAATTAGTCCCTATTTTTTGAAAATTCATCAAAAAATCATTAAAAAAATTACAAAAATTCATTATTAAATAAAACACGTACACGCCCAAAAAAACATGCGTTAAAACAATCAAAAACCACATCAAAACCCAAAAATAACACAAAATCAGCGAAACAGCAGGTTTTTGCATCAAAAGATGCACCTATTCGTAAATAGTTGCATACATTCATGCTTATATTTAAGCCTTGCGCCCCAACTGAAGTATAATGCATACGTGTATGCAGCTAAACAGCATTATACGCATCCTTTTGTGCATATATTCAAATCTGGTCTATTTTTCCGAGCATTCGCCATTTTCAGACATTGTTGCACACATCTATGCTCTTATACAGAATACATGCATACATTCATGTGCATATTCAGAAACCGTCATCCCTTTTAAATTTGTTGCACACATGCATGCATATATACAGAATAGTTGCATTCATGTATGCAACCTTTCGTAACACGTGAATCTCAGTTCAACTTTGTATGCATACATGTATGCAGTTATTTGTTAATAGTTGCATACATGTATGCATATATTGGTCCCGAATTTCAACATAAATACACTTTATGAATATATGCATACATGTATGCTACTATATGCAACAATTGCAAAGAAGTATGCAACTTTTTTTTTTTTTTTTGCGAATGCTTTTGGGAATATTTCCTATTTTTTGAAATTTTTTTTTAGTGGCTGGCGCATTTTTTTTGCTCAGAAATGGAAAAAGGCGGAAGTGGCATGGCAGGAAGGCGTGAAAATTTTTGGGCGGCTGCTGATTTTAGGGACCGGATTTACAATTAAAGTTAGGGAGGGACGTGGCTTTATTTTGAAACTTAAATAGGGACCTTAGCCTAATTTCCACATTTTGTAATATTGACATATTTCCAAATCACAAGAAATAGATGTAATATATTTTTATTTTGGAATAGTTGATGCAAATTACATATAAAACATATATTTATTTTTATATGCACCTTTGCACCACTTTTCCTCTTTTAATTCTTTTTATCATACTTCTTGTGATTCTAAAATAATGCCTCTTTATTTAAAAATGAGGAAAACGACATAATTTACAATGCTTAAGCTAAAAACCCAACAAAATTAAATGTAAACAAGGAATATTTCTTTTATTCTTATAATCACATAATACACAAATTCATCTTTTCAACCAAATTTACATGTTTCATATTTCTGCACTAAACTAAGGATCTAGAACTTAACTACAACAATTTATGTTTAATGGGACTGATTTCCAGATCCACAGTGTTATGTGGCATATACAATATACTTCATAATTCATGACATAACTTGTAGAAATACGTGAGAACTTATATAAACTCCTACAATTCATGTTTACATATAATCACAACTATATCGTTTACCGATTTCCAACATATTCATAGTCAGATCTGATGGTTATTACGATTTACAATTTAAATAGCAGAACTGATAGGCATGAACCGTAGATTGGATTCTAACGAAGTAGATAAATCAATATATCCGTATTAGTAAGTTTCCCACTCACCTTATAGCTTCCAATTTCCGAATTATGAACCGTTTTAGGCTTACAATCCCCAAATTCTCACAAATCTACAGTTTATCTAGAAAGGGGAAATTCTAGATCTGTAGAAATGTAAGAGAAAAAGAAAAGAGCGAAGAAATCTATCGTTGATCAACCTCTTCCATTGAATCTATTTCTCTTCCTAATTCCATATGAATTTGATTTGATTGGGTATAGGTATGAACATATGTTATTTAGAATTTAGTTTAGAAGAGGAAGAAAAATGGCAGAGCTCCGCTGCCTTCATAGATTTGAATGAAAAAAGAGTGAGGCTCTACCACTTTATTTATAGGGGTCGAAATGGTCTAGAACTGTTGAATTAGTTTTAAGTTATATCCGTCCATTCGTTATAATAATAAAATAAAACAATTCACCAAAACCTAGCCATCACTGGGCATCAGATCGCCTAGTAGGTCGAACGTGGTTCTCAACCGCCTGGGCAATCAGACGCCCAAGTCGACTATTCATATATGGTATAATATTAATTAATTATTCTATTTAATTATTGTCTATTCATTTTCGTATTTCGTCCGTAACTTTTCCATACGGACTCCGTTCACAAAACTCCAAACATGAAAGTTGACTAGAATTCCAAGACGAACGCAACAATTAAAGTTTTGTGTCCAAATTCCATCATTTGTAGAAATTCCTATTTAGTAATTCTAATAATTAATTTATTTAGCCAAAATTCTGGGTTATTACAGAAAGTGCTATCGGCATTAACTTTCTTAATGTTGATACATTAAGAAACAAAAAGAACCGAAAGCACCATTCTGGAAGGTCGAGGCACACTTCAGGAATCCATCAAAGGGCAAGCTGCCACCCCGAACAGAGACAAGCTATCCACACTAATCTGCTTAATGTCGATATTGACAGGGGTGGCAGACCCGATAGCCATCCGTGTGAATCATGAAGATAAATTCTATGAGGAATTAATAGCAAGACCGAAAACTCGTGACCAGAAGCCTAAACCTTCCGAAAGCTATATGCGCCGCTAAACTTAGCATCAATACAAAGAAGACATGTTTGACATCAGAAAGAAGTTCCAAAGACCAAGACCATCCTCCCGAAAGCCAGAACTGACACCCTAAAAGCCGCATGCAAAGCTTAAAAAGCGGTCGAGAGCCAAAGCAACCTAGGCTAAAGGAAAAAGCGGCCGACATGGGACTTCTACTGTCCCAATAGCAAAAGGCGCCTGGTTTGTTTATAAATAAGACCCCAGGGGTCTCATTTTGGGGGCCGAGTTTTCATTTCTCAATCTTGTTCTCTTTCTCTCGGGAGCGTACCCTAATTTCCAAATTGAATTAGGAATTTTTTTTCAACTTTTGTAATATATCTGCAATTAATAAAAAGGAGAAGTCTGAGACTTAGGCATTTCTCGATTTGATAAACATAATGTGTCTATAATGATATTACATGGAGCTAACACTAACCTTTTTTATGAAAGAGTTGATCATGGTTCTTTCGCGGGAGGAAAGGTCTCGGGTAAAACCTAGGCTTTTCCCCTTTCGAACGCTCATTATGTGACTTAGCTCTTTCATAGTAAGCCTAATGCAACCCAACCTCGGAAGGGATCCTGCCGTGAGCTTGTGAATTGATAACTGATGCAACCAAGGCCTTCGCGGCCTGGTTCGATGCGGAAGTATCTTATAAGTTAATGAGCATTATAGCATGAAAACAAATTCGATCATTGTAAGGCATTAGCTCGTTTCCTCTTAGTAAACTATATATTATTTTATCTAGGATCTAAAGGTGACTATTGCATACCATCTTAGTTTTATTTAAATAGTAAAAACCTTTCTCTAAGGTTATCCTCAACTTCGTAGTCTCACAAGCGTGATACTCACCCACTGAGGGAAGAGTAACTAATCTTCAGACTAAGGGTCTGGATGCCAAGAAAGTGGTAGAATTAGTTAGAAAGCACTGGTTCATGATTTCATTTCAATAACCTTTAGATCACCCTTGCATCAATCTTCTATGCATGCGCATTGTTCATCCTAGTTCGGGTGTTAACGAAAGATATCGTTAACATTTTGGCGCTAGAAGGAGGGCCTGAACCTCCGACTTCCTATTTATCGTATCAAAAATTAATTTGGTAAACTTATTGCTCCATGGTAGGGGATGATGAAATCAAAAGGATTGGAGGATCGAAACAAGGAACCAACTCCTAACGCAACCCTTGAAAGGAACATGAATCTAACGCTTAATCTAAACAACAACGAAGAAGGAACAACTTCCAATCCTATGTAACCACTGAACCCAAATGCCATGGAGGAAAATACCACCAAAATCATGGCTCTAGGGAAAAAAATTCAAGAGACGCAAGCTCAAATGGATGCTAATCAAGCACAGAAGTCTTCAAAGGTCACTAAGTTTAGCCACGAGAGGTGGATTATTTTCCGAAGGGAAAAGCTCATGTCCAATAGTTTAAAGCAAAAGAGAGGCTTAAGGCAGCTTCCTTTAAAAAGAAAAGATCCCATTTAACAAGGATAGATCATCAAGGAAATCAATGTGAACAAGAGCAATCTGGAAGTTCTACGTCTAAAGTTATTATCATAAAAGGGAAAATTATGACAATACGGAGTCTTACCACAAAGATATTACTAGAAAGACCGTCAAATATTTGTTGGAAAGCAAAGGGAAAAGAACCCAGGATGATAGGTTTAATGATAACGAAAGGGTATATCCTTTCACTGACGAAATCATGAGTACTATAATACCATCTAGGATGAAGGTACCAACTATGACCCTGATGATCATCTAATGGATTTCGACACCCAAATGGATCTCTATAACACTTCAGGAGCCGTTAGGTGCAGACTCTTTCTAGTAACCCTCCAAAAAGCGATAGCTAAGTGGTATCGTTAGTACAGAGAAAATACCATCTACTCGTGGAAGCAGTTCGCGTATGAATTTTACGCATAGTTTGGCATCTGCAAGGTTCCAATGGTTGATTACACAGTTATTGCTAACATCAAAAAGAGGCAAGGGGACCCTAGGAGATTACTTGAAAAGGTTCAATGTGGAAGCATTGAAGGCAAAGGGCATGAATGACCGTGATAAGATAATCGTTGTGCATTCAGGTTTAATTGAGAATACCCCATTCTGGATGGAACTATACATCTATGGTTGTAAAGATTTATAAGACTTCCATTTTCAAGCTGATAAGTTCATTCATATGGATGAAATGTACTTCACGAAGAAGTAGTTCGGGCCTCGAGAGGAAGGGGAAAGTCGAGCTTTGGTAGAAAGCCTCAAAGTGGAAGATTCGGTTTGGATGGAAATCAGAAAAGGCCAAGGAAGGAGGATTCTAATTCCAACACAGTCACCTTAAGCAAACCCATTTCCTTTGTGTATACTATGGCAAAAGAAAGAGTCAATAACTTCCCTGTCTCGTTCAAAGCTAAGAATTTCCCTAAACCTCATGCCGGTGGAAAGTATTGTGAGTATCAAAAAACAAACGAACATAAGACTAACGAGTGCAAGGTTTTGGACAGGATTATTCATAAGCTTATTCGAGAGGGACATCTGAAAGAGTTTGTTTTGAACAAGTCGACATCTGCCCAGCATACGAGTGGACAACAGAAGGTTTCAGCTAACGTAGTAGAAGCTGCCATGGAGGAAGGTATCTAGACTTATGCCCACTAGTAAACCGAATCAATGTGATCCATGGTGGGCCACATCCTGGTAGAAATTGCTTGGTAGCCAAGAACCGATGCCTAAAGGAGGCTTGCAAAGGGATATTCTCTATTCAAGAGGAACTCTCATTGAAAAATACCCGTTACACTCTCAAGATGCATAACTTGGTGATTTCGCCAAAGGAGATGAAGAAAGGGGTCCGTCATCCACATAATGACCCTCTTATGATAACAGCTCAAATTTGACTCTCTGTTGTTTCTAAGATCCTTGTTGACACTGGGAGTGCTGTCAATGTAATCTTCAAGCATGCTTTGGATCAAATGGGAATTTTTTAGAGGATGTTGGAACCAAGCAATGAGCCAATCATTGGCTTCAACAACAAGGGGTCGACTCCTATAGGACAGACCAATCTCCTAATCCAAGTTGGCTTATCTCCACTCCATCGAACCTTTGAAACTCTCTTTGTTGTGATCGATCAACCATCCTACTTTAACACCTTCTTTGGTCGACCTGCTCTGGAGGAAATAAATGCTTTTGTCTCTTCCAAATATCTTATGCTAAAGTTATTGACGAAACAGGGATGGGGTACCATCAGTGGAGAACAGTTTAGTTCTCATGAATTTTACTTCGCAACGGTTGACAAATACAAAATGGAGTATTCTTTGTACCTTGATTCTTCTGCTATTTTTAAACCTTCGGATGATAGATTCTTACATCCAACATTAGAAGCTAAAGCAAAAATTAATAAAGCTGACAAGCGTACAAATGGTAGGTACCCTTCTTTGAGACGAAAAGGAAGAGAGTCGATAACATAAACTTGGCAGAGGAAGATCAAAGATTTGGATTCCAGAGGAGACACTAAAAGGATAAAACCAATAGAGGATTTGGAAGAAGTAAACGTTGATCCAAAGGATAAGGACAAAGTCATCAACATAGGGAAAAGTTCGACAAAACCTCTGAGGAGAGACCTAATTCGGTTCTTGCAGCTCGACAAGGATATTTTTTGCTTGGACCCATTCAGACATGGTCAGAATCAATCCTTCTATCATGAGCCTTGCCCAAAAAATTAACCCTTTTGTAATCCCAGTCCGACAAAAGAAGAGGCAATAATATAGAGACTGGTCAGAGGCTTTAAAGGAGGAAGTCATAAGGTTAGAAACAAACGGATTCATCCGAGAAGTTTTTTACCCCAAGTGGTTAGCCTATCCTATGCTAGTAAAGAAGTCCAACGGAAAGTGGAGGACATGTGTCGATTACAAAGACTTAAACAAGGCCTATCCGAAGGATTGCTACCCCTTCCATGGATAAATCGGTTGGTTGATGCAACAAGTGGCCATAAGATACTATCCCTTATGGACGCTTACTTAGGGTATAATCAAATTCCAATACATAAAACCGACGAGGAGCATACAAGCTTTATCATGGATTGGGGAACATTTTGTTATAAAGTAATGCCCTTCGGATTGAAAAATACACGGGCAACATACCAAAGGCTAGTTAACAGAATGTTCCAAGATCAGATAGGGTGCAACATGGAAGTATATGTAAATGATATGCTCGTAAAATCTGTCAAAGCAGAAAGCCACTTAAAGGACTTAGAGGAGATGTTCAACATCTTAAGAAGTTACCAAATGAAGTTAAACCCATAAAATTTCTCTTTAAGTGGTTAAAACAAGCAAAGAAGTTATAGCTTAAACGAAAATGTAGCAACCCTCAGTAGGTTCATTTCCATAGCCACTAACAAATGCGTCCATTTCTTTGATGTCATAAAGAAAAAAGAAGAACTTCAAATGGAATGATGAATGTAGAAAGGCCTTTCAAGAATTGAAAGACTACATGGGGAAACCCCTGATTCTGCCTAGTCCCGAGAAAGGAGAAGATTAATATTTTTATATGGTCGTTTCAGAATATGCGGTAAGCTTGGTCCTTATAAGGGAAAGTGATGGAACTCAACACCCAATTTACTACGTTAACAGAGGGTTACAGGATGCAGAAACCTAATACCCTATGATGGAAAAATTAGCATATTGCCTAATACTTACATCATAGAAGCTTAGTGGCTACTTCCAAGCACACCCTATTAAGGTCTTGACTAGTTTTCCGCTTAAGCATGTTTTTAGCAAGCCAAAAACCTCGGGAAGGTTAGTTAAATAGGGGATTGAACTTAACCAATATGAGATTGAGTTTTAACCTCGAGCAGCAATCAAAGGACAAGCTCTTGTAGACTTTGTGAACGAATGCACGAGCTTCGTTACAGAAAAGTCAACTAGACAGAATGACTTAACGGCTAAGTGGCAACTGTTTGTGGATGGGGATTCAAACGAACAAGGAGCAGGGGAAGGTTACATCATAATTACCCCTGATGGACATCGCTTACACTGTGCAATGAAGTTAGGATTCTCAGCTACTAATAGTGTGGCTGAATATGAGTCAATGATGGCAGGATTATATCTGGTACTACAGTTAAAGATACCTCGAATAGAGATCTTTAGTGATTCACAACTAATGGTAAATCAGATAAAACAAATCTATTAAATCAAGGATGCACGGCTGACCCTATATGCAAAAAAGGATATTAAGGATGCTTTCCTAGTTTGAGGGTTTCTCAATACATTAAATACACAATGGAGAGAATACCTAAGCTGATTCACTAGCTAAATTGGCTATCTCCTGAGGAGCACCTGAAACTTGAGTAATCCCTATAGGATACCAAGAAAGACCCAGTATCGAGTATAAAGAGACCGAAACAGGAAAAGAACTAATAGTCCTAACTAGATCCCAAGCTTTGAAAGAGGGAGACGAAATTGATAAGGAGATAGCTTCTGGTGAGGAACCTCCTTCAACAGAAATGAATTACCATCATGAAAATACTTGGATGATTCCTATCAAAGATTACCTTTTGAACAGCACTCTACACCTTAAACACAAGCCCCTGCGTTTGTAACACCCCGGATTTTTGAATAGTCAAATAAATAAATTAAAGAATAATTAATCTCAGACGTGAGAATTAAGGGAAACGGGTTGCGCCATTGTGTTCGTCTCGGAATTCTGGTTGAGACAAAGTCCGAGTTTGCGTGAATTGGACTTCGTATGAAGAAGATATGGCGATCGGAAGTTTCAGAAAATTCAAAACAGATTTCAAATTTCAAATTTCAAAAATTCAGATTCAAACAGGCTAGGCGGGAAAATTCCCGCCAGGGCCAGGTCGACCTGGGGGTCGACCTACCCTGACCAGGTCGATCATAGTGTCGACCTGGGGGTCGACCTGCCCCCCGGGGCAGATTTGATTTATGACCTGTAGATGACTGTGTGATGAATCATTAGGGTTTCTGATATGCTCTGATTGGCTGGGATTAATTCTGGGTCGATCGAACGGCTTAAACTAATCCTAAACTCTATAAAAACACCTATAGACCCAAACCCTAAAATCAAAATAAAATTGGATTCATGGCCTCCATGCCGTCTCCTAGCAACTCAGCATAGCCGCCACCAATTAGAGAGGGAGAAAGCAAATCAAATTCAATCCTTTTCAACTCTAACAACGAATCTTCATCAAAGGAGCTCTAATTCAACTCCAGAAATCAGAATTCAGAACTCAAGACTGCTTTTGAGTTGTGAGTTCGATAGTCTTAACAAAATAATTAATAAATGAATTGGATTGAGTTATAATGCGGATAATTCGGATATGATATGAATTGTTGATTGCATGTTGTAATTATGTTGTAAGATTGTGTTGTAATTTCTATGATACTATGTTATGATGCTATCATCTACGATGTAAAGTTATGATGCTATCACCCATGTTATAATCCTATGATTGGCTTAGGTCTAGTTGAATTATCATGTTTCTTATGCTAGTTTGTTATATTGATTCATATGATAAATCATATGTAGGAAAGTTTAGATGTTGATTCAAACGTGAACCATATACAAGTTTGGGTAGAATTATATGTGACCTTACATGGCTATGGCACCTAGTTTATGTGAGAATTTAATTGAAAGTTAGGCTATGACATATGCTAAATTCTACATGATACTTTACATGTCTACACCATTGTTGCGATGTATGAATCACATATGTAAGTTTATGAGTTGGATATGAATCATGTTATGCAAGTTTAGGATTATTACCTATGCAAATATAGAACTATGACATATGTTATTTATGCAAGTTTGTGGCCATTATTTCATCAAGTTCACACCTTAGATTTGGATCCATGACGTATGATTTTTATGCAAGTTTGTGGCCATTATCTCATCAAGTTCACACCTTTAGATTTGGATCTATGACATATGTTATTTATTCAAGTTGTAATTTTGGCCTATGCAAGTTTTAGATGTAGAACATCATTCACATATGCAAGTTCACCGCTATGTTAGATTTGTGATGTTTTCTTTTATTTTATGAGTTAGACTATTCAAGTCTAACGTATATTTTTACGTTAAACGAACAAACGTACTACGTGGCGAAAAAGGGGATAATATTAAAAATATTTAATTGGCATAAATGCCTTAAAAGGCATAAAATATAATTGTGGTGAAAAATTGGTATGATTTTACATACCATAAATGGATGTCCATAATTGAGTCAATTATGGACATCATTAATTGATTGATAATTTCAATAGGGAAAGTAATTCAAATTTGGGGAATGATTAATTAGGAGTAATTAATCGTCTAAGACACGAGGTTAGGCTCTTTTGTGGTGTAAGACTGCCCGAACCCGCCCGGCAAATCCAGCTGCCACAAATGCCAGTCTAATGTGAGAGGTCTTAGGCACAAACTAAATACGTAACAGTTGTAAAGACACGAGGTTAGGCTCTTTTGTGGTGTAAGACTGCCCGGACCCGCCCGGCAAATCGAGCTGCCACAAATGTTAGCCTAATGTGAGAGGTCTTTATGAGGTTACGGTCTTAATGAATTAAGAAACACTTAACCAGATAAGCATGAAGTGGGACATGAGGGGGTTAAGTGGGTGCCTTGGGTGGCATGTGGAATCTAGTGGGTGCCTTGGGTGGCATTTGGAAATACGATTAGAAACACTTAACCAAAAATTGAAACATGTAATTGAAACATGAATAAGAAGTGGGTTAAGTGGGATGTACTAGAGGGGACCAAGCTTAGGTGGATAGCTTGTGTCAAGTAATGGGGGCCCGTTTCAACCAGTAACCCATACGTAACTTTGTGGGCTCGACCCAAGTCGAGGACGGGACACGCATACTGGGCTTGACTGTAAGAGGCCAAACCGGGTTAGCGATGGCAACGCAAGTCCAACGGGTTCATATGCGTGTGTGGACCCGGGCTGGTAGGTAAGACGTTGCATCGTGTAGGTATAAGCCGTGCATTCTTAGTGGTATCGGGTTGCCACTTTGGGGAATGATACACCCCACTGTGGGGCCGGCACGGGTATCTACGAGTTAGGGAGCCGATCGTTTGGGGGTAGTGGGTACACCTAGTGGAGATAGGGGCAGACGACACCTATGAAGGTAGCTAGGGGTGCACGAAACAACCAATATCATTATTAAGTATGTAGGCGGGATCAACCTTAAGGTGACTAGTGGTGGTGCAGTATACTAGTGGCGGTGCAGTATAGCAATTATCCTATAGTGTTGGTGTAGTTTAGTAAATTTATCTTAGTGGGTTAGGTACGCTTTATCGATATCGTTGTTCATCTTGTTTCCTTGTTTACTCTGTCATACTAAATGGTTCATGATCATTTCCTTATTTTCCAACTTATGCCTTAGCCTAGTTACTTTGTTAATTATATTGTTAGAATTATCGCACTCGCCAGACTTTATATCTGACCCCCCTTTTTTTCTATCTCTTTCCTTCTCCCCCCAGGTGCTCAGGTTGGAACTAGCACCAGTGGAGCTTAATTTTGGACTGCTTTTAGAAGATTTCTTGGACCGCTGAAGTAAAGTTCAGCTTCTCTTTATTTATGGCTACTTTAATGTTGGGGATTATGTCTTTCAGTCTATGTACTTTGTTTTATCAAGATGGACATGATGTACTTGACTTTGGTATATGGTTTTGATGATGTAACCAAACATATTTACCTTCTGCTGCAATAAATGAAGTTTTAAATTTTCAAGTACTGCTTTATATCTGTCTTGTTGTGATTTTCTGTTCTATATTCACTTAAAATGCTCCATGGAAGTTAATGCATTCCCTTTGTGAGTGACATTAATGGACGTGGGGTGTTACACGTGGTATCAGAGCTGAAGGTTACCAGAGTAGATATGAATTTTTGAAATCTATTTTTCAAAGCAATTTTTATAAAGAAGTACTTTCAAAAGTATGTTTTAAGGAAAGTATTTTCAAGAGAAAAGTATATTTTAGAAAGCATAACCCCAAGAGCCATATATCTTTCCTTCAGTCCTTTTTGTATTGAATCTTTCCTTTTTTGTTTCAGCATGTCTGAAGCATCTGAGATACCAGAGGGCGTTCATGTGCCCTGTTGGTTTCGTCAATATCTTGAGGCTAGGGCCGCCGCCGCAGGTCCAACAAATCCTCCTCCTCCTTCTCCTCCTTCTCGTGTCGATAATTTCGCAAAGATATGTAAGGACTTTAGAGCAATGGGTGGAAAACCTTTTCACGGGACGGAGACATTTGTTGAAGCTCATAGCTGGCTAAAGGAGGTGGAAGAATTGTTTAGAATCTTTGAAGTGGATGATGGAAGGAAAGTCCAGCTAGCTGCGTGGCTAATGAAGGATGAGGCCTCATTTTGGTGGGAGGTCACTAATGGGGGACGTCCAGTCGATACGTGGCCAGATTTTAGGCAAAGGTTTGAGGTGAAGTTTCTCTCACGGGCTGAAGATAATCTATACATGGAAAGATTTTTGTCACTGAAGCAAGGGAACCTATCGGTGAAAGAGTACGTTAACAAATTCAACCAAATGGCAAGGTTTGGCTTAGACTTGGTGAACACTCCTGAAAAGAAGGCTCTAAGATTTGTTAAGGGCTTAAACGAGCCGCTTCACGGGTTAGCTATGACCCATATTCCCATGGGGGCTACCTTTGAGAGGTTAGTTGACATGGCACTCATGCATGAAGAAGAGAAGGGCGCCAACGCTAATAAGGCACCCGAGAAGAAAGGGGATCAAAAGAAGCCGCAACAGCAACAACAGAACAAGAAAGGTGGCAAAGGCAACAATGCTAAGGGGAAGAAGAAATGCTTTAATTGTGGGACACCCGACCATCTAAGCAAAGATTGTAGGAAGAAAAAGAAGACTGGTTGTTTCCACTGTGGCGAAGCGGGACATCTTATTAAGGACTGCCCAATGAATGGGAAGAGGGCAGGGTCTACCTCGGGAGGACAGGTGCAAGCTCTTATGGCACCCGGGCATGCAAGGGGACAAGTTCAGGCTCTCGTGGTTCCACCGCTGCAAGAACGAGGAAGAGAAATTTCCGTTGAAAGTTTAGTTTTTCTGTTTGACCAAAATGTCCGTACTTTATTCGATTCTGGCACATCGCATTCGTTTATTTCTACATCATTAGTTGAAACACTGCACCTAGATACTAGTCTAGTTACTGATCCCTTAGTAGTCTCAAATCCTATTGGTGGTTCGGCTCATCTTTCTATGATTTGTCGGGATTTGAGAGTGTTTATCTTGGGCGTTGAGTTTGAGTGCAACACTTTTGTTCTTGGCTTCATGGGCTACGGTTTAATTCTAGGTATGGATTGGCTAACTAGATATGGTGCCATCCTAGATTGTGAAAGAAGGGTAGTTAGATTGTTGACTCGTTCTGGAAAGACCCTTGATATTTCTTGTGACCCTAGAGGTCCAGTAATGCTTAGTTACATAGAATCCCTTGACGCATCCGATGATGATTTACATTCTGTTCCCATAGTCCGTGAATATGCTGATATCTTTGATGAGGTGAGGGGTTTACCCCCAGAACGTGAAATCGACTTTCGAATATATCTAGTAGATAATGCAAAGCCGGTTGCATTGCCAGTGCGCCACATGGCTCCAAGAGAGAGAAGGGAACTCAGTAAGCAAGTGAAAGAATTGCTTGAGAAGGGTTTCATCAGATGTAGTATATCGGAGTGGGGTGCTCCAGTAGTGTTTGCCACGAAGGCGGATGGTCCCTTAGACTTTGTGTGGACTATAGAGAACTCGATAAGCTTACTAAGAAGAATAGACACCAACTGCCGAGGATTGACGATCTCTTTGATCAGTTAGTTGGCACCTCGATATTTTTGCAGTTGGACTTAGCCACTGGTTTCCCTCAGTTGAGAGTGGCTGAGGATAGCATAGATAAGACTGCCTTTAGGACTCCAGACGGTTTCTTCGAGTGGCTGGTGATGCCCTTCGGTTTGACAAACGCCCCCGCATACTTTGTTGATTTGACGTGTAGGGTGTTTAGGGAATACCTTAATAAATTCGTGGTAGTCTTTGTAGATGACATATTGATCTTTTCTAAAAGCAAAAAAGAGCATGCCCTACATCTTAGGGAAGTGTTGGAGACTCTTCGAGCGCATAGCCTTAAAGCTAAATTTTCTAAATGTCACTTTTGGAGAAAGGAAGTGCGATTCTTAGGGCACGTGGTTTCCAAAGAAGGGATAGCCGTGGATCCCGCGAAGGTAGTGGCCATCCAAGATTGGAAGGTTCCTAAAAATGCTACCGAGGTAAGGAGTTTCTTAGGGTTGGCTGGCTACTATAGGAAGTTCATCAAAGACTTCGCAAAAATATCAGCTCCATTAACACGTTTGACGAAGAAAAACTTAGTTTTCACGTGAGATGTAGATTGTGATGATGCGTTCCAACGTTTAAAGAGAGCTTTGACCACAGCCCCAGTCTTAGTGTTGCCAGATGGGAGTAAGCCATTTACCGTTTATACCGACGCTTGTGGGACAGGACTAGGCGTTGTCTTAATGCAAGAGGGAAGGGTAATAGCCTATGGTGGAAGGCAGTTGAGAGTGCATGAAAGAAATTACCCTACACATGACCTAGAGTTGGCCGCTATTGTTTTCACGCTTAAGTCTTGGCGTCATTATCTTCTTGGCGAAAAATTCGAATTGTTCACTGACCACAAATCGCTAAAATACTTATTCTCTCAGAAGGACTTGAACTTAAGGCAGCAAAGGTGGATGGAGTTCTTAGCATCCTACGACTTCGAGATAGCATATACCCCTGGCAAGGGTAACGTGGTGGCAGATGCCTTAAGTAGAAAAAGATTATCCTTGAGTCTGTTGTTTGTTGAGCGGCAAAGTTTAGAGTTCATCTCTACGTTTGACTTTAAACCTTCCATTGACTTTGTACCTGGTTTGCTAGCATCCTTAGAGGTCAGACCTACGCTTTTGGGATGGATTGCCGAGGCATAGCGAGACGACCCACAGTTGGTTGAGTTAGTAGAAAAGCTCAAAGGAGGGGAGTCATCGAGCCAACTCCGTAGGTATACCCTAGATGATAAGGGTTGGTTGCATAGGGACGGTAGACTTTGTGTACCATGGGACGAGAATCTGAAGAAGGCCATTCTTGATGATGCCCGTCGTTCGAAGATGACCATTCATCCCGGCGGGGACAAGATGTACGTGAGACGAGTTTACTTTTGGGCCAGCATGAAGAAGGATGTGGCCGAGTACGTCGCTAGATGCATGGTGTGCCAACAAGTAAAAGCAGAGCAAAAGAAGCTCGGTGGATTGATACACCCATTGGAGGTCCCACAATGGAAGTGGGAAAACGTCTCGATGGATTTTGTTGACGGAATACCAAGATCGAGGAAGGGTAATACGGGGATTTGGGTCGTGGTAGACAGACTTAATAAGAGCGCCCATTTCATTCCCGTGAAGAGTAAGAGGACTGCTCCATGGTTAGCCTCCGTATACATTCGAGAAATAGTTCGTTTGCACGGTGTTCCTTCTAGCATAGTGAGCGACCGCGATCCCATCTTCACTAGCAAGTTTTGGAAGAGCTTGCAAGAGGCGGTAGGGACTCAGTTATGTTTGAGCACCGCATATCATCCTCAGACGGACGGCCAGACCGAGAGGGTGAATCATATTCTAGAGAACCTATTGAGATTATGTGTCTTAGATTTCGGAGGTACATGGGAGGAACATCTTCCGTTGGTAGCGTTCGCATATAATAATAGCTTTCAGTCTAGCATTGGCATGGCACCGTTTGAAGCTCTTTATGGACGGCCGTGTCATTCGCCTACATGTTGGTGGGAATCTACGGATAAGATCTTGCTTGGACCCGATATGATTAGAGAAACTTCGGAGAAGATCGATTTGATTCGAAGGAGGATGAAGATGGCACAAGATAGACATAAATCTTATGCGGATAAGAGGAGGTCAGATCTTGATTTTGATGTTGGGGACATGGTCTTTGTCAAGGTGTCTCCATTACGGAACGTCGTTCGCTTTGGGTCCGTTGGGAAGTTAGCACCAAGATTCGTAAGGCCGTTTCCTATTAGAGAAAGGATTGGGCAGATGGCGTATAGAGTGGAGTTGCCCGATAGACTTAGTGGTGTACACGACGTATTCCATGTATCACATTTAAGGAAGTGCTTGCACGAGACCGCGGAAGTGGTAGAGCCGAGTTTGCTTAGAGAGGTGGAGATCGAGCGTGATGCGACGATTCGACGAGCTCCTACGCGCATTCTTGGGTCGGAAATTAAGAAGTTGAGGAATCGAGAGGTCAAACTAGTCAAAGTGCAATGGGGAGGTGATGAGAGAAACGCTACTTGGGAGACGGAAGCGAAGATGCGTTCATTATACCCTTTTCTTTTCGAGGGTATGTCTTTTAATTTCTCCTTTATCGCTTATCTCGTACTTATCTTATCTTTAGTATGTCCTCTCGTGAGTATCTTTGAACTTTAGATAGGATAGTCCTATGGTTGAAACATGTGTTTGAGACATGTTATGTATGATGGATGCAAGTGTTTGCTAGTGGTTGCTCGTGGATGCATATACACACACTTTAGGCAGATCGGCTCAGTCACTTCATACTGCATATTGCATATAAATGTGTGTACATATTTAAGAAATGGATGTATAATGGTTGTACCATCATATGGATGTTGCATTTTGGTGAATGGTTGTGCACACATGTAGAAATGATATGTATCTATAGGGCTCTTCGCATACATAATGGATGCATGGCACTATCGTGGTTTCCATTAAAGAGGTCAACTGAATCAGTAGACCACCTGATTTTGCATTAGATAAGGAACATATACACACACTTCTTGCATATGTTCATACAGCATTAGGAATCTATAAGGACAATGGATGCCCGTTTTTGGTGGTTGACACTACAAGAAAAACAGCAAATAGCAGCGGCAGAATCCGCTTCTAATCCGTCGCTAAACAGGAATTAGCGACGGATTTCCTACGTAACTGTTTGGTCGGTAAAAACCATGACGGTATTTGTGTCAGATTTTGCGACGGATTTTAGCATGAGTTTTCCGACATTTTTCCATCATTTTACTAATTTTATAATAAAAATAAAATTTTATTTATTAATTTTTTTTAATTTATATACCGACTATTTACCGACAGATAATTAATTTATAATAAAATATTATTTATAAAAGACGTTGGTAAATCCTTACTAATTACCAAGGAATTAGCGACGAAAATTAAATTAAGGCAAACTCAACCTCCCTTTTTTGTTGGTAATCCGCTGCTATTCCCCTTCTGATATATATATATATATATATATATATATATATATATATATATATATATATATATATATATATCATCACACACATAATTTGTGTTTCATTCAATACACAATCCTTATGTACATACAACACAATTAATATGAACACACACATCTCATAATCAGTGTATTATATTTATCACTCATCTCATATTCAACATTCAACATTACATATTTTTTTTCAAATAAAATATTTTCTAATCTTATTCTACTGTCGTTAATTTACATATGTTATTACAAGAAAATCAATATCATCAATTCATCAAAACAAATCTATTGCTTCACTATTCACAACTTTCTTTCACCTCAAACTCATTCCTTGCAATCCCTGCCATTTAGACCTGGCAAATAAAAACATGTTCAGCTAAGCCTTGACAATAACGCCACACTTGAGAAAACAGTGTTGTGCTAAAATATCACATTGATTCCACACACACCAGTTAAAGAAACTGGTTCAGACACCATACTTTGTGTTTTGACACAGACCATTTCTTGCAATGAAAAATGCATCACAAAAAGTCATGGAAATTCAAGTAGCATTAAACAAAATTTTAAGGGGAGTAGAAAGAAGTACCTGATGCAAAAGAGATGCAATAAATGGATTTTTCCAATCTGCTTGCTCTATGAAATAATATCGTCTCAAAGCTACTAAATGAACAGAGATTCCAACCATATTATAGGTATACCGAACTGTTTAAAGCTTCTTTTGCTCATTGAAAAGAAACATAGAGGGGATCTGCAAATTTTTCAATCAAAGTAATTAAATTTAATTGTTATTGGACTTGAGATTGTTATTGAAATCCATGAAACATCAATCATAGTATTTGTGCTATCCAGGTTCCCATAAAAATTTCATACTTATGGTTAGGTTGGTAAATTACAATGCTGCTATGTTGAACCAAAAAAAAACCCAATGAATTTAACTTAAATTAAAATAAGCAAACTAAACCTGAAATCGGCATCTGCGCTCAAAAGAAAAGGAATCATGGACCATTTGTAACACAAGCGGCCACCTAGCCCATCTCCACCTTCTTAACGTTAAACCGGAACCCTAATAGAGCTTCCAGAAACGTATTTGTTTGTCTGATTGACCTCCAAACTCGACGATTTCAGGGATCAGAACCTTCTTCACGAACGCCACTGCGACCAGGGACGGTCCTTGAAGTTTTGGTACCTAAAGCGGAAAACAAAAACAAGGCCCTTACATAGAAACAAATGTGATTATCGATAAAAAAAAATGTGGCTACTGATAGTTAAATAATCAAAGCAATTTATATTGTTATGAACAATGAGAAGATAAAAAAATAACTTCATTCGTAATAATAATTCAAGCTGCACAACAAAACTAATGTTAATTACTTGTGAACATATTTTTAGCCTTTCCGTGAACTAGTGAGTTCATCTAGTTTTATATTTCTAACTCTTTTCCCATATCCAAATTCTTGTTGCATTTTTAAACAATATACAAATAACACTAAATAATAATATATATTAATAATTTTAATAACGAAAATAAAACTAATTTATGAATGTGTAATCCTATAATATATCAGAATATTTTTGATGAACTAACCGATTGGACTAGAACACTATATAATATATATAAAGACACACACACCCTCCCTCCACATTCACAACACCTTCAAACAATCAACCCTAATATATCAATACATAGTAACAACCATAAATTTCCCCTAAGTCACCTCTACAACTCTACACAACCATCTGTTCCAAACTGCCAACCTCATTGGCATTTTGACAACACACAACCAGGCCATTGTCAACTTCCTCAACCCAACCAACCACACAACCTCAACCTGTACTACCCACGTTTCCACCTCACTGTAGTATAACGTCCGCAATCTTCTTCAACCTCCATTTAGGACCAACATGAAATATCCTCTGTTCTCCAAAACAAAGACCTGCAATTTTATCCCAAAACAACCAACTTCACCTAACCAAAGCCTTATCCAATGCGCAATCATAAACAAACCAACTTGATTAAAGATTAAAACATAGATGTTAATCTTCTTCAAATGGGAGGACTGAAAAAGAATACTCAAATGATATTCTAACTTGATTAAAAATTAAAATTTCGATGTTAATCTGCAATAATATCGTATTCGAAGCCTGAAGGCACAAGAAATAAGATTTTTTTTCATTTTACTCAAAATTTAAATCGCACTAATTAACAAATACTGAAATAAAAGATGTTGTTCAACATTTCATCAATCAACTTATAGATCTGAATAAATAAATTACTATAAAATAACTAATTAACTCAAAAATCAAATGTTTAAAACACCCAAAAATATGTACCTTTGACCTGTTGAATTGGTGAGTTCGTCACTTCATTTCGTGTTTTGGCTTATGCCTAATTTGTAGCTGTGCTGCCTGAAGATGGAGATTACGGAGAGACATTGGTCAGTGCTTGCCGCCTAAATGGAGCGCCGGAGTCGCTTTGCCTAGCCATTCGCGATTCATGATTCGCGATTTTTTTTTCTTGTGATTTCCTGCATCGAGCTGGTGCCCTCGCATTTTTGTGCCCTAGGCGGTTGCTTCACCGACTTCGGTGAAGAGCTGGGCTTGACTGCGGCAGCCTACAAATGGTTGTAAGCCTTGAATCTAAACTTGAAGTCCAATATAGAGATTGTTGTAGGATCCATTGGTTTCATTTTTGGGGCTTTGGAAGATGGGATTTTCATTTGCGTGCTTCAAACACAATTTACTGGAAAATTGGCGTCGGTAGATCTGGAAGAGAGGTGATTTCGGTGATGGAGGCAGAAGTTAATTTAGGGATTTGGGTTGAAAAATGTGGACTTGAAGAAGTGTTGTAAGGATGATAACGTCAAACAATTGGAAAAGTGCAAAATGTAACACCCCGGATTTTTGAATAGTCAAATTAACTAAATTAAAGAATAATTAATCTCAGACATGAGAATTAAGGGAAACGGGTTGCGCCTTTGTGTTCGTCTCGGAATTCTGGTTGAGATAGAGTCCGAGTTTGCGTGAATTGGACTTCGTATGAAGAAGATATGGCGATCGGAAGTTTCGTAAAATTCAAAACAGATTTCAAATTTCAAAAATTCAGAGTCAAACAGGCTAGGCGGGAAAATTCCCGCCAAGGCCAGGTTGACCTGGGGGTCGACCTACCCTGACCAGGTCGACCATAGTGTCGACCTGCCCCCTTGGGCAGATTTGATTTATGACCTGTAGATGACTGTGTGATGACTCATTAGGGTTTCTGATATGCTCTGATTGGCTGGGATTAATTCTGGGTTGATCGGACGGCTTAAACTAATCCTAAACTCTATAAAAACACCTATATACCCAAACCCTAAAATCAAAATAAAATTGGATTCATGGCCTTCATGCCGTCACCTAGCAACTCAGCATAGCCGCCACCAATTAGAGAGGGAGAAAGCAAATCAAATTCAATCCTTTTCAACTCTAACAACGAATCTTCATCAAAGGAGCTCTAATTCAACTCCAGAAATCAGAATTCAGAACTCAAGACTGCTTTTGAGTTGTGAGTTCGATAGTCTTAACAAAATAATTAATAAATGAATTGGATTGAGTTATAATGCGGATAATTCGGATATGATATGAATTGTTGATTGCATGTTGTAATTATGTTGTAGGATTGTGTTGTAATTTCTATGATACTATGTTATGATGCTATCATCTACGATGTAAAGTTATGATGCTATCACCCATGTTATAATCCTATGATTGACTCAGGTCTAGTTGAATTACCATGTTTCTTATGCTAGTTTGTTATATTGATTCATATGATAAATCATATGTTGGAAAGTTTAGATGTTGATTCAAACATGAACCATATACAAGTTTGGGTAGAATTATATGTGACCTTACATGGCTATGGCACCTAGTTTATGTGAGAATTTAATTGAAAGTTAGGCTATGACATATGCTAAATTCTACATGATACTTTACATGTCTACACCATTGTTGCGATGTATGAATCACATATGTAAGTTTATGAGTTGGATATGAATCATGTTATGCAAGTTTAGGATTATTACCTATGCAAATATAGAACTATGACATATGTTATTTATGCAAGTTTGTGGCCATTATTTCATCAAGTTCACACCTTAGATTTGGATCCATGACATATGAATTTTATGCAAGTTTGTGGCCATTATCTCATCAAGTTCACACCTTTAGATTTGGATCCATGACATATGTTATTTATGCAAGTTGTAATTTTGGCATATGCAAGTTTTAGATGTAGAACATCATTCACATATGCAAGTTCACCCCTATGTTAGATTTGTGATGTTTTCTTTTATTTTATGAGTTAGACTATTCGAGTCTAACGTATATTTTTACGTTAAACGAACAAACGTACTATGTGGCGAAAAAGGGGATAATATTAAAAATATTTAATTGGCATAAATGCCTTAAAAGGCATAAAATATAATTGTGGTGAAAAATTGGTATGATTTTACATACCATAAATGGATGGACATAATTGTGTCAATTATGGACATCATTAATTGATTGATAATTTGAATAGGGAAAGTAATTCAAATTCGGGGAATGATTAATTATGAGTAATTAATCGTCTAAGACACAAGATTAGGCTCTTTTGTGGTGTAAGACTGCCCGGACCCGCCCGACAAATCCAGCTGCCACAAATGCCAGTCTAATGTGAGAGGTCTTAGGCACAAACTAAATACGTAACAGTTGTAAAGACACGAGGTTAGGCTCTTTTGTGGTGTAAGACTGCCCGGACCCGCCCGGCAAATCGAGCTGCCACAAATGTCAGCCTAATGTGAGAGGTCTTTATGAGATTACGGTCATAATGAATTAAGAAACACTTAACCAGATAATCATGTAGTGGGACATGAGGGGGTTAAGTGGGTGCCTTGGGTGGCATATGGAATCTAGTGGGTGCCTTGGGTGGCATTTGGAAATACGATTAGAAACACTTAACCAAAAATTGAAACATGTAATTGAAACATGAATAAGAAGTGGGTTAAGTGGGATGTACTAGAGGGGACCAAGCTTAGGTGGATAGCTTGTGTCAAGTAATGGGGGCCCGTTTCAACCAGTAACCCATACGTATCTTTGTGGGATCGACCCAAGTCGAGGACGAGACACGCATACTGGGCTTGACTGTAAGAGGCCAAACCGGGTAAGCGGTGGCAACGCAAGTCCAACGGGTTCATATGCGTGTGTGGACCCGGGCTGGTAGGTAAGACGTTGTTGCATCGTGTAGGTATAAGCCGTGCATTCTTAGTGGTATCGGGTTGCCACTTTGGGGAGTGATACACCCCACTGTGGGGCCGGCACGGGTATCTACGAGTTAGGGAGCCGATCGTTTGGGGGTAGTGGGTACACCTAGTGGAGATAGGGGTAGACGGAACTTATGAAGGTAGCTAGGGGTGCACGAAAATACCAATATCATTATTAAGTCTGTAGGCGGGATCTACCTTAAGGTGACTAGTGGTGGTGCAGTATACTAGTGGCGGTGCAGTATAGCAATTATCCTATAGTTTTGGTGTAGTTTAGTAAATTTATCTTAGTGGGTTAGGTGTGCTTTAACGATATCGTTGTTCATCTTGTTTCCTTGTTTACTCTGTCATACTCAATGGTTCATGATCATTTCCTTATTTTCCAACTTATGCCTTAGCCTAGTTACTTTGTTAATTATATTGTTAGAATTATCGCACTCGCCTGACTTTATGTCTGACCCCCTTTTTTCCATCTCTTTCCTTCTCCCCCCCCCCCTAGGTGCTCAGGTTGGAACTAGCACCAGTGGAGCTTAATTTTGGACTGCTTTTAGAAGATTTCTTGGACTGCTGAAGTATATTTTAGCTTCTCTTTATTTATGGCTACTTTAATGTTAGGGATTATGTCTTTCAGTCTATGTACTTTGTTTTATCAAGATGGATATGATGTACTTGACTTTGGTTTATGGTTTTGATGATGTAACCAAACATATTTACCTTCTGCTGCAATAAATGAAGTTTTAAATTTTCAAGTCCTGCTTTATATCTATCTTGTTGTGATTTTCTGTTCTATATTCACTTAAAATGCTCCATGGAAGTCAATGCATTCCCTTTGTGAGTGACATTAATGGACGTGGGGTGTTATAGCGTTTGTGATTACAAATGGATTACTCTATAAGAAAGGGCATTCACTTCCCTACTTAAGATGTGTAAACCTCGAAAATGGGCTTAATTTGTTGAAAGAAGCACATGAAGGGTTGTGCGGAGACCACTTCAATGGGATTAACAAGCAAAAAAGGTCACGAGACAAAGTTATTATTGGCCACAAATGTTTAATCAAGCAATTGAGTATGTCAAGAAGTGTGAGAAATGTCAAAGGTATTCTAAAATACCTCGGCTTCCTCCTAGTGAGTTAACTACTCTCTCAAGCCCTTGGCCATTCGATATAGGGGGGATAGATTTTATTGGACCCCTACCAATCTCCAATGGTGGGGCCAAGAATGTCGTAGCAGCCAATGATTAAATTACCAAATGAGTAGAAGCAGATCCCCTTCTGATAATCACATCTAAGAAGATGTTGAGGTTTGTGATAAAGAATATTGTTACTCACTTTGGGATTCCTTACAAGATCATATCAGATAATGGAACACAATTCGAAGTGAAGAATTCACTCAGTTTTGTGATAAGAATGGAATTATCAAAAGCTTTTCCTCAGTAGACCATCCAAGGGCAACGGAGCTGTCGAAGCTGCAACAAAACCAAAAAGACAATCCTCAAGAAACGACTAAATCAAGCCAAAGGAAATTGGGCTGAAGAATTACCCTTAGTGCTTTAGGAATATAGAACTTCCGCCAAAACGGCGATAAGACATACTCCATTTTGTTTGACATATGGATTTAAAGCCATGCTTCTGATTGAGGTTGAAATCCTTTCACACAGAAGGATAGCCTACGCATTTGATCCAAATAAAGAGTTAAAGAAGAAATCTTTAGACCTAATACAAGGATTAATAGAGGAGGCTACGATCAGAATGACTAAATACCAAAGGAGAATCGCAAAGTACTACAACTCAAAGGTCAAAACTTGAACCTTTGCAAAAGGAGATTTGGTCTTACGAAGGGTAATGGCCAAAACAAAGAACCCATCGGATGGTCAGCTTGGCCCAAATTGGGAAGGACCCTTAGTTATTCATCAAGAAGTCATACCCGGGATGTATCGACTATGCAAATCAAATGGTGATCTCGTTCTAAGAACATGGAACTCAGAACATTTAAAACCATACTTCTCAATGGTAAGTGCGTAATGGAAGGTCTTCTCCTAGAATATTCACACGACTAAGGGTCTTAAAGCTCAAATTAACCCGAGATGGGTTAAACTACAAATGGATAGAAACCCTTGTCATCACTAAGATTGGTCAAGGCAAGGCACCCTGGGAAGGGGCGGTGTGTAAGCCTTTCTCCGCGCCCAAAAAACAAAGGGCCGGGTTAAAGCATCGAAAGCGTAAGCCTCCGATCCACACCAGAAATGGTTGTGACAGAGCATCTAATTAGCATGCCCTGCCTCTGCTATGAACTAAGCAAGTCCTACCTCTGCTCGCAGAAGAGCACGTCTTACCTCTGCTTATATTCCGCGATACCTGCAGAAGGGAATGCAAACCTGTATCATCGCCTGCGATGGTCCGGATAAGGCACCCCTTGGGGAGTGGAGTGTAAGCCTCTATCTCCACCTACGTGGCCAGGGTAGAGCATCAAAATAGTAAGCTTTAATTCTGCGTCTACGATGACCCAATTTAAGCATCTATGACTTTATCATCGCCTACATTGGTCAGGGTAAGGTGCCCCCTGAAGGGAGGCCCGATAAGTCCTTGGGGCCTATTTGTGGATAAGCTAGCCAAGCGTATCGGACGCACGGGACCAAAGAGTGGCCAACAAAGCACGTACATCCTCTTCTTCGACAATATAAGCCTAGAGAGTGGCTCAAGAAGTACTCACAACCTCTGCTTCATAAATCAAACCCAAAGGGGGTAACAAAACTATAATACTGGAAGTGGATTTCTAGTCTTCAAGTACCCGAATAAGGGTTGGTTCGGGAATTCTATTAATACCAGAAGTGGATTTCTAGTCTTCAAATCTTCTAATAATCGAATAAGGGTTGGTTCGGGACTTTTTATTAATACCAGAAGTGGATTTCTGGTATTCAATTCGGGTTGGTTCAGGACTTCTATTAATACCAAATGTGGATTTTTGATCTTCAGTCTTTTAATACCCGAATAAGGGTTGGTTCGGGAACTTCTGGTCTTCAATTCGGGTTGGTTCGGGACTTCTATTAATACCAAAAGTGGATTTCTGATCTTCAGTCTTTTAATACCCGAATAAGGGTTGGTTCGGGACTTCTATTAATAACAAAAGTGGATTTCTAGTCTTCAATCTTTTAATACTCGAATAAGGGTTGGTTCGGGACTTCTATTAATACCAGCAGTGGATTTCTGGTCTTCGGTCCTTTAATACCCAAATAAGGGTTAGTTCGGGACTTCTATTAATACCAGAAGTGGATTTTTGGTCTTTAATCTTTTAATACCCGAATAAGGGCTTCTATTAATTCCAGAAGTGGATTTCTGGTCTTCAATCTTTTTAACACCTAAATAAGGGTTGGTTTGGGACTTTTAATAATACCGAAAGTGGATTTCTATTCTTCAATCTTTTAATACCCGAATAAGGGTGGGTTCGGGACTTCTATTAACACAAGAAGTGGATTTCAGGTCTTCAATCTTTTAATACCCGAACAAGGGTTGGTTTGTGACTTCTATTAGTGCCAGAAGCGGATTTTTGGTCTTCAATCCTTTAATACCTGAATAAGGGTGTGTTGGTTCGAGATTTCTATTAAGGCCTGAAATAGATTCCTAGTCTTTTCTCTTTAATAATCAAATGAGTATTAGTGGCCAACACCAGGAAAGGCCCTGCGAAGGCGGGGTCCTGGAAATTTCATAATGAAATCCGATATTAACGATAATATCCATTCACAGTTGGCAATCAGGAAATCCCCTAAACTCTTTCTTTTATTTTCCAATAGAATTTAAAGGATATGAGTTTAATATAATCAATCCCAAACAAAACCTTATCCAGTTTGTATGCAAATAACAATAAAAACTAACATGTAAAATTAGTTGTTGAAGTTCATGCAGGTGAAATGCGAGGAGATCCAGAAAAGTAGTTTGACTTGAAAAGTCAAAAACACCGAGACAGGCTGACGGTGAAGGGGTAGCAGACCACCATAAGAAGAAAGGAATCTTCCGTCAGCAAAGGCTCAACACAAGATAAAGTCGACAGCATAAGGGAACAATCCAAGAGTTGTCCAACCAAGACCATCGTTGAAGAAAATGCTCAAAACCTATACAAAGAAAGGATACCGGCAGGGTGGATCCTGCATAATGGGTAGGCAACGGGAGGCCATCCAAAACCGGAAGCCAATGAAGAGGAAACCAGGGATGCCGCAACCAAGAACCTAGAAGAGCGAAAGGGCTACTGGCATTAACTAGCTTAATGTTGATACATTAAGAAACAAAAAGTACCTAAAGCACCATTTCGGAAGACCGAGGCACACTTCTGGAATCCACTGAAGGGCAAGTCGCCACCCCGAAGAGAGACAACTTATCCACGCTAATCTGCTTTACCGACAGGGGTGGCGGACCTGGTAGCCATCCACGTGAATCATGAAGATAAATTCTCTGAGGAATTAATAGCAAAACCGAAAGCTATCCGCACTGCTAGACTTGGCATTAATACAAAGAATGCATCCTTGACGTCAGAAAGAAGTTCCCAAGACCTGGACCATCCCCTTTCGAACATTCATTATATGACTTAGCTCTTTCATAGTAAGCCTAATGCAACCCAACCTCGGAAGGTATCTAGTCGTGAGCTTATGACTTGATAGCTGATGCAACCAAGGCCTTCCCGGGCTGGTTCGATGTAGAAGTATCATATAAGTTAATGAGCATTATAGCATGAAAACAAATCCAAGCATTGTGAGGCATTACATTGTATTTTTTTTTAATCCAAGATCTAAAGGTGACTATTTCATACAATCTTGGTTTTATTTAACTAGTAAAAACCTTTCTCCAAAGTTATCCTCGACTTCGTACTCTCATAAGCGTGATACTCACCCCCTGAGGGAAGAGTAACTAATCTTCGGACTAAGGGTCTGGATGCTTAAAAAGTGGTGGAATTAGTTAGAAATCACTGATTCAGGACTGCATTTTAATAACCTTTAGATCACCCTTCAACCTTTTATGCATACACATTTTTCATCCTGGTTCTGGTGTTGACGAAAAATATCATTAACAAAATATATTGACCATTTAATATTTCCAAACATGAAGGAAGCCCTGGTAACCATCAAATCTATCAAGTTATATAGTCTATTGACTCTAGCTATAGAGATCTCTGACATTGAGGCTTTTGACACCACTTTTCTATAGCTAAACTACTACCGCATTTATCACTGATTAAATATTGTTTCTATATGAGAGACAGCATATAGATCACTTATCATAAGAAAATTTAGGTAGACTCTGACCATTAATACTTTAATAAGATGGGCCCTACATCTGCTATTACTAATGGACCCTATAACGCCCCGCACCCCTTAGAATTTTCAAAATAGGAAAACCAAGGTATGAAAGGCTTAAGGTATAATTGAAAACAATTCAAAGAGACCAAGCTACAAGATATGTAAAAATATAAAGCACTACAAAACGGAAAAATATTGGAAATACGGAAACATAATTTTTTAATTTAAGAAATATTGTCAAACCATCACATGTCTCAAATCACCAAATGCGAAAAAGAAATCCCTCATTTCACTAATATAAAAGTACAATAATATTCCTCTCAAATTCACATAAAATCCAACTAACATGAACTAAAAAGAAGTGGAAGAAATACATATGAAGAAGAAGTCCAGAGATGCTCCAAGAAGAAATCTAAAATGTCCAAGTTAAACCACTGAACCTAAAGGGAGAAAATAGAGAAAGAGGAGTGGGTCAGACTTCTAAGTCTGTTGAGTGAGATAATTACTAGCATATTACGTAGAGTAAAGGAATTAGATCTGGTAATAGTTTTGTGTACGTGCTCAGATATGAAAATAGGAATATAAGTTATCTATTTATAATTTTTCTGTGAACTTATTCATTATTTTGAATATATATTCCTAGGATTAATTTCCTAAGTCTACCCTTTGATCAGCCCTTAACCTAAACTGTGGCCCAAATTGGGGGCCAGACCAAAAGTAGGGGATTACATGCCACTACCAACTAGCAAAGCGTACGTCATACTAATCCCTAAATCTGCACGCTCATAAAACATCAAATGCTACTTACAATTCAACTATGGTGATCTCTTACATAGTTTTTCCACCTAAGCATGCTCGTAATCATCTTGTTATCATCATAAAGCGGGTATGAATGGGGGGTGGTCAGATAGGTCCTATTAAATAAAGCTAAGATGCGCCCTAATCCTTTTCTATTGACCAATTATGTACCAAAATTCTGCATAAGCATGCCCGGTAAAGCTAGGACTATTAGAGAATTGGTATGATATAGTATGCGGTTGGTACTAGTCCTGAATGTCTATGTTCCCTTTTTTTAGTCCAATCTGAAATCTGAGCCGTAACCGATTTTGCCTCGTTTCTGACCGAGTATGATATTTTTAGTATCATAATAGGTTCTGTTCTATTTTTATCATTATTATGATTCTATGTTCTTTTTAATTGTCATTATATTTCTACTAAAATTTTATGTTTCTAATGATTTATGAAATATGGTCATAAACTGCTGCTGATCTGCTAATTTCAGTCTATTTTTCTTTTTACCGTAGTTCTACTATTTGTAGTCTATTTCCCTTATTTTTAATTCTTCAATTTTTACTACAATTTTAATATTAAATTTATTAATTACATATTTACAGTTTTTATGTAATATTTCTAATATTAGGTACAAAAAGAAAGAGAAGAACTATGCTTAAATTAGAAATTACAGTACTTAGAAAAAACAAATGTAGAAATAAAATTTACTTAAGGAAAATGGACTAAATAAAACTAACTTATAGAATAATATAAAAGGTCTGTAAGACAAAGCAGAAAATAACTACGGAAAATAAAATAAAAACACTACTGTTAAACATTGAAATAAAACTGGAAAAATGTTCAAAATTGGAAATAAAAACTATTAAAACCCTAATTACTTTGACCTGCTAATTTCTAAAATAACTAAAACACTCACTTAGTCTCATCTTGAAAATTCATGGCTGTAGTAGAATTCCATTGATATACATATATATATATATATATATATATACAATTTACTCTCTTCTCCAGAAAATGTAGTTTAAGGTTCTTCTCAATAAAGAGTAAACCATAGGGAGAAGGTTAGGTATGATTTTAGAGATAGGTTTAGGGTTTATTTATAGTTTTAGGTTAGGGATTTAAAACCGTTAGATTTCCAGATTAAACTTGTGCTAGCCGCATCAGCTGACCAATCAGGGATCAACTTTTCAAAAATGGACCAATATGAGTGTGCCATGTCAGCGTAGTTAATTAAAACAATGTCAATGATTATAACCTGGATGAAATTTCATCCAAGAAATAGTGTGTCGACACACTATCCAAATGTGTCGACATGTGTGTCAACGCATACTAGGGGTGTGTCGGCATACATGTATTACTATTATCATCATCTTTCTGATTTTTATTTCTTTTGAATTTTGGTCATTTTAACTTTAATTTATGCAAAATTGGTGTCTAAACTGATCAGCGAATCACCACGGACACAACGATATATTTTTGTAGCCAAATTATATTGTTTCAGTAAATCTGTTTATTATTTAGTTAATTTTTAATTAAGTATTGTGTCTTTAAAATTATCTTTCTTTAATATTATATAACTTCCAATAGATTGCATTAATAATACCAAACTTGATTGTCATTTTAATATGCGTGGTACTATTTTCAAATCCAGATGCACATGTTAACAATTGCTATTAATTCTCTTATTATCTTTTAATGCAAATTAATTTCTCCATTATTTTTATAACCTTACTTATGAACGTATTTATTACTTTGTAACGTAATTATTTGAATTTCTTAATCTATTGTGCCTATAAATTTTGAGTAGCTACATTCTCCCCTCCTTAAAGGATTTCATCTCTGAAATCTCCAAAGAAATAAGAATGATATAAGTATTTTCATCCAAAACCTACACCCAGTCTACCATTATCATCCATTAGCATCCATTGTTCTTCGGGTTTCTGCAATAGTGTACTATGTATGCCCCTAACTAATGCAAAGATTAGGCAGACTACTTATTCAGTCGACCTCCTTTTTATGCAAATATGTTCGTGCCATGTATCCAATATGGATACAAGATCCTAACAATTATTTATAATTCCTCATGTGTGCTGCAAACATCAACCATATGTAATAATCATATGTTTGTCATCCATTTATACAATCATAGAATTAGATAAAATAAAAATAAAAATAAACACATTCATATGCAATATAAAGGTGTCCTAGTTAGCTGATCACTAATAGTGCGTAGTGTGTGTTATGCGTCTATTGCATCCACTAGCAAACACTTGTTGCCATTTGCATACATCATCCATAACATGTTCTATTAACTTATTCGCAATCATTCCTATCATCCATAGGTTATCCTAAGGATACGAAAGAACCTATTCGAAGGAATTGATAAGGATAGAATATCTAATCAATATTTATGAGTAAGAAATTTGGATTTCTCTTAAGATATCAAGTTCTCCTTATGAAATGAAAGATATTATTGTAAGACTTGTTTGAAATTTTACTCTCTAAAACGATGAACTTATTGACTCATATCACTTCCTTGCTTCTTCTTAACTGAATATTTTTCCTTGTAACTTTTGAGTCATTCCGACCAAATCCATAGAAGAGTTCTATCATCGTACTTACTCCACTCGGCTAGAAAGAAATCCTTCAATTGAGCTAACTAATTTACTTTCCAAAAAATTTCGGTTTGCTTCTATTTCACCTTTGCACTTTAGAATCAAGTTTTAACTTGGTTTTATAAATCTAGAATCTACTCTACCTTCCATGTTGTACCTTCGTGACTTCATAAGTTTCACCATATCGATATTCTAAATTCACCTCCTCGCATTTTCGATCCTATATTCTCTATTTTTCCCACTTATATTGTCCAACCACATAAGGATGTAATTTTTTAAAGCTTTATGTATAATTTTTTTCAAACTTAATTTTATCCTTTCAAATCTTATTTCGAAAATCTCAAAAACTTTTTTTTTTTTCAAAAGCGTTTTATCCTTTAAAATCTTGCTGGGAAAATCATAGTGAGAAAACTTATATTTTCTAGAGTCACCAAAAATTCCTTTTTTATGAAATACATATATAGTGTTCTCATGAAATTCTCAAAAACATGGATCAAAAACTTTTTTTTTTCAAAAAGCGTTTTATCCTTTAAAATCTTGCTGGGAAAATCATAGTGAGAAAACTTATATTTTCTAGAGTCACCAAAAATTTCTTTTTTATGAAATACATACATAATGTTGTCATGAAACTCTCAAAAACATGGATTTCATATATAAATATACTAGCTTTAGAACTTTCTCTCCTTAAGATGATAAATATATATGTACGTGTGGGGTTTAGACTCAAAGTGGACCTACAAATTTTTCTTCTAAATTATCCTTTTATAAATTTCTTTTATTAAATGCAAATGTTTACATAATTAATCTATTTTAAAATATTTATATCCTTTCTGTTTCAAAAACTCTACCACTTATCTGTTATCGAAACTTATTGCTTAATACAACTTCGTGGTTATATAAGGATCCATCCGAAACAATTGATATTGAAAATCAATCATTACTTATAAGTTATCACATTTCAAACAAAATTTCTAGGATTTACGTCTCGTATCTGAATGACAGAAGCTTGATAAACACCAAACTCTTGAATATTTAACATCATTGATGGTGAAATTTATCATTATATCTTATTGCTTTTTCATGTTTGAATTTCTAGACTTCGATTTCCCTTTGGTTCTTACTTTTCCTTTAAGGTCTTTTCATACTTCAACTTATTTACATAAAAGCTAAATTTATTGCTGATGCATCCATTCCAAGAATTATTGTACCAAGTACTAAGAATTTTAACGTCAATTGTTCCCTTATTTTTTTTAGAATATCCTATAAAACTAAAAATCATTGGATACTCATACTTTGTCATTCTTAAACTTCTAAACTAAGGATTAGTCACTGAAATTTCATACCTTTTTCCATAATAGATAATGTCTTTACGACCTAACTGAAAAATGATGGTAGTTGTCCCAAGGTAACTACCCTCATGGGACCTCTCTGTTTCTAATTCTTTAAAAGTGAGTTCACACCTTTTGTCAATGAAAGCTAAAGTTTAGTTGGTGAGGGAGATTAAGGAAATTAGTACTTTAGAAAAAAAATTCCAAAAGTTTTTATATAATAATTCATTAATCTAAGAAAATTTCTTGCCTTACTAATAGTGATCCTCGAGGAAAATTGTTTCAGAATGTGTGCTTATCGGGTGCTGAATTTCTTTATTAAATATTAATTCGTCCTTTGCTATGATATTAACATGTCATCGATGTAGGCACTTACCAACTTACCCCAAAATCCAGCCAAACACCCTACCCGATCAAATAAATCATTAAGATAATACATAAGGTATTCCAAGAGGTATGGTAAGCTTATTCTTTAAAATTCATCGGTCATCCAAGTAGCAGGATTCTTTTATTAATTTTATTCACTACTCCAGACTAACGGAGATTATTGACAAAGAAATATGGCTATATGGCAAATTTAGGCACCTAGTACTGAATCAGAAAGACCTTTACATGAGGAAATGAATAATGATTCTTCAAAAACACTTAATTATGATTATTGCAGAGCCAAAGGAACTATCCATCGCCATAGTGAAGACAATCAGTGCCTCTTGTCCAAAAAACTTTGCTCTTATAAGTCTTATCTTAAAGTTTCTCTACTTGTTCTTCCCCAAAAATATTGCTACTGCAGTTGAAGTCGGATAACTTTCTTAAGACATATCTAGAAAGTTCCTCTCATTGGTATGGGACTCGGTCTACCAAAGGATAGGTAAGAAATAAAAATAAATCATCTAATTGATTCACAGACTGATTCTTTGTTGTGTTGACTTACACATGCCCAAGCAGCTCATCCCAAAGCTAGCATGTCTAAACTCCAAATCAATCTACTCATGAGCGTCACTCTAGAAAGCATCTAGTCATAGGTATAAAAAATCAAATTTCTTATTTCTTTTGGAACTATCTGCCCTAATGACTATACTATATTGTCATAAATATGAATCCAAAAATCAACCTATTTTCTCGGAGGTAGTCTTCTAATCTCTTCCAATGTATTCGAAAAGTGTAGCACAATGGAAGCAAAATCGATACTACTTAGAGATGCACTGATGGAAATAGAAAACTAAACATAATTGAACCTTCAGGTCGTAAGAGATTGCTTGGGTTATATGTACTAGACTGAAAATCATCCTCTTGCAGTCAACATAGCCCCACTTATGGCTGACCAATCTATTCTCAAAATTTCCCTGTCCTTAAACAATAGCATCTTAGTCAAAACTTTCTATTTGTACCAAACTCTGGAATAGCCAATTATTTGGCTAGCCCATCTAGACTTCTAACTTCCTGGAAGGCATATGGGAATTTTCTTACTACTAGAACTGAATCTATATCTAAAGATAAATCTAGGGAATACAGAAAGCTACGCATAGCTGACCCGTCGGTCGCAAGATATCTCAGGAGTACACCCACTACTAGTCTCTAATCTGACAATTCTACCTTTATAGTAAAATATCGCTCCATGCAATGTTAGCCATTCCATCCCAAGTAGTACCCAAAAAATCAAAGGCTAAAGGTGTCACACTCAAACTCTACTTCTAGAATGTAAATCCTTAAACCCGTACAAAACATAGAAAAATAAGCCGATCTACCTATTGTGTAAACAGATTACTACTGGGTCTAGAAAAGTGCCTAGTACAAACAATCAACTAGTGTTTCTAATGCATACTCTGGGTATTTACAATATATGTAAGGGACTGTTTTGTTAGCCCACCTAGTTGAAAGTGTTTCTTAAGGTTCAACAATACCGTTAAATGAAAATAAACTAGAAAGGAATTGGAATGGATAACTCTTTTTATCTACCCTTAATCTTATTTCTCGTTATACTCCTTGCTTACTCCCTTTTGATTCATTCCTTTCTTCTTATTCTCTTGGCATAACATGTTCCTCAACCCTTCCCTTACTAAAGCTAGTGAAATTCTCTCTTTTGGAAGTGATATACTTAAGTCACCTTGCCATCCTTTGCCTATAAGAATTTCCAAATTCTATTATATAGTAGTTAAGTAAAAGGTTTATCTCCTAACTCTGGTCCCATAAAGGACTTATCAATAATGAACTGATTTGGCATTATCCAAAAATCAAAACGCTAATATATAAGTTTTAGGGTTCCTATATTCATGGGTAAGCTTAGAATGGTTGTCCTATAGATAGCTTAACGAAGAAAGAAGAAAGGAATCAAGATTTGGAGGAGTCAAAAGGAAGGTTTGACTGACTTTAGGGGCCTTACTCTCAATTTTCAAAATACTTTATTTTGAAAAACATATTTTATTTTGAAATATTTTACTTTTGGAAAATAATTTTAATATTGGAAAATGGATTTTTAGGATCCTGTAACCTTAGGCTCTGATACCAACACCTTGCATCCCTTAACATTTCCAAAATAGGAATACTAAGGTTTAAAGGGCATTGTTGGTATAACTCAAAACAATTCAAAGAGATCAAACTTACAAGATATGTAATAATACAAAATGGGAGAAAATATTGGAAATTCAGAAACATAAATTATTTCAGTTTGGAAAGTACTATCAAACCATCACTACATGTCTCAAATTACTGAATACAAAATATATATCCTTCGATCTCCCCAATAACAGAGTGAAAGTACAATAATATCCCTCTTAAATGCATATAAAATCCAACCAACATGAAGTAAAAAAGAAGTAGAAAAAATACATCTAAAGAAGAAGAAGTCCAGAGATGCTCCAAGAAGAAATTTAAGATATTCAAGTCAAACCTATGAACCTAAAGGGGGAAAATGGAGAAAGAGGAGAGGGTTAGACTTTTAAGGCTGGTGAGTGAGATAATTACTAGCATAGTAGGTAGAGTAAAAAAATTAGACTTGGTAACAAATTTTTGTACCTGCTCAGATATGAATATAGGACTATAAATTATCTATCTACAATTTTTCTATGAAGTTATTCTTTAACTCTAAATTTCTATTCTTAGGATTAATTTCCTAAGTCTACCCTTCGATCGGCTCTTAACCCAAACTATGGCTTAAACTAGGGAACAGACCCAAATTGGTGGTTTATGTGCCACTAGAAGGCCCTTACCAACTAGCAAGAAAAGATATGTTCTGCAGTGCATGGTATAGTAATCCCTGATTGAAATTTGCATGCTCAGAAGATATTAAATGCTACTTATATTCAACTAAGGTGACCTCTTACACTGCATCATATGATCATCAGAAAGTTGCCTGAATAGGAGATGGCCAGATGGGTCCTATCAAACAAAGCTAAGTTGGGCCCCAATCCTTTTCTATTGACCAATTTTACACCACAATTCTGCATAAGTGTGTCCGGTCAAGTTAGGACCATCAGAGAACTTCTCTGATATAGGTTGCGGTTGGTACTAGTCTTGAATGTTTATGTTCTTTTTTTAGCCCAATCTAAAATCCATGCCCTAACCTATTTTCCTAGTTTCCAACTGAGTATGACATTTTTAGCATTATTATAGGTTATGTTTTATTGTTTTCATTATTATGATTCTTTGTGTTTTCAATTTTCATAAAATTTGGGCTAAAATTTTCTGGGTCCAAAGGTTTATGGATGTTGGTCATAAACTGCTGTCGATATGCTAATTTTAGTCCATTTTTCTTCTCAGCGTAATTCTGCTATTTTTATCTATATTCCCTTTTTCTGTAATTATGTTGTTTTAACTGTAATTTTAATACTAAATTTATTAATTATATATTTTTAGTTTTTGTGCAAAAGTTTTAATATTAAGCGCAAAAAAGAGAGAGAAGAACTATGCTTAAATTAGAAATTATAGGTGTAATGAAAAGAAATAAATGCAAAATAAAATATTACTTAAGGAAAAATCATTAAATAAAACTAGCTTACGGAATAATATAAAAAGACCATAAGAGAAAGCAAAAATAACTATAGGAAATAGAATACTAATGCTACTACTAAATATTGAAATAAAACAAGAACTGAAAAGAAAAATTATAGAAAATTACAAATAAAAACCATTAAATACCCTAATACTTTAATCTACTAATTTCTATAATAATTAAAACACTCACCTTGGTCCTAAGCTTGAAAATTTGTGGCTGCAGCAAAATCCCGTAGATATACATATACAAATACATACATATATATATATATACACATAATTTATTCTTGTCTCCAGAAAATTTAATTTAAGGCCCTTAGGAGAATAATTAAGTGTGATTTGAGAGCTAGGTCTAGGGTTTATTTATAGTTTTAGGTTAAGAATTTTAAACCATTATATTTCCAAATTAAATATGTGCTAGCCATGTCAGCTGACCAATCAGGGCTCGACATTTCAAAAACGGACCAACAGGAGTGTGCTAAGTTAGCGTAATTAATTTAATAAAAATGTCACTAATTATAACCTGAAACAAAATTTCGCCTATGAAATATTGTGTGTCGACACGCTACCTAGGTGTGTCGATGCACACTAGGGGTCTGTTGACACACATGTATTATTATTATTATTATTATTATTATTATTTACTGATTTTTGTTTCTTTTATATTTTGTTCATTTTAACTCTTATTTCTGCGAACTTGGTGTCTAACTAATCCAAAAATCGCAAAGGACACCATGGTGTAATTTCCATAGACAAATTCTAAAGTTTATGTAAACTAATTTATTATTTAGTTAATTTGTTAACAAATTACTGTGTCTTTAGAATTCTCTTTCTTTAATATTATATAACTTATAATAGATTACATTAGTAACTGACTCAGTTGTTGTTTTTTTATGCGCGTTATCTTAAAATTCAAATGCACATGTTAACATTAGCAAATTAATTCTTCTATTATCTTTTAATGCAAATTAATTTCTCTATTATTTATTACTTTGTAACGTTATCATTTAAATTTCTTAATTTATTATTTCTTTAAATTTTGGGTTGTTACAGACCCTTCAAGGTGTCTATCTTGATGAAACTACGTGGAAATCCTTCATGTTATTTAGTACTTCTTATGAGGAAGGAGGACCCTCAACCGCTAAATTAATACCTTACCTCGAAAGGTATCATATACGGACTTTGTTCCATTTCCACTCTCAAATTATAAAATTTGATATCCTACTAGGTTACTTCTTTTAGTAAGGTGGTGGTCCTTTGAAGCGAACTTTTTTGAAGATATTCATCTGTGCTCCTAGTTACCATTTTGGATTTATACTTTTTGATTAGGAAAGAGGAAGGCCCATAAGAAATTACTTAATACCTCAACTCCACAAGTAGTCCCTAACTCTTACGCAAGCGCGAGCTTTACGATTTGTGATATGTCACATTTATAGTAAGTACAACTAACTACTGGTAACTTCAAAGTAAAGGAAAGCCTTCCATCAAGTTACTCATATAAATTGCATCACCAATGCACTAAGTCCAATTAACTATCCTAAGCAAATATAAATATTAGATTATACTATCCTATATTTAATTGCTATTCCCAAGACCAAAATTAGGCTTAGCTTACAAATTATCCTTCTATTCTTTTAATGGCTACTAGGTTTACCTTAGATGAATAATTACTCATAAATCATGTTTTAATTCCATGCCTTAAATGCCAACATTTCTACAATAATGGCCTAGTGGATATTTTCTAAGACATTTATGTACAATTACAAATTTCCAATTAGCAAACGTTTATAACTATTCAGTTTATCAGTCACAATAATTCATTGGTCCTTATCAATCGTAACTACAAGTTTCATTCTTTGTTTATTTATTTTTGTTTAATTAGTGTTACTATATTCTATACCATGTTAATTAATCGCAACCCTTAACCAAATCACATTAATTGGGATTGCAATATCCTAATTTCTATTAATATTTGACAACTCCTAATATGTTGCATATTAATAGGAATTACAACCTTTCCCGTTTTTATTACTCGTTTCCTAACCTATTGTTAATAAGTGTTGCACAAGGATAAACAGTGCTATTTAAAAATTATTCTTATTTGTTAGCGCAATAATGCATGTAATAGCTAATCCTAATTACCAATAATTCCAATTCTGCCAAAAATGTAATTTAGTCGTCATTATCAACTAGAATTTCTTTCCATATTTAGTTTGTTTAAGTTGGACTCCTAAGGAAGGTTTTCTTTGTTATTTCCATAAATTGGTTCAAAACAAATGAAAATAAAAGAGGGGATTGGGTCTATTCGAAATTACAAGGAAGAATCATTTTTTATATTTGGAATAGACATTGCAAGTTGTGAGAAATAAAGCACACTTTGCACATCACTTTGTTTTTCTTTGTATATCTTCCTTTTTAAATCAAGCACCGTATCTCTCTAAGAAACAAAAATATAAAGAAATTTATGGAAATCAAAGAATGTTCTTCCCACAAACTGAACTACGGAAAATCTAAAACTTAAATAAAATTAGGGCAATAATGTAACGATCAAATTTCCAAAGAGCCCGGATTTTTTGTAAAATGCTTAAACTAGAGTTTGTTGTCTGATATCCTGCAAAAAGGCAAATATAAATATATAAGAGGACAAATAGACATATTACTGGGGAACCGAATAAAATATGACAATCGGTAAATAATGACACTAACTAAGCAAGTGACTCCAAGCTGGAAAATCTCTGTCATTTGTCTTACCAGTGGGTTTGTTATTAGAAGGGGACAGACCTTAAGTTTTGATGAATGAACAAATTACAATTTTTAAGAATAACACTACATATATTTTTCGATGTTTGAATTATTTTTTATTGGGTCATTAGGGTTTATAATACTCTCCCCTCTATGAGTAAATCATGCTCATCTACTCCCTAGTAGACCAAACTTAATAATATATGTAGCTATATGCCCAACATATCTAGGGACTACCCATAGTAACCTCCTCGACATGTCTCCATCATCTCTCTACAAAATATTGTTGCTACTACATCTCTAAAAGACTGCTATGTATGGCCTAATGTATATGTTCCATCCTCTCCTAAGAAAATGTGAAACTATGTCAGCATTGGACTATCTAATGCTTACACATCCTCAATGCACCACCCGGTGCATACATCGACGATCTACACGTAATTGTTCAATCAACGCTCTGAGTTCGCTAATAAGTGGCACAATTGTGGCTCACTACATAACTTAGCAAGGGATTTCCTATAATCTGTAAAATGGCACTACTAGGACCCACAAATGTTAAATATGTATGTCTCTTTCTAGCGTGGCTAGGGCTTCACATAGCCACCCCTCTACTAGTGGAAGTCTCTCTAATGGATTAAGACTTTTCCCTAAAACTAAGAAACTAAGCAAACAATTGGAGTTGCCACCTCATACAATGTCCCAATAGTGAAAGACCACGGTCCTCTTGGTTTAACCCACATCTTCCTGTACTCGTTATTAGCTAACGATAACATGCATCCGACAGTCACTACCCTACTATTGGTCCTAACCACTAAGACCGTTATATCATAAAGTTACCCATCAGCCTTCTAACTCCCTTAAATATGAATGTAGTCAAGGTGTGCCCTCTTGGTGGAAGCTACAAACCTACCTCCAATGGATCGTGCCTAACTATTACCTACGTTGGAGGGCCATCCTCGGTGTATCCTCACTTTGAAATCTACGCTTCATGTCTTCAGTATGGTTGGTCCCGATCTTCCCGGGATCATTAGTCATCGACTGATAGCGAATGATATTATAAACGCGCCTCATGAGATTAATATATTCTAATAAATCTATTGTTGTCCGCATCGCTAGACATTCCTTTAGATTTGCTTTGGACTACTCCAAACGCATTTCACATTTTTTATTAGACCCTATGTCTAAATCTTCACACGTTTAATTTTCTTTATCTTTTTTTTTCTTAATATGATTTTATTATGTTATTATGATACTATTCTATTTTTTATTAATAGTGTTTTATGACGATCTTAATCTAGAGCTATATTATCTTATCATAAATATTTTGTCATTATAATCATTTTTCTTCTTATTGCTTGTACAATAATGACTGTTCTTAATCGTACAATTTATTTGTTCTTTTTTGGGCTATCAAGTGTGTAATTTGATTATTTTTTTACCCTTTTTCTTTTAATAACATTTTATAACGACCCGAACCTCCCATGAAGGAAAGCCTGGATTGTGTTTGCTCCCAATTTGGGATCAAACACCAAGGGTGTAAAAGCTACACTTCACCTATTCGGTAAGAATATGGAACCGCGAAATCGCAAAATAAACGGGTAAAAGCACGTAAGAACACGAAGGAATTTTTATAGTGGTTCGATTCTCTATGAATCTACATCCACTCCCAATCAATTCTCATTATGATATTCAAGCTTACAACATATGAATTTTCCCTCATTACAATCATTTCCCTCTTTTAACTCTCTTTAAGATTTAACTTCTCTTAAATTTGGTGAGGAGTTGACGGAGTCTCTAGCTTAATAGTGATAGAAGTATGAATCTTCAATCCTTTAAGTGTTTTGACCCTTCTCCATGATTTTTGTAAGAGTTTTGCATTAGATCCGGATTTAGAGTGGATTAGAGAAGATATGAGATTCCTTGAATGATGTTGGGGTGATTCATCTTGTAGTTTGAATGGGATTGATGATGCTTTGATTCAATTGTAGAGAGCTCTCGAGAATATTGACTTGGATTTGATCTTCATGAAGTTAGAAAAGTGTTGATGAATCCATAGAATCCATTGGAGAAGTTGTAGATGAGCTTTGAATTTAACGGAGTCTCCTTGTAGGAATAATTTTCGGTCACTCTCCCAAGTGAATTACGAGGGGTATTTATAGGTGATTTTAGACCTAGTGGCAATTCTGTAATTATGCAGAAAAATGACATGACTTAATTTCGACATGACTTAATTTCGTCATGGTGAGATGTGGTCTAACTTTCGGTGGAACTTTGGTAAATATGTGTACAGCTGGAAATCCACCTTTACAACTGTCAATGTGTTGGCAAATGCTGGACAACGGCTTGACATAACGTAATGGCTCCCGACGCCATACGACATAGAAGGAAAAAACGCCATACGACATGGAGGGGAAAATGCCATACGACATGAAGTAGAACAGTAATTCTTCCTTCAATATATCAGCATCACATGGCTTTAGTGTTTATCTCCTTCTATGATTGCCGCAAAATGCTTTATAGTTGGCATTACCCCATGTCGTGCCACACATCTAACGAACACGTGCCTTCATCCATTACGTTTAAATGTCATGAATAAATTAATATAATATCGTCATGAAATATTCACTATAGGGTCACAATGGGAATGAAGCACCTGCCTACGCCATGACTTGGTTGTGTATGCGACATGAATGAGTTGCGATATGACTCAATCCGTGGTGACTTACGACATGCTTTATTGTAACGGCATGCTTTATATGATTCCAATGGCCTGATAACTTATGCACGACTTGACGTGCACGACATAAAACTCCAACATCTTGAAATGTCCAGAATCTTCTCACGATATGGTCTCTTTATATCCAACGTTAACAAAGGAAAATAGCTCCCATGCCTTAATGATAACGGCATGTTTTTCCTTGTATCATGCTGGTTTAATTCACTGCGACACGTCATCTCATGTTAATGTAAATGGTCCAGGATAGTAATTCCTTCAAAGAATGACGATCTGGAAAACTCGTTGCTGACGTGGAAACGTCATGGACATGGTTTTAACGACATACCATTGCTTCAACATGTATGTTTATCCAATGATTATCAAGTGCCCATGCTATGTTAACGAGGACATGTTATCCCTTTTGGGTTCACGAGCTTACAAGCTATCAATGCCACGTGTCCTACTTCATGCGACGTGAATTAATATCCAACGATATGAATATCTTGGCTTATGATATCCATCAATATGACCCGTTGCCAGCCGTAACTTCATCTCGCGGTCATTCACTTGCGTTCCCCTGGCAACGTCATGGACTCGAATTACAATCCCACATCATGATATGAAGCTTGGTGATATGAATCGTCCTGACGACATGGATATGCTTTTGTTCAACGACATGGTTTAAGCATCACGATATATCATTTATACCACCAAGTGTTCCCGACTTTGCATGTTGTGCTGACGGTATGACCTTATGACGTATGAACGACTTTATTTCATGTTGCGTATGTCGTTCTACAACATGGATATGTCTGATACGGACGACATGATTTATGTCGAACCCGAAGGACTTCAGCTATGTCGTGTCTGAACGAATTGGACAGTCTCAAAGTATTATTTCTGAACTGCGTTGAATTAACGGTGTTAACATTTGCCCCTTGAAGCTTGTATTTTTGCTTGCGAGAAATGCGGGCTTCGAAATAAACACAATTTGCATTGATATTCTGTTGTAGCTTTTTTTTTGCTAAGGCAACTCATGCTTTGAATTCGTATGATTTGTGCCACCTGTTCTGTAATTAAAACAAGCGTTTGCACAATTTTGGACTTATACTCACTATCGGCTGTCCACATCGATAGTGGATTAGTTAATCATCAGAAAATGAATTATAGCGAATTTTTACTTTGAATTGAATAGCGTATCTGCATAGAATTATCTTATTCAACGGTTTATAACTCGTCGAAAACTGCCTGTACAAATACGATATTCGAATTCGAATTTGCATTTAACGATTAAAAATCAAATAATCGACTGAGCCGACTGTAGATTTTGAATGCTATCGTTTTAATGACTTATATGATGGTGTATGGTATTTCACATTTGAGAAATACGCATCTGTGATTATTTCTGTTTCTCTTTGGAGAATCTTTGATTATCTGTGCCCCGTCTCTGGAGGTCATTGCTAATCTTCATTATGAGAAGAATTTCTTTTCTATAGCTCAATTCTTGTTTGTCATGCTGATCAATTTTGGCATTGAAGATTCTGTTGGATGCCCCATGTTTTAGTGAGGTCCTTTCAATCCAACGTCTTGTCTTTTTCTTGCGATTGAATCAACATGATGGATTTCATTGAACGGTGTTGATCTCTCCTATGGAGAGGATTTCTGGTTGTCGCATCGTTTCGCCATGCGAACTCCTGCGAGGTTTGGGTGAGGGTTGCATTGCTCCGCGCTTACGAATTCCCACGCGTCGTCTTGCTTTAGCAAGCTCCCGCGCTTCATTTTGCGCTTACAGATTCCCGCGAACCATTGGGTTAAGGCTTCTTCGCTCCGCGCTTACGAACTCCCATGCTTCGTCTTGCTTTAGCAAGCTCCCGCGCTTCATTTCACGCCTACGGATTCCCACGAACCATTGGGTTAAGGCTGCATCACTTACGAACTCCCACGCTTCGTCTTGCTTTAGCAAGCTCCCGCGCTTCGTTTCGCGCCTACGGATTCCCGTGAACCACTGGGTTAAGGCTGCATCGCTCCGCGCTTACGAATTTCCATGCTTCGTCTTGCTTTAGCAAGCTCCCGCGCTTCGTTTCGCGCCTACAGATTCCTGCAAACCATTGGGTTAAGGCTGCATCGCTCCGCGCTTACGAACTCCCACGCTTTGTCTTGCTTTAGCAAGCTCCCGCGCTTCGTTTCACGCCTACGGATTCCCGCGAACCATTGGGTTAAGGTTGCATCGCTCCGTGCTTACGAACTCTCATGCTTCGTCTTGCTTTAGCAAGCTCCCGCACTTCGTCTCGCGCCTACGGATTCCCATGAACCATTGGATTAAGGCTGCATCGCTCCGCGCTTACGAACTCCCACACTTCATCTTGCTTTAGCAAGCTCCCGCGCTTTGTGTTGCGCCTATGGATTCCCGCGAACCATTGGTTAAGGCTGCATCGCTCCGCGCTTACGAACTCCCACGCTTCATCTTGCTTTAGCAAGCTCCTGCGCTTTGTTTCGCGCCTACGGATTCCCGCAACCTTTGGGGGATGAGGTTTTGGATTCGTGACAGCTTGTTGCTTTATTCGCCGTTTGATTCATCGGGACTTCCTTGATCAATCATTGAATTGGTATTATCGGAGTTACCTCATTTCATCGGTTCTTGAGGAAGCAAACGCCTACGGAATAGCCTGAAATGAGAAAATCGTCTTTTAGCAAATTTTTCATATATATTTTGCAAGTCAGAGATCTACACAAGCAAGCAACATTTCATTCGTAGTACTTCTGTTCTGTACAATGCATGTAAATCATTATAGACTTTTTACAAGAAAGTAAAATATATTAAAGAGTAAAGTAATGCAAAGAGGCAATAGTGATCTCTTATTCTGAGCCATATATATTAGATCATAATCAATGGTTGTCAGTTGATTATCGGCCTTGGAGTAATCTGAGCAGAAGCTACGTTGCTTGGACCAGACTGATCATTTGATGCCCCTTGCCCTTGGGGAGTTGCAGAGGGATTTTACTCTTGGGGGTTCTTCACAAATTGTTGCAGACGATTCTATCTAATCAACTCTTCAATTAATGATTTCAGATGCCTGCATTCGTTGGTGCTGTGGCCCGACTGATTATGATACTGACAGAACTTCCCAGATCTAGTCAGATGGTCATTCATTTTTATTGGCCGAGGCTCTGGGTAATCTTCTGCGTCCTTTGTGGCAAGTTAGATGTTCTCGAGAGTATTATTCATAGGAGTCAACTAAAACGAGTCAAGAAGGCGAAACTTTTTATTGTATTTGTGGTCGTTTTCGTTGTTGGCTCGGTTCTGCCCTTGAGTATTCTTTTGCTCACACTAAGTAGCAGCACTTTTGGGAGCTTCAAGAAGTTAGTTACCACCGATGATCTGAAGAGGGATAGGATCATCGTCCACTCTCATGTACTCCTCTGCATTCTTATAGAACTTGTCAAGCGTAGTTGGTTCCTTCATCTTTATCCATCTTCCGAATTCGCTTGTTTTATCTATAGCGTCGAGTAAAGCCATGAGAATTATGTGTGGCTCTGGATTCCTCACTTCAGACAAGGCAACATTGAATCGACTGAGGAAGGCTTTGATAGTTTCCCCTGGATTCTGTTTCATTGCTGAAAGCGTTATAGCATCCTTGGCTTTGGTAGCATATAAGCGGAATTGCTCCTTAAACTTTTTGGTCAGGTCAGAGAACCGATCGATGGATTTGGATGGCAGCTTTGTGAACCATAGTGATGCGGCACCTTCTAAGTAGAGAGGAAAGTACGTGCATCTCATCTCATCGGTCGCCTTAGCTGCACTCATATGCCATTCATATTTGAATAAGAAGTAGTTCGGATCAACGAGACCGTTGTACAGAGGAAGAGTCGGAGGATTGAACTTCTTCGGACATTCTACTCCAAGGATTTTTTTCGATGAATGGAGTCCTATCGGGAGAGAAGTCCCATTCTCTTTCGTCGTCCTTGCCAGCTTGATTCGTTTTCATGGATCACTCTATCATGTCCGAAATGTATTGTTCAGTGCTATGGCACTCTGTGAAGCTGAGCTCTTTACCAAACGTTCATCTAGGCATATGATCTCGATTAGAGAGCTTAGGCCCTTTGCCTTCTCGACGAAGAGGTGCCCCCGTGATAGGATTAGCGGCTTTTCGAGCATTCGCTTTGGAATGGTCCTTAGCTTTTGATATCAAATTCTCGATGTTAGCTTCGTCCTTGTCACTTGCCCAATCATAATCGTCTTCCATATTGTCGTTGTGGTTTTGATTAGAAGTGGGCGATTTGTCATTTTCCTCGAGATCCACATGCACCTTTGAAGGAGGTGGATTTGATCGAGCATTAAGAATGGCGTTTAGCTTCTCCATCATCATTTTAGTAGAGGCATCCACTTGGCTGTTGACGTGGCAATAGCGACTTTTAATTCATTTCTAGTCACGCCAGCTCTACTTATCGAGTTTTCACCAACATCGAAATGGTTAGTGAGCGGTGTTTCTTCATTAACAACATTATCAGCATCTACCATGGTTTTGCTAGTGGTCTTCTTAGATTTTTCCATGATTTCGGAAAAGGATGCAACTTAGATCTTTAATGCAAGGATCTCAACTTTGAGAGGGTGCGACGAGAGGTAGGAGATGCGAGCGTGGCCCCATGGTAGGCGCCAAATGTTTGCTCCAAATTTGGGATCAAACACCAAGGGTGTAAAAGCTACACTTCACCTATTCGGTAAGAATATGGAACCGCGAAATCGCAAAATAAACTGATAAAAGCAAGTAAGAACACAAAGGAATTTTTATAGTGGTTCGATTCTCTATGAATCTACGTCCACTCCCAATCAATTCTCATTATGATATTCAAGCTTACAACATAAGAATTTTCCCTCATTACAATCATTTCCCTCTTTTAACTCTCTTTAAGATCTAACTTCTCTTAAATTTGGTGAGGAGTTGACGGAGTCTCTAGCTTAATAGTGATAGAAGTATGAATCTTCAATCCTTTAAGTGTTTTGACCCTTCTCCATAATTTTTGTAAGAGTTTTGCATTAGATCCGGATTTAGAGTGGATTAGAGAAGATATGAGATTCCTTGATTGATGTTGGGGTGATTCATCTTGTAGTTTGAATGGGATTGATGATGCTTTGATTCAATTATAGAGAGTTGTCATGAATATTGACTTGGATTTGATCTTCATGAAGTTAGAAAAGTGTGGATGAATCCATAGAAGACATTGGAGAAGTTGTAGATGAGCTTTGAATTTGATGGAGTCCACTTGTAGGAATAAATTTTCGGTCACTCTCCCAAGTGAATTACGAGGGGTATTTATAGGTGATTTTAGCCCAGGTGGCAATTCTGTAATTATGCAAAAAAACGACATTACTCAATTTCGACATGACTCAATTTCGCCATGACTCAATTTCGTCATGGTGAGATGTGGTCTAACTTTCGGTGGCACTTTGGTAAATATATGTATAGCTGAAAATCCACCTTTACAACTGTCAATGTGTTGGCAAATGCTGGACAACGGCTTGACAGAACGTAATGGCTCCCGGCGCCATACAACATAGAAGGAAAAAACGCCATATGAAATGGAGGGGAAAATGCCATACGACATGAAGTTGAATAGTATTTCTTCCTTCAATATATCAGCATCACATGGCTTTAGTGTTTATCTCCTTCTATGATTGCCGCAAAATGCTTTATAGCTGGCATTACCCCATGTCGTGCCACACATCTAACGAACACGTGCCTCCATCCATTACGTTTAAATGTCATGAATAAATTAATATAATACCATCATGAAATATTCACGATAGGGTCATAATGGGAATGAAGCACCTGCCTACGCCATGACTTGGCTGTGTATGCGACATGAGTGAGTTGCGATATGACCTAATCCATGGTGACTTACGATATGCTTTATTGTAACAACAAGCTTTAAATGAATCCCATGGCCTGATAACTTATGCACGACTTGACTTGCACGACATAAAACTCCAACGTCTTGAAATGTCCAGAATCTTCTCACGATATGGTCTCTTTATATCCCACGTTAACAAAGAAAAACTGCTCCCATGCCTTGATGATAACGGCATGTTTTTCCTTGTATCATGCTGGTTTAATTCACTGTGACACGTCATCTCATGTTAATGTAAATGGTCCAGGATAGTAATTCCTTCAAAGAATGACGATCTGGAAAACTCGTTGCTGACGTGGAAACGTCATGGACATGGTTTTAACGACATACCATTGCTTCAGCGTGTATGTTTATCCAATGATTATCAGGTGCCCATGCTATGTTAACGAGGACATGTTATCCCTTTCGGGTTCACGAGCTTACAAGCTATCAATGCCACGTGTCCTACTTCATGTGACATGAATTAATATCCAACGATATGAATATCTTGGCTTATGATATCCATCAATATGACCCGTTGCCAGCCGTAACTTCATCTCGCGGTCATTCACTTGCGTTCCCCTGGCAACGTCATGGACTCGAATTACAATCCCGCATCATGATATGAAGCTTGGTGATATGAATCGTCCTGACGACATGGATATGCTTTTGTTCAACGACATGGTTTAAGCATCACGATATATCATTTATACCACCAAGTGTTCTAGACTTTGCATGTTGTGCTGACGGTATGACCTTATGTCGTATGAACGACTTTATTTCATGTCGCTTACGTCGTTCTACAACATGGATATGTCTGGTACGGACGACATGATTTACGTCGAACCCGAAGGACTTCAACTATGTCGTGTCTGAACGAATTGGACAGTCTCAAAGTATTATTTCTGAACCGCGTTGAACTAACGGTGTTAATAGATTTCATTGAGAACAACACACATCGGAACACAAACAGAAGAACATTTCATTATATATTACAATAATTTCATCATAATACAAGAATATACAGAGTATGAATAAATATTACACATTTACTAAATATCAGAGATTTACAAGTTACAATGCAGCGGAAAATAATACAAAACACAACTGAAAAGAATATACGGATACAGAGCTTTCCGAATATCATTCCAGCTGTAAACCAGGATCCTGTGAATATAAATCTGCAAAACCAAAACTACTCGCTGCCCTTGTAGAAAATAGGGGAACCCAGAGTTTAGGTCAAAACAATAAACTCCAGGTCGGTCATGTGACTGGTGTGAGAACTAAAACGGTTATTAATCTTTATTTTAAAGTTAGGTAAATCAAGGGACCACGTCGTATAACACGGAACGGGTTTCCTCCCAAGAATACCAGTGCATAAAAACAACAACGCAATGCTAAATAAAGAACAATGAAGCTATTATAAGACTCAGGTCGCATCACACAATGCAACGCAAGCCGGAGGATAGAGTTTTTACCTTATAATTGCCAAAAATGCTTGATACGTGAAATTTCATATTTTACTATTACTATAAGTGTATAGTGTCAAAACAATTTCAAATATAAATGTATCAATCATAGACGACATGAGTGCCCCATCCCACTATGTCACCATACTAGGCTCTACAATCAAAACCGCAAATGTCACGTATTGGAAGTTGGATTTCCATCTGTGAACCAAGGCAAGGGATCGTCCTTACCGCTTCGAGACAATTTAGCCCATGTCTCAGGAACAGCCGCAGCTGCACCTTGGATCTTCAGGGCCGGTCCACACAGAGTGGATTAAAATGCCGGAACAATGCGTTTCCCTGCCCTATGGGACGTAAACTGGTCATATTCCGACCAAACCATCGACCCCGGAATGACCGATATAACCGAGGCGCCTCGCTATCCATCATCCACATAAGTAAAACGTCAGGGCTTGCAAAATGATGATACCACTCCTAGCTAGAAGGAAACTCATGTCCTCCCTGCAGTCCTCTCCCGTTACTGATTCACACCAGGGTGTGAGGCTCGCGAATTAACGCTACACAAAGCTATGCTATTTTAAGGTTGTGCTTTGATCAACAAGTACAAGACTCTGCTTTTCAATAGAAGCCTTGATCATTTGCATCTCAGCATGCCACACAGGCAATTCACGCTATGCAACCGATGTATATCAATCACACAGAATGAAATCCAATGTCAGACACACATCCATTTACAAGTTTGTTTTGGTTCTGAACGAAACCGGAGGCACCTTATTCCTCGTCCCGCATGTCCAATACAGAAGAGAGGCCCTCGCATATCCAATCGATCTCCAAGTACGTCTGGACGATCACCACTTATTACCTTGTCTTGGGTGTACAGCCCAATCAAGACATCAGTAATCATCCAACCGATGTGAAGAACTCTGGTCTTCAACCACTGTATTCATCGTCTACTCATCACCGATTCAGAATGGGATAAACTCGGTCTTTTTCAATAACTCGCGTATGTAATAAACAAGTGCTATAAAAACACAACATACGCCTCATTCCAATCCAGAATATTCCTTTATTCAAATATTCTTATACTTTGGGAAAGGTTCCCATTAATTTTATCTAAGATAAATTCTTTAAATTTATTCTTTAATCTTCCTTTGGATGTCAATTCAAACCATGTTCCGGTTTTCCAAACTAGTCGGGATTAGTGGACCACACCGAAGTAATCATTTATTTAATTTCCCAATCCCAACCTATTCATCCCATGGAGCAAAACTGGTAATACTCCATATCTAACACCACGGTGTTATCGATAAAATTAATTACCATTTCACGTTCAAATCTAATTAAAGATTTAACTATCGCTTGGAGCAAAACTGGTGATACTCCATTCTCGATCATTTCAATATAACTAAAGATGCATTAAAACTCCACTTGGTTTTAATCTTCCCATAAATCAATATTAACGATTGTTTAACTTGGGAAATCATATCCTGTCTTTAACATTGTTAAAGAACAAGTGTTATTTAAAACACGGTTCACGATAAACCCAAAATCACATTCCATTCCATCAGCCTTTAACCGTAAATTAGCAAGTGAACAATTCCCTAAGTATTAACCCCGAAGGCCGAAACCAGCATCAGATCAATACCCAGGAAACCATTCAACTTAACTAATCTCCAGTTAGTTTCTGATTTTCTTAACTCCATTGGGTCTAAGAACAGTATTATTAAAGATACCATTCACGACAACCCAAAATCTCATTCCATTATTAATCGAGTTAAAGAACAAGTGTTATTTAGAACACCGTTCATGATAAACCCAAAGACCAATTTCAATTCAATTCCAATTAAATATTAATTAATTGGTATACTTCATTAAAGCTAAATAAAAAGATTTAATCTTCTCTCAACTGGATTCAAGAACAGTGTTAATGAAGACACCATTCACGACAAACCCAAAATCACATTTGATATTAAATACAAGGCTCTGAATAGAAAATATATCGGCTTATATTCAATATCAAATTCTGGAATCAACAAATACCGTATTGGAATAACGATATATATCTTCCAAATTCCTCCACAATATCTGTATAATCACGGAATCCAATATTGAAATATTCCGAAGATAATTTCGATTAAATTCATTCCAATTCAAATATTGGAAATTCTGGTTATTTTTAAAACCATTTCGAATCCAATTTATTTATTTTAAAAATAATTGGATTATAATTCTAGTTCAAAACTAGTTCATTTCGATAAAACTCTATTTTTATCTTTTCAAATATGGAATTTTTCATCCCAATTCTTCCCAAATCATTTCTTATGATTTTACACTAATTATTGATATTTTTAATAGTTTTATCAAGGCTCGTACAGTCAATTTCCATAAACGGCCATCGAACTGCACTTACAGCGACCTTTTCCAAATTTGATTTGGACATAATTCCAAATCCAACCATTAGATTTCAAATCTCTAATATTCGTTAGAAAGCTCTTTTTGATACGAACCCAATAGTTCAGGTTTTAGGAGAATCCGACGGTCGGATCTCCCGTAACGTCCATTCGAAGTCAATGGTCGAAATTCGTGAAATGTCGTAGCGCGACGCGTTCTATTCAGGCCATTATATATATATAATATATATATATATATATATTATATATATTTCATTGATTTCCTTTTAAAACGTTTTAAATTCGTTTTCAAAACGATTTCAACTTCGTATTCAATTTCAAATCAAAATTGAATATTTCATATCATCGATATATAAATGATAATATTTTCAAAACATTAGATTTTGAAATCACTTCCTTTTCGATATTCATTATAAAAATGAATAAAATCGATATAAATATCGTTCACGTCAAAATGGCATTAATCTAATCAACACGGCTATATATATTTAAATATATTTGTATCCACCCCAAATCGGACATCGAAATCAGATTTTTGATTCTTTTCTGAATATTATTTTAAAATATTCCTTATTTTAAAATATTCGTTATTTTAAAGTATTCCTTCTTTAAAAATATTCCTTCTTTTTGAACTGGAATCAGACATAGTCAATTACCATATAATGTTAGTTATATGGATTTCATACAATACATGTATACAACAACAACGATAAACCATCAACCATCATCCAGAGTACATTTTACACTGCATAAGCGTTAAATATGAATATTTAACGCTTACAACAGCCTGTCAACCAATCGATTGACATAACACTAAACAGTTGAGACTAGCGTACGTCAAATATCATCCCAACACCCGTGTAGGGTTTCAATCCACAAACACTGAATATTTTTTGTGCAGTTGGGCGATGTGTAAAATATATCATCCCAATCCATATCAGTAAAATGGGTGTTTATAAACAAATCGTCTGATTTGTAAATGAATATTTATTTTATTCATATCAACGTTAAAAATTATATTTTTATCCACAAAATATTTTATTCAACATATGAATATTCTATTCAGTTCGTTTATACAATAAAAATGATATTTTTATTGTTCTAACATACTTTAGAAAATTTTGGCGGCATAATGGTGCGATATCAAAATCGGGTAATGTCTAGCATTACCCCTTTTATGATATTGGTTCGCGCCATACACACATAACAATTCTAATCCATTCATTTCACCCAAACAACCAAATTCCACCAAATAATCTAATCAACCAAACCAAACAATCAAACAATTCGTCCATGGTCTGTGGACGACGGGGAACAGTTCATATATGCAGTTATAAAATAAATAACTGTATAAGAAAATTATAGTGAGGAGTTCTTACCTTAGGTTTCCACTCCGCCGTGCTTTATTGTGGCTTAGATTTGTTGTTCTGATTGTAACGCAATCTGTTTCAATGTAATTTATATTAAAATCAGATTTTCAACATCGCTATACATATATTAAAAATCAAATTTTTATGCCGCTACTTCATATATAAAAATTATATTTTTATATTGCTAACTTCATAATAAAAATCAAATCTTTTCTTCGCTAACAATATAAAAATAATATTTTTACATTCTCTATTATATAAAAATCGTATTTTTATTTACCTTTCATACATATAAAAATCCTATTTTTACTTCCCTTCCTAGATAATAAAAATCAAAATTTTCAACTCTACTTAAATAAAAATCTTATTTTTATATCTTCTATATAATAAAAATTATATTTTTATTATCTCTATAATATAAAAATCATCTTTTTATTGCTACTATATCTATATAAAAATCAAAATTTTATTTTCATAAATATTATCTTTTCATAGTCAACAACCACATCTTTTCGTTATAAAAATCTAATCTTTATCATTTTTAAAAATAATGTTATTTCAGTTTTAAAGATCATATATTTTCAGTTTTTAAAAATCCTAACCTTTCTAAAATAAAAATCTCAATTTTTAACATTAAAAATCTCTCCTTTAGCTAGAAATGAAAATCATATCCTTTTTTAAGAGTTAAAATCGAAAAAAACAAGAAAACAAACTTACAGCATTAGGGCTTCGCGTTCAGGTGAAGGAGGAGGGTCTCGCGCCGGGGAGAGAAGGAGAGAGGCGCGCGAGGGGGTTTTCAGACTGATGGAGGCGGCTGAAATAGCTAGGGCGTTGGGTCTTGATTTGGTCTAGGGCTTGAACGGAGAAGGTTGGGGAGGTACGAACGGCGGGAGGAGGATATGAATAGGGGGCGCTCTTATCGGAGGCACAACGAACGGGGACGGAGGCGGCAGCTGGATCGGGGAAAGAGGGTTGAGCGACGACTACGGGGTTATGGGGTTTTTATTTTATTTTTATTTTTCTTTTGACTGAAAGGAGAAAGAGAGACAAGGGCCCTTATATAATTATTTAATTATTTATTTCAAAAAGTTACCTTTTTATTCGAACACCAAATCGAACCCACTGACTATCACCCCTAGCTAATTACCCCCATTCCAAACACAATGGGATATGTTCCGTAGGCTAATTCAATCGTTACGATTAGTTTCCGCCAAATTACAATATAAATTATTATACTGAATTTTAAACGTACATTTCAATTTACCGGGGCCGCATACGGACTCTAAAAATTCCAGAAAAATTATTTCTAGCTTCGTATTGACGATACGGTCCTAACTAAACTAATTTCATCAAATTTGGAGACCGTTTGAAAAATGGTCATTTTCTGGTCGATCCAAATTGACTTAAACTGTTAAAACACGTTTTACTTTGTCATGCTCACATATTAATCCCAAAAATTATGAATTTTGGAATCTAGCAATAACTTGACATCCCGGATCCAACAAAAGCGGTTTCGTCGAAAACGGAGGTCGTTTGCAAAATTTCCATTTTTATGGGCTATATTTACCATAGCGACTATTCTGAATTTTCAATTGGGCATAACTTTTTATTTCCGCTATGAAATTTTGATTTCTCGGATTCGATGGAAAGACATTTTCAAATAGATTCAAATATTTTTGGTTTTGCTAAAATCCGGTTTATTTTGAATCCTGTACATTCATTTGAAATTTGAAATCGAATTTTCAAACCGCGCCATTTTCAATTCCTTTTATAATTAAAATAAATATTTATATTCAAACTTCGATTCAAAATAAATATATACATTCTAATTGTATTCAAAATAAATTTCTCGTCATTATTATTTAAAATAAATCATTTTAAGTATCCAACATTCATTAAAATTGCCAAAATAATTTTTTTTAATTGGTTCTGATTTTCCGGGTTGTTACACATTTTTTAGTTATATTACTTTTTTACTTACCACCTTTGTAAGTTCTATCTTCAGGAAGTTTTATTTATTCCACTGGGTTGGTTACTGAAAATATATTAAAGTTTATTTCCATAATTTAATAAAACAATCCAACAGGAATAAATCCATAATTGCAAGACATTTCTTTTACATATTTTTGAACTATTGGATAGTACAAAATACATCTAAATCCCTATTTTACAGTTACTTTTATTCTTGTTATTACATTCTATTTGTATTACAAATCAAATAAGGAAATATATCCTTTTTATTATCCAACCAATCTAGGTGTTTTCTAACTTCCAATTTAATCAGTATATTTTAAAACCCATTCTTAATTTATTTCCTAAATTTTGGCATAATTACTGCAAATTTACAACATTTGGGCGTATGCCTTCTTCTGTAATTCTTTTATCTTTATAATACTTATATTTGTTCAAATTTAATTCTAAACAAATAATTTCTACACATAAATATAAATTTTCTAACAATTACTGTAAATAACAAAGACCAAACTGTGTCAAAATTAACTAATTACAGTAGGAATTAAAAAACTTAAATAATTCTAATTAGACTATGCCTAATTATAATAGGAAATAAACTACAATAAACATTTCTAATTAAATTACGCTAAATCTGACTAATTATAACAAGAATTAAATGATGTTATAAATCATTATTTAATAAGATATAATTTAAATTCACTCACCCGTAGTCTTAAGCTCTTATCCGTGGTTGTTGTAGATCCCGCCTTTAAGTTAATTATAAATATTTTATTTCATAAATCGTTTTCCTAGAAAAATTTAGTTTAGGTCCATCTCATAAGAGAGAACCCAGAGAGGGAAAAAGATTGTAATGCGGGTGAAGTGTTAGGCCTAAGTCTCTATTTATTGTGTAACTTGAGGATCTCATATCGTTGGGTTTTAAGAATTAATCTTATCCAGACATGTCATTCAGCCAATCAGAGCCTCCATAAAACAAAAATGTGGGGTGTTTACAAATAACCTAAATTAAATTAACACACTATCACCGAAATTAAAAATATGGAATTGAATAAAATATCATTTCAAATTATGAAACCTTTGGAACTGACTTTTAGATCCAAGTGAAAAAACTGTTCTAAGCTAGATTTGTTGAAAGAATGTATAGGCAAAAGTTTTCAATTTTAGATGAAGTCTACAGCTGATCATATTAATAATTGATTTAGGCGTAAGTATTCTAAATGTCCGGATCTAAGGGAAAACCAAGGATTCAACTCTGTACCCTCTCTTTTGGCAAAGCTGACCGGTTTTTATAGTGTTCCATAACGCTTATTATCATAACAAATAATAATTACAATATGTTCAGGAGATTGACTAATTGTCAATCTACTACTATCATTTTTTAAGGTGGATTGTCCATCACTATCGGTTTTTAGAGCGAACCGCCCACTATAACTATACTTTCTTACAACATAGGAGATGGCCACTGTAACTGGACTGCACAAGCATTCAACTCCACGCAGGAAGCAAACATTCATTCCATTCTCCACACAGGGAGATAATTTATTCTACCAAAACAAAAAGTAACATAAAGTATAAATCAAGACCTGAGAGACCTATGGAAGAATTACAACCTGTAACAAGTACAATATACTAGAAAACACAACCCACGACAAAAAAGCAGCAGCAACTATTGCAAAGTACACCAAACCAACATGCAAGGAAGTACCAAAGACACATCACTTCCAAGTTGCAAACACATAATACCAATCATCTACAGTGGCACCTCCAAGAGCATCATCTCTAGACAAATAGGGAGGAACAACAATGTAATGTCCCATATTTTCACGGTATTATAATTAATTTATTTAATTATTTAAATAGTGATTAAGAGAATTAAATGGTCGTTGAATTAAATTATATGGAATATTTAATTAATATAAATAATAGAATAATATATTATTTCTGAAATAATCGGAAATAACAGAATTCACAATATTATGTGAATTGGACAATTAAAAATATATAATTCAGTTTAGAATTGAATTAGAATAACGAATATATTATTTAAACGAAGTAAGAGCGTATAAATTATATTATAATTAAAATTGAGCTCCAAATGGCGCGGAAGTTCGTAATTTGGCGATTCGAACTTCAACTAAATATACAGGGTCCGTTTTAAATCGGATTTTTGTGAAACAAGAAATGTTCGGAGCTGGTAAAGTATATTTTTTTTAATGATAGAGAAAAATCGTGATTTCATTGTGTAGATTTTGATTTATGTACAAATCAAATTTTTGAAAAGTCGGTATGGAATTCCTTTGTAAATTATAGCAATTTATTTATATTATAAAAGGATTTTTCAATATAAATTGAATATCGATTCAACTGGGATTTGAGTATCGAGTTATAAATCCAATTGGAGCTATACGATATTCTGCGTGAATGTATATACGATAATATAAACTTATTTATATTTAATTTAATTATTTTTAAATATATTTATATATTTAAATGGGTTATTTAGATCTTTAAAAATAGCCGTTTTTGCAAACGACACCCAAATTCGACGAAACCAATTTTGTTGGATCTGTAATGTCAAATTATTATTAGATATCAATTTTCGTGATTTTTGGAATCAATATGTGGCCGTGCGCGATTTTAACGTGAGAAACAGTCGATATTTTGACAATTAAAAATACGTTGTGTGAGCAAACATAGTCGGAATTCGACGAAACAAGTTTCGTTGGGTCCGTAATGTCAAACTGTAGCTGCATGTCCATTTCCGTGATTTTTGGGTATTGTATGTGATCACAGAGATTTTTGTAGTACGAATGGAAATAGCGATAGCTTAAAATCAAATAAAATAATCGATTAAAAAATAATATACCCACCCTATAAATACCTCATCACATCTCAAACCCTAAACTAATTCTTCTTCTGGTCAAAGGCAGTGACGCCGTCGGTCATTTCTTTCAAACCCCCTTTCATGATCTTTCAAAAATGAAATAAATTCTAAGAAAATTTTATAAATTTCATAACTTATATTATTGTAATCCACGTTCCTTTTTCTTCATTTCTATGTATATATTATTGGGTTCGAGGGTTTTCTTGTTCGATGGAAAAATGACAGCGAGATTAGGGTTCTGGTTTTGGCGAATTAGAAGCTTCGATGGTTGTTTTTGAGTTTGTTTTGGAATTGAGGAGATGAAATGGATTGGGTTCGCAGAGTTTGAGGGTGAATGGTGGAGGTTGATGTCGCTAGTTTTCTGTACAGGAGCGTGCAAAATCTGGAGACGCAATCCCGTGCATGAGTGCGATTTTGGTGAGATAAGCATGGTGAAGTTGAGATTTGGATGAGGATATGTTGGGTGGTTTTGATTTTGAAAATAGTGGAAGGAACAAGGAGGGATCGAAGGACTGGAAATGATTTTTGTGAGGAGAAAATTCGATCGGAGAAGAAGGATTAAGGTGCGGGCCTGGTATTATGAGAACGGTGATGGGCCTTGTTTAACAGTAAGCCCAAATCATTTAAAAACATAAGTTTTATTTTTATTTAATTAAATTATTAACTTATAATATTCATAACTTCGCCATACAATATCAGAATTCGACAAAACAAGATCCATTAGGATCGTAGGGATAAGGACTTCGCAATGAAACTAACTGGTGGTGATTTGGAGCTCGTCCCAATTTATGGCAAAATAAAACGTCTGACTGAATCTATTGAACGGTTATCGCTGTCTAACGATTTCAGACCAATGTGAGTAAATCTCACTAACTCTGCTTAGCTTATATGTTTATAACGTATTTTTAGAATCTATAAATGATGGTTGTTTGTTGTGTTTTGGCTGTTTGGTTGAACTGCTAGTTAATTGGTTGAAAATATAGATAACGATATATATATATATATATATATATATATTGTAAATCGAAGATTAATTCGGTTTATCAGAATATTTCATATTCGTGTTATTCATGTGATTAACATATGCGGATGCAGGGAAAACAGGTCGGAGGGACCCAACTGGGTTCCTCAACATTTATTTTACTGTTTTTCATATATTTTGATATATGATGTGATTTATAATCTGTTGTTGATTATGTGTGTATGATCATTGTTATTTGGTACTTTTAAATACCAAAGGAAATACTGGAGTGTGAAAAGGGAAATTTCAAACTATAATTTGAAATAAAATATTTATATAAAATCAAAGGATTTTATATAAAAAAGGAAATTTTCAAAGTGTATATCGAAATAAAAATATTCGTATAAAATCAAAGTATTTTATAAAAAGAAATGTATGAAGTGAATATGGGATTTTGGAATTTTATAAAATCAAATGAACTTATTAAAAGGAGATATTTGAAAATTAAATAAAAGACTTTTGTATGAAGTTAACAACAGTTATATGGAAGTTTGAAAGACCGATTTGGTTAGAATACTAAATGAAAGTAATAAGAAGTAAATAAAGAACTTTATGGAGTAAATATAATATTTAGGAAAACAAATAGAATTGAAAGGAAATATTTCGGAAATCAAATTGAACTATAAAAGAAATTATTTGGTGAAATAAATAGAATTATAAAAGAGAATTGAGAAGATATAAAAGAACAACGAGGAGATGGTTTCAAAGTAGATTTTAAATAGAAATCTGTTTTAACAGATAAATTGAGCAAATAAATTTATAAACGATGTTTATAAATTAAAAAGAATTATATCACCTATCTAGAGAAAATCAATTTCATTCTTTTATCTATTTTCGATGTTGTTCCTTTTCGGGAAACGGTGGGTAGCTCCCAACCGTTGGTGGTATACATTTGATACACTCAAGCGAAATGAGTGGTCGGTCATGTGTGGGTCAGGTTGCAAGACGTTCTTGTTGAACCCAGTGTATTCGCATCAAGAGATACACTACCGGCAGGTGGTCCCATACCTTGTCATAGTCGGAATCCAATCTCCAATAAGCGCCCGCAGTTTTGTTTGTATACTATATATGTGGAATGTGAGATGCAAGCGTTCTGCTAGATTGTTATTTACTCGTGATTAGACATTATTATTGTAACGACCTGCATTCTACGCATCATAGGATCGTAGAATATTTATTTTTTTCACATACGAAGTCGTATGGTCATGTAAATTTGGGAGACGACTATTGGGGTCATTTCCCATGTTCATGATTTTTGCCAATTTTTAAATGACCGTTTTGCCCCTAGCTGATCTTGTTTTGGCCATAACTTTTGATTGGAAAGGAGTTTTGACCTAAAACCATTTCCATTGGCTCCGGATGATGGTTTACAATTCCGTAGAGTGGTCACATTAGCCAAACGAACTCACCGTTTGGGAGATATGGCTGAAACAAGTTTCAGATAGTGAAAAACAGCTTAATTGGGCTTAACCGGGTAATTAACAGCTAGGCCCAATGGGGGATTTCGGGATTACAGGTATTTAAGGGCTGCTAGGGTTAGGATTTCGGGTTTTTCACTCATTTTCCAACCGCCACAAACCCTCTCTTTAACCTAACAATGGCCTCCAACATCTAAAAACACCTCTAATCACTTCTTAATCAAGTTTTGGCTTAAACTACATCAAATTAAGAAGGAATAGCACCAAAGCAATGTTAGAGCTGCTGTGTTACATTGGGAACATCGCCAAACAGGGAATCATTTCAGATTTGGTATTTTATTTGTGGCCAAGGTGAGTGATTAGCATTGTTTTGACACTATTTACAGTTAATTAGGGTAATTAGTGATAATTAGCGAATTTATACATTAATAAATTCTGGAAAAATATTTATAAATTCTGAAATATTGTTTTATACCTCTGTTAGAAATTTGGGTTGATTTGCTTAAGTTTTGTTAATCCTATGATTAGTTTTGCTTAAAAACGCTTAAGGAAAAATATGGGATTTTGGCTATGTTTGATCCATTTTACATGCTATGATTGTTGTTTTGCTGTTTGTGGATGATTATACATGTTGCTATGACTGTATGGTATGATTTGTGATTGTCTAGAAGTGTTAGATTGGTCGAAAATGCCGTCGAATGGCGTAAACAGCTTGCTGGACAAAGTGCAGGAAAGTACCCGAACCGATCGGATCGGATAGAAGCACGAACCGAACCGCCCACACTAGGAGCTTCCGACCCAATCCGCCTCTCGTGTGCCACTCCGACTCGAACCGATGCACCATGGAGAAGCTTGAGGAACCCGACCCGATCCGCCAGGGGTGACCAAGACCGATCCGCTCGCATCTGAGGATCCCCGATCCGAATTGGTAATGAAGGCCCGACCCAATCCGACCAGGGAGCCTTCCACCTGACATGACGAGCACGAGCCTGGAGCATTGTTACGAACCGACCTAGGTGAGGGAGCACGACCCGATGGAACTTAGGCATCGAACCGAACCGATGGAGGCTGACTCACGATCCGAACCGAGGAGCTGATGACCACGACTTGAAGCAAAGTGAAGCAAAGAAATGGAGACCGATCCGGAGAGGAAGATGACGACCAAAACCCGAGATGCAAAGGTAGTCCAAATGGGAAGTTTGTACTCAGGGTCCAGTTGGGAACCAACGAGTCGACTTCATGAGTTGGGCTTTGCTGCGGGACGTGTGCTAAGGAGCTGTCGATGTCTATAACTTTGGATCACTATGTGTAGGGGGTACATGAACGGATTCAGGGCCATAGTGGCCAAGGTACGACTAAAGGGATATAGACCAATGAAGTGGGGTCATTTGTAAAGATTGGTCATGACTTCATGTGGTGAGCTTGGTAGTAGCAGTAGTTGTACAAGTCGAACTCCGTCACTACTTCGATGGGTCTAGTGATCGAAGCAGTAGATATTGTATGCTTTACGCACTGAGTGAGAGATGTGAGGATGGTTGCTATACTTGATTTGTTTGCCATCATTATGACATGCACACCCCCATCCCCGTTATCTTTACACCATCTGTTCAGTGGCACCTTAGAGTATTATACGGTATGTAGTGCTAACTCTTTGGTTGCAGGTCCAGGTTCAGGTATGGTCTAGTATACCTGTTATTGTTCTGTTTAGCTGCTTATCGCTCATACCAGACTTTTTGTCTGACCCAGAGTTTTATGTCTCTTCTTATTACTCTGGGTGCTCTGACGAGCAGACTAGAGACAGGTTAGCTGGTGATGCACGAGTAGTTGTACCGGAGACGAGCAGGAGGCTTCCATGTACGATACATATATAGATATTCTCCCTGCGTCGCTGTTGGTCACTACTTTGGGCATTAGTAGTGCACTCTTCCTTTCTTTTTTTTAGAGACAGTAATTTGAAAAGTTGTAATAAGCTGTATTTAGACTTCCGCTACTCTGATGTTGATGTTGGTTTTAGTTATCAGCTTATGCACTGTCTCGTCTGTTTTATGTCAAGTACATTATTATTATATTTTGTTCCATGCGCTGTGAGGCATTCTACAGGTTTTCGATTAGTTCATTCTCTTCTTTCCTTTCTTTGGCGACCGTTCTGTGCTAGTTGGGCATGTGTGCAACGCACTTTCAGAGGAAATGTCGGCTGGTGCGGGGCGGGCCGTCACACTTGGTATCGGAGCGAGGTTGCATAGATAACCTAGGGAAGTCATCAGGGAGAGATAGTATACGTTTATGAGAGCACGTATTTGTGATTATTTGGGTTTTCAAAAGCTATATATATATATACTATTAGTATAGCTAAGGATGAAGTCGCACTGCACTAGCACCACTATGGAGATGGTTAATCGTTTTCTCTTTACAGATTGAACGATGAGCCGATACGCAAGAAGCGCTGGTAAAGGAGCCAATAATGGGAATGCTGCTGACATGAGGACGATGTTTACTGACCTCATGAGAGAGATGCTGAGGGATGTGCAGAGGGCAGCTCCCAATAATGGTAATGGTGGTGGTCCAATAGTGCAGGCGCCTAGGGCCGATTTCGCCAAGCTGAACAAGGATTATACTAGTCTTGGTGGTAAGCCGTTCCACGGAACGGAGTCGGCTACGGATGTTCAAGATTGGTTGGATAGCTGTGAGTGTATCTTCGAAGACTTGGGTATCGAGGATGCGATGAAAAGAAGGTTAGCATCCCGTCAGCTGCAAGGACGGGCAATGAATTGGTGGAATGCTATAAAGGCAGGTACTCCCGAGGATCAGATTACTTGGGATCAGTTTAAGGTTCGCTTTAGCGATAAGTTCATTCCAGCTGCTCAGAAGTCAGTTCTGTTTAACAAATTCTTGGAACTCAAGCAGAATGGCAGAGCTGTCTCGGAGTATATTGCCGAATTCGACACTTTGTCGAAATATGGGTTATCTCTTATTGATACTACCGAGAAGAAGAATGAGAAGTTCATAACTGGCCTGGATCAGTACTTGGGGGAAAGGCTTATCAACCACATCGATGAGACGTTTGAATCGATTGTGGGGAAAGCATTGAGATCCGAGAGTCTTTACCCTATGTCAAAGACTGAGGTTGCATTTGTAGAGGAGCCAAAGTTGCAAGCAAGCGGTGGAGGCAAGAATGGTTCTCAAAATAAGAGAAAACTGAATCAGACCAAGGATGGCCAGAAGAAAAGGAATAAGCAAGATATTGAGTACGTCAGCTGTGGTAAGAAGGGCCACTATGCCAAAGAGTGTCGGGCCAAGCCAGCGGATAGGAAGTGCTTCAACTGTGGCCAAGTGGGACATCACAAGGACAAGTGTCCGCAACCCCCTAAAGAAAAGCAGATGGTGAAAGCATATGCCCTTAATGATGTTCCTTCTTCGTCGAATGCCCCAACTGCGGCGGAGAAAGGAAAGAATGTTGTTATTCAAGGTATGCTTTTTGTTTATGATGTTCCTGTTAGAGTTTTGTTTGATACCGGAGCTTCCAGTTCTTTCATATCTAGTGACCTGGTAGATTGGTTGGGATTCGAGCCCGAGATTGTCGATAGACCTTTAGTAGTGACGAACCTGATTGGTGGTTCGACTAACCTTAGCATGATTTGTCGTAATGTGGTCTTATCGAGTCATGGATGCATGTTTGTTTGTGATTGCTTTGTTTTGGGCTTTACTGGGTTTGGCATTATTTTTGGAGTCGATTGGCTCCAAAGATACGGGGTGGTGGTAGACTGTGAGGGCTTTTTGGTGACAGCTAGAGCGGATGATGGGCGGAGGGTAGTGTTTGGTGGTCTACCCGGTGATGGGGTGATGGCTAGTTTTCTAAATTCCCTCGACATCCCGCATAGTGAGTTGTCAGGGTTGCCCGTGGTTGGCCAGTATCCGGACGTCTTCGAGAAAGTGACCGGGCTTCCACCACATCGAGAGATTGAATTCCGTATTGATTTAGTGAAAGATGCCAGACCTATAGTGATGCCACTTCGTCGTATGGCACCAAGGGAGCAGCGAGAGCTCGGGGTGCAAGTCAGCGATCTTTTGAAGAAGGGATTTATCAGAAGGAGTGTTTCTGAATGGGGAGCACCAGTTGTGTTTTCTACCAAGGCGGATGGTTCCCTTCGTTTGTGTGTAGACTACCGCGAGTTGAATAAAGTGACGAGGAAGAACAAGTATCCTCCACCGCGGATAGATGATTTGTTTGATCAGTTGAGTGGCACGAGAGTATTCTCTCAGTTGGATCTCGCGGCAGGTTTTCATCAGCTTAGAGTGGAAGCTGAGAGTATAGCTAAATCGGCATTTCAGACACCGTCTAGATTTTATGAGTGGTTGGTCATGCCATTCGGGCTGACCGATGCCCCAGCATATTTTGTGGATCTTATGAATAGGGTATTCAGAGATCAGTTGAATAAGTTTGTCCTTGTGTTCGTGGATGATATTTTGGTCTATTCGAGGACAGAGGAAGAACACAAGGAACATTTGAGGATAGTGATGGAGGTGTTGAGAAAACACCAGTTGAAAGCAAAGTTTTCTAAGTGTCACTTCTGGAGGAGGGAAGTGAGATTATTGGGCCATGTTGTCTCAGAGAATGGTATTGTCGTAGATCCTGCGAAGGTGGCTATGGTACAAGATTGGTCTATGCCCAAGAATGCAACGGACATAAGAAGTTTCTTGGGGTTAACTGGTGTAATGACCCGCATTCTACGCATCGGAGGATCGTAGAATATTTATTTCTTTCCCATATGAAGTCGTATGGTCATGTAACTTTGGGAAACATCTATTAGAGTCATTTCCCATGTTCATAATTTTTGTTGATTTTGAAATGACCATTTTGCCCCTAGTTGGTACTGTTTGGCCATAACTTTTGATTGGAAAGGAATTTTGACTTGAAATCACTTCCATTAGATTCGTTTGATGGTTTACCTTTCCGTAGAGTGGTCATAATAGTCAAACGGACTTACCGTTTGGGAGATATGGCTGAATTAAGGTTTGGAAGGTGAAAAACTGCTTAACCGGGCCAAATCGGGTGATTAGTGAGTAGGCTCATAACCCATTTCGGGATTAGGGTTATGGGGAGGCTGAAATGAGATAGAGAATCGTTCCATTTCAGTTTTCTAGCCTCCACTTATCACCAAGGAACCCTAAAAATGGCCTCTAACCTCTAAATCACCTCCAAATCACTTTTTGGTCAAGGATTTGGCTTAGCAACCTCTAATCAAGGAAGATCTACACCAAAGCAACATTGGAGCTGCTGTTTGGCATTGGGATTCACATCAAATCAGAGAATTATTTCGGATTTTAGTTTATTTGAGGCTAAGGTGAGTGATTTGCATAGTTTTACACTAATTATGGCTAGGTAAGGGTAATTAGTGTTAATTAGCGAATTTAAGCATGATAAAATTCGGGAAAAATGTTCATAAATTCCTAAATAATGTTTTAGACCTCTGATATGAATTTGGGTTAATTTGGTTAAGTTTTGCTAATCCTATCATTAGTTTCACCTAAACATGCTTAAGGGGAAATATGGGGTTTTGGGGTATGTTTGATCCATTTTAACCTATCATATTGATGTTTTGATGTTGTGGTTGATTATGCATGTGTCTATGACTGTATGAAATGCTTTGTGATTGATTTCAATAGTTAGAATGGTCGAAAACGTCGTCGAATGGCGTAAACACTTGCTGGAACAACTTCAGAAAACAGTGCAGGTTTCGGATCGGATCGGATATGGGGCTCGGATCGGATATGTTGAACTGGGCAAGGGATTCGATCGGATCGGAACCTGACACTTGAGGAAATTGGAAAAAAGTAAGGCCACGCTACTGAACTGGGATCGGATCGGATCGGATTAAGGAGGAGTGATCGGGGCGGATAGAGGAAGATGGATCGGATTGGAGCACGTGAAGGATGAGGAGGCGGATCGGAGCGGAAGCACGAGCTGGAGGGGAGATGGCACCCGACCCGATGCGAGGCACCCGACCCGACCCGAGGAGAAACACCCAACCCGAACCGTACTAGAAGAAGACCCGACCCGACTCGATGGAGAATACCCGACCCGAACCAACGGCTTGAAGAGGACCCGACCCGACCCAGTATTGACCAATAACCTGGGATGCAAAGGTAGTCCAATATGGGAAGTTAGAGCTCAGGATCCAGTTGGGAACCGATGAGTTCACTTCATGGTTGGACCTTGCTGCGGGACGTGTGCTAAGGAGTTGTCGACGTTCATAACTTCGATTCACCACTAAAAACGGATGATGGGCTACTTATCAGTGCAGTAGAGTCACTATGACTCGAGGGGCAAGGTGATGGTAGCAAGACTATGAGCCAGCGCAGATGGGGTGAATAACTCCATGAGGCAAGTGGACATAGTAACTATGAGCCAGCGCAGATGGGGTGAATAACTCCATGGGGCAAGTGGACATAGTAAAGGATTGGTAAGGCTATGATCCAGCGCAGATGGGGTGAGTTACTCCATGGGGCAAGTGGACATAGCAAAGGATTAGTGGCTACGTTATCAGTGCAGTGAAGTCATTTATGACTTCATGGGGCAAAGTGATCGTAGCAAGGGTGGGTGATCGAAGTGGTGAATATCGTATGCTTTATGCACTGAGTGAGAGATGTGAGGATGGATGCTATGCTTGATTGTTTGCCATCATTATGACATGCACACCCCCACCTCCGTAACTTTACACCGTTTGATATGGCACCTTAGAGTGTTGTACAGTATGTAGTGCTAACTCTTTGGTTGCAGGTCCAGGTTCAGGTATGTTTTAGTCTACCTATTATTGTTCACTTTAGATGCTTATTGCTCATACCAGGCTTTATGTCTGACCCAGAGTTTTATGTCTCCTCTTATTACTCTGGGTGCTCACACGAGCAGACTAGAGACAGGTTAGCTGGTGATGCGCAAGTAGCTGATTCGGAGGCGGGCAGGAGGCTTCCACGTATGATATATATATATATACACATTCATCTGTGTCGTTGGTGGTCGCTACTTGGGCATTAGTAGTGTACCTCCTTTATCTTACTTTTTCTTTGAGACAGTTTGAAAAGTTGTAATAAGCTATATTTTGGATTTCCGCTGCTATGATGCTTAGTTATGGTTTTTAGCTTATGCACTGTCTCTCCTGTTTTATGTCAAGTATGTTATTATTATAGTTTATTCTATGCGCTGTGAGACATTCTACAGGTTCTTTGTATGTTCATTTCCTTCTTCTTTTTCTTCTGACGACCCGTTCCGTGCTAACCGGACATGTGTACAGCGCACCTTTGGAGAAAATGTCGGTTGGCGCGGGGCGGGCCGTTACACTTGGTATCAGAGCTCTAGGTTGCGTAGTTAACCTAGGGAAAGACACCAAGGAGAGATAGTACGTATATGAGAGCGCGTATTTGTGATTACTTTGGTTTTCAAAAGCTATATATGGGTATACTATTAGTAGTATAAGAATGAAGTCGCACTGCACTAGCACCACTATGGGGTCGTTAATCGTTTCCCTTTTTCAGATTGACGATGAGCCGAGACACGAGGGGTGCTGGTAGAGGGACCAACCAGGGGAATGCCACTGACATGAGGGCGATGTTTACTAACCTCATGAGAGACATGCTTAGAGAAGTGCAAGGGGCAATTCCCAATCCCGGAGTTGGTGTTGGCCCAGTAGTGCAGGCGCCTAGGGTCGATTTCGCCAAGTTGTGTAAGGATTACACTAACCTTGGTGGGAAGCCGTTCCACGGAACGGAGTCGGCCACGGATGTTCAGGACTGGATGGATAGCTGTGACTGTGTCTTCGATGACTTGGGTCTTGAGGATGCGATGAAGAGAAGGCTAGCGTCTCGTCAGCTGCAAGGGCGAGCGATGAATTGGTGGAATGCCATTAGAACAGCTACTCCAGAAGACCAGGTTACTTGGGATCAGTTCAAGACTCGCTTTAGCGAGAAGTTTATTCCAGCTGCCCAGAAGTTAGTGTTGTTTAAGAGGTTCTTGGAACTCAAGCAGAACGGAAGGGCAGTTTCTGATTATATTGCAGAGTTCGACACTTTGTCAAAGTATGGGCTATCTCTTATTGATACTCCTGAGAAGAAGAACGAGAAGTTCATTACTGGTTTGGATGGATACTTGGGGGAAAGGCTTATCAACCACATCGATGAGACTTTTGAATCGATTGTGGGGAAGGCTTTGAGATCAGAGAGTCTTTACCCTAAGTCAAAGACTGAGGCTGCATCTGCAGAAGGGCCAAAGCCGCAAGCAGGCAGTGGAGGCAAGAATAACTCTCAGAATAAGAGGAAGCATGACCAATCTAAAGGTGGCCAGAAAAAGAGCAAGAAGGATGTTGAGTGCTTCAGCTGTGGTAAGAAGGGCCATTATGCTAAAGACAGTCGGGCCAATCCAGCAGATAAGAAGTGCTTCAACTGTGGTCAAGTGGGACATTTCAAGGATAAGTGTCCGCAACCTCTTAAGGAGAAGCAAATTGTGAAAGCATATGCTATTGACGCTGTTCCTTCTTCGTCGAATGCCCCAACTGCGGCGGAGAAAGGAAAGAATGTTGTTATTCAAGGTATGCTTTCTATTTATGATATACCAATTCGAGTTTTGTTTGATACTGGGGCTTCCCGTTCCTTCATATCTAGTGACCTGGTAGATAGGTTGGGACTGGAACTCGAGATACTCGATAGACCATTGGTTGTGACGAACCCGATTGGTGGTTCGACTAGCCTTAGTATGATTTGCAGGAATTTGGTCTTATCGAGTCATGGATGTATGTTTGTTTGTGATTGCTTTGTTTTGGGCTTTACTGGGTATGGCATTATATTGGGAGTCGATTGGCTCCAAAGATACGGGGTGGTGGTAGATTGTGAGGGCTTTTTGGTGACAGTGAGGGCGGATGATGGGCGGAGGGTAGTGTTTGGTAGTCTACCTAGTGATGGGGTTATGGCTAGTTTTGTAAATTCCCTCAACATCCCGCAGGATGAGTTGTCATATGTGTCCGTGGTTGGCCAGTATCCGGACGTCTTCGAGGAGGTGACCGGGCTTCCACCACACCGAGAGATTGAGTTCCGTATTGATTTAGTGAAAGATGCCAGACCTATAGTGATGCCACTTCGTCGTATGGCACCAAGGGAGCAGCGAGAGCTCGGGGTGCAAGTCAGCAATCTTTTGAAGAAGGGATTTATTAGAAGGAGTGTCTCCGAGTGGGGAGCACCAGTTGTGTTTGCCATTAAGGCAGATGGTTCCCTTTGTTTGTGTGTGGACTATCGCGAGTTGAATAAGGTGACGAGGAAGAATAAGTATCCTCTACCGTGGATAGATGATTTGTTTGATCAGCTGGAAGGAGCAAGAATGTTCTCCCAGTTGGACCTCGCGACAGGATTTCATCAGCTTCGAGTAGCAGATGAGAGTGTTCCGAAAACGGCATTTAGGACGCCGTCTGGATTTTATGAGTGGTTGGTCATGCCATTTGGGTTGACCAATGCACCAACCTACTTTGTGGATCTTATGAATCGAGTATTCAGAGATCAGTTGAATAAGTTTGTTCTTGTGTTCGTGGATGATATCCTTGTTTACTCAAGGACAGAGGAAGAACACAAGGGACACTTGAGGATAGTGATGGAGGTGTTGAGGAAACACCAATTGAAAGCGAAATTCTCTAAGTGTCATTTTTGGAGAAGGGAAGTAAGTTTCTTGGGTCATGTTGTTTCAGAGAGTGGTATTGCCGTGGACCCTGCGAAGGTAGCTACGGTACAGGATTGGAAGGTGAAAAACTGCTTAACCGGGCCAAATCGGGTGATTAGTGAGTAGGCTCATAACCCATTTCGGGATTAGGGTTATGGGGAGGCTGAAATGAGATAGAGAATCGTTCCATTTCAGTTTTCTAGCCTCCACTTATCACCAAGGAACCCTAAAAATGGCCTCTAACCTCTAAATCACCTCCAAATCACTTTTTGGTCAAGGATTTGGCTTAGCAACCTCTAATCAAGGAAGATCTACACCAAAGCAACATTGGAGCTGCTGTTTGGCATTGGGATTCACATCAAATCAGAGAATTATTTCGGATTTTAGTTTATTTGAGGCTAAGGTGAGTGATTTGCATAGTTTTACACTAATTATGGCTAGGTAAGGGTAATTAGTGTTAATTAGCGAATTTAAGCATGATAAAATTCGGGAAAAATGTTCATAAATTCCTAAATAATGTTTTAGACCTCTGATATGAATTTGGGTTAATTTGGTTAAGTTTTGCTAATCCTATCATTAGTTTCACCTAAACATGCTTAAGGGGAAATATGGGGTTTTGGGGTATGTTTGATCCATTTTAACCTATCATATTGATGTTTTGATGTTGTGGTTGATTATGCATGTGTCTATGACTGTATGAAATGCTTTGTGATTGATTTCAATAGTTAGAATGGTCGAAAACGTCGTCGAATGGCGTAAACACTTGCTGGAACAACTTCAGAAAACAGTGCAGGTTTCGGATCGGATCGGATATGGGGCTCGGATCGGATATGTTGAACTGGGCAAGGGATTCGATCGGATCGGAACCTGACACTTGAGGAAATTGGAAAAAAGTAAGGCCACGCTACTGAACTGGGATCGGATCGGATCGGATTAAGGAGGAGTGATCGGGGCGGATAGAGGAAGATGGATCGGATTGGAGCACGTGAAGGATGAGGAGGCGGATCGGAGCGGAAGCACGAGCTGGAGGGGAGATGGCACCCGACCCGATGCGAGGCACCCGACCCGACCCGAGGAGAAACACCCAACCCGAACCGTACTAGAAGAAGACCCGACCCGACTCGATGGAGAATACCCGACCCAAACCAACGGCTTGAAGAGGACCCGACCCGACCCAGTATTGACCAATAACCTGGGATGCAAAGGTAGTCCAATATGGGAAGTTAGAGCTCAGGATCCAGTTGGGAACCGATGAGTTCACTTCATGGTTGGACCTTGCTGCGGGACGTGTGCTAAGGAGTTGTCGACGTTCATAACTTCGATTCACCACTAAAAACGGATGATGGGCTACTTATCAGTGCAGTAGAGTCACTATGACTCGAGGGGCAAGGTGATGGTAGCAAGACTATGAGCCAGCGCAGATGGGGTGAATAACTCCATGAGGCAAGTGGACATAGTAACTATGAGCCAGCGCAGATGGGGTGAATAACTCCATGGGGCAAGTGGACATAGTAAAGGATTGGTAAGGCTATGATCCAGCGCAGATGGGGTGAGTTACTCCATGGGGCAAGTGGACATAGCAAAGGATTAGTGGCTACGTTATCAGTGCAGTGAAGTCATTTATGACTTCATGGGGCAAAGTGATCGTAGCAAGGGTGGGTGATCGAAGTGGTGAATATCGTATGCTTTATGCACTGAGTGAGAGATGTGAGGATGGATGCTATGCTTGATTGTTTGCCATCATTATGACATGCACACCCCCACCTCCGTAACTTTACACCGTTTGATATGGCACCTTAGAGTGTTGTACAGTATGTAGTGCTAACTCTTTGGTTGCAGGTCCAGGTTCAGGTATGTTTTAGTCTACCTATTATTGTTCACTTTAGATGCTTATTGCTCATACCAGGCTTTATGTCTGACCCAGAGTTTTATGTCTCCTCTTATTACTCTGGGTGCTCACACGAGCAGACTAGAGACAGGTTAGCTGGTGATGCGCAAGTAGCTGATTCGGAGGCGGGCAGGAGGCTTCCACGTATGATATATATATATACACATTCATCTGTGTCGTTGGTGGTCGCTACTTGGGCATTAGTAGTGTACCTCCTTTATCTTACTTTTTCTTTGAGACAGTTTGAAAAGTTGTAATAAGCTATATTTTGGATTTCCGCTGCTATGATGCTTAGTTATGGTTTTTAGCTTATGCACTGTCTCTCCTGTTTTATGTCAAGTATGTTATTATTATAGTTTATTCTATGCGCTGTGAGACATTCTACAGGTTCTTTGTATGTTCATTTCCTTCTTCTTTTTCTTCTGACGACCCGTTCCGTGCTAACCGGACATGTGTACAGCGCACCTTTGGAGAAAATGTCGGTTGGCGCGGGGCGGGCCGTTACACTTGGTATCAGAGCTCTAGGTTGCGTAGTTAACCTAGGGAAAGACACCAAGGAGAGATAGTACGTATATGAGAGCGCGTATTTGTGATTACTTTGGTTTTCAAAAGCTATATATGGGTATACTATTAGTAGTATAAGAATGAAGTCGCACTGCACTAGCACCACTATGGGGTCGTTAATCGTTTCCCTTTTTCAGATTGACGATGAGCCGAGACACGAGGGGTGCTGGTAGAGGGACCAACCAGGGGAATGCCACTGACATGAGGGCGATGTTTACTAACCTCATGAGAGACATGCTTAGAGAAGTGCAAGGGGCAATTCCCAATCCCGGAGTTGGTGTTGGCCCAGTAGTGCAGGCGCCTAGGGTCGATTTCGCCAAGTTGTGTAAGGATTACACTAACCTTGGTGGGAAGCCGTTCCACGGAACGGAGTCGGCCACGGATGTTCAGGACTGGATGGATAGCTGTGACTGTGTCTTCGATGACTTGGGTCTTGAGGATGCGATGAAGAGAAGGCTAGCGTCTCGTCAGCTGCAAGGGCGAGCGATGAATTGGTGGAATGCCATTAGAACAGCTACTCCAGAAGACCAGGTTACTTGGGATCAGTTCAAGACTCGCTTTAGCGAGAAGTTTATTCCAGCTGCCCAGAAGTTAGTGTTGTTTAAGAGGTTCTTGGAACTCAAGCAGAACGGAAGGGCAGTTTCTGATTATATTGCAGAGTTCGACACTTTGTCAAAGTATGGGCTATCTCTTATTGATACTCCTGAGAAGAAGAACGAGAAGTTCATTACTGGTTTGGATGGATACTTGGGGGAAAGGCTTATCAACCACATCGATGAGACTTTTGAATCGATTGTGGGGAAGGCTTTGAGATCAGAGAGTCTTTACCCTAAGTCAAAGACTGAGGCTGCATCTGCAGAAGGGCCAAAGCCGCAAGCAGGCAGTGGAGGCAAGAATAACTCTCAGAATAAGAGGAAGCATGACCAATCTAAAGGTGGCCAGAAAAAGAGCAAGAAGGATGTTGAGTGCTTCAGCTGTGGTAAGAAGGGCCATTATGCTAAAGACAGTCGGGCCAATCCAGCAGATAAGAAGTGCTTCAACTGTGGTCAAGTGGGACATTTCAAGGATAAGTGTCCGCAACCTCTTAAGGAGAAGCAAATTGTGAAAGCATATGCTATTGACGCTGTTCCTTCTTCGTCGAATGCCCCAACTGCGGCGGAGAAAGGAAAGAATGTTGTTATTCAAGGTATGCTTTCTATTTATGATATACCAATTCGAGTTTTGTTTGATACTGGGGCTTCCCGTTCCTTCATATCTAGTGACCTGGTAGATAGGTTGGGACTGGAACTCGAGATACTCGATAGACCATTGGTTGTGACGAACCCGATTGGTGGTTCGACTAGCCTTAGTATGATTTGCAGGAATTTGGTCTTATCGAGTCATGGATGTATGTTTGTTTGTGATTGCTTTGTTTTGGGCTTTACTGGGTATGGCATTATATTGGGAGTCGATTGGCTCCAAAGATACGGGGTGGTGGTAGATTGTGAGGGCTTTTTGGTGACAGTGAGGGCGGATGATGGGCGGAGGGTAGTGTTTGGTAGTCTACCTAGTGATGGGGTTATGGCTAGTTTTGTAAATTCCCTCAACATCCCGCAGGATGAGTTGTCATATGTGTCCGTGGTTGGCCAGTATCCGGACGTCTTCGAGGAGGTGACCGGGCTTCCACCACACCGAGAGATTGAGTTCCGTATTGATTTAGTGAAAGATGCCAGACCTATAGTGATGCCACTTCGTCGTATGGCACCAAGGGAGCAGCGAGAGCTCGGGGTGCAAGTCAGCAATCTTTTGAAGAAGGGATTTATTAGAAGGAGTGTCTCCGAGTGGGGAGCACCAGTTGTGTTTGCCATTAAGGCAGATGGTTCCCTTTGTTTGTGTGTGGACTATCGCGAGTTGAATAAGGTGACGAGGAAGAATAAGTATCCTCTACCGTGGATAGATGATTTGTTTGATCAGCTGGAAGGAGCAAGAATGTTCTCCCAGTTGGACCTCGCGACAGGATTTCATCAGCTTCGAGTAGCAGATGAGAGTGTTCCGAAAACGGCATTTAGGACGCCGTCTGGATTTTATGAGTGGTTGGTCATGCCATTTGGGTTGACCAATGCACCAACCTACTTTGTGGATCTTATGAATCGAGTATTCAGAGATCAGTTGAATAAGTTTGTTCTTGTGTTCGTGGATGATATCCTTGTTTACTCAAGGACAGAGGAAGAACACAAGGGACACTTGAGGATAGTGATGGAGGTGTTGAGGAAACACCAATTGAAAGCGAAATTCTCTAAGTGTCATTTTTGGAGAAGGGAAGTAAGTTTCTTGGGTCATGTTGTTTCAGAGAGTGGTATTGCCGTGGACCCTGCGAAGGTAGCTACGGTACAGGATTGGCCTACGCCCAAGAATGCAACAGATGTAAGAAGTTTCTTGGGATTAGCTGGATATTATCGTAAGTTTATCCAGGACTTCTCCAAGATAGCAGCACCGTTGACTCAGTTGACTAAGAAGAATCAGTCCTTCGTCTGGGACGGAGTGTGTGAGAATGCCTTCAAGAGACTAAAAGAGAGGTTGACGCGTGCGCCAGTGTTAGTCATTCCTAAGGGGAATGAAGAGATGACGGTATACACGGATGCTTGTGGTACTGGACTGGGTGCTGTATTAATGCAAGGAGGTAGGGTTGTAGCTTATGCTAGTCGACAGCTAAAGCCGCATGAGAAGAAGTATCCTACCCATGATTTGGAATTAGCAGCGATTGTGTTCGCATTGAAGATGTGGAGACATTATCTCTTGGGAGAAAGATTTGAGTTGTTTACCGATCATAAATCGATAAAGTATCTCTTCTCCCAGAAAGATCTGAATCTCCATCAGCAGAGATGGTTAGAGTTTTTGGCTTCGTATGATTTCGATATCGCATACACACCTGGGAAAGGTAATGCGGTAGTCGATTCCTTAAGTAGGAGACATGCCAGTTTAGGGGCAATGTTTCTTGAATGGAAGCAACTGGAATATATCGCGGGATTTGATTTCAGACCAGGGTACGAATTGGATCCAGTCACGCTAGCTAGTTTGACGATCAGACTCACTTTGATTGAGCGGATCGGCTCTATTCAGAGGGACAATCCTAACCTATTGGAAATCATTTCCAAGTTAGAGATGGGTATCGATGAGGAGATGAATGTGTATGGGCTTGATCGAGATGGATGGCTTCGAAAGAATGGAAGACTAGTTGTGCCCAACGTGAATGGTTTGAGAGATGAAGTGCTTAAAGAATGTCATCACTCAAAATTGACTATACACCCCGGTGGTAATAAGATGTATCGAGACATGAGACAGACTTACTACTGGGAAGGGATGAAAAGAGACGTTGGGAAGTTTATATCGAAATGCATGAATTGCCAGCTAGTTAAAGCCGAGCAAAAGAAGCCTAGTGGTTTGTTGCAACCATTAGAGATTCCCGAGTGGAAATGGGAGCAAGTCTCGATGGATTTCATCGATGGTTTACCAAGGACTGGGTCGAGATATGATAGCATTTGGGTAATTGGGGATCGATTGACTAAGAGTGCAAGATTTATACCAGTCAAATCGACCAGAACGGCAGCCAAGTTGGTAGAATTATATATGAAGTGGGTAGTGAGATTTCATGGAGTACCTAAAAGCATTGTGAGTGACCGAGACCCGTTGTTCACTAGTGGGTTTTGGAAGAGCTTACAAGAGGCTCTAGGATCAGGATTACATCTCAGTACCGCATATCATCCTCAGACCGACGGTCAAACGGAGAGGGTGAATCGCATATTGGAAGATCTCTTGAGAGATTGTATATTGGACTTTGGTGGATCATGGGATGACCATTTGCATCTAGTAGAGTTTGCATATAATAATAGCTACCAATCCAGTATCGGTATGGCTCCATATGAAGCTTTGTACGGAAGACCGTGCAACTCACCATCATGTTGAATAGAGACTGGCGAGAAGTTTATGCTTGGACCAGATGTGGTGAGGGAAACTTCAGATAAGATTAAGATCATTCAGCAAAGAATGAAAGCTGCCCAAGATAGGCAGAAGAGTTATGCTGATAAGAGGAGAAAATACTTGAAATTCTCCGTTGGTGACTTGGTGTTTGTCAAGATCTCTCCGTTAAAGTGCGTGATTCGATTTGGCAGGAGAGGCAAGTTGGCACCAAGACTTGTTGGCCCGTTCCCTGTTCTTGAACTAGTCGGGAATTTGGCATATAGAGTTGGCTTACCAGAGAAGATGGCGGGAGTTCACGATGTATTTCATGTTTCCCAACTAAGGAAGTTCGTTCACGACTCAGATATGACTATTCCACCCGATCAGTTAGAGGACTTCGAAGTAGAACCCGAGGCGGTTGGGAACCGCGAGCCGATTCGTATTGTGGGGCACGATACGAAGCAACTTCGAAGGAAAGTGGTGAAACTAGTCAAGGTTTAATGGGGCGAGGACGAGAATGATTGTACTTGGGAGACAGAGGAGAGCATTAGGAAGGCACATCCAGAACTCTTTGCCTGGTAAGACTTACTTCGTAATTTAGTTTTTCTGCATGCTAGGGTAGACTTGTTTTGCTTGTTTTGCATGTTTGATTGTTGTTTTATGGTTGATAGGCATGCGGGACCCTTTGTGTGTTTTTGGTTAGGGAATTTCGGGGGCGAAATTTCTTAAGGCGGGGAGAGTGTAATGACCCGCATTCTACGCATCGGAGGATCGTAGAATATTTGTTTCTTTCCCATATGAAGTCGTATGGTCATGTAACTTTGGGAAACATCTATTAGAGTCATTTCCCATGTTCATAATTTTTGTCGATTTTTAAATGACCATTGTGCCCCTAGTTGGTACTGTTTTGGCAATAACTTTTGATTGGAAAGGAATTTTGACCTGAAATCACTTTCATTAGATTCGTTTGATGGTTTACCTTTCCGTAGAGTGGTCATAATAGTCAAACGGACTTACCGTTTGGGAGATATGGCTGAATTAAGGTTTGGAAGGTGAAAAACTGCTTAACCGGGCCAAATCGGGTGATTAGTGAGTAGGCCCATAACCCATTTCGGGATTAGGGTTATGGGGAGGCCGAAATGAGATAGAGAATCATTCCATTTTAGTTTTCTAGCCTCCACTTATCACCAAGGAACCCTAAAAATGGCCTCTAACCTCTAAATCACCTCCAAATCACTTTTTGTTCAAGGATTTGGCTTAGCAACCTCTAATCAAGGAAGATCTACACCAAAGCAACATTGGAGCTGCTGTTTGGCATTGGGATTCACATCAAATCAGAGAATTATTTCGGATTTTAGTTTATTTGTGGCTAAGGTGAGTGATTTGCATAGTTTTACACTAATTATGGCTAGTTAAGGGTAATTAGTGTTAATTAGCGAATTTAAGCATGATAAAATTCGGGAAAAATGTTCATAAATTCCTAAATAATGTTTTAGACCTCTGATATGAATTTGGGTTAATTTGGTTAAGTTTTGCTAATCCTATCATTAGTTTCACCTAAACATGCTTAAGGGGAAATATGGGGTTTTGGGGTATGTTTGATCCATTTTAACCTATCATATTGATGTTTTAATGTTGTGGTTGATTATGCATGTGGCTATGACTATATGAAATGCTTTGTGATTGATTTCAATAGTTAGAATGGTCGAAAACGTCGTCGAATGGCGTAAACACTTGCTGGAACAACTTCAGAAAACAGTGCAGGTTTCGGATCGGATCGGATATGGGGCTCAGATCAGATATGTTGAACTGGGCAAGGGATTCGATCGGATCGGAACCTGACACTTGAGGAAATTGGCAAAAAGTAAGGCCACGCTACTGAACTGGGATCGGATCGGATTAAGGAGGAGGGATCGGGGCGGATAGAGGAAGATGGATCAGATTGGAGCACGTAAAGGATGAGGAGGCGGATCGGAGCGGAAGCACGAGCTGGAGGGGAGATGGCACCCGACCCGACCCGACGCGAGGCACCCGACCCGACCCGAGGAGAAACACCCGACCCGAACCGTACTAGAATAAGACCCGACCCGACTCGATGGTGAATACCCGACCCGAACCAACGGCTTGAAGAGGACCCGACCCGACCCAGGATTGACCAATAACCCAAGATGCAAAGGTAGTCCAATATGGGAAGTTAGAGCTCAGGATCCAGTTGGGAACCGATGAGTTCACTTCATGGTTGGACCTTGCTGCGGGACATGTGCTAAGGAGTTGTCGACGTTCATAACTTCGATTCACCACTAAAAACGGATGATGGGCTACTTATCAGTGCAATAGAGTCACTATGACTCGAGGGGCAAGGTGATGGCAGCAAGGCTATGAGCCAACGCAGATAGGGTGAATAACTCCATGGGGCAAGTGGACATAGTAACTATGAGCCAGCGCAGATGGGGTGAATAACTCCATGGGGCAAGTGGACATAGTAAAGGATTGGTAAGGCTATGAGCCAGTGCTGATGGGGTGAATAATTCCATGGGGCAAGTGGACATAGCAAAGGATTAGTGGCTACGTTATCAGTGCAGTGAAGCCATTTATGACTTCATGGGGCAAAGTGATCGTAGCAAGGACGGGTGATCGAAGTGGTGAATATCGTATGCTTTATGCACTGAGTGAGAGATGTGAGGATGGATGCTATGCTTGATTGTTTGCCATCATTATGACATGCACACCCCCACCTCCGTATCTTTACACCGTTTGATATGGCACCTTAGAGTGTTGTACAGTATGTAGTGCTAACTCTTTGGTTGCAGGTCCAGGTTCAGGTATGTTTTAGTCTACTTGTTATTGTTCACTTTAGATGCTTATCGCTCATACCAGGCTTTATGTCTAACCCAGAGTTTTATGTCTCCTCTTATTACTCTGGGTGCTCACACGAGCAGACTAGAGACAGGTTAGCTGGTGATGCGCGAGTAGCTAATTCGGAGGCGGGCATGAGGCTTCCACGTATGATATATATATATATATATATATACACACACACACACACATTCTCCCTATGTCGTTGGTGGTCGCTACTTGGGCATTAGTAGTGTACCTCCTTTATCTTACTTTTGCTTTGAGACAGTTTGAAAAGTTATAATAAGCTATATTTTGGATTTCCGCTGCTATGATGCTTAGTTATGGTTTTTAGCTTATGCACTATCTCTCCTGTTTTTTGTCAAGTATGTTATTATTATATTTTATTCTATGCGCTGTGAGACATTCTACAGGTTCTTTGTATGTTCATTTCCTTCTTCTTTTTCTTCTGATGACCCGTTCCGTGCTAACCGGACATGTGTACAGCGCACCTTTGGAGAAAATGTCGGTTGGTGCGGGGCTGGCCGTTACAACTGGATATTATCGTAAGTTTATCCATGACTTCTCCAAGATAGCAGCACCGTTGACTCAGTTGACCAAGAAGAATCAAGCTTTCGTCTGGGACGAAAAGTTCGAGAATGCATTCAAGAGCCTAAAGGAAAAGTTGACATGTGCACCAGTGTTAGTCATTCCTAAGGGGAATGAAGAGATGACAGTATATACGGATGCATGTGGCATGGGGCTAGGTGTTGTATTGATGCAAGGAGGTAGGGTTGTAGCTTATGCAAGCCGGCAATTGAAACCGCATGAGAAAAGATACCCTACCCATGATTTGGAATTGGCAGCGATCGTGTTTGCACTAAAGATGTGGAGACATTATCTCTTGTGAGAAAGATTCGAGTTGTTTACTGATCATAAATTGTTAAAGTATCTCTTCTCTCAGAAGGATCTAAATCTCCGACAGCAAAGATGGTTAGAATTCTTAGCTTCCTATGATTTCGACATCGCATATACACTAGGAAAGGGCAATGCGGTGGCTGATGCATTGAGTAGAAGACATGCCAGTTTAGGGGCTATGTTTCTAGAATGGAAGCAACTGGAGTATACCTGTAACAACCCGGAAATGCGAGCCAATTTAAAATAATTTTATTTTGGCAATTTTAGCGAATTTTGAATATTTAAAATGAATTATTTTAAAAAATATCGACGAGAAATTTATTTTGAAATGAATTCAACGTATATATTATATACGTCGTCGTTAGAATATAAATAATTATATATAATTATAAATAGAATTGAAAATGGCGCGGTAGTTCGATAATTCGATTTCAAACTTCAATTGACCATACCAGGTGCAAAATAAACCGGATTTTAGTGAAACCAAAAATATTAGGATCTATTTGAGAATATCTTTCCAACGAATCCGAAAAATTAAAATTTCATAGCAGGGGTAAAAAGATATGCCCAGTTGAAAATTCTGAATAGTCGCTATGGAATTCAGGCCCTTAAAATGGAAATTTTGCAAACGACCTCAGATTTCGACGAAACCACTTTCGTTGGATCCGGGATGTAAAGTTATTGCTAGATTCCAAATTTCATAATTTTTCGAATCAATATGTGAGTGTGGCAAAGGAAAACGCGTTTGACCAGTTTTAGTTGATTTTAATCGACTGGAAAATGGTCATTTTTCCAACGGTCTTAGAATTCGACGAAATTAGTTTTGTTATGACCGTATCGTCAATACGAAGATAGAAAATATTTTTCTGCAATTTTTCGAGTTAGTATGTGACCCCAGTAAATTGAAATGCGCGTTCAAATTCAATATATAGAGTTATATGTTGATTTTGACGAAAACTGATCGAACGATCGAATCAGCTTACGATACATATCCCATTTTGTTCGAAATGGGGGTAATTAGCTATGGACGACAGGCGGTGGGCCTCGTTTCGAGTTTGGATTAAAAGTCAATGTAAAGGAGAATTAAAAATAATTAAATATAATAACACCTCACCCCTCTTTCTCTCTCTCTCTCCTCTATTCAGATCGAACGAAAATTAAAAGATAAAAAAAAGGGAAGAAAGCGAACGACGGGGGGGAGGGTGCAGACCGCCGTCGCCGCCGCCACCAGGTCCGCCACGCCCTGGCGCCGACACCCCAGGGGTCCTCCACCCCTCTCCCCTCTTCTCCTCCGCCCCTCTGTCCCTCTCCCCTTCGTTAAACCGCAACCCTAGCCCCCCTGAAACCCGATCCGCCACCCTCCAGACCCCCAGCGGCTCCCCTCCACTTCCCCCTTTCTTTGATTGAACACCGATGGTTCCAAACCCTACGCCCAAATCGATGCAGCAACCGTGTGTCTCCACTTCAGCCGTCATTGGCCTGCTCAGCGTCGAGGAGCAACATGACTGCAAACCTGTTAAGCACCTCCGCGATTAAAGGTGTGTGATTTCTAATTTACATAACATAGTATGAAGATATATGATCCTTGAAAGTATAAAAATATGATCTTTATTCAAGGAAAGATACGATTTTTATGTTAGTGAAGATACGATCTTTATGATATGGAAAATACGATTTTTAGTTTACAAAAAGATGATTTTTATATACATAAAGGCCATATAAAAATATGATTTTTATAGAAATGGTATAAAATAAAAAGAGGGTTTATCGTGAACAAGCATATTTGAAAAGGCGAAATCTTTATATTTGAAAAGGCGAAATCTTTATATTTGAAAATTCGAAATCTTTATATTTGAAAAGGCGAAATCTTCATATTTAAAAAGGTGAAATCTTTATATTTGAAAAGGCGAAATCTTTATATTTGAAAAGGCGAAATCTTTATATTTGAAAAGGCGAAATCTTTATATTTGAAAAGGCGAAATCTTTATATAGAGAATAGCATGATAAAAATATAATCTTTATTATATGAACAACGATATAAAAATATAATTTTTATCTATATAGTAACGATATAAAAATAGAATTTTTATCTATATAGTAGCGATGTAAAAATAGAATTTTTATCTATATAGTAGCGATGTAAAAATAGAATTTTTATCTATGTAGTAGTAGTACAAAAATATTATTTTTATATACGTAACAATAATATAAAAATGTGATTTTTATATATGTAGTGGCTACAGACGACGAAAGTGACAAAAGGCAAGAACAGCGATGACTTCTACATAAGAAGAGTCGAGATGATTGGATTAGCTAGTTGGTGAGAACTTCTCACTTTAACTTTTCTTTTCTAGTTATATAAATATATACTAGGATGCAGACGGTGCTTAGTAGCACCCGACAACCGCCGTCCATAAACCATGGCGGCTTGTATGCTTGTTTGATGTGTGGTGAAATTTGTTTGTGTTGTTGATGTGAAATCGATAATAAAAGGTAGATGGTTGAAATAAATTAATTATCGTTAAAAATATATTTTTTAACGTGAATGTGAATAAATAAATAAATAATTATAAACAAATCGGACGATTTGTTTATATACATTGATTTGACTGATATTGATTGGGACGATAAATTTTACACATCGCTCAACTGCACAAATAAAAATGTGTGTTTGTTGATTTGAAACCCCACACGGGTATTGGGATGATATTTGCATACACTGATCCCAATTATTTCATTGTATGTCGATCGATTGGTTGACAGACTGTGTAAGCGTCGATTATTTATATTTGATGCTTATGCAGTTGTGTGATGCACTTTGGATGATTGTTGATTATTTATCGTTACTATTTATATACATGTGTTGTATGGAATCCATATAATTAACATTATATGGTGATTGATTGGGCCTCATTCCAATCGGGAAAATATTGAATATTACAAAAGAAAATTCATGTGTTGAATAGAAAAATAGTCATGTGTTAACGATGTTCATGTGTTGAAACTATTTATGTGTTTAGTAAAATATTTTAATAATAAAATTTACATTTTTATCATATGTAAAATTAGAATCTACTTCATGGTGGAGTCTAATTAAAAATCAAACGATAGATACCATAATTTTATAAAATATATTACATAACAAAAATAGTTGTGTGTTGACAGTACTCATGTGTTGAGATTAGTCGTGTGTTGAAAGAAATATAGATTCATGTGTTGAATAGAATAAATATTCATTTGTTGAATAGAATAACGAATATATTGAAATATATAAAGTTGTGTTAATTAGAGTTGCGCTATTTTGACATGAACGATATTTATATCGATTATATTCGTTTTTATAATGAATATAGAAAAAGTAGTGATTTCAAAATATAACATTTTGAAAATATTATCATTTATATAGTAATGATATGAAATATTCAATTTTGATTAGAAATTGAAATAGTGTTGAAAACGAAGTTAAAACGAATTATAAAATACGTTTTAAAAGGAAATTGACGAAGTATATAATATATATATATATATATATATATATATATATATATATTATATATATAATGGCCTGAATAGAACGCGCCGCGCTACAGCAGTTCGTGAATTTCAACCATTGACTTCGAATTGACGTTGCGGGAGATCTGACCGTCGGATTCTCCTAAACCTGGAACCGTTGGGTTCGTATCGAAAAGAGCTTTCCAATGAATATTAGAAATTTGAAATCCAACGGTTGGATTTGGAATTATGTCCAAATCAAATTTGAAAAAGGTCGCTGTAAGTGCAGTTCGATGGCCGTTGATGGAAATCGACTGTACGGGCCTTAATAAAATTACTAAAAATATTAATAATTTGTGTAAAATCATAATATGTGAATTGGAAAGAACTGGGATGAAAAACTCCATATTTGAAAGGATAAAAACAGATTTTTATCGAAATGAACTGGTTTTGAACTAGAACTAAAACCAATTTATTTTTGAAATGAATAAATTGAATTTGAATTGGTTTTGAAAATAACCAAAATTTCCAATATATATAAAGTGGAAGTAGATCTGAATCGAAATTGTCTTTGGAATATTTCGATATTGGATTTCGTGACTATACAGATATTGTTCTGGGAATTTGAAAGATATATTTTATATCGTTATTTCCAATACGATATTTGTTGGTTTCAGAATTTGATATTGAATATAAGCCGGTATATTTTCTATTCAGAGCCTTGTATTTAATATCAAATGTGATTTAGGTTTATCGTGAATCGTGTTTTATATGACATTGGTTCTTTAACCCAGTTAAAGGCAGGATGCTGATTTTTGAGAAGATTAAAACTAAGTGGAATTTCAATGAATCTTTAATTAGATTGAAATGTGAATTGATAATTTAAATTATCAAATCTGAAAGGTGATCGAGAATGGAGTACCACCAATTTTGCTCCAAAGCGATAGTTAAATCTTTAATTAGATTTAAACGTGAAATGGTGATTAATTTTACCGATAACACTGTGGTGTTAGGTATGGAGTATTACCAGTTTTGCTCCAGGGGATGAATAGGTTGGGATTGGGAAATAAAACAAATAATTACTTCGGTGTGGTTCGCTAATCCCGACTAGTTTGAAATGATATCCAAAGGAAGATTAAAGAATAAATTTAGAAGAATTTATCTTGGATAAAATTGATGGGAACCTTTCCCTAAGAATGTGATTTTGTGAATAAAAGAACATTCTGAATTGGAATGAGGCGTTTGTTGTGTTTGTGTAACATTTGTTTATCATATACGTGGGTTATTCAGAAAGGCCGGGTTTATACCCATTCTGAATAACCAATTCGACGAGATGTCGAAGATGAAGACGGTGGTTGAAGACTGGAAGTCTTCACATTGTTTGGGTGATTACTGATGATCTCGATTGGGTTGTACACCAAAGATGAGGGAAACAGTTGGTGATCGTCCAGACGTACTTGGAGATCGATGGATATGCGAGGAAAGTGCCTCTGGTTTCGTTCAGACCCAGAACGAACTTGTAAATGGATTGTGTGTCTGACATTGGATTTTATTCTGTGTTGATTGATCTCTATTAAATATACATCTGTTTGGCAGCGGAGAATTTATTCTCTTGCTTAACGCCCATCTCTGAGACATACGAGCTCAGAAGTTGTATATCGATGGACATCAGTCGCATGGAGTGAATTGCCTGTGTGGTACGCGTAATTGGCAAATGATCAAGGCTTTTGTTGAAAAGCAAAGTCTTGTGGTTGATGATCAAAGCATGGCCTGTGTGGCGCAGCTTTGTGTATAATGTCGATTCGCGAGCCTCACACCCCGGTATGAGTCAAAAACGGGAGAAGGACCCAAGGAGTGCACGACGTTTCTTTCTAGCTATGGTGGTGTCAGTGACCTACCAGCCCTGACATTTATATACTTTTCACCGGTGTGGTTGTTGGATTGCGAGGCGCCTCAGATATAGGTCTGTAAGGACCGGGAAACGTGTGTTCAGGAATAATTAATCCTCAAAAGTAAGAGAGGGGGACCGGCCTTAGAGGTTCCAAAGGATCATAGTGGGGTCCTGAGGCATTTGCTAGAGTGTCTCGAATCGGAGAGGAGCTTGCCCCTTGCCTCGACTCATGACGGAAATCCAATTTCCAACACGTGTATTTCGGTTTTATTTGTAGAGCCTAGTATGGCGACATAGTGGGATGGGGAACTCATGCCGCCTATGATTGATATTTATGATTGAAACTGTTTTGACACTATACACTTATAATAGTATCAAATAATGTGTTTATAACGTATCAAGCATGCTTTGGCTGTTATAAGGTAAAAACGCTATCCTCCGGCTTGCGTTACATTGTGTGATGGGACCTGGGTCTTATAACAATTTCATTTTTCTTTATTTAGCATTGCGCTGTTTGTTTTATGCACTGGTATTCTTGGGAGGAAACCCGTTCTGTGTTATACGGCGTGGTCCCTTGATTTACCGAACTTTAAAATAAAGATTAATAACTGTTTTAGTTCTCACACCAGTCACATGACTGACCTGGAGTTTATTGTTTTAACCTAAACTCTAGGTGCCCCTATTTTCCACACGGGCAGCAAGTAGTTTTGGTTTTGCAGATTTATATCCACAGGGTCCTGATTTACTGCTGGAACGATGCTCGGAAAGCTCTGTATCCGTGTATCACTTTCAGTTGTGTTTTGTATATTTTTCCACTGCTATGTAATTTATTGGAATCTCTGATATTTATCAAATGTAATTTATTCATTTATACTCTGTATATTCTTGTATCTGATGGAATTGTTGTAATAACAATGAAATGTTCTTTCGTCTGCGTTCTGATTTGTCTTGTCCTCAACGCAATCCGTGCTTTCCTTCACGGGGAAGTTCGGGTCGTGTCAGTTTGGTATCAGAGCTTTGGTTTACAGAGATCGAGAACAAGACACGTTAGAACCATACGAAAGAATTCATCAGATATTGGATTAGTAATATCCAATTAGAATGACTCATTAGAGATAGGATCTGTAGTATCCTAGAGCGAGTGTGAAGAGTATATTTTTCAAATGAAAACAAATTTTGTTTTGAAATTTAAATCGTTTTATACGTATTTGATTATTTATTTATTTTGAAGTTGGACAATCGAGTATATAAAGGTTTCGCGTATACGCGTCATGAACGTATATTCGAAGTTTTAATATACTGGGTAGATATAGAATCACATTCTAGACATCCGGGGATAATTATGATGATGTGGCCACATCATCAGTATTTATGTTCGTATTTCGAAGGGGTGATATCTATATATTTCCATTAGACTGGTGTGAGAACCAAAATATAGCTAGAATACATTGTTGTGAATTTGCATCAAAAACATGATTTTCTTTATATATGTATCAAAATTATGAATTTGAAACTCTAATTCACTAATTGATTGATGGTTGCATTTTTTGTTTATTTGTTTAATAATTTTGAACCATTTAGCCCAATAGAATCGAATATTGAATTGTATTGAAAATTGGTCGCATTTGCTTGCATATACATGTACTTACATTGAACGGGTCATAGCAAGGAGGCTAGAGCAGAAGAATACAATTTGTTTGCCCGACAAACAGGTACATATTTACTATAATTTACTGTTTTGTTTGGGTGATGATGATTTTATGAGCCGATTGGCTAGCCGCTTGGCTTTTTCTTTTTCTTTTTGAGATCAGAGGGCCTGTATGGCAATTTCGGGATTTTCCCGTTGCTCCCGGTGCAGGGGAGGTTATGGCGAAATTTTTCGAAAATTTAGGGTGTTAGCCAAATTTTTGAAAAATTTGAAAAGTTCTTAGAAACTGAAAAGTTGAAGAACTTAAGCCGTAGTCAAAATAATGGAGGTTGAGTTGATTTGTTAAACAACTTTCGGCTTTGTTCCTTTTCGGCCTTTGATTTAGAGAAGATTAGAATATCATCAATAAAAACCAGAACAAATTTATTCAATTAAATCACACATTGAACTGATTAGAAAATAGTTAGAAATATATACTTGTGCATTATATATGTTCGAACAGGAAATTGGATAGCTGTTGAGTAAAGATTTTATTTGCGTGCCCGACAAATAGGTAAACCTTAATGAGTTGGATGCGAAATATTATTATATCAACTCCTGTGAATGCCATTGGATGCGGAGTGCTGGTTATTCTATGTGAAATAATAAACATCGCCAATAGGATAGCAACAATTAATTTTGAACTACATTACATGGCATACTTCTGGAAGATAGGCATACTTCATCATATACCACATAAGCATTTGGAGCTTGTGTGACGAGGTGGAAGATTTACCATACGAGCGAGAGGCTTGTATGGCGATGACTATATTTTACAGGTTGAACTGATGACTGATATGGACTATTTAAATTGTAACGATAAAATTGCCAGATTAATAAAAACCCCACACTGGTCTAGAGTTGACAATAATCACGTCTCTCTAGTTATTAGATACGGCACATGGACTATTTATTTCTCAAATGGGACGAGGTGACGAGGATTTATCCTCTGGAGCATTTAAAATACACACTCCCTCAGGCTTTGACAAGGTGACGAGAATTTATTCTCTGGAGTTATTATCAATACACGCTCCCCTGTAAACACCAGAATATATCACTATAAATATGTGTATGCTTATTATTATTTATTGGGTACCGAATATGGCCCAATAAATTTCCAAACCTCTCCCCGTACAAAGGAGGTTATGGCGAAATTTTTCGAAAATTCCGGGTGTTAGCCGAATTTTTGAGGAATTTGAAAATTCTCAGAAACTGAAAAGTTGGAGAATGGAAGCCAGATCGAACGTAGAGTTGATTAATCAAACCACTTTCGACTTTGTTCCTTTTTTGGGACGAAAAGTTTTAAGTGGGGAAGACTGTAACAACCCAGAAATGCGAGCCAATTTAAAAATTTTATTTTGGCAATTTTAGCGAATTTTGAATATTTAAAATGTATTATTTTAAAAAATATCGACGAGAAATTTATTTTGAAATGAATTCAACGTATATATTATATACGTCGTCGTTAGAATATAAATAATTATATATAATTATAAATAGAACTGAAAATGGCGTGGTAGTTCGATAATTCGATTTCAAACTTCAATTGAACATACCGGGTGCAAAATAAACCGGATTTTAGTGAAGCTAAAAATATTAGGATTTATTTGAGAATATCTTTCCAACGAATCTGAAAAATTGAAATTTCATAGCAGGGATAAAAAGATATGCCCAGTTGAAAATTCTGAATAGTCGCTATGAAATTCAGGCCCTTAAAAATGGAAATTTTGCAAACGACCTCGGATTTCGACGAAACCACTTTCGTTGGATCCGGGATGTAAAGTTATTGCTAGATTCCAAATTTCATAATTTTTTGAATCAATATGTGAGCGTGGCAAAGGAAAACGCGTTTGACCAGTTTCAGTTGATTTTAATCGACTGGAAAATGGTCATTTTTCCAACGATCTCAGTATTCGACGAAATTAGTTTTGTTAGGACCGTATCGTCAATACAAAGCTAGAAAATATTTTTCTGCAATTTTTCGAGTTAGTATGTGACCCCAGTAAATTGAAATGCGCGTTCAAATTCAATATATAGAGTTATATGTTGATTTTGACGAAAACTGATCGAAACGATCGAATCAGCTTACGATACATATCCCATTGTGTTCGGAATGGGGGTAATTAGCTAAACGACAGGTGGTGGGCCTCGTTTCGAGTTCGGATTAAAAGTCAACGTAAAGGAGAATTAAAAATAATTAAATATAATAACACCTCACCCCTCTTTCTCTCTCTCTCCTCTATTCAGATCGAACGAAAATTAAAAGATAAAAAAAGGGAAGAAAGTGAACGACGGGGGGGGGGGGGGCAGACCGCCGCCGCCGCTGCCACCAGGGCCGCCGCGCCCTGGCGCCGACACCCCAGGGGTCCTCCGCCCCTCTCCCTCTTCTCCTCTGTCCCTCTCCCCTTCGTAAAACCGCAACCCTAGCCCCCCTGAAACCCGATCCTCCACCCTCCAGACCCCCAGCGCCTCCCCTCCACTTCCGCCTTTCTTCGATTGAACACCGATGGCCCCAAACCCTACGCCAAAATCGATGCAGCAACCGTGTGTCTCCACTTCAGCCGTCATTAGCCTACTCAGCGTCGAGGAGCAACATGACTTCAAACCCGTTAAGCACCTCCGCGATTAAAGGTGTGTGATTTCTAATTTACATAACATAGTATGAAGATATATGATCCTTGAAAATATAAAAATATGATCTTTATTCAAGGAAAGATACGATTTTTATGTTAGTGAAGATACAATCTTTATGATATGGAAAATACGATTTTTAGTTTATAAAAAGATGATTTTTATATACATAAAGGCCATATAAAAATATGATTTTTATAGAAATGGTATAAAATAAAAAGAGGGTTTTATCATGAACTAGCATATTTGAAAAGGCGAAATCTTTATATTTTAAAAGGCGAAATCTTTATATTTGAAAAGGCGAAATCTTCATATTTAAAAAGGTGAAATCTTTATATTTGAAAAGGCGAAATCTTTATATTGGAAAAGGCGAAATCTTTGTATTTGAAAAGGCGAAATCTTTATAATTGAAAAGGCGGAATCTTTATATAGAGAATAACATGATAAAAATATAATCTTTATTATATGAACAACGATATAAAAATAGAATTTTTATCTATATAGTAACGATATAAAATTATAATTTTTATCTATATAGTAGCGATGTAAAAATAGAATTTTTATCTATATAGCAGCGATGTTAAAATTGAATTTTTATCTATGTAGTAGTAGTATAAAAATATAATTTTTATATACATAGCAACAATATAAAAATGTGATTTTTATATATGTAGTGGCTACAGACGACGAAAGTGACAAAAGGCAAGAACAGCGATGACTTCTACATAAGAAGAGTCGAGATGATTGGATTAGCTAGTTGGTGAGAACTTCTCACTTTAACTTTTCTTTTCTAGTTATATAAATATATACTAGGATGCAGACGGTGCTTAGTAGCACCCGACACCCGCCGTCCACAGACCATGGACGGCTTGTATGCTTGTTTGATGTGTGGTGAAATTTGTTTGTGTTGTTGATGTGAAATCGATATTAAAAGTTAGATGGTTGAAATAAATTAATTATCATTAAAAATATAATTTTTAACGTGAATGTGAATAAATAAATAATTATAAACAAATCGGACGATTTGTTTATATACATTGATTTGACTGATATTGATTGGGACGATAAATTTTACACATCGCCCAACTGCACAAATAAAAATGTGTGTTTGTTGATTTGAAACCCCACACGGGTATTGGGATGATATTTGGCATACACTAATCCCAATTATTTCATTGTATGTCGATCGATTGGTCGACAGACTGTGTAAGCGTCAATTATTTATATTTGATGCTTATGCAGTTGTGTGGTGCACTTTGGATGATTGTTGATTATTTATCGTTACTATTTATATACATGTGTTGTATGGAATCCATATAATTAACATTATATGGTGATTGATTGGGCCTCATTCCAATCGGGAAAATAATGAATATTACAAAAGAAAATTTATGTGTTGAATAGAAAAATAGTCATGTGTTGACGATGTTCATGTGTTGAAACTATTTATGTGTTTAGTAAAATATTTTAATAATAAAATTTACATTTTTATCATATTTAAAATTAGAATCTACTTCACGGTGGAGTCTAATTAAAAATCAAACGATAGATACCATAATTTTATAAAATATATTACATAACAAAAATAGTTGTGTGTTGATAGTACTCATGTGTTGAGATTAGTCGTGTGTTGAAAGAAATATAGATTCATGTGTTGAATAGAATAAATATTCATTTGTTGAATAGAATAACGAATATATTGAAATATATAAAGTCGTGTTGATTAGAGTTGCGCTATTTTGACGTGAACGATATTTATATCGATTATATTCGTTTTTATAATGAATATAGAAAAAGTAGTGATTTCAAATTATAACATTTTGAAAATATTATCATTTATATAGTAATGATATGAAATATTCAATTTTGATTAGAAATTGAAATAGTGTTGAAATGGTTTTGAAAACGAAGTTAAAACGAATTATAAAATACGTTTTAAAAAGAAATCGACGAAATATAATATATATATATTATATATAATGGCCTGAATAGAACGCGCCACGCTGCGGCAGTTCGTGAATTTCGACCATTGACTTCGAATTGACATTGCGGGAGATCCGACCGTCGGATTCTCCTAATACCGGAACCGTTGGGTTCGTATCGAAAAGAGCTTTCCAATGAATATTAGAAATTTGAAATCCAACGGTTGGATTTGGAATTATGTCCAAATCAAATTTGAAAAAGGTCGCTGTAAGTGCAGTTCGATGGCCGTTGATGGAAATCGACTGTACGGGCCTTGATAAAATTATTAAAAATATTAATAATTTGTGTAAAATCATAATATGTGAATTGGAAAGAACTGGGATGAAAAACTCCATATTTGAAAGGATAAAAATAGTTTTTTATCGAAATGAACTGGTTTTGAACTAGAACTAAAACCAATTTATTTTTGAAATGAATAAATTGAATTTGAATTGGTTTTGAAAATAACCAAAATTTCCAATATATATAAAGTGGAAGTGGATCTGAATCGAAATTGTCTTTGGAATATTTCGATATTGGATTTCGTGACTATACAGATATTGTTCTGGGAATTTGAAAGATATATTTTATATCGTTATTTCCAAAACGATATTTGTCGGTTTCAGAATTTGATATTGAATATAAGCCGGTATATTTTCTATTCAGAGCCTTGTATTTAATATCAAATGTGATTTGGGTTTATCGTGAATCGTGTTTTATATGACATTGGTTCTTTAACCCAGTTAAAGGCAGGATGTTGATTTTTGAGAAGATTAAAACTAAGTGGAATTTCAATGAATCTTTAATTAGATTGAAATGTGAATTGATAATTTAAATTATCAAATCTGAAAGGTGATTGAGAATGGAGTAGCACCAATTTTTCTCCAAAGCGATAGTTAAATCTTTAATTAGATTTAAACGTGAAATGGTAATTAATTTTACCGATAACACTGTGGTGTTAGGTATGGAGTATTACCAGTTTTGCTCCAGGGGATGAATAGGTTGGGATTAGGAATAAAACAAATAATTACTTCGGTGTGGTTCGCTAATCCCGACTAGTTTGAAATGATATCCAAAGGAAGATTAAAGAATAAATTTAGAAGAATTTATCTTGGATAAAATTAATGGGAACCTTTCCCCAAGAATGTGATTTTGTGAATAAAAGAACATTCTGAATTGGAATGAGGCGTTTGTTGTGTTTGTGTAACATTTGTTTATCATATACGTGGGTTATTCAGAAAGGCTGGGTTTATACCCATTCTGAATAACCGATTCGACGAGATGTCGAAGATGAAGATGGTGGTTGAAGACCGGAAGCCTTCACATTGTTTGGGTGATTACTGATGATTTTGATTGGGTTGTACACCCAAGATGAGGCAAACAGTTGGTGATCGTCCAGACGTACTTTGAGATGGATGGATATGCGAGGAAAGTGCCTCCGGTTTCGTTCGGACCCAGAACGAACTTGTAAATGGATTGTGTGTCTGACATTGGATTTTATTCTGTGTTGATTGATGTGACGGCCTGGAATTTCGCTCGATCCTAATCAGTCGTTAAACCGATCTAGACCGTTCGAAACCCCTGATCGTTTGAGAACAGGACAAATCAGAACACAAACAGAAGAACATTTCATTGTTATTACAACAATTCCATCAGATACAAGAATATACAGAGTATAATTGAATAAATTACATTCGATAAATATCAGAGATTACAATAAATTACATAGCAGCGGAAAATAATACAAAGCACAACTGAAGGTGATATACGGATACAGAGCTTTCCGGATATCATTCCAGCTGTAAACCAGGATCCTGTGAATATAAATCTGCAAAACCAAAACTACTAGCTGCCCGTGCGGAAAATAGGGGCACCCAGAGTTTAGGTTAAAACAATAAACTCCAGGTCAGTCATGTGACTGGTGTGAGAACTAAAACAGTTATTTAATTCAATTTTAAAAGAGAGTAATTCAAGAGACCACGCCGTATAACACGGAACGGGTTTCCTCCCAAGAATACCAGTGCATAGAATAAACAACACAATGCTTTTTCGAAAAATGAAGCTATTATAAGACCCAGGTCCCATCACACAATGCAACGCAAGCCGGAGGATAGGGTTTTACCTTATAACAGCCAAACATGCTTGATACGTTTAAAACAAATCATTTGATACTATAATAAGTGTATAGTGTCAAAACATTTCAATCATAAATATAAATCATAGACGGCATGAGTGCCCCCATCCCACTATGTCGCCATACTAGGCTCTACAAATAAAGCCGAAATACACGTATTGGAAATTGGATTTCCGTCATGAGTCGAGGCAAGGGGCAAGCTCCTCTTCGCGTTCGAGACACTCTAGCAAATGCCTCAGGACTACACACTCTGGGCAATCCTGGGATCCTCCAAGGCCGGTCCTCACTTACATTAGAGGATTGACAATTCCTGAACACACGTTTCCCGGTCCTTACAGACCTAATATCGAGGCGCCTCGCATCCAAACCACAAAGGTGAAAAGTATATTAATGTCAGGGCTGGTAAGTCACTGACACCACCATAGCTAGAAAGAAACGTCGTGCACTCCTTGGGTCCTCATCCCGTTTTTAACTCATACCGAGGTGTGAGGCTCGCGAATTCACGTTATACACAAAGCTGCCACATAGGCGTGCTTTGATCATCAACCACAAGACTTTGCTTTTCAACAGAAGCCTTGATCATTGCATCTTAGCGTGCCACACAGGCAGTTCATGCCATGCGACTGATGTCCATCGATATACAACCTCTGAGCTCGTACGTCTCAGAGAAGGGCGTTAAGCAAAAGAATAAATTCTCCGCCGCCAAACAGATGTATATTTAATAGAAATCAATCAACACAGAATAAAATCCAATGTCAGACACACAATCCATTTACAAGTCCGTTCTGGGTCTGAACGAAACCGGAGGCACTTTCCTCGCATATCCATCCATCTCCAAGTACGTCTGGACGACCACCAACTATTTCCATCCTCTTGGGTGTACAGCCCAATCAGGATCGTCAGTAATTATCCAAACGATATGAAGACTTTCGGTCTTCGACCACCGTCTTCATCTTCGACATATCGTCGAATCGGTTATTCAGAATGGGTGTAAACCCGGTCTTTCCGAACAACCCGCGTATATTGAAAACAAATGTTACACAAACACAACATACGCCTCATTCCAATTCATTAGTCACTAACCGCAAATTAGCAAGAGAACAATTTCCCAAACATTAACCCCGAAGGCCGAAACCAACATCAGATCAATACCCAGGAAACCATTCTTCTTAGCCAACCTACAGCTAGTTTCTAAATTCCACATTCTTAGGGAAAGGTTCCCATAAATTTTATCCAAGATAAATTTTTTTTAAATTTATCCTGTAATCTTCCTTTGGATGTCGTTTCAAACCAAATTATAGTTTTTCTAACTAGTCGAGATTAGCGAACCGTACCGAAGTAATTATTTATTTTATTTCCCAATCCCAACCTATTCATCCCATGAAGCAAAACTGGTAATACTCCACATCTAACTATGGTGTTATCGGTAAGATTAATTACCATTACGCGTTCAAATCTAATTAAAGATTTAACTATCGCTTTGGAGCAAAACTGGCGATACTCCATTCTTGCTCATTTCTAAATTTGATAATTTAGATTTTAGATTTACATTTCAATCTAATTGCGGATTCGTTAAAACTCCTTTTACTGGGTTAAAGAACTAGGTGTTATTTAAAACACAGTTCACGACAAACCCAAATCACATTCTATTTATTATCGGGTTAAAGAACTAGTGTTATTTAAAACACCGTTCACGATAAACCCATTTCAAATCCAATCAAATATATTAGAAACTCCGATTATTTAAAACCCCTTTTTAAATCTAATTTATTTATTTAAAAATAATTGGGTTTTAAATTTAGTTCAAAATTAGTTCATTTCGATAAAAATCCATTTTTATCTTTTCAAATATGGAGTTTTTCACCCCAATTTTTCCCAAATCATTTCTTATGATTTTACACAAATTATTACTATTTTTAATAATTTTATTAAGGCCCGTACAATCGATTTCCATCAACGGCTATCGAACTGCACTTATAGCGACCTTTTCTGAATTTGATTTGGACGTATCTCCAAATCCAACCGTTAGATTTTAAATTTCTAATATTCGTTAGAAAGCTCTTTTCGATACGAACCCAACGGTTCCGGTTTTAGGAGAATCCGACGGTCGGATCTCCCGTAATGTCCGTTTGAAATAAATGGTCGAAATTCGCGAACTGCCGCGGCGCGGCGCGTTCTATTCAGGCCATTATATTATATATAATATATATAATATATATTTCGTCGATTTCTATTCAAAACGAATTTTATAAATAGTTTTGAATTCGTTTCGAAAACAATTTCAACTTCCATTTCAATTCAAATCAAAATTTAATTCTTCTTTATAAATTCGTTTTAAAATTCATTTCTATTCAATTCAAGTTTCAATTCAATTTGAATTCATTTCAATTCAATTTGAATTCATTTCAATTCAATTCCAAAGTCGTTTTCTATTCGATTCAATTTTAAATTGGTTTTCTATTCGATTCATTTCAAATTGGTTTTCTATTCGAATCAAATTCGTTATATATTCAATTGAAATCAAATTCGTTATATATTCAAATCCAATTCGTTATATATTCAATTGAAATCAAATTCGTTATATATTTAATTCATTTCAAAATCGTTTTCTATTCAATTCATTTCGAAATCGTTTTCTATTCAATTCATTTCGAAATCGTTATATATTCAATTCATTTCGAAATCGTTATATATTCAATTCATTTCGAAATCGTTATATATTCAATTCATTTCGAAATCGTTTTCAATTCAATTCATTTCGAAATCGTTTTCAATCCAATTCATTTCGAAATCGTTTTCAATTCAATTCATTTCAAAATCGTTTTCAATTCAATTCATTTCGAAATCGTTTTCAATTCAATTCGATTCAAATTTCATTTCAAAATATGCGTTTTCGAAATCACTTTTCAATATTCATTTTAAAATGAATAAAATCGATATAGATATCGTTCACGTCAAAATGGCGTCAATCTAACCAACACGGCTTCATAAATTTCTATTTTCAAATATTCTATTTCAAATATTTCTTTTCAAAATAGTTGTTATTATCAAAATATTTCGTTCAACACATGACCAATCTCAATGGATGAGTATTGTCAACACATGAACCTTTATTTTATATTGATAGAGATGTAATTTTTATTACTAAAATATTTCGTTCAACACATGACCAATCTCAATGGACGAGTATTGTCAACACATGAACCTTTATTTTATATTATTCTTTATTTTCTAAATTGGAATGAGGCCCAATCAATCACCATATAAAATTAATTATATGGATTTTCATACAACACATGTACATAATAGCATTGAAAAATAATCAACCATCAACCAAAGTGCACTACACTGTATAAGCATCAAATATAGATATCTAACGCTTATAACAGCCTGTCAATCAATCGATCGACATATTAAATCAATCAGGATGAGTGGACTTCAAATTTCATCCCAACACCCGTGTGGGGTTTCAAACAATCAAACGCATATTTTATTTGTGCAGTTGGGCGATGTGTAAAATTTATCGACCCAATCAATGTCCTTCAAATAGGTGTACATAAACAAACCGTCTGGTTTGTAAATGAATATTTATTTTATTCACTTCACGTTAAAAATTATATTTTTAACGACAAAACATTTTATCCCAACATATGAATTTCTATTCAGTTCATTCTTTATATAAAATGATATTTTTATTTTTCTAACTTATTTTAGAAAATTTCTGCGGCATAACGGCACGATACTAGAAACGGGACGAGGCCTAGCCTTATCCCCGGTCTAGTGAAGGCCCACGCCATTCACACATCAATCAAATTCACCAAACAACCAAATTCAAATCAAATAATCTGACTAGTCTATGCAACCAAACAAACAAGTCCATGGTCTGTGGACGATTGTGTCGGGTGCTACTAAGCACCGTCTGCATCCTAGTATATAAATATAACTAGAAAAGAAATTGAAAGGTGAGAAATTCTCACTGATAGCTATCCTAGCTCCACGGCACCTCATTGATAGAAATCTTCATCGCTATCGCATCTTCGTCATATTCGTTGCCCGTAGCCACTACATATATAAAAATCACATTTTTATATACTGATGTCTTTAAAATAAAAATCACATTTTTATTTATTCACTTTCAATTTAAAAATCATATTTTTATAATCACTTCATACCTTTAAAAATCGAATTTTTACTTCGCTATTCAATATATAAAATCGAATTTTTACTATGCTATTTAATATATAAAAATCGAATTTTTACTATGCTATTTAATATATAAAAATCGAATTTTTACTTCGATGTCATATAGATAAAAATTCCGTTTCAAAAATAAAGTTTTCGCCTTTATAAAAATAAAGTTTATATTTTTCTCGAAGTAAAAAATCATATTTTTATATCATCTATATAGTAAAGACTATATTTTTAATACTTTAAAAATATAAAAATCATATTTTTATTACTTTAAAAATACAAAGATCATATTTTTAATACTTCTACCTTATAAAAATCATATCTTTATACTTCCCACATAATAAAGATCGAATTCTTATTATCTATATTATATAAAAATTATATTTTTATATTTTCCGTAAATTAAAAATCATATTTCTAATATCTTTATATAATTAAAAATTATATTTTTAATCTATTAATGTTTTGCTACTTATAACACTGATTTTATAATAGGTCATATATATATAAACTGAATTTAGAAAACAAATACCGATTGAAAGAATTAAATAAAAATAACTAAGAAAACTTACATTGCAAATTAAGTGAAGGAGGGTCCAGTAGCCACCGGAGAGTGGCCAGAGGAGGGCGCAACACGCTGGTTCGGACGAGATGGTTGGAGGAAGCGGTCGGAGCAGTAAAGGGGGGCTTGGCGCTGGCCTGGGCGGGCTAGAGGAGGGCGTCGATGGGAGGGGCTCTTGCAGGCGATCGGGGGTGGTCGGGATCTGGCGGCGCCTTCTGGTGGTTGCCGTCTTCAACTCGATGGGGGGGTTTGGGGATCGTCGCACAACAGAGGAGAGAGGTGAGAGATCGACTGGGAGAGAAGGAGGTGGGCCAGGGGGCACGGAGGTCGGAAGGGGCGGCGATTGGCTTGGGCGGCGGCTAGGTCTGAGGGACGATGGTGAACAGAAGGGGCGGGTTTTATTTCTGAAAGAATTAAAATGAATTGGGGGGAGGGGGTAAAGGGATATTATATATATTATTTTATTTATTATTTTATTCTCCACCAAAGTTGACTTTTATTTTCGACCTCAAAACGAGGCCCACCGCCTGTCGTCCATAGCTAATTACCCCCATTCCAAACACAATGGGATATGTATCGTAGGTTGGTTCGGACGTCTCGATCAGTTTCCGTTGAATTTACATTTAAATCTATATATTAAATTTAACGCACAATTCAATTTCCCGGGGCCACGTACGGACCCGAAAAATTCCCGAAAAATATTTTCTAGCTTCGTATTGACTATACGGTCCTAACAAAACTAGTTTCGTCGAATTCTGAGACCGTTGGAAAAATGGCCATTTTCCAGTCGATTAAAATCAACTGAAACTGGTCAAACGCGTTTTCCTTTGCCACGCTCACATATTGATTCGAAAAATTATGAAATTTGGAATCTAGCAATAATTCGACATCACGGATCCAACAAAAGTGGTTTCGTCGAAATCCGAGGTCGTTTGCAAAATGTCCATTTTTAAGGGCCTGAATTCCATAGCGACTATTCCGAATTTTCAACTGGACATATCTTTTGATTCCCGCTATGAAATTTTGATTTTTCGGATTCGTTGGAAAGATATTATCAAATAGATCCTATCATTTTTGGTTTCCCTAAAATCCGGATTGTTTTGCACCCGGCACATTCAATTGAAGTTTGAAATCGAATTATCGAACTACCGCGCCATTTTCAATTCCTTTTATAATTATATATAAATATTTATATTCTAACGACGACGCGTATAATATATACGTTCGAATTATATTCAAAATAAATTTCTCGTCGTTTTTATTTAAAATAATCTATTTTAAATATTCGAAATTCGCTAAAATTGCTAAAATAAAAATTTTAAACTGGCTCGCATTTTCCGGGTTATTACAATCTCCCCCACTTAAAACTTTTCGTCCCCGAAAAGGAACAGAGTCGAAAGTGGTTTGATTAATCAACTCTATGTTCGATCTGGCTTCCATTCTCCAACTTTTCAGTTTCTGAGAATTTTCAAATTTTCAAAAATTTGGCTAACACCCTAAATTTTCGAAAAATTTCGCCATAACCTCCCCTGCACCGGGAGCATCGGGGAATTTCAAATAGCTTCCCCAGTCCTTCTAATCTCAAAAAGAAAAAGAAAAAGCCAAGCGGCCAGCCAATAGGCTCATAAAATCATCATCACCCAAACAAACAGTAAATTATAGTAAACATGTACCTATTTGTCGGGCAAACAAATTTTATTCTCTGGCTCTAGTCTCCTTGCTATGACCTGTTCAATGTAAGTATATGTATATGCAAGCAAATGCGAACAATTTTCAATATAATTCAATATTTGATTCAATTAGGCATAATGGTTCAAAATTGTCAAACAAATAGGCAAACAACACAAACATCAATCAATTAGTGAATTAGAGTTTCAAATCCATAATTTTACTACATATATAAAAATCATGTTTTTGATGCCAATTCACAACAATGTGTTCTAACTATATTGGTTTTGGTTCTCACACCAGTCTAATGGAAATATATAGAAATCACGCCTTCGTCACTCGAAAATAAATACTGGTGATGGTATACTTCATCATCAGGACCATGTCCGGGCGACTAGAGTGTGACTCTATATCTATCTAATATATTAAAACTTCGAATATACGTTCATGACGCGTATATGCAAAACCTTTATATATTGGATTGTCCAAATTCAAAATAAATAAATATTCAAATACGTTTAAAACGATTCAAATTTTCAAAACAAAATTGTTTTCATTTGAAAAATATACTCTTCACACTCGTTCTAGGATACTACTGATCCTATCTCTAACGAGTCATTCTAATTGGATATTACTAATCCAATATCTGATGAATTCTTTCGTATGGTTCTAATGTGTCTTGTTCTCGAGCTCTGTAAACCAAAGCTCTGATAACAACTGTGACGGCCTGGAATTTCGCTCGATCCTAATCAGTCGTTAAACCGATCTAGACCGTTCGAAACCCCTGATCGTTTGAGAACAGGACAAATCAGAACACAAATAGAAGAACATTTCATTGTTATTACAACAATTCCATCAGATACAAGAATATACAGAGTATAATTGAATAAATTACATTCGATAAATATCAGAGATTACAATAAATTACATAGCAGCGGAAAATAATACAAAGCACAACTGAAGGTGATATACGGATACAGAGCTTTCCGGATATCATTCCAGCTGTAAACCAGGATCCTGTGAATATAAATCTGCAAAACCAAAACTACTAGCTGCCCGTGCGGAAAATAGGGGCACCCAGAGTTTAGGTTAAAACAATAAACTCCAGGTCAGTCATGTGACTGGTGTGAGAACTAAAACAGTTATTTAATTCAATTTTAAAAGAGAGTAATTCAAGGGACCACGCCGTATAACACGGAACGGGTTTCCTCCCAAGAATACCAGTGCATAGAATAAACAACGCAATGCTTTTTCGAAAAATGAAGCTATTATAAGACCCAGGTCCCATCACACAATGCAACGCAAGTCGGAGGATAGGGTTTTACCTTATAACAGCCAAACATGCTTGATACGTTTAAAACAAATCATTTGATACTATAATAAGTGTATAGTGTCAAAACATTTCAATCATAAATATAAATCATAGACGGCATGAGTGCCCCATCCCACTATGTCGCCATACTAGGCTCTACAAATAAAGCCGAAATACACGTATTGGAAATTGGATTTCCGTCATGAGTCGAGGCAAGGGGCAAGCTCCTCTTCGCGTTCGAGACACTCTAGCAAATGCCTCAGGACTACACACTCTGGGCAATCCTGGGATCCTCCAAGGCCGGTACTCACTTACGTTAGAGGATTGGCAATTCCTGAACACACGTTTCCCGGTCCTTACAGACCTAATATCGAGGCGCCTCGCATCCAAACCACAAAGGTGAAAAGTATATAAATGTCAGGGCTGGTAAGTCACTGACACCACCATAGCTAGAAAGAAACGTCGTGCACTCCTTGGGTCCTCATCCCGTTTTTAACTCATACCGAGGTGTGAGGCTCGCGAATTCACGTTATACACAAAGCTGCCACATAGGCGTGCTTTGATCATCAACTACAAGACTTTGCTTTTCAACAGAAGCCTTGATCATTGCATCTTAGCGTGCCACACAGGCAGTTCATGCCATGCGACTGATGTCCATCGATATACAACCTCTGAGCTCGTACGTCTCAGAGAAGGGCGTTAAGCAAAAGAATAAATTCACCGCCGCCAAACAGATGTATATTTAATAGAAATCAATCAACACAGAATAAAATCCAATGTCAGACACACAATCCATTTACAAGTCCGTTCTGGGTCTGAACGAAACCGGAGGCACTTTCCTCGCATATCCATCCATCTCCAAGTACGTCTGGACGACCACCAACTATTTCCATCCTCTTGGGTGTACAGCCCAATCAGGATCGTCAGTAATTATCCAAACGATATGAAGACTTCCGGTCTTCGACCACCGTCTTCATCTTCGACATATCGTCGAATCGGTTATTCAGAATGGGTGTAAACCCGGTCTTTCCGAACAACCCGCGTATATTGAAAACAAATGTTACACAAACACAACATACGCCTCATTCCAATTCATTAGTCACTAACCGCAAATTAGCAAGAGAACAATTTCCCAAACATTAACCCCGAAGGCCGAAACCAACATCAGATCAATACCCAGGAAACCATTCTTCTTAGCCAACCTACAGCTAGTTTCTAAATTCCACATTCTTAGGGAAAGGTTCCCATAAATTTTATCCAAGATAATTTTTTTTTAAATTTATCCTGTAATCTTCCTTTGGATGTCGTTTCAAACCAAATTATGGTTTTTCTAACTAGTCGAGATTAGCGAACCGTACCGAAGTAATTATTTATTTTATTTCCCAATCCCAACCTATTCATCCCATGAAGCAAAACTGGTAATACTCCACATCTAACTATGGTGTTATCGGTAAGATTAATTACCATTACGCGTTCAAATCTAATTAAAGATTTAACTATCGCTTTGGAGCAAAACTGGCGATACTCCATTCTTGCTCATTTCTAAATTTGATAATTTAGATTTTAGATTTACATTTCAATCTAATTGCGGATTCGTTAAAACTCCTTTTACTGGGTTAAAGAACTAGGTGTTATTTAAAACACAGTTCACGACAAACCCAAATCACATTCTATTTATTATCGGGTTAAAGAACTAGTGTTATTTAAAACACCGTTCACGATAAACCCATTTCAAATCCAATCAAATATATTAGAAACTCCGATTATTTAAAACCCCTTTTTAAATCTAATTTATTTATTTAAAAATAATTGGGTTTTAAATTTAGTTCAAAATTAGTTCATTTCGATAAAAATCCATTTTTATCTTTTCAAATATGGAGTTTTTCACCCCAATTTTTCCCAAATCATTTCTTATGATTTTACACAAATTATTACTATTTTTAATAATTTTATTAAGGCCCGTACAATCGATTTCCATCAACGGCTATCGAACTGCACTTATAGCGACCTTTTCTGAATTTGATTTGGACGTATCTCCAAATCCAACCGTTAGATTTTAAATTTCTAATATTCGTTAGAAAGCTCTTTTCGATACGAACCCAACAGTTCCGGTTTTAGGAGAATCCGACGGTCGGATCTCCCGTAATGTCCGTTTGAAATAAATGGTCGAAATTCGCGAACTGCCGCGGCGCGTTCTATTCAGGCCATTATATTATATATATAATATATATAATATATATTTCGTCGATTTCTATTCAAAAGGAATTTTATAAATAGTTTTGAATTCGTTTCGAAAACAATTTCAACTTCCATTTCAATTCAAATCAAAATTTAATTCTTCTTTATAAATTCGTTTTAAAATTCATTTCTATTCAATTCAAGTTTCAATTCAATTTGAATTCATTTCAATTCAATTCCAAAGTCGTTTTCTATTCGATTCAATTTTAAATTGGTTTTCTATTCGATTCATTTCAAATTGGTTTTCTATTCGAATCAAATTCGTTATATATTCAATTGAAATCAAATTCGTTATATATTCAAATCCAATTCGTTATATATTCAATTGAAATCAAATTCGTTATATATTTAATTCATTTCGAAATCGTTTTCTATTCAATTCATTTCGAAATCGTTTTCTATTCAATTCATTTCGAAATCGTTATATATTCAATTCATTTCGAAATCGTTATATATTCAATTCATTTCGAAATCGTTATATATTCAATTCATTTCGAAATCGTTTTCAATTCAATTCATTTCGAAATCGTTTTCAATCCAATTCATTTCGAAATCGTTTTCAATTCAATTCATTTCAAAATCGTTTTCAATTCAATTCATTTTGAAATCGTTTTCAATTCAATTCAATTCGATTCGATTCAAATTTCATTTCAAAATATGCGTTTTCGAAATCACTTTTCAATATTCATTTTAAAATGAATAAAATCGATATAGATATCGTTCACGTCAAAATGGCGTCAATCTAACCAACACGGCTTCATAAATTTCTATTTTCAAATATTCTATTTCAAATATTTCTTTTCAAAATAGTTGTTATTATCAAAATATTTCGTTCAACACATGACCAATCTCAATGGATGAGTACTGTCAACACATGAACCTTTATTTTATATTGATAGAGATGTAATTTTTATTACTAAAATATTTCGTTCAACACATGACCAATCTCAATGGATGAGTACTGTCAACACATGAACCTTTATTTTATATTATTCTTTATTTTCTAAATTGGAATGAGGCCCAATCAATCACCATATAAAATTAATTATATGGATTTTCATACAACACATGTACATAATAGCATTGAAAAATAATCAACCATCAACCAAAGTGCACTACACTGTATAAGCATCAAATATAGATATCTAACGCTTATAACAGCCTGTCAATCAATCGATCGGCATATTAAATCAATCAGGATGAGTGGACTTCAAATTTCATCCCAACACCCGTGTGGGGTTTCAAACAATCAAACGCATATTTTATTTGTGCAGTTGGGCGATGTGTAAAATTTATCGACCCAATCAATGTCCTTCAAATAGGTGTACATAAACAAACCGTCTGGTTTGTAAATGAATATTTATTTTATTCACTTCACGTTAAAAATTATATTTTTAACGACAAAACATTTTATCCCAACATATGAATTTCTATTCAGTTCATTCTTTATATAAAATGATATTTTTATTTTTCTAACTTATTTTAGAAAATTTCTGCGGCATAACGGCACGATACTAGAAACGGGACGAGGCCTAGCCTTATCCCCGGTCTAGTGAAGGCCCACGCCATTCACACATCAATCAAATTCACCAAACAACCAAATTCAAATCAAATAATCTGACTAGTCTATGCAACCAAACAAACAAGTCCATGGTCTGTGGACGATTGTGTCGGGTGCTACTAAGCACCGTCTGCATCCTAGTATATAAATATAACTAGAAAAGAAATTGAAAGGTGAGAAATTCTCACTGATAGCTATCCTAGCTCCACGGCACCTCATTGATAGAAATCTTCATCGCTATCGCATCTTCGTCATCTTCGTTGCCCGTAGCCACTACATATATAAAAATCACATTTTTATATACTGATGTCTTTAAAATAAAAATCACATTTTTATTTATTCACTTTCAATTTAAAAATCATATTTTTATAATCACTTCATACCTTTAAAAATCGAATTTTTACTTCGCTATTCAATATATAAAATCGAATTTTTACTATGCTATTTAATATATAAAAATCGAATTTTTACTATGCTATTTAATATATAAAAATCGAATTTTTACTTCGATGTCATATAGATAAAAATTCCGTTTCAAAAATAAAGTTTTCGCCTTTATAAAAATAAAGTTTATATTTTTCTCGAAGTAAAAAATCATATTTTTATATCATCTATATAGTAAAGACTATATTTTTAATACTTTAAAAATATAAAAATCATATTTTTATTACTTTAAAAATACAAAGATCATATTTTTAATACTTCTACCTTATAAAAATCATATCTTTATACTTCCCACATAATAAAGATCGAATTCTTATTATCTATATTATATAAAAATTATATTTTTATATTTTCCGTAAATTAAAAATCATATTTCTAATATCTCTATATAATTAAAAATTATATTTTTAATCTATTAATGTTTTGCTACTTATAACACTGATTTTATAATAGGTCATATATATATAAACTGAATTTAGAAAACAAATACCGATTGAAAGAATTAAATAAAAATAACTAAGAAAACTTACATTGCAAATTAAGTGAAGGAGGGTCCAGTAGCCACCGGAGAGTGGCCAGAGGAGGGCGCAACACGCTGGTTCGGACGAGATGGTTGGAGGAAGCGGTCGGAGCAGTAAAGGGGGGCTTGGCGCTGGCCTGGGCGGGCTAGAGGAGGGCGTCGATGGGAGGGGCTCTTGCAGGCGATCGGGGGTGGTCGGGATCTGGCGGCGCCTTCTGGTGGTTGCCGTCTTCAACTCGATGGGGGGGGTTTGGGGATCATCGCACAGCAGAGGAGAGAGGCGCGAGGTGAGAGATCGACCGGGAGAGAAGGAGGCGGGCCAGGGGGCACGGAGGTCGGAAGGGGCGGCGATTGGCTTGGGCGGCGGCTAGGTCTGAGGGACGATGGTGAACAGAAGGGGTGGGTTTTATTTCTGAAAGAATTAAAATGAATTGGGGGGAGGGGGTAAAGGGATATTATATATATTATTTTATTTATTATTTTATTCTCCACCAAAGTTGACTTTTATTTTCGACCTCAAAACGAGGCCCACCGCCTGTCGTCCATAGCTAATTACCCCCATTCCAAACACAATGGGATATGTATCGTAGGTTGGTTCGGACGTCTCGATCAGTTTCCGTTGAATTTACATTTAAATCTATATATTAAATTTAACGCACAATTCAATTTCCCGGGGCCACATACGGACCCGAAAAATTCCCGAAAAATATTTTCTAGCTTCGTATTGACGATACGGTCCTAACAAAACTAGTTTCGTCGAATTCTGAGACCGTTGGAAAAATGGCCATTTTCCAGTCGATTAAAATCAACTGAAACTGGTCAAACGCGTTTTCCTTTGCCACGCTCACATATTGATTCGAAAAATTATGAAATTTGGAATCTAGCAATAATTCGACATCACGGATCCAACAAAAGTGGTTTCGTCGAAATCCGAGGTCGTTTGCAAAATGTCCATTTTTAAGGGCCTGAATTCCATAGCGACTATTCCGAATTTTCAACTGGACATATCTTTTGATTCCCGCTACGAAATTTTGATTTTTCGGATTCGTTGGAAAGATATTATCAAATAGATCCTATCATTTTTGGTTTCCCTAAAATCCGGATTGTTTTGCACCCGGCACATTCAATTGAAGTTTGAAATCGAATTATCGAACTACCGCGCCATTTTCAATTCTTTTTATAATTATATATAAATATTTATATTCTAACGACGACGCGTATAATATATACGTTCGAATTATATTCAAAATAAATTTCTCGTCGTTTTTATTTAAAATAATCTATTTTAAATATTCGAAATTCGCTAAAATTGCTAAAATAAAAATTTTAAACTGGCTCGCATTTTCCGGGTTATTACAATTGATCTCTATTAAATATACATCTGTTTGGCGGCGGAGAATTTATTCTCTTGCTTAACGCCCATCTCTGAGACGTACGAGCTCAGAGGTTGTATATCGTTGGACATCAGTCGCATGGAGTGAATTGCCTGTGTGGCACGCGTAAGTGGCAAATGATCAAGGCTTCTGTTGAAAAGCAAAGTCTTGTGGTTGATGATCAAAGCACGGCCTGCGTGGCGCAGCTTTGTGTATAACGTGGATTCGCGAGCCTCACACCCCAGTATGAGTCAAAAACGGGAGAAGGACCCAAGGAGTGCACGACGTTTCTTTCTAGCTATGGTGGTGTCAGTGACCTACCAGCCCTGACATTTATATACTTTTCACCTGTGTGGTTGTTGGATTGCGAGGCGCCTCAGATATAGGTCTGTAAGGACCGGGAAACGTGTGTTCAGGAATAATTAATCCTCAAAAGTAAGAGAGGACCGGCCTTGGAGGTTCCAAAGGATCATAGTGGAGTCCTGAGGCATTTGCTAGAGTGTCTCGAATCGGAGAGGAGCTTGCCCCTTGCCTCGACTCATGACGGAAATCTAATTTCCAATTCGTGTATTTCGGTTTTATTTGTAGAGCCTAGTATGGCGACATAGTGGGATGAGGCACTCATGCCGCCTATGATTGATATTTATGATTGAAACTGTTTTGACACTATACACTTATAATAGTATCAAATAATGTGTTTTTAACGTATCAAGCATGCTTTGGCTGTTATAAGGTAAAAACCCTATCCTCCGGCTTGCGTTGCATTGTGTGATGGGACCTGGGTCTTATAACAGTTTCATTTTTCTTTATTTAGCATTGCGCCGTTTGTTTTATGCACTGGTATTCTTGGGAGGAAACCCGTTCCGTGTTATACGGCGTGGTCCCTTGATTTACCGAACTTTAAAATAAAGATTAATAACTGTTTTAGTTCTCACACCGGTCACATGACTGACCTGGAGTTTATTGTTTTAACCTAAACTCTGGGTGCCCCTATTTTCCACACGGGCAGCTAGTAGTTTTGGTTTTGCAGATTTATATCCACAAGGTCCTGATTTACAGCTGGAACGATGCTCGGAAAGCTCTGTATCCGTGTATCACTTTTAGTTGTGTTTTGTATATTTTTCCGCTGCTATGTAATTTATTGGAATCTCTGATATTTATCGAATGTAATTTATTCATTTATACTCTGTATATTCTTATATCTGATGGAATTGTTGTAATAACAATGAAATGTTCTTCCGTCTGCGTTCTGATTTGTCTTGTCCTCAACGCAATCCGTGCTTTCCTTCACGGGGAAGTTCGGATCGTGTCAATATCGCTGGGTATGATTTCATACCAAAGTGCGAATTGGATCCAGAAATGTTAGCAAGTTTGACGATCAGACCCACTTTGATGGAGCGGATTGGCTCCAGTCAGAGGAACGATCCTAACCTATTAGAAATCATCTCCAAGTTAGAGATGGGAATCGACGAAAAGATGAACAAGTATGGGCTTGATCGAGATGGATGGCTTAGAAAGAATGGAAGATTAGTTATACCCAATGTCAATGGATTGAGAGATGAAGTGCTTAGAGAATGTCATCACTCAAAACTGACTATACACCCCGGTGGTAACAAGATGTATCGAGACATGAAGCAGACCTACTACTGGGAAGGGATGAAAAGAGACATTGGGAAGTTTATATCCAAATGCATGAACTGCCAGCTAGTTAAAGCTGAGCAAAAGAAGCCTAGTGGTTTACTACAACCGTTAGAAATTCCAGAATGGAAATGGGAACAAGTGTCAATGGATTTCATTGATGGGTTACCAAGGACTAGATCGGGCCATGATAGCATTTGGGTGATTGTGGACCGATTGACCAAAAGTGCAAGATTTATACCCGTCAAGTCGAATAGAACGGCAGCTAAGTTAGCAGAACTGTATATAAAGTGGGTAGTGAGATTTCATGGAATACCCAAAGGCATTGTAAGTGACTGAGATCCGTTGTTCACTAGTGGATTTTGGAAGAGCTTACAAGAGGCGTTAGGATCAGAACTACATCTCAGTACCGCGTATCATCCTCAAACCGATGGTCAAACAGAGAGGGTGAATCGTATATTAAAAGACCTCTTAAGAGCCTGCATATTAGACTTGGGTGGATCATGGGATGACCATTTGCATCTAGTAGAGTTTGCATATAATAATAGTTATCAATCCAGTATCGGTATGGCTCCATTTGAAGCTTTGTACGGAAGACCGTGCAACTCACCGTCATGTTGGGTAGAAGCTGGTGAGAAGTTTGTACTTGGACCCGACGTGATAAGAGAAACTTCAGACAAGATCAAGATCATTCAACAGCGAATGAAGGCTGCCCAAGATAGGCAGAAAAGTTATGCTGATAAGAGGAGAAGAGAATTAAAGTTCTCCATTGGCGACTTGGTGTTTGTCAAGATTTCTCCGTTGAAGAGCATGATACGATTTGGCAGGAGAGGCAAATTAGCACCAAAATTTGTTGGTCCATTCCCAGTTCTTGAGCAAATTGGGATTTTGGCATACAAAGTTGAATTACCAGAGAAGATGGCAGGAGTTCACAACGTATTTCCTGTTTCCCAGTTAAGAAAGTTCGTACACAACCCAAATGCGACTATTTCACCAGATCAGTTGGATGATATCGAAGTTGAACCTGAGGCGGTTGGGAACCGCAAGCCTATGCGTATTGTTGGGAACGATACGAAGCAGCTTCGAAGGAAGGCGGTGAAATTAGTCAAAGTTCAGTGGGGCAAGAATGAGAATGACTGTACTTGGGAGACAGAGGAGAGCATTAGGAAGACGTATCCAGAACTCTTCGCCTGGTAAGATTTTAATTTCGATTTAGTCTTTCCGCATGTTAGGATAGGCTTGTTTTGTTTGTTTTGCATGATTGATTGTTGTATATGGTTGGTAGGCATGCGGGATCCTTTGTATGTTTTGGGTTAAGGAATTTCGGGGACGAAATTTCTTAAAGGGGGGGGGGGAGAGTGTAACGACCCGCATTCTACGCATCATAGGATCGTAGAATATTTATTTCTTTCACATACGAAGTCGTATGGTCATGTAACTTTAGGAGACGACTATTGGGGTCATTTCCCATGTTCATGATTTTTAAATGACCATTTTGCCCCTAGATGATCTTGTTTTGGCCATAACTTTTGATTGGAAATGGGTTTTGACCTGAAACCACTTCCATTGGCTCCGGATGATGGTTTACAATTTCGTAGGGATGTCACATTAGCCAAACGGACTCACCATTTGGGAGATATAGCTGAAACAAGTTTCAGATAGTGAAAAACAGCTTAATTGGGCTTAACCGGGTGATTAACAGCTAGGCCTAATGGGGGATTTCGGGATTAGAGGTATTTAAGGGTTGCTAGGGTTAGGATTTCGGGTTTTTCACTCATTTTCCAACCGCCACAAACCCTCTCTTCAAACTAACAATGGCCTCCAACATCTAAAAACTCCTCTAATCACTTCTTAATCAAGTTTTGGCTTAAACTACATAAAATTAAGAAGTAATAGCACCAAAGCAAGGTTAGAGCTACTGTGTAACATTGGAAACAGCGTCAAACAGGGAATCATTTCAGATTTGGTATTTTATTTGTGGCCAAGGTGAGTGATTAACATTGTTTTGACACTAATTACAGTTAATTAGGGTAATTAGTGATAATTAGCGAATTTATACATTATTAAATTCTGGAAAAATATTTATAAATTCTGAAATATTGTTTTGTACCTCTGTTAGAAATTTGGGTTGATTTGGTTAAGTTTTGTTAATCCTATGATTAGTTTTGCTTAAAAACGCTTAAGGGAAAATATGGAATTTTGGCTATGTTTGATCCATTTTACATGCTATGATTGTTGTTTTGCTGTTTGTGGATGATTATACATGTTGCTATAACTGTATGGTAAGATTTGTGATTGTCTATAAGTGTTAGATTGGTCGAAAATGCCGTCGAATGGCGTAAACAGCTTGCTGGACAAAGTGCAGGAAAGTACCCGAACCGATCGGATCAGATAGAAGCACGAACCGAACCGCCCACACTAGGAGCTTCCGACCCGATCCGCCTCTCGTGTGCCACTCCGAATCGAACCGATGCACCATGGAGAAGCTTGAGGAACCCGACCCGATCTGCCAGGGGTGACCAAGACCGATCTGCTCGCATCTAAGGATCCCCGATCCGAATTGGTAATGAAGGCCCGACCCGATCCGACCAGGGAGCCTTCCACCTGACATGACGAGCACGAGCCTGGAGCATTGTTACGAACCGACCCAGGTGAGGGAGCACGACCCGATGGAACTTGGACACCGAACCGAACCGATGGAGGCTGACTCACGATCCGAACCGAGGAGCTTATGACCACGACTTGAAGCAAAGTGAAGCAAAGAAATTGAGACCGATCCGGAGAGGAAGATGACGACCAAAACCCGAGATGCAAAGGTAGTCCAAATGGGAAGTTTGTACTCAGGGTCCAGTTGGGAACCAACGAGTCGACTTCATGAGTTGGGCTTTGCTGCGGGACGTGTGCTAAGGAGTTGTCGATGTCTATAACTTTGGATCACTATGTGTAGGGGGTACGTGAATGGATTCAGGGCCATAGTGGCCAAGGTACGACTAAAGGGATATAGACCAATGAAGTGGGGTCATTTGTAAAGATTGGTCATGACTCCATGTGGTGAGCTTGGTAGTAGCAGTAGTTGTACAAGTCGAACGCCGTCACTACTTCGATGGGTCTAGTGATCGAAGCAGTAGATATCGTATGCTTTACGCACTGAGTGAGAGATGTGAGGATGGTTGCTATGTTTGATTTGTTTTCCATCATTATGACATGCACACCCCCACCCCCGTTATCTTTACACCATCTGTTCAGTGGCACCTTAGAGTATTGTACGGCATGTAGTGCTAACTCTTTGGTTGTAGGTCCAGGTTCAGGTATGGTCTAGTATACATGTTATTGTTCTGTTTAGCTGCTTATCGCTCATACCAGACTTTTTGTCTGACCCAGAGTTTTATGTCTCTTCTTATTACTCTGGGTGCTCTGACGAGCAGACTAGAGACAGGTTAGCTGGTGATGCACGAGTAGTTGTACCGGAGACGAGCAGGAGGCTTCCACGTACGATACATATATAAATATTCTCCCTGCATCGCTGCTGGTCACTACTTTGGGCATTAGTAGTGCACTTTTCCTTTCTTTTGTTTAGAGACAGTAATTTGAAAAGTTGTAATAAGCTGTATTTAGATTTCCGCTACTCTGATGTTGATGTTGGTTTTAGTTATCATCTTATGCATTGTCTCGCCTGTTTTATGTCAAGTACATTATTATTATATTTTGTTCCATGCGCTGTGAGGCATTCTACAGGTTTTCAATTAGTTCATTCTCTTCTTTCCTTTCTTTGGCGACCGTTCTGTGCTAGTTGGGCATATGTGCAGCGCACTTTCGGAGGAAATGCCGGATGGTGCGGGGCGGGCCGTCACAATTATAATATCAGAGAAGTATTGATTTCCAAAACTGTTTTGGGTTATCGTAAGGTAAAAATCATCTGTGTTTATGTGTGGATCGGTCTTACGATTACCTTTTCTTTTGAAAAGGATTTTGAAAAGTTAAACTAAATGTTTTCCCTAAACTCTTAGGTGTCCAAATTTGTACGGGCAGTCAAGTAGTTCAGTTCTTTACAGATATACTTGTAGGAGCTTGAAGCAGGAGGCTTTATGATTATATAGCTATCGTTATTTCTGCAGTGTGTAAGTGTTGTACTCTGAAAAGGTTATTGTATATATATATATATATATATACTGTTAGATTGCAAAGTTATGTTATATATTATATTTATTCGTTCCGCTGTGAGATTCGTATTACTCTGATTCTGTTCTGTGGTGATCTTCTTCTTTTTCTATTCTAATTTTTTGGATCTTATCTATTCTCACCCTCTAACTTCTTTCTATTAATGATCAGGTATTTCCGATGTTCGAATAGTCAACATGGAAGTTGTGTGTTGATTTTCGGAGTCGAAAATCTCAGTTCGTTACAGTGGTATCAGAGATGAAGGTTAAGTGATTACCTTGGCTATGCGGCGTGACTCAGTAGAGATGGGGTTAGTAATGCCCTAGATTGAGTTAAGAGTATATATACGAGTGAACGTATTTGTAAATTTTATTATAAAAAATTGTTTTATATCGTGGAGATTTATTGGTTGAGTTTTTTATAAGTTCTGATCGATCGGTTTGATCCAATGTATCGGTAGGAGTTTGTAAACGCTTGAATATGATAAACCGACACAGTATGTTTTGAAAGAGGGTAAATGAAATAATTTTACCAAAACTATATTTTGATAAAAATGAATGATTAATATTGGAAATATTATAGTATGTTGGATGTGTTGGTTGTTATTATAATCAAATGAGATTATAAAAAGTGAAATGGTTAAATATAACTAATTAGAATTCATATAAGTGTAATATATGGAATCAGCTGAATTAAATCTGAATTTAAAATCAGAATTGGAGTTAAAATTCCTAAAAGTTGAAAGAGTGTTTGTAAGTGGATTTGGATTAAATATATGAGAATTTTAAGATCCTGGGAGATTTTAAAATTGTTTTACAGCATCGTGAATGATATTTTGAAAAAGATTCCAAAATGGAAATGTTTAAATATGTGTTTTGAAAAGTCATATAGTATTGAACTCACTTCGATCGCTGGGAAATAACTCTGATGATGCTGGCCACATCATCAGTGTTCATTTTCGAGTTGTAAGTGACAGATTACTACCAAAGAAATTGTTTTAAATTGTTTGATGAAACAAGTTGGTTGAAATCCAAAAAGGGATATTTTATTTTTTTGAAAAGCAAAGTTATTTAAACTCCCAGGAAAAGGTTGTTTGAATAAAAACAAATTTAAAGTAATTTGGGAAAGCAAATTAAAATTGAAACTAAAGTCAGTTATGTGGAAATTGAATTGAAATAGAGTAATCGAGTAAAATTGGAAATTGGTATATAATTGGACTCAGTTGAGTAAATGGACTGATTTTTTTTAAATAAAAAAAATCAGATTTGATTTATGAGGTAAAGATAACTGATTAGAGAAATTAACCAGTTAATGAAAAAATATGGATGAAACTTTACTTGGTTAAGTATATAGGATTGATGAGGTAGGAGTTTGGAATCAAGGATGGAACTTTGGTTTGAAATGAAATTTGGCTTTTGGATAACCGAATAATTGTGTTGAGATTTGATTGATTGAAATTGATTGGAAATCGATTGGTATAGATGGATATATGATCAGCAGGTATTGAGTAGAAGCAAGTGCAAGAATATAATGATATGCCCAACAAAAAGGTACATGTTTAAATTTCCATATGAGGTTTTATGCGCCGAATCGGCAAGCCGCTTGGCTTTTTGATTTTCTTTTTGAAAGGAAAGGGCCTAGAGAGGCGAGTTGGGGTTTGAACTATTGACCGGTACAAAGGAGGTGCTGGCGAAATTTTCCAGAAATTTAGAGTATTAGAAAATTTTCATAATTTTTGAAAATTTTCGTTAATCGAAATGAATTAATATTCTAATTGGAATAAATTGGTTCAGTTGAAACTAAAATTAAAAGTAAACAAATAAATAATTTTTAACCCAGTTAATAAGGTTTGTTTTCTACCTTAGTAATTTCGAGGACGAAATTATTTTAAGGGGGAAGAATGTAATGTCTCGTATTTTCACGTTATTATAATTAATTTATTTAACTATTTAAATAGTGATTAAGAGAATTAAATGGTCGTTGAATTAAATTATATGGAATATTTAATTAATATAAATAATAAAATAATATATTATTTCTGAAATAATCGGAAATAACAGAATTCACAATATTGTGTGAATTGGACAATTCAAAATATATAATTCAGTTTAGAATAGAATTAGAATAACAAATATATTATTTAAACGAAGTTAGAGCGTATAAATTATATTATAATTAAAATCGAGCTCCAAATGGCGCGGCAGTTCGTAATTTGGCGATTCGAACTTCAACTGAATGTACATGGTCCGTTTTAAATCGGATTTCTATGAAACAAGAAACATTCGGAGCTGGTAAAGTATATTTTTTTAATGGAAGAGAAAAATCAGGATTTCATCGTGCAGATTTTGATTTATGTCCAAATCAAATTTTTGAAAAGTCACTATGGAATTCCTTTATAAATTATAGCGATTTATTTATATTATAAAAGGATTTTTCAATATAAATTGAATATCGATTCAACCGAGATTTGAATATCAAGTTATAAATCTAGTTGGAGCTAAACGATATTATGTGTGAATATATATACGATAATATAAATTTATTTATATTCAATTTTATTATTTTTAAATATATTTATATATTTCAATGGGTTATTTAGAGCTTTAAAAATAGCCATTTTTGCAAACGACCTCCAAATTTGACAAAACCAATTTGACGAAACCAATTTTCGTGATTTTTGGAATCAATATGTGGTCGTGCGCGATTTTAACGTGAGAAACAGTCGATATTTTGACAATTAAAAATACGTTGTTTGAGCATACGGAGTAGGAATTTGACGAAACAAGTTTCGTTGGGTCCATAATGTCAAACTGTAGTTGCATTTCCATTTCCGTGATTTTTGGGTATTTTATGTGATCATAGGGATTTTTATAGTACGAATGGAAATAGCGATAGCTTAAAATCAAATAAAATAATCGATTAAAAAAATAATATACCCACCCTATAAATACCTCATCACATCTCAAACCCTAAACTAATTCTTCTTCTGGTCAAAGGCAGTGACGTCGTCGGCCATTTCTTTCAAACCCCCTTTCATGACCTTTCAAAAATGAAATAAATTCAAAGAAAATGTTATAAATTTCATAACTCATATCATTGTAATCCACGTTCCTTTCTCTTCAATTCTATGTTTATATTATTGGGTTCGACGATTTTCTTGTTCGATGGAAAAATGACAGCGAGATTAGGGTTCAGGTTTTGGCGAATTAGAAGCTTCGATGGTGGTTTTGAGTTTGTTTTGGGATTGAGAAGACGAAATGGATTGGGTTCGTTGAGTTTGAGGGTGAATGGTGGAGATTGTTGTCACTATTTTCCTGTACAGGAGCGTGCAAAATCTAGAAACGCAATCCCGTGCGTGAGTGCAAGTTTGGTGAGATAAGCATGGTGAAGTTGAGATTTGGATGAGAATCTGTAGGGCGGTTTTGATTTTGAAAATAGTGGAAGGAACAAGGTGGGATCGAAGGAATGGAAATGATTTTTGTGAGGAGAAAATTCGATCGGAGAAGAAGGATTAAGGTGCGGACCTGGTATTATGAGAACGGTGATGGGCCTTGTTTAATAGTAAGCCCAAATCATTTAAAAACATAAGTTTTATTTTTATTTAATTAAAGTATTAACTTATAATATTCATAACTTCGCCATACAATATCAAAATTCGACAAACCAAGATCCGTTGGGATCGTAGGGACGAGGACTTCGCAATGAAACTGACTGGGGGTGATTTGGAGCTCGTCCCAATTTATGGCAAAATAAAACGCTTGACTGAATCTATTGAACGGTTATCGCTATCTAACGATTTTGGACCAATGTGAGTAAATCTCACTAATTCTGCTTAGCTTATATGTTTATAACGTATTTTTAGAATCTATAAATGATGGTGGTTTGCTGTGTGTTGGCTGTTTGGTTGAACTGCTAGTTAATTGGTTGAAAATATAGATAACGATATATATATATATATAAATCGTAAATCGAAGATTAATTCGGTTTATCAGAATATTTCATATTCGTGTTATTCATGTGATTAACATCTGTGGATGCAGAGAAAACAGGTCGGAGGGACCCAACTGGGTTCCTCAACATTTATTTTACTGTTTTTCATATATTGTGACATATGATGTGATTTATAATCTGTTGTTGGTTATGTGTGTTTGATCATTGTTATTTGGTACTTTTAAATACAAAAGGAAATACTGGAGTGTGAAAAGGAAAATTTCAAACTATAATTTGAAATAAAATATTTATATAAAATCAAAGGATTTTATATAAAAAACGAAATTTTCAAAGTGTATATCGAAATAAAAATATTCGTATAAAATCAAAGTATTTTATAAAAAGAAATGTATGAAGTGAATATGGGATTTTGGAATTTTATAAAATCTAATGAACTTATTAAAAGGAGATATTTGAAAATTAAATAAAAGACGTCTGTATGAAGTTAACAACTATTATATGGAAGTTTGAAAGACCGATTTGGTTAGAATACAAAATGAAAGTAATAAGAAGTAAATAATGAACTTTATGGAGTAAATATAATATTTAGGAAAACATATAGAATTGAAAGGAAATATTTCGAAAATCAAATTGAATTATAAAAGAAATTATTTGTGGAAATAAATAGAATTATAAAAGAGAATTGAGAAGATATAAAAGAACAACGAGGAGATGGTTTCAAAGTAGATTTTAAATAGAAATCTGTTTTAACAGATAAATTGAGCAAATAAATTTATAAACGATGTTTATAAATTAAAAGGAATACTTATCTTTTGATAAATGGAATATATAAGTCTGAACTTCTACAGAGAAGTAGAGATCGGTTTTTAACACTGATATTTTAAATAGAATGTGAACTCAGCATTTATAAAGGGAATTTTAAATGAGATTTAAGTGTTAGAAATAAAAAGAAGGTTTCGTATAAATAAATCTATAAATAGAAGTTGGAATTGGGATATTGTTTTAAAATACGAAATCAAACTAAAGGGATTGTATAAAAGGGATATTATTCACATTCAACGTGAAAAATGGAGTTAAGTAAAGATTTTAGAAATAAAAACATTCGTAAAGGAAATTGGGTTTTTGAAATAGAAGTTAAACATAGATGGGATTTCAAATGGTTAGAAATAAATAACTTGTTAAATAAGGAAAACAAGTGCTGTGATTTATAAACAATGTTTTTAAATGAACTAAAATATAATTATCAGTGGATAGTTGAGATTTCAAATTCAACAGTAAATAAAATGGGAAATTTGGAGTTGTTTTGAAAAGGGAATGATGAAATCCATTTCGATACTCGAAATGTAAAAAGGGATTAAATAAAATCCGTAAAGATTTGTAGTTAGGATTCAACTAAGTCAATGTTTTAAAAATGATTTATTTGAAGAAATTATATAATGAATAAATCAGGATTTTACAAGGAAATTAGTGTTCGGTTTGAAAGAGGGCTATGCAGCGGTATAGGATCGTGTAGTATGGAGAATAGGATATAATATCTATATAGCAGAGTAGTAAGCAGTAAATCACACAGTCGATTTATACTGGATCGGACCACTGTCCTACGTCCAGTCCCAGACTCACTTCTGGTATTTCACTAACACTAAAACCCTCACTTCACCCGGAGGAATAGGTTCACAATTACCCGAACCACTGAACGGGATTTCTTGCCTCAACCACTGAAGAGGTCTTCACTAATACAGAATAACTGTTGACTCTTTTATGTTCTTGATAACACAGATTGTCGAATATTAAGTACACCCTTCCTATAGCCTTTCCTTGATGATAATCGTGAAGTGCGTGAAGGAATATGGAAGTTTAAAAGTCTCAAGTATGAAAGTAAATAGCTTTTTAGAACTTAGAGAGCTTTGAATAAGATAGAGAGAATTAGAATAAAATTCGGTTGTTAGATCATCTAAGCAATTCTCTATTTATAATATATAAAAAGATACAACTGATCGTGAAGAGTTTTGATGAAGAGATATGGATTAAATAGTTGTATCTCTTCATAAAGGATGCAACTCTTCGGAATTCAGATGTCTGAAAATAAAATTCAGATGTCTGTTTATTTTAAAAATCAAATCAGAAAGGAAATAGTGTATTTCGGGGGCATTTCAGACGTCTGAAATATATCAACCAGACGTCTGAATATTGTATTTAAAAACATTCTGTTTCAGCAAACAGACGTCTAAAAATTTCAGACCAGACGTCTGTTTTCTGTTATCAGACTATTCCTTGCTTAATTTATATAAGAGAAGCTATATACATATAAAATGTGTGTGTGATCATCAAGGAAGACTTTAACATTAATATCTAAGACTAACAGACCTTTATAACGTATTTATTCTTCGTTTATTGTTCTTGAATCTGTTTGTCAAATGGCTTCCTGCAAAACAAGGTTAGATAATAATATGTACGTTTATGTATAGTTGTCATAGTCAAAACGCTATGTAGTGGGATGTAACATTCTCCCCCTTTTTGACTAATGACAACTATATAAACTCCCCCTGTCAATATGCATATTATATAACATGTTTCTCCCCCTTTGTCATTCGACAAAAAGGAATACTTATAAGAGATGTTAAGTATACACACAACACACAGAGAAACATATGTAGAAACAAATAATTAAACAGATAGTAGGATACCAACATAAATAAGTAGCATATACTGAAGTTTTGTGCGAAGTAGTAGCAAAAAATATTAATAAGCACATTGGTACCCACTTTTTGATAGGGTCCTAAGAGTTAGGTCTTAGGAAGCCAAACCCATCTAGGTTTAGTATCCCTTTTATATAAATAATTTTCATTATTATGCACAGATTCCATAAATGAGTTAATGTGCTTCTTCCTAATCAAACTATTGTTAGTTTCTGGAACCCATATCTTAATTTTAATAATTGTTTTTGTGGATTTTAGTTTTGCATTAATTTTCCTCCTAAACTTTGCATTTTTCTTTGGAGGAAATTTTAATTCATTTTTGAATCCTAAACCATTTTTGTTTGAAGAGGGTTGAGAGTTTTCTATGATTCTTGTTAAATTTTCTCTACCCTTGTTAAAATTTGAAACATTTTTTGAAATGTTTTCTAACTTAGTTTGAATACTTTTGTTTTCTAATTCTAGTTCTTTTACTCTAATTTTCAACAAATGATTTTCAGAACTAATTTCATCATTTTTCGTCTTTTGAGTTTCAATTTCTTGACTCAAAAGAGAAAGCTGACTATCCGAATTCGTAAGAGTTTCGTGAACTTTTTCAAGTTCTTCTTCTAGAATTATCTTTTCATCTTTTAACATATCTCTTTCAAACTCAGCTTTATTTTGATTTTCACGAGTTTCTTTAATCCTTTTCTTTAGAGTTTTTATTAAATTTAAAAGTTCAGCATTAACATCTATCAGTTCTTCATAAGATAATTCACTTACCTCAGATTCCTGTGCCATAAAACACACATTTGCTTGCTCTTTATCACTATCACTATCACTGTCACTGCTTGATGAATCTGAGGCTGAGTCGTCCCATGTAACAGAAAAGGCTTTCTTCTTGAATTTTTCTTTCTTTCTTTTATTGAAGTTCTTTTGATTTTCTTTTATTTCTGGACAATCTTTTACCATGTGACCTTTCTTATGACAATTGAAACATTCTAGTTTTGAAGATGAAGGCTTATTTGAAATATTCTTTTTGAAATTTCCTTTTCTATATTTCAGAAATTTCTTAAAGTTTTTGGCAATAAAAGCTAGATCTTCGTCTTCTGATTCAGACTCCTCTTTATCAGCATGAAAGGCCACATTTTTCTTTTCTTGAGCTAGTTCCCTTTTTGCTTGAAGGTTTACTTCATAAGACATAAGATTTCCTACTAGCTCTTCTGGTTTCATTGCTGATAAATCATTTGCTTCTTCAATGGCTAGTACTTTTCTTTCCCAATCGTCAGTTAAAGAATTTAGTACTTTTGAAATGATGTCAAAGTCACTGTATTTTTCTCCAAGTCCTATCAATGCATGTAAGATATCTTGGAATCTTGAGTACATTTCGTTGATAGTTTCATTTTGCTTCATTTTGAAGTTCTGGAACTGATTTTTGAGCATTGAAATTTTAGTTTGTTTGACTTTGTTTGTCCCTTCATGAATAGTTTTGAGTGTCTCCCATATTTGATAAGTTGATGTACAAATGCTAACACGATTGAATTCATTTCGATCTAGGGCACAATATAGCATGTTCATAGCTTTTGCATTTGCATTTGCTTCATCTTTTTGAACAGTTGTCCAAGTTGCATATTCAGTAGTAGGAGTTGTAAACTCTTTTTGAGTTGCATTCCATGCACTAAAACCACTTGCTTGCATATAAATTCTCATTCTTGTAGCCCAGTAGTTGTAGTGTAGTCCGTTGAATAGTGGTGGTCTTTGAGTAGATTGTCCTTCGGCAAAAATAGTTGAGCTAGTACTTGGGTTATTCTCCATTTTATCAAAATATCAAATAACGGTGTTACGGTTATAGGATGACCTTGCTCTGATACCAATTGAAAGAGGGCTATGCAGCGGTATAGGATCGTGTAGTATGGAGAATAGGATATAATATCTATATAGCAGAGTAGTAAGCAGTAAATCACACAGTCGATTTATACTGGTTCGGACCACTGTCCTACGTCCAGTCCCAGACTCACTTCTGGTATTTCACTAACACTAAAACCCTCACTTCACCCGGAGGAATAGGTTCACAATTACCCGAACCACTGAACGAGATTTCTTGCCTCAACCACTGAAGTGGTCTTCACTAATACGGAATAACTGTTGACTCTTTTGTGTTCTTGATAACACAGATTGTCGAATATTAAGTACACCCTTCCTATAGCCTTTCCTTGATGATAATCGTGAAGTGCGTGAAGGAATATGGAAGTTTAAAAGTCTCAAGTATGAAAGTAAATAGTTTTTAGAACTTAGAGAGCTTTGAATAAGATAGAGAGAATTAGAATAAAATTCGGTTGTTAGATCATCTAAGCAATTCTCTATTTATAATATATAAAAAGATACAACTGATCGTGAAGAGTTTTGATGAAGAGATATGGATTAAATAGTTGTATCTCTTCATAAAGGATGCAACTCTTCGGAATTCAGATGTCTGAAAATAAAATTCAGATGTCTGTTTATTTTAAAAATCAAATCAGAAAGGAAATAGTGTATTTTGGGGGCATTTCAGACGTCTGAAATATATCAACCAGACGTCTGAATATTGTATTTAAAAACATTCTGTTTCAGCAAACAGACGTCTGAAAATTTCAGACCAGACGTCTGTTTTCTGTTATCAGACTATTCCTTGCTTAATTTATATAAGAGAAGCTATATACATATAAAATGTGTGTGTGTGATCATCAAGGAAGACTTTAACATTAATATCTAAGACTAACAGACCTTTATTACGTATTTATTCTTCGTTTATTGTTCTTGAATCTGTTTGTCAAATGGCTTCCTACAAAACAAGGTTAGATAATAATATGTACGTTTATGTATAGTTGTCATAGTCAAAACGCTATGTAGCGGGATGTAACACGGTTGGAAACCGATATTTGATTATCAAATATAAGTTATTCGAGAGAGATTATCGAATATAAGTTATTCGAGAGAAATTATCGAATATAAGTTATTCGGAGAAGAGAGTTAATCGAATATAAGCTATCCGAAAGGAAGAGTTATCGAATATAGTTTATTCGAAAGAGAGATTATCGAATATAGTTATTCGAAGAGAGATAATCGAATATAGTTATTCGAAGGGGGAGTTATCGAATATTGATTATTTGAAAGAGAATTGTAAGTTGAAATTCGATTATATCGAATTAGGGAAAGTACCAATTACTTTCCATTTTAAACCAAGATTTATTTATTCATTAACAAATTAGTTATTTGTTTATTTATCCAAATTAATAAGGAAGAGTTATATTTAAGTTATTTTATTTCGGAAGTATGGGATTATAACACCATCGTTAAAATCAAATGATTTTGGTAAAAGAAGTGGATACGTAAATAAAATCCAGGTTACGTAAGGAATTTGGTTAAAAGATTTAAAAGGTGAACTTTGTTTATTTCAAGGTTAGAAATGTTGTTCAGTTAAGGTCTGAGAGGTAATTATACCCCAACTTGATTGACTTCATTTTTAACTAAGGGATGGGTAAGGTTCGATAGTGAAGGTTTGTTAAGTGAATTTAGTTAATGAGTGTAATGGTTTGAATTGGCTTGGTGATGTTTTATTTAAACATATGTTTAAATCAAATAAAGGAGTTCTGGAAATGTTTTCCAAATAAAAGAATCAGAAATGTTTTCTAATATAGAAAACAAGAAATGGGAGTAAATATGGAGATGTTTTCAAATGGTTGATAAAGTACATTTTCTAAATTTAGAAAATAAGAATTTACAAATATATAGAAACGGGAAATGTATAAATTAATGATAAATTAAATTAAAGGAGATTAGTGTTGATTGATGATTGATCAATCAAATTTCTATCTGGAAATAAGATCATTAGTTGTACACCTATTTTTCTTTGATAGTTAAATCACCGACTATCGAAGTTTTTGACCACTTTTCCGTCATCAATATGGAGAGACCGGGATCAGATTCATTATCTGAAAACCACTCTGTATGGACGTTAGCGTTGTGATCAAATATGATGAAAATAATTGAAGACGAAGTTATGCAAGGGCTTCCTATTTACAGAATAGTGCCTTCGGTTTGTCCAGTCCCAGGACAACGTGAATGGACGAATGTTTGACATAGTATATCTAACGGATCGCGTAAGTTGATCTCTTCAAACGTACTTATGTTTGGTGGCGGAGGAATTCTTTCTCTTAGCTTTATACCCGTGGTATTTTTGGGGTAATCAATTTGTGATTTGGCGGGTATGATGATGTGGCATTCAAAGTGAATGGTGGTCAGGTGTTCCAAAAGATACGTAATGACCTCAAGCCTCATCAATTGGGAAATGACAGAAATCGGGCAGGCAGCATGGCTATGTGGGTCGCTCCCATTAGGGTGTATATCACCTATCTAGAGAAAAATCCATTTCATTCTTTTATCTATTTTCGATGCGGTCCCTTTACGGGAAACGGTGGGTAGCTCCTAACCGTTGGTGGTATACATTCAATACACTCAAGCAAAATGAGTGGTCGGTCATGTGTGGGCCGGGTTGCAAGACGTTCTTGTTGAACCCAGTGTATTCGCCTCTAGAGATACACTATCGGCAGGTGGTCCCATACCTTGTCATGGTCGGAATCCAATCTCCAATAAGCGCCCGCGGTTTTGTTTGTATACTATATATGTGGAACGTGAGATGCAAGCGTTCTGCTAGATTGTTATTTACTTGTGATTAGACATTATTATAATATCACATAAGTATTGATTTCCAAAACTGTTTTGGGTTATGGTAAGGTAAAAACCATCCATGTTTATGTGTGGATCGGTCTTACGATTACCTTTTCTTTTGAAAAGGATTTTGAAAAGTTAAACCAAATGATTTGAGTTTACTCACACCAGTCCCATGACTGACCCAGGGTTTATTTTGTTTTGTTTTCCCTAAACTCTTGGGTGCCCAAATTTGCACGGGAAGTCAAGTAGTTCAGATCTTTACAGATATACTTGGAGAAGCATGAAGCAGGAGGCTTCAGGATTATATAGCTATCGTTATTTCCGCTATGTGTAAGTGTTGTACTCTGAAAAGGTTATTGTATATATATACTGTTAGATTGCAAAGTTATGTTATATATTATATTTATTCGTTCTGCTGTGAGATTCGTATTACTCTGATTCTGTTTTGTGGTGATCTTCTTCTTCTTCTATTCTATTTTTTTCTATCTTATATATTCTCACACTCTAACTTCTTTCTATTAATGATCAAGTATTTCCGATGTTCAAATAGTCAGCGTAGCAGTTGTGTGTTGATTTTCGGAGTCGAAAATCCCAGTTCATTACAAACAAACATCATCTCATGTGCAGAAACACGGCTTTGACCTAACAAAAATACCCAAAATAGAGGCGAACAAACCCACAGAAACATGACATAGGTTGTAACCATGATGAACAACCCAAAGAGAAACAAAATTGTCGAAGTTGAAACTGAATCCAACCCAAACAAAAGAACTTCTCAGGATTGAAGCATTCCATCACAAACTGTAACAATCTTCACATATGACTCGGATTGGCAAGGTACGACAAAAGCACAGTGCCACAACATGCTAAGTCCACCACAGTTGAACATGACAAGACTAAATGACATAAGGGAGAAGGAAGTATGAGAGGGGTTCGCCACCAAACACTCACTAAGAACAGAGCAAGGCTTCACAAATATGTTGAGCGTAACAGTGAAGAATGGATTGAAAGCAAAAGTCGGCCTTCTCCGAAAACCTCTCAGTCCAAGCAAAAAAGACAGTGCTATTGAAATAAAAACACTCCAAAACCCAAAAGAAGAAGACATATACTATAATGATTGAGTGCGTGTGTATATATATGTACACATATACACACATACATACATACATATGCACATATATACATATATTAGAATTCAGATTTGAGAAGGGATTTGAGCTTGAGAGAGAAAATGGTTATACATATAAAACAAAATTACCTAGGTAACGTGTACTGTTGAATCTTTTCTCTTCCTTTTCATTTGATTCTTATTCTTCAACAAAATCATACATATGGATACTATTATCTTATTTCTAGAATTTAAAAGAAAATGGAAAAGAAGAAGTGGAGGAGCTTCATTGATGTATTCAATAACATATGAGAAGAGGAGGCATATGCCTTTATTTATATGCAGAATAATAAACCTCAATTGTACAACAAAAACTATAGAATTCGAGCCATTTACGCTAGAATTAACCTTAGCTACCATGGAGCCGAATCGATCGCCCACCAACTAGAGGTCAATCCTGTTGGGGTTTTGTGCACAACGAAAATTTGACAAAACACCCTAAAAACAAGATCTTTTCACCCAATCACTTGAAGATGAATTTGATTTAGAATAACAACACAACAGATCGAAAATAATAGCAATACACAAATATTCCACCCAACCGCTCTCTTTATTGATTCACAAAAAACAAATTTTGTTTACATTCAATGGATCAAAATAAAATACAAACAAAAATACAATTGAATCAATAACCTTATTGACAAAGGGAAAGAATATCTCGATGACTACAAATATTGTTAGAGAAGAAGAGCGATAAAGAACGACGGCAAACCTATGACTCACATGGTTCCGTAATGTTGTCCTGATCTAACCAAGAAGGCTGCATATATAGGAGAATAGAAGACCTAGACAAATATTCAAATTTCCCCTTTAAAATATCTGTAAAATATAATCATTCGTTTCTTTCCTTCTATGATAGAATCAATCAATCAAATCAATTAATTGATCAAATCAGTTAATTGATTGCATCCTCTTTATAATATATTTGAATCAAAATTCAACACTCCACCTTGATTCAAATATCACATATCTCCAACAATCCTTAATCAAGTTAACCTAGCTCTTTCAACGACACCTACTTTCGATTAAAACCAACCTCGATTTTCAGGCAACGAGATACACCATACTAGTTTCCGAAGTACAGGGACTCAATTGATTTCCGGGCAACAATCACACTCAGTCAATTTGAAAGGACTACGACCACACTTCAATTACAAACACAACCTAACGCCTGGAAAAGATGCATCTACCACCTGAGTTGCACAACGCAAAAACCAACGGTCTAAAAGTGCTTGCAATACACCCATGATCTTTGACTTGTGGATTTCTCCACATTGACACCCGTCTTCTGCTTGACATGATCTTTTCATCTCTGGGATCCCTCCAGCATCATCAACATCTAGACCCCTGTCGATACCATGAACCTCCACCTTAGGACCATCAGCAGTGACTATATTAACCTCTCCACCTTGTTGTGGACTAGGGTCTTAAACTGTCACTTGCCTTCTTCTTCGTCTTCTTCCGTCTTCCCTCATCCATATCAGATGGCTTCTTAACACCCCCATTAATCAGACCATTGAGGCATGGAACATCCACCATCATAGGCTTCCAAATCCCCCAATATCTACCATCAAAAATAATCATCCACGAAAGCAACATCATCTCCGACGTCTACAATCTTCAATCCAACAAACACTCCAAGCTATACGATGATCTGAGCTCTGATACCAACTGTTGGGGATTTGTGCACAACGGAAGTTTGACAAAACACCCGAAAAATAGGATCTTTTCACCCAATCACTTGAAGATGAATTTGATTGAAAATAACAACACAATGGATCGGAAATAATAACAATACACAAATATTCCACCCAAACACCCTCTTTATTTATTCACCAAAGACAAATTTTGTTTATACTTAATGGATCAAAACAAAAATAAAATTGAATTAATAACCTTATTGAGATAGGGAAAGAATATCTAGATGACTACAAATATTGTTGAAGAAGAAGAGCGATGAAGAACAACGACAAACCTGTGACTCACATGGTTCCTTAATGTTGTTCTGATCTAACCAAGATGGCTGCATATATAGGAGAATGGAAGACCTAGGAAATATTCAAATTGAACCTTCAAAATATCTCTAGAATATAATCATTCATTTCTTTCCATATATGATAGAATCAATCAGTCAATCAAATCAATTAGTTGATCAACCTATCAAATCAATTAATTGATTACACCCTCTTCATAAAATATTTGAATTAAAAATTCAACAAATCCCCTTTGTCAATTATATATACAGTGTTCGACTTGTGGGGCTAGGTAATTTAAGTTAATTTTTCTATTCTTATTATTTTCGCTGAACTTGTTTTTCATTCATAAATTTTGTTTGTACTCTAATTGGGAAATTCAAAATATAAAAGTTGCGTAGAATTTCACAACAATCACATTGAAGCATGTTTCATGATCAAATTCAAGCGCTTGGACAATTTTATTTTTTAAACCAAAAAACCTAACTAATTAATTAAATAACTAAACCAAAATTATGGAGTATTACACATACATGATTATGATGCTGATGTCATGGCCAGAAAATTGAAAATTTTAGACCTTTATAAAAATAACATTTTATCTCTCTCATTAATTAAAATCACAAAACACGGATTATACAAATTAAATATACTACATATCATGATTGTATTTTTGTCAATGACATGAATTCATTTGTAGCTTTTGTTAAACGATGTAAAGTAATATCATTTAGTTAAATTGTGTAATAAATTATCAGTTCCCTTAAACTTTAAATGCTTATAACACTTGCATATAAACTTGGTTCATGTGCCGTCGTGATCATGGCAAATGAGAAATATTTTGGTGTTAATGTGCTAAGACATATAGTTCCCGTTTGATCATAATAGGTTGGAGCTTTAGGCTTAATTGTACCCTGATCGGCTTTTGGCACATGAGGTGGGACTTTTGGTTTGATCTAGTGCATATGATTAGACGCCTGTTAATTTTTTTCGATCTCAGCATACGATGGTATTATACTAGAATAATGTATTTAACTGACTTGTTGGGTGCATGTGATAGAAATTAACTTATGATTTTCAAAGGTAAATATTATTCTACTAACTTATTAGTATTATACAATTATATATCGTGTTTCACTCGCTAAACGTATGTCTAACTATCTTATCACTTTCTTATTTTCAATTATAATCTGGTAGGACTATATAGGGATAATCACTATTAGGGTGCATTTTTTGGAAAGGTAACGGGTACTTGAACATGATATTTGAGTGTGTCATGTTAGTGAACGAAGAATGCGTTTTTTGTTGCAAACGGAGTATTTGAGCTTATATTTGAGTGTGTCACGTTAGTGAACGTAGAATGCGTTTTTTGTTGCAAATGAGCGTGATATTTATATATAATGCAAATTTTAACTTATTTGGTTAAGAATTAATTTAATGTGATCTAAAGTTTATGGTGTTAAATTTCATTCAGCAGGTTAATACATCAATTACAATTTATGTTGTGCTCAGCTCAATTCTATCATCATTTGATATGCTCAAGCTGCTCAACAACTTCTATTTACATTTTTCATTATGATTAAATGATATTAACTTACTAAATCACAATTTGTATACCCATAAAAAAGAAGGCTAACTTACATTCCAACACGGATAGGTATTGTTGGGAAACAATGGCTGAGTCGCGGACTAGGTTGCTTTCTTGAAGACGATTCGGGGATCTGGTCGATGGTGCAAACCAGTTCATTCTCTATCACCGTCGCCTCTAGGATAAAACAGCCTCTACAATTAATAACTGATTCGCTTGCACAACAAATCGGTGCAGATTTGCAATTTCAAATAAAATTTAACTTCTCATTCTAATTTTGTTTTGGAAGAAAATTTATAATGGTGGAGGAAGAAGAAGAGATAACAGAAAAATAAAAAAGCGTGCTCTATTTTTCTGAGGAAACGTGGTAATATAATTGTGGAGGATTCGGTTCAGATATGAAAAAATGGATCTCTATTTTACCAAGTTAAAATAAAATTAGGTCGAAAAAGGCAAGGTATTTTAAATCATAAAATATAAGTGTTTACACTGCCAAAGCCCAAGCTCAAGCCCAAGCCCGAGCCATTCATATACTTATTCAATTTTTTTTTAATAATTCACCTTATAAATTAAGCCATTTTTCCAGCAATCCCCCACTTGAATTTTTAAAAATATTTTCCGAGCAGTTTCTAAAAACATAAGATTGTGCATAAACAAAGGTGTCATCCGACTAGAACCTTTGCATAGTGGATAACATTTAGTTTTTACTAGAGTAACACGTGGTCTTGAACTCTATTCCTAACATCAGACCACGCATAACCTTTTCTATAGTGCAATCGAATAAGCCCGTGCATTTATGGCCATGCACGTGTATCCCAGTTTAGTGAACGCTCTAGAAGTTTTGCCCAAACTCCATAGGAAACAGCCACATTTCCACATTCACATAGGTGAGTCTATCAAGAACACTCCTGAAAGTAGGTACTCCACTCCGAATAGAGTATAGATCTCATTAAGAGTTTCTATTAACTCATCCTCTAATCACTTCTGGAATACATGTTTCTTAATATATAAATTTAGCATGTTCATATATTATCACAACACAACTTGGTTTTACCCATTGAACCTAGTTCTTGGGATCTCCAGTCATTTAGGTCGGGTTACCATTGTGTGTAATTCCACAGTCTCAGGGTATAGTCCCATTCTTTTAGAATCATTAGGAACTTTCTTTTTGTTCGGTCCTTTCGTCAAAGGATCTGCCAAATTATCATCACTTCATATGTGATGTTCTCTAACAATACTGTGCATATGACTGTTTTTTCTTACCGTTATAATATCGGTTATGTTCTTCTTTCAATAGTCGTCAAATTTTCAACACTATATATGTGATGTTCTCTTACAGTATTGTGCTTACGACTGTCATCTTTTACCGTTGTATTAACGGTTCTGTACGTTTTGCAATAGTCGCGGTACTATCGTAATCGATTACTTACACCACTGGTGTCGGTTTATCCGATATGGGGACCTCAAGTAGCAGATTTCTTAGTTCTTTAATTCTTCATCAGCTGTGGCTGGTGCTATTATCTCAGTCTCTATAGTACACTGAGTAAAAAATTGTCTGTTTCTTGGATTTCCAAGAGACAGCTCCTCCAGCGATGCTAAACATATAGCCACCGGTCGCTTTAGAATCATCAGATAAAGTATTACAGTCTATATCGGAATATCATTCAAGTACAGTTGGAAAATTTTCATAAAGTAATCCAAGGTTCATAGTTTGTAAGGTATCTCATGACCCTTTCAATTGCATGTCAATGCTCTATAGTAGGTCTACTGGTAAACCTGCACAATAATCCCACGATATTGGAAATGTCGGGTCTAGTACAATCAGTGCCATACTATAAGCTGCCAATGATGCTCGCATAATCAGATTGTCTTACACCTTCATCAGTGTTCTTATAACTTTACACTAGGTTCATATGGTGTACATGTAGGTTTACGGTCATTGTATTTCTTTAGATTCTTCTCAATTTAATGAGATTGATCCAAATAAAATTCTTTTTCGGACCTAGTAATTTTAATACCAAGGATTACACTCACTTCGCCTAGTTCTCTCATATCAAAATTGGCACTTGATAAAGATTTGACTGAGTTTATAGCATGAATGTTTGACCCAAAGATGAGTACGTCATCTACATAAAGACATATAATAGTGCAAATGTCATTCTCAGGTTTGTAATAAATGCTTTTGTCACTTTCATTAACTTTAAAATCACGTGAAATGATTAAGTTATCAGAAAATTTCATGCCATTGCTTAGGTGCTTCTTTTTTTAAAACCATATAATGATTTATCTAATTTGCATACTTTATGTTCTTGACCATGTACTACAAATCCTTCAGGCTGGTCCATATAAATTTCTTCTTCTAATTCACTGTTCAAAAAAGCGGTTTTCACATCCATTTGGTGTATTAATAAATTATGAATAGAGGCAACTGATATTGATACCCGAATGGATGTAATTCTAGTTACAAGTGAAAAGGTATCGAAGAAATTTACATTTTCTCTTTGTTTAAAACCTTTAGCTACTAGACGGGCTTTAAATTTATCAACAATGCCACCAGGTTTTAAATTTTTTTCTTTAAACACATACTTACAGCCTATGAATTTACAACCAAAGGGTAAATCTACCAAGTGCTAAGTCTCATTGGATTCCAAAGAATCCATCTCATCATTTATAGCCTCTTGCCAAAATTCGGCATCTAAAGAAGATAAGGCCTCTTGAATGTTTAAGGGATCCTCCTCTGTAGTAAAAGCACAAAAATATGAACCAAAATATTTTAAGATTCTTGCACTTTTACTTCTTCTAGGTTCAGTTTTGGAATTCTCATTAAGTTCTGTTCGAATAGGCATACTTGAAGTGCCCCCACTATTCCTTAATTTAAAAGGAAATTTCGTTTCATAAAAATTGGAATTATATTATGTGCATTTAGGTCACAAAATCTGTATGTTTTGCTATTAATAGCATAGCCTATAAATACACATTCATATGCTCTACTTGCCAATTTTATTCTCTTAGGGTCTAGCATGCGAACATATGCTAAACAACCCCAAGTTCTAAAGTATGTGACATTGGATTTATGATCCTTTAAAAATTCATAAGGTGAAATTTTATTTTTAGATTTGGGAATTCTATTCAAAACATAACATACGGTTAATAAAATATCCCTCCACCAATGTTTTGCTACACGAGAATTTAAAAAAAATGACAACTACTAATTTGATAAAGGTCCTATTTTTTCTTTCAACTTTACCGTTCATTTCAGGTGAATATGGTGCAGTTCTCTTATGTAATATACCATGCAATTTATAAAAAATCTAGAATAGAACTAGATTCTAATATGTTCCTCTCTCACTACGTAGTCTCTTAATTTTCTTATTTGCTTGTTTGTTAATTCCAGTTTTGAATGTTTCAAACATGTCAAATGCATCACATCTTTAAGAAACACTGTCTTTCCAATTGTAAGCTTTATTTCCACATTACAAATCTCTACATGTTTAGTGGTGTGAGGATCTCCCAACAACACTTTTTGATTATCAGCAGCCGTGTATGTTGTGAATATATCACAAATATAGCAGACATGGCGAGAAACACCAGTGTCTACCCACCAGCCCTTTGATCCACCAAAAAGACAAATCTTAATAATAATAGCCGTAAAAGGCTCCTCAGTCAGGTTAGCCTGCGGTGCAGGGCCTAGCCTGTTCCTACACTTTCGTGCCATATGACTTGTTTTTCCACAATTGTAACATAGAGACAACTGTCAAGAATCATTTTTTGTGTTGGTTTCTGCTGTCATTTATGATTTCCTTGCGGATTCCATTCCATTCTTTATCGGTTGTGGATGCTTACTATTGTTAAAGATGTTAATATGTTCGAGAATTTATCCAACAACAAACAAAAAATTGATTTTGGTAACGGATTATACACGGCTTGTTATGTGCCATTACCTCCCTTGTTTAAATAATAGTCCATGTAACAATTCATCTTGATAGAATAGTTCGTTTTTCCCCATCTATTTTATCAGTAGTTATGGATCTAATTTTGCCAATGTACTTCATTACCAAGTGTTTCTAGAAAGGCTTGGAGGTAGTATTTAAACTAGTCCCTTCAATTTTCAGTTAGAATGGTACAAAAGAAGAAAAAATTTCTACTTCTTTTTGTTTCAGTAACACCATATACTGCAATAGTTATATAATAGAATTTATACCTTTTGGTGATCCTTAAAATTGCAGGTAGTATTTAAACTAGTCCACAGTTAAATTGAACTGTTTCTATCTTGAAAACCATAATACATGCCAACAAATAAATTAAATCAGTAAATAGCATACATTCCTACCTACTTAGGGTGCGTTCGCAGCAAAGTTTTGGCACACCCAACTTTGTGTTCGCGTCCGACGCGTCCGACGCGTCGGACGCGAGCATTTTTTTCCACTTCCAAATGGAACGACCGCTGGATGTTAGAAATCAAGCCGTTGGCGTCCGACGCGTCGGACGCCAACGGCTTGATTTCCAACTTCTCTTCCTCCCTATATATTACCCCCTCTATCTTAACACCTTACACAATACTACTTCTTCAACTCTTTCTACTTATTCGACTAATGTCAAACTCCGATTCATCCTCCGAGAACGACGATTTGATGGAGCTCTACGGGGTTTATCTGGTTCAGAATGAAAGGAGAAATCATATGACGCGGATTAATACTTCGGAGTTCACTGGCTTATCTTGGATCAACGAAATTTTGAATGGCCATCAAAGCCGTTGTCAAAATAATTTTTGGATGAAAAGGCTTTATTTCTACGCATTATGTGAGAAACTGCAACATCATGGTCTCGCTTCCAGACCAGAAATCTGTGTCGTCGAAATGGTTGGAATATTCATTTATACAATGGCTACTGGGCTTTCAAATAGACAACTACAAGAAAGATTTCAACGATCAAGTAGCACAATTTCCGTTTGTTTTCATGATGTCCTAAACGCTTTTCAATTACTCGCTGCTGATGTAATAAAGCCAGCGGAACAACAATTTAATACTGTTCCACATCACATCAGAACTTCCACCCGGTATTACCCGTATTTCAAAAACTGTATTGGCGCTATAAACGGTACCCACGTATCTGCACATTTACCCGCTGATCAAATTATCCCTTATATTGGAAGAAAAGGGTTTGCAACTCAAAATATATTAGCGGTTTGTGATTTCGAATTACAGTTTACGTATGTTATGGCTGGTTGGGAAGGGACTGCACATGATAGCAGAATTTTTAATGCCGTTACAAACGATAGAAACTATAACTTTCCTTACCATCCAGCTGGACAGTATTATTTAGTTGATTCGGGCTATCCACTACAGACTGGATATTTACCGCCATATCGAAATATGAGATATCATATTCCGCATTTCCGTGATACAATGAATCAACCAAAGTCGGCCAATGAAGTGTTTAATTACTACCATTCGAGTTTACGGATGGCCGTAGAACGAACATTTGGCATTTGGAAGAAAAAATTTACCATTCTCAACAAGATGCCTACATATCGGTTTCAAACTCAAGTGAAAGTTGTGGTGTCTACAATGGCCTTACACAACTTCATACGCAAATACAATAGTGGTGACCCAGATTTTATGGATTTTGATGATGATCCTGAACGAATACCCGATAATTACTTGACGGAATATTATAGTATGAGAAATACGACGAATAGAGGCACGGAACGTGTTCAAGCAGAAAGATCCCGAGAAATGTCATTAGTTCGAGATACCATTAGAGATCGGTTGGTTGCTGCGGGTCTGCACTAATTTGTGTTTGAATTTGTAACTGTACTTGTATCTGTATTAGAAACTGTATTTGTATTTGTATTTGTATTCGAATTTGCCAAACCATCTCTATTTAAATCTTATTTTAAAAATATCACGCTCAAATACCCCGTTTGTAGCTAAAAACACAATTCCCCTTCGCTACAGTACCACGCTCAAATGCCACGCACAAATGTCACGCTCACGTTCGTTAAGAACGCACCCTTAGCAAGGAATTCTGCTTTGATTTTAAAATTAAATGCAACCTGAACTAGAGTGGCCTTTTAGATCTGAGATGCTTTATCATTTTGATGACTGTGGCCTTACGTGGATTCCTGAATTCGCCTCAATAGCACTCGCCCCCATCAGCTGTTGCCATCTCGACATCTTGCATCGCCAGTTAACCCTTTTCCAAGGCCTCCTTTTGGTCCCTTTTCATCTTTTTCAAGAGTTGTCGTTGCTGCTTTCCGGACATTGTAACTCGTGGAACCTTCCTTTTTAGCTTACCAATTTTCGGATCACCAAACTTTTGGCGCTTCTCTTCGTCCATTTTAGCTCTTCGTATCGTATCGCGTTTCCGTCCGTATTTGCTTTTGTTTTGGAATGACGGAGCTCAAGCAGTCAGCAGATCCCAAAAATTTCCACTGATGCCCATTTGTTATTAATCGGTAACGATGGTAAATGCCATTGTTTCGAGTCGTCTTCAAATTATTGGAAAACAATAACTGAGTCGCGGACTAGGTCGCTTTCTTGAAGACGATTCGACGATATCTGGTCGATGGTGCAAACCAGTTCGTTCTCTAACACCGTTGCCTCTAGGATAAAACAGCCTCTATAATTAATAATTAATTCGCTTGCACGACAAATCAGTGCAGATTTGCACTTTCAAATAAAATTTAACTGTTCGTTCTAATTTTGTTTTAGAAGAAAATTTATAATGGTGAAGGAAGAAGAAGAGATAACAGTAAAATAAAAAAGTGTCCTGGATCGAAAAAAGCAAGGTATTTTAAATCAAAAAATATAAGTGTTTACACCGCCAAAGCCCAAGCTCAAGCCTAGGCCCGAGCCATTCATACACTTCTTTAAATTTTTTTAACAATTCACCTTATAAAATAAGCCATTTTTCCAACAGGTACATCTTTGATCTATCCAAATCTGCAATTCATACTGGTATCACAAAAATTTTACACGTTTCAGCTGGCGTCCGATGCGTGATGTGTCGGACGCTAATAAATCATTTTTTTACGGTCCATTTAATCGTTGTTGAGCGTGATTTGCCACGTCCAAGTGTCGGACGCGAACACAAGTGTAACGTGACAACTTTTGATTGCAAACAGTGCTTCAGTGAATTGGAGATGCAATGATAAGATGGAGACGACGCAATCTTCTGTTAGCTACACGCTATTTTACTCTTAGACATTGGATTGTCTCTGCTAATAATATGATAAGATGTTGTATTTGGATTTTATTTTTTATTGCACTATTTTATTTGTCTAGGATTGTATAATTTGTTATTAGATTTTATTCCCATGAGGTTTAAAAAATATAATTGCTGTAGACAACTTCAACAAGTGCTTTGCATTTTTTGACAGTCGATCTGCTATCTATAGCATCTGCAATATCTATATGTGACAAAACTTTTGCAAAGAACATGGACAGCTAAGAATCTCAAGAAAAAGATGGTTTTTTGTTGGAAGAAGTCGCTTCTTGATATGATTCATTAGAATGAAGGCTTACGGTGTTGAAAACAAAGAAGTATGGTATATTTATAAGCATTTCATGGACGTAAACTTAGGTAGACATAAAACCCACATAATATTTTCTTTGATAAGTTAGTTTCCATTGATTCAAATATTTCTTGATGAACCTTAATAAACTACTATATATCTAATTGAACTTAATCAAAAAGTTCAACAAATATCTTTCGAAATTATATTATGATATGGTCAATTTTTCACTATTGTAAGATTGTACTCAAAATATGTCTTAGTTCTCATGATTACTCCGAGCTCTCCAGCATCGTGCTCCAAGTGATTTTCACCAATCAGAAGAGTTTTGTTCATACTGTCCAAAGTCTGATAATTTCCAATTAAACTGTATTTCTGCGGACGACCGTCCAAATATTTGACTTCTTTGATTCAAGTGACTTATAAATCAATACGGGTAAGGATTTTTCAAACGTCAGTGAGTTTGAAGCGTGACAGCAATATCAAAACATGATGTAATTACTTATCTTAAGCTTATGTATGTTATTAACGACTTATGATGAACTATAAGGGCCAAGCGCACATTTTTATTATGAATTTATAAGCAAGGTATTGCTAGAAAAAGCGGATTTGATACATCTCATAATCTTAAATCTTTTTTTATTTCGTTGTAGTGCTGCCAGGAAGTTTGAATTGAGAGACGTTATCGTATGTACCTGACTTTGAAATAAACACGCTGTGCATGCTTTTTTAATATGAAAATGATGTTGTATTTCGCCATTTTTTTTCTCATTGTATTCAATGCTTGCTTGCATAAGCAATAATGTTGCATTGTACGTATTAATTTCAAGGACGTAAGCAAATCACTAGCATCGATAGAGTGAATGTTACACGATTATGAGGTGACTCGGGAACTGTGGTGAAAGGTCGACCAAGGATATTTTCGTTAACTTAACGTCATTGAACACGAAAATGGAAGTTGCATTATATGGTATTCTTTTGTTAATATTTGAAAAAAAAAAAAAAAGGAAAGAATCGTCACATGTTCATTAGACACTAACAAAATACACCACTATTAACGACATTTTTGTCTTAATATTAATAACGGCTGGTGTCGGAAATATGATCACGTGACATGTTATAGAAGATTTAATTGGTATCCTAGCCGTTACTGACCAGTACAAACCTGAAAGCACAGGATGTTTGTACTAAAGTTTTCACACGCTACATTTCTATCTAATTTCAACAACATTTCACCTTACTTTCCTCTGCATATAACTTTGCTTTCAAGGGCTATACTTTTGGTGTTGTATTTACTAAAATAAATCAAAACCATCTGGGGCTAAATATGCATTTTCTGAAATAAATTGAAATCGTTTGAAACTAAGTACTTAAATTTTTATCATTGTTTTTGTTAAATAGTACTTAACGCATATTTTCAAATTAAGGTTATATTCATTTCAAGTTTTTTATAAAAAAAAATTAATAAAATATTTGTTCTTGTATATTCATTCTTTATGTTTTTAGAAAATTGATTCTAGCAAAATATTATTGTTGTCATATTCATTTTTTATTTTCTTAGATAATCAACTTCTGTACCATATTTGTTGTTTTATTTATTTCTGCAACTTTTAGAAAATCGATTTCAGCACAATATATGTTGTTGTTTATAATCATTTCAAATTTTTATTAACAAATTTAGTAGAATATTTGTTCTCGAATTTTTAGAAAATTTATTTGACTAGAATATTTGTTCTTCTGATATTCATTTCTTAAAAAAAATCACAAGTCACTTTTAGTTGAATATTAGTTGTTGGTATATTCATTGTTAAATTTTTCTATAAATCAATTTTAATAGAATATTTATTCTTGTTAAATTCATTTATGACCATTTTTGAAAATCTATTTCAGTACAGTATTTATTGATGTTAAATTCATGTCTTAAGTTTTTACAAAATCATTATTTATAAATTCATTTCTGAACATTTTATAAAATCAATTTCAATAACAATATATTTTGTTATTAAATTTATTTCTTAACTTTTTACAAAATCGATTTGATCAAGTATAATATTTCCTAGTTTAAAAAAAAAACTAAATTAAAAACTTTAAAACATTATTTTATGTTCATATAACCATTATCTTTTTCACCTAAACTATAACAATATTATTTTACGTCTACCATTCGCATAAACTTATCAATAAGCATATAAATCAATAATTATAGACTAATTTTTGAAATCTAAATCAATAAGCATATAAACCATTTACATAAACATGTTTTTCAAAGTGGTTCCCCTTTTGATTAGCCCAGCACAATGACATTATCATTATGTCATCAACTGGTTTGTTGGGTTTAAGGGAACCCGTCTCCGCGTCTTGAGTGAATGTAGGACACGTAGGGGTTGGACCTGCGACCCCTCTAATGGGAAGCAGGCATCATACCATTGGACCACTACTTGTGGACTAAGGTTTTAATTACAAAATAAAGTAACAAAAGCACTAATTAACATCCTTAAAACATCCGAGCATCCTCAAAATAAAGTAACAAAAGTACTAATTAACATCCAAGCATCGGACGCGAACGCAACTGTAATGTAACAAATTTTGATTGCAGACGGTACTTTAGTGAATTGGAGATGCAATGACATGATGGAGACGGCACAATCTTCTGTTAGCTTCACGCTATTTTACTCTTAGACATTGGATTGTTTCTGCTAATAATATGATAAGATGTTGTATTTGGAATTTATTTTTTATTGCACTATTTTAGTTGTTTGGGATTGTATATTTGTTATTAGATTTTATTCATCAGGGTATGAGGTTTAAAAAGTATAATTGCAAGTGCTTTGCATTTTTTTCACAGTCGATCTGCCATCTATGTCATCTGCAGTGACTGTATGTGAGAAACTTTTGCAAAGAACTGTTGGAATATTTCGACAATTGGGCCACATATGTAAAATAAAATGTGTTGTGCTATTTTGGTGTAAAGCCTAATTAAAGTGATCTAATTTTCGATTAGAATTAATAGGCTTAAAGTTTAAGTTATCATGGGCCTAATGTGTAGATACCGGGGCATTTTATAATTTGTTGAAGGGCCGAATTACAAAATGCCAACTTTTTAAATAAAGGGTTATGGTCCCCGAATTACACAAGTCTTAGCAACTCTCTAACCTCTTCTACGGAGAGCTGAATCTAATCTAGGGTTTGTGTCAATTTAGAAGACCGAACCAAATTCTTCTTCTTCTACAACAGATAATCTTCTCCGTGACAACCAATTATGGGATTCAGGTATAGCAATAATTAAATACAGATTCAGGTACGCTTCCGCTAATCAAGTTATCTATTTTCTGATTTGTTCTCGATTAAATCAATATGGTTACATTTTAGATCTAGGGTTTCACAATTGGGTATTGTTAAAGTATACTGAAATCCTAACAAGTGGTATCGGAGCCAACCATTATTGATTCTATTGGGAAAATTTTGTTTTTTTTTTCTTTTATACATGTTGTTTTGCCATTTCAGAACAAAGGTTGAATTGTGTTTTCAGTTCATACGGTTTATATGTTATGTTTTCATTTCACAATCAGGTTGACTTTATTTACTGCAGCTAATAATTTAAAAAAAAAAAAAAGTTTTTTTTTTGGGGGGTTAAGTTTCAGATCTATATTGATTCAGATCTATTATCTCCTTCACGTTCTTTTATTGGTTCTATGGATCCAGCATGAATAATGTTAATATAATATGGTTTGTCAATATGTTAATTCAACGGGTTCTGGATTTTCGCTTAAAAATATATCAAAAACATATGTTTATTACGTCTAGTTGTAAGTTGCATTCTGCAGCCGCCGGTCTATTGTTACTTTTGGTGTCATATATTATACTATATTATTTGTTTTGACCAAGTCTTGAACCCGTTTTATGCATAAAGTTTCGGAAGCTCTACTGAGCGAATCTCATGCTATCCTTACGGGCTTTAAAAAAAAAAAAAAAGTTTTTTTTATATACCATGTGCACTGTTTGGAACGATTATTGCTTATTGTATGGATATAGGACATGCCATATTAACTTATTTGTCATATAATGTTTCATGGCATGTGTATGATGTTTCGGTAACCTGTCATGATGCTTTTATTTTATGCCTTTTGGGTCTGGTATATAATATTTTGCATTTGTGTTGCTTAATCTAATTAGCTATCATGTTTGAATCTTTGACCATTTCACCTACGTTTTAGGATGATGATTAGTAGGTTACTTTATTATGGTCAAACTACAGTAACTTCTACGGTTTAAAAAAAAAAAAAAAAGATTTTTTTTGTTTAGTTCGGTTGACAGTATAAAAGGGCACATGTTATATTATGCTTCAGATATACATCATGATTACTTCAGTCATTCAGGTTATTCAGTATGATATTTATTATGTTATTTACACATAATTTTATGTGGTAATTGATCATGACATTCATCTATGATATCGTGATTTATTTAGGATGTCTTGTATCATATTTATTAAGGAAATGTCATGAATGTAACTACATACCTAAAGGAACAGATTATGACAACTATGACTAAACTCGTTATGCTATTATTATAATTTTGAGTTTTTCAGATGTCATATAGACCTAAAGCATTGAGAGTGTTTTATAACACTCAAAATATATTAATACATATATTAAGGATAAATTCAAATATAATTTTGGCGTCTCTTTACAGCTGTAAATATTTTACATTAGTAGTGAATTAACTTTAAAATAATATGTCACCAAAGTGACCTCTATATTTTGGTGGTTCATGAAAATGTTTAATATTTGTGTGTAGTTACTCATGCGAATATTAGTCGGCCCAAAGGAAGGCTAATGTTTGGCCGAATCACTTACACATGTGTGATGATAAATACGTGACAATTATAAAGTTTTTCGAGTAAATAATTAATCGGCCCAAAGGAAGGTTGTTATTTTACTTGAATTTATTGTCAGTGTTTGATCATTACAACAAGAGTACCACTTACAGTTAATATTACTGTCCAAAGACTTGATATTAATGTGTACTAGGTATCTTGAGAAGAGACTTACCAATTATTTGAATTTACTATGGTTGATATTTGGCTATGAGCATATACGGTCAATCTTCATTTTATTTTTTGTTCATTTTCAGCTGATTTAACTGAATTATCTGCCAATTTAAAGAAAATTCCCATCTTGTTTTGGGATAAATATAAGGATTTGTATGAGAGCATGTTATTTGTTCTTGACTTTATAGATTTAACTCTTGTAACTAAGAGGGTTACAGCCAACCCTACTACGGTTAAATATTCTTATAATGTTATGAAGAATATTGAAAGGTGATATAATTCAAAGGCAAGAGTTAAACGATCATTAAGTAAATACTTCAGAAGTTTTCAAGGATGTGCTATAGGTAACGATAACTAATTTTGTATAAGTTATTTACTGAGAATGGAAACGGTTTTTGTGAAAACAATAAGGGAAATCAAGCACTCTTTGTGGTGCTTGATTACATAAAGTAAAAGTAAAAGAAATATAAATGAGTACTATACAAAAAAAAAGATATTGCTTCAAAAGCTAAAGACGCTCAAGTTATCGTTATTTTTGGTGCTATCTTCAGTATATTCATTTAAAGATTAAAATTATTTTAAGAATAATATGTTATCCTATTGGGCTAATTTAGCGTTTTGGTAATTAAAATAGAGATTGAAGTTTTTTTATGATTGAAAAGTACTCATTTGATATACATTGTAAATAAATGTATGAATAAGTATTAAGAAGTCGCTAAGGATCTCAAAGAAAAGAAATAACATACGGGTATTTTTTTATAGTTGTTTCTTTAATAAGATAGACAGACATATAAAGTAAAATATATTTGATGTTTTATAGTTATTATTGAGATTTAAGTTAAATTTTTTTGGATTTATTTGATATATTTTTATGCTGTCATTTAGACAGATTTTGGTTTTTATATTTCTAATGTGAACATATTAGGTTATTATTGTTCATCAAGAAATAGTAATGTTGATTTATGAATAAATTCAAAATCTTATGTAATTGAAGCTCATATAAGTTATGGCTACTCATGCTAAATAACTTATGTAATGATATCTCAAATTTTGTTTTGGTGACTAATATAATTTTTGTTTCAGTTTACTGAGGAATTATAGATTGAGATATCATAAAGGTAGAAAATGCTTTATTGATATTCTAAGGGATTTAAAGTTTATAATTTTTTATGAACCACACTAAGGAAAAGTTTTAAAGCGGGAATTGCAATAGTTATTTTGAGGATGTTGAGTTTGGGGGAGAAAGAAAGTAATACCATTGTCTTTAAAGAGAATCATTATCTTTGATTCAACTGCGGTTGCTTCTTCGCTTAAAGTTTAAGATTTGTTTTCTTTTATTAAGAAGAAGTAAATTAAGAACCATAATAAGACGATGTTGAAAATAAATTTTTTCTTTAAGCTAAGGATACTGCTTCAAGAAAACAAACTCAACAACCTCAAAGATACAAGATCACTAAGGAAATCCACCTAAATGGGAAGAAATGCTATTTCAGATTATTGTGTAGTATTTCTTCATAAAGATAAATAATGGATTGATAAAGATGATGCTACGGACTTGCATCAATCCATGTAAGGTACTAATTGAAAATGTGGATTTAAGAAATGAACATATAGCTAAATCTATATGGATAATAAAGTTTGAAATCTCCCTCTAACTTAAGTAATAAGATCATCGGTTATGAATAACTATTCAAAGCCAAAAGGGATCAAGTGGGTAATATTGAATTTTATAAAGCACTATTATTAAAAGGAATTTTTTTTTTCTTTTAAGAATGTTTCATTTTGGACTTGGTAAACGATTCTGAATCGATCACTTTGAAGCTTACTATAGTTTGTACTTTTGAGCATTATCTGATGGAGATTAAAGTTATATTTATCAATGGAGACATTGTGAAACTACTTAAGAAACTCATTTATGGATTATTTTTTTGTATTTGGGATTCAAATTCACCATTATTGTTCATGGGGTGATATTTTGGATTATGACAAAAGAATTAGGAAGATAAATGCTTCAAATGTTAAGTATGTAAACTGCGATTCAGTTGTTTTTCTTTTACCAAACAGATAAATGCTACCATCCTTGAAATTAAAGAAATGCAAAAGATTTCTCATGCATTTGCAGTGTGAATTCTAATGCATACTAATGTATATACACATATGGATACGCGTGTATTATTTGGCAGATACTTTACTGATATTAAAAGTGGATCAATGATTTAGTAGCCAAAATGGTTATGATATATATGATATATCTTTAAAAGACAAAATAAAAGATTATATGCTCATAGATAAAAGATCGGATCGGGTGGAGATCATAAAGAATTACGATCCGGATATTTTGGATGTCATTACTGTAAAAGATCCACTTCTAGCAATGATAATATATTTTATGGGTGAAACTATATAAGGGAAAAGTGTCATTTAGGCAATTATAGTTTTCGCCATTTTGAAAATATCATCTTTGGTTAATTATAAGACATCCAAATATGGAAAATAATAATGAAATTTTGTCACAATACTCCAGTTATAGATAAAGAATTGAAAGACCAAGTAATATTGTGACAGTAAAGAATATATTATTTTCCAATAAGGGAAGAGTGCAAAATGTATTGTAATTCATAGAGCACACTTTGACAAACTCCATTATGGCGGATCCGCTTGCCAAAAGGTTATCACCTAAGGTCTTTCATGAGCATGTAGCTCAGTTGGTGCAACTTTTATGTAAGGATATTTTGGTTCAGGGGGAGTTTGTATTTGGTATTGTCATATGACTCATTGCTCTATACTTCAGTTACAGATATATGCATATCAAGTTCTTTTTCTGATCAGAAATAAAGTAATGAATTTTTCTTTGCACTCAGGTTGTTTAAATATTAAACATTTGATCTCACTAAAGAAGGACCAGTTGGAAATAGACATGTATAGATCACATTTCATGTAATTTCCATGCTACGCATCCATGATTGATCTATGTCATTTGACTGTATTGATATATGTGACCATTGATGGGTTTAGTTACGATAAATGTAACGAATGCCGCTTTGATCCTTTGTCAATGCAATTAATGGACGATATTGTTTTACATACACCATATGTTATAAATAGCAAATTTTGGAGCTCATAAAGTTAAACACATTTTAAGGTTATTTCATATGTGGCCCAGGGGGAGATTGTTGGAATATTTCGACAATTGGGCCACATATGTAAAATAAAATGTGTTGTGCTATTTTGGTGTAAAGCCTAATTAAAGTGATCTAATTTTCGATTAGAATTAATAGGCTTAAAGTTTAAGTTATCATGGGCCTAATGTGTAGATACCGGGGCATTTTATAATTTGTTGAAGGGCCGAATTACAAAATGCCAACTTTTTAAATAAAGGGTTATGGTCCCCGAATTACACAAGTCTTAGCAACTCTCTAACCTCTTCTACGGAGAGCTGAATCTAATCTAGGGTTTGTGTCAATTTAGAAGACCGAACCAAATTCTTCTTCTTCTACAACAGATAATCTTCTCCGTGACAACCAATTATGGGATTCAGGTATAGCAATAATTAAATACAGATTCAGGTACGCTTCCGCTAATCAAGTTATCTATTTTCTGATTTGTTCTCGATTAAATCAATATGGTTACATTTTAGATCTAGGGTTTCACAATTGGGTATTGTTAAAGTATACTGAAATCCTAACAAGAACATGGACAACAGAGAATCTCAAGAAAAAGATTGTTTTTTGTTGAAAGAACTTGCTTGAGATGATTCGTTAAACTGAAGGCTAACGGTCTTGAAAAAACAAAGTAGTATGGTATTTTTAAGCATTTGGTGGATGTAAACTTAGGTAGACATAATACCCACATAAAATTTTCTCTGACATTCTGCCTTAATGAACATAATAAATTATCATATATCTTATTGAAATTAATCAAAAAGTTCGAACAAATATCTTTCAAAAATATACTATGATATGCTCGAATTTTCGCCATTTGTAAGAATGTATTCAAAATATTTCTTAGGGTGTGTTTGCAAAAAATGGTAACGGTGTATTTGAACATGATATGTCAGTGAACGGGGAATGCGTTTTTTGATGTGAACGAGGCATTTAAACGTGATATTTGAGCGTAATATTTATTTGTTAATTTATTTGTTTTGAATTAATTTATTCGTTTGATTTTAATTTATGTTTCTTACGTGAATGACAAATATTAGTCTTACATTGCCAAAATATTAAAAGTATTAAAAGCAGCTTGGTATGTATATGAGAATGCTGCACAATTGAAATAAAATCAAATGAGCTTGAATAAACATACGACTTGATATTTATACGTGTATATTAAAAATGTTAAAGATGTACGCTTGAGCACTTACTGAACGGACCAAATTTCAGCATCCACATTGGCACGTCCAACGCTTCCGACGCGTCGGACGCGAATCCGACGGAAGCGTGTCTCAACTTCACTGCGGACGCCCCTTGGTTCTCAATATTACTTGGAGCTCTCTAGCAACGTTCTTCAATGTCAGGGTGACACATCTAGAAGGCGAGTGATAGAACACGTGAGGAAATCCTAAAGTGTTGATAATTTCCAATTAAACTATTTTTCTGCCGGTGACCGTCCAAATATTTGACTTCTGATAAATCTCCAAATCTAACATTGTATTTTACCTTTTTATAGAGCATCCAGGGTCCGGGGGGTTTGAATTAACTATTAAGAGGCGTTATCTTAAGTACTTGACTTTGAAATAGACAGGCTGCGCATGTTTTTTTTAATGTGAATGATGTTGTATTTCGTTTTTTTTTTTCCTTTTTTCTTTTCTCATTATATCCAATACTTGCTTGCATAAGCAATCACGTTGCATTGAACATATTTATTTTGAAGGACGTAAGCAAATGACGTTGCATCGATACAGTGAATGTTACACAATTATGAGGTGACTCAGGAACGGTGGTGAAAGGTCGAGAAAAGGATATATTCGTTAATTTAACCCTATATTTCCATTAATTATAACGTCATTGAACATATCCACGGAAGTTGTATAATATGGTTTTCTTCGTTAATATTTGGGAAAGATGAGAAAAATCGCGATTTTTGCTTGGGCAGAATTCAAAGGTCATAGCTTTAACGATAGCCGTATCATATTAACACTAAGACTGCAAGAAAGAGACCGCTAGTTGAATTTATGAATTTGATCAAGTCTGAACAATGATATGAGTAAGACTTGAAAGATGATTTTATTATGTTGTAATGTTTGCTGAATCTTCAATAATAATACAAAAGAATGCTTGCGGCATATTTAAATACAAAGATATTCTATTGGGCTTGGCCCAGACTAATACAGACTGTAATAGGCTTTAGCCTATATGTAAACAACGGGGAAGAATGAATAAAGGTAATACCCAATACTTATGTATCGTGTATATTCATTTATTCTAACTCCCCCCTCCCCCCCAAAACCTAACCCTAATTAGATTTCCACGAGAAAAATAAATGGCGGCTCCCAATTGAAGAAATGCTCTAATCGGTGACGGAATCTTCTAGTCAGGTCTCCACGACAGATGGATTGTGATGTCGCTTGAGCTCTTGAGCTTAGAAGGCTTCAGATCCATTGAGAGAGGTTAAATTGTAGGTTTAAAGCAGACTCGATTAGGGTCTGTTATGAAACCCTAGCTGAACTTTATAGATCCAACACCGATTTGAGATGCGCGAGAGACTAATCTGGTATGTAGATAATTCTGCTTGACCTTTTATCTGGATCTGCTGAATCAACGTTAAGCTCTTCCTTTAGTCTAATGAAATTTGGTCCTGAGAGAGGTTTTGTAAGTATATCAGCCTTTTAATAAAACGAAGGTATATATCCTACTCTCAATTTTCCTTGTATGACTTGTTCTCTGATAAAGTACATGTCGAGCTCTATATTTTTTGTCTTTGAGTGAAGAACAGGATTTGAAGTTAATGAAATTGCACTAACATTATCACACCAAATTACTGCCTTTTTAGTTGATTTGATTCTAAGTTCACTCAACAGAGATTCGATCCATAATACTTCTGCTGCAGCACTAGCAACACATCTGAATTCTGCTTCTGTACTAGATCTAGATACAGTACTTTGTTTTCTTGCACTCCATGATATAGGATTTTTTCCTAGGAATATACAATAGCCTGATGTTAATTTTCTGTCATCTAAGTCAGTTCCCCAGTCAGCATCAGCATATGCATTGATATTTAAAGAACTGCTAGCTTTTAGTGTAAGTCCATGATCAATTGTTCCCTTTAGATATCTCAGAATCCTTTTTACTGCTCTCCAATGTGTATCTAAAGGGTTTTGCATGTATTGACTAGCTTTGTTCACACTAAAAGATATATCTGGTCTGGTTATTGTAGCATACTGTAAAGCTCCAATGATACACCTGTAAAATTTTGCATCTTGAACTGCCTCACCTTTATGTTTTGAAAGTTGATTATTGATAATCATTGGAGTTGGAAGTGAATTAGCTTTGTCCATTTTTGCCTTCAGAAGAATTTCAGAAATATATTTCCTTTGGCTAAAATGAATTTCTGCTTGTGATGTTTTTTCAACTTCAATGCCCAAAAAGTAGCTTAAATTTCCCAAATCTTTGATTGAAAATTCTGCATTTAATCTTCCTATGATAAACTCAATTTCAGATTTGCTACTCCATGTAATAATAAAATCATCAACATAAATTAGAATAAAGGTAGTATCAGTATTAGTAAATTTTGTGAAAATTGAGTTGTCAGATTTAGTAGAATTGTAGCCATAGTTGACAAGTGTTGATTTCAACTTGTCAAACCAAACTCTAGGTGCTTGCTTCAACCCATAAATTGCTTTATTGAGCTTGCACACCAATTTTGTGTTGTTGTCATGACAGAATCCTTCAGGTTGCTGCATAAACACTTCTTCCTGCAAATTACCATTCAGAAATGCATTATTAACATCTAATTGTCTGATGTTCCAATTTCTACTCAAGGCAATAGTCAACACTATTCTAATAGATGAAGGCTTCACAACAGGTGAAAAGGTTTCTGAAAAATCAAAACCATACTGTTGTGAATATCCTTTTGCAACTAATCTTGCCTTGTATTTAGAAATTGAACCATCAGGATTTCTCTTTAATTTATAAACCCATTTACATCCAATTATATTTTTATTTTCTGGTTTTTCAACCAGTGACCAAGTTCCTTTCTTAATTAAAGCATCATATTCTTCTTGCATGGCTTGCTTCCAATTTTCACATTGGGATGCTTCATAGAAAGTAACTGGTTCATCCTGAATGATAGCAGTATTAATATTTTTGGATTTAAAAATACCACATTTAGCTCGAGTTAACATAGGATGCTTGTTGATATTGTCAGGAACTGTACTGCCTTGATTGATATTTTCTGTTGAACCTGTGGCAGGTGTTTGAGCACCTCTTGCATTACTAGTGTCCTGACTTGATTGACTCTGATTGTCAACATTATCCTCAAAACTCTGCTCTTGACCTGGCCTTTCCAAGGGCACTATGAGTTGAGAGCTAGTGGTGATGCCTTCCATAGTTTGCTGAGGTGGCATCATCACTTGTATTTCTTCAGGAACATCAGGTATAACAATTCTTGGATTTACCACTTTTTCAGTGGTTTTTATTTTTTCAGTACTAAAAGGAAATACTTTCTCATTGAATTTAACATGTCTGGATACAAATATCCTGCCTGTACTGTCTAAACATTTGTACCCTTTTTGACTGTTACAGTAACCAAGAAAAGTACATGGAGTAGATCTAAAACTTAATTTGTGAGTATTATATGGTCTTAAACAAGGAAAACATTGACATCCAAATACCATTAAATGTTCATAATCTGGTTTAATTCTAGTTAAAACTTCCTGTGGACTTTTAAAATTTAAAACCTTTGTTGGTAATAAATTTATCAAGTGAACAGCAATATAAAATGCTTTAGGCCAGAATTTTAAAGGCATAGATGCCTGAGCAAGTAAAGTTAAACCAGTTTCAACTATATGCCTATGTTTCCTCTCAATCAAACCATTCTGTTCAGAGGTGTAAGGACAGGTAGTTTTATGATTAATTCCCTTTTTTTTCAAAGTAATTCTTTAATGGTAAAAATTCTCTTCCACCATCAGTTTGCATAATACTCACATGCTGACCAGTCATATTCTCTACCTTATTAATAAATTGAATAATGGTATTACAAGTTTCTGATTTGGATTTTAACATATAAATCCAAGTAAACCTAGAGTAGGCATCAATGAAAGATATATAGTATTTAAAACCATAATCAGAACTGATAGATGCTGGTCCCCATAGATCAGTAGCAATAAGTTCTAGTGGTCTAGAATAACTTGTGTGTGAATCTGGAAATGCAAGTTTGTGACTCTTTCCCAATTGACAAGAGGAACATATATATGAGTCAGGAATTTTATCAATAGAAATATTGTTGCTATTCAATACTTCTTTTACAATTTTGCTACTAGGATGCCCTAACTTGCAATGCCACAGATCAAATTTACTAGAATACTCAGAATCATTCATGTATGTCATCATACAATTTTTCTTATTACAAACTGGATTTTTATGATTATTCAAGTCAAATCTGTACAACCCATTAAATTCTCTACCCTGCAAAATGATTTCCTGAGTTAGTATATCTTTGATAATGCAAGTATTTGGATAAAATTCAAAATAAACATTATTATCTTTAGCAAATTGGGAATCACTCATCAGATTCTTCTTGATAGAAGGGACCCTTAGAAGATTTTTTAAAATTAATTTTTTAGGTCCAAATAAACTTGCATTTCCAGTGTGTGTTATTTGTGCAATTTTACCATTACCTACTAGTAAATTTTGCATACCTTTATATTCCTTGTTGCCCAAGTTTAAATTGGCCAAGTTGTTTGTAACATGATTGGTAGCCCCAGAGTCTGGATACCAGCAATCATCATTAGCATCATCTATTGAGGTTGATTCTGTGTTTAGCACTTCTGATTGACTTTTATTGCAATATTTCTGCACACTGACCAGATTTACATTGCTGTTGTTGCCTTGTTGTGAGGGGTTAGAGTTATATTTGAAATAACATTTGTTGGCACTGTGACCAAACTTATCACAGATTTGACATCTAACTCTATTGATATTATTACCACTTCTACCACCTCTTCCGCCTCCTCTGTTTGCAGATCCACCCCTCTGATTATTATTAAATTGACCCCTTGAACCTTGATTTATTTCTTGTTGTTTTCCCCTGTTGTAAGTATAGTTCACAGCCATTTCAGGGTTTAACACTTTGTTGTGTTCTATTCTTCCTTCATGTGCAAGAAGAGTAGAATACACAAACTGCAAGGTAGGGGTAGGATCCATAGTTGATATAATTGCCACAACAGCTTCATATTCATGATCCAATCCACTAATTATATACAACACATGCTCAGAATCAGAAACTTTATGACCTGCAGAAGCCAATTGATCACATAAATTTTTGACTTTAAGTAAGTACTCATTCATACTCATTTCATTTTTCCTCAAAGTCTGCAACTGTCTTCTATAATGCATTATCCTAACAGAGGATTGAGAAGTAAAATTCCTTTCTATTGTAGACCAAACTTCTTGAGCTGTTTTGCACCCAATTAATTGAGGTAAAATACTAGAACTTATGGATGACATCATCCATGCACACACAAGACTATCTTGTCTCTGATGAACTGCATATTCAGGATTTGATACAAGTTGATTATCTTCATCTCGAATGAACTTAGATGGAATTATCTTTGTACCAAGAATGTAATCTTCTAACCCATATCCTCTGATTGCAGTCTCTATTTGTAATTTCCAGAGTAAAAAGTTGGTCTCATCAAGTTAAACAGAAATAATTTGGCTCTGTGGTTTGATAATGGCCTTCATCAGGTCATTAATTGGATCATCGGAAGAGGAGCTCTGTGCACCTTTAGTGACAGAAGCTTGAGGAGTGGTATCTCCTTCATTTGACATGATGAACAAAAGAAAGATCCCAGAATTTGTGAGAAAAGTTTAAAGAAACAGACAATCTTGAATTGAGAATCAAATAAGAAAACACTCAGATGAGAGTATGAAGCTATCAAGAAACTCAGGTGACGAATACTTGCAATTACCCTATTTAAACAGGGATAACAATGACTGATGAGTTTCTTCTGATTGCACTTGTTTTCAACTGATGTTTTTCTTGAAATTCTTGATCGATTTTCTGAACAGATTTGAACTTTTCTTTACAACAGCTATTCTTGATAAACTGATGCAGCCAGAGTGATGAACTGAGCGTGGCACTGTTTATCAGGAAGAGCAACAACTTTCAGATGATAAGATCTTTGATCTTTGATGAAAGGAGTCCAAATGATGAAACCTTTCTGATGGACAATATATTCTGATCAATCTTGAAACAGATGAATCAGAATTTCCTTTTTAGAATTTTGCAGGATCTAATGCTGTCAAGCACAAAGATCAAGCTCCGATACCAAGTTGAATTTATGAATTTGATCAAGTCTGAACAATGATATGAGTAAGACTTGAAAGATGATTTTATTATGTTGTAATGTTTGCTGAATCTTCAATAATAATACAAAAGAATGCTTGCGGCATATTTAAATACAAAGATATTCTATTGGGCTTGGCCCAGACTAATACGGACTGTAATAGGCTTTAGCCTATATGTAAACAACGGGGAAGAATGAATAAAGGTAATACCCAATACTTATGTATCGTGTATATTCATTTATTCTAACTCGCTAATAATGATAACTTTTATACATGCTGGTCTACACTTAAAATCGTCGCATGTTCATTCCACGGTGAAAAGTTAGCATCGTCATTAATTATACTATTGTCTGAATATTAATAACGGTTAGTCTTGGAAATATGAACATGTGACACGTCATAGAATGTTGAAGTGGTATCCTTAGTCGTTACTAACCGATACAAACCTGAAAACACTAAATGTGGTTAGACGTCCCCAACATATTGGTGCTAAGGTCTTCACACACCACATTTATGTCTAGTTTCGACAACATTCTACCTCATTTTTCTTCTACGTATAACTTTGCAGTCAAGGGGTATGCTTCTGGTGTTGTATTTTTTAAAACAAAAATTAAAAGTACCGTTTGGGACTAAATACCTAAATTTTTATCATTGCATTTGTTAAAATAGTACTTAACGCTTATTTTCAAATTAACATTGTATTCACTTCAAATTTTTAATTTTAATAAAATATTTGTTCTTGTTTATACATTCTTTAAGTCTTTAGAAAATCAATTTTAATAGAATATTATTGTTGCCATATTCATTTTTTAGTTTCTTAGATAATCAATTTCAGTATAATATTTGTTGTTATATTTATTTCTGAAACTTTTAGAAAATCGATTTCAGTACAATATTTGTTGTTGTTTATAATCATTTTAATTTATTTATTAACAAATTTAGTAGAATATTTGTTCCTGGATTTTAAAAGAAATCTATTTTACTAGAATACTTATTCTTCTGATATCCTTTTTTTTATTTTTTATTCACAAAACACTTTCAATAGAGTATCAATTGTTGGTATACTCATTGTTTAATTTGTCTACAAATCGATTTTAGTAGAGTATTTGTTCTTATTAAATTCATTTATGAACATTTTAGAAAATCTATTTCGATACAGTACATATTGTTGTTAAATTCATTTCTTTCATGTCCGAACATTTTATAAAATTGATTTCAGTACAATATATTAAGTTGTTAAATTTAACTTTTTACAAATTGATCTAAGTATAATATTTCTTAGCTTTTTTCAAACTAAATTTAAAACTTTAAAACATTTTTTAAAGTTCATATAACTATTAACTTTTTCATGTAAACTGTAACAAATATTATTAACAGTTAATCAATATATTCAAACGCACAAACATCATTTTTTTTATAAAAAATGAGTTAAAAGAATTATTTTTGAAAGTTAAGCGCTAATTTTATTAATCAACGTAATATTTACAATTTTAAGCTCTCAAGCATATACAAGCATATGCAAGGTTTACAAAATGAATAATCTCAAAACATTACTAATGTCACTGTAGCAAATTACATGACCCACAAATCAAAAAACTACTGTGGTAAATGCAAATAACAAATAACAGTAACTTGCTGCATAGCTCATTGAAGCTTGATGTATCCGATTAGTCGACCTTTAAACATCTTCCAATTTACATAGTGTCCCATGATATGTTTGCTAGCCTCAGGTCTACATTCCGATAAACAACATAATACGAAATCTGAAAAATGAAGCCTCATGCAACCATAAGAGATCCCAAAAACCAACATATCACTTAATGTCAATGAATTGCCACTACAACTACATCAATTAAAAGAAGTACAGCCTTATCACATCATGTAAGTGAAAGGTCATACAACAGATTTTTCCTCGTATGCCTTCTGGTAGATTTCAGCTTACTACTGAGAGGCATCACATCCTCTGGACCGTAATCATTACCTTCATCTAGATCATCATCAACCCAAAATTTCCCTTTCAGTTTATTGTTCTTGGAATTAAATGATGGAAGGGAGGTAGTGGGCACCGCAGTTGAAAGCAGGGCTTTGTTAACAATAGGAAATGTCAAACCTATGTCTGTTACATTAAGAGGAGGTAGTTGAAACTTTGAAGGAGGTTTCAAGTTTCCATATAGGGAAGATTTTGAGGGTGTAGAAGCTAAAGGTGCTGATTTCGTGGCAATAGGAGAGGATTCAAAAGAGACTGGATTTATTACAGTTGTACGCATCAGACCACATGATGCAGAAGTATTGCGCATGCCTGAATTTCCTTTTAGGGATTTGTCAACATTAATAGAATTTTCATCAAAGAGAATACCTTGCAGTTCCTCCTCCTCTTCAACTTGATTGATTTGCTCTATATTTTGAGCTGCAGCCTCCTGAATAGTATTGATTAGTGCTACAAAGCCAGTAGCAGCTTCAACATTACCTCCTATATTATGATCAACCTGTAAACTATTAACTTGCACATTATTTTTAGTATTAACCTCATCATTAACCACCTCACTATTACCATTTCCATCATTCTCATTTGCTAAAGCATCAAAAGGATTTACATTAACATTAGTCACGTCAGCGTCAACATTAGCATTAGCCTTATCATTAGCAACCCCCTTCTTTCTCCATACTTTTTAGCTTTTGTATTAACTGATGTCCAGTTACTTTTATTAGTATTTGTTGTGAACCTTCTATTATTTTGTCCAGTTTGATCATGAGGAATATCATGAAAATTAATTCCAAGATCCTCAACATGGTCTCCATCCACACCTGCCTTTGCATTAAATTCACATTTATTAGTTGTGTGGCCAAAAACCTTACAAGTGGTACATATATTGGGTCTCCAATTATAGGATAACCTAACTGATGGGCAATCTTTACCTAAACCATCAACCACTATTCTATCTGGTAATTCAAACTCAAAAGAGAACTCAATTAAAGCCTTTACGTATCTAAATCTCTACAACTTTTCAGTGCTATTATCAAAACATATCAATCTCCCCACATGACAAGCAAGCCAGTTTATACCCAATAACGTCCAAAGAATAGTCGGGATTAAATAAAAATGGACCCATATAGGAACTTTTTGAATCTGCGCTTGTGAATTTCCTATAAATGGATCCCATCTAGTTATAATAAACATTCGACCTCTTATAAAAATAGGTCAGATTTTAAAATTATTTCTCGATCTGATTCATTTGTAAACTTGAAATAGAAATGAACTCCATCTAATTTAATACTAACTTCCCCATCTAATTTCCAAAACAGGTTTAAGAAATTTACCACTAAAGGATACGATGTCGTGCCATCCAGGAAAAAGCCAACCAAGAAATTGCTCCAATAATTCATTCCTTCCGCCCTGACCATTTCTGGAATCTTCTTCGGAATATCATCCCTAGGGATGTTCGATCTTGGATCTTGGATCTTGGAGGCTCGATCCTTGATTTGCATTGGATTTTGGGATGTTCGATTTTTGATTTGCATTGTGGGGTTTGGCCGATGAGGTATTCACTACGGCAGGGGGTGGATCTAAGGGTATAGGTGGAGAATTACGAGAGGGAAGAGGAGGGAAGGCCACGTCGAAGGCAAAGGTGGAAGAAGAGGAAGGAGAATGTTTCGTGGCCACCATTGTCAATAAGGAGAATGTTTCATAGCCAATTAAAAGAATTATACATAAAACTTTAAAATTTGAGAAACAAAGGATGGAGAAGTGAAGCTCCAAACAAGAGGGCGGTAGCGACAGCCAAGCAACGGAGGGCGATCATCAGCTACCGGGATCAACCGTAAGGTTTTTTTCCCTTAAATCGCAGAAAATAGAACTGAGAGGTGATTGAAACTTTTTGTCTTGCGCTGGTGGGTATGTTTACGAAGGACGACCATTATTAGCGTCTAACATCGACCTTCTTTTTTAACCAATGGAGTCACAATTGCAAGCTTTCTAACAAGCTTTCAAGCTAGTGCATGGTTATATCGGCATAGTAAAGTAATGCTGAATTTGTCGTATTTAATGGTAGCAGTGATTATAATTTTTCAAAATCAAAACTAATAATAATTCCGTAGCAAAATTTTTATACTTGAACCTTCACATAATTAGTAATATTTCTTGCATTTAGAAGCAAACAAATTCATTTTTTTAATTCCATTTAGTTATAAATCATGTTTCGTTTCTTTCTTTCTTTATCAAGTGACATGATGAACGCACTCATGATGCACCATGCACCAGTATAGCGTTAACACATCATTACATTACAATGTAAACACATTTCGAGATTTTCATTTTTCCAGTAGCAGAGATTTATCATTGTCAATGTAATAGATAGTAGTTAATCGGCATATCGTCAAATCAATTACAATACGTAACTTTTGTTCATCAATAAATTTAGCAAGAATAAAATTTACAAATGGGTAAGAGTTAGGAAGGACTAGGTCAAAAGATTGGCCGGCTAAATAAAATTCAAATTTGTTTTTGATATGAATATGTGACAACGATAGGGATGGATTTCAGTCCAAGCGTGGTCCATTGGTCCTAGGCAGGTCTATTAACATGGATACGGGTTTTGTCTTTCCATAGCCAAATCCGACCCAAATTTGATCAAATTGCTGTAAGATTAAAACACGGTTTTATCAAAATTCAGTTCGATCAGAGCCATCCTGACTATGGGTCCGTTCGCAGACAAGATTTAGGGATGGATTTCAGTCCAAGCGTGGTCCATTGGTCCTAGGCAGGTCTATTAACATGGATACGGGTTTTGTCATTCCATAGCCAAATCCGACCCAAATTTGATCAGATTGCTGTAAGATTGAAACACGGTTTTATCAAATTTCAGTTCGATCAGAGCCATCCTGACTATGGGTCCGTTCGTAGACAAGATTTGGCACATTTGATTTTTTGGTATCGTCCGACGTGTCGGACGCCAATACCTTTTTCCCCTTTTAGATAGGATGATTTCTGAGTCCAAGCTTGGTCCATTGGTCCTAGGAAGGTCTATTAACATGGATACGGGTTTTGTCTTTCCATAGCCAAATCCGACCTAAATTTGATCAGATTGCTGTAAGATCAAAACACGGTTTTATCAAAATTCTGTTCGATCAGAGCCATCTTGACTATGGGTCTGTTCGCAGACAAGATTTGGCACATTTGAAGTTTTGGTAGCGTCCGACGCGTCGGACGCCAATACATTTTCTCCTTTCAGATAGGACGATTTCTGAACGTTGGAAATCAAGTCGTTGGCGTCCGACGTGTCAGACGCCAACGACTTGATTTCCAACGTTCCCCCTTCCTTCCTATAAATCACCCCCTCCTTAACAACTTCCACCACTGCTACTTCAACAACTTTTTCAACTCTTTCTTCTTCTTCACTTAATGTCCGACTTTGATTTATCCTTCGATTACGACGATTTGATTGATCTCTATGGGGTTTCTCTGTGTCGGAATGAAACGAGAAATCATATGACACAGATTAATACTTCAAAGTTTACTGGCTTAGCTTGGATCAACGAAATTTTGAATGGTCATCATAAACGTTGTCAAAATAATTTTCGGAAGAAAAACACTTTGTTTCCACTCATTATGTGAAAAACTGAAACATCATGGTCTCGCTTCCAAACCAGAAATCTGTGTCGTCGAAATGGTTGGAATTTTCATTTATACAATGGCTATTGGGCTTTCAAATAGACAACTTCAAGAAAGATTTCAACGATCAGGTAGCACAATTTCCATTTGTTTTCATGATGTCCTAAACGCTTTTCAATTACTCGCTGTTGATGTAATAAAGCCAGAGGAACAACAATTTAATACTATACCACAGCACATCAGAACTTCAACTCGGTACTATCCGTATTTCAGAAACTGTATTGGCGCTATAGATGGTACACACGTATCTGCACATTTACCCGCTGATCAAATTATCCCTTATATCAAAAGAAAAGGTTTTGCAACTCAAAATATATTAGCAGTTTGTGATTTCGATTTACAGTTTACGTATGTTATGGCTAGTTGGGAAGGGACTACACATGATAGTAGAATTTTTAATGCTGTTACAAATGATAGAAACTCTAACTTTCCTAACCCTCCAGCTGGACAGTATTATTTGGTTGATTCGGGCTATCCACTTCAGATTGGATATTTACCACCATATCGAAATATGAGGTACCATATTCTGCATTTCCGTGAAACCATGAATCAACCAAAGTCAGCCAATGAAGTGTTTAATTTCTACCATTCGAGTTTACGGATGGCCATAGAAAGAACATTTGGCATTTGAAAAAAAAAATACCATTCTCAACAAGATGCCTACATATCGGTTTAAAACTCAAGTGAAAGTTGTCGTATCTACAATGGCCTTACACAACTTCATACGCAAATATAATGGCGGTGACCTAGATTTTATGGCTTTTGATGATAATCCTGAACTAATCCCCGATCAGTACTTGGCGGAATATTATACTGTGAGAAATACGACGAATAAAGGCACTGAACGTGTACAACCAGATGGATACCGAGAAATGTCATTAGTTCGAGATACCATTAGAGATGGGTTGGTTGCTGTTGGTCTGTGCTAATTTGTATCTGTAACCGTACTTGTACTTGTATTTGTATTAGAAACTGTATTTGTATTCGTATTTTCCAAATCATATCTATTTATATCTTATTTTAAAAATATCACGCTCAAATACCTCGTTCGTAGCTAAAAACACATTCCACGCTCGCTACAGTACCACGCTCAAATGCCACGTTACAGTTTGTTAAGAATGCACCCTATTAGTTTTCCGTCGGATCAAAATGCCAGTGCTTTAAGTTATTTGTTTACTTTTTTTCTTTACATGCCGATAATTTTACATATTTTTGTTGTGAACTTGATACATCATCGCTCAATTTATATATCAACGTTGTACACAAACTTTACCAAAATTTCAACCTTCAAATATAATTGAGCATAAATATTCATGCGTAATACCCAACGGAATTATACAGTCTGACAAACTTGGGTATTGTTTTGAAATGTCCTATGATTCCAACTCGGAGTGGAGTTTTAAGGATTTTTTTTCCAATTTAAGCTTGTTTTGGAAATTTATTACAAATATAGCCTTGTTTCAAAATTAATTACAAATTTTGTTTGATTTTGGTCAACTCAGCGCTGAGTTGACCAAAACGTACTTATTGATGTCAAAAGTTGGACTAGTGACATCAACCCCCAACATGTGTTACATACACGAATAACAATTATAGAGATGCAAGGGAAAGTAAATGAACAAGGGAGACACAATATTTTATAGTGGTTCGGCTTATATCAATGTCTACGTCGACTTACAATCTTTATTTATACTATCGATTACATGTTACAATGAGTTTTCAGTGGAAGAAAGTAGAGAAAAGAATGATTTAAATAGAAAATCCTTGTGTTAAATCTAGAGAACACGACATACTTTTTCTGATAAGCCAAGCCTGAGGTTTTTCGAAGATTTTTGAATTGCCTTTTCACTTCGGGAGATATTTACAGTTATAGGCGAGCTCGTAAGCCAGATTTGTATGCGGCATGGCATATTTTTCTAGGGCTTTTACACGTGGAGCTCGATCCTGCTGAGTAGCTGTAGGCGGAGGGATCTGGTACTGCTCATGAATAGTTCTTCCTCGAGATTGACAGGCTTGCGTGGCACTGAATATATGGCGTGTAAAAAGAAGAGCTGGTCAAACTTATCCGTTGCTTCAGGACTTGGGAATAGGATTTCGTTTGGTAGCATATATCTTGTTCCGACCCGACTCTGTAAGAGATAATTTTTCTTAGATACTTCTTCTCTGATGTTTCGGCTCGACCCGATCTTTCAGGAGCGGGTGGGTCGATATGTTGATGACTCAGCCGATTAGTTTGGTTTCTTTAGGAGGATGCTGTTGTGGCTTCGGGTCGGGTTTTAGTTAGTCGACAAAGATAACAATCATCCCTTAGGTATGAAATGGGCCAATGTCTTGTGGCAGACTTCGACTTTGGGTTGGAACGACTTTGGCCAAACCGCTGGCCAACACTTTGCCTCCAAGAACACATCTTCTTGAGGAAAGGAGATATGTTCTGGATCTTCTGAAGAATGTTGAATAGCCGAAATCCAGGAAACCATAGTTACACCGAACCATATTAAGGCCAGAAAACCAACGATCGGAAATGACTGTATTAAGACTAGAAGTCCGACGACCGTTGAGGATTGTATTAAGGCCGGAAAACCAACAATCACTGACGATGGTATTAAGGCCGATAACTTGCGAATGACATAATATAAGTCAACCATTTTGAGTCGGTCTTGACAAGAACAGAAGAATCGGGATCCCGCCTATTAAATGATACCTGCAAAGAACTGGAGTAAGAGCATTAAACATGCTCGGTTTTTCTTAGGGGACAAGCATAAGCCATGCTTAGTTTTGTGGGGGTAAATACCCAGTGGACGAGTATAAACCACACTCGGTTTTGTGAAGTTGGCGAGTATCAACCATACTCGACTTAAAGAATTGGCGAGTATTAATCATACTCAGCTTAAGGAGTTGGCGAGTATTAACCATATTCAGCTTAAAGAGTTGGCGAGTATTAAGCTTAAAAATTTTGCGAGTATTAACCATACTCGACTTAAAGAGCTGGCGAGTATTATCCATACTCGGCTTAAAGAATTGGCGAGTATTAACCGTACTCGTCTTAAAGAGTTGGCAAGTATTAACCATACTCGACTCATGGGTTTATATAAATATGGTGGCTGGCATCGACCATGCTGGGTTTAGAGACGGTGGCTAGCTCTGACCATATTCGGGTTAGCGAGCGTCAATCAGGCTCGCCTTGAATCGTTCAAACATAATCCATGTTCGAAAAAGGAAGTTTATCGCCACTAAGGAGATATTACAGAAAAATGAAAACAAATCCTAAGAGGGTGGTAGTTGAATCCAGAGCACGCCTAGGAGCTAAATCCAAATCCCATATGTGTGTACTTCAACATAACCACATTATTGAAAAATAATTAAAGTACATTTCTTATATATTAAGAAATGGGTAAAATCCACGATGATCTATGTCTGATTAATTAATGATAATGCCGCAATTGTTGGGGTCATGGTCCTTTCCATTTCAGGAGCTCGAGGTCCGACCTGAGGAGCTTGGGCAGAAGGTTGTGGTGACGCGGCCAATGCAGGTTTATTGACGTACTCAGGTAGTTCTCCATACCTAACCCAATCCTCGATGAGATCGCGCAAATGTCTGCACTCGCTGGTGCTGTGGCCAGCCATGTTGTGATACATGCAATGCTTTCCAGAGTCAAGTTCCTTTTGGGTCGGCTCCTTTCGAAGAGGTTTAGGGAAAGGTAGAGATCATCGCACGTCAAGTTAGATGTTGAGTAGGGATAAATTGAGCTTGGTGTATTGATCATAATTGTTCTTTTTCCGGAGTCGTACGTTCCGATCATTCTTTTTCGAGACTTTTCATTTTCCTTTGTTATGGCTATTGGTGTTGGATGGACTTCCGTCCTTGGTAGCAAGCACCTCAAGGCTTTCCATCTCAATGCTAGCATCCTCTTGCTGGAGGAATCTATCGGCTTCAGCATAGAAATCTTCAATGTCCTTGGGGGGTTGTCTCTCGTCAAAGAGATCCTGAATTCTAATCGGTCATAAACAACCGCTATTGCGGCCATAAGCACCATCGATGTCTCAAGTCGATTGACTGATGTTATGGCCGCGTTGAATCTTTCTACGAAGGAGCAGAGAGTCTTGCCAGACCGCTTCTTGATGGAGGTAGGGAACATGACACATTTTGGTCGGGAGGTGTGAACTCTGAATCGCTCGATGAAGCGGGTGACTATCATATTCCACCTATTGATCAATTCAGCTATTTACTGCCGGAACCACATGCCAGTTATGTCGGCGAGGAAGAGAGGGAAGCACTTGGCCATGACATTAGTCGATGCAGTTTCATGTGACGCATGTATCGTATGAGATGAATGGTCTAGTCGGTCCATCCGTTGTAAGGCTCCAGGACCAGAAGCTTGAAGTCTGGATGGTTTCGAGAGTTTCTGATTTCCTATGTAAACGGACTACGATGGTTGTCATCCACGTCCTGTTAAGAAGATGTGCCTCTAGTGAAGCGTTTGATGGTGCTCGCAAGCTAGTTTCCATCTTCGAGGAGTCATTGCCACGAATCCAATTTTGTATTGGGGACGTTGGTGAGAATCTCAGTACTAGGATTCGGCGAAAGCATGATTGGAAGTCGAAAGGTCGGTTTGTTTTGACCTATGAGAGTTGGGTGAAGGTCAGGATGAGGGTGTATCCTAACCTCAGGCTCTGGTTCAGACACAGCTGAAGTCGCTTGATTATTGTTGGACCGCACCATGTTCGCTTCTGTTAGAAATGATGGTCTCAGGTGAGTGGTATCCATCTGGGGCTCGACATTGTCCCTGCTTGGAGCGATGTTTGAGTGGTTTACAGTAGCCTTCCCTCCGTCACGTTGGGGACCTGTATGGTAGAGTGGTCTTGGTGACGCAGGGGGTTGTTGCCCCCAGCTCTTCATTGGTGGGGAGGTTGCATAAGATGGGTTTGCAGTAAGACATTGGGTCGAACCGGATGTGACAACATTCCGAATTCTGTCCGACCCAAAGGTTGAACTGGATCAGGAGCTATTTGTCCAGTGAGTTGAGTCGATCCCTAAACCGGAGGCAAACAGGTTGATTGGTTATTAACTTGGCCACGGTCGATGTAACAACCCTAATTTTGACAACAAATAGTTATTAAGTTAAAATGTCAAAAATAGGATATTTTTTTCAAACGATGGAATTTGACCATGAAACTTTAATCGATACGTTCATCTTGGAATTCTGGTCAACTTCCATGTATGGAGTTTCGCGAACGGAGTCCGTATGAAAAAGTTACGGATGAAATACGAAAATGGACCGAAAATAAATAAATCAGAATTTAAATATATATTATAACTTATATAACTAGCTGACCCAGACATCTGATGGACCAGGCGGCCTGCGTCAGTTTTCCTAGTGACGGCTAGGTTTCATAGGGTTTGGTTTATAATATATATGAAACGGATGGATGGATATAACTTAAAACTAATCCAACAGTTTAAGGCCAATTCGACTCCTATAAATAAAGAGGTAAAGCCTCATTCTTTTCAACACATGTCTGTAGTGGCAGCGGAGCTCTGCCATTTTCCTTCTTCTTCAAACCTAATTTCTAAAATAAAAGTATATTCTTACACAACAAATCAAATCCAATTCATACGAAATTGAGAGGATTAATAGATCTAATGGAAAAGAATGCAAATTGATGCTCCAGATCAGATTATCCCCTCTTTTCCTATTTTCTTATATCTCTACAGATCTGGAATTTTCCCCTTTTCAAATAAATTGTAGATTTATAAGGATTTGAGGATTGTAGACCTAAAGGGTTCATACTTTGAATTTGAATGCTTGCAGGTGAGTGGGGAATTTATATATTTATAATAACGTCTATATCTTGTTTATAATGGATCTCAATTTTTATGCCTATTTTCACTAGATTTGCTTATAATATGATTTTAATTGAATTAGCACATGTCAGATCTAATTATAAAAGTTGTCAAAACTTTTAAATTGTAAGCTATGGTTATGCATAATGTTAATTGTAGGATTCTTAAATTTGTTTATACATATTCTATGGTTATGTTGTAAAATATAATGCAGCTGTAGAAAAGCACTGTAGAACTACAAATCAGTCCTATGAAAACACCGATTAGATGTAGTTACATTCCAGATCTCTAGTTCAGTGTTGAATAATAAATTATGTGAATTTGGGTAAAAAGGTATGATTGTTAAATTATGTGATTGCAATAATAAAAGAAATATGACTGTTTGTATTCAATATTGTTGGGTTTTGGCTTAATTATTGTAAACATGGTGTTTTCCCCCATTGAATAAAAAGGCATTATATTAAAATCACTAGTGGTATGATTAAAAGATCAAAAAGGGAAAAGTGGTGCAAATGTGCGTATAAATATAAATATACATATTTGTGCGTAATTTGCATCAACTATTCCAAATTATATATTTACATATATTTTTTGTGATTTGGAAATCTGTCAGTTCCATAATTTAGGCATAATTTACAATGATTACGACTAACGGTCTTTTTGTAAGCTTTGAAACCTTTGGATAAGATTTAATGCAAAAAGGAATGTTTGCTTGTCAATTAAACCAAATCACTAGATTTAAAAGAATAAATAATAATAATGATAAAATAATAACTACGTTGACCGCACGAAAACATGAAATACAAATATATCCATATTATCCATCCAAATCAGCGTAAAACGGTAAATTATACATGTTATTAAATGTTTGAAGGTTTGAAATGTTGAATAGTATTCATTTATGGAATCATGCATGTAAATTATATTCCATACTGGATGAATATAATTATGGTGATCGTTGTAGCAATTAGTGTAATTAATTGATATAAATAAGGCCATAAATAAATAATTAACAATTGTAACCAATGTTGATTGGGGAAAATAAATATAATAGGATAACGGTCACAATTCCTAAATTAACTAGGACAACTGTGTGCATCCCAAATTAGGAAATTTGAATTATAACCACATTTAGACACGAGGTTAAGCCGATCGGCAAATCCAACAACCACAGGTAGTCAGCTTAATGTGAGGGGTCTAACGCATAAACATAAATGTATTAAGACATGAGGTTAACTTCAACTTGTGGTAGAAGTCTGCCCGTAACCGACCAGCAAATCCAGCATCCACAAGTAGTCAACTTAATGTAGGAGGCCTGGTACATAAATATATATATATATATATATATGTATATGTATATATAACAATCAATAAATAAATAAACGAATAAGAATAATAATTGTCTATTGGGGTACAACAAATAAATATCTTAGGACTGATAAATGGTTGTCTTTGGAGAATATGACTGTTATAGTCATAAAGGGCAATAAAAATAGAAACAAAGGAAATTGGGTGTCAAAAGGGGGATTAATGGATATTGATTGTCGGTTAAATACTAAGTCCAAATTAGGGAAAAAATAAAATAAATACCCTAGGAAAAAAGGGGATACAACCTTCCTTAATTATGTTAATAAATATAGAGCATATATTATAAAATATATTTGGATTTAATAGGTTAATAATGTAAGATATTATTAACAGAATAAACCCCGTGATGATAATTAATTGTGCACGTACAATATTTCCGTATAGAAGGACTAAACGAGAATAACTTAATAACATAACCTACTTTATCCCAATAGGGAAAGGTGCTAAAGGCAAATGGGAGTACGAATCCAATAACCTTCGCGTATAGTTCGCTTCCTTAGGTCTTAAGCGGTTAGGGTTGAGGAGTCCACCTAGAAATAGGTCTTTCAGTTTAAGGGCCTTAAATGACAAGTGTGTATGGGCCTACCCAAACCTGGAAACTAAAATTGTCAAAGATGGCTACCTATCCTACGGGAAGTAATAAGCGACTAAGGGGGTTATCTAATAAGGCCAGCTAAAAGGTATAGCGCACGATAAAATGTTATCTCTCACATTATGCGGGGCAAGGGTATATGCGTGAATGACGGAAGCCCTAACTAGTAGGGCCAGTAGCTAGTACTCTCTAATTCATAATAACGTTAAATAAATTATCGAGTAATAATAAGTGACCAGTAGGTCCACCTAGGGTCTTAAGCGATCAGGAAGAATCCACCCTATCTATCATTGATAGTGAGGCAATAAATGATGAAGGATAAGGGAATGAAAGTATTTGGATATAGAAACTCCGTAATTAGGGGTCTAATCTCGATATAGTAACCAGCTAAGCTCTGGTATAAAGGCTTCACAAAAATATGCGTAAACGTCCTATCTCGGTATTATAATCTGGGAACACTACATTGGAATGAGTGGTAGGCCCGTGCTAAATATTTACGTATGTTCATTATAATATTTGTTGTACATTTCCTGTTCACCAAAATCATGTTATTCTGACCCCCTTCCTCATTACAATCAACCAGGTTTTCTAGAGAAGGACGGGTTTTCACAGGTGTTCAAGTTTGGTCTTCGGTTCTCGTTCTCTCTCATGTGCGGTATTGATGAAGTGACTTACTTTGAAAAATGTAGTTATTTGAGTTAATACTAGTTTATCCGGGTTTTTTCCGCTGTGAGTTATCTTTTATCATACTCTGATTATGCTCGTGCTCATTTACTGCAGGTACCAAATTTACATGCTTCATGCTTAAATGCGTTTGAGTTTCGATTTTTTCGAAATTTGGGCACATAAAAAGTGTGGGGGTGTTACATTTGGTATTAGAGCTTAGGTTAAATGATCGGAGGAATCAGTTAAATTAGGACTCGTGAAAGAATGTAAATTGAATTTCTTTTCTGTTTTTCCTCATCTTCTCACTCGACTTTGATTTATTTCGACAATGAAAATAGTCGTGGGCTTAATTATACAAAATGGGCTTTAAGCGACTAAGAGTTGGAATATGCTGAGTTTGGGTTTCTAGACAATTCTGTCTTAACCCACAGTACGTTGGTGATCTTGTCGTAAAGAGCATGAGGACGACATATGGTGGATTCCGTTGATTCGTGGTTGGTCATTTCGGTTAAGACCATTACTCGATCCAAAACGGCAAAAGTTCACGTCAGTATGTCGTATCCATTTCAGAAATTTAATTACGAGGTGTAACACCCCACCTCCGCCAGTGCCACTCTTGCAAGCACACTGTCTTTGGAGGGGCGTTTAAACAAGGTAAACATGCATGCAGATATCACAAGACAGAACATATAAGTAAAACAGAGTAGTAAAGCAGCGGATTAAACTAGCATTTCAAAACCATAGTCATATTACAACAAAGTACTTGAGCATTATTTTCCAACAAACAAAGTCTAGACAAAAGCATAAACTGAAAAACTGAAATACATAGAGTACTATCCCCAAAGTGAAGTGATAAACCATAGCTAGCTCAATGTCCAAACCCGTACATGAGCGAATCCAGTAAGCAAGCTAGAAAGATCCAAGCTAAGCTCCAATGTTCCCACCCTGAGGACCTGAGGGGGGGGGGGGGGGGGGGAACGGAAGACAAGAGGCGAAAGAAAACAGATCAGCCAAAAAGACTGGTAAGCCCTACTACTATCTTTCTATGAACTAGTAAAGTTAACTGGCATGAGAAGCTGAGATGAACATAAGGATAATAACATACTGGCATGATGATTAACTAACAAGGTAGATAAAGGTGTCATCGCATAATCAAGGTTAAGTTTTGCACCACGGGTGTACTAGCATTCTAACATGTCAAGTAAAAACAAAAATTGATCCCTTGGCCCAAGCTTGGCCCAACATCGTGAGATGGCCTAAATCAGGGTCCAACTACTCGGTCTAGTCGATCGGCTCCCTATAAGCCTAACTCGTCAAGTGTCGGTGTCATGCGGCTTAATCATGTAATGTAGTTGACTGTGCAGGGTCCACCCTAGGGTGTATCAGGCCCTATGGTGTAACCCTCTGACACCATTCCATGATGCACAGTCCAAACCTACCATAGCCCGTGTTCAACTCCGGACTTGATGTGCACGACCATGGTCCGCCTGAACATCCGGGGCATCATTCAGCCGTCTCTTTTGGTCTCTTACAATCAGCCCAGTAATCGTGCCCCACCCTAGCCTAGTCCTAGGGTCTTATGATACTACGTAGAAGGTTACTGCTGAAAAGGACCACGCAACTAGGGTTTCTTAACGGGTTAAATGTGGTTAACCCGATCCACACGTGGATTAAATCGGTTAAGGGTACCCAAGGCTCCCGACTTAACCTCGATTAATCCATCAAGCCCAAATTGGTTAATTATTAAGTGGACCATGACTTAACCCTAATCAGGAGGCATTAATTAACTTAATGCGCTTTAACCTCTCACATTAGACTTTGTTGTGGTTACTAGTTAAGCCGGGCGGGTCCGGGTAGCTTTACACCACAACTAGGTCTAACCTCGGGTTCGAGCACAACATGACCAACTTCTCACATTGGGTCCTATTGTTTGTAGCCACTAGTTAAGCCGGGCGGGTCCGGGTAGATTTATGCTACAAACTCAACCCAACCTCGAGTTGGCCACACTCATATTTTCTAAGTGTCATGTCCATTATGTTTCCAAAACATAATTACAAGTTAACATGTCACGTCATGTTATAAAAATCATGTTCATGTCATTATGTTACCCAACGTAATCCCATCGTTTACATAATCGCAACAACGCATAAAGGATAAAATAGGGAACTTGGCATAACCATGACATAAAGGTGTTGAAGCCACAAGTTTAACATGGTGGCATATGAGATGTACATATGTTCATATACTTGCATGTTGCATCATTAGGCTTCAAAAGCATGCATAAAACCAAACTTAGCATATGAGTGATACATGGTGATAAATAACATGTAGAAGTTGCTAGAAGTTCGCATTTAGCCTCACATGCAAGTTATCATAAGGGATATGATAACTTTCATGTTGCCAAAATGCAACCTTTAACATAAAGCTTGAAGCTTTAAGGCCATAAAGTCAAGTTTAACTTGCATAACATGATAACATGTGTCATACATAACTTGCATAATGATCAACCAAACTTGCATATAATGATCAACCAAACTTGCATATAATGATCAACCAAACTTGCATATAATGATCAACCAAACTTGCATCATTCATTTAACTTTAGAGTTCAAAGAAAGAAAGTAGAAAAGGGCTTACTACGCTATGAAGACACAAATGAATATTTATTATAAAGATTGAGACGAAGCCCTTATGCAAGCACCAAAATATGAAAGCCCCAATTGAAAAACCCTTGCGCCAAATCAATAAAAATCCTTGCTTTGAAATAGAAATGTTGCAACTTGACTTGAATGCAAACTAAGAACACTCATACAAGTTTGAAAGCACTTGTATGAACTCACAATCTCTCATAGAAATAGGCTTAGGAATTTTAGCATGAGAGTGGAGGCCATGAGAGGAACAAATTTGACATAGTTTAGTTGTAGGATTGAATAATGGTGATTTAGGCTAGGTTTAGGGGTCTTTTTTATAGAGGATTAGGATAGTATTAGCCATAGGATTAACCCTAGATTCAATCCAAGCCATCAAAGCATGTCTTGGGGAAGAAGTCAAGTGTAGGAACCATCTAGGGCCTTTAGATTAAAGCTGAACCGTGATAACCATTCAAATGCATAATCTGCATTTGAGCGAATCGGCCCACGGGTTGACAGCCAAACACCCTGGATTTACACCTAGTCGACCCAGCAGGCTCGGGTCGACCTCAAAAATCGGCCGGTTCGGTTATTCCCCTCTCCCAATTCGCTGTTTTGAACATTTTTGCATATTTATTTATTTAATTTTCAATTATATATATATATATATATCAATATATATATATTTCTCTGCGCAACCCATTTCACTTAATTAAGTATACTTTTATTTGTGAATTTTTCGTGAAACTTCGCGAGGCCATATCTTGGTCATACGGACCCCGATTTTCGAAAACTCGGACTCTATTTCGCGTATTTTTCCGAGACGAACGCAATGGCACAGCTCGTTTCCCTTGATTCAGATTTTACAGTTTAATTCTGCCTCCATTTATGTTATAACATGTTATTCAAAAATACGGGTTGTTACATTCTCCCCTCCTTAAAGGATTTCGTCCCCGAAATCTCCAAGTTAGGAAGAACGTATCCTACCATCCATCATCCATCTACTCAAAACATCATCCACGAGCAATCATTGTCCTTAAAAGGTTCTAAATGCTGTATGATCATATGCAAAGGTGTGTGTATATGTACTTATCTAATGCGAAAATCAGGAGGTTACTGATTCAGTAAACCCCCTTAATGCAAAATATGTTAGTGAAATGAGTCCATATGTATGCAAATTCCTAACATAATTTATAATCTCTACATGAGTGCACATAACATTCATCCATATGCAACATCCACGTGATAGCATAACAAGTTTTCATCCATGAATAAGCACAAACACTCATGCATATGCGGTATGAAAGTGTGTGAGCCGATCTTAGTGCCTAACGTGTATTATGCATCCACGAGTATCCACTTGCAAACACTTGCAACCACTTGCAAACATCAAACATAACATGTTTCAAATACATGTTTCAACCAAGGGTTTCTACCTAAGGTTCTCATGACAAGATTTACGAAACAAGATAAACTAGATAAACATGGATAGCAAAGGGAAGATATACCAATCTAGGAAAAGAGATTGAAAATGTATCCTCCAAGAGAAATGGATAAAGCACGCGCCTCTTCTCCTTGGTTTCCCAAGTTGCGTCTCCCTCTGTTTCACTCCATTGCGCCTTAACAAGCTTAACTTCTTTGCTTCTTAGCTTCTTTGTCTTAATTTCCATGATACGAATCAGAGCTCGTCTCAGGGTTGCTTCATCCTCTACCTCCATGTCTTCAAGAATACTTGGTTCAATCACTTTGGCGAGTCTGTGCAAACACTTCCGGAGATGCGAGACATGAAAGACATTATGCACTCCGGCCAGCTTCTCGGCAATTCCACCTTATAAGTCATCTTCCCGACTCTTTCTATAGTAGGGAAGGGTCCTACGATCCTTGGTGTCAGCGAACCATATTTCGCAAAGGAGAAATCTTCATAAAGACCATATCTCCAATTTTAAATTCCAAGTCTGTCCTTCGCTTGTCTGCATAGGATTTCTGTCTGTCTTGGGCCGTTCTTATCCGTCTTCGAATCAATTCAACCCTCTCGGATGTGTCCCTTATCATGTCGGGCTCAATTATAAGCTTATCCGTCGTCTTCCCACCAACATGTTGGTGGCTTGCACGGCCTCCCATACGAAGCTTCAAATGGTGCCATCCCTATGCTGGCTTGATAGTTATTATTATAAGCAAACTCTACAAGAGGAAGGTGGTCTTCCCAAGTACCACCGAAGTCGAGAACACAAAACCTCAAAAGATCTTCTAGCACTCTATTCACCCTTTCGGTTTGGCCATCCGTCCGCGGGTGATAGGCTGTACTCAGATTCAATCGCGTACCCATTGCTTCTTGCAAACTGTTCCAGAACTGGCTAGTGAAAATTGGGTCACGATCGCTAACTATGCTAGAAGGAACTCCATGCAGCCGCACTATCTTTTGAAGATAAACAGATGCTAGCCATGATACGGTCCTCTTACTTTTCACCGGAATAAAATGGGCTCTCTTTGTAAATCTATCAATTATTACCCATATCCCATAAAGCCCAAATAGTTTGGTGGCGAACTTCTTCACCCCAACCATATATCACAAATAGGCTAGCCATACTCCTTAGGGGGTTTGTAACAGAACTAAGATCGAGGATAGGACTGAGAGGATATACTTAAAAGGTAGCATGCGAGTAAGCTCTACGGAACAATAGGGATCAAGGATATACTCTTAGAAAGAGATTAAATGGGCGTATCTAGACTTCAATCTTCTAAGCCGCATTTTCTTGTGCTTAATCCCATCGTGCCCTGACCGTCTTTTATCTTCGCAATTCCGTAGTTCTTAATTCTTGTTCCCAAAATATGAGTTAGAACTCATTTCACCGTTGCTTCTCGTTCCACTTCCACTTATTCTTTGCCTAAAATACTTGGCTTAAACATAACTGCGTGCTCATGGTTCATGCAAGCTTTCCAAGATTCGTTAGTGAATCTTGGATCTCATTTACATACTATACGGTATCCCACGCAGAAAACTATCTCTTGAAAACAGTGCCAATCCACAATGCCAAACTAGAGCTGAGGTAAGGGCTCTCTTGAGCCTTTGAAAAGCAAGCTCACACTCCAAGTCCCATGCACAGACTAAGTTCTTCTTCGTCAACTTAGTAAGAGGGGCTGAAATCTTAGCGAAGTCCCTGATGAACTTCCTATAGTAGCCCCCCAAACCGAGAAAGCTTCTTACTTCGGTTGCACTCCTAGGAGTCTTCCACAACCACTTTCGCGGGATCCACCGCTATGCCTTGCTTAGAAACTATATGTCCAAGAAACCGAACTTCCCTTCTCCAGAAATGACATTTGGAGAACTTGGCTTTAAACTGATGCGCTCTAAGCGTATTCATCACTTCCTTGAGATGCCTAGCATGCTCTTCCTCATCCTTTGAGAAGATCAGAATATCATCCACGAAGACAACAACAAACTTGTTAAGGAACTCCCTGAACACCCTACTCATCAAATCTACGAAGTAGGCGGGTGCATTAGTCAAACCGAATGGCATGACAAGCCATTCAAAGAATCCATCTGGAGTCCTAAACGCAGTTTTATCAATGCTATCCTCAGCCACTCTAAGTTGATGAAATCCGGTGGCTAGATCGAGCTGAGAGAAAACAGAAGCACCTACAAGCTGGTCAAAGAGATCATCAATTCTCGGTAACGGGTGCCTATTCTTCTTTATCAGCTTGTTCAACTCTCGATAATCAACACATAGACGAAGCGAACCATCCGCCTTAGTAGCGAATACCACCGAAGCACCCCATTCAGAAATGCTTCGCCTAATAAGATTCTTCTCAAGCAACTCCTTGATTTGCTTACTGAGCTCCCTTCTTTCACGAGGGGCCATGTGCCTAACGGGCAATGATACTGGCTTGGCATTATCAACTAGATAAATGCGGAAATCTATCTCTTGTTTAGGGGGTAACCCCTTAACTTCTTCAAAGACATCGGGATAGTCTCGGACCACCCTTACAGATTGCAGATCATTGATGGACGAGTCGAGAGATTCAAGATAACATAACATGACGGGACCTCTAGGGTTACAAGAAATTTCTAGGGTGTTACCGAGGCGAGTCATGAGCCTCTCCACCATATGCTCACAATCGAGGATGGCTCCATAACCGGACAACCAATCCATGCCCAAGACCAACCCATATCCCGTGACCTCGAGAACATAAGCACTACACGTGAATTCTACGGCCAAGATAGAAATTTTCAAATCCACACAAATCATAGACAGATGGGCGGAACCCCCAATTGGATTTGAAACACAAACGGGATCCTCAACTAAGCTAGTACTTAGGTGCAAACTTTCAACAATATCAGAAGAGATAAAACTATGCGATGCGCCAGAATCAAATAAGGTGCGAACAGGAAAATCAGAAATGTAAACATGAATTTCTATAAAAACTCTACCTCGATCAAAAGTTGGATGAGCGAGGAGAGCCTGCAATTGCCCTCCAGAGGGTCCTACTTGCCGATTTTGTCCTTGCCCTTGTCCATGCTTCTTGGGACAATCCTTGCTAAAATGTCCAGATTTTCCGCAATGAAAACACTTGCCTAACTTCCTCTTCTTCTTCCTGCAATCCTTGACTATGTGCCCAACGATCCCACAGAAGTTGCCCTTTCTTGTCTTTCTTGGCTTGTTGTTGTTCTGATCTCTTTTCTCGGTATCTTCCTTCTTGCCTTGGGACTTATTTGCCTTGGCCTTCTTCTTGCCACTCTTATCTTCCCCTTGAAGTAGGGTCATATTCACCAAACTCTCGAAGGTCGCCCCCAGGGGTATATGAGATATGGCCAAACCGCGCAAGGGCTCATTTAACCCTAGAGCAAAGCGTAGGGCCTTCTTCCGAGCGGTGTTAACCCATTATAGACCGAACTGAGCAAGTTGATTAAACTTATCCACGTATTCTCTAATGGTCATGTCCCCTTGCTTTATAGATAGGAACCTCTCCATCTGAAGGTTCTCTTCTGTCGATGATAGAAACTTTAGTCCAAACCTTCTCCTAAAGTCATCCCAAGTCTCAATGGGTCTTGTAGTGGTGGTGACTACCCACCAATAAGCAGCTTCCCCTTTCTATAGCCATACCGCCAACAGAACTTTCCTACGATCTTCCACATCAAAGATAGCAAAGAGGTCTTCAGTTTCCTTTAACCAGTTTCTTGTCTCCACGGGAATCTCCGTTCCGTCAAAATTCTTGCAACCCATCGCCTTAAAGTCTTTGCAAAGCTTTGCGAAATCCTCTTGCGGATGCTGAGGGGGAGGAGGAACCTCAGCTACGGGAGGAGGAGAGATGTTAGCGACGGGGGAAGGAGGAGGAATGTTCGCGGGGCCGGCTTCATTCGCCCTTGCCTCCATAAATCTCCAGAACCAGACGGGCACTTGTACGCCTTCCGGGATGTTAAAGCGATCGGCCATACTAAAACGAAAAAAAGATAGATTCAGAACGAAGAAACGAAGGATAGTGCTATGGCTTTTGGGGAATAGCCTTTTTAAAATAACTAGACTTTTCTTGGAAAATACTTAATAGGTTTTGAAAATAGTTTTTCAAAAGGTAAGTTTCAAAAACACTTTTGCTCAAATCTTGTAACCTGGCTCTGATACCAAATGTAACACCCCACCTCCGCCAGTGCCACTCTTGCAAGCACACTGGCTTTGGAGGGGCGTTTAAACAAGGTAAACATGCATGCAGATATCACAAGACAGAACATATAAGTAAAACAGAGTAGTAAAGCAGCGGATTAAACTAGCATTTCAAAACCATAGTCATATTACAACAAAGTACTTGAGCATTATTTTCCAACAAACAAAGTCTAGACAAAAGCATAAACTGAAAAACTGAAATACATAAAGTACTATCCCCAAAGCGAAGTGATAAACCATAGCTAGCTCAATGTCCAAACCCGTACATGAGCGAATCCAGTAAGCAAGCTAGAAAGATCCAAGCTAAGCTCCAATGTTCCCACCCTGAGGACCTGAGGGGGGGGGGGGAACGGAAGACAAGAGGCAAAAGAAAACAGATCAGCCAAAAAGACTGGTAAGCCCTACTACTATCTGTCTATGAACTAGTAAAGTTAACTGGCATGAGAAGCTGAGATGAACATAAGGATAATAACATACTGGCATGATGATTAACTAACAAGGTAGATAAAGGTGTCATCGCATAATCAAGGTTAAGTTTTGCACCACGGGTGTACTAGCATTCTAACATGTCAAGTAAAAACAAAATTGATCCCTTGGCCCAAGCTTGGCCCAACATCGTGAGATGGCCTAAATCAGGGTCCAACTACTCGGTCTAGTCGATCGGCTCCCTATAAGCCTAACTCGTCAAGTGTCGGTGTCATGCGGCTTAATCATGTAATGTAGTTGACTGTGCAGGGTCCACCCTAGGGTGTATCAGGCCCTATGGTGTAACCCTCTGACACCATTCCATGATGCACAGTCCAAACCTACCGTAGCCCGTGTTCAACTCCGGACTTGATGTGCACGACCATGGTCCGCCTGAACATCCGGGGCATCATTCAGCCGTCTCTTTTTGTCTCTTACAATCAGCCCAGTAATCGTGCCCCACCCTAGCCTAGTCCTAGGGTCTTATGATACTACGAAGAAGGTTACTGCTGAAAAGGACCACGCAACTAGGGTTTCTTAACGGGTTAAATGTGGTTAACCCGATCCACACGTGGATTAAATCGGTTAAGGGTACCCAAGGCTCCCGACTTAACCTCGATTAATCCATCAAGCCCAAATTGGTTAATTATTAAGTGGACCATGACTTAACCCTAATCAGGAGGCATTAATTAACTAAATGCGCTTTAACCTCTCACATTAGACTTTGTTGTGGTTACTAGTTAAGCCGGGCGGGTCCGGGTAGCTTTACACCACAACTAGGTCTAACCTCGGGTTTGAGCACAACATGACCAACTTCTCACATTGGGTCCTATTGTTTGTAGCCACTAGTTAAGCCGGGCGGGTCCGGGTAGATTTATGCTACAAACTCAACCCAACCTCGAGTTGGCCACACTCATATTTTCTAAGTGTCATGTCCATTATGTTTCCAAAACATAATTACAAGTTAACATGTCACGTCATGTTATAAAAATCATGTTCATGTCATTGTGTTACCCAACGTAATCCCATCGTTTACATAATCGCAACAACGCATAAAGGATAAAATAGGGAACTTGGCATAACCATGACATAAAGGTGTTGAAGCCACAAGTTTAACATGGTGGCATATGAGATGTACATATGTTCATATACTTGCATGTTGCATCATTAGGCTTCAAAAGCATGCATAAAACCAAACTTAGCATATGAGTGATACATGGTGATAAATAACATGTAGAAGTTGCTAGAAGTTCGCATTTAGCCTCACATGCAAGTTATCATAAGGGATATGATAACTTTCATGTTGCCAAAATGCAACCTTTAACATAAAGCTTGAAGCTTTAAGGCCATAAAGTCAAGTTTAACTTGCATAACATGATAACATGTGTCATACATAACTTGCATAATGATCAACCAAACTTGCATATAATGATCAACCAAACTTGCATATAATGATCAACCAAACTTGCATATAATGATCAACCAAACTTGCATCATTCATTTAACTTTAGAGTTCAAAGAAAGAAAGTAGAAAAGGGCTTACTACGCTATGAAGACACAAATGAATATTTATTATAAAGATTGAGACGAAGCCCTTATGCAAGCACCAAAATATGAAAGCCCCAATTGAAAAACCCTTGCACCAAATCAATAAAAATCCTTGCTTTGAAATAGAAATGTTGCAACTTGACTTGAATGCAAACTAAGAACACTCATACAAGTTTGAAAGCACTTGTATGAACTCACAATCTCTCATAGAAATAGGCTTAGGAATTTTAGCATGAGAGTGGAGGCCATAAGAGGAACAAATTTGACATAGTTTAGTTGTAGGATTGAATAATGGTGATTTAGGCTAGGTTTAGGGGTCTTTTTATAGAGGATTAGGATAGTATTAGCCATAGGATTAACCCTAGATTCAATCCAAGCCATCAAAGCATGTCTTGGGGAAGAAGTCAAGTGTAGGAACCATCTAGGGCCTTTAGATTAAAGCTGAACCATGAGAACCATTCAAATGCAAAATCTGCATTTGAGCGAATCGGCCCACGGGTTGACAGCCAAACACCCTGGATTAACCCCTAGTCGACCCAGCAAGCTCGGGTCGACCTCAAAAATTGGCCGGCTCGGTTATTCCCCTCTCCCAATTCGCTGTTTTGAACATTTTTGCATATTTATTTATTTAATTTTCAATTATATATATATATATATCAATATATATATTTCTCTGTGCAACCCATTTCACTTAATTAAGTGTACTTTAATTTGTGAATTTTTCGTGAAACTTCGCGAGGCCATATCTTGGTCATACGGACCCCGATTTTCGAAAACTCGGACTCTATTTCGCGTATTTTTCCGAGACGAACGCAATGGCACAGCCCATTTCCTTTGATTCAGATTTTACAGTTTAATTATGCCTCCATTTATGTTATAACATGTTATTCAAAAATACGGGTTGTTACACGAGGTATATACGTTCGTTACTTTGTTGAATTTTTGAAACCTACCTTTGTTGGAATATTCAGTTGAGTCTTGGCCTTGTATTCGGGGAAATTTTATTCTTAAAACTAATTGAAAAAATAAAAATGGGTTTGACAGTTTTGAAATACGGTTTCGGAAAATGGTGATATAAAGGACTAATTTTATAAAGATATGGTTTTTAGGTTTTTAATCTATTCGAGTTTCAAAATTTTGGGGCTTAGTGTTATTTATATAAATATAATCTGATTGGTAGGAGAGATGGAGTTAGAAATGACAAGAAATATGCCACTAAACCTGAAAATAGTAAATATTTATTCCTTATGATTTCTAATATCCCTCTCCCTATACACACACACACACAAATATATATATATATATATATATATATATATATATATATATATATATATATATGAGGGCGTCTATATTGACACAAACCGGTGACACAAATTAAGATACACAAATTGTGGACCATAAGATTTGTTTGTCTTTATGTGGAAGGTGGAATTCAGGGGGAGATCTTGTGGTCCACAATTTGTGTCACCAATTTTGTGTCACTAGTTTGTGTCAAAGTAGACTTTCCATATATATATATATATTGGATAATTTATTGAAATTATCATAATTGATGTTTAAATATTTTAAAGCACCAACATCTTTGAACATGAAAAGGTTTTCTGTAACATCCCGTATTTTTAAAGTATAATAATTTATTTGTTTAATTATTTAAATAGTGTTTAGAGATTTAAATGGTTGTTTAATTAAATAATAGTGAATATTTAATTAATATAAATAGTAGAATAACATATTTATTTCTGAAATAGTCGGAAATAGTAGATCGCAATGTTGTGTGAATCATATGATTTAACTAATTCAATTCAGTTTAGATTTTAATTATAATAACGATTCTATTTAATTAACGGCATTAGAACGTATAAATTATATTATAATTATAATCGAGCTCGAAATGGCGTGGCAGTTCGTAATTTGGCGATTCGAACTTTAAATGAATATACAGAATCCGTTTTAAGTCGGATTTCTGAGAAAAAAGAAACGTCCGGAGCTGGTCAACTATATTTTTCTAATGGAAGAGAAAAATCAAGATTTCTCGTGTAGATTGTGAGCTATGTCCAAATCAAATTTTTGAAAATTCGCTATGGAGTTCCTTTATGATTTATAACGATTTATTTATATTATAAATGGATTTTCAATATAAATTGACTACTGAGTTAATCTGGATTTGAAATGTCGAGTTATAAATTCAGATAGGAATATATTGGAGCTGTATTATACTCTATGTGAATATATACGAGAATATTAATTTATTAATATTAAATTTAACTATTATTAAATATTTTATTTTTAAATGGTTTATTTAGACCGTGGAAAATAGCCACTTTTGCAAACGAGCTCCGTTTTCGACGAAAATAATTTTGTTGGATTCAGAATATTAAATTATTGCTAGATTTCAATTTCCGTGATTTTTGGAGTTAGTATGTGGCCATACGGGATTTTAATGTGAAAAACGGTTAATATTTTGACTTTAAAAATACACTATGTGAGCAAACAAAGTCAGAATTTGACAAAACAAGTTTCGTTGGGTCTGTAATGTCGAACTTTAGCTGCATGTCCATATTTATCGAATTCGTGATCGTAGGAATTTTTAAACAGTAATACAAGTAGCGATACATTATAAATTAAAAAAATAAAACACGAAGCTTACCTTGTAAGCTACCTATAAGTATAAATACAACAATTATCACTTTCTGACCCTAATCCATTTCGTTCCCTGGTCAAAATCTATCTGCCTCTAGCAACGATATCCACACAGTAAAAATAGGAGTTCAAAAATTCATTTAAAATCGTATAAATTTTGATAAATCAAAGTATATACATATATGGAATCAGGAAAGGGTCCTCTGCATTCTCATTTCAGTTTTGGCAGGTTCGACGCACTTTTCTATCACTGTATTTTACACATCATCGGTTTTAAATGAGCTAGGGTTAAACTTTGTAGATTGTTGAATCATGGATTGGTGAATTCGAGTTCATATATGGATTGAGGGTATCGAAGGGAGCTTGCACGTAAAATCTAGGTGATATCGATGGTAAAAAGGTTCGATATCCTCACTATACCGTGTGTTTTGAACTGGGAGTTGCATTTTGGAGTTGGTGATCGAACGTGATGATGGTAATGTAGCTAGATAGAGAATTCAATGGAGAAAGTAGTGGTAATTTTTCTGTGATTTTTAATAGAATTATAAAAGGAAATATTTGTAAAACAAATAGAATTTTAAAAGGAAATATTTGGAAAACAAATAGAATTATAAAAGGAAATATCTGTAACACAAATAGAATTATAAAAGGAATTATTTGTAAAACAAATAGAATTATAAAAGGAAATATTTGGAAAATAAATAGAATTACAAATGGTAATATTTGTAAAACAAATAGAATTATAAAAGGAAATATTTGTAAAAACAAATAGAATTATAAATGGAAATATTAGTAAAACAAATAGAATTATAAAAGGAAATATTTGGAAAACAAATATCATTATAAAAGGAAATATTTGTAAAAAAATTGAATTATAAGAGGAAATATTTGTAAAACAAATAAAATTATAAAAGGAAATATTTATAAAACAAATAGAATTATAAAAGGAAATATTTGGCAAGCAAATAGAGTTCTAAAAGGAAATACTTGGAAAATGAATAGAATTTTATAAAAAGAGAATATATGGAAAATAAATGGAAATTTGTTTTAACAAATAAATTAAGAAGATTAATTTATAAATAATGTTTTATAAATTAAGTAAAGTAATTATCATTGGATAAATTAAAATATAAGTTTGAGTTTATATAGAGAAGTAGAAATCAATTTTAACACCGATGTTTTTAACAGAATTAGAACTTAGCATTTATAAAGGGAATTATAAATGAGATTATAAGTATTGGAAATAAAACTAGGATTTTGTATGAATAATTCTATAAATAGAAGTATAAATAGAATTTGGAAATGGAATATTATTTTAAAATACAAAATCAAACTGATTAATTATATAAAAGAAATTTTATTCACATTCGATGTGAATAATGGATTTTATTTTATAAATAAAAACATTTATAAATGAAATTGGATTTTGAAACAGGAATTCAAATAGAAATTTGAATGAGATAGGAAATGGCGATCAAATAAAATAGTGGATTCTATTTTGGGAGAAATGGATTGGTTGGGAATTTATAAAATGACTCGATACACAGGTTTTGAACCTGTAATAATATTTATAAATTGAAATCAAGTTCGATTTGATAAAACCAACCAGTTTTCTAGTAAAGTAATAATATTCATGTTTTAAAGTGAATAATGATTTAAAAGCAAACGTTTTGCAGATTTAAAACAATTATAAAAGGAAATTAATAAATGTTGGGAAGTACTAAATTCAGAAATGAATTTTGAAATTGAATTGACCAAAAATGGTAAATTATTCTGAATTTCGGAATGTTAATCGAGTATAGAGTTATTCGAAAGAAAGTTATCGAATAGAGTTATTCGAAGAGAGTTATCAAATAGAGTTATTCAAAAGAGAGTTATCGAATAGATTTATTCGAAGAGAGTTATCAAATAGAGTTATTCGAAAGAGAGTTATTGAATAGAGTTATTCAAAGAGAGTTATCGAATAGAGTTACTTGAAAGAGAGTTATCGAATATAGTTAATTCGAAAGAGAGTTATGCACTGAGATTTGATTATATCAAATTCAAGAAAGTATTATTTACTTTCTGATTTTTAATCAAGATTTATTTATTTATAAATAAATTGTTTATTTAGTTAATTTTTTAAATTAAGGAATAAAAGTTATATTTTTAAGTTAGATATTTCGGAAGTACGAATTATAATGCTATCGTTATAATAAATGTTTTTCATAAAAGAATTGAATTCGTAAACTGAATCCGAGAGTTTCGTAAGCAATGATTTGATAAGAAGATAAGAAATGGAGTTAAGGAAATTAGAAACTGACTAGAGTTTAGTTAAGTTGAATGGTTTTCTGGGTATCGATTTGATGTTGGCTTTGGCCTTCGGGGTTGATATTCAGGGAATTGTTCTCTTACTAATTTATAGTTAGAGACTGATAGATGTGGGAGAGTAATGATGCGTGAATAAGAAATGGAAACATTTTCCAATGTTAATAACATATATTTTCTAAATTTAGAAAATAAAAATTCATGAATATATGGAAACGGGAAATGGGAAAATGATTAAATTAATGATAAATTAATTTAAAGGAAAAAATGTTGATTGATCGATAAAATTTCCATTTGGAAATAAGATCGTTGTGTGTATGGATGTTTTCCTTTGATAGTTAAATAACCGACTATCAAAGTTTTGACCGTTTTTCCATCGGCGATACGAAGAGTTCGGGATCAGATTTATTATCTGAAAACCACTCCGTATGGGCATTAGCGTTGCAAATCAAATATGATGAAGATAATTGAAGACAGAGTTTATGCAAGGGCTGTTCTGGCGAATCCTAGGTAGAAATTGCCTAAGATGGATTTACAGAATAGTGCCTTCGGTTTGTCCAGTCCTAAGACAACCTGTATGGAAGACTGTTTGATAGAGTATATTTATTAGACCGTGTAAGTTGATCTCTTCAAACGTATTTACGTTTGGTGGTGGAGGAATTCGTATCTCGTAGATGTATACCCGTGATACTTTTAGGGAAATCAATTTGTGATTTAGCGGGTATGACGATGTGGCATTCAAAGTAATAAAAGTGTGATCTGTGACCTCAAGCCTCACAACGAGGAAATGGTATAAAATCAGGCAGGTCGCATGGCTAAGTGGTTAGCTGCCAATTAGGGTGTATTGTCACCTGATCTAGAGAAATTTCATTTACTTCTTTAACCTATTTCGATGTTGTCCCTTTTGGGAAACGGTTCCTGATCCAAATCGTTGGTGATAATACATTCGGTACACTCAAGCGAAATGAGTGACCTGGCATGTTTAACCTGGGTTACAAGATGTTCTTGTTGAACCCGGTGTATTCCTCTCTAGAGATACACTATCGGAAGGTGGTCCCATACCTTGCTAGTTGGAATTCATTACCTAATATGTGCCCACGGTTTTTGATTATATATTATGTATGTGGAAAGTGAGATGAAAGCGTTCTGCTAAATGATTATTTAGTTGTGGTTGATAGACACTATTATAATATCAAAAGAGTTTTGATATAAAGATTATTGTTTCTTTCAAAAAGATTTCTTTAAGTGTTTTTGATTTCATAAGGGAAAAACTCGTTCCGTGTTATACGGCGTGGTCTTATGAGATATCGTTTATTTTATCAAACTATTTTAAATTGTTTACTCATGACTGACACGGAGTTTATTTTGTTTTGTTTTCCCTAAACTCTTAGGTGCCCAAATTTGTACGGGCAGTCAAGTAGTCGAGATTTTACAGATATACTGAGTGCTTGGAGCAGGAGGCTTCAGGATTTTATAGCAATTGTTTATTTCCGCTGTGTTGTAAGTGCTATACTTTGATAATGATATGTATATTCAATTACATATTTGTATTTCAAAATTATGTTATATAGTATATTTTATTCGTTCCGTTGTGAGGTTCATGTTACTCTGATTCTATTGTTGTTCCTCTCCTTCTTCTATTCTAATTTTCTATCTTATCAATTCTCACTCTCTAACTTCTTTCTTTTAATGATCTGAAATGATCGATGCCTGAATTATTGATATGGGTTTTATGTTGATTTTCTGGGTCGAAAATTCCAGTTCGTTATAGTGGTATCAGAGTTGAAGGTTAGGTAATTATCTTGACTTTATGGCGTAGCTCGATAGATATGGGGTTAGTAATGCCCTAGATTGAGTTGAGTGTATATATACGAGTGAATGTATTTGTAGATTTTATAAAAAATTGTTTTATATTATGAAGATTTATTGGTTGAGTTGTTTATGAGTTCTGGTCGATCAATTTGATCCACTATATCAATAGGGCTTCTAAACGCTTGAATACGTTGAACCGACATGGTATGCTTTGAAAAGGGGGTTAATGGAATAATTTTACCTGAAATATATTTTGATATAAACAAAGTATAGGTATTTGAAATATTATAGTATATTTGATGTGTTGGTTATTATTATAATCGAATAAGATTATAAAAGTAAAATGGTTATGTAAATAGCCAATCAGGATTCATATAAGTGTAATGTATGAAATCAAATGGATTGAATCGGAAATTAAAATCAGAATTGGAATTAAAATTCCTAAAAGTTAGAGAAGTGTTTATAAATGGATTTGGATTAAATATATGGGAATTTTAAAATCCTAGGAGATTTTAAATTGTTTTACGAGAATTGTGAACCATATTTTGAAATTATTTCAAAGTGGAAGTGTTTGAGAATTGAGTTTGAAAATGTTATAGTATTGAACTCACTTCAGTCGCTGGGAAATAACCCTGATGATGCTAGCCACATCATCATTGTTCATTTTCGAGTTCTAAGTGACGGATTACTACCAAAGATTTTGATTTTTGAAATGTTTTGAGAAAATAAGTTGTTTTGAATCCTGAAAAATGGAATTTGATTTTTGATATGGTAAACTGTTTAAAACTCCCAAGAAGAGAATGTTGGATTTAAAAACACATTAATAAAAATTTGTGAAATCGAATTGGAATTGAATTAGGTTAGAATGATATCGAGAAAAATTGAATTATGAGATCGAAATTTGAAGTGGAACCTGATTAATGGAGTATAAGTTTGGAATAAAGAATGGAATTTGAGTTGAGGATGAAATTTGACTCGAGCACAAGTGAATGATTGGGTTTGAGGATATAAACTGATTAGAGTTTGATTGAGATGACGTTGGTATATGCAGAATTGATAACAGATGGAAATGATATAATGATATGCCCAACCAAAAGGTACAAGTTTATATTTTAATTCAGTATGAGATTTATAAGCCGATTTGGCAAGCCGCTTGGTTGTTTGATTTTCTTTTGGATTGGAGATGGCCTAGAGAGGCGAGTTGTAGTCGTACCAATTGAGCCGTACAAAGGTGGTGCTGACAAAAAACTTTAAAATTTCGGGTGTTAGAAAATTTTCAAAATTTCTGAACATTTTTGTTAATAGAAATGAATTAATATTTTAACTGAAAGAAATTGGTTCAGTTGAAACTGAAATTAAGAAGTAAACAAATAATTTTTAACCTAGTTAATAGGGTTTGTTTTCTACCTTAGCAATTTCGAGGGCGAAATTATTTTAAAGGGGAAAAAATGTAACGTCCCATATTTTTATAGTATAATAATTAATTAATTTAATTATTTAAATAGTGTTTAGATATTTAAATAGTTGTTTAATTAAATAATAGTGAATATTTAATTAATATAAATAGTAGAATAATATATTTATTTCCGAAATAGTCGGAAATAGTAGAATTCGCAATGTTGTGTGAATCATGTGATTTAACTAATTTAATTCAGTCTAGAAATTAATTATAATAATGATTCTATTTAATTAATGGCGTTAGAACGTATAAATTATATTATAATTATAATCGAGCTCGAAATGGCGCGGCAGTTCGTAATTTGGCGATTCGAACTTTAACTGAATATACAGAATCCGTTTTAAGTCGGATTTCTGTGAAACAAGAAACGTTCGGAGCTGGTGAACTATATTTTTCTAATGGAAGAGAAAAATCGAGATTTCGTCGTGTAGATTGTAAGTTATGTCCAAATCAAATATTCAAAAAGTCGCTACGGAATTCCTTTATAATTTATAACGATTTACTTATATTATAAATGGATTTTCAATATAAATTGACTACTGACTTAATCTGAATTTGAAATGTCGAGTTATAAATTCAGATAGGAGTATTTTGGAGCTGTATTAAATTTTATGTGAATATATGGGATAATATTAATATTAAATTTAATTATTTTTAAATATATTTATGATTAAATGGTTAATTTAAACCATGGAAAATAGACACTTTTGCAAACGAGCTCCGTTTTCGACGAAACTAATTTTGTTGGATTCAGAATATTAAGTTATTACTAGATTTCAATTTCCATGATTTTTGGAGTCAGTATGTGGCTATACGAGATTTTAATGTGAAAAACAGTCAATATTTTGACTTTAAAAATACGCAGTGTGAGAAAACGAAGTCAGAATTCGATAAAACAAGTTTCGTTGGGTCTGTAATGTCGAACTGTAGTTGCATGTCTATTTTTATCGAATTTGGATATTGTATGTGATCGTAGGAATATTTAAACAGTAATACAAGTCGCGATACATTATAAATTAATAAAATAAAACACGAAGCTTACCTTTTAAGCTACATATAAGTATAAATACAACACTTATCACTCTCTAACCCTAATACATTTCATTCCCTGGTCAAAATCTATCCTCCTCCAGCAACAATATCCACATAGTAAAAATGAAAGTTCAAAAATCCATTTAAAATTATATAAATTCTTATAAATCAAAGTATATACATATATGGAATCAAGAAAGGGTCCTCTGCTTTCTCATGTCAGTTCTGGCGGGTTCGACGCACTTTTCTGTCGTTGTAATTTAAACAACGTTGGTTTTAAACGAGCTAGGGTTAAGCTTTGTAGATTGTTGAAGCGTGGATTGGTGAATTCGAGTTCATATATGGATTGAGGAGATCGAAGGGAGCTTGCACGTCAAATCTGGGTGATATCGGTGGTAAAAAAAGGTTCGATATCATCATTGTACCATGCGTTTTGAATTGGGAGTCGCATTTCGGAGTTGGTGATCGAACGTGATGATGGTAATGTAGCTAGATAGAGAATTCAATGGAGAAAATTGTGGTAATTTTTCTGCGGTTTTTAATCGACTATAAATGGAGCGACATGGAGGTTAAGATGTCGTAATGGTGTTCAATACTGGAGATATCAATTATGAACGAGGCAGGAAGAAGCATCTGCGGGGTTGAATAGCAAGGATGTGGGTGGGTATTTTGTGGTAATGGGCCAGACTTTAACGTGAAGCACAAGGAGAAACAAAGAAAAAAAAGAATCAAAGAACTTGCTTGAGGAATGAAAGAATGGGGTACAGAAAGAAGATAATTAGTACAAGCGGGTCTGGGTAGTTAGAAAATGGGTATGGGCCTAATTTCAATGGTGAGCCTAGTTAGAATTAAAAATCTAAGTTTTTATTTAATTTAAATAATCGTATTACTTGTAAATTTAATATCTCCATCACACTATATCAGAATTTCAAACGGTCGGTCATGTCAGGATCGTATAGACAAGCATGACACAATGAAACTGATTCAAAGTGAATTGGAGCTCGTTACAATTTATAGTGAAATAAATCGTCTTATCTGAATCAAATCGACAATCGCTGACCCTTATTTAACTATAACCGACCAATGTGACTAAATCTCACTAAGTCTGCACAGTTATATTTTTATAATGTATTTTTAGAATTGATAAATGATGATTGATTTCTGTGTGATGATTGTTTGAATGAATTGCTAGTCAATTGGTTGAAATATCGATATAGATTTATATATATCGTTAATCAAATATTGATTCTGTTTATCAGAGTATTTCATATTGAAATGAAATTTGATGTTAATTATATTGTTTAACATCTGTAGATGCAGGGAAACAGGTTGGAGGGATCCAACTGGATTCCTCAATATTTATAATACCGTTTTTCAAATATTGTGATATATGATGTGATATAAAATATGTAATGGATTATGATGTGTTTGGATGATACTGCCCTTTTTATTTGGTATTTTAAGTATCATAAGCAACACTGGAATGTAAAAAAGGAATTTACAAAGTGTACATTGGAAATAAAATATTTATATAAAATCAATGGATTTTATAAAAAGGAATTTTGAAGTGGATAGTGAATTTGAGAGTTTTGTAAAATCAAAGGATTTTATAAAAAGGAAATAATTACAAATTTAATAAGAAACTTCTGTATAAAATTATTAACAGTTATATGAAAGATTAAAAGCCCGTTTTTGTGGAAATACTTAATGAAAGGAAATATTTGCAAAACAAATAGAATTATAAAAGGAAATATTTGTAAAACAAATAGACTTACAAAAGGAAATATTTGTAAAACAAATAGAATTACAAAAGGAAATATTTGTAAAACAAATAGAATTATAAAAGGAAATATTTGGAAAACAAATAGAATTATAAAAGGAAATATTTGAAAAACAAATAGAATTATAAAAGGAAATATTTGGAAAACAAATAGAATTTTAAAAGGAAATATTTGTAAAACAAATAGAATTATACAAGGAAATATTTGTAAAACAAAAAGAATTATAAAAGGAAATATTTGGAAAACAAATAGAATTATAAAAGTAAATATTTGGAAAATGAATAGAATATTATAAAAGAGAATATTTGGAAAATAAACGGAAATCTGTTTTAACAGATAAAGTGAGAAGATTAATTTATAAATAATGTTTTATAAATAAAGTAAAGTAATTACCATCGGATAAATTAAAATATAAGTCTGAGTTTATAGAGAGAAGTAGAAATCGGTTTTAACAACGATGTTTTTAAAGGAATTAGAACTTAGCATTTATAAAGGGAATTATAAATGAGATTATAAGTATTGGAAATAAAACTAGGATTTTGTATTAATAATTCTGTAAATAGAAGTACAAATAAAATTTGGAAATGGAATATTATTTTAAAATACAAAATCAAACTGATTATTATATAAAAGAAATATTATTCACATTCGATGTGAATAATGGATTAAAAGAAATATTTTATAAATAAAAAAATTTATAAAGGAAATTGGATTTTGAAATAAGAATTCAAGTAAGAATTTGAATGAGATAGGAAATGGCGATCAAATAAAATAGTGGATTCTATTTTGGGAGAAATAGATTGGTTGGGAATATATAAAATGACTCGATACATAGAATTTGAACCTATAATAATATTTATAAATTGAAATCAAGTTTGATTTGATAAAACTAACCCAGTTTTCTGTAAAGGAATAATATTCACATTTTAAAGTGAATAATGACTTAAAAGCAAACATTTTGCAGATTTAAAACAATTATAAAAGGAAATTAATAAATGTTGGGAAGCACTAAATTCAGAAATGAATTTAGAAATTGAATTGACCAAAAATGGTAAATTATTCTGAATTTTGGAATGTTAATCAAGTATAGAGTTATTCGAAAGAGAGTTATCGAATAGAGTTATTCGAAGAGAGTTATCAAATAGAGTTATTCGAAAGAGAGTTATCAAATAGAGTTATTCGAAAGAGAGTTATCGAATAGAGTTATTCGAAGAGAGTTATCAAATAGAGTTATTCGAAGAGAGTTATCGAATAGAGTTACTCGAAAGAGAGTTATCAAATATAGTTACTCGAAAGAGAGTTATGCATTGAAATTCGATCATATCGAATTCGGGAAAGTATTATTTACTTTTCGATTTTTAATCAAAATTTATTTATTTATAAATAAATTGTTTATTTAGTTATTTATTTAAATTAAGGAATAAAAGTTATATTTTTAAGTTAGATATTTCGGAAGTACGGATTATAATGCTATCATTATAATAAATGTTTTTCATAAAAGAATTCGATTCGTAAACTGAATCCGAGAGTTGTGTAAGCAATGATTTTGTAAGAAGATAAGAAATGGAATTAAGGAAATTAGAAACTGACTGGAGTTTAGTTAAGTTGAATGGTTTTCTGGGTATCGATCTGATGTTGGTTTCGGCCTTCGAGGTTGATATTCAGGGAATTGTTCTCTTACTAATTTACAGTTAGAGATTGATAGATGTAGGAGAGTATGTGAATAAGAAATGGAAACGTTTTCCAATGTTAATAACGTATATTTTCTAAATTTAGAAAATAAGAATTCATGAATATATGGAAATGGGAAATAAGGAAATGATTAAATTAGTGATAAATTAATTTAAAGGGAAAAATGTTGATTTATGTTTGATCGATTAAATTTACATTTGAAAATAAGATCGTTGTGTGTACGGCTGTTTTCCTTTGATAGTTAAATAACCGACTATCAATGTTTTGACCATTTTTCCGTCGTCGATACGGAGAGTCCGAGATCAGATTTATTATCTGAAAACCACTCCATATGGGCATTAGCGTTGCGAATCAAATATGATGAAGATAATTGAAGATGGAGTTTATCCAAGGGTTGTTCTGGCAAATCCTAGGTAGAATTTGCCTATGATGGATTTACAGAATAGTGCCTTCGGTTTGTCCAGTCCTCCCAGGACAACCTGTATGGAAGAATGTCTGACAGAGTATATTTAATAGATCGCGTAATTTGATCTCTTCAATCGTACAATCGTATTTACGTTTGGTGGTGGAGGAATTCATTTCTCTTAGCTGCATACCCATGGTATTTTTAGGGAAATCAATTTGTGATTTGGTGGGTATGACGATGTGGCATTCAAAGTAATAAAATTGTGATCTGTACATTATGACCTCAAGCCTCACAACCAAGAAATGGTATAAAATCGGGTAGGTTGCATGGCTAAGTGGTTATCTTCCAATTAGGGTGTATTATCACCTGATCTAGAGAAATTTCATTTACTTCTTTAACCTATTTCCATGTTGTCCCTTTCGGGAAACAGTTGCTGATCCCAACCATTGGTGATAATACATTCAGTACACTCAAACGAAATGAGTGATCGGTCATGTTTAGCCTGGGTTACAAGATGCTCTTGTTGAACCCGGTGTATTCCTCTCTAGTGATACACTGTCGGAAGATGGTCCCATACCTTGCCAGTTGGAATTCATTACCCAATAAGCGCCCATGGTTTTTGATTATGTATTATATATGTGGAACGTGAGATGAAAGCGTTCTGCTAAATTATTATTTAGTTGTTGTTGATAAACACTATTATAATATCGAAAGAGTTTATCGTTTCATTCAAAAAGATTTTTTAAGTGTTTTGGATCCTCATACGGGAAAAACCCGTTCCGTGTTATACGGCATGGCCTTATGAGATATCGTTTATTTTCTCAAACTGTTTTAAATTGTTTACTTATACCAGTCCCATGACTGACCTGGAGTTTATTTTGTTTTGTTTTCCCTAAACTCTTGGGTGCCCAAATTTATATGGGAAATCAAGTAGTCACGATTTTACAGATATACTGAGTGCTTGGAGCAGGAGGCTTCAGGATTTTATAGCAATTGTTTATTTCTGCTGTGTTGTAAGTGTTGTACTTTGATAATGATATGTATATTCAAGTACATATTTGTATTTCAAAGTTATGTTATATAGTATATTTTATTCGTTCCAGTGTGAGGTTTGTGTTACTCTAATTCTGTTGTTGTTCCTCTCCTTCTTCTATTCTAAATTTCTATCTTATCTGTTCTCACCCTCTAACTTCTTTATATTAACAATCTGGAATGATCGATGCCTGAATAATCAACATGGGTTTTATGTTGATTTTCTGGGTCGAAAATTCCAATTTGTTACATTTTTTAGTTTGTAATATAAACTGGAGTATAAATAATAATAATAATAATAATAATAATAATAATAATAATAATATGGGTTTATAAATACGAAACTGTTGTTTATAATAAATCCCATTTTTGGAAAAGTTTTAATTTTTTCTTCGGAAAGGCTAAGGATAATCCTTTACCTTGATTTTTGGGGTGTTTGATTTTATGAATCGTATGTTCATTGTCACCTAGGTAAGGGGAAGTCCCGTTTTAATTTATATTACGGATTTCTAGCTGAATTATTTTTGGAATTCGCATGTTCGTTGTATAGTCGCAACAACATTGTTGAGACTATAAATCCTTGAAGTTGATTCGGAGTTTAACTACGTCTTTTGATACCGCGGTGATGAGGATAATTATTTTTTGGATCGCGTCGAATCTTAAAAGATAACGCGGGACGATTAATTTTTTAATCCGGCCTAATAAGTTCAAAGTCCAACCTCTGTCGATTGCCCATTTGGTGGTTGATCGTTTAGTGTTATACTAAGACGGTCAATTAGTTGATGAGTTTTGGTACAACTTGGACCTAGGACTCAACCATAAAAGTTGTGTCTAAATTACCTCCTTAACTTTTTTCTTCCGTCCTTCCTTCCTCATCTAGTCGGACCATATCTTTATTGTTCTTCTCTTTCTCTTTCGTCGTCTCGCCTCCTCCTTTTCACGCTTGTTTACGCATTAAATCTTGCCTCATTAATACTTCAAGATCTAATTTCTTCTCTTCGACCATTTCTTAGTGCACAATACCTAATTGCGCTATCCGATCTTACTCATACCATATAAATCTCATCCTTAGGGAGATATCATTCGGTTGGATTGGGATGAGCAAAAAGGTCTCACCGCTTTAGGGCTAAGAAAATTTGTCGAGGCAGTTGTACTTGCATCAATCCATTGCTTCGAGATCTTAGAATAGGATTTGTTGTTTGTGCTGCACCCGCCTTTGATATACCTTTTTAGAATAGGTTCTTTCAACGGCGATCGTCGTTTCAGAGATGAAGAATAAGCTATCTTTGCATGATTTTTATAAGGAGAATCTCAATGAGATTTTAAGGGAATCCGTGTTGTATGCGGACTTATATGGTCTTTTGTTTGACCGACTTAGGAGATTTTGCAGCAAGTCTCTTTTTTTAATGTCGGTAATCTATGTTCGGGCCTCCCATGTAGACGTGTGACCCATTTAGCACATTATTATATAAATGAGAAGTTATAACTAGATTGTCTCATGATGCGGGAATTAATCTTTTGTTTGATCAATGGTGTAACCATTATTTAGTGCCGCATCATATTTGATTCAGCTTGTTGTTCTTGTGTGTTATCTCATGGGGTTACTTTCTATAATTTCATCTATCCATTTTTGTCTTTAGACAATATTTAGTGGATTTCTATGAGAGGCAGTTTTGTGATAAGTTTTCTTTGCTCATCATAAATTCTCTCTTAGTGGAGATGGTGATGTGGAAACCTCCAACAACACCAACAGTGTTTGTAACACGAGATTGAGCATTTTTGTACCATGATATGGTTAATTAAAGATTGTAAAAATTGGTTTGAGCTCTAGCCGCAGAGCAAGACATCTCGTTGTTTATAGCCGTTGTTTTGGGAGTTTTTGGTGTAATGGTTTTGTTGTCATCTTTGTTATTTTCCCTTTCCAATATCGGGTTCTTAGCTTTGTGGTGATTCCTGCTTGTAACTGTTATTGTTGTTTAAATCGCACGGCTTAGGTTAATGAGATTTCTAAGTTTGGAAGTGTTTATGTCATTCACACATGCCTGTTTGAATGAAATCTCATTTTCGTGTCTGAACTAACAGTTGTCCTAGAGCTGGAAAGAATAGAATTCTATGTTGCATAAATTTTAGCATGGGACTGGTTCTGCGTTGTTCTTCGTCACGGGTACATAAATAAATAAATCACCGTTCCTTATTAAAGCTAAAATTTATTTGGCTCTTTTTATGTGTAAATTCAGTTTTCATATTTTTGGCGTGATTGACATCCTTTTTCGCCACCATGTGACTTGAATCGTTTAAGTTTCAGCAAAATACATTTTAAAGCTTTTGGAAAACGTTGTTTGAAAAGAACAAAACTTTTTACCATTTTTCTTATTTTTATAAGAAATGAAATGATTTTGAAAAAGATTAAGAGAAAATTTATTTTTATAAAAAATTTCCATTTTTGATCACATGAATAGCGCAAGGAAGATTTTTTAATGATTTGTGTGCGCGATTTAGCGGTGCAGTAGGGCCAACGATAAGATAAAAACGTTAACGCAATAAGGAAAAGATTGATTTAGCCTTGAAAACGTTGCTTCCATACTTGTCAACGATGCACCCGAGCTATTAATTAACTCTTTTTACGTTTTAGAGTTTATTTTAAGCCTCCTTTACAGACTACAGATGGAAAATTTTGAAGTTTTGGGTAACGGAGGTAAAAGTTCCACTTTAGGGCGGGAAATGGATTATTTGTAAGTGGAGGAAATGTTAAAATTCTTCGTTTTGATTTCTTTTTTTCGATTTAGGAGAAATTAAATAGGAAACGATTAGATTGCGTGATATTTTAGATGGTAAGGTTTGGATGCAAAATTGGTTGCTTCACACTTCTATTCATAGTTGTGTGAGAGTTATGGATGAAAAAGAATTTTCAAAATTTGCATTCATATAGAACTGTCAGTATATTTAGGATGTTTTGCATCATGTTTTCATAAGTGTTTTAAAAAGCTCAATGCATACATATAGAGGGTTCAATTTAGAATCATCTTGCATGCATGTTTTATGGTTGAAATGCATTATGTACACCATGCACCTATACACATGGTTGCAAAGTGGATGTGCCCAAATTGGTTGTGTATGAAGCGACCTGAACTTCCCCGGTCTCCGAAGAGATGAGAAAGAACGAATTACTGTGAGGACAAGACAAAATAGAACGCATACAGAAGAACATTTCATTGTTATTACAACAATTCCATCAGATACAAGAATATACAGAGTACAAATGAATAAATTACATTCGATAAATATCAGAGATTACAATAAATTACATAGCAACGGAAAATAGTACAAAAGCACAACTAGAAGTGATACACGGATACAGAGCTTTCCGAGCATCGTTCCAGCTGTAAATCAGGACCCTGTGAATATGAATCTGCAAAACCAAAACTACTAGCTGCCCGTGCGGAAAATAGGGGCACCCAGAGTTTAGGTTAAAACAATAAACTCCAGGTCAGTCATGTGACTAGTGTGAGAACTAAAATAGTTATAATTCTTTATTTTAAAGTTCGGTAAATCAAGGGACCACGCCGTATAACACGGAACGGGTTTGCTCCCAAGAATACCAGTGCATAAAACTAACAGCGCATTGCTAAATAAAGAAAAATGAAGCTATTATAAGACCCAGGTCCCATCACACAATGCAACGCAAGCCGGAGGATAGGGTTTTTACCTTATAACAGCCAAAGCATGCTTGATACGTTTAAAACACATTATTTGATACTATTATAGGTGTATAGTGTCAAAACAATTTCAATCATAAATATCAATCATAGGCGGCATGAATGACCCATACCACTATGTCGCCATACTAGGTTCTACAAATAAAACCGCAATATCACGTATTGGAAATTGGATTTCCGTCATGAGCCGAGGCAAGGGGCAAGCTCCTCTCCGATTCGAGACACTCTAGCAAATGTCTCAGGACCCCACTATGATCCTTGGATCTTCAGGGCCGGTCCTCTCTTACTTTTGAGGATTGGCAATTCCTGAACACACGTTTCCCGGTCCTTACAGACCTATATCCGAGGCGCCTCGCATTCCAACAACCACACAGGTGAAAAGTATATAAATGTCAGGGCTGGTAGGTCACTGACACCACCCTAGCTAGAAAGAAACGTCGTGCTCTCCCTGCAGTCACTATCCCGTTTTTGACTCATACCGAGGTGTGAGGCTCGCGAATTCACGTTATACACAAAGCTACGCCACACAGGCCGTGCTTTGATCATCAACCACAAGACTTTGCTTTTCAACCGAAGCCCTGATCAATTGCCACTTACGCATGCCACATTGGCAATTCACTCCATGCGACTGATGTCCATCGACATACAACCTCTGAGCTCGTATGTCTCAGAGAAGGGCGTTAAGCAAGAGAATAAATTCTCCGCCGCCAAACAGATGTATATTTAATAGAGATCAATCAACACAGAATAAAATCCAATGTCAGACACACAATCCATTTACAAGTTCGTTCTGGGTCTGAACGAAACCGGAGGCACTTTCCTCGCATATCCATCCATCTCCAGGTACGTCTGGACGATCACCAACTGATTCCCTCATCCTGGGTGTACATCCCAATCAAGATCATCAGTAATCACCCAAACGATGTGAAGACTTCCGGTCTTCAACCACCGTCTTCATCTTCGACATCTCGTCGACTCGGTTATTCAGAATGGGTATAACCCGGCCTTTCTGAATAACCCACGTATATAAACAACAAATGTTACACAAACACAATGAACGCCTCATTCCAATTCAGAATATTCTTTTATTCACAAATCACATTCTTAGGGAAATGTTCCCATTAATTTTATCCAAGATAAATTCTTCTAAATTTATCCTATAATCTTCCTTTGGGTATCATTTCAAACTAGTCGGGATTAACGAACCACACCGAAGTAATTATTTAGTTTATTTCCCAATCCCAACCTATATACCCCATGGAGCAAAACTGGTGATACTCCATATCTAACACCACGGTGTTATCGGTAAAATTAATTACCATTTCACGTTCAAATCTAATTAAAGATTTAACTATCGCTTTGGAGCAAAACTGGTGATACTCCACTCTCGATCACTTTTCAGATTTGATAATTTAAATTATCAATTCACATTTTTAATCCAATTAAAGATTCATTAAAACTCCACTTAGTTTTAATCTTTTCAAAAATCAACATCTTGCCTTTAACTGGGTTAAAGAACCAATGTCATCTAAAACACGATCCACGATAAACCCAAATCACATTTGATATTAAATACAAGGCTCTGAATAGAAAATATATCGGCTTATATTCAATATCAAATTCTGAAACCAACATATATCGTATTGGAAATAACGATATAAAATATATCTTTCAAATTCCCATAACAATATCTGTATAGTCACGAAATCCAACATCGAAATATTCCGAAGATAATTTCGATTCAGCTCCAGTCCAATTCACATATTGGGAATATTGATTATTTTTAAAATCACTTTCAAATTCAATTTATTTATTTCAAAAATAAATTGATTTTAATTCTAGTTCAAAACTAGTTAATTTCGATAAAAATCTATTTTTATCTTTTCAAATGTGGAATTTTCTAGCCCAATTTTTCCCAAATCATATATTATGATTTTACACAAATTATAGATATTTTTGATAATTTTATCAAGGCCCGTACAGTCGATTTCCAACAACGGCCATCGAACTGCACTTACAGCGACCTTTTTCGAATTTGATTTGGACATAATTCCAAATCCAACCGTTAGATTTCAAATTTCTAACATTTATTGGAAAGCTCTTTTCGATACGAACCCAACGGTTCTAGTTTTAGGAGAATCCGACGGTCGGATCTCCCGAAATGTCCGTTTGAAATAAATGGTCGAAATTCACGAACTGCCGCGGCGCGGCGCGTTCTATTCAGGCCATTATATTATATATATAATATATATTTCGTCGATTTCTATTTAAAACGAATTTTATAAATCGTTTTAAATTCGTTTCTAAAACAATTCAACTTCTATATTCAATTCAAATCAAAATTGAATTCTTCTTTATAAATTCGTTTTAAAATTCATTTCTATTCAATTCAAATTTTAATTCAATTTGAATTCATTTCAATTCACTTTCAATTCAATTCATTTCGAAATCGTTTTCAATTCAATTCATTTTGAAATCGTTTTCAATTCAATTCATTTCGAAATCGTTTTCAATTCAATTCATTTCGAAATCGTTTTCAATTCAATTCATTTCGAAATCGTTTTCAATTCAATTCATTTCTATTTAATTCAAATTCACTTTTTGTTCAATTCAAATTCACTTTTTATTCAATTCAAATCGAATTCATTTCCTATTCAATTCGAATTAATTTCAAATTGATTCAATAAAATTTCCATTTGAATTTTAATCTAATTCAATTTGAATTTCCTTTCAAAATATTAAATTTTGAAATCACTTTTCAATATTCATTATAAAACGAATAAAATCGATATAAACATCGTTCGCGTCAAAATAACGCATCTCTAATCAACACGGCTTTATATTTCAATAATTCGTTATTCTATTCAACAAATGAATCTATATTTCTTTCAACACACGACTAATCTCAACACATGAGTACTGTCGACACCTCACTATTTTTGTTATGTGAAATATTTTATTAAACTATGGTATCTATCGTTTGATTTTTTTTTATTAGACTTCTACTGGGAAGTAGTTCTAATTTTAAATGTGATAAAGATGTAAATTTTATTATATAAAATATTTCACCCAACACATGACTATTTTTATATTCAACACATGAATTTTCTTTTATAATATTCATTATTTTCCCGATTGGAATGAGGCCCAATCAATCACCATATAATGTTAATTATATGGATTCCATACAACACATGTATATAATAGCTTTGAAAAATAATCAGTCATCAACCAAAGTGCACTACACTGTATAAGCATCAAATATAAATATCTAACGCTTATAACAGCCTGTCAATCAATCGATCAACATATTTAATCAATCGGGATGAGTGAACTTCAATTTCATCCCAACACCCGTGTGGGGTTTCAAACAATCAAACACAAATTTTATTTGTGCAGTTGGGCGATGTGTAAAATTTATCGACCCAATCAATATCAGTCAAATCAGTGTATATAAACAAATCGGCCGATTTGTTTATAAATATTCATTTATCCACTTTCACGTTAAAAATTATACTTTTAACGATAAAACAATTTATTTTAACGCTTGAATTTCTATTCAGTTCATTTATTCAATAAAATGATATTTTTATTTTTCTAACATATTTTAGAAAATTTCGGCGGCATAACGGCACGATACTAGAAACGGGATGAGGCCTAGCCTTATCCCCGGTCTAGTGAAGGCCCACGCCATTCACACATCAATCAAAATCACCAAACAACCAAATCCAAATCACATCATATAACTAATCTATGCAACCAAACAAACAAGTCCATGGTCTGTGGACGATTGTGTCGGGTGCTACTAAGCACCGTCTGCATCCTAGTATATATATATATAACTAGAAAAAGAAATTTGAAGAGTGAGAAGTTCTCACCTAAAGCTATCCAATACCACGACTCTTCAATTATAGAAATCTTCTTCGTTATCCCATCTTTGTCATCTTCGTTGCCCGTAGTCACTATATATATAAAAATCACACATTTTTATATTTCAATGTTTTTAAAATAAAAATCACATTTTTATTTATTCACTTTCAATTTAAAAATCATATTTTTATAATCACTTAATATATTTAAAAATCGAATTTTTACTATGCTATTCAATATATAAAAATCCCATTTCAAAAATATAGATTCCGCCTTTATAAAAATAAAGTTTTCGCCTTTATAAAAATAAAGTTTTCGCCTTTATAAAAATAAAGTTTTCGCCTTTATAAAAATAAAGTTTTCGCCTTTATAAAAATAACCACTTTATCTCAACGTATATAAAATAAAAATCAGATTTTTATTTCGTTACATACACAAAGATGATATTTTTATATTCTCTATCCTATAAAGATTACATTTTTAATACTTTAAAAATATAAAAATCATATTTTTAATATTTCTATATAGTAAAGATTATATTTTTATCTTCCTACCATATAAAAGATTATATTTTTAATTCTTTAAAAATATAAAAACTATATTTTTAATACTTTAAAAATATAAAAACTAAATTTTTCACTAACCAAAATCAAATCTCTTTTTTTATTTTTTATTAGTTTTCTAAATCCTGTATATAAAATAAAATAAATAAAATAAATAACATAAATAAATAAAAAAAAAACTTACAGAGAGGGGGCGGGGTGCTTGCCGCGGTGGCTCGCAGGGGGTGGCTCGACGTGGAGGAGGGCGCAGGCGGAGGGCGAGGTCGGAGGAAGGGAAACGCGTGCGGGTTTGGGGGGGGGGGGGGGTTTCGGTGTTCGCAGTCGAGGAAGAAGCAAGGAGGGGGACGGCGCTCGTCGATCTAGGGGAAGAACGCGGGGGGGGGGGGGGGGGGGGGTTCGGTCGCGATCGTTTCTGGAGGAGGGGGTGGGGTCTCGCGGCGGAGGCGCCTGGCTGCGGCGCCGCTGGGGGGGGGGGGGCGCGAGGTGGCGGCGGCGGCTCTCCCCCCCGTCGCCTTCGTCTCTTTTTTTTTTTTTTTTTTCTTCTGTTCGAATGAAACGGGGAAAGGAAATTATAGGGGGGGTTTATGTAAAGTTTATTTTAATTTATTTAATTTATTTATTTTTCAAAAAGTTGACTTTTACATATGACCTCGAAACGAGGCCCACCGCCTGTCGTCCATAGCGTTTCACCCCCATTCCGAACACAATGGGATATGTACCGCAAGCTGATTCGACTGTTTGAATCAGTTTCCGTTTAATTTGCATTTAAATCACTATATTGAATTTTAAACGTGCATTTCAAATTACCGGGGTCACATACCAACTAGAAAAATTCCAGAAAAATATTTTCTAGCTTCGTATTGACGATATGGTCCTAACAAAACTAGTTTCGTCGAATTCTGAGACCGTTAGAAAAATGGCCATTTTCCAGTCGATTAAAATCAACTAAAACCGGTCAAACGCGTTTTCCTTTGCCACGCTCACATATTGATTCGAAAAATTATGAAATTTGAAACCTAGCAATAATTTGACACTGCGGATCCAACAAAACTGGTTTCGTCGAAATCCGAGGTCATTTGCAAAATGTCCATTTTTAAGGGTCTGAATTCCATAGCGACTATTCAGAATTTTCAACTGGACATATCTTATCATTTATAAAGTGAAATCTCAGTTTGTTAACTTCGTTGGAAAGATATCGTCAATTAGATCCTAATGTTTTTGGTTTCACTAAAATCCGGATTGTTTTGCTCCCGGTACATTCAATTGAAGTTTGAAATCGAATTATCGAACTACCGCGCCATTTTCCATTCTATTATAATTATATATAATTATTTATATTCTAACGACGACGCGTATAAATATATACGTTCGAATTATATTCAAAATAAATTTCTCGTCGATATTATTTAAAATAATTCATTTTAAATATTCAAAATTCACTAAAATTGCCGAAATAAAAATTTCAAACTGGCCCGCATTTTCGGGTTATTACAATCTCCCCCACTTTAAACTTTTCGTCCCCGAAAAGGAACAAAGTCGAAAGTGGTTTGATTATTCAACACTATGTTCGATCTGGCTTCCATTCTCCAACTTTTCAGTTTCTGAGAATTTCCAAAAATTTCAAAAATTTGGCTAACACCCTAAATTTTCGAAAAATTTCGCCATAACCTCCCCTGCACCGGGAGCATCGGGGAATTTCAAATAGCTTCCCCGGTCCTTCAGATCTCAAAAAGAAAAAGAAAAAGCCAAGCGGCTAGCCAATAGGCTCACAAAATCATCATCACCCAAACAAAACTTTAAATTATGTAGTAAACATGTACCTATTTGTCGGGCAAACAAATTTTATTCTCTGCTCTAGCCTCCTTGCTATGACCTGTTCAATGTAAGAATATGTATATGCAAGCAAATGCGACCAATTTTCAATACAATTCAATATTTGATTCAATTAGGCATAAATGGTTAAAAATTAGCAAACAAATAAACAACCAACACAAACATCAATCAATTAGTGGATTAGAGTTTCAAATCCATAAATGTTTGATACATATACAAAAAATCATGTTTTGATGCCAATTCACAACAATGTGTTCTAACTATACTAGTTTTGGTTCTCACACCAGTCTAATGGAAATATATAGAAATCACACCTTCGAGACTCGAATATGAATACTAATGATGATGCACCATCATCAGAATCATCCCCGGATATCTAGAATGTGATTCTATATCTACCCAGTATATTAAAACTTCGAATATACGTTCATGACGCGTATACGTGAAATCTATATATACTCAATTGTCCATATTCAAAATAAATAAATATTCAAATACGTATAAAGCGATTTATATTTTAAAACAAAATTGTTTTCAATTGAAAAAAATATACTCTTCACACTCGTTCTAGGATACTACTGATCCTATCTCTAACGAGTCATTCTAATTGGATATTGCTAATCCAATATCTGATGAATTCTTTCGTATGGTTCTAATGTGCCTTGTTCTCGAGCTCTGTAAACCAAAGCTCTGATACCAACTGAAGCGACCCGAACTTCCCCGGTCTCCGAAGAGATGAGAAAGAACGAATTACTGTGAGGACAAGACAAAATAGAACGCATACAGAAGAACATTTCATTGTTATTACAACAATTCCATCAGATACAAGAATATACAGAGTACAAATGAATAAATTACATTCGATAAATATCAGAGATTACAATAAATTACATAGCAACGGAAAATAGTACAAAAGCACAACTAGAAGTGATACACGGATACAGAGCTTTCCGAGCATCGTTCCAGCTGTAAATCAGGACCCTGTGAATATAAATCTGCAAAACCAAAACTACTAGCTGCCCGTGCGGAAAATAGGGGCACCCAGAGTTTAGGTTAAAACAATAAACTCCAGGTCAGTCATGTGACTGGTGTGAGAACTAAAACAGTTATAATTCTTTATTTTAAAGTTCGGTAAATCAAGGGACCACGCCGTATAACACGGAACGGGTTTCCTCCCAAGAATACCAGTGCATAAAACTAACAGCGCAATGCTAAATAAAGAAAAATGAAGCTGTTATAAGACCCAGGTCCCATCACACAATGCAACGCAAGCCGGAGGATAGGGTTTTTACCTTATAACAGCCAAAGCATGCTTGATACGTTTAAAACACATTATTTGATACTATTATAGGTGTATAGTGTCAAAACAATTTCAATCATAAATATCAATCATAGGCGGCATGAATGACCCATACCACTATGTCGCCATACTAGGTTCTACAAATAAAACCGCACTATCACGTATTGGAAATTGGATTTCCGTCATGAGCCGAGGCAAGGGGCAAGCTCCTCTCCGATTCGAGACACTCTAGCAAATGTCTCAGGACCCCACTATGATCCTTGGATCTTCAGGGCCGGTCCTCTCTTACTTTTGAGGATTGGCAATTCCTGAACACACGTTTCCCGGTCCTTACAGACCTATATCCGAGGCGCCTTACATTCCAACAACCACACAGGTGAAAAGTATATAAATGTCAGGGCTGGTAGGTCACTGACACCACCCTAGCTAGAAAGAAACGTCGTGCTCTCCCTGCAGTCACTATCCCGTTTTTGACTCATACCGAGGTGTGAGGCTCGCGAATTCACGTTATACACAAAGCTACGCCACACAGGCCGTGCTTTGATCATCAACCACAAGACTTTGCTTTTCAACCGAAGCCCTGATCAATTGCCACTTACGCATGCCACATTGGCAATTCACTCCATGCGACTGATGTCCATCGACATACAACCTCTGAGCTCGTATGTCTCAGAGAAGGGCGTTAAGCAAGAGAATAAATTCTCCGCCTCCAAACAGATGTATATTTAATAGAGATCAATCAACACAGAATAAAATCCAATGTCAGACACACTATCCATTTACAAGTTCGTTCTGGGTCTGAACGAAACCGGAGGCACTTTCCTCGCATATCCATCCATCTCCAGGTACGTCTGGACGATCACCAACTGATTCCCTCATCCTGGGTGTACAGCCCAATCAAGATCATCAGTAATCACCCAAACGATGTGAAGACTTCCGGTCTTCAACCACCGTCTTCATCTTCGACATCTCGTCGACTCGGTTATTCAGAATGGGTATAACCCGGCCTTTCTGAATAACCCACGTATATAAACAACAAATGTTACACAAACACAATGAACGCCTCATTCCAATTCAGAATATTCTTTTATTCACAAATCACATTCTTAGGGAAATGTTCCCATTAATTTTATTCAAGATAAATTCTTCTAAATTTATCCTATAATCTTCCTTTGGATATCATTTCAAACTAGTCGGGATTAACGAACCACACCGAAGTAATTATTTAGTTTATTTCCCAATCCCAACCTATATACCCCATGGAGCAAAACTGGTGATACTCCATATCTAACATCACGGTGTTATCGGTAAAATTAATTACCATTTCACGTTCAAATCTAATTAAAGATTTAACTATCGCTTTGGAGCAAAACTGGTGATACTCCACTCTCGATCACTTTTCAGATTTGATAATTTAAATTATCAATTCACTTTTTTAATCCAATTAAAGATTCATTAAAACTCCACTTAGTTTTAATCTTTTCAAAAATCAACATCTTGCCTTTAACTGGGTTAAAGAACCAATGTCATCTAAAATACGATCCACGATAAACCCAAATCACATTTGATATTAAATACAAGGCTCTGAATAGAAAATATATCGGCTTATATTCAATATCAAATTCTGAAACCAACATATATCGTATTGGAAATAACGATATAAAATATATCTTTCAAATTCCCATAACAATATCTGTATAGTCACGAAATCAAACATCGAAATATTCCGAAGATAATTTCGATTCAGCTCCAGTCCAATTCACATATTGGAAATATTGATTATTTTTAAAATCACTTTCAAATTCAATTTATTTATTTCAAAAATAAATTGATTTTAATTCTAGTTCAAAACTAGTTCATTTCGATAAAAATCTATTTTTATCTTTTCAAATGTGGAATTTTCCAGCCCAATTTTTCCCAAATCATATATTATGATTTTACACAAATTATAGATATTTTTGATAATTTTATCAAGGCCCGTACAGTCGATTTCCAACAACGGCCATCGAACTGCACTTACAACGACCTTTTTCGAATTTGATTTGGACATAATTCCAAATCCAACCGTTAGATTTCAAATTTCTAACATTTATTGGAAAGCTCTTTTCGATACGAACCCAACGGTTCCGATTTTAGGAGAATCCGACGGTCGGATCTCCCGAAATGTCCGTTTGAAATAAATGGTCGAAATTCACGAACTGCCGCGGCGCGGCGCGTTCTATTCAGGCCATTATATTATATATATAATATATATAATATATATTTCGTCGATTTCTATTTAAAACGAATTTTATAAATCGTTTTAAATTCGTTTCTAAAACAATTCAACTTCTATATTCAATTCAAATCAAAATTGAATTCTTCTTTATAAATTCGTTTTAAAATTCATTTCTATTCAATTCAAATTTTAATTCAATTCGAATTCATTTCAATTCACTTTCAATTCAATTCATTTCGAAATCGTTTTCAATTCAATTCATTTCGAAATCGTTTTCAATTCAATTCATTTCGAAATCGTTTTCAATTCAATTCATTTCGAAATCGTTTTCAATTCAATTCATTTCGAAATCGTTTTCAATTCAATTCATTTCTATTCAATTTAAATTCACTTTTTATTCAATTCAAATTCACTTTTTATTCAATTCGAATCGAATTCATTTCCTATTCAATTCGAATTCATTTCAAATTGATTCAATAAAATTTCCATTTGAATTTTAATCTAATTCAATTTGAATTTCCTTTCAAAATATTAAATTTTGAAATCACTTTTCAATATTCATTATAAAACGAATAAAACCGATATAAACATCGTTCGCGTCAAAATAACGCATCTCTAATCAACACGGCTTTATATTTCAATAATTCGTTATTCTATTCAACACATGAATCTATATTTCTTTCAACACACGACTAATCTCAACACATGAGTACTGTCGACACCTCACTATTTTTGTTATGTGAAATATTTTATTAAACTATGGTATCTATCGTTTGATTTTTTTTTATTAGACTTCTACTGGGAAGTAGTTCTAATTTTAAATGTGATAAAGATGTAAATTTTATTATATAAAATATTTCACCCAACACATGAACATCGTCAACACATGACTATTTTTATATTCAACACATGAATTTTCTTTTATAATATTCATTATTTTCCCGATTGGAATGAGGCCCAATCAATCACCATATAATGTTAATTATATGGATTCCATACAACACATGTATATAATAGCTTTGAAAAATAATCAGTCATCAACCAAAGTGCACTACACTGTATAAGCATCAAATATAAATATCTAACGCTTATAACAGCCTGTCAATCAATCGATCAACATATTTAATCAATCGGGATGAGTGAACTTCAATTTCATCGCAACACCCGTGTGGGGTTTCAAACAATCAAACACAGATTTTATTTGTGCAGTTGGGCGATGTGTAAAATTTATCGACCCAATCAATATCAGTCAAATCAGTGTATATAAACAAATCGGCCGATTTGTTTATAAATATTCATTTATCCACTTTCACGTTAAAAATTATATTTTTAACGATAAAACAATTTATTTTAACGCTTGAATTTCTATTCAGTTCATTTATTCAATAAAATGATATTTTTATTTTTCTAACATATTTTAGAAAATTTCGGCGGCATAACGGCACGATACTAGAAACGGGACGAGGCCTAGCCTTATCCCCGTTCTAGTGAAGGCCCACGCCATTCACACATCAATCAAAATCACCAAACAACCAAATCCAAATCACATCATATAACTAATCTATGCAACCAAACAAACAAGTCCATGGTCTGTGGACGATTGTGTCGGGTGCTACTAAGCACCGTCTGCATCCTAGTATATATATATATATATATATATATATATATATAACTAGAAAAAGAAATTTGAAGAGTGAGAAGTTCTCACCTAAAGCTATCCAATACCACGACTCTTCAATTATAGAAATCTTCTTCGTTATCCCATCTTCGTCATCTTCGTTGCCCGTAGTCACTATATATATAAAAATCACACATTTTTATATTTCGATGTTTTTAAAATAAAAATCACATTTTTATTTATTCACTTTCAATTTAAAAATCATATTTTTATAATCACTTCATATATTTAAAAATCGAATTTTTACTATGCTATTCAATATATAAAAATCCCATTTCAAAAATATAGATTCCGCCTTTATAAAAATAAAGTTTTCGCCTTTATAAAAATAAAGTTTTCGCCTTTATAAAAATAACCACTTTATCTCAACGTATATAAAATAAAAATCAGATTTTTATTTCGTTACATACACAAAGATGATATTTTTATATTCTCTATCCTATAAAGATTACATTTTTAATACTTTAAAAATATAATAATCATATTTTTAATATTTCTATATAGTAAAGATTATATTTTTATCTTCCTACCATATAAAAGATTATATTTTTAATTCTTTAAAAATATAAAAACTATATTTTTAATACTTTAAAAATGTAAAAACTATATTTTTCACTAACCAAAATCAAATCTCTTTTTTTATTTTTTATTAGTTTTCTAAATCCTGTATATAAAATAAAATAAATAACATAAATAAATAAAAAACCTTACAGAGAGGGGGCGGGGTGCTTGCCGCGGTGGCTCGCAGGGGGTGGCTCGACGTGGAGGAGGGCGCAGGCGGAGGGCGAGGTCGGAGGAAGGGAAACGCGTGCGGGTTTGGGGGGGGGGGGGGGTTTCAGTGTTCGCAGTCGAGGAAGAAGCAAGGAGGGGGACGGCGCTCGTCGATCTAGGGGAAGAACGGGGGGGGGGGGGGGGGGGGGGTTCGGCCGCGATCGTTTCTGGAGGAGGGGGGGTCTCGCGGCGGAGGCGCCAGGCTGCGGCGCCGCTGGGGGGGGGGGGGGGGGGCGAGGTGGCGGCGGCGACTCTCCCCCCCGTCGCCTTCGTCTCTTTTTCTTTTTTTTTCTTTTTTTTTTATTTTCTTCTGTTCGAATGAAACGGGGAAAGGAAATTATAGGGGGGGTTTATGTAAAGTTTATTTTAATTTATTTAATTAATTTATTTTTCAAAAAGTTGACTTTTACATATGACCTCGAAACGAGGCCCACCGCCTGTCGTCCATAGCGTTTCACCCCCATTCCGAACACAATGGGATATGTACCGCAAGCTGATTCGACTGTTTGAATCAGTTTCCGTTTAATTTGCATTTAAATCACTATATTGAATTTTAAACGTGCATTTCAAATTACCGGGGTCACATACCAACTAGAAAAATTCCAGAAAAATATTTTCTAGCTTCGTATTGACGATACGGTCCTAACAAAACTAGTTTCGTCGAATTCTGAGACCGTTAGAAAAATGGCCATTTTCCAGTCGATTAAAATCAACTAAAACCGGTCAAACGCGTTTTCCTTTGCCACGCTCACATATTGATTCGAAAAATTATGAAATTTGAAACCTAGAATAATTTGACACTGCGGATCCAACAAAACTGGTTTCGTCGAAATCCGAGGTCATTTGCAAAATGTCCATTTTTAAGGGCCTGAATTCCATAGCGACTATTCAGAATATTCAACTGGACCTATCTTATCATTTATAAAGTGAAATCTCAGTTTGTTAACTTCGTTGGAAAGATATCGTCAATTAGATCCTAATGTTTTTGGTTTCACTAAAATCCGGATTGTTTTGCTCCCGGTACATTCAATTGAAGTTTGAAATCGAATTATCGAACTACTGCGCCATTTTCCATTCTATTATAATTATATATAATTATTTATATTCTAACGAAGACGCGTATAAATATATACGTTCGAATTATATTCAAAATAAATTTCTCGTCGATATTATTTAAAATAATTCATTTTAAATATTCAAAATTCACTAAAATTGCCGAAATAAAAATTTCAAACTGGCCCGCATTTTCGGGTTATTACAGTGTAAGATAGGATAATTTGTGTCAGAATTTCGGGATGAAATTCCTTTTAAAGGAAAAAATGTAACAACCCGGAATTTTGAAAATAAATAGTTATTTAATTAGAATCTCAAAAATAGGTTTTTTTGCAAACGTTGAGATTTGACCATGAAACTTTAACCGATGCGTTCATCTCAGAATTATGGTCAAATTTCATGTTTGGAGTTTCGCGAACCATATGAAAAAGTTACGAATGAAATACGAAAATGGATGCAATATAAATAAATTAGAATTTAAATACATGTTATACCTTATGTAACTAGCCGACCTGGGCATCTGATGGCCCAGCCGGTTAACCAAAGCGGTCGACCATAGCGGTTGACCAAAGCGGTCGACCGGTGGTCGACCATAGCGGTCTACTTATTAGGCGTCAGTTTGCCCAGCGATGGCTAGGGGTGAGCAATTTTCGGTTCAAACCAAATTAACCGACCATACCAGTTCACTTCGGTCGGTTTGATTTGGTTTTAAAACTAAATCGGTTTGAATTCGGTTTGTAAAATAACTTTTTTTGGTTATCGGTTTAACTGAATTAACCGAATTTTGAATTTTTTATCTAATTTTACGATATTGTAGTACTTTAAATAATTAGTTTAGTTATATAATATAAAAGCATTTGTTGCAAATAGATTAAATCATATCATAAACACAAAATTTCTCTAAACATGAATTTATGTTTTACTTTGAGTGAATCCATCATTTGAATAATAATACATCCTTCATGTTCGATTAAATTAGTTATCGACCAAATTAACCGAAACTAATTTGGTTCGATTCAGAAAAATTTCGGTTTCAATTCGGTTAGAGTTTATTTACCTCCAAACCAACCGAACCGACCAAACTCTCACCCTTAGTGACGACTAGGTTTTATAGGGTTTTGTTTATAATATATATGGAATGGATGGACGGATATAACTCAAAACTAATCCAATAGTTCAAGGCCAACTCCACCCCTATAAATAAAGGGGTAAAGCCTCATTTTTTCCCACACAAATCTGTAGTGGCAACGAAGCTCTACTATTTTCCTCCTTCTCCGAACCTAATTTCTAAAATAAAAATATATTTATACACAACAAATCAAATCTAATTCATATGAAATTGAGAGGATTAACAAATCTAATGGAATAGAAGGCAAATTGACGCTATAAATCAGATTCTCTCCTCTCTTCCAATTTTCTTATATCTCTATAGATCTGAAATTTTCCCCTTTTCAAATAAATTTTAGATTTATAGGGATTTGGGGATTATAGGCCTAAAGGTTCAAACTTTGAATTTGGATGCTTGCAGGTGAGTGTGAAATTTATATATACATTTATAATAACGTGTATATATATATATACCGTTTATAGTAGATCTCAATTATTATGCCTATTTTCATTAGTTCTGCTTATAATATGATTTTAATTGAATTAGCACATGTTAGATCTAATTATAAAAATTGTCAAAACTTGTGAATTGTAAGTTGTTGTTTTGCATAATTTAATAGTAGGATTCTTAAATTTGTTTACACATATTCCTACAGTTATGTTGTTAAATATATTGCAGTTGTAGAAAAGCAGTGTAGATCTGGAAATCAATCCCACGAAAACACCGATTAGATCTAGTTACAATCCAGATCTCTAGTTCAGTGTTGAATAATAAATTATGTGAATTCGGGTAAAAAGGAATGATTGTTGAATTAAGTGATTGTAATAATAAAAGAAGTGTTCCTGTTGTATTCAATATTGTTGGGTTTGGGCTTAATTATTGTAGACATGTCGTTTTCCCCCTTTTGAGAATAAAGGCATTATTTTTAAATCACAAGAGGTATGATAAAAAGATCAAAAAGGGAAAAGTGATGCAAATGTGCGTATAAATATAAATATGCATATTTGTGTGTAATTTTCATCATCTATTCCAAATGATATATTTGCATATATTTTTTGTGATTTGGAAATATGTCAATTCCACAATTTAGGCATAGTTTACAATGATTACGACTAATGGTCTTTTTGTAAGATTTGAAACCTTTGGACAAGATTTAATGCAAAAAGGAATGTTTGGTTGTCAATTATACCAAATCATTAAATTTAAAAGAATAAATAATAATAATAATAAAATAACTACGTTGACCACACAAAAACATGGAATATAAACATATACATATTATCTGTCCAAACCAGCGTAAAACGGTAAATTATACATGGTATTAAACATTTGATGGTTTGAAATGTCTAATGGTATTCATTTCTGGAATCATACATGTAAATTATATTTCATACTTTATGAACATAATTATGGTGACCATTGTAGCAAATAGTTTAATTAATTGCTATAAATAAGGCCATTAATAAATAATTAACAATTGTAACAAATGTTGATTGGGGAAAGTAAATATAATAGGATAATGTTAATAATTCCTAAGTTAATTAGGATAAATTTTGTACCCCCTAAATTTGGAAATTTGAATTATAACCACATTTAGACACGAGGTTAAGCTCAACTTGTGGTATCAGTCTACCCAGAACTGACCAACAAATCCAGCAACCACATGTAGTCAGCTTAATGTTAGGGGTCTAACACATAAATATAAATGTACTAAGGCACAAGGTTAACTTCAACTTGTGTTAGAAGTCTTCCCAGAACCGAACGGTAAATCCAGCATCCACAAGTAGTCAACATAATGTGGGAGGCCTGGTATGTGTGTATGTATATATAACAATCAACGCATAAATAAATAAACGAATAAGAATAGCAATTATCTGTTGCGGCACAACAAATGGATACCTTAGGACCGATAAATGGTTGCCTTAGAAAAATATGACCGTTATGATCATAAAGGGAAATAAAAATAAAAACAAAAGAAAATGGGTGTCAAAAAGTGGATTAAGTTATATTGATTGTCGTTTAAATACTAAGTCCAAATTAGGGAAGAAATCAAGAAATACCCTAGGGAAAAAGGGGATACAACCTTCCTAAATTATGTTAATAAATATAGAGCTTAAATATAAATTATAGTTGGACTTAGTAGGTTAATAATGTAAAATATTATTAACCATAAAAACCTGTGATGATAATGAATTGCATATGTATAGTATTTCCATGTAAAGGGACTAAACGGGAATAACTTAATAACAACCTACTTTATCCCAATAGGGGAAGGTACAAAAGGAAAAAGGGGTACAAATCCAATAACCTTCGCGTATAGTCGTTTATTAGGTCTTAAGTGGCTAGGGTTGAGGAGTCCACCTGGGAATAGGTCTTTCAGTTTAAGGGTCTTAAATGGAAGGTGTGTACACTACAAGAAAAGATGAAATTGGTTACATTATTTAGCTGCGTTTCCATCCTAATTGCAGCCATCCGGCAGCTACGTCAAATGAAAATATACATAAACGCTACAGCAGTTAGAGAATCGTGACACTTGTCTTCATTTGGGCGACAATTTTTTTGGTTTAGGCGGCATTTAAGTCTAATTTCGGCTACTCCGCCTATTTTCATATTATTGTGCCCTTCGATCCTCGTTCTCTCTTCTTTGTTTCATTTTTTTCCATGCCCGTTCCACCATTAGAAATTTCATTTCATTTCCCCCTCCGTCACTCTTTCTCCCCCTCTAAGATTTGGTGAAGCCCTAATTCATCGACCTAGTAGAACCCTTATTTCAGGGCAGTTACACCCAATTATAGCCATGTCACTCTAATTTGAAACCAATGAACACTATTCTTCTAGAACTGTCGTTTTCTGATGTGCTGGCTTCAGTGTTCCATGGATTCTTTCAAAAGATGATATTTTTACAAGGATACCAAGGCTGAGACATCAAGTAAATAATTCGAAGTATATGCCTTGCCCAAGCAGTTTCAGGATGAAAATCCGAAGAATAATTGTGAGTTCATAATTTTCTTCTTTTGTATTTGTTGATAAGTCATTTTCATCATTATCTCTTATGAATTGAAATTAAAGGTTGTTTATCATAAATTCTTTGTTTATTAATTTAGACAGTAATATTGTATGCAAACATAGTCTAACACTAGTTCATAAGTTCTAGTAAAGAGCACATTTTAATGCAACTTTTGGAGAAAATAAATTTTGAAAAAAACGTCCTTAGCTTTTTGACTGAATTGCTGGTGATGCATGGTACTGTTCACGGTGAAATGGAAGAATGCCTAAATGGTTAAAAAACATGAATTAGTATAGTAGAAAACGAGATTGGCAGTAGGGTAATACATGAGTATTTAACTGAAGTTCATAACGCTGGGTATGTTGATCATTCAAGTTGGCAGTTTAGAGGGTTTGAAATTACAAAACCTAAATTGATGTTTGAAGTTTGCAACTTCAGTTATCTAGTACTATTCCTACCTTGGTTGTGGAACAGTTGAGATGGTGGAGAAGAAATACATGGGGAAAAGAATGGTAGAGTTGAAGAGACATTAGTGTCGTAGTTTTGTTTTTGTTAATGTGGGATATAGAATGACTAAAATGTCAATTGGTGGATATGTTATTGTTATCAGTCCTCTATTCCCAAATTTGGAATACATATTTTAATTAAATACTGCCGTTATGCTACTTTGCAAGGATTGATGAATTCTGAGATGTAGGTACATCATGTATAGACACAATTATTAGGTTCCCGTCTTATGGGGGAAGACCCTGTTTTCTCGTTAACTTTTATTGTTCTTTTCCTCTACTCTCTCTTTTATTTTATCGTGAATGAATATTTACTGTGAAGATCATTACATTCCTACTTATCATTTGATTATTCAGTTTTGTTTAGTAACTTTGATGCAAATATTCCAACCACCCATACATACGCCCACGACTAATTGTCGGCTTGAAATGTTATTACTCTGTTATAATAGTATTCTTGACAATGCATGGATTTCAAATGCTATTAATTACTAATTTAGATGCTGTTAGTTTGTAATAGCATATTTCTGGATTTGAATTGTTCAGCTGCTTCAAGAAATAATTACACAAAATTGTCACACACAAAAAAAGCATTTACTGGACATAATAAAATCATGAAATAAGCGTAAAATTTTTAATAGCAATCTTGTTCAAGAAAACATGTCTATACACAATATCTAGAAATAATTTTGATTGTCCTGCTGTGCAATTTTAAATCGATTGTCTTGCTAGTTGGTAGCATACCAATTCAAGGCAGTACGATAATATGATCACATAAAAACCATCTAATGTTCCAGTTAGAAAACATTTTATGTGAACGTATTTTATACTAGAACATTCTAAAACAAACAACGTTTAACATGTCAAGAAGTAATTTTTAAAAAGGAGTAACACATTTGTTTGAGGCATCTATCCAATCTTGGATATAACAAAGTATGCTCGATATCAATTAAGAGGAATATGTCAAAAGAAAGGTAGTAGCAGAGATGTTAAATATCACTGTATGTCAAAATAGGCGATAGTTAATATGATAGCTATCCCTTCATGTCAAATATGGAAAGTTGATGATGATTTTAAGATTCGCTTTCTTCAAATTCTTTAATATGACTAACATAGTTATTAAAATGGAAATTTCAATAGAGTATTGCATAAAATAATAATATGTACTTGTTTGTGGTTTGTATGAGAAACTATAATAAAAGAATCATATACATTTAATTCAGCTTGTTTAATACTCACAAATTGTGTAATCCACCACCCATTCTCCTTCACTTCATTGTTTCCTTCCATACATATTTTTTTTCTCATTTTATCTACTTTTTGTCTTTTCGAAAATGGTTTCAAGTGTCGATCTCTGGGACTGAACTTCCTAGGACTCATGACCTTGTAGTCTAAACTACTTAGCTGTCGGGCCAACCAGTAGGCCATTTTATCTCTCTACTATAGTTTCATTTTGAAAATAGTGAGGATACTAGGAGGCTAACTTTGAAAAAGAATAGCATAAAATGAAAAGCATAATAACTAAACTAATGTTCTGGAGTAAGATTATTATTTTTTGGATGAAGCAACTGGACTAAGGTTTAGTTTGGGCTTAAACATTTATTCAATCCAGTTACTTTTTATTAACATAAATTTCATATTTATCCAAGTGAACCCTGATAAAATATTTACTATTTTTCTTTTGATTTTTGATGTACAATGAGAAGAATTCTTACAGTCACTACATAATGAGCTCTTCGTCTCGTTCTAACAAAAACTAGAAGGGGTTCAATGCTTTCAGCTGACGACAAGAATAGTGGTTGGTGTATTGTATTCTGCAAATCAAATGAATATATTTATAACAATTATGAATTCTCTAATTGTCAATTTGGAGATATAACTTACCTCGAAATATTCTTGATATGTATTTTAAACTTGACATGTTAATCTGAGTTGAACATCCAAGATGTACTTATCTTGTTTGAAAGCTCGTCCAACAAGGTATATATGGAATCTGACAAAAAATATGATCGAAGACCAAAATTTAACTATTACACAAATAAGACACTGGCATCTATATTAAAATAAAATGAAATTAATTAGATATATTCCATACTGTCTATTTATTTAATTGGATGGATTGAAAAGAAAATTTTAATTGTTACTTAAGATTATAAAATAAAATTTAGCACTGTATTTATATTTGGATAACATATGGTATTCAGCTATTGGGCTCATGGAAAGAGTCCTCGTAAGTTTATAATCTTGGAAACTCGTATTAAGTTTGTCTTGCTATTTTCTTTATTTGGTTCTGTGTAGCATATATAGTTTTCTTGTTCTTGTATTCATTGAATTTATATGGACAAATATTCAATTTAGAACTCCTTTTATTACAATTTACAAAAAATTGTGTCACATTCAAAACTGTATACAACAATGCAATCATTTGAACATATGTTATATATAAAGAAAATCCAGTATGGTCTGCTTATTTAAAATTACTATATATTTGCAAATGGGTTTGAAAGTAGTTTATTTTTGGTAATAGTTATAAGAATTGGTCTAAATAGAAAATTTGTCCTATTCCTATATATATGTACCTGTGCACCTTTTCAATATAAAAATTTTGTCCACTGGGATTTATGTCGCTTTAAATTTATTATTTTGTATACATTAGCGAAAAAATTATAATAGTCCAATTTATAATTTTCAGAGTTCTTGAGGTATACTGATTAAATTGGTCAATGGTTGGAGCAACAGTATTGATATTTCGGAGACTACAGGTGGGTTTATGGAGAATGTGAGAGTTGAAAGTGGTTGTTTTTGGATGAGAGTATGGTTACATGTTGGGTAAGATGTAATAAATCAGGCGTAGTTGTATTTATTTGACATTTGGTTAATTGGATATTAGTGTATAGTTTGTTTCTAGTGTTGTTGAACCGATGTTATGAAAATTTAATTTATGTATGAATATTTTATATATCAGTGTTTATGAAAAAAAAATATGTTGAGTACCTGACAAGAAAATTCTACCGTCCGCCGTTGGGAACAGCAGTGATAACAGTGACATTTCATCTTGCTCTAGCCTTATTTCTCAGCTTCTCCTATCTAGCATATATTGATCTTTTTCCGAATAGTATCATTCTTATTCTTTCTTTGTTACAATATATTTTTCTAGAAGTTGAAAATTTTCTGCAGTTCATACAATTGTTTCTGTCTTAGTTTCTTCTTTTCTGAGTGTTAGAAACTTAGGTGAAACCTCAGTGAATAAGATCGACAACTTGGAGTTTTAATCAAATGAATGCTTTTGGGTGTTCCAGATGCAGTGGAATACGTTGGAAGTGATGCAGAATAGTTAGTTAATAACAGTTGAAATTAGGTGAGAAAATTTTAGACATTACAATTTATAGTGGAAGAAGCAAATTTGAACATTACATTCACTTAATTGCTTCAATAAGCAGCAGGAGTGTGCACAAATGTGGTCTACATTTGGATGATTACAGCAGCAGAATATATTGATAATAAAACTGAAATTAATCGTATTTGCTAATTGGTGGCTTTCTCTTGTTTTTTCCGGAGTCCAGACTATCAAAAATCATCTGCACCTGCCCTTCTAATTTTTTTCATGTTGAACAGACAAAAACTTCAATAAATTATTGCGTGATGGGATTTGGTCTGATAAATTATTATGATACGAGTAATAATTAATTGACCTTTTGCTTGCAGCGTTCCAAAACTAGGAACCCGGACTCCATAGCTGCGTGCAAGAAACTGAATGGCGACCTCCAGGCAGAATTTTATGTGCTTCCCAAAGACATGCAATCTGAGATAATTGCATTATCCCATCTTATAAGAGGGATTTAATATGACCCTGGCTCTTGTCATGACCCTAAATTGTCAAGACCTCCTAAAACTACATAGAAGAGCTCTAAATTCTTGTCCTTGGAACATGTTATATCTCCTTTGGCTGATCAAAATAATCTTTTACAAAAGTACTTCTATGTAGGAATGACTATTGTTTACATCGATAAGCTTTTGATGTTAGTGTTACATCCTTTTCACAACATCCAACTCTAACACTTTTACCATCTATGGACCATACTTAAAAATTTGACCACTAGTACCAGCACTCTCTAATAGTTGGTTAAAAATAATCAACCCATGATCTCAGACTTAATGTCTTTTCCAAAAGTTAGTCCATCAACCGATAATGCTCCTCCACTAATATCTACATTGCTTTCCTCGACTAGGATTGTATTTATATTTTTTTGCAATAACACATCCTGGAGCAAAAGATTGATCATATGCAGAATGACTAACTCCTTTAGTATCCTCTACTAACATCTGCATTACATGTCCAAGAGCGCCGCTCCCAACCGATTCAACAGATGTATGAAATCTAATAGTATGCATTTGACGGATGGACCAATAAAAATAGTTTATGATTTTTTTTATTGCTATGGATTTTGAAGGCTAGATCATGGTCGGCCGTTGAGTAAATCTGGAAAGGCAGGTGCGAGTGTTGTGGTTAGGAAGCTTTAGCGGATGAAGTGGGTCACTGAAGTCATCTTAAGCAGGTCTGGGATTTCAGTTATTGCCTTGTTTATCTTGGTTGAATTATGAATTGTAATTCTTTTTACTGCATTATAATTTGAAGTAGTGTTTCTATTATTTGAGTTATGGGTATTCTTTCTTGCATTTCTTTTAGTTCTACGTTTTTTATGTTACTCTAGCATGCATTGTTGGCTGGCTTGAACTTTATGAACTACGTTAAATAGAATCGAACAAAACTTATATCACGTAAACATATACTCTCAAGCTTCAATAATTCAAAGGTGTTGGATTTTAATAATACAAATACTTGACGAAATATTTTATAACTTATTGAATTCTGTTATATGTCATATGTGAACTGCTAAATTTTAATGATTTCAATAATTCAGTTATATTTTAATGATGGGAAGGATGACTTTGCTACTAGGTCCCCCATCATCTGGAAAAACAACTTTTCAGCAGGCTCTAGCCAGGAGACTTAATTCAGACCTTAAGGTTTGCATGTAGATTCAATTCAGCAAAATTAGTGAAACCTATTCGCTTTTCAGCACACTTGTAAATGGTCATGGAATGAAGGAGTTTGTTCCAGAGAGAACTGCTGCATACATTAGTCAAAATGATATTCATATTGGTGAAACAACTGTTAGAGAAACCCTGGCTTCTGTTCCAAGATGTCAAGGGTCTGGAACACGGTATGGTGACATTTATGCTTGTAAATATATATATTTGTACGTTCTATTTATATGTCTGTCAGTTTTATCTTAATTGGTGCCAACTTGAAACAGAAATGCTCCTTGAATTATCCAGAACTAGAGAGAAGGCTGTGGAACACAATATGGTAACTAAATATGCAGGACATGGATAAAGCTTCCACATTATGGGTAGTGCTTTATTACTATCATCGTAAAATACATTCTATTTGCAGGATATTGACTTAGTTTGCACAAACGGTTGCAGAACATCAGAACGCATGGAAGAGTCATGAGCGGTTCAGCTCAATTCTTCTTGCAAAATCCTTACACCAAAGACCATGAGATGATAGTCCTTACCTGTTTAAACATCTTACTGGCATTTAGTTGGATAGTGCAAAGGTTATCTCTTTACAATATTCTATTCTATCCAATTAATCGGTGCTTTTAACACTAGTTTTTCGTCAACCTTAAGGTGTTTATTTTTGTAGCCATTAAATTTAGCAGGAATCATAGTTTTTCAAATGTAGATGAATAAAATTTGCCAGCATGCTTACTTTTGGCATTTCCCCTTACCTTAAAGACACATATGTTAAAATAGAAACTCCCTCTTATGCCTTAGTTGGACCATTCGATAGCTCAGTTGAATCCTGTGTGCTGCATAGAGTATTTTTATTGGATTGTGTTTAGTGAAGGTTGGTTGTAGAAAGCGGTTATGCTATTGCGATGCAGATTTTGTGGTGCATGAGAATAAGGAGCAGTTGAAGTTCTGTTTGAAGTGAGAAGGTTGTATGGTCGAATGGGTTCGGGTGGAGTTGCTATGAGTTTGAAAATTTTGGTAAAGATTGGTGCAATTAAGTACTAGTGACTACGGAGGGACAGTTTTGTGGTATGGACAAAAGTTGAAGTCTGTAGGCAATGGAAAAGTATTGCATATGTTTAGAGGTGATGAAGGCAGGGGGGATGGAGGTTGTTATGCCAGTTGAGGAAGTTGTAGCTGATGTGCACAGTTGCTATGGTGTAGGCTATTTGTTGGTGTTTGAGTGTTGATTTATGTGTAGTGATGTTGGTTTGTGTGTAGTGTACGGTTGTTGATAATGTAGAGGGAAATTGTTATGTATGAATTATAGGAGTGTATGGTTGCTGATAAGAGGAGACGGCTAGCAAATGGCTTTGATGATATTGCAGAATGCTTTAATGGTAAAGTCATAACAGAATAAAAATTGACCAAAGTTTGCAGGATATGTGGTTGGATGCAGTGGACGAAAATTGGGCAAAGGTTAGTGTTTCTTTGGTTAATTCAGTGATGAATCTCCCTTTAAGTAATTTTTTTTCCTTTATTCAGCTGGAAATATGATTAGACCAGACCGACATGGAGATTATGCAGATGATGATTAATTATTGTATCGACAGGAAACCAAGATTATGATCACTGGTAATCATTTACTAAAATTATTTAAAACTACTTCTTATATAATTATTAGGTTTTAAATTTATATTCTCAATTGTTAACACCCATTGTTAGAATAACTTTAGCGGTTGGGGGATGTATTAATGTAAGTTTACACCTTGAGGTTCTAAATTATTTCCCCAGTTAGAATAACTTCAAGAAATATTGGATATTCATGCCTCATTTTATATGAATTTCACGTTTAATTTCAATTTCTAACTCAGTAGTTAACAGATCATGGTATACATTCGAATAATTGAAAGTATAAATAGTTTATGGTAGTTCTATCATTTTTGCTAAGTTTTATTAAAATTACTCAGGTTTTATAAAGTCAACTAACTTTAAGTTAACTAATTTAACAATTTTTTATATATAATATTGAAGATGATGATAATGATAAATTAACTAGGTTTATAAAAAATAATTAAGTTTATAAAAATTAACTAAGTTTATAATTAATAATAATTAAATTAATTAAGTTTTAGTAATAATTTTTTTTAACTAAGTTTACTAAGTGGATAAAAATTAACTAAGTTCTGTTAAAATTAAACAAGTTTTAGAAAATTAACTAAGTTAACTAAGTTTTATAAATAATAATAGCACAACTAAGTTAACAAAGTTTTATAGATATCAACAATGATGATGATTATGAATTAACTAAGTTTATAGAAATTTACCAAGTTTATAAAAATTATAATATACTTGAGTTAATTGAGTTTTAATAATAATAATAATAATAACAATAACAATAATAATAATAATAATGAATTAACTAAGCTAACCAAGCTAGAAAGACAGAAAAAGTAGTGATATTATGAATTAGCCGATTGCCCTATTTTGACCAGAGTGGTTGTACATGCTTTTATAAATGTTCTTCCGTTGGCGTTCAAATATTTTGACCAGATAACCCTATTTTGACCAAAGTTGGTTGTACATGTCTCAAAGCAACATGATCGCATGTTTAAAAGTACATATATCTTTTGAAGTTTAAAGCTACATGCTTAGAGTGATTTGACAAATGCAACAGATTTGTAATTTTATAATTTTACATATAAAAAGCTTTAGAAAATGTGATTAACCTTTAGTTGTCTGCTTCTTCAATGGATTTATTAATTTTTCTTAAAACTGATCTAGGCATGTAGAAAGAATACATATTATTGTCATAATAGATTTGTTTGGAAGCTTATCATAAAATAGGCTCGCTTGAAACTTTTTATGTTTAAATTGTGTATTCTTAGAATTTTAAAGTGCTTGGTACAAAGTTAGAATTTGTATTTGCGCACTTTTAAATTTTATACCTGTAATAAGTTTTCACTTTTTAAAGTCTACCTAGTCTTGCAATTAGCTCAATCAGGGAACCTGTACATTATAACCAAGTTTGCTTTAATTATATGCACTGTTTACAGTATTTTATTTGCAATAGGATCAATAACACCCTAAACAGTGTAATTTTATACCTGTAATAAGTTTTCACTTTTTAAAGTCTACCTAGTCTTGCAGTTAGCTCAATCAGGGAACCTGTACATTATAATCAAGTTTGCTTTAATTATATGCACCGTTTACAGTATTTTATTTGCAATAGGATCAATAGCACCCTAAACAGTGTAACATCCCTATATATATATATATATATATATATATATATATATATATAGAGAGAGAGAGAGAGAGAGAGAAAGTCTAAAAGAACACAAAATTAAACACAAAAAATTTAAATCATTAGATCTACCTATGAATTACACCTCATACATAAAGACAAACAAATCTTGTGGTCCAGATTTTGTGTATGTAAATTTGTGTCTAATTTTATGGCTTAATAGCCGCTTCCATATATATATATATATGTATATATATATTATTGTAATAATAACCAATTAATATTGTCTACAGGTAATTTTTCTAGAGTGAAGACCATCAGCAACATTGGATATGACTTTAATTGTTGTGTGTATCGTGGTATTTGTTAGTACTTGTATAAATATGTTTATAAATGCTTGTAGTATGTGAACTTGCTAATTTTGTCAAATAACTATTATTTAAATGGTCATGGAAAATACTTATGTGATTAATGTGTTTTCAGCTATTTGAATATGATAATTGTATTGCTGATTGATTGTTCTTTTAATTCAGACTTTTATACGATCGTTGCTGATTTTAATATGGCTATTATATAACTAGTTGCTAGAAATAATTTAAAGCTATTAACGGTGTATAGTAGCATTTAAAATATGTTACAAAAAATCTATACCTTTTAGTAGCGATTTAGAAGTGCTACAGAAACAAATGTGACATACCATCTGAATTTTTAGTGGCACAAAATAGACGCTACAGAAAAGTAAATAGATGACCCATGCGTAGCCTTCAGTAGCGTTTGAGAAACGCAACTACTGATCCACGTACAGTTCTTCAGTAGCATTTGAAAAACACAACTATGTTAGTCATATGGTAGCGCTTATCAAAACGCAACCAAAAAATCCAGACTTTTAGTTGCGGACCTGTAGTAGCGTTTATTAAAACGCTACCAAAAGTTTTGGTAGCGTTTTTCAAACGCTACCAAAGGTCTTTTTTGGTGTAGTGGTATGGGGCTACCCAAACCTGGAAACTAAAAACGTCAAATATGGCTACCTATCATACGGGAAGTAATAAGCGACTAGGGAGGTTATCTAATAAGGTTAGCTAGAAGGTATAACGCACGATAAAATACCATCTCTCACCTTATGTGGTTCAATGGTATATGTGTGAATGACGGAAGACTTAACTAGTAGGGCCCGTAGCTAGTGCCTTCTAGTTCATATTAATGTTAAAATAAATTATCGAGGAATAATAAGTGACCAGTAGGTCTGCCTAGGGTCTTAAGCGATCAGGAAGAATGCATCATGTATATCATTGGTAGTGAGGCAATAAATGATGAAGGATAAGCGAATGAAAGTATATGAATATAGAAACTCCATAATTAGAGGTCTAATCTTGATATTATAATCTAGAATCACTAACCTTGGTATTATAATCTGCGTATTATAATCTGGGAACACTACTTCGGAATGAGTGGTAGGGTCGTGCGCAAACATTTACAAAGTTTGGCTAGAATCACTAACCTTGGTAGGCAAACATCTTGGGTTAAACCAAACGGGATACATTCATGTATTATAATCTGTGTTGTACATTTCCTATTCACCATAATCTTGTTATTCTGACCCCCCCCTCTCATTATAACCGCCCAGGTTTTCTAGAGAAGGTCGGGTTCTCACAGGTGTTTAAGGTTGGTCTTCGGTTCTCGTAATCTCTCATGCTCGATATCGGCAAAGTGACTTACTTTGAAAAATGTAGTGACTTGAGTTAACACTAGTTTATCCTATTTTGTTTCCGTTGTGAGTTATCTTTTATCATACTCTAATTATGCTCATCCTCATTTATTGTAGGTACTAGATTTACACGTTTCATGCTTAAATGTGTTTGAGTTTCAATTTTTGTCGAAATTTGGGTGCAAAAAAGTGTGGCGTGTTACAGTCGATCTGCAAATCTACAGCTTCCCAACCTCCAGTTATTGCCGGAGGCTGTGGCATTAAATCTAGCCGTGTAGGTTGTGAAATGGACCTAGGAGGATGCAAAGGTGTGGACCAATCAAGAGCTTGGTTCTCTGCAGACCGAAGATTAGTTATTGCCCCAGCCTCAGCCGGTGCAGGAAATGATACTGGAATATGAGGTCCCTTTTCCATCAGAGCGAGGAGATTGTTCATCACTTCCTGTTGATGTTTGAGAAGTTCACCCTGAGATGCCATTTGATTTCTAAACTCAGCCAATATTTTATCCATGTTGTCCCTATTGAGGTATTGGGACAACTCTCCATGGGAGGAAGCCTCATGGGTTGCCTCCGTTGTTGCTGCTCCTGTTGCGTGAGCGGATCGAGATTGAGAGTGAGAAGGTCTTGGGTCCTTCTTCCACTTTGTCAAATACTACAAGAAAATCTACGTTTAATAACATCCATGTACATCGTTCCCCCTTTTTTGGGTTCCAGCTGGATCCACGCTAAATTATCGAACGCTATACGATGGGAGATCCATGTTTTTCAGTGCTATACAGCAAATAAAATGGTGGGAAATAATTACTTTGTGCGGGAAACAAAAATTTCACTCTATTAGAACTTTTGCTTTCTAGTCTCTTCCCCCTTCGCTGTTCTCACCTCGTAACCTCTGTCAAGAAAATCCGCTAGCGTCATCAATATTCACGCATCCACTCTCCAATCCCTAATCATTGTCGAATCCAATCCTGTGCTAACATCCATCCTAATCCTTTACTACCGTCGATCAATCTAATTGCTCATGTTACCAATATTCACACAGCCACTCAATGAAACCCTAACCGTCATCGGTTCTAGTCCTATGCTAATGCGGATCCCAATCCTTAATACAAGGAGCGATCGTTTAAAAATAAAGCAAAATCAAAAGAGGAGAGCAAAAAAAGAAATTAGTAGAGATATTAAGAGAACCAGAAAGATTTGGGGTCGCAATTGATTTAAGGTAGAGTAGCGGTGGATTGATTGAACTTCGGTGAGGGAGTTTCGATCGTGGTTCGTTTGGGGGTGGTGCTTGAAGGCGGGTTGATCGAATTTGGTGGTGACTGAAGTAGCCGGTATGCTTTGGAGGGTTGCGGCCTGCTAATGAAGGCGGTCAGGCGATTTGGATGTGGTGTGTATGTGAGTTGAGTATGTGAGTTGCTATGGTAATTGATGAGCATTTTGTAGTAGAAGGGAGATCTTTGTGTTGATAAGGAGGTGCAAGTTAGTGTTCAGTTAACGAAGGGTGCAAGAGGTGTTACTAGTGCTTGATAGTGGGAGGGATTTTGTTTATGAACTTTGCAGGGAGGTGGAGACAGTTTGTAGTTAATGGTTATTTATAAGGAGGTGAAAAGTGATAAGGCGGTGCTTGATAGTATGCTAATAAGGAGTTTTTGGGAGGTGTTAATGACAGTTTCTAGTTAATGGCGGTTTGTAGTTAAAGTAATAGGAGGATGGTAAGTTGATTCTTGAGTTTATTGTTTGGTGATGTAGCAATTGTTGGCAAAAGGTGATGAAGATGGCAGGAAATGAATGTTGGAGTTGTTTCGGTGCTAAAGGTGTGAAAACAGGGGTTACAGGAGGTTGTTATTTGATTTTTGTTGGATGAACTGGTGACTTCAGAGGTAGGATTATTGCTATCAGAGAATGAAGGTAAGCGTTGAAGGATATAATTTTAGTGTTTTTTTGCGTACTGCAGTTTTCAATGAAAAGTACTCATTTTAGATGGCAGTTACAAACCAATTTGTGTTCCATTGCTGTCAGCATTAATCATTTGAAACATATTGCCAGCAAAGCATTCGGCATGTAGTTGTTATCCAAGATTTGGTATGATGTTGTTGTCATTATTTGATTTATTTGCATTTCGTTCACTTGTCTGTTTGGTCTTGATATTTTAGCCTATGTTTAACTGTAATTGCCTATCAAGAGTTGTTCAAAATGTTCTATTTTTGATTTTAGCATAGCTGTGTCCGATAATGTTTTCATTTATGTGCATGGTTCTGCTTGTGTACTATATACGAAGTTTGCTCAATTGCAGTAAGATTTGCATACTGAAAAATAATAATTTACAGCTTAAGGTTGAAGGTTTGTTTTAAGTTCTGAATTGCATCAATGTTCATGTAAAATTTTAGAGTCTTATTTGTGTACTTAAAAATTGGTGAGAAAATTGTGGTGCAAATTGTCCATGGAAAAGCTCAGGTGTCACTGACTGTAAAATGTAAACAGGTAAAAGACGCAATATTTGCATGAAAATTTTTAAACTTCTTGTTGAGTTGTCTTAGTTTATGTGTATATTCTTTCACAGGTACATTGCATCAAATTTGACCTTTTAATTTCAGGAGAATGTCGCACTTTGAGATCCAAGTTTGCTGGCCATTGTTGGTATAGGAAAAATATCATACAATATGGAAGATATGTTATGTTTCATCATCCTTTTAGTCTACACTAATTGGTAGATTTTGTCTCAGTTACATATTTGTGTCATGTTGCGGGGAGCTTGAGTAAGACAACGCAAGGATTGGAAATGTTTGCAAAAGTAAAAGAGAAAATATACAATTGCGACAGGGTGAGTTGCCATTATTTTGGTTTGCAAGAAGAACTAAGGTATCAATATAATTTGTTTTCTGCTACCTCTGCAATTGACATTCTTATATTTTATGGTGCAGACACCTTACACTTATACCTTCCTTTTGTACTATTAGATTCCTTTTCTTCCATGTCTAATATATAGATTAATTGCTAATAAATTCACCATCTCTGAACTCGCCAAACCCAAGAAAGCCGTCTTGTTCGCCGTCCCTGGCGCCTTCACTCCTACCTGCTCCCAAAAGCATCTCCCCGGATTTGCTGGAAAAGATCTCAAATCAAGTGGAGTGGATGTGATTGCGTGCTTCTCTGTTAACGATGCCTTTGTGATGAAGGCTTGGAAGGAGGATCTGAAGATTGGTGATGAGGTGATGCTGTTGTCAGATGGGAATAGTGATTTCACTAGGGCTATTGGGGATGAGATGGATCTGAGCGATAAACCAATCAGTTTGGGTGTCAGGTCAAGGAAGGACGCCATGTTGTTGGACGATGGGGTTGTAAAAGTCTTGAATTTGTAAGAAGGGGGTGCATTTACGAATAGAAGCGCAGAGGATATGCCCAAAGCTCTTTGAATTTGAGCAGGCTCGTCCTCCCTCTTTTTTTCTGTGTTAAAAATAAGTTGTTGGACCATCCTTGCATCTGTGTGTGCTTTCTCTACAACAAATTGAATCTTTCATAGCTATATGAAATAGCACGTTTCTACAGTACCTTGGAATATGGAATTCCAACTGATTGACATTTTCAATTTTGTTTGTTCATAGATTACATAATCAAGTGCCTTTTCACAATCTAAGCACCTACTTGAATTATGTTAATTCATTTTGACTGTAATTCCATCTCCAACAATTTTTATATCACACTGAACTACACACTTTCCAAATGAAAATTGTTGGATATCCCCATCGATATTTCTGGAACCCTCGGAACTACCAACTATCTCTAAGACATCATTAGTTATTGGATGACACTGCTAGTTCCCAAAGATCAAAATTCTTGATTTCTCTTTGGGTATCCAAGGCATTGTTTGGTTAGCGGTTTTTGATTCTGGGTTTTTAACCACTGAAATTCATTTGGTTAATTTTCATTGAAAATGATATTAACATATAAAACTTGTAACAATTTTGCCTTGTTCTTCATCTTTTGAGAAAAATAAAAACACAGAAAACTATCACTTTCTCTTCCCTCCTTTGCAACATTAGTAGTTAAAATTGAAGATTGCAATATAACAATTTTTTCCTTTTCTGAAGGAAAAACAAAACTAAAAGTATACCAAAAACATAACTAAACACTGATGCAAAAATAGTTGAGTGGGGTTAAGTTTGAATTAAACTAGCTTGTTGATATGTATGAATTAAACTAGCTTGCATTGTATATGAACGTATATATAGTGTCTGTGTATGTTGAATGGGGTTAAGTTTGAATCAATTAATTGTATAACTATGATTTATTAGTACTTGAATTAGTGTATGTCGATGTGAGCACGCATTTACCAGTTTAATATTGGTTTTTTTTGATAAAGTCAGAATTTTATCTACGTAGGCAAGGGTGTTAGGATTAAGAAAGGAGGATGGGGAAGTGTGCATGAAGGGAGATAGTGCGTTAAATTGGAGTTAAAGCAATTTACGTAGTCAATTATCGACCTTGACCCTTTATCGCCATCTCTCTAATTTAAACTGCTGTGACAGAAAAATGGTTAAAGATTGATTGATGAGTTCAATATCTTCTCTTGATAAATTTGAGCAGGGCATAAAGGATTGCTTGGGTGTTTCTGTTCTTTAATCATCTTCAACCTGGTACATTTAACTTGTGCAAATTTACCTCTTTTGAAAACAGTGTGTTTTTTGTATAGTGTTAAAATATACGACTGTTGCATGCTTTTCTAGGCGTCTGTTTACCTGCTTGTGCATGTGCTCATGCTCACAAATGCAAACACAGATGAGTGTTATTATGTCTTGGGATTATATAGCCATAATTGTTGAAGTTTTTAACTGAAGAATAGTTCTAATATTCCTAGTGGTATCATGCACACTTGCAATCGACAATTGTTGAATATTAATTTCTTGGAATTCTACAAGCCATCAATTCAGCTATCCTCATCACACTACAACAAAAAGGGCTTTTGTAGAACTAATGTTTAGTGTTTCCACGTATTACATTTAGTCCGCTATCTAGGATAGGATAACTGCTAGGAACTGAATTGGCTTAATGCTTTTATATAAGGTGGTTACTAATGCTAAGACGACGATGTCGACAATACTACCAACAATAATAGTTGTGTAAATGGCTCTTACATAACATTAGCTGGTCTTGTATTGTCATAGTTTGTATTATTGTACATATTAGTGAAAAATCGTAATAGTCTATTTTTCTGACTCATATTCACTCTGTATCAAAGTCCCACTTTCATTTATAAGTTGACTGGTCTTGCTTTGGTTCCTTTTTTGGACATCTGAACACAAAAAGTTTAAACTTTGGATTTTGTCGAAGCTCTTATGCATGCGTACTTAGTTTCCAAACTAACTCTACTTCTTTTGGAACAATTGTTCATGTTCAAGGTTTTTAACTATCCTTTTGTATATTACAATGCTATGATCTATGTTGTCACATGTCCGTTTAACTGACGATTCTTTTGCTCCACTCCTTGAGTTTTCTTTTAACATGTTGAAGCTTTTTAATAAATGTAAATAGTGCATTGCCTTTGTGAAATATGCTTCATCGATTCGCAGTATACGAGAGTAATTTTCAATGTTATGCATTGTTGTATTTGAATTTGTTTCTTTTATTTCATTTATTCAAATTTTCCAAAGAATTCACTGTTGATATATTATATCAATTATGCTTCTGATCGTATGGTTTTTACCATCTCTCAACCTATAATATGCAAGATTCTTGAAGAGACGCTAATAATCGGTGAAGAGCTCATCATTTTTAAATTATATTCATGCTACTGCAGCATCGAACAACCTCTACACTTTATTTGTACACAATAAAGATCCTATATTATGCTTGCTTATGTATAGGCTTGAATACATGCTTGCATGAACAGACTTGGAGGGTTATGCTTGCTTGAATATGAGAAAAAAGTGAATATCTTGCTTGAAGACAGAATATCATGCTTGGTGCTACGTGGCACTTGAAATAGAGAAGCCTGTAAACGAATCGGTGTACACTTGGAAAAGTTGAAGCAATTAATGCATGAAGCTTGAAAATGGCCTGTAGCATGCGCTGGTAAGTTGAGTAAGTGTATTGAAAGAGGAAAGTATTCATGATTTCATTATTTAATCAAGCAAATTTCAGTATATGATACAAATATAGATATTTACTAATATTTCTCTTTTTTGGTAATCAAATATCTGAGTATAAACAAATCATCAAACAAAAATTTTACGCTAAACAAATTTTGGAAAAGAAGTTTCGTAAGCATGTAGTAGGTAAAAACAAAATCAAGAAGCTTTAGCTTTAAGTTCAACTAACGTAGAAATGATAATGAATGAGAAATCTGAGAACTAAGCCTTTTCAGCTATAATCAAAACTTCCAAAAGAAGAGTTTTTTTCTAGGTCATCCTCTGAGCTGCTTCCTTGACAAGAATTCTCTCTTTAGCTTTGGTCTTGGCCTGGAACTTCGATCCCATGATACCACCTCCCCACTTCTTGCGGAACTCATCAAATTTGTCATTGAAGTTGGCTTTGATAGCTTCTGAGCTCTTCCTGAATTCCAATTTGCCTTCATTTATGGTCGTGGTCAAGCATAACACTGATGCAGTTTCTTTATGAACAACAAATCCCAAGCATGCTTTTCCATTAATGATGCAGTAAGGGATTTCCATCTTATGGCAGAGAGTAGGGAGCCAATCGACCAACTCGATAGGGTCAACATCATGAGCAATCACCACAAGTTGAGCTTTGTTCTGCTCGATGAGGCAAGTGATATGATTAATCCCGTATTTAGCGATAGTTGTTTTTTTGGAAAATCTTTCTATCTAAAAATGATCAAATCAATGTAGAGAGTACTTAACTTTTTTATATTTGGAAACTTGGCCATGGTTCAATTTTACCTTAGATCAGTCAATAAACACAAATTTATCCATAAAATATACGAAGTTCATATCTTAAAGTAAAGGATAAATATATTCACACAGCCTCATACTTTTAATATGATAACAGTTTCACAAACTATTATGAAATTAATAATTGAAATTAGCTTAAGAAATTGTGATGAGTCATTACCTCCTATTTTGTAGATCAAATGCTTATATTGCATTACTTAGATACAAATGTTTATTTCTCGTTTACGTTTAATGGATTTTGGAAAATATTGAATCAATATTATTTATGTACGAAATAAACCATAGTGGCGTTAAAAATACTATGTGACAGAATGTTATTTTTATATGATTTTATGGTTCTATCTCTGCCTGTGCTGATATATTTGATACCAAGCGAAACTAGTTACGACACACCCTTAAACTGGTTTGCCCTTCTAATTTTGTTGTTTCTAATTTTTTACAAGCATTGCTAAATTATGAAAAAAATTAAAATTCTTACTGGAAATCTCCGTTTACCTATACCATCACTTCTGAAACTTATAGCTGTTGAGATAAGCTATTTCATTTTGAAACATCCGTAACGTAGACGAATACTATATGAGTACTGTAATTTTGATAACATTGTGCTTATCATGGTTTTTTAAAACCACTATTTTCTTGACCATTGTTAATCACTATAAGTCTATATAGAACTGCCAATTTCAATTCAATAAAAAAAATCAAGTGTTTTCCTAGTATTGGTTTTATAGCCAGGTCTTTATCTCTGCAATAACATATAATAATGGTATTGCCCGCATCCAAATGTTATAGCAACATGAATTATGTGATCTTGGTGTCATTCAATTTAATTTGTTCTTGCTAATAAGAAAGCACGATAATTGATTTGTTATTTATTGTGGTATTTTCCTAGAAAAACTGTTAATGCTAGCAATAAATTCCTATAGTTTTGGTAGCTCCATTAATTCTCTTGGAATTTCCATGAAATTTCTAGATTTCTCATAGAATGTTGCGTCTCTTCACATTTATGCAGCAGAGGACAGCAGATAATGATATACTCAGGCATTCGTTTCTAATGTTATATTGATGAAGGATGATACTGCAATTTGTATATCCAGTTCAGCAGTTTTACTATAATCTATAATGCTAATCGAATCACAAGGTATCAAAGCAAACCTTGAACTTTTCCTTATTCGAATCACAAGTGCATGCTGATTGAATCAATTGGTATTTAGCTCGTATAATCGGAATTGTTTGAAATTTTGAATGGACTGTTTTTAATTCAAAATGTGTGCCTTGGTATATGTTTTGAAACACATTTGTTAGACACATGCAAAAGCTAAATTCAAAAGAAATGAATTTTACTCCTTTTTTAATTATAAGTGTGCTCATTGTTGAAAACCAAAACTGAGTGTGCATCTTCATTCACAATTATGGCTCTCTCTTTTTTAACTCTGTAGCAGCCTCCTATATCAACAGTACGCAGCAACGGCTGCCAGCTGGTAGCGACAATAGCCTGTTGTTGCTGCTGATAGCAGCAGATATTTTTGTTTTACAAGTAAAATTCAACTATTGTCTTCTGTAACTTCTACATAATTCATAGTTCGCATTTAGGGAAATTTAGTTATGCGATATACTATAGCTGCACATATTTTACCCAGGTTTTCTAGCATTGAACAAGCTACATTAAATGAAATAGACTAATTTGTATGCATGTGGTGATATTACTAATATGTTAGTAAAGGCACGTAAGTATGTTGCTGCCAAAGTTAACATTCAAGTGATGCACATAATGGATATCCTATATTGTAAAAGACGTGCTAGTTAAATAGGTAGGTAGGTAGTTTAATGTTGATAGTCCATTTGCTAACGTGTCTCATGGAAATCACATTTAATGCTTGTGATTGACGAGCTTTCCTCAAATTGTGTGAAAACTAAGATGGAGTGTAAGTCACTAGCTAAAGATGCAAAGATAACAATGATATTCACAGCTTAGTATATTACAAACATTTTATTGGTAGTTTGTACTAGTGGGCAGAAAATGCACCAAATTTAATGGCAACTTAGAAATAAAATAGCACACATGCACATTACTTCCATAATTATTTATTGAAATCACCTGACAGTATCCAAGATTTGTCTGTTTTCTCTGAGTCTTCAATCGTCTGTTCCCAAGTATCTTCTTTTCTTCATATAAGTTGCTTGCATGTGAAATAGTTATAAACAGACAAAAACCTCCATGGTTAGTAGCATACAAGTAGTATGTTCACTCTTGCTAAATAATGTTAAATTCTGAATTTCCTTAACGCGCTTTTAGAATCTTTCATGCTTCTACATTGGTTAATAGTGTTTTTTTTATCTAGAATAGTGTATCCATTCTGATTCAAGAACGTCCGGCTGTATGCAAAGCTCCTTTACTAGCTATCCCTATCATTTTAGCCTCTGACTTGAACCAGTGGCTGAAATTGGATAAAGTCTTACTATACATTTTCTTGATAGTATATTAGATTCTAGTTAGGCTTCCTTTTTTAGTGCTAAATTATAAAAAAAATCTTAGGATGCTAGAGATCATGAATAAAAATCACCATGTTTGTACTTTTTGAACCACCAAATTGTGGTTCTAGCTAAGTACACAAGAAAAAGCTTACAACTGGATAAGCTTCCAATTTTAGGAATTGTCACGTTATACAAAACGTGTTGATATGGTTGTCAAATTGGAGAAATCATCACATTTATATTGTAGGAATTCTAAATTATCGAAAAAATAGGAGTTTGGTTTCCTGACCAAATGAGTATCTCAAGCAGCTCTGTTTTGGCTACGATTTCTACTTGTTGGAAAATCATTTCAACGTGCCCCCCATAATTTTTAAGGACTCTTTATCATCTATACCAATTTATTTGACTAACCATTCTAACCGCAGAACTAGGCTTATGCACATCCTACAAAATATTATGTATTACTATATGCTTATAGGAGTATGCTGACTTTTTTTTAAATGCTTGTTTATGATATAATTGTAACATTGAATATTTTATGCATCTGAAATATTGCAAATTTAATGTATGTTAACATGGAATCATTTTTTGGAATAGGGGACGAACTGACTAAGGTAGAAAAAAGAAGAGGCAATGCATGCAGAGCATGAAATGAAGCGATGGTGGATCGGGATAAAGTTTGTTGTTGGTCAGTGGAGTGCTTTGCAGTCCCGTGGATGGGCGAAGAGGGGAAGTGCAATGTTGAGTCAGACAAAGAGTGCAACTTTTGATGGAGGAGATGGACTGGCACGGGTAGGAGTAATTGAAATGCGTCGGCGGTAACAAAATATATGCTGAAGCTTAGTGCTAATAAGCGGTGATGGGTTTACTTGAAATGCAAGTCTGGAGGCAAGGTAATAAAGAAACTATCTTCATCTTTATATATATTTTCTTTCTTTCAATTATTTTTAATAATAGGAGGCAGGCTGAGATTTGAAGAAGGTATAGGGGCGAGAAAATGAGTTGGAGGCTATGTGAAAAGAGTGATTGAGCTAGCTATTTTAAAAAGATGGTTGATAGGGTTTTTATATAATAAAGTGTTCATATGAAATCCTATCTTAGATTTGTACATATCAACAAACAATTGTATTGTGTGTGAGCATGGAAAATTCGATAAAACAATATGTATGAAATATTAAGTTTGAATATATGAGAATTTATCTGAATGATGCGTATGAAATACTTAGTATGAATATACGAAAAGTTGTTTGAATGATATATATGGAATATTATGCAGTATTTTATATATTTGTTTATGAAATTGTTATATGTATATGCAAATAAAAATGTTTAAACGTGTGTGTACATAAAAAGAGATGAAACGACGGCAAATAAAATCTATATATTAATAATATAAACAGTAGCGTTTCAGAAACGCTATCGAATAAAAACGCTATAAAAACATATACTGGGATTGTTATAATATAATTAAATAAACTCTATATAAATATGTAAGAAACGCTATAAAAACATACACACAAACGCTATAAGAAGTAAGTATCAAATGGTATATTCTATAGCGTTTTTGTTTGATAGCAAATAAAAACGCTATTAAAAAATTATATTTGATAGCGGTTTTTTTAATGCTATTTAAAGTATAAGGTCTACATAGCATGTCGTTACATGGCGTTCTCTGAAACGCTATGTTAGGCTATGATAGCGTTTTTCAAACGCTATCAAAGACCAATTTTGTTGTAGTGATTGCTTCTTAAGAGTTACCGAAGGTCGTAGGGTATATCTATGTGCCCCCTTCTTGGTGTGTCAAAGTATTGAAGCCAAAAGTTTGTCTAGTGACGATCAACCACACATGAAAAACAATTACAGAGATGTAAGGAAAAGTAAATAAGGGAGACAGGGTATTTTATAGTGGTTCGGCTTATATCGTTGTCTGCGTTCACTTATAATCTTTGTTTATACTGCCAATTACAAGTTACACTGAGTTTCCAGTGGAAGAAAGTAGAGAAAAGAATGATTTAAACATAAAATCCTTGTGTTGACATCTAGAAAACCCGACATACTATTTCTGGTAAGCCGAGCCAGAGGTTTTCCGAAGATTTCCGAATTGCCTTTTCACTTCGGGAGATAGTTATATTTATAGGCGAGCTCGTGGGCCAGATTTGTATGCGGCATGGCATATTTTTCTAGGTCTTTTACATGTGGAGCTCGATCCAGCTGAGTAGCTGTAGGCGACGGGACCGGTACTGCTCATGAATAGTTCCTTCTCGAAATCGGCGGGCTTGCGTGGCGTTGAATATATAGCACGTAAAAAGAAGAGCTGATAAAACTTATCCGCTGCTTTAGGCCTTGGGAATTGACTTCATTTGATAGTGTATAACTCGTTTTGACCCAACTCTGTAGGAGATAATTTTACTTAGATGTTTCTGATATGATATTTCAGCTCGACCTGATCTTTTAGGAATGGGTTGGTTGATCTGTTGATGACTCAGCCCGTTTGATTTCTTTGGAAGGATACTGTTGGGGCTTACAATCATCCCTTAAGGTCTGGGGTGGGCCGATGTCATGTGGCACGCTTTGACCTTAGGTTGGAACGGCTTTTTACCAAAAAGCTAGTCAATAGTAGTGATACAATCTCAATTTGCGCCAGTGCAATGGAAAAAATAAAAATTGTACAGGCGCAATTTGAAATTGTGTTAGTACAATTTTTTTTAAAATATTTTGTACTAGCGCAATTTGAAATTGGGAAAATATTGATTATGACAGAAATTAAGGCTTTTTTTTACCTAAGAACAACCCATAAATAAATAAATTCCAAGGACACTATATTGTTTATTTTTAAAACGTATTTCTCGCGCGTGGTTTCCTTTTTCTTCCTCAATTCACTCTGCTGTATATCAATCTCGCTCTCGATCTTGAACGCAATTTTGTTTTCGTGCATATTTGGATCTCTAACATTCTTCTTCAAACATCGGTATTGATCGCAGATTTTAGATTGCAAAATCGATCTCGCGCATATTGGATTACAAAATCGTCTTCAAGATTAGGACAATTTTTTTCTTTGTTTGCATCGATTAAATTTCTTTTTCCTCTCATAATAGTTGTAATTTAATGTTAAATATTGTGATTATGTATTTTTGTTTCAATCGATGATTAGTGGCTTCTATTGATCCTACAAGCAGGTACGTTTTAATGTCTCTTTATTCAGTAGTTGGGTATCTGCTTTTTATTATTTTAGGTATCAGTTTTGTTTAATTAATTCTGTTTTATATTTGCTCTTTGTGTTTTTTTTATGTTGTATTTATTGTGTAGTTGTGTTGTTGCATTAACTTTGTATTTCAGTCGAACTTCTTTTGTTTTAATCAATCAAACTGTGATGTAAATTTTTTTTTTTTAGATATTAGTGGTTTTTAGATATCAGTTTTTTATTTTTATTCGTATCAGTTTTGTTGTATTAACTTTGTTATGTCTTTGTTCTTGCGTTTTTGGTGCTATATTTATTTTATAGTTGTATTGTTGCATTAACTCTGTAATTCAATCGAACTTACTTTATTTTAATCAATCAAAGTGTGATGTAAACAGTTTTTGTATTATTATTTTTTAAAAGATTACATCAGTTTATAGGTATCAGTTTTATATATGTAGGTATCAGTTTTATGTCTGTGGGTATCAAAACTGTGTTATGTGGGTATCAGTTCTGATTTGTTTGCTTTGCTAATTGAATATTTTGTAGAAGAAAAATTCAGTGGTGAAAACAGTCTTCTTATTGTAGTTGTCTTCAATGGTTCCTCTTTTAGCACTCGGTTATCCGTTGATTGCTCAATTTATGATTTGTGGAATGAAATATGTCGGAACAGGTCTCAGCTCACTCCTATGTCGATTGAGATTATCTATGGGCTTGAGAAAAAACTGTAATTATTGACACCGATTATGATCTTCAAAGTATTGTTTGTTTTCAACTAGATAAGAAGATCATTTTTTTTGTTTTTGATGTTAAGTTGAAGGATTTTTCAAGTGGAAAACATCAATGATGGTTCTTTTTCACTTTCAACTAATGTTTCAATGCATTCATCGCCTACTGTATTTTTGGGTGCGAAAATTGTCATGTATAGGAAAAGTTACTTGAAAGACTTGATGAAAAGAGGTTCTATATTAACAAATTTTCGATTTTATTGGTTTTTGTTTTGGAGGGACAAATGACTTTAGAGAATTTTTAATGGCATACTTAAAATGGGTCATAAGTTACATTTTCTTAAGAATAGAGCTACCGAGATTATGGCAATTTGCTCTTCATCTTCAACTGGATGTCTGTTTAAAATGCATGCTTCTTGTGTTTCTGGGCATCTTAGTAGGTTTTTTATTCTGACTTTGGTTGTTGAGCATTCTTGTGGAGATGGTCTTGGAAATTTGAACAATCCTCATCTTTCAAGCTCATTTGCGAAATCTTCGATAATAGATGAAATTAGAAACCATCCGAGTAAGAAACCAAAAGATATCACTGTTGATTTTCGTAGAGAGTTTAATCTTCAATTGTCTTACTCTTTTGCTTACTGTAGGACGCAACTTGCTTTAATGGAATTGTATGGTAATGATGCGATGTCTTATAATGATTTGACTTGGTATTTAAAGGCATTAAAGAATTATAACCTGGGTTCTTATATTGATATGGATGTTAACACTTCTACCAATCAATTTGAGAGAGTGTTTGTTGGTGTAGGTTCTTGTATTCTTGGGTTCAAGTACTGTCGAACTATGATATATTAGATGGGGCTCATTTGAAGGGGAGGCCAGGTGTATTGATGGGTGCTACCACAAAGAATGGTAGCCGAGGTATGATGTAGTATCAGTTTGCTTTGTTGTACTATCATTTTTTAGTTATTATTTGTTAGGTATCAGTTTTATATGTCGGAGGGTATCAGTTTTTTGTGCTACAGTTATTAGGTATCAGTTTTATATATTTGTAGTACTAGTTTTTAGTGTTGCAGCTGATAGGTAGCCGTTTTATATGTCTAAAGGCATCAGTTTTTACTCTACAGCTATTAGGTAGCAGTTTTGTATGTCAGAATGTATCAGTTTTACTCTATAGCTAGTAGGTAGCAGTTTTGTATGTATGAAGATATCAACTTTAATGTTGAAGCTATAAGGTAGCAGTTTTCATTGTCTGAAGGTATCAGTTTTAATGTTACAGCTATTAGTAGCACTTTTTAATTTCATATGGTAGCAATTTTTATTATGATCGTGAATTTTGTTTAATCTTTTGATTTTTTTATTTTGGAATTTGTTTCGCAAGTTTCTTCTCTTTAGCAATGGTTGTAGTTTCTATAAAAATGTGGACAATTGGAGATGGTTTTTAAGTCATTTGAAGGAAATATTTTAAGAAGACCGAAGTTTTGCTTTTTTGTCAAATCGCCATCAAGGTTTAATTTCTGGCATTCATGAGGTTTTTCCAACGTCATTTCATAGTTATAATCTTCATATGGAACAAAATGTGCTCTTAGCAGTTAAGTCCAGAAATGCAAACATTTCAATTGTTGAATTGTTTAAGACATGTTCCAGAGCATCTAATATGTATGAGTTTGATGATGCACATTCTCAATTTTTGGAAGTTAATGGTAGTGAATCTTTGAATTTTCTGAAAGACAAACCATTTGATAAATTGTTGAATTGTTTTTCGGGGTAAATGATGTGGGGAATATAACTTTAACGTGGCTGAAAGTTTTAATAATTCAATTTAGATGAAATGGTCTTAACTATTACGTTATGCTTGGATGGAATACATATTAAAATTATCGAGCAAATGGATAAAAGGAGAGAGAAATGCCATTAATGGAAGACAATTGTATGCCCAACTATGGAAAATCGGTTGAAAGAGCTTGTTGAAGATGGTTTCGGATGGGATGTTTTGTAAATCTTTTTAATCTCTTTTTGAAGTGAACTCTTCGTTCTCTCATCGTGTCGATCTCAAGGATTGAAATTGCAGTTGTAATCAATGGAGAGCACGAGATTACCTTGTGCTCATGCAATAAAATGCATTAAAAAAGTGAATTAAATGTTTATGATCTGTTGAACACTATTTTACTGTAGATTCTTATCGATCTTCGTATAGTAATACTGCTAATCTCATACCTGCCTACAATAAACCCATTGTTGATTCAACTAGTGATGAAGTGATTAGGCCACCCAAGGATAAACGAGGAGCTGGGAGACTACCTACAAAACAAAAAGTCGGTTTTGCATTTTTTTCAAAACAAGCAAAATAGATGTCGCGTGTGCAAACAATATGGTCATAACAAGCATAATTGTCAAGCTTCCAATAATATGTGATTTTTTTAAGATTTATTTTAGTGCATACATGTATTATCAAAAAAAAAAAAAAAAAATCAAACAACTTGTGTACATAAGCAAAGTGGTGTATGATACATTGAAAATGTGTTGAATCTTTTATAGTTTTTATAGAAAAGTTTCATATCATAGTGTTTTTATTTTATTTTTACATTGTTGTGTTATTGGTATGTTAGGATATGAAGTTTTTATGATCACTAGTAGCAGATTTGTGTGTTGACTATCAGTTTTACTCTCCTATAGGGATCAATTTTATGTGTCATTTTTTTGTTTTACCTACTGGGTATCAGTTTTATATCCGGGTAGGTATTAGCCTTTGTTATTTTCTTCCTTACAGTTTATAAGTATCAGTTTTGTGCCTCGGTACTTATAGGTATCCATTTGGGTTATATTCTTTTTTGCAGTTTATGGGTTTCAGTTTTAATCTCCTGTAGTTATCAGTTTTGTTTGTTATTTTATGGTGACAGTGACTGGGTATCAGTTTTATATCACTATAGATATCAGTTTTTCTTCTTCTTATGTACAGTTTATAGGTATCAATTTTATATGTCTATGGGCATCAATTTTTATTATTTTCTTTTCACAATGTACAATTATCAGTTTTATGCGTTGTTAGGTATTAGATTTTGTTATTCTGTTGTTTTTAGTTTATGGACATCAGTTTTATGGCTTTGTAGGTATCAGTTTTTTGTAAAGTACATATATGCGTGAGTTTCACAGTATCACTACTACATTGAAATTGGTATCAGTTCAACTATTTTTCATGCAAAAAAACAACATTATCAACATTTCATCCATCAACATATATATTAGCAACATTAGTCTTTATACATTCAGAATATAATTTGCAAATCTGATATGCATGAATGTTTAAAAGTATGAATTAACATCAACTTGTGCAACATTGTTTTCCAACGAAATCTAATTACATATAAAACTGTTGCTCAAGACATCAATCACATTTAGTCTAATACTTTTAGTCTAAAACTGTTGATGCATCTTGTTCAAGTTCAACAGTTCATTCATTTACTTTTACTCAATCCAGACATGAATTCAACTAAATCCCAGCAGCATTCAGTATCTGCAAGTATTTTATACACAATTCTTGCTCTTGCTTTTAGCATATTTGTTTTAGTCACTTTCAGTGGTATTTCAGTTTTGTTGTGTGAGACCATAAAAATCGTAATGTATATTTCGCAATCAACTCCGATCAAATGAAATATTTGATGGGTAGAAATAATTGTGGTAGTACATGATATAAGTGATTAGATTACGCAAACAATCAATAGAAGTGATAGTTTTAACTAACTGTACGAATAAATAGCATTTTTGTATGAACTGAATTGAAGTGATTGTATCAGTTGAATTGATGTATGTTGGTAGTGATGTCAGTGTTGGTAGTGTACATGGTGATGATTGGTATTAGTTTTTAATCTGCGGGTATCAGTTTGAATTAATGTTGGTATCTGTTTGAATCTCTGTTGGTATCAGTTTCAAAAGTTGCTACATACAAATGAATGCTTGTAAAAAGGAAAAGTCATCAAAAATTTTGTGTCGGAATTTTGCTGTGCACATTCTAGTTGATGGATTTCTGCTGTTTTAAGCTGCATATCCTAAATATTATGCCTCGTTCACATTGCAATATTTTTTCAACTTCTGATCTCTACAAAAAGTACACATAAGTATCTCTTTTAAAAAAAAAATCTGGAAAATTTTCCATACCAGTGTTATGGCATCTTTCAAATGTGGATTATTTCTTTTATTTGAATGTCTTGGCCGCATATAATCGAAATGTGACCATTCCATTATCAGATATGTTAACGTTAGTAGTGTCCAAGGCTTTCGCAACTCATTGAGAAGTATATAGCTTCTATGAACTTGTTGAGAGCATCTTCTTCCAAGAATGTTATCAATAAATGATTTGTAATTTCGTCTCATTTTTCAACTATGCCTTTCTGTTCAAATCAGAGTGCATGTTAGTATTTAATCACTAATTCAATCTTGTAAAAATAATAATAATTGTGTATTGAAATTGTACTTACTTTCATTGTTGTTGGCATTGCATAATTGTTTTGGACCAAGTCGCATTTTTGGCTGAACTAGTCAATAATCTATGTAATGAATGAAAACAAAATGTTACACAAATAAAGTTGAAATGTTCGCATTTGCTATACGATAGTCTGATATGTTGTAGTATCAATTTATTATTTGTCAGGAACCAGTCTTTGTTGTTAGAAGGTATTGATTTTTGGTCTTGCAGTTATCAAGTATCAGTTTTATATGTTTCATGGTATCAGTTTTTAGTGAACAACTACTAGGTAGCAGTTTTGTATTTCTGAAGGTATCAATTCCAATATTGTACAGGTTGAATAATAAATTTCAAGTTTCTAGGTATCAGTTTGATATGTAATTAGGTATCAGTTTCATGTTAACAGTACTTGTCCTATTTAAGATACATATTTTGTGTATCATCTTGTTATAAAGTTGGGTATCAGTTTGAGTGATATTTAAATATTGAAACTGAGATACGACAGAGCGAATTGAGGAAAAAAATGAAACCGCGTGCGTGAACTACGTTTTTTAAAATAAACAGTATAATGTCCTGAGGATTAAAGTTTTAATGGGCTATCCTTAGGCATTAAAAAGCCTTACTTTCTGTCCTAATCAATATTTTCTTGAACTTTTAATTCAACATTCAAATCAATTTTTTGCTTTTTCCTGAACTTCTTCTTTGTCTGCAATTGGTAAATCATCCACTGTTGCTTTCGAATCCGCTCCTTGCTCTATTCTTTCATCTTTAGAATCTAAATTTTGTTGTTTCAATTGCTGTCTCGGTTTCAATTTTTCTTCTTCTGCCTGTTTTTTCAATCTTCTTTATTTTTCTAACTCCTCATTTAACTTTCTATTTCGTCTTCAACATCTCGAATGTGCAGTTTTAATATTCTGATTGAGATGTCTTGTTCTAATGAACCCATTTGTTCTTGATTTTCATCCCATTTTCTTTTTTTAATCTCCATAGCTTTTCGTCTTCTTGGTCTTGTTGTTAATGCTTCCAATGTTTGCAAAAGCTTAGCCACGTATGGTTCAATATTCATTATTTCTTGGACCTGCATATTTTAAAATATTAAAAGGTATTAAATAGGTGTCTGTTTTATAATTATTTAGGTATCATTTTTAAGGTCTCAGTTTTAAGGTAGCAGTTCTAGTATAATTTAGGTCTCAGATTTAAGTGTCAGTTTTAAGGTAGCACTTTTATCATTTTTTAGGTATCAATTTTAAGGAGTCAATTTTAAGGTAGCAATTTTAGCATTTTTTAGGTGTCGGTCTTAACATTATTTAGTTATCAGTTTTAATGTGTCAGTTTTAAGGTAGTAGTTTTAGTATTATTTAAGTATCAGTTTACAAGTCGTGTGACTTAGAGTAGGATCATTCTATATCAAAAATGCAGAAGTAGAAATGATATACTAACTTGTCTAATACAATAGTTATGCAAATAAATACTAAATAATAAAAGATATTACAGGTAAGTAAATGTAGTAAGTAAAGTGGATCCAGAAATTTTATACTGGTTCGGACTTCCCGTCCTACGTTCAGCCCCAAACTCCTTCTGAAATTCTACTATCAACGCCCTCTCTTCACCTGGAGGAACAGATTCATAACAATCCAACCCCGACAAGGATTTCCCGCCTGAGCACCGACACGGGACTTTAACAAACAATACGAAATTGACTTCTAATTGTGTTCTTGAACAACACTGAATAGCCAACGATTGAGTACGCCCTTCCTATAATATTATCCTCAAGTATATATTGTGTATGTGAAGATTGAAGGAAGTATCTTACTTATTGAATCAAGAGATTTGAAATAAATTTAAAGATTCAATAAGTAGTTTGAATATTTGAGAGCTTTTTAGAATGCAAGAGTGCTTAGAAATATAGATCAAGAAAAAGAATAGAATCGGTAAGAATTTGTTATTTGTTAAACAAATTTGTGATGTATTTATAATGGTTGAAGAGTAGTCAACGTTGATGAAGAGTTTTATTGAAAAGAAGCAACCATTTCCTTTAGAAATCAAAAGGAATCTTTTCAAGAAAGAAAGTGACTCTTCAGAAATATGACTGTTATTGTCGGATCAGTCGACTGGTATAGAAATCACCAGTCAACTGGTCAAAAATATAGATCGTATATATATTTGAAAAATGGAAGAAAATAGTCGTTACTGGGCTTTTTGTTCCTGACCAGTCGACTAGTAGGAAATGAATCGGTCGACAGGTTCAGGGCGAATATATATATATATATATATATATATATATATATATATATATGCATTTGTGCTATATGTACTTGTGTTATATAAAACGAGGATAGATTTTAACAATCATCTAACACATTAAACACCCACATATATGTATACTAGCTCTTCAATTAGATCTTCATTTCCATGTTGTCGTAAATCAAAAACTCATGAATCAACATTCTTCCCCTTTTTTGATTGATGACAACCTCTTGCACTTGTATAGAATATTTATTTTCTCCCCCTGAATGTATGCTTTCATAATTTTATCTCCCCTTGAATAAAAAGCTTCTTTGCAACATTTTGTTAGTGCTTATATAAAATTACTTACCATTTGCTTTCCTGCAACAAAATGTTAGCATATACTACATTATCTTCTCCCCCTTTGTCATCAGTTAAAAACAATATGTACCATGATAAATAGTGGTAATCGATCATAAAACATAAATAATTAAAGCACCTTTAGGAGATATTGGATCATATGCATTTCGATAAACTGAATTTTGTTTTCATAGATATTTAGAGATACTGAAAACAGCCTTCTTTTTATTGTAGTGTACCTGCAAAAAATATGATATATATACTTTGGAACCCACTTCCTTCGTCAGGGTCCAGGGGTTAAATGGAAGGTAACCATACCCGAGAGGGTTTAATGGAACCTTTAAAAATGAAATTTTCATCATTAACTATTAAATTAACATAATCATCAATACATTTTTCTCTGTTTTTCCAATTTATAGGAACCCAAGTACTTAAACAACTTCTATTGGTATTTCCTTTTGTACTTCTAGATTTATTATAAATATCTCTAGTCACAGAAGTATTCAAATTTTTATAATAATTGGATCTTGGATGTGCATTAGCACTAGTACTGATATTTTTATTGTACATAAAAGCTTATCTAGTGCTATTTTCTATGATTAGTTTTATTATATCCTAAACCACTTTTGTCATGTAAAGGTTGAGATCTAGATAAAATCATATTTAAATCACTTTGACCTTTATTAAATTTTGGGAACTTACTTGTACATTTATTAAATTTGATTCTAAAGTCGTGATTAACATTTTAAAAAGAAATTTTTATTATTTTTTAGACCATTGATTTCCTTATTTATCTAGAATTCTTCCTTTTTATATAACCATTCTCAGTTTTGAGACTTAAACTTTGAGATTCTAATTTATCTAAAGAAGATTGTAATTTTCCAAAATTTTCTTTTGAGTTAGAAATTTCATTTTGCAAATTATCATTATTAACCTTTAAAATCTCATATTCTTTAGATAATTCCAAATTCTTTTCAGTTAAAGCTTCATTCTCTTTTTCAAGAGACAAAATTAAAGAACTAGAATTGTTTGAAGAATCTTTTAAAGTTGTATTTTTATTTTTTTAAAGATCGATTTCCTTCAAAAGAACATTTTTTTATCTTCTAGTTGCTCATTTTCTTTATGAAAGAAATCTTTTTGAAAAACAAACTCTTCTAATTCAAAACATTCGACTTGTTTTACTAAAAAATTGTTTTTCTCTTTTAATTTGAAATTTTCTTATTCACGATCTTTTGACTTGGCTAAAATAATTGCATTAAGTTTACCCAAACTTTTTAAATCTTTAACAATTTTTCAAGGTCTAACAAAAGATCTTTATATAATTAATCTACACATAACGATTGTGATCTTACTTTAGCCCTGAGACATTTTTTCTTGACTTTGCTTTGTTGCTCTTTCATTTTCTAATCCCTTGACAAGATTTCTTTATTGTCATTAATTTTAGAATGTTGTTACGATCTCTAAAACACCAGCCTCTGATACCAAATGACAAGTCGTGTGACTTAGAGTAGGATCTTTCTATATGGAATATGCAGAAGTAGATATGATATACTAACGTGTCTAATACAATAGTTATACAAATAAATATTAAAGGATATCACAGATAAGTAAACTGACACCAGGAATTTTATACTGGTTCGGACTTCCCGTCCTACGTCCAGTCCCAGACTCCTTCTGGAATTATACTATCAACGCTCTCTCTTTACCCAGAGGAACAGGTTCACAACAATCCAAGCCCTAACAAGGATTTCCTGCCTAAGCATCGACACGGGACTTTAACAAACAATAAGAGATTGACTTCTGATTGTGTTCTTGAACAACACTGAATTGCCAACGATTGAGTATGCCCTTCCTATAATCTTATCCTCAAGTATATAATATGTATGTGAAGATTGAAGGAAGTTTCTTACTTATTGAATCAAGAGATTTGAAATAAATTCAAAGATTCAATAAGTAATTTGAATATTTGAGAGCTTTTTAGAATGTAAGAGTGCTTAGAAATATAGATCAAGAAATAGAATAGAATCAGTAATAATTAGTTATTTGATAAACCAATTTGTGATGTATATATAGTGGTTGAAGAGTAGTCAATGTTCGTGAAGAGTTTTATTGAAAAGAAGCAACCATTTCTTTTAGAAATCAAAAGAAAACTTTTCATGAACGAAAGCGACTCTTCAGAAATATGGCTGGTATTGTCGAGTCACTCAACTGGTATAAAAATCACCAGTCAACTGGTCAAATATATAAAACATATATATATATATATATATTTGAAAAATGGCAGAAAATAGCCGTTATTGGGCTTTCTGTTACTGACCAGTTGACTGGTAGGAAATGAACCGGTCGACTGGTACAGGGCTATAAGCTCAGTAAAGGCTGTTTAGCCATTTACTCATATATATATATATATATATACATATATATATATTTGTGTTTTATGTACTTGTGTTATATAAAACACAAAACACCCACATATATATATATGCTAACTCTTCAATTCGATCTTAATTTCCATGTTGTCGTGAATCAAAAACTCATGAATCAACATCAGTTTTAAGGTGCCAGTTTTAGTATTATTTAGGTATCAGTTATTAAATAATATCAATATGACAGGGTACCGAGGTATCAGTTTTGAGTTACATGGGGTATCAGTTCTGAAAAATAATGTTTTATATATTAAATAGAGATGAAATGGTAAGTAAAATTTAAACTTCATACCTGTCCATGCTTTACTTCATTCAAGAAACTTCTGATGACAAATGACTTTAAACCCTTTAGATCCCACATTGCAAAACGTGGGAGTGTGTTATTGAAGTTTCTTGTTTAATGAGTGTCATCTTCTCACACATGCAATACTGTGTATACAATATAAAATAAAATTAAACATGAATTCATATTGTAATGTTTGGATTAAAAAAAAGAATTTTGTATATAAGTTTTCTTACCCAAGGAAGGATTGAACATCCGGACATGTTCCCAAGCTTGTGGATAATTTTTTTTTACGAATTTGGTAAAATTTATTTGTATTGTTTTTGGCCAAGAAACAATATTCATTTTCTCTGTATCCAACAAGAATGGTACTATTCCCCCTCATAGCTTTTGTTGGTTGTAGGGGAAAAGATATAAGAATTATCTCCATGATTATAAGAATGGGTAGGTTCGCTTCATTTTGTTTCTTCTTTTTTCCCACTTCTTGTATTATTCTCTTCTCTATCAAATTTTGAGTGATAAATGTTGTTGATCCAAAGTTCTTCAATCCAAAATCTTTATAGTCGGATGGTATCGTCTGATTTGTCATTTTTGGTGTTTGTTCTATATTATTTCCTTCCAGTGGCATGTAGTATGGTAAGCTTATGTCCTTTTCTGTTATTTTCATTTTATCTTCGCCAAAAACAAATGCTTCTTCAGTCTGCAGGTAGCAAGTGTAACTTACATACAATTTTTCTTGATGATTTTTTGCACTCCTTCAAAGCAATTTTCTCTTCGTAGTAAACATTGAAAAACTCAAAGAACAGAGTACATTTCAAGATATCAGTTTGTTTCTTGATCAGGGTCTTTTTTATCTTTTACCGATTTAACCATCTGGTAAGCTGCTTGCAATCCACATCTACACGCGGTATCACTTTCCATCTCATCCCATGTAGCTATGTCTTTGTTTGTGCCTATTGTTGTCATCACTTCAGTGTTTCTAGGTCTTCGGTTAACGAAATCATCATCATGGTATTTTAGAAAAAATTAGTATAGAATTGAATGTTATAGTTTTGAGTATCAGTTTTACATGTAATGTTATATAAAAAATTAGTCAACAAAACCATCATCCTGATTTCACATGTAATGCAGTTATGCACAGTATATGGGTATTAGCCTTACTCTCCTGTAGTATCAGTTTTGTATTTTATTCTTTGGTTACAGTGACTTGGTATCTATTTTATATCACTGTATGTATCCGTTTTATTCTTGTGTACAGTTTATATGTATCAGATTTATGTCGCTGTAGGTACCAGTTTTTATTATTTTCTTACTCATAGTGTATAGGTATTAGTTTTATGCCTTGGTAGATATCAGTTTTTGCTATTTTGTTGTTTGCGGTCTATGGGTATCAGTTTTGTGGCTAGTGTTATGGTATCAGTTCTAACTTAATAGCTGTTTGGATCAAATTACAACAGTATCAGTTTACTAACACAATAGGATAGTTTACTATTATTTTTGTTAGATAATAGTATCAGTTCACTGTGTTATAAGCATCAATTTTTCTAACATAATAGAATTATTTTTGTAAGACAATAGTACATTTTTTATGAATACACCTCATTTTTGAGAGACAACAATAGCATTTTTCTTACCGAATTCACCTCATTATCTTCAAACTCTTGGGCTTGAATTTGTTTTCCTTTTTTCGAGCAATTTCCCGCTGAATATGTATAGTATTGTTAAAAAATGACAACAACCATACCATTTTTTAATTTTAAGGTATCATTTACCTTAATTGTGTCTTTCTTTGTCTTAATCTTTGTAACTTCTGCAATGCATTTTCGATCACTAATTTTTTTTCGAACTTTTCACTCTTGTTACTATCTTTTTTTCTTCGATCAATGGAGTTTCAGTGCAATTCGGATCATCAACAGTTTCTTTTTTTTGTTGCAGTTTCCTCTACGTTTTGTACATCGGTTTGATTTTGAGGTTCGTCTCTGTGTTGTTCTTTACCTAGGGTTTCGACTATCGATTGCAAATTTCTGCCACACTCATGTAGGGTTTCTCTTTGTTGTTGCGTTTCGTGTTGGATTTGAGCTTTATCTGGTGTGATTTTGGTATTTCGGGTATATTCGTTGAATCAACTGTAGGAGATGAAGTTATTAACGAGTCGGTCGCCATTAGTGACTAATTTTGTGAGTTTGTTATACGGTTTAAGATGAAAATCAATAAAGTTACTGTATTGTGCACTGACATAAATGAATATGCACGAAAATAAAGTGTGTTGAATTTGGGTTGGGCTGTATTTTGTCCTTTTGAATAAACTAATAGCCCCTTGTCCTTGTGGCTCGGCATCCCGCTGGATGCTAATTTTATGTGGATCGGCGTCCCGCTAGTGTCTCATTGTCGGTGTTGTCGACAGGGATCAAAGGATTCGTACACTCGCTTATTTTTGGAAAGTGAGAGTACCCGTTCTGTTTGGGCTTCCTTTGAAGGATGTGTAGGTTTCCATGGAGTTCACTCTTCTTTGCCTTCTCTCTTTTTCGTGCTTGGTGGGCTAGGGGTCTGGGGAAGGATAGGTCTATCCTCTACAGACTCATCCCCTGTCTCATCCGTTGGCATCTTTGGTGCGCCAAGAATAAGGCGGTTTTTGATGAGACGTAGTTTTGTGTATCGAATATCATTCAAAAAATCTCCAATGATGTTTATTTCGCGTTACTGGATAAGCCCTTCAAGGGCAAGCTGAACCATCGATCAGTTTCTTTGGCATGTTTTTTTTTTCATTACTCAGGCTGCTAGGCCCCGAGTGAGTGTGGGTTTAGTGTTTTTTTTCATGTATTGGCTATGGATGTTGGTTAGGATTGAGAGGGATTCTGCTCTAGAATGGATAGCTCGACTTTTTGGGGATATAGGGAAGTTTCAAATCTTCGGATTGGCAGTCTTCCTGGGATGCATGCCTTTATCGCTTTGAAGGAGTTGTTGTGTTGTTCGGTTGGCGTTACTTCGGCTGGTGCCTGACCCTATCTTGGGTTGTATAGTCCGATTTGTTTCTTCCTGTTCTTTTTGGTTCTGAGGTCTTGTTTATTTTTCCGGTATTGTATTTTGTATATGGAAGTTTTTCTTATTGATGTGTAGACACTTAAGCATTATGCTAAGTTGATCTGTTTTTGTGAGCCATGGGAGAAAGACGGGTTTTCTTTATTCTTGATATATATAAATGTGTATGTTTATGTTAGAAAAATGGCGTGTGCCCTGAAGAACTCTGATATGTGGAGATGTTAATTTTGTACGAATATTCGATGTTCGTTCGCGTTCATGGTCAAAATATGTTTGTGTCCATTCAATTTTCATTTAGTACACAAAGAAGAATAACAAAATTTGTATAAGAAAAAATACCGTCTAGTTCAATTTTTTTCGAATTTGTCGAATTTTCAATAATTAAATATATATATTTGATGAAACATCTATTAAAAAGCAAAAAATTTAATATAAGCAGTCATATTTGTTCATGTTTTTGTCCATGTTCGGAAGACGTGTGCCCATGTCCGATCGAGGTAGTACAACAGAATTTGTATGAGAAAAAAATCTCAACGGTTTCATGTCTAGCCTAATTTAATTTAGAATAGAAATTGAATACATCTCCATCCGGATCAGTCCGATAGATTTACACCCATAAACATGAATACATTTTAGGACTTAAAGTAGACCATACAGTTTTTCATGGGAGGAAGGTGTGGAATTCTAGAATTGTCACGATGATAGGGTCCATATTCCATCGCCATCCCACCGCATTGTATGAAAATTGGGTTGGTTAACTTGTGCACTAATGTTAATTATTTGCCAAATGCGGAAGATGTTTTTCTTTTTCAAATTCTAGTTTATTCGTATAAAATTTAGAAAAATTGGAATTCATAGACCCACATAGGTGATTAAATAAAATCAACATGTGCACTAATGAGACATGTTAACATTTTTCATAAAAATTAAAGAAATTTAGGTTTGTTTTGCCTGCAATTTTTATCAATGTCTGTGTGTTGTATCCACAGTGGAACCTAACAAATTTTCCTTTTGAATGAACTACACAAATTGAAACAACCTAAAATTTGATCGCCTTAATTAGGAATATTTAAATTATTTTAAATATTTAAATATGGATTAATTTCAATTAATAATGAAGGTTAAGGTAAATAACAATGATATTTAGCTTATTTTGATAAATTAGTTTTGAAAATGTTTCTCGTGGGAAATGGTAATAAAATGACCAAAATTGTTTTATCAATAAAACTGACTTTATCCATAAGGACTATGAACGGTTCTGGATACATACACTTAATTTTGTAAATAATGGATAAATATTATTTAATTATTGTAAACAATATACAATATGAAATCCATTAGAGGAGGAGAAAGAAGATACTTTTATTCATTCCAAAATTTGTACAATATTTACATTACATGAGCTCCTTATATAAAGGCTTGGGAGCTTGGAGTAAAATTTATCCCGTAATGTGGGACTAAATAGAATATGACAAAATCATATTCACTCATATATATTACAAAACTCCTCCTTGAATATGCGTATGTAAAGATGATAAGATTAATTGCCTCATTAAAAACCTTTTTATGAAAAACCCTATGGGGAAAATCATAAACAAGGAAAAGAGTACAATTTTTATTTCATCCCTACGTAACATATTGACAATGTTCCAATGAGGGTTGATACTTCTGGATCAAAATAACGCCTCATTAAAAACCTTTCTAATAAAAACCCAGTGGGAAAAATATTAGTAAAGGAAAAGAGTACATTACAGCATAATATATGCTCCCCCTAATTTGTAACGCGTTATTCAAAGAGTTTGGTGATGCAAGCGGCACATACCAATTTTATATATAATCTTCTGCAAAATTGATTTTGGAAGTGCCTTCGTGAATGGATCTACTGGATTTTCTTGAGATTGGATTTGCTTCACTTCTATCTTATTGTCCCTTTTTGGAGCTCATGTGCGAAAAAGGATTTGGGAGAAATGTGTTTTGTCCTATCACCCTTGATATATCTTACATGAATTTGAGCTACGCATGCTGCATTGTCTTCATAAATAATTAATCTTTCTATAGTTGAGGGAAGTTGACATGTGCTTCGAATATGTTCAATTAATTATCTTAACCAAACACATTCTTGACTTGCTTCATTTTGTGCTAGTATTTCATAATGATTGGATGATATTACTACCAATGTTTGTTTTGTAGATCTATATGAAATAGTTGCATTGTTGTTTGTAAACACATATCCAGTTTGTGATTTTGCTTTATGTGGATCAGAAAGGTAACTTTAACAGTCCTCTTTGAATATGTATCTTCAAATTCTTGAATGCTCTTATAGTAGCTTCATATTATCCCCTTTGAAAGATTATTGCTCCCCCTCATAGTTTATTGCTTGCAATATCTATTTGGATGACATAGATATCGTTTGTTACCTCATTAAAAAGCTCTATTAGGAAATCCCAATAGGAAAAACCTTAAGAGAGGAAAAGAGCGCAACTCTTAAAAATGTAAATAACATATTAAAATGATATTTCTTATAAGAGTTCAATACTTCAGGATCAATGTAATGCCTCATTAAAACATTACAAAGAAAAAAACTATGCGAAAATTCTTAGTGAAGGAAAAAAGAGTACTAAAATATATTTTCAATAATTTACTACGTTAAATGTAGAACGATACTTCTGGATCAATATAATTCTTCAGTAAAAACCTTACGAAGGAAAACCCAGTGGGAAAAACCTTAGTTAAGGATAAAAATCCAGATTAACTTAAATAACATATTTGAGATGTTATTCCTTGATGTGGTGCTTGATTCTTCTAGATCAAGATAATGCCTCGTTAAAACTTTCAAATATTACTTTGAGGATGATACTTCTTTTGAAATCTCAAATTTCGTTATAGATACTTCTGGATCCATAAATATGTATCTCATTGACAATATTACTCAAACAAATCTTGTATAGAAAATAAAATCAAGGGATAATAATATTTAGTCTTCATACTTCCGACGTTCATCATTTATTAACATTTGCCTCATTAAAACCTTCACAATGGAAAACCCTATGGGGAAAAACCAAAGTGAAGGAAAAAGAGTACAACATCACAAGACAATTCTTAATGAAATTTTCGTTAAAAACTTCTCTGTGCTTTTTCATGCTTCAGGCATGTTTTCTTATTTAAAGGACCTTTTGTTTGCGCTTACTTTTTATACACTTCGAGTGTTTACAATTTCATGCTTCAATCAGGTTCGCACACTGCAATACATTTGTAAGGAATAACAATAGTTTCATTATAGCAATACTTAAAAGCAGGAAGTAATCTAATCATCTTGAATTATTCCAAGATTTTCATTACAATAATACTTAGAAGCATGTTGTAATCTATATTCTATGTTCTTTGCATTCTTTATTACTTAAATTATTTATATTCTTCAGGAACTTGTACACTTCAATGAATTTTGCATATCGCAACTATACTCAAAAGTATATTAAATGTTTCATTACAACAATACTTAAAAGCAGGAAATAATCTACTCATCATGAATTATATCATAATTTTCATTATAACAATACTTAAAAGAATGTTGTAATCAACTCTCTTTATTCTTTATATTCTATATAATCAACAAATTAGTTTATGTTCTTCAGGAACTAATATTTTTTCATCATTTAGTGTGATTTAACAAATATTCATATCTTTGAGGTTTATTCACTACTTTGTGGACTATAGGTCCACATTTCTCAATTAGAGAAGGATTCATGATGGCCCATCATGATTTAACATAAGCGCTTTACTTTTTATAAATTTATCATTGATGATTATATATTGTCAGGTCTAGATATAATTTATAAAGATATCTTTATTTATCTATTTTAGGTACCTAAAACACTTCTGGGGTTATTTGACAATCATGTCATGGATCTCTTCAAGAACACTCACCTCCTTCATCTGGCATCTTTATTACTTACTTCAAAAATATTTCGAACAGACTTTTAAACCAATCTTTAAATGTGGTATATGCATTTTGATCCTTCAGGGATTCAAATATATACTGAAGCAAGTCTACAAGGGATATTACTTATAATTTATTCGTGTGTCAATTATTTAACACTGATTATCAAAATGAAATTGTATCCCTTTATCCTCCCCCTCAATGTTGACAAACATTGTCACACTAAGTAATAATCATCATGGGATTCTCATTTTGATCCACTATCACATTGCTGCTAGCAAATATATTATATGTATATCAGTTGCAGGAGGATAGCCCTTTAATTAGTCGATAAGATGCATTCATTTTTTTATTATTACTTATTCTCTTTCAATGATCTAGCAATATTGGAGGAATTTTCTTATTATACAGATCATTTGAATACACATATGACTTCAGGTCATTCAACATTCATGTTGATTGAAATTTAAATCACTAAATAATACTTATGCATAATCTATAAAATAAGCTTATAACAAACTTCAGGTTGTTAGTTAAATATTTATAGATATGAATATATAAATACGTGCGCCCATGTATTATAAATTTGCATAGTCTTTCTCATTTGAGTTGGTGATTTTAGAATAAATTATTACAAAGATCAAACTATTGATTTCAATGTATTGATCAATGTCATTACAAATTCTTCAGGATCGTATGATAATGTTCAAAACTTCTGGTTTGAAAACATATCGAACTTCTGGTCCAAATAAATATATGAACAACTTCAAGTTGTTAAGTTGATGGTGTTTTAATATCGCTTCTGGGATATTCCATAAACACCATTTGTGGAGTTTTAATACATATTTTCTCTTTTAGAAGAAATTTATGAAATTTTCTACAAATATTTATCACTTTTAATTGTAGAAATCTCTTCTAGAGATATTTTGTTATTTTCAAATAAACAGATCTCTTTTAGAGATATCTTACCATTTCCAAATATACAAATATCCTCTAAAGATACTTTGATTATCACCGCTTCTGGGATGAACTTATCTCCTCCAGAGATAAATATATACAAACTATTGAAATGTTATATCAATATACAAAAATACATATCAAACTTTAAATGCAGTAACAAAATTAGATGCATTAAATAAAAATAAGATTTAAGAAATGGAGTGTATGATATTTCTTTAGGGAACATATCTTTTATTTATGTAATTGCAATGCAACAAAAAAAATATCTAACATCTCTTCTAGGATGTTGGATTTGCTATATAAAAATAAATCTCTAGAACATCTCTTCAGGATTTTAATATGTGTTGATGGGCCTTTCGGACTGCCCATCAAGGCTAGACAACGCAGACTCCAGTACTCGAAGTAGGTGAGCTTAAAAGGGGCCTGAACCGTTGGTTTGCTGCGTACAGCAAAATGCAAGTCAGAGGCAATGTGGAGACGCTGGACCTGACTGATCATTGTGCGTCCAAGGCCCAAGGAATCAACCTAAAGAATAGCTCATTCCAAGCTCTCTTCGTTCAAATCGCCCAAGATATTTCTACCAAGCATGTAGGGCGGAATACCTATTCCTTAGCAAAGAACGGATCCATCAACCGCGACTACTTTCGTGGATCTGATAACACGTCTTAAGCAGCAGCCCATTACTTCATCACCTATAAATATCAATACCCTAGTTCAGAAAAGGGATTGGATTATTGTAATCATTTATCAAGTTCATAATATCAAAGCTATAAAGTGGGCGTAGGCTAATTAACGCCGAACCACTATAAATCTGTGTGTGATTGCTCTTTTTAATTTTTTGATATTAGTATTGTTGATTGTCTTCATTTAATCTCTTCAGAAATCTACTCTATTGAGTGTTGAACCAGTTTTTGGTATCAACATTTTGGTGCTTTCACTGAGAACTGACTTGCTCAGATCACTTCAGATTTTTGTTCTACTTTTGGATCACCAAGTCCAAGACGAAAATCCTGTTTCTTATCATTTTTGTATTAATCTAACAATGGAAGGAAAAACGGCACGCAACACAGGGAAAAATCCGCAGGCGGGCTCTTCTACAGGAGCAGCTGGTGGGTTGGTCGCCCCCGAGACTACTGCGGATCATCCTATGTTACCTGTTGGAGGGGATATAGCCCCATCTTCTGCCTTTCCCACTAGAGATGAATTTATGGCTATGATGGACCGACTTAGAGAGACCACAGATGCCTTGAGGACACAGTCTCAGGAGAATGCCGCTATGCGCGAGGATGTGAATCGCATATCGAGGCAATGGGAAGAATTCAGGAGTCAACCTCAAGGAGCCCAGGGTCATCAATCTCCTCCCCCTCAGCTGGATCAAGCATCAGGAGACTCGTCATCATCAGAGGAGGAAAGAAACCCTCGTCAAGATCGACGCCCGCTAGAGAGAAATGAAAATGTCCGGCCACGGCAGACGGAAGAACGCCAGATCCCCCCAAATGATCGCAACCAAGGACGTATCGATCGAGATGAGATAGAAATTGTAGACCCAGTAGCTCCGCACCATCGTGAGGAGCCTCCTCCGAACCGAAATGTCGCTCGAAGAGGCCTAGTCCCAGTTCGACCTCCCCGAAATCTTGCGAACGATCGAGAAAACCGTGGAAGAAGGAGAGGTGCCCGGACGGCGCACTCCGATGAGAGAATCAGAAGAAGCCCGACTGTCGAACGAGTCGACCCAGACACAATTGTTCCTCCGAACCTGGCCACCATGGTAAGACATATCCTGAACGACAGCCGAGGACACAGGAATGAAGATTGGGGAGTCGACCGGAGTCATGCGCCATTTACTGACGAGATCTTACAATCGGAATTTCCCAGAAGATTCAATATGCCTCAAATGGATCATTATGATGGAACCACATACCCGCAACAGCATTTGATGAGATACTCTTGGCATATGGATGTGGCAGTCGCTCCTGACACGATCAAATGCAAAGCTTTTCCCATCTTTCTAAGTCAAATAGCCCTGATGTGGTTCGTTCGCCTACCAGCAAAGTCGGTTCCTAATTTCAAAGATTTAAGCGAAAAGTTTCTGACTCAATTCCGCCTCTACGCCACCAAGTCGAAACATGTCATGGCCTTGTCAGCGGTAAAGCAAGGAAGAGACGAATCCCTGAGGAATTATCTTAATCGGTTCAATCGAGCTGTTACCGAAGTGAGCAACCCCAACCATGAGACCGTCTTAATGGCATTAGTAGATGGCATCGACAAACGAACCGAGTTCGGAAGATATTTAATTAGGAAGCCGCCTACTACAATCGAAGCCTTTTATGAAAAAGCCCATGTCCGCCTGAGGCAGGAGGATGCACAATTGGAAGAAGAGAGCGGGCCGAGAAACGTTCTTAACCCGACAGCTCGAAACAGTGTTGCGGTGAAACAATCTGGTGACAGTTCAGGAAAAGTCGAAGTGAATGTTGAAAACCGTGGCAAGCGCAGCGGCGAGGAGTCAAAGGGGAATAACGGAAGTTCGAAGCAGAGAGGAAATTCCAGGAAGCACCCCTGATTGGGAAGCCACCTACTACGATCGAAGCCTTTTATGAAAAAGCCCATGTCCGCCTGAGGCAGGAGGATGCACAATTGGAAGAAGAGAGCATGCCGAGAAACGTTCTTAACCCGACAGCTCGAAACAGTGTTGCGGTGAAACAATCTGGTGACAGTTCAGGAAAAGTCGGAGTGAATGTTGAAAACCGTGGCAAGCGCAGCGGCGAGGAGTCAAAGGGGAATAACGAAAGTTCGATGCAGAGAGGAAATTCCAGGAAGCGCCCCTGTTTCCAGGTGTTTGAGACATATACTGCCCTAAATGATAGTCTGGAAAATATATACCTCGATACTTGCGACGCAATGCAGTACAAGAAACCACCCCCGCGCGAGGCGACGGAGAAGGAGCGAGCGACGGGAAAATATTGCTTGTTCCATAATATTTATGGGCATACGACCAATGAGTGCCGGCATCTCCGAGACATCGTCGAAAAGATAATCCGAGAAGGGAAGCTCGACGAATATAAGATAGCTCCAAGGGAAAGGGGGCAAGGAACTTCGGGATTTCGACCAGGTCAAACGACATCTCGCGCCACCCCCTAGGAAAAGGGGAAGGGGATTGTAATCAACGCCATTGTGGGGGGGCCACATCCCGCAGGTCATAGCATCAGAGCAATGGAATGGTACGTCAACGCCGCGAAACACATGGATGTTGGAGAAGTGGATCCCCAGGGTACCGCGAGTCCTGTAAAGTTGAGAAAGACGATGGGTGAGGATATCATCTTTCGCGACCGAGAAACGACCGGGATAGAATCCCCAACAGTCGACCCATTGGTAATAAAGGCAGTAATTGGCCCAGCCACTATCCGAAAGGTTTTGGTCGACAACCGAAGCTCAGTAAACATCCTATTTAAGCAGACTTACGACCAGATGAAATTAGAAGCGAAGGACTTGGAACCATATGAAGGCCATATACGCAGTTTCAATGGAGCAACAACCGAGCCTATTGGACAGGTCAGATTGTCGGTGGAATTGGGCGAGGGAGAGAGACGAAGAGTCAGGATCTTACCATTTGTAGTAATGAACATCAAGTCACATTATAACGCCTTCCTAGGACGACCTGCGTTAGCAGTCTTCCGAGCATGTATCGCCCCTTAGTGCCTGCTTCTGAAGTTCCCCACTGACAGTGGGATCGGGACTATGCGAGGAGACCAGGTGGATGGTCGCGCATGCTATATGGCAGAATGGAAGGAGCTCAGAAGTAGTAACAACATGGAATCTGATAAATCCTCTCCCTTGAGAGAGGAAAAGGAAGCATAGCAATTACAGAGCGCACCCCGACCAGGACCGTCGCCTTGTGAGGTCGAGGACATTGACCCACGGGATGACGAGGAGTCGGAGTGCCGGAAGGCAGCCCCAAATGAGGCTACCATAGACATTCCTGTAGATGATCGTGACCCTACCAAATTTCTAAAGACTGGTTCTCATCTTGATTTCCTCCGGACGAGGGAACTAAGTGAATTTCTCAGGGCCAACTTGGATGTATTTGCTTGGACCCATGCCGACATGTGTGGGATATCTCCATCCATTATAACCCACTCTCTCAGTGTCGACCCAAAATACACCCCTATAAAACAAAAAAGGCGAATGCTAGGCCCTGAACGATCGAGAGCCTTGAAAGAGGAAGTTGGAAAGTTACAAGCCAACGGATTTATCCGGGATGCGACCTATCCCGACTAGATAGCCAACCCGGTACTAGTAAAGAAGGCAAACGGGAAATGGAGAACTTGCATTGATTTCTCCGATTTAAATAAAGCCTGCCCTAAAGACAGCTTCCCATTACCCAAGATTGATCAACTGGTCGACTCAACTGCTGGACACGAGCTGCTTTCATTCATGGACGCATACTCGGGATACAATCAGATCGCCATGCACATCCCTGACCAATAACATACCAGTTTCATAACCGACCTTGGATTGTATTGCTATGTGGTAATTCCCTTTGGTCTAAAAAATGCTGGAGCCACGTACCAAAGGTTAGTCAATCGAATGTTCCATGATCAAATACGGAAGACGATGGAGGTGTATGTGGACGATATGCTGGTAAAATCAAAACAATTGTCCGAGCATGTGAACGACCTGTCAAGGATGTTCGACATCCTAAGGAAATATGGTATGAAATTGAACCCGTTAAAGTGTTCTTTTGGAGTGGCGTCGGGCAAATTCCTTGATTCATTGTAAGCTCCCGCAGAATCGAAATCAACCCTAATCAGATTGCAGCCCTCAAGGGAATTCAAGAACCACGACGAATAAAGGACGTCCAGAGCTTAGCAGGAAAAGTAGCAGCCATGGGACGGTTCATTTCAAAAGCCACTGACAAGTGCCTGCCCTTCTTTGAGCTAATAAAGAGGGGGAAGCGACATTTTGCATGGACGCCCGACTGTGTTTAAGCTTTCAAAAGTTTGCTCGACCACCTCGAAAAAACCCCAATCCTCTCTAAGCCGATCGACCATGAAGACTTATTTGTATACTTAGTAGTATCTGCTCATGCCATTAGCTCAGTTCTGATTCGGGAAGAAGAGCAGGTGCAGCGACCAGTTTACTATGTTAGTAAAAAATTAACTGGAGCTGAGCGAAATTATCCTAAAATCGAGAAATTGGCTTACAGCCTGTTAATCGCGTCAAGAAAACTTCAGGATTATTTCCAAGCTCATCCTATCAAAGTTTTTACTGACCAACCCCTCCGCCAAATCTTGCAAAGGCCCGAAGCAAGTGGGAGATTATTGAAATGGAATATCGAGTTAAGCCGGTTCGACTTAACGTTTGTCCCTCGAAGGTCGACCAGGGGGCAAGCGTTGGCTGATTTTATAGCCGAGTTTACAATCTCAGATGACGAAGGACCAACTGACCCTCCTTGGCCAGTAAGAATCGACCGGGAGCCTGCTGCATGGAAACTCTACACAGACGGAGCCCGAAATAAGCAGCGCTCCGGGGCTGGTGTGGTACTTTTGTCCCCTGAAGGGCGATCTGTTTATTATGCCTTAAGACTAGAATTTTTGGCCACTAATAACGACTCCGAATATGAGGCCTTAATTGCTGGACTAAGGCTAGCGAAGGATCTAAGAATAACAGCACTCGATATCTTCTGTGATTCTCAACTAGTAGTCAATCAGGTACGAAAAGAGATCATCACTTGAGGAGAGCGACAGTCCTCTTATCTCAAGGAGGTAGAAAAGTTACTACGGGATTTTGATCGGTATAGTATTTCTCATATTCCTCGAGAAGAAAACCGAAAGGCGGACAGTTTGGCAAAGCTAGCAAGCTCGGATCATCCGAACGAGTCAGAAATGGTACCCATAGAAACTTTGAAAATGCCGAGTATCAACCAAATGGAGGTCGATCAGACCAATGATGAACCCGAAAAAGAATCGTGGATGACTCCCATAAAAAACTTTCTCCTCCATAGGCAACAAGAGGCGGGCCTTGATACGACAATCCTCCAGGTATCTTATCCAGGAAGGCCAGCTCTATAGAAGAGGGTTTTCTGTGCCCATGTTCCGATGTGTAGCGAATGATGATATCAGGAGGATACTACGAGAAGTGCATGAAGGAGACTGTGGGCCTCACGCCGGGGGACAAGCCCTGGCGCAAAAGATACCGCGCTATGGATACTTCTGGTCGACCCTCACTAAGGACGCCGCCCATTACGCCAAAAGATGCGACAAATGCCAAAGGTTCGCGCGTATCCCTCGAGCACCACCGACTAAAATAACTCAGATGACAAGCCCTTGGCCATTCGCTGCATGGGGGATCGACATCATTGGAACGTTGCCTATTTCAAAAGGCGGGGCCAGATATGCAATTGTGGCCGTAGATTACTTCACGAAGTGGGCAGAAGCCGAGCAACTGACTACTATCACGACAAAGAAGGTCATCAACTTTATCGTCCGAAATATTATATGTCGATATGGGATACCTCGGACCATTATCACAGATAATGGAACCCAATTCGACAGTGTGGAATTCCGAGATTTTTGTGAGAGATATCGCATCGAGAAAAAATATACAGCGGTCGCTCATCCCCAGTCCAATGGACAAGTCGAAGCGGTTAATAAGATCATAAATACTATTTTGAAGAAACGGTTGGAGCGAGCTAAAGGAAAGTGGGTTGACGAGTTGCCCTTGGCATTATGGGCATATCGCACCACCCATAAGACTACTATAGGACACACCCCCTTCGCTTTGTCATATGGATCAGAAGCGGTCCTCCCAATCGAGCTTGAGGTTCCGACCCACCGGACAACCTATTACCACCCTTTAACTAACAAAGCTCTCCTTCTTACATCGTTAGACACGATCGATGAGAAAAGAGAGGAGGCAAACCTTCGAGCCGCGGCACACAGGCAACGGGTAGCTCGATATTATGACAAGAGGGTCCGACCAAGGTCCTTTGAGCCAGGGGATCTAGTTCTAAAGCGAATATTTCCAGTACCTATACACATGGGTCCAAGATGGGAGGGGCCATATGTCATTCAAGACAAGCTTGAAAATGGAAGTTTCAGGTTGATGACTGTAGATAGTGAGCCATTCCAAAGAGCATGGAACGCGGAGCATTTACGAACTTATCTTTCCTAAGATTACCTATTTCGTTTCTTTTTTGCATTTAGGCTTTTGTGTTTAGACTTTTTTCTTTTTGAATTTGTTCATTAGCATTGTAATAAGCAGTCTTTATAGACCGCAGTAGCTTATTAATAAAAGACTCTGTTTCCGCTCTGACTTGTTGTGATTGAAATGGGTAAATGTTTATGATTTAATGACTAAATTTATTGCCTCTACCTTGACTGACACAAGGACAAGGTCGACTCCTGTCCTGATAAGTCGATCGATTAGCAGGATTAAGACACTCGACCCCACCGACTTGGGGAAGAGTATAAACGACACTCGAGCGTGAATGGTGCACCCTAATGAAAGACCGCTCAAAACGACAAACTTTGCCCTTTACTGATTAAAGGATAAGTATAAAAGACCATGGCACTCCTACTCAAATGCGTCTGAGCCGTGACCGAGAATGGCTCTGCTTGGGTCCGAAAGGAGGGATTACTTTTTAAACACCTACCCGACACTGGGGGCAAAAGTGGGGAATCACCCCTCCGACAAAGACGAAGCACGACTCGTCCTTGATGAAGCGAAAAAAAGGGGGGGCCCGAGTCTCAAATTTACACGACAATTACAGACATACACAATACATAGATTCATTCAAAATGTTTTAATGTCATTATAAAATATTGCCACTTGACAGGTAACCAACTAAAGATCGTCACAAACAATCACAAAAAACAAGCAAATAGATCTTAAAAAGGAGGTTGTATTAACCCTTCTCCATCATCTCCGCTAGCTCTTTCTGCTTGATAATCTCCAAAGCTTCCTCTGTGGTCAGCATACGTTTCCTCCCCCCAAGGGTGCTACCAAAGGATTGGGGAGTTGAAGAAGAAGCCTATGGGAGAACAGGGGCAGGAGCTGAAGAAGGCGGGGCCGGAGGAGTAAGCTGGGAAGGCTGAGTACTCAAAGACTCTCCGACGGACTCTGACTTCATTGCAGACAACTCTCTTTCCCTCTGAATTTTCACATCAGCCATAGATGGACGATTCCCTCTTATCGACTCTTTGACAACCTGGACGTCCGGGTCCTCGGGGAGTGCTGGCTCGACCCTAACTGCATTTGAAGCCTCCCTTGCTTCCTCAACAACGTCTTTCTCTTTAGCGGCGGCCTCATCAGCCGACCTATTCGCATTGGAAGAATCCCCTGCCGGAAAAGGGAAATACGTGAAATACAAGCAAAAGATAATAAGTAAAAAAAAACTTACTCTCAACATTTGGGCTGACCGCCCGCTCCTCTGTAATATTCGCTGTATCGGCCGGGATGGAAGAAGTCGAGCTACCTCCTGCAGCTATAGGCGGAGGGATGGAAACACGAGGCTGACTACCTCTCGCCTAAACACCAAGAACCGACTTTCCTTTCGCTTTGGCTCGCTCTGCTTCGGCCGCTCGACTTTCCCGACCTCGCTCCTCCCTCACAATGGCTTGTTCTTCATCATTCAAAATGTCAGCCATTAACGACGCTTCGTTCACTGGGCGACCCTGATCTTTTTTCTTCTCGTCCCACAGAAGCACTTTCCACACATCGGTCAAAAATTTTGGGTACCCGGGCATCAAGGACAAGTCTCTATGATGAAGAAAATCCGTACAAAACTTAAGGATCTGACGAGCATGCCCCCTCTGTATTTCGCCTTTCTCCCGGGCGTGCCCGGCCTTCACGGTTTCAACCTCGATGTCATGCTGCAGCTTCAGATTGCTGGCAGACTCAATTGCCGCTGCAGCGTTTTGCTTGGCATGATCTTTGGCTAATTCGGCCGCGTCAAGGGCCGCCTTCAGATTTTGAACTTCAAGGTCGAGTCGGACCTTGTCCCTTTTTAAAGACTCGACCTCCTCCTTTATCGTTCTACATTCTTGATCTCTCTGCTGAACCAGGTTGTTCAGCTCTGCAATTTTCTTCTCGCGCTTCTCTCTGTCTTCCGCCGCCTGTAACTCCAGGTTTTTGTTTCTTTCTTCTAAAAGTCTGATGTTCCTCTTATTACTATCAGCGTCCTTCTTCAAACCCGCAATCTCGGCGAGTCTCTCTTTCAACACTCCACTCACTTGTCCAGCATACTCCTGCATAGCGTCATACTGAGTAAAGACATATTCAAAGTTATGGCGCAAGCGCCGACGAAAACTGCTGGTCAATGGTTGTAGCTCGGGGGCAGGCTCAATTTCTAAGAATACGAAGTTGGGGAAATCTCGCTCTAATTCTTGAAAACGGTCGCTAGAAGAGGGATCGCGCACGTTACTGGACCGGTGTGCTACTGCCTGAGGATGCTCGGCCCTCGGTCTTTTGGATGTAGAAGGTTCATCCATCCTCCTCCTCTTGGAAACGTTACTCGACTCCCCGTGATCCTCTAGCGGTCGATCATGCTTTTTCAAAAGTTTCTTTTTCCGCCTACCCTGATCCTTAGGTGGCTCGTCTACTTTATCCTTCCTCATGTCACCTCCTACCTCTTTCTCCCTGACGTCCCCCGTACTCTCTTTCTCCTTGCTCCCACTATCATTGGTCCGAGTGGGGCCCTCTCTTTCAATATGAGAGAAGACAGCATCATCCAATCCAGAATCCGTTGGGAGAGAAGCGAATAAATTCCCATAGTACTCCTCATCAACCCCTGCAAGGAAGGAAAAAGGAGATAAGCACTTCACAAATTGTTTAGGAATAATCTGCAATACACTTCGAAAAATCAATGTAAAGTCATACCATCAATGTTGTCGTGCCTATCTGAAAAAGGCATTCCTTCCGACTGATTGGCGAAAAATCGAGTTGGGTCCAAACTGTGTGGCGAGAGAATAATGTCAGGCATTTGGAGATTCTCTAAGCCTGAAAGGGGAGAAGTGTCGCGCCTCTCATGTGGTTCGCATGTCGAGGGAAAACCCTCTGCTATCCCTGAATCTCCTGGACGGGTCTCTGCCGGCCTTTCTTCATCCGACCGCCCTCGCGCTACCTTTGGGGCCTTCCAAGCAACAGCTTTTTTTCTGACGGGGCTTAACCCCCTCTGTGTCGACCCCCGAAAACCTGACTTTTCCAGTCCGTTTCTTGAGAACATGTTTCTTGGGGCCTGTTTCCTCTGCATTTTTTGGTGAGGAGTGGGTAGAAGATCCTCCAGCCGAATGAACCGCCTGTTTATCCCCCGATTCCCTTTCAACTGGGGGCATCTCATCCTGAGTTGGCACAACCGGATCTGTTCCATCTGTTGGAAAATCCATCGTCCTGTTAATATCAAGGAGACCATATCGGTGTAGATTTGCCTCGGTTAGGCAACTCCAAAATGTTCGTGTATCCTTTTCCAGACTGATCAGTCGCCTATAACGCTCTTTATAGACCTCCTCATCAGGCCTTGTAGGCTCTCTCCCTAAACAAAATACATAACGCAAAAATGATCATAGAAAGAAATTTGGGCGTAGAAAGAATATGTTTTAAAAGGGAGGCGGAACTTACCACATTGCAACCAATATTGGGCGCAACCTGGTTGTCGTTTAATCCAAAACCAGTCTCGTTTTGTCTCGCCCACTTTGGTCGGGACTTCTTCAATGATCTTCCATCCCCGGACAGCTTCAAGATAAAGAGTAGAGGGAGACTGTGTCTCATTATGCTTAAAATTAAAAAGAAAGGCTATGTCGTTAAAGGTCGGGGGATACTTCAAATATCTCGTATACAGGTAGCAGATCGACAGTAGAAGGCCGTAAGCAATCGGGCTTAGTTGCATTGGGGCCAAATTCATCCGGCGCAAAAATTCAATAATTGGAAGAGGAAAAGGTGGAATGGCTCCTACATTGCACATCGGAACAGAAATCGCCATATGATCATCTGGGGGAATGTGGGGTCTCGTAGTGCCAGTTGGAACAAGAACATCGTCGAAAGGAATGTTGTGCTTAGCCGTTAGAGTTTGTAGCCGCTTAAGGGTCATTCTTGATTCTTTTGCCTCCATAGGATCCCTCAAGATCTCTGAGCCAGGAAGCATGTCTGGTGCTATGGGAGGTGGTATCGCCCCAGATAAGTCGACCGCTATTGGAAGGATAGGTGATGGATCCGTCGACCGACTTCGAGGATCGTTACCCGAAGAAGACTCTGAATGACTTGGAGACTCTGAAGAACTATCTATTCTAATCGAACAAGATGGATGCCCGCCCAGTTCTTGCTTACGGTTGTCTCACGTCTTGACCATAAGCACGCCAAAGGCCTACAAAAAGAAAAGGAAAAAGAAAACCACAAGAAAGTATAGGGAGTCAGCATCTTATATGGGTATCACTTCAGTAAAAACGAATAAGTAAACTCGAACTAAAAAAAATCAGACAAATTTCATGTCTCTCCCTCAAACAGTTCGCACACTTAAGGGTTTAAGGATATCCGAACTCATGAATAAAAGAAGCAAGGAAAGAGAAGATCTTTATATCAAGAATGATAGGTTCAGAATCAACCAACGACAATTTCAATTTTGAGGAGCCATATCGTCGCCGACTCCGACGATCTGACGCAGAAAACCACTGCCAACCAGATTGAATTAAACCCCAAAAAGATGATCGAAGATACATTGGACTTCATGCAAAATTGAGCGTTAAATTTAAGAAGAAATGCGTACCTGAAAATTACAAAGCTCGGAGGAGGATGATGATTGTTTTTGGGAATCACTGTTCAACTGCTGTAATGGTAAAAAGTAAAGGAGGAAAGGTAAAAAAGAGTTATGCTTTTATAATGAGACAAAGAAATGGCCTTTCAAATTCGGCTGATTGGACCGGATTGAGTTAGCGTGTGGAAAGCGGAAGAGATGGAACCAGTTGATCTGATGTGAAGCCAATAAGGAGATGTTATTAATTGAGCCTATTGATAACTCTGAACTGAAGGGCGGAACCCGATACGGCTCATAATACCCGTTGGGCGAGAATCAAGAAAGCCAAGGGAAAAAGGTGATACAGAATTTGGTTCAAAAAACTGAAACAAAGTATACTTCATAAATGAAATATACTTTGGAGGGCAAAGTGTTAATGGGCCTTTCGGACTGCCCATCAAGGCTAGACAACGAGATAAAGCCCAGACTCCAGTACTCGAAGTAGGTGAGCTTAAAAGGGGCTCGACCCGTTGGTTTGCTGCGTACAGCAAAATGCAAGTCAGAGGCAATGTGGAGACGCTGGACCTGACTGTTCATTGTGCGTCCAAGGCCCAAGGAATCAACCTAAAGAATAGCTCATTCCAAGCTCTCTTCGTTCAAATCGCCCAAGATATTTCTACCAAGCATGTAGGGCGGAATACCTATTCCTTAGCTAAGAACAGATCCATCAACCGCGACTACTTTCATGGATCTGATAACACGTCTTAAGCAGCAGCCCATTACTTCATCACCTATAAATATCAATACCCTAGTTCAGAAAAGGGATTGGATTATTGTAATCATTTATCAAGTTCATAATATCAAAGCTATAAAGTGGACGTAGGCTAATTAACGCCGAACCACTATAAATCTGTGTGTGATTGCTCTTTTTAATTTTCTGATATTAGTTATTGTTGATTGTCTTCATTTAATCTCTTCAGAAATCTACTCTATTGAGTGTTGAACCAGTTTTTGGTATCAACAATATGCATATTATATCTTCATGATATTCAGTTAATATAAATTGTACATGAAAGATGTAAGTTAGATGAAACCCGTTTATAGATTTTCTATTGAATCCAATGTTATTGTCATATATTATTATATGTGCGTCTCTTTTAACTTTTTATGGAAGTACAATCTTTTCTTGTCACAACTTCAAGAAAGCTTCGGGTTTCTATTTCTTGAGTATTATGATTTATTTACTTCCTTTAACTTCTTCAGGAAGTAAAATCTTATCATTTTACATAATTTCAACATACCTTTAGGCTACTTATTCATGAACTTCAAGTTCATTAATTTTTTTTATGAACTTCGGGTTCTCAAATTATGTGTGAACTTCTTGTTTAGAAGCTTATAAATTTTGACAAGTTAAGAAAAATATTGATATGAATTCAAGACTTCAGGTCTTGGATTTTGAGTTATACAACTCCTTGTTAAAATAATTTCTTCACACAACTTCAGGTTGTTGAACCTATTTCTTCCATTATTTCATATATTACTTGCCAAATAAATACATAAAAAATTATATGTAACAACCCGTAAAATCTGGGCCAGTTTAAAATTTTTATTTTGGCAATTTTAGCGAATTCTGATTATTTAATATGAATTATTTTAAATAATATCGACGAGAATTTATTTTGAATATAATTCGAACGTATATATTATACGCGTCGTCGTTAGAATATAAATATTTATATATAATTATAAATAGAATTGAAAATGGCGCGGTAGTTCGATAATTCGATTTCAAACTTCAATTGAATGTACCGGGTGCAAAACAATCCGGATTTTAGTGAAACCAAAAATAATGGAATCTAATAGTGAATATCTTTCCAACGAATCCGAGAAATCAAGATTTCATATCGGGAATCAAAAGATATGTCCAGTTGAAAATTCTGAATAGTCGCTATGGAATTCAGGCCCTTAAAAATGGACATTTTGCAAATGACCTCGGATTTCGACGAAACCACTTTTGTTGGGTCCGCAGTGTAAAGTTATTGCTAGATTTCAAATTTCATAATTTTTCGAATCAATATGTGAGCGTGGTAAAGGAAAACGTGTTTTGACCATTTCAGTTGATTTTAATCGACTGGAAATTGGCCATTTTTCAAACGGTCTCAGAATTCGACGAAACTAGTTTTGTTAGGACCGTATCGTCAATACGAAACTAGAAAATATTTTTCTGGAATTTTTCTAGTTAGTATGTGACCCCGGCAATTTGAAATGTACGTTTAAAATTCAATATAAGGATTTAAATTGTAAATTTCAACAGAAACTGATTGTAACGATCAAACCAGCTTGCGATACATATCCCATTGTGTTCGGAATGGGGGTAAAACGCTATGGACGACAGGCGGTGGACCTCATTTCGAGGTCATATGTAAAAGTCAACCCTTGTGCATAATTTAATAATTAAATAATATAATAAAATAATAAAAAAAATAATAATAATACATTTCCCCCTTTTCTTCCTCGTTGGCCCCCCCCGATCAGTATTCACAAAGCAAATAAAAAAAAAAGAAGAAACCCTAAATAATACGAGCCGCCGCCCTCTAGACTCCGAAGCCCCACCGCCTGACCGCCGAACCCTTCGCCTGAGCCGCCCTCGCAACCTCCTCCTCCCACCGAACGAACCATCGCAGAAACCCTCGACCTCGACAACTCCGAAACCACCGCCGCGACAACTCCGAACGCCGCCACGAGAACCGCCGACTTCCTCCTCCCCTTCGCATACCACGGTGAGCGTTTAATTTGATTTTATTTTATTTTTGCTTTTTGTTTTTGTTTACAGTGAATGTATAAACTGTTTTTTTTTATTTTATTTTATTTATTTATGATTTAAAAACTGTTTTAAAGGGAATTATAAAACTGATTTTTGTTTTAAGTTTTTTTAAAACAGAAATTTTTAAAAGATTTTCAAAACAGAAATTTTTTAAAAGGATTTTAAAACAGAGTTTTAAAAGAAATCAAAAACAGAAATTTAAAAAGGAGAAATCAAAAAACTATTTTAAAAAGAATAATTTAAAAACTGCATTTTTATTTTTAAAAGTAAAAACTGCATTTTTTAAAAAAGTAAAAACTGCATTTTAAAAAAAAAGAATAATTTAAAAACTGCATTTTTTAAAAAGTAAAAACTGCATTTTTTAAAAAGTAAAAACTGCATTTGAAAAAGAGAAAATAAAAACTGCATTTTTGATAGAAGAAAAAACTGCATTTTTAATAAAAGAAAAACTGCATTTATTTTAAAGATAAAAACTGCATTTATTTAAAAGAAAAAAAAAGATTATAAAAGCAGTTTTGAAAGAATAATAAAAATATAATCTTTATATTTAATAGCGAAGTCAAAATGCAATCTTTATATATTGAATAACATAGTGAAATTCGGTTTTTACCTATGTAGAGGATACAGTCAACAAAAGCAACAACAAGGCGAAGTAGGCGAAGTTTCTATTAAGGAAGAATCGTGTGAGTGGATAGCTATTGGTGAGGATTTCTCACTCTTCAATTTCTTTTTATAATTTTATATATGTGTTGAAAGTGGAAGTGAATTGCTATATATAAATATCTATATATATATATATATATATATACGCCCCTCGTCCACAAACCATGGACGATATTTATTGGTTGAAATTGTTGTGAAAATTGATTGATAACGAAGTGAAATAACATATATATGAAAAGTGAAATTTATATATATAGCGAAGTGAAATAACATATATATGAAAAGTGAAATTTATATATATAACGAAGTGAAATAACATATATATGAAAAGTGAAATTTATATATATAACGAAGTGAAATAACATATATATGAAAAGTGAAATTTATATATATAACGAAGTGAAATAACATATATATGAAAAGTGAAATTTATATATATAGCGAAGTGAAATAACATATATATGAAGAGAAATTTATATATATAGCGAAGTGAAAATATCGAATATATAAAAAGTGAAATTTATATATATAGCGAAGTGAAAATATCGGATATATTGAAAGTGGAAATATTCGAATTGAAAACGATGTATATGAAATATTCGAATTGAACTGAATAGAAAACGAATTCGAATTGAATTGAATAGAAAACGAATTCGAATTGAATTGAATAGAAAACGAATTCGAATTGAATTGAATAGAAAACGAATTCGAATTGAATTGAATAGAAAACGAATTCGAATTGAATTGAATAGAAAACGAATTCGAATTGAATTGAATAGAAAACGAATTCGAATTGAATTGAATAGAAAACGAATTCGAATTGAATTGAATAGAAAACGAATTCGAATTGAATTGAATAGAAAACGAATTCGAATTGAATTGAATAGAAAACGAATTCGAATTGAATTGAATAGAAAACGAATTCGAATTGAATTGAATAGAAAACGAATTCGAAATGAATTGAATAGAAAACGAATTCGAAATGAATTGAATAGAAAACGAATTCGAATTGAATTTGAATAGAAAACGAATTCGAAATGAATTGAATAGAAAACGAATTCGAAATGAATTGAATAGAAAACGAATTCGAATTGAATAACATAGAAAATGAATTCGAATTGAACTGAATAGAAAACGAATTCGAATTGAAATAAAATTGAAATCGATTTGAATTGAAATCAAATCGAAGTGAATGTTAAAAGAATTTATAAAGGAAGATTCAATTTTGATTTGAAATTGAAATAAAGGTTGAAAATGTTTTTGAAACGAATTCAAAACTATTTATATAATTCGTTTTAAATAGAAATCGACGAAATATATATTATATATATTATATATATAATATAATGGCCTGAATAGAACGCGCCGCGCCGCGGCAGTTCGCGAATTTCGACCATTGACTTCGAACGGACATTACGGGAGATCCGACCGTCGGATTCTCCTGAAATCAGAACCGTTGGGTTCGTATCGAAAAGAGCTTTCTAAGGAATATTAGAAATTTGAAATCTAACGGTTGGATTTGGAATTACGTCCAAATCAAATTCGAAAAAGGTCGCTGTAAGTGCAGTTCGATGGCCGTTGATGGAAATCGACTGTACGGGCCTCGATAAAATTATTAAAAATAGTAATAATTTGTGTAAAATCATAAGAAATGATTTGTGAAGAATTGGGATGAAAAACTCCATATTTGAAAAGATAAAAATAGATTTTTATCGAAATGAACTAGTTATTAACTAGAAAAATAATCCAATGGTTAAAAATAAATAAATTGGATTAGATTTGAATTGAAATTATCAATGGATATTTTCGATATTGGATTCCGTGATTACAGATATTGTGATAGGAATTTGGAAGATATCGATATCGTTATTCCCGATATGATATCTGTTAGTTCCAGGATTTGATGTTAAATATAAGTCAATACTCTCTCTATTTAAAACCTTATATTTAATGTCAAATTTGATTGATGGATGGTTTGGATTGTGCTCGACCAGTTTATGAGCAGAATATGCTTTTACATTTAGCATTGGGTTGGGTTGAAAATATCTGTGTGCTAACGCCTTGTGAAACACTTCACGATTTGACGATAAGGTGTTTAGCGATGTTATGTTCATTTCAAATTTAACGAATGATTGTGAAATGATATTTTTCTTAAGTGAAAAGAAATGTATTCCCGATTTTGGACAGGGAATGTTTTATAAAAATGTTTTATAAAACAGAAAGGATTTCGAGGCCCAAAACCCGATGATTTCTAAAGTGATTTAGAAAATGTATTATATGTTACATTGTGGTTCATCGCATATTCGATTAGTTGCTATTGATGATGTATCTGTTTGGTGGCGGAGAATTTATTCTCTTGCTTAACACCCTTCTTTGAGACGTACGAGCTCAAAGGTTATGTGATTAATAGTGACTGATCATATGCGTGAATTACTGATGTGAAGTACTATATTTTGAAAGTACTTGTGATTATTACGTTGTGAAATGATTTTCCCTACTTCGGGATATGAAATGATTTAGTATGTGACTAAAGATTCGGGTAACCCTGAGACTAAAAGTATGGGTGAGAGGGCGGTGTATGCTCTCCTGAGTGGGAGGTGCATCGTCGGTGTAGCCTACTCCTATGTGGGGTAGGTGCACATATATATATCGAGTTGCGAGGTGCGTACCCTTTGCCTTGTCGATGGGGAGCACGATATTTGGTTGCATACTTGTTTGTATGCATTGTTATGTTTTGGAATTCACATTTCCAAATGATTTGATTTGAAATCCCGAAGTGAAATCTACTTTGATATAGAAAGTTAGATAGTTATTTCAAATGATTTGAAATAAGAAATCGGGAATAAAATCCAAAGGAATAATTTCTGTAAATTGAATTGGATTTGGAAAATCTAAGTGTTGTGATTAATCTAAGTGGGTAGATTGGGATATTGCATGTTGTGTGAGGCATAGTAGATCCATATATCTATATTGATTGTTGCTTATACACTGGCTTTCATGGGGGTAAACCCGTTCCGCGAAAGTGGCGTGGTCCCGTGATTTGCCTTATTTTTAAACAAGTTTAACAACTGTTTTTGAGTTCTCACACCAGTCCCATGACTGACCTGTAGTTTGCTTTTCCCTTGCGAACTCGGGTGCCCCTATTTTCCACACGGGCAGTCGAGTAGTTTTATTTTGCAGATGTTTTGAGCAGGAGTCTGGATTGAAGCTTTAAGCTGTGTCCAGGCATTTACAGTCTTCCGCTGTGTAGTTTATATTTCCGCTGTACATTGTATTACATTTATGTAAATTTATCTTCCGCTGTGTATTATTATCGATATACTCTGATATTCTGTACTCTGATGTAACATTATTATGATGTTTATTGAAGTCTTCTGTTATTTGTTCTGATGTGTTGTATACCCAAAGTTAGCGTATGCGGGATTCGAACGGTCTTGGTCGGTTTAGCGATCGATTAGGTCCGGGCGAAATCCGTGTCGTTACAACGTGGTATCAGAGCTTTGGTTAAACTCAAATCTTTGGGGTACAACTCGTTAGAACTGAACAAAAGACTCATCAGAGGTAGGATTAGTAATGTCCTATAAAAGAATCCTCATTAGAGATAGAATCAGTAGCATTCTAGAATGAGTGTCTCGTTAGAGATGGGGTTAGAAATGCCCCAGAATGAGTCGAGAGTTATTTGTTTATAAATAACGTATTTGTGATTATATATATAATCTGATTTTAGAAAATATGATTTTTAAATATATAAAATTATATATTTGAAAATATAATCAATTAATTGATTGATGTTTGTGTTGTTTGTTTACTTGTTTGATAATTTTTAACCATTTAGCCAAATGAACCAAATAGTAAACTGTATTGAAATTTGGTTGCAAATGCATGCATATACTTGCACTTACATTGAACATGTCATAGCAAGGAGGCTAGAGCAGAGAATAAAATTTGTTTGCCCGACAAATAGGTACATGTTTACTACATAATTTCCTGTTTTGTTTGGGTGATGATGATTTTGTGAGCCTATTGGCTAGCCGCTTGGCTTTTTCTTTTTCTTTTTGAGATCTGAAGGACCGGGAACGCTATTTGCAATTTCCCGATGCTCCCATTGCAGGGGAGGTTATGGCGAAATTTTTCGAAAATTTAGGGTGTTAGCCAAATTTTTGAAATTTTGAAAATTCTCAGAAACTGAAAAGTTGGAGAATGGAAGCCAGGTCGAGCGTAGAGTTGAATTATCAAACCACTTTCGACTTTGTTCCTTTTCGGGGACGAAAAGTTTTAAGTGGGGGAGATTGTAACAACCCGTAAAATCTGGGCCAGTTTAAAATTTTTATTTTGGCAATTTTAGCGAATTCTGATTATTTAATATGAATTATTTTAAATAATATCGACGAGAATTTATTTTGAATATAATTCGAACGTATATATTATGCGCGTCGTCGTTAGAATATAAATATTTATATATAATTATAAATAGAATTGAAAATGGCGCGGTAGTTCGATAATTCGATTTCAAACTTCAATTGAATGTACCGGGTGCAAAACAATCCGGATTTTAGTGAAACCAAAAATAATGGAATCTAATAGTGAATATCTTTCCAACGAATCCGAGAAATCAAGATTTCATATCGGGAATCAAAAGATATGTCCAGTTGAAAATTCTGAATAGTCGCTATGGAATTCAGGCCCTTAAAAATGGACATTTTGCAAATGACCTCGGATTTCGACGAAACCACTTTTGTTGGGTCCGCAGTGTAAAGTTATTGCTAGATTTCAAATTTCATAATTTTTCGAATCAATATGTGAGCGTGGTAAAGGAAAACGTGTTTTGACCATTTCAGTTGATTTTAATCGACTGGAAATTGGCCATTTTTCAAACGGTCTCAGAATTCGACGAAACTAGTTTTGTTAGGACCGTATCGTCAATACGAAACTAGAAAATATTTTTCTGGAATTTTTCTAGTTAGTATGTGACCCCGGCAATTTGAAATGTACGTTTAAAATTCAATATAAGGATTTAAATTGTAAATTTCAACAGAAACTGATTGTAACGATCAAACCAGCTTGCGATACATATCCCATTGTGTTCGGAATGGGGGTAAAACGCTATGGACGACAGGCGGTGGACCTCATTTCGAGGTCATATGTAAAAGTCAACCCTTGTGCATAATTTAATAATTAAATAATATAATAAAATAATAAAAAATAATAATAATAATACATTTCCCCCTTTTCTTCCTCGTTGGCCCCCCCCCCGATCAGTATTCACAAAGCAAATAAAAAAAAAAGAAGAAACCCTAAATAATACGAGCCGCCGCCCTCCAGACTCCGAAGCCCCACCGCCTGACCGCCGAACCCTTCGCCTGAGCCGCCCTCGCAACCTCCTCCTCCCACCGAACGAACCATCGCAGAAACCCTCGACCTCGACAACTCCGAAACCACCGCCGCGACAACTCCGAACGCCGCCACGAGAACCGCCGACTTCCTCCTCCCCTTCGCATACCACGGTGAGCGTTTAATTTGATTTTATTTTATTTTTGCTTTTTGTTTTTATTTACAGTGAATGTATAAACTGTTTTTTTTTATTTTATTTTTTTTATTTATGATTTAAAAACTGTTTTAAAGGGAATTATAAAACTGATTTTTGTTTTAAGTTTTTTTAAAACAGAAATTTTTAAAAGATTTTCAAAACAGAAATTTTTTAAAAGGATTTTAAAACAGAGTTTTAAAAGAAATCAAAAACAGAAATTTAAAAAGGAGAAATCAAAAAACTATTTTAAAAAGAATAATTTAAAAACTGCATTTTTATTTTTAAAAGTAAAAACTGCATTTTTTAAAAAAGTAAAAACTGCATTTTAAAAAAAAAGAATAATTTAAAAACTGCATTTTTTAAAAAGTAAAAACTGCATTTTTTAAAAAGTAAAAACTGCATTTGAAAAAGAGAAAATAAAAACTGCATTTTTGATAGAAGAAAAAACTGCATTTTTAATAAAAGAAAAACTGCATTTATTTTAAAGATAAAAACTGCATTTATTTAAAAGAAAAAAAAAGATTATAAAAGCAGTTTTGAAAGAATAATAAAAATATAATCTTTATATTTAATAGCGAAGTCAAAATGCAATCTTTATATATTGAATAACATAGTGAAATTCGGTTTTTACCTATGTAGAGGATACAGTCAACAAAAGCAACAACAAGGCGAAGTAGGCGAAGTTTCTATTAAGGAAGAATCGTGTGAGTGGATAGCTATTGGTGAGGATTTCTCACTCTTTAATTTCTTTTTATAATTTTATATATGTGTTGAAAGTGGAAGTGAATTGCTATATATAAATATCTATATATATATATATATATACGCCCCTCGTCCACAAACCATGGACGATATTTATTGGTTGAAATTGTTGTGAAAATTGATTGATAACGAAGTGAAATAACATATATATGAAAAGTGAAATTTATATATATAGCGAAGTGAAATAACATATATATGAAAAGTGAAATTTATATATATAACGAAGTGAAATAACATATATATGAAAAGTGAAATTTATATATATAACGAAGTGAAATAACATATATATGAAAAGTGAAATTTATATATATAACGAAGTGAAATAACATATATATGAAAAGTGAAATTTATATATATAGCGAAGTGAAATAACATATATATGAAGAGAAATTTATATATATAGCGAAGTGAAAATATCGAATATATGAAAAGTGAAATTTATATATATAGCGAAGTGAAAATATCGGATATATTGAAAGTGGAAATATTCGAATTGAAAACGATGTATATGAAATATTCGAATTGAACTGAATAGAAAACGAATTCGAATTGAATTGAATAGAAAACGAATTCGAATTGAATTGAATAGAAAACGAATTCGAATTGAATTGAATAGAAAACGAATTCGAATTGAATTGAATAGAAAACGAATTCGAATTGAATTGAATAGAAAACGAATTCGAATTGAATTGAATAGAAAACGAATTCGAATTGAATTGAATAGAAAACGAATTCGAATTGAATTGAATAGAAAACGAATTCGAATTGAATTGAATAGAAAACGAATTCGAATTGAATTGAATAGAAAACGAATTCGAATTGAATTGAATAGAAAACGAATTCGAATTGAATTGAATAGAAAACGAATTCGAAATGAATTGAATAGAAAACGAATTCGAAATGAATTGAATAGAAAACGAATTCGAAATGAATTGAATAGAAAACGAATTCGAATTGAATTTGAATAGAAAACGAATTCGAAATGAATTGAATAGAAAACGAATTCGAAATGAATTGAATAGAAAACGAATTCGAATTGAATAACATAGAAAATGAATTCGAATTGAACTGAATAGAAAACGAATTCGAATTGAAATAAAATTGAAATCGATTTGAATTGAAATCAAATCGAAGTGAATGTTAAAAGAATTTATAAAGGAAGATTCAATTTTGATTTGAAATTGAAATAAAGGTTGAAAATGTTTTTGAAACGAATTCAAAACTATTTATATAATTCGTTTTAAATAGAAATCGACGAAATATATATTATATATATTATATATATAATATAATGGCCTGAATAGAACGCGCCGCGCCGCGGCAGTTCGCGAATTTCGACCATTGACTTCGAACGGACATTACGGGAGATCCGACCGTCGGATTCTCCTGAAATCAGAACCGTTGGGTTCGTATCGAAAAGAGCTTTCTAAGGAATATTAGAAATTTGAAATCTAACGGTTGGATTTGGAATTACGTCCAAATCAAATTCGAAAAAGGTCGCTGTAAGTGCAGTTCGATGGCCGTTGATGGAAATCGACTGTACGGGCCTCGATAAAATTATTAAAAATAGTAATAATTTGTGTAAAATCATAAGAAATGATTTGTGAAGAATTGGGATGAAAAACTCCATATTTGAAAAGATAAAAATAGATTTTTATCGAAATGAACTAGTTATTAACTAGAAAAATAATCCAATGGTTAAAAATAAATAAATTGGATTAGATTTGAATTGAAATTATCAATGGATATTTTCGATATTGGATTCCGTGATTACAGATATTGTGATAGGAATTTGGAAGATATCGATATCGTTATTCCCGATATGATATCTGTTAGTTCCAGGATTTGATGTTAAATATAAGTCAATACTCTCTCTATTTAAAACCTTATATTTAATGTCAAATTTGATTGATGGATGGTTTGGATTGTGCTCGACCAGTTTATGAGCAGAATATGCTTTTACATTTAGCATTGGGTTGGGTTGAAAATATCTGTGTGCTAACGCCTTGTGAAACACTTCACGATTTGACGATAAGGTGTTTAGCGATGTTATGTTCATTTCAAATTTAACGAATGATTGTGAAATGATATTTTTCTTAAGTGAAAAGAAATGTATTCCCGATTTTGGACAGGGAATGTTTTATAAAAATGTTTTATAAAACAGAAAGGATTTCGAGGCCCAAAACCCGATGATTTCTAAAGTGATTTAGAAAATGTATTATATGTTACATTGTGGTTCATCGCATATTCGATTAGTTGCTATTGATGATGTATCTGTTTGGTGGCGGAGAATTTATTCTCTTGCTTAACACCCTTCTTTGAGACGTACGAGCTCAAAGGTTATGTGATTAATAGTGACTGATCATATGCGTGAATTACTGATGTGAAGTACTATATTTTGAAAGTACTTGTGATTATTACGTTGTGAAATGATTTTCCCTACTTCGGGATATGAAATGATTTAGTATGTGACTAAAGATTCGGGTAACCCTGAGACTAAAAGTATGGGTGAGAGGGCGGTGTATGCTCTCCTGAGTGGGAGGTGCATCGTCGGTGTAGCCTACTCCTATGTGGGGTAGGTGCACATATATATATCGAGTTGCGAGGTGCGTACCCTTTGCCTTGTCGATGGGGAGCACGATATTTGGTTGCATACTTGTTTGTATGCATTGTTATGTTTTGGAATTCACATTTCCAAATGATTTGATTTGAAATCCCGAAGTGAAATCTACTTTGATATAGAAAGTTAGATAGTTATTTCAAATGATTTGAAATAAGAAATCGGGAATAAAATCCAAAGGAATAATTTCTGTAAATTGAATTGGATTTGGAAAATCTAAGTGTTGTGATTAATCTAAGTGGGTAGATTGGGATATTGCATGTTGTGTGAGGCATAGTAGATCCATATATCTATATTGATTGTTGCTTATACACTGGCTTTCATGGGGGTAAACCCGTTCCGCGAAAGTGGCGTGGTCCCGTGATTTGCCTTATTTTTAAACAAGTTTAACAACTGTTTTTGAGTTCTCACACCAGTCCCATGACTGACCTGTAGTTTGCTTTTCCCTTGCGAACTCGGGTGCCCCTATTTTCCACACGGGCAGTCGAGTAGTTTTATTTTGCAGATGTTTTGAGCAGGAGTCTGGATTGAAGCTTTAAGCTGTGTCCAGGCATTTACAGTCTTCCGCTGTGTAGTTTATATTTCCGCTGTACATTGTATTACATTTATGTAAATTTATCTTCCGCTGTGTATTATTATCGATATACTCTGATATTCTGTACTCTGATGTAACATTATTATGATGTTTATTGAAGTCTTCTGTTATTTGTTCTGATGTGTTGTATACCCAAAGTTAGCGTATGCGGGATTCGAACGGTCTTGGTCGGTTTAGCGATCGATTAGGTCCGGGCGAAATCCGTGTCGTTACATTATACTTATATCCATATTCTGAGCATGAACATATAACATTTAATTTATAATAACCAATGCATTTATGATAATAATAACCGCAATTAACATTTATATGGCATAGGATATAACTATTGTCACAGTAAAATGATTTCATTACAAATATATGAATCAATTGAGAAATGGTACTTAAAGTAACACAATTTCATATCAGGTTTAAGGTCAATATTACTCAATGATAAAATTAAAATGAATACCTTGATAATGAAATTTATTTCTCAATAATTAGATTTCCTAAATATCTCTTCTTGATATATATATCTAATCTTCATACAAATATAATAGCATCTTCAAGATGCAACAAATCTTACATCTGTAATTTTAGCAAATGAGATATATTGCATAAAAGATTTTTATCTCAAATAACAAATGCATTCAATAATTCAGGAAAATCAAAATTTATGACTATAAAGGAATTACAAGTTCTCAACTTTTATTTCAAATACTAAATATTAAGTTCGTCGTGTATGCTTTCATTAATATTTCCATTCACTTCACGTGCTAAATCAAAAATAACTTTAATAAATGAAAGCTTTCCTTTTTCTTCTTCATTGCTTTTTCACATCCTTTTCTATTACATGTCGTTTGCTATAAGAAAAAAATTAAATGCAGTTACATGCTTCGAGGCTTTTATTTCATCTTTCTCATTTGCATATAAACTTCAGGTTCTTTATTTGCATATGAACTTCAGATTCCTCATTTGCATATGAACTTCAGGTTCATCATTTGCATATGAACTTCAGGTTCATCATTTGCATATGAACTTCAGGTTCCTTATTTGCATATGAACTTCATGTTCATCATTTGCATATGAACTTCATGTTCCTTATTTACATATGAACTTCAGGTTCCTCATTTGAAATAATTTGTTTACATCATGAGTTTTCAATTTCACTTCCGATGATAAATCAATATTGTTATTGAGTTTAAATGCTTCACCATAATATTTTATATCCATAATTATGTTGGGTGTACATAAAAAATTCATACATATTTTATCTTCAGTCTATCCACAAGAATTACATACGAAAAGTAATAGTAGATCGGAAAGGATAAAACTAGATCTACCTCTACATCGTCGATAATGTATATAATACATATACAATTGAATCTCCATCAAATTGGATTTGAAAAATTCAAAATTAGATCCGCAAAGAAATGAAAGAATACATCTACACATATTTAGGATCTACAAAAATAATTAGATCTAAAAAGTTAGATCCATTAGAATATAATCTAGATCTACAAAAAAAATATAGGAAAAGAGATCTAGAAGTTTGATTCAGATCTAAAAGAACAGAAGATACGACAAATTCATAGATCCATTGATCAAATATTCTCAAACCGAAAATAATTGTATAACAGATATATAAATCCATGAATTGACATTTTCAAATAAAAATTACTTACATGATAGACCCATAGATATAGATCTAGAATATTTCAAATAATATCTCTAATAGAATTTCGTGCTGATAACGTGTTGTAAACAATATACAATATGAAAGCCATTAGAGGGAGAGAAAGAAGATATTTTTATTCATTCCAAAATTAGTACAATATTTACATTACATGAGCTCCTTATATAAAGGCTTGGGAGCTTGGAGTAAAACTTATCCCACGGTGTGGGACTAAACAGAGTATGACAAAAGCATATTCACTCATATATATTACAGCATTAATTTGGTTTTAATGACTAAATAATCATGTTTTAATTATTTAAATATAATAACAAATTTATTTTTGAATTTTGACTACTCAGATAAATAGTTCAAGTAAAGACTAAAAATATGGCCGATAAACTGTTTCCTGTTTCTTAATGGTTTGACGACTAAAAGTTACACAAATGTGTGACATACATATGCACACCTATATGGATATGATAACGTATACATAAAAATTTAATTAGGGGATTACTTAAGCTAAGGAAATGTTAGGAAAACTAAGTATATTAAAACAAAAAGGGTTTACTTTTGTTAAAATATAACCGTATACTTACACAACGTTACCCTTACAAATTTATCACTCTTACACATCCATCACACTTACAAAAAATTACTCTTACATTGATGTGGCAAGAGGTAACATGCCTTGTTCAGTCGAAAATGAAGGGTAGGAGAGGAGGGGTTTTCGACAAGTTTTCAATTCTTATTTTATTCCTAAATGTTTTCTAAAAATATTCATCCACTTCACTTCATTCCTTACAACAAAACTCTACATTTCCTTTTCTTTTCAAACCCGTTAATGGATTCTAAAAAAACTAAGAAAATATTAATCACCTCACTAAATTTCTCAAGATAACATCAAACCATCTCAAAATCTTCTCAAACTCTTTCTAAGCTCTTAAATCGTCATTATAAAACAAAACAACATGTTTCAAGCCAAGAAGATCCGAGCATCCACCAAGCCTATAACGTGAGTAAAGGAGAAGGAAATGAGGAAGCCGAGCCTAAGGAGGAAGAAGGAACTAGTTCGAGTGGTCTCATGCAATTGTAGCGGATCTATAGTCAATTTTAAGAATTCTAAAAACCAATGAAGGTGAGAAGCTAAACCTTAAACGAACCTACCTATACACAAGTTAATAGTTGTTATGTGAATGCTAAATTATTGTCTTATGTATATCAAATGTTTCTTGTGAATGTTGTGATGAATGTTTGTCAAGTTTGGATGCATATATGTTTGATTGTATGAATACTTGACAAGTCACGTTAAATACATGTCGATAAACACCAAGGAAAACACTTTCCTTTATTGAATGAAAATTAGAGAAAATATAATGATGAAAACCTCTTTAAAATTATCTGAAATGTTTTAGAAATGAATTATAAACACTCCTAATTGTTCATATGAAGTTTAAAAGAATATCAATTTTTAAGAAAATTTGGTGTGTCGTGAAGCGACAACTCACAACCTCACTATTTTAAGAAAATTATAGAATAAATCTTATAAATCTTTTAAAATGTTTAAAAGATATTAAGTTAAATATATGAATTTTCCAATGATAGGAAAGTTGTTTTACCAAATTAAGCAAAAAATAAAACTTTTCTTCTGTAGAAGATTTACTGTAAATTGCAGCCTATCGAAAAAAAAAATCCCTAAATCATTGAAATTTCAAATTTTATTGGAAAACAAATCATGCATTCCTATTTTGTATGATAAATTTTAGAACTCTCAAACAAGTTTCAGGCTAAGGCTACAACTTTTGGAGTAGGAATATTTTGATTAAATTACAGTTTAAACTTTAAAGAGCATTTACAATCATTTCTGAATTTAACTTGTAGAAAATAGCTTATAATATCAATGATTTCAGTGTTAATTGAAATAACAGTTGGTATGGGAATTGTAAAGGAAATTGGAAAAGTTGTGTTCACTAATCAATAAAGACTCACTTGCGAGCAAAAGGTTTGGCAGGATTTCCAATGTTAGAACCACTTTGAAGACACTTCTCGAGCATCAACTATGAAATGGAGGAAATGGTAATGCATGATCATTGACTATGCGAGGAAGAATGGGTCAAATCGAAGGTGCTATAGATCTGAACCGAACCCAACTGCATATGTATTTTATCCCCTTTTGGTTGATTCCCCTTCTAGCTGATTTGGTTTTTCTAACATGGGGAAGAGGAAGTTTTATTGTGTTAAAAGATGAAAGCGGTGGATAATGAATGCATAATGTGGAACGATGCGTTGGAACGTGGTAGCAGATAGTATAAAAAGACATATGTACCCTTATAGCTACGTTATTCAGAACTCAGAAATATTGTTTTTTAGGAACCGTAAAATAGTCTTTTGGTTGTGACAACCAGAAACTTTATTTAAATATCAAGGTTATTTAAATATTTAAATCTTAGATTTAATGTTATAAAAATGGTTTTATAACCTTGATTAAATCCCTTTATAAATAATTATTAATGAGGAGAAAACATGTTGTTGAATTTTTCTTTATTATAAGTAGTTCGAAGAAATATCGATAAAGCGACCGAAAACAGTTTTGTCGATAAACGACGTTTTACTTGTTAAAAGTTGTTAGAACATCATGTTCATGTAGTAAGAATAGAAGAACACATATATGTATGTACATAGCATATAAATAAAATACAAATGGTATATGTTTATATTCTAGAATATGAAAAAATGTTTAAAATGATAGGGACACATGTCATCAAATGAACGATACATTTGTCTAAGGTAAAGACACATAGACACATTAGGTGTCCATGTGTAAAAACATCTAAAGACACCTAAGGAGGCATGTGTCTACATCCTAAAGCTTGCTTGAAGATAAGGTGGACAAGTGTGCAAAACCAAATTACCAAACTAGTCTTAAGAAATGCTATATAAAGTGTGGAAATGTTCACTTGTTTACAAGCATTCATAAAACAGAAACAAGATACGATAAAGAGGAAAAGTTTAGGAGAAGCCGAGAGAATAAATACAAGTTCAAACTACAATTCTAAGGAATGAATATCGATGTCCATCTCGTCAGAGTTGCATAATGGTTGGTTATGGTATTTGTGTTATACATATTTACCAAATATGATGATATATGTCATTGTTTGTTTTGAACGGACGGATCGTTGGAAATTTCGATTGGTCTGAATTTCCAGGGAGTTACACAGGTAGACCAGTTGACTGAAGTATTTACATTATATATAAGATAAAATATAATATAAAACAAAATAAAATTGTGTGCTAATACATCATTTCCAATGACATTTTCTTATACGAATTAAGTTATGTAATAAATCTATTAAATAATAGAAAAGCAAAACCTTTTAAAGCTCTCCCCTTAATTTTAGAGCTTTTCTCTTTTCTCCTTAAATCTCTCTGGATATTTTATTTTTAAATTAGCTTACTACTTTACATTTATTTACTATTTCTCTCATATTATTTTACTTCTTCTATCATTTTACATTTTGATATGGACATTTCAAAGTTCACATAATTTTTTATTAAGAGTTAACTCCTAATAATTTATACTGAAGTCCACATATTTAAATTTACTACAAAACCCAAATTTTAAGCAATTTAGATAAATTTAATTAATTAATATTTCTTTTAAATAATAAAAATGACAAAATTATGGTTTTAGCTCCAAATACCTACACTTTAAATTTTATATAATCATTTAAGTCTGACTCAATTATTTTCTAACATTTTACATTTGAATACCAAATTTTACTATTAAGTACAAAATATTAAAACTGTTTAAATAACTTTAGCAAACTGTTATTCATTGATTCGCCGAAGAAATCTTATCAAAATAAACCATATTCATATTAAGAAAAAAAAAATCAAATATATAAACACATCAATCACATAAGATAAATTGTACCATAAACTATGATAAGTTCAAAATTGAACTCATGTACGTTAAAATATTTGTCGTGTATTGCATTTTTATGCCTACATTTTAATATTTATTAAGTTATTTACAAAACACTACACAATATTACTTAATGTTGTATACTTAAGTCAACATGTTTAAATTAATTATATGATTTTGAATTTAACAAATGAATTCAATTAATTATGTACATAATGTTCATATCAATAAAAATGACAAAATTAGATTTTCTTCCGAATATAATGCTAGATAAGTTGCACAGTTTAAACAATTAATGTAAACAATAATAAAAAAATTAATATATTGTACACTTATCTCAATTAATTTATTATAAATTGAAGAAAAATTTCTACTTTAAACACCTACATTTTAACATCTCTACAATTATTTGCTAAAGCTCCTTAATTTTTTAGTGATGTTTTATATTAAAATCATGTTTAAATTACCCATGAAATATGCCTGGCCTAAAAAAATACTCATGAAATATTAAAATTCTAATTATTTAAATAATCTTAGAGTGTATTTAGTTCATTTTCCAATACCTTTTAATAATATGCGTCAATTTTACTATGTATATTCATATTAAAGAATAGCAGCACCACTAGAAACTCTGCTTATTCCGACGGGGGAGAACCGAAGGTTCGAGACGGCTAGCGACGGGCCGTAGGCGGCCGTCGGAAATTATCGAAATATATTCTGCACCCGTAACATTTCTAACCCAAATCTCCATTCCTCTTTTTATTATAGCGCACGGGTTTATAACCCTTACACCCCCAATTTTGTCTTTTCAAGCTCTAAACTCCCGTTTCTTCTAGTAGGAATCTCGCCGACTTTAATTCAAACGTCTAGAGCGAGTAATTTCAAGTATAATATCTATTTTGCATAAAAAACAAGTATTTACCTAAACCTATATATACTTAAATTGGAAAATTATGTTTATCAATTGATTGCAATTGGTTCCAATAGCATTATAGTGGGTTATAACATCCTATAATATGCATACATATTTCATGTGATATGGTGAAACTGGAAATTTTATGTGCAATGTTTAGTTATTTGTGCATATGTTCCTCTTAGCATGTTTTTGACCATTGTATAATTGTGGTTATTTGTGTATATATGCACCGTTGTATATGTGCGATTGTTGTATTGTGTTAGTTGATATAGAAAAAACTGAATGCACGAGTTAGAAATAGTATATTATGCACGTTCTGACTTAGGCACAAAAAAAGTATGAGTTTAAAATCTAATTGAGTCTATTGAAATGACAATAATGGTAAATTAGCTTTAAGTTGATGTGATACCTTAAACAAATGTGATGAATTAAAATATTTCTGTGCTTTAGTAAAACTATATTTTTCTAGCAAATTGCGCACATCTAATTGGCTAATATTCCCTATAGTATTTTCGGCCCATCCGACGAGTATTGTACATGATCGTTATATAAATAGTCGTTTTTGTTATAAAAAAACGAACATTTATATTCATCTGGTACAATATTTGTTGGATTTTTCCTTGTAGTGGACAAGTTATAAACATAATAAGCATTTACAATTTGTATACTACTTCGATTCAAACGATTCACAAAATTTCGGTTACTTTTCTTTTTGTTTCCTACGTACATGCATTTGTGTACAAAGCAGGAAACAAAAGGAAAATACTGCTGAAATTTTGTTGAATCGTTTGAGATGAAGTAATATACAAAATGTAAATGCTTACTGTGTTTATAATGGAAAATAGGATATCAGACCATGCAAAAAAGTTACGTTAAAAAAATGTGTCATATTTGAAAATATTTTTAAATTTACGAAATTTTTATTTATTTTCAACTATTATATATACATGCGTTGCACGACCATGAAAATAAGTTTTTTCAAATTTGTATTCTTGAAAATAAATATTAATTTTTGAACTTGTGACTAGATATCTCAAATAGGAAAAATGATTGATTATATTGTTGATCAGAGGAGATGGATGTACCAAATAAATATTCAGTATCATACTATTGTTCTCTTTTAAAATGATTTGTATGTAACGTGTTTATACATATGTCATCGAGAGGGAGGTATACTTCTCATTCTTCAGGGGATGTTTCTGGTCCATCACAACACTCACATCGTCCTATTGTCTCCTTAGTGCCTAGAGCCGAGGGGTAAAAAATAAACTTTATTTAGCATGTTAATTTTTTTTACCAACTATACACTTACGTATATCATATTTAACATAGGGGTTTCGACCTATAACCTACAAAGGTTATTCTAGATGTGTCGAAAGCAGCGTATATGGCTAGGATGTCAGCATGTTGGCTGAAGTGGGATAATATGCCACCTCACATAATAGAGTGCATTTGGCAGGACGTCCTTGTAACTATATTCTTCTATATATTTTTCCATTTTATTTTTTTTAATCGCTAATATACTATATATTTTACTGCTTAATGTTCTACTGAAAGACAGGTCGAGGTGGATATACTGACGTATGACTTGCAGCTGATCTGAACCTATTGGATGTAAAAAATGAGAAAGAATTATAAGGATAGCATATCAACAATAAAGAAAAACATGAAAAAGAAAAGTTGGATAGGGGCAGCCGTGTGGGAATGATTTGTCAGATATTGGGATACCGCTGAGGCGAAGGTTAGGGTGTTAATCAGGCGGACCGGACCGGACAGGACAGGACAGAGGGGCATTCGTGTCCTGTCCTATAAGACTTTTGGATGTACATGGACTTGACGAGGAGTTGGCTCAGACATTGTTCGTACGAGCCGGACAATGGACAGACAACCTTCAGACAATTGAAAAACGTCAAACATTTCCGAACAGACATATTTTCGTATACGGTTCTTGTCCTAAATGAGAATCGTATGGACATAGACCGGACTCCTTACCCCTACGGACCGAGCCATACAACGGACTGTCCTGTCCGATTAACACCCCTAGCGAACGTAAGTGTACTAAAAAATATTAAATATAAAACATATATGATCGATGAGTAATGTATCAAATTTTGGATGTGTAGGAAGAGTCGGAAAGAAACTCTGCAAATGGGAATGCAAATCCAGTCACTCATCGAGGAGGATCTAAATCATTCTAGCAGTATAGGTAGAAGTTGGTAAATTCATAGATGTGAATTGTAAAAGTTAATATGCGATATAATTTTGAATGTGTAATAATTGTATGTAATAATCAAATTCAAGAGACTAAAGGACATGGTCCAGTCAGATATATGAACGTGTTCACTTGTACGCATGTCATCGAGCATGTCAATCCTGATGGGACCGTCTCGTATACATGGCACGATGACAAATCTAGGCAGAGCCATGTAAGATTTCATTTTATGTAGTAGTGTTTGAAGTAATGGTTAAATTATAATAAAATAAGATATCATGATATTAGTTTTATCTACAATCTTATCTGTTCTTGCAGGCCAAGTTTATGGTGTAGTGCCAGCAGATTCTATCTGAGACTGGACGAGAGCAGCTCACGATTGATGAGGAGGACGTTATATTCCAGTCGGTGATGGATCTAGCGACGCGGAACAAGTGTTATGGCTATGGAAATCAAATGGCAAACGATTTTTTCCTTAATTTAATTTTTAGTTTGGAAATAAAATAACATTTTCAAGTTATATGTAATTAATATAATCGCACATGATAAAAGATTTTTATACAATTGTTACAGGCTAGCTATCAGAAATGGAGCACGTAGAGAGTTGATATAGACTTAGCAGAGATTGAGGAGTTATGGTCTAGGGTGACGCAACTTGAGGACCAGAATCGCCGTCAGGCCATTGAGATAACTTGGCTTTCAGACCAGCGTTTGGCCGAGTTCTCGCAATAGTACAGCCGCTTTCCATCTTTAGCTGGCTCTGCAGGTGCCAGAGAGGATGATCAGTGATGGAGTGCGAGGTAAGTTTTTTTTTTGAGACAATGTACATATGACTTGTGATTGACATGACTGTGGGTTGATATTTTGCACGTATTATGATGATGGTAGACGTTGATTGTAGACTTGAATGTGGACTTGATGGTAGACTTGTGGTAGACTTGATGAGGTAGACTAGAAGATAGACTTGATGTATTTATTGTTATTATGATGGTAGATTACGTGGTTTGTACAAATTTATGCATTGTATAATTAGTGGTTTGAGTTTGTGGTGAAATTTATGTTGTTTTTGTTGATTTATTGAGTTAGAATTGGTTTTGTTTTGATATTTGCTTGATGTATGGTATGCTGGGTTATATATTGTTGCTGAGTTAGTGGTTTGAATGCGAAATGTAGTTGGAAGGCTAAATAGCAGCTGAAATACAAAAAAATTATGCAGGTTTTCCGATGGCCACCAACGGCCTATTGGCAGTTGAATATGCAACGGTTTCTGAAGGTTTGCAACGGTTTATTTGCGTTGTGTATGTAACGGTTTCCGACGTCAGCCGCCGGAAATCGGCAATAACCGCCTCCAGCCGTCGGAAGTTGAATCGACGGGCTGTGTCGAGAGCCATCGAAAACTCTGTTTCCCGATGCCTTAAAAAGCGGTGGTTATTTCTGACGGCTTCCAATGGCCACCGACGGCTGACGACCGTTTTGAGTTGTCGAAAATAACATATTTTCTTGTAGTGTAGTTTTCCATGCAATTACAAAGATGTATAAATCACATAACATGAACCATGTATATCAACAAAAACTTACCATATATTGTATCAAAAAATCCTTTTGTACATCAATAACTCCACAACAATATTTCTTTTTTGGCATATTTCTTTTCAATTCTTTTTGCTGTGTTATACAGTTAACTAATTTTGTAATTTTACATTTAATTTAATTGAACAAATTCAATTAAAAGTACTAGCATACATGAATATCAACATGTATACCTATAACGACATAAATAGTTAATTTTTTATCAAATACATATATATTATTTGTATGAGCTATAGAACATAAATTATACACAAATAATAATAATAATTTATGCATTTCTCATCAGTATTTATCATACATTGAATGACTAAATTCTCATTTTAACATCAATATAATAAATATTTTTTTTATTATTATTATCGTGCGCAACGCGCGGGTTACATACTAGTTTATACAATATCCTCTGTGGCACACTTTTAAATTTGTTTAATCACTCAATCGCATCTAAGGCTAATTATGATCCATTATGTGCATGTCTTTAATTTAATATGCCTAACTGAACTAGACTAAGAAAGAACCCTGGCGAATAAATCTAACATTATTATTTTGATACTACTTTTCATTTACAGTTTCGTTACCTATAACTCTATTATCACATATTCATTATGGTGAATATATACATTCCACTGTATATTACATTATTGAAATAACAATATGTTATCGGATTTTCAATGACCTAGACATATATCACGCCTAGGTCTCCTGTAAATTTATGCATTTATATGCTTTTTTTCATTGCGGCATTATTCAAGGCAATGTATTTGACATTTATAACTGCATTTGTTTTTGCACTTCGTTTGGAACATTTTTGACTTAAAGCTCGTTAATTATGTTGTTTGAACGTAAATTTAATATAGACCAACTATGTTGTACATCACATGCGAAGTTTGAATCTGAAGAGTTTGTTGCTTCCACTAGGGGTGGGCGCGGTTCGGTTCGGTGCGGTTTGAAGCTAAAACCGCTTCCGCACCGCATCAAACGGTTGATCAAAAATACAAACCATTATACTAACCGTTCAAACAATTCGGTTTCGATCTAATACGGTCCGGTTTTGGTTCGGTCTGGTTTGAACAAGTATTAAATATGAAACAAGAAAATTACTTCCATCAACAATCAATTTACAATTGTATAACATTGTGTCACCTGAAGATTAAAACACATAGTGTTATCTTTAATTAATATAACTACAACATATGTTGAAAATAGAATATGTATCGTTAAATTAAAAGTTAGATAGGAATTTGTTAATTTTTTTTTATCATAACATTGTCGGTGTAGCTATGCGGTTCGGTTCGGTTTAATATGGTTCGGTAAAAGTTCAAACCGCAACCGAATCGTATCGTTCCAAGTCGGTTCGGTTTGGGCTGCTTGCTTTGGAGAGAGAACCGGTACGGTTTTCCGCACCGGTTTTACGGTTCGGTCCGAGGGGTTTCCGCATTGCGGTGCGGTTTATGCCCACCCCTAGCTTCCACTATTAATTCTCTAATATTTTTGAAAATACTCGATCACACTCATGACTGTCATGTATGGTGATTTACATTTTACTTAGATTTAATCATAACTTAATACACCAAATGCATAAGCAAGATCTAACATATAACATAATATAACTTGAGTAATCCCCATTGTAGACACTAGACAGGACTGTCAATGGATGCTTAAATTATCCAGAGTCCGTCTATATCTGCTTTCGGAAAACGGATATGGATGCATCCGCATTCGACTATTATCCGTTTGTTTATTTTATGATTGTAGTTTAAATTATTTATGTTTTGGCATAATGAAATATAGTGAGGGTGTGTTTGAGTGAAGCAGAAGCGGGGTATTTTAGCGGAGAATGTAGTTAAGTGGGGAATGCATTTGCGGGTTTGAATGTATCATTCAAACGGACCATTTTATTATTGTTTTTTAATTTAATTAATTTATGTTTAAAACAAAACAGTATCATTGAAGCAGAATAACACAGTAAACCAAACAGAACAGTTCAATACATAATGATACTATAGAAGCTGATAAAATGCAGATATACGACACAGTACTATTGATGATAGAAATTTCTCGGTTGACAACTTATATTACCAAGCAAGCCTTGATCAGATAGTACCTTCAACACACCCAAGACTGACGGATTGATGCAAAAAATCTCAATAATCTTCCACTTCTCCACGCTGGAAACGACAGACAAAATAGAAAAACAATGGTCCACTGCTACCGTGAAACGATTTGTTTCAACGAACGGGCGTTCAATAGTACATCATAACGTCTGTTTGTGTCTAGGATGAAAAGGTGGTGGGCTCCCTCCACTCAGTATACCACGACACATAATCGTATCGGTCGCAGTAAGGATTGTGGTGGTGCGTGAATCTCGTATCTGCAGGTGTGCTCGCAGCCCCCGAAATGCTCGTATTGATCTTGGAACTTCGGAGGCGAATTTCTCCTGAACCTCCAATACGATTAGGCAGGACCAATCCACCATTCGTCTGACCCGTCGAGGCGGTCGTGAACAACATTCCATACACCGCCTGGAATTTGAAGTAGTTTGTTCCAAGATGTCCAGACCCTCTTTAGATTATCTCATTTGTTCTTCTTCTGGGTCTGCGTCAAATCATCATCGAAATGCTCATGAAAGTCCCTTTGAACCGAGATCAAAAATCTCCCCGTACCTTTGAGATCTAAATGATTAAGATATATTTCTACGAAAGCCTTCGTTTTTTCCACGGTCCATGTAGCGATGAGTGCGGACAAAGATCCGTTGTAACAGATGTAAAGGAGCGTATCATTTAACTGAAAGAAGCACGAATCGATCGGAAAATTTTTGAGAATGAAGAGAATTGAAAATGAATTGGATGAACAAATGAAGGGGGGAGGGGTATATTTATAGGGAGGATGATAAGATTCCCCAATAGTCCAGAATGTGCCGTTGGGGCAACAACCCAAATTAGACCATCGAACGATACCTAATTTATTATTGTATTGAGTTGAAAGTGTATACTTTACGCATTAAACACTTATTACTTACCCAAAATTATTTGTTATTATCATATTTGTTTATTTTTAGCATTTTATTATTTGACCGAAAAAAACTTTTTGTTAAACTACAATTTTTTATTTATGTTCCTTAATTTATCAGTTGTTGGCGGGTTGGTGATATCCACAGATGCATATATTCAATTTTTGAAAATAATTTCGGATGTGTATGCGAACATAATACATATTCGAAAATATCAATTGATAGCGCTAACTGCAGATGCATGTTAACAATTGAACGTTTTTTAGCTTCTTTCTTGAGTTTATTTGGCCATTGTGCATGCTAGGAACGAGAGATGGAGAAAAGGTCCATCTTCTCTTCTTTTCTTACTATCTTGAGGTCGACTCCATTTCGCTTAGTTAACATTTCAAAAGGCAAATTTATGACGGAAGTTAAAATTGTCTTTCTTTCTACGTTTTTTAAGGCCGTTGTCAGATTATCGCTCATTTACAAATTTGTTATGTCCACTCTAGACTTAGATTTACAAAGGCAAATATTTTCTTAATTGAATTTCGTTTGTTTAATCTTTTAATTTAATGCTTCATTGATTAGTTATTTTTACGGTTTTACTTTTATATGTATTGTTTTCCAAGTGACTTTTTTATTCACACAAATCAGGGAAATTTTAGACAATCTGCAGAATATTTTCGCTTCTCTAATCCAAGCTCAAATTTTTTACATAGATCCATGTGCAAAATATCATAAATTATTACATTTAGAGTAACAAACGCCCATATCAAGATGATAAGCACAGCAATACATCTCATCTTCAAGGGCCCGCAAGCATTTTGACATAGGTTTTAAAGGTGAACAACGCTACGAGGCCCCAAAACAAGGAGGCCATAAAAAAGAAAGAGTGGATACAAACAAATAATTAAGTTAAAATTTACTTGGGCCTTACGAAATTTCCTTTTAAAGTTGATAATGCGAGTAAAATAATCTTGGTGTGGTTTTGGGCCTCTAAAAAGGTATTTTTATTCGATCTTATTTACACATACGTATCAGTTTGTTGCACTTGACAAAATCTTATTATCTTTCCCATGCAACTAATTTCGCATGATAAAATATGTTATTGGCCTAATCCTATTTTCATTTTGCTAATTGTCATTACACCTGTTTAATTAAATGAACGTAGTTATAATTAACCAAGGGAAATGTTAACATGTGCATCATAATGGAACACGTTATAAACTTATTAAATTATCAATATAACTGTTCGTTGAATTCCACCTATTTGAGTAAGCATTTTTTTCCCCCCTTTTTCTTTTTAGTTTGCCTGGTAACTACCATTCTAATATATGCTTTCAACGCAGGTGTTAACAAATTCCTGAACAAAAATCAACTAACTAATTTCCGTTTAATTACTAGCTAGATCATCCAAAACATGATCTCCTGCATCATCAATAATTAACGTAAATAAATATAATAAATAATAATTTTCCCATATCTCTATGCTTGATCAATTTATATAGATTACTTAATTCTTTTCCTAAAGTTGCAGATTAAAATTCTTTATGTGTTTCACCACACCTTGCTAACTAAGTGCAAGATCACAACTCATTGAGCTAACACTAAGTGAACCGGTTAAGTAACCGTATCCTAAGGTCCGTTTGGGAGTTTTAAGGTTATTTAGGAGGGGTTCTGAGTGTATCGCTTCTGACTGTTAACGATCGTAGTTGTTTCGATTGGTTTACATGAAGTGTTGTTATATATAATCGATCAATGCATGTTAGGGTGTTTAGCATATTAACTAATTCTAAAACATTTCCACTAAATTAACATGACACCTATATTTCTATGTTTACTTTTTGGTTTTGTAGAGTGATTTTAGGATATAATGAGTGGAGCATAAATAGAAATATATATATATATATATATATATATATATATATATATATATATATATAATCTCTCAAAACACATCATGATGATAGGTTGAAAATTGCCATAAAATTATACTCTACCGGTTTTCATTAGTTTTATAACCAACAACCATTGATATGTAGAAAAAAAAAACTTACAAGCATGTGTTATGATAATGTTTGAAATACGGAATTACCCAAAACTAGTCAAGACGGATTGAAAAAAAACTTTCAAGCAGATCCTTACTATTGCGTTATCCTCTATTATCGATTAAATAACTCGCATGTATTTTCCGGTATTATTATGTATGTTTATAAGTAAATAATTAGCATGAATTATAAACTAGAATCTTTCCATGCATATGGTTCTGTCTAAATCTATTCAAAGCTATCATACAAAAACCCATAACCTTTTTCAAACGTGATGGACTTTGTCCTCCATAATGTACATGTACTAGCTAGTGGAATAACTATTTATTGCCTTCAACCTAATCTATTGAATAGTAGCAGTTGACATATTGACATTGCACTTTCTCCTATTAGTATAAGCGAGCATTTAATGACTCATTTTGTAGTCGACCATGTCCAAAATAATGGAACCAACGCTTGGAGGTGGCGTCTGTGTTGAAACTTTCCAATACTCCAACACTTCTCCATATAACCACGCGTCATTGTTTGTAATGACGTCACATAATTTATGCAAGAATATCGATTAAATATATCTTGTATAATATTTTGAAATGAGTAGATATATTGTCACGACAACACTTGCTTGTAATAAAAGGATTTCTCAATGTTATGTGTCATTTATCCAACGTTACATGCCGCATTTCTTACGATATGTAACTTATCATTCAACACGTGCGCTCACAATTCAAGCCACATTTGATTTAACAATTTTCCACATTAAGCTTTTATGTTGATATGTGCCATGGGCTTTCAAGTACAGTTAAAAAATCTATCTACCCAATTATACGAATAATTGTGGTTTCTATATCTCGCTGCGAGGGTAATATGCAATACGCATGATTGAAGGAATTTATTTGAGAAGTCCGGATGTAAAATATTGGTGGTTGGTATACAAGGAATCTTTCCCTGAAAAAAAATCAGCACCAACCCATTTTACAATGATATATTCACTGAGAAATGAACGATTAATTTGGAAGAATCTATTGACTATCGAGTACAATTCATTCATCCAGTGTATTATGTATCATATATAGCCCATTTGCTTCACCTATATATACTATTACGTAGCCATTTATACTTATATTATTGTTTACGCAGGTTGTCGGAAATATTAACAAAAACGTTAATAACGTTGGCCCGATTCATGCACATATAAAAATGTTAATTGTGTTCAGTGAAAGCTACATCCGATTTGGCTATTATTTCAGCCGTTTACGTGAGAAGCATTCACACACTACAAAATGGAGTCTGGTGGAGCCACACGTATTGATGACATCAGCCGTAACTGGAGGTATTGATTCCTACGGAAAAATAAAATAAAAAATCAGGTCTGAATTTGTTTTCAATTAAAATACAAGTTTGTAAATCTGTATTTGTCGGAATTTCTTATAATTCATTATGTAACTATAGAAAACATTATTAAAAAAACATAAAAATTGATACAAACAACGTTGTGTTGTGTGCCTGCATTCGTAAATGCATGTGTCTGAAAAACATACCGTCGTGTCCATTCGATTTCACATAGGATACGGGACAAGACAACAAGATTTGTATAAGCATAAATCTCGTCCATTTCTCATCCTATTTCATTTAGAACAAAAACTGAACACATCTATCTAAGAAAACAAAAAAATTAAATTAAAAAAAAAAAAAAATCTGTTTGATCTGTGTTCGTTCGAAATTTTTGTATTTGTGTCTATGTCCATCCATGTGTGAAAAACGCGCATCCTTATCTGTTCGGTTCCATTTAGAACACGAGGTAGAACAACAAAATTTGTACGAGCATACCTGCATTCGATCCAACCGATATTCATTCACTCTAGTGAGCGTTTGGTTTATATTTTTGAATTTTTAATTTTCGTACATATAAAAGTACGGAACGACGCGCATACAAAAATCTGCAACAATAGCGCAGCGAATAAGGACTAGTGTCGAGATAACAACGATGCGAGTTTGTTGACATGCTTATTTGTCAAAGCTGTCACACGCCAAGTATTTGGCGAACGACGCACTCAAGCATCAAAAAGCACAAAGCATCAAAAAGCACAAAACAACGATGCGAATAAGGACTAGTGTCGAGATAACTTCGACTCCCTCGGCAGCAGGATTTTCGCCTCATCCACTATCAATTTCGCACCTCACTAGTGGGGTCGAGATTTCGCACCCCACCAATGGGGTCAAAATTTCGAACCTACCTGTGGGGTCGAGATTTCGAACCCCACTAGTGGGTTCGAAATTTCGACCCCAACCAGTGGGTTTGAAATTTCGAACCCCCTGGTGGGTTCGAAATTTCGACCCCCGGGCAGGGGTGCGAAATTTCGAACCCGCACCAGGAGGTGCGAATTTCCTGCACATGGCTCGTTCTGGGTGCAAAAATTATTGTTGTGGGCCCCGCTGCTCACCTACTCCCACCTAACCTCCTTCCTATAAATACGCCAAGCCTTGGCCTTCAAAGGGATCTTTCTCCCTAGGAATTTTTGGACCTTAAGATCTCCAAAAACTCATTAATGACTTCCAACACCTCAAACATGGCCATGGGAGATGAGATAAGTAATTAAAACATGACATGCATGTTTTCCTTCAACAATTGAGCACTAGCAAGCCTTGCTACACCACCTCTGGACCTCTTGGACATTAAAGTTACCTTGCCCATAGTTGACCAAGTCAACGATTTCCAACGAAGAAGAAGAAGGACAATTCATTCAAAGTTCATCATACATACAGCTTTGTACACAAAATTGTAACATCTTTTGTAATCGGTCAAAGATATGATGAATGAGTATTATAAAGTGGACGTAGGCGTTAGTGCCGAACCACTATAAAAGCTATGTCTCCCCGCATTTACATTGTTTACTGCTTATTTTGATAATTATTCACACTCACACATTGGGTGTTGGCGTACGACAATTTTGCTCGTCAACAGGGTTCGAAACCCGGGATGACATTCTAAGATTTTAACATGTGCATACGCTAAGATCAGCCACTTATGTGGTACTGACGGACCGCAATAGGTGCACTAGGAAGAGTTTTACGACTTCGGTCGGTTTCACTTCTGAACAAATTAAAAAAGAACTTTCTCTTCGATTTAAAGATTACGTATTTCCCAATATGGGACAACTTTGAAGCATCATTCAACACACCCCATTGCTTCAAAGTTGTTGAGATCGAAGCACTTTCTCTTCGATTTGTGATGCACTTTCTCATCACCTTCAATTTGTTGAAGCACTTTCTCTTCAACTCTTACTGAAATACTGAGCTCTGATCCATGTTAGTTTATTTTTTATTAATCCCCTCATTATCACAAAACCAATTGGCAATGTGATGGGGAACATCTTAGTTTATATCCTGTATCTTAGTTCAGTATTTCCCGATGTGGGACAACTTTGAAGCACCATTCAACACACCCCCTTGCTTCAAAGTTGTTGAGATCGAGCACTTTTTCTTCGATTTTGTGATGCACTTTCTCATCACCTTCAATTGTTGAAGCACTTTCTCTTCAACTCTTACTGAAATCCTGAACTCCGATACCATGTTAGTTTATTTTTTATTAATCCCCTTATTATCACAAAACCAATTGGCAATGCGATGAGGAACATCTTAGTTTATATCCAGGATCTTTGTTCAGTATTTCCCAATGTAGGACAACTTTGAAGCATCATTCAACACAGCATAAATCTCGTTAGGTCCACATCCCATTTGATTTCATCCAAAATAGAAATTGGACATACCTACGTTGGATCCAACCGATTTTTGTTCGGCGTTTGGCTTATATTTTTGAATTTTTAATTTTCGCACATATAAAAGTACGGAACGATGCGCATACAAAAATCCGCAGCATTAGCCCAGCGAATAAGGACTTGTGTCGAGGTAACAACAACGCCAATTCGAAACCAGGAATGACATGCTAAGATTTTACTATGTGCATACTCTAAGATCAGCCACTTATGTGGTACCGGCGGACCGCGCTAGGTGCACCAGGAAGAGTTTTACGACTTCGATCGGTTTCACTTCTGAACAAACTAAAAAAACGTTTTATTATTTTTCGTATTTAAAAAAAACAACGGAAAATCGATAGCACTTATCCATCCATCGTCCCTCCGTGCCCTTCTTCATCCCCTCCGCTTTTGGTCTGTCATCTCCACTATCCTTTAAATATTTGCACCTTTTGAAATTTATATTGAAAATTCAAAACTTAAAACACAAAATAAACCAACCGTTACTTCTTCAACATTTTCATTCTACTTTTTTTCTTTGGATAATTATTTAGTAACGCCTTCCAGTGTGGCTGGTCTGAATATGAACATAAGTTTTACTAAAATGTCGATCTATCCACGGAAGAATACATTAGAATGGTCAACAACAAATCAAAACTAGAGGGCTATGATAAAGATTACGTAAATATTTAGCTTTGTAAAAAGACTTCTCAACTACTACGTGCACTAGTCACTAAAAAGCACAACACTGCTACTCAAATTTCTCCCAAGTATAGAAAACCTGTTAACGCAACATAGTCGACACAGCTAGACCTGGTCCAACATACTTAATCCCGGCCCGATGCATACCGACTGCTTTCAGTCTGGGCTGTTAGGAAACGCAGAATGCAGATCTTAAGGCAAGAATAACACTTGAGGGGAGTGAATAGTGTTTCCAAGAAATTTACAAAAATCTTGAATTTAAATGATCTACTATATGAATCACACACAACAAAGTCGATCACAGACACAAAATCAAACACAAACAGAAAAATATAAAATGCAGAAAAAGTAAAGAACACACCAGATTTTATACTGGTTCGGATTACTCCTACGTCCAGTCCGACGCAATGTTGGATTGCGCGGAGTTTTATTAATATCACTATCCAATTACAATCCCCTTGATTTCATGGCTACAAGGTTAACTCCGCTCCAACCACTCTTGATTTCACGGCTACAAGATTACCACCGCTCTCTATCCTTGATTTCAAGCCTACAAGGAACACACATTTTCCCAGACACTTCCTAAATGATTACAACATCCCTATAACTCTTCAATAACACTTGGATTCAGAGAGTAACGAGTAGAGAGTGAGAAGAGAAGAAGTTTTATATAATTAGCATATAAATCGGCAAAGTAGAAGTGTAGAAATCAATAAAATATGAAATATTAATGGAGGGATGAAGTGGGGTGAAGATGGAGAAGATATATTAAAAAATTCGAATTCAACCCCTATTTGTAAGATTTGAAATGTTCCAACGCTTCTGAAACGTTAAAAATAGTGAAAAAAATACTTCCTTTGAAAATAAAAAAAACTGATAGTTGTATGTCGACATAGACATATATGTATGTCGACATAAGCATGTATAAAATATTTTTGAAACTATTTTTCAAGTGTTTAATTGTATATATTATCCTAGAAATTCTTGAATTAAAACTTAGTGATATAAATGAGTATTATAAAGTATAAAATCATATGAAAATATAAATATGTATTATATGAACATATTTATAAATATAAAACTATAAAATTATATAACTATATAAATATATATAAACTTTGTAAATTATATTTGAAATCGTAAGTAAGAAAGAAAACTATTTGAATTTTGAAAATCAGAATTTGAAAAACAGAATTTGAACCTGGAGTGCTATTTAGAGTCTTACATATAAACTTGACTCTATTACTGTATTTGTCTTGAACTCTTGAATTCTTGATAACTTGATTACTCATGAGTCTTGAATCTCCTTTGAATTCTGGATCTCTTGAAACTCTAAAACTGTACAGTCTTCATATTTAAATCCTGTATACAAATCCTGCATATATATATATATATATATGTTGTGTGTGTGTGTGTGTTCTAGATAGAAATGTTAGTGTATATTTTATAATCAATGATAACTGAAATAAGGTTGTTGTCATCAAAAATCCATTCTCCAACATGGGTTAATCCAATCAGTCATACCTCGTAGTGTTGGCTCTGGGGACACAGTGGTCCTAGGAAAAAAATAATCTTATGGCCCTAGATATGTGTGAAAAGCAGCAAGGCAAAACTAACAATTAGCAGGGAAAAAACAAAAATATGTTGCAACAAACCGGCTAGGTATTGAACTCAAATGGCACAGCTCATGAACAAGAATAGCTACCACACAGCCAAATCTGCTTCACATTTAGTAAACAAACGTCCACTTTAATTAAAAATCCCTTAAGTTTGTGGCCTCCAGCCCCTTTCTTCCTCCTTCTCCTCCTCGGTCGGAGGCTCTAGGCCACCGCCTAGCTGGTCTATGCCCAGTGCCAAGCCTGATACCTCGAAATTATATCCAACCGACTAACACCGTGATGACTTCAATAGCGAAATCATTTGATCAGGCTCGACTCAAGAAATTTATTTTTGTCCTGGCGCTAACTTAACATGCCTTGGACTAGTCCTAGAAAGCTCACCTCATCACTACATGACTGTCCTGATATAATCCTTTCGACTTAGTCCTTAGCAACATTCAGCTCTATTTGACAATCAACAATAACAAGCAACCAACTACCACTACGCATAAGAAACTCCGCATTGACCTTACCATATGGAGAAGCAACAGTAAACTAAATTAGTTCAGGTAGCCATACCAGGTACTGTAGCATGTCTGCCAAAGTACATATACACCTGTAGCAAGTCGCCTTTCTCGGCCTTGAATCATGCACATATTACAAAAGAGTGACAACTAGCTTGCTTCCTAGCCACACATCCATATGCCCTTTAAAATTGTTCTCCGTCGACCCATGCGACTAGATAGACAACTGTGTCGACCACCTTACACCATCAATGCTCATGTAACAATGTAAGCATCATACAGGCATCCAATTTATGCAGAACAATTATCAAGGGAAAGAAATAAAGGAAAAGAAGAGAAATGAAAGGATGAAAAGAAAATAGAAGAGAAGATGATGAAAGAAGATGGAAACAAAATCATAGAGTTAATCGTATATCTCACAACACATTAAATAATATATAATGATAATTAAAGATATAAAATAGACGAGAATGTAATAACCGTATAAGTCACATAATCATAGTATATGGGCTCATATAATTATGCAGATTTCAAACTGAGTCCATGTAAAAGATAAATAAACTCAATTGGCAAACCATCTCTAATAATAAATATTCAACACTGTTAAGGTTGCATAGCATCACACAACGAAATAAACAACAATAATACAAGTATAATATGAAAAGATGCAACCTTCTGCTAATCATCCCACACATCTCTAAATAATGCTTATATTTTTTACGTAGCATACTCATCAGCGTCGTCGATGAGTACCCAAGATGATAAGAGTAAAAATAAATTCTTGGATCAAATAACAGTCTGATATGAGCGATAAACGAATCTAGAAATACTATAAAAGTCGTAATAGTAAATGACATATAAAGTGTGTAGAATCACACATTCCATGCCACTACATCCACATAGTAAGCACATATAAAGATATATACTACTGTGCAATAATCACCGTAGGTTGTACCATATGTGATTCAGTACTAAGAGCGATAAAGGACCAAGCAACCATAGCATCAATCATCCATGCTCACATTCTGTCACTTAGTGTGTAACGATCCATATTTTAAAGGTTTGATATTTAAATACTTTATTTAAATATTAATCGCTAATTTATTAATGGTTCCAGAATGTGACTTTTCACATATGATCGATTTAGGACAGGAAATAACTTCCATTGAGTAAATGGACTGTTATGTGAAGAAAAAGTATAAGGATCACCATATATAGAGATTGGACGTTTTAAGCATAAAATGGTCTCAATATGCATGATTTTTTTTTGTTTTAAGGTGCATTTATTAGGGTTCGAGATATATTCCATTAAATGTAGAATTCCATGTTACCTCCTGATCGCTTTGTGGCATGTCTCGTTTGAAATCCATGCCAGACTGGCCTATTTTGGACCATCCACCATAAATATGGGTATGTACTTTGAGAATAATACTATTTTATTCTCAAAACCTAAACATAGTCGCCATAAAGGTTTTAAGTTCAATGATCCACGTTTCTTATCTTAATTGTCTTCATTTAGCTAAAACTGCCAATATGAAAATTGTTTGTATCGTCTACATGAACTCATCCATGTTCATAGTTCATCGATTGGAAAAACGACGTGGCCGAATATTAAGAAAAACCAGATTTGGACAGTTTTCGCATTTTGGCTTACACAACCTTCGACGTAAAGAATTAGCTGATGCTACCTGAAGGAAAAGTGTGAAGAAAAGATAGACGAAGCTAACAAATGTTGTGGTGTCGATTGCTGGTCGCAAAAAGGAGAAATCTCGATTTGGGTAAAAAAGATTTTTAAGGGTTTTCGGCTAGTCAGGAGCATATTGGTTACTGTCTATGTGCGAGCTGACGTGTGAGGGTTGCGCATAGGTAAGTGGTGGCGAGACAGTTGAAATTAGCCGTAGATGGGGGCAAATTTATGGGAAAGGAGGCAGCTCCGTTTAGTTTAGAAGGGTTGCGTGGAGGGAGGAAACACATGAGAGAAGGATATGCACACATAACTACGGCCTGCTGTGTGGCGCTTCATCATTCGTCGAGTGAGTGTACTTTAATTCGATTTTCGTTCAAAATTAAAATCTTCTAACTAGCGTAAATTTCACATACATGGTTCATTTTGGATGCGGTTGTCTTTCGTCAGGCTGTATCGAATAGCTTTATGCTTTGGCATTGGTTTGGACTAATTTGATTACGGCAAGTGATATTGTCTCTCGTTGAACTGTAATTTTTATGCAATATAAAATTAACGTTTCAAAGTGATTTCTAGGACAATTGAACCAAATTATTAATAAATATAAGAACTAAAAAATGATTTGAATAGCTTTGATCTAAAATATCACATTTTACCCATTTACATGCTATTACACGCTATTTCGATATAATCGCTATATTTGGATGACTGTGACCCAAAACCCACATCAATAACTTTAGGTAGGTTCTATTTATTCAATTGATGCTATTATGAATGTATATATTATTCCAAATATCTATAGGAATATTAGTTGCATGGTTGCTTGTTTTAGTAACTTGGTTAAAAACTCCATTCACGGGCGACATTATATTAGGAAAATTTCATTTTCTTGAATTGTTGGTGCTTATCGACCAAAACGTATGAGATGATGGCTCTAAGGATGTGGTAGAGTTTAGTGCATACTGATTGAATACGCAGGCTAGACTCGAATAGATGAGATGAATTTACAATGGAGTGTCAAAGTGTACAGACTGATCTAAAGGTGTAGTAGCATTGGAACATAAAAAGGATCAAAAGACGGAGGATGGACTTGATAACGTGCTTGGATTTTCAAGACGAATGCTAAACATTTTTACTTAATGTGTATTTAACCAATTTTGGTTAAATACATGATCAAAATAGTTGTTATCGACTAGAATAGGGTGACTAATATTGACTGCTATTAATTAATGATTGCCCATTTAGCCAATTTTGACATGGATGATGGTAAGACTTCGAAGTGAGGGACATGATGATTTGTTCGATGGTGGTTTCGACGTGATGACTCTTCGACTAGTTGTGTTGGAAATAAGGAAAGGATATGGTGCTTAAACTCGATAATTTGGTTTAGGCGCCGAGGCAAGAATATGGTGCTTTAATGCAAAGATATGGTTTTGGTGCTGAGGTAAGCGTATGACACTTTGAACTAATGATTTAGTTTTGGTGTTGAGGTAAGTGTATGACACTTCGAACTAATGATTTAGTTTTGACACTGAAGCAAGGATGTGGTGCTTTAATGCAATAGTTTCATCATTCGACGATGATGATACTATGACGAGAAGCGGATGCTTGGGCAATGGATGGTTCTTCGAGAGAGATAGAATGATGAGACTATGATTCAAGATGATGAGACTCTAAGTTAGAGTGATGAGACATAAGTCGAAATTGTGAGACTACTAGTTGAGATGGTAGGACTATTAGGAGATATTTAGAGGACGATATGACTGTTGATAAATGTTAGTTGTCTAAGTGGTTCTCGACCTGGAGACTTAAGATAAGAGTTAAAAAGACAGTTCTAGGATGAACTTTGTAGTGGAGATATGTATGCAAAGAAATCGTTACTACGTAGGTTTGGATGAGTACTTGAAAAGATGAGATTTCAGTGTTTGTTTGGTCTTTAACCTCATGTAGATTATCAACAAAATTAGTAGGTTTCTTATCGGACATTCAACTGGGTTGCGGGTTGTTTATCTGTAGAGAGATTTATGACATTGATTTACACTTATTCTTAACCTGACAGAAGTTGTCAGTAGATGTAGGATGCCTTAACAGAGAGCACTTTAGAGGAGCTATAAATTTCGAGGAATAAAACGTACTATATATCCAACGGATTGAGCGATTGAATGTGAGTACGGATGAGGGATATCATATTTTCTTGATAATTTATCACTCTTAGGAATGTCACTAGATGCAGTTAGCATTGACACAGATGTAGTAATTTCAATACAAATATTTAGACAACCCAATACTATGATGTGGGCTACTCCCATGATGTTTGATGTTATACAGTTGTATATACTTCTATGTACTAACTCTGTGGATGCAGCGACAGATCCGAGTGGTTCCTTATACCTTTGGTCCATTTACTATTACGACTTTGTAATATTTTTAGATTTGTTTATTGGTCAAACCATATTTTTTTTAATCTAAGGTTTTATGTTCCCTTTTATTACCTTGGATACTTGTCAACAATGCTAATGAGTATATTAGGTAGCAGATATAAGCGTTTTTTGGAGCTGTGTAGGTGGATCAGCAGAAGGTAACATCTTCTCAAATTTATACTTGTATCATTATTGTTTATTCCATTGTGTGACAATGTGGAGCCTTGACAGTGCTCGACCTATTGTTTTAGAGATATTTTACTAGTTTGAGTTTATTTCAGTTGTATAAACTCATATACTCTGATTATATGGTTATATATCGTCTCATTACTTTTATATCTGTAACTTTAATTATATTATATCTAATGCGTATGAGATATACGATAGGTTTTTAGTTGGATTAGCGTTTCCTTTCCATCTCTTTTTTGTTCTCTTCCATCCTTCTCTGTTTCCCTCCTTATATCTTGTTTCTTTCCCTTGGCAACTGTCCTGCATCGATTGGGTGCTTATACAACATACTATTAGTTATAAGAGCATCGATGGTATAGGACGGTCCTCACACAAAGCATCAAATATATTCATGTTATGTTTCCCTGATATTTGAATCCAAGCCGCTTAATCGGTTAGGAAATAGGTTGAACCAACAGGTATGCTTCAAGATAAGAACATAACTTCGCTTAGATGAATACCATTTGTCTCCCAACTTGGAAACAAGGACTCAACTTGGTCTCGATGAACATCACACATACACTACCCTTTGTTCTCGAGTAACCGTTAATACAATGCATATTGATAATATAATTCTTTGACATACATCATTTGTAGCAGAGTCTATAATTAAAACTACTCCTATGAATCTCAGTTTGGAACCTTCTTGGTTGGGACCAAATATAGACTTATCATCAAGCTAAATTGAATCAAGCACAGACAACCAACTTGTCGTCAAATCCAGTCAACTATCCCTAAACGTCTCTAGTAGCTTCCCCTTTTACTCAATATCACTACTCTGCCTCTCAGAATACGACCATCCATCACTGAAGCCTTCACTTCCAACAACGGAATCACCACCATCAAATGATGAGAATACTGCATTGAAACATCACATAATTGCCTCAACTCTAAAACCATTAGTCGAAGAGCCATCACATCAAAGTCATTGTGAAAAACCATCTTATCTTACTCCTCGAAACCGCACCATCATCTACATCAAATTGGCTAAAATGAACATTATCGATAATAATCAATATTGATCACTCTATAATAATTGATAACAAGCACTCTAATCATATATTTAGCCAAAATTGGTTAATCAGATCATGTGAAAATGTCTAGCATTCAGCCTGAAATCCAAGCTCGTTGCTAGGTCTATCCTCTGTCTTTGAAACGGTCGCCAAGCTTCAATGCTGCACTATCTCCTAGTCAATCGCCATTCTTTAATGCTCATCCATTTTCAAATCAGCGTACATGCTCCAGTATTTCCTTCTTGAATTTATCTCATCCATTGTCATTGTATGCTCAACCAATATGCATGAACTTGTGTGTTTGGTCGATAAGCGTCAAACTCCAGTGAACAAGATTTCCTAACACTATATCGTCCATCAACGACGTCTTTTGCTAAACTAAGCAACCAATCAATCATGCATTAGATAATCATATAAATACCGAAATTAGCATACAATAATCTACAATAGCATTAAAAAAAATAAGTAAAACCTATCTAAAATGATCAAAGTGGATAAATGTCAAAATAACATAAATATGGCAATATCTTCAAAGAGTGCATAAATAGGTAAAATATGATATTTAATTTGAAATTATTTAGAAATCTATTTTAGTTTTTTTATGAATTATTCTACAAATTTTGATATTTTAGAAATCTCGTTTAGAGTTAAAAGTCGTTCGAAATATGGTTTTATATTATATTAACAATCATAGTAGTAAGAGACAAAATCACTCACCTTAACCAAATCTGTCAAAATTTTCTCTAAAGATTAGAGCTTGACATCACCAGTCTAATGCAAAAAAAGATATCTAAAATGGACCTTGTATATAAAAGATGCTGTGTATCTAAGTTCATGGATTATTCGAATAAGTAGACAACTCAATAAAATAATCAGTACTTTACTAATCACCTGTAATTAATTCTAATCCTTTCTTCTTCATCTCTAATTATTGTACATGCTTGTACATCACCGAATCCATAGCTTGATCCTTTCCTATAGCCTCATTTCCTCAAACCTTAAAGAAATTGAGTACAGACTGCACCATTAATTATCAAGGAGTTGTGTTGACATAGTCATGCATTTGCGCAAATAAAGGATTTTTCCTATGTGATCGTTCCTATGTTTTTCTTATAGTACTTAGCATGGTTTTTGGAGTTTTCAAAGTAAACATTTCTTGTTCTTAATAGCATAATCTTGTTAATGGATTAGCCAAATCAGTCACCAATCGTATCTTGGATCAGTGAAGTTTTTACTGGTTTTCATAAGGAATTTCTTATGAGCTATTTTTGTGTGTTTGTGATGATTTCGTAAACATATATACGTGTCTTTATAAATTAGTACTTATAGAAATTTCCTATATACATTTTTATATATTTATAAGTAGGCTTTGAGAGATCTATCCAATGGTTTTGTTTATAAATAAGATTATCTCAAAGCCATAAATATTTTTCCTAATAAAATGGTTTTCGAAGATATAAATTCCAAAAGTTTTCACAATCGTTTTATAAATCTGTATTTCTCAACCCAAGTATTTTCTATATATAAAACTACATGTTTTTGCACCCTTCGAGTATGCGAGGTTATAATTAAATGGTGTAGTAAATCTCGTGGTACAAGACATAAAGATATATCATATCGGTTAATTCCAGACTCGTTAATCAAAGCCATTGTGTTTCTGTTTCTATTCTACTGTTGATATAGGACGCACTATTACCACTAATCGGGTTACTATCTTAGAATTTGTGACACATTCTATGGATAACTGGAAAACTTCTTGTGAGGTGTCAGCAACCTTGTCCTGGTGACGAAACTGCTTGTGCGGTGTTAACAACCTTGTCCTAGTGATGAAACTGCTTGTAAAGGTGTCAACGACCTTGCCATGGCCGACGAAACTGCTCGGAGGAGATGTAAGAGACCTTATCCATGTGATGAAACTGCTCAGGGAAGGTGTAAGTGTTGGAAATGTTTTATAACATTAGTGAATTATTAAAAATAATGGAATAAGTGTATGAATGGCTCCTATGGGAGAATAGTCCCACATCATGGGATTATATAGAAGAGGCAAGCATTTATACTTGTTTCTAAGAAATCATGTTGGGGCCTTGGGATCCCAATACATGCTTTGTTGTAAGGAGGGAGACCATGCATCATGACCACCACTCACACGCGTGCGACCGACCGGCCGACTCGACTCGACCCGACCCGGTCCGGTTCGGTTCGGGCTCGGGCTTGGGCTTGGGCTTTGTGGTGTAGACACTTATATTTTTTGGACCATAAAACTTAGCCTTTTTTGAACCTTTTTTTATGGAAAAGATTTCTGCAACAGTAAAAACTCTTATCCCTCAATTTTAGCGGCCCACTAATCAGTAACCCTAACCCTAATTCTCGTCATATATATTGTCATTAGCTTCAGACGAGAATACCTACCGAATCACAATTTCTTTTTTTCTCTCAGTCGCCATTAAAAAATTTCTTTCTCTCAGAAATTCTCGAGCAGTATTTTCCTTCAGATAGTGCAAATCTGCACTGATTTGTTGTGCAAGCAAATCAGTTATTGTTTTAGAGGTTGTTTTATCCTAGAGGCGACAGCGAAGGAACGAACTGGTTTATACCTCCGACCAGATCGCCGAATCGTCTTCAAGAAAGCGACCTAGTCCGCGACTCAGCCATTTTTTCCCAACAATTTGAAGACGATCTGAAACAATGGCTTCCAACTCAACACTAGACGATTCTGCTCCACCTCTGCTTTCCAGAACCCTCTCGTGACTGCTGCTCCATTCAGATTTGAAGGCTTTAATTTCAAACGATGGCGTCAGAAGATGGAGTTCTTCCTCACCATCAGAAAGGTTGTGGCTGTGCTGACTACTGACAAATCGCAGCTTCCAGATAAGCCTGACGAGGCTGATGCAGCGAAAATGGCATCATGGACTGAATAGTCAAAGCAACTGCAGACCTGGAATGAACAGGATTACTTATGCAAAAACTTTATTCTGAACGGACTGAGCGATGATCTGTATGATTACTATAACTCAGATGAAAAGATAGCAAAGGAGATCTGGGAAGCACTGAAAAAGAAATATGATACAGAGGAGGCAGTGGCAAAGAAATTGCTGTGAGCTGCTACCTAAAGTACCAGATGACTGATGATAGATCGGTAGAGATGTAGTCTCATGAGCTGTAGAAAATAGCTCATGAGATCATCTCCGAAGGTACGGTCTTGGATGAACAATTTCAAATTGCTGTTATCATTGACAAATTACCCCCAAGCTGGAAAGATTTTAAGAATGTCTTGCGACATAAGACTAAGTAATTTTCCTTAGAGAGCTTGATTACATGCCTCCGTATTGAGGATGAGGCATGCAAGCAAGACCAGAAAGAAGAGGTGCTGATTGTGAATAACAACAGTACTAAGAAGACCACACCCGATGTTCTGAAACCAAATCAGAAATCTTTTAAGAATCAGAACAGGCGCAACAAACAGAATGGGAATCCGCAAGGAAACCCAAAAGGACAGCATAAACCAGCCCAAAAGAATGACTTTGGATAGTTGTTTCTATGTTACAACTGTGGAAAACCAGGTCATATGGCACGTAAGTGTCGGAACAGGCCAAGCTCTGCACCGTAGGCTAACCTGACTGAGGAGCCTCTTATGGCTATGATTATTGAGATTCACCTTGTTGGTGGATCAGAGGGTTGGTGGGTAGACACTGGTGCTTCTCTCCATGTCTGTTATGATCGTGGCATGTTCTCGACATACACGGCTGCTGAAAATCAGAAAGTTCTGTTGGGAGATTCTCACACCACTAGAGTTGCGGGGATTGGCAATGTAGAACTCAAGTGTACCTCTGGAAAAACTGTAATTCTGAAAGATGTTATGCACACTCCAGAAATAAGGAAGAATCTGGTCTCTGGCTTCCTCCTTAATAAGGCTGGTTTCACTCAAGTAATTGGGGCTGATTTGTACACCCTAACTTATAAGGGAACTTTTGTGGGAAAGGGTTATGCTTGTGAGGGTATGTTTAAACTGAATGTTGAATCTAATAAAGTGACTACTTCTGCTTACATGTTGTGTGATTTTAATATCTGGCATTCTAGATTATGTCATGTTAATAATCGAATAATCCGTAACATGAGCACCCTAGATATGATACCTAAAATGACAGAATCTGAACTTGATAAATGTGAATTCTGTACACAAGCTAAAATCACAAAGAAACCTCACAAATCTGTTGATAGAGTTTCTGAACCCTTAGATTTGATTCATTCTGACATATGTGAACTAGATGGCACTTTGACTAGACAGGGACATCGTTATTTTATCACTTTTATTGATGACTGCTCTGATTTCACATATGTATACCTTATGAAAAATAAAAGTGATGCTTTTGATATGTTTAAAACATTCAAAACTGAGATTGAGAATAAAGCAAATAGAAAAATTAAGAGACTTCGTAGTGATAGAGGAACAGAATACGAATCTAATTCAATTCTGGACTTCTATAAATAACATGGTATAGTACATGAGAGAACTGCACCCTATTCTCCTGAAATGAACGGTAAAGCAGAAAGGAAAAATAGAACCTTTACCGAACTAGTAGTTGCCATATTATTAAATTCTGGTGCAGCAAAACATTGTGAGGGGATATTTTATTGACTGTATGCTATGTTCTGAATAGAATCCCCAAATCTAAGAATAAAATTTCTCCTTATGAAATTTTAAAGAATCATAAACCCAATGTCTCATACTTTAGAACTTGGGGTTGTTTAGCTTATGTTCGCATTCCAGACCCTAAGAGAATAAAATTGGCAAGTAGAGCATATGAATGTGCATTTATAGGCTATGCTATTAATAGCAAAGCATATAGATTTTATGACCTTAATGCACATAATATAATTGAATCAAATGATGCTGATTTTTATGAAACTAAATTTCCTTTTAAATTAAGGAATAGTGGGGGCACTTCAAATATGCCAATTAGAACAGAACTTAATGAAAATTCTGAAGCTGAACCTAGAAGAAGTAAAAGAGCAAGAACTTTAAAAGACTTCGGCTCAGATTTTTGTGCTTTTACTAATGAGGAGGATCCCATAAACCTCCAAGAGGCCTTATCTTCTTTAGATGCCGATTTATGGCAAGTGGCTATAAATGATGAGATGGATTCTTTAGAACCCAACAAGACTTGGCACTTGGTAGATTTACCCCCCGGTTGTAAATCTATAGGCTGTAAATGGGTACTTAAAAAGAAATTAAAACCTGATGGCACTATAGATAAATATAAAGCACGACTAGTAGCTAAAGGTTTTAAACAAAAAGAAATTATAGATTTCTTTGACACTTTTTCACCTGTAACTAGAATAACATCCATTCGGGTTTTAATTTCACTTGCTTTCATTCATAATTTACTTATACACCAAGTTAAAACTTCTTTTTTGAACGGTGAATTAGACGAAGAAGTTTATATGGACCAGCCTGAAGGATTTGTAGTACATGGTCAAGAACATAAAGTATGTAAATTAGATAAATCATTATATGGTTTAAAACAAGCACCTAAACAATGGCATGAAAAATTTGATAACTTAATCATTTCAAATGATTTTAAAGTTAATGAAAGTGACAAATGCATTTATTACAAATCTGAGAATGACATTTGCACTATTATATGCCTTTATGTAGATGACCTACTCATTTTTGGGTCAAATATTCATGCCATAAACTCAGTCAAATCCTTATTAAGTGTCAATTTTGATATGAAAGATCTAGGTGAGGCTAGTGTAATCCTTGGTATTAAGATTACTAGGTCAGAAAAGGGAATTTCTTTGGATCAATCTCATTACATTGAGAAGATACTAAAGAAATATAATTACTTTGACTGTAAACCTACAAGTACACCATATGATCACAGTGTAAAGTTATTTAAGAACACTGGTGAAGGTGTAAGACAGACTGATTATGCAAGCATCATTGGCAGCCTTCGGTATGCCACTGATTGTACTAGACCCGACATTGCCTATGTCGTGGGATTATTGTGCAGGTTTACCAGTAGACCTAGTATAGAGCACTGGCAAGCTATTGAAAGGGTAATGAGATACCTTAAACGAACCATGAACCTTGGATTACATTATGAAAGGTTTCCAGCTGTACTTGAATGATATTCCGATGCAGACTGGAATACCTTATCTGATGACTCTAAAGCGACCAGTGGCTATATATTTAGCATCGCTGGAGGAGTTGTTTCTTGGAAATCCAAGAAACAGACTATTTTGGCTCAGTCTACTATGGAGTCTGAGATGATAGCACTAGCTACAGCTGGTGAATAGGAAGAGTGTTTGAGAAATCTGCTAGCTGAGATTCCCTTATGGGAAAAACCGATACCGGCTGTGTTGAAACATTGCGATAGTACCGCGGCAATTGCAAAAGTTCAGAACCGTTATTATAAAGGCAAGATACGACAAATACGTCGTAAGCACAGTACGATTAGAGAACTACTTTCCACAGGTACCGTTAGAGTGGATTACGTACGTAGTGAGGAAAATTTGGCAGATCCTTTGATGAAAGGACTGTCCAGAGAGAAAGTCCATAACTCTTCTAAAAGAATGGGACTATTGCCCTTTGATTGTTGAGTCACGCACAATGGTAACCCGACCTAAATGACTGGAGATCCCAAGAACTAGGTTCAATGGGTAATAACAAGTTGTGTAGTGATATGAGTTGAACATGATATTTAATAAACCAAGAAGCATATATTCCTGAAGTGATTAGAGGATGAGTTAATAGAAACTCTTAATGAGATCTATACTCTATGTGGAGTGGAGTACCTACCTTCAGGAGTGCTCTTGATAGACTCACCTTTGTGAATGTGGAAATGTGGTCGTTTCCTATGGAGTTGCGGGAAAAACTTCTAGAGCATTCACTAAACTAGGATAGACGTGCATGGCCATAAATGCACGGGCTTATTTGATTGCACTACAGAAAAGGTTGTGTGTGGTTTGATGTCAGGAATAGAGTTCAAGACTACGTGTCACTCTAGTAAAAACTGAATCTTATTCACTATGCAAAGGTTCAAGTCGAAAGACACCTTTTGTTTATGCACAATCTTATGTTTTTAAGAAACTGCTCGAAAATATTTTTAAAAATTCAAGTGGGGGATTGTTGGAAATGTTTTATAACATTAGTGAATTATTAAAAATAATGGAATAAGTGTATGAATGACTCCTATGGGAGAATAGTCCCACAACATGGGATTATATAGAAGAGGCAAGCATTTATACTTGTTTCTAAGAAATCATGTTGGGGCCTTGGGCTCCCAATACATGCTTTGTTGTGAGGAGGGAGACCACGCATCATGACCACCACACATGCGCGCGCGACCGACTCGACTCGACCCGACCCAGCCCGGTTCGGTTCGGTTCGGGCTCGGGCTTGGGCTTTGTGGTGTAGACACTTATATTTTTTGGACCATAAAACTTAGCCTTTTTCGAACCGTTTTTTTATGGAAAAGATTTCTGCATTGGTAAAAACTCTTATCCCTCAATTTTAGCGGCCCACTAATCAGTAACCCTAACCCTAACTCTCGTCCTATATATTGTCATTAGCTTCAGACGAGAATACCTACCGAATCACAATTTCTTTTTTTCTCTCAGCCGCCATTAAAAATTTTCTTTCTCTCAGAAATTCTCGAGCAGTATTTTCATTCAGAAAGTGCAAATCTGCACTGATTTGTTGTGCAAGCAAATCAGTTATTGTTTTAGAGGCTGTTTTATCCTAGAGGCAGCGACGAAGGAACGAACTGGTTTGCACCTCCGACCAGATCGCCGAATCGTCTTCAAGAAAGCGACCTAGTCCGCGACTCAGCCATTGTTTCCCAACAGTAAGCGACCTTATCATGCCATTGTATTCTTTTCGGATCCGATTAATATTGTTTTGTTGGTTTTGTAGATATTTGATGATTGAATCAAAAATTTATGTCATTTTCTTAGTTTTGAGATATAGTATGATTTCACCATTTTTGATATGTTCATCAAGATAAATTCATTGCTCGGAGCTATTCAATACACACACAAACAAATATATATATATATATAGTGATTTCATTTTTTTAAGTTTTGAACCCTTAATTGAGTTCCTGAGTTCTTGAGTTTTCTATAATTTCTGAGATTTCTGTGAATTCTGAGTTTTCTATCCGTGTTTGCTTGACCCTAAATTATAGTTACCCTGATTTCAGAATTTGGGTAATTCACATTGATGGAAACATCCGAGCTTGTATTCGTGGTATTCATGAGTAAATTAAGTATAAACTCGTGAATTTATCTTTTTTGAAATATGTTTTTCCTAGTTTATTTCATTCCTTTTTGATAAAAAGGAATCATCTCTTCTATGACTTTGAGTTTATTTATGATTATTAGATTCCTTTTCTTACGAAATAGAATTATTATCTTAATGACAGTATACTTCGTTTATCTTATTACCCTGATATGTTTATGCTAGATAGATCCATTTATTTATATTCGGATCCGACTTAGTTTTTTAGGTAATAAGTAGATCCGAGCTTGCTCCACTGTCAGTTTGGCTTTATCTATTTAAAGATAATTCTTGAGTTTATGCTAGAATATTAGAGTCGGCTATTGTATATATTCATTTAAGATTCGTTGTATTTATTTATGATCTTTGAACCATTTCAGTATTGTACGCTTGTTACGATTCCGCTATTTGTAATTATAAGTGATTTGTTGTATGTCTTGTACTTTGTTCTGGATACGACCCTTAACCACCGTAGTTTATATTAGACATGAATTGTGTATGTCAATCTTCTTCAATGACGAAAGAAAAATTTATACAACTTATCGACGTACTTGATACTTGTATAATACGAAATTATAAATGGTCAGACCTATTATCCTCTCTAATAGATAGTGTCACTCAGTAATACTCTTTATTATGGTCGGTCCCGGGGTGGGGCATTACAAAAATTCTGATCCCTTTTCCATTTGTTCTTAACATTATCTCCATTCGTTTTGTTTTCAATTTCAAAATGAATGGCATTATTAGAGCCAGGCTTACCGCATGTGATTGATAATCCTTGAAGAGAAAGATCCTTCCTTTTATGCTAGAGATAGTTTCTGTAATTGCTCCATGATGGTTAAAAATTTTCTAGCAATACATTGGGTTGCATGATCTTATACATCTTCATTACTCCATTTGGTATGAGCGAAATACCCCACACCGCTAAACGTCACCTATACCAGGATGCATTAAGGTTACGAAGCTCTTAGGTATAAAGTAACAATACAAAGACTAAAATTCATAAGAGATAAATGTACACCACATCGTAAACTTAAGACAATATTTAAATAAGTAAGTCAAATCACAGTATTTATTACGTTTCAAAATACCCAAAAGTCATCATCATAAACCAAACATATTGTCCGTGGAAAATATTAGAGTACATAAGTAAAACCATAAAAACCATCCCTCTCATACGTCGATACAATGATTAGAAAACAAGAAGTAAACCAATACATGACTTTGAAAAGAGTCTAAATCCAAGCTGAATCAAACAATCAAGAATCAATGTTGAGACCCTCCACCGTATGAACCTTAAGGGGGGAAGGGGGAGAAGGAGAAAACAAACTAGGTCAGACATACGTCTGGTGAGTCCTAGTAATTTTTAGCATGAGCAGAAGTTAAGGAAGAATTTAGATAGATGAATAGTTCTAAGAGCAATAGACATAAAACATAAATAAAATAGCAGGAAAGATGAACACGAATGAAGATAGACTTCTCATTCATATTCGAAAATTTCTATACCAACTACCAAGATATCACAATAAGGCTTTACCTAATTTCTATCGGTCGATGAGCTCCTATACACATAAGGTGATAACCAATGCCAGCTACGGAATTCAGGGATATCAATCCCGAACCATCAACTAAAAAAACATAGTCGTTAATCATAGGCGTTACAACAGCTTATCTTCCCCAATCGGCATGATGCATGCTTATCGTCCTGTCGGAACGCCCCCGTACCCACCTCGTTTGAACCACTTACTACCCAGTACAGTAAAGCGTGCCCTAGCCTCTACCTAGTGTGAAACCTCCATGATAAAAAGGGAAGCTGTCTGATACAGATTTCCAACTAAAAATGCAACTGATACAAGTAACCCATAGACTAGGTCCTCATTCATTATTTTATTAGGTCTCTTATCTTCTCCAATCAGCCTCACACTGTCTGAACAGACCTAAAATAGGATTTCATTGTGTTATTAAGCCTTTGCTCTTCTCCAATCAACCCCACGCTGCCAGAACAGACCTAATATATGAGCCACTTATCTTCCTTAATCAGTCCCACGCTGCTGGAACAGACTCCCTCTATCTTAGCTTATTCATTTCATCAATTTAACTTAACAAAATTTAAGTTTATTAATAAGCCAAATATAACCTCATGTTATATCCTTAGGTTGTATTAACATTTATAATTAATATTATTTTTTATACAACCCCTTTCCCATGTTACATAATATTCAATTAAGTTCACTCTACTCTAGTTTACATCTTTACATGTTCTACAATTACATATTAAGGTTTATCCTCAAGTTACATTCCAATCTGATTACAATACTTAATCAGTTTCAATATGCCCAAATATCCCTTTATGTTCAATTCCAACATTATTCCAATTTAATGCAAAATAACGGTAAAGGCCTAGGCTCTTTTCAGGTCTAGGCTCAATGCTAAAAGAAAAGGGAAATGGTCTAGGCTACTCACGAGGCCTAGACTCGAACATAAATAAAACAAATAAATTAGGCATAAGCATTACTGTAAACAAACTATAGCAAAAGAAGGGGATAAGGAAAAGGGAATTAATTAAAAACAATAAACAAATGAAAAGAAATAGGCATAGACAGTAAATAAACCATAGTAACTTACAGAAAAACTAAGCTTATAAATACTGTAAAAACTGTAAAAATAAAACTTGCAAATTAAAACTATCTAACTGTCTAAACTTTCCTACATAGATAACTATTCTAAAAATTACATAAAAACTCACAGATTTGATGATCAAAGCTTCCCACATGGTCTTCTTCTTAGATCCAGGATTACCTCCGCCTCCAGAAGTGTTTATAAAAATAAATATTTTAAAATTAAGAACTTCTTTATCCCTATAAAAATTTAGTTATTTGGTGCTTCCTAATTTTGAGGATAGGCCTGGGGAAGAAGAAGAAGAGAGAATGGATGTAAAGAAATGAGAGAGGCTCTGTTAGTCTATTTATAGGGTTTACTGGTTGGCTTCAACCGTCCAAATCCAAGATTAGATCTGGTCCAGCCATGTCGTTGGACCAATATGAAAATGCCATGTCAGCCCTTGGTTTAAAATAAGCCAATAAAACTCAGCCAACTTAGCAAAACAACGTTAGAAAATAATAAACAATCGTTGCGTACATGCAAGCCAAGGCACACAAATTCCTTGATCTGGATCGACCCAGGTATGGTCGACCCACTCGCCTACCTGGGTCGACACGAGAGTTGACCCACCTTGGCTTGGGTCAACAAATGTGTCGACCCAAGTGATCTGAATGACCGTTCATTCCATATATTAATTTATTTTAATTTTCTGAATTCTTCTTTAATTCATAACTAATTCATTTTAACTCCAAATTTAGCAAGTCCATTTTCATCAAAAAAATTACCACGAACCCAGTAGTGCTAGTCCCATCGTCTAATTTTGAATATTATTTTTATTAATATTTAGTTTATTAATCTTGTACACTTAATTATTGCTTATTAAAATTCAACATGTTACATTCTTCCCTACTTAAAGGATTTCGTCCCCGAAATCTCCAAGGCTAGAAGAATGTTATCAATAATTATCTACACCCCTCTACTCAACCATCAACCACTGTCATCTATTGTCCCTAGATTTTCTAATTCTTTTTATGAACATATGCAAAGGTGTTGTGTATATGTCCCTAAGTTAATGAAAAAATCAGGCGGTCCACTGATTCAGTAGACCTCCTTAATGCAATCACAACACCATGTTAGCAGTTTTGTCACGCCCTTATTCGGAAGAATTGCCACGGTCTGAAGCCTTGGCAATTTTGGAACGGCTTTTAGCCGCGCCAATAAGATTTAGCATGGTTTAAGGCCGTGGTGATTTTGGAATGGCTTTTACCCATTCCAACATTATAGAAAAAATTTCACACCATGGGTTTCCCGTGTGCCAATTATTTCACGCCCAAATATTAATTCACCGTGCCAACCAAAACAAAACAGAACCGTTATCATCTCAGAAGCATCCATGGCTCCTACGATCGAAATCGAAATAAAATCGCCTTTCATCTCAAAACAAGCACCGATGACATCGAAATCGCGTTCCTCTCATCCCAAATCATTTTTAAGTATTATTCTAATTAAAATCGAAATCCTAAATAATCACGTAGTGTATAGATCTTTGTGGCGATTTTGTTGAAATGTTCGATCTATTGAGTAAATTGAATATGGTTTGTGTTTGTTTTGTGTTGGTGTTCGTTTTGTTAAATGGGATGATTTAGTTCGAAAAAATGGCTTTCACTTTGTGTTGTTATTTTAGTATTTCTGTTTTAGAACTTGTAGTTGTTCGATTGTAGAACTTCACGTATTACTCTTTGGAAAGCATATATGTATGAAGTTACTTGTTTGGTTATGTTTTTGGTATTTGATTCATTTTGCAAGTTTATTTTTTTTATATATCTTGTATTTGCATTTGTGTTTCTCACAATTATTTATTTGATGTGTTCATTTCATATTTATCGAGTTGCTTTGTTCAATTGTGTTTTATATCTGTTAGTTTCCGTTTTATATTTTCATTTAAATGTGTTTTGTATATCTGGTTGCTCTATTTAAATTGCAAGTTTTGTTTATTTGCAAGGTTTATTGGTTTGCAAGCTTTGACATTTATTTGCAGTTTTATCTCGCAAGGTTCGTTAATTAATTGGTGCATGCAAAGTGTGTCTCATATATTTCATGCAAGTTGTGTATCGTATATTTCATTTGCAAGGTCAGTTAGTTTAGTGTCTCATTCTGTTGATTATACATTCTATGTTAAATATTTCATGGATGATGTATCTCATATTTTTCATTTTCTAGGACAGTTAATTCAAGCTATTTGCGGGTAAGTTCTGTTGATCTGTAAATGAAGTAACATGGGCATTAGTAACGCACTTAAATACTCATGTACAAAACTGCATAGCAAATTAATTATATGTGGTTGTTTATCTTTTTTATATTGATGAAGCATAGTGTCGATCAGGAATAAATGTTTGATCTGGAGAGTAAATTGGTGCGAAGAATTGAAAAGTGAGTTTTATCAAGAAAAGCCAATGCATTTGATTTGTTCACTGAACCGGTTTTTCTAGAATGTTGCAGTTTTCATGTATTTAATAAACAAACCTTTATACTATAATCTCCTTTTTGATAGTATTTTGAAACTAAAACATAAATTCATAGACTTTGTTCTACAATCCGTCTGCCCCATCAAATCCAAATGTCGATGTTGATATATAAATGGTGTAAAACATATATATAACTAGGACTGTAAATTTGTAGTAACGGGCAAAGCTTAAATGAAAAATAGGCTGGTATAATGCAACTGTAGCGTTAAGATACTACAAAGAGACGGGTTGTTGCAACACGGAGCAACACCAAAGAAAAATAAACTAAATTAATAGGAAATATTGATGTTTGTTTCCATTGCAACTTGCAAGTAAGACGGGGCAGAATGATATAGGTGAATGTAGTGTGTTTTTGTTAGAGTTGAATAAAAAGTAAACTGAAATCAATATGTGTGCAGTCGACTTATTTATTGTTTTTGAATGCATCATCTGATAGTTTTCGCATCCCACATCATTCCATGAATGACTAAACATTGTAGTTATGCAAAATGGGAGTAAAATCCATACAACAGGAGTAAAAGCCATATAACAAGTGCATAAATAAGAGTAAAATTGGAATAGTTTTAGCTTCACTTTAGGAGTTTTTATTTTGTGTTCCTTTGTCATATAGTGGCTATGTTATTCTAATGTATCTATATTTTGGTTTCCATCCACTGTTGCTATAGCCTTAACTGAGGCAGCTGCCTTTGTTTTGACTATTTCAATTATTAATTATGATTATCTAGTATGTTATGTAGATAAAACTTTAACTATGCCCTATAAATAGTTGGTTTATTTCTCTTCATTCTTTCAATTACTTGTTCTCATTAAGTTGCCACTTTTTTAAAAAAAAAAAAGAAGTATGCACTTGGCGTCCATCTATAATTTCATGATGTGCAGGTATGCTTTTTCTTTATACTATGGTCTTTGAGGTGCCAATTATAACCCTATATAGGTGTATGATTCATTGTCATTCTTCAGGGAAAACTTTTTTGTTATGTTTTGCTATAAATTTGATTGGAAAGATATTTCCATTAACTCATTGAATCTACAAATTTATATGCCAAAATATACAAAGATTTGCTGCCAGTTTCCCTTATTTTCTTTTATGGTCGGTATTTGTTGCTATTCTTATCACATCATTTGAATCTAGAAAATAAGATTATTCTCGAATATGTGACAGTCTGTCTTCCTTCCTCCATGCTTACCTTTATTGTAAAAGTTAATTAGGAGACAATCATAATTACATTTGGTGCATTAACAGCCATCCTATGCTATAAATGTAAATTTGGGGTGTTATTTTCTATCCATCGGGTAATTGATTTGCTATTTGGTAGTACTGATGTTCAGTCATTTCCAAAAACTTTGATGAAATGATTTTTTGATTGAACTGTATTCAGATGGTTTTTATTATACTAACTTCTTGGTGGACATGGTCTAAGTGTTAGCTATAAACAAGAGCCATGGTATTGCTGCAACTAATCCTACTTGAAGAAGTTTGTGAAAGAAAAGAGAGGAAATAATCACTAACCATCAACTGTCAAATGCAGTAATTATCGTATATTTTTAGGTCCATGATTTTTGGTACTTACACTATTTTTGCTAATACTACTTTATGCATACGGTTTACATACTCTTTAAGTTGCTATTATGCATACTTGCTTTTTTACAGTGTTATAAGAGAATATGTGTCGTATTATGAGGATATTATAAGATGTCTAGTATGCAAGTAATATAGAAATATAAATGTAAACAAATTATATCATGCAGATATGTAAATAAAAGATCATAATCGAAATGCTTAAAAGGTTAGGGAAAGTGACATTTTCCCTTTTCTAAATCATTCAACACTAATTAACATAACTACAATTTAGGTTTTTATTTAAAAAAATAAAAAAGTAAAAAAACAAGGTTTTAAATCTCGGATATCGGTCGTGTTTCGTCTCGGGGATTTTATAGATTCGGTCTCGTATTGGAGGAGATCTCGAACAAAATGAGTCTAACTCGGGAGTTCATCTCGGATTTTCATCTCGGGTCTGAAAGTTCATATCGGAATAATCTCGGGGTACATGATATGTTAAAAATGATATTTTAACAAAATGATTTTTGTGAATGCTATCAAAAAAATAGTATCTTAAACTTAAAATGCAAAATAATTTTATTATTCTTTATTTTGTGAAAGATCATTCATACTCTAAATCGTAATATGCTTAAAACAGGAATATTGTTAGACATGAAACATTATAAGGATCCAAAACATTAAAAAAAATCAGCATAAATAGACCATAAAATACATAATTTCATTAGTAACATGTATGTAAAAAGATGAATATGAAAATCATAAGCATTGTAAAACGTATACGAACATACAATATAGTCATTTAACATGCAAAATGTAAAATAACAAAAGATTGATATGGCCACATTTGAGTTTTTTAATTATAGTTCAAGTTCAGGCACAAATTTAAATTTTAACCAAAAAAATTAATATCTCAGACGGTATTGCAGTATTTCGTCTCGGTCGATATATCATTCGATATTGCAATATCTCGAGCGATATATTCAAAAGGAGATTTAGATTGATATTTGCTGTTTCGTTTTGGAAGGAGCCCAAAACGAGATCTCGGGGGAAACCTCGGGCGATATTTACAAGATTTGAAACAGTGGTAAAAAAAACTCCAACAACAGCAGATGCTGCTACCATCTGCAGTGGCAAGCTACTGCTATGGCTTGCGCAGAGGCCATGTATTTGCAGATGTCGTGGTCGAGATTTCGGTATGGTCTTATATTTAGATCAACCATATTTGAGTTTGCGTAATCATCGCGGTTGACTTCGAGAACAATTTGAGCCTTGTTATTCTGTAAGTTTTGCCTAATTATGTTGTTTTGGAACCTATCCATTTTTAGTTTGGTCCTTGCATTGCATGTTTGCATCGTTTATTTGACTTTGTGTGTTATTTGGAATCTAAGTAGAATATAACAGTGTTTGAAGTTTGAGTTTCTTGCATAAACTTAGTAGATAATAACACTTGGTTACTGAGAATTTTAAGGCTCAGGCACTGGTCATTAGGAATTTTAAGGCTCGGGTACTCAAATAACACTTTGTTACTTCAAACTGATTTTCATGACTGCTTAAACATGAAAACCGAAGAGCATAGGCCAAAGGAGAAAAATCCAAAAGCAAACTAAAATAAGCTTGTAATGGATGAGTGATAGGAATTCCAACTTAGCTTTCAGGATTTTGCACTATATATAGGGTTGTGAACTATTTGTTAGTATCAACATTTGTATTTATGATTGTGTTTTAGCTTTGTTTGATAGTTGCGTGTGTTTCGACTTTTGGATCTTAATTAAGAACCTTGTTTGTTAGTATCAATATTTGTATCTATGATTGTGTTTTAGCTTTGTTTGACAGATGCTTGTGTTTCGACTTTTGGATCTTAATTAAGATTCTTGCTTGATAGTTGCTTGTATTTCGACTTTTGAAACATCACCAAATGTTGTGCTAATTAAGTATATATGAGTTCATATGAACCTTGTACATTTGTAGCTATGAATATTACTATTTATATTAGTAGATATGACTAGCTCAAAAATTTGTATTGATGTGTATGATTTGCTTATATTTTGTTCAAATCAGAGTTTTATGCTTCAGGTACCGAAATCTGATTTATATGCAGTTTTTCCAATTAAATTTAGCTGCGGTCCAAAGCCGTGACTAAATTATTTTTAAAAATTTTACAATTTAAAATTTCTATGGCTTTGAGCCGTGGAAAAACAATATTTTTCCACGGACCAAAGCCATGGCAAAAAACTAATCTGCCACGGCTCTAGGCGATGGAAGAGTCATGGCAAAATTTCTGCCACACCCAATTTTGCTATGGCCTGTACCCATGGCAAAAATAATTTTCCACGGCCCAAAGCAATGGAAAATTTGTTTTTCAGGTGTAGTGAATTGATGTCTGGGTCAAGCATCCAATATGTAAGCAAAGAAATCCAAAAGATACATGTAAAATTCTATATGCGTGCAATAACTATTCAACAGAATGCAACATCTAAGTGATGATTCAACTATTTTCATCCATATAAATTAAAGAAAAATGCACACACATCTATATGCAATTATGTTAGTGTCCTAGTTTTGCCGATCTCTAAATACTTCCTATTGTATATATATATGCGTCAACTAGCAAACACTTGCATCCCCGTGAATCTATTTAACTATTACATGTTCTATTAACAAGTTTTAAACCATTTCCTTCCCTCTATAGGCTTCTACCTAAGACTTTTGATTCAAACAATAAGAACAATAGATTCAAAATCAAATCTTAGGAAAGAATTAAGAGTGTACCCTCACAGGTAAAAGGAAAAGAAGCATGAATCCTATCTTCTGGTTCCTAAGTCGCGTTATAACACCCCATATTTTAATACACAATAAATATATAAAGGATATAATAAAATGAATATTAATTAATTAAATATTCAGAATTAGGTAAACAGACTTTATCTCTGTGTTCGTTATGAAATTTTAGTTCAAATAGACTCTTGTTTTTCGAAAATCGGATTAAATATGAAGAAGTTACGAACTAGAGGAGAATGAACTAAAATAGCATATAATATATATAATAAATTAAAATAAAACAACGGAGAAAATAATGGTCACTGGGAGACCTAACCATACATTGCTCGACCCTTGTGTCAACCCATGTTGAAGGTGGGTCGACCCACCTGCATGTAAAGCAAGTTCACGCACCTGAATCTGGACTGTTTTATATGTTATATACATATGCTGACTTAGCTTGAGGTGTATAGTTTGATTTAATAACCTAATATCTATTGGTTTAGAATTATCCTAACTAATATATAAATAGGCTACTAGTCTCACCATTTTCTTACACACAAATATTCTTCATCTTCTTCCTTCAAGCTATGTTCTAAATAAAAATTAAGAAAATGTCGAGGTGCTACCAAAGCTTAGATTGAAAGGATAACTCATGCTTTTCTTTTACAACTTTTTTAAAAGGATTTTCTGGATCTAATTCAAATCATTGTGAGTTCTAATTAATTTTAGATCTGCCATCTAAAAAGTACCATGACAGTAAACAATTTGGATCTGAAATTATACATTGTTTATAAGTTTATATGTTATTGTTTTATTGTCTATTTTCTACTCAGTATTCAACTATTACTAGTTATATGTACATCCTTATTATCCCTTTTTCTGTTTTAGATTTATTTACAGTCCTTTTCCTATTTATTCAGTTTATTTATTTCTGAGTTCGATCTATCTTTCTCCTTTTTCCTTTTTATTTTTACGCTGAGCCTAGGCCATCGAGAGCCTAGGTCATTTCCATTAGAATTGCATAAATTGGGTTAAAATCGAATAACTTGTAATAACAGAAAAAGGAAAACTAGGCATATTGGAACATGAGAACCATTGACTGTATAATTGGGATAATATGCAAACATGTTAATATAAATAGGTTATACTTAATTTGGTATTAAGTAGAACATGTTATGAAAAGTTATGTGAATCAAATGTAATTAAGTTAAACATGTTACTGTAGGCTATATACATCTGAGAAGGTGTCTATCAGTTTTGGGAAAGTGTTATACATAGAATTACATTTAATAGGAAATGTCATTTACAACCATACTTATAAATGAACTTAAACCTGCTAAGTTAAACCTGTTAACTAATAAGCTAAGAGGTTCCACGTCTTGCTATTTATATCCGGTTTGGGACTTTTAAATCATAGTTTACTTGGGGAACCAACCCTAGGGCGTGGCTTGTGTCAATTTTGGTATTGTTTGGAACCTGTATCAGTCAATATCCCTGGCTATATGTATCATATCGGGGCCTCACACTGGGTGGGGGCTAGGGCTTGCTTTACTGATATGGATTGTAAGAGGTTCAAAGTCTTGGAGGTGGGTACGGGCGCATTTCGGTGGAGTCATGAGCATGCATGGGTCTGATGGGGGAAGCAAAGATGTTTTAACACTCGCAAATAGGGCTATGTCTTTATAGTTGATGGATTATGGACTGATATCCCTACTTCCGTGGTTGGCATAGGCTATTCATGTCTGTAAGGAGCCGATCGCATGGGTAGAAATTAGGGTAAAACCTAATCATGTTATTTTGATAATTGGTGTAGAAACTTGTTCTTGGGATATGAATGAGCAGCTTACTTAATCTTTACATTGCCTTGTTATCTCGTTTAATTCGTACTTGTATATTATGCTGTAATTTCTTGTCTAGTATTATTGACCTGTCCTGATACTTCTTATTCTATGCTTATGCTAAAAATCATTGGAACTCGCCAGACTTTATGTCTGACCTATTTTGTTTTTCCTCCTCTCTCTTCCTTCCCCCCAGGTTCTAAGGGTGGTGGACAATAGCAGTGACCATGATTCTATTCAGCTTGGACTTGGATTACTTCTATTTCCACATATTACTTTAGTTTCTTTTATGTTTATTATTATGGCGTGCGAGGGATATGACTTTATGGTTTTTTTACTCCGATGGTTTATGAGACAGATGTTTATGGTTATGACAATGATGGTTTATTTTGAAAAAATGTAATGCTATATTTGGTTTGAAATAAAAGTTTGAAGTTTTTTCCGTTGCATTTTATATTCTGTCTTGTTACTACAACTAATCTTTGTATTATTATTGCGCTTCACAAAACATAATGCATCCTCTTATGGGTGACTTTAAGCGACATAGGGTGTCATATGCATCGTCGTTGTCTTCTTCCCACTGAATCTTAACAAGCTTGAACTCTTTATCCTGCAATAACTTGACCGCAAATCCTAGTACCCAAGTAGAAACTCTCTTGACCAATGCCTCCTTCTTTACCTCAATATCCTCTAGAGTACTCGGCTTTACTACTACCGCTGAATCATGTAAACACTTACGTAAGTGTGAAACATGGAATACGTCATAAACTCTTGCCAGTCTTTCCGGTAGTCTAACTCTGTTGGCAATCTGACCTATCCTCTCTACTATAGGGAATGACCCTACGAACCTCAGTGCCAACTTCCCCACTGAGCCGAACCGAACAACACTCCACAAAGATGAAATCTTAATGAAAACCAAGTTCCCAACCTCGAACTCTAGGTCTATCATTCGCTGATCTGCATACGCCTTCTGTCTATCCCGAGCTGCCTTCATCTGCCTCTGAATCAAGTCCATCTTCTCCGAGGTTTTTATAACCATCACTGGTCCAAGTAGAAGTATGTCCGTGGACTCCCACCAACATGTAGGTGATTTGCACGGTCGTCCATATAATGCCTCGAAGGGAGCCATACCAATACCCATTTGATGGTTGTTATTATGTGGGAACTCTACCAATGAAAGATGTTCCTCCCAAGTCCCTCCGAAGTCTAGGATACATAGCCATAATAAATCCTCAAGAATCGTGTTAACCCTCTCCGTCTGTCCATCTGCCTGAGGGTGATAAGCAGTGCTAAGTCATAACTGTGTCCATAATGCCTCCTACAGGCTCCTCCAAAACTGACTCGTAAAGATGGAGTCACTATCACTAATGATATTAGAGGGAATTTCATGAAGTCGGACGATCTCTGTAAGATACACTGATGCCAACCAAGCTATCGTCCCCTCACTCTTAACCAGGATAAAGTGGGCGCTCTTGGTTAACCTATCGACTATAACCAAAATATGAGTGTTGCCCTTCCTCAATTTGGGCAACTAATCTATGAAGTCCATTGAGACACCCTCCCACTTCCATTGCGGTACATCTGGAGGCTGAAGAAATCCACCAAGATTCCTCTGCTCATTCTTCACTTGCTAATAAGTCATACATCGAGCTACATACTCTGCCACGTCCTTCTTCATCCCTATACAATGAAAATCTCCTCATGTATCTATAAATCTTATCACTGTCGGGATGGATAGTCATTCGAGAGTGATGAGCCTCCTATAAAATCAATCTCAACAAATCATTAACTCAAGGAACACACATTCTCCCATCACGATGTAGCCACGCTCTCTCATCTACAGGGTACCTAGCAAGGTGGCTAGAGGTCTCTCCTCTACCAAGTCGGCCCATGATTTCTGCTAACTGATGGTCCTCATGCTAACTAGATCCAACGCGCTCTAAATGAGTAGGTCGCACCTCCAACGATGCCAGTAATCCTGGTGCAAAATCGGTAGATGATGTAACAACCCATTCTACGTATCGTAGGACCGTAGAATACTTATTTTATTTTCATACGAAGTCATATGGTCATGTAACTTTGGGAAATGGCTATTGGGGTCATTTCCCACATTCAGGATTTTTGCCAAATTTAGATGACCGTTTTTGCAAATAGCGAATCTTGTTTCGCCTATAATTTTTGATTGGTAAGGAGTTTTGACCTAAAACCACTTCCATTGGATTTAGATGATGGTTTCCCAATCCACTGAGTGATCACATTAATCAAACGGACTTACCGTTTGGGATATATGGCTGAAATAAGATTTGAAGATAGAAAAAAACCTACTCGGGCTTAATAGGATGATTAGCAACTAGGCCCATAACCCATTTCAGGATTAGGGTTATGGGAGGGCTGAAAGGAGTTGGAGAATAATCCTCTTTCACTTTTCTAGCCACTACAAACATTCCTTGAACCCTAGTAATGAACTCCATCTTCTAAATCTCTCTTTAATCACTTTTTAATCACATGTTAAGCAAATCAACATCAACTTAAGGTGGATTAACATCAAAATTGAGGTAGAACTGCAGCACTACATAGGAATCCGATCTAAATCGGTAGAAGTTTCATATCTGATATTAATTATTGGCTAATGTGAGTGATTAACATGTTTATTCACTAATTATGGCTAATTAGGGGTAATTAGTGATAATTAGCGAAATTATGACTCAGAAAAATATGGGAAAATTCTAGAATAATATTATGTCACTGATATAAATTTGGGTTAATTTGGATTAAGTTTGCTAATCCTAGAATTTAGAGGATTACGGGAAAAATCATGAATTTAGGTATGTTTGATCTAAAATAACCTATGTGATTGATGTTTTGATCTTTTTGATTGAACCAATATGTTGCCACTACTATTTGGTATGTTTTATGATTGTTTAGTAAAGTTAGAATTGTTGAATACGCAGTCGTATGGCGAGAATGGACGATACAAGCTTGTTGGAAATTCTACAGCAATCCGGGTCGGATCGGCTAGGGGATCGAATCGGATGAGTTGAACCGAATCGGATTAGGACGTGGCAAGAAGGAAGACCACTTGAATAGAATTGGAGTTGGAGTGGGATTCAGATCACACCAGGAGGCACCGAACCGAATCGAACCACACTAGTAAGCACCTGTAACACCCCACCTCCGCCAGGGTAACTCTTGCAAGCACACTAGCTTCGGAGGGGCGTTAAACAAGGTAAACATGCATGCAGATATCACAAGATAGAAAAAATAAATAAAACAGAGTAAATAAAGCAGCGGATCAAACTAGCATTTCAAAACCATAGTCATGTTACAACAAAGTACTTGATCATTATTTTCCAACAAACAAAGTCTAGCATAAACTGAAAATCTGAAATACATAAAGTACTATCCCCAAAGTGAAGTGATAAACCATAGCTAGCTGAATGTCCAAAACCGTACATGAGCAAATCCAGTAAGCAAGCTATAAAGATCCAAGCTAAGCTCCAATGTTCCCACCCTAAGAACCTGAGGGGGGGGGGAACGGAAGAAAAGAGGCAAAAGAAAACAGGTCAGTCAAAAAGACTGGTAAGCCCTAACTACTAACTGTCCATGAACTAGTAAAGTTAACTGGCATGAGAAGCTGAGATGAACATAAGGATAACAACATACTGGCGTGATGATTAACTAACAAGATAGATAAAGGTGTCATCGCATAATCAAGGTTAAGTTTTGCACCACGGGTGTACTAGCATTCTAACATGTCAAGTAAAAACAAGAAACTGATCCCTTGGCCCAAGCTTGGCCCAACATCATGAGGTGACCTAAATCAAGGTCCAACTACACGGTCTAGTTGATCGGCTCCCTATAAGCCTAACTCGTCAAGTGTCGGTGTCATACGGCCCAAACATGCAATGTAGTTAAACTGCGCTAGGTCCACCCTAGGGTGTATCAAGTCCTAGGGTGTCAACATCGGACACCAATCAAGTATGCACAGTCTAGATCTACTGGTACCCGTGCCTGATTTTCCAACTCCGGACTAAGTGCACGACCATAGTCCGCCTGGACCTACACCGGCGTACCTACTCAGCCGTCGTTTTGGTCGCTTACATGTCAGCCCAGTAATCGTGCCCCACCCTAGCCTAGTCCTAGGGTCTTATGATACTATCAAGAGGGTTACTGCTGAAAAGGACCACGCAACTAGGGTTTCTTAACAGGTTAAATGTGGTTAACCCGATCCAAACGTGGATTAAATTGGTTAAGTGTAGCCAAGGTTCATGACTTAACCCCGATTAACCCATCAAGCCCAAATTGGTTAAGTATTAAGTGGACCATGACTTAACCCTAATCAGGAGGCATTAATTAACTTAATGTGCTTTAACCTCTCACATTAGACCTTGTTGTGGTTACTAGTTAAGCCGGGCGGGTCCGGGTAGCTTTACACCACAACTTGGTCTAACCCCGGGTTCGAGCACAACATGACCAACTTCTCACAATGGGCCTTATTGTTTGTAGCCACTAGTTAAGCCGGGCGGGTCCGGGTAGATTAATGCTACAAACTCAACCCAACCTCGAGTTGGCCACACTCATATTTTCTAAGTGTCATGTCCATTATGTTTCCATAACATAATTACAAGCTAACATATCATGTTATGTTATAAAAATCATGTTCATGTCATAATGTTACCCAACCCCAACGTAATCCCATCGTTTACATAATCGCAACAACGCATAAAGGATAAAATAGGGAACTTGGCATAATCATGACATAAAGGTGTTGAAGCCACAAGTTTAACATGGTGGCATATGAGATGTACATATGTTCATATACTTGCATATTGCATTATTAGGCTTCAAAAGTATGCATAAAACCAAACTTAGCATATAAGTGATGCATGGTGATAAATGACATGTAGAAGTTGCTAGGAGTTCGCATTTAGCCTCACATGCAAGTTATCATAAGGGATATGATAACTTCCATGTTGCCAAAATGCAACCTTTAACATAAAGCTTGAAGCTTTAGGCTCACAAACTCAAGTTTAACTTGCATAACATGATAACATGTGTATAATGATCAACCCAAACTTGCATAACATAGCAACATGTGTCATACATAATGATTGAACCAACTTGCATAACATAATGATCAACCAAACTTGCATATCATAATGATCAACCCAAACTTGCATATCATAATGATCAACCCAAACATGCATCATTCATTTAACTTTAGAGTTCAATAAAAAGAAAGTAGAAAAGGGCTTACAATGCTATGAAGACACAAATGAATATTTATTATAAAGATTGAGACGAAGCCCTTATGCAATCACCAAAAAACCCAAATATGCAAGCTCCAAATGAAAAACTCTTGAGCCAAATCAATAAAAACCCTTGCTTTGTAATAGAAATGTTGCAACTTGACTTGAATGCAAACTAAGAACACTCATACAAGCTTGAAAACACTTGTATGAACTCAAAATCTCTCATAGAAATAAACTTAGAAATTTTAGCATGAGAGTGGAGGCCATGAGAGGAACAAATTTGACATAGTTTAGTTGTAGGATTGAATAATGGTGATTTAGGCTAGGCTTAGGGGTCCTTTTATAGAAGATTAGGATAGTATTAGCCATAGGATTAACCCTAGATTCAATCCAAGCCATCAGATCACGTCACAAGCCAACAAAACAGGTCAAAACAGCCAAAATGGTGCACCAGGTTGCCTGGGTCCGACCAGGCAGGTCGACCCCCAGGTCGACCCTGGGGTCGACTCCCCAGTCGACCTGGTCCCACCCAGGTCGACCCCCAGGTTGACCTGGTCTGGGCGGGATTTTTCCCGCCTACCCTGATTTTCTGAAATTTGAATCTGTTTTGAATTTGAATTTTTCGTGAAACTTCGCGAGGCCATATCTCGGTCATACGGACTCCGATTTTCGAAAACTCGGACTCTATTTCGCGTATTTTTCCGAGACGAACGCAATGGCACAGCCCGTTTCCCTTGATTCAGATTTTACAGTTTAATTCTGCCTTGATTTATATTATAACATGTTATTCAAAAATACGGGTTGTTACATTCTCCCCTCCTTAAAGGATTTCGTCCCCGAAATCTTCAAGTTGGGAAGAACGTATCCTATCATCCATCATCCATCTACTCACATCATCATCCACGAGCAATCATTGTCCTTAAAGGATTCTAAATGCTGTATGAACATATGCAAAGGTTTGTGTATATGTACTTATCTAATGCGAAAATCAGGCGGTTACTGATACAGTAAACCTCCTTAATGCATATGTATGTTAGTGAAATGAATCCATATGTATGCAATTTCCTAACATAATTCATAATATCTATATGAGTGCACATAACATTCATCCATATGCAACATCCACGTGATAGCATACAAGTTTCATCCATGAATAAGTATAAGCACTCATGCATATGCAACATGAAAGTGTGTGAGCCGATCTTAGTGCCTAATGTGTATCATGCATCCACGAGTATCCACTTGCAAACACTTGCAACCACTTGCAACCATCAAGCATAACATGTTTCAAATACATGTTTCATCCAAAGGGTTTCTACCTAAGGTCCTCATGACAAGATTAACGAGATAATAAGATAAACAGGATAAACACGGATAAAAGAAAGATATGCTAATTAGGAAAGAGGTCGAGAATGTACCCTCAAAAAGGAATGGATAAAGCCCACGCATCTTCTCCTCGGTTTCCCAAGTTGCGTCTTCATCGGCTTCACTCCACTGAACTTTCACCAACTTGACTTCTCGATTCCTTAACTTCTTGATCTCTGTTCCCAAAATACGAATCGGAGCTCTCCTCAAGGTTGCCTCTTTCTCTACCTCCACGTCTTCAAGAATGCTTGGTTCAACCACCTCAGCGGTCTCATGCAGACATTTTCGGAGATGCGAGACATGAAAGACATTATGCACTCCGGCTAGCTTTTCGGGCAATTCCACCTTATAGGCCATCTTTCCAATTTTCTCTATGATAGGGAAGGGTCCTACGAACCTTGGTGCCAGCTTCCCAACTGCTCCAAAACGTACCACTTTACGCAAAGGAGAAACCTTCACGAAAACCATGTCTCCCACTTCGAATTCCAAATCTGCCCTTCGCTTGTCAGCATAGGATTTCTGTCTATCTTGGGCCGCTTTCATCCTTCTTCTCACTAATTCAACTTTCTCGGATGTGTCCCGTATCATATCGGGCCCAAGTATAAGCCTATCTGTTGTCTCCCACCAATAAGATGGTGACCTACACGGCCTCCCATACAAAGCTTCAAATGGTGCCATCCCTATGCTGGCTTGATAGCTATTATTATACGCAAACTCTACAAGAGGAAGGTGGTCTTCCCAAGTACCACCGAAGTCAAGAACACAGAGCCTCAAAAGATCTTCTAGCACTCTATTCACCCTTTCGGTTTGGCCATCCGTCTGGGGGTGATAGGCTGTACTCAGATTCAATCGCGTACCCATCGCTTCTTGCAAACTATTCCAGAACTGGCTAGTGAAAATTGGGTCACGATCGCTAACTATGCTAGAACGAACTCCATGCAACCGCACTATCTCTCGGAGATAAATAGATGCCAGCCATGATGCGGTCCTCTTGCTCTTTACAGGAATGAAATGAGCACTCTTCGTAAGTCTATCAACAATGACCCATATGCTCGTGTTCCCTTTTCTTGACCTAGGCAATCCATCCACAAAATCCATAGAAATACTCTCCCACTTCCATTGCGGGACCTCCAATGGATGTAATAGCCCACCTGGTTTCTTTGACTCGGCTTTCACTTGTTGGCACACCATGCACTTTGAAACATACTCTGCCACATCCTTCTTCATTCCATCCCAAAAGAAAATGCGCTTCATATCTCTATACATCTTATCTCCTCCCGGATGTATAGTCATCTTCGAGTGATGTGCTTCTTCAAGAACTTTATGCACTAAGTCTCCTACTTGTGGAACGCATAGCCTTCCGTCACGCCTCAACCAACCTTTATCATCAATTGTATATCTGGCAAGGTGACTAGACATCTCACCACGAATCAACTTATCCATGACCTCGACTATCTGCGGATCTTCCTTCTGCGAAGCCCCAACTTGATCAAGAAGTGTGGGTCTAAGCTCAAGGGATGCTAATGAACCCGTCATCGACTCAACAGCCGTCGTGAAATCAAAGGTTGCCAAGAATTCTAAGTTCTTCATCTCAATGAACAAGGGGCTCAAAGTCAACCTCCTTCTGCTTAGTGCATTTGCCACAACATTACCCTTGCCAGGGGTATAAGCTATCTCGAAGTCATAAGATGCCAAGAATTCCATCCACCTTTGCTGCCTTAGATTCAGATCTTTTTGCGAGAAGAGGTACTTGAGTGACTTGTGATCAGTATACAACTCAAACCTTTCGCCTAGAAGATAGTGGCGCCAGGATTTGATTGCAAAGACGATCGCCGCTAACTCCAAATCATGAGTGGGATAGTTCTTCTTATGAACTTTAAGTTGCCTACCCCCATAACATATCACTCTTCCCTCTTGCATTAGAACAGCACCTAACCCCGTGCCACATGCATCTGTGTACACGGTAAACATCTTACCACTATCGGGTAATGCCAAAATTGGAGCTGAGGTAATGGCTCTTTTGTGCTTTTGAAAAGCAAGCTCACACTCCAAGTCCCATGCAAAGACTAAGTTCTTCTTTGTTAACTTAGTAAGAGGGGCCGAAATCTTAGCGAAGTCCCTGATGAACTTCCTATAGTAGTCTGCCAGACCGAGAAAGCTTCTTACTTCGGTTGCATTCCTAGGAGTCTTCCAGTCTTGAACCACAACCACTTTCGCGGGATCCACCGCTATGCCTTGCTTAGAAACTATATGTCCAAGAAACCAAACTTCCCTTCTCCAGAAATGACATTTGGAGAACTTGGCTTTCAACTGATGCGCTCTAAGCGTATCTATCACTTCCTTGAGATGCCTAGCATGATCTTCCTCATCCTTTGAGAAGATCAGAATATCATCCACGAAGACAACAACAAACTTGTTAAGGAACTCCCTGAACACCCTACTCATCAAATCTACGAAGTAGGCGGGTGCATTAGTCAAACCGAATGGCATGACAAGCCATTCAAAGAATCCATATGGAGTCCTAAACGCAGTTTTATCAATGCTATCCTCAGCTACTCTAAGCTGATGGAATCCAGTGGCTAAATCAAGTTGAGAGAAAACAGAAGCACCTACAAGCTGGTCAAAGAGATCATCAATCCTCGGTAACGAGTTCCTATTCTTCTTTGTCAGCTTGTTCAACTCTCGATAATCAACACATAGACGAAGCGAACCATCCGCCTTAGTAGCGAATACCACCGGAGCACCCCATTCAGAAATGCTTCGCCTAATAAAATTCTTCTCAAGCAACTCCTTGATTTGCTTACTGAGCTCCCTTCTTTCACGAGGGGCCATGTGCCTAACGGGCAATGATACTGGCTTGGCATTATCGACTAGATAAATGCGGAAATCTATCTCTCGTTTAGGGGGTAACCCCTTAACTTCTTCAAAGACATCAGGATAGTCTCGGACCACCCTTACAGATTGCAGGTCATCGATGGACGAGTCGAGAGATTCAAGATAACATAACATGACGGGACTTCTAGGGTTACAAGAAATTTCTAGGGTATTGCCGAGGCGAGTCATGAGCCTCACCACCCTATGTTCACAATCGAGAATGGCTCCATAACTGGACAACCAATCCATGCCCAAGATCAATCCATATCCCGTGAACCCGAGAACATAAGCATTACACGTGAATTCTACGGTCAAGATAGAAATCTTCAAATCCACACAAATCATAGATAGATGGGCGGAACCCCCAATTGGATTTGAAACACAAACGGGGTCCTCAACTAGACTAGTACTTAGGTGCAAACTTTCAACAATGTCAGAAGAAATAAAACTATGCGATGCGCCAGAATCAAATAAGGTACGAACAGGAAAATCAGAAATATAAACAAGACTTTCTACAGAAATACTACCTCGGTCCTGGACTGGAGCAGTGTTGAGAGCATGCACTTGCCCTCCAGAAGGTCCTGCACGCTGATTCTGTCCTTGCTTCTTGGGGCAATCCTTGCTAAAATGTCCGGTCTCTCCACAATGAAAGCATTCGCCCAACTTCCTCTTCTTCTTCCTACAGTCTTTAGCTATGTGCCCAACAATCCCACAGTAGTTGCATTTTCTTGGGTCCTTTGCCTTGGCCTTGTTGCCCTTGTTGTTCTTGTTGTTCTTGTTGTTCTGATTGCTCTGATTTCCTCCCCACTTGGAGTCTGTCTTCTTGGCTTGAGTCTCATTAGCCTTGACTTCCTTCTTGCCATTCTTATCGTCTCCATGAAGCAATGCCATGTCTACTTGTCCTTCAAAAGTGGCCCCCATGGGTATATGAGATAGGGCTAAACCTTGTAATGGCTCGTTCAACCCTCGTGCGAAGCGTAAAGCCTTCTTCTGGGGAGTATTAACCATGTCCAAACCGAATCGGGCGAGCTTGTTAAACTCATTCACATACTCCCTCGCTGTCATGTCCCCTTGCTTCAAAGATATAAACTTCTCCAATTGCAGATTCGCCTCAGCTGATGATAGAAACTTAAGCCCAAATCTTGTCCTAAAGTCGGCCCAAGTCTCTATAGGCCTCGTAGCATTGGTGATCTCCCACCAATAAGCAGCTTCTTCTTTTAATAACCATGCCGCCAATAAAACCTTTCTATGATCTTCCACATCAAAGATGGCGAAGAGATCTTCAGTTTCTTTCAAACAATTTCTTGCCTCCACAAAAGTCTCCGTCCCAATAAAGTTCTTGCCACCCATCGCCTTAAAGTCTTTGCAAATCTTAGCGAAATCTGTTTGCGGATTCTGAGGAGGAGGAGGAGGAGGAACCTCAGTTATATTGGGGGTATTTGCTAGGCCCACATCGTTGGCCCTAGCTTCCAAGTACCTCCGGAACCATCCGGGAATGGTCACTCCCTCGGGAAGGTTAAGATCGGCCATACTGAAAAAGGAAAAAGATAGAAAGATTCAGAACGAAGAAACGAAGGATAGTGCTATGGCTTTTGGGGAATAGCCTTTTTAAAATAACTAGACTTTTCTTGGAAAATACTTAATTGGTTTTGAAAATAGTTTTTCAAAAGGTAAGTTTCAAAAACACTTTTGCTCAAATCTTGTAAACCTTATGCTCTGATACCAAATGTAACACCCCACCTCCGCCAGGGTAACTCTTGCAAGCACACTAGCTTCGGAGGGGCGTTAAACAAGGTAAACATGCATGCAGATATCACAAGACAGAACATATAAATAAAACAGAGTAAATAAAGCAGCGGATCAAACTAGCATTTCAAAACCATAGTCATGTTACAACAAAGTACTTGATCATTATTTTCCAACAAACAAAGTCTAGCATAAACTGAAAAACTGAAATACATAAAGTACTATCCCCAAAGTGAAGTGATAAACCATAGCTAGCTGAATGTCCAAAACCGTACATGAGCAAATCCAGTAAGCAAGCTATAAAGATCCAAGCTAAGCTCCAATGTTCCCACCCTGAGAACCTGAGGGGGGGGGGGACGGAAGAAAAGAGGCGAAAGAAAACAGGTCAGTCAAAAAGACTGGTAAGCCCTAACTACTAACTGTCCATGAACTAGTAAAGTTAACTGGCATGAGAAGCTGAGATGAACATAAGGATAACAACATACTGGCATGATGATTAACTAACAAGATAGATAAAGGTGTCATCGCATAATCAAGGTTAAGTTTTGCAACACGGGTGTAATAGCATTCTAACATGTCAAGTAAAAACAAGAAACTGATCCCTTGGCCCAAGCTTGGCCCAACATCATGAGGTGACCTAAATCAAGGTCCAATTACACGGTCTAGTTGATCGGCTCCCTATAAGCCTAACTCGTCAAGTGCCGGTGTCATACGGCCCAAACATGCAATGTAGTTAAACTGCGCTAGGTCCACCCTAGGGTGTATCAAGTCCTAGGGTGTCAACCTCGGACACCAATCAAGTATGCACAGTCTAGATCTACTGGTACCCGTGCCTGATTTTCCAACTCCGGACTAAGTGCACGACCATAGTCCGCCTGGACCTACACCGGCGTACCTACTCAGCCGTCGTTTTGGTCGCTTACATGTCAGCCCAGTAATCGTGCCCCACCCTAGCCTAGTCCTAGGGTCTTATGATACTATCAAGAGGGTTACTGCTGAAAAGGACCACGCAACTAGGGTTTCTTAACGAGTTAAATGTGGTTAACCCGATCCAAACGTGGATTAAATTGGTTAAGTGTACCCAAGGTTCATGACTTAACCCCGATTAACCCATCAAGCCCAAATTGGTTAAGTATTAAGTGGACCATGACTTAACCCTAATCAGGAGGCATTAATTAACTTAATGTGCTTTAACCTCTCACATTAGACCTTGTTGTGGTTACTAGTTAAGCCGGGCGGGTCCGGGTAGCTTTACACCACAACTTGGTCTAACCTCGGGTTCGAGCACAACATGACCAACTTCTCACATTGGGTCTTATTGTTTGTAGCCACTAGTTAAGCCGGGCGGGTCCGGGTTGATTTATGCTACAAACTCAACCCAACCTCGAGTTGGCCACACTCATATTTTCTAAGTGTCATGTCCATTATGTTTCCATAACATAATTACAAGCTAACATATCATGTCATGTTATAAAAATCATGTTCATGTCATAATGTTACCCAACCCCAACGTAATCCCATCGTTTACATAATCACAACAACGCATAAAGGATAAAATAGGGAACTTGGCATAATCATGACATAAAGGTGTTGAAGTTTAACATGGTGGAATATGAGATGTACATATGTTCATATACTTGCATATTGCATTATTAGGCTTCAAAAGTATGCATAAAACCAAACTTAGCTTATAAGTGATGCATGGTGATAAATGACATGTAGAAGTTGCTAGGAGTTCGCATTTAGCCTCACATGCAAGTTATCATAAGGGATATGATAACTTCCATGTTGCCAAAATGCAACCTTTAACATAAAGCTTGAAGCTTTAGGCTCACAAACTCAAGTTTAACTTGCATAACATGATAACATGTGTATAATGATCAACCCAAACTTGCATAACATAGCAACATGTGTCATACATAATGATTGAACCAACTTGCATAACATAATGATCAACCAAACTTGCATATCATAATGATCAACCCAAACTTGCATATCATAATGATCAACCCAAACATGCATCATTCATTTAACTTTAGAGTTCAATAAAAAGAAAGTAGAAAAGGCTTACAATGCTATGAAGACACAAATGAATATTTATTATAAAGATTGAAACGAAGCCCTTATGCAATCACCAAAAAACCCAAATATGCAAGCTCCAAATGAAAAACCCTTGAGCCAAATCAATAAAAACCCTTGCTTTGTAATAGAAATGTTGCAACTTGACTTGAATGCAAACTAAGAACACTCATACAAGCTTGAAAACACTTGTATGAACTCAAAATCTCTCATAGAAATAAACTTAGAAATTTTAGCATGAGAGTGGAGGCCATGAGAGGAACAAATTTGACATAGTTTAGTTGTAGGATTGAATAATGGTGATTTAGGCTAGGCTTAGAGGTCCTTTTATAGAAGATTAGGATAGTATTAGCCATAGGATTAACCCTAGATTCAATCCAAGCCATCAGATCACGTCACAAGCCAACAAAACAGGTCAAAACAGCCAAAATGGTGCACCAGGTTGCCTGGGTCCGACCAGGCAGGTCGACCCCCAGGTCGACCCTGGGGTCGACTCTCCAGTCGACCTGGTCCCACCCAGGTCGAAATCCAGGTCGACCCCCAGGTCGACCTGGTCTGGGCGGGATTTTTCCCGCCTACCTTGATTTTCTGAAATTTGAATCTGTTTTGAATTTGAATTTTTCGTGAAACTTCGCGAGGCCATATCTCGGTCATACGGACTCCGATTTTCGAAAACTCGGACTCTATTTCGCGTATTTTTCCGAGACGAACGCAATGGCACAGTCCGTTTCCCTTGATTCAGATATTACAGTTTAATTCTGACTTGATTTATGTTATAACATGTTATTCAAAAATACGGGTTGTTACAGCACCGAACCGAACCGCACCATGGAGCACCACGACCAGAACCGAGGCAATGACCATGAACCGAACCTAAATTTAAAGCACAAACCGAACCGATGAGCATGAACCGAACTAGCATGTGGACCATGAGCACCTAACCGAACCAGATTTGAAGTTACTACTACACGACGGCTCTTCAGAAGATCAACTCCAATTCGACCAAAACCCGAGATGCAAAGGAAGTCCAAGTGGGAAGTTATTACTTAGGATCCAGTCTGGAACCAAAGAGTTAACTTCTGAAGTTGGGCTTTGCTGCGGGACGTGTGCAAAGTGGTTATCGATGTCCATAACTTTGGTTCACCATTGAGAGAGGGGGTATTTAGACGAACCAGGGCCAGGGCTATGTGGACTGGTTGACCGTTAGGGTTACTTACTATGGACCAGTGCAGTGGGGTCAGAGGTTGTATGGAGTGGGACTCCATCAGGGATCCAAAAGGGCAAAGTGGTCGTAGCGATAGTTGTATGGAGTGGGACTCCGTTATGACCCCGATGGATCTGGTAGTCAAGGCAGTGGTTATCGTATGCTTTGCACACTTAGTGAGAGATGTGAGGATGATTGCTACGTTTGATGTTTGCTTTCACCATGACACACACACTCCCATTTTTACTCTATATGTTAGTGTTACCTAAGAGTATTGTACATCTTGTTGTGCTAACTCTTTGGTTGCAGGTCTAGGTCAGGTATGATTATTTATACCTGTTATTGTTTTATTTTGCTGCTATCGCTCATACCAGACTTTTGTCTAATCTAGAATTTTATGTCTCTTCCGATTACTCTGGGTGCTCCTAAATGAGCAGACTAGAGATAGGTTAGGTGGTTATGCACGAGAAGCTGTCCGCAGACGAGCATGAGGCTTCCACATACTATATGCATATATTTTCCCTATGTTGTTGTTGGTCACTGCTTTAGGCATTAGTAGTGCACCACTTTTGTTTCCATTTAGAGACAGTATTTTGAGTTGTAATAATGGTTTGGATCATAAGCTGTATTTTGGATTTCTCTACTCTGATGGATATGGTTAAGTTATCAGCTCATGCACTATCTTTCCTGTTTTATATCAAGTTATGTTATTATTATATTTTATTCCATGCCCTGTGAGATATACTATAGGTTCTCGATGATTCGTAGTTTCAAAACCCTTTTTGATGATCGTCCCATGCTAGTCTGGCATTGACAAAACGCATTTCAGGGGAAATGTCTGATGGTGCGGGGCGACCGTCACACTTGGTATCAGAGCCTAGGTTGCGTAGTTAACCTAGGTGAAGACATTAGGGAAGATAGTATACGTATATGAGAGCGCGTATTTGTGATATTTTGGTTTTCAAAGACTATATATATACACACTATTAGCATATCTAAGGATGAAGTTGCATTGCACGGGCACCACTAAGGAGATGGTTAATTGTTTTCTCTTTATAGATTGAAAGATAAGCCGAAATACGAGTACGGGTTCAGAAGCCAACAATGGGAATGTCCCTGATATAGGGACGATGTTTACTACCTTCATGCAAGAGATACTTAGGGATGCTCAAGAGTAGTTCCTAATGCTGCTAACAGTGGTGGTGCAGTAGTGCAGGCGCTTAGAGCCGATTTCGTCAAGCTTAATAAACATTATACTGGTCTTGGTGGGAAGTCGTTCCATGGAACAAAAGCGGCTATGGTGGTTCAAAATTGGCTGGATAGTTGTGAGTGCATCTTCAAGGATTTGGGGATCGATGATGCAATGAAGAGGAAGCTAGCATCACGTCAGCTTTAAGGATGGGCAATGAATTGGTGGAATGCCATTAAAGCAACCACTCCCGAGGATCAAATTACTTGGAATCAGTTTAAGACTCGCTTCAGTGACAAATTTATTCCAGTTGCTCAGAAAACAGAATTGTTTAGGAAGTTTTTGGAGCTTCAGCAGGATGGTAGGGCAGTCTGGCAATATATTGTTGAATTCGATAATTTATCGAAATATGGATTATCTCTTATCGGCACTGCCGAGAAGAAGAACGGGAAGTTCATAACCAGCCTAGATGGGTACTTCGGGGAAAGACTTATAAACCATATCGATGAGACATTCGAATCTATTATGGGAAAGACATTGAGGTCAGAGAGCCTTTACCCTAAGTAGAAGACCGAGGTTTCTATTGCATCTGCATGGGAGCCAAAACCGCAGGCAAGCGGTGAAGGCAATAAGAATTCTCAGAATAAAAGAAAACAGAACCAAACCAAGGATGCTCAGAAAAAGAAGAATAAGAAAGATATTGAGTGCTTTAGCTATGGCAAGAAGGGCCCCTACTCCAAAGATTATCGAGCAAAGCCAGCGGACAGAAGGTGCTTCAATTGCGGCCAAGTGGGACATCACAAGGATAAATGTCCACAACCTCCTAAGGAGAAGCAGATCGTGAAAGCATATGCTATCAACGTTGTTCCTTCTTCATCGATTGCCCCAACTACGGCAGAGAAGGAAAAGGGTGTCGTTATTCAAGGTATGCTTTCTATTTATGATGTTCCTATTCGAGTATTGTTTGATGGCTTCCTATTCTTTCATATCTAGTGACCTGATAGATAGGTTGGAACTGAAACCTGAGAATGTCGATAGACCTTTAGTTGTGACAAACCCGATCGGTGGTTCGACTAGCCTTAGTATGATTTGTCGAAATTTGGTATTATCGAGTCATGGATGTATGTTTGCTTGTGATTTCTTTGTTTTGGCCTTTACTGGGTTTGGCATTATTTTGGGAGTCGATTGGCTCCAAAGGTATCAGGTGGTGGTAGACTGTGAGGGATCTTCGTTGACCATTAGAGCGGATGATGGGCGAAGGGTGGTATTGGGTTGCCTACCTAGTGATGGGGTGATGGCTAGTTTTCTAAATTCCTTCGACATCCCGCATGATGAGTTATCAGATGTGCCTATTGCTGGCCAGTATCCGGACATCTTCGGGGAAGTGACCGGACTTCCACCACACTGAGAGATCGAGTTTCAGATTAATTTAGTGAAAGATGCCAGACCTATAGTGATGCCTCTTCGTCATATCGTACCAAGGGAGCAGCGAGAGCTTGAAGTGCAAGTATGCGATCTTTTGAAGAAGGGATTTATCCGAAGAAGTGTTTCCAAGTGGGGAGCACCAGTTGTATTTGCTACTAAGTTTGATGGTTCCCTTCACTTATGTGTGGACTACCGTGAGTTGAATAAGGTGACTAGGAATAATAAGTATCCTCTTCCACAGTTAGATGAATTTTTTGATCAACTGAATAGAGCAAGAGTGTTTTCCTAGTTGGATCTCGCGACAGGTTTTCATTAGCTCCGAGTAGCAGCTGAGAGTATACCTAAAACAGCATTTCGGACGCCGTCTGGATTCTGTGAGTGGTTGGTCATGCCATTCGGGTTGACCAATGCACCCACATATTTTGTGGATCTTATGAATAGGGTTTTCAGGGATCAGTTAAATAAGTTTGTTCTTGTGTTCATGGATGATATCTTTGTTTACTCGAGAATAGAGGAAGAACACAAGGAACATTTAAGGGTAGTGATGGAGGTGTTGAGGAAACACCAGTTGAAAGCGATTTTTTCTAAGTGTCACTTCTGGAGGAGGGAAGTGAGGTTCTTGGGCCATGTTGTTTCAGAGAATGGTATTACCGTGGATCCTGCGAAGGTGGCTACAGTACAAGATTTCTCTACGCCAAAGAATGCAAAGGACGTGAGAAGTTTCTTGGGGTTAGCTGGATATTATTGTAAGTTTATCCAAAACTTCTCATAGATAGCAGCACCGTTAACTTAGTTGACCAAGAAGAATCAAGCTTTTGCTTAGGACGAAAGGTGTGAGAATACATTTAAGGGTCTAAAGGAGAGGTTGACGTGCGCATCAGTGTTAGTTATTCCTAAGGGGAACGAAGAGATAACAGTATACACAGATGCCTATGGTACCGGACTAGGTGCTGTACTGATGCAAGGAGGTAGGGTGGTAGCTGATGCAAGTTGGCAACTAAAACCACATGAGAAAAGGTATCCTACACATGATTTAGAATTGGCAGCGATCGTATTTGCGTTGAAGATGTGGAGACACTATCTCTTGGGAGAAAGGTTTGGATTGTTTACCGATCATAAGTCTTTAAAGTATCTTTTCTCTCAAAAGGATTTAAATCTTCGTCAGCAGAGATGGTTAGAGTTCTTGGCTTCATATGATTTCAATATCGCATACACACCTGGGAAGGGAAATGCGGTAGCTGATGCATTGACTAGGAGACATGATAGTTTGGGGGCTATGTTTCTGGAATGGAAGCAACTGGAGTATATCGCGGGATATGATTCCAGACCTAAGTGTGAATTGGATCCATAGATGTTAGCAAGTTTGACGATCAGACCGACTTTGATTGAGCGGATTGGTTCCAGTCAGAGGTACAATCCTAATATATTGGAAATCATCTCCAAGGTGGAGATGGGTATCGATGGTGAGAGAATGAACAAGTATGGACTTGATCGAGAAGGATGACTTCGAATGAACGAGAGGCTAATTGTACCCAACGTAAATGGATTGAGAGATGAAGTGCTTAGAGAGTTTCATCACTCGAAGCTGACTATACATCCCGGTGGTAACAAAATGTATCGAGACATGAAGTAGACCTACCACTGGGTAGGGATGAAGAGAGACGTTGGGAAGTTCAAATCCAAGTGCATAAACTGCCAGTTTGTTAAAGCCGAGCAAAAGAAGCCTAGTGGTTTGTTACAATCGTTGCAAATCCCAGAATGGAAATGGGAACAAGTCTCAGTGGATTTCATTGATGGTTTACCAAGGACTAGATTGGGTCACGATAGTACTTGGGTGATTGTGGATCGATTGACCAAAAGTGCAAGGTTTATATCGGTCAAATTGAATAGAACGGCAGCTAAGTTAGCATAACTATACATGAAGTAGGTAATGAGATTTCATGGAGTACCTAAAGGTATTATGAGTGACCGAGATCCGTTATTTACTAGTGGGTTTTGGAATACCGTACAAGAGGCTTTAGGGTCAGAATTACATCTTAGTACCGCGTACCATCCAAAACCGACGTTCAAACAGAGAGGGTGAATCGTGTATAAGATGATCTGTTGAGAGCTTATATATTGGATTTTGGGGGTTCATGGGATGACCATTTACATCTGGTTGAGTTCACTTGGTATGGCTCTATTTGAAGCTTTGTACGGAAGACCGTGCAACTCACCATCATGTTAGTTGGAAACTAGTGAGAAATTTGTGCTTGGGCCAGATGTAATAAGAGAAACTTCAGACAAGATCAAGGTTATTCAACGGTGAATGAAGGCTGCCCAAGATAGACATAAGAGTTATGCTGATAAAAGATTAAGAGATTTGAAATTCTCCATTGGGGGCTTGGTATTCGTCAAGATTTCTCCGTTGAAGAGTGTGATTCGACTTGGTATAAGAGGTAAATTAGCACCAAGGTTTGTTGGTCCATTTCCATTTCTCGAACAAGTTGGGAATTTAGCGTATAAAGTTGGATTGTCTGATAAGATGGCAGGAGTGCACAACGTATTTCATGTTTCCCAACTAAGGAAGTTCGTACATGATTCTGATATGACTAATTCACTAGATCAGTTGGATGATATCGGGGTCGAACCCGAGGCAGTTGGAAACCGCACACCGGTTCATATTATCGGACACGATACGAAGAACCTTCGGAGGAAGATGATGAAACTGGTCAAGGTCCAGTGGGGTGATAATGAGAATGACTGTACTTGGGAAACCGATGAGAGCATAAGGAAGTCATATTCAGAGCTCTTTACCTGGTAAGGTTTTAATCGCGATATAATTATTCCCTTGTTTGTAAACTGCATGTTAGGATAGGCATGTTGTATTCTTATGTATGTTTGAATTTTTGTAAATGGATGATGGGCATGCGGGGCACCATTTTATGTTTTCTTGGTTTAGGAGTTTCGGAGGCAAAATTTCTTAAGGCGGAGGAGAGTGCAACGACCCACATTCCACGTATCGGAGGATCGTATATGGTCGTGTAACTTTGGGAAACGACCATTGGGGATATTTCCCACATTCACGATTTTTACCGAATTTTGGATGACCGTTTTACCCCTAGCGAATCTTGTTTCGCCTATAACTTTTGATTGGTAAGGAGTTTTGACCTGAAACCACTTCAATTGGATTCAGATGATGGTTTCTCATTCCGTAGAGTGGTCACATTAATCAAACGGACTTACTGTTTGGGTGGTATGGCTAATATAAGATTTGAAGATGGAAAAACAACCTAATCGGGCATAATAGGGTGATTAGCAGCTTGGCCCATAACCCATTTCAGGATTAGGTTTATGTGAGGGCCGAAAGGAGTTGGAGAATCATCTCCTTTCATTTTTCTAGCCGCCACAAACATTCCTTGAACCTTAGTAATGACCTCCATCTTCTAAATTCTCTTTAATCACTTTCTAATCACATGTTAAGCAAATCAACATCAAAATCGAGGTAGAGCTGCTGCACTATTCCAATCCAAATCAATAGAAGTTTCAAATATGATATTAATTATTGGCTAAGGTGAGTGATTAACATGTTTATTCACTAATTACAGCTAATTAGGGGTGATTAGCGATATTTAGCGAAATTATAACTTAGAAAAATATGTAAAAATTCTAGAATAATATTTTATGTCACTGATATAAATTTGGGTTAATTTGGATTAAGTTTGCTAATCCAGGAATTTAGGGGATTAAGGGAAAAATCATGAATTTGGGTACATTTGATCTAAAATAACCTATGTGATTGATGTTTTGATTGAACCTATATGTTGCCAATACTGTTTGGTATGTTTTATGATTGTTTAGTAAAGTTAAAATGGTTGAAAACGCCATCGTATGGCGAGAATGGACGATACGAACTTGTTGGAAATTTTGCAGCAATCCAGGTCGGATCGGCTAGGGGGATCAGATCGGCTAGGGGATCAGATTGGATGAGTTGAGCCGTAACGGATTGGGGCACGGTGAGAAGGAAGGCCACTTTCACAGAATTGGAGTTGGAGTGGGATTCGAATCGCACCAGGAGGCACCGAACCGAATCGAACCATGGAGCACTAAGACCCGAACCGAGGCAATGACCACATACTGAACCCAAATGGAAAGCACGAACCGAACCGATGATCACGAACCGAACTAGTGTGTGGACTACGACTACTGAACCGAACCATATTTGAAGTTACTACTACGCGGCGACTCTTCTGAAGATCAACTCTATTTCGACCCAAACCCGAGATGCAAAGGAAGTCAATGTGGGAAGTTATTACTCAGGATCCAGTCGGGAACCAACGAGTTAACTTCTGAAGTTGGACTTTGCTGTGGGACGTGTGCAAAGGGGTTATCGATGTCCCTAACTTTTGTAACACCCCGTATTTTCTGTAATAATTATAGTAACGAATTAAAGAATACTTAATTATAAATGTGAGAATTAAGGGAAACGGGTTACGCCATTGCGTTCGTCTAGGAATTCTACTTGAGATAGAGTCGGAGTTTGCGTAAATCGGACTCCGTATGAAGGAGTTAGGACCTTCAGTAGATTCAAGAATTTAAATAAATTAAAATAGTTCAAATTAAAATCCAAAATTCAAGTTCAAACCCCGAAGCAGGCAGGGCGGGAAATTTCCCGCCCAAAATTCAGGTCGACCAGGGGGTCGACCTGGGTCACAGAGGTCGACCAGGGGGTCGACCTACCCCTTTCGCCCAGATCCAAAAATGAGACATTGGTGACTAGTTCCAGAGCCTTTTCTGACCTATTGCTGAGTCACTAGGGCTTAGGTGGCAATTCTGGATAACTCTATCTAGTCTGGACGGTTGTGATTGCTCCTAAAATAATCTAATGGCTTACATAAAATTAAACTTCTATAAAAGCAACCCTAATCCTTAAACCCTAAATCACACTAATTCATTCCAAGGAGCCACCATGCTGTCAATGAATATTCTAGCCTAGCCACCGTTTCTTCTTCAATTAGAAAGCGAGTCAAAAGCTTCGAATCAAAACTTACTTAGAGAAATTGATAGTCTTCTTCAAGGGATTGCTTTTCAAATTCAGAAAACAGATCCCAGAAAAACAAGACTTTCTTTTCTTTGTAAGTCCTGTTATTATTTAGATGTGAACGATTAAAAGTTATGATTTGTAATAAAATGAAAACTAGAGTAATTCCTAGTTGTAAGATAATGACGATGCTGATTTATGCCTATTCTTGTAACGATTCTATCGTATAAGCTTGGAGATTGTTGTGGTTATTATGTTGATGTTAAACCAATCGTATATTATGTAAACTGGGTGACTTTTTCATGTTATGTAACATGCAAGTTGTTTAGATCTACATTTAGATCTATGTTTATTGAATCATGCAAGTTGTTTAGATCTACATTTAGATCTATGTTTATTGAATCCTACAAGGTGTTTAGATCTACATTTAAATCTATGTTTATTGAATCATGCAAGTTGTTTAGATCTATGTTTATTAAATCATGCAAGTTGTTTAGATCTACATTTAGATCTATGTTTATTGAATCATGCAAGTTGTTTGGCTAAGACATGTATTATGTTTAGATTCACATTTAGATTTATGAAAATTGGATCCAAAATTAAAGCTCATATTTACATGCCTTGTTAAACTTGTGTAAAACCATATGCTTAAGATTCATGTTTGTTGGATCCAAGATAAAAAATCATATTTACATGCCCTGTTAAACCTATGTAATTCCATATGTTTAGGATTCATGATTATTGGATCCAAATTAAAGTTTACATTCACAATTTTGGTTGAACTTGTGCAATTGTATGTGCTTAAGGTTAAAGTTCATTGGACCCAAAATAAAAGTTTACATTTGCATGCCTAGTTGGATTTGGGTAATCTCATATGCTTAAAGACTCATGTTAGTTGGATCCAAAATGCAAGTTCATTATATTATGCCACGTTTACATGACACATGTTTAGTTAGTTCCTTATATGTTGTGTGAATGATACATGCTCCCTTCTTTCCCCTTTTGTATATAAGTTAGGCTAAGTTACGAGCCTAACATTCTATGTGAATTTTGCGAACGTATGATGGGGGTAACGTTGGGAAAACCTTAAATTCATATTAATGGCATAATTTGGCTCATAAATATATGCATGATTAGTGGCATAAAATTGGCATAATTTAAATACCTAAAATTATGAACATGATTTAGAGAGGAATTGGGCATGACTTGAATGACAATAATTTACATATAAACAAAAAGATGAATATGCCTAACCCGAGGTTAGATTGAGTTACGATGTAAGACTGCCCAAAACCGCCCGGCACATCCAGCAACCGTAACAATATATCTAATGTGAGAGGTTAGTGCATCAAGCCCAAAAGAACCAGAGGTTAGACAGAGTTGCGGTGTAAAACTGCCCGGACCCAACCGGCACATCCAGTAACTGCAACAATACATGTCTAATGTGAGTGGTTGGTGCTTCAATGAATGAATTAAAGCTAAGGTAGGAATGGTAGGGTTAAGTTAATTAAGGCAACACTTAACTAATACAACATGTTAACTAAACTGATGGGTGGGGTTAGGTTAATTTGGACACTTAACCAATTCAACATGTTGATTAGGAAACCCTAGTAACGGGGACCCATTTCAGAAGTAACCCACATAGATGTATCATGGTACTCTGAACTAGGCAGGGTGGGGACGATTACTGGGCTGATTATAAGTGATCAAAACAACGTCAGGTGGTGCGTCAGTGTAGGTTCCGATGGAGTGCGGGCGTGCACGTACTCCAGAGTGGAAAAAGCAGGCACTGGGCATCAGTAGTTATACACTGTGCATCTTGAATTGTGTCGGGTTGCCACCATTTGATACTCCATATGGTGGGACCAACACAGGTATCTACAATCAAGCAGGGGCCGAATGACACAAGTGGTAAGCATACATGAGTAGGAGCCGATCGATAAAAAGGGGATCATTTATCTTGAACACATGGTGCAATTTGAAACACTGGTACGGGGGTGCAGAGAAGTTGAAATGAGTGCGATAGCATATTCAATCTTATTATCTTATTTCTAGGGTGTTGTCCTAGATTCAGTTTATTAAAGTCATAATCCTTTTCTTGTTTACTTGCTAAATAATCACTGGACTTACCAGACACATGTCTGACCCATTTTTCTTTCGTCTTCTTTTTTTCTGTTCCCCCTCCCCCCTAGGTCCGCAGGGAGGAAACACCTCAGCTTAGCTCAGACCTTTTGTAAGCTTGAAGAGAGTAGATGTATGGATTGGACTTTCTCTTCTTGGGCCATGGCTTTAGATACACTCTTAATGGGGATTATGCTTCTTTATTACCATTTTATGCTTCTTTATGTTTTAATCAAGATCAGAGTATTTTGATGTAATGATTTGGAAGTTGTTTTAAGACTGTATGTTGTAATGACTTTGTTATCAACCATGTATGAAATAAATTTCGTTTTTCCGCTGCTTATATGTCTGTCTTGTAAATTATCTGTGTCTTTTACCTTCAATGCTCCACCAAAGTTAAGGCATTCCCTTTGTGAGTGACCTTAACGGAGGTGGGGTGTTTCACTTGGTATCAGAGCAAAGGTTTACTAGATCAGATAAAAGCTTTTGAAAACTAATTTTCAAAAAGGAAATTTAAAGAAGCATTTTTCAAGAAAAAGTGTTGTTTTAAAGGGCATAATCCCCAAAGCCATATGCACTATCTTTCTATCCTTTATTTTAGATCTTTCCTTTTCGTTTTAGCATGTTTGGGGATCTTAAACTTCCAGAGGGCGTGTCGGTACCTGGCTGGTTTAGAAGGTACCTAGAGCCTAGGGCTAATGTCGCAAGCCCAACAGACGTTCCTCCTCCCCCAACTGCAGTGGTTCCTCCTCCTCCTCGTGCAAATACTTTCTTAAAGATATGTAGAGACTTTCGAGCTATGGGTGGAAAGAACTTTTAATGGAACTGAATCATTCGTGGAAGCTAGGAACTGGCTCAAAGAAACTAAGGTTTTGTTTGTTATCTTCGAAGTGGACGATAGGCAGAAGATGCAGTTGGCCATATGGTTGCTCAAAGACGAAGCTTTCTATTGGTGGGATGTTACTAATGTTGAAAGACCAGTTGAAACATGGATGGATTTTAGAATGAGGTTTGAAATGAAATTACTCTCACAAGCTGAACAAAGCCTACAGATGGAGAAGTTCTTAGCTCTCAAACATGGAAGTATGTCAGTCAAGGAATACGTTAACCAATTCAACCAGCTGGCTAGGTTCGGATCGGAGTTAGTGAACACTCCACATAAGAAGGCTCTTCGTTTTGTTAAAGGATTGAATGATCCACTGCACAGCGTAGCTATGTCCCATATACCTTTGGGTGCAACTTATGAGAGACAGGTGGACATGGCACGGTTACAAGAAGAAGATAAGATTGGCAAGAAAGAGACAAAGGTGGAAGTACCTTAAGATAAGAAACTGGAAGGATCACAGAGCAAGAAGACAGATTCCAAGAAGGGCGGGAAGAACAACAAACCCCGTGACAAGAGGAAGTGTAATTTTTGTGGCATTCCTTGACATCTGGTTAAGGACTGCAGAAAAAAGAAGAGGAAGATGGGTGGTTGTTTCCATTGCGGCAAGACAGGACACATGGCCAGGGCCTGCCTAAGAAAGAAAGGGCAAGGACAGAGAGCCGGATCTACTTCTGGGGGGCAAGTTCACGCTCTCACAGCACCTCCGCAATAACGAGGTAGAAATATTTCTGTTGAGAGTTTAGTTTATCTTTTTGATCATCCTATTCATACACTCTTTGATTCTGGGGTATCGCACTCTTTTATATCTACTGCTTTAGTTGAATCTCTGCACCTAGACACCAGTATAGTAGAGGATCCCTTGGTTGTTTCAAATCCAATTGGGGGTTCGGCTTATTTATCAATGATTTGTTTGGATTTGAAAATTTCTATACTAAACTTTGGGTTTAGATGTGATGCCTAAGTTTTGGGCTTCACGGGCTATGGGTTGATTCTAGGCATGGATTGGCTATCCAGTAATGGTGTCATCCTCGATTGTGAAAAGAGAGTGGTTAGACTCATGACTCGCCTCGGTAACACTCTCGAAATTTCTTGTAATCCCATGAACTCTATTATGCTTAGCTATCTAGAATCTCTTGATGTGTCTATTGAGAATTTGCAGTCTATTAGAGTAGTCTGTGAATACTCGGATGACTTTGAAGAGGTGAAGGGGTTACCACCGAAGCGGGAGATAGACTTCCGCATATACCTCATTGATAATGCAAAACCCGTTACTTTACCCGTTAGACACATGACTCCAAGGGAGAGGAAAGAACTCAGCAAGCAAGTTAAAGAGTTTCTTGAGAAGGGGTTTATAAGGCGGAGTATTTCTGAATGGGGTGCTCCAGTAGTATTCACAACCAAAGCAGATGGTTCGCTTCACCTATGCATTGATTATAAGGAGCTAAACAAGCTGACCAAGAAGAATAGGCACCCACTTCCAAGAATAAATGACTTGTTCGATCAGCTTGTAGGTGCATCGGTTTTCTCCCAACTAGATCTAGCTACTGGGTTTCATCAGCTAAGGGTGGCTGAAGACAGTATTGATAAGACCCCGCGTTCAGAACCCCAGATGGCTTCTTTGAGTGGCTTGTCATGCCTTTCGACTTGACAAATGCACCCGCTTATTTTGTTAACTTAATGAGCAGGGTGTTCAGGGAGTTCCTGAATAAGTTTGTGGTGGTCTTCGTAGATGACATTTTGATTTTCTCAACGAGTGAGGAAGAGCATGCTCAACATTTAAAAGAAGTCATGGATACTCTTCGAGCACGTCAGTTGAAAGCCAAATTCTCCAAATGCCACTTCTAGAGAGAGGAAGTAAGGTTTCTTGGACATGTGGTGTCTAAAGAAGGGTTAGCGGTGGACCCCGCAAAAGTAGTTGCGGTGCAAGATTGGAAGGTTCCACGAAATGCGATCGAAGTCCGAAGCTTCCTCGGGCTAGCGGGCTTTTATCGAAAGTTCATCAAAGACTTTGCAAAAATCTCATCTCCGCTTACAAGGTTGACAAAGAAGAACCTAACTTTCAATTGGGATTTGGATTACGATGTTGCTTTCCAACGATTGAAGAAGGCTCTAACAACAGCCCCAATTCTGACATTGCCAGATGGGAGAAAGATGTTTACCGTATACACGGATGCATGTGGTACGGGACTAGGTGCTGTCTTGATGCAAGAAGAGAAGGTAGTTGCTTATGGAGGCAGACAGTTAATAGTACATGAGAAAAACTACCCAACCCACGATCTAGAGTTGGCTGCCATCGTCTTTGCGCTTAAGTCTTGGCATCATTATCTCCTAGGTGAGAAGTTTGAATTGTATACTTACCATAAATCATTGAAGTACCTTTTCTCACAGAAAGATCTTAACTTGAGGCAACAAAGGTGGATGTAGTTCTTGGCATCCTACGATTTCGAGATTTCCTATACCCCTGGCAAGGGCAATGTAGTAGCAGACGCCTTGAGTAGAAAGAAGCTGACCTTAAGTCCTCTCTTTGTAGAAAGGCAGAGCTTGGAGTACATAGCCAACTTTGACTTTAGACCCTCTGTCGATCATGTGACTGGTTTGTTAGCATCGCTAGAGGTGCGGCCTACTCTTTTGAACTCAATTGGAAGCACGCAACGTGAAGACCCTCAGCTAGTTGATGCGATGGATAAGCTAATTAGGGGTGAGACTTCTAGTCACCTCAATAAATACTCCATCGATGATAAGGGTTGGTTGAGGCGGGATGGAAGGCTATGCGTCCCACAAGCAAGGGATTTAGTGAAGAAGGTTCTCGAAGAGGCACACCATTCCAAGTTGACCATACACCCAGGTGGAGACAAGATGTATAAAGACGCAAAAAGGGTTTTATTTTGGAATGGCATGAAGAGGGATGTTGCTGAATTCGTCTCTAAGTGCTTAATATGCCAACAAGTTAAGGAGGAGCAAAAGAAGCCTGGTGGTTTGCTTCATCCTCTAGAGGTCCCACAGTGGAAATGGGATAGCATTTCAATGGACTTTATCGATGGGCTGCCTAGGTCCAGAAGGGGCAATACCAGTATTTGGGTAATAGTGGACAGGCTCACAAAAAGCACTCACTTTATACCCGTTAAAAGTAGAAGGACTGCCTCGTCTTTAGCATTCGTTTATCTTAAAGAGATAGTTCGACTCCATGGGATACCCTCCAGCATTGTGAGTGACCAAGATCCTCTCTTTATGAGCGAGTATTGGAGGAGCTTGCAAGAGGCTGTAGGCATACAACTATGCTTAAGCACGGACTATCACCCCCAAACAACCGATGGTCAGATAGAAAGGGTGAATAAAGTATTAGAGGACCTCTTGAGATTATGCATTCTTGACTTTGGAGGAACATGGGAGGATAATCTTCCTTCGGTGGAGTTTGCCTATAACAATAGCTACCAAGCCACCATAGGCATGGCACCCTTCGAAGCTTTATATGGAAGACCATGCCGATCACCAACTTGTTGGTGGGAGTCTATAGACAAGCTCATACTTGGACCAGATATGATTACAGAAACTTCAGAGAAAGTGGACTTGATATGAAGAAGAATGAAGACTGCCCAAGATAGACAGAAGTCCTACGCAGACCGACCTTGAGTTTGAGGTTGGAGACAGGATTTTCCTTAAAGTATCTCCTTTAAGGAACGTCGTTCGCTTTGGATCCACAGGAAAGTTGGCACCAAAATTTGTAGGGTCGTTTCCTATCATTGAGAAGATTGGGAAGATGGCTTATAGAGTAGAGCTACCCGAAAGACTGGCTGGAGTTCATAATGTTTTTCATGTTTCTCAACTACGAAAGTGCTTACATGAGTCTGCGGAAGTTGTGGAGCCAAGCATACTAGAGAAAGTAGAAGTGGAACGAGAAGCGACTGTGAGGAGAATTCCAACTTGTATCTTGGGTACAGAAGTCAAAAAGCTACACAACCGCGAAGTTAGACTTGTTAAAGTTCAGTGGAGCAACGCCGAGGAAGACGCGACTTGGGAAACTGAGGACAAAATACGCGCAGCCTACTCTTTTTGAGGGTACATCCTTGATCTCTTTTTCCTTAAGTTTATATATGCTTATCTCTATCTTTCTAGTATATCTCCTCGGTCCTATCCTTTATCATTAGGTAGAAACCAATGGATGAAAACATGTATTTGAAACATGTTATGATTGATGGTTGTAAGTGGTTGCAAGTGGTTTCTAGGGGTTGCTCGTGGATGAATATACACACACACATTAGGTGTTAGATCGGCTCAGTCACTTTCATATTGCATATGAATATATGTATATGGATAGAACTTGATGTGTTATTATATGGATGTTGCATTTGTATGAATGATTGTGCACTCATGTAGATAGTATGATTAGGGATGATTGCATAAATAATGGACTCATGACACCGAGATGACTTGCATTAAGGAGGTCAACTGAATTAGTAGACCGCCTGATTTTGCATTAGATAAGGACATGTACACACACTATGCATACAGTCATGGAAGAATTAGAAGTCTTTTTAAGGACAATGGACGCATGTGTTTGATGGTTGAGTAGATGGACAATTGGATGGTAGGATATACCTTCTTCTCGACTTAAATATTTCGGGGACGAAATCCTTTAAGGAGGGGAGAATGTAACACCCCGTATTTTCTGTAATCATTATAGTAACGAATTAAAGAATACTTAGTTATAAATGTGAGAATTAAGGGAAACGGGTTATGCCATTGCGTTCGTATCGGAATTCTACTTGAGATAGAATCCGATTTTGCGTAAATCGGACTCCATATGAAGGAGTTATGACCTTCAGAAGGTTCAAGAATTTAAATAAATTAGAACAGTTCAAATTAAAATCCAAAATTCAGGTCCAAACCCCGAAGCAGGCTGGGCGGGAAATTTCCCGCCTAGAAATCAGGTCGACCAGGGGGTCGACCTGGGGGTCGACCTAGGTCACACAGGTCGACCAGGGGGTCGACCTACACCCCTCGCCCAGATCCAAAAATGAGACGATGCTGACTAGTTACTGAGCCTTTTCTGACCTATTGCTGAGTCACTAGGGCTTAGGTGGCAATTCTGGATAACTCTATCTAGTCTAGACGGTTGTGATTGCTCCTAAAATAATCTAACGGCTCACATAAGATTAAACTTCTATAAAAGCAACCCTAATCCTCAAACCCTAAATTACACTAATTCATTCCAAGGAGCCACCATGCTGTCAATGAATGTTCTAGCCTAGCCACCGTTTCTTCTTCAATTAGAAAGCGAGCCAAAAGCTTCAAATCAAGACTTACTTAGAGAAATTGATAGTCTTCTTCAAGGGATTTCTTTTCAAATTCAGAAAACAGATCCCAGAAAAACAAGACTTTCTTTTCTTTGTAAGTCCTGTTATTATTTAGATGTAAACGATTAAAAGTTGTGATTTGTAATAAAATGAAAACTAGAGTAATTCCTAGTTGTAAGATAATGACGATGCTGGTTTATGCCTATTCTTGTAACGATTCTATCGTATATGCTTTGAGATTGTTGTGGTTATTATGTTGATGTTAAACCAATCGTATATTATGTAAATTGGCTGACTTTTTCATGTTATGTAACATGCAAGTTGTTTAGATCTACATTTAGATCTATGTTTATTGAATCATGCAAGTTGTTTAGATCTACATTTAGATCTATGTTTATTGAATCCTGCAAGTTATTTAGATCTGCATTTAGATCTATGTTTATTGAATCATGCAAGTTGTTTAGATCTATGTTTATTGAATCATGCAAGTTGTTTAGATCTACATTTAGTCTGTGTTTATTGAATCATGCAAGTTGTTAGGCTAAGACATGTATTATGTATAGCTTCACATTTAGATCTATGAAAATTGGATCCAATATTAAAGCTCATATTTACGTGCCTTGTTAAACTTGTGTAAAACCATATGCTTAAGATTCATGTTTTTGGATCCAAGATAAAAGTTCATATTTACATGCCTTGTTAAACCTGTGTAATTCCATATGTTTAAGATTCATGAATATTGGATCCAAATTAAAGTTTACATTCACATGTCTAGTTGAACTTGTGCAATTCTATATGCTTAAGGTTTATGTTCATTAGACCCAAAATAAAAGTTTACATTTACATGCCTAGTTGGATTTGGGTAATCTCATATGCTTAAAGACTCATGTTAGTTGGATCTAAAAATGCAAGTTCATTATATTATGCCACGTTTACATGACACATGTTTAGTTTGTTCCTTATATGTTGTGTGAATGGTACATGCTCCCTTCATTCCCCGTTTTGTATTTAAGTTAGGCTAAGTTATGAGCCTAACATTCTATGTGAATTTTGCGAACGTATGACGGGGGTAACGTTGGGAAAACCATAAATCCATATTAATGGCATAATTTGGCCCATAAATATATGAATGATTAGTGGCATAATTTATATACCTAAAATTATGAACATGATTTAGAGAGGAATTGGGCTTGACTTGAATGACAATTATTTACATGTAAACACAAAAGGTAAATATGTAAATTTAGAAAAAGACGAATATGCCTAACCTGAGGTTAGATTGAGTTACGGTGTAACACTGCCTGGAACCGCCCGGCACATCCAGCAACCATAACAATATATATCTAATGTGAGAGGTTAGTGCATCAAGCCCTAAAGAACCCGAGGTTAGACTAAATTGCGGTGTAAAACTGCCCGGACCCGACCGGCACATCCAGTAACCGCAACAATACCTATCTAATGTGAGTGATAGGTGCTTTAGTGAATGAATTAAAGCTAAGGCAGGAATGGTAGAGTTAAGTTAATTAAGGCAACACTTAACCAATACAACATGTTAACTAAACTGATGGGTGGGTTTAGGTTAATTTGGACACTTAATCAATTTAACATGTTATTAAGAAACCATAGTAACGGGGACCCATTTCAGCAGTAACCCACATAGATGTATCATGGTACCCTGAGCTATGCAGGGTGGGGCACGATTACTAGGCTGATTATAAGCAGACAAAACATTGGTAGGTGGTGCGTCAGTGTAGGTTCCGACGGAGTGCGGGCGTGCACGTACTCCGAAGTGGAAAAAGCAGGCATTGGGCATCAGCAGTTAAACGTTGTGCATCTTGAATTGTGTCGGGTTGCCACCATAGGATTTGATACACCCCATGGTGGGACCATCACAGGTATCTACAATCAAGTGGAGGCCGAATGACACAAGTGATAAGCATACATGAGTAGGAGCCGATCGATAAAAAGGGGATCATTTATCTTGAACACATAGTGCTAGTTGAAACACTGGTACGGGGGTGCAGAGAAGTTGAAATGAGTGTGATAGCATATACAGTCTTATTATCTTATTTCTAGGATGTTGTCCTAGATTCAGTTTATTCAAGTCATAATCCTTTTCTTGTTTACATGCTAAAAAATCACTGGACTTACCAGACTCATGTCTGACCCATTTTTCTTTCGTCTTCTTTTCTTCTGTTTCCCCCTCCCCGCAGGTCCGCAGGGAGGAAACACCTCAGCTTAGTTCTGACCTTTTGCAAGCTTGAAGAGAGAAGATGTATGACTTGGACTTTCTCTTCTTGGGCTATGGCTTTGGATACACTCTTAATGGGGATTACGCTACTTTATTATCGTTTTATGCTTCTGTATGTTTTAATCAAGATCAGAGATTTTGATGTAATGATTTGGAAGTTGTTTTAAGACAGTATGTTGTAATGACTTTGTTATGAACCACGTATGAAATAAATTTCATTTTTCCGCTTCTTATATGTCTGTCTTGTAAATTATCTGTGTCTTTTACCTTCAGTGCTCTACCAAAGTTAAGGCATTCCCTTTGTGAGTGACCTTAACGGAGGTGGGGTGTTTCAACTTTGGTTCACCATTGAGAGAGGGGGTATGTAGACGAACTAGGGCCAGGTCTATATGGACTGGTTGACCGTTAGGGTTATTGATGGACCAGTGCAGTGGGGTCAGAGGTTATATGGAGTGGGACTCCATCAGGGCTCCAAAGGGCAAAGTGGTCGTAGCGATAGTTGTATAGAGTGGGATTCTGACGATCTGGTGATCAAAGCAGTGGATATCGTATGCTTTGCGCACTGAGTGAGAGATGCGAGGATGATTGCTATGTTTGATGTTTGATATCACCATGACACACACACTCCCATTTTTTACTCTATATATTAGTGTTACCTTAGAGTATTGTACATCTTGATGTGCTAACTCTTTGGTTGCATGTCCATGTCAGGATATGATTATTTATACCTGTTATTGTTTTATTTTGTTGCAATCCCTTATACCAGACTTTTGTCTGACCCAGAGTTTCATGTCTCTTCTTATTACTCTGGGTGCCCCTAAACGAGCGGACTAGAGACATGTTAGGTGGTTAGGCACGAGTAGCTGTCCGAAGACAAGCAGCAGGCTTCCACATACTATATGCATATATTCTCCATGTGTTGTTGCTGGTCATTGCTTTGGGAATTAGTAGTGCACCTCTTTTTTTCCTTTTTAGAGACAGTATTTTGATTTGTAATAATGGTTTGGATCATATGCTATATTTTGGATTCCGCTACTCTAATGGATATGGTTTAGTTATCAGCTTATGCACTGTCTCGCTTGTTTTATACCATGTTATGTTATTATTATATTTTATTCAATGTGCTGTGAGATATACTACAGGTTCTTAATGATTCATAGTTTCTAAACCCTTTTTGATGATCGCCCCATGCTAGTTGGGCATTGACATAGCGCATTTCGGGGGAAATGTCTGATGGTGCATGGCGGCCGTCACAGATGATATAAAATCGAACGATGAGATGAAATTCAAACTATGCCACTCTACATATAATGGACCCAAAATCATTCTCTGTCTACTCAATGCATCTGCTACCACATTCCCCTTCCCCAGGGTATATGCTATCTCGAAATTGTAAGATGCAAGGAACTCCATCCAGTGCTGTTGTCGCAAATTAAAATCTTTTTGCGAGAACAAGTATTTGAGGGAGTTATGATCTTTATACAACTCAAATCTCTCACCTAACAGATAATACCTCCAAGAATTAAGCACAAATACTATCGCTGCTAGCTCCAAATCATGGGTGGGGTAGTTCTTCTCATGTACCCTCAACTTCCTACTCCCGTAGCAGATAACCCTACCCTCCTTCATAAACACCACACCAAAATCCGTGCCGCAAGCTTTTGTATATATGGTGAACATCTTTTTACCATTAGGGAGAGTCAATACATGAGCCGATGTGAGAGCCTTCTTCAATCTTAAGAATTCATCCTCGCAATCCACATCCCAAGAAGAAACTAAGTTCTTGTTTGTTAGATGGGTAAGCGGGGCTGATATCTACGCAAAATCCTTAATGAACTTCCGATAGTATCCTGCCAAACCTAAGAAGCTCCTCACCTCTATCGTACTCTTGGGTGCTTTCCAATCCTATAATGCTCTTTTCTTTTTCTAATAAGAGGCTATTTGAAGAGAGAGGGAGATGATAAAACTATTTTATATCCTGCCTTGTCTATTCCATTTCTTATATAGACAGAATACAAAAATGTAACATTCACTATGTTAGTGGAAGGGAAGTTGGACCACAACTAATACCACAATAAATAAAATAAATGGTCAAAAAACTAAAATTTATAACGTGTAAATTATATAAGTTTCAAAAGCGATGAATGTTAATAAGTTTTAATTTATTATTATTCGTAGCAATATTTTAATACCATTTGTTATTGTAACAATAAAAAGTCACATAAATATATGATCGTTGTGCTAATGTAACTGCTCAATCAGAATAATGAGTCATATATATATATATAATACATATATATATATATCCTTCATAACTTTCAATGGAACTATTGCAATAATGACTCAATAATAAATTCTTAGTAACTGTATTTTTTTAATAAATTCACTACATATACAAAACGTTTTCAACAAAAATGAATTCCGGTATGACTAAACTGCAATCGTTGTTTACTGTCCGCTCTCAAAGATTAACACAACATATTTCAATCTTATGCATTCAAGGTTGAAGAATTTGGAGAACTGCAGAAAGACAACTGCTCTATGTATTTTTCTTTAAAGAATTACCGAAATAAATAGGAACGAGATAGAAAAAATTCAACTCAATATCGAATGTCTTCGAAATTAGAACAGACTTACCATGGAAATACAACTCTTTCATTATTTATTTATAAATTACATAGATTAAAAAATCAACAGAAGCAAATAAAAACATTTTTGTTTTCAGTTTTATGAGCTGAAATAAAAGAAAAGCAAAAGACACAAAGAAAAGAATAATGAAGAACAAAAATTATTTTATTGCAACTAAGTAGGCTAATTACTAGCGTGCCACATGCACCATTACAGCGGCGCATGCGCCTACGCCGCATGCATGCGTGTGCAGTTCCATACTTTTTATAGCATTTCCGAAATGATTGTTGCTGATTTCGGATTAACAAACATATAAAATAATTTGTTAACCATGTATCCCTATACCAACTTATTGTCCTTTTCAAATTTCTTTTTGGCTTCATTGTTTTATTTTTGTAAGCCAGTCTGTTGTGCAGATACAGTTATGACTGTAGCAATAACATCAAAAATCTCAACTGGAAGTTCCATTCTGTCGAATAGTGCAAAAAGACAATTGCTCTGTATGTTTTTCTTTAAAGAATTATAGAAATAAATAGGAGCGAGATTGCAAAAATTCAGCTCGGAACCGAATGGTTTCGAAATATGAACAGACTTACCATGGAAATACAATTCTTTTATTATTTATTTGTAAATTACATTGATCAAAAAATTAACAGATAAGCAAATAAAATGATTTGTGTTTTTAGTTTTATGAGATGAAATAAAAGAAAAGTAAAAGACATAAAGAATGGATTAATGAAGAACAAAAATTATTTTATTACAACTAAGCAGGTTAAGTACTAGCATGCCACACGCACCATTACAGCAGCGCATGCGCCTACGCTGCATGCATATGTGTGTGTTTCATACTTATTCTAGCGTTTCCCAAATGACCTTTGAATATTTCTAATTAACAAACATATAAAATAATTTGTTAAACATGTCGTTAACATGTATCCCTGTACCCACTTATTGTCCTTTTCTAATTCCTTTTTCGCTTCATCATTTTTGTAACAATCCATAATTTTGACAATAAATTAGTTAATTAATTAAATTTCAAAAATAGGAATTTTTGCAAATAATGGACCACGAAACTTTAACCGTTGTGTTCGCCTCGGAATTCTGGTTAAGTTTCATGTTTGGAGTTTAGAGAACAGAGTCCGTATGAAAAAGTTACGGACGAAATTCGAAAAACGAACGGAAATAAATAAGTATAATATATATATATACCTTTTATGCCCAACGTTGACTGGGCAATTCCGCACAAGGGCAGTCGACCGCCTGGTATAGGGGTGTCGATTGCTCCCTGCCTGAAGCGCCCAGTGACGGTTAGGGTTGGAAGGTATAGTTTTATATGAAATATTATATAAATGGACGGATGTTTATTTAATCAAATCTAGCGGTTCTCAGTCAATTCCACTCCCATAAATAAAGGGGTAAGTCCTCGTTCTTTTTCATCAATTTTTGATAACAGCAACGGAGCTCTGCCATTTCCCTTTCTCTTCAAATAAATTTCTAAATCAAAAATAGACTCATATACAATCAGTTCAAACATAAATCATATGGATTTGAAAGAGATAATCGGATTCAAGTGGAAAAGGATATAAATTGACATCTAAGCTATTCTTCATCAGATTCTTCCCTTTTACCTATTTTATTTCGAATCTACAAATCTGAAATATCCCCTTATCAGAATAACTGTAGATCTGTAAGAATTCGGGGATTGTAGGCCTAAAAGGTTATTTAATTTCCAGTTTTGGATGCTTTCAGGTGAGTGGGTAATATATATACGACGTTACAATAACTTATTATCTAGTTTGTATTAGATTTTAAATCTATTCCTAACATTTATCAGATCTGATCATATATTATTAAATCTAAAATGATGCTTATCAGATCTATTTATAAATATTGTCAAAAATCTGAAGTATATATCTGTGGTTTGGAATAATATTATTTGTAGGCTTACTAAATTATTGTCCACAGTTGTGTCTGAAAATATATTGTGGTTATTGTAGAACACTTTAGATCTGGAAACCAGTCTCATAAAACACTGTTAAGATGTAGTTTTATTCCAGATCTGTCGATTCGTGTTAATGATAAATTATGCAATTCTAATTACAAAGATGTAAACCTATTTGTATTAAATCTTGTTGAGGTTTCAACTTAGTTATTATAAACATGCTTTCCACTTTTAAAATAAAAAGAACATTATTTGAAACTAACAGGAAATATGTCCAACACAGAAACATGGATAAAGTTGTGTAAATTGATGGACAAATATAATTATATGTAATTGTTCATAGTTTGCATTAATTATCCCAAAACATACATATATATATATCTTATGGTTAGAAATAGGTTTATTTCAATATTTAGGCACGATTTATAATTATTATGGTTGATAATCTTTTTGTAAGACATAGAACCTTATCTCAAGGTTGAATATAAAAAGGAATGTTTGGTTTTTAGCTGAATTAAAATATTAAACTTGATAATAATAATTAAAGGAATTTACTACGTTTGTTGCACAAAAACATATAAATATATATACAATCCCTCCATGTCCATGTAAAAGACGAAATATATATATATATATATAATAATAATAAAGGTTTGAATGTTTGAATGTTCAAATGACTTACATTTTTAAGGAATTATACATGAAATCGTAATCCATATTAAATGAATATGTTTAGGGTGACCATTGTAGCAATTAGTGTAATAGATCACTGTAAATGGAGCTATAAATTAATAAATAGCTACTATAACTGTCATTGATTGGGGGAAAAAAAATTTAGTTGAGCCTAAAAGTTAAAATTTTCTAAACTTGCTAGGATTAATGTTGTAAACCGCAATTAGGGAATTTAAATAAAACCGCACCAAGACACGAGGTTAAGCTCAACTTGTGGTAGAAATCTGCCCGGAACCGTCCAATAAATTCAACATCTACGGGTAGCCAGCTTAGTGTAAGGGTTCTAGTGCACAAATATATATATATATATATATATATATATATATATATATATATGTGTGTGTGTGTGTGTGTGTGTGTGTGTGTGTGTGTATAACAATAAGCAAAAGAATAAATTAGTATTAGTTGTTGGTGCACAAAAATAGGTAACTCGGGATTGATATGATAGGGATATTTCATTGTTAATTAATGTCTTAGGAAATTATGACCGTCAAGCTCGTAAATGACATTAATTATAATAAATTGAAATAAACCAATGCCTTTGGGAAATATTGTCGTTATGTTCATAAATGGCAGTAACCTTATAAAGAGGGAAACAAATGAAATAAAAGGGGATGAATTGGTATCGATTGTTGTCTTAAATACTAAGTCTAATAAGAAAACTAACTAAATAAATATCCAAGGATAAGGAGAATATTACTTTCCTTATTTATACAACTTAATATAGAAAAATAAAGAACGGACTTAGTAGGTAGGTAGTGGTAAAATACTATTTACCATCGGAACCCAAGACGACAGACGCTTGACGTATTCCCGTAAAGTGAAACTAAATCGGAATAACTCTATAACGTAGCCAGCTTTACTCCTATAAGAAGAGGCATTAAAGGCTAATTGGGTACGAACTTGATAATCTTTCCGTATAATCTGCTTCCTTAGGTCTTAAGTGGCTTGGGTCGAGAAGTCCACCTGGGAGTAGATCTTCCAGTCTAGGGGTCTTTAATGGTGTGTGCGAGGCCTACCCAAACCTGGAATATTAATAATGTCTAGTATGGTCCCATGGTACTACCTATCCTATGGGAAGTAGTAACCGACTAACGAGATTATCCAATAAAGTCAGTTAGATGGTAAAGCGAAACACCATCTCTCACCATGCACGGGGCATTGGTTTATATGTGTGAATGACGAAAGCCTTAACTAATAGGTCCTGTAGCTAGTGCCCTCTAGTTTATATTAATGTTGAATAAATCATCAAGAAGTATTGAGTGACCAATAGGTTTGCCTAGGATCTCAAGTGATTGGGAGAATCCATCTTATTTGTCATTCGATAATGAGGCGTTAAGTGACTAAGGATGTGCATAAACGTTCTATCTCGGTAATTGGGAGTTCACTCTCGGTTTAATAATCAGCTAAATTCTGGTATAAAGGCTTCATAAATATATGCGTAAATGTTCTATCTCGGTATCGTACTTATTGTGAACGCTATCTTGGGAAGGGTAGTTTGAGTCATGCATAAATGTTTACAAGGTTAGACTAGAATTACTAACATTGGCAGACACACATCTTGGTTTGAACCAAACATGATACATCTGTGTATTGTAATGTGTGATGTACCTTTCTTGTTCACCAGAACTTGCTATTCTGAACCCCTCCTCGTTACAACATCCCAGGTTTCTAGAGAAGGTCAGGTTCTCATAGGTCTTTAGGTTTGGCTTTCGGTTCTCGTTCTCTTTCATGCTCGGTATTGGCAAAGTGACTTACTTTCAAAAATGTAGTTACTTGAGTTAATACTAGTATATCCAATTTTTTTTCCACTATGAGTTATTTTATCGTACTCTGATTATGCTCATGTTCATTTTATTTGCAGGACTAGATTTACACGCTCAATGCTTGGATGTGTTCAAGTTTTGATTTTTGTCGAAATTTGGGCTCAGAAAAGTGTGGGGTGTTACATTTGGTATCAAAGCCTAGTTTAGACGATCAGAAGAATTAGCTAAATTAGGACTTGTGAGAGAACGTAATTTGATTTTTCTTTTCTGTTTTTCTCTGTCTTTCTTACTCGAATTAAATTTATTTCGACGATGAAATAGTCGTGGGCCTGTTTATATATAATGGGTCTTAAGCGACTAGGAGTTGAAATATGCTAAGTTCGGATTTCTAGCCAATTTTGTCTTACCCCACAATTCTTTGGAGATTTCGTTGAGAAGAGCATGAAGATTGCATATGGTGGATTCCATTGATTCATGTTTGGAGACTGGACAAAAATCTAGCTACAACCGAGATAGTCGTAATTTCTGGCTTCGGTTTCGTTGGTAGTTCCGGTCAAAGACCTTTTCTTGATCCAAAAAGGGAAAAGTTCACGTTAGTATGATGTGTCTATTCAGAAATATAATTAGGAGGTAAATACGTTCAATGCTTTGTTAAAATTCCGAATATTCATTTGAGTCCTTGACCTTGTATTTGAGGGAATTTTATTTTTAAAATTATTTGGGAAAATGAATTGGATTTCGAAAGTTTTGAAATTTCGATTTCAAAAAATGGCTTTGCAAAGACATAGTTATAAATATAAATATGATTTTAAAATTTTAATCTATTCGTGTTTCGGAGTTGTTAGGCTTTGCGCGATTTTAATAAATATAATCATATTGGTAGAAAGAAGGGACTTGGAAATGACAAGCAATATGCCACTAAACTTTAAAATAATTAATACTCATTCCATGTGATTTTTAGTATCCCTCTTTTTAAATATATTGGATGATTTATTGAATTTATCGCAATCAAACTTGAGATTTTGAAGTTCTAACATTTTTTAGCACAAAAAGATTTTTCAGTTTGTTATACGAACTGGAATATAAATAATAAAAGCAATAATAATAAATTGCATTTATAATTATGAAACCATTAGTTTATAATAAATTCCATCTTTGATTTTTTTTTTAAATTTCCCTCTAAAAAGGCTAAGGAAAATCACTCGTCCTAATTTTGGGGTATTTGATTTCAAATCATTTGTTTGTTTAACAACAACATAAGGGGAAAATCTGTTTTAGATTTTATTTTGGGTTTCTAGCTGATTTTCTAAGTTCATTCATTCGTTTGGTGGTTACAATTGTATAGAGGCCATGAAAAAGCATTGGAAATTAAAATTCTCGAGTCGACAAGTGGTAGAAGTCAACATGAAAATTTGGTTTGGTTCGGAAGTCGTATCGATGTTATAGGAATTTTTATTATAATTTTCATAAAATTTCTTCGGGCCGTTGGACTGAGGTTCACACCGCTCCCATAGAGGGCATAGCTGTCGACTGCGCTCTTAGGGATAGGTCGACCGCTCCCCCAAGAGAGGCATGACCTGTTGCTCGACCAGACTCGCTAGAACGATATATATCGTTCAAGCTAAAGTTTTCTCCCCTATAACCCATTTTCAGCAAACCCAAACCCTCCTCCATTTCCAAGCTCCAATTCGAGCAACCTCCGCTCCGTTTTGCCCCTAATTACCATCGAAATCCTTCTCGTGCAGATCCCTACCCTATTATACTCCAGATATGTAATTTCGTTCATTCATTTAGTCGTTCCCTCCATGGCATCTCCTCGAAACATCGTTGCTCAACACCCCGGTCTAACACCTCAAGAGGCTACTTGGCTATACCGCAGTGAGGAAAAGACTCAATGATACTTGGCTATGGCCAATAATGATTTTTATTTTGGTCGACCGGTGAAATTCGCTGATTTCCCGCTTTTGGTTTGGAGGAGCCATTTGTCGCCGTAGTCCCAACACCGATCCTGCGCTTCGAGACCTTTGAGCACGAAACGTAACCACATTGCATCCGTCTATTCGATGCTCAGATGGATGCTGATATCGATGATGAGTCTTGTGTTGTCTGGTCTGAGGTCATAGGCACCCACATTGAGTTCTTTGACAGGGACTTGGCAGAGATTTTGGGCATCTTAGCAATCGAAGCCGAGCTAGATGTCGTCGAGATGGATGATCCTCAGATTCTTTACTGTATCTTCCTTGGAGACCTTGGAGTCTGGGCCACCGCTAATCTGCGGCCTATCGCTCATGTAGTTTTGCGCATCCTACAACACAACGTCATCCCGAAGAAAGGAAGCTTGGAGCAGATTTATCCCTCAGTGCGTCATGTCAATAATGCTATTCTTGGCGATATAGCTGTCAATCGGGCGCACATGTTCATGATCCATCTTTACGAGCCCTTCATCGGCACCCCCACTGAGCCATTTTCCTTATAGCCATCTTCTTACTCGTGTCTTCCAACACTTCCAGGTGACTCTTACTGAAGGGACGACGGTGAAGAAGGAACCTACCGCCAATAGCCATGCCACTCACCATAAATCGGCGTTTTGTTGCCCGATGCTCCTGTTCTCATGCCTCTCGTTCCTGCTCAGCAGTCACCACAACAGTAGCCCTTACAGCCTGGCTAGGAGAATCCGGAGCTCGTCGTTCTCCACAACTTGCAGGCCGAGCTTAGAGAGGTCCATAGGGAGCAACGCCGACCATTTCGCATCGCTTAGTCATTGTTAGCTTATGCCTTGCGCATTTCATATCTTGTATCGTGTGTTTCCCTTTCCAGCATTTGTATCTTCGCTATTGTTGTAACTGTTAGTGTTGTCTAAATTGCACGACTTATGTTAGTGAGATTTCTATGTTTAAGAATATTTATGTCATTCGCGTATATCTGTTTGAATGAAATCTCATTTTTTTAATCTAACTAACAACTGTCCTAGAGATGGAAAGAATAAGAATTTTGTGTTTCATAAATTTTTGCAAATGACCGGTTTTGCGTGTTTTTCGTCATGGGTATAATTAATCACCATTCCTTCTTAAGAAAATTTATCGCGCCTTTTGTGCGTGGTTTCAGTTCTCGTATTTTCGCGTGAAATACTTCCTTTTTCACCACCATGTGACTTGAATAGTTTAAGTTTCCGTAAAACATATTTATGAAACGTTTGGGAAACGTTGTTCGAAAAAAAACTTTTATCCTTTTTAAAATTTTAAATTTAGTTATTTACTTTCTTTTATTTCGGACTGCGCGAAAACGCATAATTTGGATACGGCAGTTTGCACATGTTTAAAATTCTATTTTACATTAAATAGATGGTTTTAATGACGTAAAGCGCATGTTACCAAAATTTTAGTTTTCATGCAGATCACAAATGGAAAATAAAACACGTTGAAAAGAAATTTTCAGAAATTCATAAAAAGAGTTTAAAGAGGGAATTTATTTTTGTGAAAATTTTGATTTTTGGTCACATGAACAACGTAAGAATTTTTTTCGGATGGTTTATGAGCGTGTTTTAGTGGTGCAATAGGACCGATCATGCGATAAAAACATTAACTATAACAAAGAAAAGATTGTTTTCGCCTTGCAAACATTGTTTCCATACATTGTCAGCGATGCACGCGAGTTACTAATATACTCGTTCTACGTTTTAGAGCTTGTTTAAGCCTCCCTTGCAGCCTACAGATGGAAATTTTTGATGTATTTTGGATAACTGAGGTGAAATTTCACTGTAAGTCGGAGAATAGCAAAGGGAATGTTAAAATTCTTCACTTAGATTGCCTTTTTCTGGTTTAGAAGAAATAAAATAAGAAGCTATTCGACGCATGACGTTTTGGGTGGTAGGATTTTGATGCAACAATTGGTTGCTTCACACTTTTATACATAATCGTGTGAGGGTTATGGATAAAAAAAGGAATGTCTAAATTTGCATTTATATAGAACTGACAGTATATTTAGGATGTTTTGCACCATATTTTCAAAAGTGTTTTAAAATTTATTGCATACATATAGACGGCCCGATTTAGAATTACCTTACATACATGTTTTATGGTTGGAATGCATTATGTTGCACATATACACATCACTGCAAAATGGATATACACAAATTGGTTGTACATGATAGGACAGGTAGATGTAAGAATTTCGGGACAAAAATCCTTTTAAGGAGGGAAGAATGTAACAACTCGGAATTTTGACAATAAATTAGTTATTTAATTAGATTTCAAAAATATGAATTCCTGCAAAACAATGGAATTTGACCATGAAACTTTAATCTTTGTGTTCCCACGAAATTCTGGTCAACTTTCATATTTGGAGTTTCGAGAATGGAGTCTGTATGAAAAGTTATGGACGAAATACGAACGAAAATAAATAAGTATAATATATATATATATATATATATATATATATATTACCTTTTGTGCCCATCATTCACTAGGCAATTCGACACAAGGGTGATCGACTGCCTGGTATAGGGGTGTCGATCGTTTCGTGCCTGAAGCGTCCAGTGACGGTTAGGGTTGAAAGGCATAGTTTTATATAAAATGTTATATAAACGGACGTATGTTTATTTAATCAAATCTAACGGTTCATGGCCAATTCCACTCATATAAATAAAGGGGTAATGCCTCATTCTTTTCCACCTATTTTTGATAATAGCAGCGGAGCTCTGTCATTTCCCTTTCACTTCAAATAAGTTTCTAAATCAAAAATAGATTCATATACAATCAACTCAAACATAAACCATATGGATTTGAAAGGGATGATCATATTCAAGTGAAAAAAGATATGAATTGATGTCTAATCTATTGTTCATTAGATTCTCCCCTCTTTTTCTATTTTCTTGCAAATCTACAAATCTGAAGTATCCCCTTCTCAGAGTGACTACAAATCTGTAAGAATTTGGGGATTGTAGGCTAAAAAGGTTATTCAAGTTTCAGATTTGGATGCTTTCAGGTGAGTGAGAAATGTATATAAAAAGTTACAATAACTTTTATTGCATTTGTATTAGATCTTAAATATATGCCAAACATTTATCAGATCTGTTCATATATTGTTAAATCTAAAATGATGCTTATCGGATCTATTATAAATGTTTTCAAAAATCTGAAGTATATATATGTGGTTTGGAATAATATCATTTGTAGGCCTACCAAACTATTTAAATTATTATCTATATTTGTGTTTGAAAAAATATTGTGGTTATTGTAAAACACTGTAGATCTAGAAATCAGTCCAATAAAACACTGTTAAGATGTAGTTTTATTCCAGATCTGTAGAATCAGTGTTAAATGATAAAATATGTAGTTCTAATTAAAAAGATATAAGCCTATTTGTATTAAATCTTATTAAGGTTTCAACTTAGTTATTATAAACATGCCCTTTTCCTCTTTTAAAATAAAAAGAACATTATTTGAAATTAACAAGAAATATGTCCAACGCTGAAACAGGGATAAAATTGTGTAAATTGACGCGTAAATATAGTTATATGTAATTGTGCGTAGTTTGCATCAATTATCCCATACATATATATATATCTTGTGGTTTGAAATAGGTTCATTTCAATATTTAGGCATGATTTATAGTAATTATGGTTGACAATCTTTTTGTAGACTTAGAACTTTATCTCAAGGTTGAATATAAAAAGGAATGTTTGGTTTTTAGCTAAATTAAATTATTAAACTTGATAATAGTAATAAAAGGAATTTACTACGCTAACTAGGAAAACACACACATACACACACATATATGTATATATATATGAACCTTACTGATTTATTATGTTAAATCTTATTGAGCTTAACTTATGGTAGAAGTCTGCCCGGAACCGCCGGGAAAATCCAGCATCCTCATGTAGCTATCTTAATGTGAGGGTCTAGTGCACAAATATATATATAAGCAAAGAATAAATTAGTATTAGTTATTAGGGTAGAACAAATAGATAACTCAGGACTAATTAATAGGGATATTTCATTGTTAATTCATGTCTTAGGAAATTATAATCGTCAGACACATAAATGACATCAATTATAATAAATGGAAATAAAGCATGGCCTTTGGGAAATATGATTGTTATGTTCATAAATGGTAGTAACCTTATGAAGAGGGAAACAAATGAAATAAAAGGGGATGAATTGGTATACGTTGTTGTCTTAAATACCAAGTACAATAAGGAAACTAATTAAATAAATATCCTAGGATAAGGAGAATATAAATTTCCTTATTCATACAACTTAATATAGGAAAATAAAGAACGGACTTAGTAGGTAGATAATGGAAAATTACTATTTACCATAGGAACCCGTGATGACAGACTCTTGACGTACGTATAGTATTCCCATAAAGTGAAACTAAATGGGAATAACCCAATAACATGGCCAGCTTTACTCCCATAAGAAGAGGCATTAAAGGCTTATTGGGTACGAACTTGATAATCTTCGTGTATAGTCTGCTTCCTTAGGTCTTAAGTGGCTTGGGTCGAGAAGTCCACCTAGGAGTAGGTCTTCTAGTCCAGGGGTCTTAAATGGTGTGTGTGAGGCCTACCCAAACCTGAAATTTAAAAAATGTTCGGCATGGTCCTATAGAACTACCTACCCTACGGGAAGTAGTTAAGACTAAGGAGATTATCCAATAAAGTCAGTTAGGTGGTAAAGCGAAACACCTTCTCTCACCTTACACAAGGTATGGGTTTATATGCGTGAATGTCGAAATCCTTGACTAATAGGGCCCCGTAGCTAGTGCTCTCTAGTACATATTAATGTTGAATAAATCATCGAGAAGTATTGAGTGACCAACAGGTCTGCCTAAGGTCTTAAATGATCGGGAGAATCCACCCTATCTATCATTCGATAGTGAGGCATCAAGTGGTTAAGGATGTGTGTGTGAATAAGTAAACCCCATGATTAGGAGTTCACTCTTGATTTAATAATCAGTTAAGTTCATATTTAAGGCTTCATAAATATATTCAAAAACGTTCTATCTTGGTATCATATTTATTGGGAACGCTATCTTGGGAAGGGTATTTTGAGTCATGCGTAAATGTTTACAAGGTTAGGCTAGAATTACTAACATTGGTAGGCATACATCTTGGGTTGAACCAAACGGGATACATCTGTGTAGTGTAATCTATGTTGTACCTTTCTTGCTCACCAGAACTTGTTGTTCTGACCCCCTCCTCATTACGACCTCCTTAATTTCTAGAGAAGGTCTGGCTCTCACGGGTGTTTAGGTTTGGCTTTTGGTTCTCGCTCTCTATTATGCTCAGTATTGGTAAAATGACGTACCTTCATAAAGGTTGTTACTTGAGTTAATACTAATATATCCTATTTTGTTTCTACTATGACTTATTTTATCGTACTCTGATTATGCTAATGCTAATTTTATTTGTAGGTAACAGATTTACATGCTTCATGCTTGGATGTGTTCAAGTTTCGATTTTTGTTGAAATTTAGGCTCAGAAAAGTGTAGGGTGTTACGGTTTTCTTTTTGTAAGGTAATCTGTTCTGCAGATGCAGTTATGACTGTAGCAGTACCATTAAAAATCTCAACTGGAAGTTCCATTTAATGGACACAATTGATTTTCAATTGTTCAACCAAGATGAGTAACATTTGAGATTAGCATCGAACTACTGGAAGCAAATGGAAAAGGAAGACCGAGTGGGTCAAAGAAACTAGCGGACTCATCACTAAATAGATCAAAATAGGTGCAAATTCCGACGTCCCCAAAGCTCACTGCGTTCTCTCGCTCTGCTCATGGCGCTCCTTTCTCACGGAGCGGCATATCGAAAAAAGAAGTGCGATATAAAGGTGTGTAGCGAATAGAAATGATCAAGGAAAGTGAATTTTGCTTACAAAGAGAGCCTTTCATTTGTTACTAGATCAACACCTTCTACTTGAATGTGTAGAGCATAACACATAGAAATTCCAGTTAGATAAATTCAAAACGAAAACCCATGAAAAAAGGCCCATGAGCTAGAGCTAACTCCGCTAGACCCAAGATAACCTAAGAAGGGAGGGGAACGAGGGGAGAGTATAAATGATTATTTTCACATCTCTATGGGAAATGATTGTTTTCACATCTCTATGGGTTTCTTTGTTTCACATTTACATACCACTTTGTCATCGGCATTATATAGTCCCAATAAATATACCTCCCTTTGATAATAGGCTCATTCAATCAGTTCTCTAGTTGTAGGAAACTTCATTTTCTTAGCTCTCTAGTTAGGGAAGTTGAGTTCATTTCCTTGCCAAAGCCTGATCCAGTTTACATCAATTTCATGTGAATCAAAATGCTAGGAAAACCAACCATTTATATTGGAAGTAGGAGGCAGTAACGGGATTGATTAGAGCTATCCACTAAGCGGCTCTCGACCAGACCTTTAAGCATCGATCACTTTTCCCAGATAAAATGGTATAAGGCCTAGATTTCGCATCTGGTTTTCGAGGAGTGGGACTAATGTATCCTAAATTCACTTATTTACACTACACCATAATAGCTAATTTGGCAGTGATTTTGACCGTATCTAACTGCCTTAGGCAATGCTTTGGGCTGTATCAAATTTTGGCGTCTTTAATTATTTGATACGGCTTAAGGTCGTATCTAATTGTGAATTAGATACGGCCTTAAGCCATATCTAATTGTGAATTATACACGGTCTTAAGCCATATCAAATAATTAAAGACGCCAAAATTTGATATGGCCCAGAGCACTGCCTAAGGCTGTAGCTATTTGAAAAAAAAATACAATTAGATACGTAGATTAATACAAAAATAAACTACATCAGAACTTGATTGAAAACTTGATAATACAAAAATAAACTACATCAGAACTAGATTAATACAAAAATACAATTAGCTAAGTAGATTAATACAATTAGTATTATTTGTAAATAAATATATAAAGGGCACGAAAATGCTATCTTATAGAAATTTTTTCTACAATTTATATATATATATTCTATTTATATGTATTTATATTATAGTTATGGCTAATTTTTCAACAAACTTGATTGATTAATACGAGTTGATTTTCTGTTATGATAGATCGACGAAACAATAGCTAGCCTTATAGCAGCTTCCACCGCTGCAATCGCTATAATAAAGATTGAGAAAATCTCACCTTTTAATTGGCGACTATCAAATATATCAGAAAATAACTGTCTGCATATTACAAAAGAACATGGCACATAATAGAATACGAACATCAAGTTCATAACTAATGGTGAAGCGTCCAAGAAGTACAAATTCACAGTTGTAAAGATATTTTTAATTGGCTCATTTGATTAATGCTACAACATGAGAGAAATTAACTTGTTTCATCTCTCTGGAAAGGATAAAAACAAATGCAATAATAATATCCTAGTAAATTCAATTGCAACCGATATGCTAGTAAATTCAATTTTGCTGACAACATGTGCAGGTTTAATACCTTTCCAAATTATAGACGAATATTTTGTTGATCAGATGTTTCCTATCTTGATTTATTAAGTTCCTCCTCCAGCTAATTTTCTATTTCCCCTTTCTATAAACCATTATGTAATATTATACATTATGTTAAGAACCAAAATGCAAACTCAAAGACCTTCATATGTTAAGAACTCTTGATCGCCTATTATACATTATGTAATATTTTGGGCATACTTGTGCAACTTAAGAAAACCTGTCTTAAAGTTGGAAACTGAAAATTTCTAGCAAGCTCCAAAGCTCTGCAGAACTCATAGAACTCAGCAAGGCTTTCTGCCTATTCAGCATTTAAGATAAAACTCGAAAACTAGCTTATTTCATATTGCAAACTGTAAACTAAGAATGGTAATTAGTACCTGCTGGCCAGCTCTTTTATAGATTTCAAGCGCTTTGATTGCATCATATTTGGACATCTCAAAAAACTGCAATGAATTGGAAGATGCTGGAATAACCACGCATATAATGCTACTAATACAACCAACAATAGTACATACCATATCCACAAGATTGATAATGCCATCATTTGCTGCACAATATATCTTGAAGCTCTCTTTCAAAGCCTATATACTCAACAAAAAAGAAGAAGCACAAATGAGTATATTTGGGTGCAACTTTAATGGCTTCAACATATTGCACTTCATAGTTTATATACATTTACATGCCAACTTAATAGCAATCAAGATAGTAAACCTTACCAAAGCTAAGGCATATTGTGTAAGATAGTTTTCACAAGCTCTTCAGGCTGCGTTCAACAAGAAATTACATACCAAAGACATGTATGCAAATTGTGCAAAATAGAAAAGAATCTTGTCAGATCTAACACTACCTGGCAGTTAATAAAGCGGAATAATAGTTGTTGTAAGGCAGGCAGTTGTTCAAGTAAATCTGGACAACAAAGCGACCTTGTTCTGTTATGTCCCTAAAATAAGAAAAACAAAAAAACAAAAAATATGGAAGTATTTGTCTGAAATCTGAGTATAATAAAGTGTTAATCATGATATAACCAAATACAACAGCTGTTTAAAATGACAATTCATCTATGACTAGCATATCAAATATTACCACAGCTCTAGGCTTGCCTCCATTGTATTTTAGCATCAAAATCAGTAACTTTTTGTTTGTAACTTTTAACTTTACCTTTTGCTTTGGTGTCCGGTCACCACTGCGAAAGTAATACATTGATTACAACGAATGAAACATCAAATTTCTTGGCTAATCTGAAGCTTAGTTTACACTGTCTTACCCTGGTTTTCTCTCCAAAATCAAACCAATGAATTATATATGCTCAATTGATGCAAGTGGAACTACTTTAATGTAAAACTAAAATGGATTTATATTCACAAAACAATAAAATGGATTTTCTCATTTATGTATAACTGAACTTAACTAATAGCTGATCAACAGCTACTTTATACTACATATTGTTCATGTCATATTACATGTTCCAGTATAACTGAGACGCGGTTTGCAACTCAATTGCAAACCGAGTCAAGTTTGCAACTTCGGTTGCGAAATGAGACCTTACTACAATGTTCATGAATATCGGATGGACCAACTAATATCATCTGTTCTTCAGTAAGATTTGTTAAAGGTGGTTAGTCAATCAGTACTTCTAAAATTGCTATGCAGGCACATGTAAACATTTCAAAAAACAGTACTTATTGAGAAACTATTTTATTCTAAGGCAATTGTGTTGAGACAAGTCCCACATTGGGGAATTTGTAAAATGAATCCTGTATAACTATAATGAGTTTACCCTTCACATCGCCAATTGGTTTTGTGATAATTCGGGGTTCTCTAACATGGTATCAGAGCACTGATCCAAAAACTCTTCTTCATGATCTGCCCCACGTCACCCAAAAGATCCACGTGTTAGGCTAAAGATACGGCACACGTGCGGGGGCGTGTTGGAATTGTCCCACATCGGGAATTTGTCTACCTAATCTTCCTTAATATATGAGGAGTTCTTAATATATGAGGAGTTCCCCCTTCACATTGCCAATTAGTTTTGTGATAATCCGGGGTTCTCTAACATGGTATCAGAGCAGGTTTAATTCGTGCGCACAATGTCACACTTATCCACATCACCCAATATAAAGGTTCACGTGTTAGGCTCATGATATGCCACACATGCGGGGGCGTGTTGAGACAAGTCCCACATTGGAGAATTTGTATAATGAATCCTATATAACTATAATGAGTTCACCCTTCACATTGCCAATTGGTTTTGTGATAATTCGGGGTTCTCTAACAAATTGCTTTCCCATTACAGGTCATAAGTCCATGATTACACACAAAAGGCGTTAGCCTGAAAAATCCCTCTTTTAAAAAAAATTAAGAGATGACATTATTATTTTGATCAAAGCTGCAAATATTTTGACATGATGAGGATTTCAGGTTTAAAACTTTTAATGCTTTATCATACTCGAATGTGACGACAAGGATGTTTTAAATCACTCCACAAATGATAGCACTACCATACATATCAGAGTCGATAAATGTTCTTTCTCTACCAAATGCAATGAAAAGAATGGAGAGAGTAAAAACTCAAGTACAACCACAACAGCAAAATAAAAATAGAAAGTAAAAAATTCCAAGCTATTATTTAAGCATAAAATAGATATATTACTCAAAAAGTTTTATATTTTGAATCATAGACTAAGGTATATAACTGTTATGGAGGTAAGCCATGATAATTCATAAAAATAAATGACTGGAACTCACAATTATACCACTGTAAACTTACTTTAACTAATACTATTTTTATAACTTAATTTGTACCTTTCAAAACATCACTGCTTTTGTATGCCTTGTAATATTCCAAAGGATGGAAGCTTCTTAAGCACCTAAAATGGAGACCCAAATGGAGTCGGGTATTTAATTATGTCTGCAGCTTCTCAAACACCCAAAATACAATAAATTAACTTCAATTCAAAATCAAATCAAACAATAGATGTTCAAAAAGATTATTACCTGCAAATTCACTTTAAATCGATCTAGAAGTCATCAATTAGAGCTATAAAATCAGACAGAATTACGAGCAACCAAGGTTGAAGAAGGCATCGATCAACTGATATAGAAAAGGCGTTGATGAAGTTGAGAGAAAGTGAATCTTTTTAAGAGAGAGTCTGGAGATCTTACTTTCGTAGGGTTTTTCATCGAGAAGAGGGAGATGGGAAAGCAAATTGAAAGACAGAATCGAGATAATTAGAAAAGAAGCGGCCAATCTTTTTTAGGTTTGTAAGAAACGAAAATCAGCAGGGATAAAAATACGATGCTGGTTTGATATGCGTTAAAGCCGTGTCAAAGATAGCGATCTGAAGCTTTCAAGATCTGTTGTCGGATTTTACAGATTGAGGGAGGTGCAGATCGGTTGAGTCGTAGCAAATGAAATTTGATACGGCTTAAAGCCATATCAAATTTCTATATCCTGGTGTGTCAAATTGGTTGTTATGGTGTAGTGTTAAAGTTTCGTGTAGGGCCTTACCTTACCATTAATGGAGAAGATCCTATATATCTGCTTGGGCTTAGCCAATAGCTTAGATCAAACGTATGGACTTGAACTTTTGGGTGAGGTGACTTAGGTGCTCGACAGCTGGGATCAAAATTGTGGACTACCATTCCATTCCATCCATAGGTTAGTTCTGGCACATGGGAAAAGGTGCTTTGACCAGCTTCGTCTTCCTCAGTATATTAATTATAAGCGAAGGGAGACTTAGATGAAACAAAACTAGTTTATCCCGAGTTGTTCTACCGAAACTCCCGCAACTAGATAGCTTGTAACAGACGTACAAACGAAGGTGAGCGTGAGCTTCCAATATATTAATTCCTTCACTTCTAGAATTACATGCCACTTCATGCTAGATATATATACTATGATTCCCCGAACTCCTTCCCCAGAGAAGTACCTTATGTTATGTTAGCATAGGAGATCTACCATGGCTAGGCCGACGCTTCTGAAAGCTGTTGTTCAGGAAACTATTATATTATTCCGGAAAGTGAAGAAAGAACCATAGCACTAGCACCACCAACTATTCTGTGCCAAGGATTTAGTAGTTCGCTACTCGTTGATTAGCTAGGTAACGAATGAAGCCTAAGGCTAGTGAGCTAGCATTAATATTGATTAATTCCAATCACTTACCAAGGGAGACTAACATCAGTCGTGGTTCCATCAGTAGCTTCATCTCCTGTTTGTATTCACTTCCCTTAGTGCCCTGGCCAAGAGGGCAGTCTCTCCTTCGTTGAGTTCTTTATTTTGCTTTGCTTTATCTCTTGCTCCTAGTTCATCCGAGTCGAACAAATGATCTCTGTTGGAAATTTTATGAATTATTTAAAATATGAAATAAGTTTATGATGCCTCCTATTTGTGAATAGTCCCACATCATGGGATTATAAGAAAGATGCAAGTATTTATACTTGTTTCTAAGAAGTCATGTTGGGGCCTTGGGCTCCCAATGCATGCTTTGTTGTGAGGAGGGAGACCATGCATCATGCCTACCACACACGCGCGCGCGACCGACCGACCGACCGACTCGACTTGACCCGACCCGGCTCGGTTCAGTGTGGGATTGGGCTTGGGCCTTGGCTATGTGGTGTATACACTTATATTTTTGGTTCGGAAAACACTGCATTTTTCGAACCAGTTTTTAAATAAGGAAAATATTTATGAGCCGACTTTTATATGAAGCGGTAAACTTTTGACCAAGTATTTCGCAGATCTTATTTTCCTCCACTGACCAGTATTTTCGTTCAGCCCTAATCCCGTCTATATATTATCTTCAGTTGTAGACGAGATTGGTACAGAAAAATTTCATTTGCCATTAAAAAAAAAAATCTTCCAAAAAATTTCGAGCAGTTAAATTAGAAAGTGCAAATCTGCACTGATTTGTTGTGCAAAGCGAATTAGTTATTCATTTTAGAGAGGCTGTTTTATCCTAGAGGCGGCGGCGGAAGTACGAACTGGTTTTGCACCACCGACCAGATTGCCGAATCGTCTTCAAGAAAGCGACAAAGTACGTGACTCAGCCGTTATTTCCCAACAATTTGAAGATGATTAGAAACAATGGCTTTGACAACAACCATAGATGATGTTGCTCCTCCCTCTGCATTCCAGATCCCATTGGTGACTGCTGCCCCATTTCGTTTCGAAGGTCTGCACTTCAAACGATGGCATCAAAAGATGGAGTTCTACCTGACGATGAGGAAGGTGGCTGCTGCTCTGACCACTGACAAACTGCAGCTGCCAGACAAGCCTGGCAGAACCGATGAAGCGCAGATGACATCCTGGACTGAAAAATCAAAGCAGTTGCAGACCTGGACTGAACAGGATTATCTGTGCAAGAATTCTATTCTGAACGGATTGAGCGATGAACTGTATGATTACTATAACTCAGAGGACAAGACAACAAAGCAGATCTGGGAAGCGCTGCAGAAGAAATATGATACAGAGGAGGCAAGGGCAAAGAAGTATGATGTAAGCCGCTATCTCAAGTACCAGATGACAGACGATAGGTCAGTAGAGATGCAGTCTCATGAGCTGCAGAAAATAGCTCATGAGATCATCTCCGAAGGTATGGTTTTGGATGAACAGTTTCAAATTGCTGTTATTATTGACAAACTGCCCCCAGGTTGGAAAGACTTTAAAAATTTCTTACGGCATAAGACTAAGGAATTTTCCTTAGAGAGTTTGATCACTCGCCTTCGCATTGAGGAGGCGGCACGCAAAGAGGACCAGTAAGAGGAAGTGTTGTTTGTTTCAAATAACAACACTAAAAAGACCAAACCCGCAGTTTTGAAACCAAACTAGAAGTCTTTTAAGAATCAGAACAGATGCAACAAACAGAATGGGAATCCGCAAGGAAACCCAAAAGGACAGCAAAAATCAGCCCAAAAGAATGACTCTGAACAGTTGTTTCTATGTTACAACTGTGGAAAACCAGGTCATATGGCGAAAGTGTCGGAACAAGTCTAGCTCTGTACCATAGGCTAACTTGACTGAGGAGGAGCCTCTTATAGCTATGATTACTGAGATTCACCTTGTTGGTGGATCAGAGGGTTTGTGGGTAGACACTGGTGCTTCTCGCCATGTCTGCTATGATCGTGCTATGTTTTCCACATACACGGCTGCTGATGATCAAAAAGTGTTGCTGGGCGATTCTCACGCCACTAAAGTTGCAGGGATTGGAAACGTGGAGATCAAGTTTACCTCTGGAAAGACTGTGATCCTCAAAGATGTTTTGCATACTCCAGAGATGAGGAAGAATCTGGTGTCTGGCTATCTCCTTAATAAGGCAGGTTTACTCAATTTATTGGGGTTGATTTGTATACCATAGTGTATAAGGGAAACTTTGTAGGAAAGAGTTATGCTTGTGAGGGAATGTTCAAATTAAACGTTGAATCTAATAAAGTGAATAATTCTGCTTATATGTTGTATGATTTTAATATATGGCACTCTAGATTATGTCATGTTAATAAACAGATAATTCATAACATGAGCACTCTAGATATGATACCTAAGATAGCAGAATCTGAATCTGATAAATGTGAATTCTATACACAAGCAAAAATCACAATGAAACCTCATAAATATGTTGATAGAGAATCTGAACCCTTAGACTTGATTCATTCTAACATATGTGAACTTGATGACACATTGACTAGACATGGACATCGTTATTTTATCACTTTTATCGATGATTGTTCTGATTTCACATATGTTTATCTTTTGAAAAATAAAAGTGATGCTTTTGACATGTTTAAAACATTCAAAACTGAGATTGAGAATCAAACAAATAGGAAAATCAAGAGATTTCGTAGTGATAGAGGAACATAATATGAATCTAACTCAATTCTGGACTTCTATAAATTACATGGTATTGTACATGAGAGAACTGCACCCTATTCACCAGAAATGAACGGTAAAGCTAAAAGAAAAAATAGGACTTTTACCGGATTAGTAGTTGCCATCCTACTAAATTCTGGTGCAGCAAAACATTGGTGGGGGGATATTTTATTGACTGTATGTTATGTTCTAAATAGAATCCCTAAATCTAAGAATAAAATTTCACCTTATGAAATTTTAAAGAATCATAAACCCAATGTCTCATACTTTAGAACTTGGGGTTGTCTAGCATATGTTCGCATTCCAGACCCTAAGAGAATAAAATTGGCAAGTAGAGCATATGAATGTGTATTTGTAGGCTATGCTATTAATACCAAGGCATATCGATTTTATGATATAAATGCACATAACATAATTGAATCAAATGATGCTGATTTTTATGAAACTAAATTTCCTTTTAAATTAAGGAATAGTGGGGGCACATCAAGTACGCCTATTAGAACAAAACTTAATAAAAGTTCTGAAGCTGAACCTAGAAGAGGTAAAAGAGCAAGAACCGTAAAAGATTTTGGTTCGGAATTTAGCGCTTTTACTATAGAGGAGGATCCCTTAAACCTTCAAGAGGCCTTATCTTCATTAGATGCCGATTTCTGGCGAGAGGCTATAAATGATGAGATGGATTCTCTTGAATCCAATAAGACTTGGTATTTGGTAGATTTACCCTCTAGTTGTAAATCTATAGGCTGTAAATGGGTACTTAAAAAGAAACTAAAACCTGATGGTACTATAGACAAATACAAAGCACGACTAGTAGCTAAAGGTTTTAGACAAAAAGAAAATATAGATTTCTTCGATACTTTTACACCTGTAACTAGAATAACATCCATTCGAGTATTAATCTCACTTGCTTCCATTCATAATTTACTAATACACCAAATGGATGTTAAAACCGCTTTTTTAAACAGTGAATTAGACGAAGAAATTTATATGGACCAGCCTGAAGGATTTGTAGTACATGGTCAAGAACATAAAGTATGCAAATTAGATAAATCATTATATGGTTTAAAACAAGCACCTAAACAATGGCATGAAAAATTTGATAACTTAATCATTTCAAATGGTTTTAAAGTTAATGAAAGTGACAAATGCATTTATTATAAATTTGAGAATGACATTTGCACTATTATATGCCTTTATGTAGATGACCTTCTCATCTTTGGGTCAAACATTCATGCCATAAATTCAGTCAAATTCTTATTAAGTGCCAATTTTGACATGAAAGATCTAGGTGAGGCGAGTGTAATCCTTGGTATTAAAATTACTAGGTCAGAAAAGGGAATTTCATTGGATCAGTGTCATTACATTGAGAAGATACTAAAGAAATATAATTACTTTGACTGTAAACCTGCATGTACACCATACGATCCAAGTGTAAAGTTATTTAAGAACACTGGTGAAGATGTAAAACAGTCTGATTATGCGAGCATCATTGGCAGCCTTCGGTATGCCACCGATTGTACTAGACCCGACATTGCCTATGTCGTGGGATTATTGTGCAAGTTTACCAGTAGACCTAGTATAGAGCACTGGCATGCTATTGAAAGGGTCATGAGATACCTTAAACGAACTATGAACCTTGGATTACATTATGAAAAGTTTCCAGCTGTACTTGAAGGATTCTCAGATGCAGACTGGAATACTTTATCAGATGATTCTAAAGCGACCAGTGGTTATATATTTAGCATCGCTGGAGGAGGTGTTTCTTGGAAATCCAAGAAACAGACTATTTTGGCTCAGTCCACTATGGAGTCTGAGATGATAGCACTAGCTACAGTTAGTGAAGAAGCAGAGTATTTGAGAAATCTGCTAGTAGAGATTACCTTATGGGAAAAACCGATACCGGCTGTGTTGATACATTGCGATAGCACCACGGCTATTGCAAAAGTTCAGAACCGTTATTATAACGGTAAGAGACGACAAATACGTCGTAAGCACAACACGGTTAGAGAGCTACTCTTTACAGGTACCGTTATAGTAGATTACGTACGTAGCAAGGAAAATTTGGCAGATCCTTTGACGAAAGGTCTGTCCAGAGAGAAAGTCCATAATTCTTCTAAAAGAATGGGACTATTGCCCTTAGATTATTGAGTCACGCACAATGGTAACCCAACCTAAATGAGTGGAGATCCCAAGAAATAGGTTCAATGGGTAAAAACAAGTTGTGTAGTGATAGAAGTTGAACATGCTATATGATAAACTAAGAAGCATGTATTCCTAAAGTGATAGAGGATGAGTTAATAGAAACTCTTAATGAGATCTATACTCTTTTTTGGAGTGGAGTACCTACCTTCAGGAGTACTCTTGATAGACTCACCTATGTGAATGTGGAAATGTGGCCGTTTCCTATGGAATTTTGGGCAAAACTTCTAGAGCGTTCACTAAACTGGGATAGACGTGTATGGCCATAAATGCACGGGCTTAATTGATTGCACTATAGAAAAGATTGTGTGTGGTTTGATGTCAGGAATAGAGTTCAGGAATACGTGTCACTCTAGTAAAAACTGAATCTTATTCACTATGCAAAGGTTCAAGTCGGATGACACCTTTGTGTATGCACAGTCTTATATTTTTAGAAACTGCTCGATGATATTTTAAAAAATTCAAGTGGGGGATTGTTGGAATTTTATGAATTATTTAAAATATGAAATAAGTTTATGATGTCTCCTATTTGTGAATAGTCCCACATCATGGGATTATAAGAAAGATGCAAGTATTTATACTTATTTCTAAGAAGTCACGTTGGGGCCTTGGGCTCCCAATGCATGCTTTGTTGTAAGGAGGGAGACCATGCATCATGACCACCACACACGCGCGCGCGACCTACTGACCGACTCGACCCGACCCGGCTCGGTTCGGGATTGGGCTTGGGCCTTGGGCCTTGGCTATGTGGTGTATACACTTATATTTTTGGTCCGGAAAACACTACATTTTTCGAACCAGTTTTTAAATACGGAAAATATTTCTGAGCCGACTTTTATATGAAGCGGTAAACTTTTGACCAAGTATTTCACAGATCCTATTTTCCTCCACTGACCAGTATTTTCGTTCAGCCCTAATCCCGTCTATATATTATCTTCAGTTGTAGACGAGATTGGTACAGAAAAATTTCCTTCGCCATTAAAAAAATATATTCTTCCAAAAATTTCCGAGCAGTTAAATTAGAAAGTGCAAATCTGCACTGATTTGTTGTGCAAAGCGAATCAGTTATTCATTTTAGAGAGGCTGTTTTATCCTAGAGGCGGCGGCGGAAGTACGAACTGGTTTGAACCACCGACCAGATCGCCGAAGCGTCTTCAAGAAAGCGACAAAGTACGTGACTCAGCCATTGTTTCCCAACAATCTCTCTTTGCCACGTACCTTAAATGAAATGAGAAGCTTCCGACAATTAGTCTAGACGTTAGAATCTCCGTTTTCCTTTAATCCCCCGGCCTATTTGCCTGTTCGCTTTCACTTAGGAGGGTATCGCAGGCCTTGTAGGCAAAAAACTCGGGATGGTCGACGGATACTACCTCTTCACCCGCTCTCGTCGTACATGCTTTACTGTGAAGAAAGCACTTTTAATTTGTATGAAAAAACTCGAAAAAAGAGAAAATGAAGTTGTGTCGTGAAAAACTCACTGCTTTGCAATCGTTGTTTATTGTCTACTCTTCAAGATTAACACAACAGACTTCAAAGTTAAAGATTTCGGAGAAGAGTAGAAAAACAATTACTCGGGAGTTTTTAAGAAATTCATTATTTTCCTGTGTTTTTTTAAAATAATTATAGGAATAAATAGGGGTGTGATTGCAAAACTTCAGTTCGAAGCTGAACAAGTGGAAAATTTAAACAGGCTTAGTGTGAAAACACAACTCTTTTATTATTTACTCATAAATTACATTGGTTACAAAATTAACAGATAAGCAAATAAAAAGATTTGTGTTTTCAGTTTCATGAGCTGAAATAAAAGAAAAGCAACGGACACAAAGAAAGGGTTAATGAAGAACAAAAATTATTTGGATTAACGAAGAACATAATTTATTTTATGAGGCTAAGTACCAAGGTGCCACACGGACCTTCACAACAGCCTTTGGGATGCCGCATGCATGAGCATGCAAGTCTATCTGATAACTTGAAATTGCCACACTTTTGGTGGCTTAGAGATAATAGTACATTTACAGGAAAAATGATGAAATATTAGACGATGTTGGACAAATGTTTTATCATACGTGATGCTAACTAAGTTAAGTAGTGTAAGATCAAAAATGCAACGTTAGAGGCCCGTTTTGGCTAAGTGGTTTTTTTCTTTTTCTTTTTCTAAAGATCAAAAAACTCAGTTCATTTAATGTGATCCAAACCGTGAAGCAACAAAAGCTCAGTACCAAACATCCTGCCTAATAATTCAAATTTCATCAGCGAATATCTCAGCATTGTATAATTGTTCAAGACCTGTCTTTGTCAAACACTTTCCAACTGTTAACGAATGAAACTCAGAAAGTTTGAAACCACTAACTTGACCGAACACATCGTCCATGCTGTAGTTTTCCTGTGTCGGCCCTAGCTTGGCCATTGCCTTAAACAAAGCTGGAGGAGAAGGGATGATTTTTTTTTTAGAAAGAATGGTAGCCACTGGGATTCTGTTACTGGCAACATAGACAACAAGCAGATAACTTAACCACTCCACTAACACTCATTTTTAAAGAAAAAATTGTCCTTCTACTAAAGTAGTTCTATTATTTATAAAAGCGGCTTAGCAATCTTGCTGCCCCCTTTGCCGCAGTCGGTGGCGTTGCCCTAGGCGAAGATCTCACTCGCCTTACCTCAGGGCCGGGCCTTGTGTAAGTGACCAACATTTCCTAATATTTTACAAGATTGTAGTGTGATGTTTGAAGCCATCGACGATGCATGCCTAAATTGCTATGTTATCTTCATTTCAGATACTGCATAATATATGAATTGATGCCATAAATGTGTCCATAAATGTTTTGCACACACGCTCTTTAATCATCCCACAGCTACACTGAGGTTTTTTTTTACCCGGTTTACCACAGGATCAAAATGCCAGCCTCACTAGCTAACAAAAAAACTCAGGACCAGACCAGACCATAACCTGCCCAATAATTTGAATTTAAATTTGACCAGGAGATATTTCATACAGAAACGTTTAAATAGAGTTAACATATAAATATCATCGTTTGTGTCATTGCTTTACGCAGTTGTCCAAAACTTGTCTTTATCCAACACTTCATAATGAGTGCTTAGAAGGTTATTCCTTGTCGACATAAGCAGATTTTTGTTGCATTACAATTAGTTTAAGAATAAAACGCTTCAAACTGTGCTATAAACACTGTTTTAGAAAATATGTACCAATGTTATGAACTTATATTACTTGCCATCAAAGGTGGAAATAAAATGTGTACGTACATTCCTATAAATAACATGCATGCAGCTTCATCTGATGTTACTAGTTGATTGGTTTGCTTTGATTTCTATTTTTATTTTTATGTTTTATCGCTCAGATTTATTTCCAAATATTCGAAAATCAAACCAATAAAATTTCATGTTAATTCAACAATTGAAAAATATGATTTATTTTAAGGTAAACCAGATAAAATAATCAAACGAAACTAATATTACTAATCTGATTGGTTTCAGTTTTAAAAAGGAAAATATTTTAGTTTGGTTCATGTTTTTTGAATAGTTTTTTTTTATTTTTATGTTTTCATGTTAATTTTCCTATATATCAACGACTGGACAGGTAAGTACTTTGATGTAATAAAAAACAATTTCGTTCAGCGACCTGCTAAAATTAAGAACATTCCTAAATACACCTAAATAATTACCACGTTTTATCCGCTTGTGCTCAGCAAAGTTACGGGGAGTGCAGCGTTAATTAGTAATTACTGCAAAGATAAATGTATTTTAAGTTTTTAACTCGGCCATTATTGGGGTGGGAAAAATGTAGAAATTGACAAAGTACATGTATACAGAAATATTCTATGATCAAAAGCAGCTCGTCCATTCTTTTGCTGAAAATCAGCAGTTAATGGGCCATATAATGTTTTAGTGATCATCGTCTACCAATGAAATAAAAAAAATTAGGTGACCTCTACCATGTGGAATGGAATAAATATATTTGATTGCATCACTCTTTTTGAAATTTTAAATTAGCAGCCTGATATAATATGAACACAAAATTTACTTACCCAGCCTTTTTTTTTACAGTTAATATATGAATTACACTGGTAACCTTTGAATAACAAAGACATGTAGTAAAAAAACCTTCGAATAACCAAGATATGCAGTAAAATGAGTAAGGCGTTTCCATTTATTTTGTAGTTTTTTAAAGTTCCGTTCTCACATTCATGGGTCAAACGTGCCTTCACTTGCGGTCTCCCATCCCTCTACCATGGCTAAATAATTTTAGTAGTAATGGTGTATACATACCAAATAATTTTTTAATATTGAATATCCGCATCCGCGGATACAAACTGTTGATCTGCCTTTCGACAAAACCGTCCAAATTCATAACTAAAACATTCAAGACATGTCATTAAATGTAAAGCGTTCCCAATCTACCATGATGGGGTCGTGCTTATGTGGTTTACTAGGTTGCCTCCTAGGTTGGTGCCTAATTTCGAGGATTTGGGTAAAAAGTTCTTGAATCAATTCCGTCTCCAAGTCTTCAAGTCAAAACATGTCATGACTCTCTTCCGCGTGAATCAATCCCACATAGAAACATTCAAAGACTACCCCGATCGTTTCAGTACTGCAGTCATTGAGATCGACAATCCTAATCCGAAAATGATACCGATGGCGTTGGTCGATGGTGTTGACTCAGAACTAATTTTTTCAAAGTACTTGACTAGGAAGCCTCCTTCAACCTATACCAAGTTCTATGAAAAGACCAAAGTGTATTTGCGGATTGAGGAGAGTGACAAAAGCCGGAAGAGGAGAGCTAGTGATGTGGTAAATGAAGGTGTTCAAAGCAATGTGGCAGTGAAACAGTTCGGAGGGAATTTCAGAAAAGTTGAAGTTAATGCAGGGATTCAAAACAAACGGAACGGTAATCAACGTAAAAACGACTATGTAGGAGGTCGTAATCAAAAAGAGGATGCTACGAAGCGACCTCGATTCCAAACTTTTGACGATTACACTCCCTTGAACGATACATTGGAGAATGTGTATCAGGACACATATAATACCATACAATATAAGAAACCTCATCCGCGAGAGGCTATGGAGAAAGAGTTTCAGACTGGAAAGTTTTGTATATTCCACGAGATATACGACCACGTCTGACGAGTGTCGTTATCTCCGGGACATTGTGGAGAAATTAATATGTGAAGGAAAAATGAATAAGTACAAGGTAGCCTCTTAGGGCAGGGGCAAGGGACTTCGGACCCCAATCGTAAAGGCCAGGCGGTTCCTAGAGCCACCACCTTGTATAAAGGTAAATGAATCGTTAATAACACAATCATTGGAAGACCACATTTGGAGGATTTCAGTATTCGGGCTATGAAACAGTATGCGAATGCTGTCAAACATGTTGGGACTGAATAGTGCAACACCGTGTATGAGACTACTTTAGTAAAGCAACACACGATATCATCTTACGTAATCGTGAAGCTGAAGGGGTGGAAGCCCTAATTATTGACCCACTTATGATATCGACCAGGATAGGGCCGACGTTGGTACGGAAAGTCCTTATTGATTGTGGTAGTTCTGTTCGTATTTTGTTCAAAGGAGCCAACTACTAGATGATGTTAGAGGCTAAGGCATGTAGCCATGCAAAGACAGAATTCACGGCTTTAATGGCACATCAAATTGGTATGTATGCTTGAATTATAGATAGAGTTGGGTGAAGCAGACCATCGTAGATTGCGGATCCTCCTGTTTCTTGTAATGGATATTAATTCTCCGTATAATATTTTTTGGGTCGACCGACCCTTGCTAAATTCCGAGCATGCATAGCTCCTTGGTGCATCTCTCGAAGTTTCTGACCGAGAATGGGGTTGGGGTGGTACGAGGTGACAAGGTACCAGGACAAGCGTGCTACCTAACTAAGTGGAAAGGCGCCCACAACAAAAAGAAGGGAAGAGCTGTCGACAATTCCCTTTGTATTCAAGATTCGACCGCATAACAAGTAAAGAACAATTCTTGGTCCAGACAGTACGGTCGTCAATTTAAAGACATTGATTCGAGAAAAGACGAAGAGCTAGGATACCAAAAGACAACACCCAATGAAACCACGGTGGCGATCTTGATCGATAGCGATGACCGTTCTAAGGTGTTGATGATTAGATCTCACCGTGGACCCCTCCGGATGAGGGAATTGACTGACTTCCTCCTTGCAAACCTCGACGTGTTTTCCTGGACCCATGCTGACATGTGTGGGATATCACCGACTATCATGAGCCCATCACTCAACATTGACCTAAAGTACATCCCACTGAAACAGAAGAGATGCATACTTGATGTTGAGAGATCCGCAGCTTTGAAGGAAGAATTTGAAAGACTAAAGAGTAACGGGTTCATCCGAGACTCATTTTACCCCAAGTGGATATCGAATCCCGTTCTCGTTCCAATGGAAAGTGACGGACATGCGTTGATTTTTCTGACTTGAACAAGGCATGCCCCAAAGACAGCTTTCCGCTTCTCATAATTGACCAACTCATAGACTTAACGGTTGGACATGAACTTCTCTCCTTTATGGATGCATACTCCAAGCACAATCAAATCACAATGGTTGTGCCGGTCCAAGAGCATACAAGCTTTATAATAAACCTCATATTATAATGTTACATGGTCATGCCGTTCGAACTAAAGAAAGCTGGAGCAAATTTTAACGGTTGGTTAGCCGCATGTTCTAGAACTAGAATGGAAAATCGATGGAAGTGTATATGGATGATATGCTCGTGAAGTCGAGACATTCGACACATCATGTTGATAACCTGGTGGAAATGTTAAGTATTCTCCATCAACACGGGATGAAGCTCAACCCTTTGAAATGCTCTTTTGGCGTTACTTCAGGGAACTTTTTGGGTTTCATCGTCAGCTCTCGGGACATTGAGGTCAACCCCGATCAGATAAAAGCCATACATGACATTTAGTATCCTCGGAAGATCACATATGTGTACAGCCTGAATGGGAAGGCAGCAGCCTTGGAAAGATTTAAATCCAGAGCCATAGACAAGTGCATCCTTTTCTTTGACTTAATAAAGCGAGAAAAGCACAACTTCGCATGGAAAACTGACTGCATCGAGCTTTCCATAATTTGTTGAATCATATGGAAAGACATCGAATATTGTCGAAATTAATTGATTATAAGGAATTATTTATGTATCTGGCAGTATCCTTGCATGCCATCAGCTCAACGCTTGTTCGTGAAGAAAATTGGGTTCAGCGGCAAGTGTATTATCTAAGCAAGAGGTTGACAGGGGAAGAATGCAACTACTCAAAAATCGAAAAGCTCTCTTACAACGTCTTAATTGCCTTGAGGAAGTTGCACCATTTTCAAGGTCATCTCATTAAAGTGTATGTTGATCAGCCGCTACGACAGGTCCTTTAACGAATAAGGCATCTGGAAGGTTGCTTAAATGAAATATTGAACTATGTTAGTTTGATATTGCATTCATTCCTTGGCGAGCAATTCAGGGACAAGCATTGGTGGACTTCATAGCAGAATTCACAACTCCCGATGACAAGGAAATAAAGATTGATCTGTCAACCGTCATATGGAAGTTGTTCATGGATGGAGCCCGCAATGATCGATGTTATGACGTCGAAGTTGTTTTTATTAAGTCTTGAGGAATGGTCGATTTATTATGCACTGAGGGTAGACTTTCCAACTACCAACAATGAAGTCGAGTACAATGCCCTGATTTCTGGGATGAAACTCGTAAAAGAACTGAAAGTAAAAGCTGCTGATATTTTCAGTGACTCACAGGTTGTTGTATTTCAGGCCAAGAGGGAGTTCCAAACAAAGGGGAATGACTTGGCACCTATCTTGACTGGGTAGAAGAGCTATTAGTTTAGTTCGACTAGTACAACATCTTATCTCCTGCAAGAGCAGAATGAAAAAAGCCGACTCTTTGGCAAAGCTGGCAAGCTCGAAAAACCCAGTGCAAACAAAGTTGAACCCGATAGAAACAATGACATGCCCCAACATAGCTCAGATGGAAGTTGATGTGATGTTGGACATCGACCCAGAAAGAGAATCATTGATGACTCCTATCAAAGATTTTCTTCTGCATGGAACCCTTCCTGAGTGAAAGAATGAAAAGCACGCTCCCCTATGAAAAGCTTCAAGATACATCGTTCAGGGAGACACGTTGTATCGAAAGGGTCTCTCAGTCCCTTAGCTCGGGTGTGTAGCTCACAATGATGCCAAGCGTATATTGCAAGAAGTTCTTGAAAACAAGTGTCGCGGTCATACCAGAGGGAATATTTTGACAAAGAAAATACTTCGGTATGGCTACTTCTGACCTACAGTTACCCGAGATGTAGCTGATTATTCACGATGCTGTGAAAAATGCAATCGTGGAAGTTGATTATTTCATGAAATAGGCCAAAGTTGAGCCATTGACCACGTTCTAGACAAAGCGGGTGATCAATTTCATTGTCAGAAACATCACATGCCGATTTGGACTTCCAAGGGCCATCATAATCGATAAGGGGACCTAATTCAATAGTACAGAGTTCAAATATTTCCATCGACGTCATCGCATTGAGAAGAGATATATTGCAGTTGCACACTCGTAATCAAATGGACAGGTTAAAGACGTGAACAATGTCATAAAGTCCATTCAGAAGAAGTCATTGGGGCTGGCTAGAGGCAAGTGGGTTGATTAATTACCTTTGGCCCTTTGTGCATATCAAACAACCCATAAATCAGCGATTGGCCACACTCCATTCGCAATGTTCCATGGCTCTGAAGTGGTCATACCATTGGAACATGAAGTCCTTTATTACTGAACGAAATATTATGATCCTTTAACTAATAAGGCTCTTCTCCTAGAATCACTTGACGTGATTGACGAGAAGAGAGAGGAGGATGACTTATGTGTTTCAACGCATAGACATTGGTTAATCTGATACTTTAACAAGAAGATTCAACCTAGAGCCTTTGAACCTGGCGATCTCGTTTTGAAATGTGTCTTCCCTGCTCCTATTCACATGGGTCCGAGTGGGAACAGACCTTTCAGGATAGCCAATATTGATGGCGATTGACTTTCGAGGGGATGGTATGCTGAGCATTTATGGCCTTTATTGAATTGAGCTTTTATTTTTGTTATTTTGTAAATATTATCTCATTTTCACACCAATTGTCATTGTTTGTAAATAAAAGCTCCTTCCCATTGGAGATGTAGATTAAGGATCTTAAGTCAAGTTAAACACTAGAGGGGAGTGCGAATAGTGTTTTATTAAATTTATTAATTTCTTGAAATCGTTTTTGAATAAACAAAATAGTATGCAGATCACAGATATTAACAATCAGGAATCAATCATTGAATGCAGAAAATTAAAGTAAAAGCAGTAAAAGGAAAGTACACACTGGGATTTTATACTGGTTCGGGACTCCCTTGCATCTAGTCACACACAACGCTAGGTTGATGCAGATTTTTATTTAATAGTATCCAATTACAATAATTTATTTTAGGGCTACAAGAGCACACCTCAACCGATTCCAATTATAGTGAGACATAGTTGATTTATGGGCCACAAATTTACACCCAATCGATTTCCGGGACACAATCGAACCCAATCACTTTCTACGGGATACAGCCACACCCAGTCAACTTCCAGGACACGACCACACCCATCTCTTATCAGTTTTTGTATTATTGACTCGATAGGACTTGATCTTGTGATCTTTGATTACAAACAATTTATAACCCTAGAGTAGCACTTGAGTTCAGAGAGATTTTGATTTATAATTGAAAGAGAAGAAGAATGATATGATTTCTATTGAAATCGGCAGAGTATAAGTGCAGAAAGCTAAGAAATTAATAATATGAATGGTGACATATTTAGAGAAGAAAAAGGAGATGAAAATTAATTAAAAAATTTGAATTTTGGAAGGTATTCACAGGTTTTCAATAGTCATAACGTTTCTGAAAAGGTTTGAATTCAAAAGACACTTCTTTTCAATATTAAAAAACCAATTAACGACTAGTATGTTGACATGCATAAATGCCTATGTCGACATATGCTAGTGTAAAATCAAATGATAAATTTTAAAACAAAGTAAATAATGTTTAAATAAATTATGGTGAACTCAAAGTTAAAACAAACTATATTCCTTTATATTAGAACATTCTATTTATAGTAAAATATATATTAAATACTTATATAAAGATATAATAAAAGTATTTATGAAACTAAATATAAAATGATATAAAATTATAAATATGAAACTATGTATATATTAAAACTTAATATAAACAAGGAAATTGAAAACATAAGTAACTATAATAAAACTAGTAATAAACTTGTAAGTAAAACTTAAGTTAAAATCTATTAAGCATAAATTTGAAAATAGGAATTAAAAATAATTTTCAAGAGTTAAAATATTTCTAAAAATAAAGAAGTATGTATATAAAACTATAAACATAAGAAATATAACTAAGGAAACTAAAAGCATAAGTAACAATTAGAATTATATAATTAAGATTTAAAACATAGTATAACTTTGAAACAAATTAGAAACATGAGTTAAAATAAATTTCAGGAGTTAAAATAGATTTAAGAATAAATAAGGAAGTAATTTTGAAATCATTTGAAAATAGATTTGAAAACATAAAAGTAATTTTGAAATCATTTGAAAAGAAGTTTGTAATCATAATTAAGTTTAAATTAGAATTCAGTGCTAACCAGAGTTTTAACAATGTATCTAGATACGTTTACCCTATAATTCTTGAACTCTTGATTTCTTTATACTCATGAGTCTTGAAGCTCAAACTCTTTTACTTTGAATTATTGGTTCTTTGAACTGTCTAGTCTTCAATAATAAATACATGCATAGATTTCCTGTATATACATATTGTAATGACCCGCATTGGCAAAGGTATTATAATTAATTTATTTAATTATATAAATAGTGATATAGTGAATTAAATGGTCATGGAATTAAATAATGGTGAATATTTAATTAAAATAATAAATTAAATAATATATTTAATTCTGAAATAATCAGAATTGGCTGAAATGGAGATATGGTGTGAACTGGATCATCTGTGATATTTAATTCAGCTTGGAATTGAATTTGAATAACGAATATATTATTTGAACGACAGTTTGAACGTATAATTATAATATAATTAAAATCGAGCTCGAAATGGCACGGCAGTTCGCTATTTGGCGATTCGAACTTCAAACGTGTGGAGCTGGTGGAGTATATCTTTCTAGTGGAAGAGAAAAATCAGGATTTCGTCGGGTAGATTTTGATTTACGTCCAAATCAAATATCAGAAAAGTCACTGTGGAATTCCTTTATAATTTGCAACGCTTTATTTACGTTATTAAAGGGGTTTTCAATATATTTGAATATCGGGTTTGAATATAGATAAGGTTCTTTTGAGACATAACGATAATTTAATTTTTAGAATTTTACTGTAATTTTTAATTAATTAAATAAGCAACTTTTTATTTTGAGTATTTTGCACCCTGTAATCAACATTTTGAGGTTTCAAAATATGAGTTAATCTACCGGTATTATTATATTTCTGGAGTCGGGACACCTCGCTCATCACGATGGTGTTTTTATTTCTGTCCGTAGCGGTACGTAACTATATAAATTAATAAAATAAAGTTGTGACTTATTTATAAACCTAAACTAGGCCACGTCCTTCCATAAATAAGAGAACAAAAGAATTCCACGCACTCGATTCTCAACCAAAAACGTGGAAGATTTCAGTCCTTCAAAATCAAATGAAAATCTGAGTTCCTATATAATGACTTTAACATTTGTCCTAAACATAATCCACTCTTTCTTTGTTCAGAGAAAATGCGCCGCATCTTTCCTTAGGAAATGCGCCGCATCTTTCCTTAGGAAATGCGAAGACAACCAACTTCCAAAATTCAAAGAAATAGGGATTTATTTCTATAAATCGTGAAACAGGATTATCTGAATTCACGTTTCCTTCCTCTTAACCTTCATACGTGATTCACTGGGTTCGAACACCCTTTCTTTTACGCTGAAGTTTTGACCATCGCACATATGTTTGTTTACTTAGCGAATGGTAGCCCTCAAAATCCTAGTCGGATACGTTATTGAGTTTCTGGTATCGATTTACGGTTTCTCGCAAGTTTTCGAGGAGATTGATGCAACTTTGGTTTGATGTTATTTCGTGGAGGTATCGTGAATTCCACCTGGAAGCCCCTCGCGTGAGTGGTGATGGAGTTTAGTTCGAAGGAGGCGAGGAGGAGGGAGTTTATGAAGAGAAGCGAAATGGTGGTTGTTTCATCCATCCTAGTGAAGAAATGGAGGAGAGATAGAAGCAGAAGGATCGGGAAATGGTTGTGTTTATTTTTACTGTTTCGGTTTTTGAGATATGCAGGGAAGGAGGAGGAAGTTTAAGCGGGTTAGGGAAATGTTGATTTGGGCTGAAGCAAAAATAAGGTTAAGGCCCATTCATTTCTGTTATTTAGTTTAATTGGTAATTAATATGTATTTAAAACTTTAAAAATGTATAACTTCCATATCGGTTATCAGAATTTCGTGAAACAAGATCCGTTAGGATCGTATGGACGGACACTAGCCAATGAGACTGACTGGGAGTGGAGTGGAGCTCGTTTGAATTTATGGCGAAATAAATTGTTTGATTCAAATCAAACAAATAGTTTATCGTTATTTAACGATGAACTGCCAATGTGAGTAAATCTCACTAAGTCTAAACAGTTTATAATTTCATGTTGTATTTTTAGAACTGTTAAATATTGGTTGATTGACTGTGTGTTGACAGTTTGATTGAACTGCTAGTCAGTTAGTTGAATTTCTATATTGATTCTGTTTAACAAAATATATCATATAGAACTGAAAGTGATGATATCTATATTGTTTAACATCTGTGATGCAGGGAAACAGGTTGGAGGAATCCAACTGGATTCCTCAACATTTATTTTACTGTGATTCATATATTGTGATATATGATGTGATATATATAATTTGTTGTTGATTATGTGTGTTGGACGATATTTATCGTTGTCATATGGTATGTTAAATACCATAAGAAATACTGAATGTGGGAAAGGGGATTTTCAAAGTGTATTTTGAAAATGAATCTTTTATATAAAATCGATGGATTTTATATAGGAAAGGAAAAGGATTTTTATAAAAGAGAATAATTATAAAATCGAAGGATAAGTTATAATAAAAGGAAATATTTATTTGTTAAATAAATAGGATAGATAAAAGGAATATTTATTTGTTAAATAAATAGAATTATTAAAAGGGAGTATTTATTCAGGGAATAAATAAATCAAATGAGTTAGTTAAACCAGATTTGTCAAATGAGTTAGTTAAACCAGATTTGTCAAATGATTTAGTAAAACCCGATTGTCAAATGAGTTAGTCAAACCAAGTTAAATGAGATGATCAAACCAAGTTGATCGAGTTAGTTAAACTAGTTAACCCAAAGGAGTTAAATTGATTAGGGTTGACCAGTCAGAGTTAATCAGTTAGAGTTAACTAGTTAGAGTTAGAGTAAATTAGTTAGAGTTAGAGTAAATCAGTTAGAGTTATCCAAATGGAGTTAATCGAGTAGAGTTATCGAATATAGTATACTCGAGAGAAGAGAAATCGAATATTGGTTATTCGAAGTGAGTTAATCCAATATTGGTTATTCGAGAAGAGTAATCCAATATTGGTTATTCGGAGTGAGTTAATCGAGTATTGGTTATTCGAAGCGGGTTAATCGAATATTGGTTATTTGAAAAGGGGAGTTATCAAACCTAGTAGAGTTAAAGGAGTTAGTCGAATCTAGTTTATTCGAATAGAAGTAAAGGAGTTAATCGAATCTAGTTTATTCGAATAGAAGTAAAGGAGTTAATCGAATATAGTTTATTCGAATGGAGGAGTTATCGAATAAAGTTTATTCGAAAGGAGTTAAGGGGGGAAAAGTTAATAGATTAGAGTTAAATCAAATAGATTTGACCCAATAGAGTTGATCCAATAGAGTTAATCCAAAGGAGTAAATCGAATAGAGTTAAGTGAAAAGAGTTAATCGAATATAGTTATTCGAAAGAAAGGTTAAGTAAGGAAGTTAGTTAAAGAAAATATAAAGTGAACTTTGCCTATTTCAAGGTTAGAAGTGTTGTTCAGTTAAGGTCTAAGAGGTAGTTCTACCCCAACTTGATTGGCTTCGTTTTTAACTAAGCAATGGTTAAGGTTCGGCAGTAAAGGATGGTTAAGAGAATTTAGTAATTAAAAGAAATGGTTTGAGTTGGCATAGCGATGTTTTATCTAAACATCCGTCTAAGTCCAATGTAAGAGTGTTGGAAATGTTTTCCAATAAGAACCAGAAATGTTTTCTAACATAGAAAACAAGAAATGGAAATGTTTTCCAGTGTTAATAAATTTTACTTTCTATATATAGAAAATAGCAAATGTTGAATATAGGGAAACAGGAGATGTAAAATGAACTAAAGAGATTAATGTTAAATGATGTTTGTTCGATATAATTTCCATCTGGAAATAGTATCGTTGTTTGCACACTTGTTTTTCTTTGATATTTAACTCACAGACTATCGAAGCTTTGACTATTTTAACGTTGTTAATATGGAGAGACCGGTTGGATTATTATCCAAAGAACCACTCTGTATTGGCATAAGCGTTGCGAATCATATATGCCAAAGGAAATTAAAGACGGAGTAAAGTGCAAGGGCTATTGTATAAGTCTTAGATAACAGTGCCTAAGATGGATGTACTAAATAGTGCCTTCGGTTCATCCTGTTCCTGGATGACTTGTATGGATGAATGTCTGATAGAGTATTTCCAGACGATCACCAAGAGTGGAAGCGGAGAAGGAAACTTCTTTTAGCTAACACATAATGTATTGTTGTAGACGTCAATCGGTGATTTGATGGATTTGACGATGTGACATTCAAAGTGAATCTGGTGTGATGACGAAGCGTAACCTCAAGCCTCATCAACCGGTAAATGACAGAAATCGGGCAGGCAACATGGCTAAGTCGGTCGCTCCGAAGTAGGGTGTATAATCACTTGATCTAGATTTTCATTTATTTCTAAATATCTATTGTTGATGTTGTCCCATTCGGGAAACGGTTGCTGATCCCAACTGTTGGTGATATACATTCGATACACTCAAGCGAAATGAGTGGTCGGTCATGTGTGGCCGGGTTGCAAGATGTTCTTGTTGAACCCAGTGTATTCCTTTCTAAAGGTACACTAGCGAAAGGTGGTTCCATACCTTGTCATAGTTGGAAATCCATTACCCAATACGTGCTTGCGGTTTCGATTGTATATTATATATGTAGAACGTGAGATGAAATCGTTTCTACTAGATGATTATTATAGTGGTGGTTGATAAACATTATTATAATATCAAAAGGTTTTTGATATAAAGATAATTTGGATTCGCATAAGGGAAAACCCCTTCCGTTATACGGCGTCGTCTTATGAGTTATCGTTTACCTGCTTAAACTGTTTTAAACTGTTTTACTCACACCAGTCCCATGACTGACCCGGAGTTTATTTTGTTTTGTTTTTCCCTAAACTCTTGGGTGCCTAATTTTGTACGGGCAGTCAAGTAGTCGGGATTTACAGATATACTGGAAGAGCTTGGAGCAGGAGGCTTCAGGATTATATAGCTATAGTTTTTTTCCGCTGTGTTGTAAGTGCTGTACTTTGATAATGATATGTATATTCAAGTACAGTTTTGTATTTCAAAGTTATGTTATGAAATATATTTATTCGTTCTGCTCTGAGATTCGTGTTACTCTGATATTGTGTTCTTCTTCTTCTTCTTTTCTATAAGTTTCTATCTTATCTTTCCTCACCCTCTGTTTTCTTTCTATTAATTTCCTGATTTTCAGTTTAATTTGGGATTGGACTTGTGTTTTTGGTCAGCTCAAATTGGACCGGATTTTCGGGTCATTACAATTGGTATCAGAGCCTAAGTTAAGAATTACCTTGGCTCTGTGTCGTGACTCAGTAGAGATAGGGTTAGTAATACCCTAGATTGAGTTGAGTGTATATATACGAGTGAGCATATTTGTTATTGATATAAAAATTGTTTTATATTGTGGTGATTTATTTGTTGAGTTGTTTATGAGTTCTGGTCGATCAGTTTGATCCACTGTATCGGTAGGAGTTACTAAACACTCAAATACGATGGGTCAACACGATATGTTTTGAAAAGAGGGTAAATTAAAATAAGTTTACCCAAGGTATACCTTGATATAAATAACAAGATTTTAATATAGTGGATATATTGGTTGTTATTATAATCGAGTAAGATTATAAATTAAATGGTTATGTAAATAACCAATCAGAATTCATATAAGTGAAATACGTGAAATCAGATGAGTTAAATCTGAAATTTAAACCAGGAATTTAATTAAAATTCTGGAAAATTGGATAAGTGTTTGTAAATGAATTTGGATATAGAATAAGGAAAATTTAAGATCCTGGGAGATTTTAAATTGTTTTACAAGCAGTGTGAATTATATTTTGAAATGAATTTCAAAGTGGAAATGTTTAGAAATGGTTTTATAGTATTGAACTCACTTCGATTGCTGGAAAATAGATTCCGATGATGACAGCTGCATCATCAGTATTCATTTTCGAGTTGTAAGTGACGAATTACTACTAGAGATACTGTTTTGAATTTGTTTTGGGAAAGACAAGTTGTGTTGAATTTCAAATGGGATTTATAATATATAATTTGAATAGAATTTGATATATATAATTTGATATATAGAATTTGAATATAGAAATTCAAATGGGATTTTTCAAATGGGATTTATTATATAGAATTTGATATATAGAATTTGAATATAGAAATTCAAATGGGATTTATAATATAGAATTTGATATATAGATTTGAATAATAGAAGTGATATAAAATTTGAATAGAAATTGAATAGAATTAACTAAGTCAAAGAGGAATTAGTTAATCGAGTTTTGAATTTGAAGTTGAACTTTGAAAGGTGAGTTGGATTTGTAAATGGATATTCGAAATCGAATATAGAGCTTAAATTTGAAATTTGGATTCAAATTAGTTAATAAGCAAGTTAAAATATATTTGAACATGTCATGTTCAAATATAAAAGTGAAATAGACTAAAGAGTAAATTAAGAAATTAATTAACGAATTGAGTTAAAACAATCAGGTATAGTTAAAATAGATTGGGCAGGTATAAATATACATGAGATAGGTATGGATAAGGTATGAAGTATATAAATAGAATGCTCGATGAAAAGGTATGTATTTAATTCATATATGAGATTTTATGCGCCGTATCGGCTAGCCGCTTGGCTTTTTCTTTTGGATTGGTGAGGGCCATGTGAGGCTATTTGAAATATCCCGATGCTCCTGATACAAAGGAGGTTATGGCGAATTTTTCCGGGAATTTAAGGAGTTAAAATATTTTTAAGATAATTTGATAGTTAGAAATCAACGTATCGACATATATATATAGAAGTCGATAAGGAAACGAACTTAGAAATAGAATAGTAAAATCAAAAAGGAAGACTAAGAATAAAATCTAGTAAGAATAGAAAGAGGAAGCGTATACGTGTTTAAAAGTGAATAAGTAGTTGTATGGTATTGATTATTCGAGTAAGTAGTCATATCTGTTTTGACATTATAAATGTTATTCAGTCAAGGTCTGAGAGGTAGTTATACCCCAACTTGATTGATTTCATTATTAACAAATAAATAGTAAGATTTCAGGCTCGAAGATCAATGTTGAATAAGAGTTAGTTGAATATAGTATTTGGGTTGTCGTAACGATGTTTTACACAACATCCGTTTTAACCCAAATAAGTGTAAGCTTGGAAATATAATAAAGAATATTTCCTAAGTATAGAAATAAACGAGATCGGAAAAGAGATAAGTAATTGGAATATTTTCCAATTATAAATAGCATATATTTTCTAAAGTTTAGAAAATAAAGGAAGGCGAAATTCGGAAATGTTTTTCAAATAACATAAAAGGCCAATATGGTTATTGAAAATATTTGGTTAACAAATATTGATAAAGAAATAGAGAAGTGAATTAACTAATGGAATATTAATTAAGGGCTCAGTGACATGTTCAAAAGGAAAATTTGATTTTTGAAAAGAGTAAACTGTTTAAAAACTCCCAGAACAGACTGTTTGAATTAAAAACAAATTTATCAGAAATTTGTGAAAGTAAAATTGAATTAAAGTAAAGCCAGTAAAGTGGTAACTGAGATTGAATTAGAATGATATCAAGACAAACTGGATTGTGAGATTCAAATTTGAAGTGTAATGTGATAATCAAGTTAAGAGTTGGGAATCGAGAAGAAACTCGAGTTGAAATGATATTTGGCTCGGATATAAGCGAATGGTTGTATTGTGGATAAAAGCAGATTGGAATTTGATTGGGATTACCCTTGTATCTGCTGAATTGATAACAGGTGGAAAGGATAAAATGATATGCCGACAAAAGGTACAAGTTTATATTTCGATTGGATATAACATTTATAAGCCAAATTGGCATGTCGCTTGGCTGTTTGATTTTCTTTTGGGATGGAGATGGCCCAGAGAGGCGAGTTGGAGTTTGACCGATTGACCAGTACAAAGGAGGTGCTGGCGACATTTTTTGAAGAGTTAAGGAGTTAGAATTTTTTTAGGATTTTTGGAAATTCTCGTTGATAAGAATTAATTAATAATTTAATTGAAATCAAATTGGTTCAGTTGAAAACTGAAGTTAAGAAGTGAACAAATATGTTCTAACCAGTCGATAGGGTCGTCCTCTACCTTAGCAATTTCGAGGACGAAATTATTTTAAGTGGGGAAGATTGTAATGACCCGCATTGGCAGAGGTATTATAATTAATTTATTTAATTATATAAATAGTGATATAGTGAATTAAATGGTCATGAAATTAAATAATGGTGAATATTTAATTAAAATAATAAATTAAATAATATATTTAATTCTAAAATAATCAGAATTGGCTGAAATGGCGATATGGTGTGAACTGGATCTTCTGTGATATTTAATTCAGCTTGAAATTGAATTTGAATAACGAATATATTATTTGAACGACAGTTTGAACATATAATTATATTATAATTAAAATCGAGCTCGAAATGCACGGCAGTTCGCTATTTGGCGATTCGAACTTCAACTGAATGTACAGGGCTCGTTTTTAATCGGATTTCTGTGAAACAAGAAACGTGTGGAGCTGGTGGAGTATATCTTTCTAGTGGAAGAGAAAAATCAGGATTTCGTCGGGTAGATTTTGATTTACGTCCAAATCAAATTTCAGAAAAGTTGCTGTGGAATTCCTTTATAATTTGCAACGCTTTATTTACGTTATAAAAGGGTTTTTCAATATATTTGAATATCGGGTTTGAATATAGATAAGGTTCTTTTGAGACATAACGATAATTTAATTTTTAGAATTTTACTGTAATTTTTAATTAATTAAATAAGCAACTTTTTATTTTGAGTATTTTGCACCCTGTAATCAACATTTTGAGGTTTCAAAATATGAGTTAATCTACCGGTATTATTATATTTCTGGAGTCGGGACACCTCGCTCATCACGATGGTGTTTTTATTTCTGTCTGTAGCGGTACGTAACTATATAAATTAATAAAATAAAGTTGTGACTTATTTATAAACCTAAAGTAGGCCACGTCCTTCCATAAATAAGAGAACAAAAGAATTCCATGCACTCGATTCTCAACCAAAAACATGGAAGATTTCAGTCCTTCAAAATCAAATGAAAATCTGAGTTCCTATATAATGACTTTAACATTCGTCCTAAACCTAATCCACTCTTTCTTTGTTCAGAGAAAATGCGTCGCATCTTTCCTTAGGAAATGCGAAGACAACCAACTTCCAAAATTCAAAGAAATAGGGATTTATTTCTATAAATCGTGAAACAGGATTATCTGAATTAACGTTTCCTTCCTCTTCAGCTTCATACGTGATTCACTGGGTTCGAACATCCTTTCTTTTACGCTGAAGTTTTGACCAGTGCACATACGTTTGTTTACTTAGCGAATGGTAGCCCTCAAAATCCTAGTCGGATACGTTATTGAGTTTCTGGTATCGATTTACGGTTTCTCGCAAGTTTTCGAGGAGATTGATGCAACTTTGGTTTGATGTTATTTCGTGGAGGTATCGTGAATTCCACCTGGAACCCCCTCGCGTGAGTGGTGATGGAGTTTAGTACGAAGGAGGCGAGGAGGAGGGAGTTTATGAAGAGAAGCGAAACGGTGGTGGTTTCATCCATCCTATCGAAGAAATGGAGGAGCGATAGAAGCAGAAGGATCGGGAAATGGCTGTGTTTATTTTTACTGTTTCGGTTTTTGAGATATGCAGGGAAGGAGGAGGAAGTTTAAGCGGGTTAGGGAAATGTTGATTTGGGCTGAAGCAAAAATAAGGTTAAGGCCCATTCATTTCTTTTGTTTAGTTTTATTGGTAAATAATATGTATTTAAAACTTTAAAAATGTATAACTTCCATATCGGTTATCAGAATTTCGTGAAACAAGATCCGTTAGGATCGTATGGACGGACACTACCCAATAAGACTGATTGGGAGTGGAGTGGAGCTCGTTTGAATTTATGGCGAAATAAATTGTTTTATTCAAATTAAACAAACAGTTTATTGTTCTTTAACGATGAACTGCCAATGTGAGTAATTCTCACTAACTCTAAACAGTTTATAATTTCATGTTGTATTTTTAGAACTGTTAAATATTGGTTGATTGACTGTGTGTTGACTGTTTGATTGAACTGCTAGTTAGTTAGTTGAATTTCTATATTGATTCTATTTAACGGAATATATCATATGGAACTGAAAGTGATGTTATCTATATTGTTTAACATCTGTGATGCAGGGAAACAGGTTGGAGGAATCCAACTGTATTCCTCAACATTTATTTTACTGTGATTCATATATTGTGATATATGATGTGATATATATAATCTATTGTTGATTATGTGTGTTGGACGATATTTATCGTTGTCATATGGTATGTTAAATACCATAAGAAATACTGAATATGGGAAAGGGGATTTTCAAAGTGTATTTTGAAAATGAATCTTTTATATAAAATCGATGGATTTTATATAGGAAAGGAAAAGGATTTTTATAAAAGGGAATAATTATAAAATCGAAGGATAAGTTATAATAAAAGGAAATATTTATTTGTTAAATAAATAGGATAGATAAAAGGAATATTTATTTGTTAAATAAATAGAATTATTAAAAGGGAGTATTTATTCAGGGAATAAATAAATCAAATGATTTAGTTAAACCAGATTTGTCAAATGAGTTAGTTAAACCAGATTTGTCAATTGAGTTAGTAAAACCTGATTGTCAAATGAGTTAGTCAGACCAAGTTAAATGAGTTGATCAAACCAAGTTGATCGAGTTAGTTAAACTAGTTAACCCAAAGGAGTTAAATCGATTAGGGTTTACCAGTCAGAGTTAATCAGTTAGAGTTAACTAGTTAGAGTTAGAGTAAATTAGTTAGAGTTAGAGTAAATCAGTTAGAGTTATCCAAATGGAGTTAATCGAGTAGAGTTATCGAATATAGTATACTCGAGAGAAGAGAAATCGAATATTGGTTATTCGAAGTGAGTTAATCCAATATTGGTTATTCGAGAAGAGTAATCCAATATTGGTTATTCGGAGTGAGTTAATTGAGTATTGGTTATTCGAAGCGGGTTAATCGAATATTGGTTATTTGAAAAGGGGAGTTATCAAACCTAGTAGAGTTAAAGGAGTTAGTCGAATCTAGTTTATTCGAATAGAAGTAAAGGAGTTAATCGAATCTAGTTTATTCGAATAGAAGTGAAGGAGTTAATCGAATATAGTTTATTCGAATGGAGGAGTTATCGAATATAGTTAATTCGAAAGGAGTTAAGGGGGAAAAAGTTAATAGATTAGAGTTAAATCAAATAGAGTTGACCCAATAGAGTTGATCCAATAGAGTTAATCCAAAGGAGTAAATCGAATAGAGTTAAGTGAAAAGAGTTAATCGAATATAGTTATTCGAAAGAAAGGTTAAGTAAGGAAGTTAGTTAAAGAAAATATAAAGTGAACTTTGCTTATTTCAAGGTTAGAAGTGTTGTTCAGTTAAGGTCTGAGAGGTAGTTCTACCCCAACTTGATTGGCTTCGTTTTTAACTAAGGAATGGTTAAGGTTCAGCAGTAAAGGATGGTTAAGAGAATTTAGTAATTAAAGGAAATGATTTGAGTTGGCATAGCGATGTTTTATCTAAACATCCGTCTAAGTCCAATGTAAGAGTGTTGGAAATGTTTTCCAATAAGAACCAGAAATGTTTTCTAATATAGAAAACAAGAAATGGAAATGTTTTCCAGTGTTAATAAATTTTACTTTCTAAATATAGAAAATAGCAAATGTTGAATATAGGGAAATAGGAGATGTAAAATGAACTAAAGAGATTAATGTTAAATGATGTTTGTTCGATATAATTTCCATTTGGAAATAGTATCATTGTTTGCACACTTGTTTATCTTTGATAGTTAACTCACAGATGAGACGACCCCATATCCCGTATAGACGGAGACAAGGGTTATCTTTGGAATATAACACAGAAACAGATAATAGCATAACAGAATTAAATAAATACACCAGATAATGAACAATAGAATACTAGATAAACGAAATCATCAGAGTTACACAGTATACAGGATCATACTTAGTACAAATACAGTTCAGTTATACATAAATGTCTACAACGGAAAACAAACATAGTATGTACAATAGGAGCTGAACAGCATAAAAAGAGATAAATAATAGAATCCATCTTCAGCTCCAGCTATCCAGAAAGAGTCAGCTAAACCTGAGTACAAGGCTGCCCGTGTAGAAAAAGGGGCACCCGAGTTTGAAAGTGAAACAAACTACGAGCCAGTCATGGGACTGGTATGAGAAATCTACTCTACACATTTATAATATGGCTAATCACAGGACCACGCCACTTTCGTGGAACGGGTTTACTCCATCGGATCGCCAGTGCTTTTTAAAACAAATCATTCTTTTAAACATCGCAATGCTTTTTATAAAAATGAAGCCATTATAAGACTCAGTTCCCATCACACAATGCAACGCAAACAGGAGGATAGAGTTTTACCTTATAATGGCCAAAATATGGTTGATACGAATAAAACAAAAGCAATTGATATTATTACTAGTGTTTATATGTTTCAAAAACAATTTCGAATCATAACTATCAATCATAGACGGCATGGGTACCAAATATCATGTCGCCATATATATATATACAATCAAAACCGCACGATTTCGTATTTGGAAATTGGATTTCCGTCATGAACCGAGGCAAGGGATCGTCCTCACCGAATTCGAGACGCTCTAGCCCGCCCTCAGGAACAGCTGCAACTGCCCCTTGGATCGTCAGGGCCGGTCCACCGATGTGGATTATTATGTCTGAACACTGCGTTTCCCCGTCCTATGGGGCGTAAATGAGCCAACGAATGGTTCCTTCGGCTTCACATAGTCACCGGTATATCTGAGGCGCCTCGCAATAGCAACAACCACATAAGTAAAATGTCAGGCCGTGTAAAAACACCGACACAACTCCTAGCTAGAAAGAAACGCAGGCCCTCCCTGATGTCCTCTCCCGTTTCTGGTCCATACCGGGGTGTGAGGCTCGCGAATTCACGTTATACACAAAGCTACGCTACACCGGCGGTGCTTTGATCATCAATCACAAGACTTTTCTTTTCAACAGATGCCCTGTTCACGGCATCTTAGCATGCCACAAAGGCAATTCACACCACGCAACTGATGGTTATCAATCGAACAGAATGAATTCCAATGTCAGACACGCAGTCCATTTGCAAGTCCGTTCTGGGTCTGAATGAAACCGGAGGCACTGAATACCTCGCATATTCATCGATTCCCACGTACGTTTGGACGATCACCACTAATTATCCATATTTCGGGATGCCTCCCAATCAGGACCTCAGTGACCATCCAAACGAGGTGAAGATCGGTCTTCAACCCCGTCTTCATCTTCAACTTCCTATCGTCGATTCAGTTATTCAGAATGGGATAAACCCGGTCTTTCTGAGCAACTCGCGTATATAATAAACAAGTGAAACACTAACATACATATGCAACAATTCAATTCATTAGTCACTAACCGTCAATCAGTAAGAGAACGATTTCCCAAATATTAACCCCGAAGGCCGAAACCAACATCAGATTAATACCCAAGAAACCATTCGACTTAGCCAACCTACAGTTAATTTCTAAATTTCACATCCATATTGTTTATAATATTTTATAACGATTTATCGCTATTTTTATTTATTTTAAAATAGACAATTTATTCAAAACGACGCTTCGGGCCATAACGCGGCCATGGCGCTGTTTTTCTCCAGATTTGATTTACACATATCTGAAAATCTAACCGTTGGATCTTCACAAAATTTACATAATTAGAAAGATCTTTTCAAAACGAATCCAACGGTTCCAGTTTCGGGAAAATCCGACGGTCATATCTCCCGGTATAATCGTTTGAAGTTTCGATTTCAAAATACGAACTACAGCGTCGTTATTCGATTAAATATAATTATATTCATATATATATAAATATAATCGATTCTGGCGCTGTTTTTCTTCAGATTTAAATTAAACATTCCAGACAATCCAACCGTTGGATCTTTACAAAGTTGGTGCCGTTGGAAAGATCTTTCCAAAGCGGACCCAACGGTTGCGGTTTCGGGAAAATCCGATGGTCGGATCTCTCGGTATAATCGTTTGAAATCACGGTTTCAAAATACGAACTGCAGCGTCGTTATTCGATATATTTTAATTCTATTTATATATATGTATTGATTCTTCGATTTCAAACTATATTCTTTTCATACATTTGATAAAAATGATATTTTTATCTAACTGGCTTCTATTTCAACACTTCACTATTTTTACCAATTCATGTATATAATAAAAATGTGATTTTTAACCTAAAACAATTTATTTCAAAACACGATTATTTTATATATTTCATATAGGTGATAAAAATAGGATTTTTATTATAAAACAATTTATTTCAAAACAAGATTATTTTATACATTTCATATGGATGTTAAAAATAGGATTTTTATTATAAAACAATTTATTTCAAAATATGAATAACATTCAACACATGAATTTCAATTCAACGAATAAATATCGATTCAACACATGAAGGTTTTCTATAGCTTATATATATAGATAAAAATGTGATTTTTATATTTAAAACACGAACACCATTCAACACATGAATTTCTATCTAACGAATGAATATCGACTCAACACATGAAGGTTTTCTATTCAACGAATAAATATAGTTTCAACAAATGAAAATAATTCAAACACATGAATATTATTCAAAATTTCGGCAGCATAACGGTAGGGTAGTTAAAACCGGGACCGTCCCTAGTACGGCTCCTCGCTCTACCTTAAAACCTCGCGGTGTTTGACAATGGGGAATCATGCATCTAGTTCGCACGCAGGCGGCATGTATATTTATTTCATTTCCACAAACTAATCCTATGTGGTTTCAACCAAATATTTCTCAACCACTAATGGGTATTTTTCCACCACAATCAATCAATATCAACCACAAACAATTCCAATCAACCATTCGCTATCAATCAATTTTCACACCAATCACAACCAATAAATATCGTCCATGGTTTGTGGACGAGGGGCGTATATATATATATATATATATATATATATATATATATAGCAATTCACTTCTATTTCAACACATATATAATTTTTACAACGCATATATAATTTATACATCGAACGTACAACTTATACAACGCTTATACATGAGGTGTACAACGCTTATATAACCCATACATCGACTATATAATTTATACATCGTCGTTTCCCATATCGTTTATAAATTAGAAATCTCACATTGGGTTCCACTCCACCAAAAATAGCAGAAGGCTCAGAAAAATATGCAGTCTCTTCTAAAATGTAGAAGACGTCCTCATGGGTCCAATGTTTCCTGTTTCATCGAATTTCGTTACCGCATGAAAAAGATATGATTTTTCAAAGTTTGCAACGCTTTAAAACTGTTGAAATCAATTTTAAATATACAAGGCCGTACCTTTCACTACTCGTTCGAAACTAGGTCTCCAGATTTCGCGCGAATCGACGCGTGATATGACGATCAGCCTTCACCACCTTGTCGGGCTTGGAGCGGCGCACCCAGAGGTACCACCCACGGTGAACTCGAACTCCAGGTGGCGCGGGAAATTAGGCGCGAACGAACTCGCGATTCACGAGGTGTTGGAGATCGTGGCTGGTATGGATTGGAAGAGGACGTGGAGATCTTCAGAAAACCCAACTGGAGCGAGGTGGTTTGGTGAAGGGATTGGCCAGAACGGAGGAGAGAAGAAAGAAGACGCGACCGCCGTTGCTCCAGAACGTTTACGGGGAGAGAGAAAGGAGTGGAAGAATATGATTGGCCAAGGAATTTTTTTATATTTATTTATTTTAAAATCCCAAAAATACCCTCTAATCCACACTAACACCGATTCAAACCCAACGACTGTCGTCCCTAGCGTTTCACCCCCATTCCGAGCACAATGGGATATGTTTCGAAGGCCCATTCGACTGTTTCAGTCAGTTTCCCTTCAAATTAAAATATAAAACATAAAACATTCAATATTAAATTTGAACGTACGTTTCAATTTGCCAGGCCCACAAGCTGATTCTAAAAATTCCTGAAAAATAAATCTAGCTATGTTTTGACGATACGGTCCCAACAAAACTAGTTTCGTCGAATTCTGAGACCGTTTGCAAAAAGGCCCATTTCTGGTCGATCCAATTTAACTGTAATTGATCAAAACACGTTTTCCTTTGCCACACTCACATACTAGCTTCAAAAATTATGAAATTTGAAATCTAGCAATAACTTCACATCCCAGATCCAACAAAAGTGGTTTCGTCGAATTCCGAGGTCGTTTGCAAAATGGCCGATTTCACGGGCTATATAATTTCCATAGCGACCTTTCTGAAAATTCATTTGGCCATAACTTTTGCTTTCCGCTATGAAACTTAGATTTTACAGATTCGTTGGAAAGGTATTCACTAACAGATTTAAATATTTTTGGTTTCACTCAAATCCGTTTTGTTTTGCACCCGGTACAGTCCGACAAAGTTTGAATTCAATTTTTTGAAACTGCAGCGCCATTTCAGGCCTTGTTTATAATTAGAATTAAATATATTCGTTTTCAAATATCGATTCAAACTCACTTTTCATTGCTATTATTAAAAATATTTATTTTAAATATTTAAAATCCATTATTTTAGCCAATTTAAAATTTTTAAATTGGTTCAGATTTTCTGGGTCATTACAACAGACTATCGAAGCTTTGACCATTTTAACGTTGTTAATATGGAGAGACCGGTTGGATTATAATCCAAAGAACCACTCTGTATTGGCATAAGCGTTGCGAATCATATATGCCAAAGGAAATTGAAGGCGGAGTAAAGTGCAAGGGCTATTGTATAAGTCTTATATAACAGTGCCTAAGACGGATGTACTGAATAGTGCCTTCGGTTCATCCTGTTCCTGGATGACTTGTATGGATGAATGTCTGACAGAGTATTTCCAGACGATCACCAAGAGTGGAAGCGGAGAAGGAAACTTCTTTTAGCTAACACATAATGTATTGTTGTAGACGTCAATCGGTGATTTGATGGATTTGACGATGTGACATTCGAAGTGAATCTGGTGTGATGATGAAGCGTAACCTCAAGCCTCATCAACCGGTAAATGACAGAAATCGGGCAGGCAGCATGGCTAAGTCGGTCGCTCCGAAGTAGGGTGTATAATCACCTGATCTAGAGTTTCATTTATTTCTAAAAATCTATTGTTGATGCTGTCCCATTCGGGAAACGGTTGCTGATCCCAACTGTTGGTGATATACATTCGATACACTCAAGCGAAATGAGTGGTCGGTCATGTGTGGCCGGGTTGCAAGATGTTCTTGTTGAACCCAGTGTATTCCTTTCTAGAGGTACACTAGCGAAAGGTGGTTCCATACCTTGTCATAGTTGGAAATCCATTACTCAATACGTGCTTGCGGTTTTGATTGTATACTATATATGTAGAACGTGAGATGAAAGCGTTTCTGCTAGATGATTATTATAGTGGTGGTTGATAGACATTATTATAATATCAAAAGGTTTTTGATTTAAAGATAATTTGGATTCTCATAGGGGAAAAACCCCTTCCGTTATACGGCGTGTTCTTATGAGATTTCATTTACCTGCTTAAACTGTTTTAAACTGTTTTACTCACACCAGTCCCCTGACTGACCCGGAGTTTATTTTGTTTTGTTTTTCCCTAAACTCTTGGGTGCTTAATTTTGTACGAGCAGCCAAGTAGTCGGGATTTACAGATATACTGGAAGAGCTTGGAGCAGGAGGCTTCAGGATTATATAGCTATAGTTTTTTTCTGCTGTGTTGTAAGTGTTGTACTTTGATAATGATATGTATATTCAAGTACAGATTTGTATTTCAAAGTTATGTTATGAAATATATTTATTCGTTCCGCTGTGAGATTCGTGTTACTCTGATATTGGTTCTTCTTCTTCTTCTTTATTATAAGTTTCTATCTTATCGTTCCTCACCCTCTGTTTTCTTTCTATTAATTTCCTGATTTTCAGTTTAATTTGGGGTTGGACTTGTGTTTTTGGTCAGCTCAAATTGGACCGGATTTTCAGGTCATTACACATATATGTGTTTTCTAGGTAATAGTGTTAGTATATATTTTATAATTAAAATAAAGTTGAAACAATATTGTGACGGCCCGCTCCGCACCAGCCGGCATTTCCTCCGAAAGTGCGCTGTACACATGCCCGACTAGCATAGAACGGTCGCCAAGGAAAGGAAAGAAGAGAATGAACTAATCAAGGAACCTGTAGAATGTCTCACAGCGCATGGGATAAAATATAATAATATACTTGACATAAAACAGGTGAGACAGTGCATAAGCTGATAACTAAAACCAACATCAACATCAGAGTAGCGGAATTCCAAATACAACTTATTACAACTTTCCAAATTTACTGTCTCTAAACAAAAAGGAAACTAAAATAGGAGATACACCGCCAATGCCCAAGCAGTGATCTTCAACAACACAGGGAGAATACTATATATATTACGTGGAAGCCTCCTGCTCGTCTCCGGATCATCTACCCGTGCATCACCAGCTAACATGTCTCTAGTCTGCTCGTGTGAGCACCCAGAGTAATAAGAGGAGACATAAAACTCTGGGTCAGACATAAAGCCTGGTATGAGCGATAAGCATCTAAACAGAATAATAACAGGTATACTAAACCATACCTGAACCTGGACCTACAACCAAAGAGTTAGTACCACATACCGTACAATACTCTAAGGTGCCACAATATAGAGTGTAAAGAATACGGGGGTGGGGTGTGCATGTCATAATGATAGCAAACAAACCATCCATAGCAACCATCCTCACATCTCTCACTCAGTGTGTAAAGCATACGACATCTACCACCTTGGAACACTAGACAAATTGAGGTAACGACGAATCCCGACTTGTAGAAACCCTGTTGTGACCAAGCTAAACATTTGGGATCACGACCAAACATTTCAATGACCCATTTCATTGATCGTAGCCCTTGGTTCTACCAATGCCATAATGGCCCTGAATCCGCCTTCGTACCTCCTACCATAGTGGTCCAAAGTTATAGACATCGTAAACCCCTTAGCACGCATCCCGCAGCAAAGCCCAACCATGAAGTGAGCTCGTTGATTCCCATCTAAATCTTGGGCTCTAACTTCTCATTTGGACTTCCTTTGCATCTCGGGTTTTGATCGAGTTGGAGTGGGTCTTCAGAAGAGTTGTCGCGCAATAACAATCCTAGAATTCGGTTCGGTTCGGTAGTCATCACCCTCGTCGGTTCGGTTCGGTGGTCATCTCTTCATTTGGTTCGGGTCGGATGCTCCACTTCGGGTCGGGTCGGTGTCCTCCTCCGGGTCGGGTCGGGTTACTGTCTTCCTTCCAGTTTTCTTCGATCAGCTCCCTCGTTTTCCATCTACTCCGATCCGATCCGCTCCCTTCGCCTTACTCCAGTCGTAGCCTTCCATTCTTGAGTCGATCCGATCTGGCCTCCATTATTCTTCCGATCCGATCCCCTTGTCCACTCCAACTCTAAGTAAACGGCCTTCCTTCTCGCCAAGCCTCCTCCAGTGACAAGTCCCAATCCAGTTCGGATTCCCTAGGTCAGTTCACTAATCCGATCCGAACCCTGCTCCGATCCGAACCGGTTCAGAATCTGCACCTTTCTGCAACTTTCCAGCGAGCTTTCTACGCCATTCGACGACGTTTTCGACCAATTTAACTATTCTAATCAATCATAAAACATACCATCGAGTCATAGCAACATGTAAGAGCAACCATAAACACCAAAACCATGAATTTACATGTCAAAATGGATCAAATATGCCCAAAATCCTATTTTTCCCTTAAGCATGATTAAATAAGACTAATCATAGAATTAATAAAACTTAACTAAATCGAACCAAATTTCTAGCAGGGGCATAAAATATTATTTAAGAATTTCTAAACATTTTTCCAGAATTTATTGGTGTATAAATTCGCTAATCTTCACTAATTACCCTTAAATAACTGTAATTAGTGTCAAAACGATGCTATCACTCACCTTGGCCACAAAATAAAACACCAAATCTGAAATACTCTCTGTGTGGGTCGAATTCCTATGTATAGCAGCAGCTCCAACCTTGCTTTGTTGCTATTTGGCCTTGTTTTGATGTAGTTTAGGCTTAATCTTCACTAAAAATGTGTTTTGGAGTGGTTTTAGAGGATGGAAGCCATTACTAGGGTCTCAAGAAGGTTAGTGGCGGCTCAAAACTAAAATGGAAGTGATTTCCTAACCCTAATCAGTCCTCCTATGCCTCTAAACCCGAAATTCCCCTTTGGGCCTAGCTGCTAATTATCCGGTTAAGCCCAATTAAGCTGTTTTTCACCATCTGAAACTTGTTTCAGCCATATCTCCCAAACGGTGAGTCCGTTTGGCTAATGTGACCACTCTACGGAATTGTAAACCATCATACGAAGCCAATGGAAGTGGTTTCAGGTCAAAATTCCTTTCCAGTCAAAAGTTATGGCCAAAACAGTGCCAACTAGGGGTAAAATGGTCATTTAAAAATCGGGAAAAATCATGAACATGGGAAATGACCACAATAGTCGTCTCCCAAAGTTTCATGACCATACGACTTCGTATGTGAATGAAATAAATATTCTACGATCCTATGATGCGTAGAATGCGGGTCGTTACACTCTCCCCCCCTTAAGAAATTTCGTCCCCGAAATTCCTTAACCTAAAACATACAAAGGATCCTGCATGCCTAACAACCACATACAACAATCAAACATGCAAAACAAGCAACCAAGCCTATCCTAGCATGCGGCAAACTAAATCGAAGTCAAAATCTTACCAGGCAAAGAGTTCTGGACAAGTCTTCCTAATGTTCTCCTCTGTCTCCCAAGTACAATCATTCTCATCCTCGCCCCACTGAACCTTGACTAGCTTCACCGCCTTCCTTCGAAGTTGCTTCATGTCGTGCTCGACAATACGGGCCGGCTTGCGGTTCCCAACCGCCTCGGGTTCTACTTCGAAGTCCTCTAACTGATCAGGTGAAATAGTTATATCTGGGTCATGAACGAACTTCCTTAGTTGGGAAACATGAAATACATTGTGAACCCCCGCCATCTTCTCTGGTAAGTCAATTCTATATGCCAAATTCCCGACTAGTTCAAGAACAGGGAATGGGCCAACGAATCTTGGTGCCAACTTGCCTCTCCTGCCAAATCGTATTACGCTCCTCAACGAAGAAATCTTGACAAACACCAAGTCGCCAACGGAGAATTTTAAGTCTCTTCTCCTCTTATCAGCATAACTCTTCTGCCTATCTTGGGCAGCTTTCATTCGTTGTCGAATGATCTTGATCTTATCTGAAGTTTCCCTCACCACATCTGGTCCAAGCATAAACTTCTCGCCAGTTTCTATCCAACATGATGGTGAGTTGCATGGTCTTCCGTACAAAGCTTCAAACGGAGCCATACCGATACTGGATTGGTAGCTATTATTATATGCAAACTCCACTAGATGCAAATGGTCATCCCATGATCCACCAAAATCCAATATACATGCTCTCAAGAGATCTTCCAAAATACGATTCACCCTCTCCGTCTGACCGTCGGTCTGAGGATGATATGCGGTACTGAGATGTAACTCTGACCCTAGAGCCTCTTGTAAGCTGTTCCAAAACCCACTAGTGAACAACGGGTCTCGGTCACTCACAATGCTTTTAGGTACTCCATGAAATCTCACTACCTACTTCATATACAATTCTGCTAACTTAGCTGCCGTTCTGGTTGATTTGACTGGTATAAATCTTGCACTTTTAGTCAATCGGTCCACAATCACCCAAATGCTATCATGTCCCGATCTAGTCCTTGGTAAACCATCGATGAAATCCATCGAGACTTGCTCCCATTTCCATTCGGGAATTTCTAATGGCTGTAACAACCCACTAGGCTTCTTTTGCTCGACTTTAACTAGCTGGCAATTCATGCACTTGGTTATAAACTTCCCAATGTCTCTTTTCATCCCTTCCCAGTAGTAGGTCTGCTTCATGTCTCGATACATCTTATTACCACCGGGGTGTATGGTCAATTTTGAGTGATGACACCCTCTAAGCACTTCATCCCTCAATCCATTGACATTGGGTACGACTAATCTTCCATCCTTTCTAAGCCATCCATCTCGATCAAGCCCATACTTGTTCATCTCCTCATCGATACCCATCTCTAACTTGGAGATGATTTCCAATAGGTTAGGATCGTCCCTCTGACTAGAGCTGATCTGCTCAATCAAAGTGGGTCTGATCGTCAAACTTGCTAACATTTCTGGATCCAATTCGCACTTTGGTCTGAAATCATACCCAGCGATGTACTCCAGTTGCTTCCATTCTAGAAACATAGCCCCTAGGTTGGCATGTCTCCTACTCAATGCATCAGCCACCGCATTGCCCTTTCCCGGTGTATATGCGATGTCAAAATCATAGGAAGCCAAGAATTCTAACCATCTTTGTTGCCGGAGATTTAGATCCTTCTGGGAGAAGAGATACTTCAACGACTTATGATCTGTAAACAGCTCAAATCTTTCTCCCAAGAGATAGTGTCTCCACATCTTCAACGCGAACACGATCACTGCCAATTCCAAGTCATGGGTAGGGTATCTTTTCTCGTGCGGTTTCAATTGCCGACTTGCATAAACTACAACCCTACCGCCTTGCATCAATACAGCACCCAGTCCGGTACCACATGCATCCGTGTATACCGTCATCTCTTCATCCCCCTTAGGAATGACTAACACTGGTGCGCTTGTCAACATGTCCTTTAGACTCTTGAATGCATTCTCGCACCTTTCATCCCAGACAAAAGCTTGATTCTTCTTGGTCAACTGGGTCAATGGTGCTGCTATCTTGGAGAAACCTTGGATAAACTTACGATAATATCCAGCTAACCCCAAGAAACTTCTTACATCTGTTGCATTCTTGGGCGTAGGCCAATCCTGTACCGTAGCCACCTTCGCTGGGTCCACGGCAATCCCATTTTCTGATACAACATGGCCCAAGAATCTCACTTCCCTCTTCCAGAAGTGACACTTAGAAAACTTTGCTTTCAATTGGTGTTTTCTCAACACCTCCATCACTACTCTTAAATGTTCCTTGTGTTCTTCCTCTGTTCTCGAATAGACCAAAATATCATCAACGAACACAAGGACAAACTTATTCAACTGATCTCTGAATACCCTATTCATAAGATCCACAAAATATGCTGGGGCATTGGTCAGCCCGAATGGCATGACCAACCACTCATAAATTCCAGATGGCGTCCGAAATGCCGTTTTAGCTATACTCTCAGCTTCCACTCTAAGCTGATGAAAACCTGTCGCGAGATCCAACTGAGAAAATACTCTCGCGCCACTCAACTGATCGAACAAATCATCTATCCGCGGTAGAGGATACTTGTTCTTCCTCGTCACTTTATTCAACTCGCGGTAGTCTACACACAAACGAAGGGAACCATCCGCCTTGGTAGCAAACACAACTGGTGCTCCCCATTCAGAAACACTCCTTCTGATAAATCCCTTCTTCAAAAGATCGCTGACTTGCACCTCGAGCTCTCGCTGCTCCCTTGGTGCCATACGACGAAGTGGCATCACTATAGGTCTGGCATCTTTTACCAAATCAATACGGAACTCAATCTCTCGGTGTGGTGGAAGTCCGGTCACTTCTTCGAAAACATCTGGATACTGGCCAACCACGGGCAAACCAGACAACTCACTATGCGGAATATCGAGGGAGTTTAGAAAACTAGCCAATGCCCCCTCACTGGGTAGACCACCAAACACTATCCTCCGCCCATCATCCGCTCTAGCTGTCACCAAAAAGCCCTCACAGTCTACCACCACCCCGTATCTTCGGAGCCAATCTACTCCCAAAATAATGCCAAACCCAGTAAAGCCCAAAACAAAGCAATCACAAACAAACATGCATCCATGACTCGATAAGACCACATTACGACAAATCATGCTAAGGCTAGTAGAACCACCAATCGGGTTCGTCACTACTAAAGGTCTATCGACAATCTCGGGCTCCAATCCCAACCTATCTACCAGGTCACTAGATATGAAAGAACTGGAAGCTCCGGTATCAAACAAAACTCTAACAGGAACATCATAAACAGAAAGCATACCTTGAATGACGACATTCTTTCCCTTCTCTGCCGCAGTTGGGGCATTTGACGAAGAAGGGATAGCATTAAGGGCGTAGGCTTTCACCATTTGCTTTTCTTTAGGGGGTTGCGGACACTTGTCCTTGTGATGTCCCAATTGGCCACAATTGAAGCACTTCCTATCCGCTGGCTTGGCCCGACAATTACTAGCATAATGGCCCTTCTTACCACAGCTGAAGCACTCAACATCTTGCTTATTCTTTTTCTTCTGGCCATCCTTAGTCTGACACTGCTTTCTTTTATTCTGGGAACCACCCTTGCCTCCACCACTTGCTTGTGGTTTTGGCTCATCTGCGGATGCAACCTCAGTCTTCGGCTTTGGGTAGAGACTTTCTGATCGTAATGCTTTCCCCACAATCGACTCAAACGTTTCATCGATGTGGTTAATAAGCTTTTCCCCCAAGTACTGATCCAAACCAGTTATGAATTTCTCATTCTTCTTCTCGGCAGTATCAATAAGAGATAACCCATATTTTGACAAAGTGTCGAATTCAGCAATATACTCCGAGACAGCTCTGCCATTCTGCTTGAGTTCCAAGAATTTCTTAAACAACACTGACTTCTGAGCAGCTGGAATGAACTTCTCGCTAAAGCGAGTTTTAAACTGTTCCCAAGTAATCTGATCTTCGGGAGTAGCTGCCTTTATAGCATTCCACCAATTCATTGCCCGCCCTTGCAGCTGACGGGACGCTAGCTTTCTCTTCATCGCATCCTCGATACCCAAATCCTCGAAGATACGTTCACAACTATCCAACCAATCTTGAACATCCGTGGCCGACTCTGTTCCGTGGAACGGCTTCCCACCAAGGCTAGTATAATCCTTATTCAGCTTGGCGAAGTCGACCCTCGGCGCCTGCACTATTGGACCACCACCATTTCCATCATTGGGAGCTGCCCTCTGTACATCTCTAAGCATCTCTCTCATGAGGTCAGTAAACATCGTCCTCATGTCAGCAGCATTCCCATTATTGGCCCCTCTACCGGTACCTCTAACATATCGGCTCATCGTCAATCTGAAAAAGGAAACGATTAACGACTCCATAGTGGTGCTAGTGCAGCACGACTTCATTCTTATACTACTAATGGTATATATATAGCTTTTGAAAACCAAAATAATCACCAATACGCTCTCTCGTATACGTATATTATCTCTCCCTGATAACTTCCCTAGGTTAACTACGCAACCTAAAGCTCTGATACCAAGTGTGACGGCCCGCTCCGCACCAGCCGGCATTTCCTCCGAAAGTGCGCTGTACACATGCCCGACTAGCATAGAACGGTCGCCAAGGAAAGGAAAGAAGAGAATGAACTAATCAAGGAACCTGTAGAATGTCTCACAGCGCATGGGATAAAATATAATAATAATAATATACTTGACATAAAACAGGTGAGACAGTGCATAAGCTGATAACTAAAACCAACATCAACATCAGAGTAGCGGAATTCCAAATACAGCTTATTACAACTTTCCAAATTTACTGTCTCTAAACAAAAAGGAAACTAAAATAGGAGATACACCGCCAATGCCCAAGCAGTGATCTTCAACAACACAGGGAGAATACTATATATATTACGTGGTAGCCTCCTGCTCGTCTCCGGATCATCTACCCGTGCATCACCAGCTAACCTATCTCTAGTCTGCTCGTGTGAGCACCCAGAGTAATAAGAGGAGACATAAAACTCTGGGTCAGACATAAAGCCTGGTATGAGCGATAAGCATCTAAACAGAATAATAACAGGTATACTAAACCATACCTGAACCTGGACCTGCAACCAAAGAGTTAGTACCACATACCGTACAATACTCTAAGGTGCCACAATATAGAGTGTAAAGAATACGGGGGTGGGGTGTGCATGTCATAATGATAGCAAACAAACCATCCATAGCAACCATCCTCACATCTCTCACTCAGTGCGTAAAGCATACGACATCTACCACCTTGGAACACTAGACAAATTGAGGTAACGACGAATCCCGACTTGTAGAAACCGTGTTGTGACCAAGCTAAACATATGGGATCATGACCAAACATTTCAATGACCCATTTCATTGATCGTAGCCCTTGGTTCTACCAATGCCATAATGGCCCTGAATCCGCCTTCGTACCTCCTACCATAGTGGTCCAAAGTTATAGACATCGTAAACCCCTTAGCACGCGTCCCGCAGCAAAGCCCAACCATGAAGCGAACTCGTTGATTCCCATCTAAATCTTGGGCTCTAACTTCTCATTTGGACTTCCTTTGCATCTCGGGTTTTGATCGAGTTGGAGTGGGTCTTCAGAAGAGTTGTCGCGCAATAACAATCCTAGAATTCGGTTCGGTTCGGTAGTCATCACCCTCGTCGGTTCGGTTCGGTGGCCATCTCTTCATTTGGTTCGGGTCGGATGCTCCACTTCGGGTCGGGTCGGTGTCCTCCTCCGGGTCGGGTCGGGTTACTGTCTTCCTTCCAGTTTTCTTCGATCAGCTCCCTCGTTTTCCATCTACTTTGATCCGATCCGCTCCCTTCGCCTTACTCCAGTCGTAGCCTTCCATTCTTGAGTCGATCCGATCTGGCCTCCATTATTCTTCCGATCCGATCCCCTTGTCCACTCCAACTCTAAGTAAACGGCCTTCCTTCTCGCCAAGCCTCCTCCAGTGACAAGTCCCAATCCAGTTCGGATTCCCTAGGTCAGTTCACTAATCCGATCCGAACCCTGCTCCGATCCGAACCGGTTCAGAACCTGCACCTTTCTGCAACTTTCCAGCGAGCTTTCTACGCCATTCGACGACGTTTTCGACCAATTTAACTATTCTAATCAATCATAAAACATACCATAGAGTCATAGCAACATGTAAGAGCAACCATAAACACCAAAACCATGAATTTACATGTCAAAATGGATCAAATATGCCCAAAATCCTATTTTTCCCTTAAGCATGATTAAATAAGACTAATCATAGAATTAATAAAACTTAACTAAATCGAACCAAATTTCTAACAGGGGCATAAAATATTATTTAAGAATTTCTAAACATTTTTCCAGAATTTATTGGTGTATAAATTCGCTAATCTTCACTAATTACCCTTAATTAACTGTAATTAGTGTCAAAACGATGCTATCACTCACCTTGGCCACAAAATAAAACACCAAATCCGAAATACTCTATGTTTGGGTCGAATTCCTATGTATAGCAGCAGCTCCAACCTTGCTTTGTTGCTATTTGGCCTTGTTTTGATGTAGTTTAGGCTTAATCTTCACTAAAAATGTGTTTTGGAGTGGTTTTAGAGGATGGAAGCCATTACTAGGGTCTCAAGAAGGTTAGTGGCGGCTCAAAACTAAAATGGAAGTGATTTCCTAACCCTAATCAGTCCTCCTATACCTCTAAACCCGAAATTCCCCTCTGGGCCTAGTTGCTAATTACCCGGTTAAGCCCAATTAAGCTGTTTTTCACCATTTGAAACTTGTTTCAGCCATATCTCCCAAACGGTGAGTCCGTTTGGCTAATGTGACCACTCTACGGAATTGTAAACCATCATTCAAAGCCAATGGAAGTGGTTTCAGGTCAAAATTCCTTTCTAGTCAGAAGTTATGGCCAAAACAGTGCCAACTAGGGGTAAAATGGTCATTTAAAAATCAGGAAAAATCATGAACATGTGAAATGACCACAATAGTCGTCTCCCAAAGTTACATGACCATACGACTTCGTATGTGAATGAAATAAATATTCTTCGATCCTATGATGCGTAGAATGCGGGTCGTTACAAATATTGTTGTCATCAACATCTCAGTTCCTAACAATCTCCCCCTTTTTGATGATGACAACCTTGGTTTATGAAATATTCAAATCTGATGTCTTGATTCTCTAGCTACCCCCTTACTTCATTAACTCCTTCTGAAACTATTAACTCCCCCTAACACTAAACCATATTTTATAATTCTCTCACTTTGTCATCAACAAAAACTATATATACTTAACTAAACTATAATACTCCCCCTAAAACTAGAACATAGTTCTAAGATTAGTATGATTTTTAATAACTAAGAAATAGTTTTATGCATCAAGTAAAATAAGACTAAAAATTAAGACAATATTCTGACTAATAATTAAGTCAAAGCAATCCAATACAAACTTTCTATATAAATAAGCATCCAATCAGTCCAAATAAATTTAGATCTTAGTTAAACCATAAATTCAAATTCAAGTTTTGAATTAGTCAAACCCCACCATTGTTAATTTTGTTACTTATTATGTTTTGTTTATTTCAATTAAAACAATAATCTAAGTCAAATCAACCAAATCGAACAATATACGTCAATTCAAACATTTCTTGAAACTTCAACTAATCCTAAAAACTATAAAGCTCCCCCTTAATCTAATACTATATGTAATGAATGTGAAAAAGATGAACATATGTATAAGTATATTTCAAACCTATCAACACACAAATCAAAGCTAACCGTATCAAACAAGTCAACAAATCAAACAAGTCAATTAAGCCAAACAAGTCAATCAAATTAATCAAGCCAAACAAGGCAAACAAATTAATTAATTCAACGTAAATATGTATATGTTTAATTAATAATCTTATATATTTCTAAGAAAACAATACAAAACTCCTCATATAATACATTTGTTATGTGTAGAGTTAAAAGTTAACATGTATGGTAGTGTGTGCAGTATGTTGGTTATAATGCAGTATGAAATGTATGTATATTCAAAACAATATGAGATGACATATTGAATAAAAATGCAACTTGTGATGTGAATGATTTTAATTTAACATGCATCGTAATTTATAATAATGAGGTATGATATGAAATAAAATATGCAATGATATTATGACAATAATATGTAGAATGATTTTATGATTATACGTAGTTCGGTAAAAGATATTCAAAGTATTATCTCATTATTATGCATATATATATTTATATATATTATAAATTATTTCAATCAAACAAAAGTAATTTACATTAATTTCTTGACTTAGGTCAATGATACTAATGAAAGAGATTGAAAGGATAATAAAGATAAAAGTTTAAAAATAATTAAATATATATTTATGACAGGTGGTAATCAAAAATAAGTATTCAATATAATTTTCTAAGAATTATGAATTCAAATAATTTTAGTAGGGTGCTTCTTTTAAAAAATAATATTGTAAATATTGAAGATCTATTTAAAGAGAATATAAAATTTATCATATAAAGTAAATGATTATGATATATTCATAATTATATATATAAATATACAAACTAATGTTAAAAAAACTTAATATATAAAAAATTAATTTATTATGAGATATTCATCAATCTTTTAATACGCATTAATTTTGGATTTATATTTTTAGAAATCAAAGTATATTAATTTGCTAAAGAAATATTTAAATGTTACAACTTAAAATTTATGATAATATAAAATCTATAATTATAACAAAATCATTTTGATGAAATATGGTATTATAAAGTAAATTATAAAATTATAACTTCTTATATTTAAACTATATATTTAAGACATAAAAATCATTTTTCATACCAAAATATTAAGTTAAATAAATTTTATAAAACAAATAGAATAAAAATTCACAATTAGTATTAAGTTACAAATAGTATTTGTGATAGTGTAACCCAAATTTTTATGAAATTATATGTAAAAAGTATAATTAAAACAATGTATGTTTAAACTATATAAAAGAGATATATAAATTTATATTTATAACAATATCATATGTTTGAACATTTTAAATTTCAAGTTCTATATCGTATATTATCATATCTATATACTATATACATAATTTTATTGATTTATATACTTTCAATTATATATTTTTTTAAATAGAATATAAGAAAATAAGTAGACAAATCAAATTGATAACTAAAGTTTGAATTGATATTTTCATATTGAAAAGATGTCCTTTCAACTTATTTAAAATCAAAGCAAAGAATAGTGAATTCTAAATCTAAAATAAAAAAATTAGATTGATATGTATTCTATGGTGTATTGATGTATGTACCAAAATATCTAAAATTATAAAAGAGATCAGTTTCTATACTTAACTATGCTCTACAGGTGTATATTCCTAAATCTAATGATAATTATGAAATAATCGTAAAGCGTACCTTTTTTGCAATCCTCCATTTTGTTATTCTTTCATTATTATGAATCACACATTCACGTCTTCTAGAAATTGATGATGAGATCTGCTCTATTGCAACAGACTCATTTTTTTTTTTGATAAGTGTAGTATATTCATTTGCAGAATTTGAAGATCGTATGAGAAAGATATCGATGATTTAGTGTTTTAACCAACTTGGAACCAAAATTTTGAATTTGAATGAATGGACACTTCAAATACTGTAAATAAGCCCAAAAGTCATTTCTCTTCACAAAAGTTTCTCTTCTTCTTCTTCTTCTTACCGTTTTTCTTCTTACATTCAATCTTCCGGAAGACGTATCTTCTTCGTTTCTTAACAGATTTAGATGAAACCAGCGGCAAATCGAAGAGGAATGCAAGAGCTATGATTTAGTTACAATTTGGTGATGAATTTGAATGGAATTATGGTGCAGCAGACCAAATTAATGAGAGAAAAACAAAAAAAATCTCGTACATAGTTTTCAGTTTTGAATAGCCAACTTCAAACTGCTATATCTCACTCAATTTTGATCGGAATTTGATGATGCACCCACCAAAATGACCTTCCAAATAAGAACTACAATCTAGAAAAGAAGTTGGGATGAAATACTTCAATTATCTTGATGAAATTGGAACAGTACCAACATTGTTTAATATCTCGAAATATTGCGTGAGATCTCCTCTGATATCTCGTTTTGGGCTCCTCCCGAAACGAAACAACAAATCTCATTGTAAATCTCCTTTCAAATAAATCTCCCGGGATATTACGATATTGAACAATATATCGACCGAGACGAGGTACTGGAATATCATCCAAGATCTTAGTTTTTTGGTTAAATTTAAATTCGTGCCTAATCAAAATAATAGTGAAAAAAACTCAAATCTAGCCACGATAATCTCCTCTTATTAACATTTTGCATGTTAAATGACCATATCGTATGTTCATATATGTTCTACAATGCTTATTATTTTCATATTCGTTTTTTTTTACATACATATTACCTACGAAATTATGTATTTTATGTTCTACTTACTTTGAACCTTTAAATGTTGTGACCCTTTTTTATGTTTTATATCTAACAATAATTCATGTTTATGGATCATATGTTGTAAGCACTAGTTTATTTACATTGTGTTATATTTCTATTTTAAGCATATTACGATTTAGAGTATGAATAATATTTAGTAAATTAAGAACAATGAAATGATTTTGCAATTTAAGTTTAAGTTGCTATGTTTATAACAACATTCAAAAAAATCATTGTATTAGAATATCATTTTTTAACTTATCATGTACCCCAAGATTGTTTCGATATGAACTTTCAGATCTGAGATTGAAATCCGAGACGAACACCAGAGTTAGACTCATCTCATCCGAGATCTCCCCCGATACGAGATTAAGTCTATAATATGCCCAAGACGAAATGTGGCCGATATCCGAGATTTAAAACCTTGAGTACCAGTGACAGTTTTATTTTCTCTTTCTCTTTGTGCACCAAAACTTCATTCGATCATAACTTGGTCATTTGTTGATGAAATCGTATGAAACCAGAGGCATTGTAGAGAAAATGAAGAGAAGTACAGTATAATTAAGTTGTAGATGAAAATCGACAGTTTTTTAATGATCTGGTATCCATTTCTTTTCAAATTGCCAATTACGTTGCCATCTGTTTTTTTGATTGATGAATGATCATCTTGATGTCTATTCACCAATAGTCATTATACATTACTCTTCCCAGCAAAACAACACTACTTTTTAAGGAATCAAGTGACTTTCAAAAATAACTAAATGTAATAACATCATGATGATTTTGTGGCATATCCATTCAAAAATAGTGTTAAGAAATTGTTGTTTAAACTTTTCAAAAAAACCAGATTATGATAACTTTAAAACTAATGCTCTCATACCTATTATTAAAGACACAGATTAAGGATTATAAGGCAAGTTAAACACTAGAGGCGGGTGAATAGTGTTTTATGAAATTTATTAATTTCTTGAAATCTTTTTAGATTAAACAAAACAGTATGTAGATCACGGATATTAACAAACACAGAATCAATCACAGAATGCAGAAAATAAAAGTAAAAGCAGTAAAAGGAAAGTACACACCGGGATTTTATATTGGTTCGGAACTCCTCTAAATCCATCCCCACACAATGCTTGGTTGATGTAGATTTTTATTCAATAATATCCAATTACAATCCTTGATTTCAGGGCTACAAGAGAACACCTCAACTGATTCCAAGTACAATGATATTTAGTTGATTTACGAGCCACAACTTTACAGGCAATCGATTTCCGGGATGCAATCAAACCCAGTCACTTTATACAGGGTAGGACCATACCTAGTCGGTTTTCGGGACACGATCACACCCTTCTCTTATCATTTTTTAGTATGGACTTGATCTTGAGATCTATGATTACAAACAACCTATAACCCTTGAGTAGCACTTCAATTTAGAGAGATTTTGATTTAGAATTGAAAGAGAAGAAGAATGATATGATTTCTGTAACATCCCGTATTTTTTAATGGTTTAATAATTAATTTATTTAATTATTTGAATATTTATTAGGTAATTTAAAATGACTCGAATTAAATAATATTGAATATTTAATTAATGTGAATAATAGAATAATATATATATATATATATTTCGAAACAGTCGGAAATAGTAGAATTCGAAATATTGTGTGAATTGGATTATTTATAAGATTTAGTTCAGTTTAGAATTGAATTATAATAACGTATATATTTAATAAACAACGGTTGAGCGTATTAATTATAATATAATTTTAAACGAGCCCGTAATGTCGCGGTAGTTCGTAATATTGAATTTTGAACTTCAAATGAATATACAGAATTCATCTTAAGTCTGAATTCTATGAAATAAGAAACGCTAGAATCTATTGAATATATTTTTCTAACGGAGGTGGAAAATCGAGATTTCATCTTATAGATTGTGAGTTGTGTCCAAATCAAAATTTTAGTGTAATGGCCCGTAATTCTGTACTATCTGAGTTGACTAATAACACCACACGTCCAACCCAAATTGCACAGAAATACGAATCATTATTAGAAAGAAGTTAGAGGATGAGAAATAGAAAGAAAGAAATATTAGAATAGAAGAAAAACAACGAAGACAAATCTCACAGCGGAACAAATAAAATATATTATATAACATAACCTTTGAAATACAAATCAGTAACTGGATATACATACCATTATCAGAGCACAACAGTTATTCCTGGAACAGTTATAAACACCTGTTTCTAGATAAAACATAGTACACAATGGAAATATGATAATCTATAGCTAACTGGTGAAGCCTCCTGCTTCCAGCTCCTTCAAATGAACCTGTAAAATCCCGACTACTTAACTGCCCGTACAAATTTGGGCACCCAAGAGTTTAGGGAAAACAAAACAAAATAAACTCTGGGTCAGTCATGGGACTGGTGCGAGTAAACTCCAACCAATTGTTTAACTTTCAAAATTCTTTCGAAAGAAAAGATAATAGTAAGACCAGCCCACACATAAACATGGACGGTTTTTACCTTACTATAACCCAAAACACTTTGATACAAAAATTCAATGATATTATAATAGTGTCTAAATCAAATAAATAGAATCTAGCGGAACGCTTACATCTCACGCTCCATATATAATATAAAGTCAAAAACCGCATGGCGCTTATTGGAGATTGGATTTCCAACATGACAATGTATGGAACCACCTTCCGCTAGTGTATCTCTAGAGAGGAATACACTGGGTTCAACAAGAACATCTTGCAACCCGGCCCACACATGACCGACCACTCATTTCGCTTGAGTGTATCGAATGTATATCACCAACGGTTGGGATGCCCGATTTTTGTCATTTCCTGGTTGTTAAGGCCTGAGGCTACAATTACTTTCTATTCATTGATAGCTAAATCACTTTGAATGCCACATTGTCAGATCTGTTAATCACTAATTGATTTGCACAAATATTCTGGATATTACGCTAAGGGAATAAATCCGTTGCAACCATATATATTTATACAGACCAACATATTCGATCATTGGAAATACTCTGTCAGACATTCGTCTATTTACGTTCGTTCTGGGATTGAACGAAAACGAAGGCACAATTTCTATTAATAGAAAAATCCCTTGCACTTCACTCCATCTTCGATTATCTTCATATAATCTGATTCGCAACGCTACTGCCAATACAGAGTGGTTCACGGATAATAATCCAATCGGTCTCTCCATATTGACAACGATATTGGCAAATACTTCGATAGTCGGTTATTTAACTATCGAAGAAAAACAAACATCCATTCAAAACAATAAAACAATCACTGGGCCCCTTGATTACCATTCACTAATTAAATCACCCTTTCCATTTTCTTATCAATATTTGTTAAACTAATAATTTCAATTATCATCTCGGTCTCTTTCATTCTTTGGAAAGCATTTCTATATCTAGCCTTCTTTTATTTTCTACACTTAGAAAATATATTCTATTTGAAATTGAAACAATTTCAATCACTTATCTCTTTCCTGACTACTTTAATTAGAATCAGGAAATATCTACTTTTATATTTCCAAAATTCCATCACTTGGGTTAAAACGAATGCTGGGTAAAACATCGTTACAACAACCCAAAATATTTTATTCAACTAATTCTTTTTCAACACTTCTCTTCAAGGCTGGATCCTGCTATTTATCAATTTAAAATGAAATCAATCAAGTTAGGGTAAAATTAGCTCTCAGACCTTGACTGAAAACATCCTCAACTTCAAAACAGACAAAACCACTTACCTCGAATAATCAACACTATAAAAACCAATTATTCATTTTTAAACGTATATATGTTTCTCTTTCGATTACCAGCCTATCAATTTCCTTTTTGTTTATAATATTCTATTTTTAAAATCATTTCCTTATCGAATTCTTTATATATCGATACATTTATTTCTAACTATCAAATTTTCTTAAAAATATATTCTAACTCCTTAAATTCCCGGAAAATTTCGCCATAACCTCCCTTGTACCGGGAGCATCGGGATATTTCAAATAGCCTCCCATGGCCCTCACCAATCTAAAAGAAAAAGAAAAAAGCCAAGCGGCTTGCGGATACGGCGCATAAAATCTCATATATGAATTTAAACATGTACCTTTTTGTCGGGCACATAAATTAAAATCTTCATATACTTCATCCCATACCTGTCTAACACATGCTCACCTGTTTTCAATTCAATTCAACTCAATCCAATCGTTTGAATTCAGTTTCGCTCATTTATTCTTTAATTAGCTATTTTGCCTATTTCACTTCTTTGTTTGAACATAACATGTTCAAACAAAATATTTAACCTGCTCATAACCAAATTGAATTTCAATTTCAATTCTAGTTTCCTTTTCGATTTCGAATATAAATTTTCAAATCGAATTCACTTATTCAAAGCCCAATACCAATTCGAAATCTCATTAACTAGTTACTATTCAAATTAGTTAATTCTGTTCAAAAATCAAAAATCTGATTTCTGTTTCAAAAATCAATTTATTACTCTACTTGAGTTCACATATAATTTACAACTCAAATCTGAAATTTTCTAAATAGAAATTCGGATTTTATTCGCTTAAAATCCTTTTATAAAATTAAATAAACCGTTATGGTTTTTAAATGGTTATGGCGCTGTTTTTATGAAAATTTGATTTTGACATAATTCAAAATCTATTCGACGAAATCCAGATTTTTCTCTTTCATTAGAAAACTATTATCAAATCGGTCCTGACGTCTCTTGTTTCTAAGAATTCCGACTTCAATTGAGTTCTGTATACTCAATTGAAGTTCGAATCGCCAATTTACGAACTGCAGCGCTGCGGCGAGTTCGTTTTAATTATATTTATATATATGTTTTAACTTCGTTTATAACAACTTCAACTCCATTCTGATATATTTTTAATATATATCAAATTCAATTTTCCAATTCAACATAATATTTCCGATCTTCTAAAATTGTCGTTTTTCCATAACTTTGAAATAAATTTATTTATACTTCAATCTTCTATATTCAAATTCTATTTCAATTCAAATTGAATTTCCTATATTCAAATTCCATTTCCAATCTCTATTTGAATTTCAATTTATTTTCAAACTTCATTTGGATTTCTATATTCAAATCTATTTTCAAACTCCATTTAAATTTCTATATTCAAATCTATTTCTATTCTATTTGAATTTTATATTCAAATTCCATTTTAACTCTATTTGAATCCTACCTTCAAATTCTATTTCAATTCAAATTTCAAATTCTATTTTGAAATTCTATTTCAAGTTCTATTTAAATTTTCTATATTAAATTTCCATTTCAATTCCTTTTATTCAAATTTCCACTTGAATTTTGTTTATTTAAATTCACTTGAATTTCTATATTCAATTTAACTTCTATTTAAATAAATTCGGATTAATCGAATTCAAAATCATAAATCCTCACGGTATTTATTTAGTTTAATTTATATTCTGACAATAGAATAAATTCCATCGTTTATTTCTTTAAACGATTTCCCCCACTTCTATTTTTAAATTCACATTTGAATTTAAATATTCAAATTATCCAAATGATAATTTTTTCCTTTTCATTTACAAACCCTATTTATTTTACTTGTTTATATATTTAAACAAGTCCCGATTTCAATTTCCTTTGAAATAGATATTTCTACTTTGGAAAAATAGTTTTTTTTTCCTTTTCAAATTCAAACTTATAATTTATTTCTGAATTATCCAATGATAATTCTCTTCCCTTCATTTATAAACTTCGTTTATAAATGAATTTCTTGTTTTATTCCTTTAAAACAAGTTAATATTTTTATTCCATTCAAATTTCAAATTTCTATTTTAGAAAAATAGAATTTCCCCTTTAAACTCTGGAAATTTCCCTTTTCGATTTTTTTTTTAAATATCAACATTTAGGCCCAGTGATATTTAAACACCAAACAACCAATTATTTATTTTTCTAACACATCATATATGACAGTATATATACAAACAATTGAACAAACAAATAATATATTTTTGAGGAATCCAGTTGGATCCCTCCAACCTGTTTTTCCTGCATCCACCGACGTTAGTTAACATAAATAATACCCATCCTGCTTTGTGGCAGGATATCGCGGTATAGAAGGTCATCCACTAATATATATTTGTGGGGCGCATAGGGAAATCATCCGCTATGAAACTGCGGGCATCCGCTAATGAGACTGTGGGAATCCAACCAATCATCAAACTAATATATATATATATATATATATATATATATATATATATATATAATAGTCAACCCTAAATAACTAATATATTTAAAGCAACCGGAAAAATCCAAACAAGCAACAACAATTATTTTTACGGATAAAAATAAATTTTAAATAAAAGGTGAGTGAGATTTACTCACCAGATTTATTTGTCGGAATAAAATCGAAGACGTTTGATTTATCTTCCACCTGTCTTTGGGAAAATCCATATACAGTTCTCGCTAAGTGTCCAACTCATTTTGACAGCGTTCAAATCTGATTTTTGTTTACATTAGAATTTCATTTTATAAGTAATTGTAATCCAAGTATAAAGAAAAATAAATTCCTTTATTTAACATAATTACCTTACTTAGTGGAAATAAGCTACTGCCTAACCCCTCTTCTCCATTACCGTACTCAAATCCTCCCAGATCGAGATTAAGCCAAAAATTGAACCTCACTCCAACATCCATGGCTGATATCTCCCCATTAATAGCATCGCAACCCTTAATTTGCTCGGAACCAACCCCTACAGATCATCTCAAAACTTGGATTGAGAAATTCCCAAATGATCGAGCTTGCTGCTCCATTCATCATCGTGTTATTCACTTCACGAGCCACCTTAAGATCACCAGAGCTCATCGGAGCTATTTCTACTGACGTTAACAAGGGCGTCTCCCTATCACGATGTATCGCGGATGACCGGTGTAACAACCCGAAAAACTGGGCCGGTTTAAAATTTTTATTTTTGCAATTTTAGCGAAGTTTGAACATTTAAAATAGATTATTTTAAATAATAACGACAAAAAATTTATTTTGAATAGAATTCGAACGTATATATTATATACGTCGTCGTTAGAATATAAATAATTATATATAATTATAAAAGGAATTGAAAATGGCGCGGTAGTTCGATAATTCGATTTCAAAATTCAAATGAATGTACCGGGTGCAAAACAAACCGGATTTCAGCGAAACCAAAAATAATAGGATCTATTTGAGAATATCTTTCCAACGAATCCGAAAAATTGAAATTTTATAGCGGGAATCAAAAGATATGTCCAGTTGAAAATTCTGAATAGTCGCTATGGAATTCAGGCCCTTAAAAATGGGAATTTTTCCAAATGACTTCAGATTTCGACGAAACCACTTTTGTTGGATCCGGGATGTCAAACTACTGGTTGATTCCAAATTTCATAATTTTTCGAATCAATATGTGAACGTGGCAAAGGAAAATGCGTTAGACCTGTTTTAGTTGATTTTAATCGACTGGAAAATGGCCATTTTTCCAATGGTCTCAGAATTCGACGAAATTAGTTTTGTTAGGACCGTATCGTCAATACGAAGCTAGAAAATATTTTTCTGTGATTTATAGGGTTAGTATGTGACCCCGGTAAATTGAAATGCGCGTTCAAATTCAATATATAGAGTTATATGTTGATTTTAACGGAAACTGATCGAAACGATCGAACCAGCTTACAATATATATCCCATTGTGTTCGGAATGGGGGTAATTAGCTATGGACGACAGGCGGTGGGCCTCGTTTTGAGGTTGAAAATAAAAGTTGCTTTTTGAAATTTAAAATAAAAAAAATAAAAATTTCTCTCTCTCTCCCCCCTTAAACTCCTCTGCCCCCCCCCCCCTCATTCTCGATTCATTCGAAATGAAAAAAAAGAAAAAAAAAATAGGAAAAAGAGCGGACGGCGGGGAGGAAAGCCGCCGCCGCGGCCACCAGGGGTGGCGCGCCTCTGGCGCCGCCATCCAGCAGGAACCCCCCTTCCTCTTCTTCCCCTTCTCCCTTCTTTCTCCGTTGGAGCCTCCCCCGACCTCCCTGAAACCGCATCGCCCCTTTCCTTTTTTCCCCTGCCTCGCCACCACCTGTAGAGCCGCCACCGGCCTCCAGTCCCCCTCTCCGACCCTCCACACCCTCCATTCCCTCTCCTCCTCCGATTTTAGACCCCCACCGAACGCAAAGACCCCCCTCCTCTTCCTCAAAGCGATGTAAGTCTTTAGTAAACTATTATTTAATGTAATTAGGTTTTTATAGTAATAAAAATATGATTTTTATTATAGGAGAAGTTTAAAAATATAATTTTTATATGATGTGAAGGGAAAAGGCGAAATCTTTATATTTGAAAAGGCGAAATCTTTATATTTGAAAAGGCAAAATCTTTACTTTTGAAAATATAAAAATCTTTATTTTTGAAAAGGCGAAATATTTATTTTTGAAAAGGCGAAATCTTTATATTTGAAAAGGCGAAATCTTTGTATAGAGAAGAGCGTGATAAAAATAGAATTTTTATCTATATAGCAGCGAAGTAAAAATAGAATTTTTATCTATATAGTAGCGATGTAAAAATAGAATTTTTATCTATATAGTAGCGAAGTAAAAATAGAATTTTTATCTATATAGTAGCGAAGTAAAAATAGAATTTTTATCTATATAGTAGCGATGTAAAAATAGATTTTTTATCTATATAGTAGCGATGTAAAAATAGAATTTTTATCTATATAGTAGCGAAGTAAAAATAGAATTTTTATCTATATAGTAGCGATGTAAAAATAGAATTTTTATCTATATAGTAGCGATGTAATAATAAAATTTTTATCTATATAGTAGCGATGTAAAAATAGAATTTTTATCTATATAGTAGCGATGTAAAAATAGAATTTTTATCTATATAGTAGCGATGTAAAAATAGAATTTTTATCTATACAGTAGCGATGTAAAAATAGAATTTTTGTCCATAAGGAGTGATTGTAAAAATATGATTTTTATACACATAGCAACAATATAAAAATGTGATTTTTATATATGTAGTGGCTACGGGCAACGAAAGTGACAAAAAGGCGAGAACAGTGATGATTTCCTACATAAGAAGAGTCGTGGTATTGGATTAGCTATCGTTGAGAACTTCTCACTCTAAATTTCTTTTTCTAGTTATATATATATATATATATATATATATATACTAGGATGTAGACGGTGCTTAGCAGCACCCGTCATCCACAGACCATGGATGGCTTGTTTGTTTGATTGATGTGCTGTGAAATTTGTTTGTGATGTTGATGTGAAATCGATAATAAAATGTAGATATGTTGAAATAAATTAATTATCTTTAAAAATATAATTTTTAACGTGAATGTGAATAAATAAATATTTATAAACAAATCGGCCGATTTGTTTATATACACTGATTTGACTGATATTGATTGGGATGATAAATTTTACACATCGCCCAACTGCACAAATAAAAATCTGCGTTGGTTGATTTGAAACCCCACACGGGTGTTGGGATGATATTTGAGTACACTAATCCCAATTATTTAATTGTATGTCGATCGATTGGTCGACAGACTGTGTAAGCGTTGATTATTTATATTTGATGCTTATGCAGTTGAGTGCTGCACTTTGGATGATGGTTGATTGGTTATCGTTGCTATTATATACATGTGTTGTATGGAATCCATATAATTAACATTATATGGTGATTGATTGGGCCTCATTCCAATCGGGAAAATAATGAATATTATATAATAAGATTCATGTGTTGACAGTACTCATTTGTTGAGATTAGTCAAGTGTTGAAAGAAATATAGATTCATGTGTTGAATAGAATAAATATTCATTTGTTGAATAGAATAAAGAAGTTTTTGAAAAATATAAAGCCGTGTTGATTAGAGATGCGTTATTTTGACGCGAACGATATTATATCGATTTTATTCGTTTTATAATGAATATTGAAAAGTGATTTCAAAATTTAATATTTTGAAATGAAATTCAAATTAAATTAGATTAAAATTCAAATTGAAATTTTATTGAATCAATTTGAAATGAATTCGAATCGAATAGAAAATGAATTCGATTCGAATTGAATAGAAAGTGAATTTGAATTCGAACTGAATAGAAATGAATTCAAATTGAATTAAATTGAAATTGAATTAAAAATAAATTGAAATCGTTTTGAATGAAATTTAAAACGAACTGAAATTGAATTGAAATCAATTTGAAATGAATTCGAATTGAATTAAATAGAAGGTAAATTCAAATTGAATTGAATTGAAACGAATTAGAATTTGAATTGAATTGAAATGAATTTGAATTCGAATTAAACAAAATTGAAATGAATTCGAATTGAATTGAAATCAAATCGATTTGAAATTGAATATAGAGTTGAAATGATTTTGAAAACGAATTTAAAACGATTTATAAAATACGTTTTAAATGGAAATCGATGAAATATATATAATATATATAATATTATGTATAATGGCCTGAATAGAACGCTCTGCGCCGCGGCTGTTCGTGAATTTCGACCATTGACTTCGAATTGACGTTGCGGGAGATCCGACCGTCGGATTCTCCTAAAACCGGAACCGTTGGGTTCGTATCGAAAAGAGCTTTCCAATGAATATTAGAAATTTGAAATCTAATGGTTGGATTTGGAATTATGTCCAAATCAATTTCAGAAATGGTCGCTGTAAGTGCAGTTCGATGGCCGTTGTTGGAAATCGACTGTACGGGCCTTGATAAAATTATTGAAAATATTGATAATTTGTGTAAAATCATAAGAAATAATTTAGGAAAAATTGGGATGAAAAAATCCATATTTGAAAAGATAAAAATAGATTTTTATCGAAATGAACTAGTTTTGAACTAGAATTAAAATCAATTTATTTTTGAAATAAATAAATTGAATTTGAAAGTGATTTTAAAAATAATCAATATTCCCAATACGTGAGTTGGACTGGAGTTGAATCGAAATTATCTTCGGAATATTTCGATGTTGAATTTCGTGACTATACAGATATTGTTATGGGAATTTGAAAGATATATTCATATCATTATTTCCAATACGATATTTGTTGGTTTCAGAATTTGATATTGAATATAAGCCAATATATTTTCTATTCAGAGCCTTGTATTTAATATCAAATATGATTTGGGTTTGTCGTGAACCGTGTTTTAGATGACATTGGTTCTTTAACCCAGTTAAAGACAAGATATTGATTTTTAAGAAGATTAAAACTAAGTGGAGTTTTAATGAATCTTTAATTAGATTGAAATGTGAATTGATAATTTAAATTATCAAATTTGAAAGGTGATCGAGAATGGAGTACCACCAGTTTTGCTCCAAAGCGGTAGTTAAATCTGTAATTAGATTTGAACGTGAAATGGTAATTAATTTTACCGATAACACCGTGGTGTTAGATATGGAGTATTACCAGTTTTTCTCCATGGGATGAATAGGTTGGGATTGGGAAATAAAATAAATAATTACTTCGGTGTGGTTCGTTAATCCCGACTAGTTTGAAATGATATCCTAAGGAAGATTAAAGAATAAATTAAGAAGAATTTATCTTGGATAAAATTAATGGGAACCTTTCCCTAAGAATGTGATTTGTGAATAAACGAATATTCTGAATTGGAATGAGGCGTTTGTTGTGTTTGTGTAACATTTGTTTATCATATACGTGGGTTATTCAGAAAGGCCGGGTTTATACCCATTCTGAATAACCGATTCGACGAGATGTCGAAGATGAAGACGGTGGTTGAAGACCGGAAGTCTTCACATCGTTTGGGTGATTACTGATGATCTCGATTGTGATGTACACCCAGGATGAGGGAAACAGTTGGTGATCGTCCAGACGTACCTGGAGATGGATGGATATGCGAGGAAAGTGCCTCCGGTTTCGTTCAGACCCAGAGCGAACTTGTAAATGGATTGTGTGTCTGACATTGGATTTTATTCTGTGTTGATTGATCTCTATTAAATATACATCTGTTTGGCGACGGAGAATTTATTCTCTTGCTTAACTCCCTTCTCTGAGACGTACGAGCTCAGAGGTTGTATATCGACGGACATCAGTCGCATGGAGTGAATTGCCAGTGTGGCACGCGTAAGTGGCAATTGATCAAGGCTTCTGTTGAAAAGCAAAGTCTTGTGGTTGATGATCAAAGCACGGCCTATACAACATGAATTCGCGAGCCTCACACCTCGGTATGAGTCAAAAACGGGAGACGGACCGCTGGGAGAGCACGACGTTTCTTTCTAGCTAGGGTGGTGTCAGTGACCTACCAGCCCTGACATTTATATACGTTTCACCTGTGTGGTTGTTGGAATGCGAGGCGCCTCGGATATAGGTCTGTAAGGACCGGGAAACGTGTGTTCAGGAATAACTAATCCTCAAACGTAAGAGAGGACCGGCCCAGCCGATTCCAAGGATCAAAGTGGGGTCCTGGGACATTTGCTAGAGTGTCTCGAACGCGGAGAGGAGCTGGCCCCTTGCCTCGACTCATGACGGAAATCCAATTTCCAATACGTGATATTGCGGTTTTAATTGCAGAACTAGTATGGCGACATGATAGATGGTACCCATGCCGCCTATGATTGATATTTATGATTGAAAATTGTTTTGACACTATACACTTATTATAGTATCAAGTGATTTGTTTTAAACGTACCAAGCATGTTTGGCTATTATAAGGGAAAACCCTATCCTCTGGCTTGCGTTGCATTGTGTGATGGGACCTAGGTCTTATAATAGCTTCATTTTCCAAAGAGCATTGCGCTGTTTTGTTATATGCACTAGTATTCTTGGGAGGAAACCCGTTCCGTGTTATACGGCGTGGTCCCTTGAATTACTCTCTTTTAAAGTAAAGTTTTAAATAACTGTTTTAGTTCTCACACCAGTCACATGACTGACCTGGAGTTTATTGTTTTAACCTAAACTCTGGGTGCCCATATTTTCGACATGGGCAGCTAGTAGTTTTAGTTTTGCAGATTTATATTCAGAGGATCCTTATTTACAGCTGGAACGATGCTCGGAAAGCTCTGTATCCGTGTATCACTTTCAGTTGTGTTTTGTATATTTTTCCGCTGCAATGTAATTTATTGTAATCTCTGATATTTATCGTGTAATTTATTCATTCATACTCTGTATATTCTTGTATCTGATGGAATTGTTGTAATAAACAATGAAATGTTCTTCCGTTTGCGTTCTACTGTGTGTTGTTCTCAAAGTATCTGCTCTTTCCTTCACGGGGAAGTTACGGGTTCTGTCATCCGGAGCCTCCTTGCATGACGTCGAAGTGACCCTCATGCCGCTCTGAGTTTGCCAATGAACTCGCGTTCCATTCCTGACCCAAAAGACACACGCGATTTGATTTTCATTTCCCCCCTTCTGTTGTTTTTTTCCTTCTTTTAGTAACAAACGGGTTCAATTTAGTTTGAGGGAGGCAGCTTTGATTTTATAAAAGGGGAAGGAATGAAAACAAACAGGGGAGAACAGATCGATATGGCCATTTATTTCCCTTTAGTTTCTTGAACGATTTGTGGAGGATACGAAGGGAGCATGGCCACTTAATTCCTTTCAGAGCAACAAAATGAAAAGAGGATGGGAACAGGTATGTTGCGATATACAAAGGAGCAACCATTTTTGTTTGAAGCTACGGTAGTTACTGAGGAATAAAAAGTTGAAGAAAAGTAAAGAAGGGGGTCGCGATTTATAGAAGAAGGAGGGGAACCAGACGTACTAAAACCATTTAAGGGATGTTGGCAAAAGTACAAGCAAATCCCTTTTTATTTTTTTTAAAAGATTTTTCCATTAATTTGATTTGATTTTGAATCGATATAAAGAGATCTTTTATTCTTTTTAAACAGATATTGATTTGATTTTGATCCTATCCACTGATCAAATAAATCGGGGTTCACAAATTAAAAATCGTGAACTGCTATTTTAGCGTACCGACTGTCGTTATAATGTTATAACGCTATTTTGAATTCACGAAATAGATTGTACAATTTAATATGAACGTAAATATAAATAACCAAAATAAATTAATACAATATAATTTAAATTCAAAAGCAAGTAAATTCTCTGATAATAAAATATTTTTATTATCACCTATATTCAAATACAACTAATATTGATCATCTGAATTGTTTTGATTTAATTCTAACTTCGAATTGAATTATTTTAAATTCTCGTATTACGATGATTATCAAAATAAATCGTATTTTGATTATATAATTGATAACCCAATAAAATATCATTTATATTATAAATTCAATATTTAAAACCATACTAAATATTTAAAATAAATCGACCAAAAATCCGGGTCGTTACATTCAGAAAGTCGCTATAGAATCGTATATTGGCCATAACGATTTAATTAATATTATTAAATATTGGTTTCGAATTTGGACAAGATTTTTGAGGCGTATACTTAATTTAATTTATAGAATTTTTGCATAATTTTCAGTTTGGAAGATAAGCAACTTTTTGTTTAACGTATTTTGTACCCTAAATCAGCATTTTTGGAATTTCAAAAAATAAGCTAACTTGTCTACTTTATTATATATTTGTGATCATGGCGCGTTGCTCGATATGATGGTATTTTTAGTTTTGTTGGTAGTGACTCATACGTGAACGGAAAATTACATAGTAGGTACCCTAAAACAAGACATATACATATCTTCCTTTGCATTATATATTCTTTTGTTCCTTCCTTAGAAACTAAGATACTGTCCCATTAAATGCCCTACCTCCCATCTACCATAGGTATACCCTTTCAATGTCATGATACACATCAACTTGTGTCCTTCATTTTCCATCACAACTAAGTAAACGTTGCCTATATATATGCGTTAACAAAGGGAGGACGAATACGCTTTTCTTTCTTTTCATTCCCACGCTCAAATTCAATGCAACCACTCCTCATAGTTCTTTACAAGAAGCTCTCTGCCTATAAATTTTTCCAACCTTCTACTCTGTCTTTTTCCCTTCTAATAAACCTAACACGCACCATGCTTCTTGGCGAATGTGAGTAAATAAATATGTGGATAATAAGTGCGAGAAGGAGAGGTGTAACAAATATCTGAGGGTCAACCTTTGTACACATAAACCATGGACGAAAACAATGGTAATCGTTGAAGGAATTTATAGTATGGAAGGAGAGTTTACAAGCTTCCTAAAATCTTTGCTGTTTGCAAGAAGTATAAGACATTTACGTACATAGGAAAGGCCTATATCACCAATATATATATATAAAAAAAATAACAAAGAAGTGAAGCATAGCTGTTTTGGTAAGGGTTTTGTACAATTGCGAACTATAATATGTGTACGCATGGGTGAAAGTAGCCGGTTTTGAGTGGGGTTTTTGAAGCAGGAAGAACTTCGAGTGGTACGATTTTCGAGGTGGAGAAGGAGGACCCATAAGGTTTTAAAATGGCGGTCTAGTGATGAACTCCAGCAATCAATTTCTGGCACGACAGTGAGGGGAAAAAGTGGACAATGTTTCATGGAAATGGGTTATACAAACTGTCGCAAGTTTTGACAGTGAAGGGGGAAAGCTCGACATCGGTTTTTCACGGGGATGGTTTCAATCAGAGGTGAAGTGACTGGGCGATGGAGAGTGCAAAGGGGAAGAGGTTGACATTCTCGGCTGGGTGAACGGTGAAGAGGAAGTGGTTAAAACGGGTGGAGGAAGAAGTTGTACTGTGCGTGGTTGTTGGTGATCCTTGCGTGACAGGAGTTGTGCTCGATGGATGGGAATTGCTGTCAATGAGTAATCGGTGTGGGTAGCAAGGGGGGCCGTCACGGTGGATGTTGATGGTGGTCTAGGAATAGGAAGCACATGTATGTTTGGAAAGAAGCAGACTTAAGGAAGTTGCTTGCATAATTTGGGGTGGAGAACGAAGATGATATCGAATGGGTTATTTTAATTAAAAAGTAATTAAACTGGTAATTAGTTTCCTAACTAATTGATTAAAAGGCTTAATCGTAATTTTTATTGATTTATCAGGAGTGGATTCTACGTATGGCAGCTAGAAAGGTATCGGATATTTTGAATGGTTTTGGCTAAGGATTAACGACTAAGAACATGGGATAAAGTGGTTAATTTAATCATTAAATTTAGGTAATGACACTTTAAATTTATTTAAATCATGTACTAAATTGAAACGTGTATATTTATCCCATACGTTATCAGAATTGGACAAAATAAGATCCATTGGGATCGTATGGACGAGGGCTACACCATGGAACTGATTTGGAGTGATTTAGAGCTCATCTCAGATTATGGCAGAATTAAACGTCTGAATCAAATCAACGAAGTTTATCATTATTTAACGATAAATGTCCAAAGTGAATAATCGCACTAACTCTGTCCAGTTTATAATTTTATAAACGTAATTTAGTATTGATAAATGATGATCGATTTCTGTGTGATGATTGTTTGAATGAATTTCTAGTTAATTGGTTGAAAATATAGATATAATTATATATATAAAAAAAATTAATTAAATATTGATTATGTTTATCAGAATATTTCATATTCACATTATTTATGTTGATTAACAACTGTCGATGCAGGGAAACAGGTTGGAGGAATCTAACTGGATTCCTCAGTATTTATATTACAGTTTTTCATATATGATATGATATATAATCTGTTATTGATTATGTGTGTTTGGATGACAATGATCCTTTTATTTGGTATTTTAAATACCGTAAGTAATGTTGGAATATATATATAAATAGAATTTTTGGAGTGAGTATTGAATCTAGGTATTTTATAAAACCAATAGATTTTATAAAAGCAAATATTTGGAAAATTAATAGAATAACATTTATAAAAGGAATTTGTGAGATATAAAAGAATTACGAGAAGTTGGTTTAAAGTAAATATTTAATAGAAATCCGTTTTTAATAGACAAATTGAGAAGAATAATTTATAAACGATGTTTATAAATTAAGAAAAAAAACGTATCAGTGGATAAATGAAAATATAAGTATGAATTTATATAGAGAAGTAAAAATCGGTTTTAACATAGATATTTGAAAATGGAATGTAAATTTAACATTTATAAAGGGAATTATAAAGGATGAAATGTGAATTTGAAAAGGGAAAAATCTATTTTAAAATAAAAATGGAATTTCGAATGGGCTAGAAATAAATAACTTGTTTAATAATAAAAACAAGTAGTGTGATTTATAAACAATGTTTATAAATGAATTAAAAATAATTATCAGTGGATAATTTGGATCGTAAATTTAGCAGTGAACTTAAAACGAGAAATTGGGAATTGTTTTAATAAAAAGAAAACGATGGAATTTATTTCGATGTTCAAAATGTGAAAAGGATTAAAATAAAATCTATAAAGATTTGTAATTAGAATTCGACTAGGCAAAATGTTATAAAACAATTTATTTTAAGAAATTATATATTAAATAAATCGGGATTTGACAAGATAATTAATATTTGACTGGAAATCAATATTTTATAATCGAATATAAAGGCGATGGAGAATTATAGACTTATTAGATAAAATCAACTATGAAATTGACATGTAAACGATTTGATAAATAAAATGGAATTGAATAAGAAGTTATAAAATGACTTGATAATTGGAATTTGAACCTGTGTTAGTATTTAAATTATGAAATCAAGTTTTGATTTGATAAACAAGTCAAGTTTTCTGTAAAGGAATAATATTACCATTTTAAAGTGAATAGCGATTTGAAAGCAAACGTTTTGCAGATTTAAAATAGTTATAAAAGGAAATTGGTAATTGTTGGGAAGTACTAAATTCAAAAATGAATTTAGAAATTGAGTTGACCTAAAATGGTTAATTATTCTGAAGTTCGGAATGTTAGTCGAATATAGGTTATTCAAAAGTGAGTTATCGAATAGAGATTTTTAGAAAGAGGGTTATACATTGAAATTCGATTATATCGAATTCGGGAAAGTATTATTTACTTTCCGATTTTTAATCAATATTTATTTTATTAATAAATTAATTGTTTATTTATTTATTTAAAAGAAGGAATACGAGTTATATTTTTAAGTTAGGTATTTCGGAAGTAGGGATTATAACATTATTGTTATAATCAATGTTTTTCATAATAGAAGTGGATTCGTAAACTGAATTCGAGAATTACGTAAGAAATGATTTGATAAGAAATTAAGAAATGGAGTTAAAGGAATTAGAAACTGAATGTAGACTAGTTAAGTTGAATGGCTTTCGGGGTTTATACTTAGGAAGTTGTTCTCTTTCTAGTTTACAGTTAGAGACCGATAGATGTTGAAGAGTAATGATGCATGAATAAGAAATGGAAATGTTTTCCAATGTTAATAACATATAATTTCTAAATTTAGAAAATAAGAATTGATGAATATAAGGAAACGTGAAATAGGGAAATGAATAAATTAATGGTAAATTAATTTAAAAGGAAAAATGTAGATTTATGATTGATCGATAAAATCTCCATTTGGAAATAAGATCGTTGTGTGTATGGATGTTTTCCTTTGATAGTTCAATAACCGACTATCAAAGTTTTGGCCATTTTTTCATCGTCAATATGGAGAGACCGGGATCAGATTTATTATCTGAAAACCACTCCGTATGGGCATTAGCATTGCGAATCAAATGTGATGAAGATAATTGAAGACAGAGTTTATACAAGGGCAGTCCTGGCAAATCCTAGGTAGAAATTGCCTAAGATGGGTTTACAAAATAATGCCTTCGATTTGTCCAGTCCCAGGACAACTTGTATGGAAGAATGTCTGATAGAGTATATCTAATAGATCACGTAGGTTGTTCTCTTCAAACGTATTCACATTTGGGGGCGAAGGAATTCGTTTCTCTTAGCTGTATACCCATGGTATTGTTGGAGAAATCAATTTGTGATTTGGCGGGTAGGACGATGGGGAATTCAAAGTAAATAAAGGTATGATCTATCAAAAAAAGATACGTTATGACCTCAAGCCTCATAACCAGGAAATGGTATAAAATCGGGTAGGCCGCATGGCTAGTGGGTAGCTCCTAATTAGGGTGTATTGTCATGTGATCTAGAGAAAATCTATTTTCTTCTTTAAACTATTTCGATGTTGTCCCTTTTGGGAAACGGTTGCTGATCTCAACCGTTGGTGATAATACATTCAGTTCACTCAAGCGAAATGAGTGACCGATCATGTTTAGCCTGGGTTACAAGATGTTCTTGTTGAACCCGGTATATTCCTCTCTAGAGATACACTGACGGAAGGTGGTCTCATACCTTACCAGTTGGAATCCGTTACCCAATAAGCGCTTGCGGTTTTGATTATATATTATATATATGGAACGTGAGATGAAAGCGTTCCACTAGATTGCTAGTTATTTGATTTAGACATTACTATAATATCAGAAGAGTATTGATTTTAAAGAAATGTTTTGGTTTTATATCGTAAGGTAAAAACCATCTGTTTTTATGTGTAGACCAGTCTTACAATTATCCCTTCCTTCAAAAGGATTTTTAAAAGTTAAACAAGTGGTTGGAGTTTACTCACACCAGTCCTATGACTAACCCAAAGTTTATTTTGTTTTGTTCTACTCTAAACTCTTGGGTGCCCAAATTTGTACGGGCAGTCAAGTAGTCAGATTTTACAGATATACTTGGAAAGCTTGGAGCAGGAGGCTTCAGGATTATATAGCAATTGTTTATTTCCGCCGTGTTGTAAGTGTTGTACTCCGATAATGGTATTGTATATAGATACTGGTTTTTATTTCAAGTTATGTTATATAATATATTTATTTGTTTCGCTGTGAGGTTCGCTGATGTTGTATTTGTGTTCTTCTTCTTCTTCTTCTATTCTAACTTTCTTTCTTTCTATTTCTCACCCTCTAACCTCTTTCTATTGACGTTCTGGTATTTTCGATTCTTGAATAGTCGATATGGTGTTGTATGTCGATTACCGAGGTTGAAAATCTCCCGGGCAGTTACAATTTCTATTGAAATCGGCAGAGTATAAGTGAAGAAAGTTAAGAATATTAATGGTGGAATGTTTAGAGAAGAAGAATATGATGAAAAGTAATTAAAAAATTCGAATTTTGGAAGGTATTTATAGGTTCCCAATAGTCATAACGTTTCTGAAAAGGTTTGAATTCAAAAGACACGTTTTTTTCAAAATTTAAAAAACCGATTAACGACTAGTATGTCGACGTGCATAAATTCCTATATCGACATATGCTAGTGTAAAATCAAAAAGTAAAATTTAAAACAAAGTAAATATTGTTTAAATAAATTATGGTGAATCCAGAGTTAATACAAACTATATTCCTTTATATTGGAACATCCTGTTCATAATAAAGTATACTTTAAAAACTTATATAAAGACATAATAAAAATATTTAAGAAATTAAATATAAAATGATATAAAAGTATAAATATAAAACTATGAATATATTAAAAATTAATATAAACAAGGAAATTGAAAACATAAGTAACTGTAATAAAACTAGTAATAAATTTGTACGTAAAACTTCAGTTAAAATCTATTAAGCATAAATTTAAAAATAGGAATTAAAAATAAATTTCAAGAGTTAAAATATTTCTAGAAATAAAGAAGTATATATAAAACTATAAATATAAGAAATATTTTTATAAATGTAACTAAGGAAATTAAAAGCAAAAGTAACTATTAGAATTAAATAAATAAGATTTATAAAATAGTCTAGTTTGAAACAGGAGTTAAAATAAATTTCAAGAGTTAAAAGAGATTTAAGAATAAATAAGGAAGTACTTTTGAAATCATTTGAAAATAGATTTGAAAACATAAAAGTAATTTTGAAATCATTTGAAAAGAAGTTTGAGATCAGAATTAAGTTTGAAATTAGAATTCAATGCTAACCAGAGTTTTAACGATATATCTTGACACATTTACCCTATAATTCTTGAACTCTTGATTTCTTGATACTCACGAGTCTTGAAACTCGTACTCTTCTACTTTAAAATCTCGATTCTCTAAACTGTACGGTCTTCAATAATAAATACCTACATAAATTTCATGTATACACACACACGTATATATATATTCTATATAATAGCATTAATAAATATTTTATTATTAAAACACAGTTGAAACGAGGTTGTTGTCATCAAAACTATCATCATCAACCTCTCACTCCCTAACACTTCCATGCTTTGTGACTATGTATAATAATTTAGGTAATTGTTATGATTTGACTGACCAATGTCGAAAATTTGGATGAATTGAACGACTATTTCCCTAACGACGCCCGTTTACTCATGTTTCGACGAGCTTACTCAACTTTGTGAGTAGTCGGATAAGAGTCAACAAAACTCGAGCTCGACATCGATGCTAGATAAGGAATCTGTAACACCCCACCTCCACCAGGGTGGCTCTTGCAAGCACTCTGACTTTGGAGGGGCGTTTGAATCCGGTAAACATGCATAATGATATATCAAGGCAGAACAAGAACATATGTATATATGTAAACAGAGTAAATAACATAGATAAAACAGCGGAAGATTTCAAAACATTTCAAAACAAGTCTGGTACAACATAGCTTTCCAAATAAACAAGTCTAGATAAAACAACATCAACTGAAAAACTGAAATAAATAAGTGCTATCCCCAATTAAGTGGTAACCATAGCTAGCTTCATGTCGAAACCGTACATGAGCTGAAATCCCACAAGCAAGCAATCCGAAATCCAAGCTAAGCTCCAGTATTCCCTCCCTGAGAACCTGGGGGGGGGGGGGAACGGAAGAAAAGAGGCAAAAGAAAACAGGTCAGTCAAAAAGACTGAGTAAGCCCTACTACAATCAATGTAAACTGATAAAGTTAACTGGCATGAGCAGCAGGGATGAACATAAGGATAACAATATACTAGCATGATGATTAACTAACAAGGTAGATAAAGGTGTCATCGCATAATCAGGATTAAGGTTTTGCACCACAGGTGTACTAGCAAACTAACATGACTTGAATAAACAAGTATTGATCCCTTGGCCCAAGCTTTGGCCCAATAACATGAAATGACCCTAATACAAGGTCCAACCAAACGGTCTAGTCGATCGGCTCCCTAAGCCTAACTCGTCACGTGTTGGTGTCAATACGGCCTAATCATAATTGTAGTCAAACTGTGCCGGGTCCACCCTTCGGGTGTATCAAGCCCTAGGGTGTCAACCCCTGGACACCATGAACATGAGTGCACAGTCCCGATCTACTGGTACTCGTGCATGTTTTCTCCGGCTACGGACTATGTGCACGACCAGAGTCCGCCCGGAACTACACCGGCGTACCCTCTGCCGTCGCTTTTGGTCACTTACCTCCAGTCCAGTAATCGTGCCCCCTCCCTAGCCTAGTCCCTAGGGTCATGATGATACTAACTTGGGATTACTGCTGGAGTGGGCCCCCATTGCTAGGATTTTTCTAGTGGGTTAAGTACGGTTTAACCCCCTTGCTAATCATGGATTAACTTGGTTAAGTGTAACGATGAGTTCACGACTTAACCCCGATTAATCTACCGAGCCCAAATTGGTTAAGTACTAAGTGGACCATGACTTAACCCTAATCATGAGGCATTAATTAATTTAATGCGCCTTAACCTCTCACATTAGACTTTGTTGCGGTTACTAGTTAAGCCGGGCGGGTCCGGGTAGCTTTACACCACAACTTGGTCTAACATCGGGTTCAAGGTACAACATGACCAACTTCTCACATTGGGTCCTATTGTTTGTAGCAACTAGTTAAGCCGGTCGGTTCCGGGTAGGTTTACGCTACAAACTCAACCCAACCTCGAGTTGGCCACACTTATCTTTTCTAAGTGTCATGTCCATCATGTTTCCAAAACATGTTACAAGTTTTCAAGCAATTGGGTAGACCTAACTTAAAAGGTAAATTCCCAATGGGTAGACCTAACTTAATAGGTAAATTCCCAAGCTTATGTTTTATGTCTTTTAAGTTTACCCAACCCCAAACGCAATCCCATCGCTTACATATCGCAATAGCGCATAAAGGATAGAAAGAGGGAACTTGGCATAATCATGACATAAAGGTATTGAAGCCACAAGCTTAACATGGTGGCATATGAAATGTTCATATGTTCATACACTTGCATATTACATTTTTAGGCCTCAAAAGCATGCATAAAACCAAACTTAGCATATTGGTGATACATGGTTCTAAATGACATGTAGAGATGACCATAAGTTCGCATTTAGCCTCACATGCAAGTTATCATAAGAGATATGATAACTTACATGTTGCTAAAATGCAACCTTTGGCATAAAGCTTAAAGCTTTATGTTCATAAACCCAAAATAAGCTTGCATAACATGATAGCATGAACAAAATGTTCAACCCAAACTTGCATAACATAACTTGGCATACTTGCATATAAACTTGCATATCACAACATGATAAACTTGCATATAAACTTGCATATCATACATTTAACTTTAGAGTTTAAGTATGAAAGTAGAATAGGGCTTACAATGCTTAAGAAGTCACAAAAAATATGACAAAGCCCTTATGAAATCAATTAAACCCAAAATGCAAGCAAAACCCTTGAGCCAAAATGATCAAGACTCTTTCTTTATGATGCAAATATATAAACTTGACTTGAATGCAAGCTAATGATGCTCATACAAGTTTGAAAACACTTGTATGCATGGAAAATCACTTAGGAATTTATTTAGGAATTTTATGAAGAGAGTGGAGGCCATGAGAGGATTGATTTTGCCATAGTTTAGTTGTATGAATGAATAATGATGATTTAGGGTAGGTTAGGGTCTTATTTATAGATTAGGCAAGTGTTTTAGGCCATAGGATTAAACCTAGATTCAATCCAAGCCATCAAAGCATGTCTTGGGGAAGAAGTCAAGTGTAGGAACCATCTAGGGCCCTTAGATTAAAGATGAACCATGAGAACCATCCAAATGCAAAATCTGCATTTAAGCGAATCGGCCCACGGGTTGACAGCCAAACACCCTGGATTAACCCCTAGTCGACCCAGCGGGCTTGGGTCGACCTCAAAAATCGGCCGGTTCGGTTATTCCCCTCTCCCAATTCGCTGTTTTGAACATTTTTGCATATTTATTTATTTAATTTTCAATTATATATATATACATATCAATATATATATATATATATATATATATATCTCTGCGCAACCCATTTCACTTAATTAAGTATACTTTAATTTGGGAATTTTTCGTGAAACTTCGCAAGGCCATATCTTGGTCATACGGACTCCGATTTTCGAAAACTCGGACTCTATTTCGCGTATTTTTCCGAGACGAACGCAATGGCATAGCCCGTTTCCCTTGATTCAGATTTTACAGTTTAATTCTGCCTCCATTTATGTTATAACATGTTATTCAAAAATACGGGTTGTTACATTCTTCCCTCCTTAAAGGATTTCGTCCTCGAAATCTCCAAGTTAGGAAGAACGTATCCTACCATCCATCATCCATCTACTCAAAACATCATCCACGAGCAATCATTGTCCTTAAAAGGTTCTAAATGCTGTATGATCATATGCAAAGGTGTGTGTATATGTACTTATCTAATGCGAAAATCAGGAGGTTACTGATTCAGTAAACCCCCTTAATGCAAAATATGTTAGTGAAATGAGTCCATATGTATGCAAATTCCTAACATAATTTATAATCTCTACATGAGTGCACATAACATTCATCCATATGCAACATCCACGTGATAGCATAACAAGTTTTCATCCATGAATAAGCATAAACACTCATGCATATGTGGTATGAAAGTGTGTGAGCCGATCTTAGTGCCTAACGTGTATTATGCATCCACGAGTATCCACTTGCAAACACTTGCAACCACTTGCAACCATCAAGCATAACATGTTTCAAACACATGTTTCATCCAAAGGGTTTCTACCTAAGGTTCTCATGACAAGATTAACACGATAAACTAGATAAACATGGATAGCAAAGAGAAAGATATGCTAACAAAGAAAAGAGATTGAGAGTGTACCCTCAAAAAGGAATGGATAAAGCCCACGCATCTTCTCCTCGGTTTCCCAAGTTGCGTCTTCTTCAGCTTCACCCCATTGAACCTTCACCAATTTGACCTCTCAATTCCTTAGCTTCTTGGTCTCCGTCCCCAAGATACGAATCGGAGCTCTCCTCAAGGTAGCCTCTTTCTCCACTTCTACATCTTTTAGAACACTTGGCTCAACAACCTCTGCTGATTCATGTAAACACTTCCGGAGATGCGAGACATGAAAAACATCGTGTACTCCAGCAAGCTTCTCGGGCAACTTCACTATATAAGCCATCTGCCCGATCCTCTTTATAATAGGGAATGGTCCAACAAACCTCGGTGCCAACTTCCCAACAGCTCCAAATCGGACCACATTCCGCAAAGGAGAAACCTTCACGAAAACCATATCCCCAACATCAAACTCCAAATCCGTTCTTCGCTTATCAGCATAGGATTTCTGTCGGTCTTGGGCCGCTTTCATCCGTCTCCGAATCAACTCGATCTTCTCGGATGTATCTCTGATCATATCAGGCCCAAGTATAAGCTCATCTGTAGTCTCCCACCAACATGTAGGCGACTTGCACGGCCTCCCATATAAAGCTTCAAATGGTGCCATCCCTATGCTTGCCTGATAACTGTTATTATATGCAAACTCAACAAGAGGAAGATGGTCTTCCCAAGTACCACCAAAATCCAGAATACAAAGCCTCAACAGATCCTCGAGTACCCTATTCACCCTTTCGGTTTGACCGTCCGTCTGTGGGTGATAAGTCGTACTTAGATTCAACCTTGTGCCCACAGCTTCTTGCAAGCTATTCCAGAATTGACTGTAAAGATTGGGTCACGGTCACTGACTATACTAGAAGGGACTCCATGCAGTCTCACAATCTCACGAAGATATACAGACGCTAGCCAAGATGCGGTCCTCTTGCTCTTCACCGGAATGAAATGAGCACTCTTCGTAAGTCTATCCACAATAACCCAAATGCTCGTATTCCCTTTCCTTGACCTTGGTAGCCCATCGATAAAATCCATGGAAATACTCTCCCACTTCCATAGTGGAACGTCTAGAGGATGCAATAGCCCACCGGGCTTCTTCGACTCGGCCTTAACTTGCTGGCAAATGATACATCTAGAGACAAATTCTACCACATCCTTCTTCATCCCAGGCCAAAAGAAAATGCGCTTCATATCTCTATACATCTTATCTCCGCCCGGATGTATAGTCAACTTAGAGCGATGCGCTTCCTCAAGAACTCTTCTTACTAGATCTTCTACCATTGGAACACATAACCTTCCGTCTCTCCTCAGCCAACCCTTGTCATCAATAGAATATCGAGCGAGATAACTAGACGTCTCTCCTCGAATTAGCTTATCCATAATCTCAACTATCTGAGGGTCTTCTCTCTGCGAAGCCCCAACTTGATCAAGAAGGGTAGGTCTGAGTTCCAGAGATGCTAAAGAACCGGTCATTGACTCAATCGCCAAAGAGAAATCAAAGGTTGCCACATACTCTAAATTCTTCATCTCAACGAATAGAGGACTTAGGGTCAACCTTCTTCTACTCAATGCATCTGCTACCACATTCCCCTTGCCAGGGGTATAAGCTATCTCAAAATCGTAGGACGCCAAGAATTCCATCCATCTTTGTTGCCTCAGATTTAGATCCTTCTGAGAAAAGAGATACTTCAATGACTTGTGATCGGTATAAAGCTCAAATCTTTCTCCCAGAAGATAATGGCGCCAAGCCTTGAGTGCATATACTATTGCTGCCAACTCTAAGTCATGAGTGGGATAATTCTTCTCATGCACTTTGAGTTGTCTACCGCCCAAGCATATCACTCTTCCTTCTTGCATAAAAACAGCTCCTAACCCCATGCCACATGCATCGGTGTATACGGTAAATAACTTCCCTCCATCGGGCAAAGCTAGAACAGGTGCTGATGTGAGGGCTCTCTTGAGCTTCTGAAAAGCAAGCTCGCATTCTATGCTCCAAGCAAAAAATAAATTCTTCTTCGTCAATTTAGTGAGAGGAGCGGATATCTTTGCGAAGTCCTTGATGAACTTCCGGTAGAAACCCGCAAGACCTAGAAAACTTCTCACTTCGGTTGCATTCCTTGGAGTCTTCCAATCCTGAACTGCCACTACCTTAGCGGGATCCACCGCTAAGCCTTGCTTAGATACTATATGCCCAAGGAATCTAACTTCCCTTCTCCAAAAGTGACACTTGGAGAACTTGGCCTTCAACTGATGCGCTCTAAGCGTATCCATCACCTCCATGAGATGCCTTGCGTGCTCTTCCTCATCCTTAGAGAAGATCAGAATATCATCTACGAAGACCACGACAAACTTGTTCAAGAACTCCCTGAACACCCTACTCATCAAGTCCACGAAATATGCGGGTGCATTAGTCAAGCCGAACGGCATGACAAGCCATTCGAAGAATCCATCTGGAGTTCTGAACGCAGTCTTGTCTATACTATCTTCAGCTACCCTGAGCTGATGGAACCCCGTAGCAAGATCAAGCTGAGAGAAAACAGAAGCACCGAAAAGCTGGTCAAAGAGATCATCAATCCTCGGTAACGGGTGTCTGTTCTTCTTAGTCAGCTTATTCAACTCTCGATAGTCAACGCAAAGTCGGAGAGAACCATCCGCCTTGGTAGCAAATACCACAGGCGCTCCCCATTCAGATATACTTCGTCTAATGAAGTTCTTCTCAAGCAACTCTTTCACTTACTTACTTAGCTCCCGCCTTTCACGCGGAGCCATGTGCCGAACGGGCAAAGAAACAGGCTTTGCATTATCCACCAGATAAATGCAGAAATCAATCTCTCGCTTAGGGGGCAACCCCCTAACTTCATCGAAAACATCCGGATACTCTCGAACCACTCTCACAAACTGAAGAGTTTCCATTGACGAGTCGAGTGATTCCAGATAGCACAACATGACGGGACCTCTCGGATCACAAGAAATCTCTAGGGTGTTTCCGAGGCGAGTCACGAGCCTCTCAACCCTATGCTCACAATCAAGAATGGCTCCATATCTGGACAGCCAATCCATGCCCAATATCAATCCGTATCCCCTAAAACCAAGAATATAAGCACTGCACAAGAACTCTACACTCAGTATAGAGATCCTCAAATCCCCACATATCATAGACAAATGGGCGGAACCCCCAATAGGATTTGAGACACAGACGGGATCATCTACCAAGCTAGTACTAAGGTGCAAACTATCAACAAGATCAGATGAGATAAAGCTATGCGATGCACCAGAATCAAACAAGGTACGAACTGGAAAATCAGAAATATATACAAGGCTCTCAACAGAAATACTACCTCGATCGGGAACTGGAGCGACATTGAGAGCATGAACTTGCCCTCCTGAAGGTCCAGCACGCTGAGTCTGACCCTGGCCTTGCCCTTGCTTCCTCGGGCAATCTTTACTGAAATATCCAGTCTCACCACAGAAAAAGCATTCACCATTCTTCCTTTTCCTCTTCTTACAATCCTTAATAAGATGCCCATCTGAACCGCAATAATGGCACTTCTCCTTGTTGTTCTTGCCCTTGTTGTTATTGCCCTTGTTGTTATTCCCCTTGTTGCCTTGACTCTTGTTCTTGTTCTGATTGCCTTGACTGCTCTGACCACTTGGATTATTCTGATTTCCTTTCCCCTGGGAATCAGTCTTCTTGGCTTGAGTATCATTCACCTTGGTTTCTTTCTTGACATCTCCCTGAAGTAACGCCATATCAACCAAACTCTCAAACGTGGCCCCATGGGGAATATGTGACATAGCCAATCCCTGCAACGGCTCATTCAATCCTCTAGCAAAACGAAGACCCTTCTTCTGAGGAGTATTCACCATATCTAAGCCAAAACGAGCTAACTGATTGAACTTGTTCACATATTCTTTGACAGACATATCTCCTTGTTTCAAAGTTATGAACCTCTCCATTTGCAGATTCTCCTCAGCAGAAGATAGAAACTTAAGCATGAACCTTGCCCTGAAATCGGCCCAAGTCTCAACAGGCCTAGTACCATTGGTGACTTCCCACCAATAAGCGGCTTCATCCTTCATAAGCCAAACCGCCAACAAGAGCTTCCTCTGATCGTCTAACCCAAAGATAGCAAACAAATCCTCGGTCTCTTTCAACCAATTTCTGGCCTCTACAAAAGTCTCAGTGCCTTGAAAGTTCTTGCCACCCATTGCTTTGAAATCTTTGCAAGTCTTTGCGAAGTCCACTTGAGGATGCTGAGGGAGAGGAGGAAGAGGAACCTCGGCGACAGGAGGAGGAGGAACATTAACCACCGGAGGAGGAGGAGGAGGAACATTAACTACCGGAGGAGGAGGAGGAACATCTGCGGGGCCGGCTTCAGTCGCCCTAGCCTCCAAAAGTCTCCTATACCAAACAGGTACGTGTACTCCCTCCGGAATAGCAAAGTTATCGGCCATACTGAAAACGAAGAAAAAGACAGATTCAGAATGGAGAAAAACGAAGGAATTTTGCTAATGGCTTTTTGGGGAATAGCCTTTAAAATAAACTAGACTTTTCTTTGGAAAATACTTTATACTTGGTTTTGAAAATAGTTTTCCAAAAGTTTTCTAAAAGCCTTTTTGTTCCTTCTCGTACCATATGCTCTGATACCAAATGTAACACCCCACCTCCACCAGGGTGGCTCTTGCAAGCACTCTGACTTTGGAGGGGCGTTTGAATCAGGTAAACATGCATAATGATATATCAAGGCAGAACAAGAACATATGTATATATGTAAACAGAGTAAATAACATAGATAAAACAGCGGAAGATTTCAAAACATTTCAAAACAAGTCTGGTACAACATAGCTTTCCAAATAAACAAGTCTAGATAAAACAACATCAATTGAAAAACTGAAATAAATAAGTGCTATCCCCAATTAAGTGGTAACCATAGCTAGCTTCATGTCGAAACCGTACATGAGCTGAAATCCCACAAGCAAGCAATCCGAAATCCAAGCTAAGCTCCAGTATTCCCTCCCTGAGAACCTTGGGGGGGGGGAACGGAAGAAAAGAGGCGAAAGAAAACAGGTCAGTCAAAAAGACTGAGTAAGCCCTACTACAATCAATGTAAACTGATAAAGTTAACTGGCATGAGCAGCAGGGATGAACATAAGGATAACAATATACTAGCATGATGATTAACTAACAAGGTAGATAAAGGTGTCATCGCATAATCAGGATTAAGGTTTTGCACCACATGTGTACTAGCAAACTAACATGACTTGAATAAACAAGTATTGATCCCTTGGCCCAAGCTTTGGCCCAATAACATGAAATGACCCTAATACAAGGTCCAACCAAACGGTCTAGTCGATCGGCTCCCTAAGCCTAACTCGTCACGTGTTGGTGTCAATACGGCCCAATCATAATTGTAGTCAAACTGTGCCGGGTCCACCCTTCGGGTGTATCAAGCCCTAGGGTGTCAACCCCTGGACACCATGAACATGAGTGCACAGTCCCGATCTACTGGTACCCGTGCATGTTTTCTCCGGCTACGGACTATGTGCACGACCAGAGTCCGCCCGGAACTACACCGGCGTACCCTCTGCCGTCGCTTTTGGTCACTTACCTCCAGTCCAGTAATCGTGCCCCCTCCCTAGCCTAGTCCCTAGGGTCATGATGATACTAACTTGGGATTACTGCTGGAGTGGGCCCCCATTGCTAGGATTTTTCTAGTGGGTTAAGTACGGTTTAACCCCCTTGCTAATCATGGATTAACTTGGTTAAGTGTAACGATGAGTTCACGACTTAACCCCGATTAATCTACCGAGCCCAAATTGGTTAAGTACTAAGTGGACCATGACTTAACCCTAATCATGAGGCATTAATTAATTTAATGCGCCTTAACCTCTCACATTAGACTTTGTTGCGGTTACTAGTTAAGCCGGGCGGGTCCGGGTAGCTTTACACCACAACTTGGTCTAACCTCGGGTTCAACGTACAACATGACCAACTTCTCACATTGGGTCCTATTGTTTGTAGCAACTAGTTAAGTCGGTCGGTTCCGGGTAGGTTTACGCTACAAACTCAACCCAACCTCGAGTTGGCCACACTTATCTTTTCTAAGTGTCATGTCCATCATGTTTCCAAAACATGTTACAAGTTTTCAAGCAATTGGGTAGACCTAACTTAATAGGTAAATTCCCAATGGGTAGACCTAACTTAATAGGTAAATTCCCAAGCTTATGTTTTATGTCTTTTAAGTTTACCCAACCCCAAACGCAATCCCATCGCTTACATATCGCAATAGCGCATAAAGGATAGAAAGAGGGAACTTGGCATAATCATGACATAAAGGTATTGAAGCCACAAGCTTAACATGGTGGCATATGAAATGTTCATATGTTCATACACTTGCATATTACATTTTTAGGCCTCAAAAGCATGCATAAAACCAAACTTAGCATATTGGTGATACATGGTTCTAAATGACATGTAGAGATGACCATAAGTTCGCATTTAGCCTCACATGCAAGTTATCATAAGAGATACGATAACTTACATGTTGCTAAAATGCAACCTTTGGCATAAAGCTTAAAGCTTTATGTTCATAAACCCAAAATAAGCTTGCATAACATGATAGCATGAACAAAATGTTCAACCCAAACTTGCATAACATAACTTGGCATACTTGCATATAAACTTGCATATCACAACATGATAAACTTGCATATAAACTTGCATATCATACATTTAACTTTAGAGTTTAAGTATGAAAGTAGAATAGGGCTTACAATGCTTAAGAAGTCACAAAAAATATGACAAAGCCCTTATGAAATCAATTAAACCCAAAATGCAAGCAAAACCCTTGAGCCAAAATGATCAAGACTCTTTCTTTATGATGCAAATATATAAACTTGACTTGAATGCAAGCTAATGATGCTCATACAAGTTTGAAAACACTTGTATGCATGGAAAATCACTTAGGAATTTATTTAGGAATTTTATGAAGAGAGTGGAGGCCATGAGAGGATTGATTTTGCCATAGTTTAGTTATATGAATGAATAATGATGATTTTGGGTAGGTTAGGGTCTTATTTATAGATTAGGCAAGTGTTTTAGGCCATAGGATTAAACCTAGATTCAATCCAAGCCATCAAAGCATGTCTTGGGGAAGAAGTCAAGTGTAGGAACCATCTAGGGCCTTTAGATTAAAGATGAACCATGAGAACCATCCAAATGCAAAATTTGCATTTGAGCGAATCGGCCCACGGGTTGACAGCCAAACACCCTGGATTAACCCCTAGTCGACCCAGCGGGCTTGGGTCGACCTCAAAAATCGGCCGGTTCGGTTATTCCCCTCTCCCAATTCGCTGTTTTGAACATTTTTGCATATTTATTTATTTAATTTTCAATTATATATATATATATATATATCAATATATATATATATATATTTCTCTGCGCAACCCATTTCACTTAATTAAGTATACTTTAATTTGGGAATTTTTCGTGAAACTTCGCGAGGCCATATCTTGGTCATACGGACTCCGATTTTCGAAAACTCGGACTCTATTTCGCGTATTTTTCCGAGACGAACGCAATGGCATAGCCCGTTTCCCTTGATTTAGATTTTACAGTTTAATTCTGCCTCCATTTATGTTATAACATGTTATTCAAAAATACGGGTTGTTACAGAATCCCCACTTTAAAGACTAAAGTGTAGGAATGACGCCTAGGCGAATGGGAGACGACTATTCGCGCATTCAACTCTAACTCTCACGACTTGAGGAAGAGTATAAATTAAATGGGCAAGCATAAACGACACGCTATAAATTAAGACCTCTTAGCCTACAACTCTTACCCGAATTAAGGAAGAGAGAGTATAAAGACTTAAGGATATGACATCTAATAAACCTAGCTCAGACCCTACCGATGTTTAGTGAATGAGTATAGACTTACAAATTAACTTCGAACACGCCACTGGCGCGACACGTGATTCAATGTTAATTAGGGGCATATACTTATACCTATGGACTATCCAACTTTGGAAACAATAAAGGAAAGCGTAAAGCAGAATGCACCTTAGGCCCAAGAAACCGAATCAAAAAGGGTCAAAATAGGACTTGTATATAAAGATGAATGTGAGTCCGAAGAAAATCTTCATGGACATCGAAAATCTCCTTCTGTTAAGAAGGCAAACTAGAGGAGAACCTACCGAACGAGACACAACTTTTGGCAAATTCTTCTTGTTTCGTGACATAATTGGTCATGAAACAAGTGATTGTAAACACTTGATGGGTGTCATTGCAGAACAAATAAGGACTGGACAACTATGGTAATATATCCAAAATCAAACCACAACAACGAAACAGGAATAACAATTGGTTGTAAGGGACACAAGCAAGCCTAGATCTTGTCGAGAAATCGTCATCTACTGACGACTGGAATTGGATAATGGTGACTAAATTTCCTATCCATGTGTGGGAACCGACGAGATTCCCAGTCAAGCTCTTAGATGATTATAGACCACTAATTTTATCTCTTTTATTTTTCAATCAAATTGTAATAAAAGGGCTAAAATGTTTACTCTTGTATTGGAACTAGTGAGATCCCTAAGTAAGCTCTAAATGGTGATAAACATATTAGTTTTTGTAATAAATTTCAATTTGTTTCACCCTAATAAATCTATTTGGCGTGTATGGTTGATGCTCGTCAGACATGGATTTCATATTTTATTACTTTTGTAAGATCACTTAGGGTGTAAGGCTGATGCTCGACAGGTGTGAAATCTGTAATTAGATAACTCTAATAAATTCATTTAGTGAATACAGATTATGCCTGTCAGGTGTAAAACCTTATTTCGAACAACTTAAATCACTTGGTGTGTATGGTTGGTGCTCATCAAGTATTGAACTCTTTAATTAACTGGATCGTCATGTATGGTTGATGCATGGAAAGAGCTTAGCGAGGTTATGGATCGTCATGTATGGATGATTCTTTGCAAAACTTCGGAGAGAATATAAACTATCAAGTATGGCTGATGCTTAGCAGAACGCGAAGCAAACAACGAACCCTCAAGTATAGTTGATGCTTGATGGGAATCCAAACCATGGGTTGTTAAATATGGTTGATGCTTTATAATCCAACCAAACTATGAATGACTAAATATGGCTGATGCTTGATAGGAGTTAGGACTGTCAGTTTCCTACACGACCCGAAACCCGCATGGAAATTAGCAAGTTAACCAATCCCATTTAGTTGGCGGGTCATTTTTGGGTTAACCCGAGTTTGGCCTATTTATAAATGGGTGGGTTTAGGGTTGACCTGCTAACCCGATTTTGACCCGCCAAACCCGATTATATGTTGTATCTCTTCCATACTATTAGTCTTTTATGTATTCTGTTGTGTTAGTCTTTTATGTATGTTGTTGTGTTAGTCTTTTACGTATGCAGTAATAAGTATGCTCATATATTCTTGTGTAAGCTGTTATATTTTTACTAATTTATACTTGCATGCTATTAGTTATATTTTACTTATAACAACTGTATCTCTTACATACTGTAAGTCTTTTATCTATGCAGTATTGTCGTATATTCTTATGTATGTAGAATGATTTTTAGATATGGTGATTTCATGCTTTATATATTGCTGTCTGTTGGTGATTTTGTAACTTGTTTCTTATAGGTGATTTTGTAACTTGATGTATGTTGGTGATTATATAATAGTGTTTCCTGCTGGTGATTTGGTTCTTTTTCTATTTATATAAGTGGGAAGTATTTGCTAATGGGTCAAACGGGTAAATTCGACACGACCCAACATGACCCGTTTAGTTAAATGGGTCACACAGGTCGGGTTGGGTCAACTCGTTTATAAATGGGTCGGGTTAGGGTTGGGAAAAAATGACCTATTTAATAAACAGGTTGACTCGACCCATTTATAAATCAACCCGAACCCGACTTGACACGACCTTATCCCGACCCAACACAACCCATTGACATCCCTAATAGGAGTCAACCAAACTACGAAATGCTAAGTATGGCTTATGCATAGCAGAAGCCCAACAAGGCTCTAAATCATCATGTATGGTTGATATATACATGATCGAAACTAGGCAAGGTTACAAAGCAACGACTATGGATTATGCTCAACTAAAGCCTGGTGAGGCTCAAATAACTTACTATGGATTACGGTTGGCGCGTAAAGGACTTGGACCGTCAAGCACAGATGGTAGTTGTCATGTAATCAACTCAGGATGGTCGCATACACTAAATATCAACCAAGAGAAGTCGTAGAATCCAACAAAGGCTTAGCAAAGCCACCAATACTAGCTCAGAGAGGCTATTGGACATGGGAACGATTCAGTGACATCTTGGACATCGATCATAGCTTAAAACGTACATGGAACTCGTGATCAATCCAGAGAGATTGTGTATATTTGACATATACAAAACACATCCTTTATAGAAAGATATATTTTGGGAGAAAATTATTAACCCTCCATTCAACAATGCTCTTATGCTTTGGACTTGGAAATTTGGATTGCTCGGAATTGAGTAAGGATGATCACATGAGCCATAGTTGTCTGGATTCATTGGAATATCTCTTTAAAACAAGTTGGAAAAACACTCAAAATCTAGCCAAGTACGATATCAATAAGATTTCGAAATAAGGATCTGTAAGTCTTTGAAATAGGATTAGATTGGAAATATGGCTAAGTATGGGATAAGTGCATATTTGATACTTGGAATTTTAGAAAACTCAGCAATCACCAGAAAATCATCAATAACTTGAACATCGGAGATCAGAATAATGAAACGTCGACTCGAGGAGAAAGCTAACAGATAGTGGGATCCAAACAGGGGTCATATCCTTGGGGTACAATACTTGGAGGTTAGTATCGACCATTCATGAGGGATCGGGTCTGACCCCTCATGTGGGGTGCGACACCAGCTGTGCTTTTCGGGATGGCTCGTACCCCCATGGTGGGATCTATATGCAATTACTGCTGATTCGACCTATCATCATTCCTATAATTGAAGCTCTAAGGACTTCAGGATTGCGATCTTCTTTAGTCTTCTCTTCTCTATGCAAAAGCTTTACTACAACTTGGAAACAACTTCAAATTCTTCTCTCTTCTTCCATAAAACAACTAACATACTTGTAATTAACAATACAAATAAAGCTTACTCGAAGTGGATGCATGCCAGCATTTACTGAACCAGTATAGAAACTTTGTTTCACTTAATTTTCTACCCTTTTTGATTTAATTTATAAATACTATACAACTGCTCTTTGATTATTCTGTGTGACTTATTCTACATATTGCATATGAATTGGATGTTGCACTCGATTGACTAAACTCAAGTGTCAACGATGACATCTTCAAGTACTTACTTACTTCAAGCCATTGGCTCGCAAAGCCCAACAGACATTGGACATAAAACCAATCGAATTTAACCTGTTCAGCTTGATCCAACCACCACTCAAGACATGCATGACAATCAGATTTTCGTAGGCGGTAGGATAAAACTGCATTAGCGCCAATCTCATATAATGTACAATATATCTAACATAGGTGTTGGACATAGGAATGCAACCAACTATGCGCATGTGTTGGGTACATGCTATATATTCCACTCGAGGGCTTTGAGCTCTTTTAATGCACCAAACACCCAGACTTTATCGAAAATGATTATGTGCTTGGAACATAGTTGTTTCAACATTGGTTCTTCCGTAGCCGATGTCCAGGAATCAGTTGGATTTTCAAGGAAGATAGCTCCTTCTAGAGTTTCACAAGTGGGATTAGAAGCAATTCCAATGTCTTCACCTTTGTTAGCTCTTCCTTTAACAATAACTTATTGTTCAACATGCATATTAGCCTATTGAACAACTTGCAGATGGACTTGTTGTCTTGATAGACCACTGCCTGATTCAATGGCCAAACTAGATGCAATATTTTGGTATTAGTGGATCTTGTGGAGTATCTTTTTCTCATCTTATTGTACTACTCAAAAAACACCACCAATTAGAGTAATTGACTAGTACCCTCTGTGCGTGAACTAGTGCGGTGTAGTGAATGAACATGTACATCAGAATTAATAAAGGCAAAGCGCCAAAGGTGTGATCCGAACATCGATGGAATCAACCGTCACTACTGTTAGTCTCATTAAGTCCCATTCACAAGTGCTTAAGATTCGACACGATACAAGGAACGATGTTATGCTATCAGGACATTTCATAGTCATGTTCAAATCTAGATGTAAGTTCAGATATGCTTTAATCAAAAGAGTTCATATTCTAAAAGTCTAAATATGCATTCTATATTCAAGGGTGTTTCATTCTTCCTTGCACTCAAACTAAGTTGAGGAACAACTCACAATCATGTGCATTTTACTTATCTGGATTGCCTAATCTGGATTGTCCTCAGGCTTCATTGATCTGAATCGACTATAGGCCTCACCGGCCGGATCACCCCGATCTGGGTCATTTCCCCTCTTCCCTTCACTAATCTCCATCCCTTTTCCCGCACTTCACATTCTCCCGCAATGTATTATGCTCAATCATTTTCCTCTTCTCTCTTCCTCGTGTATTTATAGCCTACAATCAAAGGATTTTGTTTCCATGAAATTCCAGCTTCGTCGCCCATATTGCTGTTGGTGTCCTTCTTTGACCAAACTTTACGATCAACCATGATAGGCGTGGTAACCACAATTCCAGCCACCTCGGCGGCCATCACCACGATAACCTTGGCTCTGTCCTTAAGCGTGTATCCTCCATCGACACCATTAAATTACTAAGGGAATATAAGGAACCAAACCCACCTTTGTTTGTTTAAGTTCATTGTGCTAAAAAACATTAAGACGGGTGGGTTAGATGTATGGATGCGGTGTTTGAAACTTTAGATCTAGATATCGAAGCAACACACTTTGGTTCGGTAGGAGGAAATGAAAATGGAAAAGAAGTAGTTTAGGGTCGTCACTTATGTATGTCGAAGGGGAAGACTTTTCCTTTTCCCCTCTGATTTGACAGAGCCCCAAGATTGCCCTAGATCCAAGGTATAAATCTTGGCTTTGGGTCATACACTGTCCCGGATTAAAAAAAAATTAATGATGAAGGGAAATGGTCCTTTGGGTCATGAAAGAGAACGCAACAAACTAGACCTAACCTAATAATATGCATGACTAAACTACGTGGCGATGTCATACGACAACGATCTGGATGTGCTTGAATGCATACAAGAGTCGGTTTCTCGACATGCATAATTGGATAGAAAGACACGCTCACAATCCCAACTAGATGGAGTTCGAGATATTACTTTTGACTTTTATAGGCTTCCAATCCATACTTTTCAACTTGATAGAATCATATAAGGCATGACTAGTAAAAACACTCTTAACTATTTAACTAAAATAGAACAGTTGTCATGAATGCTAGAAAAGATATGGTTATTCTTCGAGATGACTTTCGCAAGGGTTATAACTATTTCGAGAATGATGTTGATAAGCATTAGAGAGTGAATAGACTCAAAGTATACCCCGTTTGCAAAGCGACATTCTTTAAGGGACAAGTGATGATCCGCCTTTTTACATGGTTGTCGCGCTTTGGACTTTTCATCATTGAATCGCTCAAGACTCGAGTAAAAATTTGCGTGGACTCAGAAAAGTTAGGACGGAGCGAATGGTTTCGCAAGCATTTGAAGTTCTAGATGTTGAAAATCTGGGTTTGCCCAGTTATGGTCCCAGATTGTTAAGGTGGACCCAACTCATTCCAGATTAGCTAGCATGAGTGGCCCCGAATCAGCGTACACTTCCATGCTTAAAGTCAAAATGGTGCATGCATCTCGACTCAGCCCTTTTTGCATCAAGTAGGTCTACCTCCATTGCAGTAGGTCGTCCGAACGTAGGTTCAGTCACGCTCTCCTACTCACCCCGAATCGACATCAAATGTACTGCCACGGGTTGGCAAACATGCTTATTCATTGGTTTGGCCACACTTCCTACTTCAATATTGGTATGTGTACCCTATTATTGATGAAAACGACTTTTGGTCTCAACACAACATAGCAAAGTAATTTGGATCATGCTAGCCAACCTATTTGGGTGGATATAGCCACATTTCCGGTTTGGACTCAAATCAAGCAGATTCACAAGGTCAAGATCAACAGTAACGTGGAAAAACAGAGGGAGGATGGATTCGGCTTGGCCCTAACCCAGATTTCCCTAGGGCAGCCTCCGACCCAAAGCCCTTTATTTGAGGAATCGCCTGTAACCGCCTATAAGTGGTCTTCCCATATTTTCTGTTCTTTCTCTGCGGTCTCTGGCCAATCTGAGCCTGCTACATTCTATAAATATAAGACTTATGGAAGAGCTAAGAATCTTTTGGCTCTCTTGCAAATTTCCACCATTATTATATATAAATTCATGTTTTGTTCTCTACTTATACTTTGCGGGGTGTTGAACCAATTTTGGTATCAACATGCACACATATACATACATACACACACACACATACATAAGTACAACTTGTGATCGAATATTTGAATATAAAATTAAACAAAAATGTTGACATGAAAGATTTATACGATCAGGTCCTTTTATCTTTATGCGGAAGATGGAATTCAGGGGGTAATTCAATGGTGGAGATTCTTTTACACAATGTTTGACTAACAACATAATTAATATGAGATCATCTATTTACACGAAGTTGAAGTGTATATATGTTTTCGCATCTACACCTGACATTTGCATAAGTGTGTACAACTTTAATGTATACACTAACTAAGTGCTACTCATATATTCTTTAATAGAACCTTTTTAATTGGGTAGTGTGGGAGGTGTTCCTTCAAGGATTGGGAAAGGCTACCCGTTTTGAACAAAAAATTTTATTTCGATTTAGTATTTCCCTTTGTATTTGTGCATAGTATACATGAATGCTTAATTTGTCCAGCTTATACATCTTAAGATCACCTTTAATCATTGCAGTTCATTGGAAATAGGAGTTTTTTTGTCACCATAGTAATTGATAGCCTCTGCCTCACCATGTATGCATTTCCTCGGTTTAGGGCATTATGTTTATCTATATAAGCTCTATATGAGTGATCTATCATGACCACATAGATAAATTTTCATTATTGTAAGCTTGCAAAATCAATTACTATGAAGTTAGAATCATATTACTATTTTGACTTTTAATGCTTATAATATATTACATCATTTAATTCTCTTTTAAAAGCATATTCTATATAATCATCTTTTGTTAATCATCTCCATTGTTCATATATCACTCTTGTATTTATTTTCCAAAATTTGATTGTTAACTTTTCTACAGTGCATATTCTTTTGCGTGATATTTATCGATTTGAAGAAATCTTATGATAAAGTACTAAGGAAGGTTACATGGTGGGCGCTAGAAAAGAGAAGGGCCGCAACAGGGTACTTTATCTTATAAAATAATATATGCGATGAGGCTGTTACTAGTGTTAGAGCAAACAATAGTGAAACCAGTGACTTCCCCATTAACATTGGGTTACATCAAGGGTTGGTTTTAAGCCCCTATATTTTTGTCATAATGATGGATGAAGTCACAAAGGGTACGCAAGGTGAGATTTCTTGGTATACTCTTGTTGACGATATTATGCTGATTGGTTAAAGTAGGGCATGAGTTAATAGATAGTTGGAGCTATGGAGGAAGACTTTAGAAATGAAGGATTTCAGAATTAGCAGAACTAAAACATAGTATGTGAAGAGGAAGTTCAACAGTGTTAGGTCAGATGACGGAGAGGTCAACTTGGCCGGTCAAGTAGTACCCAAGAAGGAATCCTTTCAATTTGTAGGATATATTCGTAGTTTAATAATGGGATTGATCAAGATGTTAGTTTTAGAATCCGAGAAGCATGGGTGAAATAGCGACTAGATATTGACATTCTCAGTGATGAGAAAATTCCACAAAAGCTTAAAAGAAAGTTCAATAGAACAACAATCAGGATGTGGTGTTATATGGTGCATAATGTTAACCTATTAAAAGGCGAAACATCCAAAAGATAATTGTAGCAGATATGCATACGCTGCGATGGAGCTGTAGGCATAACAGGCGAGACTGAATTCGAAATGATGCTATTTGGGATAAACTCGAAGTTGCACCAGATGAAGAAAAATTAGTACAACACCGCTTAAGATGGTTTGAATATCTCCAACAGAGACCTCAAGATGCACCCGTGCGCATTGGAATTATAGACCACACCGAATGCCTTAAGAGAGGTAGATGTCAACCAAGAATGACATGAGAGGAGGTAGTCGAAAACATAACTGAAAATTTGAAGTATATCTGAAGAGATGATGTCAGACATGAGCACATGGAGGTTAATGATCCATGTCGCACTGTGCAGTTAATACTCCGCTATTGCCCCACTATAACCTCGCCATGTCTCATAGCGGATTATTAGCGCTACTTTTTTTCCAAATAGCCTCTGATGTAGCCTCCTCGCTTTAAACCCTGCTATATTCCTCTATTCCTGATATATCCAGTTATTTCCGCTATATTATGTTATTACCACTATATCTTTAATGAACTGAAAAATGACATCTGTGCATTATAAAAATTATGAAGTTAGATTTTTTAATATATATTTTTAGAAACAAAAATACTGTATATTCTATAAAAATTTAACTAAGTTAAATATCAATTCATGTTTGTTTATAGATATTTGCATACTTTTTTGTTTAAAATTAAGAATGTACTAATTATAGTTAATTGAGTGCTAGTAATTCATTTTAATTATCGCTTTTACATTTGTAAAAACATTACAAACAACTTAAATATGCTAGTTATTTCAGAGTCATCCACTATATCTTTCTGTTTTTCTCGCTTTATCCTCGCTATGACTTTTTGGACTTTCGCCGCATTGGATCCGCTAAATTTTTTGACTACACAGATGTAGCAGCACATTGAGTTTTTGGTTAGTTTAAGAAGAGTGTTTTTAGTTTTTTAGATGATAGGACTAACAAATAGGGGCATAATGTAAAGATCGGAAATTTGAATACTTTATCTTCGAATATCGTAACAATTCGGAATATTGTTATAGTATAAATATGATTTTATAACCTTTTAAAATATCATTTAATTAATAATTAATGATACTAGACTCGTTCTGTAAAAATGTTTTCAAAAATATTTTTGGTAAAATATTGATAAAATGACCGAAAATCTTTTTATCAATAAATGGCTATTTTCTCAGTAAAAGTTGTTGAAAATTTCAGTGAATGTCTAATTAATCATTTGAGAAGTAACTAGAAAATAAAAATATTTTTCATATTTATGGTTAACTATTTTGATGATGTCATCATTTTAAAAATTGAGCATTTAAGGAAAGTTTTTGTATTTTGGGTATTTAAATATTCAAATATGTGGTTTATAATTTAAATATGCTTGTTTTAATTATTTAAATAAAATAAGGAATTTATTTTCAAGTTTTTTATACTTAAATAAATAATTAGATTGAGAACTAAAAGTATAACTGGGGTTCAACTTTCAGATTTACAACTCACCGTTGAACAGAAGTTGTTTCAGATCGGTGCAACGTTGGTTGATACATATATACACATGCATATACATAAGTATACAAGTATAAGTATATTCATAATTAGTCACATCAAGAGTTTAGAAAACATCCTAAGTGTATGCATATAAGTTCCTTATATGTATATAAATGAATGCTTACTTCTTAAATCTTGGAAAAGCAAACTTACCATCACCTTACACACCATCCCATCTCTCATTAATGCATTAGGGTTTTAAGGGCATTTTGGTCTTTTTCCATTCACATTCCTAAGGCTATATAAAGGGAGTCGTACCCTTAAGAATATTTACACAATTTCTTTTCTTCTTCTTCTTAAGCTATATTAATGGCTTCTTCTTGAATAATGGTGGTGGTGGAGGAGGAGGAAGCAAGGAAAAGCAAGGAAAGGAAGGAAAAAAAGAGGTTGCTAGTTTGGATCTTGGTTCTTATTCTTAGAGCTTGGATTTGCTAAGGATTAAGGTGAGTTAACTCATTGCTTTGGATAGAAATATACAACCCATTTGTTTGTGTTTAACTATACTTAAAGTTGCTTGAATGTTAGTAACATGTGTTAAAAATGTTATTACTTTAAAAGCAAACGACATATGCGATCCATGTTAATGGGTTGGGATGGACTTGAATGGACTTGGACTTGAACTTGAAAGTGCACTTATAGCGATAGTCGCTACAGATGCAGTTTGAATTGTTTTGTTTTTGACACTTTGTATGAAACTTTGTAATGACATCCTTAGTGATTTCTTAGCATATTAAAATGATTGTTTAATTTGTATGTCAAATTGAAGTAAGTTTGAAAGTGTTTGAAGCTAGAATAATCATATAAGTGCACTTTCTAATTACTTGTTTATTGAATATCATGATTACTGTGCTTAATTCTAATAAGCCGACGAGTAGGCTTATCTGTCTGTGAGTGTCAAGAATAGAGTGTCTAGGCAAGGGGTGATACGCAACCAGTGCTCTAACTTACCTGGCCTCACTCTTGACCGAGGGATAGTTAAGTTGATAATGTCGAAAACAAGTTAAGTGTACGAACTGTGATCTCTATTAGCATAAAATGGTTTTGGGTTTGTCGTGACAATGTGTTAATTATATTCATCTTTAACCCTCTCAGATTATATCATCGAAATAAATATAATTGAATCTTTAAATGAAAGTTTAAAGATAATTATAAAAGGGTTTGTTTTGGGTTTGTTGTAAATAGTGTTTAGCAATACAGGTTTTGAAACCCTTTGAATATAGTTAAATTGGAATATACGGTTTAATGATTTTGAGTATACTTAGATCTTTAATAACTAATTTTAAAGATAGGAACAAGTATAGAAATCTTTCAGGATAAAAATATGGAATAAGATGTTTTGACTTATAAAAGAGAAGAGGTTCTTTATTAAACAATGGGTTTAACCTCTTTGATTATATTTTAAGAAATCTTAGAAATGAATTGTGGATATATTTGTACCGGAAGGATAAATATAATAATATGTTTTGAAGTATTGAAGTTATAAAGGAAATCTTAGAAATGAATTATGATTATACTTATACTGGAGGGATAAGTATATGAATACGTTTTGAATCACTGAATTATAAAGGAAATATTGAAAATGAATTGTGATTATACTTATACCGGAGGTATAAGTATAGTAAAACACTTATTGAGTAGTAAGGTTATAAAAGAGATAGAGAATTAGTAGAACATATACATACAAACCTTTTATATGTATAAGTTGAATATATAAGCTAGTATATATGGGAATATTAATCGAGCATGAGTTATTGATTAACAAAAGGGAGTCGTGTTAGACAAATGAAATTTTATTAGATAAAAGAAGTTGACTAATAAAGAAGTATTAATTAATGAAAGATTAATAAAATGGGAAAGGAATTAGAATTTGTTTATATGAGTAATCATGCCTCGACTATTATCATGCTATGTGACTTGATTGTTTATCATGCTTCGTGACTTGATATTGCTTTGGATGCTTAGTTGTTTGTTATGGAAATTAAGAAAGGCTATTTTCCATATATAATCGTCTATTGTGTGAATTGTAGTCCATTTATCGACTATAGTTATTGACCTTAAATTTAGCGACTGGTTTTGAGGAAACCGGGATTGGTAATTGTTTTACTTATCGAAAACCACTTCAAAACTAGTATACAGGTTCTATGTTTTGGAAGCGGTTGAGGAGTGAAGTTTATGTGGCGATTCGAGATCTGTTGAGATGCTTGAACACATGTAATGATTCCAAGATCTGTTGATGTATTGGAATCCATATGTGATTCCGAGATATGTGAAGGATTCTATGTGTGATTCCAAGATCTATTGAGTTATGGGATTCCATCTGCGAATCATGTTCTGTTCGAGTGATAAAGACTCATGTGAAAGACGTTGAACGAAACCTCGACATCGGATATGTCTAAAGATAGTGTAGGATGCATGATTTGGGGTTTTGCTAACCCACGACAGGATATATTGGCTCCATATCTAGAGCATGCTTATAGATGTTGAGCACGGCGAGTTGGATATATTTGGTTCCACGTGGTGCACACTGGTGTTTTTGTGCATGGGCCAGTCATGTTTGCCTTGGGTATATTTTATCTAAGATCTACGACGCTCGGTAGGTAACTTCTGATCCTTTGTGCATGGAGTTCGGATCCAGCTTGATTCAAAGAGATCTCTACGGAAAATCCAATATGCTAACGTGCCTTATCGGTTTTATTTGTACACTTAATAGTTGTCGAATGTAATCAATGTAACCATTCCTTCTATTTGATTTATTTATATTCTACACCCTAGACATTATCTATTATACAACTATACTTCTCCTAATAAATGGTTGGATGTTATTGAGGGGATAAGCGTTATGGAAATTTGTACGGCCTCAAATTGTATTAGTATGTGTTACTTAATTCTTGAGTTATCTCACGCGGTTGCCTAGCCTGATCCAGGTGTTATTTTATTATAATGCTCGGGTCAGACTGAGTATATATTCTATGTTTAGCCATGGTCGATTTGGAGCTTCTGGAAGAGAGTTGGAGTTCAGCTTGTCGTACTTTTTATATCTGCTGCATTCTGTGATGTACATCAACATTTATGAGGACAGGTTATTATAACTGTCCAAGTAGATGATAGGTTCATCTTCTCTGATTGTTGGAATCATATAGTTTTGTTTTGTAAAGATCATTCTTTATATTATATGTTACCATTCCGTTATGAGATTCTGATATTGTGTCATCTTCTTCCTTAGTCTATTTTCTTTTTATTTTATTTCACCCTAACTTTTCGTCTTTTCGGCACTTGGGTGCTCGGCACGTGAATATCGTGGATGTATTATGTCGACGTTTGAAGGTCAAAAATTACGGTCATTAAATTTGGTATCAGAGCACAAGGTTGAGCAAACACCTTGACTTTGGTTGGGTATGACTCATCAAGAGATAGGGTAATGGAATGCCCTAACACGAGTTGAGTGTATTATATATACGAGAGCGCACATTTGTTAGTGTTGTAAAAATAATTTATGTTGTCGTAGTTAATCTGTTGAGTGGTTTATGAATTCTAGTCGATATATGGGACGCTATGGTATCGATAGGGATTTCTAAATACTTAAACAGGGCAAATCGACACAATATCGGTTTTAAAATTGGTAAATGAAATAATTTTACCTAGGCTTATATTTATGCAGAAAATATAAAATTTCATAAATAGCTATAGTTATTTATGATGTGTTTGGTTGTTAGGAATGATAATATTCAACTATTATAAGTTATTGAATATTAGTTATGCTCGATCAGTTTATGAGCATGTGCTATTGCTTATTGGCTTATAACTAGTTTACCTTTTAAAAACATGGGTTGGGTAGATGGTAATAAGTGGGAACATTAGATATGAACACCTTGTGAATTAAGCTTCACAGTTTGATTATAAGGCATTTAAAGATGATGTTAGGTTAAATTGAATTTTAACATGATTCCTCTATTATAATCAAAATAATGATAAGAATTTTTGAAATAAGTTAGATAAAGAAGTGCTTTATATAAATTATTGAAACTTGATTAAGTCATTTTACGGATCCATGTAGTCTATGCATTAAGATTGTATAAATGTGAATAATGTCATGATTTGTAGTTTGGTAGGTTTCATTTGTTAAAATGGAATGGGGTTTTCAATGATTTTGGGTAGTTGAAAACTTCCAAATTATTATAGTACTTGAAGTTAAGTGTTTGTGAAAATATAAAGTTGAGTTTATATAACACTTGAATTATTAAGATAGCAGGCTAGAACAGGATCAAAATTTGATTAACATACTTAACAAATTTGATGTTCGGATATACTCATAGAATGTATTAGAGTATTATATGTGTATGAACTTAAGTTATACAGTGTTTAATAACTTGACGTAAAGTTATGCGAAATGATTCATAAGTGGTTTTAGTATTAATAAAGAAATACTAAGTGATAATTGAATGTCGAAAAAAGAGGAAGGATATTAGAATAAAATGGCATACTATACATATATAAGAATTAATAAAGGATATTGATAGTTAAGAAACCAACAGGATAAAATATGTGAGTTGTACGTAGATCGTTTTATTCTCATAGTTGATCTTGGTACAGATTCGAGTACAGGATTTTAAAGGTGACTTACACCGGTCCGAACAAGGATTGTTCACTAGACTTTTGACAGTGAATACTTGATATGGATTTTTGAAATGATCCTGAAGTTTTCTATCATAATGTATGACTATGTAAGGAAAATGATAATTTCTGGTCAAGGAACTAGATCGGAGTACGCACTAGAGGTGTCAAGTGTGGTATACTAGTTCGGAAGAGAAGTCTTGTGATCGGGAAAGTGATATGATAAAACAATGTGTATGGATGGTTTATATGCATTGTACGGGATTTAGCGCATATGGAAATTTTGGGAAATGTCTCTTCGATTTGTTATGAGGTATTGTGAATCATCGACTGAGTAATCCCTAAGACTGTTGAGCGTAAGACACGCTTAGTAGATTGTTTATCATCCTTGTGCGATGAGGGGGTTTGAACATGATCAAACCACGAGCTGCTAGTAGTAAGATACTGTTAAGTATTGATATTTATAGTTTCTTTGGTTGCTCGTGTTGCAATTTCGGGGACAAAATATTTTAAGTGGGGGAGAATGTAAAGACCCGGAAATTTGAATACTTTATCTTCGATTATCGTAACAAGTTGGAATATTGTTATATAGTTTAAATATGATTTTATAACCTTTTTAAATATCATTTAATTAATAATTAATGATACTAGACTCGTTTTGTAAAAATGTTTTCAAAAATATATTTTTGGTAAAATATTGATAAAATGATCGAAAATCGTTTTATCAATAAATGGCTATTTTCTCATTAAAAGTTGTTGAAAATTTCAGTAAATGTCTAATTAATCATTAGAGAAGTAATTAGCAAATAAAAATATTTTTTATATTTATGGTTAACTATTTTGATGATGTCATCATTTTAAAAAATGTGCATTTAAGGAAAGTTTTTGTATTTTGGGTATTTAAATATTCAAATAAGTGCTTTATAATTTAAATATGCTGCAATTAATTATTTAAATAAGATAAGGAATTTATTTTCAAGTTTTTTATAGTTAAATAAATAATTAGATTGAGAATTAAAAGTATGACTAGGGTTCAACTTTCAGATTTACAACTTACCGTTGAACAGTTGTTTCAGATCGGTGCAACGTTGGTTGATACATATATACATATGCATATACATAAGTATACAAGTTTTAAATATATTCATAATTAATCACATCAAGAGTTTAGAAAACATCCTAAGTGTACACATATAAGTTCCTTATATGTATATAAATGAATGCTTACTTCTTAAGTCTTGGAAAAGCAAGCTTAACATCACCTTTCACTTCACCTTACACACCATCCCATCTCTCATTAATGCATTAGGGTTTTAAGGGCATTTTGGTCTTTTCCCATTCACATTCCTAAGGCTATGTAAAGGGAGGCATACCCTTAAGAATATTTACACAATTTCTTTTCTTCTTCTTATTCTTCTTCTTATGCTATATTAATGGCTTCTTCTTGAATAATGATGGTTGTGGAGGAGGAAGCAAGGAAAAACAAGCGAAAGCAAGGAAAGGAAGGAAAGAAAGGAGGTTGCTAGTTTGGATCCTGGTTCTTATTCTTAGAGCTAGGATTTGCTAAGCATATGCGAAGGAATCTATGTGTGATTCCAAGATCTATTGAGCTGTGGGATTCCATCTGGGAATTATGTTCTGTTCGAGTGATGAATACTCGTGTGAAAGATGCCGAACGAAACCTCGACATTGGATATGGCTAAAGACAGAGTTGGATGCATGATCTGGGGTTTTGCTAACCCATGACAGAATATATTGGCTCCATATCTAGAGTGTGCTTATACATGTTGCGCGCGGAGAGTTGGATATATTTGGTTCCATGTGGTGCACACCGGTGTTTTCATGCGTGGGCCAGTCATGTTTGCCTTAGGTATATTTTATCTAGAGATATACGACGCTCGGTAGGTAACTTCTAATCCTTGTGCATGGAATTCAGATCCGACTTGATTCGGAGAGATCTCCATGGAAAATCCAATATGCGAACGCGCCTTATTGGTTTTGTTTGTACATTTAATAGTTGTCAAATGTAATAAATGTAAACACTTCTTCTATTTGATTTATTTATATTTTGCACCCTAGACATTATCTATTATACAACTATACTTCTCCTAATAAATGGTTGGATGTTATTAAGGGGACAAGCGTTATGGAAATTTGTACGGCCTCAAATTGTATTGGTATGTGTTATTTAAATGTTGAGTTATCTCACGCGGTTGCCTAGCCTGATCCGAGTGTTATTTTATTATAATGCTCGGGTCAGACCGAGTATATATTTCTGGTTTTGCCATGGTCGGTTTGGAGCTTCTGGAAGAGAGTTTGAGTTCAGCTTACCGTACTTTTTATATCTGCTGCATTCTATGATGTACATCAACATTTGTGAGGATAGGTTATTATAACTGTTCAAGTAGATGATAAGTTAGTCTTCTCCGATAGTTGTAATCATACAGTTTTGTTTTGTAAATATCATTTTTTATATTATATGTTACTATTCCATTGTGAGATTCTGATACTATGTCCTCTTCTTCCTTAGCCTATTTTCTTTTTATTTCATTTCACTCTAACTTTTCGTCTTTCCGGCACTGGGTGCTCCGCACATGAATACTGTGACGACCCCAAACCCCGTTCCCTGGTGGCAAGGGTAATCTTTGGAATATAACACATAAACAAATAACAGCAAAACATAAATAAATAAATACACCAGATAATGTACAACAGAATACACTGGATAAACATAATCATCAGAGCTACACAGTATATAGGATCATACTTAGTACAAAATACAGTTTCAGCTTTACATAAATGTCTATAGCGGAATCAAAACATAATATGTACAACAGGAGCTGAACAGCAAAAAAAAGAAAGAAGTGATAGAATCCATCTTCATCTCCATAGCTATCAAGATAGAGCCAGCTAAAACCTGAATACAAGGCTGCCCGTGTAGAAATAGGGGCACCCGAGTTTGCAAGTGAAACAAACTACGAGTCAGTCATGAGACTGGTATGAGAAATCTACTTAACTTATTTTAATAATAAGGCCAATCACAGGACCACACCGCTAACGTGGAACGGGTTTACTCCACTGGATTGCCAGTTCTTTAAAACAAGTAATTCATTTAAACATCGCAATGCTTTTTATAAAAATGAAGCCATTATAAGACTCAGTTCCCATCACACAATGCAACGCAAACCGGAGGATAGAGTTTTACTTTATAATGGCCAAAAAATGCTTGATACGATTAAAACAAAAGCATTTGATATTATTACTAGTGTTTATATGTTTCAAAAACAATTTCAATCATAAGTATCAATCATAGACGACATGGGTACCATATATCATGTCGCCATATATAGGTATACAATCAAAACCGCACGATATCGTATTTGGAAATTGGATTTCCGTCATGAACCAAGGCAAGGGATCGTCCTTACCGCTTCGAGACGCTCTAGCCCGTGTCTCAGGCAAGCGCACAGGAAAGCCTTGGATCGTCAGGGCCGGTCCATATGGAGTAGATTAAAATGCCTGAACACTGCGTTTCCCCGCCCTATGGGGCGTCAACTGGTCATATACCGACCAAACCATCGGTCCCGGAGCGACCGATATAACCGAGGCGCCTCACTATCCATCATCCACATAAGTAAAATGCCCGGGAGTGTAAAACCCAAAACACCACTCCTAGCTAGAAGGAAACGCAGATCCTCCCTGAAGCCCTCTCCCGTTTTTCGTCCATACCGGGGTGTGAGGCTCGCGAATCAACGCTAAACACAAAGCTAGCTATTCAAAGCCCTGCTTTGATCATCAACCACAAAGCTCTGCTTTTCAACAAAAGCTTTTATCACAACATCTTTGTATGCCACGTTGTCAATCTACAACGTCAGACACACATCCATTTACAAGTCCGTTCTGGGTCTGAACAAAACCGGAGGCACCTTATTCCTCTCCCATATGTCCAATACAGGAGAGAGGTCCTTGCACATCCGAACGATCAACAAGTACGTCCGGACGACCACCATTGTAACCCCTTCAGGGCAACAACTCCCATCAAAGGCATCAGTAGCCATCCATTCGATGTAAAGATCCTCGGTCTTGCACCGTCTTCATATCTTCGACTTCTAACCGTCGACCAATTATTTGAAATGAGAATTAACTCGGCCTTTTCAAATAATTCCCGTATATTTAGAATTTCAAATCAATTAATTTCAATGGTTCAATTATCTAACATCCATAATTCAGTTCATTAATGTAACTTTCACGTCAAACACATTCAACCATCAAAAATCCAATAAATTGGGTAAATTTGGTTTATTTCCATTCCATATCGTTTATAATATTTTATCACGATTTATCGCTATTTTTATTTATTTAAATATAGCAAATTTATTCAAACGACGCTTTAGGCTATAACGCGGCCATGGCGCTGTTTTTCTCCAAATTTGATTTACACATATCTAAAAATCTAACCATTGGATCTTTACAAATTTTATATCATTGGAATGATCTTTTCAAAATGGACCCAACGGTTCCAGTTTTGGGAAAATCCAACGGTCGGATCTCCCAGTACAATCGTTTAAAGTTACGGTTTCAAAATACGAGCTGCAGCGTCGTTATTCGATTTATTTTAATTATATATATACATATATATATATATATATAATCCATTTGTAATGACCCGCATTGGCAGAGGTATTATAATTAATTTATTTAATTATATAAATAGTGATATAGTGAATTAAAAGGTGGTTTAATTAAATAATGGTGAATGTTTAATTAAAATTATAAATTAAATAATATATTTAATTCTGAAATAATCAGAATTGGCTGAAATGGCGATATGGTGTGAACTGGATCATCTGTGATATTTAAATCAGTTTAGAATTTGATTAGAATAACGAATATATTATTTGAATGACAGTTTGAACGTATAATTATATTATAATTAAAATCGAGCTTGAAATGGCGCTGCAGTTCGTTAATTGGCGATTTGAACTTCAACTGAATGTACAGGATTCGTTTTAAGCCGGATTTCTATGAAACAAGAAACGTGTGGAGCTGGTGGAGTATATCATTCTAGTGGAAGAGAAAAATCGGGATTTCGTCGTGTAGATTTTGATTTACGTCCAAATCAAATTTTAGAAAAAGTCACTGTGGAATTCCTTTATAATTTATAAAGGAATTATTTATATTTTTAAAAGGGATTTCAATATAAATCGAATATCGGGTTGACCCAGAAGTGAATATCAAGTTAGAAATTCATATAGGAATATTCTAGAGCTGTATGGTATTCCACTGTGAACATAGACGATAATATTTATTTTTAAATATTAAATTTAATTATATTTAAATATAATTATATATTTAAATGGGCTATTTAGGGCTTTAAAAATAGCCACTTTTGCAAACGAAGTCGGAATTCGACGAAACTAATTTTGTTGGATCCGCAATGTAAAATAGTAGTTAAATTTCTAGTTCCGTGATTTATAGAGTCACTGTGTGGCCGTACCGATTTTTAGGGTGAAAAACAGTCAGTATTTCGATGGTTAAAAATACGTTGTGTGAGCATACGAAGTAGGAATTCGACGAAACCAGTTTCGTTGGGACCGTAATGTCGAACTGTAGCTGCATGTCCATTTTCGTGATTTTTGGGTATCACGTGTGATCATAGGAATTTTTAGAAGACGAATTAACAAAAAAGAATATTCCGAGAATATTCCCTACCCTAAAATATCTTCTTTCTTTTCCCTATAAATATCCATCCTTTAACCTTCTAAACCTAATTATTTTATTCCTCAGGCGCCGTCACTTTTTCATTTCTTCAGTAAACCATCCATCCTTTGAAATTGAAGAACAAATCAAATAAAAAGTTATAAATCATAAATCGAGTATTTTTAGCTTGCTGGTAAGACGCTTATTATTTTAGCATGGGTTTTGTTTGATTCGGTTCAAGAAGTGTTCGCTGTATGTAAGCAGCGCACGAACCACTTGTTCTAGGGTTAAAGGAATTGGCGATTCAAAGCATTCTTGAGTGAATTAAAGGTTGTAGCTGAGTTTGTGGAGAAGAGTTGAGCTTGTTGTGAATTTTTGTGGGGATTCGGCGTTAAAGAGGGTCGGACCTGCTACTGTATAGGTCGTCATCGACTCGGGACTGCGAAATACATAGGTGGTGCGAGTTTATAAATTTGGGTATGGAGTTGAAGAGATTTAGGAGCTGAGTGGTTTGATGTAATTAGTTCAGGAATTTGTGGAGTTAATGTGAGAATATGGAGGAATGAAATTCGGCAATGGCCTTCACATTTGAGCGACGGGTTCTGCCTCGTTTGGGAAGAAGGATGTTACGGGTCCTGTTCTTAAAGAAGGAAGATGGGCCGGTTTCAAAGGTTAAAGCCCGTTTGAGTTTTTAGTTTAAGTTTAATTTGATTAAATATATGCAAACTTCGAAATGGTATAACTTGCTCATACGTAATCAGAATTCCGCGAAACAAGTTGCGTTGGGATCGTATGGACGGGAGCAACCCAATGGGACTGACTAGGAGTGGATTGGTGCTCGTTTGAAATTATGGCGAAATAAACTGTTTGATTCAGATCAAACAACAGTTTATCGTTCTTTAACGATGAACTGCAAATGTGAGTAAATCTCACTAACTCTGAACAGTTTATAATTTCATGTTGTATTTTTAGAACTGTTAGATATTGGCTGATTGACTGTGTGTTGACTGTTTGATTGAACTGCTAGTTAGTTAGTTAAATTTCTATATTGATTCTGTTTAACAGAATATATCTTATGGAACTGAAAGTGATGTTATCTATATTGTTTAACATCTGTGATGCAGGGAAACAGGTTGGAGGAATCCAACTGGATTCCTCAACATTTATTTTACTGTGATTCATATATTGTGGTAAATGATGTGATATATAATTTGTTGTTGATTATGTGTGTTTGGACGATATTTATCGTTGTTTTATGGTATGTTAAATACCATAAGAAATACTGGATGTAGGAAAGGGGATTTTCAAAGTGTATTTTGAAAATGAATTATTTATATAAAATCAATGGATTTTATATTATAAAAGATAAAGGGTTTTAAATAAAAGAAATATATTTGATAATCAAATATAAGGGAATTATGTTTGTAAATCAAATATAAGGAAATTATATTTGTAAATCAAATATAAGGGGAAAAGAATTTGTTAAACAGATATAGAGGGAAACATTCGTCAAACAAATATAAAGGAAAATATTTGTCAAAACAAATAGAAAGAGAAATATTTGTGAACCATTTACAAATAGGTTAAAAAGAATTTATTTATTTAAGGAATAAATAAAGGTAAAAAATGATTTATTTATTTAAGGAATAAATAAAGGTGTAAAAGAGATATTTATTTGATAAACAAATAGGATTGAATCAAAGAGATATTTATTTTATAAACAAATAGAATTAAATAAAAGGAGTATTTATTTGACAAATAAATAGAATAGAATCAAAGGAGTAAAGTTGTTAAAGAGAACATTTATAAAGTGAAGAACTATTACCAAAAGTAAATCTTTATAAATGAATAAACGTTATCAAATAGGAGTTATTTGAATAAGAGAAATCGATTAGAGTTAGAAATGATCGATTAGAGTTAATCAGTGAGTGTTGACCAGTTAGAGTTAGAGTTAACTAATTATAGTAAATCAAATAGGAGTTAATCGAATACAGTTTATTCGAATAGAGTTAGAGGAGTTAATCGAATATAGACTATTCGAATAGAGTTAGAGGAGTTAATCGAATATAGTTTATTCGAATAGAGTTAGAGGAGTTAATCGAATACAGTTTATTCAAATAGAGTTAGAGGAGTTATCGTATATAGTTTATTCGACAGGAGTTAAGTGAATAGAGTAAATCAAATAGAGTAAAGCAAATAGAGTTAATCCAAAGGAGTTAATCGAATAGGGTTAAGTGAAAAGAGTTAATTGAATATAGTTATTCGAAGGGAGGAGTTATCGAATAGAGATTACTCGAAAGAGGGTTAAGTAAGGAAGTTAGTTAAAGGAATTTAAAGTGAACTTTGCCTATTTCAAGGTTAGAAATGTTGTTCAGTTAAGGTCTGAGAGGTAATTCTACCCCAACTTGATTGGCTTCGTTTTTAACTAAGGAATGGTTAAGGTTCGGCAGTAAAGGATGGTTAAGTGAATTTAGTAATTAAAGGAAATGGTTTGAGTTGGCATCGCGATGGTTTGTTTAAAACATCTGTCTAAGTCCAATGAAGGAGTTTTGGAAATGTTTTCCAACTAAGAACCAGAAATGTTTTCTGATATCGAAAACAAGAAATGGAAATGTTTTCCAATGGTAATAACATATATTTTCTAAATTTAGAAAATAAGAAATGCTGAATATAGGGAAACAAGAGATAAGTAAATTAATGAAATAAGGAAAATATGAATATATATATATATAGATATATATATATGATTGATGATTGATTGATAGAAATTTCCATTTGGAAATAATATCGTTGTTTGCACACTTGTTTTTCTTCGATAGTTAACTCACAGACTATCGAAGTTTTGACCATTTTAACGTTGTTAATATGGAGAGACCGGTTGGATTATTATCCAAAGAACCACTCTGTATTCGCATAAGCGTTGCGAATCATATATGCCAAAGAATGTTGAAGAAGGAGTAAAGTGCAAGGGCTGTTGTATAAGTCTTAGATAACAGTGCCTAAGATGGATATACTGAATAGTGCCTTCGGTTCATCCTGTTCCTGGATCACTTGTATGGACGGATGTCTGACAGAGTATTTCCAGACGATCACGTATATTGATTTCTTCAACCGTACCAAGAATGGAAGTAGAGAAGGAAACTTCTTTTAGCTGACAGGTAATGTATTGTTGAGGGCGTCAATCGGTGATTTGATGGATTTGACGATGTGACATTCTAAGTGAATCTGGTGTGATGATAAAGCGTAGCTTCTAGTCTCATCAACCGGTAAATGATAGAAATCGGGCAGGCAGCATGGCTAAGTCGGTCGCTCCGAAGTAGGGTGTATAATCACCTGATCTAGAGTTTCATTTATTTCTAAAAATCTATTGTCGATACTGTCCCATTCGGGAAATGGTTGCTGATCCCAACCGCTGGTGATATACATTCGATACACTCAAGCGAAATGAGTGGTCGGTCATGTGTGGCCGGGTTGCAAGATGTTCTTGTTGAACCCAGTGTATTCCTTTCTAGAGGTACACTAGCGAAAGGTGGTTCCATACCTTGTCATAGTTGGAAATCCATTACTCAATACGTGCTTGCGGTTTTGATTGTATACTATATATGTAGAACGTGAGATGAAAGCGTTTCTGCTAGATGATTATTATATTGTGGTTGATAGACATTATTATAATATCAAAAGGTTTTTGATATAAAGATAATTTGGATTCTCATAAGGGAAAAACCCGTTCCGTTATACGGCGTGGTCTTATGAGATATCGTTTACCTGCTTGAACTGTTTTACTCACACCAGTCCCATGGCTGACCCGGAGTTTGTTTATTTTTTTGTTTTCCCTAAACTCTTGGGTGCCCAATTTTGTACGGGCAGTCAAGTAGTCAGGAATTTACAGATACTTGAAGAGCTGGAGTAGGAGGCTTCAGGATCATATAGCTATAGTTTATTTCCGTTGTGTTGTAAGTGTTGTACTCTGATAATGTAATTGTTTACATATACTGATTTTATTTCAAGGATATGTTATCTATTATATGTTATTCGTTCCGCTGTGAGATTCATGTTACTCTGATGTTGTGTTCTTCTTCTTCTTCTTCTTCTATTCTAAGTTTCTATCTTATCTATTCTCACCCTCTGTTTTCTTTCTATTAATTTCCTGATTTTCAGTTTAATTTGGGGTTGGTCTTGTGTTTTTGGTCAGCTCAAATTGGACCGGATTTTCGGGTCATTACAGTTGGTATCAGAGCTTAAGTTAAGTGAATTACCTTGGCTCTGTGGCGTGACTCGGTAGAGATAGGGTTAGTAATACCCTAGATTGAGTTGAGTGTATATATATGAGTGAACGTATTTGTTATTGATATAAAAATTATTTTATATTGTGGTGATTTATTGGTTAAGTTGTTTATGAGTTTTGGTCGATCAGTTTGATCCACTGTATCGGTAGGAGTTTATAAACACTCGAATACGATGGGTCGACACGATATGTTTTGAAAAGAGGGTAAATTTAAATAAGTTTACCCAAGGTATATCTTGATATAGAGAAGATATATATATATATCGAAATTATAATATAATGGATATATTGGTTGTTATTATAATCGAGTAAAGATTATAAATTAAATGGTTATGTAAATAACCAATCAGAATTCATATAAGTGAAATACGTGAAATCAGATGAGTTAAATCTGAAATTTAAACCAGAAATTGAATTAAAACTCTGGAGAATTAGATAAGTGTTTGTAAATGGGTTTGGATTAAAAATAAGGAAAATTTAAGATCCTGGGAGATTTTAAATTGTTTTACAAGCAATGTGAATTATATTTTGAAATGAATTTCAAAGTGGAAATGTTTAGAAATGGTTTTATAGTATTGAACTCACTTCGATCGTTGGAAAATAGATTCTGATGATGACAGCTGCATCATCAGTGTTCATTTTTGAGTTGTAAGTGACGAATTACTACCAGAGATACTGTTTTGAATTTGTTTTGGGAAAGACAAGTTGTGTTGAATTTGAATAGAATTTGAATATAGAAATTCAAATGGGATTTATAATATAGAATTTGATATATAGATTTGAATAATAGAAGTGATAAAAAATTTGACTAGAAATTGAATAGAATTAACTAAGTCGAGGAGGAATTAGTTAATCGAGTTTTGAATTTGAAGTTGAACTTTGAAAGGTGAATTGGATTTGTAAATGGATATTCGAAATCGAATATAGAACTTAAATTTGAAATTTGGATTTAAAATAGTTAATAAGCAAGTTAAAATATATTCGAATATGTCATGTTCAAATATAAAAGTGAAATAGACTAAAGATTTAATTAACAAATTAATTAACGAATTGAGTTAAAACGATCAGGTATAGTTAAAATAGATTGGGCAGGTATAAATACACATGAGATAGGTATGGATAAGGTATGAAGGTATATAAATAGAATGCTCGACCAAAAGGTATGTATTAAATTCATATATGAGATTTTATGTGCCGTATCGGTAAGCCGCTTGGCTTTTTCTTTTGGATTGGTGAGGGCCATGTGACGCTATTTGAAATATCCCGATGCTCCTAGTACAAAGGAGGTTATGGAGAATTTTTCCGGGAATTTAAGGAGTTAGAATATTTTTAAGATGATTTGATATTAGAAATCAACGTATATATATATATATATAGAAGTCGATAAGGAAACGAACTTAGAAATAGAATAGTAAAATCAAAAAGGAAGACTAAGAATAAAATCTAGTAAGAATAGAAAGAGGAAGCGTATACGTGTTTAAAAGTGATTAAGTAGTGTATGGTATTGATTATTCGAGTAAGTAGTCATATCTGTTTTGACGTTGTAAATGTTATTCAATCAAGGTCTGAGAGGTAGTTATACCCCAACTTGATTGATTTCATTATTAACAAATAAATAGTAAGATTTCAGGCTCGAAGATCAATGTTGAAAAAGAGTTAGTGAATATAGTATTTGGGTTGTCGTAACGATGTTTTGCACAACATCCATTTTAACCTAAATAAGTGTAAGCTTGGAAATATAATAAAGAATATTTCCTAAGTATAGAAATAAACGAGATCGGAAAAGAGATAAGTAATTGGAATATTTTCCAATTATAAGTAGCATATATTTTCTAAAGTTTAGAAAATAAAGGAAGGCGATATTCGGAAATGTTTTCCAAATAACATAAAAGGCCAATATGGTTATTGAAAATATTTGGTTAACAAATATTGAAAAAGAAATAGAGAAGTGATTTAACTAATGGAATATTAATTAAGGGCTCAGTGACATGTTCAAAAGGAAAATTTGATTTTTGAAAAGAGTATACTGTTTAAAAACTCCCAGGGAAAGACTGTTTGAATTAAAAACAAATTTAACAGAAATTTGTGAAAGAAAATTTGAATTAAAGTAAAGCCAGTAAAGTGGTAACTGAGATTAAATTAGAATGATATCAAGACAAATTGGATTGTGAGATTCAAATTTGAAGTGTAATGTGATAATCAAGTTAAGAGTTGGGAATCGAGAAGAAACTCGAGTTGAAATGATATTTGGCTCGGATATAAGCAAATGGTTGTGTTGTGAATAAAAGCAGATTGGAATTTGATTAGGATGACCCTTGTATCCGCTGAATTGATAACAGGTGGAAAGGATATAATGATATGCCGACAAAAAGGTACAAGTTTATATTTCGATTGGATAAAGATTCATGAGCCGAATTGGCAAGCCGCTTATCTGTTTGATTTTCTTTTGGGTTGAAGATGGCCCAAAGAGGCAAGTTGGAGTTTGACGTATTGACCAGTACAAAGGAGGTGCTGGCGAAATTTTTCGAAGAGTTAAGGCATTAGAAAATTTTCAGGATTTTTGAAAATTTTCGTTGATAAGAATTAATTAATAATTTAATTGAAATTAAATTGGTTTAGTTGAAACTGAAGTTAAGAAGTGAACAAATATGTTCTAACCAGTCGATAGGGTCGTCCTCTACCTTTTAGCAATTTCGAGGACGAAATTATTATAAGTGGGGAAGATTCTAATGACCCGCATTGGCAGAGGTATTATAATTAATTTATTTAATTATACAAATAGTGATATAGTGAATTAAAAGGTGGTTTAATTAAATAATGGTGAATATTTAATTAAAATAATAAATTAAATAATATATTTAATTCTGAAATAATCAGAATTGGCTGAAATGGCGATATGGTGTTAACTGGATCATCTGTGATATTTAATTCAGTTTAGAATTTGATTAGAATAACGAATATATTATTTGAACGATTGTTTGAACGTATAATTATATTATAATTAAAATCGAGCTTGAAATGGCGCTGCAGTTCGTTAATTGGCGATTTGAACTTCAACTGAATGTACAGGATTCGTTTTAAGCCGGATTTCTGTGAAACAAGAAACGTGTGGAGCTGGTGGAGTATATCTTTCTAGTGAATGAGAAAAATCGGGATTTCATCATGTAGATTTTGATTTACGTCCAAATCAAATTTTAAAAAAAGTCGCTGTGGAATTCCTTTACAATTTATAAAGGAATTATTCATATTTTTAAAAGGGATTTCAATATAAATCGAATATCGGGTTGACCCAGAAGTGAATATCAAGTTAGAAATTCATATAGGAATATTTTTGAGCTGTATGGTATTCCACTGTGAATATAGACGATAATATTTATTTTTAAATATTAAATTTAATTATATTTTTATATTTAAATGGGCTATTTAGGGCTTTAAAAATAGCCACTTTTGTAAACGAAGTCGGAATTCGACGAAACTAATTTTGTTGGATCCGCAATGTTAAATAGTTGTTAGATTTCCAGTTCCGTGATTTTTAGAGTCACTGTGTGGCCGTACCGATTTTTAGAGCGAAAAACAGTCAGTATTTCGACGGTTAAAAATACGTTGTGTGAGCATACGAAGTCGGAATTCGACGAAACCAGTTTCGTTGGGACCGTAATGTCGAACTGTAGCTGCATGTCCATTTTCGTGATTTTTGGGTATCACGTGTGATCATAGGAATTTTTAGAAGACGAATTAACAAAAAAGAATATTTCGAGAATATTACCTACCCCAAAATATCTTCTTTCTTTTCCCTATTAATATCCATCCGTTAACCTTCTAAACCTAATTATTTTATTCCTCAGGCGCCGTCACTTTTCCATTTCTTCAGTAAACCATCCATCCTTTGAAATTGAAGAACAAATCAAATAAAAAGTTATAAATTGTAAATCGAGTATTTTTAGCTTGCTGGTGAGACGCTTATTATTTTAGCATGGGTTTTGTTTGATTCGGTTCAAGAAGTGTTCGCTGTATGTAAGCAGCGCACGAACCACTTGTTCTAGGGTTAAAGGAATTGGCGATTAAAAGCATTCTTGAGCGAATTAAAGGTTGTAGCTGAGTTTGTGGAGAAGAGTTGAGCTTGTTGTGAATTTTTGTGGGGTTTCGGCGTTAAAGAGGGTCGAACCTGCTACTGTATAGGTCGTCATCGACTCGAGACCGCGAAATACATAGGTGGTGCGAGTTTATAAATTTGGGTATGGAGTTGAAGAGATTTAGGAGCTGAGTGGTTTGATGTAATTAGTTCAGGAATTTGTGGAGTTAATGTGAGAATATGGAGGAATGAAATTCGGCAATGGCTTCACATTTGAGCGACGGGTTCTGCCTCGTTTGGGAAGAAGGATGTTACGGGTCCTGTTCTTAAAGAAGGAAGATGGGCCGGTTTCAAAGGTTAAAGCCCGTTTGAGTTTTTAGTTTAAGTTTAATTTGATTAAATATATGCAAACTTCAAAATGGTATAACTTGCTCACACGTAATCAGAATTCCACGAAACAAGTTGCGTTGGGATCGTATGGACGGGAGCAACCCAATGGGACTGACTGGGAGTGGATTGGTGCTCGTTTGAAATTATGGCGAAATAAACTGTTTGATTCAGATCAAACAACATTTTATCGTTCTTTAACAATGAACTGCAAATGTGAGTAAATCTCACTAACTCTGAACAGTTTATAATTTCATGTTGTATTTTTAGAACTGTTAGATATTGGCTGATTGACTGTGTGTTAACTGTTTGATTGAACTGCTAGTCAGTTAGTTAAATTTCTATATTGATTCTGTTTAACAGAATATATCATATGGAATTAAAAGTGATGTTATCTTTATTGTTTAACATCTGTGATGCAGGGAAACAGAGAGACGACCCGAACTCCCCCGGTCTCCGAAGAGAAGAGGAAGAACGAATTGTTTTGAGAACACGACAAAATAGAACGCAGACGGAAGAACATTTCATTGTATATAACAACAATGCATCAGATTACAAGAATATACAAAGTATAAACAAATAAATATTACACAGAAATATCAGAGATTTAAATTACATTTAAATACATCGCAGCGGAAAATAATACAATACACAACTAGAAGGAGATATACGGATACAAAGCTTTCCGGATATCGTTCCAGCTGTAAACCAGGATCCTGTGAATATAAATCTGCAAAACCAAAACTACTAGCTGCCCGTGTCAAAATAAGGGCACCCATAGTTTAGGTTAAAACAATAAACCTCAGGTCAGTCATGGGACTGTTGTGAGAACTAAAACAGTTAGTAATCTTTATTTTAAAGTTAGGTAAATCAAGGGACTACGCCGTATAACACAGAACGGGTTTCCTCCCAAGAATACCAGTGCATAAAACAAACAGCGCAATGCTAAATAAAGAAAAATGAAGCTGTTATAAGACCCAGGTCCTATCACACAATGCAACGCAAGCCGGGGGATAGGTTTTCCCTTATAACAGCCAAAGAATGCTTGATACGTTTTAAAACAAATCATTTGATACTATTATCAGGGTATAGTGTATAAAACAACTTCAAATCATAAGTATCAATCATAGGCGGCATGGGTACCATATATCATGTCGCCATACTAGTTCTACAATTAAAACCGCAAATGTCACGTATTTGGAAATTGGGTTTCCATCTATGAACCGAGGCAAAAGATAGTCCTCAACCGATTCGAGACGCTCTAGCCCGCCCCTCAGGAACAGCCGCAACTGCCCCTTGGATCGTCAGGGCCGGTCCACCGATGTGGATTATTATGCCTGAACACTACGTTTCCCCGCCCTTTGGGGCGTAAATGAGCCAACGAATGACTCCATCGGACCCGGATCGTCCGATCAAACCGAGGAGCCTCGCAACAGCAACAACCACACAGGTGAAAAGTATATAAATGTCAGGGCTGGTAGGTCACTGACACCACCCTAGCTAGAAAGAAACGCATGCCCTCCCTGAGGTCCGTCTCCCGTTTTTGGTTCACAACCGGGGTGTGAGGCTCGCGAATTCACGTTACACAAAGCTGTGCCACACAGGCTGTGCTTTGATCATCACCACAAGACTTTGCTTTTCAACAGAAGCCTCGATCAATTGCCACTTAGGCATGCCACACCGGCAAACCACTCTATGCAACCGATATCAGTCACACAGAATGAAATCCAATGTCAGACACACAGTCCATTTACAAGTCCGCTCTGGGTCTGAACGAAACTGGAGGCACTTAGTACCCCGCACATCCATCGATCTCCAAGTACGTCTGGACGATCACCAACTGTTTCCATCTTCTTGGGTGTACAGCCCAATCAAGATCATCAGTAATCACCCAAACGATGTGAAAACTTCCGGTCTTCAACCACCGTCTTCATCTTCGACTTATCGTCATATCAGTTATTCAGAATGGGATAAACCCGGTCTTTCCGAGTAACTCGCGTAGATTTTAAATAAGTGTTACACAAACACAACATACGCCTCATTCCAATTCATCAGTCACTAACCGTAAATTAATCAAGAGAATAATTCCCCAAATATTAACCCCGAAGGCCGAAACCAACATCAGATCAATATCCAGAAAACCATTCTGCTTAGCTAACCGACAGTTAGTTTCTAAATTTCACATTCATAGGGAAAGGTTCCCATTAATTTTATCCAAGATTAATTCCTTGAATTTATTCTCTAATCTCCTTTTGAATTTCGATTCAACTAGTCGAGATTAACGAACCTTACCGAAGTAATCATTGGTTTTAATTTCCCAATCCCAACCTATTCATCCCATGAAGTAAAACGGGTCTTACTTCATATCTAACACCACGGTGTTATCGGTTAATTCAATTACCATTTCACATTCAAATCTAATTAAAGATTTAACTAACGCCTGGTGCAAAACTGGTGATACTCCATTCTTGATTATTTCAATCTAATTAAAGATTCATTAAAACACCACTTAGTTTTAATCTGTGACTGGTTTAAAGAATCAGTGTCATTTAAAACACGGTTCATGATAAAACCCAAAATCACATCACATTAATTATCGGGTTAAAGAACAAGTGTTATTTAAAAAACAATGTTCACGATAAACCCAAAAATCAATTCGAATTCAATTCCAATTAAATATTATTTAATTGGTACACTTCATTAAATCAAAATAAAAAGATTTAATCTTTTCTCAACTGGGCTTAAGAACAGTGTTAATGAAGACACCATTCACGACAAACCCAAATCACATTTGATATTAAATACAAGGTTCTGAATAGAAGATATATCGGCTTATATTCAATATCAGATTCTACGACCAACAGATATCGTATTGGAAATAACGATATATATATCTATATCTTTCAAATTTCCATAACAACATCTGTATAATCACGAAATCCAACATCGAAATATTCTGAAGACAATTTCGATTCAAATCCATTCCAATGCAATCATTGGAAATTATGGTTATTTTCAAAACCATTTCAAAGTCAATTTATTTATTTAAAAATAAATAGAATTATAATTCTAGTTCAAAACTAGTTCATTTCGATAGAAATCTATTTTTATCTTTTCCAATATGGAGTTTTTCATCCCAATTCTTCCCAAATCATTTCTTATGATTTTACACAAATTATTGACATTTTTAATGATTTTATCAAGGCCCGTACAGTCGATTTCCATCAATGGCCATCGAACTGCACTTACAACGACCTTTTTCAAATCTGATTTGGACATAATTCCAAATCCAACCGTTAGGTTTCTAATTTCTCACATTCGTTAGAAAGCTCTTTTCGATACGAACCCAACGGTTCCGGTTTTAGGAGAATCCGACGGTCGGATCTCCCGCAATGTCCATTCGAAGACAATGGTCGAAATTCGCGAACTGCCACGGCGCGGCGCGTTCTATTCAGGCCATTATATTATATATATAATATATATAATATATACTTCATCGATTTCCTTTTAAAACGTATTTTATAAATCGTTTTAAATTCGTTTTCAAAACGATTTCAACTTCAAATCAAAATCGAATTTTCCAACATAAATTCATTTTCTTTTCATTTCGAATTGATTTAATTCAAATTGATTTCAAATTGATTTCAATTCAATTCAATTTCAATTCGTTTTCAATTCAATTCAATTTCAATTCGTTTCAATTCAATTCAATTTCAATTTGAATTCATTTCTATTCATTTTCAATTTGAATTCATTTCTATTCATTTCAATTTGAATTCATTTGAATTCAATTCGTTTTCAATTCAATTCAATTTCAATTTGAATTCATTTCTATTCATTTCAATTTGAATTCATTTCAATTCAATTCGTTTTCAATTCAATTCAATTTCAATTTGAATTCATTTCAATATGAATTCATTTCAATTCAATTCGTTTTCAATTCGAATTCAATTTCAATATGAATTCATTTCTATTCAAAATATCAGATTTTGAAATCACTTTCGATATTCGTTATAAAATGAATAAAATCGATATAAATATTGTTCACGTCAAAATGGCGTCAATCTATCAACACGACTTCATATATTTCTATTTTCAAATATTCTATTTCAAATATTTTTATTTTCAAAACTGGAATGAGGCCCAAACAATTACCATATAATGTTAATTATGTGGATTTTCTACAACACATGTATATAGCAACGATGACAAAAAATCAACCATCATCCAAAGTGCATTCTACACTGTATAAGCATCAAATATAAATATCTAACACTTATAACAGTCTGTCAATCAATCGATCGACATACAGCTAATTATTGGGACTAGTGTATGTCATATATCATCCCAATACCCGTGTGGGGTTTCAAACAATCAAACACAGATTTTATTTGTGCAGTTGGGCGATGTGTAAAATTTATCGTCCCAATCAATATCAGTCAAATGTGTGTATATAAACAAATCGTCCGATTCGTTTATTTCATTTCATATACATGTTAAAAATTCTATTTTTAACTATAAAATATTTTAACTATATAAATATTTTATTTCATTTCACATCACATCACACAATCAACTACACAGCAAAATCAAACAAACAAGCATACAAGCCGTCCATGGTCTGTGGACGACGGGTGTCGGGTGTTACTAAACACCGTCTGCATCCTAGTATATATTTATAACTAGAAAAATTAAATTGAAAGGTGAGAAATTCTCACAGATTAGCTAATCCGATTCCACGACTCTTCTTTGTAGAAATCTTCGCCGTTCTCGCCTCTTGTCACTTTCTTTGCCCGTATTCTCTACATATGTAAAAATCACATTTTTACTTTGCTACTCAATATATAAAAATCGAATTTTTACTTCGCTATTCAATATATAAAAATCGAATTTTTTACATCGTTATTCAACATATGAAAATCGAATTTTTACTTCACTATTCAATATAGAAAAATCGAATTTTTACTTCGTTATTCAATATATAAAAATCGAATTTTTACTTCGTTATCCAATATATAAAAATCGAATTTTTACTTCGTTATTCAATATATAAAAATCGAATTTTTACTTCGTTATTCAATATATAAAAATCAAATTTTTACTTCGCCATTCAATATATAAAAATCGAATTTTTACTTTGCTATTCAATATATAAAAAAACGAATTTTTACTTCGTTATTCAATTTATAAAAATCGAATTTTTACTTCGTTATTCAATATATAAAAATCGAATTTTTACTTCGCCATTCAATATATAAAAATCAAATTTTTACTTTGCTATTCAATATATAAAAAATGAATTTTTATACTAATACCGTTCATATGAAAATCACTTCTTTCATGTTTTAAAAATTCCTCCTTTATAGAACTAAAAATCATTTCTTAATGTCATGAAAGGTCATAACTATATAGGAATAAAAACCATAATTTTAAACAAATAAAAAACATATTTTTAATCACTATCCTACGTTAAAACTGAAAATTATATTTTTCTATAACCAAAGATTATATTTTTATAAACCTAAATAACTCACTTTTCATTAAAATCAAAGCTAAAAATAAATGTAGAATAAAATAAAACAAACTCACTGTTTTACAGTCGTAGAAGGGTGGAGGATTGTTAGAGGAGCGGCGCGAGGCTACTGGTGGTCGGAGGCGAGGCCGGGGATGGCGGGTGCGGCGGTGGTCTTCTCGGGTTCGGGGCTGCGTTCGGTTCTGGCTGGGGATTGGGGGTTTTCGATTGGAGCTGGGGGTTGGGGTCGCCGGAGATAGGAAGGACGGAGGAGAGGGGGGCCTGACAGGGAGGCGCGGCGGCGGGGTCCACCTGCGGTGGCGCGGCGACGGAGTCCAGGCACGAGCGGTTTTTTTTTTCTCTTCTGTGAAATAAAATCGGGGGGGGGGGGGGGGAGGCAGAGGAGTTTAAGGGGAGAGGAAAGAGATTTTTTTTAATTATTTAATTAATTAATTTAGTTTCAAACAGTTGACTTTTACATACAACCTCTAAACGAGGCCCACCGCCTGTCGTCCATAGCTAATTACCCCCATTCCGAACACAATGGGATATGTCCCGTAAGCCAATTCGACCGTTTCGATCAGTTTCCGTCAAAATCAACATATAACTCTATATATTGAATTTGAACGCGCATTTCAATTTACTGGGGTCGCATACTAACTCGAAAAATTCTAGAAAAATATTTTCTAGCTTCGTATTGACGATACGGTCCTAACAAAACTAGTTTCGTCGAATTCTGACACCGTTTGAAAAATGGCCATTTTCCAGTCTATTAAAATCAACTGAAACTGGTTAAACGTGTTTTCCTTTGCCACGCTCACATATTGATTCGGAAAATTATGAAATTTGGAATCTAGCAATAATTTGACATCACGGACCCAACAAAAGTGGTTTCGTCGAAATCCGATGTCGTTTGCAAAATGTCAATTGTTAAGGGCCTGAATTCCATAGCGACTATTCAGAATTTTCAACTGGACATATCTTTTGATTCCCGCTATGAAATTTCGATTTCTCGGATTCGTTGGAAAGATATTATCAAATAGATCCTATGATTTTTGGTTTCAGTAAACTCCGGATTGTTTTGCACCCGGTACGTTCAATTGAAGTTTGAAATCGAATTATCGAACTACCGCGCCATTTTCAATTCCTTTTATAATTATATATAATTATTTATATTCTAACGACGGCGTATATAATATATACGTTCGATTTATATTCAAAATAAATTTCTTGTCGATCTTATTTAAAATAATTCATTTTAAATGTTCAAAATTCGCTAAAATTGCCGAAATAAAAATTTTAAACTGGCCCAGATTTTCGGGTTGTTACAATCTCCCCCACTTAAAACTTTTCGTCCCCCAAAAGGAACAAAGTCGAAAGTGGTTTGATTAATCAACTCTACGTTCGATCAGGCTTCCATTCTCCAACTTTTCAGTTTCTGAGAATTTTCAAATTCTTCAAAAATTTGGCTAACACCCTAAATTTTCGAAAAATTTCGCCATAACCTCCCCTGCACCGGGAGCTACGGGAAAATCCCGAAATTGCCATACAGGCCTTCTGATCTCAAAAAGAAAAAGAAAAAGCCAAGCGGCTAGCCAATCGGCTCATAAAATCATCATTACCCAAACAAAACGGTAAATTATAGTAAACATGTACCTATTTGTCGGGCAAACAAATTTTATTCTCTGCTCTAGCCTCCTTGCTATGACCTGTTCAATGTAAGTACAAGTATATGCAAGCAAATGCGACCAATTTTCAATACAAGTCAATATTTGATCAAATTGGCTATATAATACAAATTTTAATTAATCAACCAATAATCAACAACACAACCATCAATCAATTAGTTGATTAGCTTTTGAAATTCATAACTTTGATACATAGTCAAAAATCAGATTTTTGATGCCAAATCACAACAATAAGCCCTATCTAGTTTCGGTTCTCACACCAGTCAAATTGGAAATTTATAGAAATCTCACTTTCACAACTCGAAAATAAATACTGGCGACGGTGCCCCATCACCAGAATTATCCCCGGGCAACTAGAGTATGATTCTATAAATATCCAGTATATTAAAACTTCGATTACCCGTTTGCAAGACGCATATGCAAAATCTTAATATATTGGATTGTCCAAATCAATATATAATAATTAATCAAATACGAATAAGTGATTTAAATTTCAAAACAAATTTGGTTTTCATTTTAAAAAATTATACTCTTCACACTCGTTCTAGGATACTACTGATCCTATTTCTAACGAGTCATTCCCATTGGATATTACTAATACAATATCTGATGAATTCTTTCGTATGGTTCTAATGTGTCTTGTTCTCTGCTTTGTAAACCAAAGCTCTGATACCACGAAGAGACGACCCGAACTCCCCCGGTCTCCGAAGAGAAGAGGAAGAACGAATTGTTTTGAGAACACGACAAAATAGAACGCAGACGGAAGACCATTTCATTGTATATTACAATAATGCATTAGATTACAAGAATATACAGAGTATAAACAAATAAATATTACACATAAATATCAGAGATTTAAATTACATTTAAGTACATCGCAGCGGAAAATAATACAATACACAACTAGAAGGAGATATACGGATACAAAGCTTTCCGGATATCGTTCCAGCTGTAAACCAGGATCATGTGAATATAAATCTGCAAAACCAAAACTACTAGCTGCCCGTGTCAAAATAAGGGCACCCAGAGTTTAGGTTAAAACAATAAACCCCAGGTCAGTCATGGGACTGGTGTGAGAACTAAAACAGTTAGTAATCTTTATTTTAAAGTTAGGTAAATCAAGGGACCACGCCGTATAACACGGAACGGGTTTCCTCCCAAGAATACCAGTGCATAAAACAAACAGCGCAATGCTAAATAAAGAAAAATGAAGCTGTTATAAGACCCAGGTCCTATCACACAATGCAACGCAAGCCGGGGGATAGGGTTTTCCCTTATAACAGCCAAAGAATGCTTGATACGTTTTAAAACAAATCATTTGATACTATTATCAGGGTATAGTGTATAAAACAACTTCAAATCATAAGTATCAATCATAGGCGGCATGGGTACCATATATCATGTCGCCATACTAGTTCTACAATTAAAACCGCAAATGTCACGTATTTGGAAATTGGGTTTCCATCTATGAACCGAGGCAAAAGATAGTCCTCAACCGATTCGAGACGCTCTAGCCCGCCCCTCAGGAACAGCCGCAACTTCCCCTTGGATCGTCAGGGTCGGTCCACCGATGTGGATTATTATGCCTGAACACTACGTTTTCCCGCCCTTTGGGGCGTAAATGAGCCAACGAATGACTCCATCGGACCCGGATCGTCCGATCAAACCGAGGCGCCTCGCAACAGCAACAACCACACAGATGAAAAGTATATAAATGTCAGGGCTGGTAGGTCATTGACACCACCCTAGCTAGAAAGAAACGCATGCCCTCCCTGAGGTCCGTCTCCCGTTTTTGGTTCACAACCGGGGTGTGAGGCTCGCGAATTCACGTTACACAAAGCTGTGCCACACAGGCTGTGCTTTGATCATCACCACAAGACTTTGCTTTTCAACAGAAGCCTCGATCAATTGCCACTTAGGCATGCCACACCGGCAAACCACTCTATGCAACCGATATTAGTCACACAGAATGAAATCCAATGTCAGACACACAGTCCATTTACAAGTCCGCTCTGGGTCTAAACGAAACCGGAGGCACTTAGTACCCCGCACATCCATCGATCTCCAAGTACGTCTGGACGATCACCAACTGTTTCCATCTTCTTGGGTGTACAGCCCAATCAAGATCATCAGTAATCACCCAAACGATGTGAAGACTTCCGGTCTTCAACCACCGTCTTCATCTTCGACTTATCGTCGTATCAGTTATTCAGAATGGGATAAACCCTGTCTTTCCGAATAACTCGCGTAGATTTTAAATAAGTGTTACACAAACACAACATACGCCTCATTCCAATTCATCAGTCACTAACCGTAAATTAATCAAGAGAATAATTCCCCAAATATTAACCCCGAAGGCCGAAACCAACATCAGATCAATATCCAGAAAACCATTCTGCTTAGCTAACCGACAGTTAGTTTCTAAATTTCACATTCATAGGGAAAGGTTCCCATTAATTTTATCCAAGATAAATTCCTTGAATTTATTCTCTAATCTCCTTTTGAATTTCGATTCAACTAGTCGAGATTAACGAACCTTACCGAAGTAATCATTGGTTTTAATTTCCCAATCCCAACCTATTCATCCCATGAAGTAAAACGGGTCTTACTTCATATCTAACACCACGGTGTTATCGGTAAATTCAATTACCATTTCACGTTCAAATCTAATTGAAGATTTAACTAACGCCTGGAGCAAAACTGGTGATACTCCATTCTCGATTATTTCAATCTAATTAAAGATTCATTAAAACTCCACTTAGTTTTAATCTGTGACTGGGTTAAAGAATCAGTGTCATTTAAAACACGGTTCACGATAAAACCCAAAATCACATCACATTAATTATCGGGTTAAAGAACAAGTGTTATTTAAAAAACACTGTTCACGATAAACCCAAAAATCAATTCGAATTCAATTCCAATTAAATATTATTTAATTGGTACACTTCATTAAATCTAAATAAAAAGATTTAATCTTTTCTCAACTGGGCTTAAGAACAGTGTTAATGAAGACACCATTCACGACAAACCCAAATCACATTTGATATTAAATACAAGATTCTGAATAGATGATATATCGGCTTATATTCAATATCAGATTCTACGACCAACAGATATCGTATTGGAAATAACGATATATATATCTATATCTTTCAAATTTCCATAACAACATCTATATAATCATGAAATCCAACATCGAAATATTCCGAAGACAATTTCGATTCAAATCCATTCCAATGCAATCATTGGAAATTCTGGTTATTTTCAAAACCATTTCAAAGTCAATTTATTTATTTGAAAATAAATAGAATTATAATTCTAGTTCAAAATTAGTTCATTTCGATAGAAATCTATTTTTATCTTTTCCAATATGGAGTTTTTCATCCCAATTCTTCCCAAATCATTTCTTATGATTTTACACAAATTATTGACATTTTTAATGATTTTATCAAGGCCCGTACAGTCGATTTCCATCAATGGCCATCGAACTGCACTTACAGCGACCTTTTTCAAATCTGATTTGGACATAATTCCAAATCCAACCGTTAGGTTTCTAATTTCTCACATTCGTTAGAAAGCTCTTTTCGATACGAACCCAACGGTTCCGGTTTTAGGAGAATCCGACGGTCGGATCTCCCGCAATGTCCATTCGAAGTCAATGGTCGAAATTCGCGAACTGCCGCGGCGCGGCGCGTTCTATTCAGGCCATTATATTATATATATAATATATACTTCTTCGATTTCCTTTTAAAACGTATTTTATAAATCGTTTTAAATTCGTTTTCAAAATGATTTCAACTTCAAATCAAAATCGAATTTTCCAACATAAATTCATTTTCTTTTCATTTCGAATTGATTTAATTCAAATTGATTTCAATTCAATTCAATTTCAATTCGTTTTCAATTCAATTTCAATTCGTTTCAATTCAATTCGATTTCAATTTGAATTCATTTCTATTCATTTTCAATTTGATTTCATTTCTATTCATTTCAATTTGAATTCATTTCAATTCAATTCGTTTTCAATTCAATTCAATTTCAATTTGAATTCATTTCTATTCATTTCAATTTGAATTCATTTCAATTCAATTCGTTTTCAATTCAATTCAATTTCAATTTGAATTCATTTCTATTCATTTCAATTTGAATTCATTTCAATTCAATTCGTTTTCAATTCGAATTCAATTTCAATTTGAATTCATTTCTATTCAAAATATCAGATTTTGAAATCACTTTCGATATTCGTTATAAAATGAATAAAATCGATATAAATATTGTTCACGTCAAAATGGCTTCAATCTATCAACACGGCTTCATATATTTCTATTTTCAAATATTCTATTTCAAATATTTTTATTTTCAAAACTGGAATGAGGCCCAAACAATTACCATATAATGTTAATTATGTGGATTTTCTACAACACATGTACATAGCAACGATGACAAAAAATCAACCATCATCCAAAGTGCATTCTACACTGTATAAGCATCAAATATAAATATCTAACGCTTATAACAGTCTGTCAATCAATCGATCGACATACAGCTAATTATTGGGACTAGTGTATGTCATATATCATCCCAATACCCGTGTGGGGTTTCAAACAATCAAACACAGATTTTATTTGTTCAGTTGGGCGATGTATAAAATTTATCGTCCCAATCAATATCAGTCAAATGTGTGTATATAAACAAATCGTCCGATTTGTTTATTTTTATTCCATTTCATATACATGTTAAAAATTCTATTTTTAACTATATAATATTTTAACTATATAAATATTTTATTTCATTTCACATCACATCACACAATCAACTACACTGCAAAATCAGACAAACAAGCATACAAGCCGTCCATGGTCTGTGGACGACGGGTGTCGGGTGTTACTAAACACCGTTTGCATCCTAGTATATATTTATAACTAGAAAAATTAAATTGAAAGGTGAGAAATTCTCACAGATCAGCTAATCCGATTCCACGACTCTTCTTTGTAGAAATCTTCACCGTCCTCGCCTCTTGTCACTTTCTTTGCCCGTATTCTCTACATATGTAAAAATCACATTTTTACTTTGCTACTCAATATATAAAAATCGAATTTTTACTTCGCTATTCAATATATAAAAATCGAATTTTTTACTTCTTTATTCAATATATAAAAATCGAATTTTTACTTCACTATTCAATATAGAAAAATCGAATTTTTACTTCGTTATTCAATATATAAAAATCGAATTTTTACTTCGTTATTCAATATATAAAAATCGAATTTCTACTTCGTTATTCAATATATAAAAATCAAATTTTTACCTCGCCATTCAATATATAAAAATTGAATTTTTACTTTGCTATTCAATATATAAAAAACGAATTTTTACTTCGTTATTCAATATATAAAAATCGAATTTTTACTTCGTTATTCAATATATAAAAATCGAATTTTTACTTCGCCATTCAATATATAAAAATCGAATTTTTACTTTGCTATTCAATATATAAAAAACGAATTTTTATACTAATACCATTCATATGAAAATCACTTCTTTCATGTTTTAAAAATTCCTCCTTTATAGAACTAAAAATCATTTCTTAATGTCATGAAAGGTCATAACTATATAGGAATAAAAACCATAATTTTAAACAAATAAAAATCAGATTTTTAATCACTAACCTACGTTAAAACTGAAAATTATGTTTTTCTATAACCAAAGATTATATTTTTATAAACCTAAATAACTCACTTTTCATTAAAATCAAAGCTAAAAATAAATGTAGAATAAAATAAAACAAACTCACTGTTTTACAGTCGTAGAAGAGTGGAGGATTGTTAGAGGAGCGGCGTGAGGCTACTGGTGGTCGGAGGCGAGGTCGGGGATGGCGGGTGCGGCGGTGGTCTTCTCGGGTTTGGGGTTGTGTTCGGTTCTGGCTGGGGATTGGGGGTTTTCGATTGGAGCTGGGGGTTAGGGTCGCCGGAGATAGGAAGGACGGAGGAGAGGGGGGCCTGACAGGGAGGCGCGGCGGCGGGGTCCACCTGCGGTGGCGCGGCGACGGAGTCCAGGCACGAGCGGTTTTTTTTTCTCTTCTGTGAAATGAAATCGGGGGGGGGGGGGAGAGGAATTTAAGGGGAGAGGAGAGAGATATTTTTTTAATTATTTATTTAATTAATTTAGTTTCAAACAGTTGACTTTTACATACGACCTCTAAACGAGGCCCACCGCCTGTCGTCCATAGCTAATTACCCCCATTCCGAACACAATGGGATATGTCCCGTAAGCCAATTCGACCGTTTCGATCAGTTTCCGTCAAAATCAACAAAAGTGGTTTCGTCGAAATCCGAGGTCGTTTGCAAAATGTCAATTGTTAAGGGCCTGAATTCCATAGCGACTATTCAGAATTTTCAACTGGACATATCTTTTGATTCCCGCTATGAAATTTCGATTTCTCGGATTCGTTGGAAAGATATTATCAAATAGATCCTATGATTTTTGGTATCACTAAAATCCAGATTGTTTTGCACCCGGTACGTTCAATTGAAGTTTGAAATCGAATTATCGAACTACCGCACCATTTTCAATTCCTTTTATAATTATATATAATTATTTATATTCTAACGACGGCGTATATAATATATACGTTCGATTTATATTCAAAATAAATTTCTCGTCGATCTTATTTAAAATAATTCATTTTAAATGATCAAAATTCGCTAAAATTGTCGAAATAAATTTTTTAAACTGGCCCAGTTTTTCGGGTTATTACAAACAGGTTGGAGGAATCCAACTGGATTTCTCAACATTTATTTTACTATGATTCATATATTGTGGTATATGATGTGATATATAATCTGTTGTTGATTATGCGTGTTTGGACGATATTTATCGTTGTTATATGGTATGTTAAATACCATAAGAAATACTGGATGTAGGAAAGGGGATTTTCAAAGTGTATTTTGAAAATGAATTATTTATATAAAATCAATGGATTTATATTATAAAAGATAAAGGGTTTTAAATAAAAGAAATATATTTGATAATCAAATATAAGGGAATTATGTTTGTAAATCAAATATAAGGAAATTATATTTGTAAATCAAATATAAGGGGAAAAAAATTAATTTGGGGTCGAACTTGTGTTTTTGGTCAGCTCAATTTGGAAAGGATTTTCGGGTCATTACACCATTCTGGCGCTATTTTCATTTAGATTTAAATTAAACATTACAGACAATTCAACCGTTGGATCTTTACAAAGTTGGTATCGTTGGAAAGAAATTTCCAAAGCGAACCCAACGGTTTCGGTTTCGGGAAAATCCGATGGTCGGATCTCCTGGTACAATCAATTGAAATCACGTTTTCAAAATACGAACTGCAGCTTCGTTATTCGATTTATTTTAATTATATATATATATAAATAAATAAAATCCATTCTTCGATTTCAAAAACCATTTCCACTCATATAGGTGATAAAAATGATATTTTTATCCAATAGATATTTATTTCAACACATGACTATTTTTAACAATTCATATATATAGTAAAAATGTGATTTTTTTATCAAGACAATTTATTTCAAAAACGATTAATTTATATATTTCGTACATACAATAAAAATGTCATTTTTGTTGCATAATCTATTTTATTTCATATATTCTGTAAAAATGTTATTTTTATCATCCAAACCATTTTTATTTCATACAATCGATAAAAATGTTATTTTTTATCGTTCAAACCATTTTATTTCAAAGATGAATATTTTTCTAAAACATAAAAACATGAATATAAATCAAACACAGGAATATTTCAGAAAATTTCGGTAGCATAACGACAGGGTAGTTAAAACCGACACCGTCCAGAGTACGACTCCTTGCTCTACCTTAAAGCCTCACAGCTTTTGACAATGGGGATTTCAATAACTAGTTCGTACGTAGACGAATTTTCCCATATACTAATCCTATTGGGATTTTAACCATAATCAATCATTTCAACCATTCGTATATATCAACCAAATTTCACATCAACCAAATCCAAACAAATCACAACCAATGTATATCGTCCATGATCTGTGGACGAGGGAAGTATATGTATATATAGATATACGTATATAAATATATTTCGATTTCATTTCAATTCAATTCAACGCATATATGATTTTTACAACGAATATAACTTATACATCGCACATACAGCTTATACAACGCTTATACATGAGGTGTACAACGCTTATGTAACTCATACATCGACCGTATAATTTACACATCGTCATTCCATATCATTTATAATCCAGAAATCTCACATTGGGTTCCACTCCTCCAAAAATTGTAGAAGGCTCAGAAAAATATCTGGCCTCTTCTAGAATGTAGAAGATGTCCACACGGTCCCGGTGTCTCTTGTTTCAATGTATTTCGGCTACATAGCAAAAGGATATGATTTTTATCGTGAAATCACATTTCCTAGTGCTTAAATGTGTTATAAACAGTTAATTAAAACTAAAGCCATTACCTTTCGTGAAGGTTTCAAATCTAGGGTTTCGATTCTTGCCAAATCCGCAGCTTGTGTCGAAGATCGGTAGGTACCTCGTCGTAGAGGTTGGAAAGCCACGCTGATCGATGGTAGGGGGGTCAGGATCGACGGTGTACTCGAGCCGCGGTGGCGCTCTGAAGTGGCCGACTTCTGGTGTGTGGATCTCGACAACGGTGGCACGGTGGGGGGTATAACCGGTACTGATTTGAAGCTCGAGGGGTGTTCTTCAAAAAGCTTAACTGGGTCGAAGGATATCGATGAACGGAATCGCCAGAAATGAGGGGAGAAGGATTGAAGGGGGAGCCACCGTTCATCGCAGCATATCGGGGAGAGAGAATTTGATTTTTTTTTTTATAAAAAATATGATTGGCCCGTTCTATTTATACTTCAAAAATATCCGTTTCTCCAAATGAACTCCAATTCAAACCCAACGACTGTCACCCCTAGCTAAATACCCCCATTTCGAACACAATGGGATATGTTTCGTAAGACCATTCGACTGTTTCAGTCAGTTATTCTTCAAATTAAAATATAAAACATTCAATATTTGATTTGAGCGTACATTTCAATTTGCCGGGGCCATATACTGATCCCAAAAATTCCAAAAAAATTATTTCTAGCTTCGTATTCACGATACGGTCCTACCAAAACTAGTTTCGTTAAATTTGGAGACCGTTTGAAAAATGGCCATTTTCTGGTGGATCCGGATTGACTGAAATCAACCAAACACATTTTCCTTTGCCACGCTCACATATTAACTCCAAAAATTATGGAATTTGAAATCTAGCAATAATTTGACATCCCAGATCCAACAAAAGTGGTTTCGTCGAAAACGGAGGTCGTTTGCAAAATGGCTATTTTCATGGGCTATGTTAACTCCAAAGCGACCTTTCTGAAAATTCATTTGGCCATAACTTTTGAATCCCACTATAAAATTTCGATTTTTCAGATTCGTTAGAAAGATGTTCATAAATAGATTCAAATATTTTTGGTTTCACTAAAATCCATTTTATTTTGCATCCGGTACAGTCAGTCAAATTTTGAATTCAAATTTTCAAACTGTCGCGCCATTTCAGGCCTTGTTTTATAATTAAAATAAATATATTTATTTTCCAACATCGATTCAAATAGCCTTTTGGTCGTTATTATTTAAAATAATTTATTTTAAATATTCAAAATCCTTTAAAATAGCCAAATTAAAATTTTTAATTTGGTTTAGATTTTCCGGGTTGTTACAATCTCCCCCACTTAAAAATCTTTTCGTCCTCGAAAAGGAACGAAGCCGAAAGTCATTTAATTAACCAACTCAACTTTCATTTTGGCATTCATTCTTCAACTTTTCAGTTTCTAAGAATTTTCTAACTCTTCAAAAATTTGGCTAACACCCTAAATTTTCGAAAAATTTCGCCATAACCTCCTTTGTACGGGGAGGGGTTTGGAAATTTATTGGGCCGTATTAGGTACCCAATAAATCCTAATAAGCATGCACATATTTATAGTGGTATATTCCGGTGTCCACAGGAGAGTGTGTATAGATTATAACTCCAGAGAATAAATTCTCATCACCCTATAAATGGTTTTTGTGCCTTAATGACCAGAGAGACGTGTTTATTGTCATCTCCAGACCCGTGTGGGGTTTTTATTAATCTGGCAATTTACTGTTACATTTTATATAGTCCATATCAGTCATCGGTTCAACCTGTAATATATAGTCATCGCCATACAAGCCTCTCGCTCATATGGTAAGCCTTCAACCTCGTTACACAAGCTCCAAATGCTTATGTGATATATGATGAAGTATGTTATCCTCAAGAAGTATGCCATGTAGTTCAAAATTAATTGTTACTATCCTATGGAGACATTTATTATTACACACAGAACAACCAGCACTCCGCATCCAATGGCATTCGCAGGAGTTGATATAATAATAAAATTGTGCATCCAACTCATTAAGGTTTACCTATTTGTCGAGCACGCAAATAAATTCTTTACTCAACAACAAATCCATTTACCTGTTCAAACATATATAATGTACATGTATATATTTCTATCTATTTTCAAATCAGTTTAATATTTGATTCATTTTGCATAAATTTCCCCTTCATGCTCTTATTGATTTTATTATTCCAATGCGATTTAGTTTAAACTAACAATCACTCCACACAAACAACAATCAATTTATTTTCAACCTTTTCAAATATATAACAATTAATTAATATACTCTTTTGAAATTATTCTGACTATATGATTAAAAATTCTACATCCATAAAAAGGAAACAACAACCAATTCGAAAACAATACGGAAATGCAAAAATATGCTAAATGTACCTTGCACAAAAGTTAATCAGAGATATCCACCGTGCACTTGGGATAGGCTTTCTTAATGCTCTCCTCAGTTTCCCAAGTACAGTCTCGTGGATCTCCACTCCATTGCACTTTGACTAAGTGAACCTTCTTGTTCCTCAGTTCTTTAGTTTCTTTGCCAATAATCTTTAGCGGCTCTCTCCTCATTGCCAATTCTGGAGTAATTTCCAAATCTTGTTGCGCGGCTTCTTCCACGACCAAGTCTGGATCATGCACATATTTTCGAAGTTGAGATACGTGAAACACTTCATGTACTCCAGGCAACCAGTTAGGCAATTGAATCCTATAAGCGAGAGTTCCAATTCGTTTGAGTACAGGAAATGGACCAATAAATCTGGGCGCAATTTCCCTGTTTTACCAAATCGGACTATTCCTCTCATCGGAGAAACCCGTAGATATACATAGTCACCAACAACAAAAGACAAATCTCTTCTTCTCGAATCTGCATAGCTCTTCTGTCGGCTCTGAGCCGCTAGTAATCGTTTCTTAATGAAATCGACTTTATCTACAGATCCGAGAATCATATCTGGTCCCAATACAAGTCTATTGCCAGGTTCTACCCAACAAGCAGGAGATCTGCATGGTCGACCATACAATGCTTCAAATTGTGACATTTTCAGACTCTCTTGGTAGCTGTTGTTGTATGAGAACTCAGCCAAATGCAAGTGGTCTTCCCATGATCCGCCAAAATGAATAACACAAGCCCACAATAAATCTTCTAGAATACGATTCACCCTCTCAGTTTGGCCATCTGTTTGAGGATGATAAGCAGTGCTCAAATTCTGTTTCGTTCCCAATTCTGCTTGGAATGCTTCCCGGAATTTACTAATGAAAATCGGGTCACGATCACTAGCGATGCTCATAGGAACTCCACGAAGTTTAACAATCTCTTTGAAATAAATCTACGCCAAACTCTGAGCAGTTCTATTCGATCTGACAGGTATAAAATGGGCGGTCTTCGTGAAATGATCTACGATCACCCAAATACTGTCATTTCCTTTCCTGGTTCTGGGCAAACCATCTATGAAATCCATAGAAATCTGTTCCCACTTACAACCTGGAATTTCCAACGGTTGCGACAATCCGGCGAGTTTCTATTGATCGCTTTTGACTTGTTGACAAGTGGAACACCGGCTAACATATATAGAGATATCTCTTTTCATCGCCTTCCAACAAAAGGTTCGCTTGAGGTCATTATACATTTTACTAACCCTTGGATGGATGCTCAGTTTGGACTTGTGACACTCGTCCAATACTTCTCTTTTGAGCTCAAGGATGTCGGGGACACAGATCTTCCTTTCAACCTCAGAACACCTGCGCTATCCACTTGGAAACTGGAGATTTCGCCCTTTTGAATTCTTTTGATCATCTCTTTAACAAAACTATCGTCTTTTTGAAGAATAGATATTTTATCGATCAACGATGGTGTAATGATAAGATTGGCGATGAACACATTCTTTCTGCTGAGTGCATCAGCCACAACATTGGCTTTCCCCGGAGTACACAAAATATCAAGATCATATGCAACGAGAAATTCTAGCCAACGCTGCTGCCTCATATTCAGATCTTTCTGGGTGAATAAATACTTCAATGATTGATGATCAGTATATAATTAAACTTTCTCATCCAATAGATAATGCCTCCAGGTTTTCACAGCAAACACGATGGCTAGCAATTCAAGATCGTGAGTTGCATAGTTCTTCTCATGCGGTTTCAACTGACGGCTAGCATAAGCGACTACTTGACCTCTTTGCATTAATACCGCACTAAGACCTTCTTTAGAAGCATCTGTCCAGACTTTCAAGTCTTGACTGCCATCAATAATTGTTAGCACTGTAGCAGTCGTCAATCTTAACTTCAGCTTCTGGAAAGCTGCCTCACATTCTGGAGTCCAACTGAATCTTGAATGTCTCTTAGTAAGCTTCGTTAAGGAACTAGATATCTTCGAAAAATTCATAATGAACTTCCGATAATAACTAGCCAATCTAAGAAAACTACGGACTTCTGTGGGTGTAGTTGGCTGCTTCCAATTCTGAATAGCTGTGATTTTACTGGGATCCACAGGAATTCCTTCTTTTGATACAACGTGGCCAAGAAACTTGTTTCTTCTTGCCATAATATACATTTGGAAAACTTTGCTTTTAAAACATTCTTTCTCAGAATCTCTAACACTTGTTCCATACGTTTTGCATGCTCATCCTCTGACTTAGAGAAGATCAGAATATCATCAATGAAGACTAGTACGAATTTATTCAATACTTCTCTGAATACCCGGTTCATTAGATCTACAAAATAAGCTGGAGCGTTACATAAGCCGAACAGCATTACTAACCACTCGTAGAATAATTCTAGACCTCTGAATGCTATCAAAGGAACACACTCTTTGGCAATACGAAGCTGATGGAAACCTATAGCTAGGTCCATTCATGAAAATACTTATGCGCCATTCAATCGATCCAAAAAATCATCAATTCGCGGCAATGGACATTTATTCTTCAATGTCTGCTTATTCAAGTCACGATAATCCACACATAGTCTGAGAGTACCGTTAGACTTTGGGACAAACACCACTGCTGTTCCAATCAGAGAAACTAGGCCTGATAAAACCCTTCCATACTAGCTGTCGAGACTGATTGTCTAATTCTTCTTTTTCCTTCAAGGTCATTCTTCGAATAGCGTGAACTACTGGCCTTGCATTCGGAATTAAAGCAATCTTGAAATCAATTTCCCTACGCAGAGGTAAGCTGATAACTTCTTCAAACACATCCGCATAGTTCTTGACGACAGGAATATTTTCTACGTCGACTGGGGTATTCTCTGTAACGACCGGAATCTTTTCTATTTGAGCAGGAGAAATATCCAAAGCTGAGCAAAAATCTTTTCTGTCAGAATTCGGACCTTCACATGGTATGGTTATATAGTCCCCGAACTTTGTCTTTGCCTTAACAACTCTTTCGGCGCATTTGACCTCAGCTTTATATTTAGTTAACCAATCCAATCCTAGAATAAGATCAAATTCTTTAAAATTCATGACTATCGCGATGGTAGGGAACCGATAACCGGAAAAAGAGACGGGCACCCCACAAATCCAACTAAGATCAAGGGAACCCCCAACCGGATTATGGACAGTCATGGGTGCTTTGAGCTTTTTCAAATTCAAATCCAGTTTCTTAACCGCATTCTTTGTAATAAAGCTTCGCGACGCGCCAGTATCAAATAGTACTTTAACTGGAATGTCTTTAACAGTAAGCATACCTTCCAAAACATCAGGCCTCGCTTGACTGACTGAGGGTGCTAGAACCTCTGCCGCTTCATTTACATGCACTACTTTGGTCGCTTTCAACAGCCGGCAATCTCGCTTTATATGACCAGCCTGATGGCAAAGATTGCATTTTCTAGTCTCTTGAAACTTGTTCTTGGATTTAAATCCACTCTTTAATCGCTTCTTTAAGGGTCCACAGTTTATCGCCAAATGTCCTTTTCGATTACAATTAGAGCAGGTGGCAGTTATTACTGGTCCTTTCTCAGATTTAACCCTTTTCCTATTGAATTTAGGCTTCTTCCTGACCCCAGATGTCGTACTTGCCTCAGGCTGCGTACTTTTCTCTGGGCTATCAGTTTCGAATTTCCTTTTGTTACTAGTACTGACTTCCTCTTCATCGCCCAAAAGACCCTTCTTATCTAGATCTTCATACTGATAAGCCATGTATATCATTTCAGAAAAATATTGTTGCACATGTGCAGTTACATTACTTTGGTACTTTCTTTGAAGACCGTTAATAAACCTCAGATTCTTCATCTTTGGATTTTGAATTAGATGCGCGGAAAAACGAGAAAGTTCATAGAATTTCTTATGATATTCCGAAATAGTTATATCTCCTTGAATTAGATAGTAGAATTCATCACTTAACTGCTCAGTTGCTTCTGGAGAAATAAATCTTTCATTGAAAATTTCTTTAAATCTATCCCAGGTAATATTACCTTCTAGATTATCTTTAATAACTGTATCCCACCAGATTAAAGCTTCGTCTTTGAGTGCCCAAGATGCCAGTAATCTTTTCTGATCATCTCTTAGCTTTGAACCTTCAAAGATTTTCTCAGCAGAGCGCATCCATGCTTGTGTTTGAATAATAGATTCATAGCCTGAGAATGGTACTCCACCTAGATTTCGATACTTAATTAATAGAGCCTCAATATCTGGTTATGACCTACCTCTTCTACTTCTGCCACTCATTTTTCAATGTCTGCAAATAGCAGACAAAGTGTTAGGCCAACAGAAAAGGTAATTTAAATCATAGAGACATATAGTTGAATGTAAATGTGTCTATCGGGGTGTATTTCATTCTGCTACACTCATTCTAGGATATTACTGATCCTATCTGAAATGAGTTATTCATCGTATAATACTACTGATTCTATTTCTGACGAGTTCGTTAATATGTTATATTCCAGAACTAAGCTTAACCAAAGCTCTGATAACACGTTGTGACGACCCCAAACCCTGTTCCACGGTGGAAAGGGTAATCTTTGGAATATAACACATAAACAAATAACAACAGAACATAAATAAATAAATACACCAGATAATGTATAACAGAATACACTGGATAAACATAATCATCAGAGTTACACAGTATATAGGATCATACTTAGTACAAAATACAGTTTCAGCTTTACATAAATGTCTACAGCAGAATCAAAACATAATATGTACAACAGAAGCTGAACAGCAAAAAAAAAAAAGAGAAGAAGTGATAGAATCCTTCTTCAGCTCCATAGCTATCCAGATGGAGCCTGCTAAAACCTGAATACAAGGCTACCCATATAGAAATAGGGGCACCCGAGTTTGCAAGTGAAACAAACTACGAGTCAGTCATGGGACTGGTATGAGAAATCTACTTAACTTATTTTAATAATAAGGCCAATCACAGGACCACGTCGCTAACGTGGAATAGGTTTACTCCATTGGATTGCCAGTGCTTTAAAACAAGTAAATCATTTAAACATCGCAATGTTTTTTATAAAAATGAAGCCATTATAAGACTCAGTTCCCATCACACAATGCAACGCAAACCAGAGGATAGAGTTTTACCTTATAATGGCCAAAATATGCTTGATACGAATAAAACAAAAGCATTTGATATTATTACTAGTGTTTATATGTTTCAAAAACAATTTCAATCATAAGTATCAATCATAGACGGCATGGGTACCATATATCATGTCGCCATATATAGGTATACAATCAAAACCGCACGATGTCGTATTTGGAAATTGGATTTCTGTCATGAACCAATGCAAGGGATCGCCTTACCGCTTCGAGACGCTCTAGCTCGTGTCTCAGGCAAGTGCGCAGGCATGCCTTGGGTTGTCATTGCCGATCCACATGGAGTGGATTAAAATGCCTGAACACTGCGTTTCCCCGCCCTATGGGGCGTCAACTGGTCATATACCGACCAAACCATCAGCCCTGGAGCGACCGATATAACCGAGGCGCCTCGCTATCCATCATCCACATAAGTAAAATGCCCGGGCGTGTAAAACCCAAAACACCACTCCTAGCTAGAAGGAAACGCAGGTCCTCCCTGAAGCCCTCTCCAGTTTCTGGTCCATACCGGGGTGTGAGGCTCGCGAATCAACGCTAAACACGAAGCTAACTATTCAAAGCCCTTCTTTGATCATCAACCACAAAGCTCTGCTTTTCAACAAAAGCTTTGATCACAACATCTTTGTATGCCACGTTGTCAATCTACAACGTCGAACTAACATCCATTTACTTGTCCGTTCTAGGTCTGAACGAAACCGGAGGCACCTTATTCCTCTCCCGTATGTCCAATACAGGAGAGAGGTTCTCGCACATCCGAACGATCAATAAGTACGTTCGGACGACCACCACCGTAACCCTTTCAGGGCAACAACTCCCATAAAAGGCATCGGTAGCCATCCATTTGATGTGAAGATCCTCGGTCTTGCATCGTCTTCTATCTTCAACTTCTAACTGTCAACCAATTATTTGAAATGAGAATTAACTCGGCCTTTTCAAATAATTGCCGTATATTTAGAATTTCAAATCAATTAATTACAATGGTTCAATTATCTGACATCCATAAATCTGTTCATTAATTTAATTTTCACGTCAAACACATTCAACCATCAAATATCCAATAAACCGGGTAAATTCGGTTTATTTCCATTCCATACTATTTATAATATTTTATCATGATTTATCGCTATTTTTATTTATTTAAATATAGCCAATTTATTCAAACGACGCTTCAGGCTATAACGCGACCATGGCGCGGTTTTTCTTCAAATTTGATTTACACATATCTGAAAATCTAACTGTTGGATCTTTACAAATTTTATATCATTGGAAAGATCTTTTCAAAACGGACCCAACGGTTCCAGTTTTGGGAAAATCTGACGGTCGGATCTCCCGGTACAATCGTTTAAATTTACGGTTTCAAAATACGAACTGCAGCGTCGTTATTCGATTTATTTTAATTTTATATATATGTATATATATATAATCCATTTTGGCGCTGTTTTCATTTAGATTTTAATTAAACATTCCAGACAATCCAACCGTTGGATCTTTACAAAGTTGGTATCATTGGAAAGATATTTACAAAGCGAACCCAACGGTTTCGGTTTCGGAAAAATCCGATGGTCGGATCTCCCGGTACAATCATTTGAAATCATGGTTTCAAAATACGAACTGCAGCTTCGTTATTCGATTTATTTTAATTATATATATATATATATATATATATATATATATAATCCATTCTTCGATTTCAAAAACCATTTACACTCATATAGGTGATAAAAATGATATTTTTATCCAATAGATATTTATTTCAACACATGACTATTTTTAACAATTCATATATATAGTAAAAATGTGATTTTTATTGTCAAAACAATTTATTTCAAACACGATTAATTTATATACTTCGTACATACAATAAAAATGTCATTTTTATCGCATAATCTATTTATTTCATATATTCTATAAAAATGTTATTTTTATCGTTCAAACCATTTTTATTTCATACATTCGATAAAAATGTTATTTTTATCGTTCAAACCATTTTATTTCAAAGATGAATATTTTTCTAACACATGAATATATTTCAATACATGAATATAAATCAAACACGAGAATATTTCAGAAAAATTTCGACAGCATAATGGCAGGGTAGTTAAAACCGGCACCATCTCGAGTACGGCTCCTCGCTCTACCTAAAAGCCTCACAGCTTTTGACAATGGGGATTTCAATAACTAGTTCGTACGCAGACGAATTTTCCCATATACTAATACTATTGGGATTTTAACCACAATCAATCATTTCAACCATTCGTATATATCAACCAAATTTCTCATCAACCAAATCCAAACAAATCACAACCAATGTATATCGTCCATGGTCTGTGGACGAGGGAAGTGTATATATATATATACGTATATAAATATATTTCGATTTCATTTCAATTCATTTCAATTCCATTCAACGCATATATGATTTTTACAACGAATATAACTTATACATCGCACATACAACTTATACAACGCTTATACATGAGGTGTACAACGCTTATATAACTCATACATCGAACGTATAATTTATACATCGTCATTCTATATCGTTTACAATCCAGAAATCTCACATTGAGTTCCACTCCTCCAAAAATTGTAGAAGACTCAGAAAAATATCTGGTCTCTTCTAGAATGTAAAAGACGTCCATACGGTCTCGGTGTCTCTTGTTTCGATGGATTTCGGCTGCATTAGCAAAAAGATATAATTTTTATCTTGAAATCACATTTCGTAGCGCTTAAATGTGTTATAAACAGTTAATTAAAACTAAAGTCGTTACCTTTCGCGAAGGGTTCAAATCTAGGGTTTCGATTCTTGCCAAATCCGCAGCTTGTGTCGAAGATCGGTAGGTACCTCGTCGTAGAGGCTGGAAACCCGCGTTGATCGATGGTACGGGGGTCACGATCGACAGTGTACTCGAGCTGCGGCGGCGCTCTGATGTGGCTGACTTCTGGTGCTTGGATCTCGACAACGGTGGCACGGTGGGGGGTATAACTAGTACTGATTTGAAGCTCGAGGGGAGTTCTTCAAAAAGCTTAACTAGGTCGAAGGCTATCGATGAACGGAATCGCCAGAAACGAGGGGAGAAGGATTGAAGGGGGAGCCGACGTTCATCGCAGCAGATCGGGGAGAGAGAATTTGATTTTTATTTTATTTTATTTTTTTATAAAAAATATGATTGGCCCGTTCTATTTATACTTCAAAAATATCCGTTTCTCCAAAAGAACTCCAATTCAAACCCAACGACTGTCGTCTCCAGCTAAATACCCCCATTTCGAACACAATGGGATATGTTTTGTAAGCCCATTCGACTGTTTCAGTCATTTATTCTTCAAATTAAAATATAAAACAATCAATATTTGATTTGAACGTACATTTCAATTTGCCGGGGCCACATACTAATCCCAAAAATTCCAGAAAAATTATTTCTAGCTTCATATTGACGATACGGTCCTAACAAAACTAGTTTTGTCAAATTTGAAGACCGTTTGAAAAATGGTCATTTTCTGGTCGATCAAAATTGACTGAAATCAACCAAACACATTTTCCTTAGCCACACCCACATATTAACTCCAAAAATTATAGAATTTGAAATCTAGCAATAATTTGACATCCCGGATCCAGCAAAAGTTGTTTCGTTGAAAATGGAGGTCGTTTGCAAAATGGCTATTTTCACGGGCTATGTTAACTCCATAGCGACCTTCCTGAAAATTCATTTGGCCATAACTTTTAATTCCCACTATGAAATTTTGATTTTTCAGATTCTTAGAAAGATATTCATAAATAGATTTAAATATTTTTGGTTTCACTATAATCCTTTTATTTTGCATCCGGTACAGTCAGTCAAAGTTCGAATTCAAATTTTCAAACTGCCGCGCCATTTCAGGCTTTGTTTTATAATTAAAATAAATATATTTATTTTCCAACATTGATTCAAATAGCCTTTTGGTCGTTATTATTTAAAATAATTTATTTTAAATATTCAAAATGCATTAAAATAGCTAAATCAAAATTTTTAAATTGGTTCAGATTTTCCGAGTTGTTACAAATACTGTGGATGTATTAGTGTCGACATTTGAGGGTCGAAATGTCGGGTCGTCACACATAAGGCGTTGTGTTGGTCTTCAATATCATTACTACTAGTATTATTATAATTACTACTGCTACTATTACTATTATCTTCATCACCATTAATTTCATGGTTTGTTTATTCATTACTGTTATTATTTGTCTAATTAATTAAAATTTAAAATTTTATTTTATCTTTATTTATCATTTCATCTTTGGTACATTTTTAACTAACCCTAACTTATTTGAGATTAATGACTTAATTGTTGTTGTCGTGCCATAATTAATGCTTAATTGAAATTGATGAAGAGTCATATCCGAAGGCCTTTTATGTTTTTAGATTATAAAATTATACAAATGGTTCCTTCACAGTTGTCTGATTCTACTAATAAAAATTTCCCCCACGTTGCAATGTAATGGAAAACCACCAACCACATCCTGTTTTGCATACCAAAACAAATGGGATATACCAAATTTATGCTAATCAACAACAAACCAGGTACCGTGTGACCTAAGTTGATTTCTTGGAATATCAATATACTAAACAGACCGGACAAAGATCTAAACAGCCATTTTCTCTGTAACAGGACTAGCCTAACTAAAGCCTTGTCGTTAAGCATGCTAATTAAGATTAATCCATAATTAAAAAAACATAATGATCCTTGCCATATATAAATATTTCTTTCCTGTAGGTAGCGTAGGTAATAAGAGACAAATCATAATCCACTTGTGCGGTGCTTGTTTGCTGATGACACCCGAAATCTTCGTGTGGAATCACTTGGACTATGAGTCTTAATCATAGATTAAGATTACAATTTGTAGTTTGTGCTAGCAAATTGCATCAATCTCTAAAACAGTGGGCGATGAACAGAAGGAGAAAACCATGGTAGCCCATGGTTTATTTTGTAGTAAATCACGTAAAAGAGTCAATATAATTTGATCATGTGTTGTGGAATATTTTACAGGGAGAATGTTCAGGTACTAGTCCTGATTTTGATAATAGAGAGAATACTGTGATGTGTGTGTTTTATGATTATGTTCACAGGTTACAGCTGTATGGTAATATTTCATACTGTTGCAGTATTATTTAGGTATCTGCTACTATTCGGATCATTAGAAATTAAACGTAAATTCAAGGATCAGTCTCATTATGAATATATATTTTGTGACACCAATTTTGTACATATATGCTTCCTCTTGCTTAATTTATAACTTTTTATATAGCAAAAACTATTGCAGGCTTGTAGCTAATTACTATGTGTTTTAACACCTGGTTATACATTATAGGACTGACATACTGACATACAGTAAATCAAAATTTGCAATGTGTTTTCAAAACATGAATGTATATTTGAGTTATAACCCTAACACTGGTAATTATACTTCCCAGACATTAAATCAAACCGGACCATTTGTTCCAGTTTTCTATGAACGAATTTTTTTTTCAAACCCTTTCATAAATTGATAGCTCGTTGGTCGTTCCTACTTTCATCCACACCAAACTTTAACTTCTTCATACGACGCAGCATTGATGCATATACTTCCATAGGAAGGAACAATGGAGAGGTGCGTAGAAATTACAACAGCAGTTAAAATCTTTGCAGGTGGTAGCGTCCTAGCTAGAGAACCAAAGGTTGCTGACAAAGCACTAAAAACCCAATGGATGGTCTGGCAAATTTTGTGCAACAAAACTGCGGCGAGTTGAGTTTCCATTAAGGTATCAATATTCACTAACAGGAATGTTTGCTACCGACGGGTTTGGCCGGGGTCATCAAATGTGTGTTAACAGAAAAAACAAATAAACATTAAATTTTACTTTGATTTGACAGACTCTACCCTACATTCACCTCGAGTAACTTCTTATTTATACTCTTTGATTATTACAACTGCACTAGTTTTGATATATGAAAATGGAGAAAGTAGTGAAGTGTTAGAACATATCAATGAATGTTAAAAAAACAAAAAGAAGATCCATTAAATGTCCCATGCAACTGTTGTTTATGTTAGGCACAGCAGAATAATGCGTGGAGAGACGGATCAAAAATGAAGCTATTGTTAAATTATGATAGGAAAATAGAGAGCTGCTGCTCTTCTTGTGTTTGGTATTAATATAAAATCTGCTTTTTCGTTACATTATAGAGAAATGCAAAGGTCCCTTATATAATTGACAGTAATGATTAATCTTGAAAATTGTAAATTAACTTTTAACACTCATCCTTAATTTGTAATTTTCAGTTGTTGCCTGAACTTCTCTAATGTGACTACTTTGGTGAGGAAATCTGCAGGCTGCTCATTTGTGCTGATGAAGTCTATGGAAATCTCCTCCTTACTAACCAATTCACGGATAAAGTGATAACGAATCTCAATATGCTTTGTGCGAGCATGAAACAATGGATTTTTGGTCATTGCCACAGCCGATGTATTATAATAATAGATCTTTGTTGGCTTGTCTTGAATTTGCTTCATATCATTTAAAATCCTCCGCAACCACACTACTTCACATGCTGCTTCTGTCGCTGCCATGTACTCGGCTTCTACTGAAGACAAAGCTATAGTCTTTTGCTTCCTTGAACTCCTTGCAATTATATTAGAACCAAGACAGAAAAGATAACCCGATGTACTCTTTCGATCATCAAGCGATCATGCCCAATCACTATCAGTGAATCCAATTAACTTGTCATCTTGTTGCTTGACATATAAAAGCCCAACACCTTTTGTCCCTCGAAGATATCGCAATATTCTCTTTGCCGGAGTTAAGTGATTCTTGCTAGGATCTTGCATAAACCTTGAAGCGATACTCACTGCATGAGATATATCAGGTCTTGTATGAGTGATATATATTAGCGAACCAACCAAACTTCTGAATATTCTTGCATTTGCTTTTTATGCACCAACATTTTGCCTTAACTTCTCACTTGGCATCATTAGGGTATTTAATTTTTCATGCGAAATTTCTTAAGCGAGTCCTCAATATACTTCTCCTACGAAAGAAAAATTTCTCCCTTGGATTGTTTAACTTGAATCCCCAAGAAATGTTTCATTAATCCAAGATCTGCCATTTCAAAATCTATCATCATTTTTTGCTTGAATTCCATCACAGCCTTATGATTAGTTCCAAAATAAATAATGTCATCAACATATAGACATATGACCAAGAAATCAACACCCTGCTTCCTTACATATAGTGTTGGTTCATTTTTGCTTCTTTGGAAGCCATTGTGAACAAAGTAGTTGTCAATCGTACAATTCCATGCACGGGGGGCTTGCTTTAATCCATAGCGCTTTTCGAACCCTGTAGACTTTGCTTTCTTTTCCTTTAGCCACGAAGCCTTGCGGTTGCTCAACATATACTACTTCCTTTAGGTCTCCATTTAAGAAGGCGGACTTAACATCAAGCTGAAAGACATTAAGCTCTAATTTTGCTACAACTGCAAGGGTTGTCCTAATGGCTTCCATTCGAACTACTAGAGCAAACGTTTCACCAAAATCAACTCCTGGTTGTTGCGTGTAACCCTTTGCGACTAGCCTTGCTTTATGCTTCTTTATGGAACTATCTTCGCCAATTTTTGTCTTATATACCCATTTTAAGCAAATTACTTCTTTGTCTTTAGGCAAGTCAACCAATTGCCATGTATTATTTTTCTCAATGGCTGTTATTTCTTCTTTCATTGCTTCAATCTACACATCTTCTTTACTTGCATCTTCAAACAGCTGCGGTTCACATGAAAAGAAAGCAACATCACAAGATTCATAAATATTTTGTAAAGAGCGTACCTTCAATATAGGAGAATCTAAATCTATCGTCCCACTTTCCTCGTTTGTGCTGCGATTTGGAGCTGAAACTGAACCATTTGTTTCCGGAACGCTATATGACTATGGTGTATTTTTTGGCTTGTTTAAAGACTCCAATGAATCTTATTTTTGGTTGCCATCTACGTTCCATTCCCATTCTGTCATCTCATCAAAAGTACCATCTATTTAGACAATAAGTTGATCATTTATTGGATTTAACAATCGATATCCCTTCGACTCATCGCTATAACCGATAAACACGTACTTACGTCCTTTCTTTTCAAACTTATCTGTGCTTGGAGATTGATTCAATGCATAGGCTATCCTGCTGAATATTCTCATGTGATCAACTTGAGGTTTTCATTTATGCTAAGCTTCATATGGCATCTTATCTCTGACAAATGAAGCGACCCGAACTTCCCCGGTCTCCGAAGAGATGAGAAAGAACGAATTACTGTGAGGACAAGACAAATCAGAACGCAGACGGAAGAACATTTCATTGTTATTACAATAATTCCATCAGATTACAAGAATATACAGAGTATAAATGAATATTATACATTCGATAAATATCAGAGATTACAATAAATTACATAGCAGCGGAAAATAATACAAAGCACAACTGAAGGTGATATACGGATACAGAGCTTTCCGGATATCATTCCAGCGGTAAACCAGGATCCTGTGAATATAAATATGCAAAACGAAAACTACTAGCTGCCCGTATCGAAAATAGGGGCACCCAGAGTTTAGGTTAAAACAATAAACTCCAGGTCAGTCATGTGACTGGTGTGAGAACTAAAACAGTTATTTAAAACTTTACTTTGAAAGAGAGTAATTCAAGGGACCACGCCGTATAACACGGAACGGGTTTCCTCCCAAGAATACCAGTGCATAGAATAAACAGCGCAATGCTTTTTCGAAAAATGAAGCTATTATAAGACCCAGGTCCCATCACACAATGCAACGCAAGCCGGAGGATAGGGTTTTCCCTTATAATAGCCAAACATGCTTGGTACGTTTAAAACAAATCATTTGATACTATAATAAGTGTATAGTGTCAAAACAATTTCAATCATAAATATAAATCATAGACAGCATAAGTGCCCCATACCACTATGTCGCCATACTAGGCTCTACAAATAAAGCCGAAATACACGTATTGGAAATTGGATTTCCGTCATAAGTCGAGGCAAGGGGCAAGCTCCTCTCCGCTTCGAGACACTCTAGCAAATGCCTCAGGACTATACACTCTGGGTAACCCTTGGATGCTTCAGGGCCGGTCCTCTCTTACGTTTGAGGATTAATTATGCCTGAACACACGTTTCCTGGTCCTTACAGACCTAAAATCGAGGTGCCTCATCCAACAACCACATAGGTGAAAAGTATATAAATGTCAGGGCTGGTAAGTCACTGACACCACCAAAGCTAGAAAGAAACGTCGTGCTCTCCATGCAGTCCTTATCCCGTTTTTAACTCATACGAGGTGTGAGGCTCGCGAATTCACGTTATACACAAAGCTACGCCACAAAGGCCGTGCTTTGATCATCAACCACAAGACGTTGCTTTTCAACAGAAGCCTTGATCCATGCAACTCAGCGTGCCACACAGGCAATTCATGCCATGCGATTGATATCTATCGATATATAACCTCTAAGCTCGTACGTCTCAGAGAAGGGCGTTAAGCAAGAGAATGAATTCTCCACCGCCAAACAGATATATATTTAACAGAAATCAATCAATACAGAATAAAATCCAATGTCAGACACACAATCCATTTACAAGTTCGTTCTGGGTCTGAACGAAACCGGAGGCACTTTCCTCGCATATCCATCGATCTCCAAGTACGTCTGGACGACCACCAACTGATTCCCTCATCTTGGGTGTACAGCCCAATCAAGATCATCAGTAATCACCCAAACGATGTGAAGACTTCCGGTCTTCGACCACCGTCATCATCTTCGACATAACGTCGAATCGGTTATTCAGAATGGGTATAAACCCGGTCTTTCCGAACAACCCACGTATATTAAAAACAAATGTTACACAAACACAACATACGCCTCATTCCAATTCATTAGTCACTAACCGTAAATCAGTAAGAGAGCAATCCCCCAAATATTAACCCCGAAGGCCGAAACCAACATCAGATCAATACCCAGGAAACCATTCTTCTTAACTAACCTACAGCTAGTTTCTAAATCTCAATTCTTAGGGAAAGGTTCCAATTAATTTTATCCAAGATAAATTCTTTAAAATTTATTCTTTAATCTTCCATTGGATGTCATATCAAACCGAATTATGGTTTTTTCCAAACTAGTCAAGATTAGCGAACCACACCGAAGTAATTATTTATTTTATTTCCCAATCCCAATCTATTCATCCCATGAAGCAAAACGGGTAATACTCCATATCTAATATCACAGTGTTATCGGTAAAATTAATTACCATTTCACGTTCAAATCTGATTAAAGATTTAACTATCGCTTTGGAGCAAAACTGGTGATACTCCATCCTCGCTCACTTTCTAAATTTGATAATTTAAATTATCTATTCACATTTCAATCTAATTGCAGATTCATTAAAACTCCCGTTTCTGGGTTAAAGAACTAATGTCATTTGAAACACAGTTCACGATAAACCCAAATCACATTCTATTTAAAACCCATTTCAAATCCAATTTATTTATTTAAAAATAAGTGGGTTTTAATTTCAGTTCAAAACTAGTTCATTTCGATAAAATCTATTTTTATCTTTTCAAATATGGAGTTTTTCATCCCAAATTTTCTGAAATCATTTCTTATGATTTTACACAAATTATTACTATTTTTAATAATTTTATCAAGGCCCGTACAGTCGATTTCCAACAACGGTCATCGAACTGCATTTATAGTGACCTTTTCCAAATTTGATTTGGACGTATCTCCAAGTCCAACCGTTAGATTTTGAATTTCTAATATTCGTTAGAAAGCTCTTTTCGATACGAACCCAACGGTTCTGGTTTTAGGAGAATCCGACGGTCGGATCTCCCGTAATGTCCGTTCGAAATCAATGGTCGAAATTCGCGAACTGCCGCGGCGCGGCGCGTTCTATTCAGGCCATTATATTATATATAGAATATATATAATATATATTTCGTCGATTTCTATTTAAAACGGATTTTATAAATAGTTTTAAATTCGTTTCAAAAACAATTTCAACTTCCATTTCAATTCAAATCAAAATTGAATTTTTTCTTATAAATTCGTTTTAAAATTCATTTCTATTTAATTCAAATTTCAATTCAATTTGAATTCACTTCAATTCGTTTTCAATTCAATTCAATTCAATTCAAATTCGTTTTCTATTCGTTCCAATTCAAATTCGTTTTCTATTCAATTCAATTCAAATTCGTTTTCTATTCAATTCAATTCAAATTCGTTTTCTATTCAAATCAAATTCAAATTCGTTTTCCATTCAAATCAAATTCAAATTCGTTTTCCATTCAAATCAAATTCAAATTCGTTTTCCATTTAAATCAAATTCAAATTCGTTTTCCATTCAAATCAAATATAAAAATGAATATAATCGATATAAATATCGTTCGCGTCAAAATAGCGCATCTCTAATCAACACGGCTTTATATATTTCAATAATTCCGTTATTCTATTCAACAAATGAATATTTATTCTATTCAATACGTGAATCTATATTTTTGTCAACACACGACTAATCTCAACGAATGAGTACTGTCCACGTGTGACTCTTTTTGTTATTTAATATATTTTATAAAAATTATGGTATCTATCGTTTGATTTCAAATCAGACTCCAACCGTAAATTAGTAAGAGAACGATTCCCTAAATATTAACCCCGAAGGCCGAAACCAACATCAGATCAATATCCAGGAGACCACTCATCTCATCTATTTTCCAGTTAATTTCTAATTTCATATATGATAAAGATGTAAATTTTATTGTTAAAATATTTCGTTCAACACATGACTAATCTCAACGGATGAGTACTGTCAACACATGAACCTTTATTTTATAATATTCTTTATTTTCCCGATTGGAATGAGGCCCAATCAATTACCATATAAAGTTAATTATATGGATTCCATTCAACACATGTATGTAATAGCAACGATACATAGTCAACCATCATCCAAAGTGCACTACACTGTATAAGCATCAAATATTGATATCTAACGCTTATAACAGCCTGTCAATCGATCGATCGACATACAACTAATTATTGGGATTGGTGTATGCCGTATTTTATCCCAATACCCGTGTGGGGTTTCAAACAATCAAACACAGATTTTATTTGTGTAGTTGGGCGATGTGTAAAATTTATCGTCCCAATCAATGTCCTTCAAATAGGTGTACATAAACAAACCGTCCGGTTTGTAAATGAATATTTATTTATTCACATTCACGTTAAAAATTATATTTTTAACGATAAAACATTTTATTCAACCTCTGAAAATATTCTATTCAGTTCATTTATTAAATAAAATGGTATGTTTCATTTTCTAACTTATTTTAGAAAATTTCGGCGGCATAACGGCACGATACTAGAAACGGGACGAGGCCTAGCCTATCCCCGGTCTAGTGATGGCCCACGCCATTCACACATCAATCAAATCAATTTCATTTCACCAAACAATTCAATTCAACCCAAATAATCTAACCAACTACACAGCCAAACAAACAAGTCCATGGTCTGTGGACGATTGTGTCGGGTGCTACTAAACGCCGTCTGCATCCTAGTATATATATAACTAGAAAAAGAAATTGAAGAGTGAGAAGTTCTCACCAACTAGCTAAACCAAACGCCACGACTCTTCTTATGTAGAAATCTTCGTCGTGCTCGCCTTTTTGCCAATATCACTGCCCGTAGTCACTACATATATAAAAATCGAATTTTTACTTCGTTATTCAATATATAAAAATCCTATTTTTACTTAGCTATTCAACATATAAAAATCGAATTTTTATCGCGTTATCCTCTATATACTGATTTTGCCTTCCCAAATATAAAGATTTCGCCTTTTCAAATATAAAGATTTCGCCTTTTCAAATATAAAGATTTCGCCTTTTTCATTTCAAAAATCTAATCTTTTCTATTTTAAAAATCTAATCTTTTCTATTTAAAAAATCTAATCTTTTCTATTTTAAAAATCTAATCTTTTCTATTTCTAAAAATCTATTTCTTTTCTATTTTAAAAATCTAATCCTTTTCTAGTCTAAAAATCATGTTTTTAAATACATGAAAATCAGTTTTCAACCACATGAAAAATCAGTATTTTAAAGTAACATACTAAAGGAAAACTTACAGTTCAAATTCGAGAGAGGGGGGTTTGGAACTTGCGCTCGTGGAGGAGGGGGAAGGTCAGGGGAGGGGGCTTCACGTCGCAGGCCAGCAAAACGGGGGGGGGGGGGGGGGTGCTTCAAATCGCGGGGGGGGGGGGGGGGGGGGGAGGGGGGTGTCGGTTGCGGTGGTCTTCAGCAGCAGGGCGGTGGCGATTTTGGGCTGAAGGGGGTGCGGAGGTGGAGAGGAGGGAGGGGGAGCTCGAGGAGGAGGCTAGAGGAGATGAACGGCGTGAGGAAGGGAGGCGGGTGGAGGATCGACGTCGGGGAAAGAGGGGGGGGGGGCTGCGCGCAATTAGTGGATCGGGATTTTTTTTTATCTTCTGATTTAAATCGAAATGGGGGGGGGGGGGGCAGAAGTTAATAGGAGAGAGGTAGTGTTATTTTTTTATTTTTTTAATTATTTAATCCCAAATGGTTGACTTTTACATACGACCTCTAAACGAGGCCCACCGCCTGTCGTCCATAGCTAATTACCCCCATTTCGAAAACAATGGGATATGTATCATAGGCTGATTCGATCGTTACAATCAGTTTCCGTTAAAATCAACATATAACTCTATATATTGAATTTGAACGCGTATTTCATTTTACCGGGGTCACATACGAACTCTAAAAATTCCCGAAAAATATTTTCTAGCTTCGTATTGACGATACGGTCCTAACAAAACTAGTTTCGTCGAATTCCGAGACCATTGGAAAAATGACCATTTTCCAGTCGATTAAAATCAACTAAAACTGGTCAAACGCGTTTTCCTTTGCCACGCTCACATATTGATTCGAAAAATTATGAAATTTAAAACCTAGCAATAATTTGACATCACGGACCCAACAAAAGTGGTTTCGTAGAAATCCGAGGTCGTTTGCAAAATGTCTATTTTTAAGGGCCTAAATTCCATAGCGACTATTCAGAATTTTCAACTGGGCATATCTTTTGATTTCCGCTATGAAATTTCAATTTGTCTGATTCGTTGGAAAGATATTCTCTATTAGATCTTAATGTTGTTGATTTCACTAAAATCCGGATTGTTTTGCACCCGGTATGTTCAATTGAAGTTTGAAATCGAATTATCGAACTACCGCGCCATTTTCAATTCCTTTTATAATTCTATATAATTATTATATTCTAACGACGACGTATATAATATATACGTTATAAATATATTCAAAATAAATTTCTCGTCGATATTATTTAAAATAATTCATTTTAATGTTCAAAATTCGCTAAAATTGCCAAAATAAAAATTTTAAACTGGCCCAGATTTGCGGGTTGTTACAATCTCCCCCACTAAAAACTTTTTGTCCCCGAAAAGGAACAAAGTCGAAGGTGGTTTGATTAATCAACTCTACGTTCGATCTGGCTTTCATTCTCCAACCTTTCAGTTTCTGAGAATTTTCAAATTCTTCAAAAATTTGTCTAACACCCTAAATTTTCGAAAAATTTCGCCATAACCTCCCCTGCACCGGGAGCCACGGGAAAATCCCGAAATTGCCATATAGGCCTTCTGATCTCAAAAAGAAAAAGAAAATGCCAAGCGGCTAGCCAATCGGCTCATAAAATCATCATCACCCAAACAAAACAGTAAATTATAGTAAACATGTACCTATTTGTCGGACAAACAAATTTTATTCTCTTCTCTAGCCTCCTTGCTATGACCTATTCAATGTAAGTACATGTATATGCAAACAAATGCGACCAATTTTCAATACAATTCAATATTTGATTCAATTAGGCATAATGGTTCAAAAATTAGCAAACAAATAAACAAACAACACAAACATCAATCAATTAGTGAATTAGAGTTTCAAATTCATAATTTGATACATATATACAAAAAATCATGTTTTGGTGCCAAATCACAACAAATGAATCTATCTATATAAGTTTTGGTTCTCACACCAGTCTAATGGAAATATATAGATATCACACCTTCGAAACACGAAAATAATTACTAATGATGACGCGTCAATCATCAGAATCAGGTCCGGGCGACTAGAGTGTGATTCTATCTATCCAGTATATTAAAACTTCGAATATACGTTCATGACGCGTATATGCAAAATCTTTATATATTGGATTGTCCAAATTCAATATAAATAAATATTCAAATACGTGTAAAACGATTTAAATTTTCAAAACAAAATTGTTTTCATTTGAAAAATATACTCTTCACACTCGTTCTAGGATACTACTGATCCTATCTCTAACGAGTCATTCTAATTGGATATTACTAATCCAATATCTGATGAATTCTTTCGTACGGTTCTAATGTGTCTTGTTCTCGAGCTCTGTAAACCAAAGCTCTGATACCAAATGAAGCGACCCGAACTTCCCTGGTCTCCGAAGAGATGAGAAAGAACGAATTACTGTGAGGACAAGACAAATCAGAACGCAGACAGAAGAACATTTCATTGTTATTACAACAATTCCATCAGATTACAAGAATATACAGAGTATAAATGAATATTATACATTCGATAAATATCAGAGATTACAATAAATTACATAGCAGCGGAAAATAATACAAAGCACAACTGAAGGTGATATACGGATACAGAGCTTTCCGGATAACATTCCAGCTGTAAACCAGGATCCTGTGAATATAAATCTGCAAAACCAAAACTACTAGCTGCCCGTGTCGAAAATAGGGGCACCCAGAGTTTAGGTTAAAACAATAAACTCCAGGTCAGTCATGTGACTGGTGTGAGAACTAAAACAGTTATTTAAAATTTTACTTTGAAAGAGAGTAATTCAAGGGACCACGCCGTATAACACGGAACGGGTTTCCTCCCAAGAATACCAGTGCATAGAATAAACAACGCAATGCTTTTTCGAAAAATGAAGCTATTATAAGACCCAGGTCCCATCACACAATGCAACGCAAGCCGGAGGATAGGGTTTTCCCTTATAATAGCCAAACATGCTTGGTACGTTTAAAACAAATCATTTGATACTATAATAAGTGTATAGTGTCAAAACAATTTCAATCATAAATATAAATCATAGACGACATAAGTGCCCCATACCACTATGTCGTCATACTAGGCTCTACAAATAAAGCCGAAATACACGTATTGGAAATTGGATTTTCGTCATGAGTCGAGGCAAGGGGCAAGCTCCTCTCCGCTTCGAGACACTCTAGCAAATGCCTCAGGACTACACACTCTGGGTAACCCTTGGATGCTTCAGGGCCGGTCCTCTCTTACGTTTGAGGATTAATTATGCCTGAACACACGTTTCCCGGTCCTTACAGACCTAAAATCGAGGCGCCTCATCCAACAACCACATAGGTGAAAAGTATATAAATGTCAAGGCTGGTAAGTCACTGACACCACCAAAGCTAGAAAAAAACATCGTGCTCTCCCTGCAGTCCTTATCCCGTTTTTAACTCATACCGAGGTGTGAGGCTCGCGAATTCACGTTATACACAAAGCTACGCCACAAAGGCCGTGCTTTGATCATCAACCACAAGACTTTGCTTTTCAACAGAAGCCTTGATCCATGCAACTCAGCGTGCCACACAGGCAATTCATGCCATGCGATTGATATCTATCGATATATAACCTCTAAGCTCGTACGTCTCAGAGAAGGGCGTTAAGCAAGAGAATGAATTCTCCACCGCCAAACAGATATATATTTAACAGAAATCAATCAACACAGAATAAAATCCAATGTCAGGCACACAATCCATTTACAAGTTCGTTCTGGGTCTGAACGAAACCGGAGGCACTTTCCTCGCATATCCATCGATCTCCAAGTACGTCTGGACGACCACCAACTGATTCCCTCATCTTGGGTGTACAGCCCAATCAAGATCATCAGTAATCACCCAAACGATGTGAAGACTTCCGGTCTTCGACCACCGTCATCATCTTCGACATAACGTCGAATCGGTTATTCAGAATGGGTATAAACCCGGTCTTTCCGAACAACCCACGTATATTAAAAACAAATGTTACACAAACACAACATACGCCTCATTCCAATTCATTAGTCACTAACCGTAAATCAGTAAGAGAGCAATCCCCCAAATATTAACCCCGAAGGCCGAAACCAACATCAGATCAATACCCAGGAAACCATTCTTCTTAACTAACCTACAGCTAGTTTCTAAATCTCAATTCTTAGGGAAAGGTTCCCATTAATTTTATCCAAGATAAATTCTTTAAAATTTATTCTTTAATCTTCCATTGGATGTCATATCAAACCGAATTATGGTTTTTTCCAAACTAGTCAAGATTAGCGAACCACACCGAAGTAATTATTTATTTTATTTCCCAATCCCAATCTATTCATTCCATGAAGCAAAACTGGTAATACTCCATATCTAATATCACAGTGTTATCGGTAAAATTAATTACCATTTCACGTTCAAATCTGATTAAAGATTTAACTATCGCTTTGGAGCAAAACTGGTGATACTCCATCCTCGCTCACTTTCTAAATTTGATAATTTAAATTATCTATTCACATTTCAATCTAATTGCAGATTCATTAAAACTCCTGTTTCTGGGTTAAATAACTAATGTCATTTGAAACACAGTTCACGATAAACCCAAATCACATTCTATTTAAAACCCATTTCAAATCCAATTTATTTATTTAAAAATAAATGGGTTTTAATTTCAGTTCAAAACTAGTTCATTTCAATAAAATCTATTTTTATCTTTTCAAATATGGAGTTTTTCATCCCAATTTTTCCCAAATCATTTCTTATGATTCTACACAAATTATTACTATTTTTAATAATTTTATCAAGGCCCGTACAGTCGATTTCCAACAACGGCCATCGAACTGCACTTACAGCGACCTTTTCCAAATTTGATTTGGACGTATCTCCAAATTCAACCATTAGATTTTGAATTTCTAATATTCGTTAGAAAGCTCTTTTCGATACGAACCCAACGGTTCCGGTTTTAGGAGAATCCGATGGTCGGATCTCCTGTAATGTCCGTTCGAAATCAATGGTCGAAATTCGCGAACTACCGCGGTGCGGCGCGTTCTATTCATGCCATTATATTATATATATTATATATATAATATATATTTCGTCGATTTCTATTTAAAACGAATTTTATAAATAGTTTTAAATTCGTTTCAAAAACAATTTCAACTTCCATTTCAATTCAAATCAAAATTGAATTTTTCCTTATAAATTCGTTTGAAAATTCATTTCTATTTAATTCAAATTTCAATTCAAATTCAAATTCGTTTTCTATTCAATTCAATTCAAGTTCGTTTTCCATTCAAATCAAATTCAAATTCGTTTTCCATTCAAATCAAATTCAAATTCGTTTTCCATTCAAATCAAATATAAAAACGAATATAATCAATATAAATATCGTTCGCGTCAAAATAGCGCATCTCTAATCAACACGGCTTTATATATTTCAATAATTCCGTTATTCTATTCAACAAATGAATATTTATTCTATTCAATACGTGAATCTATATTTTTGTCAACACACGACTAATCTCAACGAATGAGTACTGTCCACGTGTGACTCTTTTTGTTATTTAATATATTTTATAAAAATTATGGTATCTATCGTTTGATTTCAAATCAGGCTCCAACCGTAAATTAGTAAGAGAACGATTCCCTAAATATTAACCCCGAAGGCCGAAACCAACATCAGATCAATATCCAGGAGACCACTCATCTCATCTATTTTCCAGTTAATTTCTAATTTCATATATGATAAAGTTGTAAATTTTATTGTTAAAATATTTTGTTCAACACATGACTAATCTCAACGGATGAGTACTATCAACACATGAACCTTTATTTTATAATATTCTTTATTTTCCCGATTGGAATGAGGCCCAATCAATTACCATATAAAGTTAATTATATGGATTCCATTCAATACATGTATATAATAGCAACGATACATAGTCAACCATCATCCAAAGTGCACTACACTGTATAAGCATCAAATATTGATATCTAACGCTTATAACAGCCTGTCAATCGATCGATCGACATACAACTAATTACCGGGATTGGTGTATGCCGTATTTTATCCCAATACCCGTGTGGGGTTTCAAATAATCAAACACATATTTTATTTGTGCAGTTGGGCGATGTGTAAAATTTATCGTCCCAATCAATGTCCTTCAAATAGGTGTACATAAACAAACCGTCCGGTTTGTAAATGAACATTTATTTATTCACATTCACGTTAAAAATTATATTTTTAATGATAAAACATTTTATTCAACCTCTGAAAATATTCTATTCAGTTCATTTATTAAATAAAATGGTACCTTTATTTTTCTAACTTATTTTAGAAAACTTCGGCGGCATAACGGCACGATACTAGAAATGGGACGAGGCCTAGCCTTATCCCCGGTCTAGTGATGGCCCACGCCATTCACACATCAATCAAATCAATTTCATTTCACCAAACAATTCAATTCAACCCAAATAATCTAACCAACTACACAGCCAAACAAACAAGTCCATGGTCTGTGGACGATTGTGTCGGGTGCTACTAAACACCGTCTGCATCCTAGTATATATATATAACTAGAAAAAGAAATTGAAGAGTGAGAAGTTCTCACCAATTAGCTAAACCAAACGCCACGACTCTTCTTATGTAGAAATCTTCGTCGTGCTCGCCTTTTTGCCAATTTCACTGCCCGTAGTCACTACATATATAAAAATCGAATTTTTACTTCGCTATTCAATATATAAAAATCCTATTTTTACTTCGCTATTCAACATATAAAAATCGAATTTTTATCGCGCTATCCTCTATATACTGATTTCACCTTCCCAAATATAAAGATTTCGCCTTTTCAAATATAAAGATTTCGCCTTTTCCAATATAAAGATTTCGCCTTTTTCATTTCAAAAATCTAATCTTTTCTATTTTAAAAATCTAATCTTTTCTATTTTAAAAATCTAATCTTTTCTATTTTAAAAATCTAATCTTTTCTATTTCTAAAAATCTATTTCTTTTCTATTTTAAAAATCTAATCTTTTTCTAGTCTAAAAATCATGTTTTTAAATACATGAAAATCAGTTTTCAACCACATGAAAAATCAGTATTTTAAAATAACATACTAAAGGAAAACTTACAGTTCAAATTTGAGAGAGGGGGGTTTGGAACTTGCGCTCGTAGAGGAGGGGGAAGGTCAGGGGAGGGGGCTTCACGTCGCAGGCCAGCAAAAGGGGGGGCTGCTTCAAATCGGCCGGGGGGGGGGGGTGTCGGTTGCGGTGGTCTTCAGCAGCAGGGCGGTGGCGGTTTTGGGCTAAAGGGGGTGCGGAGGTGGAGAGGAGGGAGGGGGTTGCGCGAGAGGAGGGGGGAGCGCAAGGAGGAGGGTAGAGGAGGTGAACGGCGTGAGGAAGGGGAGGCGGGTGGAGGATCGACGTCGGGGAAAGAGGAAGGGGCTGCGCGCAATTTGTGGATCGGGATTTTTTTTATCTTCTGATTTAAATCGAAATGGGGGGGGGGGGGCAGAAGTTAAAAGGAGAGAGGTAGTGTTATTTTTATTTATTTATTTATTTAATTATTTAATCCCAAAAGGTTAACTTTTACATACGACCTCTAAACGAGTCCCACCGCCTGTCGTCCATAGCTAATTACCCCCATTCCGAACACAATGGGATATGTATCGTAGGCTGATTCGATCGTTACAATCAGTTTCCGTTAAAATCAACATATAACTCTATATATTGAATTTGAACGCGTATTTCATTTTATCGGGGTCACATACGAACTCTAAAAATTCCCGAAAAATATTTTCTAGCTTCGTATTGACGATACGGTCCTAACAAAACTAGTTTCGTCGAATTCCGAGACCATTGGAAAAATGGCCATTTTCCAGTCGATTAAAATCAACTAAAACTAGTCAAACGCGGTTTCCTTTACCACGCTCACATATTGATTCGAAAAATTATGAAATTTAAAACCTAGCAATAATTTGACATCACGGACCCAACAAAACTGGTTTCGTCGAAATCCGAGGTTGAATGCAAAATGTCTATTTTTAAGGGCCTAAATTCCATAACGACTATTCAGAATTTTCAACTGGGCATATCTTTTGATTCCCGCTATGAAATTTCAATTTGTCTGATTCGTTGGAAAGATATTCTCTATTAGATCTTAATGTTTTTGGTTTCACTAAAATCCGGATTGTTTTGCACCCGGTATGTTCAATTGAAGTTTGAAATCGAATTATCGAACTACCGCGCCATTTTCAATTCCTTTTATAATTCTATATAATTATTATATTCTAACGACGACGTATATAATATATACATTCTAAATATATTCAAAATAAATTTCTCGTCGATATTATTTAAAATAATTCATTTTAAATGTTCAAAATTCGCTAAAATTGCCAAAATAAAAATTTTAAACTGGCCCAGATTTGTGGGTTGTTACAGTCTTTATCGGCGAAAGATTCAAAATATAAACAGCAGAGTTGAAATAAATAGGTGGAAAATTTGATTTGGAGCCATGTCAATATTTTCCACTGTTAAAATACTTTTCTTATCAATGATCTTAAAAGAACTATTATCAAAATTCACTGCATATCCTTTTTGAACAAGCTGCCCCACACTTAAGAGATTTTGAGCTAAATTTGGCACGTAAACTACATCATGAATAAGTTTCTTACCCTTTTTAGTATGGACTGCAATGATCCCTTTACCTTCAACTCTTTGCGCCTTTTCATCTCCAAGCTTTATCTATGATGAAAAGCTTGAATCAAGTTCTACAAAAATGTCTTTGTTGTCAGTCATGTGGTTGCTATAACCATTGTCAATATACCAAGCATCCTGTGATTCATTTTTAGCAGATAAACAAGAGTAGATAACATTCTCTTCATTTTCTTCATTGTAAAATTTTCTTCGTCCTTCTCTTTTTCGTTTTGATACCAACAATCTCTTTGGGAATGATTAGGGATTCGACATCTCATGCATTTGAAGCGACAATTTTCAGAATTATGATTTGATTTATTGCAAATAATGCAATGAGTGGCAAACTTACCTTGCGTTTTGTGCTCTTCTCATCTTTGTTCTCCTTTGGATTGATTATTTATCTCAGTGCCCTTTCTTTTATTCTGATATTGCTTCCGAAATGTGCACTTCTGGGAGTTGAAATACCTTTATTTCTTTTCTGAGAGACTGAGATTGGACTGGAATGCATGTTCCAATGTACTAGATGATGTTCTGTTAATTCTCTGTTCATGAGCTTGAAGTGAACTCATTAACTCATGTGTCGACAATTTTGATAGATTTTTTGATTCCTTTATAGCAGCGACACAATGATCAAACTTTTGAGGTAGACATCTCAATATCTTCTCTACCACCTTCTTTTCTTGGATGCTATCTTGAAGGCATTGAATTTGGTTTACGATTTCAAAGAATCTGGAGAAGAAATCTCTGATATTTTCAGATTCCTTCATTTGTAGGTTATCAAAATCTCTCCATAAAGATTGAAGTTTAATGGAGATAACTTTGTCATTGCCTCAAAATTCTTTTTGCAAAACTTCTCATGCTTCTTTTTCTTTTCTTTTATTGAAAATTATTGGATATATAGATTTACTCACTCCTTGTTTGATATACCGAAGTGCAGTGGCATCTTTCTTTTGATTTTCTTTGTACAACTTCTCTTGTTCTGTTGTCCATCTTGTGGAATATCCATCTGTAGGTGGCTCTGTGTAATCTTTTTCGATGATATCCTATAAATCATGAGAGATGAAGAAGTCCATCATCTCACCGCTCCAATAATCATAGTGTTCGCCTTCGAATATTGGTACTTCACTTGGAGAGTACTTGAAAATTGTAGGGACTGCTGCCATTGTTTTTAAGTGACTGATCAAAGCCATTAGCCTCGCTCTGATACCAAATTTGTTAGGCACAACAGAATAATGTGTGGAGGGATGGATCAAAAATGAAGTAACTGTTCAATTGTAATAACCCGGAAAATCTGAGCCAGTTTAAAATTTTTGTTTTGGCAACTTCGACGAATTTTGAATATTTAAAATGAACTATTTTAAATAATATCGACGAGAAATTTATTTTGAATATAATTCGAACGTATATATTATATAGATCGTCGTTAGAATATAAATAATTATTTATATTTATAAATAGAATTGAAAATGGCGGAGTAGTTCGATAATTCGATTTCAAACTTCAATTGAATGTACCGGGTGCAAAACAAACCGGATTTTAGCGAAACCAAAAATAATAGGATCTAACTGAGAATATCTTTCTAACGAATTCGGAAAATTGAAATTTCATAGCGGGAATAAAAAGATATGTCCACTTGAAAATTCTAAATAGTCGCTATGGAATTCAGGCCCTTAAAAATGGGAATTTTGCAAACGACCTCGGATTTCGACGAAACCACTTTTGTTGGATCCGTGATGTCAAATTATTATTAGATTCCAAATTTCATAATTTTTCGAATCAATATGTGAGCATGGCAAAGGAAAACGCGTTTGACCAGTTTTAGTTGATTTTAATCGACTGGAAATTGGCCATTTTTCCAACGGTCTCAGAATTCAACGAAACTAGTTTTGTTAGGACCGTATCGTCAATACGAAGCTAGAAAATATTTTTCTACAATTTATAGAGTTCGTATGTGACCCCGGTAAATAGAAATGCTTGTTTAAATTCAATATATAGAGTTATATGTTGATTTTGACGAAAACTGATCGAATCAGCAAACGATACATATCCCATTGTGTTCGGAATGGGGGTAAAACGCTATGGACGACAGGCGGTAGGCCTCCTTTAGAGGTCGTATGTAAAAGTCAACTTTTTGAAATTAAAATAATAAAAATAAAATAAAACCTTCCTCTCCCTATACCCTCTGCCCCCCCCCCCCCATTCAAAATCATTTCAACAGAAAAAGAAGAAAAAAAAAAGAAGAAAAAAACTTCGAGCCCCTAAACCCTAGCGTCGCCCACGTTCAGCCCTCCCCTTCACTGACGATCGTCCTCCACCACCCCATCGTCTCCTTCCACCGCGAGCTCGAGATCGAGCCACCTCAGTCCATCGAGAACCGCTTCACCGCGAGGATCGATGCAGCCACCTTGGCCCATGCACGCGCCACCGCAGGTCAAACATCCCCCATCAACGCCAACCGCCAGCACGCGCTACCCTCTCCAAGCCCTTTTCCCCTTTTTTCAGTCAACGGCATCGAACTGCCCCCCCCCCCCCCCACCCCCTCGACGAGAGAAAGGTAAATAAAATTGTTTTTTATTTCAGTTTCTTTGATTTATTTATTATAAGTAATGCTGTAATAAAAAGGTGTTTTTTTTAAGATAGAAAGTATAAATTGTTTATAAAACAAAAAGCGAGAATTTTTATAAAAGAAAGCTAGAATTTTTAAAAGAAAGCGAGGATTTTTAAACATAAGAAAGTCAAGATTTTTAAATAAAGAAGGATTAGATTTTTCTATGTAATCTCTTAAAATAAAAAGGCGATTTTCATATGTAGAGATTTTATATAGAAAAATTCGATTTTTATATATTGAATAGCAAAGTAAAAATTCGATTTTTATATATTGAATAGCGATGTAAAAATTCGATTTTTATATATTGAATAGCGATGTAAAAATTCGATTTTTATATATTAAATAGCGAAGGAAAAATTCGATTTTTATATATTGAATAGCGATGTAAAAATTCGATTTTTATATATTGAATAGCGAAGTAAAAATTCGATTTTTAAATATATGAAGTGATTATAAAAATATGATTTTTAAAATTTAAAGTAAACAAATAAAAATGTGATTTTTATTTTAAAAAAAGACAGCAATATAAAAATGTGTGATTTTTATATATGTAGTGGCTACGAGCAACGAAAGTGGCAAAAGGCGAGAACGACAAGATTTTATACAATGGAAGTGTCGTGAAGTTGGGATAGCTATTGGTGAGAACTTCTCACTCTAAATTTCTTTTTCTAGTTATATATACATACTAGGATGCAGACGGTGTTTAGTAGCACCCGACACCCGTCATCCACAGACCATGGATGGCTTGTTTGTTTAATTGTTTGGTTGTGTAGTTGGTTAGATTATTTGGTTTGAATTGAATTGTTTGGGGAAATGAAATTGATTTGATTGATGTGTGAATGGCGTGGGCCTTCACTAGACCGGGGATAAGGCTAGGCCTCGTCCCGTTTCTAGTATCGTGCCGTTATGCCGCCGAAATTTTCTAAAATAAGTTAGAAAAATAAAAATATCATTTTATTTAAAGAATGAACTGAATAGAAATTCATATGTTAAAATAAAATGTTTTATCGTTAAAAATATAATTTTTAACGTGAATATGAATATAGTGAATGTGAATAAATAAATATTCATTTACAAACCGGACGGTTTGTTTATGTACACTGATTTGACTGACATTGATTGGGACAATAAATTTTACACATCGCCCAACTGCACAAATAAAATCTGTGTTTGATTGTTTGAAACCCCACACGGGTGTTGGGATGAAATTTGAAGTTCACTCATCTTGATTGATTAAATATGTCGATCGATTGATTGACAGGCTGTTATAAGCGTTAGATATCTATATTTGATGCTTATACAGTGTAGTGCACTTTGGTTGATGGATGATTATTTTTCAATGCTATTATATACGTGTGATGTATGAAAATCCATATAATTAATATTATATGGTGATTGATTGGGCCTCATTCCAATTTAGAAAATAAAGAATATTATAAGATAAAGGTTCATGTGTTGACCGTACTCATCCGTTGAGATTAGTCATGTGTTGAACGAAATATTTTAATAATAAAATTTACTTCTTTATCAATATGAAATAAAGGTTCATGTGTTGACAGTACTCATCCGTTGAGATTAGTCATGTGTTGAACGAAATATTTCAAAATAGAAATATTTGAAATAGAAATATTTGAATAGGAAATATTTGAAAAAGAAATATTTGAAATAGAATATTTGAAAATAGAATTATATGAAGTCGTGTTGATTAGATTGACGCCATTTTGACGCGAACGATATTTATATCGATTTTATTCATTTTAAAATGAATATTGAAAAGTGATTTCGAAATCGAATATTTTGAAACCAAATTTGAATTGACTCGAATAGAAAACCAATTTGAATTGAATCGAATAGAAAACCAATTTGAATTAAATCGAATAGAAAACCAATTTGAATTGAATTGAATAGAAAACCAATTTGAATTGAATCGAATAGAAAACCAATTTGAATTTGAATCGAATAGAAAACGAAATGAATTTGATTGAATAGGAAACCAATTTGAATTTAATTGAATTGAAAATGAATTCGAATTGAATGGAAAACGAATTCGAATTGAATTGAAACCGAATTGAAATGAATTCAAATTGAATTGAAATTTGAATTGAATAGAAATGAATTTTAAAACGAATTTATAAGGAAGAATTCAATTTTGATTTGAATTGAAATGGAAGTTGAAATTGTTTTTGAAACGAATTTAAACCTATTTATATAATTCGTTTTATATAGAAATCGACGAAATATATTATATATATATATATATAATATAATGGCCCGAATAGAACGCGTCGCGCCGCGGCAGTTCGTGAATTTCGACCATTTATTCCAAACGGACATTACGGGAGATCCGACCGTCGGATTCTCCTAAAACCAGAACCGTTGGGTTCGTATCGGAAAGAGCTTTCTAACGAATATTAGAAATTTGAAATCTAACGGTTGGATTTGGAGATACGTCCAAATCAAATTTGGAAAAGGTCGCTGTAAGTCCAGTTCGATGGCCATTGTTGGAAATCAACTGTACGGGCCTTGATAAAATTATTAAAAATAGTAGTAATTTGTGTAAAATCATAAGAAAGGAGTTGGGAAAAATTGGGATGAAAAACTCCATATTTGAAAAGATAAAAATAGATTTTTATCGAAATGAACTAGTTTTGAACTAAATTTAAAACCCAATTATTTTTAAATGAATAAATTAGATTTAAAAAGGGGTTTTAAAGAATCGGAATTTCTAATATATTTGATTGGAAATGAAATAGAATTGATTTGTGGGTTTATTGTGAACGGTGTTTTAAATAACACTAGTTCTTTAACCCGATAATAAATAGAATATGATTTGGGTTTATCGTTAACTGTGTTTTAAATGACTTTAGTTCTTTAACCCAGGAAAAGGAGTTTTAATGAATCTGCAATTAGATTGAAATGGGGAATTGATAATTTAAATTATCAAATATAGAAAGTGAGCGAGAATGGAGTATCACCAGTTTTACTCCAAAACGATAGTCAAATCTTTAATTAGATTTGAACGTGAAATGGTAATTAATTTTACCGATACCACCATAGTATTAGATATGGAGTATTACCAGTTTTGCTTCATAGGATGAATAGGTTGGGATTGGCAAATAAAATAAATAATTACTTCGGTGTGGTTCGCTAATCCCGGCTAGTTTAGAAAACCATAATTTGGTTTGAAATGACATCCAAAGGAAGATTAAAGAATAAATTTTAAATAATTTATCTTGGATAAAATTAATGGGAAGCTTTCCCTGAGAATATGAATTGGAATGAGGCGTATGTTGTGTTTGTGTAACATTCGTTTTAATATACGCGGATTGTTCGGAAAGGCCGGGTTTACACCCATTCTGAATAACCGATTCGACGATATGTCGAAGATGAAGACGGTGGTTGAAGACCGGAAGTCTTCACATCGTTTGGGTGATTACTGATGATCCTGATTGGGCTGTACACCCAAGAGGATGGAAATAGTTGGTGGTCGTCCAGACGTACTTGGAGATGGATGGATATGCGAGGAAAGTGCCTCCGGTTTCGTTCAGACCCAGAACGAACTTGTAAATGGATTGTGTGTCTGACATTGGATTTTATTCTGTGTTGATTGATTTCTGTTAAATATATATCTGATTGGCGGCGGAGAATTTATTCTCTTGCTTAACGCCCTTCTCTGAGACGTACGAGCTTAGAGGTTATATACCGATAGATATCAATCGCATAGCATGAACTGCCTGTGTGGCATGCTGAGTTGCATGGATCAAGGCTTCTGTTGAAAAGCAAAGTTTTGTGGTTGATGATCAAAGCACGGCCTATGTGGCAACTTTGTGTATAGTGTGGATTCGCGAGCCTCACACCTCGGTATGAGTTAAAAACGGGATAAGGACTGCAGGGAGAGCACGACGTTTCTTTCTAGCTTTGGTGGTGTCAGTGACTTACCAGCCCTGAAATTTATATACTTTTCACCTATGTGGTTGTTGGATGAGGCGCCTTGATTTTAGGTCTGTAAGGACCGGGAAATGTGTGTTCAGGCATACTAATCCTCTAACGTAAGTGAGGACCGGCCCTGAAGCATCCAGGGGTTACCCAGAGTGTGTAGTCCCGAGGCATTTGCTAGAGTGTCTCGAAGCGGAGAGGAGCTTGCCCCTTGCCTCGACTCATGACGGAAATCCAATTTCCAATACGTGTATTTCAGTTTTATTTGTAGAGCCTAGTATGGCGACATGATAGATGGTACCCATGCCGCCTAGGATTGATATTTATGATTGAAAATGTTTTGACACTATACACTTATTATAGTACCAAATGATTTGTTTTAAACGTACCAAGCATGTTTGGCTATTATAAGGGAAAACCCTATCCTCCGGCTTGCGTTGCATTGTGTGATGGGACCTGGGTCTTATAATAGCTTCATTTTTCGAAAAAGCATTGCGTTGTTTATTCTTTGCACTGGTATTCATGGGAGGAAACCCGTTCCGTGTTATACGGCGTGGTCCCTTGAATTACTCTCTTTTAAAGTAAAGCTTTAAATAACTGTTTTAGTTCTCACACCAGTCACATGACTGACCTGGAGTTTATTGTTTTAACCTAAACTCTGGGTGCCCCTATTTTCCGCACGGGCAGCTAGTAGTTTTGGTTTTGTAGATTTATATTCACAGGATCCTGGTTTACAGCTGGAACGATGCTCGGAAAGCTCTGTATCCGTGTATCACTTTTAGTTGTGTTTTGTATTATTTTCCGCTGCTATGTAATTTATTGTAATCTCTGATATTTATCGAATATAATTTATTCATTTATACTCTGTATATTCTTGTATCTGATGGGATTGTTGTAATAACAATGAAATGTTCTTCTGTTTGTGTTCTGATTTGTCCTGTTCTCAAAACGATCAGGGGTTTCAAACGGTCTAGATCGGTTTAATGACTGATTCGGATCGAGCGAAATTCCTTGTCGTCACATCAATTATGACAGAAAAACAGAGAGCTGCTGCTCTTCTTGTGTTTGGTATTAATAATAAATCTGCTTTTTTAGATACTTCATTACATTATAGAGAAGTGCAAAGGTCCTTTATATAATTGACTAAATTTCTAGAGAATTCTACTCTCATCATGATAGACAGTAATGATTAATCTTGAAAATTACAAATTAACTTTTAACAATTTATAGATGAAGAGATGAGGAAAAAACTGCTCAAATTTGTATATGGAAACATGAGGTCGAGTGGGACTCACATCAAGGGTCGCACCCCTAATTCTGGATCGATATAGATTCCTAATCCCTATGAATTAAGTGCGGAGATCCTTATGGTGGGTCCCATGATCTCGTGCTATCCAATTATGGCGTCGTTGTGCCAATCGCGTATGACCATATCAGATTATTTAGCCATCTCCTATGAGTCGAATTGCTGACTCTCGGCTGTTGAATTATGACGAGCCAATACAAAAGATCTATAGAATATTTATAATGCAGCACATAGGGAAATTCCAAATCCACACTTAGCTAATTCTCAGGGTTCAGTTGAGTAGCTCCGCCTGATCGCAACTTCATTATTTGTCCATACTAGATGTTTGAGCCTGATATTATCTCTTCGCATTTCTTGCCTCAATGATCATGAATCGGTTTAGTTAAATCCATTGTGTAACTGTCCTATTAAAAAAAGGGTTAGCACTTAATTCTAAACATGTCTAGTGGTGGAATGGTGTTTTGTGTTGCCATAAATCCAAAGCACAAAATCCATCGGTAACCAAATTCACCAACTCGATATTCAATGCTCGATCCCTTGCTAAACAAAAAAGGCATCTACCTTCCGTGTTCGTTTGCAAGTTGATAACTGCATGTTGAAATCTCAATCTCCCTATATTGTTCGTGAAATCAATAGAAATTTCAAGCCGCTATTTAAATTTGTGACTTCTACAATTCGATCCTCAGCCTCTCCGGACTCTTATTCAGCGCAACATATACTTGATGACCAAGTAGGATGATCTTATCACTTTATGGAGAAACCGAATACCCTTTTTCAAATATGGTTCATACTTGGCGATCATGGACTTTCTGGACCCTTGCCAAGCGTTATCTATATTCGACAACCGAGTAGGCCGATCATATTGCTTTCTAGCGAATCGACATACTTCTTGTGGTTTTCACTCTATCTCTCTGTTAGGACAACAACTGCAACTTTCTATATTATCAAAGTGTTAAATATCAAGTTACCAAATCTATATATTTTGTTGAATTATTAAAATTGAGTTTTTTACAACCTGGAAATAAGGGAAATTAAAGTATTGGCACTTTTTAAATACGTCTTAACCCATGCCTAAGGACCATCCTCGATACATATCTAGGTAACTTTGCCGTTTTATTTTAGGAGTTAACATTAAGTTTCATGTCATCAACTGATGACGATTCCCGCGCTTGATAGAGCCCTCTCCAATTTGGTGTAGATGATGGGCGCTCATACTTCGTCACCCCTGTCTGAATCCTTACGTACTGCTCCAGTCGTCCATTTCTTACATGTTCCTTGACATATGCTTTAAATGCCTATAGACATTTGTATCATTCCCATCCAGCTTATGGAATTTGCAGCGCTGCATACGGTTGGTGGGCTCTCTCCTTGCCGACCTGCTCTCTCTTTTCGGCCTATGGTACGGAATGCATCCTGGGGTATCCATATAAATTTTTTTAAAAGTTTTTTTTAGTTCCATATAAAAAAGAATTTTAGTTCCCTCATTTATCTCTTCAATCTATCATTACCATCCTCATCTTTGCGCTTGTCATTATCCTTGCTTAAACCTATTATAGGCGATTTTCCACCTTTCACTGCATTAACAACCAATTTCTCTCTATTGACTTTAGCATTCTCTTACCGCAGGAACCCCTTAGGTTCCTGATAAAACTCCTTGATATCCGTTATTGGATCCTATTCCAGTGATACCTTGAAATTAATGATGTCAGCAATTTGCGATACTACCTCCATCAATACAATCGATGGATCTTGTTGATCCATTAAAGCAACCCCTCGTTAAAGTTGGTTAAGAAATTGCTTAGAGTTCCCCAACCCGTTGCTTTACCATTTTCAACGTCATCATGTTCTTGGGTCTCGTGATGTGGACTCGAACTTGCCCTACGAACCTTTTCAACCAACTTTATCCATATAATGATAGAACCATTCACCAACTGCCTTAAACCAAATTGCGGATATATTCATAAAATACAGTGGGAAACATTGCAACATAGCTTCTCTGATTCCTACAACACTTTTATATGCCTCATGAAATGAACTATAGGGTTAACCCTTCTATCGTACGTATGTGATTAAGGTAACTTAAACTCTAGTGGATTGCTAGCATACTTGATATTAGAAGTGAATGGAATCATATTCATATGTTCCAAATCATTATTCACCATCCTACATTCATAGCCTATTTTATCATTTCGGAGACCGTTGGTTGCCTTTAGTCAACACTTCCATCCTTAGCCGCGTGACCAGTAACATTCCTCCCAAAGCTAACTGTAGCATCACTCGCGGCCTCATTGGGATCGGTATCGATCCCAACATATAGATCAATGTCGGTCCCTTTTCCAGGTCCGCGATATGCCTCTGATCGCCCTAATCTTGTTTAAAGTCTAGCGTTTTCCTCTTCCCAGGTAACTCCAATGTCCACTCCTATATAACTCAGGTGTATGCTACCTTCATGAAATCAGTGTCGATCCGCCCATGTTGGATAGTGGCTTCGCTTGGCTGCTCCGCTGTAACTTCCTGTCGGTTTTCACTATTTCCAACTCTTTGTTCCTAACCTTCGGTAACTTTCACTTCTCCATTCCTTTGATTTGTTAGAAGATATTTCAAGTATTTCTAATGGGTTAATCATGTTAAATATTTTGATTCTTTTATTTTAAACTATAAAAGTGTGTCAATAGAGAATGCATAATGTTTTTGAAAGAATATTTCAGGATTCACATGCGACTTAATTCATTGTATTCTCACGCACTCCTACATCAAAGTACATTAATCAATCATGCGTTTCCATATTATCTCACCATATAAATCAGGCATAGAAATTTGATATATTGTATAAAAATTTAGAATATGTTTAAGTACATACTAACCATTTTTTCCCACCTATATTTCCTACATAGTGGTGCATCTTTGATTGTCTTATGGAACCAAAATATATGGTTAATGAACCACAGATACCGATGTAACATAAAAAAATGATTAATCTTACTGTTGTGATATACAAAGTCTAATAAGAATCTTGATCAGGAATAGAAAGCCCAAACACTAATCAAATCTAATTATCAATACAAATAGTGAAAATTTTATTTGGTCATCTATAAATGAGTTTGTTAATTGTGTGAAGATATTAGAGAAATTGATGTTAACGAAATATTAATAATTTTATTGGAGAATAAAGAAAACATAATTGTTAGACAAACAAATGGTGTAACACCCATGATTTCATGTAAAATGAAAGTAACTCTTATAAGTTGAAAGACAAGAGACTAATATTAGTCAAGTCTTATGCTCACTTGAGATTTAAAGAGCCATTCATAATGCTAGGCTAAGCATAAGGTAAAATAATCTAAAGTAGAGTCAAAATTCATGTGATCTTGTTATATATATATATATATATATATGTGTGTGTGTGTGTGTGTGTGTGTGTGTGTGTGTGCGCGCGCGCGTGCGTGCGTGCTCGTGTGTGAGAGAGAGGGGTTATATATAGCCCTTTAGTCATTAAGAGATGAATTAATTGATTTGGGTTGACATGTATTAGGAACTCATGCATATAGCTTGAAGAAACATAGTAGGCGTTTGAGTGGTGAAGTACATGCGCTAATCATGTTAATGAACGCGCTTCATCAAACTTATGATCCATTGGCCCATATAAATTTGAAGCTATTAGGGTATTCTTAGGTAAGCTCATTTATCCTAATCTAAAACAAATATGTGATGTGCATGTTCATGCCCATGTTAATTATGTTCAATCGGCATAGTTAAGGTCATTTTCATAATCAAAGGCAAGTCTAATTCCTTTAGTGCATTAAGAAACATCTTAATTCCCAAATTGGATTTGTACTCAATTCAATTTAGGATTACAAGAAATTTAAAAAAAAATCATATAATGGTAAAATAAATTTTGGATCCTCGCTAGGTATCCTCCCCTCTATTTATAGGAGTCAGTTAAGCTTTGTCTCGCTTTGTCATACGTCATCCTTGCTTGTTACAGCTTAGGCTATACTATAGCATCTTTGAAGAGAACAATACCATTAGTCATCGTTAGTGTCTGATTTTATCTTTTATTTTATTAGACGTTGATGACGAGTTGCGTATTATAATGAACGACGACAGACCAAAGGAGAATCATATGATCTTCTGATTAAAGTGATGATCCCTTGTTAGAAAAAAGAAGAATGCCATAGTTGAGTGGAATGTCACATGTTGTTTTCCGTAATGAAATGGAGTTTTATGGTTTTAAGGGCGATTTACCTTTTGATTATATTCTAATAAGATGAGGTGACATACATTAACTGCGTTGAGTAGGCAATATACCTGTATTTTGTTGGTATGGTGAGTAGTTGAGCTAAAAAGGAGACATACCTTTTGTACGGTAGGAGGCAATATAACCTTTATAGTTGAAGTGAGGCAATAGATTGTAATTGGTTGGGGAAGGGTGATATGACTATCACAAGAAAAGTGATGGTTGTTCTAGGTAAAATGTTACAATTTGCCGAGTGACCAAGAATGGTATGGCCAATGGAGGTAGAGAGAGATGATACTACCTTGTCACTTGGAATAGGACAATGCATCTTCCTATATGACTTAAGATAATGCAAGTGATACTCTTAATGAATTACAATGCCTAAGCTTGTGGAATAAGGGAGGTGATGTCGTTGTGGGTTATAGAGAGAGGACGCAACGTGCTAATTAATAGAAAGCTATACAACCTTTTTGCATAAGGTTAAGGTAATGCAAATTTTTATCTTCATTAAAGTGGGGCAAGATGCCAAATTTATGAGCATCCAAGAGAGTTGATTCCCATTTAAAATATGGTGGTAGCATTATTTCCCTCTTTGTATAGGAAAAATCTTACTAGTTAGGATAATGCCTGATTCTACTGAGTTTATTGGTTGATCATAGTAAAATTCCTATGATGTATCCTAAATTGTAGAGGATTGAATCTCTCTGTTCGGTAATAATGAAAAGACTATGAAAAAAATAGAAGGCTAGAAACCCATATGAGATAATAATATGATGACCAAAGTTCCACATTTTGGAATAATAAAAGATCAGAAATCTATATTTGAGGATAATATGAGATTAAAATTTCTTACCCGGAATAAGTGAAAGCCAAATTTTTCATATGGAATTAATAGAAAATTAGAATTCTAGATTATAAATAATAGGCAACTCAAATTCGTCATCCAGAATAAATAGGAGGCCAGAATTCTTCACCTGAAGTTAATATAAAACTAGAAGTTAAGTATTCACATTTGAAAGTAATAGGATATTAGAACTCCTCGTCTAGAATGTAGAGACGACCAGAATTCCTGATTTGAAACTAGTTGAAAATTATAACTCCAAAAAACCATATCTGGATTTAATAATAGAATAGTATTTCTTACTTGGAATAAATACAAAACTAGAATTTCACGTTTGAAATTAATAAAATAGAAGTTTAGGAAGCTATATATTAATAGAATAGGAGATCAGGACTCCTAATCTGGAATTAATAAAAGACTATAGTTTTATACCTAGAAGCGACGATTAGTGACAACAAACTTTTATTTGATTATGACTGACTAATCACTTCCTTCCCTTCAATGGTGCTTCTTTGAGGCTCTAGGGTGACACTAAAGGCTTTGTTTCTTAGATATATCAAGGACTTCCTTCCTCTATATTGTGCTTTAGTGCGGCATATACAATGACACTGAATGATTGATGCCTTGAAGGGATCAACGGCTTCCATTCTTTAGGAGGTGTAACATTCAAGTGTTATACCCATGCATTGTAGGATTAATGCTTTGAATGAATTAAGTACTTCATTACTTTATGAGCTGCTTTAGTGAGGCATGTATAGAGGCACTGAAGGCTTAATACCTTAATGGATCTAGTGTTTCCTTTCTCCGGAAGGCGCAATGGTGAGGCTTTTTAGTTAGCACTATAGGATTAGTGCTTGGAATTAATCAAAGATTTCCTCTTCCAGTAGGTATTTTAGTGTGACATGTACATCGACACCAACGACTTATTACCTCAAACAGATCAAGGGCCTTCTCCCTTTAAGAGGCACTACAAAGAGGCATTTTAGCGGGTATTAAAGGCTTAATTCCTTGATTGAGTAAAGGAATTCCTCTTTCTAGTTTGTGCATTAGTGAGGCATGTACAACAACACTAAAGGCTTTATGCCTTCAGCAGATCAAGATCTTTCTTTCTCTATAAGGTGCCTACTAAATGCTCTTGACTTATGCTTTATGTACGAATATTTTGCACATACATCATGATTCTTAAAAATTGTTTTTTATGACCTTAATTTATTAAACATTGGAAAATATGACCATATGTGTTTGACATTCCATACACTTGTTGGTACTGTACCATTAGGTCGTTATAGCTTGCATGCTCCAGCTTATATTACTTTATGAATGACCATGGGTCCTTCCTTGTTTTGTCCGAAGGGTCCATCCACTAGATTCAAGTGTATGGCATTAACTTTTGAAGTAATAATTCATCTCTTTGAAATGATTTTTCTATGACTTTGGAGTTATATCATCTTAAAATTCTCCATTGATATTGAGTTGTTCATGTGGCCTTAACTCATTGGTTAAGTCTACAGATTCTTTGTTTAATTGTTGGTTTAGTTTAAATGCATTGAAATTCTCATGTGGGAGGGAACCTCAATCAGAAGCATGGCTTCATGTTCGTATGTTAATAAGTATTGGGTATGTCTAAAGCACTTCTTCTAGAAGTTCGATAGACCCATGGTGCAAGGGGTAATTCTTCTAACTAGTTTCCTTTCACATTGTCTATTGACTTTTCGAATATGGTTTTAATGGTTTTGTTAGCTTCTTCAGCGGCTCCATTTGCCCATGGGTGATATATGAATAAATAATTTTATCATTATGCTCGATTGCGGAATCGATTAAACTCCTCACTCAGGAACAAATTACCATCATCACATATTATTTTCTATGAATCCTAAATTTAATGGTAAATTTTTTTATTGCTAATTTAAGAACCCTTCAAGATGGATGTTCAATAGGGGTCTGACTTCTACCCATTTATTAAAATAATCATAGCCACTATGACATACTTAGCTCTACCTCTTGAATAGGTAATAAGCCTAATAAATTAATTCCCAATACGTTGAAATGCTATCAACTAGAGACCGGTTAGTTCATTTGGATATAAATGAGAAATTTTAGAAAACTTCTAACACTCATTGCATATTTTCATGTGATCGATCGCATGTTTAGTCATTTAAGGCCCGTGGAAACTTTGGCTCATAACACCTTAGGTAATTTTATTCGATTAGATTGGTCACCACAAAACCTTTATGAGCACCACTTAATAGACTTAGTCTAACCTCTGGACTTACACACCTTGAATAAGGGAGTGAGCATCCCTTTTCATTCAATATCCAATTTATGATAACGAAGGATGTTGCTTGTCGTCATAGTCTTCTTGTTTCATTTTTTTCCAGTTTTTAATTATCCTTCGGTTGGATATTTTATGGTAGGTATCATCCAGTTTGTCTCATAATTATTTTATGTTTTAACAGGAGATGATTTCTTTAAGAAAATAAATTATTTATTTTCTCTTTCTCTTGGTAATTAGGACTAAGACATAGTTTGAACCATTAGGTCCTTTCCTTCTTTAAGCATTTTCTTATTTGTGCTAAGATTGGCCCGATATCCTACCAGGATGATTTTTGCCTCGAGCACTGCTCATGCACTGGACAATTTGGCAAGGAAGTCGGCTTGTAAATTCTTTTAACTATGTATTAAATGTTTGGAGAAATCTTTAAACTAAGCCAACATCTTAAAGATCTTTTTAATCTATATTGTTATTCTTTCATCCTTGAAATTTCAACTACTTTATCAGCAGTTGAGAGTCACTGAAAGTTTCAATTATTGGTATCTTTAGGTGTAAAGCTAAGGCCAGCCTATTATCATCGTTTCATATTCGTCTATGTTGTTTATGGCCTGGAATTGGTCCACGTTAAAAATTTGCATGAATCCACCTAATAATTTTTTAAGAGAGCTAAAGAGAGAAAGAAAAATGTAATAAAAGGAAATAGCTAAAATAAAATCAGTGGAAATAAGAGCACAATGATTATGGTGGTTCGGTATTATTTGATCTGTGTTCATTTTGAATGATTTGTCGCTTTATTGTTGAATTTGTGTCATAAGTCTCAAATTGCCAAGGATCCCAAGCATACACAAATATTTAGCAAATAAAAAGCCAAAAGATCCACTTCTCTCTTAGACATTTGTTATTTATAAGTATAAGTCAACCCGAAATATCTTTTGGAAAATTAGAGGCTGAAGGCGAAACTAGAGAGGAAGCCCAGTCTATAAGTGCAACAAGTTAGGGATAAGTACAGACCCTTTCGGAAGGGTCGCTACCAATCCCGCTAGTTGTTCAAACTAGAGGGTGTGATCCCCATGGAAGCTCATCCTTGTAGCCTTTTTTGCTGCTCTGGTGGTGGTTTAGGTGGCCACATTGTTCTTTGGGAGATATGGATTAATATCAGATGAGCTTGAACTTTTAGCTGGTTTATCACAAATTCATACTAATCGGGATGCATAGAATTAGGATGATCTCTCACTTGGTGGATTATCAGATGATGACTAGCTAATTTTATTCAACCATCATCACATAGTGCTGTCCATTCTTGAATTTTGGAAATTCGTACCATTACGCCAGGCGTCTGCCTTGATAATTGTTTAGTCATGTCTTTCTGGATAACCCAAAGTGGCATGACACCATGGCTAGGTAATATTTACCTCTAAAGTACAACTTATGGTGAACCTGATGCATTTTGAATTAAGATAGATACTACTTATTGGAATAGACTCCATATTGCATTTTGCAAATGGTCGCTGTCCTTCCATTGAGTTTTATATGCCACGAGATGTGTCGTTTTCGAATAGATGAGATGCTTGATTGATTCTTAATGGTATAGATACATGATTGCAGCTTGTTAACATTGCTTTATCCTATTAAGCGAGTTGATTGACTTCTCAGGCTTCATTGATGAACATGATTCTCTTAGAAGTTAACAAGTAAACATCCAACCTCTGTTGAGTGTAGAAGTTAGTTGTTAGTAATCGGGTCCTAAAAATACATGAGTGGAAATAAATCATTTCTAGTTAAAGTTGTGCACACTCTCGCAAACTCATATGTGATGTCGCATGATACGCTTGATGTTTTCCTACATGAACTTCATGAAGTCACACACATACGTACGTACACACACACATATATATATATATCAGTAAATGGATGCAGGAATATAGGATGATTCAAATAGATAAATACATATGTCTTTTTAAAGGACCAACACCGATCCCTTAAAGGGGGTCGGTACCAACATGGAACTTTAGTGGTTTCTAATATTTGCTTGTAGGATATGGAAGAAACCCTTAACATATATATACTTTCTACTCCTCTTATTTCTCCACATTTACACATTACATGACTCAAACCTACCTTTCTCAAACCTTTTGCCAAGGAATCCAAATCTAACTTCAATCTAATCTCTTCAAACTTCCCTTTTTATCTCGACTTCCAACGTTTATCCTTCTTACTCTAAGAAAACCACAACTCGTGATTTTCGAAAAGGTGGGTTCTCAATCTTGAATCAAAAATGAGTTTTAGTTTGACATATATTATGGAGGTGATGAAGGATATGAAATGTTGACATGACATTGGAGGTTGATGTGCTACAGAAGGTGGCTGAGATGAGGTGGCCATTGTACGCAGTGATTTTTATGAAGGAGGAGCAGTTGTGTGAGGTAGAAAGAAAGAAGAAGGAAGAGGAATATAAGTTTTGGTGTAATGGCCAAGGGAAGAAAAGGAGTGGAGATGAGTAAGGTCGAAGATTGGAGAGGAAGGAAAGAAGAGGACGGTGCGGGGTTAAGTCGATTGCAAGGATGATATAAATTCCGGCATGCACAAACAAATGAAAGATGAGAAATCTATGTTAGGGATTGTGCACTATCTCAAACTTTTGAATTTTTCTACCTTTTTATTGTGACAGTGATTAGATGAATATGCATATAACTATGGTCATTTGAACTTCTATGACATGCATATAGGATTAGAGAACATACTCCAAATACTTGGAATATGACCGAGAACATGAAAATTTGAATGTTGATATTCAGTTGTGAAACCTAGTGAAATTCAACGATCATTGATCTGAAAGCCAGTGAGACAGTAATGGTCGCTCCAGACAAAAACTGAAACTCGATATCACATACAGTTGAATTTCATAATTGCATGTACACCCATAATATTACACACATTGCATTATTTATGTTAAGAATAGGGGGTATAGCTTAATCATGCTTAATACAATTATTTGCTGTATAAAGTAGCTAATGAGTTCAAGACACTATTGTCGCATTAATCAATTGAAGTTAAGGGAACTAGACAGACTTCTCTATCTAATCAATCTTAAAGTGGTTCAAATGCCTGGTCGAGTTTGGCAACAACTTCTGAAGTATCTAACTCGATTATCAAATGATACAAACCTAAGGTCACAACAATTGCAAGAGGGCCTTCAAGGAACAAAAGAGTAAAAGTGAAAGTTATTCCTCTATCTCCAAACACATTTAAGGGAGTTGTTTTCTTGGAGAATCTGATTGATTTGATAGCAACAGGGACTAATGGATTGATGTTGAGAAGTGCGCTAAGACCAATATTCCATCCGAGGATATGTTGGTCCCAGGTCGAGAACATAGAGCTCATGTTCCCTTTAATGTAGTGCAGCTTACTAAAGATATATGTGTTCAGTGAGATGCATCCCATTGTTTAACCAATTTATCAGGTAGATGCGATAATACTTGAGATTCACTCCCATGCAACTGCATCTGAACAACAATGCATTTCGATTGAGAACAACATGCTATTCTTGTAAAATTTGCATTATGAACAAATAAGAGAAGACTTCAAATATATCTTCAATTTTTAGCAAAGGAGGACTGCATCGTCTTTAAATTTCTTGGAAGCATCACCCAACTTTGCATTATCATCAGGGAATGGAACAAGCTGAATAATTTTAAATATAAATCGTCCTATGTTTGTTTTACTCTAAGAATTATGAGAGTTGGGTTGAAGAACATAAGTGTCCTTTTCACTTACCTGTTTGGCTTCATGCCAATTGAGTCATAAGCTCCAAATCAATGCAAATTTTGAATTTTCCAGGAAGAAGCCTATTGGCCACGAGTGTATAAATAGAGTGGCTAGTCTAAAGGCCATTAATTTAATATCTGGAGATGTGAAGCTATCGATTTTTGATGATATTTTTGTGCTAGTTTCTTAAAAGACGGTGATCATAAGATCTGTCATGATGGTGCTGGGGAAGAGTAAGTCGCAATTGAGATAGATGGAGAAAAGGGGGAAGAAGGTAATGAAAAAGTTCACTATGTCATTCCCTAGGTTATGGAAGAAGATTTGGAAGGGGTTTAGGATGACATTGGAGGTGGAGAGGCAGCTAGTAGCGGATAAGATGGATAGGAGGAAGATGTTCTACCTACTCCTTTACCCTCTCTGGTGGATAAGATTAAAATGGGGACGACCCCTAAGCCTAGATCTCCCACTTCTGCTATTGAAGGGAGAAAGTTGCATGACATTGAGAAGCAATTGAAGGGACTTGACGACATCTTGATTGAAACTTCAATGTTTGACATCAACAAAGTCAACATAGACAGCTTCTTTTCTAGTTCTGAGGGATTCACGGTTTCGATGATAGTTATGAATATTACTCTTTTGAGTAAACTAAAAATTAATCCATCCGTGGAACACTAGGACACACACTTCATAAATGTCGCACAACAATAATTACTCGCATCATAATTAGTTGATTTTAGGCTAACTTGAGTCTTTTTCTTTATGCTGGTAAAATGGAAAGAGAAAAGAGCATCCATGGTAGTGACTTGGGTGATATTCCCCTTTGATATTATAAGCGTCATGGAGACTCAGATTATCAGTAGCAAAGTAACCAAGAACATATAGGCAAGGAGCGATGTGATTCTAACATTGAGTGCTACACTTAGTCAAGGTCTCCACTCCCTCGTGAAGGTGGTAGGCTTGCTTGCTTGACGAGGAGTCCAGAGATACAAAGCAATATATAGTTTCCCCATTGGATTCTCCTTTGATTCCTCCACCACAAGTGCATTCTGGTCATTGTCGCTCTGGAGAAACTTCAGACACTACAAAGAAATCTCATCTTTCCTAGAGGTCGACAAAGAAGGTTCAAGAAATTGTGGCTTCAGAGACTGCCCTACCCTAATGATAAATTGCTAGAAGTTAAGGATTTGTTTCACAAGCTCCATCTCAGTAAAGCTATGTTGTTTCCTAGAACCGATATGATCCGTCAAGAAGTTGACGAGCAAATAATGAATCAACTATTTGATATATATTTTCAAGTATTTAGCGATGAATAAATTAGCAGAGAGGCTACCAATATTTTAAGGGAATTTGAGCTTGAATTAGAGAGCACGAGGCTTAAGGCCGACATTGATAAAAACATGATAAAACACTTAGATAAATAAACGACCAACAACAAGCTTTAGTTATCCGAGGTAGAGAAGAAAATCGTACGTCTTAAGAATGAGGCTTAGGCGACTCAAGATCTATTTTTAAGGGTGTTTGATCATAATTCCCTTAGTGAAACTTCCTTGGTGGAAGACAAAAAGGCTCTCACTTTAAAAAATGAGAAAGGGTTGGAAGAGAATGAGAAAAAGAAAAACTATAAAGAGGCTCTTGCTAAGAAAGTGACCGATCTCAAGGATAAAGTAGAGATGATAAAGAAAGCTAAGATAGTGGTTGAAGAAATCACTCAGACCGTCTAGAGTGAAGCCTTGGAAGTTAGGTGAAAATTTAAGGAAGAAATTAAGGAACCTAAGGCAAAGGAAGAAAGAAAGTACTTTGACTAGATGATAGTGGGATTTAATGCTCAAGTCCTCTACCATTTAGAATTAACATGGCGCCTCGCTGAAGCTCAGGAGTGCTTTGTTAAGTATGAATATTTTAAACAGATGGTGGTGATTTCTTGCATTACCGATTGTTCAAGTTAATTGCTTCTCTTTGAATAGTAATAAGAAAATTCCCACACAATACTTCTTCTTCTACATTGTAGAGGTCTGTTTGTCCTTCAAAGGTTGTAAGACTATGACACCTCATAAAAATATACCCTAAATAGACATAGGTAATTAAATTAAATATAAAAAATGATAAATTAACATGAAAAATTAGAATTTTGGGTAATCATGAGTTTGGCTATGGAAGTGTTATTATTTTATTTGTGGCAAATTCTGATCCGTTTCCATATTTTATTTATTGAAAATGGAGTTTGTATGAAGAAGTTATTAATAAAGCAAGTTGTACTAAAATACGCACACACACACACACACACAACGTTCGAAATTTAAGCTGATTAAATATAAATAAATAATAATTATTATAATAGTATATTCCTCGAAGATTTGAAAATGTGTGTAGACATATATATACAAACGGGACAAGGATAAACAAGATACGAAAATAATTAATTGGATTAAATGAAATAATCAATACATAGAAACGTTACAGGAAATTCGAATTCCTTGGCTTGACCCCAGATTGGGGGTCGACCTAGGTTCGACCTCCCTTTTATTAGGGGTTCGGCTGCCCTATTGTGTAGACGGTGGAGAAGGTTGTTTTTTATGGACTTGTTTATAGTTTCCTTTCAAATGGACTGTCAAATTAAATCAAACCAATCTCACAACCCATATACATATAAGCAACTATAAATAGACCCATAACCTCCTCCCAATTTCTAAATTTATTCTAGTTCTGCTCCTCCACCTTGTCACTTAAATATTTCTTAATTCTAGAAGTAAATTTAGGCTTATTCTCCCTGTAATCTTCTCTAATCTAAATCCATATATAGATTCTGGAATTTTTTATGTATATATGTATGAGGCTCTAAATCTTCTCATATATATATATATATATATATATATATATATATATGGAAAGATTGGACCATGTTTATTCGAATGCTATAATCCAGATTTTAGATAAATTATGCACCAAAACTCTCTTCTTCCCTTTCCAATCTCTGTGAGTGGAAATTATATGAGTTTTCTATTTCGTATATCTGGTTAGTATAAATTAGGATTTTTATGCTTGAAGGGATTAAAACAATAACAAAACAATGTAAATCCTTCAAATTCCTTATTATTGTTATTTATAGAAATGATCAATCAAATTATGTATTCTGATATTTGTTGTTACTGATGTAATGAAAGGTAGAGTTTGAGTGTTGTAAAGTTTTTGAAATTGGTCTGATCATTTGTTTATAAATTTAAGATATTCAAATTTGTATATGCTAAAGCATAAGACTTGATTTCTTGGTAGATTTAATAGGTTTAATCATATACTTTTGAAATAGATCGTTTGAACGCGTTATTCAGAAAATACTAAAGCCTTAAGTTTTGCATATAAAATTATGTAAAAATGAAGCAGTACCAAAAAGGAAATTATATTTATGTAATTGGATTATTGCGCCTTGTCTATTTTTGTTATTGAGATAACTATTCAAAATCTAGTTATAATTTTTATGTTTATGTTATTACGTACCTTTTATTATTGAATGAGAATTATCTATGCAATTTGATGAAGTAAAGAAATAAACTTATATACCAGAATTATGTTATTAGGATTGAAATTTCAAATGAATTAGGATGTTTATTCTCGTACGCTTGATTTATGTTTATTTGCTATTGTTTATTAGCGTAAGTAACGTATTATTAATGCATATTAAATTCATATTAGGTAGGATATTAAATACGTTAAAATAGGAAAGTAGATATTAAATTTCCTATAGAAATTTTTATGTGTGTGAGTTAATGGCTTAATTACTATTAATGACACATGGACACAAGGTTAACCATTGCATGTAGTAGAAGCCTGCCAGAAACCGACCAGCATATCCATCATCTACAAGTTAGAATGATTAATGTGAGAGGTCTAGGTGCCATTGGCTATTATGATTATTATATAAAGACACAAGGTTAAGCCCAGGTTGTAGTAGAAGCCTGCCCGGAACCTCCCGAAAAATCCAGCATATGTGTGTGTGTGTGTGTGTGTGGTAAACCTACCTCGAGTAAGATTGAGTGGATCACCCTCCTAGTTTGGGTATTAAGTGGTTAGGACTAGGTTCATTTCTAAGGTTCACTCCTTGGTTTAGGACCCAAGTCATGGGACTCGCACTTACAAATTTCTTAAGCGGTCACGAGGTCCGCCTTTCTCAAATAATCATAAGGTATTAAATGGTCTTAAGCGATTACGCTGAGTAGGGTAGTTCTAGGAAAAATTTCCACTTCCTCTCAGGGATGTGTGAGGGCTTATCTAGGGATAGACTGTAATAAAGTAATTGTAGGAAACTGGAAAGCTTTCTAAAAGACTTTCTACCTATGGGAAGTATCAAGTTGCTGGGAGTTCACCTATAATACCTGTTAAATAGTAATAAAAGGGTCCATCGGAGGGCCTTAAATGACTATGAGGGTCTACCTATACCATTATCAAGTAGTTTCTTAATATTTCTCGTATTACAAGAGAGAAAATATTTTATAGCGTTTACGATTATAAGACGAGGTCTTAAGTGGCTAGGGTCCACCATAGGGTCTTAAATAATCGATGCAATCCATCCATAAATAAGTATTTATCTAACGACCTTAAGTGGAGAAATATCGTCCACCTCGTAGGGTATGAAGTGATAATAGAATCTGTCATTATAAATATGATATAGGCCATAAGTGACTATAGAAGAGTCTGCCTCATTATTTCATATAATTTATTGCATGCTAGATTTTGCAGACATAATTTGATGAACTCATACTGCTAGGTATAGGAGATAGTTATTCCTTGAACTAATGTGATTTTCATTCACCAAAAATTATTGTTCTGACCTCCACTTGTAACATAAAAATAGGTTAGTAGGTGAAGACACTAGATCAGTGATGCCCTAGAGCGTGGAGCCCGACGGAAGAGGATCCATACCTATTAGGTAATTTTATGGCGGTATTATGATTGCTGTTGTGTTATTAGGGTAGTTATTATTATTGATGTACCTCTGAATGATAGTTGACAGTCGTTGTAACCAAAATTTATATGGTTTTTAATTTATGGTACATCTATTTTAGATTATTATATTTTGTCCCTTCTGCCGTGTGAGATTTTGATTTCGGTTTAATCTTCTATGTTATATATGTTTAAATATTTCCTATAAACGAACCATTTGGAATGACTCTATGTTCCGATAGACCTTTTATAGGTCAGAATTTAGATCCATTAGGCACAGGTTGTTACAAATATGGACATTTGCAATGGTTATTCCATTATACCAGATGGTTGGGATTTTGGTGCAAGTTGGTATCTTGACAAACATGATCCATTGAGTAAATGATGTCTCTCAAAGGTAGTCATTCATTCTCGCATCTAAATTTTTATTCCCTTTAATAGTAAGCTTATCCTTTTCCATCATTGTTAAGTAGGCATCTTTGTTGCGATAATGCCCTTCGTTGGGTTGTTCTCCTTGGAGTTTGAACTTGCAAATCAATCCAAAATATTTATCATTTAACTTGCCCTTAAAATTAGCTTTGCACTTAAGTAATGATGTATCCAAATCCTTCCAATAAGTTCTCTCCTTATCACCTCTTGTTAGTTTTTAATACTTCTGAGAAAGTGTCTCTTTAGCAACTCTTTCAATACTTTTAATTACTGAGCCAGAAGTTTGATTTTCGCTTCACTACTAGTTGGTATAATCTCTTTGTATGCTGCTGAGAATTTACATCATTGATATTAAAGCGCAACACCACATTCTCTCATACGATTGTTTATTGCAAATCTTTTTTATTTAAAGCATTTTCCTATTATTTTCCCTATTTTCTTGGAACATAAGTTTATTCAAGTTAGATCATACTATGGATAAAATGGAAATTGTTGGTTTGAGCTCTCCATCTAGTGTGAAAAATTTTATGTCAAAAAATTGTGTTATACCATAGATGCCATCGAGAATGGAAGTAATTTGTTATAACCCACTTTTTGCAGGGTTCAAACCAGTAACTAAACCGACTCAAACCATTCACAAAAACGAATTGTTAGGGGTACTTACATGTTGGAACAGAAATAAAAGAACTTTTCATTATCATAACATTAATTTTGCATTAGAGTTACAATGATCCTTAGAGTAGAATAGAAACACGGCAGAAAGGAATATATATAAAATCTCAACAGAAGAATAGTGATCCAAGATATAGCTCCAGCTCCAATATTAAATCCAAGTCTAACTAATGGCAAGGTTAAATTTGCAAACCAAACTACTAGCTGCCTATATGGAAAATAATGGGCACCCAAAGTTTAGTTGAAGGAACAATAAACTCCAGGTCAGTCATGGGACTTGTATGAGAATTAAAACAGTTATCTTTTGGTTTATTTTAAAGTGATGTAAATCATTAGACCATGTCGTACAACAAGGAACAGGTTTTCCATTATTAATACCAGTGCATAAGAATTCACAATGCGTTTTGGAAAATGAAGCTACCATAAGGTCTCGTGGCACACATGATGAAAACACACACATGGGTAAGATTTCTTTTTATAGTAACCAAAAATGCTTGATACACAGTCTGATATTATCATTAGTGCATGGTGTGAAAAATCATTTCGTAGGTAAATATGTCAATCCTAGCTAGCATAATGTCTCAGTCCATTATGTTGACATAATAGCATAAAACTGAAATCGTATAGGCTTGTTGTGGAGAACGGATTTCCAACAAATGACTAGGCTAAGGGACTCCCTTACCGATAGGAACACCTCTAATGGGATGCCCCAAGAACCAATCTGTCTCTCTAACAACCGACGTCGATCCATCCTTTAACTGAATGAATTAGAGCGCACCTAAGTATGCCATCTTCCAGTTGTTACCAACCTTTAACTAGGTGCCTGTAACATCCACATAAGTAATACCTAGTCTCCATACCATGGTACACTTTTTATTAAGAAGGAGATGACAACCTATATCCTTGCCGCATTTTTCATTCTTCGGTCATTTTCCAGGGTGTGAGGCTTTGCGAAGTCTCATTACACAAAGCTACTGTAATGTCCCGTATTTTTACGGTATAATAATTTATTTATTTAATTATTTAAATAGTGATTTAGAGATTTAAATGGTCCTTTAATTAAATAATATTGAATATTTAATTAATATAAACAATATAATAATATATTTAATTCTGAAATAATCGGAATTAAGTTGAATTCACAATATTGTGTGAATTGGATTATATATAAGATATGGTTCAGTTTAGAATTTGATTATAATAACGAATATATTATTTAAACAACACTTTGAATGTATAATTATATTATATCATAATCGAGCTCAAAATGCCGCGGTAGTTCGTAATTTGGCGATTCGAACTTTAAACGAATATATAGAATCCGTTTTAAGTTGAATTTCTGTGAAATAAGAAACGTTCGGACCTGGTAAAGTATATTTTTCTAATGATGGAGAAAAATCGGGATTTCATCGTATAGATTGTGAGTTATGTCCAAATCAAATTTTCGAAAAGTCGCTATGGAATTCCTTTATAATTTATAGCGATTTATTTATATTATAAATGGATTTTTCAATATAAATTGAATATCGATTCAACCGGGATTTGAATATCGAGTTATAAATCCAACCGGAGATGTATGATACTCTATTGTAAATATATACGATAGTATAAATTTATTTATAACTAATTTAATTATTTTTAAATATATTTAATATTTAAAAGGGCTTATTTAGAGCTTTAAAAAATAGCCAGTTTTGCAAACGAACTCCGTTTTTCAACCAAACTAATTTTGTTGGATCTGGAATATTAAATTATTATTAAATTTCAATTTCCATGATTTTTGGAGTCAGTATGTGGTCATACTGATTTTTAATGTGAAAAATAGTCAGTATTTTGATGGTTAAAAATATGCAGTGTGAGCAAACGGACTCAAAATTCGACGAAACCAGTTTCGTTGGGTCCGTAATGTCAAACTCTAGTTGCATGTCCATTTTCATGATTTTTGAATATTGTATTTAATCATAGGAATTTTTAACAATAAAAACAAATAGCGGTTGCTTAAAAATAAATATAATAATGAATATAAAAATAATATATTTCTTCTATAAATACTTCTCCAAATTTTCTAAACCTAATTTCAATCTCATTTCTCTGGTCAATGAAAAATTGCGCCATCATCTTCTTCCTCAGGGAATTTAAACGTGAGAGAAAAGAGAGTTTAGAAAATCAAAAGAAATAGAAATAAAATCCTATAAATTAGGAAATATGTATTTTCGGATTCCTTAAACCATTCTCATGCTCCTGTACAAGTTTCAAGGAGTGCGACGCCTTCGTGAGCCGTTCCACTTTTGGGACAATGCATTAGTGTTCGAGTTATCGTGAAGCATAGTCGATCGTAGTTGTTTTCAGTTTCGTATTTGGGTTTGTCGTTGAAAACCACACTCGCTGGCGAAAACTGGTGGATTCTAATTCAAATTTTCTTCCTGGATACTGGCGCGGTGATAGCAGGAAGTCGCGAATCATGGTGCAGTCGAGTTACGCAATTCGGGTATGAAAGAGAAGAGGTTTTGTAGGAGATTTCAAAGATGTGGATGGTTTTGATTTTTGTGAAGTGCGCTGATGGGAGTTGGTTTGCGGAATGGATGTAACAAGGAGAAGAATTATCGGAGAGGTGGATCACATTTTTGGGAGGGCTGAAATATCAACGTGGGCCGATTATTGTTGGTACAAGCCCAACTAAAATTAACTTAAGATTTAATGTTAATTTAAATGGTATATTTAATTATAACCTCAATGACTTCTCCATACATTATCAGAATTTCACGAAACAAGATCCGTTAGGATCGTATGGACGACGGTTACACAATGGAACTGACTGGGACTGAATTCGAGCTTGTTACAATTTATAGAGAAATAAGTTGTCTATCAGAATCAATCGACAATTATCGTTATTTAACGATAACCGTCCAAGGTGAGTACATCTCACTAACTCTGCTCAGTTTATATTTTCATAACGTATTTTTTAGAACTGATAAATATTGGTTGATTGTTACGTGTTGATTGGTTGGTTGAACTGCAAATTGATTGGTTGAAAATATCGATATAGTTATATATATATATACGTATCGTTATTTAAATATGGGTTCTGTTGATCAGAATATTTCACGTTGAAATGAAATTGATGTGAATTATATTGTGTAACATCTGTGGATGCTGGGAAACAGGTCGGAGGGATCCAATTGGATTCCTCAGCATTTATTTGACTGTTTTTCATATATTCTGATTTATGATGTGGTATATAATCTGTTATTGATTATGTGTGTTTGGATGATGACTGATCCTTTTGATTTGGTATTTTAATACCATAAGTGATACTGGAATGTAAAAAAAAAAGGAATTTTCAAAGTTTATTTATAAAATAAAATATTTATATAAAATCAATGGATTTTATATAAAAAGGAATATTTATTTAGAAAATAAATAAAAAGGAATATTTATTTGTAAAATAAATAGAATCGAAAAGGAAATATTTGTAAAACAAATAAAATTGAATAGGAAATTTTTGTAAACCAAATAGAATAGAAAAGGAATTATTTGGGAAATAAATAGGAATTATAAAAGGATGTATGTATGTTATAAAATGAATAGAATTTTATAAAAGGAAATAAGTGGGAAATAGATATTAAATGGAAATCTGTTTTTAACAAATAAATGGAAAAGATTAATTTAAAGTAGAATTAAACAGAAATTTGTTTTTAACAGATAAAATTGAGAAGATTAATTTATAAACAATATTTTATAAATTAAGTAAATTATTTATCATTGGATAAATTGAATATATAAGTCTGAATTTATATATAGAAGTAAAAGTCGGTTTTAACACCGATATTTGAGATTGAAATTGAATGTAGCATTATAAAGGGATTTATAAATGAGATTTAAGTGTTAGAATAAAAAAGGGAGATTTTGTATGAATAATTCTATAAATAGAAGTATAAATAGAACTTGGAAATGGGAGATTATTTTAAATACGAAATCAAACATAATGGATTTTTTAAAAGGAATATTTTCACATTCGATGTGAATAATGGATTAAAAGGAATATTTTAAAAATTAAAACATTTATAAGGAAAATGGTGGTTTTGAAATAGGAATTCAAATTGGAATTTGATTAAGATAGGAAACAAAGTTAATTGAATATTAGTTATTCGAATTAGAGCTAATCGAATATTAGTTATTCGAATTAGAGTTGATCAAGTAGAGTTAATCAATTAGAGTTACTCGAATAGAGTTAATCGATTAGAGTTAATCGAATAGAGTTAATCGACTAGAGTTAACCGAATATTAGTTTATCGGATTAGAGTTAATCGAATTCGGAGTATTATCGAATATAGTTTATTCGAAGAAGAGAGTTATCAAATATAGTTATTCGAAGGAGAGTTATCGAATATAGTTTATTCGAAAAAGAGTTATCGAATATGGTTATTTGGGAGAGAGTTATCGAATAGAGATTATTCGAGAGAGAATTATACATTGGAATTCGAGTATATCGAATGTAGGAAAGTATTATTTACTTGTCAATTTTTAATCAAGATTTATTTACTTATAAAAAATTGTGACTTAGTTATTTATTCAAATCAAGAAATAAAAGTTATATTTAAGTTATTATATTTCAAAAGCATAGGATTATAATGCTATAGTTATAATCAAATGATTTCTGTAAAAGAAGTGGATTCGTAAATAGAGTTCGAGAGTTAGTAAGGAACTTTGTTGAAAATTTAGAATGTGAACCTTGTCTATTTCGAGGTTAGAAATGTTGTCCAGTTAAGGTCTGAGAGGCAGTTATACCCCAACTTGATTGGCTTCATTTTTAACTAAGGAATGGTTAAGGTTCGATAGTGAAGGTTAGTTAATTGAATTTAGTTAATAAGTGTTAATGGTTCGAGTTGGCATAGCGATATTCTATTTAAACATTCGTTTAATCAAATGAAGGAGTTTTGGAAATGTTTTCCAAACAAGAAATCGGAAATGTTTCTAACATAGAAAATATGAAATAGGCATAAATAGGGAAATGTTTTCCAATGATTAATAATGTATATTTAGAAATTAAGAATATATGAATATATGGAAACGGGAATAAGGAAATGAATAATTGAATGGAAAATTAAATTAAAGGGTGTCAGTGTTGATTGATGATTTGCTCCGTAAGATTTCCATTTGGAAATATGACCGTTGTTTGTACGTATGTTTTCCTTTGATTATTAAATCACTGACTATCAAAGTTTTGACCATTTTCCGTTGTCAATACGGAGAGACCGGGATCAGATTCATTATCTGAAAACCAATCCGTATAGACATTAGCGTTGCAAATCAAATACAATGAAGATAATTGAAGACAGAGTTGTGCAAGGGATGTTCTGGGGATCCTAGGTAGAAATTGCCTAAGATGGATTTACAGAATAATGCCTTCGGCTTGTCGATACCCGTGTATGGACGAATGTCTGACAGAGTATATCTAATGGATCACGTAAGTTGATCGCTTCAAACGTATCCACGTTTGGTGGCAGAGGAATTCGTTTCTCTTAGCTTTATACCCGTAGTAATTTTGTGGAAATCAATTTGTGATTTAGCGGGTATGACGATGTGGCATTCAAAGTAAATGAATGTATGATCTGTCAAAAGATACGTTATGTCCTCAAGCCTCATCAACCGGAAAATGAAAAAAATCGGGCAGGCAGCATGGCTATATGGGTCGCCCCCATTAGGTTGTATTGTCACCATCTAGAGAATATTCATATTTGTTACTTCTTTTCGGTTCTGTATCTCCTGGGAACAGTTATGTTGCTAGCAACCGTAGGTGGCAATACATTCGATACACTCAAAAGAAAATAGTGGTCAGTCATGTGTGGCCAGGTTGCAAGATGTTCTTGTTGAACCCAGTGTATTCCTCTTTAGAGATACACTATTGGAAGGTGGTTCCATACCTTGTCATAGTCGGAATCCAATCTCCAATAAGTGCCTGTGGTTTTGATTGAATATTATATATGTGGAGCATGAGATGCAAGCGTTCTGCTAGATTATTATTTACTTGTGATTAGACACTATTATAATATCAGAATAATATCGTTTAAAAATGTTTTGGGTTATCGTAAGGTAAAAACCATCTGTGTTTATGTGTGGATCAGTCTTATGATTATCCTTTCTTTCGAAAAGGATTTTGAAGAGTTAAACCAAAATGTATGAAGTTTTACTCACACCAGTCCCATGACTGACCCAGAGTTTATTTTGTTTTATTTTCCCTAAACTCTTGGGTGCCCAAAATTTGTACGGGAAGTCAAGTAGTCGGGATTTACAGATACACTAAATGGAGCTTGGAGCAGGAGGCTTCAGCAGCATTTTATAGCTATTATTTATTTCTGCTGTGATGTAAGTGTTGTACTCTAATATACAAATACAGATTTGTGTTTCAAAGTTATTTTAGATACTATTTTTTTTTGTTCCGCTGTGAGATTCGTGTTACTCTGATGTTGTGTAGCTGTCTTCTTCTTCTATTCTAATTTTCTATCTTATCTATTTCTCACCCTCTAACTTCTTTCTATTAACTATCCGGTATTTCCGATGCTTGGATAGTGACATTGGTTTTAAATGTCGATTACCAAGGTCATGAAAACCCGGGTCGTTACAACTACACTTATCCAAGTCATGCTTTGATAATCAATAGCTCATCACTTAGTATGCCACACTACCATTCATAACATAAATTGATAATCACTAACCATATTACCTTTGAGCTCGTATGTCTCAAAGAAGGGTGTTAAGCTAAGAGAATAAATTCTTTGCCACAAATCAGAAATACGTTTAGTAAGAATCAATCACACATTATAAAATATAATGTCAGACACACGTCCATACAAGGCTGTACTGGATCTGAACGAAACCGAAGGACCTTGTTCCTCGTCTAATGAAGGAGAGAGTCCCTTGCAAATCCGGAAATTCTCCAAATATGTTCAGACCGCTACTATAAATAACCTCATAATGGGAGCTCACCATCTAAGATATCAACGAGCAGTCCTTCCTATGTGAAGGATCCTGGTCTTCAACTATTGTCTCCTATATCTTTATTTGTTTCATTTCATCATATCATTTTCAAAATGGTTTTCGAATAAAAATCCGATCCCAATCTTTTTGAATAACAAGCGTTATTTGAAAACCATATGGACTCATATAGGATTTCAATTAAGTCTCCTTTCATTTTAGATTTTAGTAAATTGAATCTTTTCAATTTCTAATCCTTTTCAAACATATTAATCCAAAAACCGATTTCCTTTAAATCTTTAGAGCAAAACTCATTTTATCGAAAAATCCATATTCCAAAAATTCATTTCATAACTTCCTCTTTAAAACATATCTTTTTATATCAAAGATAATTTAGCTTTATAAAATCTTAATAATCAGTCATTAACTTTTCACCTAGATTTCACTAACTCTATATTCCTTTACTTTCCTCTTAAAACCCATCTCCAAATCAAGATCATTAAGTATCATTTCAAATAATCTTTACAAAAATCTTTGTCCCGTTTAAATTCCAAATTATGACTTAATCTTTAACAAGTTAAAAAATGATTTTATTTAGGACACCATTCACTATAAACCTAAAACCAATCGACTTTGAATATAAGATTTAAACATAAATTATCAAATTATGTTCGATGCCGATTCCCATAATCAGCGAATATTATAAGCAGAATAATGATATAAATATCCTTCAAATTCCCTAGATAGTATATGTTTAACAATGGAATTCCATACCAAATATCCGAAGATTATTTCTATCCAAATCCATCTTATTAATTCTGGAAAACCTTTATTCCAATAGATTAAATTTACGTCATTATATAGGAACTGGATAAAAGTTACATCAACTTCTGTTCGGTATCACTTTCCATATTCGACTAATACTATTAGCGGAATAACAGTAATTCTACCTTTCAAATTCTCTGAATCGTACCAGTTTATTTATGGACTTAATAACGACATCTAAAGATGACTTCAACTATTTCCAATTTCGTTAATAATTGGAAAACCACTTTACCTCAAGATAAATTAAATCTTACTTAAAACCAATATGTTTAAGTGCTATAAATTTCTAAAAATACCTCACTAATCATTTAAAAATGATTAGTTTAGTTTTGGAAAATGATTCATAAGTTTAAGACTCCGAGATATACAGTTTTCAAAAAAACATTGCAAAAATGTTTCAAAAACGTTAAAAAGCGCCACAAAATAGTTCATAGCAGCTAGTTTGATAAAAATAACGTTTTTATTATCCAAAACTATCATTTTACACTTCATATTGCTTTTAAATAATTTATTATAATTTTACAAAAATTCCATATTTTTAATAACTCTAAAACAAGCATTAACCGTTAGGGTCTGCGAACTGCGTTTACAGCGACCTTTTTCAAAATAGTTTTAAGCATAACTTGAAAATTATATATCTAAATTTAGAAATTCCTTTTTCTCTTTAAAAACTACTATTATGAATAAGTCAACGTTTTTCATCTCACGTCAATTTGATTTAAATATTATGATCTATTTAGATGTCCTATTTAGACCATATTATGACTTATAATAAAAATTTGTCCGATTTACCTCAAATATGATTATAAACCTTTGTAAACATATATAAACTCATTTGAAAACAAAATTTCAAATTTTAAACTTCAAATTCAAAGTTGATTTCACAAATTGAACTAGCCAATTCTAGTTAAAAAAATCCAAAATTGTTTCCACCTTTACAGAAGTTGTACGAATATACTTTTTCATTTCCAAACTATTAGGTTATCAAATTTAAAACTTTTTATGTTTATTCCCATTTGTCAATATATAAAACCGTTTATATTTTCAATTGAGAAGATGACCCAACCAATCACCCATATAATTATATAATTGGATGTGAAAGGTGTGCAACAATATACAAACAATACATATGATCATTGTGATGACCCCAAACCCTTATGCCACGGAGGCAAGGATAATCATTGGAATATTACATATAAACAATAACAGCAGAACAGAAATATAGAATTACATCAGATAATGTACATAAAATTACGCCGGAACAAATATAATCATCAGAGTTACACAGCATAACAGGATCATACTTAGTACAGAAAGCAGTTTCAGTATAATATAAAACGTTTGCAGCGGAATCAAACATAATATACATAATACAGTCTAGAACAGTATAATAGAAATGATAGTATCCATCTTCATCTCCATAGCTATCCAGAATGAACCAACTAAAACCAGAATACAAGGTTGCCCGTATAGAAAATAGGGGCACCCGAGTTTGCAAAGTGAAACAAACTACAAGTCAGTCGTGGGACTGGTATGAGAAATCTTACTTAACAGATTTAATAATAAGGTCAATCACAGGACCACGCCGCTAACGCAGAACGCGTTTACTCCATTGGATTTCCAGTACACAAAACAAATAAATCATTTAAAAATCGCAATGGTATTTACAAAAATGAAGCCATTATAAGACTCAGGTCCCATCACACAATGCAACACAAGCCGGAGGATAAAGTTTTTCCTTATAATGTCCAAAATATGCTTGATACGTATAAATCGAAATCATTTGATATTATTACTAGTGCATATATGTTTCAAAAACAATTTCAATCATAATGTATCAATCATAGACGACATGAGCGTCCCATGGAACTATGCCACCATATATAGGATTACAATCAAAACCGCAGCGTCGTATTGGAAGTTGGATTTCCATCATGAACCAAGGAAAGGGAACGTCCTTACGAATTCGAGACAGTCTAGCCTACCATGTCTTAGGCTGCCGTCGCAACTGCACCTAGGAGCGCCAGGACCGGTCCTCTCTTATGTTTGAGTATTGGTTATTCTTGAACAATACGTTTCCCCGCCCTATGGGGCGCAATGCTCAGTATGTCGACCATATAATCCATCGACCCCGTAGTGACCGATATATCCGAGGTACCTCGCTTTCCATCATTCACATAAGTAAAAATGTCTGGGCTCCATACCATGACACCACTTCTAGCTAGAAAGAAATGCATGTCCTCCCTGGGGTCCTTCTCCCGTTTCTAGTTCACACCAGGGTGTGAGGCTCGCGAATTAACGCTATACACAAAGATATGCTATTTAAATACGTGCTTTGATCATCAACCACAAGGCTCTTCTTTTCAACAAAAGCCTTGATCATTTGCATCTTAGCATGCCACATTGACATTCCACGCCATGCGACTAATGTCTATCTATATATAACCACTAAGCTCGTACGTCTTAGAGGATGGTGTTAAGCAAGAGAATAAATTCTCTGCCACCAAACAGATATATATTTTAGAGATTAATCAACACGGAATGAAATCCAATGTCAGACACATCCATTTACTAGTTCGTTCTAGGTCTGAACAAAACCGGAGGCACCTTATTCCTCGTCCCATATGTCCAATACAAGAGAGAAGCCCTCGCACATCCGGACAATCAACAAATACTTCCGGACTACAACCACTGTAACCCCTCATGGGAGCTAACCGATCCAGGGCATCAGTAGTAATCCATTCGATGTGAAGATCACCAGTCTTGCACCGTCTTCATATCTTCAACTTTTAGTCGTCGATCAATTATTTGAAATGAGAATTAACTCGACCTTTTCAAATAATTCACGCATACATAGAATTCAAATCAATTCTTTTCCATGGTTAAATTATTCGACATTCACGTTTCAATTCAATATAATAATTTGATGTCAAATACATCTAACCATCAGAATATCCAATAAACCAAGTAAAATCAGTTTATTTCCATTGCATATTGTTTATAATGTTTTATAACGACTTTTCACTATCTTTATATATATAAAAATAGTCCATTTTCATCGAACGACGTTTCAGGTCATTCGATGGCACTGGCGTTGATCTCATCCAAATTTGAATTTAACATTTCACAAAATATAACTGTTGGATCTTAATGTATTTTATATCGTTGGAAACATCTTTCCAAAGCGAACCCAACGGTTCCTGTTTCGGGAAAATCCGATGGTCGGATCTCCCGTAACAATCGTTTAAAATTACGATTTCAAAACGCGATCTGTAGCGTCGTTATTCGTTTTATTTTAATTTATATATATATATATATATATATATATAATTCATTCAACGATTTCCAAACCATTTTCACTTCAAAAATTTGGCTAACGCCTTTAAATTTCGATTTTTTTTTGCTAAAACCTCCTTTGTACGGAGAGGGGTTTGGAAATTTATTGGGCCATACTGGGTACCCAATAAATCCAGTATAAGCACACACAATTTTTAGTGAACTATTTTATGCCCGAGGGAGTGTGTAAATTACTCCAGAGATAAATGTCGTCACCTCATCCAGTGTTGGAAAATAAATAATCCATGTGTCGTATCTAATAACTAGATAGAAGTGATTATTGTCAACTCCAGACCCGTGTGGGTTTTTTATTAAATCTGGCAATTTACCGTATGTTTTATTTAGTCCATATCAGTCCTCAGTTCAACCTGTAATTCAGTCGTCGTCATACGAGCATCTTGCTCGTATGGTACTCCCAACCTCGTCACATAAACTCCAAATGCGTATATGGAATATGATATGCTATGACATCAATAGTTCGTCTTTTGTTCAACCTGAAATGCAGCCATCTCCATATAAGTGTCTCGCTTGTATGGTAATTCCAACCTCGTCACATAAGCTCCAAATGCTTATGTGGTATATGATAGAGTATGTTATCTTCACGAAGTATGCCATGCAGTGTGGTTCAAAATTAACTGTTGCCATTCTATGGTGTTGTTTATAATCTCATACATAACAACCAGCGCATCGCATCCAATGGCATTCACAGGAGTTTATATAACAAATAAAATTGTGCAGCCAACTCATAAAGGCTTACCTATTTGTTGGGCACGCAAATAAATTCTTTACTCAATAGCTAATCCATTTTCCTGTTCAGCATATGTATATGTATATGTGTGTGTGTGTGTGTATATATATATGCATATGTACGCTAAAAATAATATTTTTAGCGAACAAATAATTATTTCCATACATGGTTATTTTATTCACTTCATTCGCATGTTAAAAATAATATTTTTTAATCAACAAATATTTATTTTAATCTATGATTATTTTTAACACTTCATATACATGTTAAGAATATTATTTTCAATCAACAAATATTTATTTCAACCTATGTTTATTTTTAAAACTTCATATACATGTTAAAAATTTTATTTTCAATCCAAAAATATTTATTTCAACCTTTGGTTATTTTTAACACTTCATATACATATTAAAAATATTATTTTCAATCAACAAGTATTTATTTCAACCTATGGTTATTTTTAACACTTCATATACATGTTAAAAATATCATTTTCAATCAACAAATATTTATTTCAACCTATGGTTATTTTTAACACTTCATATACATGTTAAAAATATTATTTTCAATCCAAAAATATTTATTTCAACCTATGGTTATTTTTAAAACTTCATATACATGTTAAAAATATTATTTCCAATCAATACTATTTATTTCAACCTATGGTTATTTTTAACACTTCATATACATGTTAAAAATATTATTTTCAAACCACAAATATTTATTTCAACCTATGCTTATTTTTAAAGGTTCATATATACATTAAAAAGGTGAATTTTATTGTTCAACCAATTTATTTCAAACATGAATATTTTTAGTGATTCAAATATACAATAAAAATGTGATTTTTATTGTTCAAACAATTTATTTCAAACATGAATATTTTTAGTGATCCATATATACAATAAAAATGTGATTTTTATTGTTCAAGAAATTTATTTCAAACATGAATATTTTAAAACACATGAATATTTCAGAAAATTTCGGCATTATAACCGCAGGGTAATTAAAACCGGAACTGTGTCCAGCACGACTCCTCTACTATCCTAGGCCTTGCGACGATACAAGGGTTTCATTTCAATGATTTCCACAATATCATTCATTTCCACAACATAATGAATATACCACAAACACAACCAATTTTGCTGCAACCACAATCAATCATTCACAATCACAATCCAAACAATTAATATCGTACATGGTCTGTGGACGAAGGGAGTATATATATATATATACATACATATGTATATATATATATATATATTTCATTTCCATTTCAATAATATATTTCATTTCCATTTCAATTCCATTCAACGCATGTATGGTTTATACAACGTATATATAATTTATACATCGCATATATAATTTATACAATGCTTCTACGTGAGATATTCAACGCTTATACAATTTATACATCGCTTATATAATTTATACAACGCGTATCCATTCCAATTTGAATTTTGAAATCTCACGTTGGATTCCACTCCTTCTAATTTTGTAGAGAGTTCCAAATGCGTTCTAGTCTCTTCTAGAATATAGCGTACGATGTCATGGTCCCAATATCTCTTGTTTCACTGAATTTCGACAACATATGAAAAAGATATGATTTTTATTCTTAAATCACACTTTGCAATGCTTTTAAACTGTTATAAGTAGTTTAAATAACAACAGCCATTACATTAGCTAATCCTTCAAAACTAGGTTTTGAATTATCTTCCAATCCGAAGCACGAGACGTTGATCCGCTAGCGCTACGTTGTCGAGCTAGGAAAGGCGCGCCTGCGCCACCCCTTGATAGCAAACTCGATCGCACCAGGGAGGAGGTACAGCGGCTCAAACATGGTGACTTTGTGGCGTCATAACTCTCCAAATACCCAACGATAATTGGCAAATCCTATATGGATTTGAAGATCTCGTGATCCTCTACCAAATCCTCAACATGAGCATTGAATTTTATTGAGTGGTTTGAGAGTTATTGAGGAGAGAAAGGAGAAAGGGGTTTCCATCGTCCGCAACAAAGAGGATCAGGTTTTGGATCGAAGTGTGTTGGTCAACGGTTAATTTTAATTGAACCATATATATATATATATATATATTAATTCATTTAGTTCTTTAATTCCAAATATATCCCTAAGTCCATACGAACTCCAAATCAAACCCAACGACTGTCGGCCCTAGCTAAATACCCCCATTCCGGACACAATGGAATATATTTCGTAAGCCCATTCGAATGTTTCAATCAGTTATTCTTCAAATTAAAATATAAAACACTTAATTTTAGATTTGAATGTACATTTTAATTTTTCGGGGCCACATACTGATTCCAAAAAATCCCGAAAGACAAATCTAGCTATGTTTGGACAATACGATCCCAACAAATTTAATTTCATCTAATTTGGAGACCGTTTGAAAATTGGACTTTTTCTGGTCGATCCAATTCAAAATGAAATTACCAAACGCATTTTAATTTACCACACTCACTTATTAATTCCAAAAATTTTGGAATTTTAAACCTAGCAATAAATTGGCATTTCGGATCCAACCAAAGTGGTTCCGTTGAAAACGGAGGTCGTTTGCAAAATGGCTACTTTAAGGGCTATATTATATTAAATTCCATAGCGACTATTCTGAATTTTTAATTGGCCATAACTTTCTATTCCCATTATAAAATCTGGATTTTTCACATTCATTAGAAAGATATTTTTAAAAAGATTCAAATATTTTTTGTTTTACTAAAATTCAATTTATTTCGAATTCTGCGCATTCATTTGAAAATTGAAATCGAATTTTGAAACTACCGCGCCATTTTAGGCTCGTTATATGATTAAAATAAATATATATATATTCTAACTTCGATTTAAATAAATTTTAAATTGTTATTGTTTAAAATAAATCATTTTAAATATTCAAAATTCACTAAAATAGCTAAAATAAAAATTATAAATTGGTTTTGATTTTCCAGGTTGTTACAATCATATAAACATCCATCACAATCATCACAATATCCGTATCAGATGTCATTAACTAAACGCAAGCATCACGATAATTAACGCTTAACAGTGTATAAGTGTCATTAACTATGTGTTCATTTGTCCAATATCACACACATATATTTAACATCCATAATTTTTTTAAACATCCATAACTAAATATATATATATATATATAATAAGTGTGAAGATATCTCATAGACGTGTCCGCTTCGCCAAACTTTATCGTGAGTCCTTAATCGACCCGACAGAAATCATAACCGCGTGTCGTGCTCTAACTTTTCTAACTCTTAAAATGAGCCAACTTCCCTCGGACTTTTGGACTAGCTACTCTCTGAATTTGAAAAGTATCCAACTACAAAGTTATAGTAAATTCTTTTCTCTTCAGTTTTAAAAAATAATTTCCTAATTATGATCAATTTTGAGGGAGGTACGGTTGCAATAGTGGACGTGTTCTCGGATTCAACAAACGACAACTAGAAAATATGGCATTCGAAGATTGGGTTTTGGGAATAGATAGTCCCAAAATTAGAAAAGTGTTCAACATGAAGATTGTAGTCATTGAACAAAATACACGGTTTATATTTTTTTACATGATTTGGATTAGTTTATAGAAAGTTACGACCCCTACAAGTTGCTGGTGATGGGCTAAGGTGGAGGTCGGGAAGAATGAAGTGGTGGTGCATGAAGGTGGTGATGTGGAGTGGTTGGCCGAGGTGGGTGGAGGAAGTGGGGCCATGGGCTGTTGGAGGAGGAGGGGGTTTGACATGGAGTCATGGGACGGTGGAGGAGGAGGCGATTTGACATGGGTGATTATGGAAATAGGGTAGATCATGAGTTTGGAGGTGGCTAAGGAGGTGGTGGAGCATGGTGAAGGTAGAGGAGAAAGTGGGAGTGGTTATGCCAGAATTGGGGAGGAGGAGGAGGCCGAACTTTGGCCAAGATGGAGGTGTGCCATAGCCTCGTATGCGAAGGAGAAGAAGGAGGAAAGGAGAAGTAAGGATGGAATAAAAATGAAGTGTTTTAGGTGCCTTGTATAGCCAAGGAAAAGGGCAATTTAGACATTGTTACCAAGGACACATGTCCCTCTTTTAGGATTCCTACACATGCAACATGCCATCTTTTAGTAATGCTTCCAGGGTGTTGCAAAAATTGAAACGCCTTATATATGTTGCAAAACTCAAATTCTAGGGTTTGTTTGTCATTTTAAACATTATCAAAACCAAACAACGTTATCTACTTAGTCAGTACTCAAAATAATTAATTTACTATATTTATATATATTTAACTATATTTATTTAACTGGAAAAGAATACACTTAAAAATAGTATTATAAATATGTATTGGGGAAATTCATTATAACAAAACTTGATAAATTCTTATCGAAATTATACCGTTATATTTTGACAAAATTAAGCATCTATTTTATTATTTAAACATATTTACATTAACTATTATATTTATAGTTAATTCCAAATTCGTATTTAAACCATATTAAATACATTTATATCTAGAAATTTTAGTTTTAAATTCAAAATTCCAGTTTTGAATCGATTAAAATTTTGTATCATCACATAATCCTTGACTTATGTTCAAGAGGTGAATAAAGTTAGTCAAACCTTATGATCGCTTGAAATTTCAAGGGCTATTCATTATAATAAGCTAGGCTTAAAGTGAAATAATTTATGACGAAGTTGAAATCCCCATGAGCTTATATATATAGGTTGTTTTGTATAGCCCTCTTTAGGTGATACAAAATGTATTTCTTCATAGGACAATCATATTAGGAAATCATGCCATCTAGCTTAGATAAATAGAAAAGTTTGAGGGGAAAACACATTCTCTAAGAAGGTTAATGAATGTGCTTCATCATACCCATGATTCATTGACTCTATCAATATGAAGTTGACAAGAGTTTAGGCTAATCGATTTCTTTCCGAGTCTTAAAGATACATCATGTGTGTTCATGTCCATGTCAAATATGTTCATTGTCCATAATCAAAGTTATAGGAATAATCACAGTCTTGGTCTAAGCCCTTTATCTTAGTAGATACCATTACAGTTCCCAAATCAGATTTTCTCCCAATTCAATTTTGGGTCGCAAAAATTGGAGAATGAGAAAAGAAAGCTTGGCCCTTTGCTAGACACCCCCTCTTTATTTAGAGTGGGTTAGGCTCTTTCTCGGTTTTTCAGGTATCATCCTTTTTTGTATCAACTTCGACTACTCTAAACCATCTTCATGCCATTAAAGGTAGATGATGATACCAATACTCATTTTTGGTATCCTCTTCGAGCTGTAATTTTGTTGGACATTGGTGATGAACTACATACATCAAAGAACAATGACACACCAAATGGAATCATATGATCTTCTAGTCGAGGCGATGAGCCCTTGTTAAAAAAGGACGAATGTTGTAGTGGAGTGGAGTGTTACATACTATTTGTCATAATAAAGCGAAGCTATATGATTTTGAGGGTGTCATTTTCTCTAGTATGAATTATCTTCCTTTTGAGTTGTGGAGGGAAATTTGGTACTTTTATATCAAAGCATAGCGTTATGCTCCAATAAGATAAGGTGACACTTAGCTGAGATGAGGAGATGACATACCTTTACTGGGTTGGTATGGTGTGTAGGTGGGTCAATGAGGCAACATGCTTCTTGTATGTTATGAGGTGATACAACTTTAATAGATGAGGTGAGGTAATACATCACAGTTGGCTAGGAATAGGCTATATAACCATCACATACAAAGAGAATGTTCTCCCTTGTTCATCAAGATGAAGCAACAAAGGCTGCTAAGTGACCAAAGATGATATGGCTCACGGAGTTAAGGAGAGAGGATATACAAATTTACTAGTTGGAATAAGGTGATGCAACTTCTTGGATGACTTAAGATGCAGGTGATATGCTTGATGAACTACAATGCTAGAGTTTGTAAAATGAGGGAGCGAGGAAGTTTGTTGGTTATGGAGAGAAGGCACGACATGATGATCAAGAGAAAGCGATGTAACCTTTCTACATAAGGCTTGCGTGATACGAACTCATATGTAAACTAATATGGGGGCAACATATTCAATTTATGAGATCATTCAAAAGAGTTGATTCCCCTTCAAAATATGGGGTTACAACAGTTGTTCACTTCTTTTAATAGTGAAACTGCATGAGTATGGTTGAAGGTTAAGACTGAACAGTTGATGGCTAACCTATAATGCCATGAATATCATATTATTATCATTTTTTTTGCTAAAAAGGGTTTGTATATTTTTTGTGTATTTAATTTATGTTTGTTGTAAAAAAAATTATGTCCATGTTCTTGTTTATTTTAAATGTTATTTTTGAATTTTGTAATATTTGCAATATTTTATAATTTAAAATCAATTACTAAAGCTTGATCAGAAATAGCTAAAAACAACCATTCTTTATTTGATGACTCGTTTTCAGCATAAAATACACATTTCCTTTTCACTAAACTTTTTTTATTCATACCTAGTGTAAAATGTTCCTTTCTGATGCTCCATTCATTTTGCACAAAATGTGGATGACGTTAATTCAGATAACAAAGAACATGAACTTTATTTGATAAGTTCAACATATTTGATAATACAATATTGCAATGAATACATGGCTGTTGGTTTAACGACGAGTAAGATATAAATGGTCAATTATTTACATATAGGCGTCCATATTTAAGGAACCAAAATGATGTAAGGAAGTTAGGTAAATAACGAACCTTTTTGGAGTAAAAAAGCACAAAGAAATCATATGATTTACTGAGTTTGAATGAATGCAAAACTCAAATGGCACTCTATTACTAAGGAGACTGCATAAGATTGAGCACAAATGCGACTAGTTTTGATTAAATGGTTTGGCAATTTCTTGTTTTAGATCTTCTTAAGAACCCATTCGACGATTGTTTGCTTTAAATCTTCTTAAAATGAGTTTTGCATGGTAACTTCTACAGGTGGAAAATTTTAATTAAATGTTAGATGTCGAAGGCTCCGACTTTCGTGGACAAAACTTTTATTAGATGTTGGATATGATGTAAAAATCTTTTAATTTTTATTTTATAACAAATAGTACATGATTAACGATGAATGTTAGATCACTAAACAGCTAAAAATTAATTAATAATTAGAATTAATGATGCAAATTCAAACTCAGTTTCACTTTCAACTTTAAATATTTCAAACTAAACTACAAAGTAGTATTTTAAATATGTTATTATAAGTTGTTAGTTATTAATAATCAATTATAATTAAATTAATAAACATTTCAAATTTTATAATTAATGGTAGAAATTCAAATTCAAATACAATTTCAAACACATATTATAAATTCAAATGCATAAAATAGAAAAATTACAAAAAATAATAATTTCGAGCTAACATAGTAACATACAACTTAATTGGTAACATTATGCCAGCCATTGCAATTTTGAAAGTTCAAATGATTATTAAAGCATCGACATAACTGTGTTTGACTTATTTTAGTTAAGTCGGACTTAATTACCAATGTGTGCTTGTATGATTTTTCCCTAGCGCATTCATATTTGTCAACACCCAATATAGTGTTGAATGAGTGGGCAAAAGTAAAATAGTTCGAACAAAATTTGACTGTTAAGGTAAGTTGGTTTATCGTTACTTTTGAATTCCAAGGTATGAGTAATGCATGTTTACACCCATTTTCAATCACAATGTATAGTGCCTAATCCAATTAACAAGTTAACATCATTGTATAATGAAACGACCTAAAATAATGCAACACACTATATAGATGCGTGAAAAGCATTATACATGAATTGCAATTAACTAAAATTTGCATGATTAAAAGATTGGCAAAATCCATAATATGGTAGCGTCCCATAGAAGAAAGTAAACCATACCACGAAATGTACTGCACATATTACGAACATTTAGAATGTTTACCATATTTTGACAAATGCATAAAAACACAAATGAGAACGAGCAATGTTGCTGAAACCAAGTGTACGAGTTTAGTCTTTGATATCGACACTTTGTTGGCTCAAATGAAAGTAGTCAAAGAAATTACTATTTTAACCATTAATAAATAAAATTACTAATTAAATTCAAATATATGCATAAGATATCAAATAGTTGTTTCTCTAATTTTAACTCATAACTATCCATATTGAGAATGCTTTTTTATATTTAAATTTATGATATTCGACATAGTTAAGATGTTTTTCCAAAAACTGATCATTAATGTAAAAACGTTATCAGGATATGCGTCAAACTCCTAACCTCTTACCTCGTATGAGCAAGACTTTCCACTACGCCACACTATGTTGACTTGAGAAACAACTATTTGTCTACAGGTTTCCAAAACATCCACATGACTTTCGCTATTCAATAATTCAAACAAAGTCAAATATGATCTAAATTTGGCAAAAGAAAATGATTTAGATGCTTAATTGGTATGATCCAAAATTCATGATAAAACCTCATACCACATGATTTTAATGTAAAGCTAAAGGTGTCATCTTTTATCCAAAAGCGGCACAATAGGTAGTTATTGCCATCCAGTTAATAAGAGAATTGATTAACCTCATACCACATTATTTGTCTATATATTTTAAATAGAAGTGTAGTGACCTTAAAATTACATTAATTTTAACCTTTTTTCTATTGTTCCTAATTTTACTTCTGTCTCAATAATTTCTTGCTATGTGCCTCTCTTACATTATTTATTATCATGTCTGAAATAAAAATTCTCTTCCCACCAACTCCTCAATTAAAAAATATAATTAAAACATTTCCCTTGCCATGTGTTATTTGTTTCTTTAACAACTTCATAAAGGAAAGCTTACCATTGTTCAAAAAGCCTAGTCAGTTTTATTTCTTGTCATGTTTATAAGAGTTTACACCATCATTTGTCTTGAGTTTAAGAACAGATATAGAAGCTATAGTTATGTCATAAGAGCCGTTCAATTATTCTTTTGTATTAATGGGGCTTCAATAATCTATTAGACAACTTATTAGATTCAGAGCAGATGAAGAGTTCTTTACAACTTCCATGATATTAACATTAATACATTATTAGGCCAAATTGTAAAAAGTAAAATTGTTAGGTGGTGGTCAGGGTAAGATAGGTTTATTTTTTTAGAAAACAAGGTATAAGTAATGAATGTGTCACACAAATTTTTGATCATAATGTATGGGTCGTAGTCCTGTTAATAAGAGAATTGATCCGTATAATTGACCTATATTAATTAGGCAGATCCAGGGTCGTCCCTAGGGCAGGCCGCCAAGGCAACATCCTAGGGCAGCAGTAGGCTGTAGGGGCAACATTTTAAGATTTGATATGTTTAAAATTATATCGCACTTGGTTTGCAATAATATTGTGGCTTGGTGGTTTGCATTTTTGAATATGATTTGTGCAGGCAACGTTTGAAACCTAAGAGCATCATTAGGTTTTGCTCAAATTTTTTTTGGCCTGCTGCATCAAATTCGATAGGGCTGGTTTTGGACATATCCCAAAAGCACACTATATACGAAGTCTAGTAAGAAAAAGTTAACATGATTAAAAGATTGGCCGAACCCGTAATGCGTATTGTCCCTAAAATGCAAGTAAGACATACCACAAAACTTATTGCACATACTCAAGGCATTTAGAATAATTACAACACTATAACAACAACCAAAAAATAAAATGAGAACAGTGCCGCCATGAAGCAATGTGCACGAGGTTGATCCAAATACAACACTTGTTGACAGTAATGAAAGCTATCAAAAATTGCCATTTTAACCATTAATTTGTAAAACTACTAGCCAAAATCAACCGTAAGTATAAATTAACAAATAGTTGCTTCTCTAAATTTTACTCATAACTACCATATAGTGAGAGTGCCCATTTATATTTTGGATTTTGATATCCGGTTGCACCAAGAAGCGATTATTTGTTGCTCTTGATTCATAAGTTGAGTTAGAAAATTTCAGATATCAACAAGTCAAAACGTCCAAATGACTATTTAGTTTTTGAATACACTAAATTAAACATAATATGATTTAGATTTGAAATGGAAACTAAATTTAATGCTTAATTGATATGATCTAGAATCTCTGAAAAAACATTTGTAGTGTTTTAAAGATTCAGTACAACCAGTCTGATGGCTGTTGACCTCGAACCTTGAAGTATTATGGTCTTCAAACTGAAATAAACCTATACGTGCATCGACCATAGATTCAACCGTATAACATAGAAAAAACTTTTAACCATTAACCATCTCTTAAAAATCATTTTTTTCAAAAACTAAATAACTCTAATTAAGTTCTCTATATGCTTATCACCATAATTTTGTTACCCAGTTGCAGTTGTAACATATATAGTTAATTTTGTTATGGTATCCTCTCTTCTCGTATAAGTACTACTCTTTTGTTATGTCCATCATGAATAGTACCATGTTATGGTATCCGCACTCCTGTGACTCTTCTTAACGACATTACATTACTACCATTTTGTATGTAGATTTAAATGGGACAAATTTATACTGTTTCATGTACTATTTATAAAATGACTTAGTAAATTTCATATTATATGATTTGATACATAAAATTTTATATGATTTAGTATAGTATTACGTATCATTTTTTTCCACAAAACCGTGATTTTCACGATCTAACTTTCGTAATCTTGAACCGTGAGCGATCACAGTATGACTTGCATTCTCATATTCAAAACTATGCTTCCACCACATAATTTTAGTGCGTACCCGCCTTTAAGCAAAGCTATCAAGTCCATGGATATTCATAGTCGAGACATTCCTGATGTAGGACTACTTTCAACACAACACAACCCCATTCGGCCAGCCTTCAGTTTGACTAAGCAACCTGAAGGCAAAATCCAGCTCGACCATGCATCTAGATTGACATGCCAACTTGAGAAGAAGATCTAGATTGGTTAGAGCCAAGATCGGCTAAGAATAATGAACGGTATTCCAGTTTGGCCAACATCTGGTTCAACTATACCGAACTGAACTTAGGTCGAACTGGAATGGCAATTACTTGTGACGTAGCGCACTCATTCCACTTGATCCACTACTTCTATTTTCCAGCGCACATTTTGTGCTAAATAGGATTCGTACTCTATCTATAAATAACATCTTAAGACATCTGGAAAGCGGTTTTTGACTTCTCTTACACAAGTTATTTACTGTAAAAGCATTGTACTCAAGATTTTGTCTTTCCCAATCTTCGAAATTTTAGTTTCTAGAAAAGAATCAGTAAAGCTTATAAAGCGAATGTAGGCAATCAGCAGTCGAACCACTATAAATGTTTGTGTGTGATTTTTCCTAATTTTCATTTATAGTTTCTTCACTTATATCCTCCTCCATACACATTTTGGATGTTTGAACCACTTTTGGTGCTTTCGTTGAGAGTTTTGAGTTCTCATCCTTTTAGATCTGTTAATCAACTAGTGAATTCTATGTTTGTTGAGAATATCCCCTCCTTCATTGAATTCTGTAAAAGTGGTGTCAAAGAAGGTAACCTTGTAACAACCCGGGAAATCTGAACCAATTTAAAAAATTTATTTTGGCAATTTTAATGAATTTTGAATATTTAAAATGAGTTATTTTAAATAATAACGACAGGAAATTTATTTTGAATAGAATTAGAACATATATATTTATTTGAATCGACGTTAGAATATAAATATTTATTTTTAATTATAAAAGGAATTGAAAATGGCGCGGTAGTTTGAAAATTCGATTTCAAATTTCAAATGAATGAACAAGATTCAAAATAAACCAGCTTTTAGGCATACCAGAAATATTAAAATCTATTTGAAAATATCTTTCCAACGAATCCGAAAAATTGAAATTTCATAGCGGGAATAAAAAGTTATGTCCAATTGAAATTTCAGAGTAGTCGCTATGGAAAATTTAGCCCTAAAAAATTGAAATTTTGCAAATGACCTCTGTTTTCGACGAAACCACTTTTGTCGGATCCGAGATGTCAAGTTATTGCTAGATTCCAAAATTCATAATTTTTGAAGACTATATGTGAGTGTGGCAAAGGAAAACATGTTTTGATAGTTTCAATCAATTTGGATCGACCAGAAAATGGCCATTTTTCAAACGGTCTCCAAATTAGACAAAATTAGTTCTGTTAAGACCGTATCGTCAATACGAAGCAAGGAATATTTTTTATGGAATTTTTAGAGTTAGTATGTGACCCCAGTAAATTGAAATGCACATTTAAAAATAAAATATAATGATTTATATTTTAATTTAAAGGAAAACTGATCGTAACAGCCTAATTGGGTTATGAAACGTATCCCATTGTGTTCGGAATGGGGGTAATTAGCTAGAGGCGAAAGTCGTTAGGCTCGATTCAGAGTTCGAATTAAAACTAACTCTTTGAAGTAAAATTAAATTAATAAATATATTTTATAACCCCCCTCAATGCTTTTCCCATTCAAAGTCAACCCCCCCCCCATTTTCTTTCAGATCGAAAATGAAAAATGAAAAAGAAAAAAAACCGACGGGCTTCCAACGCGACCCCCTGCGCCCCCCCCCCCCCCTGATGGCCGCCACACCTCCGGCCTCCCCCATCGTCCCGCCGACCCCCACACGCCAAGTCGTCGCCCCGTTGAAATCCCCCCACCCCAAACTCCACGGAAAACTGCCCCTAGCCCATGGGTCCACCTCTGACCACCGCGACCGTCGTTGTGCCTCCCCCTCCCCGTCTGCGCCACCTCTGCCCCCCCAACCACCAGCATCCGAAAATATAGTAAGTTTCTTTTTTATGTAAATTTCAATTTCAATTTTATATGTGAATGACCATTGATTCAAGTTTAGAGATTTATATATGATTTCTAGTTAATAAAAATACGATTTTTATTTAATAAAAATGCGATTTTTATTTAATTAAAATATGATTTTTATTTAAAATAAAGATATAATTTTTATTTAACATAAAGGTTTGATTTTTATTTAGCATAAAGGTTTGATTTATATTTAACATAAAGGTTCGATTTTTATGTATGTAAAGGTGAGGTTTGTAATTGTACAAAAGTATGATTTTTAATCATATGAAAACATGAGTTTTAGTTACATAAAAATACGATTTGTAATAATATAAAGCCATGATTTTTATTAGCCAAAGATCGAATTTTATTATACAAAAGTTATGATTTCTATTATGGGAATAAAGATATGATTTTTATCGAATTAAAAATAGTATTTTTAATAATATAGAAAGCTATGGTTTTTAAAGAGAGAAAGATCATATTTTTGTTTATAGATTAGATCTTTGATTTAGAAAAGATTAGATCTTTGATTTGGATTAGATTTTTTATTTCTATAAAGGCGAGATTTTTAATAATCTAAAAGGGAGATTTTTATTATCATAAAAGTGAAATAAGAATATAATTTTTATATGTATAGCAATGTTAAAAACATAATTTTTAACATATACCGCGTGAAACAGATCTAGTTGGAAATGCGGTGAAGATTTTCTACATAAGAAGAGTCGCGGCGTTTGGTTCAGCTAAGGTGAGAACTCCTCACTATAATTTCCTTTGTATAGTTACTTATTTTATAACTGCATATATGAACTATTCCCCGTCGTCCACAGACCATGGACGACTTGTATGATTGTTTAGTTTGGTTGATTGGATTGCTTGGTTGAATTTAGTTTGGGAAATGAAATGGAATTGATTGGATTGTTATGTTTATGGCATGGGCCATTATTAGACTGGGGATAAGGCTATGCCTTATCCTGTTTCTAGTATCGCGCTGTTATGCCGCCGAAATTTTCTAAAATATGTTAGAAAAATAAAAATATTGTTTTTATTGTGTAAATGGACCGAATAAATATTTTATCATCAAAAATATAATTTTAAACGTGTATATGAATAAAATAAATATTCATTTACAAATTAGACGATTTGTTTATGTACACCCATTTGACTAATATGGATTGGGACGATAAATTTTACATGTCGTCCAACTGCACAAATAAAATTCATTATTTGTTGATTGAAATCCCACACGGGTGTTGGGGTGATATTTGACGTACACTAATCCCAACTATTTAGTTGTATGTCAATCGATAAGTTGATAGACTGTTGTAAGCGTTAAATATTTGTATTTAATGCTTATGCAGTGTAGAATGCACTCTGGATGATGGATGATTATTTATCACTGTTGTTGTATACATGTGTTGTATGAAATCTATATAATAACATTATATGGTAATTGACTGTGTCTGATTCCAATTCAGAAATAATGAATATTTTAAAATAATGAATATTTTGAAACAAAGAATATTTTAAAACAATATTCAGTAAAAGATCAAAATCTGATTTTGATGTTCGATTTGGGATGGACACGAATATATTTAAATATAAATAGCCGTGTTGATTAGAAATGCGCTATTTTGAGCGAACGATATTTATATCGATTTTTTTCATTTTTATAATGAATATTGAAAAGGAAACGATTTTGAAATCTAATGTTTTGAAAATATTATCATTTATATATTAATGATATGGAATATTCAATTTTGATTTGAAATTGAATATGAAGTTGAAATCGTTTTGAAAATGAATTTAAAATGATTTATAAAATACATTTTAATGGAAATTGACGAAGTATATATAATATTATATATATAATGGCCTGAATAGAATGCGTCGCGCCGCGCAGTTCTCGAATTTCGACCATTGACTTCGAACGGACATTATGGGAGATCCGATCGTCGGATTCTCCTAAAACTGGAACCGTTGTGTTTGTATCAAAAAGAGCTTTCTAACGGATATTAGAGATTTGAAATCTAACAGCTGGATTTGGAATTATGTCCAAATAAATTTGAAAAAGGTCGCTGTAAGTACAGTTCGATGGCTGTTTATGGAAATCGAATATACGGGCCTTGATAAAATTATTAAAAATATCAATAATTTGTGTAAAATCATAATAAATGATTTGGAAAGAATTAGGATGAAAAATTCCAGATTTGAAAAGATAAAAATATATTTTTATCGAAATGAACTAGTTTTGAAATAGAATGATAAATCCAATATTTTTAAAACAAATAAATTGGATTTGAAATGGTTTTAAAAATAACCAGGATTTCCAATATATGAATTGGAATGGATTTGAATCAAAATTATCTTCGAAATATTTCGATATTGGGTTCCATAATTATACGTATATTATGGAGGAATTTGGAAGATATATATATATATATGTCGTTATTCCAATATGATATTTATTGATTTCAGAATTTAATATTGAATACAAGCCGATTTATTTTCTATTTAGAGCCTTGTATTTAATATCAAATTGGATTTTGGGTTTGTCATGAATGGCTCTCCACGTCTAACCCGTTCCTCAATCAAATCACGAAGATGTCTATAGTCATTCGTGTCATGACCGTCCATATCATGGAATATGCAATGCTTTCCAGTATCGCGTTCTCTTTGTGATGGCTCCCTCCTGGGAGGCTTTAGGTAGGAGACAACACCGTTTGTGTCTATGTAGATGTCAGAAAGCGAAGCACTAAGCTCGGTGTACTTCTCATATCTAGGCCCTCTCCGGGGCTGAGTGTTGTGGTCATTCTTGACAGCGGCTTTTCCTTTGACATTTCCAGAATTAGACGGTTCTCCATCTTTAACCATGTTGACATTGAGAATGCGTTTCTCAGAAGTTGCATCTTCCCGCAGAAATCTATCTGGTTCATGGTAGAATTCGCCGAGATTTCGTGGTGGGTCTCGGTACAAAGATTTTTTGAATTCCATGTTATCCAAGACACCGGATACCGCTGCCATCAGTACTATCGACGATTCAGGGCGATCAATTGATGGTGCTGCAATGTTGAATCTTTCCAGAAATGAACACAGAGTTTCTCTAGGCCTCTGCTTAATTGTAGTGAGAGAGACAGTACGTTCTTGGGTCGAGCGATATGGACCCGAAACTGTTCAAGAAAGCGAGCTACCAACATATTCCAGTTGTTGATCGATTTCGCCTCTAGCTGTCGAATCAACATGGCTGCTATATCAGTTAGAAAGAGGGGAAAACATTTAGCCATGACGTTTTCCGATGCCGATTGAACTTCCATATGCCATTTGTAGCGCATCAGATGCATGGTAGGATCGGTCCTGCCGTTGTAGGGCTCCAGTTGTGGAAGTTTGAAATCTAGGGGATTGCGAGAATTCCTAATTTCCTTAGTGAATGAGTTTTGATTGACGTCATGCACGTCGCTCTGATAAGTGCGGCCTCTCGAGAGGCGTTGAAAGAGATTGGCGAGCCGATCGCCCTCAAAAAGTTGTTGCAAGTTGCCAAGATCAGAGCTGGTGCACCCAGCGTTGAGCGCGAGAGAAGGAAGCTGCTGGTGAGCTGTCATGAGCGGGTTGCGGGTCGCAGTTCGTGGATCAAGTGGCGACCCGACCCGGTCTTGAGTCAGGGAGGTCAGCTCGTGAGATAGGTTCATGGAGGGAGGCTCATGGCTCGAGAGGGGCGACCTGACCCGGTGTTGGAGGCCTATCACGAGCTGATTCCTGCTGTAGTTGAATGGGAGCATCAGGGATCACGAGCCGCTTAGAGGGAGATCCGACCCGTCCATGAGGGGCTTGTCGAGCTGCTTCGGTAGCTTAATTTCCAGCGACTTGTTCATTGCCGCTTGGCCTGCCATCCATCCGAGCGAAGAATTCGTCCATCATTTTCTATTATTTTGGAGGAGATCATCTTGCCTTGCCATTTGATCTCTTAATTCAGTGAGAACGCCATCCTTCTCGTCTCTAGTTAAGTAAGCAGAGGGATCTCCATAATACGAAGCCTCCGGGCTTGCCTCGTTCCTTGCGTCTTCATTGCCAACATCCTCAGCACCTTTAGTACAGGAGAGGGTTCCATCCTTCTTTCTTTTAACCATTGATCCAGTAGCCAAAAATTCCAAGCAGAAATTGAAGTTGTCGTGTGCCCCTCTTCATTTTTGGTCTAGAAGTTTCCCTCTTATTACCTTGGGATGTTCATCAATGTTGTTGATGAGCAGACTGAGTAGTAGGTAGTAGGTTTGGTGTCGTTGATGCTATGCAGTGACGACAAGCAAGAGGCTGGCATACTATTACTATATACTATCTAGATATTTCTTTTTCTTTTTCTTTTGTATGTTGATGTTCGTTGAGACTTTAAGGGATGTAGTGAGGCATATTGTATTCAAAGATTTATGTACTGAGATGTATTATACTTGAGATTATATAGTTTTACGGAAATTTGATTTTCTGTTCAGTTATGCTTCACTACTATATCCAGTTGTATAATTTTTTATTATCATTATCCATGCATTGTGAGTTAAATGATGGGTTTCATTTCGAGTTATTCTACCCAGATGATCGTCCTGTATCGTCCCAGCACGTCACATAGTGCACTTTCCCTTAGTTCAGTGCAGTAGATATGAGGCGGTCGTCACATGATGGTTATGGGAAGCCTCACCCAGAGCCGACACCCGAACTTGTATAAAGGGAATCCAATGCTTGCGCACAACCTCTTCAACTTTGGCTTGCCCATTGAAGTGGGCTAGGAATCAATTCGGTCAGCTAAGAAGACTGCCCAGTAAGAGTGTCAGGAACATGGTTGACTCCAACAGCATTGCCACCCTCAGCCTCTTTTTTTTCAAATGAGGCTAGTTCCCAAGACGATGATGTTGGCTCTAAGTCATGAGGTTGCACCAGAAACTGTGGAAGAGGAGCAATTGAGCCCTCGATTTGCTCCGAGACCTTGGAAGCTTCGATACCAGAACCCGGGGGAACCTCAACCTTCTCAACCTCTGCCTTCTCCTCTGCACCCTTTTTGACTACTTTGGTACCTAGACCATTAGAAGCAAAGGTTAGAAAATCGGGAGGAGATGTGGCCATGACAGTTGTCTATCCCATGAGACGACGACAAGTTACGATTGCTTTAATGAACTGTGGGGAAAATGTGGAGATACCTTCGGCCGACTCATCTCCCATATTTGTATTGGTGGCCCCGACAATCGGAGGAGTAGGTGCCAAAGGTATCAATGGATCATCAGGGCTATATCCCTCAACCTCAGAGGTTTTGGGCTCCACCACCGAGCTCGAGCTCTTGCCAACTTTATCCTTTGTAACACCCCGAATTTTTTATTAATAGTAAATTAACAAATTATAGTATAATTAATTATAATTGAAAGAATTAAGGGAAACAGGTTACGCCATTATGTTCGTCTTTGGAATTCTGCTTGAGATAGAGTCCGAATTTGCGTGAATCGGACTCCGTATGAAGGAGTTATGACCTCCGGAAGTTTCAGAATTCAAATTTAAAGTTCAGACAGTTCAAAATTCAGTTCAAATTTCGAATTCAGACCCAAACTGGGCTGGGCGGGAAAATTTCCGCCCAGTGACCAGGTCGACCATAGGGTCGACCTGCCCAGTCAATCTAGTTTGGCCCTGGATGGCCTGGTCGGGTTCTGGTCGATTTTTGAAGCTTGGCTGTGTCACTAGGGCTGACTTGTCGTGTTTTGGTTGGCTCCTCTCGAAGTGAATGGTCTAGATTCATCTATGATCATCTGACGGCTCAAATCAATCTGAAATTCTATATAAACAACTTAAGACTCCAACCTAAATTCACATAAGAAATTAGAGACGGAGCCGCCATGCTGTCGAGAGAAAACTAAGAGGAGCCTCCACTTGTAGAAAAGCTTAGAGACGAGCCAAATTAAAGTTAAAAACAATAATCAAATCAATGTTAGTCTACCCAAAGGAAAGCAATTCAAATTCAGAACTCAGAAATCAGAAAACAAGACCGCCGTTTGTTGTAAGTATAGTGATTTTTCTGATGTGAATAAAAGTTAGGATTTGATTCGATGTAAATGGAAATGGAATTGTGTTATTGTGTAACAACGATGTTAATTCATACCTATGTATTGAAATGATTGTGGTATTGTGATGTTTGTGGTATAGTTGAATTGATATTGATCTTATTGTACATTTAGAATCACACGAAAGTTGTATAGTTCATGTTGTAATCGACACCTATATGTTTATGTGATTATATAGGTTGTATGTGATTAAGATTTCATGTATATATATGCTAAAACCTCTATTCCTAAGTTCATATACATGCTAATATGTTTATACAAAAGTTGCAAAGTCAATAATTGGATCCATGCCAAGATCCACTTTAATACATGTTTCATGTGTAGTTGGACATATGATTGGGTCAAGTTCACTCATGCGATGAAATTATATATATACTTTATGAACATGTCATATTCTTATGCTAGTGATGTTCGATGTTATGCCTAGATCTAAACATATTTAGGCTTATGTTGTCTAAATCATATGTTAATTCATGTGACACCTATTTGGTTAGACCCCTATTTCAATGCAAGTTCACATGTATGTAAATTGATTTAGCCTATGTTGCAAGTTCACACGTATGATATTCATATTGACTATTTTGCAAGTTCACACCTATGATGTTCATATTGACTATGCCAAGAATGCCAAGTTTACACCTATGTCATGTTTATGAATTCCCTTATGCCAATTTTGTGTGCGCTAAATTAGGCTAAGTTTTTAGCCTAATATTATATGTTAAAAACCATGCGAACGAAGATTAGGCTAAGATTGTTAGCCTAATATTTAGACGGGTTAACGTTGGAAAAATTGGTAACTTGACATAAATTGGTAAAAATATATGAAATTTGCATGTTTGTCACATGCCAAAATTGGTGGCATTTAAATGTTATAAAATCTTATACCAAAAACGTTAAACTTGGAAAGTGGGCCACAACATTTAATTGTTGACAAATTTACATATATTCAGTAATAAAGACAAATATGTAAATTTAGAAAATACGAGTATGCTTAACACGAGGTTGGATTGAGTTGTGATGTGAACCTGCCCGGACCCGCCCGGCTGTCCAGTAGTCATAACAATACCTATCCAATGTGGGTGGTTAAGCATGAAGCCCAATAAGGACCCGAGGTTAGACTGAGTTACGGTGTAAATCTACCCGGAACAGACTGGCACATCCAGTAACCGTAACAATATCTATCTAATGTGAGTGGTCGGTACTTTAAAAAGCTAAGGACAGACAAGTCAGGATGGTAGGGTTAAGTTAACTAAAACACTTAACCAATTCAACATGTTAAATTAAACTGATGGGTGGGGTTAGGTAAATACAGACACTTAACCACTTAACATGTTTGACTAGAAAACCCTAGTAACGGGGACCCATTTCAGCAGTAACCCAATTAGGTATCATGGTACCCTGAAACTAGGCAGGTTGGGGCACGATTACTGGGCTGATTGTAAGCGGTCAAAAGCGACGGCAGTGGGTGCAACATTGTGGGTTCTAACGGATTGCGGGCATGCACACAATTTGGAGCAGACAAACAGGGCACGGGGGCACCGGTAGTATAACCTTGCATTCTAAGGATTGTGTCGGTTCGCCACCATGGGACTTGATACACCCCATGGTGGGGCCAGCATAGGTATGTACAATCTTTGGGGGCCGTAAGACACAGATGATTATGCGAGTAGGAACCGATCTTTAGAAAAGGGGGATCACTTCACCCTGATCATGGGGTGCCAGTTGGGACAATGCAAGTAGGTGCAGAGATATAGTGTGGGGTGCGATAGTATATTCGATTCGGACTGCTTTACCTTAGTTTATGATACTTTCCTATTTCCAGTTTATACTTATCATGTCCTTTTTCTTATTCTCATACTGAAGAGTCACTAGACTTACCAGGCTTTATGTCTGACCCTATTTTCTTTCTTCTTCTTTTCTTCCGTTCCCCCCCTCCAGGTCCACAGGGAGGAAACAACCCAGCTTAGTCAGATTCTTTGCAAGCTTCAAGATAGTAGATGTACAGTTTGGACTCTCTTTGGCTATGGCCGTTGGACACACTCTATGTGGATTTATGCAGTTTTAATTATGTTTTTATGCTTCTTTATTTAATAACCAAGACAGAAATGATGATGTAATGTTTTGGAAGTTATTATGTGACAGTTATGGAAAGGTTTTGTATGAACACATATTTATGAAATAAAAAGTCTGTTGTTTTCCGCTGCTTATATATATGTGTTTATATATATCTGTCTTGTGTTTATCTGTGACTTTTACTTAAAAACCTCCACCAAAGTTAAGGCATTCCCTTTGTGAGTGACCTTAATGGAGGGTGGGGTGTTTCACTTGGTATCAGAGCACAGTTTTACCAGACTAGATAAAAGTTTTTGAAACTATTTTCAAAAAGAAGTTTAAAGAAGTATTGTTTTCAAGAAGAAGCGTTGTTTTTAAAAGGCATAATTCCCCAAAATCCATATGCACTATCTCTCCATCCTATGTCTTGAATCTTTCCTTTTTGTTTCAGCATGTATGGGGACCTTACTCCCCAGCTACAGACGCTTTTGCTCCTCCTCCACGTGAAACAGCAAGCGGAAGAATCGTAGAACAAGAAGACGGATAATAGTCAAGGAGGAAAGGACCACAACAATAATAACATGGCACGTGAGAAAAGGAAATGTTATTTTTGTGGCATTGTTGGGCATATAGTCCTGGATTGTAGAAAGAAGAAGATGAAGATGGGAGCATGCTTTCAGTGTGGTGATACTGGACATATCAACAAGAACTGTCCTAAGAAGCAAGGGCAAGGCCCGCAAGCAAGACCTTCTAGGGGTACATCTTTTCTTCTAGATGCTTTGTTTAATCCTGCCTATCTTCTCAATCCTATCTTGAGAACCTTAGGTAGAAATATTTCTGTAGAAAGCTTAGTTTGTCTTTATGATCATCCAGTTCGCACTCTTTTTGATTCGGTTGCATCACACTCCTTTGTTTCATCTGCCTTAGTAGAATCTATGCACCTAGACACTAGTATGGTAGAAGATCCCTTGGTTGTTTCAAATCCAATTGGGGGCTTGGCTTATCTGTCGATGGTTTGCTTGGATTTGAAAATCTCTGTTCTAAGTGTTGAATTTAGTTGTAGCGCCTTTGTTTTGGGCTTCTCGGGATATGGACTGATCTTAGGCATGGACTAGTTATCCAGTAATGTTGCCATTCTTGATTGTGAGAAAAGAGTGGTTAGACTCTTGACTCGGCTCGATAATGCTCTAGAAATTTCTTGTAATCCCTTGAATGCTGTTATGCTTAGTTATCTAGAGTCGTTTGACGCTTCTGTTGAGAATTTGCAGTTAGTTAGAGTGGTCCGGGAATACCCGGATGTCTTTGAAGAGGTGAAAGGCTTACCTCCGAAGCGGGAAATAGACTTCCGCATATATCTTGTTGATAATGCAAAGCCCGTAGCTCTGCCTGTTAGACACATGGCTCCAAAGGAGAGAAAGGAGCTCAGTAAGCAAGTTAAGGAGCTTTTCGAGAAGGGGTTTATAAGGAGAAGTATCTCGGAATGGGGTGCTTTAGTGGTGTTCGCCACCAAAGCAGATGGTTCACTACGTCTTTGTGTGGACTATAGGGAGCTAAACAAGCTGACTAAAAAGAATAGACACCCGCTTCCCAGAATAGACGATTTGTTTGATCAGCTTGTAGGTGCGTCGGTCTTCTCCCAACTTGATCTGGCTACTGGGTTCCATCGGCTAAGGGTAGCTGAAGATAGTATTGATAAAACGACGTTCAGAACCCCATACGGTTTCTACGAGTGGCTTGTCATGCCTTTCATTTTGACAAATGCACCAGCTTATTTCATGGACCTAATGAGCAGGGCGTTCAGAGAATTCCTCAATAAGTTTGTGGTTGTCTTCGTACACGATATTTTGATCTTCTCAAAGAATGAGGAAGATCATGCTCAGCATCTGAAGGAGATCATGGAAACTCTTTGAGTTCATCAGCTAAAAGCCAAATTCTCCAAGTGCCACTTTTGGAGAGAAGAAGTAAGATTTCTTGGACATATAGTGTCCAAAGAGGGATTAGTTGTGGACCCCGCGAAAGTGGTGGCAGTGCAAGATTGGAAGACACCAAGAAATGCAACCGAAGTCCAAAGCTTTCTTGGGCTAGCCGGTTTTTACCGAAAGTTCATTAGGGATTCGCGAAAATCTCAGCTCCACTCACAAGGCTAACAAAGAAGAATCAAGCGTTCACTTGGGATTTGGATTGCGAGTTTGCTTTCCAACAATTAAAAAGGGCTCTTACAACAGCACCAGTTCTGACTTTGCCGGATGGAAGCAAAATGTTCATAGTATATACGGATGCTTGTGGTACTGGGCTAGGCGCTGTTCTGATGCAAGAAGGGAGGGTAGTAGCTTATGGTGGAAGACAATTAAAAGTGCATGAAAAGAACTACCCAACCCACGATCTTGAGTTGGCCTCCATAGTCTTTGCGCTTAAGTCTTGGCGCCATTATCTCCTAGGTGAGAAGTTCGAATTATATACTGACCATAAATCGTTGAAGTATCTTTTCTCGTAGAAAGATCTTAACTTGAGGCAACAAAGGTGGATGGATTTCCTTGCCACGTATGACTTTGAGATCTCCTATACTCCTGGCAAAGGCAATGTAGTAGTAGACGCATTGAGCAGAAAGAAACTGACCCTAAGCCCTCTCTTTGTGGAAAGACAAAGCTTGGAGTATATAGCCAGTTTCGACTTTAGGCCCTCCTCAGATTTTATACCTGGTTTATTGGCATCCCTAGAAGTACGGCCCACTCTTTTAGACTCAATAGGGGTCGCACAACGCGAAGACCCTCAGCTTGTTGATGTGATTGATAAACTAATTAGGGGTGAAACTTCCAGTCACCTCAATAGGTACTCCATCGATGATAAGGGTTGGCTGAGACGGGATTGAAGGCTATGCATCCCACAAGAAAGGGATTTAGAGAAGATGGTTCTCGAGGAAGCACATCATTCCAAGATGACAATACATCCAGGTGGAGACAAGATGTACAAGGACATAAAGAGAGTTTTCTATTGGAGCGGCATGAAGAAGGACATGGCAGATTTTGTTTCTAAGTGTGTGACATGTCAACAGGTCAAGGCGGAACAAAAGAAGCCTGGAGGACTGCTTCATCCTCTAGAAGTCTCGCAATGGAAGTGGGATAGCATTTCAATGGACTTCACTGACGGGTTGCCTAGATCAAGAAGAGGCAATACTAGCATTTAGGTAATAGTGGACAGGCTTACTAAAAGCGCCCACTTTATACCTATCAAGAGAAGAAGGACCGTTTTGTCTCTAGCTTCTCTTTATCTCAAGGAAATAGTTCGACTCCATGGAATACCCTCCAGCATAGTGAGTGGCAGAGACCCCATCTTTACGAGCGAATTTTGGCGGAGTGTGCAAGAAGCTGTAGGCACACAGTTATGCTTGAGCACGGCCTGTCACCCCCAAACCGATGGTCAGACAGAAAGGGTGAATAGAGTATTAGAAGATCTTCAAGTACTGTGCGTTCTTGACTTCGGAGGGACTTGGCAGGATCACCTTCCTTTAGTGGAATTCGCCTATAACAACAGTTACCAAGCCACCATCGGTATGGCGCCTTTCGAAGCTTTGTATGGAAGACCTTGCCGATCACCAACTTGTTGGTGGGAGTCTACTGACAAGATTATACTTGGGCCAGACATGATTAGAGTGACTTCAGAAAAAGTAGACCTGATACAAAGGAGAACGAAGACTGCCCAAGACAGAAAGAAATCCTACGCGGACAAAAGAAGGACCGTGTGACGGTCCGCCCCGCACCAACCGACATTTACTCCAAAAGTGCGCTGTACACATGTCCAGTTAGCACGGAACGGGTCGTCAGAAGGAAAAGGAAGAAGGGAATGAACTAACAAGGAACCTGTAGAATGTCTCACAACGCATAGAACAAAATATAATAATAACATACTTGACATAAAATAGGAGAGACAGTGCATAAGCTGAAAACCAAAACTAAACATCATAGTAGCGGAAATCCAAAATACAGCTTATTACAACTTTTCAAACTGTCTCAAAGCAAAAGTACGATAAAGGAGGTACACTACTAATGCCCAAGTAGCGACCACCAACGACACATGGAGAATATATATCATACGGGGAAGCCTCCTGCCCGCCTCCGAATCAGCTACTCGCACATCAACGGCAAACCTGTCTCTAGTCTGCTCGTGTGAGCAGCCAGAGTAATAAGAGGAGACATAAAACTCTGGGTCAGACATAAAGCCTGGTATGAGCGATAAGCATCTAAAGTGAACAATAACAGGTAGACTAAAACATACCTGAACCTACAACCAAAGAGTTATCACTACATACTGTACAACATTCTAAGGTGCCATATCAAATGGTGTAAAGATACGGAGGTGGGGGTGTGCATGTCATAGTGATGGCAAACAATCAAACATAGCAACCATCCTTACATCTCTCACTCAGTGCGTAAAGTATACGATATTCACCACTTCGATCACCCATCCTTGCTACGATCACTCTGCCCCATGAAGTCATAAATGGCTTCACTGCACTGATAACGTAGCCACTGATCCTTCGCTATGTCCACTTGCCCCTTGGAGTTATTTACCCCATCTGCGCTGGCTCATAGCCTTACCAATCCTTACTATGTCCACTTGCCTCATGGAGTTATTCACCCCATCTGCGCTGGCTCATAGTCTTACCAATCCTTACTATGTCCACTTGCCCCATGGAGTTATTCACCCCATCTGCGCTGGCTCATAGTCTTACAAATCCTTACTATGTCCACTTGCCCCATGGAGTTATTCACCCCATCTGCGCTGGCTCATAGTCTTACTACGCATCACCTTGCCCCTCGAGTCGTAATGACTCTACTGCACTGATAACGTAGTCTTGCTACCATCACCTTGCCCCTCGAGTCATAATGACTCTACTGCACTGATAAGTAGCCCATCATCCATTTTTAGTGGTGAATCGAAGTTATGAACGTTGACAACTCCTTAACACACGTCCCGCAGCAAAGTCCAACCATGAAGTGAACTCATCGGTTCCCAACTGGATCCTGAGCTCTAACTTCCCATATTGGACTACCTTTGCATCTCGGGTTATTGGTCAATACTGGGTCGGGTCGGATTCTCTTCAAGCCATCGGTTCAGGTCGGGTGTCCATTCTGAGTTGGGTGTGTGTTGTCTCCCCTGTGGCGGTTCGGTTCGGGTTCCCAGCATTGCATCGGTTCGGGTCAGGTGTCCTCCTCCGGGTCGAGTGTCCCACTTCGGGTTGGGTCGGGTGCCATCTCCCTTCCAGTTCGTACTTCCGCTCCGATCCGCTCCCTCGTTCTTCACGTGCTCCGATCCGATCCCTCCTTCTGTATCCGATCCGATCCCAGTTCAGTTAGCGTGGCCTTCCTTTTTGCCAGTTTTCTCAAGTGTCAGGTTCCGATCCGATCGAATCCCTTGCCCAGTTCAACTTATCCGATCCGAGCCCCCATATCCGATCCGATCCGAAACATGCACTGTTCCCTGAAACTTTTCCAGCAAGTGTTTACGCCATTCGACGACGTTTTCGACCATTCTAACTATTGAAATCAATCACAAAGCATATCATACAGTCATAGCAACATGCATAATCAATCACAAACATCAAAACATCAACATGATAGGTTAAAATGGATCAAACATACCCAAAACCCCATATTTTCCCCTTAAGCATGTTTAGGTGAAACTAATGATAGGGTTAGCAAAACTTAACCAAATTAACCCAAATTCATATCAGAGGTCTAAAACATCATTTAAGAATTTATGAACATTTTTCCAGAATTTTATCATGTTTAAATTCGCTAATTAACACTAATTACCCTTAATTAGCCATAATTAGTGCAAAACTATGCAAATCACTCACCTTAGCCACAAATAAACTAAGATCTGAAATAAATCTCTGATTTGATGCAAATCCCAATGCTAAACAACAGCTCCAATGTTGATTTGGTGTAGATCTTCCTTGATTAGATGTTGCTTAGCTTAATCCTTGATCAAAAGATGATTTGGAGGTGATTTAGAGGTTAGAGGCCATTTTTAGGGTTCCTTGGTGATAAGTGGAGGCTAGAAAACTGAAATGGAATGATTCTCTAACTCATTTCAGCCTCCCCATAACCCTAATCCCGAAATGGGTTATGGGCCTACTCACTAATCACCCTATTTGGCCCGGTTAAGCAGTTTTTCACCTTCCAAACCTTAATTCAGCCATATCTCCCAAACGGTAAGTCCGTTTTGCTATTATGACCACTCAACGGAAAGGTAAACCATCAAACGAATCTAATGGAAGTAGTTTCAGGTTAAAATTCCTTTCCAATCAAAAGTTATGGCCAAAACAAGATCAACTAAGGGCAAAATGGTCATTTAAAATTCAACAAAAATCATAAGCATGGGAAATGACTCTAATGGATGTTTCCCAAAGTTACATGACCATACAACTTCATATGGGAAAGAAATAAATATTCTACGATCCTCCGATGCGTAGAATGCGGGTTGTTACATTCTCCCCCCCCCCCCCTCCTTAAGAAATTTCGCCCTCGAAATTCCCCAACCAAAACACACACAAAGGGTCCCGCATGCCTATCAACCATAAAACAACAATCAAACATACAAAACAAGTAAGGTAAGTCTATCCTAGCATGCGGAATAACTAAGTTACGAAGTAAGTCTTACCAGGCAAAGAGTTCTGGATATGCCTTCCTAATGCTCTCCTCTGTCTCCCAAGTACAATCATTCTCGTCCTCACCCCAATGAACCTTGACTAGCTTCACCGCCTTCCTTCGAAGTTGCTTTGTATCGTGCCCCACAATACGAATCGGCTTGCGGTTCCCAACTGCCTCGGGTTCTACTTCGAAGTCCTCTAACTGATCAGGTGAAATAGTCATATCTGAGTCGTGAACGAACTTCCTTAGTTGGGAAACATGAAATACATTGTGAACTCCCGCCATTTTCTCTGGTAAGCCAACTCTATATGCCAAATTCCCGACTAGTTCAAGAACAGGGAATGGGCCAACAAATCTTGGTGCTAACTTGCCTCTCCTGCCAAATCGTATCACGCTTTTTAACGGAGAGATCTTGACAAACACCAAGTCACCAACGGAGAATTTTAAGTCTCTTCTCCTCTTATCAGCATAACTCTTCTGCCTATCTTGGGAAGCTTTCATTCGTTGTTGAATGATCTTGATCTTATCGGAAGTTTCCCTCACCACATCTGGTCCAAGCACAAACTTCTCGCCAGTCTCTATCCAACATGATGGTGAGTTGCACGGTCTTTCGTACAAAGCTTCAAACGGAGCCATACCGATACTGGATTGGTAGCTATTATTATTTGCAAACTCTACTAGATGCAAATGGTCATCCCATGATCCACCAAAATCCAATATACAAGCTCTCAAGAGGTCTTCCAATATACGATTTCACCCTCTCCGTCTGACAGTCGGTCTGAGGATGATATGCGATACTGAGATGTAATCCTGACCCTAGAGCCTCTTGTAAGCTCTTCCAAAACCCACTAGTGAACAACGGGTCTCGGTCACTCACAATGCTTTTGGGTACTCCATGAAATTTCACTACCCACTTCATATACAATTCTGCCAACTTGGCTGCCGTTCTGGTCGATTTGACTGGTATAAAATCTTGCGCTCTTAGTCAATCGATCCACAATTACCCAAATGCTATCATATCCCGATCTAGTCCTTGGTAAGCCATCGATGAAATCCATCGAGACTTGCTCCCATTTCCACTCGGGAATCTCTAATGGTTGCAACAACCCACTAGGCTTCTTTTGCTCAGCCTTAACTAGCTGGCAATTCATGCATTTGGATATAAACTTCCCAACGTCTCTTTTCATCCCTTCCCAGTAGTAAGTCTGCTTCATGTCTCGATACATCTTATTACCACCGGGATGTATAGTCAGTTTTGAGTGATGACATTCTCTAAGCACTTCATCCCTCAAACTATTTACGTTGGGTACAACTAGTCTTCCATTCTTCCGAAGCCATCCATCTCGATCAAGCCCATACACATTCATCTCCTCACCGTCGATGTTCATCTCTAATTTGGAGATGATTTCCAATAGATTAGGATCGCCCCTCTGGCTGGAACCAATCCGCTCTATCAAAGTGGGTCTGATCGCTAAACTAGCTAGCATAACTGGATCCAATTCGCACTTTGGTCTAAAATCAAACCCCGCGATATACTCCAGTTGCTTCCATTCAAGAAACATTGCCCCTAAGATGGCATGTCTACTACTCAAGGCATCGGCTACCGCATTACCTTTCCCAGGTGTATATGCGATATCAAAATCATACGAAGCCAAGAACTCTAACCATCTCTACTGATGGAGATTCAGATCTTTCTGAGAGAAAAGATACTTTAACGATTTATGATCGGTAAACAACTCAAATCTTTCTCCCAAGAGATAGTGTGTCCACATCTTCAACGCAAACACGATCGCTGCTAGTTCCAAGTCATGGGTAGGATACCTCTTCTCATGCGGCTTTAGCTGTCGACTAGCATAAGCTACAACCCTACCTCCTTGCATCAATACAACACCTAGTCCGGTACCACAAGCATCCGTGTATACCGTCATCTCTTCATTCCCCTTAGGAATGACTAACACTGGCGCACGCGTCAACTTCTCTTTTAGAATCTTGAATGCATTCTCACACACTCCGTCCCAGACGAAGGACTGATTCTTCTTAGTCAACTGAGTCAACGGTGCTGCTATCTTGGAGAAGTCCCGGATAAACTTACGATAATATCCAGCTAATCCCAAGAAACTTCTTACATCTGTTGCATTCTTGGGCGTAGGCCAATCTTGTACCGTAGCTACCTTCGCAGGGTCCACGGCAATACCCCTCTCTGAAACAACATGACCCAAGAATCTCACTTCCCTTCTCCAAAAATGACACTTAGAGAATTTCGCTTTCAATTGGTGTTTCCTCAACACCTCCATCACTATCCTGAAGTGTCCCTTGTGTTCCTCCTCTGTCCTTGAGTAAACAAGGATATCATCCACGAACACAAGAACAAACTTATTCAATTGATCTCTGAATACTCGATTCATAAGATCCACAAAATAGGCTGGTGCATTGGTCAACCCAAATGGCATGACCAACCACTCATAAAATCCAGACGGCTTCCTAAATGTCGTTTTCAGAACACTCTCATCTGCTACCCGAAGCTGATGAAATCCTGTCGCGAGGTCCAACTGGGAGAACACTCTTGCTCCTTCCAGTTGATCAAACAAATCATCTATCCGCGGTAGAGGATACTTATTCTTCCTCGTTACCTTATTCAACTCGCGATAGTCCACACACAAACGAAGGGAACCATCTGCCTTAGTGGCAAACACAACTGGTGCTCCCCACTCGGAGACACTCCTTCTAATAAGTCCCTTCTTCAAAAGATTGCTGACTTGCACCCCGAGCTCTCGCTGCTCCCTTGGTGCCATACGATGAAGTGGCATCACTATAGGTCTGGCATCTTTCACTAAATCAATACGGAACTCAATCTCTCGGTGTGGTGGAAGCCCGGTCACCTCCTCGAAGACGTCCGGATACTGGTCAACCACGGGCACATCAGACAACTCATCCTGCGGGATGTCGAGGGAATTTACAAAACTAGCCATAACCCCATCACTAGGTAGACTACCAAATACTACCCTCCGCCCATCATCCGCCCTCACTGTCACCAAAAAGCCCTCACAGTCTACCACCACCCCGTATCTTTAGAGCCAACCGACTCCCAATATAATGCCATACCCAGTAAAGCCCAAAACAAAGCAATCACAAACAAACATACATCCATGACTCAATAAGACCAAATTTCGACAAATCATACTAAGACTAGTCGAACCACCAATCGGGTTCGTCACAACCAATGGTCTATCGACTATCTCGGGTTCCAGTCCCAACCTATCTACCAGGTCACTAGATATGAAGGAACGGGAAGCCCCAGTATCAAACAAAACTCGAACTGGTACATCATAAATAGAAAGCATACCTTGAATAACAACATTCTTTACTTTCTCCGCCGCAGTTGGGGCATTCGACGAAGAAGGAACAACATCAATAGCATATGATTTCACAATCTGCTTCTCCTTAAGAGGTTGCAGACACTTATCCTTGAAATGTCCCACTTGACCACAGTTGAAGCACTTCTTATCCGCTGGCTTGGCCCGACAATCTTTAGCATAATGGCCCTTCTTACCACAGCTGAAGCACTCAACATCCTTCTTGTTCTTTTTCTGGCCACCCTTAGATTGGTCATGCTTCCTCTTATTCTGAGAGTTATTCTTGCCTCCACCGCCTTCTTGCGGCTTCGGCCCTTCTGCAGATGCAGCCTCAGTCTTTGACTTAGGGTAAAGACTCTCTGATCTCAAAGCTTTCCCCACAATCGATTCAAAAGTCTCATCGATGTGATTAATAAGCCTTTCCCCCAAGTATCCATCCAAACCAGTAATGAACTTCTCATTCTTCTTCTCAGGAGTATCGATAAGAGATAGTCCATACTTCGACAAGGTGTCGAACTCAGCAATATAGTCAGAAACTGCCCTTCCGTTCTGCTTGAGTTCCATGAACCTCTTGAACAACACTGACTTTTGGGCAGCTGGAATGAACTTCTCGCTAAAGTGAGCCTTGAACTGAATCCAAGTAACCTGATCCTCTAGAGTAGCTGTTCTAATGGCATTCCACCAATTCATCGCTCGCCCTTGCAGCTGACGAGACGCTAGCCTTCTCTTCATCGCATCCTCAAGACCCAAGTCATCGAAGATACGGTCACAGCTATCCATCCAGTCTTGAACATCTGTTGCCGACTCCGTCCCATGGAACGGCTTGCCACCAAGGTTAGTGTAATCCTTGCACAACTTGGCGAAATCGACCCTCGGTGCCTACACTACTTGACCACCACCATTTCCGGGATTGGGAGCGGCCCCTTGCACTTCTCTAAGCCTGTCTCTCATGAGGTCAGTAAACATCGTCCTCATGTCAGCAGCATTCCCATGGTTGGTCCCTCTACCAGCACCTCTGGTGTCTCTACTCATCGTTCAATCTGTAAAGAGAAAACGATTAACGACCCCATAGTGGTGCTAGTGCAGTGCGACCTCATTCTTATACTACCAATAGTATATATATAGCTTTTGAAAACCAAAGTAATCACAAATACGCGCTCTCATATACGTAATATCTCTCCCTAGTGTCTTTCCTTAGGTTAACTACGCAACCTAGAGTTCTGATACCAAGTGTGACGGCCCGCCCCGCACCAACCGACATTTACTCCAAAAGTGCACTGTACACATGTCCAGTTAGCACGGAACGGGTCGTCAGAAGGAAAAGGAAGAAGGGAATGAACTAACAAGGAACCTGTAGAATGTCTCACAGCGCATAGAACAAAATATAATAATAACATACTTGACATAAAAGAGGAGAGACAGTGCATAAGCTGAAAACCAGAACTAAACATCATAGCAGCGGAAATCCAAAATGCAGCTTATTACAACTTTTCAAACTGTCTCAAAGCAAAAGTAAGATAAAGGAGGTGCACTACTAATGCCCAAGTAGCGACCACCAACGACATATATATATATATATATATATATATATATATATATATATATATATATATATATCATACGTGGAAGCCTCTTGCCCGCCTCCGAATCAGCTACTCGCACATCACCAGCAAACCTGTCTCTAGTCTGCTCGTGTGAGCACCCAGAGTAATAAGAGGAGACATAAAACTCTGGTTCAGACATAAAGCCTGGTATGAGCGATAAGCATCTAAAGTGAACAATAACAGGTAGACTAAAACATACCTGAACCTGGACCTGCAACCAAAGAGTTAGCACTACATAATGTACAACACTCTAAGGTGCCATATCGAACGGTGTAAAGATACGGAGGTGGGGGTGTGCATGTCATAGTGATGGCAAACAATCAAACATAGCAGCCATCCTTACATCTCTCACTCAGTGCGTAAAGTATACGATATTCACCACTTCGATCACCCATCCTTGCTACGATCACTTTGCCCCATGAAGTCATAAATGGCTTCACTGCACTGATAACGTAGCCACTGATCCTTCGCTATGTCCACTTGCCCCATGGAGTTATTCACCCCATCTGCGCTGGCTCATAGCCTTACTAATCCTTACTATGTCCACTTGCCCCATGGAGTTATTCACCCCATCTACGCTGGCTCATAGTCTTACCAATCCTTACTATGTCCACTTGCCCCATGGAGTTATTCACCCCATCTGCGCTGGCTCATAGTCTTACCAATCCTTACTATGTCCACTTGCCCCATGGAGTTATTTACCCCATCTGCACTGGCTCATAGTCTTACTACGCATCACCTTGCCCCTCGAGTCGTAATGACTCTACTGCACTGATAACGTAGTCTTGCTACCATCACCTTGCCCCTCGAGTCATAATGACTCTACTGCACTGATAAGTAGCCCATCATCCATTTTTAGTGGTGAATCGAAGTTATGAACGTCGACAACTCCTTAACACATGTCCCGTAGTAAAGTCCAACCATGAAGTGAACTCATCGGTTCCCAACTGGATCCTGAGCTCTAACTTCCCATATTGGACTACCTTTGCATCTCGGGTTATTGGTCAATACTGGGTCGGGTCGGATTCTCTTCAAGCCATCGGTTCGGGTCGGGTGTCCATTCTGAGTCGGGTGTGTGTTGTCTCCCCTGTGGCGGTTCGGTTCGGGTTCCCAGCATTGCATCGGTTCGGGTCGGGTGTCCTCCTCCGGGTCGGGTGTCCCACTTTGGGTCGGGTCGGGTGCCATCTCCCTTCCAGTTCGTACTTCCGCTCCGATCCGCTCCCTCGTTCTTCACGTGCTCCGATCCGATCCCTCCTTCTGTATCCGATCTGATCCGATCCTAGTTCAGTTAGCGTGGCCTTCCTTTTTGCCAGTTTTCTCAAGTGTCAGGTTCCGATCCGATCGAATCCCTTGCCCAGTTCAACTTATCCGATCCGAGCCCCCATATCCGATCCGAAACCTGCACTGTTCCCTGAAACTTTTCCAACAAGTGTTTACGCCATTCGACGATGTTTTCGACCATTCTATCTATTGAAATCAATCACAAAGCATATCATATAGTCATAGCAACATGTATAATCAATCACAAACATCAAAACATCAACATGATAGGTTAAAATGGATCAAACATACCCAAAACCCCATATTTTCCCCTTAAGCATGTTTAGGTGAAACTAATGATAGGGTTAGCAAAACTTAACCAAATTAACCCAAATTCATATCAGAGGTCTAAAACATCATTTAAGAATTTATGAACATTTTTCCAGAATTTTATCATGTTTAAATTCGCTAATTAACACTAATTACCCTTAATTAGCCATAGTTAGTGCAAAACTATGCAAATCACTCACCTTAGCCACAAATAAACTAAGATCTGAAATAAATCTCTGATTTGATGCAAATCCCAATGCTAAACAGCACCTCCAATGTTGATTTGGTGTAGATCTTCCTTGATTAGATGTTGCTTAGCTTAATCCTTGATCAAAAGATGATTTGGAGGTGATTTAGAAGTTAGAGGCCATTTTTAGGGTTCCTTGGTGATAAGTGGAGGCTAGAAAACTGAAATGGAATGATTCTCTAACTCATTGCATCCTCCCCATAACTCTAATCCCGAAATGGGTTATGGGCCTACTCACTAATCACCCTATTTGGCCCGGTTAAGCAGTTTTTCACCTTCCAAACCTTAATTCAGCCATATCTCCCAAACGGTAAGTCCATTTGGCTATTATGACCACTCTACGGAAAGGTAAACCATCAAACGAATCTAATGGAAGTGGTTTCAGGTTAAAATTCCTTTCCAATCAAAAGTTATGGCCAAAACAAGATCAACTAAGGGCAAAATGGTCATTTAAAAATCAACAAAAATGATAAGCATGGGAAATGACTCTAATGGATGTTTTCCAAAGTTACATGACCATACAACTTCATATGGGAAAGAAATAAATATTCTACGATCCTCCGATGCGTAGAATGCGGGTTGTTACAGACCGACCTTGAGTTTGAGGTTGGAGACAAGGTTTTCCTTAAGGTATCACCTTTAAGGAATGTCGTTCGCTTTGGATTCGCAGGAAAGCTAGCACCAAGATTTGTTGGACCGTTCCCTATCATCGAGAAGATTGAGAAAATGGCTTATAGAGCAAAGCTGCCCGAAAGGTTGGCGGGAATTCACAACATCTTTCACGTTTCTCATCTCCGGAAATGTCTACATGAATCTACGGAAGTGGTGGAGCCAAGCATTCTAGAAGAAGCCGACGCGGAACGCGAAGCAACTGTGAGGAGAGTTCCAACTCGAATCGTAGGAACTGAAATCAGAAAGCTACGCAACCGCGAAGTCAAGCTCGTTAAAGTTCAGTGGAGCAACGCCAAGGAAGATGCAACTTGGGAAACTGAAGACAAAACACGTGCAGCCTACCCTTTTCTTTTTTAGGGTATATCTTTGACCTCTGTTTTTCCTTAAGTTGTGTTTGTATCTATCTTTTTAGGTATAATCACCTCGATATTATCCTTTATCCTTAGGTAGAAACCCTTTTGGATGTAAACATGTATTTGAAACATATTATGGTTGTTGGATGCAAGTGGTTGCTAGTGGCTGCTCGTGGATGCATATACACACACAACCTAGGTTTTAGATCGGCTCAATCACCTCATATTGCGTATGCATATATGTGTTCATATTTGTATGTGGTTGAAACTTGATATGTCGTCATATGGATGTTGCATTTGTATAAATGGTTGCGCACTCATGTAGAATTATGAGTAAGGACAAATTTGCATACATATGGATTCAGGACACATACATGATTTGCATTAAGGAGGTCAACTGAATCAGTAGACCGCCTAATTTTTGCATTAGATAAGAACATGTACACACACTATGCATATGATCATAAAGCATTAGAAGTCTTTTAAGGACAATGGACGCCTGTGTTTGATGGTTGAGTAGATGGACGATTGGATGTTAGGACTTACGTTCTCCTAGACTTGAAGGTTTCGGAGACGAAATCCTTTAAGGAGGGGAGAATGTAACACCACGAATTTTCTGTTAACAGTAAATTAACAAATTATAGTATAATTAATTCTAATTGAAAGAATTAAGGGAAACAGGTTACGCCATTTCGTTCGTCTCGGAATTCTGCTTGAGATAGAGTCCGAGTTTGCGTGAATCGGACTCTGTATGAAGGAGTTATGACCTCTGGAAGTTTCAAAATTCAAATTTAAAGTTCAAACAGTTCAAAATTCTGTTCAAATTTCGAATTCAGACCCAAACTGGGCTGGGCGGGAAAATTCCCGCCCAGGCACCAGGTCGACCATAGGGTCGACCTAGGGATTGACCTGGGTGACCAGGTCGACCATATGGTCGACCTGCCCAGTCGACCTGATTTGGCCCTGGCTGGCCTGGTCGGGTTCTGGTCGATTTCTGAAGCTTGGCTGTGTCACTAGGGCTGACTTGTCGCATTTTGGTTGGCTCCTTTCGAAGTGAATGTTCTAGATTCATCTATGATCATCTGACGGCTCAAATCAATCTGAAATTCTATATAAACAACTTAAGACTCCAACCTAAATTCACATAAGAAATTAGAGACGGAGCCGCTAAGCTGTCGGGAGAAAACTAAGAGGCGCCTCCACTTGTAGAAAAGCTTAAAGACGAGCCAAATTAAAGTTAAAAACAATAATCAAATCAACGTTAGTCTACCTAAAGGAAAGCAATTCAAATTCAGAACCCAGAAATCAGAAAACAAGACCGCCGTTTGTTGTAAGTATAGTGATTTTTCCGATGGGAATATAAGTTAGGATTTAATTCGATGTAAAATGGAAATGGAATTGTGTTATTGTGTAACATTGATGTTAACTCATACCTATGTATTGAAATGATTATGGTATTGTGATGTTTGTGGTATAGTTGAATTGATATTGATCTTATTGTACATTTAGAATCACACGAAAGTTGTATAGTTCATGTTGTAATCGACACCTATATGTTTATGTGATTATATAGGTTGTATGTGATTAAGATTTCATGTATATATATGCTAAAACCTCTATGCCTAAGTACATATACATGCTAATATATTTATACAAAAGTTGCAAAGTCAATAACTGGATCCATGCCAAGATCCACTTTAATACATGTTTCATGTGTAGTTGGACATATGATTGGATCTAGTTCACACATGCGATGAAATTATATATATACTTTGTGAACATGTCATATTCTTATGCCAGTGATGTTCGATGTTATGCCTAGATCTAAACATGTTTAGGCTTATCTTGTCTAAATCATACGTTAATTCACGTGATACCTATTTGGTTAGATCCCTATTTCAATGCAAGTTCACATGTATGTAAATTGATTTAGCCTATGTTGCAAGTTCACACCTATGATATTCATATTGACTATTTTGCAAGTTCACACCTATGATGTTTATATTGACTATGCCAAGAATGCCAAGTTTACACCTATGTCATGCTTATGTTTGTGAATTCCCTTATGCCAATTTTGTATGCGCTAAATTAGGCTAAGTTTTTAGCCTAATATTATATGTTAAAAACCATGCGAACGAAGATTAGGCTAAGATTGTTAGCCTAATATTTAGATGGGGTAACGTTGGAAAAATTGGTAACTTGAAGTAAATTGGTAAAAATATATGAAATTGGCATGTTTGTCACATGCCAAAATTGGTGGCATTTAAATGTTATAAAATCTTATATAAAAAATGTTAAACTTGGAAAGTGGGCCACAACATTTAATTGTTGACAAATTTACATATATTAAGTAATAAAGACAAATATGTAAATTTAGAAAATACGAGTATGCTTAACACGAGGTTGGATTGAGTTGTGATGTGAACCTGCCCGGACCCGCCCGGCTGTCCAGTAGTCACAACAATACCTATCCAATGTGGGTGGTTAAGCATGAAGCCCAATAAGGACCCGAGGTTAGACTGAGTTACGGTGTAAATCTGCCCGGAACTGACCGACACATCCAGTAACCGTAACAATATCTGTCTAATGTGAGTGGTCGGTGCTTTAAAAAGCTAAGGGCAGACAAGTCAGGATGGTAGGGTTAAGTTAACTAAAACACTTAACCAATTCAACATGTTAAATTTAACTGATGGGTGGGGTTAGGTAAATACAGACACTTAACCACTTAAAATGTTTGACTAGAAAATACTAGTAATGGGGACCCATTTCAGCTGTAACCCAATTAGGTATCATGGTGCCCTGAAACTTGGCAGGATGGGGCACGATTAATGGGATGATTGTAAGCGGTCAAAAGCGACGGAGGTGGGTGCAACAGTGTGGGTTCTAACGGAGTGCGGGCATGCACACACTTCGGAGCAGACATACACGGCACTGGGGGCACCAGTAGTATAACCTAAGCATTCTAAGGATTGTGTCGGGTCGCCACCATGGGACTTGATACACCCCATGGTGGGGCCAGCATAGGTATCTACAATCTTTGGGGGCCGTAAGATACAGATGATTATGCGAGTAGGAGCCGATCTTGAGAAAAAGGGGATCACTTCACCCTAATCATGGGGTGCCAGTTGGGACAATGCAAGTAGGTGCAGAGATATGGTGTGGGGTGCGATAGTATATTCGATTCAGACCTCTTTACCTTAGTTTATGATACATTCCTATTTCCATTTTATACTTATCATTTCCTTTTTCTTATTCTCATACTGAAGAGTCACTATACTTACCAGGCTTTATGTCTGACCCTATTTTCTTTCGTCTTCTTTTCTTCCGTTTCCCCAGGTCCACAGGGAGGAAACAACCCATCTTAGTCAGATTCTTTGCAAGCTTCAAGATAGTAGATGTACAGTTTGGACTCTCTTTGGCTATGGCTGTTGGACACACTCTATGGGGATTTATGCAGTTTTAATTATGTTTTTATGCTTCTTTATTTAATAACCAAGACATAAACGATGATGTAATGTTTTGGAAGTTATTATGTGACAGTTATGGAAAGGTTTTGTATGAACTCATATTTATGAAATAAAAAGTCTGTTGTTTTCCACTGCTTATATATATGTGTTTATATATATATGTCTTGTGTTTATCTGTGACTATTACTTAAAAACCTCCACCAAAGTTAAGGCATTCCCTTTGTGAGTGACCTTAATGGAGGGTGGGGTGTTTCATCCTTACCTTTGAGCCTGCTCTTCTCCCTCTCCATTTCCTCGTGGATAAGGCGTCAACCTTCCTCTAAAGCCTCAGGCTCTTCACCTCTGAGAAAGGTTTGCATCAGCTGGTGCTCATCAATTTCGTCAACCCCCAGTCGCCGCTTCTCGCCCTCGACAATTGCGTCCCATATATTGGCCAAGGTAACATGGTAGTTTGGAATCCAAGAGAAGTTGGCTCTAAGTTGGCTCTAAGGTGTGCGCGAGCAGGTCGAAGAGGAGCCTTCGGATCGCGATGATGTGGGGGCGATCCGGGCCGAAGAGGGTACCACAATCCGACCTAAAGGGGGCGCCACGATCCGGGTCTCTGAAGGAGTCACGACTCGATCCCAGGACAACACCACCATCCTCCCATTTAATGCCCCAGCGATCCGATATCAGGGAGCCACCATGAGCCATCGACACAAGGGTACCGCGATCCAAAGTGATAATCAGACCACAACCCAACCCGAAAAGGAGGTTATGGCTCGTTCTTCTCGCACCGGTACATCTGCTCGACCTGGCTCAAGTTCTTTACACATAAGAGAGAATGTTGATGATCAATTCGACCCTTCTGCCCCAGTTACCGAAGGACATTTGACTCGAATACTTGAAGCATTGGACAGGCAAACCGATGAATTGGCCACTCAAAGGCAGGAGAGCTCATTGCTGCATCAAAATATAACTGCCTTAGGAAGAAGAATTGATGATATTCAAAGGAAGGTTTCACCACCTCCAGCTCACCCTTTCTCTCCGGAACATACGTTGTCGTCTGAAGAGCCCCGAAGGAACCAACGATGGCCCCCGTTAGAAAGGCCCGAGAACATAGAACAACTTCGATTTGGGTCATTTCCGTCTCGTGAAGAGGAGGCATTTAATCAAGGAATCAGTAACCATAACTTAAATGAACCTGTTCTACCACCAAGGAATGACATGCCTCCCGCTCGTCGCGTGATCGACTGCGGCAACAGGGGGCAAGGGAGTTCTGCTCAGGGCCCAGATTTTATAGCAGCGCGTCAAAGAAACACTGGAGGAGGACGTCGGGCAAGGAGCGCGGATCCCGAATCTACCCTGACCCATGCAGAGGTTGAAGCAATGATTAGGCAAGTCATGGTAGATAGCCGTGGACAGAGGAATGAAGATTGGGGCACAGATCGCAGTCACACGCCTTTTACTGGCGACATACTGGATGTTACATTCCCGAGGCGCTTCAATATGCCAACCATGAATCTCTATAGTGGGCCAGAAATAGCCGTATTGCAATATCTTCTTTGCCAATGTTTGTCCTCCCGTGTGGTCACCACACTCACGTTCATGGACTTCCTTCAGCATAAGCTTGATGTCGTCATGGGCAATGCACCGGAGAAGAGGCATCGAGAAACCTTGTCTGTATAGGACTTCGCCTTGCAACACATATCAGGAAGCCTTCCGTATAACCGCGCACCTCTCGCTTTTCTTACTTGGGAGCATTCATTTCATCAAAAAATTCTTTAGGGGGTCATCCATGACTCCCTTTCAGGTTCAATCTCCAGTACCGGATCAACTTCCATCTGATCCACACTGGGGAACTGTAGTACTTCAATCGGGTCTAGCTCCGTATGTTCTGGATTATCGGAACTAGCCATCTTTGCTAACTTATCCGCTCTTTGATTCTCCGCTCAAGGAATGTGAGATATACTACGGTGATCAAAACCATCTAGCAAAGTCCTTACTTTTTCCAAATATGATATCAGCCTTGGACACTTAGCCTGAAACTTATCATTAACTTGGTTCACGACCAAATTGGAGTCACAAAAGATGTCTAGCTTTGTTATCCCTAGTTCCTTTGCAAGCTTCAACCCGACAATTAGAGCTTCATACTCGGAATCATTATTGGTTGCGTGGAACTCCAATCTAAGAGCGTAATATATTATTCGTTTCTCTGGAGTTTCAAGAACCACTCCGGCACCTGATCGTCTGTCATTTTTAGCTCCATCAGTATATAGTTTCCAGGCACTAGGGTCAAGGAGTAGCTTTGACGGATCGTCTTCCTCGGTTACCTCATCATCTTCTGGGATGGTAAATTCTGCTATAAAGTCTGCAAGTGCCTGCCTTCGTATCGACCTCCGAGGTTGGAAGTTCAGGTCGAATTGACTCAGCTCAATGTTCCATTTGAGCAATCTCCCCGACGCTTCTGGCATTTATAGGACTTGTTTAAGCGGGTGATCATTATAAACAGTAACAGGATGAGCCTGGAAGTAGTGACGAAGCTTCCTAGATGCAATCAGCAAACTGTACGCGAGCTTTCTACCTCTGGGTAATTTCGTTCTGTGGCTGCCAATTTCTTGCTCACATAGTACACCGGTCTTTGCACCTTATCCTCTTCTCTTACCAAAGCCGAACTGATTGCATGGGATGACACTGCCAAGTATACGAATAAATCCTCGTGATCCACAGGCTTAGACAGTATCGGGGGTCTCTCCAAATGATTCAACAGATTTTGGAAAGCTTCTATACAATCACGAGTCCATTTAAAGTTGCACTTGCCTCGCTTTATTAGTTCGAAAAACGGGATGCATTTATCTGTAGCTTTTGAGATAAATCTGCTAAACGCTGCCACTTTTCCATCTTTAATCTGCTTTGGTTCTTGGATATTTCGGATTGCTTAAATTTGGTCTGGATTAATCTAGATTCCACGCGAGCTTACAATGAACCCCAGGAATTTTCCAGATGCCACCCCAAACGAGCATTTCAAAGGATTCAATTTCATCCCATATTTTCGAAGAATTTGAAACATCTCTGCCAAATCGTTGGTATGATCGGATGACTGTCTCGACTTTACCAACATATCGTCGACGTATACCTCCATCGTTTTCCCAATCTGGTTGTAGAACATCCTATTCACCAACCGCTGATATGTAGCGCCAGCATTTTTCAGACCGTAAGGCATCACCACATAGCAATATAATCCCAAATCCGTAATGAAACTGGTATGCTCTTGGTCTGGGACATGCATGGGGATCTGATTATACCCCGAATAGGCATCCATAAAAGAAAGGAGTTCATGACCTGCAGTTGAATCTACTAATTGATCGATTATGGGCAACGGGAAGCTATCCTTCGGACAAGCCTTGTTTAGATCAGAGAAATCAATGCACGTTCCCCACTTTCTATTGGCCTTTTTTACCAAAACCGGGTTTGAAATCCAGTCAGGGTACGTCGAGTCTTTAATGAATCCATTACCCTTCAGTTTCTCGACTTCTTCTTTCAATGTGGCAGACCTTTCTAGACCCAAGATTCGCCTTTTCTGCTTGACAAGAGGATCTTTCAGGTTAATGCTCAGCGAATGACTCATAATCAAGGGAGATATCCTACACATGTCTGCATGGGTCTAGGAAAATACATCCAAGTTAGCCTTCAGAAAATTTGTTAATTCCTTGGCTCGAACGGGATCCAACTAGGATCCAATCTTCGGGACCTTCTCTCGGTCACTATCATCGATTGGTACATACACAGTTGCTTCATTGGGAGTCGCCATTCTGCCCCTAGGCTCTTCATCCTCTCTGGGATCTATGTCCTCGGGTAACTCTCTGGGCGACCCTCCCAAAGGTACTTCCTTTAGTTGCTATGACGATTCCTCCCTTGGAGGGGAGGAACCACCTTTCGCTTCTATATCTCTTCCTTTGCGGAGCAGTTTTAACTCTGCAATGTAGCATGCTCGTGCAACAAATTGATCTCCTCTAACATGCCCACAACGGAATCCGTTGGGAATTTCAACAATAAGCACCAGGGTGCAATACATGCCCTGAATTTGGCTAGGGCCGGTCGGCCCAAGAAGGCATTGTACGGCGATTCAATATCCAGGACCACGAAGGGGAGGATCCTCACTCTCTGGCATTCCCCTTCCCCAAGGGTTACTGATAATTCCACATATCCTATTGGAGCGGTCGAGGCCCCCATTAAATCTACGTATCCAACCTTCACATGGTTTTAAATCCTTCGGCTCGAATTTCATTTGGTCGAGTGTTTTCTTGAACAAAATATTGACCGAACTCCCGCTATCTACCAAGACTTTATGAACTATAGCAGAGCCGATGGTGACGGTGATCACCAACGGATCTTCAGTTGGGGAGTGTACCCCAGTACTCTCTCGTTCGCGAAATATGAAGTCATCGGACATCGTCTTTTGTTCTGTCGGAAGTATCACATCGAGAAAAAATACACCTCTGTGGCACATCCGCAATCGAACGGACAGGTTGAAGCGACAAACAAGGTGATCAAATCCATTTTAAAGAAAAGATTGAAGAGGACCAAAGCTATGTAGGTCGATGAATTTCCCTTGGCACTATGGGCCTATAGAAAAACGTACAAGTCGGCGCAGGGTCACACCCCGTTTTCCCTTGCTTTCGTTGTCGAAGCAGTTATTCCGGTTGAGTTAGAAGTACCATCCCATCGTACCATTTATTACAACCCGATGACCAACAATAAGTTTCTGCTTGAATCCCTGGACATGGTTGAGGGAAAAAGGGACGAAGCCGACTTACGTGCTTTGAGGCACAAACAACAAATAGCTCGGTACTACAAAAGAAGAGTCTGAGCTCGGACATTCGAACCCGGAGACTTGGCTCTGAAACGTGTCTTTCCGCCCCGGGTACATATGGGCTCGAAATGGAAAGGACCGTACTCCATTTTACGAAGGCTTGATAATGTAACCTTTAAGCTAGCGACCGTAGATGGAGATGAAATCCCCAGAGTGTGGAATGCCCAGCATTTGCGGCTTTACCTGACATAAAAACTGTCATTTTTATTCTTTTGTTTTTAGAACCATGTAAAAAGGCTCGACTTGCCTAGAACAGTCTGGTTATTTGAACAAAAGATTATAAAGTGGACGTAGGTCATGATTCGACCGAACCACTATAAAAATGTTGTGTGTCATTTACCTTTACTGCACCATTTCTTATCTGCTCTTTTATTTTGATCAATATATATACTGTTACCATTTCGGGAATTGTTTTAAATTTATGCAGTAATCTCAAAATGCTAATTCAAAATGTCGTTCAGTAGATTGGGAAGTTCACGATAATTAAAGCTTCAAAAGGTGCAGCGAGGTAAATCGCATTACGACTTACACTCTAACTCCCGAGATCAGGGAGAGAGTAAAAAGGATGCAAAGATAACGTCCCCAAGGCGTGAAGGTGCACCATGATAAATCCTCCTTGATAAAACTCTAACCCGCCGAAGGATCGGGAGAGTATAAAGGCGCTAGAGACTTAGCGCCCCCAGAACTTCTGCCCCGCTGAAGGATCAGTGAGCAGACCAAAAATCGAGCTCGAACTCTAACCCGCTGAAGGATCGGGAGAGTATAAAGGTGCTAGAGACTTAGTGCCATGCGAACTCTAACACGCAGAAGGATTGGGAGAGTATAAAGGTGCTAGAGACTTAGTACCTCATAGACTCTAACCTGCTGAATGATCAGGAGAGTATAAAAGCGCTAGAGACTTAGCACCGCAAGAATCACTACCCCATTAAAAGATCGGGATAGTACGAATATAATTCTAATCGATCGCTAACACGCCCTGGCCAGGCACTATAATGACGACCAATTAGGAATATATACATGTATCACTACACGATTACTTAGCACAAGTATTTCCCGATGATTGTTTTTGTTATGATTAATGATCGTTACTTACAACTTTAACATTTAACTATGAAAGTTTCAGTTATGATTATTTAAACTCTGCTAACATGATGAATTTGCAGGAACACAATGATGCAAAAGAAGTAGGTTGTAACACCCCACATCCATTAGTGTCACTCACAAAGGGAATGCATTAAGTTCTGTGGAGCATTTTAGGGTAAAAGATGCAGATAAATTACAAGACAGACAAAATTAAAACAGCGGAAAATAAAACTTCACTTTATTGATAAAATAATTGGTACAACAATTGTTTTCCAATATCAGAGTATCATCTGTCTTACAAAATAAAGAAGCATAAAAATACATTTATATTCCCCAATGTATCATAAGCCAGCCATAGCAATCCAAAGCCGATGTATCCAAGAATCTTCAAGCTTGAAAAGAGCAACCGTCCCAAAACTAATCTGAGCTATACTATCCCCTCCTTAACTACCGGGGGGGGGGGGGGGGGGAACGGAAGAAAAGAAGACGAAAGAAAACTGGGTCAGACATAAAGTCTGGTAAGTTCAGTTACTTCTAGCATGTGAACAAGGAAAAACAAAACGACATGAATTAACTGAATACAAGACAATACCATGATGATAGGGTCAACAAGATAAGATAAGATTAACACAAGATATGCTAAGACAAGATAAACTGGATATGCTTTAATACTTTATCCGCTTCGCTATTAACTTGTTATTATGGTTTCTATGTCTCTGCACCACCTAACTAGTGTCCCGACTAGTAATGTTAACGTGATCCCAATCCTGGTATTTTCGGTTGCCTTCAGGCATACATTTATTGTTTATTACCTAGATTTAATCTAGGGTTCATGCTATCTACTGAACGTTGCCCTTTAGTCTAGGATACACTACCTAGAGTGGTATATGTTCCTAAACTTTCCCCTCGCATGTATCGCGAGTCGTTATCGCTTGTCTAGATGCACATGTCCTGTAATGTGCTGCCCGAGTTCCGTGTCAGGGCTACTCTAGAAATACGGAACTCGGTCGGGAGCTTTCAGATATCCGCCGATGCAGATGCTAAGGTAAGTTTTTATTCCAGTGGACATGGTCCCACTTGACCCCTCCCTCAACTAATGAAAGGCACACCTTGAAAAATGAGAACTATACACAGGCCCCTTATGCCCTACTAACCTGTGGCCATCCGCAACCATAACTAGATAGCAAGTATATGGTCTGTAGGAGTTCTCCGCCTTCCCGCTTCACGTATCTCGATTGACTGAAGATGGATAGTAGACGACGAGTTGCTATCACAGGGCTACCGTTTTCTCGTCGAATCACGCTGGTCCATCCTAGTCTTTAGGTTGCCATATATTGCAACCAAGGCATACCCTCGGTTCTTCTAATGTAGACCTTAACCTCTGTGAGCCCAAGGGAAACTTCTGCAGCCTCACAGAGGGATACCAAGAGTACCCTCACGTCCCCTCGAAGCCTCGGGCTTCGTAACCCAATTCGTTGGAGCCTTCTTTAAAATTAGATGGACGTTCTCTCCTTCTCGTGTTATACTAAGAATTACTACTTAGTTCTCTTTTTTGTCAAGTTGGATTGGTTCAGTGTCATTAGTCAAGCTAACTTAACCCTTTTTATTTATCCTGTTAAACTGGTTAAGTGTTATCAGTAATTCATGTTGACTTAACCCCACCACAAACCAAGTTATATTGGTTAAGTAATTCTTATTACTTAACCCTACCCATTCATCCTGTATTGGTTAAGTGTTCCTTTTTAACTTAACCTTGCCCATCTGTTTTAACTAACATGATATTAATGGTTAAGTATTATCCCTTCATGTTTTAAACTTAACCTTATTCATTTATCACACTCTGATGGTTAAGTGTTCAAGTTTACTTAACCCTACGGTCTAGTTCAGCTAACACATCAAATTGGCTAAGTGTATTAAATTTACATAACCCCAACCTCTAGTCTAGTTAACATGTTAAATTGGCTAAGTGTATTAACTTTACTTAACCCCAACTTCTAGTCTAGTTAACATGTTAAATTTGGTTAAGTGTTCCTATGGACTTAACCCTCCCATTCTAGCTTAACTGTGTTAAATTGGTTAAGTGTTCCTATGGACTTAACCCTCCCATTCTAGCTTAACTGTGTTAAGTGTCTGTATGAACCTAACCCCACCCATCGGTTTAGTTATCGTGTTGAATTGGTTAAGTGTTTTAGTTAACTTAACCCTACCATTCTTGTTCTAGCTTTAATTAAATAAATTAAAGCCGCTATCACTCACATTAGACAGATATTGTTGCGATTACTGGATGTGCCGGTTGGTTCCGGGCAGGTTTACATCGCAACTCAGTCTAACCACGGGTTAGGTGTATTTGTGTTTTCTAAGTTCAAAACGGTTTTGATTAATTTCCAAATCCGGTTTTGAAAGTAACCATCCCGTCCGTCGGATCAGTTAGGGATAGCCAGAGAGAGCAGGAAACTTGTATTTTCCAAACCCAAGCCTAGACACTATCCTCTCTGTCACCCTAGAACTTTCTGGTGTATTTATTAAAAGAGATGTCATTAATAAACCTTTCTTTTGTCTATAAATAAATTGTTAACAATTTATCCTCAAAGTCCATTTTCTTTTCTTTTTTTTAAATAAATTTGGCCTATACTATATTCATTTGCCATGCCCATTAGTATACTTATATTCTAGGCCCAAGTCTTGACTTACCTATTATTTAACCCAACTTGCAGTTTTAGGCCAACTTATGTCTAATATTCTTATTTCATTGTCAAAACTAGATTTAATATTCTAGTTTATAATTTATGGCCAAAACTTAGTCTATGAACAATTTATCGTTTGTGACAAATTCTTTAAGTAAATTACTCCTAATTTACTTATTCCATTATTACTCTTTTAATGTACATTGTCACATTTATTATTATGGCCCCTTTTTCCTATTTATCATATTTATATTTTTTGGTATGTAAATTATACCAGATTAAGTGTCACTAACCATAATTATTCTAAACATGAAAATTACTCACAATTATGACTAAATTCAAAATTGTGCTAACATACTTATTATGCCAAATTAACTTTAATTTAGCCAATTCTGATTTAACAACCTAATTCACAGTTTATGGCAAAACTAGAATTATTATTCTAGTTTACAATTTTATGCCTAAAATTTAGCTTACTTGAAATTACTAAATTTAATATGTCATATTCCATCATTTATGTCAAATTTCCCAACTTGCGTTTTAATAGGCATGTCATAATACACATTCCAAATTATGCCAATTAATATGAATTTCATGTTATACCCAAATCGTATTCCCATCGTTCGTATAATCGTGATTCATCCTAGATTATAGATAAATCTAGGTTCGTGGAAAAAAGGGAATGAACCAAAATGCCATGAAAAGATAAATATAATAACTGGCATAGGATGATAATTTACTAATTTCAGATCTAACAAATTACACTGAATCAATTGATTTTAAGCATCGAAGGCCTATAGATCTGATAATATTATGACATGGAAAGGGTTGAATAAATAACATAGGTTCATGTATATGGGTACATCTAACTTAATAGACAAATTCCCATAATCAAGATCCAAGGATAATTAAGAATAGATTGAATCGATAATCAGGTTTAGATCCAATATCACAGTCATAATCCTAGGCAATAATATCATGTTCATGAATCATAGGTAATTATCCACAATTTTCTTTGTCATAGTCATAGGCATTGGTTTATGTTCAAAGGCTTATGTTCATAGTCAAAGGCATATGGTTTAAAGGTCCATAGTTTCGTAGTCATAGTCTTAGGCATTGGAAATTTAGTCACAATATGTTCTAGGCCAAAATCAAGAATCAGATCCAAAGGTATGTACAAGCACAGATTCAATGAAATGATAAGGCATATTTCTTATATCCATTAATTTCATGTCACAAATAGAAAAAGGCGTTCAGATCTAAAAAGTAACCAACTTACAGAGATTAGATTCGTAGAAAACCATTCGTTGAAGTCGTTTGAATCTTCACTTGAATCCTAGCTTGTTTTGAATCTTCTCTTGAAAGATTTTAGCAGCATTTCCTCGTCTTAGATTTATATTTTATTTTATTTATTTTATTTTATTTAGAGGAGGAGAAGAAGCCATGTCCACCGAGAATTTATGCATCATAAGGTTAGAGAAGAATGGTGTAAAGAGAATGAGGCTAGGGGCTGTTTATATAGAGTTGCAAGTAAATGAGAGCTGTCGATGAAGCCAAGATTAATTCTAGCCGTTCGTTCTAAAGAGAAACCAATTATGTTCACCATTTCTTTCTTAATGTACATTTACTATTATTTGTCAATCCATATAAATACGTACACATTAGATACATCCCCCCTTTTCACACTTATTATTATTTTTGTATGCACATTAGATACATCCCCCCTTTACACACTTATTATTATTTTTATATGCATATTAGATACATCCCCCCTTTACACACTTATTATTATTTTTGTATGCACATTAGATACATCCCCCTTTACACACTTATTATTATTTTTATATGCACATTAGATACATCCCCCCTTTACACACTTATTATTATTTTTGTATGCACATTAGATACATCCCTCCTTTACACACTTATTATTATTTTTGTGTGCACATTAGATACATCCCCCCTTTACACACTTATTATTATTATTACTATTGTATGCACATTAGATACATCCCCCCTTTACACACTTATTATTATTTTTGCAACTTTAGTGTTAACAGAAAATTCGGGGTGTTACATTCTCCCCTCCTTTTAGGATTTCGTCCCCGAAATCTTCAAGTTAGGAAGAATGTGTCCTGCCATCCAATCATCCAACTACTCAACCATTCAATCACAGGCATCCATTGTCCTTAAAAAAGACTTCTAATGCCTCATGATCATATGCATAGTGTGTATACATGTCCTTATCTAATGCAAAATCAGGCGGTTTACTGATTCAGTTGACCTCCTTAATGCAATCCATGATAGTGTCATGTGTCCATTATGTATGCAAAAGAACCCTAATGATACATATTATTTCTACATGCGTGCACAACCATTCATCCGAATGCAACATCCATATGATAACATAACCATCATACATCCATTAACGAAAAATAAACACGCATATATATGCAACATGAGGTGATTGAGCCGATCTAGTGCCTATGGTGTGTATATGCATCCACGAGCAACCACTTGCAACCATCAATCATAACATGTTTCAAATACATGTTTTCGTCCATTGGCTTCTACCTAAGGATCGATGATACGTCCTAGAGGATATACTTTGGAAAGTGCGAAACAAGTATGCATAAAGCTCCTACAAAAAGAAATCAAGGATGTACCCTAAAGAAAAAGGGTATGATGCGCGTATCTAGTCTTCAGTCTTCTAAGTCGCATCTTCTTGAGCTTCACTATTCTGTACCTTATCTAATTTAACTTCACGATTGTGAAGTTTCTGACCTCCATTTCCAAAATAAACAGATGTCAACCATGGTACCAAGTGTATATATACTAGGATGATCAGAGGTCTCTCCTCCTAGCTTATCCATCATGCCATAACTATGAGGGTCAAAAGGTCACTACGTACTTTTTACCTCTCTTAAGGTTAGTCTCTGTTTTTTCTATTTAGAGCGCCTGCCACAACTATCCATCTTTCACGCAAACCATCCTAGTCGAACTCGACATTCCTCAAGTACAAGCCCCAAAGGCCTAAACCAATATCAGACAAGCACCCAAGGAATATCTCCTCCGAATTTAAACGATCTACGTGAGATGATATAAGCAAACTCGATAGATACTCTCAAATCCCTACTAACCAAAAATAAATTGGTCGAACCACCAATTGGATTTGAGACTCTAGTGGGATCTTTCTACTATACAAGTATTAAGGTGCAGAGACTCAACTTTGGAAGTAGACATGAACAAATGTGAAGCACTAAAACCGAAAGAGTACGAACAAAAAACTAGACTCTTCCAACAGAACTTTACTACATTTCTCCTAGGTACGCTTAGAGGTGAAAGTATGTACTTGCCCTTCTAAAAATCTTGTTCCTCGTTCTTGCCCTTGTCCTTAATTATATGCCCTATTATACCCTAGTAAAGATACTTCCTCTTGTCTTAGGTTTTATAATTCCTCATCCTTGGGTTATGCTCCTTAGCCAAACTCCTTATCCTCTTCCGTGTGTAATCATGTTGACAAATCTCTCGAAAGCTGCCTCCATCGTACAGAATCCCCTACAAAGCTTGAAAGAAAACTGGCCGCAGGTGAAACTACTACGGCTATAGATGGAAGTCGGGCACTACTTTGCCCTTCGATGAGGTTACCTCCCAGAAAGCCAGGAGCCCCAGAGACTCAAGAAAGAAGGAAACGAGGACTCAAACAGAGAATCAAAAGATAGTGCTTATGGCTTTGGGGAATATGCCTTTTAAAACAAAACTTTTCATTTGAAAATGCTTCTTTAAAAACTGTTTTGAAAAATAATTTTTCAAATCTTTATCTGATCTGGTAACCTTCAGCTCTGATACCACGTGTAACACCCCACATCCATTAGTGTCACTCACAAAGGGAATGCACTAAGTTCTGTGGAGCATTTTAGGGTAAAAGATGAAGATAAATTACAAGATAGACAAAATTAAAACAACGGAAAATAAAACTTCACTTTATTGATATAATAATTGGTACAACAATTGTTTTCCAATATCAGAGTATCATCTGTCTTACAAAATAAAGAAGCATAAAAATACATTAATATTCCCCAATGTATCATAAGCCAGCCATAGCAATCCAAAGCCGATGTATCCAAGAATCTTCAAGCTTGAAAAGAGCAACCGTCCCAAAACTAATCTGAGCTATACTATCCCCTCCTTAACTACCGAGGGGGGGGGGGAACGGAAGAAAAGAAGACGAAAGAAAACTGGGTCAGACATAAAGTCTGGTAAGTTCAGTTACTTCTAGCATGTGAACAAGGAAAAACAAAACGACATGAATTAACTGAATACAAGACAATACCATGATGATAGGGTCAACAAGATAAGATAAGATTAACACAAGATATGCTAAGACAAGATAATCTGGATATGCTTTAATACTTTCTCCGCTTCGCTATTAACTTGTTATTATGGTTTCTATGTCTCTGCACCACCTAACTAGTGTCCCGACTAGTAATGTTAACGTGATCCCAATCTTGGTTGTTTTGGTTGCCTTCAGGCATACATTTATTGTTTATTACCTAGATTTAATCTAGGGTTCATGCTATCTACTGAACGTTGCCCTTTAGTCTAGGATACACTACCTAGAGTGGTATATGTTCCAAAACTTTCCCCACGCATGTATCGCGAATCGTTATCGCTTGTCTAGATGCACATGTCCTGTAATGTGCTGTCCGAGTTCCGTGTCAGGGCTACTCTAGAAATACGGAACTCGGTCGAGAGCTTTCAGATATCCGCCGATGCAGATGCTAAGATCTGTTTTTATTCCAGTGGCTATGGTCCCACTTGACCCCTCCCTCAACTAATAAAAGGCACACCTTGAAAAATGAGAACTATACGCAGGCCCCTTATGCCCCCACTAACCTGTGGCCATCCGCAACCATAACTAGATAGCAAGTATATGGTTTGTAGGAGTTCTCCGCCTTCCCGCTTCACGTATCTCGATTGACCGAAGATGGATAGTAGACGACGAGTTGCTATCACAGGGCTACCGTTTTCTCGTCGAATCACGCTGGTCCATCCTAGTCTTTAGGTTGCCATATATTGCAACCAAGGCATACCCTCGGTTCTTCTAACGCAGACCTTAACCTCTGTGAGCCCAGGGGAAACTTCTACAGCCTCACAGAGGGATACCAAGAGTACCCTCACGTCCCCTCGAAGCCTCGGGCTTCGTAACCCAATTCGTTGGGGCCTTCTTTAAAATTAGATGGACGTTCGCTCCTTCTCATGTTATACTAAGAATTACTACTTAGTTCTCTTTTTCGTCAAGTTGGATTGGTTCAGTGTCATTAGTCAAGCTAACTTAACCCTTTTTATTTATCCTGTTAAACTGGTTAAGTGTTATCAGTAATTCATGTTGACTTAACCCCACCACAAACCAAGTTATATTGGTTAAGTAATTCTTATTACTTAACCCTACCCATTCATCCTGTATTGGTTAAGTGTTCCTTTTTAACTTAACCTTGCCCATCTGTTTTAACTAACATGATATTAATGGTTAAGTATTATCCCTTCATGTTTTAAACTTAACCTTATTCATTTATCACACTCTGATGGTTAAGTGTTCAAGTTTACTTAACCCTACGGTCTAGTTCAGCTAACACATCAAATTGGCTAAGTGTATTAAATTTACATAACCCCAACCTCTAGTCTAGTTAACATGTTAAATTGGCTAAGTGTATTAACTTTACTTAACCCCAACTTCTAGTTTAGTTAACATGTTAAATTTGGTTAAGTGTTCCTATGGACTTAACCCTCCCATTCTAGCTTAACTGTGTTAAATTGGTTAAGTGTTCCTATGGACTTAACCCTCCCATTCTAGCTTAACTGTGTTAAGTGTCTGTATGAACCTAACCCCACCCATCGGTTTAGTTATCGTGTTGAATTGGTTAAGTGTTTTAGTTAACTTAACCCTACCATTCTTGTTCTAGCTTTAATTAAATAAATTAAAGCCGCTACCACTCACATTAGACAGATATTGTTGCGATTACTGGATGTGCCGGTTGGTTCCGGGCAGGTTTACATCGCAACTCAGTCTAACCACGGGTTAGGTGTATTTGTGTTTTCTAAGTTCAAAACGGTTTTGATTAATTTCCAAATCCGGTTTTGAAAGTAACCATCCCGTCCGTTGGATCAGTTAGGGATAGCCAGGGAGAGCAGGAAACTTGTATTTTCCAAACCCAAGCCTAGACACTATCCTCTCTGTCACCCTAGAACTTTCTGGTGTATTTATTAAAAGAGATGTCATTAATAAACCTTTCTTTTGTCTATAAATAAATTGTTAACAATTTATCCTCAAAGTCCATTTTCTTTTCTTTTTTTTAAATAAATTTGGCCTATACTATATTCGTTTGCCATGCCCATTAGTATACTTATATTCTAGGCCCAAGTCTTGACTTACCTATTATTTAACCCAACTTGCAATTTTAGGCCAACTTATGTCTAATATTCTTATTTCATTGTCAAAACTAGATTTAATATTCTAGTTTATAATTTATGGCCAAAACTTAGTCTATGAACAATTTATCGTTTGTGACAAATTCTTTAAGTAAATTACTCCTAATTTACTTATTCCATTATTACACTTTTAATGTACATTGTCACATTTATTATTATGGCCCCTTTTTCCTATTTATCATATTTACATTTTTTGGTATGTAAATTATACCAGATTAAGTGTCACTAACCATAATTATTCTAAACATGAAAATTACTCACAATTATGACTAAATTCAAAATTGTGCTAACATACTTATTATGCCAAATTAACTTTAATTTAGCCAATTCTGATTTAACAACCTAATTCACAGTTTATGGCAAAACTAGAATTATTATTCTAGTTTACAGTTTTATGCCTAAAATTTAGCTTACTTGAAATTACTAAATTTAATATGTCATATTCCATCATTTATGTCAAATTTCCCAACTTGCGTTTTAATAGGCATGTCATAATACACATTCCAAATTATGCCAATTAATATGAATTTCATGTTATACCCAAATCGTATTCCCATCGTTCGTATAATCGTGATTCATCCTAGATTATAGATAAATCTAGGTTCGTGGAAAAAAAGGGAATGAACCAAAATGCCATGAAAAGATAAATATAATAACTGGCATAGGATGATAGTTTACTAATTTCAGATCTAACAAATTACACTGAATCAATTGATTTTAAGCATCGAAGGCCTATAGATCTGATAATATTATGACATGGAAAGGGTTGAATAAATAACATAGGTTCATGTATATGGGTACATCTAACTTAATAGACAAATTCCCATAATCAAGATCCAAGGATAATTAAGAATAGATTGAATCGATAATCAGGTTTAGATCCAATATCACAGTCATAATCCTAGGCAATAATATCATGTTCATGAATCATAGGTAATTATCCACAATTGTCTTTGTCATAGTCATAGGCATTGGTTTATGTTCAAAGGCTTATGTTCATAGTCAAAGGCATATGGTTTAAAGGTCCATAGTTTCGTAGTCATAGTCTTAGGCATTGGAAATTTAGTCACAATATGTTCTAGGCCAAAATCAAGAATCAGATCCAAAGGTATGTACAAGCACAGATTCAATGAAATGATAAGGCATATTTCTTATATCCATTAATTTCATGTCACAAATAGAAAAAGGCGTTCAGATCTAAAAAGTAACCAACTTACAGAGATTAGATTCGTAGAAAACCATTCTTGAAGTCATTTGAATCTTCACTTGAATCCTAGCTTGTTTTGAATCTTCTCTTGAAAGATTTGAGCAGCATTTCCTCGTCTTAGATTTATAATTTATTTTATTTATTTTATTTATTTTATTTAGATGAGGAGAAGAAGCCATGTGGAATTTATGCATCATAAGGTTAGAGAAGAATGGTGTAAAGAGAATGAGGCTAGGGGCTGTTTATATAGAGTTGCAAGTAAATGAGAGCCGTCGATGAAGCCAAGATTAATTCTAGCCGTTCGTTCTAAAGAGAAACCAATTATTTTCACCATTTCTTTCTTAATGTACATTTACTATTATTTGTCAATCCATATAAATACGTACACATTAGATACATCCCCCCTTTTCACACTTATTATTATTTTTGTATGCACATTAGATACATCCCCCCTTTACACCTTTATTATTATTTTTATATGCACATTAGATACATCCCCCCTTTACAAACTTATTATTATTTTTGTATGCACATTAGATACATCCCCCCTTTACACACTTATTATTATTTTTATATGCACATTAGATACATCCCCCTTTACACACTTACTATTATTTTTGTATGCACATTAGATACATCCCCCCTTTACACACTTATTATTATTTTTGTATGCACATTAGATACAACCCCCCTTTACACACTTATTATTATTATTGTATGCACATTAGATACATCCCCCCTTTACACACTTATTATTATTTTTGCAACTTTAGTGTTAACAGAAAATTCGGGGTGTTACATAGGTCCTTATTTACTGGAAATGGATATACAAAAAACGAGAAACTGAGCAAAAAGTGAGGGCCAATCTCACGACTACATCTTTTGGCCAAAAGAAATCCTAAAACATGAGCCAATAGCTACATTCTATTTGTGCTTGGGAGATGGCATTGATTTCTTATCCTTCTTCTGTTTCTCCAACTCCTCTTTATCAATACCGGAGTGGTCGCTTTTCTTCCTCTTTCTCTTGTCGACAAGAGGCTCCGGAGAAGGACTGGAAGGTTCGGAGGCAAGCTGTGAAGTTATCGATCTAGAAGAGAATCTTATAACCAATCCAGTCTTGTGGTCGATCTCAGAAATAGGGGTCACAAACACAGGTTTTTGTTCCTACCTCTTAAGAGCCAACTGCCTCTCCTTCCTAGCCGGAATGTCAGCCAAGGTTTCGCTGTCATCACCCTTGGCCTCGTCAATGATTTCTACCTCCTCTTCCTCATCTCCATGACCGCCATCAGTGTCACGCAGAGCAGTAATGATCTCGGCGTCTGCAGGAGCACCAGTGCCAGACTCCACGGGTGCTACTGTAACTCTATCACTTGTTGAGCCCTTGATTTTCTCCGAGACCTTGGAAGCTTCGATACCAGAACCCGGGGGAACCTCAACCTTCTCAGCCTCTGCCTTCTCCTTTGCACCCTTTTCGACCACTTTGGTACCTACACCATTAGAAGCAAAGGTTAGCAAATCGGGAGGAGATTTGGCAATGACAGTTGTCTGTCCCATGAAACGACAACAAGTTATGATTGCTTTAATGAACTGTGGATAAAATGTGGAGATACCTTCGGTCGACTCATCTCCCAGATTTGTACTGGTGGTCCCGACAATCGGAGGAGTAGGTTCCAAGGGGATCAATGGATCATCGGGGAAATATTTTATGAAAAAGCCAATATTCGCTTGCATTGGGAGGAGATATACGCTAATCGAAAAAGAAAGGCTACTGATAAGGAAGATATCCAAAGCAACGTGGTCATTAAGGAAACTGGAGATAGCTCAGGAAAGGTTGAAGTTAACGCTGGGAACAAGAATCAAGATAGCGGTCGCCAATCAGGGAATAATAATAACAATAATCGAAAAAGAAATCGAGGAAATGACTCTCAGAGGAGATCCCGGTCCAGGCCGTTTGAGAACTTCACACCGTTAAATGATACATTGGAGAACATATTCCTGGATACATATAATGTCCTCCAGTATAAAAGGCCTCCTCCGAGAGATTCTACCGAGAAAGAGCATGAAACTGGGAAATTCTGTCTTTTTCATCGGATTCACGGTCATTCCACAAACGAATGTCGTCACTTGAGAGACGTGGTTGAAAGGCTGCTCCGAGAAGGGAAGCTTTATGAGTATAAGGTGACTCCCAGGGACAGGGGGCAAGCTGTACAAGCCCCGAGCCAAAGACAACCTACTGCTAAACCGACGGCTCAGCAAAAAGGAAAAATATCGTTATCAATACCATAATTGGTGGGCCCCACCTAGCAGGGCACAGTTTCAGGGCTATGGATCAATACATAAATGCAGCTAAACAGCATTTCGAAGTGGGAGAGTATAGTAACCCCAAGGATAGTGCTCCGATTAAGCAACAAAAGACGATGTCCGATGACGTCATATTTCGCGAACGAGAGAGTATTGGAGTACACTCCCAAAGTGAAGATCCATTGGTGATCACCGTCACCATCGGCCTAGCTATAGTTCATAAAGTCTTGATAGATAGCGCGAGTTCGGTCAATATTTTGTTCAAGAAAACGTTCGACCAAATGAAACTCGGGCCGAAGGATTTAAAACCATGTGAAGGTTGGATACGTGGATTTAATGGGGGCCTCGACCGCTCCAATAGGATACGTGGAATTATCAGTAACTTTGGGGAAGGGGAACGCCAGAGAGTGAGGATCCTCCCCTTCGTGGTCCTGGATATTGAGTCGCCGTACAATGCTTTCTTGGGTCGACCGGCCCTAGCCAAATTCAGGGCCTGTATTGCACCCTGGTGCTTATTGTTGAGATTCCCAACGGATTCCGATGTGGGCATTGTTAGAGGAGATCAAGTTCTTGCACGAGCATGCTATATTGCAGAGTTAAAACTGCTCCGCAAAGGAAGAGATATAGAAGCGAAAGGTGGTTCCTCCTCTCCAAGGGAGGAATCGTCATAGCAACTAAAGGAAGTACCTCTGGGAGGGTCTCCCAGAGAGTTGCCCGAGGACATAGATCCCAGAGAGGATGATGTGCCCGGGGGCAGAATGGCGACTCCCAATGAAGCAACTGTGGATGTACCAATCGGTGATAGTGACCCAGAGAAGGTCCTGAAGATTGGATCCCAGTTGGATCCCGTTCGAGCCAAGGAATTAACAAATTTTCTGAAGGCTAACTTGGATGTATTTTCCTGGACCCATACAGACATGTGTGGGATATCTCCCTCGATTATGAGTCATTCGCTAAACATTAACCCGAAACATCCTCTTGTCAAGCAGAAAAGGCGAATGTTGGGTCTAGAAAGGTTTGCCGCATTGAAAGAAGAAGTCGAGAAACTGAAGAGTAATGGATTTATTAAAGACTCGACGTACCATGATTGGATTTCAAACCCAGTTTTGGTATAAAAAAAGGCCAATGGAAAGTGGCGAACGTGCATCGATTTCTCTGATCTAAGCAAGGCTTGTCCTAAGGATAGCTTCCCGTTGCCCAGAATCGATCAATTAGTAGATTCAACTGTAAGTCATGAACTCCTTTATTTTATGGATGCCTATTCGGGGTATAATCAGATCCCCATGCATGTCCCAGATCAAGAGCGTACCAGCTTTATTACAGATTTGGGATTATATTGCTATGTCGTGATGCCTTTCGGTCTGAAAAATGTCGGCGCTACATATCAGTGGTTGGTGAATAGGTAGTTATACAACCAGATTGGGAAAACGATGGAGGTATACGTGGACGATATGTTGGTAAAGTCTAGACAGTCGTCCGACCATACCAACGATTTGGCAGAGGTGTTTCAAATTCTTCGAAAATATGGGATGAAATTGAATCGTTTAAAATGCTCGTTTGGGGTGGCATCTGGAAAATTCCTGGGGTTCATTGTAAGCTCGCGTGGAATCGAGATTAATCCAGAACAAATTACAGCAATCCGAAATATCCAAGAACCAAAGCAAATTAAAGATGTGCAAAGACTTGCTGGAAAAGTGGCAACGCTAAGCAGATTTATCTCAAAAGCTAAAGATAAATGCATCCCATTTTTCGAACTAATAAAGCGAGGCAAGCGCAACTTTAAATGGACTCCTGATTGTATAGAAGCTTTCCAAAATCTGTTGAATCATCTGGAGAGACCCCCGACACTGTCTACGCCTGTGGATCACGAGGATTTATTCGTATACTTGGCAGTATCATCCCACGCAATTAGTTCGGATTTGGTAAGAGAAGTGGATAAGGTGCAAAGACCGGTGTTGTAACAACCCGTATTTTTATAACGTGTAATAACCATAAATCAAGGCAGAATTAATTATTAAAATAAGAATCAAGGGAAATAGGTTACGCCATTGCGTTCGTCTTGAAATTCTGCATGGAAACGAGTCCGAGTTTTCGAGAATCGGAGTATGTATGACCAAGTTATGACCTTTTGAAGTTTTCAGAAGTTTTCAAGTTCAAGACAGCTCAGAATTCGAATTCAAAATTCGAATTTCAAACCTCAGAATGGACTGGGGGGAATTTCCCGCCAAGGACCAGGTCGACCTGGGGGTCGACTATGTAGTCGACCTGCCCAGGACCAGGTCGACCATAGTGTCGACCTGGTGGCCGAGACCACTTTTGAAGCTGGATTCACTCTGATGTTTCTGGCCTCGTTTCTGTCTACATTCGTTGACCTGTCCCTATATAAACAGCCCCTAACACTAGTCTCTCTACACAAAATTCTCTCTGACCTTATGCTGCTCCAATTCTGGTTAAAAAGTTAGAGAAAGGGACCGCTTCTTCTACGTCGAAACTGCGTTAAGGGAATTGCTGATTTGGGGATTTCTGTTAGGCCTTGACTAAGCATATAAAGATTCAACATCGACTCTCTTTTTCTAATTCTCGAACCACGATCTGTAAGCCCCAGTAATTTTTAGATTTAAACTGTAAATGTAATATGAATATGTTGTAAATTGAAGTTGGACCTATGTATGATGACTGTTTTGCATCCATTCTTGTTCATCTTGGATTTTGAATTTTGGATATATTACTATGACATTGATTTGGGGCGTATTCATGTTGTAAATCAAAAAGAAAACCCCCTCATATTATCATGTTGAATCTGCTATTAGTCACAAGTTTATGACTATCACCTTATGTCAGTCATTACCATGACTATACTATCACCTTATGTCAATCGTTACCATGACTATACTATCACCTTATGACAACTGTTATCTTGACTAGTACCTTATTTTGCTAGATTTGGAATCTTTATGTTTGAGGCCAATATTCCATATGCCCGTAATGTTATAATCATTTATCTCAAGTCATACCATGTTATGCTAGTAATCACTTCTGCCACCTTATACCCATCCCTTTTTATGTTATTCCCTAATTAGATTTATTTGTATCGTTTCGAGCTTATGTGCGATGGGAATACGATTTGGGTAGATTAGGTAAATCATAAATTGGCTTTGAACATGAACATTATTATAACTTGAACCTGGATATGGACATGAACTTGACACGATTTGACATGAAACATGACATGAAAACTCGACATGAATTTTGACATGAAAACTTGAATGTAGGCATGACAATTAGATAAACTTGAAAATGGCCAACTCGAGGTTGGGTTGAGTTTGCAGTGTAAATCTGCCAGGAACCGCCCGGCAAATCCAGTGACTGGAAACAATAGGATCCAATGTGGGTAGTTGGTCATATCGCACGAAAAACCCGAGGTTAGACTATGTTGTGGTGTAAATCTGCCCGGAACCGCCCGTCAAATCCAGTGACCACAACAGTTAGTCTAATGTGAGTGGTTGGGGTGCATTAATGAATTAATGCCACATGATAGGGTTAAGTCATGAACCACTTGAATATACTTAACCAACTTGACATGATGATTTGATAGGGTTAAGTCATGAACCGCTTGAACACACTTAACCAACTTGATGCATGATTTGGATAGGGTTAAGTCACGAATTTGAATGACAACACTTAACCCATTAGAAACCCTAGTTACGCGGTCCTTTTTAGCAGTAACCCACTTAGATGCATCACAATATCCTAGGACTAGGCAGGGGTGGACACGATTACTGGGCTGATTGTAAGCAACCAGAACGACGGCTGAGTAGGTGCGCCATTGTAGGTTCAGGCAGACTATGGTCATGCACGTAGTCCGGAGTTGAAAAAGCAGGCATTGGGCACCCGTAGGTTTACACTGTGCGTGCTTGATTCGTGTCGATGGTTGGCACCATAGGGCTTGATACACCCTATGGTGGACCTAGCACAGGTAACTACATTTCAGGATAGGGCCGTATGACACAGACACATGACGAGCTAGAACTTGTAGGGAGCCGATCGATTAGTAGATTGTACCGTAGGACCCCATAATGGGTCACTTCATGATACTGGGCCAAGGGATCATTTCATGGTTAATACTTGACATGGGTTAGAATACTAGTACAGTTGGTGCAGCAAACCTTGAATATGTGATGCTAGACTTGACTTATCTTGTTATCTTAATTGTCATACTAGTCCTGTTATCATCCTTATGTTTAATTCCAGTTTTCACATGTCATACTACCTTTACTAGTTTTTATACTGAAAGTCACTAGGGCTTACCAGTCTTATGACTGACCCTTTTTCTTTCGCCTCCTTTTCTTTCGTCCCCCCCCCCCCAAGGTTCTCAGGGAGGAATCACTAGCTCTTAGCTTGGATTTAGCTTGCTTTTCTGACAGTCATGTACGGTTTGGTCTTGAGCTATGCTATGGCGGCTTCTGCTATTTATGGGGAATAATTTACTTTTGTTATCTTAAGTTTATGCTTCTTTATTTGGGAACTTGATGTAATGGAAAAATTTGTACCTTGGATATACGAGGTTTTGACTCTCTACTTGGAAGTAATAAAAAGTTGGTTTTTAATGTCTACCGCTGCTTTATTTATGTTCTGCCTTGTGAAATCTCTGTGTATGTTTACCTAGATAATACTCCACCAAAACTAGTGCATTCCCTTTGTGAGTGACCCTAGCGGAGGTGGGGCGTTACAGGTGTACTATGTGAGCAAGAAATTGGCAGCCGTAGAACGAAATTACCCAAAGATAGAAAAGCTTGCGTACAGTTTGCTGATCGCATCTAGGAAGCTTTGTCACTACTTCCAGGCTCATCCCATTACTTTTTATACTGATCACCCGCTTAAACAAGTCCTACAAAGGCCAGAAGCGTCGGGAAGATTGCTCAAATGGAACATTGAGTTGAGTCAATTCGACTTGAACTTCCAACCTCGAAGGTCGATAAGAGGGCAGACACTTTCAGACTTTATAGCAGAATTTACCATCCCAGAAGATGATGCGGCAACCGAGGAAGATGATCCGCTAAAGCTACTCCTTGACCCTAATGCCTGGAAACTATATACTGATGGAGCTAAAAATGACAGACGATCAGTTGCCGGAGTGGTTCTTGAAACTCCACAGAAACGGATAATATATTACGCTCTTAGATTGGAGTTCTATGCAACCAATAATGATTCCAATTATGAAGCTCTAATTGTCGGGTTGAAGCTTGCAAAGGAACTAGGGATAACAAAGCTAGACATCTTTTGTGACTCCAATTTGGTCGTGAACCAAGTTATTGAACAGTTTCAGGCTAAGAGTCCAAGGCTGATATCATGTCCGGAAAAAGTAAGGATGTTGCTAGATGGTTTTGATCACCGTAGTATATCTCACATTCCTCGAGCGGAGAATCAAAGAGCGGATAAGTTAGCAAAGATGGCTAGTTCCGATAATCCAGAACATACAGAGCTAGTCCCGATTGAAGTATTACAGTTCCCCAGTGTGGACCAGATGGAAGTTGATTCGGTACTGGAGATTGAACCTGAAAGGGAGTCATGGATGACCCCCCCTAATGAATTTCTTGATGAATGGAACACTCCCAAGTAAGAAAAGCGAGAGGCACGCGGTTATACGGAAGGCTTCCCGATATGTGTTGCAAGGCGAAGTCCTATACAGACAAGGTTTCTTGATGCCTCTCTTCTGGTGCATTGCCCATGACGACATCAAGCGTGTGCTGAAGGAAGTCCATGAAGGTGAGTGTGGCGACCACACAGGAGGACAAACAATGGCAAAGAAGATATTGTGATACGGCTATTTCTGGCCCACTATAAACAAGGATGCAACCAAGTATGCATGACGTTGTGATGCTTGCCAGAAGTTTTCCAAAATCCCTAGGGTACCACTTAACCAGTTGAAGACAATGACAAGCCCGTGGCCTTTTGCTATGTGGGGAATTGACATTAGTGGGAGCCTCCCCATAGCAAAGGACGGAGCAGAGTTCGCTATTGTGGTCGTGGATTATTTTACTAAATGGATAGAAGCAGAGCCTTTGACCACGATCACAACCAAACGAGTGATCACCTTTGTCGTTAAGAACATCATCTGTCAATTTGGGATTCCAAAAGTCATCATAACCGACAATGGGACCCAATTCGACATCACGAAGTTTCAAGATTTCTGTCGAAAGTATCACATCGAGAAAAGATACACCTCTGTGGCACATCCGCAATCGAACGGACAGGTTGAAGCGGCTAACAAGGTGATCAAATCCATTTTAAAGAAAAGATTGAAGAGGACCAAAGCTATGTGGGTCGATGAATTTTCCCTGGCACTATGGGCCAATAGAACAACGTACAAGTCCGCGACGGGTCACACCCCATTTTCCCTTGCTTTCGGAGCTGAAGCAGTTATTCCGGTCGAGTTAGAAGTACTATCCCACGTTCCATTTATTACGACCCGATGATCAACAATAAGTTGCTCCTTGAATCCCTGGACGTGGTTAAGGAAAAAAGGGACGAATCCGACTTACGTGCTTTGAGGCACAAACAACAAATACCTCGGTACTATAACAGAAGAGTCCGAGCTCGGACATTCGAACCCGGAGACTTGGTTCTGAAACGTGTCTTTCCACCCCCGGTACATATGGGCCCGAAATGGGAAGGACCGTACTCCATTTTACGAAGGCTTGATAACGGAAACTTTAAGCTAGTGACCGTAGATGGAGATGAAATCCCCAGAGTGTGGAATGCCCAGCATTTGCGGCTTTACCTAACATAAAAAGTGTCAGTTTTATTCTTTTGTTTTTAGAACCATGTAAAAAGGCGCGACTTGCCTAGAATAGTCTAGTTATTTGAACAAAAGATTATAAAGTGGACGTAGGTTATGATTCGACCGAACCACTATAAAAATGTTGTGTGTCATTTACCTTTACTGCACCATTTCTTATCTGCTCTTTTATTTTCATCAATATATATATTGTTACCATTTCGGGAATTGTTTTAAATTTATGCAGTAATCTCAAAATAGCTAATTCAAAATGCCGTTCAGCAAATCGGAATGTTCACAATAATTAAAGCTTCGAAAGGTGCAGCGAGGTAAATCGCATTACGACTTACACTCTAACTCCCGAGATCAGGGAGAGAGTATAAAGGACGCAAAGATAACGTCCCCAAGGCGTGAAGGTGCACCATGATAAATCCGCCTTGATAACACTCTAACCTGCTGAAGGATCGGGAGAGTATAAAGGCGCTAGAGACTTAGCGCCCCCAGAACTTCTGCCCCGCTGAAGGATCGATGAGCAGAACAAAAATCGAGCTCGAACTCTAACCCGCTGAAGGATCATGAGAGTATAAAGGCGCTAGAGACTTAGTGCCATGCGAACTCTAACCCGCTGAAGGATCGGGAGAGTATAAACGCGCTACAGACTTAGTGCCTCACAAACTCTAACCTGTTGAAGGATCGGGAGAGTATAAAAGCACTAGAGACTTAGCGCCGCAAGAATCACTACCCCATTAAAAGATCGGGATAGTACGAATATAATTATAATCGATCGCCAACATGCCCTGGCCAGGCACTATAATGACGATCAATTAGGAATATATATGTGCATCACTACACGATTACTTAGCACAAGTATTTCCCAATGATTGTTTTCGTTATGATTAATGATCGTTACTTACAACTTTAACATTTAACTATGAAAGTTTCAGTTATGATTAATTAAACTCTGCTAACATGATGAATTTGCAGGAACACAATGATGCAAAAGAAGTAGGTCCTTATTTACGGGAAACAGATATACGAAAAACAAGAAACTAAGCAAAAAGTGAGGGCCAATCTCACGACTACATCTTTTGGCCAAAAGAAATCCTAAAACTAAAACATGAGCCAATAGCTGCATTTTATTTGCGCTTGGGAGATGGTTTTGATTTCTTATCCTTCTTCTGTTTCTCCAACTCCTCTTTATTAGTACTGGAGCGGTCGCTTTTCTTTCTCTTCCTCTTATCGACAAGAGGCTCCGGAGAAGGACTGGAAGGTTCGGAGGCAAGCTGTGAAGTTATCGATCTAGAAAAGAATCTTATAACCAACCCAGTCTTGGGGTCGATCTCAGAAATAGGGGTCACAAACACAGGATTTTGTTCCTCCATCTTAAGAGCCAACTGCCTCTCCTTCCTAGCCTGAATGTCAGCTAAGGTTTCACTATCATCACCCTTGGCCTCGTCAATGATTTCTACCTCCTCTTCCTTATCTCCATGACCGCCATCTGTGTCACGCAGAGCAGCAATGATCTTGGCGTCTGCAGGAGCACCAGTGCCAGGCTCCACGGGTGCTACTGTAACTCTATCACTTGTTGAGCCCTCGATTTGCTCCAAGACCTTGGAAGCTTCGATACCAGAACCCGGGGAACCTCAACCTTCTTAGCCTCTGCCTTCTCCTCTGCACCCTTTTCGACCACTTTGGTACCTACACCATTAGAAGAAAAGGTTAGCAAATCGGGAGGAGATGTGGCCATGATAGTTGTCTGTCCCATGAGACGACGACAAGTTACGATTGCTTTAATGAACTGTGGAGAAAATGTGGGGATACCTTCGACCGACTCATCTCCCAGATTTGTACTGGTGGTCCTGACAATCGGAGGAGTAGGTGCCAAGGGGGTCAATGGATCATCGGGGTTATATCCCTCAACTTCAGAGGTTTTGGGCTCTACTAACGAGCTCGAGCTCTCGCTAACTTTATCCTTACCCTTGGGCCTGATCTTCTCCCTCTCCATTTCCTCATGGATAAGGCGTCTACCTTCCTCAAAAGCCTCAGGCTCTTCACCTCTGAGAAAGGTTTGCATCAACTGGTGCTCGTCAATTTCGTCGACTCCCAGTCGCCTCTTCTCGCCCTCGACAATTGCGTCCCATATATTTGCCAAGGTAACATGGTAGTCTGGAATCCAAGAGATGTCTCGATGCTTGATAACTTGACCGAAGAAATCGAACAATAATTCCTTAAAACTATCTATATCTTTCTCTCTTTCAGCAGGCTTAACAGCCGCAGTAGCTGCTGACTCAAGAGCGCTATTGGCATTGCTTTCGGTGAGAGCTACACGCTCCTCAGCTTGAGCGAGTTGATCATTCAGAATCTCCTTCTTGGTGAGGGCAAGGTCATTTTTAAGCTCGCCCTCTCTTTCTCCCAAGCCTCTTTCTCAGCAGAAAAGCGATCATGTACTGTCTTCAGTTCAGTGTTAACCGCCCTGAGATCCTCTACTTCCTTCCTCAAGGCCACCCGTTCCTGGCTATTTAAGTCAATCTCGTTGCGAAAACGCTCCCTGGCACTCTCCAACTCGGACTTGTAATTCTCTGCGTCTCGTCGAGCTAAAGACAGTTGGGCCTGTGCATCCTCCAGTTCTTTTTCCATTTTGCACCTAGCCCTAGCATTGTTGTCAATCTTTATCTGGCCCTGGCCGCGTCCGTCTCTATCTGGCGAATGATAGTAGAGAGTGTAGCAGCATGCTTCTTCATTACCCTGTATTGTTTAGCTACATGGCATACATATCCTATCACCTCCGTGTCCCAATCCTCGGGGATCGGTTCAAGATCTGGGACGAACACCATCCTCTCAAAGTAAATGTCGGGAAACTGTTTTCGTAGGCGCTCTAACCTGGCCATAATTTCAGAACTGGGGGCAACGTCCCTTGCAGCAGTAGTGTACAAGCCACGCTCACTAGAGGAAGTAGGAACTGCCTTCCCCTTCTCTATAGTCCTGCCCTCATCTTTGTCCTTGTCCTGTGGCTCGGGGTGTTTTTTAGAAGATTGGGCGTGAGAAGGAGTGCTTTTTGGTCCAAGCTCGGACTCTTTTTTGTAGTACCGAGCTATTTGTTGTTTGTGCCTTAAAGCACGTAAGTCGGCTTCATCCCTTTTTTCCTCAACCATGTCCAAGGATTCAAGGAGCAACTTATTGTTAGTCATCGGGCCGTAATAAATGGTACGATGGGATGGTACTTCTAACTCGATCGGAATAACAGCTTCAGCTCCGAAAGCAAGGGAAAACGGGGTGTGACCCATCACCGACTTGTACGTTGTTCTATAGGCCCATAGTGCCAGGGGCAATTCATCGACCGACATAGCTTTGGTCCTCTTCAATCTTTTCTTTAAAATGGATTTGATCACCTTGTTTTCCGCTTTAACCTATCCGTTCGATTGCGGATGTGCCACAGAGGTGTATCTTTTCTCGATGTGATACTTCCGACAGAAATCTTGAAACTCCATGCTGTCGAATTGGGTCCCGTTGTCAGTTATGATGACTTTTGGAATCCCAAATCGACAGATGATGTTCTTAACGACAAAGGTGATCACTCGTTTGGTTGTGATCGTGGTCAAAGGCTCTGCTTCTACCCATTTAGTAAAATAATCCACGACCACAATAGCGAACTTTGCTCCGCCCTTTGCTATGGGGGAGGCTCCCAATAATGTCAACTCCCCACATAGCAAAAGGCCACGGGCTTGTCATTGTCTTCAACTGGTTTGGTGGTGCCCTAGGGATATTGAAGAACTTCTGGCAAGCATCACAATGTCGTGCATATTTGGCTGCATCATTATTTATAGTGGGCCAGAAATAGCCATATCGCAATATTTTCTTTGCCAATGTTTGTCCTCCCGTGTGGTCGCCACACTCACCTTCATGGACTTCCTTCAGCACACGCTTGATGTCGTCATGGGAAATGCACCGGAGGATAAGCATCGAGAAACCTTGTCTGTACAGGACTTCCCCTTGCAACACATATCCGGAAGCCTTCCGTATAACCGCGCGCCTCTCGCTTTTCTTACTTGGGAGCGTTCCATTCATCAAGATATTCGTTACGGGGGTCATCCATGACTCCCTTTCAAGTTCAATCTCCAGTACCAAATCAACTTCCATCTGATCCACACTGGGGAACTGTAATACTTCAATCTGGACTAGCTCCGTATGTTCTAGATTATCGGAACTAGCCATCTTTGCTAACATATCCGCTCTTTGATTCTCCGCTCGAGGAACGTGAGATATACTACGGTGATCAAAACCATCTAGCAACGTCCTTAGTTTTTCCAGATATGATATCATCCTTGGACTCTTAGCCTTAAACTTTTCACTAACTTGGTTCATGACCAAATTGGAGTCACAAAAGATGTCTAACTTTGTTATCCCTAGTTCCATTGCAAGCTTCAACCCGGCAATTAGAGCTTCATACTCGGAATCATTATTGGTTGCGTAGAACTCCAATCTAAGAGCGTAATATATTATCCGTTTCTCTGGAGTTTCAAGAAATACTCCGGCACCTGATCATCTGCCATTTTAGCTCCATCAGTATATAGTTTCCAGGCATTAGGGTCAAGGAGTAGCTTTGGCGGATCGTCTTCCTCAGTTACCGCGTCATCTTCTGGGATGGTAAATTCTGCTATAAAGTCTACAAGTGCATGCCTCTTATCGACCTCCAAGGTTGGAAGTTCAGGTCGAATTGACTCAGCTCAATGTTCCATTTGAGCAATCTTCCCGACGCTTCTGGCCTTTGTAGAACTTGTTTAAGTAGGTGATCAGTATAAACAGTAACGGGATGAGCCTGGAAGTAGTGACGAAGCTTCCTATATGCGATCAACAAACTATACACGAGCTTTTCTATCTTTGGGTAATCTCGTTCTGCGGCTGCCAATTTCTTGCTCACATAGTACATCGGTCTTTGCACCTTGTCCTCTCCTCTTACTAAAGCCAAACTGATTGCGTGGGATGACACTGCCAAGTATATGAATAAATCCTCGTGATCCACAGGCTTAGACATTATCGGGGGTCTCTCCAGATGATTCAACAGATTTTGGAAAGCTTCTATACAATCAGGAGTCCATTTAAAGTTGCGCTTGCCTCGCCTTATTAGTTCGAAAAACGGGATGCATTTATCTGTAGCTTTTGAGATAAATCTGCTTAGCGCTTCCACTTTTCCAGCAAGGCTTTGCACATCTTTAATCTGCTTTGGTTCTTGGATATTTCGGATTGCTGTAATTTGGTCTGGATTAATCTCGATTCCACGCGAGTTTACAATGAACCCCAGGAATTTTCCAGATGCCACTCCAAACGAGCATTTCAAAGGATTCAATTTCATCCCATATTTTCGAAGAATTTGAAACAACTCTGCCAAATCGTTGGTATGATCGGACGTCTGTCTGGACTTTACCAACATATCGTCGACGTATACTTCCATCGTTTTCCCAATCTGGTTGTAGAACATCCTATTCACCAACCGCTGATATGTAGCGCCGGCATTTTTCAGACCGAAAGGCATCACCACATAGCAATATAATCCCAAATCTGTAATGAAGCTGGTATGCTCATGGTTTGGGACATGCATGGGGATCTGATTATACACCGAATAGGCATCCATAAAAGAAAGGAGTTCATGACCTGTAGTTGAATCTACTAATTGATCGATTCTAGGCAACAGGAAGCTATCCTTCAGACAAGCCTTGTTTGGATCAGAGAAATCGATGCACGTTCGCCACTTTACATTGGCCTTTTTTACCAAAACCGGGTTTGAAATCCAGTCAGGGTACGTCAAGTCTTTAATAAATCCATTACTCTTTAGTTTCTCGACTTCTTCTTTCAATGCGACAGACCTTTCTGGACCCAACCTTTGCCTTTTCTACTTGACAGAAGGATGTTTCGGGTTAATTCTTAGCGAATGACTCATAATCGAGGGAGATATCCAACACATGTCTGCATGGGTCCAGGCAAATACATCAAAGTTAGCCTTCAGAAAATTTGTTAATTCCTTGGCTCGAACATGATCCAATCTTCAGGACCTTCTCTGGGTCACTATCATCGATTGGTACATCCACAGTTGCTTCATTGGGAGTCGCCATTTTGATATTTCTCTTTTTCCGACTTAGGAATCTTAAATAGAATATCTTAATGACATGATAGATATGCTATCCAAGAAATGTCACTGGTTAGAGTGATTAACTTGTATCCCCTTTGCATGAACTAGTGAAGTATGTGTAGTGTGATATAAGGATCGTGTAATCCCATCAACAGAAGTAAAATATTAGAAACAAACAGTGATAGACGACTCAACAGATTGTTGTTCCGGTCGTCTTATCAAATTGTGATTATGCGAAATTCCAGACTATAATCTTGCAAGGAGCGATACTCTGTTATTTATGCATTTCTAAGTTATATTCATGTCCAATAATGTTTATATGCAGGTGTAAAAGCCCAGGTATGTTCTATCCTAACTGTCCAGAAAGTTCTAATATGAAAGATTGGTTTTAATCATTGCCACTCCCTGCAAGTCAACTCATTTGGAGATTGCTTGAGATTGACTATGTTCCCCCTAACATGTTCAACACATTGAATATTGGTTAAGGGTTTTCAGATCGGCATTTCAAGGCCGAAAAATCCAGTTCAACCTATTCCGAGTTGGCATTTTCGGATCGGACTGCTCCAGTTCAACCTACTTCGGATCGACCCCTGGCTTTGCCGATCTGGGCAGTGTTGAGCACAACAACTTCAGTTTACCAGCTTTACTCCTAACCCCCCCCCCCTCAAGCTTACCACTGACTTCTCGAGGCCTCCGCATCTTCTCTTCCATCCCAACTCGAATCGCCCGCCATCTCAGCAACTCTAGTCACCATCGTGACTCCACGATTCGTCGACTATCATCTTCGACGCAGGCGATTCTAAATTCTACCACGAATATCAAAATTGAGGTTTGATGCAATGAAAAACGTAAATAAAATTCAGTTACACCCACCTAGATTTATTTGCAGTTGAGAATCAGGGTTGCAAAGGAGAAATCTCTCGGTGATTGAAGTTTGAAGAATCGATTGCTTAAGGTTTTGAAAAACATGGGTAAATTTCGATTCAGTGGCACAAAAAGGATAAAAAGAAAAAGAAATGCGGGTCCCATATTCATAAAGAAATGAGAAGGCGTTTCCTCTTCCCCTTGAAGTGACATGCGCACGGTCCGGATCGACTACGCCAATCCGGAGTCCGGTTCGATCACTGAATCAGAATTCAAAAAAGGGGGAGGGGAAGAATGAGAAAAGAGATCTTGGCGTTCTCCTGATATGGTCAATGGATTCATTTGTCGACTCACATGCAATAATAGACTTGACCTGACAATGTGGTCGACTTGCACGAAGAACGACGTCATGCATCAACAACCTGCGTGTGAACAATCATGCGTGAGAGCCAACGACTAGATATAACATGACTATATGACAAATGTATTCAATCTCTTGACTCGGTGGGGTTTAAATAAGTTCCTGTGTCTTTCAGTATCTTCAACCAAATACTTAGGTTTGGCAAGTACCATCAGAGACAGTCTGAAATATGTTTGGCTAATTATGAAGAAAAGGAGAATCCAAGTGCCATGACTACTCAAAATGACACCACCATTATCATCACTTTTCTGGAGACAAATGACATCCTAGGGAGACACAACTCAACTAATTCAAAGCACGTTCCATTCTCCACTTGATATACTTTGGGGAAGGGGGAAAAATGTTGACCTGTCTTTTGGCAAGACCGACAAGTTCATAGAGATTCATAGTTAAGCCATTCCTGATGAAGAGCATATTCAACCCAACACTGCTCAGTTCGGCCATACTTCGGCTCGATTAAGCAACCTGAAGGCAAAATCTAGCTGGACCATGCATTCGAATCGAAATGCTAACTTTAGAAGAAGATTCAGATCAGCTACAGCCCATATCGACCAAGCACAATGAAGAGTATTTCCCGTTCGGCCATATCGAACCGGACATAGGTCGAACCGAAATTACAGTTACTAATGATGTGACCAATTCATTCCACGCGATCCATCACTCTTATTTTCTCGCGCACGTCTTATACCGGGCCAAATTCGTACTCTTTTTATAAATAGCATCGTAGGACATTTAGAGAGCGGTTTTTACTTCTCCCACGCAAGTTATTTACTGTACAAGAATTGTACTCGGGATTTCATTATTCTCAATCTCTATAATTTCAATTTCTAGAAACGAATCAAAAAAGTTATAAAGTGGACATAAACAATCAATAGTCGAACCACTATAAACGTCATTATGCGATTCTTCCTCGTTTTCATTTACTTTTCTTCACTATTATCCTCTTCTATATACTTTTTCGGTGTTTGAACCACTTTTGTGTAAACATAGTATGATGTTAAAGGCGTTGCCTTAATCCAATGACATTGTGGTGGGTAGTTAATTGACCACCGTGGTGCTCTTGGATAAAAGTGCAGCGTCCTTACCATTTCACAAATTTTAACGTTTGCTTACATACCTATTGTCCCTAGATTTATCTCTGTCTCCAAAATTTCTTGCCTTGTCCCCACGTATATGTTTATTGTGAAGACCACAATAAAAATTCTCTTTCCTCCGACTCCTCAGTTAGAAAATATACTAAAGAAATATGAGCCCTTGCCATGTGTTAGTTGTTCCTTTTACACCTTTATAAAAGGAAAGCTTACCACCGTTCAAAAGGCATAATTAATCAGTTTCATATCTTGTCCTGTTTACGTGAGCTTACACCATCACTTGTCTTGAGTTTGAGAATGGCATTAGAAGCTATAGTTTTCCCAGAAGACCCATTGAGTTATTCTTCTATATTAGAATGGGGCTTCGATTATCAATTAGACAACTTATTAGATTTAGAGGAGGTGAAAAGTTCTTCACATGAAAACTTCCATGCTACCAACATTAAGACATTATTAGGGGAAATTGACCAAGAAAAGGTAGAGATTGGCAATACAAGAAGAAAACGAAGAAGAACAAAAAGCTACAAGAATCAAGAGGAGGTGGAGAATCAAAGAATGACACACATTGCAGTCGAACGTAATCGAAGGAAACAAATGAATGAACATTTATCCGAGCTTCGGTCTCTAATGCCACCATCCTATTCTCAAAGGGTATGTCTGTTACCATGTATATCCTTTTTCATTTCATTTTAGTGCTATATATTTCCATTTTGGAAATATGTTAACTGATATAAGAGATAAAGGAACTATTAGCAATGGTTAAAATTATTAGCTGTACTAAGTACCGGTAATTTGCTATAATGCTGGGACAGACCTTGATCTTTTCAACAGTTTATTGATTATTAACAATTGATTATACCATGAAAAAAACTTGTGCCATAATTGCACAATTGATAAAGATTCATAAATCTTAATACATTGATGTCGTGTGTAGGGCGACCAGGCATCAATAGTTGGAGGAGCAATAAATTTTGTGAAGGAGCTAGAGCAAATCTTACAAACCCTAGAAGCACAAAAGCACATCAAAAATGAGTGTACTGAAAGATCAAACAATATGCATCCATCTCCATTTTCTAGCTTCTTTACTTCCCCACAATATTCATCTAGCACTGCTCAGGAAGTCAAGGCTGATATCCAAGTAATGATGATCGAGAGCCATGTGAATCTGAATGTCCAACTGCAGAAACAGCCTAAACAATTGATTAAGCTAATTATGGGTCTTCAGAGTTATATGCTTACAACATTGCATCTGAACGTGACAGCCGCAGCTGACCAAATGGTTATGTACTCTTTTAGCCTTAAGGTATATGCTTTGCCTACTTTTTTTTTTTAATCATTTGAAGATATTTTGAAATTTTAATTAAGTGGAATTTTCTCATATCTTAGGTTGAAGATGAATGCAGATTGACATCAGTCGACGAGATTGCTGCAGCTGTTTATCAAATGATTGTGAGGATCCAGTATGACAATATATGCAGTTGAAACAAGCTTAAAATGATGAACTTTTCCCTTGTTAAGTACATTAAAATTTTAGATTCTATAGTAGAGTTATTTATGAAATTTAGCATATTTGCTGCTAATCGTTTTCAACTTTAGATATTTGTAGCTAGACCAATCCATTTTTCATTTTTCCCTTTGCCTTTTTATAGGTGGTACCAATAATATCTATTATATGTATATACTTGAGCTAGATGACGCATTTTTCTTTCTCTGTTAGAATACAGAATGTGACAGGAAACACAAAGAATATAAAATCATTAATCAACCAGTAAATCGATCATGCTTTGTGTAAGTGATAATTTATGAATAAAATGAACACAGCAAATACAAGATTTGAGAACCGAATGAGGTCAAACATTGCTTTCAAGCGAGGATTAAAATTCATGGAATTTTTGCCATAATATCTTGATCTTAATAGCATGTGCAAATCAATAAAACATAAAAATTGTGTATGGCAATTAATGAAGAAGAATGTAAAATAATGAGAGATAATACCTCTTAGAAACTTCCTCAAAAGCGACGTAATTATTCTAGCAATAGTAAAATTCCATCAACACTCAAAGCCAACGACTATAAGACAGAAAAGTAAAGATAATTAATTATAGATTAGTAACAAAGTGTAGTAGAAGAGAATCTCTGGTTTTTTTTGGTGCTAAAGTACAAGAGAATCATTGCATGCAACAAAGAGATTTTTTTAGGCAGCTTTTCCGTATTTGTGATGATCTGCTATATTTTGTTCCAGTGATTGTTTATTTAGATTAGAATCTCGATAGCCTGGTTATTGATCTTTTGAGATTGAAAGCTGCCAATTTTTTGACATATCATTTGTTGTTTATGGTAACATTAATGAATTGCAGCATTAACTTGTACCTGTTATCATTTAACTTCTTTTTACTGCTATTAATTATCTGTTATGAAAAATTCAACATTAATTAAATTGAACATATAGTATCTCAAGTTACCCATGAATTTTTTAACAACCAAGAAAGATAGAGCATCTTCAATCAAGAATGGATATTTTGTTAATAATTCCCCTTGTCTCAGTTTTCCTCACTTTCCATTGGTGCGTGGATCTTGTCATAAAATTAATCTCTATGTACCGAAATTACATTTGTTGGGCGCAGGACTAGAACTTATTTGTTCTCTGCAAGTCATTATAAAATAAAATAGGTGATTTGAATTAAGACTAGTCTTTTATCATTTATGGGGTCAATTGTATTATTTAGAAGAAGCTAACTATTCTCAACAAGTTCAACAATTACATGTGATTTGCTCCTGGATGTTTTGTGCTTTTAAAATAAAAAATCATTTGCCCTGATGCAGGTCGTTTAATTAATACCCTTATTCATAATAACTAAGTGTAAATACTAAATACATCTAGTGACAAATTAATTAAACAGGGAGTAACAAATGCTTATTTATATACATGTTAATCCATTAGATACTCTGGACAATGTAATTTTTTAATAAAGACGAGAAAGTAACTAACATTGCTCTATGATCAAGAGCATCGACAGATTTTTATTTTTTTTTAATCGACGGCCAATCGAGTTATTGGATTTAACCCCCAACAAACACCATAAAGATCAGAGAAACCTCAAATAATTCAGGAGAAAAGAAAGGGTTACATGCCTGAACCTTTGATTCTTTTTATCTCATTAAATTGTTATATTTCCATGGAGTCCACAAAAACTATTCATATATCAGCAAGAGCAAACAATGTTATACACCATTAGGAAATCATACTATGTAGTGCTGATCACTTGCTAAGGTCCAGGACACCAGTTAAGAGTTCTATTTTAAGTGCAAGAGCAAGAGTTCTCGTTTCAATAAGTGGAAATGATTCAATTCATCATTCACCATATTTGCACTGAATATGATGCTTATACTTCCAACGTTCTAAATATTGGCTAAAGACCTGTCTAGACAGACTTGAATAAGTTGCTTTCTTATTTTAAAAGCCAAAATAAATAGTTTTTGACTCTTGAAAAGCAATAAATAAATAACTCATTTAAGTTCATGCAAACACCGCTAAATCAAAGCACTTAATAGCTTAGGATAGTGCCATCTTTGCCCAATATGAAAGAGCCAAAGAGGTAGAAGTTTCCTACACTTCTGTTGAAATGCTCTAAGTTTAATAAAATTAACCATAAAATGTTAAACCCTACCGGGCTCAATCAGCATATTCTTTATAGACTTCACGTCAAATAATTCCATTATAATTTAGTTTTGAATTTATCGCACGGATAAGAACCCTCCATTCATTATCCTGCTGGTGAAATTGAATGATATACAAAGACACTTAATTTGGGTCGCTCTGATTCTGTATTCGTTTCCTGTTCCTAAAAAGGAACCAACGATGCAATGTCCAGTGTCTACATGGATTATACCCAGCAAACCCATTTGGCTAGCTGGAGGACAGCGGCTTCTGCTTTTCACAGCTATACCGGAAAATTATTTAGTGCTTACCATATATAACGCCGTATATCTTGCATAACCCATAATGGACTTGTTAATGCAAAAATGCTATTTTATCCAATTTCAATTTATATTTATGGTCTATATTCGTGATTATTTCGATTTCTATTATTCTTTTGATGATAACAAAGAGGGAGAATGGTCAAGATTTTGATTAATGACTATTTAATTCAAGAATATTTCAAGATTGAAAATTAAATATCTAGAAGGAGAATGGTCAATTGAATTTCATTGTTTATATTTTCCGCATATATAAAGGGAGTAATATATTTCATGTTCAAACACATTTAAAACATTCAAAAGAGGGGAGATCGGCTGAAAACCCGAATATAAGATAAAAATGCAGGGACCACTCATAAATTACTTGAATTCAGACTTAAAATTAGGATGTAAAATTCCATATTTTTCTTTTTTAATCGGCTGAAACATCCAAAACTACTTCGGGTATTGTAGCAAAATTGCTTGTTAATGTGATCAATCAAACTATCAAAGCACAGCAATAAGGAGGACAGTGGCACTGGCTTTCTAGGATTTTGTGTAATGCACAATGAATACAATCTGAAATCTACGTTTTATCCACTACTTCACAGCACGATAAGAACCAAATAATGAATACATCTACATCTATACCCCAATATGGTACATAAAAATGAACTAAACCAGTCAATCATTTACATACTCCACCTGTCAGTATCTTGTACTATCTGTATATTGTATTGCCAATCAGAATATTTTACAGCCCTACCATGACAGAAACAAAGTGGTTTGTGTCATCTAAATCGAATTCTAAGCAGGTTTTCTTCAAAGATATGCATTGTTAATTATTTATGTACGTGTCAGTCGATTCTCAAGCTTACATTCAACATACTGATTATCCTTTATAAATGTCGACAGCTTATGTACAAATTCATTTATATTAATACATCACTTTACATGCCAAACTGGTATCAGTATCATATGACTGTACCAAGGGTCCATTTAATTTGTTTTGGGCTCAGCAGTGCCAACTGTTGATAGAGAGAACACTATGTGGCTACCATCAGTTGCTGCTTTTCAGTAATATACCCAAACATGCATCAATTTGTTTGACTAAATTATGTGGCGTTAGAAGTCAGTTAACTAATTAATATTTCATTTGAGTTGATGGCATGAACTAAAAAATGTTGCCACTTATAAAAGCTGGTAATTAAGTACTAACTAAGATACAGCAGCTATAGTATGACTAAGTACGGAAGTAATAATGGAAACAGACTGCAAAAACTAAAAACTGGTGATAGGATGAAGATGACTTATCATGAATTCACAGTTGCCTGTTTTACTTTGCCCAAAAAGATTGAAAGGCCTTCTTTCAGTCAATGTGTAGCTTATGGTCAATTACCCAAAGACGATGCAAGTAACAGTTAAACACTATAACAGAAAACGACATCATGAAACAAAGTAACACACTAACACAAATGGCCTATGTCAAGTCATTTTGTCTGTAATTAATAGAACAAAACAAATTAGCATGAATCACTAATCATGTTACTTTGAAACGAAAATGACAAATCATGTAGATATGAAATCATAAAGATCACAAGGGTCTAATAAGTAAGAGATATGCAGAAGCATTTTAGATTAAAATTAAAAAATGGTATATGGCTAATTCCTATCGCAGCAAATTCCTGAATCCACTGATCAAATACAAATTATTTTTCCACTGTAATATTGACATACAGTGCAGAGAGGTTCATTTTACAATTATATGAAATTTTCGCTTCACGTAATTGAATGTGAACCATTTTTTAAATGGTGTTGACTAGTTGAAGATGTCTCACTAATTATTTTACAATAAAATTTGAAAGTAGATTCAAGAAAATAATTAACATATTTCAACATTAAACCTCTATCCAAACATACTGCAAAACAGACATATATTTGCTTATTAAAACATTTTATATTTTGTGTAATCCACATATGCCGAAGTAAAATTAAAAAATAAATCTAGAAATTATATTTGTGCATTCTAAAAATGCACAAGTACGAATTTTAAGTGGGTTATTTTTTTTTTTTTTTTTTTTTTTTTTTTTTTTTGGCGCAATTCAAATTTGCACAAGTACATAGAAAATATTTGCCTAATCAGTATTTATGCAACACAAGTCATACTCATGTAATAAGTTTTGACTGTGGTATAAAGTTGGATTTGTTGTTTTCTGTGCCTAATTTGAATATTTGTCCATTATTGTAACTATTGAGAAAATTGACCGAGAGAGATGAAAACATTTTAACACTTAACAACTTGTAATAGAGAAAGCATTTATAGATTGCAAGTACTTATATATACAAAGTTAGATAGTACTTACCAGATTACAATGACAAGATGGTCCGATGGAATCGAATCCATGAGCTTGCATCATATCCAACGCTTTAACCAGGTGAGACATGGACCGTACACCTTCGTAAAATTGTATATAAAGAAAGAGCAATATTGCAAAGCACTAACTTTGTGTTCCGTAGATATATTTTAATTAGTCATTTCGGCCTTGGTTGTTTCTGATATTCATTTATCATGTACAATTATATACTGTGTTCCAGCGAGTCTTTGGTTTGTAACGACGTACCAACAATCAATTCATGTTAAACTTTTAAAACAGGAAGCATCATAAAATTGATTCAAGTAAGTAGTATGTTATGTGAGAAATTGGGAATAAAATATAGAAGAACTTATTTTGTGCATATATAGTGACAACATGTCTCCAAAGATTGATGAACTTCAAATAAAACATCATGTTACTGAAACTGTCATAAAATCTTAGGAAAAGAAAGTAGCATGTATCTTTGAAACTTGAAAGAGAACAAACATGAATGCGTAAGTACGTGCCTACTAAATAAATCTGAAAAACGTTCATAAAGGGAGATCGGATGCAAAAAAATGAAAGACAATGCGAACAGTATCTATGGTGCAGTATTCTTCTTGACCCACGGTATGTACATAAACAATTGAGTAGCTTGGAAGTATCTTAGCTTCCACATGACATCCTATCTAACAAGAAACGAAATAGCCCTACTGTGTAACAGTAAGATAACTTTGAAATTAAAACTTTGTATAAAATAGCATAATCTAATCAACATAAACACATGCACAATATTTTTTTCAGGAAGTCATCAACAAAAAATTGTCTTTATAGAAGCTAAAAATAAATATTAAACATTCATCTGAGAAAGTTGCTTAAAAACGGAGCGTGCGTTGAATAAATGTCTAAGGGGGCATTTGTAAAAAAAAATTGAGGCAGATTCTATTTAAACTCATGAAATTGTTGAGTTACCTCATTATTAAAAAAAAAAAAAAAAAAAAAAAAAAAGAAAGAGAGAGGAAAACCAACAATTTGGTGAGTTCCCCCCATTTTAAAAAATATTTCAAAAAATACTCTCTGCCATTGGCACTGCTTGGTGTCTTTAGAGCAACACACAGTGACACCGCGGGGCGCCCTGAAATCACCACGAAGTGCCACTACGTGGTTACTTGGGAGCACCCCACAGGGCCACTTCTGCTTGGTACTCTAAAGTCACCACGCAATGTCATTGCGAGATGGACAGAAAAACTGAAAATAAAATAAAAATTAAGTCAAGGGTAGTTCCTTGATCGAATATTTTTATAAAAAGTAGTAACTCAGCAAATTATTGGATTGAAATAGAATTAAGGCTGACAACTAGAACTATGAAGCGAAAACTCGAACCGAACCGATCCGAAAAGACCCAAATCCGAACCGAACCAAATGGTTCTCGGATCGGGTCTAGATGATAAAAAATACAATTAAGATCCTATCTGAATTGACCCAACACAAAAGATCCAGCCAAAAACATTGAAATATATGTAATTTAGTGTTATTATCCAACCGAACCCAAACCAACCTGACCCGACCCGAATCGGTGCTTGGGTCCGATCGGATCCAGATTTTTAAAATGTGTATTCTAGACCCGACAAAAGATCGATCCGTCTAGAACGGAGACCTAGTGTAGCCATTGTTAACTTTAGTCTGTCAAACCAAATTGGTGCTTGTTGAAGCCCATACACTTTGTTTAACTTGCACACCTCTTTGGATTTTAAGTATACCCTTGTGATTATTGCATGAATACTTCTTCTTATAACATGTCATTCAAAAATGCATTTTTAACATTCAAATGTTTAATTTTTCAATTATTACTCAATGATATTGTCAAAATAAGCCTAATAGTTGTAGGCTTAACCACTGATGAAACAGTCTCTTTAAAGTCAAACTCATGTTCTTGAGTAAACCCTTTTGCTACAAGTCTGCTGCCTTTATATATATTAATAGACTCATCTTAGTTCCATTTCAGCTTGTATGCCAACTTGCATCCTATTAATATCCTTGTTGTTTGGTGGATAGCTAGTTTCCAAGTGTTGTTGTTGATGAGAGCCCTATACTCTTCATACATAACATTTATCTTGTTTTTGTTGTTGATTGCTTAATTGTAATTTTTTGGTTCATCTTCATTTGGTAACAATAACATTAGTTTTTGGCTTAAATATCCCTCTTTTGGCTCTAGTCATCATTGGATGGCCTGGTTGAACATGTGGTAACTTTGATGGTACATCCCTTTGTCTTGTGTCTTGATTTAACTCATCTATTTGACATCATTGCTGGTCTGATCTTCTTCCTTTCCATCTGACGTATTTGTATTACTTTTCCTACTTGTAGCAGGTGATTGATAGGCGTAGCTGGGAGCTTTAGATGATCTCTGATCTGACGATTATGTGCTGGAAGATTATGTCGCTGAGCATCAGCAGCCTCAACATTGTCTTCTTGTTGCCACACATCAGTGGGACTATAAAGATCAGGTAAAGAAATTTTGGGTTGTACACCTTACTTGTAATTCTTATATCTGATCTACCATATGGAAAAAATTCTCGTCAAAGATAACGTACCTACTTGTAAATATTATCCTATGTTGATCTATACATTGGTACCCCCTTTGGTTCACATAATAACTCATAAATGTACATGGTCTAGACCTATAATCAAACTTGTTGGTGTTATATGGTCCTAGATAGAGGAAGCATAGACAACCAAATGTGTTTAGACTTTGGTAGTCCGATTTGACATTGGACATTTCTCTAATGGTGTAACACCCTTTTGGCACTTTAGTTGGTATCCTGGTTATTAGATGAACAAAAATTTAAATGATTCTAGCCAAAAATTTAAGGGTAAAGATGTTTGGTCTAGGAGTGTCAAACCAGACTCAAAAAAATATCTATGCTTCCTCTCAAGTAACTCATTATTTTCAAAAGTGTATGAGCATGTGATCCAATGAAATATACCTTTCTTTTTGAAAATTTCATTTAAGGATATATATTCAGATCCTCCATCAGATTGATTTTCTGACATGAGTATTTACTTGATTTTCAACCATTCTAATGAAGTTCACTACATCACTGTATGTTTCATATTTGGCTTTTAGAAAATATATTTAAGTATATCTAGTACAAGCATCAAAAAATGATATGTAATATTTGTAGCCAAAATCTGAGCATGCTGGGGGTGGGACCCATAAGTCAGTGGCAAGTAACTCACATGGCTTAGAATATTGTATTAATGATTCATTGAAAGATAACTTATGGCTCTTACCTATTTGATAGTAAGAACAAACATATGATATATTTATATTGTCAAAAACTATTTTATTATCTGGAAATATTTTCTTTACGATATTGGCACTTGGATAGCCAAATTTGTAGTGCCACAAATCAAAAGTACTTCTATTTTGGTTCCCATCATTCAAATTACTAGTATTGCAACATTGTTCCTCTTTTACAATGCAGTTGTAATAATTGAAGTTAACCTTGTATAGCCCCTTCACTACATCACCCTGTAAAAGAATTTCCCTAGTTAGTACATTGCTTAGGATAAAATTTAAAATACACATTAATGTCCTTAGCAAATTAAGACACACTGATTAGATTTTTCTTTATTGTTGGAACTCTTAACAACTTATGTAAGAATAACGGCCTTTTTCCGCTTATACTAGCACTATTAGTATGAGATATGTTGATGCACTTAACATCAGCCATGCTTATAGTTTGTGTGACTACCGCCTATATCAGCCGACACCGAAACGATTGCGTTGCGACGGTGCTCGACCAATACAACGTGACCGTCAAGATTGTGATAAGAAAACCCAAATAACCTGTCATATATCCACTACAAGAAAAGTTGTATACAATGGCAGATTTTTAGCAGAGGAAAATTCTATCGTAAATTAGCGACGGGTTTTCATGGACTTTGTAAGGGATAATATTTTCGATTTTATATGTCAACTTATTTCAAATTATTACAGTCGAATCTAATTTATGTCGCTAAATGACTAGAAATTGCATCACTTTACCATCATAAAAAATTTAACGCTGAATTCCGTTGTTGATAGAGGTTGTTTACCATTGTCAGAATTTTGATGTTATTTTTGCAGTTGTTTTTCAAAAGATTTAAAAAGGACTTTAATATTTATTATTTATAAAATGTTTTACATTTATGTTTTTACTTTGTAATTAATAAATAAATATATATTTTAAATAATTAATGTTAGTAATATATTAATAAAAAATAATTACAATTAAAAGTAAATAATATTTAATAGTTAGTATTGATTAATTATTAATTACTATAAAATATAAATAAGGGGTAATAATAATTAATAATCACAAAATAAATAATTACTATTAATAGTAAATAAAGTTCAATAGCTAGTATTGACTAACTAATAATTACTATATAATTAGGAGGTAATAATTATTAATTAATAATAAATGATTAAGAAGTATGGGGTTATCCATAAAATATGGTACCTTCTAAAATAAAATTCAAATTATCCATAATTAATTATTAGTAATCAACAAATTTTACTTAATATAAATATATAAATTATTGGAATATTAGATTAGTAGGTTGAGGAACCAGCAACGTTTCCCCAAAATTTTGTATGCCCGCCTCTTATTTTCAATTCGAGAATATAGGTTACAAATGAAACAACACTAGGGTTTTACTTTTCCTTTCTTCAGCCGCCACATACTTCATTTCTATCAATTTCATTTCTCACTTGTTTCTCCTCTGCATCCACCTCTATCTAACAAATCCTAGCTTTCTTTATTGTTGTCTCCTCGACGATTTTGTGAATCCAACCCTGACCAATGTTTACCTATTAAGGCAGCCTTCTAGTAACCAAAGCCCTGATAAGAAACAGTCTGTTTCTCCAAGTGTTTCACCAAGACCTCGTCGTCATGCTGGTTCTCGTAGTCCATCTCTCTCAGATTAGGGTAATTATCTCATTCTTATTGTTGTATGGTGTAAATTTTAGTCTTTTTTTGTTCTGTTTCGGTCAAGTTTGAAATTTTGATTTTTTTTTGTTTTGTTTTAGAAATTTTGGATATTCCGTTCCAATATCAGTTTTGAATTTTGGTATATTTTTACCTTTTTCTATCTAAATTAGTAAATATGAAAACAGAAAACAAAGTCCGCATTTATTTTTAATTAAATTTATAAAAGAAATACTATAACACCCCACGTCCGTTAATGTCACTCTGATGAGAATGCATTAAGTTTCGTGAAGCACAATAGGTAAGCAGTAATAAAATGTACAAGACAAATAAATAATGCAGCGAAAAGGAAACAAAAAAAGAAAAACTTTTTATTAAATAACATTTCAAAGTCAAAGTTACATCATCATATTCCTCAAATATCCAAAAGAAATATGTCTCATAATCAGAGTACATAAATCATAACAGTATCCCTCAAGTGTCATTACAATAAGCATGGAATAACTAAAAAAATACTTGCAGAAGAAGAGCTATCCAAGTCCAAGCAGAATCACGGTCTCAATTACTGACCACTCCCACTTTATGAACCTATTACCCGAATACCCTGTGTCATCCCTGATAGTAGGGTGTATCAGTCCCTAACCCAGCAACTTATAAAATGCAACCATATCCATGGGTGTTTTGACGTCTTAGGTTTCGTAGCTGGATCCATGCACGCACATGACTCCGTTGGAAACGCGTACCTAATACCCCTAAAAACCTTGAACCTCTTATAATCAGATTCGTTAAAGCGTGCCCTTACTCCTACCTAATGCGGGGAACATACCGTGAAACTAACAGGGATACTAACTGATATGGGTTCTACACAACTTGACACAAGCCAACCCCTAGGCTTGCGCCCTTGTGTACCTAGGATTTAAGAGTCCCGATAACCAGATACAACAACTAAACTTGGGACCTCTTTAGCTTATTATTTAACAAGTATAACTTAGCAGGTTTTAATCCAATAATATGCCCTATTGTAAAATTACATTCATCTAGTGTACAACCCTTTCCTAACAAGCACTGCCCAGATGTACTTCTAGGTTTACAACGTAATTTACTTAGTGTCCACATCTGGTACAATCTTATTTTTACATGCCATACTTAATATCACATTAAGTCCAATTTAACTGATTATCATATCGCATGTTCTTCCTAACATGTTATTAACCCATCATTAACATGTAATTATCCTAACACGTAATTATTCAAGCCCGATAGGTTAACATGGAACTTTACCAATTAGACTAACATGTGATAACCCCAATTAGGCTAACCTGTAATTATCCAAGTCAAATAGGTTAACATGTAATTGTCCCAATTATTACAATCAAGGGTTCTAGTACATAATATGCCCAAATTTCCTCATTTATCTAATTATTCTAATTCATGTCCTTTATACACAATTAACGTAATAACCTAGGCTTGGGTGGCCTACGTTCTGTGTAAGATAAAAAGAAAAAGGAGAAATTAAACCCCGACTGAGTAAACATGCATAACGGAAAGACGGTAAATAAATGAAAGGCATAACAGGGACAAGGAAGATTAAGGTTCATAATATAACTTATAGATCTAAAAAAACATGTATAAACATATAGGTGTTATTTCTTTAGGTAATGTTCATGTCAGATCCAAGCTTATTTACTATCCATAACCTTTTTAAATAATCAAATCTAAAAATCACATAGAACTCACAATGGGATTTGGTGAAGAATCTGAATATACAAATGTCCTCTTTTAGTCTTGTTTTGATGTAGAGCTGTCTGAATTGTCCTTTGTTAATATATGTTTAGGCAGCACCTCGATAGTTCTATGCACATATTCATCTTAGAAAAGATTTGGAGGAAGAGGGAGGAAGAAATAGTTTTGCGTGTAATGTAGAACAAATGAGGTTCATGCCTTTATATAGACTACCTAGGACAATCCATTATCGTTAGATTTAGGTTTCAAATCTGGTCCATACACCCAATGTTGAGTCAACAATGGACAAGGTCACAAAACAATTCAGGTTCAGTGGACGAATCTTCCTAGATCTGGAGTGGGTCAACTCCGGGGTGACCCTAGGGTCGACACACCCGTGTATGGGTTGACCAGTAAGTCGACCCCATGTGGGGTGTGGGTCGACCCATAACGGGTCTTATTCCCGCGCATTGCCTCGTTCGATTTCTGGAGTATTTATATATTATTATATTTATATATATGAACCTTATACGTATATTGATTTCTAAGGTCCATAACTTCTTCATATATTATCCGTTTTACGCAAACTTGGGGTCCATATGAACTAGAATTCCAAGATGAACGCAACGGTAGTGCTGGTTTCACTAAATTCTGACTGTTTAATCAAGCTATCATTAATTCCTCATCTTTAACTATTGGTTAGAGTGTATTAATAATTTTAGGGTGTTGCATTCTTCCCAACTTAAAGGATTTTGTCCCCGAAATCTCAAAGTTAAGAAGAATGTTCAATCCTAACACCCCACCCATCTACTCATCCATCATCCACATGCGTCCATTGTCCTTAATAAAATGTCTAATGTTTGTATGAATATATGCAAAAGCATGTGTATATGTCCTTACACTAATGCGAAAATCAGGTGGTCGATTCATTCAGCTGACCTCCTTATGCAACATATGTTTGTGTCATTTAACCAAAACGTATGCATATAATCCTAGTATAACATGTAGGCTCTATATGTGTGCACAATCATTCTTCCAAATGCAACATCTATATGATGATACATCCATTTTCATCCATATAAAATCCTAAGGCACACACATCCATATACAATATGCAAGTGATTGAACCAATCTAGTGCCTAGTGTTGTTATGCATCCACGAGCTACCACTAGCAAATACTTGCATCCATTTGCAGCTATCAAACATAACATGTTTCAAACACATGTTTTCAACTAATGATATCTACTTACGGGTTGAAAAGTTCGAATGATAGGTTAAACTTGATAGATGCAAAGTAAAAGCTTTGGAAAAGAAGTAAAGAATGCACTTTCGAAAAGAAAAGGGTAAGAAGCGCGAATCCTATCTTCAAGTTCCCATGTTGCATCATCGCGGTCTTCTCCCCATTGCACTTTTACTAATCGGATCTCCTTGTTACGTAGCTTCTTGATTTCTGATCCAAGGATATGAGTATGAACTCTTCTTACTGAAGCTTCCTTCTCAACTTCTACGCCTTCGAGCGTACTCGGCTCCACTATCTCTGTTGTATCATGGAGACATTTCCTTAAATGGGAAATGGGAAATGTGAAATACATCGTGTGTGCCCGCCAGTCTACCCGGTAGCTTGACTCTATAAGCCATCTGACCAATCCTCTCCACTATAAGGAATGGTCCTACGAATAATATCACTAACTTCCCCACTGTGCCAAAGCGAACTACATTCCTTAGCGGTGAAACTTCGATGAAAACCATATCTCCCACTTCAAATTCTAAGTCGGTCTTTTTTTATCGGCATAAGATTTCTATCGATCCTGAGCTACTTTCATTCTTCTGAGAATGAGGTCTATGTTTTCCGAAGTCTCTCTTATCATGTCAGGTCCTAGTAGAGTCTGTCAGTAGACTCCCACCAAAGTTGGTGATCGGCAAGGTCGTCCGTATAGCGCTTTGAAGGGTTCCATGCCTATGCTCGTCTGATAACTATTATTATACGCGAACTCAATCAATGGGAGATGCTCCTCCTAAGCCCCTCCGAAGTCTAGTACATAGTCTTAGTAGATCCTTTAGAACCCTCTTAACCCTCTTGGTTTTCCCATCCGTCTGAGGGTGGTAAGTTGTGCTAAGTCTTAACCGTGTACCTAGAGCTTGTTGCAAGCTCCTCCAAAATTCACTAGTAAATATGGGGTTATGACCACTTACTATACTTAAAGGTACCCCATGTAGCCGTACAATCTCTTTGAGGTAAACTGAAGCTAGCCAAGCCGCCGTCCTCCTGCTCTTGACAGGGATGAAATGAACGTTCTTTGTAAGTCTATCTACAATTACCTAAATTCTTGTGTTGCCTTTCATTGATCTAGGTAGTCCATCGATGAAATCTATAGAGATGATCTCCCATTTCCAATGTGGAACATCCAAGGGTTGAAGCAATCCACTGGGTTTCTTTTGTTCAGCCTTGACTTGTTGACAAGTCAAACATTAAGCCAAGAATTCTGCTACATCTTTCTTCATGCCTGTCCAATGGAAAACATGCTTCATGTCTCGATACATCTTATCACCAACTAGATGGATAGTCATCCGAGAGTGATGATCTTTCTCTATCACTGCTTTAAGAAATTTCCTAATTCTAGGGACGCACAACCTTCCATCTTGTCTTAGCCAACCTCTTTTGTCTACTCATATCTAGCTAAGTGACTAGAGGTTTAGTTTTGACTGAGCTTGTCCAAGATTTCCTTCAACTGCTGATCTTCTTGCTGCAAAGATCCGATTTGCTCTAATAGAGTAGGTCGCACCTCCAACGATGTCAACAAACCATATGTGAAATCCATAGATGGCATAAAATTAAAGGTCAAGATGTACTTTAAGCTTTGCCTTTCTACGAATAGAGGACTCAAGGGGTCATCCTCTACCTACTCAATGCATCCACCACCACATTACCCTTGCCTGGGGTATAAGCTATCTCGAAGTCATAGGATGCTAGAAACTCCATCCATCTCTGCTGCCTTAGGTTGAGGTCATTTTGGGAAAATAAGTATTTGAGCGACTTGTGATACGTGTATAGCTCAAACTTTTCTCCAAGTAGGTAGTGCCGCCAGGACATAAGTGCGAACACTATTGCTGCTAACCCCAGTTCATGTGTGCTGTAGTTCCTTTCATGAACTCTTAGTTGCCTACTTCCATATCATACTACCCTACCCTCTTGAATCAGTATGACGCCTAATCCCGTACTACAAGCATTCGTGTAAATTATGAACATTTTGCTTCCGTCAGGGAGAGTTAGGACTGGGACTATTGTCAGAGCCCATTTCAATCTTTGGAAAGCATCCTAGGCATCCAAGCTAAGAAAAAGCCAAATTCTTCTTTGTACGGTGGGTAAGTGGAGCTGAGACTCATGAAAAATCTTTAATAAACTTTATGTTATAGCCCGCCAATCCAAGGAAACTTCTTACCTCCGTTGCATTCTTCGGAGCCTTCCAATCCTGTACTGCCACGACCTTAGCGGGATCAACTGTTATCCCTTCCTTGGAGACCATATGACCTAGGAACCACACTTCCTTCCTCCAGAAGTGGCACTTAGAAAATTTTTCTTTTAGTTGATGTGCTCTAAGTGTACTTAGAACCTCCCCTAAGTGTTGGGAATGTTCTTCTTCGCTTTTGGAAAGATCAGGTTATCTATGAACACCACCACAAATTTTTTCAGATACTCCCTAAACATCTGATTCATCAAGTGTACGAAGTATGCAGGTGCATCGATTAACCCAAAAGGAAAAATCATCCACTCGAAAAAACCATCCGGAGTTCTGAAAGCTATCTTGTCAATATTATAATCTGCCACTTTGAGCTGATGAAATCTCATGGCACGGTCCAGCCGCAAGAAAACCGAAGCGCCTACCAGTTGGTCGAACAGGTCATCTATTCTTAGTAGCGGGTGCATATTCTTCTTGGTGAGTTTGTTCAACTCTCCGTAATCCATAAATAGATAGAGAGAGCTGCCTGCCTTGGTTGCGAAGACGACTGGAGCTCCTCATTCTGAAATACTCCGCCTAATGAATCCTTTTTCCAACAACTCGCCCACCTGTTTGTTGAGCATCCTCCTTTCCTTGGGAGCCATGTGGCGCACTGGCAATGTGACTGCCTTCGCATTTTCCATTAAGTATATCTGGAAGTCTATTTCCTACCTTGGAGGTAATCCCCAACTTCGTCGAACACATCTGGAAATTTTCCAACTATGGGCACTGATTGAAGATCACTAACGGAAGTGTCAAGAGATTCTAGGTAACTAAGTATCATTGACCCCGGGTGGTCATAAGAAATTTCGAGAGTCGTTCCATAGCAAGTAAGAAGTCAAACTACTCTCTTTTTGCAATTAAGGATGGCACCATACATGGCTAGCCAATCCATACCTAGAATTAATCTGTAACCCATGAAACTAAGAACATATGCATCGCATTAAAATTCGACGCCCAGAGTAGAAATCCTCAAACCCCTACATATCATGGATAAATGAGTCGTTCCTCATATGGGTTTTGAGGCCATTACGGGATCAGAAATAATACTAGTACTTAGATGTAGATTTTCTACTACTGAGTTGGATATGAATGAGTGAGAAGCACCAGAATCAAAAAAGTTCTTATAGGATAGTCTAAAAGAGAGATCATACCTTCAACTATGACTTTCCCACCCCGGTCTAGTTCTCCGATTTCTAAAGCGCTAACCTGCCCTCTAGACGTTCCAGCCTTTTGTCCTTGTCTCTGAGGGCACTATCCCTTGAAATGTCCCACTTGGCCACAATGAAAGCAAGCATTCTTCATTTTTCTACAGTCTTTCACGAAGTATCCCAAAGCGCCACATCCACGACATCTTACTTCTATTTTGATCTGAGCTTTGTCGGGCCTTCCCTCTTTCTTGTTATTATTATTCCACCATTTCTTCTTTTTTACCCTGGTCTTCTCTTCCTCTTTCTTTTCTACCTTCTTTCTTCCATTCTTTGCCCTTTTCGTGCATTAAGGCCATGTCCACAAGTCTTTCAAAGGTCGCTCACATTGGTACATGTGTCAGTGCTAACTCTTAGAGCGGTTGGTTTAATCCCTTAGCAAACCTCAAGGCCTTTTTGTGAGGAGTATTTACTAACTCTAATCCACATCTTGCAAATTGATTAAAGGTGTCGACGTACTCCTTTACAGTCATGCTCCCTTGTTTCAAGTTCAGAAAATTTTCTACTTACATTCCTTCTTCGGCTTGTGATAAAAATTTAGCCTCAAAGATAACTTTATAGTTATCCCAAGTAGCTAATTTTTGTCCATTTTGAACTATTTCCTACCAATAAGATGCTTCATCCTTAAGCTGAAAAGCTGCTAACTGGGCTCTCCTCCTATCATCGAGCTCCAACAATTTAAACACATGCTCCATTTCTCTTAACCAATTTCACATATCTACAAAACTCTCGGTACCACGAAAAGGTTTTCCTCCCATTGCACTTAAGTCTTTTCAGAGTTTAGAAAAGTTGACAATATAAGGAGGAGGAGGCGCTATTGTGGATGCAGCTGGGGGAGAGACATTCTCTTGTGCCCCCAACAAGCATCGTAGCTTCCACATATGTATGAAACCAAGTGGGTATGGAAATGCCCTCGGGGAAGTTAGGATCCCCAGACATGCTAAAAAAGGACGAAACAAGAGTTCAGAAAGAGAATCGAAGGAATATTGTAAATAACTTGAGGGGATTTTTCTTTTTAGAAATCACTTTTTATTTGAATATCATTAATTTTGAAAGCTTTTTTTCTTCAAAAATTTTCCTCTGATCTTGTAACCTTTAGCTCTGATATCAAATATGACACCCCACATCTGTTAATGTCACTTTGATGAGAATTCATTAAGTTTCGTGAAGCGCAATAGGTAAAAAGTAACGAAATGTACAAGATAGATAAATAATGCAGCGAAAAGTAAACAAAAAAAGAAAATTTTTATACTAAACAATATTTCAAAGTTAAAGTTACATCATCATATTCTCCAAATAACCAAAAGCAATCTGTCTCGTAATCAAAGTACATAATTCATAATAGTATCCCTCAAGTGTCATTACAATAAGAATGGAATAACTAAAAAAACACTTGCAGAAGAAGAGCTATCCAAGTCCAAACAGAATCACGGTCTCAACAATTGACCACTCCCACTTTGAGAACCTTGGGGGAGGGGGGAGGGGAAGGGGATAGAGGGAAGGAAAACAAAAAGGGCTAGACATAAAGTCTAGCAAGTTCTTGTAATTTCTAGCATATGTATATGAAAAGGTATCAAGACAAATCAATAATGTTGGAAGAGAAAATACAGTGAAGCATGTATATATGTACGAGGTAAACAAGATGTCAAGACAAGAAGAAGGTAGATTAAACTTCTCATTCATATCCCAAGATTTAAACTAACTGCACCAACCTTACTAGTATTAACATGATTAGGTGTTATCCTAATTCTACCCATGCAATCGGCCCCTTATTACCTGAATACCCTGTGCCATCCCCGATAGTAGGGTGTATCAGTCCCTAACATAACAATTTTTAAAACACAGCTACAACCATGGGTGTTTGACGTCTTAGGTTCCGTAGCCGGATCCATGCACGCACATGACTCTGTCGGAAACACGTCCCTAATACCCCCAAAAACCTTGAACCTCTTATAATCAGATTCAGTAAAGTGTGCCCTTACCCTTACCTAGTGCGGGGCACATACCATGATACTAACAGGGATACTGACTGATATGGGTTCCACGCAACTTGACACAAGCCAACCCCTACACTTGTGTCCCTGTGTACCTATGATTTAAGAGCCCGGATAACCTGATACAAAAATTAAACTTGAGACCTCTTTAGCTTACTATTTAACAAGTACAACTTAGTAGGTCGATGTCCAATAATAAGCCCGGTTGTAAAATTACATATATCTAGTGTACAACCCTTTCCCAGCAAGCACCTTCCTAGATGTACTTCTAGGTTTATAGCATAACTTACTTAGTGTCTACATCTGATACAATCTTATTTTTACATGCCATACTTAACATCACATTAAGTCCGATTTAACTGATTATCATATTGCATATTCTTCCTAACATGTTATTAACCCATCATTAACATGTAATTATTCTAACACGTAATTATTCAAGCCCGATAGGTTAACATGGAATTATACCAATTAGACTAACATGTGATTACCACAATTAGGCTAACCTGTAATTATTCAAATCAAACAGGTTAACATGTAGTTGTCCCAATTATTACTGTCAAGGGTTCTAGTACATAATATGCCCAAATTTCTCCATTTATCTAATTATTCTAATTCATGTTCTTTATACACAATTAGCGTAACAACCTAGGCTTGGGTGGCCTATGTTCTGCATTGGATAATAGTAAAAAGGGGAAATAAAACTCCTACTGAGTAAACATGCATAACAGAAAGACTATAAATAAATGAAAGGCATAATAGGGACAAGGAAGATTAAGGTTCATAATATTACTTATAGATCTAAAAAACATGTAAACATATAGGGGTTATTTCTTTAGGTACTGTTCATATCAGATCCAAGCTAATTTAATGTCCATAACCTTTTTAAATAATCAAGTCTAAAAATCACATAGAACTCAAAACGGGACTTGGTGAAGAATATTTATATACTAATGTCCTCTTTTAGTCTTGTTTTGATGTTGAGCGGTCCGAATTGTCGTTTGTTAATAAATGTTTAGGCAGCATCTCGATAGTTCTATGCACATATTCAACTTAGAAAAGATTTGGAGGAAGAGAGAGGAAGAAATAGTTTTGCAAGTATTGTAGAACAACTGAGGTTCATGCCTTTATATAGACTGCCTAGGACCATCCATTATCGTTAGATTTAGGGTTTTAATCTGGTCCATACACCCAATGCTGAGTCAGCAATGTACAAGGTCACAAAATAGTTCAAGTTCAGTGGATGAATCTGGCAGATCTAGAGTGGGTTGACTCCAGGGTCGACCCTAGGGTCGACACACTCTTGTATTGGTGGACCCCATGTGGGGTGTGGGTCGACCCCCAACGAGTCTTATTCTCACGCGTTACCTCGTTCGATTTCTGGAGTATTTTATATATTACTATATTTAATTATATGAACCTTATTCGTATACAGACTTCTAAGGTCCATAACTTCTTCATAAGTTATCTGTTTTAACGCAAACTTGGGGTCTGAACCAGAATTCCGAGACAAACGCAACGGTAGTGCTGGTTTCACTAAATTCTGACTATTTAATCAAGCTATCATTAATTCCTCATCTTTAACTTATGGTTATATTGTTATAATAATTTTGAGGTATTCCAAATACCTGATAATGAATTGAGTGCTTCTATTTTGAATTACATTTTTGATGTTTTTTTGTGTGTTACACCTATAAAATTTCTTGGTAGAATTAAAGAAAGCTTGGATGAAACTGCTTCGGAATTGTATGTGCTGCTCTTGTCGTGGAGTGGCATTGTGCTTCTGATGAAGTTGAAGTACATTTCTTTTGTATTATTTGTTATTGTAGTACATACATTTGAGTTATATTGTGGTGACTTAAAAGCAAACTTTGTGCTATTGCATATTCGTTTTGTAATTTCAAAGTGAGCTTTCCTTTAACACATACATTAACATATATTAATGCGATATCATGTCGCAATTTCTTATTATTCACGTTAACCCCGCAAGTTTAGGGAAGGCCATTCGCATAGGTTGCACGCTCAACAGGTTTTGCAGCGGAGCCTTCTAGTTTCTTAATGCCAGCGCAGCAGCCACCGAGGGGACAGTTCTTGGTCAGATAATTGATGCAGGGCAACATGGACGAGGCCACAATTCCGCAAGAGACCGTACCCTCGACCTGGGGCATCGCAGCCAGTAGAAACGCAATGGGGAATGCAACATGGATGAGAGCGGGGAAGCAAGCCATAAATTTGAAGTGTTAATGTAGTGGTAAGTGTTAGTGTGTATGCTAATATGAATTGACTTGTGATTGTCAAGTAAATGAATAGTCAGAGCAACGAGTTTATTGGGAAATTCAAACTGTTGGTTTCGTTTAGTTAAACAAAAAAGGATTGTTAAAAAAAGAGAAAAAAAAAGAAATTTATTAATATGTTGACCTGATTTGGCACCAGCTTTGGCTTATTGAACAGAGCTTGTTGCAATGAAGATTGAACCGCTTAATCATTTAGAGTAACTATAATTGCAGCAGGTTAGCTTGATGAGTTATTGATTGTGTTTCATATTGCACAATGAATTAGGCTAAAACAAATGCAGTCGAGTGCGAGTGAGTTTCAGGTCGTTGATCTTGATCATTTGGAACTGGAGCTATCACAGCTTGATAGACATGAGCTTGTGGTCACTGATCAAGTATATGAAGGAGACCGAGGCTGGTGCCATTCAAAACCTTACTACTACACATCGGCCATCATTCTTCTGCCTTTATTGTATGAGAGAAATTCAACAAGGCTTTAGGTTCTGCACCATATGTTCTTTTCTTTGACGAGTTTGATGCCATTCAACCTGAGGATTTGCATCATATTTCTCTTTTAATTCATATTTAGTTGTTCTTTTGCTCTAGATATTTTGATTAGATGAAAAAAAATATTAGTATCAGTTGTTTGGATACTATTAGCAAAAAAATTATGGGATGAATCCACTTTTATACATTTTTTCTTTGATTAAATAATGCACCTTATTTTTCTCTGTTGTGATTTATACAATTTGCCACTAGCTAGATTAACTTTATTTTTTCATTTCTTTCCATAAGAAACTATGTTTTTTTTGCAATATTACATCTCAATTTAAGAATAACTTTATCAAATATTAACTTTCTAAAGGATCTAACAAACAACATACATAATAACATATCAAAATTTTGAAGATACATTAGTAATACACACCTGAGACATTCAGGGTCTCATTTCAGCGTCTAGTGAGACACATAGGCTTGCAACTGTACTTGAGTTTAATACTGGTTAAGTGTCAAAATCTAAAATTTAACATGCAAGATAACTGTATGTAATATTGTCAAATTAAAAGGCCAAATACTGTAATATTTTATCTACTTGGAAATTTCATGTTTGATGCAGTAAACATTTAACATCAGACTTAACTAATGATGTTAGTCTCTTACCATAAGTTTGTTGAATTTCCGTTCCCTACTTTCAGGCACTTGAAAAGGGTCCTCAATGGAAAATAAAGGAGCCTCGCGTCCTGGAAATTCTTCAAGCGATAATATTCACTTCACCACCTTTATTGCCAAAATTTGTTGTCAAATAGTTGGTAACACAATCTATATAATTCATTCATTTCATACTATAATGTTAGAGAAGTGATGTTATCAAAATGAAGGAAAGAAAGTTAAAATACTATCTTTACATTGTTAACCAAATCAAACATAGACACTTCTTTAAATTCATCCATATCATCAAAACATTCTTTAAATTGAATCATATCATCAAAACATACTTCTATCCTCATATCGTATATTCTGATTACATTTATATTTATGCTCAGTAGTGCTTTCTAGGATTTTAATTGGAAATTTGATCATTCTTTCACATATTTATTGAATAGGTTGACGCAAACACAGTTGGAGAGGTTGACTTTCGAAACTTGTAGTTGCAGCGTTGCATGTACTTTAGCTTGAACGTTACAGTTTCGTGTTCGCCTTCGGTTTCGTGTTTGCTTGCGAATTCGTCCTCGTCATCTTCACAAGCTCGTTGGGTATGTTAGTTTGATTTGTTTTGGTGTAAATATGGCGTTATGTGGTTTTAGTATGTTATGGTTCATATGTGCTTGTATTTGGGATAGTGTTAGCACCAACTGAATAGTTTTGTTGTTCATAATTCAGCTTGGTATATGAATTGATGAAAGATTATGGATGTTACTATTTTTTAGCATGTGATTATGAATGTTCTTTTTATTTATAAATTAACATTGTCGGCTAATTTATCTTTGTTTTTTTAATATGTTATCTATTTCAGTGTTCACGGTTGAATGATGCTTGTTGTGTGTGTGTGTATATATATATATATATATATATGTATTTATATGATATATCTGTGTGTGTGTGTATTGGCAGATCCGAAGGGGAATAGCGGCGGATTAGCGACAAAAAAAGTGAGGTTAAGTTTACCCCAATTTAATTTTCATCGCTAATCCTTTGGAAATTAGTAAGGGTTTAACAACGCCTTTTATAAATAATAATTTATTATAAACTACTTGTCTGTCGGTAAACAGTTGGTAAATAAATTAAAATTAAATTAATAAATAAAATTATATTTTTATTATATAATTAGTAAAATAATGGAAAACAGTCGGAAAACTCATGCTAAATTTCGTCGTAAAAATATGACACAATTACTGTCATGGTTTTACCGGCCACAGTATTATGCAGGAAATCCATCGTTGAGGCCAATATAGCGACAGATTAGAAGTGGATATTTCCGCTGCTATATGCAGTTTTTCTTATAGAGATCTTACAGTGCATGGAACAAAATATAATAATAACATAAACTGTGATATAAAATAGGCGAGACGGTATATAAACTGAACCGAATCATAAACATCAGAGTAGCAGATTCACATTATAACAAAATATCTAATAAGTCATACATTGATACATTTCAAAAATACCGTCTATAAACAAAACACTACAGCGCCCAAAGTAGTGGACAAAGGGAATAAATGAGGAAAAGAGTATATATAATACGTGGAAGCCTTCTGCTCGTCTCTAGTCAACTACTCGAGCACACCAACTTGTCTCTAATCTACTCATTTAAGAGCACCTAGAGTAATAAGAAGTAATGCATAAAACCCAAAGTCAGACAAAGTCTTGTGTGAGAAATAGTAATCTCAGTCACTAAATAGGGTAATGGGTATGAAGAATCATACCTGACCCTGCAACCAAAGAGTTAGCACATATAATCATGTACCTTAATCCATGGTAATCACAATACTGAGTCTAAATGAAAGTGTGTGTGTCGTAGTCATAGCAACCATCCAAGCATAACCTCCATCCTCACATTCCCTCACATAGTGCTTTATGTTCGTGGCACTAAACATCTATATTACCCTTGTAAAGTAGCACTAGTAGGTCTAAACATCAACAGACTCTACCAACCAATTTCCACATCAACCACTAGGTCAAAATGTCAACATACTTTAGTGTATAGCCCTACCTATTCCACAACGTCAATGGGCTCAGGGGTACGAACTAATTAGGTCTAAATCGTCACTGACTCTGAGCTCCTTATCGTGCTGCCTTTCAAAGGCATACCAAAGAGCCCGACATTGTTAACTCCATTGCACACGCGCTCGTAGTGAAGTTCAACTTGGAAGTCACCTCAATGGTTCTCGTATGGATCCTTGGTGGCGAGCCCCCACTTAGATTTTCTTTGCATCCCAGGTTTAAACTAGTCGTATTGGAATTATCTTCAAGAGAGCTCAACCATCGTCACGAAGAAACATCATACCATGCATCACCATAAGTAATGCATCCCCCTTTCTCATATCCGGATCAGCTCAGCTTCGGCTTGATATAGTTGAGCCAAACCTAAGTTGTTAGACCCAGATTGAATATTTCAATCCGGGCTTAGGTCACCATATCCGGTTCAGCTAAGTCGGTCCGGACTTGGTTACTACCTCTGAATCTAGATTGACAAGATCGATTCGGATTTATTCGATCAGAGTCTGGATCGGTTCTATCGATCCGAATCTTGAGCACCCAACTGAGTTAAGTCCTAGCTCGAGCACTGAACCAAAATCCTCACCTCTGCCTCATGTTGTCTCTTTCCACTTTACATAGAACCAGAGCTACTTGCCTTAGCCAAACCGAGCTTTCAAGTGCCATAACTTGATCTCTGTAACTCCAAATGACTATAAACATGGACTAGTGTCTCTTAGGGCCTTTTTATCCATACAAATTTTCATGTGAATTCGATGGTACCAGTCCGGCTCGACCTAGTCGAACAGACCTTAGTCGAACCAAAACCGGTAAAACTTCTAAAGCAACTTCTAACATCCTATTTCACCATTCGACAGTTGCATTCATTTTAACATTTGTAAGTGATCTCCCAATATACTAAATAACTGAAACAACATATAAATCAACCAAACAAGATTAAAATGCCCAAAGAAGCATGTTTTCCCTTAATCCCTTAAATTTCGAGATTCACTAATCTAGTCCAAATCAATCCAAACTTATAATTGTGTCATAATATGATTAATAATGGATTATAAACTTTTTTCCATATTTTTACGAGCATTTTATATGCTAATATACCTTAATTGGTGAGTAAGAACACTATAACTCACCATAATCACACTGTATATGCTAGATCCAAAAATGGAAAGTGTTTGCCTTTGATTTCTTTGTGTTGCAGCAACTCTTGTCCTCTTTTGGTGTTTATTAGACTTGATATGCTCTTTATTTGGTTGTTGGTGATTAAAGAAAGGTTGAATGATGGATTTAAGGGGGCATAGGCCATTAATTATGGTTTATTTCTATCTTGGCCGCAGCTTCCTGATCGGCTTTCTTCCTGGCCTCAATCGACGCAGTTTCCCTAGCTACCTCATCAGCTACTTTCTTCTTCTCATGTTCTCAGCCTTGACGCGCAGCTTACCCTGTTGATATTTGAGCATGTCATGTATTATATGCTCGCTCGCTTCGACCATCTCAGCTACCTCTCCTTCTTGCCCATCTCTTCCCACCATGGACATAAAAACGCCAAGTCAGCCTCAGAAAGTATGAACTCTGTACCACCTCCTTCGCCTGGCTGCTCCCCAAAAACTTCCATTCCTGTCTCAGGCTGTCCAAGCTGTGTCAATTCAAATCCTATTATCACTTCTACTCCGGAGGGACCTACACGACAAAGACAAAGGTTTATTAGCATACTTCACCTCCGTGTTACTATACTTCAAAGAACTTGTGACAATACGACTTTACCTACCACCACCTGAGGCATATTTCCGATTGGCACAATGCTTCCACCTGTTGCTTGAGTGAAACTCTCCAGTCCCAACCTTAGATGATCTGGATTGTACTCGGTTGTGGCGGGGGCTGGGACTTGCGAGCTAGTTGCAAAGACAAATGGCATAGCTTGCTGTTGCGAAGAACTACCTCCAATAAACTCGTGGGCCACTACTAAACTATCAGTAGCCAACGTCTTCCCCTTCGCAACAACAAGCTCTGCCTCCTATGCCTTATGGTAATCATCTCTTAGAAACTGTGTTCCCTCTTGCAACACTAAGCACTCCTCATCCAGGTGAGAGAAGATGAACTGGATTTCATCGATAACATCCACCTCCTATAAGTCGGCCTCAAACTCCAATAACCGATCCATACTTGAGCCAATGTCCTGGGATAGTCCTCGACCCACGAGAGTCTGTGATACTTAAATAACTTTACATACATATTCCCCACATATGGCTCCAGGTCCAACTCCACTAGAATTGCGGAATCCTCAACTGCGTTCCTGAGCTCCTCCGCCTCCTTCTAATGCTCGTCTCTTATCCCATCGAGCTGAGCCAGCACCTCCTTAGTGGTTCCCTTTGACTTTTCCTTATCCTTTATGGCCTCCTCTTGTTGCCTCTTTAGCTCGACATTCTCATTCATAAGCCTTTGAGTTTTTGCGTTTTCAGCCTTCATCCTTTCGTTCTCCTTTAACAAGGCTTCGTTGTCTTTCTAAAGCTGGAATACCCTCTCATTTTCCATAGTAAAACGGGTATTCTCCTTTATTAGCTCAGAGTTTTCCTTTTTGAGTTGGGTTTTCTCTATACTCAACAAAGCTATAGTCTCTTTGAATGTCTTATTAGCATGCTTTGCCTCCCTATCAAGCCTTTCGTACTTCTCTTTCAGTTCACCTATCCAACAATAAAGAGTTAGAGTTCAATCATGTCACTAACATAATGGAAACAATGGCACCCTAAAGATGTATCTCACCCAATACTTCTTCCCGATTCCGGAAACTTTCCTGTTCAGCCTTGATAGCCAATTCATAGTTTTGCAGCTATGCATTCTTGTTTCGAATCAGCTCTGAGAGATGCCCCCACGTACTTATTGAATTCCTGAGCTTGGTGATAGGTAGCATATACTTTCTTCCATATAGAATTAGTGTCTTCACGAGGCCTGGCACCCACTTCAACTCAACAAAGTAGTGGTTTGGGAATAGTTCCTTTAAAATGGCCATCCTATCCTCGGGAATAAGTTGCGTAGATTTCAACCCTCCCCTCGACTTGACCATCTTCGGTGGTCTGCGGTCTACCGACTGTGCAACTTGACTAGTGGACTTTGAACAGACACCGCCGAAGGAGTAGGAAGAGGGAATGTCGAAGCTTGCAGCCTTGTGCCTGCATTCTCAAGCCTTGTATATTTTCCTAACATTAGAAGAGGTGGTGTGGATTCTGAGCGTCTTGGGTATCGACGATCACCACCCCGGTTGTGAGAGCGAGAAGACTGAGGCAAATCAGTCCCTTTTTTGAAACTACTCATAAACGAGCTCTTTTGCACCACTGGCCTCCCGACCTTTGACCTCGATGTCTATCACCGCAACTATCGCGAACTATTTCGCCTGCATAAAACAGATTCAAGGTATACTTAAGCACTCTAAGCACATAAACAAAAGTTGTGTTATGCAGTGTTTATAAGTGTGTGCCCTAAGTGCGCTCTCCAGAGACTAGATTGAGGCCCGCTTGGAGGAGTTATCTCCCCAACAGTTAAGGTTAAACTTCTGGAACTTGTGTCACTGGGCCAAGAAGGGGGAATATCCATCGGTACATCATCTAATCCCTTGAAATGATCTGCTCTCAATAGCAATGTGGTGGTCCCATAAGTAGTCACTGGGGAAATCGACCTCGCCGACACTTCTGTCCCCGTCTCAACATTCATAGATGGGATAGGGGTAAATGGTAGACCCTCTTCTTCAGTGTTCGTCTCCACACCACTAGCGCTGCTTGCACTAGCTCCTTCTTGAGTCTTTATGGTTTTTTATTTCTTAGTCACGACAGGAGGCAGTTTCCTTTTATGGTTGGGAGAACTCCTTTCTCCCTTAGGCTCCGTCGTCCCCTTCCCAGTAGTAGCTGCCCGTAATATCGTACGATTTGCGAGCCATCCGGCGAAAAGACTCCTCGTCCATAATATTATCCTTAGAGAGGACTTCCTTCGGGATAGCTCTTAACTGTGTGCCCAGTCCAGGCGGTGTACCCTTCCAGCGGAGTGTGTGCCCTGTCCTCATTTCGGGGAACACAAACTCTGGTCTAATGTATGTTGAACCTTGCACAAATGCACCTCAACACAACTTCATCCATACTTGAAGGCCCCGAATCCGGTGGGTTGTCAACAATGATGGCGCCTGCCATCGTATCCATAGCCTCGGGGCCATTACTTCTCTCAATGCCTACGTTTTCCTTCTTAGGATTCTCCTTGACTATAGTAGCCCACTCCGACATCGACGGTTCAGTCAAGTGCTCGGTTGCTTGTTGTTCCCCTAACTGCAAGCCATTGTTGGGCACTTTCGACAAACCAATACTTTGGGAGGGTATGGACTCTAAAGAAGTCTCAAGCTTGCTGTCCCCTGAACTAGTACAGTTAGTTGAGTCGAACTGGGATGGCAATTGCTGTGAAGCTTCAACTTCCAAATTTTGCAGTGTTGGACCTTTTCTATTAGGCATCGTATTTAAAACCTGTACCATTCGTGTTGGTGTAAATTAACATGTAATGTGTAGTGAAATGTGATGATAATACGATTATAGCTGATAGATTCAAGATACAGTGGCGATCACTTTTTCTTTAAACAGTAACCATCGTCGTCATCAACTTATATCATCAGACTTGCATTAAGTCGCGGTCACGTCGTGATTGGAATCGTGAAACAAACTAATGTCCAAATTCTTGTCCATGGTTCGAGTTATATGCTCTTAACCCTATGTGCAAAGCCTAAATATCATTCAACCATGAAGCATTGCGAAAACAATGTAAGTCCAACAACCGAGGGTCCAAGATTCGAGCTTTCCAATGGAAGCGATCAGATGCACTCAATCCAGAAGGAATCGAAAACCCTTAAGTCCACCGTATGCAAACATCGCATCCTATGGGGCTCCGAATTTTGCGTCCCCCTATGGATTCAAAAACGCAACCCACCTCTCCATGAAAACCTCGCCTCCCATGCTTCAGCCAACCTTCGCATCGCACCCCGCATACTCCAGGATGTGAGGAAATCACATCCAATGGATGCGAGAAATTGCATCCTCGGGATGCGAGATCTTGCATCCCTGGGATGTGATAACTCGCATCCTCCAGAAGCAAGGTCTCACATCCCTTGGATGTGATATCTTGCATCCCTTGGATGAGAGATCTCGCAACCGTTCGAGTGAAAAATCTCGCATCCATTGATGTCAAGAGATCGCAGTGGTTAGATGAGAAAAACCCGCTTCACGGGGGAGACTTCTCTCCTCTCTCCCCTCCCACCTCCTCCTTCTCTATTCCGCTCCGATTTCTCCTTCTACACCAACATTAAAGCAAAACCGAGCTCTCTTAGACCTCGAAACCCAAAACCAACAAGCATGGGCACGAAGCTCTCGAGACTCAAAACCGAATTCGCATCAAGAACCGATTCGAATCCCTCTTGCTCGTTGTACGAATTCGAGTTTTTTGGGACAAGGTTGCTAGGGCTCGGACGCGAAAAATACGGGATGCAAAAAAATAGAAGAGAAGAGGGGTGTTCGGTTTATATAGGGGAGCATGAGAGGAAACGTGCCTCGGCCTGTTTGGACACACCCTTCGTGGATGCGAGGAAATTGCACCTCTTTAGGGATGCGAAATCCCTCATTCCGCTGGGATGCGGAGCCTCGCATACCACAAGGGACGCAAAATCTCGCATTCGTCGGATGCAAGATGTCTCTTTTAATATTATATATATATATATATATAAAGTATGTATATACATGTATTTATGTGCACATATCCCTATATTATATATATATCACGCATATTTCATACATGTGTTTATATATTTACGTATGTGTGAATAAATATGTACGCTTCCCACAACCATGAATGGCCGAGAACGAAAATTTTGAACTTTGAGAAATCTATGACTCACGATTCCGGTCGTAACCACGCGTATGAGTTTTCAACGTCACGACTCTCGATGCTGATTCGCCTCGCTAACCGATAGTACGTTCGCAAGTCTAAACAACTCGAAAACATAAGAAAGCTGATCAAATCCACGACTCGATATTGTCTCTCAAGATCTCACTCGCGTAGTCGTAAACCTACAACATATTTATTACTTGTACTTTATTTCCAAATCCCGATCGCATCACACAAAACCACATCAAAATGTATGAGCGTACGCGCGATACTGTGTTGACAGAGACTTGTTTATATTATGTGGTATATGAGAGTCAACAACTAATGTTTAAATTCATGGATAATTAGGAAATAAATGATCAAAGAGCTACCGATGAATCAAAATTCTCGACACGCTCAACAGAACTATCATGACCTAATGTTAACAACCTGGAAACCTTTCTATTCATCAGAGGCAACCATTTTAACTCAAAGAAAATCATGTCGAGACAAGACGTACTTTGGGGGGTAAATGTTAACTGACATTTTAGTTTGGTTCCCAAAAGTATACCAGCCCACTTGGCTTAACCGATCGCTTGGCGCCAAAGCCTGAAGTGTTGCCAAAACATTGAAAATTCAAGCCCAAAAGGACCCGAGTGAGCGATAGCCACACAACTCCTCTAAATGTGGACATCACATCACCAACTTCGCCTCATGATTTCATCGCATTGCCTCAACCATACCACATGGCCTCGCATCGCATCCGACTCCGCACCCATCGGACTACATCATGCTACACTGCATCCCATCGGATCGCATCATGCTACACTGCATCCCATCGGATTGCTTCACACTACATTGCATCACGCTACATTGCATGCCATCGGATTGCATCATGCTGCATCGTATCCGATGGATGAGAAGCATCGCATCCACCGGATGTAGTACATTCGCATCCATCGGATGCGAGGCATCCACCTCCGTAAAATACAATGCATCCCCATGGGTTGCGATTTTCAAATTCCTCAAGACGAGAAAATTTACATCACTTCTAGAGGATGCAATTTTCCGCATACGAGCGGGATGGGATGCGATTTTTGTTGTATGCACCCCTAGGATGTGATTTTCTGCGAAGTGGTCCCCAAATCTCTTCTACTCCCACTTAACCCACTACCTATAAATACCCCTTGCTCATTCTTCACTAGTATTGTATTTTTGATGGTTTGAAATTTCTCCAAGATGCTAGAACTCATTAATTGCAGCCTAGCTCTTGAGGAAGAAGAAGCATAAAATTACTTTTTTCCAAAACTTAGCATATGACTACTATGACTTTAAAATATATGGAAACACTTGTAAACGAATGCTATGATGGAGTTAAATGCTTTTGACTCGTTATTCTGAACAAAAATCAGCAAACCCCATCAAAGTGGACGTAGGCCCCTCACGGACCAAACCATAATAAATCTTTATTTCATTTACTGCTTTCTGCACTTAATTTTCCAACGTGAAACGATATTCTTATGTAATTAAGAACCCTTGGGTGTTATGACATTTTTTGCCATCAACATAGGATTTAGAGGGTTTATAGTGTTTTATTTTCATTTAAAATCCAAATCATATAGGCATAAAAATCCAAATCTACACTACAAAGGATAGAGAAAAGCAACTTATAAGATTTCCACTCACAGAGATTTGAGAAGGAAGAATGATATAATTTGTGTAGAATTAGTTTTGGATGCAGCCTTCGAAATTATCATACTCTAATCCTCTTAATATATATAAGAATGAAAACTTAGAATCTTATATATATATAATTAAATTCTAGAATCTTAAAATATATGAATCTAGATAGAAAAGATAGAATGGAGATTAGAGCAATATAAGAGAACCCTAACATTTTTTGGAACTCAGCAAAGATAGAGGGATAATACGAAGGCATAGAATGAAATGAGAGTAGAATATAAAATGATGCTAGATGGATATATTCATAGTTGCAAGTGTGTATAGACCATTGGATTTAATCTGGATAGTCTATTTATGCAAAACTATAAACAACTCCAAATAACCTTCTCTACCCTTCCTTTAAGAGGGCGATCGACCCCCTCTATAGGAGGGAGCTCCACCCACAAGTCAAACCCCCTCCTATAGAGATGGTCGACCTCTTTCTGGGGTCGAGACAGGAGAAGTAGATCTCATCTAACGTTGCTTTTTATTAATTTCTTAATTTATAACATTGATTCTTTCCTTATTTCCATTATTCTTGTCCCCTTATATATGTATATATCTACACATGATTCAAATTCTTGTGGAATATTCTTTTATATTATAGATTTATATTCATTCAATTTGAATTTCAAACTTCTGTGTAAACAATTTACGTCTAAATTGTTTTATTAGTATCTTCCTTTTATGGACTCTGTTTTCATCAAATAAAATACGAAAACGGGTCAGAATCTCGCCAAGAATGCAGTAGAAATATTTTCGTTGCTAAATTCACAATTACCCTAAATTCTTATTTTTATCTTATTGAATTTATTAATTATTATTATTTAATTTAATTATCTATGTCTATTTATGATTTATTTTATGGGGTGTTACACGTTTCTTCCTTCCTGCCACTTCTCCTTCAATCTTTGTCCACCGTCATTCACCTCGGTGACGCCTATGACAATATTTTCTCCTCCCTTCAGATGTCACCACATTTCTTCACAAGTTTGCAGTGAGATTAAACTGGGAGACTATGTGTAAAGGAGAATAAACCCATCTGAAGTTTATTCGGATTTGAAAATTGTACTAGCACGAGGTTGTTTTAGTCAAGACACCAGTGCATATGAGCCAAGAAGGAGGTTAAAATGTAGTTTTTAATATAGGAGAGCTTAGAATCAGAGTTCTTAATTAGGAGTGGTATGGCCCATTTTTGGTTTTGATAGGAAGGTCAGGATGTGAGTAAAATTGAGGAGGTGGAAGAAAAAAGATAACAGAAGGATGCAAATTTATATAATGTCAAACCCCCGATCAGGGTAACCATTCCTCTTCTCCTGATGTCGGGAAGGAACCCGAATCAGTACCGATTTAGAGTACCATTTTGAATATTGAATCATATGCCGATCTGAAAAAAATAAGGCAGAGGAGAAAAGAACTTACATGAGTGACAATGTATGCGGATGTGAATGAATGTGCCTGATAAAACCTGTTTACATTCCAACGTACTTAGAAGTCGATGACTTAAAGTGTATGATGTATGTGCAAGAACATATACATACACAATGTTCAATTTCTTGATTCGATAAAGATTAAAAACTCGTCAGTGGACTCCAAAGGATGGTCCAGTTTAGATCATCGGACTCTTGATCCAGAGTACTTATCTCAACTGAATTAAGCGAAGATAAGAGCTAACAAAACTCACTCATATACTTATGCGGACAAAAGCCAAATAAGCATCACAATAATTTTAAGTGGCACGAGTATTCTCTAAGACAGCTCCCAAAAAGATGAGGATTATTCCAAAGACAAAATAAAAATTTCCAAACAATAACCCAAATTTGATTCAAAGCACATCATGTTTGGAGCAAAACGTACTTTGAGGGGAAGATTTACCCAGCCTTTAGATTTAGCTACTCTGGATTGTTTAGACAAGTGTGGCTTGTCGATTATCCAGTAGACGATCCGAAATGAAAATCTGAAGACACACTGTTAAGGTAAAAAAAGCTTTGGAATAGAAGTTAAATGAACTTATAAGAATTACACAATATGGTGCTTGGAATCAATTCTAGAGGTCATAGAATCAGCTAAGCCGTATCGATACGCCACGATCTGCCCATCCTAGCCATCACTCAAGCTCAAGGATTACATGCTTAGCACGCAATTGCGTAAGTTCAAGTCATATCAGTTCGGATTGGCCTATTTCAGAAATCACAATACAAGTTCGGTTTGGCTCAGTTTGAGTCCAAGCCACCGCATTCGGATCGGCGGAGTTTCCATCAATTTGAATCAAGGAATAATTTGAAGATGAAGATGGGACATGAAGAAGAACCAATCCATATCACTCGGGATTGAGTGAATCCGGATAGGGACCAAACTGTATCAGGACGATTTGAACTTCAACCATAGGTAACTCGGTTCGAACGTCTTAAACATGGCTATCCCAATAACTCTGACTTCCCGTCGATTCTGCAGCCGGTCCGAGCTCAACTTCATCTATAAATATCACTTACCTTCGAAGAATTTGTGATTTTTCAGCTTTTCAGAATTTCAACTATTTGTTGTACTTCACATATTCACCAGCCTAAACCACTATAATCTCAAAAAATCAGTTAAAAAGGTGAGAATCTTAAATGTGGATGTATGCAATTCAGTGTTGAGCCACTATAAATGATTGTGTGAGATTTCCCTTCTTTTCTACTCATTTTTAATTAATTTTTCTCCATTAATTCTTCTCAAACTCGTTTTTAGGTGTTAGCACCACTTTTAGTGCTAATAGTATTCTTAATCCATGATACATATATACATGTATGTGTGTGTATGTGCATGCATGTGTATTTTTCACACACATATTCGATGGCTTGTATTGAATTGCAATTTTGAATTACTCCAACATTTTGAAATGATCTAAATTTATTTGATCTTAACGATATTGGATTATCATATAAAATTTTGTTCTATTTAAAAATTTCAACATAAAAATAATGGAAGCATGCATAAGGAGGGTGTTATCTCATATGTATGTATGTGTGTGTGGGTGTATGTATGTATGTGTGAAATTGATAAGGTTATTGTTTGACTTCAGCTGTTGAGAAACCAAATATCATGAGTTTGAATAACGATAACGGTGATGAGCGTATATAACTTTGAAAATGCTCACATACTGTTGGCTTGCTTTTTGGCCAAGCCACCAAGAATATGAATGCTCGTATTTGAATGGACTATGGTATTTATATGCACAAGCTTAAGAGAATGAAAACTGGATCTTGACGCACCTAGGTGAAGGCGGCTCGTGGTCCTGTACCCTATCGGTTCATGATCACTATCCCTCGCCAACGGCTTGAGGCCCATCTCACGACCCGCTCATGGAGAATTATCCACAGCCCGCTCGTGGAGAATGATTTATGACCCGCTGGTATCAAAATATCATGAGCCGCCTCTGTGTCCAAGAAGTGAAGGCCGTGACTTAGTCACCACGAACCGCACATCCAGGATCTGATGATACATGTCCATAACCGCCGTATTGACCATTTCTCCATCCACCCACGAACGGCTCTGAGATCCTCGGGATTCGTGCCACATGTATTCATGAACTGCCTGTAGAAATCATCTATAAATAGCCCAATACTTGGCATTTTTGGATCTTTTGGCAATTCAAAGCTTAGATTCCACCATTATCATACCTCCACTATTCTTAGTCAGAATTATTTCGAAATTGTTGAGTGAATCACTATTGCAAAAGTGGGATTGAGAGAATATTGTGATTGTACCTGCATTCAAATGTATAATCAAAGTCATATAAATTTGACGTAAGCTCTTTAACATCAAACCACTATAAATTTGGTGTACTTATTGCTTTTTCTTTCATTTCTAGTTTTTATTCTCTGCAAATCGAGATAATTTGAGTGTTAAAACCATATTTTGTCTAACATTTTGGTGCTTTCACTGGGAATTGAATTCTCAGCCTGTCGAATTATTGCTCTACTATTTGAATTTTCAAGTCCGAAGAAAATAGTCCCTATTTCCACTATTTTTGTTTTGAAGATTTTAGTAAAGACAAAACGTTATAGCTACAAAGAGATCCAAAGATCACGAGCTTCACGAGTAAACGAAGCTAATGAAGAAAGTGTTTCAGGAGCAGGCCGAAGAGGACTCCCCAGCTCATGGCTCGCGGGGGCGAACCAAGCCCATGAAGGGGTCACGACCCGGTCGCAGGAGGGGACCACAAGCCGCCCTCAAGACCAAGTCACGAGCCGTGTTTAGCGGGGCACCACGAGCCGCCTTTATGGGGGTGTCACGAGCCATGAACCAGAGGGAGCCACGAACTGCCCTAAAAAAGGAACCACTACTCGTTGCGAAAAGGATATTATAACCCAATCCACCCCTGCAGGTCCTTTAGCTCGACCTGGCTCAAGTGCTCTATGTCCAATGAGGAATACTGATGACCAGCTACTTGCCTCTGTTCCAATAACAGAAGGAGATCTCTCTTGTGTACTCGATATGTTGGACAGGACAAATGATGAGTTAGCAACTCAAAGGCGTGATAATTCCCTACTGTGGCAGAATATAAGAGTGATGAGCAGGCAAATCGACGAGCTCCAAAGACGAAGAACACCTTCACTGACTCATCGCTTGACTCCCGACTATACCTCTTCATCAGAAGAACCTCTTAGACCCCTATGATGGTAATATGAAAGGACGAAGAACATTATGCAACTTCGATTTGGATCCATTCCTTCTCGAGAAGAAATGACACTCAATCTGGGACCTGACAACCATAACTCGGATAATCCCGCTTTTCCGCTTTTAGGAGGACCTACCATACTCCCTAAGGGTTAAGATGCTGATGACCTCGCTCAGAACCAACCAATACTACCGCCTCACTGCATGATTGACTGCAACCACATGGGGCAAGGAAGCTCGGCTCAAGCCCCATATTTGGGGGTAGTACGTCGGAGGGAAAGCGGGGGACCCCATAGGGCAAGAAGTGCCAATCCAGAATCCACATTGACTATTGCTGACGTTGAGGCAATGGTAAGATAGATCATGGCAGATAGCCGTGGACAAAGAAATGGGGATTGGGGTATAGACTGCAGTCATACAACGATCACTGATGACATATTAGATGTTCGATTCCCAAGACGATTCGACATGCCAACTATGAACCATTATTTGGGTAGGATGGACCCGGTTCAACATCTAATGCATGAGATATTCATGGTATATGAATGTTGTTGTCGCTCCTAACGCAGTGAAGTGCAAAGCATTCCCGATATTTCTAGAGGATGTGACATTAATGTGGTTTACCCACTTGCCAGCTCGATCGATCTCTAGCTTCAAGGAGCTGAGCGAAAGATTTATAAATAAATTTTGACTTCATACTCAAAGTTCCAAAAACATCGTTGAGCTATCACTCATCAAGCAATGCCCTGATTAAACTCTGAGATCATACCTAAGCCGATTCAACTTAGTATTTACGGAGGTTAGAGACCCTCACGAATAATCAATCCTGATGGCCTTAATTGAGGAGTAGGTAAAGATATGGAGTTTGACAGATACTTAGCTGGAAAATCGCCACTTACCAAGGAAATATTCTATGAGAAATCCAATATCTGCCTGCACCAAGAAGTGTTGCATGCTAATCGAAAAAGGAAAACTGCTGATAAGGAAGATATACGGAGTAATGTGGTCATCAAACAGTCCGGGGATAGCTCTGGAAAGGTAGAGATCAATGTTGGAAATAAGAACCAAGGCAGTGGCCGCTAGAATGGGAACGACAGTCGGAAGAAGAATCGAGGAAATGACTCACATAAGAGACCCTGGTTCAAAGCATTTGAGAACTTTACACCACTGAATATTATGTTAGAGAATATTTTCCTGGACCTTTTAATGTTCTTCAATATAAGAGGCCTCCACCCCAAGACTCTACGGAGAGAAAGCGTGAAACAGGAAAATTTTCCTTTTCCATCAGACCCATGGTCACTCCACTAATGAGTGCCGCTATTTGAGAGACGTGGTTGAAAAACTGCTTCGAGAAGAGAAGTTGAATGAATACAAGGTTGCTCCAAGAGACAAGGGGCAAGCCGGATAAGCCCTGAATCAAAACCAACCTACTTCTAGGCCCAATGTTCAACAGAAAGGGAAGAATATTGTTATCAACACTATAGTAGGAAGGCCTCCCCCGGCTGGACACAGCTTCAGAGCGATGGACCAATATGTGAATGGATTCAAGCACGTTGGAGTAGGGGAGTGCAGTAATCCTAAAGATATCGCCCCAATAAAGCAAAAGAAAACAATGTCTGACGATGTCATATTCCGTGATAGAGATAGTATTGGAGTTTATTCCCCTACGGAAGACCCCTTAGTGATCACAGCTACCATTGGTCCTGCTTTAGTCCACAAGGTCTTAGTGGATAATGCAAGCTCAGTTAACATTCTATTTAAGAAAGCATTTGATCAGATGAAGCTCGAAGCCGAGGATTTGAAGCCCTGCGACGGATGGATACGCAGCTTCAATGAGGCCTGCTCCGATGGAATATGTAGAATTATCAGTGACACTGGGAGAAGGAGATCGCCGGAAAGTATGGATTCTTCCATTCGTAGTTTTGGACATTGACTCGCCTTATAATGCCTTTTTAGGTCGACTGCCCTTGCAGAATTCAGAGCCTGTATCAGGCCCTTGTGTTTATTGTTGAAATTCCCAACGGACGCGGAAGTGGGAGTGATTAGAGGTGACCAGGCCACTAGACGAGCCTGCTATATGGAGGAATTGAAGATGTTGATGAAAGGACTGAATATAGAATCCAAAGGTGCTTCCTCTCCCGTGAAGGAGTGTAACAACCCGTATTTTCTGTTAACGGTGTAGTAACAAATTAAACAATAATTAATTTAAAATTTGAGAATTAAGGGAAACAGGCTACGCCATTGTGTTCTTCTCAGAATTCTGGTTGAGATAAAGTCCGAGTTTGTGTAAATTGGACTTCGTATGAAGAAGTTATGGCTGTCGGAAGTTTCTAGAAAATTCAAATAAATTCAAACAACTCGAAAACAAATTCAAATTCAAATCAGAAGCGGGCTGGGCGGGAAAATTCCCGCCTAGGACCCGGGTCGACCCTAGTGTCGACCTCCCTCCTACAGGTCGACCGGGGGGTCGACCAGCCCCCATCCACCCCTCCCCCCCCCCCCCGGGCAGATCCGAAAGGTGACGATTTTGTGACTCAATGTTGAGTCACTAAGGCTAAGGGGTCGCCCTATCTTGACTGGATGGTTGTGGTTAACCCTAGGATCATCCGACGGCTCAAATTGAATTAAAATTCTATATAAACAACCCAATGCTCGAACCTAAAAATTACACAAAAATAATCCTAGAACTATCATGCTGTCAATAGAAAACTTGGAGTAGCCGTCACCAATTCAAAGACAAGATAAGAACTTGAATCAAGAATCAAATTAAAAGTTATCAAATTCAACTATCTACATCAAAGGCGAGCTTACCAATTTTATAATTCAGATTTCAGAACGCAGGAATTACTTTTTAGTTTGTAAGTTGGTTATTACGCAGATTTAAACATTCTTTCAGTTGAGTCATGACATGTTGTAATTTGGATATAGAATGATGCTTATTTATAAGATTTGATTCTCGTTTATCTTAAAGTATCGTTGTAATTGATCATGTCTATATGCTTGTGGCGACGAACATGTTGTATATTAATCATGTATACATGCTTGTGGTGATGAACATGTATATTAATCATGTCTATATGCTTGTGGTGATGAACATATTGTTTGTTATTGGAATCTATTGGGTAATGGATATATTTTCCCAATTAAGTTGTGAAACATGTCATGTTATAAATTGGTGGTTATTTGCAAGTTTATGATCTAAAACACATGCTTATATGTTAGATCAACACTCGTGTATATTCATGTTAGGTCGAATCTATTTATGTTGTTAAATTTGGAATTGTAGTCCTCTTATGTTTAACACACATAAGTTATCATGCTAAGTTGCAATTTAAAAATGATTATAGTAGCTTTCTTATGTTTTGACATACAAAAGTTAATATGCTAAATTGTGGGTTGAAACTGTGATTATATGTTAAACCTCCATGCTAGATCTTTGCCAAGTTTACATGACAATTAGACCCAACTTAGTCACAAGTTCACCTTTACCCATTTAATTAAAGTTAAATGGTACCTCTATGCCAAGTTACACATGCCAAGTTGAAATGTATGATATTTTATGTTTATTTCATGTCCCTTGTTTATTACCCCTTTCTTGTTTATGGGTTGGGCTAATTTACTAGTCCAACATTTTATGTGATTCACGCGTACGTTTCACGGGGGTAGCGATGGGAAAATATGAAAATTCATGGCATAAATTTGTTCATAAAATGGTATATTTAATATACCATTTATGGTGAGTATAATCAGAGGATAATTATGGAATGATTTAATTTAATTTAATTTACATAAAGAAATTAGACATATATAGAAAAATGTGAATTTAGAAAAAGACGTATATGCCTAACCCGAGGTTAGACTGAGTTATGGTGTAAATCTGCCCGGAACCGACCGGCATATCCAGACCACAACAAAACCTGTCTAATGTGGGTAGTTAGTGCATCAAGCCCAAAAAGAACCCGAGGTTAGACTGAGTTGTGGTGTAAATATGCCCGGAACCGACCGGCACATCCAGTGACCACAACAATACCTGTCTAATGTGAGTGGTTGGTGCTTTAATAAATTAAAGATAATTCAGGATTGGTAGGGTTAAGTCAATTAGGGAAACACTTAACCGATTCAACATGTTAACTAAACGAATGGGTTGGGTTAGGTAACCTTGGACACTTAACCAAATAAACATGTTGATTACAAAACCGTAGTAGCGGGGACCCATTTCAGCAGTAACTCACATAGATGTATCATGGTACCCTGGAACTAGGCAGGGTGGGGCACGATTACTGGGTTGATTATAAGCAGTCAAAATGTCGGTGTTTGGTGGGCTAGTGTAGGTTCCGACGAAGTATGGGCGTGCATGTACTCCGGAGTGGAAAAATCAGGCACTGGGCATCAGTAGTATACACTGTGCATCTTGAATCGTGTCGGGTTGCCACCAGAGGGACTGATACACCCTATGGTGGGACCAGCAAAAGTATCTACAGTCAAGCGGGGCCGAATGACACAGGATATGAATGCATACAAGTAGGAGCCAATCATTAAGGGGATCGTTTGTTATGAACACGTAGGGCTGGTTGAGCCAATGGTTAAGTAGGTGCAGAGACTACATTATTGGGTGCGACCACATGTTCCTCTTATCTTATATTAGGGTATTGTCCTATGTTCTGTTATTACTTCCATGATCCCTTTCCTTATTTAAATACTAGTAATCACCGAACTTACCAGACTTATTGTCTGGCCCATTTTCCTTCGTCCTCTTTTCTTCCGTCCCCCCCAAAGGTCCACAGGGAGGGAATACTGCAGCTTAGTCAGACTCTTTGCAAGCTTCAAGAAAGTAGATGTATGATTTGGACTCTCTCTCAAACTTGTCTATGGCTCTTGGACATTATCCTTGGGGATTTATGTAGTTTTATTTATGGTTTATGCTTCTTTATTAAAAGATCAAGACAAAAATTATGTTGTAATGTTTTGGAAGTTATTTTGAGACAATTTGATGTAATGCTTTTGTATTGAACAACGTATGAAATAAATAATTGAATTTTGCTGCTTATATTTATCTGTCTTGTAAAGTTTTCTGTGTCTTGTACCTATAACCCTCCACCAAGTTTAAGGCATTCCCTTTATGAGTGACCTTAACGGAGGTGGGGTGTTTCATTTGGTATCAGCGCAAAGGTTTACCAGATCAGATAAGAGTTTTTGAAAATTATCTTCAAAAAGAAATATAAAGAAGCATTTTACAAGAAAAAGTGTAGTTTTAAATTTAAAAAGGCATAATCCCCAAAGTCATATGCACTATCTTTCTATCCTTCATTTTGAATCTTTTCTTTTTCGTTTCAGCATGTCTGGAATCTTAACCTTCCAGAGGGTGTACCGATACCTGGCTGGTTCAGGAGGTACTTAGAGGCTAGGGCCAACAACGCAGGCCCAGCAGATATTCCTCCTCCTCCAGCTGCAGCGGTTCCTCCTCCTCCTCGTGCAAATGCTTTCTCAAAGATTTGTAGTGACTTTAGGGCCATGGGTGGAAAGGGTCTCAAGGGAACTGAATCATTCGTAGAAGCAAGGAACTGGCTCAAAGAAACTGAGGATCTGTTCCTTTTCTTCGAGGTGGACGATAGGCAGAAGGTACAGTTGGCTGTATGGTTGCTCAAAGATGAAGCTTCCTATTGGTGGGAAGTCACTAACGCTGAAAGACCAGTTGACACATGGATGGATTTCAGAATAAGGTTTGAGATGAAATTCCTCTCACAGGCTGAATGAAGTTTACAACTGGAAAAGTTCTTATCTCTTAAACAAGGAAGTATGACGGTCAAGGAGTGCGTCAATCAATTCAATTAGCTGGCCCGATTTGGACTGGACTTAGTGAATACTCCTCATAAGAAGGCTCTCCATTTTGTTAAGGGATTGAATGAGCCACTTCACAGCTTGGCTATGACCCATATACCTATGGGGGCTACCTACGAGAGGTTAGTGGACATGGCACTCTTACATGAGGAAGACAAGGGAAAGAATGAGGAAAAAGCGGATGTGCCTCAAGATAAGAAGGGGGAGGGGTCGCAGAACAAGAAGGCTGATTCAAAGAAAGGCAGGAAGAACAACAAACCCCATGAAAAGAGTAAGTGTAATTTCTGTGGCATTCCTGGACATCTGATTAAAGACTGCAAGAAGAAGAAAAGGAAGATGGGTGGCTGTTTCCACTGTGGTGAGACATGACACATGGCTAGGGCTTGCCCAAGGAAGCAAGGGCAGGGAGCTGGACCTTCTTTTGGAGGACAAGTTCACGCTCTCATGGCACCTCCTTAAGAACGAGGTAGAAATATTTTGTAGAAAGTTTAGTCTATCTTTTTGATCATCCTGTTCGTACACTATTTGATTCTGGTGCATCGCACTCTTTTATATCTACTGCTTTAGTGGAATCACTACACCTAGCCACCAGCATAGTAGAGGATCCCTTGGTTGTTTCAAATCCAATTGGGGGCTCAGCTTATTTGTCAATGGTTTATTTGGATTTGAAAATATCTATATTAAGCGTTGGGTTTAGATGTAATGCCTTTGTTTTGGGCTTCACGGGCTATGGGTTGATTCTAGGCATGGACTGACTATCCAGTAATGGTGCCGTCCTCGATTGTAAAAAGAGAGTGGTTAAGACTCATGACTCGCCTCAATAATACTCTCGAAATTTCTTGTAATCCCATGAACTCCATTATGCTTAGTTATCTAGAATCTCTTGATGCTTGTGTTGAGAACTTGCAATCTGTAAGGGTAGTCTGTGAAAACTCGGATGTGTTTGAAGAGGTAAAGGGCTTACCTCCGAAGCGGGAGATAGACTTCCGCATATACCTCGTGGACAACGCAAAACCCGTTGCTTTTCCTGTTAGACACATAGCTCCGAGGGAGAGGAAAGAACTCAGCAAGCAAGTTAAAGAATTGCTTGAGAAGGGGTTTATAAGGCGGAGTATTTCTGAATGGGGTGCTCCAGTAGTGTTTGCAACTAAAGCGAATGGTTCGTTTCGCCTGTGTGTTGATTATAGGGATCTAAACAAGCTGACCAAAAGGAATAGGCACCCACTCCCGAAAATAGATGATTTGTTTGATCAGCTCATAGGTGCATCGGTTTTCTCCCAATTAGATTTGGCTACCAGGTTTCATCAGCTAAGGGTGGCTGAAGACAACATTGATAAGACTACGTTTAGAACCCTAGATTGTTTCTTTGAGTGGCTTGTCATGCCTTTCGGCTTGACAAATGCACCCACTTACTTCGTTGATTTAATGAGCAGGGTGTTCCGAGAGTTCCTCAATAAGTTTGTGGTGGTCTTCGTAAACGATATTTTGATCTTCTCGAAGAATGAGGAAGAACATGCTCAACATCTAAAAGAAGTCATGGATACTCTCTGTGCACATCGGTTGAAGGCGAAATTCTCCAAATGCCATTTCTGGAGAGAAGAAGTTAGGTTCCATGGACATGTGGTGTCAAAAGAGGGGATAGCTGTGGACCTTGCGAAAGTGGTTGCTGTGCAAGATTGGAAGGTTCCTCGAAACGCAACCGAAGTCTGAAACTTTCTCGGGCTAGCAGGCTTTTATCGAAAATTTATCAAAGATATTGCAAAAATCTCAGCTCCACCGACAAGATTGACAAAGAAGAACCTAGCTTTCAATTGGGATTTGGATTGCGATATTGCTTTCCAACGTTTGAAAAGGGCTCTAACAATAGCCCCAGTTCTGACATTGCCTGATGGAAGCAAGATGTTTACAGTATACACAGATGCTTGCGGAACGGGACAAGGTGCTGTTCTAATGCAAGAAGGGAAGGTAGTGGCTTATGGTGGAAGATAGCTGAAAGTACACGAGAAAAATTACCCAACCCATGACCTAGAGTTGGCAGCCATCGTTTTTGCGCTTAAGTCTTGGCGCCATTATCTCCTAGTTGAGAAATTTGAACTGTATACTAACAATAAATAGTTGAAATACCTTTTCTCGCAGAAAGATCTCAATTTGAGGCAGCAAAGATGGATGGAGTTTCTTGCCTCGTTCGATTTTGAGATTTCCTACACTCCTGGCAAGGGCAGTAGCAGAAGCCTTAAGTAGAAAGAAGCTGGCCTTAAGCCCTCTCTTTGTGGAAAGGCAAAGCTTGGAGTTCATAGCAAGCTTTAACTTAAAACCCTCCTCTGACTTTGTACCTGGCTTGCTAGCAATGTTAGAAGTGTGACCAACTCTATTAGACTTAATCGGCGCCGCGCAAAGAGAAGACCCTCAGCTAGCCGATGTGATGGACAAGTTAATTAGGGGTGAGACTTCCAGTCACCTCAATAGATACCCCATTGATGCCAAGGGCTGGTTGAGACGAGATGGAAGACTATGTGTCCCACAAGTAAGGGATTTGGTAAAGGCGGTTCTAGAAGAAGCACACCATTCCAAACTGACCATACACCCAAGTGGAGACAAAATGAATAAGGATATCAAAGGAGTTTTCTTTTCGAATGGCATGAGGAAAGACGTAGCTGAATTTGTTTCTAAGTGTTTAATATGCCAACAAGTCAAGGCAAAGCAGAAGAAGCCTGGTGGTCTGCTCCAACCTCTAGAAGTCCCACAGTGGAAATGGGATAGCATCTCGATGGACTTTATAGATGGGTTGCCTAGGTCAAGAAGGGGCAATACCAGCATTTGCATAATAGTGGACAGGCTCACAAAAAGCACTCACTTTATACCCATCAAGAGCAGAAGGACTGCCTCATCTCTAGCATCCATATATCGTAAAGAGATAGTTCGACTCCATGGGATACCCTCCAGCATAGTGAGTGATCGAGACCCTATCTTCACGAGCGAGTTTTGGAAAAGTTTACAAGAGGATGTAGGCACACAGTTATGCTTAAGCACAACCTATCACCCTCAAACCAATGGCCAGATGGAAAGAGTCAACAGAGTATTAGAAGACCTCCTGAGATTATGCATTATTGACTTCGGAGGTACATGGGAGGACCATCTACTTTGGTGGAATTCGCTTACAATAATAGTTACCAAGCCACCATAGGCATGGCGCCTTTCGAAGCTTTATATAGAAGACCGTGCAGGACACCAACTTGCTGGTGGGAGTCCACAGACAAGCTCATACTTGGACCAGACATGATTAGGGAAACTTCAGAGAAAGTAGACTTGATACGAAGAAGAATGAAGACTGCCCAAGATAGACAGAAGTCCTACGCAGACAAAAGAAGAACTGACCTTGAGTTCGAAGTTGGAGACAAGGTGTTTCTTAAAAGTATCTCCTTCGAGGAATGTCGTTCGCTTTGGATCCACAGGAAAGTTAGCACCAAGATTTGTAAGGTCGTTCCCTATCATCGAGAAGATTGGGAAGATGGCTTATAGGGTACAGCTCCCCGAAAGGTTGGCCGGGGTTCATAATGTCTTTCATGTCTCTCACCTGCGGAAATGTTTACACGAGTCTACGGAAGTGGTAAAACCAAGCATGCTAGATGTAACACCCCACGTCCATTAATGTCACTCACAAAGGGAATGCATTAAATTTTATGGAACATTTTAAGTGTGTATAGAACAGAAACTTAACAACAAGACATATATAAACAGTACTAAAACTTTAAAACTTTATTTCAATGTAGCGGAAAATACATAAGTTTGATTATATCATCAAAACCAGAGTCAAAGTACATAATATCCATCTTGACCAACTCAAAGTACATAAATTGAAAGGACATAATCCCCAATACAAAATAGCCATAAATAAAAGAGAGGCTGAACTTTACTTCAGCGATCCAAGCAATCTTCTAAAAGCAAGAAGCACAGCTGTCCAAAATCAAGCTCTACTGGTACTAGTTCCAACCTGAGCACCTGGGTGGGGGGGGAGGAAGAAAAGAGGAGAAAACAAAGGGGGTCAGAATAAAGTCTGGCGAGTGCGATAACTTTAACAATATAATTACCAAAGTAACTAGGCTAAGGCATAAGTTGGAAAATCAGGAAATGACCATGAATCATTGAGTATGGCAAAGTAAACAAGGAAACAAGATGAACAACGATATCGTTAAAGCGCACCTAAACCACTATAAGATAATTACTAAACTACACCAACACTATAAGATAATTTCTATACTGCACCACCTCTAGTCACCCTAAGGTTGATCCCGCCTACAGACTTAAATAATGATAATGGTAGTTTCGTGCACCCCTAGCTGCCTTCATAGGTGCCGCCTTCCCCTATCTCCACTAAGTGTACCCACTACCCCCAAGCGATCGGCTCCCTAACTCGTAGATACCCGTGCTGGCACCACAGTGGGGTGTATCACTCCCCAAAATGGCAACCCGATACCACAAATAATGCACGACTTATACCTACACGATGCAACAACGTCTTACCTACCAGCCCGGGTCCACACACGCATGTGAACCCGTTGGACTTGCATTGCCACCGCTAACCCGGTTTGGCCTCTTACAGTCAAGCCCAGTAAGCGTGTCCCGTCCTCGACTTGGGTCGAGCCCACAAAGATACGTATGGGTTACTGGTTTAAATGGGCCCCCATTACTTGACACAAGCTATCCAACTAAGCTTGGTCCCCTCTAGTACATCTCACTTAACCCACTTCTTATTCATGTTCACTTACATGTTTGAATTTTGGTTAAGTATTTCTAATCGTATTTCAAATTTAACTATGGCTATAATTGACTCAATTATGTCCATCTATTTATGGTATGAAAAATCATACCAATTTCATCACAAATTTATTTTATGCCTTTTAAGGCATTTATGCCAATTAAATCTTTTAATATTATCCCCTTTACCCCACGTTGTACGTTTATTCGTTTAGCGTAAAATATACGTTAGACTCGAATAGTCTAACTCATGGAATAAAGAGAAAACATCACAACATACATATAATTAAAACTAAATCTAAACATGGGGGTGAACTTGCATGTGTGAATGATGTTCGACATCTAAAAATTGCATAGGCCAAAGTTACAACTTGTATAAAACTACATATGTCATAGACCCAAATCTAAAGGTGTGAACTTGTTGGGATAACGGTCACAAACTTGCATAAATAATGTATGTCATAGATCTACATCTAAAGGTGTAAACTTTGCATAGGCAATAACCACAAACTTGCGTAACATGATTCATATTCAAACACATGTATTCATATAAACATGCATATGTGATTTATGCAACATAATAATGGTATAAACTTACATCTAAACATGTAAACTAGCATGTAGAATTTGGCATATAACTCACACATGTCATAGCCTAACCTTTGATCAAATTTTCACATAAACTAGATGTCATAAACATGTAAGGTCACATATAATTTTACCCAACTTGCATATGAATCATGTCTAAATCAAAATCTAAGCTTGCATACGTATGATTTATCATATGAATCAACATAGCCAAACTAGCATATGAACAACATGATGATTTGATTATACATAAGCCAATCATAGAATTACAACATAGATGGTAGCATCATAAATTTACCACATATATGATAACATCACAACATAATATCATAGAACATGTATGATAACATCACAACATAATTATAACATGCGGTCAATAATTCACATCATATCCAAATGATCTGCATCATAACTTAATCCAATTAAATTACTAATTACTTTATTAAATTTATCGAACTCACAACTCAGAGAAGGTCTTGAATTCTGAGTTCTGAAGTTGTAATAGCTTTCCTTTGAAGAAGATTCGTTGTTTAAGTTGAAGAGAATTGAATTAGATTTGCTTTCTTCCTATCTAATTGGCGGCGGCTATGCTGAGTTGCTAGGGGACGGCATGGAGGCCATGAATCTAATTTTTATTTTGATTTTAGGGTTTGAGTCTAGAGGTATTTTTATAAAGTTTAGGATTAGATTAAGCCGTATGATCAACCCAGAATTAATCCCAGCACATCAGAAACCCTAATGAGTCAGCATCTAGTCATCAATAGGTCATAAAACAAATCTGCCCCGGGGGGGGGGGGGGGGGTGGGGGCAGGTCGACCCTATGGTCGACCTGGCCCTGGCGGGAATTTTCCCGCCTAGCCTGTCTGACTCCGAAATTTGAATTTTCTGAAATCTGTTTTGAATTTTCTAAAACTTCTGATGGCCATAACTTCTTCATACGAAGTCCAATTCACGCAAACTCGGACTCTGTCTCAACCAGAATTCTGAGACGAACACAATGGCACAACCAATTTCCCTTAATTCTCACGTCTGAGATTTGTTATTCTTTAATTTGTAACTTTAGCATTAACAGAATTACGGAGTGTCACATTCTCCCCCTCCTTAAAGGATTTCGCCCTCGAAATCTTCAAGTTAAAGAGAATGCATATCCTACCATCCAAACAACCATCTACTCAACCATCAAACATAGCCATCCATTGTCCTTAAAAACTTCTAATGCTGTATAAACATAAGCAAGAAGTGTGTGTATATGTTCCTTATCTAATGCGAAATCAGGCGGTCTACTGATTCAGTTGGCCTCCTTAATGCAAACCATGATAGTGCCATGCGTCCATTATGTATGCGAAAGAATTCCATCCGTCTTTGTTGCCTTAAGTTCAAGTCCTTTTGAGAGAATAAGTATTTTAGCAATTTGTGGTCAGTGAATAATTCGAATTTCTCGCTAAGAAGATAATGGCGCCAAGACTTAAGCGCGAAAACAATAGCAGCCAACTCTAGGTTATGTGTAGGGTAATTTCTCTCATGCACTCTCAACTGCCTTCCACCATAGGCTATTACCCTTCCCTCTTGCATTAAGACTGCGCCTAGTCCTGTCCCACAAACATTGGTATAAACGGTAAATGGCTTACTCCCGTCTGGCAACACTAAGACTGGGGCTGTGGTCAAAGCTCTCTTTAAACGTTGGAACGCATCATCACAATCTACGTCCCATGTGAAAACTTGGTTCTTCTTCGTCAAGCGTGTTAATGGGGCTGATATTTTTGCGACATCCTTGATAAACTTCCTATAGTAGCCAGCCAACCCTAAGAAACTCCTCACCTCGGTAGCATTTTTAGGGACCTTCCAATCTTGGATGGCCACTACCTTCGTGGGATCCACAGCTATCCCCTCTTTGGAAACCACATGCCCTAAGAATCGCACTTCCTTTCTACAAAAGTGACATTTAGAAAATTTAGCTTTAAGGCTATGCGCTCGAAGGGTCTCCAACACTTACCTAAGATGTAGGGCATGCTCTTCCTCGTTCTTAGTAAAGGTCAAGATGTCGTCCACAGAGACTACCACGAATTTACTAAGGTACTCCCTAAATACCCTACTCATCAAGTCAACAAAGTATGCGGGGGCGTTTGTCAAACCGAAGGGCATCACAAGCCACTCAAAAAAATCGTCCGGAGTCCTAAAGGCAGTCTTGTCTATGCTATCCTCAGCCACTCTCAACTGATTGAAACCCATGGCTAAGTCCAACTGCGAAAACACTGAGGTGCCAACTAACTGATCAAAGAGATCGTCAATCCTCGGCAGTGGGTGTCTATTCTTCTTAGTGAGCTTATTAAGTTCTCTATAGTCCACACAAAGTCTAAGGGACCCATCTGCCTTCGTGGCAAATACTACTGGAGCACCCCACTCCGATATACTACGTCTGATGAACCCCTTCTCAAGCAACTCCTTCACTTGCTTACTGAGTTCTCTTCTCTCTCTTGGAGCCATGTGGCGTACTGGCAATGCAACTGGCTTTGCATTATCTACAAGATATATTCAAAAGTCTATCTCACGTTTTGGGGGTAAACCCCTCACCTCATCGAAGACATCAACATATTCACGGACTATGGGAACAGAATGTAAATCATCATCGGATGCGTCAAGGGATTCTAGGTAGCTAAGCATTACTGGACCTCTAGGGTCACAAGAAATATCAAGGGTCTTTCCAAAACGAGTCAACAATATAACTACCCTTCTTTCACAATCTAGGATGGCCCCATATCTAATTGGCCAATCCATACCTAGAATTAACCCGTAGCCCATGAAGCCAAGAACAAAGGCGTTGCATTCAAACTCAATGCCCAAGATAAACGCTCTCAAATCCCGACAAATCATAGAAAGATGAGCCGAACTACCAATAGGATTTGAGACTACTAAGGGATTTGTAACAAGACTAGTATCTAAGTTCAATGTTTCAACTAATGATGTAGAGATAAACGAATGTGATGCCCCAGAATCGAATAAAGTACGGACAGGATGATCAAACAGAAAAAGTAACTTTCATCGGAAATTGCTCTACCTCGTTCTTCCAGCGGTGGGACCATGAGAGCCTGAACTTGTCCCCTTGTCTTCCCTGGTGCCATAAGAGCTGCACCTGTCCTCCCGAGGTAGACCCTGTCCTCTGCCCTTTCTTTGGGCAGTCCTTAATAAGATGTCCCTCTTCGCCACAGTGGAAACAACCGGTCTTCTTTTTCTTCCTACAATTTTTGTTTAGATGGCCGGGTGTCCCACAGTTAAAGCATCTTTTCTTTCCCTTACCATTGTTGCCTTTACCACCTTTCTTGTTCTGTTGTTGCTGTTGAGGCTTCTTTTGATCCCCTTTCTTCTTGGGTGCCTTATTAGCATTGGCGCCCTTCTCTTCTTCATGCATAAGCACCATGTCAACTGGCCTCTCAAAGGTAGCCCCCATGAGTATGTGGATCATAGCTAACCCATGAAGCGACTCATTCAAACCCTTAACAAATCTCAGGGCCTTCTTTTCAGGAGTATTCACCAAGTCCAAGCCAAATCTTGCCAATTGATTGAACTTGTTGACGTACTCTTTCACCGATAGATTCCCTTGCTTCAATGCTAGAAACCTTTCCATGTATAGATTCTCTTCAGCCCGCGAGAGAAACTTCGCCTCAAACCTCTGCCTAAAATCTAGCCATGTATCGACTGGGCGTCCTCCATTAGTGACTTCCCACCAAAACGAGGCCTCATCCTTCATTAGCCAAGCAGCTAACTGGACCTTTCTTCCATCATCCACTTCAAAGATTCCAAATAATTCTTCCACCTCCTTTAGCAAGTTTCGAGCTTCAACAAATGTCTCCGTCCCGTGAAAAGGTTTTCCACCCATTGCCCGAAAGTCCTTACATATCTTAACAAAAGTATCGACGCGAGGAGGAGAAGGAGCATTTGTTGGACCTGCACCTATTCGGGAATCTCCGGATCTATGCTTATTTTCAACTCCCCGAAGTATTTCGTCGCTTGCTACGCCCTTCCTCGTCTCTGGGTGCCTAGGTATCCACCGTAAGCCTTTCCTCGTTTGGTAGCGGCCCAAGCCTTGAGATATTGAAGAAACCAACCGGGTACATGAACACCCTCTAGTATCTCAGATGCTTTAGACATGCTGAAATGAAAAAGGAAAGATTCAATACAAAATAATCGAAGGAAAGATATATGGCCATTGGGGTTATGCTTTCTAAAATAAGCTTTTCTCTTGAAAATACTTTCCTTAAAACATACTTTTGAAGGTACTTCTTTATAAAAATTGTTTTTGGAAAATTGTTTTTCAAAATTCATATCTGTTCTGGTAACCTTCAACTCTGATACCACGTGTAACACCCCACGTTCATTAATGTCACTCACAAAGGGGATGCATTAAATTTTATGGAGCATTTTAAGTGTGTATAGAACAGAAACTTAACAACAAGATTGATATAAACAGTACTAAAACTTTAAAACTTTATTTTAATGCAGCAGAAAATACATAAGTTTGATTACATCATCAAAACCAGAGTCAAAGTACATAATATCTTTCTTGACCAACTAAAAGTACATAAATTGAAAGACATAATCCCCAATACAAAATAGCCATAAATAAAAGAGAGGTTGAACTTTACTTCAGTGATCCAAGCAATCTTCTAAAAGCAAGAAGCACAGCTGTCCAAAATCAAGCTCCACTGGTGCTAGTTCCAACCTGAGCACCTGGAGGGAGGAAGGAAGAAAAGAGGAGGAAATAAAGGGGGTCAGACATAAAGTCTGGCGAGTACGATAACTTTAACAATATAATTAACAAAGTAACTAGGCTAAGGCATAAGTTGGAAGATCAGCTAATGACCATGAACCATTGAGTATGGCAGAGTAAACAAGGAAACAAGATGAACAACGATATCGTTAAAGCGCACCTAAACCACTATAAGATAATTACTAAACTACACCAACACTATTAGATAATTGCTATACTGCACCACCACTAGTCACCCTAAGGTTGATCCCGCCTACAGACTTAAATAGTGATAATGGTTGTTTCGTGCACCCCCGGCTTCCTTCATAGGTGCCGCCTGCCCATATCTCCACTAGGTATACCCACTACCCCCAAGCGATCTGCACCCTAACACGTAGATACCCGTGCTGGCCCCAAAGTGGGGTGTATCACTCCTTAAAGTGGCAACCCGATACCACAAATAGTGCATGACTTATACCTTCATGATGCAACAACGTCTTACCTACCAGCCCGGGTCCACACACGCATATGAACCCGTTGGACTTGCGTTGCCACCGCTAACCCGGTTTGGCCTCTTACAGTCAAGCCCAGTATGTTGTCCCGTCCTCAACTTGGGTCGAGCCCACAAAGATACGTATGGGTTACTGGTTTAAATGGGCCCCCATTACTTGACACAAGCTATCCACCTAAGCTTGGTCCCCTCTAGTACATCCCACTTAACCCACTTCTTATTCATGTTCACTTACATATTTCAATTTTGGTTAAGTATTTCTAATCGTATTTCAAATTTTGACTATGGCCATAATTGACTCAATTATGTCCATCTATTTATGGTATGTAAAATCATACCAATTTCATCACAAATTTATGTTATGCCTTTTAAGGCATTTATGCCAATTAAATCTTTTAATATTATCCCCTTTACCCCACGTTGTACGTTTATTCGTTTAGCGTAAAATATACGTTAGACTCGAATAGTCTAACTCATGGAATAAAGAGAAAACATCACAACATACATATAATTAAAACTAAATCTAAACATGGGGGTGAACTTGCATGTGTGAATGATGTTCTACATCTAAAACTTGCATGGGCCAAAGTTACAACTTGCATAAAACTTCATATGTCATAGACCCAAATCTAAAGGTGTGAACTTGTTGGGATAATGGTCACAAACTTGCATAAATCATGTATGTCATAGATCTACATCTAAAGATGTAAACTTGCATAGGCAATAACCACAAACTTGCGTAACATGATTCATATTCAAACACATGTATTCATATAAACTTGCGTATGTGATTTATGCAACATAACAATGGTATAAACTTACATCTAAACATGTAAACTAGCATGTAGAATTTGGCATATAACTCACACATGTCATAGCCTAACCTTTGATCAAATTTTCACATAAACTAGATGTCATAAACATGTAAGGTCACATATAATTTTACCCAACTTGCATATGATTCATGTCTAAATCAAAATCTAAACTTGCATACATATGATTTATCATATGAATCAACAGAGCAAAACTAGCATATGAACAACATGATGATTTGATTATACATAAGCCAATCATTGAATTACAACATAGATGGTAGCATCATAAATTTACCACATATATGATAACTTCACAACATAATATCATAGAACATGTATGATAACATCACAACATAATTATAACATGCGGTCAATAATTCACATCATATCCAAATAATCCGCATCATAACTTAATCCTATTAAATTACTAATTATTTTACTAAAATTATCGAACTCACAACGCAAAGAAGGTCTTGAATTCTGGATTCTGAGTTCTGAAGTTGCAATAGCTTTCCTTTGAAGAAGATTCGTTGTTTAATTTGAAAAGAATTGAATTAGATTAGCTTTCTTCCTCTCTAATTGGTGGCGGCTATGCTGAGTTGCTAGGTGACGACATGGAGGCCATGAATCTAATTTTTATTTTTATTTTAGGTTTTGAATCTAGAGGTGTTTTTATAAAGTTTAGGATTAGTTTAAGCCGTTCGATCAACCCAGAATTAATCCCAGCCAATCAGAGCACATCAGAAACCCTAATGAGTCAGCATCCAGTCATCAACAGGTCATAAAACAAATCTGCCCGGGGGGGGGGGGGGGGGGGGAAGGGGGCAGGTCGACCCCCAGGTCGACCCTATGGTCGACCCGATCAGGGCAGGTCGACCCCTAGGTCGACCCTATGATCGACCTGGCCCTGGCGGGAATTTTCCCACCTAGCCTGTCTGACTCCGAAATTTGAATTTTCTGAAATCTGTTTTGAATTTTCTAAAACTTCTGATGCCCATAACTTCTTCATACAAAGTCCAATTCATGCAAACTCGGACTCTATCTCAACCAGAATTCCGAAACGAATACAATGGCGCAACCCGTTTCCCTTAATTCTCAAGTCTGAGATTAGTTATTCTTTAATTTGTAACTTTAATGTTAACAGAATTACGGGGTGTAGAGGAAGTTGAAGTTGAACGAGAAGCAACTGTGAGTAGAGTTCCAACCCGCATCTTGGGAACAGAAGTCAAAAAGTTACGCAACCGTGTAGTTAAGCTCGTCAAAGTTCAATGAAGCAATACCGAGGAAGATGCGACTTGGGAAACTGAGGACAGAATACGCGCAGCCTACCCTTTTCTTTTTCAAGGTACATTCTTAATCTTTTTTCCCTTAAGTTTATGCTCGTATCTATCATTTATCTCCTCGATCCTATCCTTTATCCTTAGGTAGGAACCCATCTGGATGTAAACATGTAATTGAAACATGTTATGATTGATGGTTGCAAGTGGTTGCAAATGGTTGCTAGTGATTGCTAGTGGATGCATATACACACAAATTAGGTATTAGATCGGCTCAGTCACTTCCATATTGCATATGCATATATGTATTGGTATATGGATTGAAACTTGATGTGTTATCATATGGACGTTGCATTTGTATGAATGATTGTGCACTCATGTAGAAAAATTTGAGTAGGAAAAATTGCATTCATAATGGACTCATGGCACTGACATAATTTGCATTAAGGAGGTCAACTGAATCAGTAGACCGCCTGATTTTTGCATTAGATAAGGACATGTACACACACAATTAATATGATAATGAAGCATTAGAAATCTTTTAAGGACCATGGATGCCTGTGTTTGATGGTTGAGTAGATGGGTGATTGGATGGTAGGATATAAGTTCTTCTTGACCTAAAGATTTCGGGGACGAAATCCTAAAAGGAGGGGAGAATGTAACACCCCGTATTTTCTGTTAATGGTATAGTAACGAATTAAACAATACTTAATTTAAAATTTGAGAATTAAGGGAAATGGGCTATGCCATTGTGTTCGTTTCGGAATTCTGGTTAAGATAAAGTCTGAGTTTGCGTAAATTGGACTTCGTATGAAGAAGTTATGGCTGTCGGAAGTTTCCAGAAAATTCAAATAAATTCAAACAGCTAGAAAACAAATTCAAATCAGAAGTCAGAAGCGAGCTGGAAGGGAAAATTCCCGCCCAGGACCCAGGTCGACCAGGGGGCCGACCCTAGTGTCGACCTCCCCCCTACAGGTCGACCTGGGGGTTGACTTGCCCCCCTCCCGGGTAGATCTGAAAGGTGACGATTTTGTGACTCAATGCTGAGTCACTAGGGCTGAGGTGTCACCCTATCTTGACTGGATGGTTGTGGTTAACCCTAGGATCATCCAACGGCTCAAATTGAATTAAAATTCTATATAAACAACCCAATGCTCGAACCTAAAAATTACACAAAAGTAATCCTAGAACTATCATGCTGTCAATAAAAAACTTGGAGTAGCCGTCACCAATTCAAAGACAAGATAAGAACTTGAATCAAGAATCAAATTAAAAGTTATCAAATTCAACTATCTACATCAAAGGCGAGCTTACCAATTTCATAATTCAGATTTTAGAACGCAAGAATTCCTTTTTAGTTTGTAAGTTGGTTATTACGCAGATTTAAACATTCTTTCAACTGAGTCATGACATGTTGTAATTTGGATATAGAATGATGCTTATGTATAAGATTTGATTCTCGTTTATCTTAAAGTATCGTTGTAATTGATCATGTCTATATGCTTGTGGCGATGAACATGTTGTATATTAATCATGTCTACATGCTTGTGGTGATGAACATGTTGTATATTAATCATGTCTATATGCTTGTGGTGATGAACATGTTGTATGTTATTGGAATCTATTATGATTGGGTAATGGATTTATTGATGTCAAGAGATCGCAGTGGTTCGATGAGAAAAACCCGCTTCACAGGGGATATTTCTCTCCTCTCTCCCCTCCCACCTCCTCCTTCTCTATTCCGCTCCGATTTCTCCTTCTACACCAACATTAAAGCAAAACCGAGCTCTCTTAGACCTCGAATCCCAAGATCAACAAGCATGGGAACGAAGCTCTCGAGACTCAAAACCGAATTCGCATCAAGAACTGATTTGAATCCCTCTTGCTCGTTGTACGAATTCGAGTTTTTTGGGACAAGGTTGCTAGGGCTCGGACGCGAAAGATACGGGATGCGAAAAAAATAGAAGAGAAGAGGGGTGTTCGGGGAGCAGGAGAGGAAACATGCCTCGGCCAGTTTGGACGCACCCTTCGTGGATGCGAGGAAATTGCACCTCTTTAGGGATGCGAAATCCCTCATTCCGCTGGGATGCGGAGCCTCGCATCCCAAAAGGGACGCGAAATTTCGCATTCGTCGGATGCAAGATGTCTCTTTTAATATAATATATATATATATATATATAAAGTATGTATATACATGTATTTATGTGCACATATCCCTATATTATATATATATCACGCATATTTCATACGTGTGATTATATATTTACGTATGTGTGAATAAATATGTACGCTTCCCACAACCATGAATGGCCGAGAACGAAAAATTTGAACTTTGAGAAATCTATGACTCACGATTCCGGTCGCAACCACGCGTATGAGCTTTCAACGTCACGACTCTCGATGCTGATTCGCCTCGCTAACTGATAGTACGTTCGCAAGTCTAAACAACTCGAAAACATAAGAAAGGTGATCGAATCCACGACTCGATATTGTCTCTCAAGATCTCACTCACGTAGTCGTAAACCTACAATATATTTATTACTCGTACTTTATTTCCAAATCCCGATCGCATCACATAAAACCACATCAAAATGTATGAGCGTACGCGCGATACTATGTTGACAGAGACTCGTTTACATTATGACGTACATGAGAGTTGACAACTAATGTTTAAATTCATGGATAATTAGGAAATAAATGATCAAAGAGCTACCGATGAATTAAAATTCTCGACACGCTCAACAGAACTATCACGACCTAATGTTAACAACCTGAAAACCTTTCTATTCATCAGAGGCAACCATTTTAACTCAAAGCAAATCATGTCGAGACAAGACGTACTTTGGAGGGTAAATGTTAACTGACATTTTAGCTTGGTTCCCAAAAGTATACCAGCCCACTTGGCTTAACCGATCGCTTGGCGCCAAAGCCTGAAGTGTTGCCAAAACATTGAAAATTCAAGCCCAAAAGGACCCGAGTGAGCGATAGCCACACAACTCCTCTAAATGTGGACATCACATCACCTACTTCGCCTCTTGATTTCATCGCATTGCCTCAACCATACCACATGGCCTTGCATCACATCCGACTCCGCACCCATCGGACTACATCATGCTACACTGCATCCCATCAGATCACATCATGCTACACTGCATCCCATCAGATTGCATCACACTACATTGCATGCCATCGGGTCGCATCATGCTGCATCGTATCCCCTTTGATGCGCCATCACATCCGATGGATGAGAAGCATCGCATCCACCGAATGCAGTACATTCGCATCCATCGGATGCAATGTGCTCTCATCCATCGGATGCGAGGCATCCACCTCCGTAAAAAACAATGCATCCCCATGGGATGCGATTTTCAAATCCATCAAGACGAGAAAATTTACATCACTTCTAGGGGATGCAATTTTCCGCATACGAACGGGATGTGATGCGATTTTTTGGTGTATGCACCCCTAGGATGTGATTTTCTGCGATTTGGTCCCCAAATCTCTTCTACTCACATTTAACCCACTACCTATAAATACCCCCTTGCTCATTCTTCACAAATATTGTATTTTTTATGGTTTGAAATTTCTCCAAGATGCTAAAACTCATTAATTACAGCCTAGCTCTTGAGGAAGATGAAGCATAAAATCACTTTTTTCCAAAACTTAGCGTATGACTACTATGACTATAAAATACATGGAAATACTTGTAAACGAATGCTATGATGAAGTAAAATGCTTGTGACTCGTTATTCTGAACAAAAATCAGCAAACCCCTTCAAAGTGGACGTAGTCTCCTTACGTACCGAACCATAATAAATCTTTGTTTCATTTACTGCTTTCTGCACTTAATTTTCCAACGTGAAACGATATTCTTATGTAATTAAGAACCCTTGGGTGTTATGACATTTTTTGCCATCAACATAGGATTTAGAGGGTTTGTAGTGTTTTATTTTCATTTAAAATCCAAATCATATAGGCATAAAAATCCAAATCTACACTACAAAGGATAGAGAAAAACAACTTATAAGATTTCCACTCACAGAGATTTGAGAAGGAAGAATGATATAATTTATGTAGAATTGGTTTTGGTTGCAGCCTTCGAAATTATCATACTCTAATCCTCTTAATATATATAAGAATGAAACATTAGAATCTTATATATATATATAATTAAATTCTAGAATCTTAAAATATATGAATCTAGAAAGAAAAGATAGAATGGAGATTAGAGCAATATAAGAGAACCTAACATTTTTTGGAACTCAGCAAAGACAGAGGGATAATACGGAGGCATAGAATGAAATGAGAGTAGAATTTAAAATGAGGCTAGATGGATATATTTATAGTTGCAAGTGTGTGTATAGACCATTGGATTTAATCTGGATAGTCTATTTATGCAAAACTATAAACAACTCCAAATAACCTTCTTTACCCTTCCTTCAAGAGGGCGATCGACCCCCTCTATGGAAGGGAGCTCCACCCGCAAGTCAAACCCCCTCCTATAGAGACGGTCGACCTCTTTCTGGGGTCGAGACAGGAGAACTAGATCTCATCTAACATTGCTTTTTATTAATTTCTTAATTTATAACATTGATTCTTTCCTTATGTTCATTATTCTTGTCCCCTTATATATGTATATATCTATACATGATTCAAATTCTTGTGGAATATTCTTTTGTATTCTAGATTTATATTCATTCAATTTGAATTTCAAAATTTTGTGTAAACAATTTACATCTAAATTGTTTTATTAGTATCTTCATTATATGGACTCTGTTTTCATCAAATAAAATACGAAAACGGGTCAGAATCTCGCCAAGAACGCAGTAGAAATACTTTCGTTGCTAAATTCACAATTACCCAAAATTCTTATTTTTAGCTTATTGAATTTATTAATTATTATTATTTAATTTAATTATCTATGTCTCTTTATGATTTATTTTATGGGGTGTTACACGTTTCTTCCTTCCTGCCACTTCTCCTTCAATCTTTGTCCACCGTCATTCACCTCGGTGACGCCTATGACAATATTTTCTCCTCCCTTCAGAAGTCACCACATTTCTTCACAAGTTTGCAGTGAGATTAAACTGGGAGACTATGTGTAAAGGAGAATAAACCCATCTGAAGTTTATTCGGATTTGAAAATTGTACTAGCATGAGGTTGTTTTAGTCAAGACACCAGTGCATATGAGCCAAGAAGGAGGTTACAATGTAGTTTTTAGTAGAGGAGAGCTTAGAATCAGAGTTCTTAATTAGGAGTGGTATGGCCGATTTTTGGTTCTGATAGGAAGGTCGGGATGTGAGTAAAATTGAGGAGGTGGAAGAAAAAAGATAACAGAAGGATGCAAATTTATATAACGTCAAACCCCAGATCAGGGTAACCATTCCTCTTCCCCTGATGTCGGGAAGGAACCCAAATCAGTACCGATTTAGAGTACCATTTTGAATATTATATCATATACCGATCTGACAAAAATAAGGCAAAGAAGGAGAAAAGAACTTACATGAGTGACAATGTATGCGGATGTGAATGAATGTGCCTGATAAAAACCTGTTTACGTTCCAACGTACTTAGAAGTCGATGACTTAAAGTGTATGCGTGTATGTGCAAGAACATATACATACACAATGTTCAATTTCTTGATTCGATAAAGATTAAAAACTCGTCAGTGGACTCCAAAGGATGGTCCAGTTTAGATCATCGGACTCTTGATCCAGAGTACTTATCTCAACTGAATTAAGCGAAGATAAGAGCTAACAAGACTCACTCATATACTTATGCGGACCAAAGCCAAATAAGCATCACAATAATTTTAAGTGGCATGAGTATTCTCTAAGACAGCTCCCAAAAAGATGAGGATTATTCTAAAGACAAAATAAAAAATTTCCAAACAATAACCCAAATTTGATTCAAAGCACATCATGTTTGGAGCAAAACGTACTTTGAGGGGAAGATTTACCCAGCCTTTAGATTTAGCTACTCTGGATTGTTTAGACAAGTGTGGCTTGTCGATTATCCAGTGGACGATCCGAAATGAAAATCTGAAGACACACTGTTAAGGTAAAAAAAGCTTTGGAATAGAAGTTAAATGTACTTATAAGAATTACACAATATGATGCTTGGAATCAATTCTAGAGGTCATCGAATCAGCTTAGCCGAATCGATACGCCACGATCTGCCCATCCTAGCCATCACTTAAGCTCAAGGATTACATGCTTACGCATGCACTTGCGTAAGTTTAAGTCATATCAACTCAGATCGGCCTATTTCAGAAATCACAATACAACTTCAATTTGGCTCAGTTTGAGTCCAAGCCACCGCATTAGGATTGACGGAGTTTCCATATATTCGAATCAAGGAATAATTTAAAGATGAAGATGGGGCATGAAGAAGAACCAATCCACATCACTCGGGGTTGAGTGAATCCAGATAGGGACCAAACTGTATCAGGATGATTTGAACTTCAACCATAGGTAACTCGGTTCGAATGTCTTAAACATGGCTATCCAATTAACTCTGACTTCCCGTCGATTCTGCAGTCGGTCCGTGCTCAACATCATCTATAAACATCACTTACCTTCGAAGAATTTGAGATTTTTCAGCTTTTGAGAATTTCAACTATTTGTTGTACTTCACATATTCACCAGTCTAAACCAATATAATCTCAAAAAATCAGTCAAAAAGGTGAGAATCTTAAATGTGGATGTACGCAATTCAGTGCCGAGCCACTATAAATGATTGTGTGTGATTTTACTTCTTTTCTACTCAGTTTTAATTAATTTTTCTCCATTAATTCTTCTCAAACTCGTTTTTAGGTGTTAGCACCACTTTTAGTGCTAATAGTATTCTTAATCCATGATACATATATACATGTATGTGTGTGTATGTGCATGCATGTGTATTTTTCACACACATATTCGATGGCTTGTATTGAATTGCAATTTTGAATTACTCCAACATTTTGAAATGATCTAAATTTATTTGATCTTAACGATAGTGGATTATCCTATAAAATTTTGTTCTATTTAAAAATTTCAACATAAAAATAATGGAAGCATGCATAAGGAGGGTGCTATCTCATATGTATGTATGTGTGTGTGGGTGTATGTATGTATGTGTGAAATTGATAAGGTTATTGTTTGACTTCAGCTGTTGAGAAACCAAATATCATGAGTTTGAATAACGATAACGGTGATGAGCGTATATATCTTTGAAAATACTTACATACTGTTGGCTAGCTTTTTGGCCAAGCCACCAAGAATATGAACACTCATATTTGAATGGACTATGGTATTTATATGCACAAGCTTAAGAGAATGAACACTGGATCTTGACGCACCTAGGTGAAGGCGGCTCGTGGTCTTGTACTCCTATCGGTTCATGATCACTATCCCTCGCCATCGGCTCGAGGCCCATTTCACGACCTGCTTGTGGAGAATTATCCACAGCCCGCTCGTGGAGAATGATTTATGACCCGCTGGTATCAAAATATCATGAGCCGCCTCTGTGTCCAAGAAGTGAAGGTCCTGACTTAGTCACCATGAACCGCACATCCAGGATCTGATGATACATGTCCATAACCGCCGCATTGACCATTTCTCCATCCACCCATGAACGGCTCTGAGATCCTCGGGATTCGTGCCACATGTATTCATGAACTGCCTGCAGAAATCACCTATAAATAGCCCAATACTTGGCATTTTTGGATCTTTTGGATCTTTTGGCAATTCAAAGCTTAGATTCCACCATTATCATACCTCCACTATTCTTAGTCAGAATTATTTTGAAATTGTTGAGTGAATCACTGTTGTAAAAGTGAGATTGAGAGAATATTGTGATTGTACCTGCATTCAAATGTATAATCAAAGTCATATAAAGTGGACGTAGGCTCTTTAACATCGAACCACTATAAATTTGGTGAACTTATTGCTTTTTCTTTCATTTCCAGTTTTTATTCTCTACAAATCGAGATAATTTGAGTGTTAGAACCATATTTTGTCTAACATTTTGGTGCTTTCACTGGGAATTGAATTCTCATCCTGTCGAATTATTGCTCTACTATTTGAATTTTCAAGTCCGTAGAAAATAGTCCATATTTCCACTGTTTTGGTTTTGAAGATTTTAGTAAAGACAAAATGTTATAGCTACAAAGAGATCCAAAGATCACGAGCTTCACGAGTAAACGAAGCTAATGAAGAAAGTGTTTCAGGAGCAGGCCGAAGAGGACTCCCCAGCTCATGGCTCGTGGGGCCGAACCAAGCCCATGAAGGGGTCACGACCCGGTCCCCGGAGGGGACCATGAGCCGCCCTCAAGACCAAGTCATGAGCCGTGTTCAGCGGGGCACCACGAGCCGCCTTCATGGGGGTGTCACGAGCCTTGAACCAGAGGGAGCCACGAACTGCCCTAAAAAAGGAACCACTGATTGTTGCGAAAAGGATATTATGACCCAATCCACCCCTGCATGTCCTTTAGCTCGACCTGGCTCAAGTGCTCTATGTCCAATGGGGAATACTGATGACCAGCTACTTGCCTCTGTTCCAGTAACAGAAGGAGATCTCTCTTGTGTACTCGATATGTTGGACAGGACAAATAACGAGTTAGCAACTCAAAGGCGCGAGAGTTCCCTACTGCGGCAGAATATAACAGTGAGGAGCAGGCAAATCGACGAGCTCCAAAGATGAAGAACACCTTCACCGACTCATCACTTGACTCCCGACTATACCACTTCGTCAGAAGAACCTCTTAGACCCCTATGATGGTAATATGAAAGGACGAAGAACATTACGCAACTTCGATTTGGATTCATTCCTTCTCGAGAAGAAATGACACTCAATCTGGGACCTGACAACCATAACTCGGATAATCCCGCTTTTCCGCTTTTAGGAGGACCTACCATACTCCCTAAGGGTTAAGATGCTGATGACCTCGCTCAGGACCAACCAATACTACCGCCTCGCCGCATGATTGACTGCAGCCATATGGGGGCAAGGAAGCTTGGTTCAAGCCCCATATTTGTGGGTAGTACGTCGGAGGGAAAGCGGGGGGTCCCATAGGGCAAGAAGTGCCAATCCAGAATCCACATTGACTAATGCTGACATTGAGGCAATGGTAAGATAGATCATGGCAGATAGCCATGGACAAAGAAATGGGGATTGGGGTATAGACTGCAGTCATACAACGATCACTGATGACATATTAGATGTTCGATTCCCAAGATGATTCGACATGCCAACTATGAACCATTATTTGGGTAGGACGGACCCGATTCAGCATCCAATGCATGAGGTATTCATGGTATATGAATATTGCTATCGCTCCTGACGCAGTGAAGTGCAAAGCATTCCCGATATTTCTAGAGGATGTGACATTAATGTGGTTTAACCACTTGCCAGCTCGATCGATCTCTAGCTTCAAGGAGCTGAGCGAAAGATTTATAAACAAATTTTGACTTCATACTCAAAGTTCCAAAAACATCGTTGAGCTATCACTCATCAAGCAATGCCCTGATTAAACTCTGAGGTCATACCTAAGCCGCTTCAACTTAGTATTTACGGAGGTTAGAGACCCTCACGAATAATCAATCCTGATGGCCTTAATTGAGGAGTTGGTAAAGATACGGAGTTACTTACCTGGGAAATATTCTATGAGAAAGCCAATATCTGCCTACACCTAGAAGTGTTGCATGCTAATCAAAAGAGGAAAGATGCTGATAAGGAAGATACACGGAGTAATGTGGCCATCAAACAGTCCGGGGATACCTCTGGAAAGGTAGAGATCAATGTTGGAAATAAGAACCAAGGCAGTGGCCGCTAGAATGGGAACGACAGTCAGAAGAAGAATCGAGGAAATGACTCATAGAAGAGACCTTAGTACATAGCATTTGAGAACTTTACACCACTGAATAATACGTTAGAGAATATTTTCTTGGATTTTATAATGTTCTTCAATATAAGAGGTCCCCACCTCGAGACTCTACGGGGAGAGAGCGTGAAACAGGAAAATTTTCATTTTCCATCAGACACGTGGTCACTCCACTAATGAGTGCCGCCATTTGAGAGACGTGGTTGAAAAACTACTTCGAGAAGAGAAGTTGAACGAATACAAGATTGCTCCAAGAGACAAGGGGCAAGTCGAACATGCCCTGAATCAAAACTAACCTACTTCTAGGCCCAATGTTCAACAGAAAGGGAAGAATATTGTTATCAACACTATAGTAGGAGGGCCTCACCCGGCTGGACACAGCTTCAGAGCGATGGACCAATATGTGAATGGATTCAAGCACGTTGGAGTAGGGGAGTGCAGTAATCCTAAAGATATCGCCCCAATAAAGCAAAAGAAAACAATGTCTGACGATGTCATATTCCGTGATAGAGATAGTATTGGAGTTTATTCCCCTACGGAAGACCCCTTAGTGATCACAACTACCATTGGTCCTGCTTTAGTCCACAAGGTCTTAGTGGATAATGCAAGCTCAGTTAACATTCTATTTAAGAAAGCATTTGATCAGATGAAGCTCGAAGCCGAGGATTTGAAGCCCTGCGACGGATGGATACGCGGCTTCAATGAGGCCTCTACGACTCCGATGGGATATGTAGAATTATCAGTGACACTGGGAGAAGGAGATCGCCGGAGAGTACGGATTCTTCCATTTGTAATTTTGGACATTGACTGGCCTTATAATGTCTTTTTAGGCCGACTGCCCTTGCAGAATTCAGAGCCTGTATCAGGCCCTGGTGTTTATTGTTGAAATTCCCAACGGACGCAGAAGTGGGAGTGATTAGAGTTGACCAGGCCACTGTACGAGCCTGCTATAGAGGAATTGAAGATGTTGATGAAAGGACTAAATATAGAATCCAAAGGTGCTTCCTCTCTCGTGAAGGAGTGTAACAACCCGTATTTTCTGTTAACGGTATAGTAACAAATTAAACAATACTTAATTTAAAATTTGAGAATTAAGGGAAACAGGCTATGCCATTGTGTTCTTCTCGGAATTCTGGTTGAGATAAAGTCCGAGTTTGTGTAAATTGGACTTCGTATGAAGAAGTTATGGCTGTCGAAAGTTTCTAGAAAATTCAAATAAATTCAAACAGCCCGAAAACAAATTCAAATTCAAATCAGAAGCGGGCTGAGCGGGAAAATTCCTGCCTAGGACCCAGGTCGACTGGGGGTCGACCCTATTGTCGACCTCCCTCCTACAGGTCGACCTGGGGGTCGACCTGCCCCCCACCCCCTCCCCCGAGCAGATCCGAAATGTGACGATTTTGTGACTCAATGTTGAGTCACTAGGGCTAAGGGGTCGCCCTATCTTGACTGGATGGTTGTGGTTAACCCTAGGATCATCTGACGGCTCAAATTGAATTAAAATTCTATATAAACAACCCAATGCTCGAACCTAAAAATTACACAAAAATAATCCTAGAACTATCATGTTATCAATAGAAAACTTGGAGTAGCCGTCACCAATTCAAAGACAAGATAAGAACTTGAATCAAGAATCAAATTAAAAGTTATCAAATTCAACTATCTACATTAAAGGCGAGCTTACCAATTTCAGAGTTCAGATTTCAGAACGCAAGAATTCCTTTTTAGTTTGTAAGTTGGCTATTACGCAGATTTAAACATTCTTTCAATTGAGTCATGACATGTTGTAATTTGGATATAGAATGATGCTTATGTATAAAATTTGATTCTCTTTTATCTTAAAGTATGATTGTAATCGATCTTGTCTATATGCATGTGGCAATGAACTTGTTGTATATTAATCATGTCTACATGCTTGTGGTGATGAAAATGTTGTATATTAATCATGTCTATATGCTTGTGGTGATGAACATATTGTATGTTATTAGAATCTATTATGATTGGGTAATGGATTTATTTTGCCAATTAGGTGGTCAAACATGTCATGTTATAAATTGGTGGTTATTTGCAAGTTTATGATCTAAAACACATGCTTATATATTAGATCAACACTCATGTATATTCATGTTAGGTTAAATCTATTTATGTTGTTAAATTTGGAATTGTAGTCCTCTTATGTTTAACACACATAAGTTATCACGCTAAGTTGCAGTTTAAAAATGATTATAGTAACATTCTTATGTTTTGACATACATAAGTTAATATGCTAAATTATGGGTTAAAACAGTGATTATATGTTAAACCTCCATGTTAGACCTTGGTCAAGTTTACATGACAATTAGACCTAACTTAGTCACAAGTTCACCTTTACCCATTTAATTAAATTTAAATGATATCTCTGTGCCAAGTTGCACATGACAAGTTGAAATGTATGCTATTTTATGTTTATTTCATGTCCCTTGTTTATTACCCCTTTCTTGTTTATGGGTTGGGCTAATTTACTAGCCCAACATTTTTTGTGATTCATGCGTGCGTTCCACGGGGGTAGCGATGGGAAAATATGAAAATTCATGGCATAAACTTGTTTATAAAATGGTATATTTAATATACCATTTATGGTGAGCATAATCAGAGTATAATTATGGCATGATTAAATTAAATTTAATTTACGTAAAGAAATTAGACATATATATAGAAAAATGTGAATTTAGAAAAAGACGAATATGCCTAACCCGATGTTAGACTGAGTTGTGGTGTAAATCTGCCCGGAACCGACCGGCTTATCCAATGACCACAACAAGACCTGTCTAATGTGGGTGGTTAGTGCATCAAGCCCAAAAAGAACCTGAGGTTAGACTGAGTTGTGGTGTAAATCTGCCTGGAACTGACTGGCACATCTAATGACCACAACAATACATGTCTAATGTGAGTGGTTGGTGCTTTAATAAATTAAAGCTAAGTCAGAATTGGTAGGGTTAAGTCAACCAGGGAAACACTTAACCGATTCAACATGTTAACTAAACGAATGGGTGGGGTTAGGTAACCTTGGACACTTAACCAACTAAGCATGTTGATTAGAAAACCCTAGTAGCGGGGACCCATTTCAGCAGTAACCCACATAGATGTATCATGGTACCCTGGAACTAGGCAGGGTGGGGCACGATTACTGGGCTGATTATAAGCGGTCAAAATGTCGGCGGTTGGTGGGCCAGTGTAGGTTCTGACGGAGTATGGGATTGCACGTACTCCAGAGTGGAAAAATCAGGCACTGGGCATCAGTAGTATACACTGTGCATCTTGAATCGTGTCGGGTTGCCACCAGAGCGACTGATACACCCCACAGTGGGACCAGCACAAGTATTTACAGTCAAGCGGGGCCGAATGACACAGGATATGAATGCATACGAGTAGGAACCGATCATTAAGGGGATCATTTGTTATGAACATGTAGGGCTGGTTGAGCCAATGGTTAAGTAGGTGCAGAGACTATATTAATGGGTGCGATCACATTTTCCTCTTATCTTATATTAGGGTATTGTCCTATGTTCTATTATTACTACCATGATCCCTTTCCTTGTTTAAATACTAGTAATCATTGAACTTACCAGACTTATTGTCTGACCCGTTTTCCTTCGTCCTCTTTTCTTCTGTTCCCTCCCCCTCCCCCCAAGGTCCACAGGAGGGAATACTGCAGCTTATTCAGACTTTTTGCAAGCTTCAAGAAAGTAGATGTATGATTTGGACTCTCTCTCAAACTTGGCTATGGCTCTCGGACATTATCCTTGGGGATTTATGCAATTTTTTTTATGGTTTATGCTTCTTTATTATATTATCAAGACAGAAATTATGTTGTAATGTTTTGGAAATTATTTTGAGATAATTTGATGTAATGCTTTTGTATTGAACCACGTATGAAATAAATAATTGAATTTCGCTGCTTATATTTATCTATCTTGTAAAGTTTTCTGTGTCTTGTACCAATAACCCTTCACCGAAGTTAAGGCATTCCCTTTGTGAGTGACCTTAACGGAGGTGGGGTGTTTCAAGGAGGGGTCAGCATAGCAACTAAGAAGGAAAACCCCGAGGGAGTCGCCCGGAGGCTTGCCCAAGGACATAGACCCCAGAGAGGATAAAGAGCTTGGGGCATAATGGCGACGCCCAATGAAACAACTATGGATGTCCCGATTGACAATGATGACTCAAGAGGGTTTTAAAGATCGGATCTTAGTTAGATCCACTTCGGGCAAAGGAATTGACAGACTTTTTAAAGACAAACTTGGATGTGTTTGCTTGGACCCACGCAGATATGTGTGGGATATCACCCTGAATTATGAGCCACTCATTGAGTATCAACCCAAAACCTCCACCCGTTAAGCGGAAGAGGCGAATGCTTGGCTTAGATAAGTCAACTGCCTTGAAGGAAGAAGTTGAGAAGGAACGAATTCGTTAGAGATTCGACTTACCTAGAATGGATCTCAAATCCCGTTTTAGTTAAGAAGGCTAACGGAAAATGGCGTACATGCATTGATTTCTCAGACTTAAATAAAGCTTGCCTAAAGGACAATTTTCGTCTTCCTAGGATTGACCAGCTAGTGGATTCAACAGCAGGTCATGAACTCCTATCCTTTATGGATGCGTACCCAGGATATAACCAGATTCCCATGCATGTTTCGGACCAGGAACACACCAGCTTCATCACGGATTTGGGACTATACTACTATGTGGTGATGCCCTTCGGTTTGTGATTGACATAGAAATGTGTTTATTTTATGCTCTTATATCTTATCTTTTGTATATAAATAAATATTACTTGGGTATTGTTTTGTTATTTTTACAGATAGTCCAACCCAGCCCGCATGCAACCAGAAATGTAGAGAAATAGAGTTCAATTTGCTGTGTATTTGCATTTTGAAGAATTGTAGATGAAGATATCACATCTAGTTGCTGTTGGACAAGAAAAGGAGTGATAAAAAGGCTTTGCACATCACAAATCAATGAAGAAATATCAAGGAAGCAAGAGAAAAAGAGAAAAGGCCCAAATTTGCTTTATTTATCTAAGGCCCATTTATGTTTCTCATTGTAAACTAATTAGTGATGTAATGACCAGGCCCAGTTATCATTAGGGTTAGGGTTAGGGTTTGGCTATCTACCCTATATATACCCTCGTAATAACCTTGTAGCCACCATCTCATCTCTTATTCCATTGTTCTAATAAAAGTTCTTCTTTCTCTTTTATTTTCTGCGTTTTTTTGTTTTCTTAGCAACTAGTGCTGTCTATACGATTAGATTCGGTAGAACACTATTTGTATTTTGCACTTGTTTGCATTAGTGATTTACCGTCTGATTAGATTCAGCGGAAATCCTAATTTTAATTCTTGTTTGTTATTTCAATTTCTGCAATTTCAATTTCTGCTTTTTATTATTTTCTTAGGTCAAATTGGGTTTGATTAGATTCAAATCTAATTCATAGTTTCATTTGCTTTCCATTGAAATTGTGATTTGATCGTCGGTTCAGTTAGATCTGTTCTGAATCAAATTACAGTTCTAATTTTGTTTTGTTTTGCAAAATCAACCTCCAAAGTTCGTCTAACACGCCCACGAAACATATAAATAATAAAATTTAACTTTCCTCCCTGTGTTCGACCTGTATGCTACACACCTGTATGCTTGCAGAATTTATTACAAATATCGCGCTTTTCTAGCGTCGATCAAGTTTTTGGAACTTGATCGACGCTAGAAAAGCGCGATATTTGTAATAAATTCTGCAAGCATACAGGTGTGTAGCATACAGGTCGAACACAGGGAGGAAAGTTAAATTTTATTATTTATATGTTTCGTGGGCGTGTTAGACGAACTTTGGAGGTTGATTTTGCAAAACAAAACAAAATTAGAACTGTAATTTGATTCAGAACAGATCTAACTGAACCGACGATCAAATCACAATTTCAATGGAAAGCAAATGAAACTATGAATTAGATTTGAATCTAATCAAACCCAATTTGACCTAAGAAAATAATAAAAAGCAGAAATTGAAATTGCAGAAATTGAAATAACAAACAAGAATTAAAATTAGGATTTCCGCTGAATCTAATCAGACGGTAAATCACTAATGCAAACAAGTGCAAAATACAAATAGTGTTCTACCGAATCTAATCGTATAGACAGCACTAGTTGCTAAGAAAACAAAAAAATGCAGAAAATAAAAGAGAAAGAAGAACTTTTATTAGAACAATGGAATAAAAGATGAGATGGTGGCTACAAGGTTATTACGAGGGTATATATAGGGTAGATAGCCAAACCTTAACCCTAACCCTAATGATAACTGGGCCTGGTCATTACATCACTAATTAGTTTACAATGAGAAACATAAATGGGCCTTAGATAAATAAAGCAAATTTGGGCCTTTTCTCTTTTTCTCTTGCTTCCTTGATATTTCTTCATTGATTTGTGATGTGCAAAGCCTTTTTATCACTCCTTTTCTTGTCCAACAGCAACTAGATGTGATATCTTCATCTACAATTCTTCAAAATGCAAATACACAGCAAATTGAACTCTATTTCTCTACATTTCTGGTTGCATGCGGGCTGGGTTGGACTATCTGTAAAAATAACAAAACAATACCCAAGTAATATTTATTTATATACAAAAGATAAGATATAAGAGCATAAAATAAACACATTTCTATGTCAATCAAATACCCCCACACTTATCTTTTACTCGTCCTCGAGTAAAACAAAAAATTGAAAAACTAAACTAGATAGGTCACACTTTCGTAGGAAACACGATTGCATTGAGCGTATGCAACAAGCCGTTAAACCTCTAGGTGTCCCTAGTAGGACGAGTGGTGTCTCGTGAGGGTTTTCAGCGGATACTACCCACAAAATCCAAATGCTGTATGCTATGATTCTAATGAAACTACATGAATGCAACGGACATATGCAAAAATAAACGAAAAAATGAAAGCACGACTTGTTTCAGGAAAGTGGTACAACAAATTAAGTTAACAATTTCTAGTCAGTTGATTTTATTTTAGATACCTCGACTTGTCACAAATTTTCAATATAAATCAAGTTTTCAAATGTTAAATTCCAGTTTGGCCAGTTAGTTCGGTCGATAACATAGTGCAGCCATGAAATAAATTCTTAATTTGCTTGGCACAGTTTGCAAAGTGGTATTCTAATTTTCTCATGTATGGCTAGTCAAATCAATAAGGTCAAGAAGTGTTTGGTATCATCGCTTATTCTTTATTCTATTAAATTTTTAAGATTTATGATTAAGTACATACACCTAACTAAAAAGACCAAGGTTTACCACCCATGCACTGCCTCGCGGACTAACGGAGAGTGGGTAAAGAGCTTGGCGGATTATGCAGGCCGACTTTGACTTTGTCAACAACGTGTCGGTAATCCTTAGGTGTCCAATCCCATAAAATGAGACCAAGATATTCCAACTTTGACTTTGTCAACAACGTGTCGGATAGAGCTTGGCGGGTTTGCACACCAACGCTCGATATACAAGCAATGTTGGATACCCTTGGAATACTATTATTATTATCGAAAATATAAGCACAAAAGAGAGTTACGCGAATTCAACTTAACACAACTTAGTTTTAAAGATTTGAAAAGCCAATATAAGTATTTTAAGTCCTCCACTTATTTAAACAAAGTCTACAATATAGAATAGATTTCATGGCCATCACCTAAGAATCTCCCTATGTACCGGTTACACTATTATCCCTCAAAATTAAACTTTTCATTATATTTCTTATTCGATCTAAGTTGAGAGAAAAAATACTATCAACTGGCTAAAAATTGTAAACTTATTTTGTTGTATCAATTGAAAATGAGTCGTATTTTTTAAAAAAAAATTATGGTATGTTACTACGATATAAAATGTATGATGGTCCTACATGAAAAGAAAGAAAAAATAAAAAAAAATCAAAAGAATGCAATGCAGACTCCCCCCCATACTAGAACCGTACAGTGTCCACACTGTGAACGTTTCCTAAATTTGAAAGATTGTATCCAAAGGTGAATGAAATGCAAAATTATTTGAAGAATGAAATGCAGTCTAACTATATGTAAGAATGGATCGTATTTACAGTGATATATGTGTTTACGATGCATGCGATGCAAAGAGTTCCACCAACTTTTCCCCCCACACTTGATTCTAGCCCTATGAGTCCCATTCCCACTGTGTCTAGACATGTTTTCTAACAAGCAAGAGTTTTTGAAAACCATCTCATCTTTATACCTCGATTTATAGTCCAGTAAATGAATGTTCAGGGTCGTCCTAACATGAAGTTTTTCAATCAAGCTAACATTCCAAAAATAATTCATGTGTTCAATGAATTTATCAGTGTAATTATTCAGAAATTTGTGATCGTATATAAACTCAGTGAAATTTGAAATCTGAGTGTTGTTCAAGAGTATGTGATCACATTTCTCATCATTAATTGACAACATATTTTCGACACTGACAATTTCAAGTTCGTTTGAAATTTTCTCAAAGTTAAAATTTTCGAATTCGTGACATGAATCTATTTCTTCCTCATTTGGCAACTCATACTCGTACAATCCAAAAAATTCATGTTCGTTAAAATCCTTTTTCAAATTTGAATTGAAAAATTCAACATTTTCATTCTGTTCAATTTCTAAAATCTCAAGTTTCTCATAGCCCAAAAGAGGAAGATCAAAATCTAAGCTTAAATCTTTTTGAAAAGGATCGAAACCCAAATCATTTATTGAATTTTGAACAACTTCATTTAGATCATCATTCTTAATTTCGAAAGTTGTTGTTTGAAAATTTTCACTATCAGTAAAGAATGGACTTTTTTCTGATTCATCGCTTGTTTGAATTTGATTCTGTTGCTCTCGTTGTTCTTTCAAAGATGTCAATAAACAAAGAAGTTCATCAGCCTTTTTATTTAGTCTTTCTTCCCTCTCTCTAAGAATGTTGAGACGATCGTTGATTTGAGAGCTCTCGCTTTGGATTTCATTATTTTCAAAATTATAATCCACATCAATTTCACAATCAATATTATTTCCAATGTGGTAGTTGTTTGAATTAGCAGAAAACTGACAATGAAATTGGAAATCATTTTGATCATAGAAATTTTGTTCATAACCAAAACTGTTAAAATTGGTGGGAAAATCGCAATTTTGATCTTGAAAATTTTGATGTGGATATGGGTTGTAATCTTGAAAATTTTGGTCGATTTGAAAATCATTTTCAAAGTTATTTTCGAATTGGTTTACAACCCCATATTGATGTTGATCAAAGGTATGTTGCAATTCAAAACCGTGTTGATGTGGATGTGGCCCATAATCAAAGTTATTGAAATTTAAATTGAAATCATCATTTCGATTATATCTATGATTTTGAAAATGTTGGTCATTTGAAAAAAATTGAAAATTGTTGGCATTGGGCTCACGAAATTTTGGAAAATTTTGCCTCATGAGTTGTAATTCAAAATCATATTCTTCAAGAGGACGTCTACTCCGACTATTATCCCACATTTCTCTCAAGGATTTTTTTGAATTAGACATTTGAATGAAGTCAGGGTAAGACATATATTATTCTCGCTTCAAAATAGTATAAAAGGACGAGTTGTGCTCTATTAATTAACTGACTCAATTAGAAGGGGGAAGAGGGTCTTATGGCCGTTCACGTATAGTGTAAACACTAAGGGATACGACCAATGTTTTACGTGTAGTATGCAACCTCTTTTGCTAATAGTTCAATAAATTGAACTACTATATATCCGCGATCCAATTATACGAGACAGTCAACTTCACAAAGCACAACTTTTCAATTATATTATTTTGAAAATCAAATCAAGTTTTATTATTGAAAAACGACGAGCGTGATGATTTTAGTTATGGAAAATAATTCCTAACTAAACAGATTAAGAAAAATTCAACCATAGAACAGTCACAGAACAATAGCAGAATAAAAAAATTGTGCAAACAAGCCGCTGCCCCTGCAGAAGATTTTTACACACAATTTCTATATTTTTTCTTTGCAGCAAAGCACCTGTAGAGTTTAGAAAATATTACAACGGTGTATGGCAATCTGTCCAGATAAATTGAGCAGTATTAATGATTGAAATCCATTATTTGCAAATCCGTTGACCTTTGAATCCTTATTCGTTGCTTGAATCTATTCCTTCCTTTGGCCTTTGATTTGAATTTCACCTCTTCTTCTTCTTCTTTTTTGAGAGAGAGAGAGAGAAAGGTAGCAAAATCAACAAAAGAAATAAAAGAGAGAAAAGAAAAAGAAAAAAAAATTATGAAGGAGATAGCTGGAAAGAAATAAATGAAATAATGGAAAGAGAGATTGTAGGAGGTAAATGAGAAATGCAATTGGAAAGAAATAAATAAAAAGAAAAGAATGCAAATTTTTTTTTTTTGAAAATTTGAACAAGAAGAAAGGGAAAGAAATGAATGAGAAAAAGAAAAACAAAAAAGGGGAAAAAATGAAAAAAGGAAGGAAATAAGGAAAAAAAAAACAAGGTTTTTTGAGTAGAGAGGAAGGGTAGAAGGAATTGAGAAAAGAAATAAAAGCAGACAAAAACAAGAAAGAAATCAACGTAGACAGAGAAGAAAATGCAAAAGTTTTTTTTTTAGAAAATTGTAGACAAAAGATGGAAACAAATAAAAAGAAAAGGAAAGAGAAAAGAAAAATGTGAAAATCAACAAGGTGGTAGAAAGATGGAAAGAAAGATTAGAGGAAGTGAGAGAGAGTTGTAATTAGAAAGCAATCGATAAAAAAATGCAAGTTTTTTTTTTTTGGTTATTGTTGTAAAAGAATGGAAACCAGTGTATTGACAATTGGAAAGAAGTAAAAGGAAGGAAGGAATAAATGGAAAACAATTAAAGAAAATTTGGCAAATTAAATGTACAACAATAATGAACAATAAAAATAAAGTAAAAATTGGAAAGAAGGAATATATGAAGAGGGAAAGAAAAAAAAGAAATATAAAAGGAAAAACAAAAATGAAAAGGAAAAAAAATCAAGAGAATTTGGCAAGTTCTATTTTTTTTTATTATTATTATTTGTCTAAAGTAGGAATGAATTTGCAAGAGGGAAACAAATAAATGAAAGAAAGGGGAAAGGGGTTGAAAACAGGAAAGAAATAAAAGGAAAATGGCAAGTTTTTTTTTTTTGAACTTGTAAAAGAAGAATGAGAAGTAATTGTATTGAAAATTGGAAAGGAGGAATAAAGAGGAAAGAAAGGAAATTTGTAAGAGAAGAAAAGAAATCAAATGAATTGAGAACAAGAAAGACAAAAGAAGAAAAGAAAAAAAATTGCAAAAGAGGAATTTTTTTTTTTTTGAAATTTGTAAAAAGAAAAAGAATGTAGACGATTGGAAAGAAAGTGGAACGATGGAAAGAAAAAAGGAAAATTAACAGTTTTTTTAGGCTTGTAAAACAAGAAAGAAATTTGTACAAAGGAGGAAATGATTAGGAAAAAAAAGGAAAGAAGTAAAAGAAAAAAAATGGCAAAGACAGAAAATCAATGAAAATGGCAAGTTAATTTTTTTTCTCTTGCTTAGAAGATTATGGTATCATTGAATAATACCAAATCTATTCAATCAAGATTTTTTTCTATATACACAAGAAAACAAAAAGAAAATGAATTAAAATAAAAAAAACTAACACGAATCAGAAATTAAATAAATAATAAAATTTAGTGTTTACCTCCCCGGCAGCGGCGCCAAAAACTTGATCGACGCTAGAAAAGCGCGATATTTGTAATAAATTCTGCAAGCATACAGGTGTGTAGCATACAGGTCGAACACAGGGAGGAAAGTTAAATTTTATTATTTATATGTTTCGTGGGCGTGTTAGACGAACTTTGGAGGTTGATTTTGCAAAACAAAACAAAATTAGAACTGTAATTTGATTCAGAACAGATCTAACTGAACCGACGATCAAATCACAATTTCAATGGAAAGCAAATGAAACTATGAATTAGATTTGAATCTAATCAAACCCAATTTGACCTAAGAAAATAATAAAAAGCAGAAATTGAAATTGCAGAAATTGAAATAACAAACAAGAATTAAAATTAGGATTTCCGCTGAATCTAATCAGACGGTAAATCACTAATGCAAACAAGTGCAAAATACAAATAGTGTTCTACCGAATCTAATCGTATAGACAGCACTAGTTGCTAAGAAAACAAAAAAATGCAGAAAATAAAAGAGAAAGAAGAACTTTTATTAGAACAATGGAATAAGAGATGAGATGGTGGCTACAAGGTTATTACGAGGGTATATATAGGGTAGATAGCCAAACCCTAACCCTAACCCTAACCCTAATGATAACTGGGCCTGGTCATTACATCACTAATTAGTTTACAATGAGAAACATAAATGGGCCTTAGATAAATAAAGCAAATTTGGGCCTTTTCTCTTTTTCTCTTGCTTCCTTGATATTTCTTCATTGATTTGTGATGTGCAAAGCCTTTTTATCACTCCTTTTCTTGTCCAACAGCAACTAGATGTGATATCTTCATCTACAATTCTTCAAAATGCAAATACACAGCAAATTGAACTCTATTTCTCTACATTTCTGGTTGCATGCGGGCTGGGTTGGACTATCTGTAAAAATAACAAAACAATACCCAAGTAATATTTATTTATATACAAAAGATAAGATATAAGAGCATAAAATAAACACATTTCTATGTCAATCAGTTTGAAGAACGCCGGAGCAACCTATCAATGACTAGTGAGTCGTATGTTCTACAATAGATCGGGAAGACAATGGAAGTGTAGATTGATGATATGCTTGTGAAATCCCGACAATCTTCTAATCATAAAGCTGACCTAGCAGAAATGTTTGATATTCGTCGTTGATACGGAATGAAGCTCAACCCTCTGAAGTGTTCTTTTGGAGTATGCTCTGGGAAATTCTTAGGCTTTATCGTCAGCTCGCGTGGAATTTAAATTAATCGAAATCAGATTGCAGCAATCAGAAATATCCAAGAACTAAGAAAAATTAAAGATGTACAAAGCCTCGCTGGAAAAGTTTCTACATTGAGTAGATTTATTTCTAAAAATACAAATAAATGCATTCCATTTTTTGACTTGACAAAATGAGGAAAACGCAATTTCCAATGGACTCCTGATTGTGTGGAAGCCTTTCAGAATCTGTTGGCTCATCTGGAGAAACCCCCAATGTTGTCCAAGTCAATCGACAACGAGGACTTGTTCGTATACTTAGCCATGTCGTCCCATGCAATAAGTTCGGCACTGGTAAGGGAAGAAGATAAAGTCTAAACGCCGATGTACTACGTAAGTAAAAAACTAGCGGCATCTGAGCGAAACTATCCGAGAATAGAAAAACTTGCGTACAGTTTGCTGATCGCATCTAGAAAGCTTCTCCACTATTTCCAAGACCATCCCATCACCATTTACAATGATCATCCGCTCCGACAAGTATTGCAGAGATCAGAGGTGTCAGGAAGACTATTCAAATGGAATATAGAGTTAAGTAAATTCGACTTGAATTTCCAGCCCCGAAGATCGATAAGGGGGCTAGTATTGGTAGACTTTATAGCAGAATTCACTATTTTCGAGGAAGATGTAGCGAGCGAAGAACCTGGTCCCTCAACACAACCAGTTGACCCTAATACCTGGAAGCTTTATACCGACGGTCCTAAGAATGACAGGCGATTTGGCGCCAGATTTGTGCAAAATCTCCTGAGAAATGGTCAATATACTATGCTCTCAGGTTAGAATTCCATGCCACGAACAATGATTCAGATTACAAATCCCTGATTGCCGGGTTAAGGCTTGCAAATGAGTTAAGGATAACGAGGACGGATATCTTTTGCGATTCCAAGATTGTCGTAAACCAGGTCAATGAGGATTTTCAAGCCAAGGGGCCAAGACTTGTGTCTTATTTGAAAGAAGTGAGGAAATTGCTCGAAAGTTTTGAATACTATAGCATAACCCATATCCCTCGATCAGAGAATCAGAAGGCAGATAAATTGGCCAAGTTGGCTAGTTCTGACAATCCTGAGGATACAAAGATGGTCCCCATTGAAATATTGCAGTCTCCAAGCATCGACCAGATGGAAATTGATCCGGTACTGGAAACTGAACCGGAAAGGGAGTCATGGATGACACCCCTAAAGAACTTCCTAATGTATGGGACGCTTCCAACCAAGAAAAGTGAAAGGCGCGCTGTTATTCGAAAAGCTTCTAGATGTGTCATGCAGGGCGAAGTCCTCTGCAGACAAGGATTCTTGATGCCACTTCTCTCGTGTATAGCTCATGATGACATTGAGCGAGTACCGAGTGAAGTACATGAAGGTGAATGTGTCGACCACACCAGGGGCCAAACATTGGCTAAGAAGATATTGCGATACGGTTACTTCTGGCCTACCGTGAATAAGGATGTGCTAAATATGCACGGCGTTGCGACAGATGCTAGAGATTTTCTAAGATCCCCCGGGCACCTCCTAGCCAATTAAAGACAATGATGAGCCCGTGGCCCTTCACTACCTGGGGAATTGATATTATCGGAAGCCTCCCCATTGTAAAGGGCAGAGCTAAATTCGCCATTGTGGCCGTGGATTACTTTACGAAGTGGGTCGAAGCTGAACCGCAAACCATGATCACAACCAAACGAGTGCTAAACTTTGTCGTCAGGAACATTATATGTCGATTTGGGATCCCAAAAACCATTATAACAGAAAACGGAAATCAGTTTGATAGCACCAAATTCTGAGACTTCTACCAGAAATATCACATCGAGAAAAGATACACCGCCGTGACACATCCGCAGTCAAATGGATAGGTAGAAAGAGCAAACAAAGTGATTAAGTCCATTCTAAAGAAGTGATTGAAGCGAGCTAGAGCCACGTGGGTCTACGAATTACCCTTAGCGTTATGGGCTTATAAAACAACTTACAAATCAGCCACAAGGCACACCCCTTCTCCCTTGCTTTCGGGTCAGAAGCGGTCATCCCGGTCGAATTAAAAGTACCATCGCATAGAACTACTTACTACGATCCTATGACTAATAATGAACTGCTCCTCGAATCCCTATATATGATTGAAGAAAAAAGGGACGAGGCAGAGCCTTGAGGCACAAGCAGCAGATCGCCCCGTATTACAATAAGAAGGTCCAAGCTCGAACCTTCCGCCTCGGAGACTTGGTTCTAAAGCGTGTCTTTCCACCCCCAGTCTATTTGGGTCCAAAATGGGAAGGACCCTATACTATCCTATGGAGGCTTGATAATGGATCCTTCAAGCTAGCGACCGTGGTTGGAGATGAAAACCCCTGAGTGTGGAAAGCTCAGCATTCGCGGCATTACTTGACATGAAATTGTTATTTTTTACTCTTTTGTTTCTAGGACCATGTAAAAAGGCACGACTTGCCTAGAACAGTCTGGTTACATAAGCAAATAATTATAAAGTGGACGTAGGTCATGATTCGACTGAACCACTATAAAATATCGTGTTTCATTTACTTTACCATACCATTTTGTGATTATTCTTTCACTTTTATTCAGATAAGTTGTCACGATTGTGATATTTAACATAAATATCTTGATGTATCCCAAAACACCTAATTCAAAAGGTCTTTCGAATTTGAAAAACAACTAGGTGCGGATCATCGATGACACAATGCAGTAAATGACACAACCTCGAATACTCTAACTCTCACGAATTGAGAAAGAGTACATAGGACAAAAAAGGATTGTCCATAAGGCGTAAAGGTGCACCATGATTAAAAATCGCCTCGACTCCACTCTACCTTTGCATCCGACGAGAGAGTATAAAGGTGCAAGGGACTGAGCACCGCAAATGAACTCCTACCCCACTGAACGATTGGGTGACAAACTGAAAGCTTAGTTCGAAATCTATCCTGGGCATACGATAGGAAAGTATAAAGGCATTTCTACTAAATGTCACAAAAGGGCTCCTATCCCGCTGCAGAGTTAGGAACCAGAATAAAAGCTGAGCCCAAACCCCTCGTTTTCCGAACACGGGGGCAACATATATCTGACTCTAATCAATCCTCAACAAGCCCTAGCCAGGCATTATGTTAATGATTGATTGGGGGCATACTCATACACATATACGCATAGTGCAGGGATTTCAAATTTTCATTGCATATGATTTTGACTTAGTTATGACCTAAACGTTTATGTATGACTAAGTACGATAAACTTGCAGGCACACAACAATGCAAAAGAAACAGAACTTCATTAACTCCGTTTATTAATGCAGGTTTACAAAACAAAGCTGGACAAAAAGTGAGGGCCATTCTCACAACTACATCATAAGACCAGTGGAAGATCTAAAAAAGAAAGCATAGGTAAACAAGCAGGCTTTGTTTGGGCTTTGGGGATGTATTTGACTTCTTGTCTTTCTTTTGCTTCTCTGGCTTCTCCTTGTCGGTATCAGATTTGTCATGCTTCTTCCTCTTCTTCTAATCCAAGGGAGGATCTTGTGGGACGCTAGAAGACCGGGATGCAAGTTGTGTAGTTATCGACTTGGAGGAGAGCTTTATAATCATTCCAGATCCAGGAGCAGCTGCAGAGATAGGTGGTACATTTAAAGGCTCTTCCTCAACCTTAGTCTTCAAGAGCTCGTCCTGCTTAGCCTTCATCTCAGCTAATGTCATGTCATCACCCTCCTTTGTTTCCCCAATAATAGTGACATCTCCTTCTTCATCCCCGTTGTCACCCTCGGTGTCCTGTAAGGCTTCGGTGATCTCAGCATCCTTAGTGATGTCAGCACTTGAGGGGACTATGGCTTTCTCAGCCACCTCAGGCTCCACTTGCTTTTCTCCATTTCCTTCGACGGGTTTGGAAATTCATGATGAGAAGGAATAGCTATTAATTTAGGAGAGAATGCGGTCTCCTCAATTGTTTGCTCCACAATGCAATGACAAATTATGATAGCTTTGATGAATTGTGGAGAGAATATGGAGATACCTTCCGCTGACAGCTCATCCGTAGCTGCAATAGAAGCCCCAGCAGATTGGGGAACAAGAATTTCAGAGATTAGTGGGTCATCAAGGTTGTACTCCTCGACCCCAGAAGTCTTAGGCTCCATCGCTGAGCTTGAACCCTCATCAACTTTGTTTTTGCCCTTGACCTTAAGCTTCTCTTCCTCCATGGACTCTTTAATTTGATGCCTGCTCTCTGTTAATGCCTCAGGCTCTCCACCTCTGAGAAAGGTCTACATAAGATGGTTCTCATCGACATCCTCAACCTTTAGGTGTTGTCTTTCACTCTTAACAATCTGGTCCCACACATCAACCAAGGTGATGGGTTAGTTCTTGATTTAGGAGATGTCTCAGGTTCGAATGACCTGAGCAAAGTAGTCTATTAATAACTCATCAAACCTTTCTATTTCTTGTTCAGCAGCGGCAAGTTTAGCGGTACCATTCGAGGCGGACTCGAGGGATTTATTGGCATGTCCTTCAGCAAGAGCTGCTCTCTCCTCAACATGGGCAAGTTTATCCCTTAATCTTGTAATTTCTTTCTCCCAAGCAGCTTTTTCCATGGCAAAGCGGTCATGTAACGTCTTCAGTCCAGTATTAATCGACTTGAGATCCTCTATCACCTTCTTCAAAGCCGCACGCTCTTGGTTGTTCGAATCGAGTTCAAAGTGGAAGCGTTTCTTTGCACTTTCCAACTCAGTCTTATAATTTTCAGCATCCCTTTGAGCTAAGGCAAGAAGAGCTTGAGTATCTTCAAGTTCTTTCTCAGCGTTGTTTCTAGCCTTAATGTCATGTTCGATCTTCACTCTAGCTCTGGCCACATCTACTTCCAAATGGCGGATAACCTCTGATAGATTCTTGGCATGTTTTTTCATTGCCCTATATTGTTTAGCCACATGACTAAATCGGTCCACGACTTTTGTATCCCATTCATCAGGAATCGGTTCAAGATCCAGAATGAAAAGCATCCTTTCGAAATAGATGTCCGGGAACTTCTTTCGCGAACGCTCCGACTTTACCTTATTTTCAGAAGTAAGGGCCACCTCCTCTGCGGTGGTAGTGTCCAAGTTGTGCTGACCAGAAGGGACAAGAGCTATCTTCTCTTTTTCCATACCTTTGCTCGGATCCTTGTGCTTGTCCTTGGGTTCATGGTGCTTCTTAGAGGATTTGTCCTGAGGAGGTATACCTTCGGGGTAGTCATGGCTTTGGGAAGTTATTTGCCCCCCGCATGTGGCACTTGAGGACTATGATGCTTCTCGGGATCTTGTCTCGAAAAAGAGCGAGAGCGTATAGGATGCGGCTGATGGGAATCATAGTGTTTCTTACTGCCTCTTCCCCAATTATCACTACGATCATGCTCAAGTACGAGATTAAGTCTGGGCGTGCACTCACAAAGTTCAAGATGAGAGCAGCAGCAGCGACGAGACATCTTTCCTGCAAAAATTATAAGCAAAAATAAGGACCATGAGTACATACAGTGTATGAATGTTATGATGTGTGGTGCATGTGATGTGTGTGTGTCCCGTGTGATCCCCCTAACAGACCACGGCCTGGAGCTAGATTCATCCGTGCGTCTTCCTTTTCCTTGGCTAGAGTGGATTCTTTCTCAGAAATAGGGAAGCACGGTTCCGATTCGAAGTCCTCAGATGTGTAAATATTATCCGGTAGGGGAAGTTTTTCGAAATCCCTGTAAATTTCCTCCTCCATTAAAGAATCATGAGTTGAGGGTTTAATTGGTGGTAGTGTCTTTGAAGGAGTCTCCCCTTCACGGATGGAGGCATCCTTTGGTTCGTTAGTTCGAGCTTCACTTCCAGTGTACACATTCAAATATTCGTCATCCTGGTTAGTCATCGGCGAAGGACTTTTGTTTAGACTGGGTAATGCCTCGAATTTCGTTGTCGCCTACCCCTCAGCTGGGGGCATGCTACTCGACTCCGCAGGAGTTAAAGTTGTGGGAACATATCTGTAAGGCCTGCCACCCTATCCAAGCCCAAATATTATATCGATAAGATGATGTTTGTGAAGATTTGCATCGGTTATACACTTTTTGATTCTGCAAAATTCAGAGTTGCTTTTTACAAGTCGGGACAGACGATCTTCGTATACTTCACCTTCTTGTTTCTGGAAATTATGAGCTATACAAAAAATGAAGATATTAGCACTTTAATCGTGCAGTTGGCACATATATTGAAGGATTCAAAACCTACTTGACTGTAAGCACCACCTCACCCATTCCGCTTGATATTTTATGTAAAACCATTCAGATTTGGCATCGCCTAAGTTACTGTGCTCGTCCGACAATACCTTCTTAGAAGGGATCGATTCAAAGATAATAAAGTTTAGGGTCCTTATGCAGCGATGTTTAAAATAATAATAGAAGTTCAAATCTTTGAAAACGAGCTCGGTCTCCAGGATCCCTGCATATGCAATATACAAGGTGTACAGAGCAGCGTAACCATTGGGATGGAGTTGCATGGGAGCAAAACGTAGCCGTCTCAGGAGATCGACAACGATCGATGGAATAGAACCTACTGTGCACATAACCTTGCTAATAGCCATGTACCCTTCTGGGGTAAAGTGGGGTTTGTCCTCTTTCTCTGGGGTTTTCACATCATCCCAGGGGATCCCATAACTTAAACAGATTTTCTTTAACTTTAAATAATCCAGTTTGGAAGCTATGGAATCACTTGGCATGTCTAATTTCTTAACACCCTCAATTTCATCGAGAGCCCGATAATCCTCTTCGTCCTCAAGCGATGTGCTTTCAGAAGATGTTGATTCCGTATCTATATCTGTTTCATAATCAGATCCAGAGTTACCCTATTCCGGGTCTGAAGGAAGTGCATTAGGACTGTAATAACTTGACGACTCTGGATCTGCACTCTTCTCTGATATCCTCGCTGAGCGTCTACCGGACATGTCTGCTGTGTTGGTGAACAAATGCAAGCAATTAGAGCATAAATCCCCGTGAATCCCGTGTATGTGCAAATGCTAATGCATGTTAATATGTGCAATGCTGAAAAGAAAAGCATGAAGTAAAGCAAAATAAAGAACAATCAATCATCGCATGTCTTAGAAGTTTGTCTTTGTCCAGTCCAGAGTAATTGGTTTAAAGGCTCTAGCCTAACTGTCCAACAATTTGTTCGGGGTATAACCGAGTCCTGACTCAAGTGTTGATTTGTAAAGGGTTGCGGTTTGGTTTGTGACAAGGAAGTGACTCACAAAGAAATCCGGTTCGTGCTTGTGATGGGGCTCATGAGCAGAAGTCCTCTCATCCACTGTGACGGTTCGCCCGACCCAGTTCGTGAGGTAAAGGTTGGATCACAAACCAATTTTAATCCTAGGAATGGGATGTAAAGCTCATCGGCTCGTTTGCAAGTAGCTCGTGAACTACCTCCACGACATAGTTCAACCCCCCTTTTTTACAAACCGATGCCTTGCCCCTTTTCACGAACCGAGGTCTCGTTTCCTTCCACGGGCGAACCCATCACCGTGCTTCACGACCCGCTCCTACTCTGCTACGAAACAGCACTTCACCATTCCCTCGTTGCATACCTCCACTAACTGGAACACCATGGTGCAATTGTTTTTTAACTTAATCATAAATCAACAAACTATCACACTATCTCGAGTCTACTCACGAAGCGACGAGCGCGTATACCTGAGGCCGTCACCTGGAGCGTCGTTGATACCACTAACGCCGATGAGGCCATCAGCAACGTTCATATTGGGGTTCTCAATGGCGGAAAGCAAGAGGCTCACATAAGAAATGATTTTTGACTCACGAATCATATAAATCGAAGATATAAATCATAATTAGGGGGTTGAAATACCTAATAACTGAGTTCGAAGATCTACGGTACGGATTAGAATAAGTTAGGTTTTTGGAATCGGGAAAAAGGAAATGACAGCGGTAAAAGGTTAAGAAAGCGAGTGAAAGGTAAACAGTAAAAATATCTTAAATAGGCGAAACGATGGACCATTCATATGCCCCAGCTCGGCCCGCGATCGTGAAAGGGGATAGATGGGCTTCTGAAGTACGACTTGATGGTACAGCTACGAGCCTTACCAGTCGCCTGCGAAGCATCATGGAGCTAGTAGATGAAATAAAAAAGAAGTCCATTACTAATTAACTAACAACGAATAGTCCAATTTAAAGATCAAACTGTTGAGATAAGTTGCAATTTAAAGGTTTGAAGCCATTGACCAGACGAGCACAATGATCAATGTAAAATTCCTCAGGCTATAGTCCAGGAAGTTTGGAATTGTATCTTAAAAGTTGCTCGCAATATGCTCAAAGCTAGAAAATGACTGGTAAACAACGAAACAATTGGAAACTCAGAGATGTATTTATACCCATCAGGGGACAAACTTTTTGAAGCATCATGACTTTACAAATGAATGCGACTGTTGACTCCTATTATTTCAAGAAAAAATAGTTTAGCAACTTCGAAGCATGTTCCATCCTTGATAAAACGTACTTCGAGGGGGCAAAATGTTGGCTAGCTTTTTGGCCAAGCCACCAAGAATATGAACGCTCGTATTTGAATGGGCAATGGTATTTATATGCACAAGCTTAAGAGAATGCACACTGGATCATGACGCACCTAGATGAAGGCGGCTCGTGGCCTTGTACTCCTATCGGTTCATGATCACTATCCCTCGCCATCGGCTCGAGGCCCATCTCACGACCCACTCGTGGAGAATGATCCACGACCTGCTCGTGGAGAACGATCCATGACCTGCTCCTGGAGAATGATCCACGACCCTCTGGTATCAAAATATGATGAGCCGCCACTGTGTCCAAGAAGTGGAAGTTGTGACTTAGTCACCCATAAACCGCACATCCAGGATCTGATGACACATGTCCATAACCGCCATGTTGACCATTTCTCCATCCACCCACAAACGGCTTCGAGATCCTCGGGATTCGTGTCACGTGTCTTCATGAGCCGCCTGCAGAAATGACCTGTAAATAGCCCAATGCTTGGCATTTTTGGGGATCTTTTGGCAATTCAAAGCTCAGATTCCACCATTATCATACCTCCACTATTCTTAGTCAGAATTGTTTCGAAATTGTTGAGTGAATCACTATTGTAAAAGTGAGATTGAGAGAATATTGTGATTGTACTTGCATTCAAACGTATAATCAAAGTCATATAAAGTGGACGTAGGCTCTTTAACGCCGAACCACTATAAATTTGGTGTGCTTATTGCTTTTTCTTTTATTTCTAGTTTTTATTCTCTGCAAATCAAGATAATTTGGGTATTAGAACAATATTTTGGTCTAACGCATACATACAAAAATCTTATGGTTTTGTATCTAAATAGAACACTCAATTTGAAATTTTGTGGTTCGAAGCTAGAAACTCTATATCCTTAGCCTAGGACGTCTTATAATTTAACAATTAGTATTCCTTAACTGCTTGAAGAATAGAAAATTTTGATGTTTTGATGAATTCTTTCTTGAAGTTAAATGTTGATGTTTTGATGAATTCTTTCTTGAAGTTTGCAAGTAAAAATGGATTCTCCGTGTCTATGTACATGCATGATTCATACTCTATTATTTCTCCTCTAAAAAAAAACACTTCGTTGTCCTATTTAAACCTGTTATAAAATAAAAGAAGAATACAAGAAAATAAGAGAGAACATACATTTTTATTCATTCAGTCCCGTTTACAACATACACAAGCTCTCTATTTATAGGCTTTACATGTCTCATCAATTACAATAGTGTCCCTTGCATTAAGCGTATTCACCTTTAAAAACAAATATATTACAACACTCCCCCTTGAATATGCGTATGCAAAGATGATAAGATTGATTGCCTCATTAAAAACCTTTTTATGAAAAACCCTGTGGGAAAAATCATAAACAAGGAAAAGAGTACAATTTTCATCTCTAGGTAACATATTGACAATGTTCCAATGAGGGTTGATACTTCTGGATCAAAATAATGCCTCGTTAAAAACCTTACTAACAAAAACCCAGTGGGAAAAAAAATATTAGTGAAGGAAAAGAGTACACTATAGCATTATACATGCTCCCCCTGATTCGTAACGCATTATTCAAATAGTTTAGTGATGCAAACGACACATACCAATTTTATAAACCATTTTCTGAAATGTTGACTTTGGAAGTGCTTTGGTGAATAAATCTGCTGGATTTTCTTGAGACTGAATTTGCTTCACTTCTATCTTATTGTCTTTTTGAAGTTCATGTATGAAGAAGAATTTGGGAGAAATGTGCTTCGTCCTATCACCCTTGACGTATCCTGCTTGAATCTGAGCTACGCATGCGGCATTGTCTTCATAAATAATGGTTGATCTTTCTGTAGTTGAGGGAAGTTGACATGTATTTCGAATATGTTCGATTAATGATCTTAACCAAATACATTCTCGGCTTGCTTCATGTAGTGCTAATATTTCAGAATGATTAGATGATGTTGCTACCAACATTTGCTTTGTAGATCGCCATGAAATAGCTGCATTGCTGTTAGTAAACACATATCCAGTTTGTGACCTTGCTTTATGTGGATCAGAAAGGTAACCTGCATCAGCATAACCAACTAGAATCGGATTATTGCCTGTGTTAGAATAAAATAAGCCCAAATCTGTGGTTCCTCGCAGATATCTCATGATATGTTTTATGCCATTCCAGTGTCTTTTAGTTGGTGCAGAACTATATCTTGCTAGAAGATTGACTGAACATGCAATATCTGGTCTCGTGCATTGGGCTAAATATAACAATGCACCAATTGCACTGAGATATGGTACTTCTGGACCAAGTATATTTTCATCATCTTCTTTTGGTCGGTAAGAGTCCTTTTTAATATCTAGTGATCTGACAACCATAGGTGTACTAAGTGGATATGCTTTATCCATTTGAAAACGCTTCAGGATTTTCTCAATGTAATTTGATTGATGGATTAATATGCCATTTTTACTGTGCTCAATCTGTAGACCAAGACAGTATTTGGTTTTCCAAGATCTTTCATTTCAAATTCCTGTTTTAGGTAATCTATTGTTTCATTGATCTCTTCTGGAGTTCCAATCAAATTTATATCAGCAGCATATACCGCTAAGATAACAAATCTCTTTACCGATTTCTTTATAAAGACACATGGACAAATGAGGTTGTTTTTGTATCCAACTTTTACTAAATATTCACTAAGACGGTTATACCACATTCTTCCAGATTGTTTCAAACCGTATAGTGATCTTCTCAATTTTAATGAATAAATTGACTTTGATTTTGCTTCAGGCAATTTACATCCATCTGGGATTTTCATGTAAATATCGGTATCTAATTCACCGTATAGATAAGCTGTCACAACATCAGTCAATCTTATGTCAAGCTTCTCAGAAACTACAAGGCTTATTAAATATCGAAATGTTATGACATCCATAACAGGAGAGTATGTTTCTTTGAAGTCAAAACCTGGTCTCTGCAGGAAACCTTGTGCAACAAGCCTTGCTTTGTATCTCACAACTTCATTTTTATCATTTCGTTTTCTAACGAATACCATTTGTAACCGACTGGTTTAACACCTTCTGGTGTTTTCTCTATTGGTCCAAATACACCATGTTTTTGAAGTGAATCTAACTCAACCTGAATAGCATCTTTCCACTTTGACCAATCTTGTCTTTTTCGACATTCATATATGCTAGTTGGTTCATTATCATTATTCTCATTATAGTCATGACTTTCAGTTATTTCAGTAGCTACTGCGAATGAGAATACATCACCAATTGTTATTTTACTTCGATCCCACATTTCTCCATAATTCGTATAGAATATTGAGATCTCATTATTATTAGGTACCATTTTATTTTCGGAAGCTTCTATTATTTCTTCTGGGATAATAGTTCCTTCACTGATTTTAGGAGAATTGAGATTTTCTTTTGAGTTATCCTTTGGATCATTCATAACCTCTTCGGGAGGTTTGCTAATTGATGATTTTTCATTAGACTTTCTTTTTCTAGGCGCCAAGTCTTTTGAACCTATCGGTCTTCCACGTTTTTGTCTAGCGTTAGATTCATTTGCTGCTGTTGGTCCTTCGGGGATTTCAATTCTAGCTGGTGTATTTGCTACTGGAATATGAGATTTAGTTATTTTTGCAGCATCATTAAATGCATCTGGCATTTGATTTGCAATATTTTGAATATGCAAAATTCTTTGTACCTCGTATTGACATTGTTTGGTACGTGGATCCAAATGAAACATAGAGGGATTATCCCATGAAATTTCACGCCGTTCTACTGAAACGGTCTTTTCTCCCCCTAACGGCGGGAAATTTGACTCATCAAATTTGCAATCTGCAAATCTTGCAGTAAATACATCACTCGTTAGAGGTTCAAGATAACGAATTATCGAAGGTGAATCAAATCCCACATAAAGTCCCAGCCTTCTTTGAGGACCCATTTTAGTACGAAGTGGGGGACTAATAGGTACATGCACAGCGCAACCAAATTTTCGTAGATGCGAAATATTTGGTTGGGATCTAGTTAAAAGTTGTGATGGTGAAAATTGATGATAAGCCGTTGGTCTAATTTTAATCAATTTGGATGCATGCAAAATTGCATCCCCCAAGCTGTAACAGGTAGCTTTGATTGCATAAGCCGCGGTCTTGCAATAAGTTGCAAACGCTTAATTAATGATTCTGCCAGACCATTTTGAGTGTGAACATGAGCTACTAGATGTTCAACTTCAATTCCCAGTGATAAACAATAATCATCAAATACTTGAGAAGTGAATTCTCCTGCATTATCTAATCGTATTGATTTAATTTGATGATTGGGGAAGTGTGCTCTTAATTTAACTATTTGAGCAAGTAATTTGGCAAATGCCATGTTTCTAGTAGAGAGCAAACATACATGTGACCAACGAGTTGATGCATCAATTAAGACCACAAAGTATCTAAATGGCCCGCAAGCGGGATGAATCGGACCACATATATCACCTTGAATTCTTTGCAAAAATGCTGGAGATTCAGAGGTGATCTTACTGTATGAAGGTCGAGTAATTAATTTTCCTTGTGCACATGATGTACATATGTAATCATTTGGTAAATTCAACTGATTTGGTAAATCATGTCCATTTGAGTTCTTAGCAATTTTAAGCATCATAGTTGATGCAGGATGACCTAAACGATCATGCCAAAGAATCAATTTCTTTGTATCTGTGAGCTTCTGGCTCATGTTTATAAAATGAGATTCAACTATGCCAATTTTGGTAAAGTATAATCCAGTTGAAATTGTACCAAATTTTTCTAAAATAAGCTTCTGGCTTTCAATTTTAGAAATAACACAAAGATATTCTTTGTTGTTTTCATTTATAGTTTCAATATGATATCCATTCATTCTTATATCTTTGAAGCTAAGCAGATTTCTTTTAGAATTGCTTGAATATAGTGCATTTTGAATGAATATGTTATAAAATAAAAGAAGAATACAAGAAAATAAGAGAGAACAGACATTTTTATTCATTCAGTCCCGTTTACAACATACACAAGCTCTCTATTTATAGGCTTTACATGTCTCATCAATTACAATAGTGTCCCTTGCATTAAGCGTATTCACCTTTAAAAACATATATATTACAACAAAACCAGCTTTTTTATTTTTTTATTATATTTTTTTTTAGATGGAACAAAATATTGTGGAAACAATCAATTTGCTATTTACTATTAATGTCCTCTCAAATAGTTAGATCATTTCAAATCTTTTAATTATGTTTAAAGTACAAATTAAACCGACTTTTAAAATAAATATTTTAAATAACTCCAGTTGGTTTATAATTTTGAAGGAGTTCGAAGTTTGAAAATGATACCAATTTTTTTGAGATGACGTTGATTGTCTGAAGATCGTGTCCATAATGATGGAAAAATCGACCATATGATTATGTAATTTAAAAAAAAAGTTTGCTTCATTTTAAAATTAATCGATACTGATTGGTTTAAAAATTTATTACATTTCTAGATTAATCTGGTTAAATATTCAACGGATAGGATATTACAGCAGAAACTGAATAATAACTGCAAATTTGAAGTAGATTTAAAATGAAATGGTTTTTTTGAACAAATTTCAAACAACAAAATTTAAGTTATTGGTAACATTGAAGAAAGCAATTTGAAAATGAAGTACTATCTGAACCTAGGAAAAATTGAGTTTGGATAATAATAGTAAGGAAAATTTTCTAATGGCCGATTTCATGGCAGGTTAGATCAGAACAACAATAATCAGCAACTAAACAAATGAATTAAAAAATAGAGGTATTATTACATAAGCTAATTCCAAGTGCCAATAATTAAGCATATCAGGTGATGTAAACAGGCTACTAACGGCACCTGATAAAAAACCGATCATGTCCAAACATGCAAGTTTCCACCAAAAAATAATAATCACAATTGAGGTAAATAACACATGCTTCTCCAGACATCAATTTAAACAACATGCTCTCCTCAGTTTATTATTCCAAAGAGTCGGTCAAGTAGAGACAGTCGCCTCAGTATGTCTAAATTCTATAGAACATGTGAGCTAACGTACTTATTTTAAAACTCTTTCCTATTAGTAGACAATAGCCTCGGGTTCATAATAGTGCAACATTTTAAATTCAACCCTTCAACAACTTGAAATGTACCGTTATCTGCACAATATTTACATGACGTTTATACTCTTAAGCCTTAAAAAAAACTTCTTAAAAGACAACCACTTCAGCTACATTTGGTCAAAATACAACATTAGGCATTTTAATTTCACATATGTGGCTCCACATATTGAATATTTCTTACAACATACCACATGCATATTTGACATACATACTGTTAAAAAATTTCTTCAATAACAACTTGAATAAAATAGAGCGAACTCAAAGTGAAAAGGTTTTATGCCAAATTGAAGAACAAGTTTGACATGAAGCCAAGCATATGTCACAAGGTTCTAGTATCTATGTTCCCAAGTTCAAGTCTTCAAGTCGAAACCCTTTGAAGACTCGAAGTCGACACAAGATGTCGAGTCAGGCTAGGTAAAGTCGAAGCAATTCAGGTCGAGTCATATTGGAAAATTGGCTATACAATATGGAAGGTCAGTTCAAGTGTTATCCATTGCCTCAGATATGATATGCATGTACAAAGTCCAAGTACAAGTCTACAAGTTACAATCAGTAATTCATCCTAGTTCAGATTAGGATTGCAAAAATTTAATATGTGATAAGACACAAAAGAAAATTCATCTTCCTGATTGTCACCCTCAGCCACTACTTATAGGTGTGGATCAGACTTGTTTCTGCTTTGGTGGCTTTGACTATGCTGTATCAACTTCAACACAGCTTACGCAGCCAACAGTAACTGATTTGGTGACTTCGGCTGCTGGTAACTAACAGACGTACTCCTTTGGGGGCAAGATAGTCATGGGAATGAACAAGGAGTGTCAAACCTTTATGGATGAATAGAAGCGGCACAGCTCCACTACCCAAGTAAGACGATACGCTCCTTAATTATTTTGGAGCAGAACAATCATCAAATGCAAAGCGAACGGCAACGCCTTGCAAGGTGATGAAGCGATATGCAAGGGCGGACCCAGGGGTGTGCTCAGCTGGGCTGCAGCCCACCTCATATCCAGCCCAGTCCTATCCAAAATTCTGGGTCCACCCTTGGCGATATGACCGCCACATGCTCTTAGGATGGACAAAATACTTTCTGATGCTTTTCGGAGAGACATAAGTTCCCAAGTTTCATGAAGGGAAATGGATTGAGGAAGGGAAACGGATCTTCAATCCTTTAGAGGCCATGCAGTCCTTTTTCCAAAACAAGACCATATAGTTATTGGCAAGTTAAAGCGATGATTGTGGAAGCGAAACCACCTAATAATCCTCGGCATTGTTAAGGACGAAACCGCTTCAAAATTGTAAAGAGTTGATACTCTTTGATGATGGTAGAAGTTTGACACCAACCTTTTGAGTTTGGAAGCACTTTTGCAAAGCAACACAGCTCTGTTTGTAAACTCGAGACGACGCAACCTACTCATTTATTTGAAGGCGACGTTCCATCTTCGAAGGTGATGCAAATATGGTGTAATACTAGCCCTTCTCTTCACAAGTATGATGAATTCATGGATTTTAAAGTTGTTGCCATCTGTTACTTGTCATTTCAATTCGATCCATTCATTTGAATTTGGTGATTCCTATCCTATAAATAGTGATCTAGTTCATTACTTTTCTTCCTTTCGAGTATTAAACTTCACGAATTCAAAAGGCTCTTATTCGAAAGTCAAAACCAATTTCTTCCTCAAGCATTCAAATCCAAGCTTTTAGATGAGAATACCTCTTCACTTAATCATTTTAATTCCCAATTTAGTTGTGATAATTGCGAATTAGAGCATCATGAATAGGGCTTCGGTTATTTTGCCCAGTTTCAATAATTTTGATCGATTGGAGATTTAAAACCCTAATTGTAACTCCTCAAAGGTACCGTTTGCAAACAAGAATGGGAAGTTAATATCGGCGTTGGTGTCAGACGCGTCGGACCCGTCCAACATTGATCCCACAATTTTACCCTACTGAAATGGAACGTTGAAAAGAAGCTGTTTGTATCAGACGCGTCAGATGCCGTCGGACGCAAATGGCTACTTCCCTAACAGTTGTTTTTCCAAAACTTTTTATATAAACCAACCACCATTCTACACCTCTCCACCACCATTCTTACCTCTAATCTTCCGTTTCTTCTTCATGTCGTCTAGTGATGATTCTTACGTCGAAGATTTGCAGGATTTGCAAGACATCGCCCGTATTCGACAATACATGGCAAATCGGAGACCGAAAAGAGCAGAATACATGATTCCGAAACGTTTAGAATTACATGGGTAAATGAAGTACCGACTGGACATGCGGAACGCTGTCAGCGAAATTTCTGAAAGAAGAGGCTCTATTTCACTTCATTATGCGAGCGGTTGGAGAACTATGACTTGGAGACAACTAGGCACATAACAGTAAGGGAAATGTTAGCTATTTTCTTGTATACCATCGCTCTGGCTCTTCCTACACAGCAGGTTGCTGAATGGTTTCAACAATCAATTGGTACGATTTGTTAATTATTTCATAGAGTACTGAATTTCGTTCTATTATTGACAGTGGATATTATTAAGCCGATAGATACCCAGTTTAATAGAATTTCGGAATAAATTCGTTCATCACCACGATATTATCCAATTTTAAAAACTGTATTGGAGCTATTGATGGCACACATGTAATGGCTCATGTGACTCAAGCGGACATGCAACGATTTGTAGGGCACAAAGGATTTCCTTCACAAAATATAATAGTTGTATGCGCTTTTGATTTAACTTTTATTTTTGTAAGAGCAAGATGGGAAGGAACAACCCATGATGCTAAAGTCTTTCGTGAAATTATAAATACTCCTGGTCTAAATTTTCCTCGTCCGCACAACAGACGATACTATTTAGCAGATTCAGGATATCCACTAATGCAAGGATATATAACTCCTTACGGCTTGTGAGATACTATATTCCAGACTTCAATGACATACATAATGAACTAAAGTAGGACAATAAAGTTTTCAACTACTATCATTCAAATTTGCGCATAGCAATCGAAAGAACTTTTGGAATTTTAAAGAAAAAATATGTCATCTTACATAACATGCCAACATATCTATATAACATTCAAGTACAGATTGTTACTGCTACAATGGTTATTCACAACTTCATAAGAAGATACAATACCGGTGATTCTGCAATTTGTATTCTAAAATTTGTATTATGTATTCTACTATTCAGTTAACGAATAAATAATAAATTAATATCTCTGCCCCTTCCAATTTGCCCTTTTCGTTAAAAAAACACATTCTCCACTCGTGAAAATGCCCCTTCCCCAGCCCCTTTCAAATATCCTTTTCTGTTTGTTTGCAAACTCACCCTAACTTAACTATCTCAGGCTGTTTAAGACATTAATTCTTGTGCTTAAGAGATATAAGACATTTAGTTTCATTAAGAAAACTTGGGTTTCAACATGGAGTGTTGTTTATGTATATTTAATATGGATTTAAAACTCAATCCTTTATATCTATCTTAATGGATATCGATACAAAGCAGTGACTATAGAAAAGTGCGACATGATGTATCGCCTTGGAACTTCGACCTTTAAAAGTGACAAAGCATTATGTAGATGTCTTCTGCGTTTAACTATAGCGCACAAATTCTGTTGGAGTCGGCACACTGTTTTGAGTTTTACAAAAATTAATTCATAGGAATAAGTTTTTTGTGTTGGCTTCAATAAAATGGTGTCTCCTCAGATTAATTTCAGTAGGGTCCATATATTATGTTGAAATTTAACATGATTGTTAAACGCAAATCAAGTTTACTCAATGCACACTAGTATATTACCATTATATCCTTTGTGTGTATTAAATGAAAGAAACACTAATAAACGCTTTAGTGTGTATTATGAAATCTTAGTAAATGTTTTGTTTGCATGTATATGCGTGTACACTGATTATTATATTACTTTACATTATATTATTTTAAAAAATAAACACAAAAAACTAAGTTATATGGAGACTTTATCCATAGAAGTAGGAAGGACAGTGAAGTAATTTTTGGAAACTGCATTGAATAATTTGATTTGGACTTAGCAACACCCAAATTTAATAACTTAATTCTAGTGTATCAACTTTGCTAAAATCAAAATGGCCCAAAAAGCCCAAATTAACTTAAATTTATGTAGTGCCCGCCCAATTGCCATTGTTGGCCCAGGCGAAAGCAGTAGGGGTTGGAAAAATATTATATGACAATAACACCACACATATACTTGAGATGAAGACCTCCACTGAATCAGGCAAATGGAATACCACTCCACTACATGTTAATCAACAATTTTTGATATCAAGTTTTCTATGATAATACCACCACCTCCTTCTACACCTGTTGCCCAAGTCTAACAGGTTTCCCTAGACAAATGTCTTGCTCGGCTTACCCTAGGGTCGGGCCTGAATTTACGAAGGTAGAAAATGTGTGTCAGTTTTTCACAATAAAGCGTAAGATATTGTTTAGCCTCATTGTATGGACTTTAGTAATGGATAAATATGATATAATAACCATTGTCTAAACTTACTGAATCAATGCAATATATTTGAACATGACATCTTTAAACGTTTGGCATCGATCCTCTTAAAATTTGGAATGGGGCTTCGCTCTTATAATGGCTTGATATAAAAACACCTCTCCTTACGAGGTGATACAACTAAATACTTATTTGCATAGTAGTTCAAAGGCGACACACCATATCTATGTCAAGATTTAGTCGATTCGAAAAATAGATTTAACAAATTTATTATTCCTTTGTTTCACCGATCTTGTAATAAGAGCTCTGTTATAGTTCTGAAACTCAAAATGATATCACCTAGCAGTAAAATGGAAGAATTGAAGCCTTAAAAAGGATCTATCAAGAAAATGAGTTTTGGTCTTGGAGGTTCCTCCCTCTTAAACATAGTAAACGAAACTAGTTCTCTCAACAATATGAAATTACAACTCGAGAGGAGGTAGACTTTATCTTGGAGCAGTTTGGTATCATAGGGGTCGAGGTTATTCCTGTAAAACTCGGTTAGTATAGGGACTAGTGCCGGAGGATCAAATTTGAGATGTAGTATCTCACCCAACAATGGAATGCTACTTTCTCAAAACGCATCTAGTTGAATAAAGCTCATGCTTAATACTATATCGGCACAAGTTTTCATTACTTAACGAATTGAGAAGCTGAAGAGCAAAATTAGGAATTTATATAGGACATCTAAAGCCCTCAGCGAAGACTCAAATTTCTTCCTTTAACTATGTTGTTTCCATTCAGAAGGAATGAATGTTGAAATATATTTTATATATGCAAATCCATCATATTACAAACATTTCACCAATACTAAAAGCTCAAGAAAATCAGCTTAAGAATTTATTACTTGATGGTATTTTGTAAATATTTGATAAAGAATAAGTATTATATAATGTAATGTATTGTGAGCCATACCTACGCATGTGACATAGCAATATATCTTTTGCATAAATGTGACTTTTCTTTCTAATATTTTGATTGGCCAATGTCAGGACTTTATCTCAGTAATTTCTAAGATTAAATAACTTGTCTCGAGCTTGCAAATTCCAAAAAAGATTATAAAAAACTGTGCTTGATAATAATGTGCTTGAGATACTTCATATTAGTTACGGTTTTTGGCTGTAGCAAATGGCAAATGGCCAACAACCTGTATCCAATGATAACAAAAGGCCAGAAATAATACAAGAATAGAAATTTTGTTTAGCAATAACAATAACAGATCCAAATTGATAGAAAATTAGAAGTTCATGCCTGGTATTAATAACTAAAAACCTAGAAATAATATAAGAACAAAATTCTATATTCAATGATAATAATTCATATTGGAAAATATTAGCAGAACATAATGCAAATAATAGAGGACCAAAAATAATAGAATACAAAAATTCCACAATAGAAGACTAAAAATTCATACTTGGCAATAATAGACGTCTAGAAGACCAAAATTGTATAACAAAAGACCAGAAATTCATATCTATAATAACAGAGGACCAAAAAAACAAAATTCCGCCCTTGGAAATCTTATAAGACTAGAAATCCATATCTAGAATAGCAGGCAACCAAAACTTCACTCTTGCGAATGTTAGAAGACAAAAAATTTGTATCTTACAATAAAAAAAACTAGAAACCCTTGTCTGACAATGATTAGCCGATCATCCGAGATTTCCATCCAATGATCATTAATTGATTGACCATAATTTTTCTATCTGGTAGTTGATTTATGATTGCCTCCCTTTAAGAGGTACTTTATTGAAGTCATATGGATGTCAAAAATGTTTCGTACCTTGAATGTGACAAAATTTTCCTCACTTAAGGAAATGCCCGGATATGCCGAGAATTCATCTTGAAATTGAACAAGGGCTTCCTCCCTCTATAAGGTGTTTCAGCGAGCCCCTGTCGAGAGCACTAAAGGTTTAACGTTTTGGATGTGCCAAGGAATTTCTTCCTCTAGGAGGTGTCTGTATGTACAGGGACTTCTCTTTGAAACAGGTCAAGATCCTCCTCCCTTTAGAATATGCTTTAATGAGGTAATGTGGGTGGAATTAAAGGCTTAGTGCCTTGAATGTGCCAAGGACTTCCTCCTTCTAGGAGGTGCTCGAATATATCGGGGTTCACCTTGAAACATGTTAAGGGTTTCCTTTCTTTAGGAGGTGCTTTAATGAGGTCATATGGGTGGTGCTAAAGGCTTAGTCTTTTTAAATGTGCTAAAACGTGCCTTCAAACCAGCAAGTACTTGGTGCTTTTGATGCGCCAAATAGTTTTCTTTTCAAAAGCTACCCCAAAAGTGTCGGAAACTTTGGATGAAGTTTATTCCTTCTAAGAGCAGTCAGAACATTTTCTTTTTATTGATGATTTCCCTTTACGAATTTTTCGAGCTTTCCCTTCCTTATGAAATGGTTGATGATGCATTCGTTCGTAATATTTTCTCTTCATATTCTCGAATATCTCTCATACTACGATATGCAAAAGATAACTCAACCATCTTTCGTTTTAATGACCATTGCTCGGACCGAATCACAGTTCGAGTGAAGTTAGACTAAAATTGAAAACTCAGAGTATGCATGTCGAGGTATGTATTATAAACCCTAATTATGCAAGCAATTATGGTTCAAGAAGGTCATAACTTCAACCCCTCCCTCTAACGTCGAAAAGATTAACGACCGAATTTCTTCATTAGGACCCCAAATAAATACTGCATAGCCAAAGTGGAGATCATACGCCAACTTAAAGAACAAGCTCCACACAAACCAAGTACGTGCCACAAAATTCTTGTATTTATTCAAGTCTTCAAGTCGAAACCCTTTGAAAACGTGAGGTCAATACAAGGCGTCAAGTCAAGCCAGGGGCAGTCAAAACAGTTCAAGTCGAGACATATTGAAATATAAGTTACGCAATATGTTGGGTTAAATCAAGTGCTATTGCCTCGAATATGCTATGCATGTACAAAAGTCCAAGCATAAGTCCACAAATTACAATCGATAATTCGTCCTAATTCGATTTAGGGTTACGAAAAACTTAAAATGTGAAGATAGGGGAAAAAAATTCAATCCCTTGATTGACACCTCTTTGCTTCTATTTGTAGGTGCGGATCAGGCTTTCCTTCAGCTTGGATGGCTTTGAACATATTATGTCGAAGACAACACACACTACTAGAAACTGTGCTTATTCCGATAGCAGGGGGAGGGGCAGCGACAATTCACGATGGGTTATTTCTGACGTCTTCCGATGGGATGTAAGCGCCATGGAGGGAATAGCTCAGCTCATTTTGGACCGTTACTCTTCCCAAGCTTGAAGATTCTTTGATGCATTGCTTTGAACTCCATTTTCTACTGCCATGGCTGGCTCATGCTTTATTGGGTAATATCATTGTCAGTTTATGCTTCTTTATTTTAAACAAGACAGATGCTTTGTTGTAATAAGTATTGGTGTTGTAAAATAATCTTTGTACAAACTGTGTTTTAATTAATAAAGGTTACTTATTTGCTGCTGCTTTATTTGATTGTCTTGTAATTTTTCAGCAATGTTAAGGAATTCCCTTTGCGAGTGACCTTAACGGAGGCGGGGTGTTACAGAAAACGTCGGAAAATATTGGGATATACGAAACGTTGCAGCCCTCTTTCTTCCCCATATCATTTCCTTATTTTTTTCAGCTTTCAGGTTTCAAACCGTTGCACCCCTAATTTCGAGTTTTTATCCTACAAACATCCGTTTCTTCGCGTAAGAACCTCCACGACTTCAATTCAAATGTCTAGAGCAAGTAATTTCAGGTAAAATCTCTTTTTTTGATCAAATTTTTGCCTAAACCTATATATGCTTAAATTCGAAAATTAGGGTTATCTATTGATTGCAATTGGTTCCAATGGCGTTGTAGTGGGTTATAACATCCTATTATGTGCATATTTCATGTGATATAGTGAAACTGGAAATTTTATGTGTAATGTTTGGTTATTTTTGCATATGTCCCTCTTAGCGTGGTTTTGGCCATTGTATAATTGGTTATTTGTGTATATGTACACCATTGTGTATGTGTGATTGTTGTTTTATGTTAGTCAATATAAGAAAAACTGAGTGCACGAGCTAGGCATAGTATATTGTGCACAATTTGACTTGTGCACAAAAAAGCATGAGTCTAAAAATCTAACTGAGTCTACTGAAATGACAATAATGATAAATTAGCTTTAAGTTGATGTGATACGTCGAACAAATGTGATAAATTAATATAATTTTGTGTTGTAGTAAAACTGTATTTTTCTAGTAAAATGCGCACATCTAATCGGCTAATATCCACTAAAGTGTTTTCAGTCCCGTCCGAGGAGTGTTGTACATGATTGTTATATAATAGTTGTTTTTTTCAAAAATGGACCGTTTATATTCATCTACTACAATGTTTATTGTATTTGCCCTTGTATTGGACAAGTTATAAACACAGTAAGCATTTACTTTTTATGTACTACTTCATTTCAAACGATTCACAAAATTTCGGTTTAACTTTTCTTTTTGTTTCCTGCATACATGCATTTGTGTACAATGCATAAAACAAAAGGGAAATGCTGCCGAAATTTTGTTGAATTGTTTGAGACGAAATAATATACAAAATGTAAATGCTTACTATGTTTATAACGGGAAGTAGGATGTCTGACCATGTAAAAAAGTTACGTTAAAAAGATGTGCCATATTTGAAAATATTTTTAAATTTATGAAATTGTTATTTATTTTCAGCCATTATATATACATGCGTTGTACGACCACGAAAATAAGCTTTTTGAATTTGTATTCTTGAAATAAAAATTAATTTTTGAACTTGTGACTAAAATTTTCAAATAGGAAAAATGATTGATTATTTTGTTGATTGGAAGAGATGGATGTACCAAAGAAGAGGACAAAGAGGTTCAATAAAAGAAGATTTTTATAATGGTATAAATGTCTTTCTTGAACTTCCTTTAAGTAATAACGGAAACGATCCAGAAACTCGTTGTCAGTGTAGTAAGTGTAAACATTTAAAGTAGTGAAAATAAGCCGTACGTCATTAAAAATGTATGAAATACAAACAACATCCAGGGTAAGTTTCAATTTCAAAGCGGGTCCTTCTTTTCGTGCTTACGTTTTTTTCAAAATGAATTTTTGCGCTGGCTAATTAAAAAAAATCGAAAAAGTGCAAATATTTCGAGAAGGATTCGAAAAAAAAAGTTGCATACATGTATGCATATATTTTGAAGTGCTTTACATTGAAAATCTAGACCAATACTTGCATACATGTATGCATTTATTTTAAATAACTACATACATGTATGCAAGTAAATCTGAACTAATATACATGCCTCTGAATAACTGTATACATGTATGCATTTATTCTTGAATAACTGCATACATGTATGATGCAGAAATGTTAAAATATAAACAGACTTAGAGATATGTGCATATATGTATGCAGTTTTTCTACATAACTACATACATGTATGCATAAATGTAAAAACAATGGTGGCTTAGCAATATGTGCATATATGTATGTAGATTTTGATTTACTGCATCAAAAGATGCATTTATTTTCCAATTTTTGCATATGTGTATGCATTGATACTGCAGTTTAATGCTAAATTGCAATATATGCACACATGTATGCATATATTTGCAAATATGTGCATTTTTTTTTTTTGCATTTTACTGTTGTTTCGTTGATTTTTTGGTTTTTGGTGTGATTTTTGATTGTTTTAACACCTGAATTTTTTGATGTGCAAGTGTTTTATTTAAATATGAATTTTCGTGATTTTTTATTATTTTTTTAATGAATTTTTGAAAAATAGGAACCTAATTTATAATAAATTTAGGACCGGATGTGAGCCTAATTTCCAAACTTATTAGGGACCTAAGACAAGCACACCCTTTGAAGTATTTATTACCTGATATTGTGAAAGTCCATTTATGCAAAAACAGATTCACACTTGAGTATTACTTTTGGGACCGTCATGGAGAACTTGTAGCAAATACTTCTGTGAAGTCTGAGGTAGAAAGTGGTGTTAATGAAAATGTTAGTAGGACCAGTATTGAAAATATGGTTGAAATGTAGCACGATCAATGTTTCCTATGGTTGCAATTGACGATGGTGATGGAAATGCTGAAGAACCAAATATTGAATCTAATTTTTTTTATGATTTACTGGATGGTGCTAAGAAACCTTTTTTGGATGGTTGTAAAAGCGGCACTCAGCTGTCAGTAATTGAAGAATACATTGCCATGGAGTCAAAATACAACATCACTGAAACTGGGTTTACGACTATTGTAAAAGCTGCAAATAGGCACATTCTATTCGATAATTTTATGTGTGAAAATCACTATGAAGTTAAAAAAATTATGTCAGTACTTGGTTTACCTTATCAAAAAATAGATACATGTTTAAATAAATGCATGTTGTTTTGGAAAGATGACATAAACCTTAGAAATTGTAAAATATGTAATCGTGAAAGATATAAACCAAGAAAGAAGAAGGGAAAGGAAGTTCCATACAAACGTATGCATTACTTACCCATTACTCCAAGGTCTCAAAGATTATATGCATCTTTTGTAACTGCATCTTATATGAGCTGGCATAATGTGAGATCGGAGGAAGAAGGTATGTTGACCCATCCGGCCGATGGAGATGCATGGAAACATTTCAATAAAACTTATCCTGATTTTGCAGCGGAGAGTCGTAATGTCAGACTAGGATTATGTACGGATGGTTTTTCACTATTTTCTCAATTTGGTGCTAAATGTTCATCATGGCCCATTATCATCACACCTTATGATTTAGCTCCATGGATGTGTATGAAAACGCAATATATATTTCTTACTGTTGTTGTTCCAGGTCCCAACGATCCGACATAAGGAATTGATGTTTATTTACAACCGCTGATTGAAGAATTAAAAACATTATGGGATGGAGGAGTAGAAACATATGATGTTTCAAAGAAGAATATTTTTCCCAGGTTTGCTTCTTTGTTGTGGACTATAAGTGATTTTCCTGCCTATGCAATGCTTTCAGGATAGAGTACTACTAGTCGTCTAGCATGTCCATATTGAATGGAAGAAACACGAGCGTTTTCTTTACCGCATGGTAAGGAAATTTCATGATTCGATTGTCATCGATGTTTTCTCCAAGTACGTCTCCTTTCAGAGGGACAAGAAAAACTTTTTAGCTAATATAGTAGAACCCAGACAACCATCAACGATACTATCAAGCGAGGACATATATGAATTGGTTAAAGATTATCCAAAGATATATGAAACTAAAGATCAAACAGAAATTGAAGGCAGATCGATTATTCACAATTGGTGTAAACAGTCTATTTTTGAGAGTTGTCATATTGGAAACATCTTCTGCTTCGTCATAATATTGACGTGATGCACAATAAGAAAATTGTATTTGATAATGTCTTTAACACAATTTTGAATGTCAATGGGAAGATTAAAGATGATTTGAAATCAAGGCATGATAAAGAAGAATTAGGCAGACGTCCTGAGCTTCATATTAAAACAAACGACAGTAAAAAAACCTAAAGTGTGTTATGAATTAGATAATAATCAAGTTAAAGTTATGTTAAAATGGGTTGAAAGTTTAAGGTTTCCTAATGGGATTTCATCAAACCTTCGTAGATGCGTTGACTTTAAAAATGGTAAATTGAGCGGAACGAAAAGTCACTGTCACATTATGATGGAGCATTTATTTCCCGTTATGTTTAATGAACTACTGCTGTTAAAAGTTTGGAAGGTAGTAACGGATCTTAATTTGTTTTATAAAGAGTTTTGTTCGATTACTTTGAAAGTGCAACGTTTACATAAACTTGAAGTAGATATTCCTATATTGTTGTTGACAGCGAAAAATGTTGTAACACCAAAAGATTCTCCGTTACTTAGAGAATTATGTTTTGCGTAGGAAAGTAAGTGCTGAAAGTAGTAAATAACACAATAGATTTATAGTGGTTCGGTCCCGTGAGGCGCCTACATCCACTTTGAAGGAGTTCGCTAATATTTTATTCACAATAATACATTCCAAGCTCTAAATGTCATCTAGGCATTTGATTACATGTATTCCCATGTAATTTGGAGTCATATTTGTCATATATGGATCTTGGGAAAAAGTAGTTTTTATGCCACTTCTTCCTCAAAGCAAGGCTGTCATTAATGAGTCCATGAGGCTCCCAAGAGAAGTCAAATCTGCAAAAATCAAACTCTTTTGAATTATGAGCTTGTGGGTATTTATAGTTGAAGGTTTATGTGGGAGTAGGTAGGATATAGGGACCACCCTGCAAATTTTTGTATCCCTAGGAGGTAGCATCAGGAATTTCGAATCCCCTTTATCATATTCAGAAGAAGACCGTATCCCCCTTCTGGGATACGAAATGGCGTATCCCCTAGGGGATACACAATTCTGTATCTCCAAGGGATACGAGTAATTCGTATCCCTCTAGCAATATGAACTCGTATCCTAAAGGATATGTCATCGGTATTATACGGCAGGTTCGAAGTTCTCTATATTGAGGGAGTCGAGACATTACTGGAGTGAATGGAGTCGGGGCTCTGACTGCGAGCTAGAGGGATACGAAGTGATTCGGCATTTGAGGGACATGAAATGGAGGGAGTCGAACCGGGGTGGGTTTAAGACTTCTGACTTGTGAGGGGTATGAAAGTGTTGGAGAAGAGGAATATGAGGCCTTCAGACAGGGGGTAGAGGGACTCGAAGTTTTCCTTGGTAGGGGATATGGTATTGCGGGTAGTGCAACTTTTTGTGCAGCTGTGAGGCTTCTTCTTGCACAGCTTCCTCTAGGCCTGTATCTCTAGAGTTTTGGCGACATTTAAGGCTTTATCCCTAAGCGATATGTTGAGTCGAGCGTGTTTGGTGTACTTTTGGGGTCCAGATCAAAAACTCGGTTAACATTCGCCCCCCAAAGTACATCTTGTCTTAACATGATGTGCTTTGAGTTGAAAGAATTATGTTTGTCTAATCGTCTGTCATTCCTATTAAATCATGAATGTAAACGTTAGTCGTCGACTCTCGTTTATGTTGTGAAGTAAACAGTTATTCTCGACATGACATCGCACGTACGCTTACATGCTTTTGCTTTGTTTTGCGCGTCGCAACTTAGAATATGTAAATGAAACAGAAAGTAAATACGTATGTGAGTGTGAATGTTCGTGAGTATCATTTTGCAAAAGTTTGATCGTTGGAAATGCAGAGAACTGGTATGTGAAAAACATGCACTTATACAACGTAGTCATGCGTGTGCACATACAATCACACATGTATTCGTACACATTATTTCGTAATATATGTGTATATTGTATATACACACATATATATATGTATGTAGATGTTTATATATATTGATACATAAATATATTTTTTCCTTTTTTTTCTCGTATCCCTCGTGTTTGGGACATGAAATTTTCATACCCTACGTGTAGATACAAAATATTTGTACCCCATGTGGGGATACGAAATCTCGTATCCCAGTGGGATACGAAATCTCGTGTCCCAGTGGGATATGAAATTTCATATCCCAATATAGGATACGAAAAGCCACTGGGCGGAGCCCAATTCTTCCCTTCTCCTCTATAAATTCGAACAACCCTCCTCCTTCTCCCTTCTTCTTTTACCCTTTTTTCTTGTGATTTGAACCTAAACCCTAGAACTCAAGAATCTTGGACATCGAAGTTGAAAACAGGTGGGGTCCAAATACAATCCTTGATGTTGAACTCCATTCTCGAGATTGGCCATAGTGCTCGAATGGACCCCAAGGTGAATCTCAAGATGGGTCGGAGTTTGGTCGTGCCTTTGGGCTCCAAATCAGAGTTCAAGAGGCTTGAAACCGAGATTCAAATCGTAACCGAGGTTAGTTTTCAGGTTCCTGGTCGTGCGCGCTCGTGTTCGAGAATGGAGTGGAGGGAGATTCGGGAGAAAAGGAAACATGGGGAGAAAGAGTTTGTACGAGAAGAAGAGAAGGGGAGTTGAAAACTCGTATCGGTGAGGTAACACGAATTGGTGAGGGAGGCGTTGAAGTTTTGGGGTCCGAAAAGGTGAATTTCATATCCCTTGTTGGGGATACAAAATCTAGGATCCTATTAGGGAAACGAAATTTCGCATCCCTGAGTGGATACAAAATTTTGTATCCATAATGGGATACGAGATTCCGTATCCCAATTTGGGATACGAAGCTCTTTGTGGGCCGGAGGACTTCAAGCCTTGTTCTTGTGACTCACGACACTTTTTTTTTGAAACTTCGGGTTTTCAACTCCATGCCTAGGGGTTTGCATTGCTTCTCCGATGTCGTGCGATTGAATCGAAACTCGCGCTTGTCACGATTGAGTTGACAGTTCAGCCTGGCATATAGGATTAGACATATACTTGGACCGTGGACTTAACTGAATCATCGAACTATTGGATGTGTCTTCTCGATTCTAATCATAATATAGTCGCGAGTTGATGTGAATCTGGCAATATTGGTTGACGATGACGATGGTTACACTCTAGATGACTTTTGATCGTTGCCATGCCCAAGTTTTTGGGTTATAATTGTATTAGCACTACACGTACATGTTAGCTTGCACCAACATGAGGGGTACAGGTTATGCAATGCGATGTCTAATGCAAGTATATTGAAATATAGTTAGCAGGAAAATAAGATCCAAAACACAACATATTCCGGAAGCCGAAGCTAAGCAGCATTCACCATCCCCCTCTAGTTCAACTAACGATGTTAGCTCAGGGGGCGGCGAGCTTGAGACCTCCAGAGGATCCCCTCCTTCTCAATCGATAGGTTCTCGAAAAGCGCCCAACCGCGGAGTCCTGCCGGAAGGACAACAACCACCGGTCGAGCGTTCGGCAGAGTTACCGGCTCAGGGAAGGCTTAGAACAACTGGAAGTGAGCATGAAGAGGAAGAGCGTGCAGATATTGTTGAGGGAAGCGTGTTGGTGTCATCATACATGATGGCGGGTGTCATCATACTCGAGAACCTGTTAGATTCATGCCATTGCATATCGATGAGATGGCAGTGAGGCGCATGGAGACGCGATTCAGTATTCCCCAAAGAGATGTTCACGCGCATGGGAAGGATAATAGGGCTCACGAACCACCGGAAGGGTACACTACTTGGAACAGGCAGGCATGTATTTCTGGGTGTGTGCCCCTGGCTAACAATTTCATTATGGATATACTGCGCAATTTTCGCCTTTGCGTTGTCGCAGCTCCATCCGAATGCATACAACTCCCTTTTAGGTACATGCGCTCTCTACAGAGAGTACCTGCAGTGTAAACCCAACGTAAGGGACATCAGGTATCTTTTTCAGTTGAAGAGGATGGCCAATGTCGCACCCTCTCAGTACTTCTTGGAACTCCGCCCAGTACCAAGTTCTTTGATGGAAAGTGGAGCAAGGTAATCGTGTACAAGCATAACTGGTTCTTCGTGCGATGTCCCCCGGGTTTGCGAGGAGGCGGTTGGAAGGAAGTAAGCATTCCCAATTGTTTTGAGCTTGAAACTCGCCCGGTTTAAAATTCCGTGCTAATTTTATTTTTGTGTGACAGGGAATCCTGTTGCGCCCATAAACACCGTGTATCGACAATGTCTTGAGTCCTTGCTGGCCATCCCGGCCAAGGCTCTTTCTACCGAGACCGTTTAGGATCAGGACCGACTTCGTCGTGCAAACCTGCTTCCTACTGATCGTGCAATAACCGGGCCAACCATTGCTAGGGGTGGAAAGAAAATAGAGACGGGAAAGGAAGCAGTCTCTCCAAGACCAAAAAGTAAAACATCTCTAGTCGGGTCACATAAGGCTACGGAGATTCAGGAGGAAGCTTGTAGGGGTGAGAATGGCGATGAGGAGGCAGTTGATAGGGACGAAGACATGTTGATCGCCCTGCCTTGCCCTCGACAGACGAGGCAAAGAAAGAGGTGTTGACCAGGCCGTGGTCTTCGGTAACTCCCTCTAAGACAGCCATCTCACTTGAGAAAGAGGGTCAGTTCGACGAGCTGAACAAGCTCCCACTTGTTATATTTCCTTGGCCTAGCACTACAAGCATGGAGGAATTAACTCTAGCCATTGGGGAAATCACTCCTTCGAGCAGACCATTATATGGTCTGTTGAGAGAACACTTAGGACACACATTCAAACACTACATGACACAACATTTGTTTGTGTGTATAGGGTGTTTGAGTCTAATCATGAATCTGTTCCTTTCGCATGTGAAATGGCTAGGGGAGGTAAAGGTCGCGGCTATGGGTCCGGGAGCCATCGACCCTCTAGGAATGTTTTCCTTAGTGAATTTAAAAGAGATGCTATTTTTTTTGATGCACCCTGCCCTCTCGTGACTATAGCAGTGAATACCGTCGCAAAGAACGATCTCGACATTCTGATCTCCTCGTCCATACACCCGGTCAACGGGGACCGATACAAGATATGTCTCCATGAGCGTTGGGCATCCCTCTTCGATGGCTACTCACTACAAGCTGATTGCGCCGCCCATCGTTTCTTCCAAAGAAAAAGAGTTGGCATATACCGGTAGAAAAAAGAAGATAGTCCTAAAGAAAAAGGGGCAACTGCCCAAGCCACCCAAAGCTCTGGAACTTATAGTAGATGAAAGAAAGGCCCTGCTGAAAGAGAAGTTTCCCAAACATTATTTCGACGAACTCAAGTGGCTTCCAGACATCAACCCGATCCCTCGGCAGGATAGAGAAATGGTGTGGAAGCAGGTGTATGCTTATTATTACCAATGCAATGATTACTACAAATATTCGAGGCACCTTTCAGAGCTCATTAACAACAAGAACGTGGAGATTGCCAACGTAAAACAGGAGGTCAAGTTTGAGCAGCTGATTGTCTGAGATCGGGAAGAGTTTTTGTGTAAGACAAATCTTGTAAGCTGTATTCCTTTCTACGTATTCGAGCAACATATTTATAAGCTAACTCTATGTTGTTGAAATAGGTAAGCTAAAGAAGAAGTATGAGAGGCTAGAGGGAATCAAAGCATGTTTCTTCAACTTTTAAAGATACTGTGGCCTCGCGACCGACTAAAAATGCTCGTTTGAAGAAGGAAAGCTCTGAGCTGACGAAGGTGTACATCCACTTGTCTAATAAAACGAGAAATTGCACTAATTCCAAAAGTACAATGAGGCCTCGGTGAAGGAGAGCGAGCGGCTGAAGGCCGAGAATGAGGGGGTTCAGAGGTTGCAGGGAGAGAATGATGAGATGAGGAGATAGCTGGAGGTGGTTAGAAAGGAGAAAGCAGAGGCGGTGGTTAGCAATAACGACGTATCGAGCTCGCTGGATGGGCCAAAGGGTGAGCACCAAATAGTAGTGGAGAAGCTTAGGGAAGAGATTGAGTACACCAAGACCAGGGTGAAGGAATCACTGGAGGAGCCCATCCGGGGTATGTACATCAAGGCTTTGAGGTTTCAAGGAATCTCGTGGGTTAGGGGCTTCCCTTGAGTGATGACCCAGACATGGGAGAGGTTGGTGCCATTTAAGGCTCGATTGTGACAGGTGGTGGTAGTAGACGAAAACCAACTCATGGTGGAACTTTCGACTGAGCATGAGTGTAAGGTGCTAGAGGAATGGAGGAGATTTTTGCTGGAGGATACCGAAAAGGAGAGGATGGTAGAGCTTACTGCCAAAAAAAGAAAGTTTGTGCCTACTGAGAGTGTGCTTGTCACTCCTGAGTTTGCAAAAGGGGGTTCTTACCGGCACAAACTATGCTATCTGCCACATCTAGTGGTCGTACGATTCCAACTCACGCTACAACTGAGTACCACCTTGATTTCCTGGAGCTAGGACCGCAGGGATCCTCTCTTACCACAATAATGAAAAATTTGCCTATTGCCTCCATGTCGTAAGTTTCGGGAGGTAAAGTCTCATTATCTTGAATGCTTGAAAAGGATAGAAGCACTGAGTTGAAAGAGACTAAGCAACCTATTCTTGTTGTGCATCCCCTTTTAGAGGAGGAATGACAATGGGCTTTGCCCCCGTGCTTCCCCTAGACGTCTGAGTCTGGATTGGGATTACAAGGAATTAGCTTAGAGAGAGAGAGGAGGACACATGGATTCATTTCCGATGTGGACTTAACATCGAGCCTTTACAGGGATCTTCTAGAGGAAGGGGAGGTGATGGATGGGTAAAGTATTCATGTGATGGGTCTGATGGATGTGAGTGTGCAAACGATGCATGACATGGTGGAAGCTCAAAATGCCAAGACGGTGGAGAAGTCCAAGGAGCAGGAGAAGAAAAGAAAAACTGATGAGGCAACCTTATACGAGGCTCAACCGAAGGCTAGGCAGGATGCTGAGGTGAAAGCCGATGCCAAGATAGCGAGAAAGAGAGCCGATGATGAGGCCGAGAAGGAAAGGGATCACGAGGAGGCCATGAAGAAGAAGACAGTTGAGAATGCCAACTAGAGAGGCGATGAGGCATTCAACAAACTTAATGCAAATGCGGAGGCGTGACTCAAAGCCAAAACCTAGCTAACCAGATGGCTGCATGGGAGTCAAAGAAGAGAGAGGATTTGGAGACTTAGTAAGCCTAGGAGGGTACTGAGACTGTGCTAACCCTTACTTCCGACATCCTTCCTAAATTGCTGCAATGTATCCCTCCTGGGGAGGTCGTGGTGATCACAATTAGTGAGGATGAGGGCGGAAAGCCAGAAACGGAATCTCATGAGTCCATCACCCCTGCGAAGGGTAGAGGAGGAAGAAGCGGAAGCAGCTCTGGAAGGAAGAGGACCAAGACTGGCGGTGACCCACCTAGTGCCGAATCCGTCCAAAAAAAAAAAGAAAAGAAAGAAGAAGGATAAGACGTCAAATTAATCGTCATAGATATCGTATATATTTTGGTTATGTAGGCCGATAGTATATGTGAGTACGACTCTCACTTTTGGAGGCATGGTGTGTTTTTCATGTACAACATGTCGCTGGAAAGGAAGACATTTATATATGTAATTTGCTTTAGGTATGTGAATGAAAGTGCTAGTTAACTTTTCTTACATCGAATTTTATGTTAAGTGCTCAAACTTTCGTCTTACATTTTCCAGTTTTTTGTACTTATGCAAGCATACTTGTTGTTACACTAAAGCAAACGTGATCGGAAGCTCTGCCCTGGGGGTGTCCCAACAGTGCAGAGATCATGTTTTGGCTCCGCTCTTGATTTTTCCTTTGGTCAGTAGTCCCAGAGGTCGTTGGTCCCAAGTCGTGAGGTGGCATGCACATAGTAGACTCATCCACTAGACTCTCCTATCTTTTCGTTTGGGTTAGAGTTCGAAGGCGTCGTTGATTCCCCAAATCTTGACCGGGTCCTGACCCTGCGGGTTGGACGGAGCCGTGGGAGTGGTCGATGTCACACTTACTTGGCTGATGGGATTTCCCTAAGCCGGGGGACTTAGGAATGGGACAATTTATACTCGATCTCGTCTTTGGTTCGAGATTCAAGTGGATTTATTCATACTCGGTCTCGTCGTTGATTCAAGATTCGAGTGTAGTTATTTATAATTAGTCTCGTCGTCGATTTGAGACCTGATTGGTGTAATTTAAACTCAGTCTCATCATTGATTCGAGACTTGAGTGTTGTTATTTATACTCGGTCTGGTCATTGATTCAAGACTCGAGTGGTGTTATTTATATTCGGTCTTGTCATTGATTCAAGACTCGAATGGTGTTATTTATACTCGGTCTTGTCGTTGATTCGAGACTCATGTGGCGGTACTGGCTCCCGTGCTCGGGGTGCCTATCCGATATTATGTGATCGTGTGTGCAAGTTAGTTATGATGCTTGATCAATATGCAGAAAGTAAACACATTAAGAGTACGGAGAACTGAACACCATCTTTACTAATAACTTTGGCAGTAACTACCTTTACAATGCCTTGGATTTAAAGAAAACAAAACATTGATGGAAAGTGGAAAATCTGTACACTAAGCTATGTGAAGTAGCAGAGAATATGTTCACAGTTCCATGCCCTCGGGAGTTCGGCGCCATTGACTGTCGCTAGCTAGAAGGTTCCATCTCCAAACCCCCGTTGTATGACATACTGACCCTCCCAACGAGGACTGAAGCCAGTTAGTGTGGGAAAGATCTGTTTCAGGACAAGGTCAACGGCATTGAGATCTTTGAGGAAGACTTTAGAATTAAACTATCGGGTGAATCATTGGCGCTGAGCGGCACCTCTAAGTTCAGCTTCGTTCCTTTTTCTTCGAGAAAGTCAGGCGACTCTAGGAGTGAGTCTTAGTTGGTCTTGGGATCATAATAAGTTAATCGATGATACTGAAGCTTTAGCTCAATGAGAATGATGACTTCACTAAGCGAAAGAGAAAGGAGTATGACTGGATGCTAACTTGTGGGTAGTCCGGTATACGCATAGGATCAGAGGTAGCTCATCTTCCCACAAGCCTCCTAATTTTACCAAACACCTCTTGATGATGGACTATATCACTTTGTTGACTGCCTCGACCTGCCCATTGGCTAGAGGATGGACCACTGCTGAGAATCTTTTTTTGATGTTGTGCAATTGGCGTAAAATCTTGAACTCAGCGCTCTCGAACAGGGTCCCATTGTTAGAGATGATGGCTTGGGGTACCTCATATCGAGTGATGATATTGCGGACGAGGAAGTTATGGGCTACACATTTAGTGAAGTAATCGACTGGGACAATAGCATAGCGGGCACCTCCCTTGGCCATTGGAAGAGTTCCTATGACATCCATTCCCTACAAAGAAAACGGCCAAGGACTGACCATCTGAGTTAGCTCTGTAGGTGGGGATCTTCGAATCTTGGCGAACCTTTGGCATCTGTCGCACTTGCAGGAATAATCTGCGACATCTTGATTAAGCATGGGCCATAAATAACCATGTCTGATAACCTTCCTTGCTAGAGTTTTCCCCCAGTATGATCACTGCACCCGCCTTCATGCACATCCAACAGCACACGGTCGGTGTCGTTGTGGGCTACACACCAGAGTAATGGAAAAGAGAACCCTTTATTTGGTAGAGCACTCCATCTAAGATGATGTAGCAAGATGATTTGCGAGTGAGTGCCCGTCTTTCTTTGTAGCGCTCAAGGAATATTCCATGTTGCAAGTAGTTCTTGATTGGTGTTATCCAAGACTCGGGCTCGGTCTCCGTCGTTGCTACTGAATCAGTCTACATCTAATCGATGCTCGGAGAGTCAAACACTTTGACTAGGACTAGGCCCATGAGTTGCGCTTCCAAAAACTTGCCAGTTTGGCTAATGAATTGGCTTTCTCGTTTTATCCTTAGGGGATACGCGTGGTGATGTAGTGGTCGAAGTCATTGAGCAGTTCACGAACCCGAGCGAGGCAGGGAGCGAGCCGTGTGCCCTTGGCTTGACACTTTCCTTGTACCTGGCGTATGATGAGCTGTGAATCGGAATAGATCTGGATAGCCTTGATGTTAATTTTGATTGCAATTCTGTGTCCAGCGATCAAGGCTTCGTATTCTGCATCGTTGTTGGTAGCGGGAAAGTCAAGTTTCAAAGCATAGCATATCAAGCGTTCCTCAGGAGTAACGAGCACAACTCCGACACCAGAACGCTGGTTGTTAGAAGACCCATTGACAAATAGCTTCCATTGAATGTCCAGAGTCTCGATGTCTTCCAGGGGAGGATCTTCCAAAGTAGTGAGCTCCACGATGAAATCCGCGAAGGCTTGTCCGAGGATGGCTCGACGAGGAATGAATGTGATCTCAAATTGGCTTTGTTCTATGTTCCATTTCAGAAGTCGCCCAAACGCCTCAGGTCATTGTAGAACCTGTCGTAGCGGCTGGTCAGTGAAAACTTTGATTGGGTGGGACTGAAAGTAGGGCTGTAGCTTCAGGGAAGAGATCAATAAGCAATAGGCTAACTTTTCAAGCATTGGATAGTCCTTTTCTTCCCCCGTTAATATCTTGCTGATGTAGTAAATGGGTCGCTGGACACGGTCTTCAAGGCGGACGAGCGCCAAGCTAATTGACTACATAGAAACAGCCAAATACATGTATAAGTCCTCGCAGTCCACTTGTTTAGGCAAGACAGGCGGTCGCTCTAAGTGATTCAGAAGGTCCTAGAATGCGGCGACTTACTTCGGTGCCCATGTGAAGTTGCGCTCCCTTTCCTGAGCAAGTCAAAAAAGGGAATGCATTTGTCGGTAGCTTTAGAGATGAATCAACTTACGGCGGCGATTTTCTAGTTTAAACTTTGAACATCCTTGATGATCCGAGGGCCTAGATATCCCATATAGCTTTATTCTTATCTGAATTGTCTTTGAGTTCCTCGAGAATTGATAATGAAACCCAAAAAAATTCCTGATGCTACGCCAAAAGAGCGTTTCAAGGGATTGAGTTTCATGTTGTATTGGTGAAGCACGCCGAACATCTCAGAGAGGTCGCAGAAGTGGTCGTTCGATATCCTTGTTTTCAAAAGCATATCATCCACATAGACCTCCATGGATCTCCCGATCTGGTCCTTGAACATGTGATTGACAGGTGGCGCCAGCTTTCTTTAGAACGAAGGGAATGAAGAGATAACAATAGATCCCCAGGCCAGTTATTAAAGAGGTATAATCTTAGTGTGGGAGGTACATTGGAATCTAATTGTAGCGTGAGTACACATCCATGAAGGATAAGAGCTAACAGATGGCGGTTGAGTCAACGAGTTGGTCAATTTTTGGAAGTGGGAAGATGTCTTTAGGGCATGCCTTATTCAAGTTGGAGAAGTTGACACACGTTCACCGCTTGCCGTTTGCTTTCTTGACCAAAATGGGGTTGGATACCCATTTAGGGTAGAAGGCTTCTCGGATAAAACCATTATTGAGTAGCCTATCCACCTCCTTTTTAAGGGCGATCGACCTTTCAATTCCCAAGATTCGGCATTTCTGTTTGATCGGAAGTTGCAAGGGATTGATAGAAAGCTTATGATAGGTGACTCCTGGGTCGATGTCACACATGTCGGAGTAAGTTCAAGTGAACACAATGAGGGTGGCCCTTAAGAATTCCACGAGCTCTGCCTTTATTGGGGGTGGAGTTCCGATCCAACTTTCAATACTTTTGTTGGGTCAGCGGGTTGATCAAAACATCCACAGTTGTATCTACAAGGGTAGCCCTCTCGAAATCGGGCTCTTCGTCCCCCCTTGGAGCGAGGTCGTCGAAAAGAAGACAGTGGCGCCTAAGCCAAAACTCAAATGCCTTTGATTTCTATGCAGAGATGGTCTTGGCGCAAGTAGGAGGAGGCATGGTCTTGCCTTTGTCCTTATTGCGCGCATTCCTCCATTCTATGAGGTAGCAGCCTCTCGATGTTGCTTGGTCGCCTTTAACTATGTTGATCCCATTTTTTGTCAGAAACTTCATCAGAAGGGACCACGGTGACATGAAGAGTCAGAACTCTACAAGGAAAGGGTGCCCAAAGAAAACGTTGTTTGGAGAAATGACGTCGATGACCAAAAAAGTAAGGATTCATACACGACTCTGATCCCCTTCCCCGAGTTCTACAAGGAGGTCAACTATGCATACTGGCTGATTTGATGATCCGTTGAAGCCATGGATAATGTAGTGACATGGCTTCAAGTCTTTGGCCTCAAGTTTCATTTGGTCGTAGGCCGCCTTAATATGATGTTGACCGAGCTTCCTGATTCAATAAGAATCCTTTGGACAAAAGCTGGGACAATCAGGGTAAAGATGATGAGAGGGTCTATTGTCAGGATTTTGATTCCTGTAGATTCTCTCTCGCGGAAGACTTGTCCCGCATTGTTTTCTAGAGCTTGGTGGGGAGGATTCGTCCAGAGTAGAGCAAGATTTGTAGGTGGCGTGCTTTTATAGAATTGGCATACTCCTCCATCTTGAGGAAGCTATTGTGTGTGGAGTGAGGTCTGCCACATATAGTATTGACCACGATGCCACATGATCTTTGATTAGACGACTCTAGGGCCACATTAGGAGGTGCTAGAAGTGCGTCCATTGGAGGGCTCATAGCTTCCTCGGGAGGAGCGGGATCCTGAATGTATTGTACCAGACGTTTCTCGCGGATGAGTTTTTCAATCGCGTCCTTGAGGTGGCGATAGTCATTGGTATTGTGCCTATACTTGTCGTGGAACCTGTAGTACTTGCTGGAGTTTTTCTCGCGGTCGGTGGGTACTTGAACATTGGGCTTCTTTTATTGGAGAGTATTACAGATTTCTAAGTAGATCGCCTTCATATCTCGATTCAATGGAGTGTAGTTATTATAATTTTGGTAGTGGTCGGGCTTCTTAGGTTCTATCGAAGCTTGATTATTGTTATGACCCCCGGTTTGCCACTGCACGGCTTTGGCTTGTAGGGGGTTGTAACAGCCCGGGGAAAAAGTCGACGCTCGGGTCTTCGACAACAATACATAAACCCGTATTACTTGCCAAAAACCCAAGTATCGAACCCCAGATTGTCATGAGAAAGAATTTAGAGGGTGAGAATAGAAAGAAAGAAGTATTAGAATTGAAGAAAGAAGAAGAACACATCAGAATCTCACAGCGGAACGAATAAAATATAATATCAAATCTTTTTATACAAAAAAAAAACTGTATATACATACCAATCATCAGAGTACAGCATACATCAGACACAGCGGAAAAATAACTCTATATAACTAGCGGTGAAGCCTCCTACTTCTAGCTCCTGAAACTCCAAGCGAAACCTAACCTGGAACATACTCGGTCTGACCCGAGCACATTTGATTTAAAACAAAATACACCGGGTCAGTCTGGAATACTGTCAGTGATACATTCACAGAACACACACTTGCTTAACTTTGGAAAATCCTTTATGAAATCAAAGAATAATAGTAAGACCAGTCCACACATAAACACGGACGGTTTTTTTACCTTACTATAATCCAAACCATTCTGAAATCATATTTTGAGCTGATATTATCATAATGTCTAACCACAAGTAAATAACAATCTAGAGGAACGCTTGCATCTCACGCTCCCCATATATAGTATACAAACCAAAAATCGCGGGCGCTTATTGGATATTGGATTCCAACTATGACAAGGTATGGGACCACCTTCCGCACGTGTATCTCTAGAGGCGAATACACTGGGTTCAACAAGAACGTCTTGCAACCCGGCCCTCACATGACCGACCACTCATTTCGCTCGAGTGTATCGAATGTATATCACCGACGGTTGGGCTCAAACCACCGTCTCCCGTAAAGGGACAGCATCGATAGATTAAAGAAGCAAAAGGAATTTCTCTAGATAGGTGATTATACACCCTAATGGGCGCGACCCACATAGCCATGCTGCCTGCCCGATTTTTGTCATTTCCCGGTTGATGAGGCTTGAGGCTAGAATTTTCTTTCAGAACATCTGGTCACCATTCACTTTGAATGCCACATCGTCAGACCCTCCGGACATCACTAATTGACATCCACAAAAATAACCCAGTCAGGAGCGACCCAACTGTGATACGTTTGAAGAAATCAACGTACGTGACCCCTTTGGAAATACTCTGTCAGACACTCGTCCATACAAGTCATCCAGGAACAGGATGAACCGAAGGCACCTTCCTACCGCATCCTTATAGGAATCACCCCAAGGATCAGTAGCGAGTAGTCCTTGCAATCCGTGGACTCAACCACGACAGAATCACAAACCAAATAACTCTGGTTGCAAGCCAGAGAGATTCGACAAGTAGTCCTTCCGCTTATGAAGATCCACGGTCTTCACTTGATCCGTCTTCAAATGACGTCTTCACGCATTTATTGGTCGGAATGGTTTTCGAATATAAATTCGATCCCGGTCTTTCCATACCAACCATCGTATTGGTCAGGATTGATAGTCGGTGATTTAACTATCAAATACAATAGTGTGAACACAATGAGTTTTCTGATTCAGTACTTGGCATGACTTGGCCCATAAAAATATATTTGACAAAATAGTTAATCAACTCTAATATTCGACTTAACTCTATTCGCTTGACCCTAGATCGCAGTGATCACAATGGTTACGCCTGATTCCCTCAGGAAACATCCGACCGCCGTAGGCTATCTGCAGCCCTGCGAATTACGCTAGCCGTCTACGCAATGGCAACTCTAATAAACAAATATTCAAAATAATTTGGAAACAATATTCTTATTTATATTCATATTCTCAAAATCTCGCATTTCATTTTCAATACTTCACGTATGGAACATCACGTCAAATCCCAACATCTTCCACTCGTTTCAACCCAATACCATTCTTCGATAATAACGAAGCCGTTCAAGTTGGGGTATTCTATTTACTTCTCAGACCTTGATCGACAACGTCCTTATCTCAGAATAATACCAGTTCGTCACTTAACCACTGATACTCAAATCTCGTTTACCACTTTGACTTCAAATCTAGTTTTACAACATCGTTTTCTTACATTTGAAATCCTCGTTTACAAATCCCTTTACTTAATTCTTTTACGTAAGTAAACATTCATAAAAAAACGTAACGTTTAACCTGAATCGTTATTTTGCTTATAACCTCTTGATTTAGACTCAATATCTCTTGTCAAATAACTTGCCTTAATCTATTGGCGTCTTTAATATAAACCTTGGTATGGGATTTCATAACTAACGACTATTTACACCCTTCTTTAATATAATTCAATGTGGTTCCCTTTACTTAATATAACAATTAAGTAAAATCGTATTTAAATCCCTGCAACTCACTTACCAATTTTTAGTCTGCTACCGTTTAACTTGAATAAACCCATTTCAATAACTTTCCTCGATTAAATTATTTATTTATAAATTTCTACTTTAATTAATTAAATAAAACGATTGAAAACTTTAGTTCAACTATAAAATAAATTATAACTTTAAAACTGCGTTGTAAAACCGACGTCTAAATACACATTTTAGGCCATTCACTGCCAATTACCAAATCAACACTGTCGGTTGATTTTAAACACAACACGGGTGATTATTTGTTCAACCATCACGCTCAAACAGGTTTTACTATCATATGGGGTTCTATCAGTTCAAATATCAATGGTATAAACAAACAAACAACATATACAATATTTGAGGAACCCGGTCGGATCCCTCCAACCTGTTCTCCCCTGTATCACAGCTCGTTAGACATTTCATAATGATATATGAAATAAATTCCCTATGATTTACTAATTTAAAACAATTAAACAATAATAACAGCTACCAATCAACGATAATCAGTCAATAGCAACCAATAGCAACCAATTTATATTTTTAAAGGTAACTTATATTTTAATATGAATTTACCACATCACAGAATTCCAGAAGGTGTGAGAATTAACTCACCTTGATTATCGTCCGTCATTTTAATGATTTGTTTCAGCTGCTCTCGTCTCTGACTCGACCAGTATCAGATCATAGCATTTGCAAACACGATTCCGACGTTCTCTGTTTTGTTGAACTCTGTCAACGTTTATATTATATATGATGTTAACGTAAATCATCGTTTTTAATTAAGTTATGCCATGTTATTCTATAGGAGATTAGGCGCATACAAATATTAATTTGAAACGGTTTAATCCATGTACTAGCCGATGGTATCTAACTATGGCTACGTGAGCTTCACCGGTACACAAGTTTGTTACTTGTAACATACACAGTTAAGCACCTCTAAGCTTAAATTAACTAATCACGTTATCACATGATTTGTAAGCAATGTTAAGTTAAAAATTAGATCAGGCATTTGCGTACAAATATATTTAAAGATATTAAAAAAAATATACCGGTTACTATACATCTTCCATGTCCTTCAGGAATCCGCATGCGTCCCTCACGAGCACCACCGCAACTTCTTGCTACCGAAGCTCATACTGACAGGCCGCCACCCACCAGCAACCAACGCTGGCCCCTTCACTCCCTGCTGCTCGTTTTCTTCAACCCGCACCATCCTCTTCCTTCCGCCCTTTCTTTCTTTTCCTCACACTTTACTGCTCTTCGTTCTTCTCTTTTTTTTTTTTTTTTTTTTCTTTCAAAAGAACGCAAGGCCCTAGGCAACAATTCCATTCCACCTGACTTTTCCTCCCCTCTTCTTTGCATGAAAACGCCCAGGTACTACACACGCCCAAGTCCCCCCATCCTTTCCCATACGTTGCTTCTTTCCCTTCTCTTTTCTTTTAAGTCCAAGGCTCACGTCTTCTGCAAGTTCAGCCAGTCCTTCCCATCGTTCTGAACCGCAAGCCAAAAGGGAAATGGCCATGCACCACACTCCCGTACTTTCTCTTCTCCTCGCATACCATTTCTTTATATATTTACATATATATATATATATATATATATATATATATATATATAAAGAAGCTTGCGGAAAGGAACGAACGTGTTGATGAGAAGGAACCGAGGAGCTTGCTGGAATGTGAGAACGGTTTCATTTATATAGGGAAAGTAATACTTGGCTCTCACGTAAATTAGGCTAGTTAGGTCTGCTGCATAGTGTATTAGGTTGGGCCGCGGTTTGTATTTGTACCGACAAAAGAATTTTTTTATAAATATATTTTCTTCCGTTTCAATACTACTGGCCATGTACAGATTTTGTTGTCTGCGTGGAACATAGGAGAATAGAGTGTTTTCAGAAACGTTGTCGGCAAGGGTGTAGGTGGTTTGACAGCCAAGAAATAAAGAGTTTGGGCGCAAGTTTCTTCTTTTCTTTTCTTATTAGTTGGGTTGAGAAAATATGGTTTCTTCCATGAACGATAGCAGGATCCAAAAGTAAACATAAGAGAGGAAAAGCAAAAGAGAAGTTTAGGTGGTGGGATTGTTTTAGAAATATTTTAATGTGCTACACTTCGTCATGGAGAAATCGTGTTAAAAACCACCATATAAAATTTCTGTTTTCTGATAAAAAGGCTAATCTTAGTGTAAAAAAGTATTCCGGATCTAATGGGACAAGTTTCGTCGAAATCCGTGGTCATATGAAAAAATTTCCTTTATAAAACCGGAAATCAACACACGTTTAAATTTTTCACGATCAAACGGTAAGTCCGATCAACTTGAAACCTTCAGATCCTAAAATAATTCTTCGATACGGACCCAACGGCACCAGTTTCGTCGCATTCTGAGACTGTTTCCCCAGTAGGTTATTTTTACGCGTACCGCATTGCCATTTTTAACACCAAATTTCACGATCTCCAAAAATAGCAAACTATATACCTATCCTGAATCTAATCGACGGTACGAACTCAACGGAATTGGTTTCGCGGCTTAATTCGATCGTCTGTTCAAGTTACACTCAAATATCTCTTTATTAAATTAAATATGCGTTATAGAAATTGAACGGGCGTTTGTGGCTGCCGTGACCACATACGACATCGGTTTGCCACGCCATTCAACACCATACCATAATTTAACGATACGGTCCTAATGAAACTGATTTTGGTCTATATTTTAATAACGAATTTTACAGCGACTACTTCAAAATTTGATTTGGCCATAACTGACAAACTATAACCCGAAATCTGAATTTTTCTCTTTCGTATGAAAACTATAATCAACACGGTTCCAACGTTTCTCGTTTCACAGAAATCCGACTTATATCGGATCCTGTATATCAAGTTGAAGTTCAAATCTCCAAATTTCAAACTGCACGCCATTTTCAAGCTCGTTTTATAATATATAAATATATAACGTTCAAACTTCGTTTAAATAGCGATTTAAATAATAAAAATCCATTTATACTCCAAATAAAATATTTAAAACCTATTTAAATATTCAGATTCAAATGGTCGAAAACGCGGGTCGTTACATTCTTCCCCCCTTAAAATAATTTCGTCCTCGAAATTGCTAAGTAGAAGAAATGCCGTCGACTATTACTTTTACAAAATGTTTAAATTTCAAACTCAATTTTTATTTTCCAACTGGCCCATTTGGTTTTTAAACCAATTTATTTCAAATAAAATAATTTCCCAAAAATTTCCAAAAATTTTCTAACTCCTTAAATTTTAGAAAAATTTCGGCAGAGTCTCCCCTGCACGGAGGACCATCTGCAATATCGCAGGATCAAGAAATATGTATACCTCGACTCTCATGGTCGGAAACTCAAAACCCCAAAGAAACCCAAAATTTCATATTTGCGTAAGCGTACCTTTTGGCGAGCGTTATTATGCGATAAGCGATATATTTTACTTGAGTCTGCTTAATGGTTTTACAACTCTATTCAAACTGGAGACGATGAACTCCAGAATTCCTCTTGGATAAGTTTTAAAACTGAATTGGCGCTTCTGTACCTGTTCTCAACTCAAACAAATTCATCAGCTATCACACAAGGTCAGTTATGTTTAAAACATCCATATGATTTCCTATCAACTCATTCCACATACAGTTCAATCCACACGGGATTTATTATTCATAATTACTTCCTTTATTACTATAATTATCCATTCGGATTTATTTCCCTGAATTGGTTTATTTAATTACCCATTCAAAATTATTTGAATCAGGATTGATTGGTCAACTTAATTATTTCCAGATTTGTTTCAACCAACCCTATTCAGGTTCAGATTTATATTCGAGCATCCATCAACACAATTCAGCATATCACACAATCAACAAACCCAAACAATTTTCTCATACTATAATAAACTTTACTTTTATTTTATGATAAAATAAATTGGGCCAAAAATAGTTTTAAGAATAATTTTATATCAAAATACAAATACGCGCTCTCGTATATATACACTCAACTCAATCTAGGGTGTTACTGACCCTATCTCTATTTAGTCACACCACAGAGCCAAGGTTATCTCTAAACCAATAGCTCTGATACCACTGTAACAGCCCGGGGAAAAAGTCGACGCTCGGGTCTTCGACAACAATACATAAACCCGTATTACTTGCCAAAAACCCAAGTATCGAACCCCAGATTGTCATGAGAAAGAATTTAGAGGGTGAGAATAGAAAGAAAGAAGTATTAGAATTGAAGAAAGAAGAAGAACACATCAGAATCTCACAGCGGAACGAATAAAATATAATATCAAATCTTTTTATACAAAAAAAAAACTGTATATACATACCAATCATCAGAGTACAGCATACATCAGACACAGCGGAAAAATAACTCTATATAACTAGCGGTGAAGCCTCCTACTTCTAGCTCCTGAAACTCCAAGCGAAACCTAACCTGGAACATACTCGGTCTGACCCGAGCACATTTGATTTAAAACAAAATACACCGGGTCAGTCTGGAATACTGTCAGTGATACATTCACAGAACACACACTTGCTTAACTTTGGAAAATCCTTTATGAAATCAAAGAATAATAGTAAGACCAGTCCACACATAAACACGGACGGTTTTTTTACCTTACTATAATCCAAACCATTCTGAAATCATATTTTGAGCTGATATTATCATAATGTCTAACCACAAGTAAATAACAATCTAGAGGAACGCTTGCATCTCATGCTCCCCATATATAGTATACAAACCAAAAATCGCGGGCGCTTATTGGATATTGGATTCCAACTATGACAAGGTATGGGACCACCTTCCGCACGTGTATCTCTAGAGGCGAATACACTGGGTTCAACAAGAACGTCTTGCAACCCGGCCCTCACATGACCGACCACTCATTTCGCTCGAGTGTATCGAATGTATATCACCGACGGTTGGGCTCAAACCACCGTCTCCCGTAAAGGGACAGCATCGATAGATTAAAGAAGCAAAAGGAATTTCTCTAGATAGGTGATTATACACCCTAATGGGCGCGACCCACATAGCCATGCTGCCTGCCCGATTTTTGTCATTTCCCGGTTGATGAGGCTTGAGGCTAGAATTTTCTTTCAGAACATCTGGTCACCATTCACTTTGAATGCCACATCGTCAGACCCTCCGGACATCACTAATTGACATCCACAAAAATAACCCAGTCAGGAGCGACCCGATTGTGATACGTTTGAAGAAATCAACGTACGTGACCCCTTTGGAAATACTCTGTCAGACACTCGTCCATACAAGTCATCCAGGAACAGGATGAACCGAAGGCACCTTCCTACCGCATCCTTATAGGAATCACCCCAATGATCAGTAGCGAGTAGTCCTTGCAATCCGTGGACTCAACCACGACAGAATCACAAACCAAATAACTCTGGTTGCAAGCCAGAGAGATTCGACAAGTAGTCCTTCCGCTTATGAAGATCCACGGTCTTCACTTGATCCGTCTTCAAATGACGTCTTCACGCATTTATTGGTCGGAATGGTTTTCGAATATAAATTCGATCCCGGTCTTTCCATACCAACCATCGTATTGGTCAGGATTGATAGTCGGTGATTTAACTATCAAATACAATAGTGTGAACACAATGAGTTTTCTGATTCAGTACTTGGCATGACTTGGCCCATAAAAATATATTTGACAAAATAGTTAATCAACTCTAATATTCGACTTAACTCTATTCGCTTGACCCTAGATCGCAGTGATCACAATGGTTACGCCTGATTCCCTCAGGAAACATCCGACCGCCGTAGGCTATCTGCAGCCCTGCGAATTACGCTAGCCGTCTACGCAATGGCAACTCTAATAAACAAATATTCAAAATAATTTGGAAACAATATTCTTATTTATATTCAAAATCTCGCATTTCATTTTCAATACTTCACGTATGGAACATCACGTCAAATCCCAACATCTTCCACTCGTTTCAACCCAATACCATTCTTCGATAATAACGAAGCCGTTCAAGTTGGGGTATTCTATTTACCTCTCAGACCTTGATCGACAACGTCCTTATCTCAGAATAATACCAGTTCGTCACTTAACCACTGATACTCAAATCTCGTTTACCACTTTGACTTCAAATCTAGTTTTACAACATCGTTTTCTTACATTTGAAATCCTCGTTTACAAATCCCTTTACTTAATTCTTTTACGTAAGTAAATATTCATAAAAAAACGTAACGTTTAACCTGAATCGTTATTTTGCTTATAACCTCTTGATTTAGACTCAATATCTCTTGTCAAATAACTTGCCTTAATCTATTGGCGTCTTTAATATAAACCTTGGTATGGGATTTCATAACTAACGACTATTTACACCCTTCTTTAATATAATTCAATGTGGTTCCCTTTACTTAATATAACAATTAAGTAAAATCGTATTTAAATCCCTGCAACTCACTTACCAATTTTTAGTCTGCTACCGTTTAACTTGAATAAACCCATTTCAATAACTTTCCTCGATTAAATTATTTATTTATAAATTTCTACTTTAATTAATTAAATAAAACGATTGAAAACTTTAGTTCAACTATAAAATAAATTATAACTTTAAAACTGCGTTGTAAAACCGACGTCTAAATACACATTTTAGGCCATTCACTGCCAATTACCAAATCAACACTGTCGGTTGATTTTAAACACAACACGGGTGATTATTTGTTCAACCATCACGCTCAAACAGGTTTTACTATCATATGGGGTTCTATCAGTTCAAATATCAATGGTATAAACAAACAAACAACATATACAATATTTGAGGAACCCGGTCGGATCCCTCCAACCTGTTCTCCCCTATATCACAGCTCGTTAGACATTTCATAATGATATATGAAATAAATTCCCTATGATTTACTAATTTAAAACAATTAAACAATAATAACAGCTACCAATCAACGATAATCAGTCAATAGCAACCAATAGCAACCAATTTATATTTTTAAAGGTAACTTATATTTTAATATGAATTTACCACATCACAGAATTCCAGAAGGTGTGAGAATTAACTCACCTTGATTATCGTCCGTCATTTTAATGATTTGTTTCAGCTTCTCTCGTCTCTGACTCGACCAGTATCAGATCATAGCATTTGCAAACACGATTCCGACGTTCTCTGTTTTGTTGAACTCTGTCAACGTTTATATTATATATGATGTTAACGTAAATCATCGTTTTTAATTAAGTTATGCCATGTTATTCTATAGGAGATTAGGCGCATACAAATATTAATTTGAAACGGTTTAATCCATGTACTAGCCGATGGTATCTAACTATGGCTACGTGAGCTTCACCGGTACACAAGTTTGTTACTTGTAACATACACAGTTAAGCACCTCTAAGCTTAAATTAACTAATCACGTTATCACATGATTTGTAAGCAATGCTAAGTTAAAAATTAGATCAGGCATTTGCGTACAAATATATTTAAAGATATTAAAAAAAATATACCGGTTACTATACATCTTCCATGTCCTTCAGGAATCCGCATGCGTCCCTCACGAGCACCACCGCAACTTCTTGCTACCGAAGCTCATACTGACAGGCCGCCACCCACCAGCAACCAACGCTGGCCCCTTCACTCCCTGCTGCTCGTTTTCTTCAACCCGCACCATCCTCTTCCTTCCGCCCTTTCTTTCTTTTCCTCACTCTTTACTGCTCTTCGTTCTTCTCTTTTCTTTTCTTTTTCTTTTTTTTTTCTTTCAAAAGAACGCAAGGCCCTAGGCAACAATTCCATTCCACCTGACTTTTCCTCCCCTCTTCTTTGCATGAAAACGCCCAGGTACTACACACGCCCAAGTCCCCCCATCCTTTCCCATACGTTGCTTCTTTCCCTTCTCTTTTCTTTTAAGTCCAAGGCTCACGTCTTCTGCAAGTTCAGCCAGTCCTTCCCATCGTTCTGAACCGCAAGCCAAAAGGGAAATGGCCATGCACCACACTCCCGTACTTTCTCTTCTCCTCGCATACCATTTCTTTATATATTTACATATATATATATATATATATATATATATATATAAAGAAGCTTGCGGAAAGGAACGAACGTGTTGATGAGAAGGAACCGAGGAGCTTGCTGGAATGTGAGAACGGTTTCATTTATATAGGGAAAGTAATACTTGGCTCTCACGTAAATTAGGCTAGTTAGGTCTGCTGCATAGTGTATTAGGTTGGGCCGCGGTTTGTATTTGTACCGACAAAAGAATTTTTTTATAAATATATTTTCTTCCGTTTCAATACTACTGGCCATGTACAGATTTTGTTGTCTGCGTGGAACATAGGAGAACAGAGTGTTTTCAGAAACGTTGTCGGCAAGGGTGTAGGTGGTTTGACAGCCAAGAAATAAAGAGTTTGGGCGCAAGTTTCTTCTTTTCTTTTCTTATTAGTTGGGTTGAGAAAATATGGTTTCTTCCATGAACGATAGCAGGATCCAAATGTAAACATAAGAGAGGAAAAGCAAAAGAGAAGTTTAGGTGGTGGGATTGTTTTAGAAATATTTTAATGTGCTACACTTCGTCATGGAGAAATCGTGTTAAAAACCACCATATAAAATTTCTGTTTTCTGATAAAAAGGCTAATCTTAGTGTAAAAAAGTATTCCGGATCTAATGGGACAAGTTTCGTCGAAATCCGTGGTCATATGAAAAAATTTCCTTTATAAAACCGGAAATCAACACACGTTTAAATTTTTCACGATCAAACGGTAAGTCCGATCAACTTGAAACCTTCAGATCCTAAAATAATTCTTCGATACGGACCCAACGGCACCAGTTTCGTCGCATTCTGAGACTGTTTCCCCAGTAGGCTATTTTTACGCGTACCGCATTGCCATTTTTAACACCAAATTTCACGATCTCCAAAAATAGCAAACTATATACCTATCCTGAATCTAATCGACGGTACGAACTCAACGGAATTGGTTTCGCAGCTTAATTCGATCGTCTGTTCAAGTTACACTCAAATATCTCTTTATTAAATTAAATACGCGTTATAGAAATTGAACGGGCGTTTGTGGCTGCCGTGACCACATACGACATCGGTTTGCCACGCCATTCAACACCATACCATAATTTAACGATACGGTCCTAATGAAACTGATTTTGGTCTATATTTTAATAACGAATTTTACAGCGACTACTTCAAAATTTGATTTGGCCATAACTGACAAACTATAACCCGAAATCTGAATTTTTCTCTTTCGTATGAAAACTATAATCAACACGGTTCCAACGTTTCTCGTTTCACAGAAATCCGACTTATATCGGATCCTGTATATCAAGTTGAAGTTCAAATCTCCAAATTTCAAACTGCACGCCATTTTCAAGCTCGTTTTATAATATATAAATATATAACGTTCAAACTTCATTTAAATAGCGATTTAAATAATAAAAATCCATTTATACTCCAAATAAAATATTTAAAACCTATTTAAATATTCAGATTCAAATGGTCGAAAACGCGGGTCGTTACAGGGGTCGCCCCTTTACCCTTTTCGGAGGGTTCCCTGACCTGCTTTCCCTTGACACCATCGTCGACGGTTCTGTTATGTGGGTTGTTGGAGTGGCTGCCCCGAGAAGCTCGATTGCGCCTTGCTTCTTCTTGGCATAGGAACTGTCCGACCTTGTCGTGGAAAGCTTCTAAGGTCTTAAGTTGCTTTCCGTCGATCCATGCTCCAAATTCAGAGGTAGAGAGGACACCTTTTCCAAGCTGGAAAAGGACGGTGTGAGGTTCCGTGTCCTCGACCTCAGTGAGGGCAGTATTGAATCACTCGAGGTAGCTCTTGAGGGGTTCTACAGGAACTTGGTAAGGTTGGAGAGGGTGAGGGCGTTCTTCGGAGTCAGAATATGCATCCTAAAATGCCTAACCAATTTCATAGCCAGATGACGAAGGTGGTGATAGATTGGAGCGGATGGCAAGATAACTAAAGCAAAGCTGTGCCTGCTAAGAAAATTGGGAAGCATTTGCACTTGACGACGTCGGTGGCACGACTGGAGCCCATCTGTCACTCGTAGTGGTTTAGAAAATCACAAGGGTCAGTCGGTCCCTACTATAATGCCATTTGTGTCATGTTGAAGCATCGGGGCCACTCGGCTTGATGCATAATCCTAGTGAACGGATTGCGCCTAAAGTGGGTTTCTCACGAGTCGTTGGAGTTCCCTCACATATCCCTTATGATCCTTCGAGCCATATCAGGGAGATATATTGGCTGGACCTCCCCCGGCGGAACCCATTGGTTATGGCAAACTTCAAGAGTTATGTTCTGTGGTCGCCTCCTATGATGCATATCGGTCTCATTCTCATTCATGTTGTCAACATTGATTACGAGGTTTTTGTGTGGCTGATAAGGTTGAGCGGGCTGGTGTGCATTCTGATTTGGTGGAACTTCAGCTTGCTGGGTAGTCAGGAGCGTGGTCCCCAAGTTCTAAGCAGTGACAGTTAGGTTCTATTGAGGAGGGGTTCAGTTACTCAGACCTGGTTCATCGTTGATAACCAAGTGGGAGCAATCACAGTAATACTTTCCCCCACTGTAAGTGACTGTGGTTATATCACTGTTACCATCTCTATTGTCATTGCTGTTAGTATGGGCATCAGAGCAGGCAGCAGCGTTATTGTTGAGGCTGAACATCCATCTTTGATGTGGACCCTGGGACTCGGAACAAGAGGTTTCCGAGACATTACATCGCGATCAGGCATTGTTCTGAACAAGTTGAAGTTGGGCGACAAGGTGTTGATTGTCTTGAAGTTGGTGCATAAGGTCGATAATGTTTTTCAACCCCTCGTTAACTTCAAGAGCCTTACTTTCAAATTTCTTGTTGAGCGCATAAATCTGTGCTTGAGTTGCAGGGGCTTCAGGGTCCACAGAATGAAGAAATTCCATTTCGGTTGGATCTTCTGCCAATTAAGGTTGCTGAGAAGTACCAGCGTCTGCTGCGGCAAAGTGATCGAGCATCTGATTCTTGGTTCTCTTAACCATCGTAAGCCGACTTGGCGGCAGGTTATAGAAGGAACCTAGAGCGCATCGAAGTCGAGATGGAAATGTGTGACAAAGAAGCGAGTCTAAGAAACCATCTTGGTGAAATCACTACAATGTTGATGAAGAAAAATGTCGTAATACCTAAAGATTCTCCGTTACCTAGAGAATTATGTTTTGCGTCAGAAACTAAGTGAAGAAAGCAGTAAATAACACAATAGATTTATAGTGGTTCAGTCCCACATGGGGCTTACATCCACTTTGAAGGAGTTTGCTGATATTTTTTTCACAATAATAGATTACAAGCTCTGAACGTCATCTAGGCGTTTGATTACAAGTATTCCCATGTAATTTGGAGTCATTTTTTTTCATATATGGATCTTGGGAAAAATTAGTTTTTATGCCTCTTCTTCCTCAAAGCATGGCTGCCATTAATGAGTCCATGGAGCTCCCAAGAGACGTCAAATCAACAAAAATCCAACCTCATTGAAGTGCGATCTTGGAGGTATTTATAGTTGAAGGGATAAGTAGGAGTAGGTAGAATTTAGGGACTACCCTATAGATTTTTGTATCCCTGGGAGGAGGCATAAGGAATTTCGACCCCCTATCATATTCAGAAGAAGACCATATCCCCCTTCTGGGATATGGATTTCATATCCAAAGGATACGAAATTTGTATCTCTTGGGGTATGAAATGGTGTATCCCTTAGGGGATATGTTGATTCCGTATCTCAAGGGGATACGAGTAATTCGTATCCCTCTAGGGATACAAACTAGTATCCCGAGGGATACGTTGTTTGTGTTATGCGGCGGGGTTCGAAGTTCTCTGTATTGAGGGAGTCGAGACATTGCTAGGGTGAAGGGAGTCAAGGCTTTGACTATGAGCTAGAGGGATACAAAGTGCTTCGACATTTGAGGGACACGAAATGTAGGGAGTCGAACCGGAGGGGTTCGAGACTTTTGACCTATGATGGGTACGAAAGTGTTGGAGAAGAGGGATATGAGGCCTTCGGACATGGGGTAGAGTGACTCAAAGATATCCTTGGCGGGGATACGAAATTGCGGGTAGTGCCTCGTTTTGTGGAGCTATGAGGCTTCTGCTTGCACAACTTCTTCTAGGCATGTATCTTTAGAGTTTTGGCGACAGTTCGGGCTTTAGTGTCATGCGACGTGTTGATTCGAGCGTGCCTGGTGTACTTTTGGGGACTGGACCAAAAGTCCGGTTACAATTGCTCTGCAAATTAGAGAAAATATTTCCGCTAGGTTTTTTAATGTAATGGAGCATTTACTTGTTCACCTCCCAACTGAAGCACGACTTCGAGGTCCCATCCAATATGTATGGATGCACCCATTTGAGATATATATATAAACATGTTACCTATTAATTTAATTGCACTTAAAGTATGAAGTAATATAAATTAATTTTACATAGATATCTGAATCATCTAAAAAAAAGTGAGATGCAAAACACGAGTTGATGGTTCGATATGTAAATCTTACATCGAAGAAGAAGCTTTGTTCTTTTTCTCTCATTATTTCAGTGATCTTGTGAATATATCATTTGAATTGTTTCTCATAATGATGAAGGCGATAAACAAGAATCGTCTCAAACAATGTTATCTATTTTTAGACAACATGGTCGACCTTCTGGGAAATGTGTAGACATATGGCTAGATCATAGAGATCTTCATGTATCTCACACTTATATTCTTCTAAATTGTTCTATATTTGCACCATTTGTTTGGTAATATGAAATATCAATTAGTGTTTTCATTTCATAGTGCTTGCGTATATATATTATAATGTAATATTTTATTTATATATACAGTGTTTATGACGTGAACATCCAAACGAAGATCTCAATAAAGAATTTTCTAGTTGGTTTACAAATTACATTTATGAACCCAGAAATTGTGTTGTTGATGAAGGGTTGAAACATCTTGCAATGGGACCAAAAAGAGTGGTCAAAACATATCCAATATATTTTGTTAATGGATATAAATTTAGTACCAAAAATATGGTGCTGAGAAATTAATGAATAATACAAATGTATTCGTTAAAGGCAGCGACGATCCAGAAAATCACATGAATGGTTTTTATGGTGTTTTAACACAAATTTTGCAACTAGCATATTTCTCACGACCCGTGGAGGAGGTGTTTCTATTTAAATGCAATTGTTTTAGCAGTGTTCTAGGTTCGAGATTAATGTGCACAAGGATTATAGTCTGATTGATATACAACATACATCGCACTATCATAAGTATGATCCTTTTGTACTAGCTAAAGAAGCATTTCAAGTTTATTATGCTCCTTGTCCGTCTCTAAAAAGAGATAAAGCAGATTGATCTGCAATTTTTAAAACAAAGGCCAGATTTACGTTTGATGGGAAGAAAATTCCAAATGAAGAAGCTTATCAAGCAGATCTTGAGCAAAACAATGAAATAATAATTGAAGACGATCATACATACTTTGGACCACTGATCGATGAATCAAACATTTTGGTAGAAGCTTTCGAGACTATAGAGGAAAATATAATAGAATATGAGACTGAATTTAAATCAAAAGATGATAATTACTAATGTAGATGATGAGTATTATTATCTTTCTAGTTGTAATGTAATTATGGAGTATACGACGTATATTTTGCAGTTCATGTAACTTTGTTAAATTTTTGAATAGTATATCACTATTTACATCTTTTATGTCATATGAAGTTTTTCCTATTTATTTATTTATCTCAAAACTGCAATGTAATATGTTTCTCCTTGGAATATGAGACCCAATCTAATATAGGTATAAATAATTTCATTTCAGTTTATGAAATTTACTTAGCAACTTATATTGTTTGTGTTAGTTAACTATAATATAAATTTCAACATCATGTTACTGTTCTCTTTTAAAATGATTTGTATGTGACAGGTATATACATATGTCATCGAGAGGGTGGAGTACTTCTCATTCTTTAGGCGATGGTTCTGTTCCATTGCAGCACTCACAACGTCACATCGTCCCCTTAGTGCTTGGAGTCGAGGGGTAAAAAAATAAACTTTATTTAGCATGTTAATTTTTTTTACCAAGTGTACACTTATGTATATCATATTTAACACAGGGGTTTCGACCTACAACCTTCAAAGGTTATTCTAGATGTGCCGAAAGCAGCGTACAGGGCTAGGATGTCGGCATGTTGGCTGAAGCAGGATACCATCCCACCTCACATTACAGAGTGCATTTGGCAGGACTTCCTTGTAAGTATGTTCTTCTATATATCTTTCCATTTTAATTTTTTTAATCGCTAATATACTATGCATAGATTTTACTACTTAATGATTTTTTTACCATGAAATACAGGCTAAGGTGGATATACGGACTCATGACTTGCAGCCCGCGCGAACCTATTGGATGCAAAAAATGAGAAAGGATTGCACATATACATTAAAGAAAAACATGAAAAAGCATAGCTGGATTGGGGAACTCGTGTGGGAAAATTTTGTTAGATATTGGGAAACTGCTGAGGTGAAGGTAAGTGTACTATTTTTTTAAAATATCAAAAATATATGATCGATAAGTAATGTATCAAATTTTGAATGTACAGACAAAGTCAGAAAGAAAACTCTGTAAATAGAAATCCAAATCCAGCCACTAATCGAGGAGTATCTAATTCATTTTAGCAGTACAGGCGGGAGTTGGTAAATTTTATAAATGTGAATTATAAAAAATTAATAGCTATTGAATTTTGAATGTGTAATAATCAAATTCAAGAGGCTAAGGGGAAGGGTCTAGTCTCATATATGGACGTGTTCACTCGTACGCATGCCATCGAGCATGTCAACCTATATGGGATCGTCTCATATACATGGCACAATGACAAATCTAGGCAGAGTCATGTAAGATTTCATTTTGTGTAGTAGTATTTATAGTAATTTTTAAATGATAATAAACTAAGATATCATGATATTAATTTTATTTACATTCTTATTTGTCTTGCAGGCCAAGTTTATTGAGCACCGCCAACAGCTTCTTTCTGAGAGTGGACGAGAGCGGCTCACGATTGATAAGGAGGACGTTATATTCCAGTCAGTGATGGATCCAGCGATGCGGAACAGGCATTATGGATTTGAAAATCAAGTGATAAACGATTTTTTTCTTAATTTAATTTTTAGTTTATAAATAAAATAACATTTACAAGTTATAGGTAATTAATATAGTCGCACATGATTAAAATATTTTAAAATAATTGTTATTGGCTAGCAGTCAGAGATGGAGCAGGCAAACAAGAGATGATATAGATTTAGCAAAGATTGAGTAGTTGAGGTCTAGATTGGCGCAGCTTGACGAGAAGAATCATCGCCAGGCCATTGAGATGACTCAGCTTCTAGACTTGCATTTGGCTGAGTTGACGCAGCAGTACGACCGGTTTCCATCTTTAGCTGGCTCTGTAGGTTCCGGAGAGCATGATCAATGACGGAGTTAGAGGTAGGTTTTTTTTGGGGTAGTGTACATATGACTTGTGATTGACATGACTGTGGGTTGATATTTTGTACGTATTGTGATGGTAGACGTTGATGATAGACTTGTTGTGGTAGACTTGATGTGGTAGACTTTTGTAGTAGACTTGATGTGGTAGACTTGGCATTAGACTTGATGTAATTATTGTTATTATGATGGTAGACTATGTAGTATGTGCAAACTTATGCAATGTACAACTAGTGGTTTGAGTTTGTGGTGAAATTTATATTGTTTTGTGTTTTTGTTGATTTATTGAGTTAGGATTTATTTTGATATCTGCTTGATATATGGTATGCTGGGGTTATATATTGTTGCTGAGTTAGTGGTTTGTGTGAGAAATGTAGTTGGAAGGCTAAATAATAGCTGAAATACAAAAAAATGCAGGTTTTCCGACTGCTACCGATAGCTTATTGGCAGTTGGATATGTAACGGTTTCCGATGGCTTGCAACGGTTTATTGGCATTGTGTATGTAATGGTTTCCAACGGCCGATGCCAGCCGTCGGAAACCGACACTAACCGCCTCTAGCCGTCGGAATTACAATCAATAGGCTGTGCCGATAGCCATCGAAAACTCTATTCCCCAACGCCTTAAAAAGCGACGACTATTTCCAATAGCCGGTGGCAACCTGCAACAATTTTGAGCCATCACAAATAACCTATTTTTTTTTGTAGTGACAACTCAATGCAACAAACAATACTTGATATGATGACTTTGGATACTGATAACTAACGGTATTCTTCGAATGTGAGATAGTCATGCAAATGAACAAGGGGTGTTATGTATTTTGGATGAATAGAAGCACATGGCTCCACTACCTAAGTGAGGCAATACACCCATTTATTGTTCCTAGACAAAACAATCTTTAAATATAAAGCGACAATACAGGATTCAATGTGATGAAGCAATACAGTCGCTTGCTTTTAGAAGAGGCAACACACTTTCAAAAGCTTTTTGAAGTGACACAATTCTCTAAGTTTCATGAAGTGAAACAAAAATTGTATCTCTTAAAGGCGATACTACCCTTCTTCCAAAACAAGCCTACATGGTTGCTACAAGTTGAAGCGGTGATTGTGGAAGGAAGACACTCAATTATTCTTAGCATTGTTGAAGGACAAAGCGGCTTCAAATTTTTAAAGAGTCGATAATTTCCATTGATAGTAGAAGGTCGATACCAATATTTTGAATTAAAAAAAGCAAAGCACTGTTGTGAACAATGCAACTCTATTAGTTAACTCAAGACAATACGGTCTTAACACTTATTTAAATGTGACTCCCCATTTCGAAGGAGGTGCAAATATGGTTTAACACCCACATACGTATGCATGCATATGCATCTATATATAATAAATTTTGTGAATGGATTTTGAAGGAATGAATTAGTTATATGCTAATAACGTGCAAGTTTTTTGCTGAAGCATTCAACTAAGAAAAGTTGATTTATATCATCAGTTTATATTATTGTAGTCCTCATAAACCTGATTATCATGGTCAAGCTTTAATAGTCGTCATGACTGATTATATAAAATTTCAATTGTTGTTTTTCTTTTTATGTTAAAAAAGATGATGACACCTTATAAAAAAACACGTTTCTAAATGATTACAAAACATATTGCCATGAGCCAAATTTCTCTATAATAAGATTTAGGATGCGTTTGCAAATGAAATGGAAGGGGCATTTGGAAGGGGATGGGAAAGGGGCATTTTCGCGAATGGGTAGTGCATTTTTTCTAATGGAAGGGGAAATTGGAAAGCGCAGAGTTATTGATTTATTATTTATTTGTGTTTATTTGTTATCTGAATAGTAAAACACAAAATACAAATTGCAGAATACAAATTTCTGAATTCAAATTGCAGAATACAAATTGCATAATCTAGAACACGGTCTACTGTGGTGGTGGGTACGGAGGTGGATAATTTGGTGGATATCGACGTGGATACGAAAGTGGATATGTAGATGGATATGCAGGTGGAGGATTCATCATAAATGCTTGGTATTTGAGTGATTGCTTTCAAACCTCGATTTCAAAATGCAACCATTGTTGTGCTTCAACTTCTGGAAGAAGCATGAACGTCTCTAGATTTTCCTTAATTTTGAGAAGTTATTGTAATGACCCGTTTTTTTGGTCAACTTGAAATTTGAATTTTTGTCTATTTTAATGAATTTTGAAATAAAAAATGTTGATTTTGGACTCGATAAAATTTGAAAATAACTTTAAATTTAGTTTTATGTTTTATTTGACCTAAAATTGGCTCAGTAAACTTTTTAAACCAATTTAAAAGTGAAGATTTTGAAAATCGATGTTCTAATGCTATTTAGGTGACCTACCAAAAAAACATTTTTAAGTCAGTCTTTGAATTTGACAAAACCAATTTTATTGGATCCGGAAAACCAAAGTTTTTGTGGAATTAAATTTGTTGAAAAAAGTTGAGTTTCAACATAAGTGAGGTTTTGAAAAGTAAATGGGTTTGAAGCACTCTTCTGCTTTAGTAATTTCGGGGATGAAATTCTTTTAAGGGGGGAAGAATGTAACAACCTGGATTTTTGAACAGTTTATTTTGTTTGAATTTATATTATATTATATTAATTTAATATGGTTATTTTATATATACGTTCAAATTAAATTTTAGAATATTTTATGTTGAGTTCAGAATAGTGTTGTAGCATTAGAACGTCCGTCATTACGTTAAAATAGTGGTTCATGAATTCATGTAATGGACCCTGAGATATTTTAACGGATAAGATCGAAGTCGAATCAACATCAAATCAAAATCCATTTAAAAAGGATGAAAATCTCTTTAATCAAATCAGAATTAAATACCATGTACTTAAGCCACCTTGATTTTGTACTACCTCAGGCCAATTACTTCATCGCGAAGTATTCTTCATTATATAAACGCAACACTCCCTCTTTGTTTACTTTCCTCTTTAGAAAAGAAATCACGAAAAGCTTTGAATTAAAATGGCTGTTTTTTTTTTATTATATCATTTTCAAAATCACTCCTGTTCCACATCAAAATCGGATGAGAACCCCGTAGCCTCTCCCTCTCAAATCGATTTCAGAAATCGAGAGCCTAAAATCTGAAAATGTCGTTTCTTACTAAACCAAAACTGAATCGAATCAGAGCCTCGCTCTCTGTTCGAAACCCCTTGGTACATGTGATCTCCGATGAGGGTTTGAAGTGGAGGCGCTCGCAAGTTGGAGTCGTGGTTCCTGTTCAGATTCGAAGGAGACGTCGCACAGAAGGTTGAGGGAGGGGATCGAGTATAGATTTTGGGGTTGCGACAATAACAGTCGTGATTCGTTGAAGGGAAAGCAGTGAAGTCACGATCAACCATAGAGGCTCGGTGGTTTTCGATTAGGATTCGAATTCGTGAAATTGAACAATCTTGGTTGCTGAGAGGTGTGCGATAGTTCTGGAGCAAGATTCGAACAATGGGAACTCACGCACGATGGAATAGCTCAGTTGGAAGAGGCGCGTTGAGGGGTAGAAACTACGAGATGGAAGGGATTCACATCTGTAGTTTCCACTCCCGAGTTGTTTGGGTTAGCGGTCCTCTTCTGGTATTGTGAGGACTAGGCTGCACAAAGTCGTAGGGGAAGAAGAGGCATAGTCTGGTATTATCAACGTTGGTTTTGCAATTTGGTTCGCAGTTTAGTTGTGATTTCAAATGTGGTGGAATAAAATAATATTAGACTAACAGCGAGGTGTTTGAAAATTTCTGAAGTCGGAGAAGTCGGCTTTTGAGCAATTTTGTAGTGGAATCAGATAATGTGACGACCCGCCCCGCACCAACCGACATTTACTCCAAAAGTGCGCTGTACACATGTCCAGTTAGCACGGAACGGGTCATCAGAAGAAAAGGGAAGAAGGAAATGAACGTACAAAGAACCTGTAGAATGTCTCACAGCGCATAGAACAAAATATAATAATAACATACTTGACATAAAACAGGAGAGACAGTGCATAAGCTGAAAATCAGAACTAAACATCATAGCAGCAAAAATCCAAAATACAGCTTATTACAACTTTCAAACTGTCTCAAAGCAAAAATAAGATAAAGGAGATACACTACTAATGCCTAAGTAGCGACCACCAACGACACAGGGAGAATGTGCATATATATCATACGTGGAAGCCTCCTGCCCGCCTCCGAATCAGCTACTCGCGCATCACCAGCTAACCTGTCTCTAGTCTGCTCGTGTGAGCACCCAGAGTAATAAGAGGAGACATAAAACTCTGGGTCAGACATAAAGCCAGGTATGAGCGATAAGCATCTAAAGTGAACAATAACAGGTAGACTAAAACATACCTGAACCTGGACCTGCAACCAAAGAGTTAGCACTACATACTGTACAACACTCTAAGGTACCTTATCAAATAGTGTAAAGATACGGAGGTGTGCATGTCATAATGATGGCAAACAATCGAACATAGCATCCATCCTCACATCTCTCACTCAGTGCGTAAAGCATACGATATTCACCACTTCGATCACCCGACATACCTTGCTACGATCACTCTGCCCCATGAAGTCATAAATGGCTTCACTGCACTGATAACATAGCCACTAATCCTTACTGTGTCCACTTGCCCCATGGAGTTATTCACCCCATCTGCGCTGGCTCATAGTCTTACTACGCATCACCTTGCCCCTCAGGTCATAATGACCCTACTGCACTGATAACGTAGTCTTGCTACCATCACCTTGCCCCTTAGGTCATAATGACCCTACTGCACTGATAAGTAGCCCATCATTCATTCTTAGTGGTGAATCGAAGTTATGAACGTCGACAACTCCTTAGCACACGTCCCGCAGCAAAGTCCAACCATGAAGTGAACTCATCGGTTCCCAACTGGATCCTGAGCTCTAACTTCCCATATTGGACTACCTTTGCATCTTGGTTATTGGTCAATACTGGGTCGGGTTTCTCCTCAAGCCAGCGGTTCGGGTCGGGTATCCCCCATCGGTTCGGGTCGGGTATCCTCCATCAGTTCGGGTCGGGTCCTATTCTGGTGCGGTTCGGTTATTTCTCCTCGGGTCGGGTCGGGTGCTTAACTTCGGGTCGGGTCGGGTGCCTCTCCTCCAGTCCCTGCTTCCGCTCCGATTTGCCTCGTCATCCTTCACGCGCTTCGATCCGATCCATCTTTCTCTATCCGCTCCGATCCCTCCTCTTTGATCCGATCCGATCTCAGTTCAGTTAGCGTGGCCTTCCTTTTTGCCAATTTCTCAAGTGTCAAGTTCCGATCCGATCGGATTCCTTGCCCAGTTCAACATATCCGATCCGAGCCCCATATCCGATCTGATCCGAACCCTGCACTGTTTTCTGAAACTGTTCCAGCAAGTGTTTACGCCATTCGACGACGTTTTCGACCATTCTAACTATTGAAATCAATCACAAAGCATTTCATACAGTCATAACAACATACATAATCAACCACCAACATCAAAACATCAACATGATAGGTTGAAATGGATCAAACATACCCAAAATCCCACATTTCCCCTTAAGCATGTTTAGGTGAAACTAATGATAGGATTAGCAAAACTTAACCAAATTAACCCAAATTCATATCAGAGGTCTAAAACATCATTTAAGAATTTATGAACATTTTCCCAGAATTTTATCATGTTTAAATTCGCTAATTAACACTAATCAACCCTAATTAGCCATAATTAGTGCAAAACTATGCAAATCACTCACCTTAGCCACAAATTGTAACAACCCGAAAATCTGGGCCAGTTTAAATTTTTTATTTTGGCAATTTTAGCGAATTTTGATTATTTAAAATGAATTATTTTAAATAATATCGACGAGAAATTTATTTTAATATAATTCGAACGTATATTTTATACGCGTCGTCGTTAGAATATAAATATTTATATATAATTATAAATAGAGTTGAAAATGGTGCGGTAGTTCGATAATTCGATTTCAAACTTCAAATGAATGTACCGGGTGCAAAACAATCCGGATTTTAGTGAAACCAAAAATAATGGAATCTAATTGATAATATCTTTCCAACGAATCCGAAAAATCGAGATTTCATAGCAGGAATCAAAAGATATGTCCAGTTGAAAATTCTGAATAGTCGCTATGGAATTCAGGCCCTTAAAAATAGCCATTTTGCAAACGACCTTGGATTTCGACGAAACCAGTTTTGTTGGGTCCGTGATGTCAAGTTATTGCTAGGTTTCAAATTTCATAATTTTTCGAATCAATATGTGAGCGTGGCAAAGGAAAACGCGTTTGACCAGTTTCAGTTGATTTTAATCGACTGGAAAATGGCCATTTTTCCAACGGTCTCAGAATTCGACGAAACTAGTTTTGTTAGGACCGTATCGTCAATACGAAGCTAGAAAATATTTTTCTGGAATTTTTCTAGTTAGTATGTGACCCCGGTAATTTGAAATGTACGTTTAAAATTCAATATAGCGATTTAAATGTAAATCTAACGGAAACTGATTGAAACGATTGAATCAGCTTGCAGTACATATCCCATTGTGTTCGGAATGGGGGTAAAACGCTATGGACGACAGGCGGTCAAAAAAAAAAAATGAAACCCGTCGTTGCCAGGCCCCCCCCATCCCCGTCGACGACCTGCCTCGCCCCCCCCCCCAAGGTGGCGCCACCGCCGACGGACCCCCCCCCCCCCCCAATCCCCTAGGGCGCGACCTCCCCTTCCCCTCCACCTTCCCTCCCGTCGCTCCCCCTCCTAGCACGAAGACCAAGGCCGAGAGCCCCTTCCCCTGCAGCGCCCGACGCCCCGACGTCAGCGCCACCCTCCAGCGCCCCTCAGCTCCGCCCTCCCTTCCCCTTTCGAACCCCTAGCGAGCTACCCCCTAATCTGTCCTCCTCAGTTCGAACACCTCGCCGGAGACCCCAAATCAGCAACCACTACAAATGGACAGCCGCATTGGCAGCCGTAGGCCCCTCTCCATCTGCAAATTGATTTTTTTTAATGGAAAAAGGTGAGTCTTTATTTCTATTTTTATTTATCTATGTAAATAAAATATGGTTTTCATAGGAAATGATTTTAGACATAAAAATATGATTTTTATATTTTTAAAGTGTTAAAAATATAATCTTTACTATATAGAAGATGTAAAAATATGATTTTTGGTTAGGTAGAGAATTAAAAATATAATTTTTACATGATAAGAATATTAAAAATATCATCTTTATATGTGTAGAAAAATAAAAATGAGATTTTTATAAAGATGAAATCTTTAAATTTGAAAAGGCGAAGTCTATGTTTTTATAAGGGCGAAATCTTTATTTTAGAAAGGGCGAAATCTTTATTTTAGAAAAGGCAAAATCTTTATTTTAGAAAAGGCGAAATCTTTATATGGAAAATAGCGTGATAAAAATATAATTTTTATCTATATAACATAGTAGTAAAAATTCGATTTTTATATATTGAATAGCAAAGTAAAAATTCGATTTTTATATATTGAATAGCAAAGTAAAAAATTCGATTTTTATATATTGAATAGCAAAGTAAAAATTCAATTTTTATATATTGAATAGCGAAGTAAAAATTCGATTTTTACATATGTAGTGGTTACGGGCAACGAAGATAACGAAGATGCGATAACGATGAAGATTTCCATCAAAGAAGAGTCAAGATGTTTGGATAGCTATCTGTGAGAATTTCTCACCTTTCAATTTCTTTTCTAGTTATATATATATATACTAGGATGCAGACGGTGCTTAGTAGCACCCGACACAATCGTCCACAGACCATGGACTTGTTTGTTTGGTTGCATAAATTAGTTAGATGATTTGATTTGAATCTGGTCGTTTGGTGAATTTGATTGATGTGTGAATGGCGTGGGCCTTCACTAGACCGGGGATAAGGCTAGGCCTTGTCCCGTTTCTAGTATCGTGCCGTTATGCCGCCGAAATTTTCTAAAATAAGTTAGAAAAATAAAAATATCATTTTATTGAATAAATCAACCGAATAGAATATTCATAGGTTGAATAAAATGTTTTATCGTTAAAAATATAATTTTTAACGTGAAGTGAATAAAATAAAATATTCATTTACAAACCGGACGGTTTGTTTATGTACACTTATTTGAATGACATTGATTGGGACGATAAATTTTACACATCGCCCAACTGCACAAATAAAATCTGTGTTTGATTGTTTGAAACCCCACACGGGTGTTAGGATGAAATTTGAAGTTCACTCATCTTGATTGATTAAATATGTCGATCGATTGATTGACAGGCTGTTATAAGCGTTAGATATCTATATTTGATGCTTATACAGTGTAGTGCACTTTGGTTGATGGTTGATTATTTTTCAATGCTATTATATGTGTGTAATGCATGAAAATCCATATAATTAACTTTATATGGTAATTGATTAGGCCTCATTCCAATTTGAAAAATAAAGAATATTATAAAATAAAAGTTCATGTGTTGACAGTACTCATCCATTGAGATTGGTCATCTGTTGAACGAAATATTTTAGTAATAAAATTTACATCTTTATATTATAAAATAAAAGTTCATGTGTTGACAGTACTCATCCATTGAGATTGGTCATGTGTTGAACGAAATATTTTAGTAATAAAATTTACATCTTTATATTATAAAATAAAAGTTCATGTGTTGACAGTACTCATCCATTGAGATTGGTCATGTGTTGAACGAAATATTTTGATAATAACAACTATTTTGAAAAAGAAATATTTGAAAATAGAAATTTATGAAGCCGTGATGATTAGATTGACGCCATTTTGACGTGAACGATATTTATAACGATTTCGAAATGAATTGAATATATAACGATTTCGAAATGAATTGAATATATAACGATTTCGAAATGAATTGAATATATAACGATTTCGAAATGAATTGAATATATAACGATTTCGAAATGAATTGAATATATAACGATTTCGAAATGAATTGAATATATAACGATTTCGAAATGAATTGAATATATAATGATTTCGAAATGAATTGAATATATAACGATTTCGAAATGAATTGACTATATAACGATTTCGAAATGAATTGAATATATAACGATTTCGAAATGAATTGAATATATAACGATTTCGAAATGAATTGAATATATAACGATTTCGAAATGAATTGAATATATAACGATTTCGAAATGAATTGAATTGAAAACGATTTCGAAATGAATTGAATTGAAAACGATTTCGAAATGAATTGAATTGAAAGCGATTTCGAAATGAATTGAATTGAAAATGATTTCGAAATGAATTGAAAACGAATTCAAATTGAATTGAAAGCGATTTGAAATGAATTCAAATTGAATTGAAATTTGAATTGAATAGAAATGAATTTTAAAACGAATTTATAAAGGAGAATTCAATTTTGATTTGAATTGAAAAGAAAGTTGAAATTCGTTTTAAATAGAAATCGACGAAATATATATTATATATATAATATAATGGCCTGAATAGAACGCGCCACGCCGCGGCAGTTCGCGAATTTCGACCATTTATTTCAAACGGACATTACGGGAGATCCGACCGTCGGATTCTCCTAAAACCAGAACCGTTGGGTTCGTATCGAAAAGAGCTTTCTAACGAATATTAGAAATTTGAAATCTAACGGTTGTATTTGGAGTTACGTCCAAATCAAATTCGAAAAAGGTCGTTGTAAGTGCAGTTCGATGGCCGTTGATGGAAATCGACTGTACGGGCCTTGATAAAATTATTAAAAATAGTAATAATTTGTGTAAAATCAAAAGAAATGATTTGTGAAGATTTGGGATGAAAAACTCCATTTTTGAAAAGATAAAAATAGATTTTTATCGAAATGAACTAGTTTTGAACTAGAAATATAATTCTATTTATTTTTAAATAAATAAATTGAATTTGAAAAGGGTTTTAAAAATAACCAGAATTTTCAATGATTGCATTGGAGTGGATTTGAATCGAAATTGTCTTCGGAATATTTCGATGTTGGAATTTGTGATTATACATATGTTGTTATGGAAATTTGAAAGATATATATTTATATCGTTATTTCCAATACGACATTTGTTAATCGTAGAATTTGATATTGAATATAAGCCGGTATATTTTCTATTCAGAGCCTTGTGTTTAATATCAAATGCGATTTGGGTTTGTCGTGAATGGTGTCTTCACTAACACTGTTCTTGAACCCAATTGAGAAAAGATTAAATCTTTTTGTTTAGATTTAACGAAGTGTACCAATTAAATAATATTTAATTGGAATTGAATCGATATTGATTTTTGGGTTTATCGTGAACAGTGTTTTAAATAACACTCGTTCTTTAACCCGATAATTAATGAATGTGATTTTGGGTTTATCGTGAACCGTGTTTTAAATGACACTGATTCTTTAACCCAGTCGAAGATTAAAACTAAGTGGAGTTTTAATGAATCTTTAATTAGATTGAAATGATCGAAAATGGAGTATCATCATTTTTGCTCAAGGCGATAGTTAAATCTTTAATTAGATTTGAACGTGAAATGGTAATTGAATTTACCGATAACACTGTGGTGTTAGATATGAAGTATTACCAGTTTTACTTCATGGGATGAATAGGTTGGGATGGGGAAATTAAAATAAATAAATACTTCGATAGGGTTCGCTAATCCCGACTAGTTTGAATTGAGATTCAAAAATAGAATAAAGAATAAATTCAAGGAATTTATCTTGGATAAAATTAATGGGAACCTTTCCCTATGAATGTGAAATCAGAAACTAACTGTCGGTTAACTAAGCAGAACGGTTTTCTGGATATTGATCTGATGTTGGTTTAGGCCTTCGGGGTTAATATTTGGGGAATTATTCTCTTGATTAATTTGCGGTTAGTGACTGATGAATTGGAATGAGGCGTATGTTGTGTTTGTGTAACACTTATTTAAAATATACGCGAGTTATTCGGAAAGACCGGGTTTATCCCATTCTGAATAACTGATACGACGATGAGTCGAAGATGAAGACGATGGTCGAAGACCGGAGGTCTTCACGTCGTTTGGGTAATTACTGATGATCTTGATTGGGCTGTACACCCAAGAAGATGGAAACAGTTTGTGATCGTCCAGACGTACTTGGAGATCGATGGATATGCGGGGTACTAGGTGCCTCCGGTTTCGTTCAGCCCCAGAACGGACTTGTAAATGGACTGTGTGTCTGACATTGGATTTTAGTCCGTGTGATTGATCTCTATTAAATATATATCTGTTTGGCGGCGGAGAATTTATTCTCTTGCTTTACGCCCTTCTCTGAGACGTACGAGCTCAGGGGTTATATATTGATGGATATCAAACACATGGAGTGAATTGCCTGTGTGGCATGCCTAAGTGGCAATTGATCGAGGCTTTTGTTGAAAAGCAAAGTCTTGTGGTGATGATCAAAGCAAGGCCTTTGTGGCGTAGCTTTGTGTAACGTTTTCTTCGCGAGTTTCACACCCGGTATGAACCAAAAACGGGAGATGGACCTCAGGGAGGACTTGCGTTTCTTTCTAGCTCAAAGTGGCGTCAGTGGTTTTACACGCCCTGACGAGTTTGACTTATGTGGTTGTTGCTGTTGTGAGGCGCCTCGGTTAGATCGGACGATCCGGGTCCGATGGAGTCATTCGTTGGCTCGTTTGCGCCGCAAAGGGCGGGGAAACGTAGTGTTCAGGCATTTTAATCCACATCGGTGGACCGGCCCTGTCGCTCCTAGGGTCACTCGAGCTCTGATCCTGAGACATGGTAGGCTAGATTGTCTCGAATCGGTTGAGGACTATCTTTTGCCTCGGTTCATAGATGGAAACCCAATTTCCAAATATGTGACATTTGCGGTTTTAATTGTAGAACTAGTATGGCGACATGATATATGGTACCCATGCCGCCTATGATTGATACTTATGATTTGAAGTTGTTTTATACACTATGCACTTATAATAGTATCAAATAATCTGTTTTTAAACGTATCAAGCATTCTTTGGCTGTTATAAGGGAAAACCCTATCCCCCGGCTTGCGTTGCATTGTGTGATAGGACCTGGGTCTTATAACAGCTTCATTTTTCTTTATTTAGCATTGCGCTGTTTGTTTTATGCACTGGTATTCTTGGGAGGAAACCCGTTCCGTGTTATACGGCGTGGTCCCTTGATTTACCTAACTTTTAAAATAAAGAATAATAACTGTTTTAGTTCTCACACCAGTCCCATGACTGACCTGGAGTTTATTGTTTTAACCTAAACTCTGGGTGCCCCTATTTTGACACGGGCAGCTAGTAGTTTTGGTTTTGCAGATTTATATTCACAGGATCCTGGTTTACGGCTGGAACGATATCCGGAAAGCTTTGAATCCTTATATCTACTTCTAGTTGTGTATTGTATTATTTTCCGCTGCTATGTATTTAAATGTAATTTAAATCTCTGATATTTCTGTGTAATATTCGTTTATACTCTGTATATTCTTGTAATCTGATGCATTGTTGTAATATACAATGAATTGTTCTTCTGTATGAGTTTTGTTGTGGCTTGTTCTCGAACTATCCGTCGCTTTCCTTTACGGGGAAGTTACGGGTTTTCACAGTTGGTATCAGAGCTTTGGTTTACAAAGCTCAGAGAACAAGACACATTGGAACCATACGAAAGAATTCATCAGATATTGGGTTAGTAATATCCAATGGGAATGACTCGTTAGAGATGGGATCAGTAGTATCCTAGAACGAGTGTGAAGAGTATATTTTTGAAAATGAAAACAAATCTTGTTTTGAAATTTAAAACAATTATTCGTATTTGATTATCTATATATATTGAGTTGGACAGTCCAGTATATAAAGATTTTGCGTATACGTCTGATCCACGTGTGTTTGAAATTTTAATATACTGGATAGATATAGAATCACACTCTAGTCGCCCGGAGATGATGTTAATAATGACCATGGCATCATCAATATTTATGTTCGTGCTCCGAAGGTGTAATATCTATATATTTCCTATTGACTGGTGTGAGAACCAAAATTAGATAGGGCTTATTGTTGTGAATTGGCATCAAAAACATGATTTTTGTATATGTATCAAAATTATCAATTTGAAACTTTAATCCACTAATTGATTGATGTTTGTGTTGTTTGTTTATTTGTTTGATAATTTTGAACCATTTAGCCTAATTGAAACAAATATTGAATTGTATTGAAAATTGGTCGCATTTGCTTGCATATACATATACTTATATTGAACAGGTCATAGCAAGGAGGCTAGAGCCAGAGAATAAAATTTGTTTGCCCGACAAATAGGTACATGTTTACTACATAATTTACTGTTTTGTTTGGGTGATGATGATTTTATGAGCCTATTGGCTAGCCGCTTGGCTTTTTCTTTGTCTTTTTGAGATTAGAAGGACCGGGGAAGCTATTTGAAATTCCCCGATGCTCCCGGTGCAGGGGAGGTTATGGCGAAATTTTTCGAAAATTTAGGGTGTTAGCCAAATTTTTGAAATTTTGAAAATTCTCAGAAACTGAAAAGTTGGAGAATGGAAGCCAGACCGAACGTAGAGTTGAATAATCAAACCACTTTCGACTTTGTTCCTTTTCGGGGACGAAAAGTTTTAAGTGGGGGAGATTGTAACAACCCGAAAATCTGGGCCAGTTTAAAATTTTTATTTTGGCAATTTTAGCGAATTTTGATTATTTAAAATGAATTATTTTAAATAATATCGACGAGAAATTCATTTTGAATATAATTCGAACGTATATTTTATACGCGTCGTCGTTAGAATATAAATATTTATATATAATTATAAATAGAGTTGAAAATGGCGCGGTAGTTCGATAATTCGATTTCAAACTTCAAATGAATGTACCGGGTGCAAAACAATCCGGATTTTAGTGAAACCAAAAATAATGGAATTTAATTGATAATATCTTTCCAACGAATCCGAAAAATCGAGATTTCATAGCGGGAATCAAAAGATATGTCCAGTTGAAAATTCTGAATAGTCGCTATGGAATTCAGACCCTTAAAAATAGCCATTTTGCAAACGACCTCGGATTTTGACGAAACCAGTTTTGTTGGGTCCGTGATGTCAAGTTATTGCTAGGTTTCAAATTTCATAATTTTTCGAATCAATATGTGAGCGTGGCAAAGGAAAACGCGTTTGACCAGTTTCAGTTGATTTTAATCGACTGGAAAATGGCCATTTTTCCAACGGTCTCAGAATTCGACGAAACTAGTTTTGTTAGGACCGTATCGTCAATACAAAGCTAGAAAATATTTTTCTGGAATTTTTCTAGTTAGTATGTGACCCCGGTAATTTGAAATGTACGTTTAAAATTCAATATAGTGATTTAAATGTAAATCTAACAGAAACTGATTGAAACGATTGAATCAGCTTGCAGTACATATCCCATTGTGTTCGGAATGGGGGTAAAACGCTATGGACGACAGGCGGTGGGCCTTGTTTCGAGGTCGTATGTAAAAGTCAGCTTTTTGAAAATTAATTAATTAAATAAAAAATATATAAAAAAAACTAAAACCCTCTCCTCCCCTATACGTTCTGCCCCCCCCCCCTTCGTTTCATTTCAAAACAAGATCAAAAAAAAAAATGAAACCCGTCGTTGCCAGGCCCCCCCATCCCCGTCGACGACCTGCCTCGCCCCCCCCCCCCCAAGGTGGCGCCACCGCCGACGGACCCCCCCCCCCCAATCCCCTAGGGCGCGACCTCCCCTTCCCCTCCACCTTCCCTCCCGTCGCTCCCCCTCCTAGCACGAAGACCAAGGCCGAGAGCCCCTTCCCCTGCAGCGCCCGACGCCCCGACGTCAGCGCCACCCTCCAGCGCCCCTCAGCTCCGCCCTCCCTTCCCCTTTCGAACCCCTAGCGAGCTACCCCCTAATCTGTCCTCCTCGGTTCGAACACCTCGCCGGAGACCCCAAATCAGCAACCACTACAAATGGACAGCCGCCTTGGCAGCCGTAGGCCCCTCTCCATCTGCAAATTGATTTTTTTTAATGGAAAAAGGTGAGTCTTTATTTCTATTTTTATTTATCTATGTAAATAAAATATGGTTTTCATAGGAAATGATTTTAGACATAAAAATATGATTTTTATATTTTTAAAGTGTTAAAAATATAATCTTTACTATATAGAAGATGTAAAAATATGATTTTTGGTTAGGTAGAGAATTAAAAATATAATTTTTACATGATAGGAATATTAAAAATATCATCTTTATATGTGTAGAAAAATAAAAATGAGATTTTTATAAAGATGAAATCTTTAAATTTGAAAAGGCGAAGTCTATGTTTTTATAAGGGCGAAATCTTTATTTTAGAAAGGGCGAAATCTTTATTTTAGAAAAGGCAAAATCTTTATTTTAGAAAAGGCGAAATCTTTATATGGAAAATAGCGTGATAAAAATATAATTTTTATCTATATAACATAGTAGTAAAAATTTGATTTTTATATATTGAATAGCAAAGTAAAAATTCGATTTTTATATATTGAATAGCAAAGTAAAAATTCGATTTTTATATATTGAATAGCAAAGTAAAAATTCAATTTTTATATATTGAATAGCGAAGTAAAAATTCGATTTTTACATATGTAGTGGTTACGGGCAACGAAGATAACGAAGATGCGATAACGATGAAGATTTCCATCAAAGAAGAGTCAAGATGTTTGGATAGCTATCTGTGAGAATTTCTCACCTTTCAATTTCTTTTCTAGTTATATATATATACTAGGATGCAGACGGTGCTTAGTAGCACCCGACACAATCGTCCACAGACCATGGACTTGTTTGTTTGGTTGCATAAATTAGTTAGATGATTTGATTTGAATCTGGTCGTTTGGTGAATTTGATTGATGTGTGAATGGCGTGGGCCTTCACTAGACCGGGGATAAGGCTAGGCCTTGTCCCGTTTCTAGTATCGTGCCGTTATGCCGCCGAAATTTTCTAAAATAAGTTAGAAAAATAAAAATATCATTTTATTGAATAAATGAACCGAATAGAATATTCATAGGTTGAATAAAATGTTTTATCGTTAAAAATATAATTTTTAACGTGAAGTGAATAAAATAAAATATTCATTTACAAACCGGACGGTTTGTTTATGTACACTTATTTGAATGACATTGATTGGGACGATAAATTTTACACATCACCCAACTGCATAAATAAAATCTGTGTTTGATTGTTTGAAACCCCACACGGGTGTTAGGATGAAATTTGAAGTTCACTCATCCTGATTAATTAAATATGTCGATCGATTGATTGACAGGCTGTTATAAGCGTTAGATATCTATATTTGATGCTTATACAGTGTAGTGCACTTTGGTTGATGGTTGATTATTTTTCAATGCTATTATATGTGTGTAATGCATGAAAATCCATATAATTAACTTTATATGGTAATTGATTGGGCCTCATTCCAATTTGAAAAATAAAGAATATTATAAAATAAAAGTTCATGTGTTGACAGTACTCATCCATTGAGATTGGTCATCTGTTGAACGAAATATTTTAGTAATAAAATTTACATCTTTATATTATAAAATAAAAGTTCATGTGTTGAAAGTACTCATCCATTGAGATTGGTCATGTGTTGAACGAAATATTTTAATAATAAAATTTACATCTTTATATTATAAAATAAAAGTTCATGTGTTGACAGTACTCATCCATTGAGATTGGTCATGTGTTGAACGAAATATTTTGATAATAACAACTATTTTGAAAAAGAAATATTTGAAATAGAATATTTGAAAATAGAAATTTATGAAGCCGTGATGATTAGATTGACGCCATTTTGACGTGAACGATATTTATAACGATTTCGAAATGAATTGAATATATAACGATTTCGAAATGAATTGAATATATAACGATTTCGAAATGAATTGAATATATAACGATTTCGAAATGAATTGAATATATAACGATTTCGAAATGAATTGAATATATAACGATTTCGAAATGAATTGAATATATAACGATTTCGAAATGAATTGAATATATAACGATTTCGAAATGAATTGAATATATAACGATTTCGAAATGAATTGAATATATAACGATTTCGAAATGAATTGAATATATAACGATTTCGAAATGAATTGAATTGAAAACGATTTCGAAATGAATTGAATTGAAAACGATTTCGAAATGAATTGAACTGAAAGCGATTTCGAAATGAATTGAATTGAAAACGATTTCGAAATGAATTGAAAACGAATTCAAATTGAATTGAAAGCGATTTGAAATGAATTCAAATTGAATTGAAATTTGAATTGAATAGAAATGAATTTTAAAACGAATTTATAAAGGAGAATTCAATTTTGATTTGAATTGAAAAGAAAGTTGAAATTCGTTTTAAATAGAAATCGACAAAATATATATTATATATATAATATAATGGCCTGAATAGAACGCGCCACGCCGCGGCAGTTCGCGAATTTTGACCATTTATTTCAAACGGACATTACGGGAGATCCGACCGTCGGATTCTCCTAAAACCGGAACCGTTGGGTTCGTATCGAAAAGAGCTTTCTAACGTATATTAGAAATTTGAAATCTAACGGTTAGATTTGGAGTTACGTCCAAATCAAATTCGAAAAAGGTCGCTGTAAGTGCAGTTCGATGGCCGTTGATGGAAATCGACTGTACGGGCCTTGATAAAATTATTAAAAATAGTAATAATTTGTGTAAAATCATAAGAAATGATTTGTGAAGATTTGGGATTAAAAACTCCATTTTTGAAAAGATAAAAATAGATTTTTATCGAAATGAACTAGTTTTGAACTAGAAATATAATTCTATTTATTTTTAAATAAATAAATTGAATTTGAAAAGGGTTTTAAAAATAACCAGAATTTTCAATGATTGCATTGGAGTGGATTTGAATCGAAATTGTCTTCGGAATATTTCGATGTTGGAATTCGTGATTATACAGATGTTGTTATGGAAATTTGAAAGATATATATTTATATCGTTATTTCCAATACGACATTTGTTAATCGTAGAATTTGATATTGAATATAAGCCGGTATATTTTCTATTCAGAGCCTTGTGTTTAATATCAAATGCGATTTGGGTTTGTCGTGAATGGTGTCTTCACTAACACTGTTCTTGAACCCAGTTGAGAAAAGATTAAATCTTTTTGTTTAGATTTAACGAAGTGTACCAATTAAATAATATTTAATTGGAATTGAATCGATATTGATTTTTGGGTTTATCGTGAACAGTGTTTTAAATAACACTCGTTCTTTAACCCGATAATTAATGAATGTGATTTTGGGTTTATCGTGAACCGTGTTTTAAATGACACTGATTCTTTAACCCAGTCGAAGATTAAAACTAAGTGGAGTTTTAATGAATCTTTAATTAGATTGAAATGATCGAAAATGGAGTATCATCATTTTTGCTCCAGGCGATAGTTAAATCTTTAATTAGATTTGAACGTGAAATGGTAATTGAATTTACCGATAACACTGTGGTGTTAGATATGAAGTATTACCAGTTTTACTTCATGGGATGAATAGGTTGGGATGGGGAAATTAAAATAAATAAATACTTCGGTAGGGTTCGCTAATCCCGACTAGTTTGAATTGAGATTCAAAAATAGAATAAAGAATAAATTCAAGGAATTTATCTTGGATAAAATTAATGGGAACCTTTCCCTATGAATGTGAAATCAGAAACTAACTGTCGGTTAACTAAGCAGAACGGTTTTCTGGATATCGATCTGATGTTGGTTTAGGCCTTCGGGGTTAATATTTGGGGAATTATTCTCTTGATTAATTTGCAGTTACTGACTGATGAATTGGAATGAGGCGTATGTTGTGTTTGTGTAACACTTATTTAAAATATACGCGAGTTATTCGGAAAGACCGGGTTTATCCCATTCTGAATAACTGATACGACGATGAGTCGAAGATGAAGACGATGGTCGAAGACCGGAGGTCTTCACGTCGTTTGGGTAATTACTGATGATCTTGATTGGGCTGTACACCCAAGAAGATGGAAACAGTTAGTGATCGTCCAAACGTACTTGGAGATCGATGGATATGCGGGGTACTAGGTGCCTCCGGTTTCGTTCAGCCCCAGAACGGACTTGTAAATGGACTGTGTGTCTGACATTGGATTTTAGTCCGTGTGATTGATCTCTATTAAATATATATCTGTTTGGCGGCGGAGAATTTATTCTCTTGCTTAACGCCCTTCTCTGAGACGTACGAGCTCAGGGGTTATATATTGATGGATATCAAACACATGGAGTGAATTGCCTGTGTGGCATGCCTAAGTGGCAATTGATCGAGGCTTCTGTTGAAAAGCAAAGTCTTGTGGTGATGATCAAAGCAAGGACTTTGTGGCGTAGCTTTGTTTAACATTTGCTTCGCGAGTTTCACACCCGGTATGAACCAAAAACGGGAGATGGACCTCAGGGAGGACTTGCGTTTCTTTCTAGCTAAAAGTGGCGTCAGTGGTTTTACACACCCTGACGAGTTTGACTTATGTGGTTGTTGCTGTTGCGAGGCGCCTCGGTTAGATCGGACGATCCGGGTCCGATGGAGTCATTCGTTGGCTCGTTTGCGCCCCAAAGGGCGGGGAAACGTAGTGTTCAGGCATTTTAATCCACATCGGTGGACCGGCCCTGTCGCTCCTAGGGTCACTCGAGCTCTGATCCTGAGACATGGTAGGCTAGATTGTCTCGAATCGGTTGAGGACTATCTTTTGCCTCGGTTCATAGATGGAAACCCAATTTCCAAATACGTGACATTTGCGGTTTTAATTGTAGAACTAGTATGGCGACATGATATATGGTACCCATGCCGCCTATGATTGATACTTATGATTTGAAGTTGTTTTATACACTATGCACTTATAATAGTATCAAATAATCTGTTTTTAAACGTATCAAGCATTCTTTGGCTGTTATAAGGGAAAACCCTATAACCCGGCTTGCGTTGCATTGTGTGATAGGACCTGGGTCCTATAACAGCTTCATTTTTCTTTTTAGCATTGCGCTGTTTGTTTTATGCACTGGTATTCTTAGGAGGAAACCCGTTCCGTGTTATACGGCGTGGTCCCTTGATTTACCTAACTTTTAAAATAAAGAATAATAACTGTTTTAGTTCTCACACCAGTCCCATGACTGACCTGGAGTTTATTGTTTTAACCTAAACTCTGGGTGCCCCTATTTTGACACGGGCAGCTAGTAGTTTTGGTTTTGCAGATTTATATTCACAGGATCCTGGTTTACGGCTGGAACGATATCCGAAAAGCTTTGAATCCGTATATCTACTTCTAGTTGTGTATTGTATTATTTTCCGCTGCTATGTATTTAAATGTAATTTAAATCTCTGATATTTCTGTGTAATATTCGTTTATACTCTGTATATTCTTGTAATCTGATGCATTGTTGTAATATACAATGAATTGTTCTTCTGTATGAGTTTTGTTGTGGCTTGTTCTCGAACTATTCGCCGCTTTCCTTTACGGGGAAGTTACAGGTTTTCACACAAATAAACTAAGATCTAAAATAAATCTCTGATTTGATGCAAATCCCAACCCTAAACAGCAGCTCCAATGTTGATTTGGTGTAGATCTCCCTTGATTAGATGTTGCTAAGCTTAATCCTTGACCAAAAGATGATTTGGAGGTGATTTAGAGGTTAAATGCCATTTTTAGGGTTCCTTGGTGATAAGTGGAGGCTAGAAAACTGAAATGGAATGATCCTCTATCTCATTTCAGCCTCCCCATATCCCTAATCCCGAAATGGGTTATGAGCCTACTCACTAATCACCCGATTTGGCCCGGTTAAGCAGTTTTTCACCCTCCAAACCTTATTTCAGCCATATCTCCCAAACGGTAAGTCCGTTTTGCTATTATTACCACTCTACGGAAAGGTAAACCATCAAACAAATCTAATGGAAGTGGTTTCAGATCAAAATTCCTTTCTAGTTAAAAGTTATGGCCAAAACAGTACTAACTGAGGGCAAAATGGTCATTTAAAAATCGACAAAAATCATGAACATGGGAAATGACTCTAATAGATGTTTCCCAAAGTTACATGACCATACAACTTCACATGGGAAAGAAATAAATATTCTACAATCCTATGATGTGTTGAATATGAGTCGTTACACTCTCCCCCCCTTAAGAAATTTCGCCTCCGAAATTCCCTAATCCAAACACACACAAAGGTCCCGCATGCCTATCAATCATAAAACAACATCAAACATGCAAAACAAGTCTACCCTAGCATGCGGAAAACTAAATTGCAAAGTAAATCTTACCAGGCAAAGAGTTCTGGATATGCCTTCCTAATGCTCTCCTCTGTCTCCCAAGTACAATCATTCTCGTCTTCGCCCCACTGAACCTTGACTAGCTTCACCGCCTTCCTTCGAAGTTGCTTCGTATCGTGCCCCACAATACGAATCGGCTTGCGGTTACCAACCGCCTCGGGTTCTACTTCGAAGTCCTCTAACTGATCAGGTGAAATAGTCATATCGGAGTCGTGAACGAACTTCCTAAGTTGGGAAACATGAAATACATTGTGAACTCCCGCCATTTTCTCTGGTAAGCCAACTCTATATGCCAAATTCCCGACTAGTTCAAGAACAGGGAATGGGCCAACAAATCTTGGTGCCAACTTGCCTCTCCTGCCAAATCGTATCACGCTCTTCAACGGAGAAATCTTGACGAACACCAAGTCACCAACGGAGAATTTCAAGTCTTTTCTCCTCTTATCAGCATAACTCTTCTGCCTATCTTGGGCAGCTTTCATTCGTTGCTGAATGATCTTGATCTTATCGGAAGTTTCCCTCACCACATCTGGTCCAAGCACAAACTTCTCGCCAGTCTCTATCCAACATGATGGTGAGTTGCACGGTCTTCTGTACAAAGCTTCATATGGAGCCATACCGATACTGGATTGGTAGCTATTATTATATGCAAACTCTACTAGATGCAAATGGTCATCCCATGATCCACCATAATCCAATATACACGCTCTCAAGAGATCTTCCAATATACGATTCACCCTCTCCGTTTGACCGTCGGTCTGAGGATGATATGCGCTACTGAGATGTAATCCTGACCCTAGAGCCTCTTGTAAGCTCTTCCAAAACCCACTAGCTAACAACGGGTCTCGGTCACTCACAATGCTTTTGGGTACCCCATGAAATCTCACTACCCACTTCATATACAATTCTTCCAATTTGGCTGCCGTTCTGGTCGATTTGACTGGTATAAATCTTGCGCTCTTAGTCAATCGATCCACAATTACCCAAATGCTATCATGTCCCGATCTAGTCCTTGGTAATCCATCGATGAAATCCATCGAGACTTGCTCCCATTTCCATTCGGGAATTTCTAATGGTTGCAACAACCCACTAGGCTTCTTTTGCTCGGCTTTAACTAGCTGGCAATTCATGCATTTTGATATAAACTTCCCAATGTCTCTTTTCATCCCTTCCCAGTAGTAAGTCTGCTTCATGTCTCGATACATCTTATTACCACCGGGATGTATAGTCAGTTTTGAGTGATGACATTCTCTAAGCACTTCATCTCTCAAACCACTTACGTTGGGTACAACTAGCCTTCCATTCCTTCTAAGCCATCCATCTCGATCAAGCCCATACACATTCATCTCCTCACCGTCGATGTTCATCTCTAACTTGGAGATGATTTCTAATAGATTAGGATCGTTCCTCTGGCTGGAACCAATCCGCTCTATCAAAGTGGGTCTGATCGTCAAACTAGCTAGCATGACTGGATCCAATTCGCACTTTGGTCTAAAATCAAACCCCGCGATATACTCCAGTTGCTTCCATTCAAGAAACATTGCCCCTAAGCTGGCATGTCTCCTACTCAAGGCATCGGCTACCGCATTACCCTTCCCAGGTGTGTATGCGATATCAAAATCATACGAAGCCAAGAACTCTAACCATCTCTACTGACGGAGATTCAGATCTTTCTGAGAGAAGAGATACTTTAACGATTTATGATCGGTGAACAACTCAAATCTTTCTCCCAAGAGATAATGTCTCCACATCTTCAGAGCAAACACGATCGCTGCTAGTTCGAAATCATGGGTAGGATACTTCTTCTCATGCGGCTTTAGCTGTCGACTAGCATAAGCTACAACCCTACCTCCTTGCATCAATACTGCACCCAGTCCGGTACCACAAGCATCCGTGTATACCGTCATCTCTTCATTCCCTTTAGGAATGACTAACACTGGCGCACGCGTCAACTTCTCCTTTAGACTCTTGAAGGCATCCTCACACACTTCGTCCCAGACGAAGGACTGATTCTTCTTAGTCAACCGAGTCAACGGTGCTGCTATCTTGGAGAAGTCCTGGATAAACTTACGATAATATCCGGCTAATCCCAAGAAACTTCTTACATCTGTTGCATTCTTAGGCGTAGGCCAATCCTGTACCGTAGCCACCTTCGCAGGGTCCACGGCAATACCACTCTCTGAAACAACATGACCCAAGAATCTCACTTCCCTTCTCCAAAAATGACACTTAGAGAATTTCGCTTTCAATTGGTGTTTCCTCAACACCTCCATCACTATCCTCAAGTGTCCCTTGTGTTCCTCCTCTGTCCTTGAGTAAACAAGGATATCATCCACGAACACAAGAACAAACTTATTCAACTGATCTCTGAATACTCGATTCATAAGATCCACAAAGTAGGCTGGTGCATTGGTCAACCCAAATGACATGACCAACCACTCATAAAATCCAGATGGCGTCCTAAAGGCCGTTTTCGGAACACTCTCATCTGCTACTCGAAGCTGATGAAATCCAGTCGTGAGGTCCAACTGGGAGAACACTCTTGCTCCTTCCAGCTGATCAAACAAATCATCTATTCGTGGTAGAGGATACTTATTCTTCCTCGTCACCTTATTCAACTCGCGATAGTCCACACACAAACGAAGGGAACCATCTGCCTTAGTGGCAAACACAATTGGTGCTCCCCATTCAGAGACACTCCTTCTAATAAATCCCTTCTTCAAAAGATTGCTGACTTGCACCCCGAGCTCTCGCTGCTCCCTTGGTGCCATACGACGAAGTGGCATCACTATAGGTCTGGCATCTTTCACTAAATCAATACGGAACTCAATCTCTCGGTGTGCTGGAAGCCCGGTCACCTCCTCGAAGACGTCCGGATACTGGCCAACCACGGGCACATCTGACAACTCATCCTGCGGGATGTCGAGGGAATTTACAAAACTAGCCATAACCCCATCACTAGGTAGACTACCAAACACTACCCTCCGCCCTCACTGTCACCAAAAAGCCCTCACAGTCTACCACCACCCCGTATCTTTGGAGCCAATCGACTCCCAATATAATGCCATACCCAGTAAAGCCCAAAACAAAGCAATCACATACAAACATACATCCATGACTCGATAAGACCAAATTCCTGCAAATCATACTAAGGCTAGTCGAACCACCAATCGGGTTCGTCACAACTAATGGTCTATCGACTATCTCGGGTTCCAGTCCCAACCTATCTACCAGGTCACTAGATATGAAGGAACGTGAAGCCCAGTATCAAACAAAACTCGAACTGGTACATCATAAATAGAAAGCATACCTTGAATAACAACGTTCTTTCCTTTCTCCGCCACAGTTGGGGCATTCGACGAAGAAGGAACAACATCAATAACATATGCTTTCACAATCTGCTTCTCCTTAAGAGGTTGCGGACACATGTCCTTGAAATGTCCCACTTGACCACAGTTGAAGAACTTCTTATCCGCTGGCTTGGCCCAACAATCTTTAGCATAATGGCCCTTCTTACCACAGCTGAAGCACTCAACATCCTTCTTGTTCTTTTTCTGGCCACCCTTAGATTGGTCCTGCTTCCTCTTATTCTGAGAGTTATTCTTGCCTCCACCGCCTGCTTGCGGCTTTGGCCCTTCTGCAGATGCAGCCTCCGTCTTTGACTTAGGGTAAAGACTCTCTGATCTCAAAGCTTTCCCCACAATCGATTCAAAAGTCTCATCGATGTGGTTGATCAGCCTTTCCCCCAAGTATCAATCCAAACCAGTAATAAACTTCTCATTCTTCTTCTCAGGAGTGTCGATAAGAGACAGTCCATACTTCGACAAAGTGTCGAACTCAGCAATATAATCAGAAACTGCCCTTCCGTTCTGCTTGAGTTCCAAGAACCTCTTAAACAACACTGACTTCTGGGCAGCTGGAATGAACTTCTCGCTAAAACGAGCCTTGAACTGATCCCAAGTAACCTGATCCTCAGGAGTAGCTGTTCTAATGGCATTCCACCAATTCATCGCTCGCCCTTGCAGCTGACGAGACGCTAGCCTTCTCTTCATCGCATCCTCAAGACCCAAGTCATCGAAGATATGGTCACAGCTATCCATCCAATCTTGAACATCTGTGGCCGACTCCGTCCCGTGGAACGGCTTTCCACCAAGATTAGTGTAATCCTTGCACAACTTGGCGAAATCGACCCTAGGCGCCTGCACTACTGGGCCAACACCAACCCCGGGATTGGGAACTGCCCCTTGCACTTCTCTAAGCATGTCTCTCATGAGGTTAGTAAACATCGCCCTCATGTCAGCGGCATTCCCTTGGTTGGTCCCTCTACCAGCACCCCTCGTGTCTCGGCTCATCTTCAATCTGAAAAAGGGAAACGATTAACGACCCCATAGTGGTGCTAGTGCAGTGCGACTTCATTCTTATACTACTAATAGTATATATATATACATAGCTTTTGAAAACCAAAGTAATCACAAATACGTGCTCTCATATACGTACTAACTCTCTCTAGTGTCTTTCCCTAGGTTAACTACGCAACCTAGAGCTCTGATACCAAGTGTAACGGCCCGCCCCGCACCAACCGACATTTACTCCAAAAGTGCGCTGTACACATGTCCAGTTAGCACGGAACGGGTCGTCAGAAGAAAAGGGAAGAAGGAAATGAACGTACAAAGAACCTGTAGAATGTCTCACAGCGCATAGAACAAAATATAATAATAACATACTTGACATAAAACAGGAGAGACAGTGCATAAGCTGAAAATCAGAACTAAACATCATAGCAGCGGAAATCCAAAATACAGCTTATTACAACTTTCAAACTGTCTCAAAGCAAAAATAAGAAAAAGGAGGCACACTACTAATGCCCAAGTAGCGACCACCAACGACACAGGGAGAATGTGCATATATATCATACGTGGAAGCCTCCTGCCCGCCTCCGAATCAGCTACTCGCGCATCACCAGCTAACCTGTCTCTAGTCTGCTCGTGTGAGCACCCAGAGTAATAAGAGGAGACATAAAACTCTGGGTCAGACATAAAGCCTGGTATGAGCGATAAGCATCTAAAGTGAACAATAACAGGTAGACTAAAACATACCTGAACCTGGACCTGCAACCAAAGAGTTAGCACTACATACTGTACAACACTCTAAGGTACCATATCAAACAGTGTAAAGATACGGAGGTGGGGGAGGTGTGCATGTCATAATGATGGCAAACAATCAAACATAGCATCCATCCTCACATCTCTCACTCAGTGCGTAAAGCATACGATATTCACCACTTCGATCACCCAACATACCTTGCTACAATCACTCTGCCCCATGAAGTCATAAATGGCTTCACTGCACTGATAACGTAGCCACTAATCCTTCGCTATGTCCACTTGCCCCATGGAGTTATTCACCCCATCTGCGCTGGCTCATAGCCTTACTAATCCTTACTATGTCCACTTGCCCCATGGAGTTATTCACCCCATCTGCGCTGGCTCATAGTCTTACTACGCATCACCTTGCCCCTCAGGTCATAATGACCCTACTGCACTGATAACGTAGTCTTGCTACCATCACCTTTCCCCTTAGGTCATAATGACCCTACTGCACTGATAAGTAGCCCATCATTCATTCTTAGTGGTGAATTGAAGTTATGAACGTCGACAACTCCTTAGCACACGTCCCGCAGCAAAGTCCAACCATGAAGTGAACTCATCGGTTCCCAACTGGATCCTAAGCTCTAACTTCCCATATTGGACTACCTTTGCATCTTGGGTTATTTGTCAATACTGGGTCGGGTCGGGTTTCTCCTCAAGCCATCGGTTCGGGTCGGGTATCCCCCATCGGTTCAGGTCGGGTATCCTCCATCGGTTCGGGTGGGGTCCTCTTCTGGTGCGGTTCGGTTATTTCTCCTCGGTTCGGGTCGGGTGCTTCACTTCGGGTTGGGTCGAGTGCCTCTCCTCCAGTCCCTGCTTCCGCTCCGATTCGCCTCGTCATCCTTCACGCGCTTCGATCCGATTCATCCTCCTCTATCCGCTCCGATCCTTCCTCTTTGATCCGATCCGATCCCAGTTCAGTTAGCGTGGCCTTCCTTTTTGCCAATTTCTCAAGTGTCAGGTTCCGATCCGATCGGATTCCTTGCCCAGTTCAACATATCCGATCCGAGCCCCATATCCGATCCGATCCGAACCCTGCACTGTTTTCTGAAACTGTTCCAGCAAGTGTTTACGCCATTCGACGACGTTTTCGACCATTCTAACTATTGAAATCAATCACAAAGCATTTCATACAGTCATAGCAACATACATAATCAACCACCAACATCAACATGATAGGTTAAAATGGATCAAACATACCCAAAATCCCACATTTCCCCTTAAGCATGTTTAGGTGAAACTAATGATAGGATTAGCAAAACTTAACCAAATTAACCCAAATTCATATCAGAGGTCTAAAACATCATTTAAGAATTTATGAACATTTTTCCCGAATTTTATCATGTTTAAATTCGCTAATTAACACTAATCAACCCTAATTAGCCATAATTAGAGCAAAACTATGCAAATCACTCACCTTAGCCACAAATAAACTAAGATCTGAAATAAATCTCTGATTTGATGCAAATCCCAACCCTAAACAGCAGCTCCAATGTTGATTTGGTGTAGATCTCCCTTGATTACATGTTGTTAAGCTTAATCCTTGACCAAAAGATGATTTGGAGTTGATTTAGAGGTTAGAGGCCATTTATAGGGTTCCTTGGTGATAAGTGGAGGCTAGAAAACTGAAATGGAATGATCCTCTATCTCATTTCAGCCTCCCCATAACCCTAATCCCGAAATGGGTTATGGGCCTACTCACTAATCACCCGATTTGGCCCGGTCAAGCAGTTTTTCACCCTCCAAACCTTATTTCAGCCATATCTCCCAAACGGTAAGTCCGTTTGGCTATTATGACCACTCTACGGAAAGGTAAACCATCAAACGAATCCAATGGAAGTGGTTTCAGATGAAAATTCCTTTCCAGTCAAAAGTTATGGCCAAAACAGTACTAACTAAGGGCAAAATGGTCATTTAAAAATCGACAAAAATCATGAACATGGGAAATGACTCTAATAGATGTTTCCCAAAGTTACATGACCATACAACTTCACATGGGAAAGAAATAAATATTCTACAATCCTATGATGTGTAGAATATGGGTCGTTACAGATAAGCAATGGTTGAGTGTGCTTGAATGATTAGTCGAAGAATTTCAAGAACCATAAGGTATACGTTTTATTGAAATTTAAACTCATAAAATAATTCGTTTATTTATTTTAGTAGGATAATTTAAATAAATAGTTGGATAATTTTCAAATAAAAATAAATATTTGTAGGGACAAATTACATTCGGTTGAGACAATTTGAGTCGACTAGTAGGCACAACGATACAAAATTTAAATGGATATTCAGCAATGGAAAATTCCAGTGAGTAAATCTCACTCCATTTTTATTTAGAATTATTTTTATTTGTTAAAAATATTTGTCTGTTGGTTGTTTGGTTGCATTAAAATATTATTGTGGCTATGAAATATATATTAGTTATTTAAGATTGGTGTTTGTGGTTATTATATATATATTGGTGGTTGGATAGTTCCCGCAGTACCATTAGCGGATACCCGCAGTATAATTAGCGGATGACCCTATACGCCCCACACTATGATAGTGGATGACCTTCTATACCACGATATCCTGCCTCGAAGCAGGATGGGTATTATTTATGTTGACTAACATCTGTGGATGCAGGAAAAACAGGTTGGAGGAATCCAACTGGATTCCTCAAAAATATTACCATTTGTTTGGTTTAATATATGTTATCTTATATGATGTGTTAGAAAAACCCGTGATTTGATAATTTGGTATTTTGGATGTTTGAAATATCACTGGGCCAAAATGGTAATTTATAGAAATATCGTAAATAGGGTTTTGAAATTTAAAAAGGAAAATTCTATTTTTTTTAAAAATAGAAATTTGAATTTAGAATGGGATAAAGATATTAACTTGTTTTGGAAATAAATAAAAACAAGTATTTTATTTATAAACGATGTTTATAAATTAAATAACCAGGGAATTGAAGTAGATTTATAAACAGTGTTTATAAATAAAATGGAGTGATTTTGATTGGATAATCAGGGAACTGAATTGAATTTATAAACGATGTTTATAAATGAAGGGAAATAAATTATCATTGGATGAAATGAATATTTTAAATTCTAATGTGAATTTAAAGATATGAATTGGAAATCGTTTTAAGTAGAAAACGATGAAATCTATTCCAATGTTCAGAATGGAAATTTAATTGGATAATTAAGTTAGATTATACTGAATTTATAAAATAAATTATATCGAGAAGGAATATTAGAATTGAATTAATTAGAGACTAATATTTAAATAAATTATATGTTATATGTAGATTAGTTATAATAATTAGAATATTCCAAAATAAGCTTTTGATTTTCAAACAGATTTTGAAATGGGATTTGTTTTATTTTAAAACAAGGAAGTTGGATTTATAAACGATATTTATAAATCTAGTAAATTAAATTATCATTTGATAATTTAAAGATTTAAATTCAAGTATGAATTTGAAAATAGAATTTGAAATGGAATCAAAATGGGAACCTGTTTTATTTATAAAACAAGGAAATTAAATTTATAAATACTGTTTATAAATTAAAGATAAATAAATTATCATTTGATAATTTAGAAATATAAATTCAAATATGAATTTAACCGTGAATTGGAAATTTCTTTCAGAAAAGGCAACGATGGGTTTATTTTTGGAATTCAGAATATAAACTGAGATGAGATAAATCAGAAGGATTTATAATTTGAAATTCGATTATATCGAATTTTATAAATAATTTATTTATAAAGGGAGTTGGAATTTAATATAGCAAATTGAGTTATAAATAAATTTATAACCGAGTAAGGAAAAATCGACAATTAGATAAAATCAGAAATGTTAAGTTAGATTTGAAACTAGATTGAATATATACTAAGATATATATTAGAACGAGATTGAAATTTATTTCTAAATGAAGTTTATATTTAAATATAATTGAAACGAACTCACCGCAGCGCGACTGTTCGTAAATTGGAATTTCGAACTTCAATTGAGTATATGGAACTCAATTTAAGTCGGGATTCTTTGGAACAAGAATCGTGAGGACCGGTTGAATAATAATTTTCTAATGAAAGAGAAAAATTTGAATTTCGTCTTATTGATTTTGAGTTATGTCAAAATCAAATTTTCAGAAAAAACAGCGCTATAATCGTTATTAAAAACCATAATGATTTATTTAAACTAATAAAAGGATTTTAAGCAAATAAAAACTTAGATTTTTTATTATATATATCCGGACTTGAGTTATAACATGAATATGAACTCAAGTAAAGTATATGGATTGATTTGTGAAATAAATTAAATATTTACTATTTAATAGGATTAACAAAGTTAAAGGATAATTAGATAATCGAGTTTTGAATCGAGTTGACTTTGAAGAAGTAAATTAAACTTGTGAATTCATATTCGAATCAAATATGAAACCTGAGTTGGAAAAATGGAATTTGATTGGTTTATAAGTAAGTTAAAATATATTTGAACATGTTATATTCAAATAAAAAGTGAAATAGGCAAAAGAGTTGTTTAACGAATTAATTAACGAATTGAGTTAAAACGATTGGATTGAGTTGGAACAAATTGGAAATTATTAGATATATGTTAAGCAGATACGGAAGGAAGTGTTCGAAGAGAAATAAATAGAATGCTCGATAAAAAGGTACGTATTTAAATTGAATATGAGATTTTTTGTGCGGTATCTGCTAGCTGTTTGGCTTTTTCTTTTTGATTGGAGAGGGCTATGTGGCGGTTTGGGGATTTTCCCGATGCTTCCGGTACAAAGGAGGTTATGGCGAATTTTTCCGGAAATTTAAGGAGTTAGAATATTTTTAAGAAAATTTGATAGTTAGAAATCAATGTATCGATATATATATATAGAATTCGATAAGAAAACGAACTTAAAAATAGAATATTATAAACAAAAAAAAGAAAAAAGAAAATCTATAATTAGATCTGGTAAAAATATAAAAGAGAAGCGTATACGTGTTTTAAAAATGAATATTTGGGTTTTATGATGTTGATTATTCGAGTTAAGTGGTCTTGTCCGTTTTGAAGTTAAGTATGTTTTCAGTCAAGGTCTGAGAGGTAGTTACACCCCAACTTGTTTGATTTCATTTTTAACTAATAAATAGCAGGATCCAGTCTCGAAGAGAAATATTTGAATAAGAGTTAGTTAGAATGCAGTATTTTGAGTTGTTGTAGCGATGTTTTACATAACAATCGTTTTAACCTAAGTAAGTGAAATTTTGGAAATATAATATAAATATTTCCTAAGTATAGAAATGAATTGTAATGAAACGGAGAAGTAATTGGAATATTTTCCAATTATTAATAGAAGATATTCTCTAATTATAGAAAATAAAAGATGGCGAAATATGGAAATGTTTCCAAACAACGTAAGAGACCAAGATGATTGTTGAAAATATTTGGCTAACAAATATTGATAAGGAAATGGAGTAGTGATTTAATTAATAAATAAAATATTTATTAAGGGCCCAGTGATTGTTTGATGGTTGGAATGTTTGTTTATTTTTCTTCAATAGTTAAATAACCGACTATCGAAGTATTTGCCAATATCGTTGTCAATATAGAGAGACTGGTTGGATTATTATCCGTGAACCACTCTGTATTGGCAGTAACTTTGCGAATCAGATTATATGAAGATAATTAAAGACGGAGTAAAGTGCAAGAACTTTTTCTATTAATAGAAATTGTGCCTTCGGATTCGTTCAATCCTAGAACGAATGTATATGGACGAATATCTGGCAAAGTATTTCCAATGATCGAATATGTTGGTCTGTATAAATATATATGGTGGTGGAGGATTTATTCTCTTAGCATAATATCCAGAATATATTTATGCAAATCAATTAATGATTTACGGTTCTGACAATGTGGCATTCAAAGTGATTGTGCTATCAGTGAATGATAAGTAATCGTAGCCTCAGGCCTCAACAACCGAAAAATGACAAAAATCGGGTAGGAAGCATGGCTATGTGGATCGCTCCCATTAGGGTGTATAATCACCTATCTACAGAAATTCCTTTTACTTCTTCAATCTATCGATGTTGTCCCTTCTTGGGAAATGGTTGCTGATCCCAACCGTTGGTGATATACATTCGATACACTCAAGCGAAATGAGTGGTCGGTCATGTGTGGGCCGGGTTGCTAGATGTTCTTGTTGAACCCAGTGTATTCCTCTCTAGAGATACACTATCGGAAGGTGGTCCCATACCTTGTCATAGTCGGAATTCAATCTCCAATAACGCCCTGCAATTTTTGATTTTATATTATATATGGAGCGTGAGATGCAAGCGTTCCACTAGATTGTTATTTATTTGATTTAGACACTATTATAATATCATTGGATTTTTGTATCAAAGTGTTTTGGGTTATAGTAAGGTAAAAATAGTCCATGTTTTTGTGTGGGCTGGTCTTACTATTATCCTTTCTTTCGAAGGGATTTTGAAAGTTAAACAAATGGTTGGAGTTTACTCACATCAGTCCCATGACGGACCCAGAGTTTATTTTGTTTGTTTTCCCTAAACTCTTGGGTGCCCAAATTTGTACGGGTAGTCAAGTAGTCGGGATTTTTCAGATTCACTTGGAAGAGCTGGAAGCAGGAGGCTTCACCAGTTAGCTATAGACTATCATATTTCCGCTGTGTACTATGTTGTATCTGGAAACAGGTGTTTATAACTGTTCCAGGAATAACTGTTGTGCTCTGAAAATGGTATGTATATACAGTTACTGATTTGTATTTCAAAAGTTATGTAATTTAATATATTTTATTCGTTCCGCTGTGAGATTTGTGTTCTTCGTTTTTCTTCTATTCTAACTTTTCTTTCTTTCTATTCCTCATCCTCTAACTTCTTTCTACTAGTGATTCGTATTTCTGTGTCATTTGGGTTGGACGTGTTGGGGGACCGGGAAACGTATTGTTCAGGAAATTATCCAATCAGCGACATACTGCTGACCGGCTCTGCCGCTTTAAAGGTATGTTGTTTTCCTTGGGACATTTTACAAGAGATATTCCGAAGTTCGGATAAGAAAGATCCTTTGCCTTGGCTCATGATGGAAACCCAATTTCCAATACGAACCTTGCATTTTCAGTTGTAAACCTATATTGCGACATAGTAGGATGGGGTATTATACCTTCTAAGATTAATACATTTATTTTCGAAATTGTTTCCTACACTATGCACTAATAATAATAAAAGATTAATATTACGTATCAAGTATGTTTGGCTATTATAAGGTAAAACTCTATCCTCCGGCTTGCGCTTGCATTGTGTGATGGGACCTGAGTCTTATAATAGCTTCAATTTTCAAAAAACATTGCGATTTTTATTTTAGGGTATTCATGTGGAGGAAACCCATTCCGTATTATACGTCGTGGTCCCATGATTTACCTATCTTTAAAATAAAAATTTATATAATTGTTTTAGTTCCCACACTAGTCCCATGAATGACCTGGAGTTTATTATTTTCACCTAAACTCTGGGTGCCCAAATTTTTCACATGGGTAGCCAATAGTTTTGGTTTTGTAGATATTTCTTCAACAAGATCATGGTTATGGCTGGAGATGTTCTCTGGATTATTTTCTAATCTTCCGCTGTGTTAGGTTATGTCTTCCGCTATGCATTGTATTTATGTTTCTATGCTTCTACTGCATTATAATTCATTTATCTCTCTGATATTTGTTTTTCCATTGTGTATCATTTTCGTGCTCTAATATTCTTGTACTCTGATGTAAAATTGTTGTAATAGCAATGTAAATTTATCTTGTTCAACGTTCTGATGTGTCGTGTTCTCATAACGATACGCCTTCTTGTTTGTTGAGTCGGTTTAGCATTCGATTTGGATCGTCCGGTAAAGGGGTCGTTACAGTGATATTGTGTAGGTTTGGTCAATATCTTCTAATGTTCTAGCATGGTCTATTGCTTCTGTCAAAGCTGATTTGACTTGAACATTTAACTGTGGGCTTGCTGTAGAATACGAGAAGTTATTGTCATTAATGGATAGAACCAAGTTTGAATTATCCGTCTTAGAATGATATTTCTTGTTCTTTTGCCTAGCATATATGATATCAACAATTTCATCCATCTTCTCATCATTTTCAGTTCTTCCTCTTTTGATAGCATGACGATAGTTAGAAGAACTTCTGCCATGTTGTTGAGAAGTAAGTTGCTGAAATGACCATTGGGTTCATGTCTTCAAGAGGGACTTCAAATTGATAATCATTGAAAACTATATGACGTACAGCTTCTAGAGGAGGAGGCTATGGTTTTTGTTCCAAGTGTAAATCTACAGAGCCGGGTGTGTATATGCACCAGACCTAGTTACAATGTGTTACTAAAAATTTATTCAATTTCATGAAAATCATTGATTGGTTGCCTCCTGTATTTCAACACTGCATTACCATACCCCTAAAAATAAAAATTCAACATAAATTAGAATTGGAAACAGGAAAAAACATAAAAAGTTACAAAGCTTGATTTACTGTCGCTCGATCAATCCACCAAAGCTCGCTTCCACTAATACGTTCCTTACTAGGGTCCTATCCGACGCCTGTTTTCTCTCTCAGTCCCCATTGTTACAGCTCATTTTTTCTTGAATAAATCGTATTTAGCAGCGAATTGTTCGACCGCAACCGGTATCTCATTCGGATTAGCAGCTAAAGCTTCGTTCAATTTTCCCGTTATCTTCATGTGAATTCCTTTTTTATTTTTTCCAACAACTAGATATGAATCGACGGTTATTCGTAGAAATTCCGATGTTGCAAAATCATAGCAAACCTTCAGAGATCGACGGAATGTAGCTTTAACACTACTTGTTTCAGTCATTTGTTTAACGGATTTTAGAAAATTTGGCGAGAAGTTGGATGGTTGGAAGGAAAATGGCGATGATGCTTGGGGGTGGAAGGGGTTGGATCTTATAGATTTTGGGTAAAAAAAAGCCGTTAGGTAAGTGGTTGTTTGTGTCAGACGGCGTCCAACGCATTGAACGCAAACGACTACTTTCCAACATTCCAATCGAACTGGCTAAAGTTATGGGACCTATGCTAGTTGTAGAGATGCATACGAAAACCTAGTGAAGGCGCCCTCCATTAACCCCTAAAAGGAAAATTATTGTACTGCTATAGAATTCTACGAAGGTATTCATCTAGAACTGGAAGCTTTCTCTATTTATGGGAGGAGTGAGCTTGTGTAGCACTTGGATTTTCAACACCATTTAAGGCATCATCTTCTTTTGGGTACGATGTCTACATGCAATAATTGTCTAATAGAGGCTTGACTCTCGGCATACTGACCTTGGGTAGTCCAAAATGTATATCAAGTTTCCTTCTACGTGATTAAAGGTAACTACCTTGATGATCATGCCCTTCGGATTTCATCGATATGGGTTTTCATTGTGGGAAAGAATCCTCTTATTCTTCAATTCTGATTCCGAAAGCAAATATTTTGATCGCGCCAAAGGCTTACTGTTTGTAGCACTCCTTCATCTAAGCTTTGGCTTTTTGTTTCTCTTTGGTTATTTTGGTGCTAACAACTTTGAATTCTACTTTTCAATCGAATCAATTTCAAAAATATTTTTGCCACATTCCTGAAACCAAGTGCAGCAATCGCTCGTTTTTCAAGATAACAAAGTAATGACATCTCTTGAATTATTTTTGGAAATGTTGACTAATGTGACTACTCAAAATCTTCAATCAAACAATAGTTTGAAAATATTGTAAACCACGTACATGCAAATGATGTGTCAGTCGATCCCTAAGGTCAAATTACAAATGAGTCAGTTAGCAAATTTTGCAAATGAAAAAGAAAGAGACACTTTTTCAAGTCAGCCAATTCCAAACACGAGGAATCAAATTACTAACCAAAACCAAGCTTGTGTCGTTTAATATTGTGACTTGAACCAAATGTGCATAATAACCACTTTATGATATGTTAAATAAATAGATAACCTTGTTGTCAAAGAAAATGACATGCCTGAAATTCATCTTGACATTTCAAATATCGTGAATGATTCCAATCAAAATGTCGAGTCAAACATTGAGTCAAGTTCCAAATCTAATTCTTTTCCAACTCATGTAGATCATCGCACTGAGTATCAAGGGCCATCCGCAAAGTATCCTCACTTTGAAGTCTACACTTCCTATCTATAGCATTGTTGGTCCCAATATTCCTGAGATCATCAGTCCTTAACTGCTCAACGCTATTTTTTGAGTGTTCGGAGACGACTCAGTAGCTTTGTGGGTGAGTGGTGGCTCTGACAAGTTGGTGCTGAGGTAATTTGGTTAGTGCCTGGCAGCAAGTTTGATTTTTGCTCCTTTGAGCTTGTAGGTTTGTGTGGATACTGGAGATTCTAGTCCTCTTCTCTTTGAGTGTGCACATATGGTATTTGTAACTTGCTGGTGGTTGTTTATTTGGACTGCATTGCAGTCTATTAATGTAATTAGTTCATGTAACTTGTATTTGCTTTTCTAGAGTCCTCACTCTATATCTCCCTGCGTGGTGTGTAATTGTGAGTTTCTAGAGTTAGCAAATGTTTATAGCTGATAGGCAATCCGTCTATTCCCTGTACTATATCGTACTCATTAGTTGGTTTAATGGGAAAAGTGTTTCGGATCACTTTAAAAACCGGTTGACCTTGCCAACAAAAATTATGAGTACTATTAATATTTAATAATTACATAATTATTAATATTCAATTAAGAGGAAATAAGTAATAATTAATAATATAAAATAGGGGTAATATCTAATATTTAATAATTAGTAATTAATAATTTATTTTAAATAATTAATATTAATAAACTAGTAATAATAATTAAGACTAATAAACAATAATTATTACGAAGAATTGAAATTATGATTGTGCTCTACCAAAAAATAAATTGAAATTGCGATTGAGATATGAAACAGTTACTATTAATGATGATTCTTTAATAATTAATATAACAGACATTATAAAACAAAGATAAATAATTATTATTAAACAAAAAAGAAAGATTAGTTTTTAATAATTAATAAGTATTAATAGTTAATAATTAATATTTGTTTTTTTTATAACTAATATTCACGTGCACACAAGCTTTAACTGGCTCTAAATGAAATAATTACTATTAGTAATAAATAATATTTAATAATTAATTGACTAATTTATAATTACAATTAAATAAATAAAAATAATTTTATTATTTAATATAGTTTATTTTTAATGATTAGCAATTAATGTGTACTCTTTAAAATTGAGAAATAATATTCATTATTTAGTATCTAACATCTAATAGTTGTAACTGAAATTATATTCAACATGTATTTGTAAATTTTAAATGTAAAATTTTGATGATTCATAAGACTCGATTTTTTATTAAATAAATCTAAATTTTTGCTAAATATTCCAAATTCCAAGAATTTCAAAGCTTTAAAGAATTTCAAAATATGAAAAACACAAACATTACCTTGTAAAATTATTAATTTCATACAATGGTCCATTCACACACGTTGTAATAGTTGCCTATACAGCCCCCTTTTTACAATGGGCAATAACTACTCGTTGTAAAATAATGTTATTGCAAATGTCCTTTCTGCCCCTTTGTAATAGATGACAATTTTACAATGTTCACACAATGCCGGTTGTAATAGATGATAATTTTACAACGGTCATAAAATGTCGTTGTAAAGGTCTCAATTTTACAACGGTCGTAATCCCCATCGTAATAGGTGCCAATTTTACGATGATAATGGAAAAAAATTACTTATCAAATAATATATTAAATTTCGTGTTTGGCCTAGCTTTTATTTTAAAAAGTAAACATAAACAAACAAATCATATCCAAGCCATAGGCGTTTACTATTTTTACTCCAAAATTTTACCCTTCCCCGCTATTATTTTAAATTCTCGCTTCATTGAAATGTTGAGTCCTTCTTTACCAGACCCATTATTACCCTTGACCTAATCTACTGCACTCCTTTCCTAACCCCAACAATCAATCTGACCTTGAAACATAAACCCTTAAAATAATTCAACTCCAAAATAGAGTTTAACCCTGCACCACTACAAAACTTCTATCTACTAGAGATTTTGTCGGAGCCGATCATTTACTCCTCGATTATTCTAATATTTCCACTCCTTTCCTAACCCCAACAATCAATCTGACCTTGAAACATAAACCCTAAAAATAGTTCAACTCCAAAATAGAGTTTAACCTTGCACCACCACAAAACTTCTGTCTACCAGAGATTTTGTCGGAGCTGATCATTTACCCCTCAATTACTCTAATATTTCCTCTGGTTGGATCCTTTTGGTCAACGACCAGATCCTTGCAATCGCTGATGTCCTCATTGCCGACCAGAACCGCTATACCGCCTTCAGAAGCGTTTCTGGCTACTACACCGTCTCAAATGACATTTGGGTAGTATTGACTATTAAGCTTGTGTAACAACCCGGATATTTCACATTAATAAATTTAAATACATTATTTAATTATAAACATCGTTAATTGAGTATAAACGTGGGGCATCACCGCTTCTATCGTGTAATTTTTCTAATTTCTTATAAATAGTATGCTAGAATTATTTGTTTGTTTATAAATTGATTATATGTAAGACCTACAAACAATAAAAGGTAAAATGGTATTATTATTTTTTCAATTTTTATTACTATGCAAATTGATGCTTAGTTGCGACCTACGAATGGTATGTTTTGCAATTTTATGGTTGTGATTCTAGTGAATGCAGCATGGGCAGAACAAATGGCGGTTAGCCTTATAACCCAGGTGCCTTGGGTTATGTGCAAGCAAGACAATGCACATGATCCGATTGTATGTTTGTCCTTATTAATTTTTTAGTTAATCCCACTAATTGTAGTTTATTAATCTTAAACTTAATTCCACTAATTAGTCTTCTAATTAAGTTGGTATAATGATGATCATCCCCCAAAGTGCATTAACCGCACACAATAATGTTCACAGAATGCTAGAAAAAAGTAAATAAATGCGGGAGACACGATACTTTTATAGTGGTTCGGCTTAAACCAAGCCTACGTCCACTTTATAATCTCTGTTTATACTACCGATTACAAATTACAATTTGTTTCTATTTGAAAGGAAGAAGTGGTTTACACACAAAATCCTTGTGTTGCACTTAGAGTATACGACATGCTATTTTTGGGATGCCGAACAGGAGCTTTCCAGTAGTGAATCCAAGATTTTTTTTCAGGTTGTTCAAGATGCCTTTCTATTTCTGGAAAAAGTTGTATTTACAGGCGAGAAGATGAGCCGAGTTCGTATGCACCGTGGCACACATATTTTTTGGGCTTGTATACGTGAAAGTCGATCCTATAAAGTAGTTGTAGGCAGAGGGACCCGGTCTCCTGCAGATGAATAGTTCTCCTCAAAATATGTGGCATACGTGAACCTTGAATTCTGGTGTATAAAAAGCATTGCAAGTCATGGCTGACCAATTCTATAGCCTTGGGAGTAGTGTTAGGGAATGCGGAATGGATTGTTACGGCAAAACTAACACTAAAGGGGGATGGTTAATAGTGTTTTCAAGGAATTAATAAAATCTATAACTAATTGATCTACTATTTGAATCACGCACCACAAAGATAATCACAGACATAGAATCAAACACAAACACAAAAATAAATAGAAAATAAAATGCAAAAAAGGAAATAACACACCGGATTTTATACTAGTTCGGATTGCTCCTACGTCCAGTCCCACGCAACGCTGGATTGCACAGAGTTTTATTACTATATTAATATCCAAGTACAACACCCTTGATTTCACGACTACAAGGTTACCACTGTTTCCAAACTCCCTTGATCAAGTACAATTCCCTTGATTTCACGGCTACAAGGTTAAAACCGCTCCCTTTCTTTGATTTCGAGGCTATAAGGAACACACCAATTCCCGAACACTTACCAAACGATTACAACACCCTATAGCTCTTCAATAGCACTTCAATTTAGAGAGCAATGAGTAGAGAGTGAGAAGAGAAGAAGTTTTATATAATTAGAATCGAAATCAGCAGAGTATAAGTGCATAAATTATAAAAATACAAAATAATAATGGAGTAATGAAAAGGGATGAAGATGCAGAAGAAGAATGTTAATTTTTTTTCGAAATCAGCCCCTATTTATAAGATTTGAAAGGTTGCAATGCTTCTGGAATGTAATAAATAGTGAAAAGACGCTTCCTTTCAAATTGAAAATGTGATAGTTATATGGCGACATGCCAACATGTATGTCGACATATGTTATTCAAAAATTGAAATTTGAGTATTTTCCAAGTGTTTTGATATATAGATAATTCTGAAAATTCTTGAATTAAAACATAGTGATATAAATCAGTATTATAAAGTAGGAAATCATATGAAATCATAAATATTGATTATATAATCGTATTTATAAAATTATAAAATTTGAAACTATATAAATACAAAAGTATAAAAGTATATAACTACATAAATAAATATAAACTTATAATCTTTAAAATCTCAAGTTTAAAATCAAACGTAAGATAGAAAAACTTAATTAGAATAGAATTCGAAAACATAATCTAAAATTTGAAAATCAGAATTTTAATTTGAATTTGAATCTGGAGTGCTATTCAGAGTCTTACATAAACTTGACATTACTACTATATTTATCTTGAACTCTTGATTTCTTGGTTTCTTGATTACTCATGAGTATTGAATCTTCTCTGAATTATGAATTTCTTGAATATCTAAAACTCTAAATCTGTATAGTCTTCAATATTAATTCATGTATACAAATCCTGCTTATATGTGTATATACATATATATTCTAGATAGAGATGTTAGTATATTTTATAATCAATTAATATTGAAATAAGGTTGTTGTCAAAACTCCATTCTCCAACAAGTAGGACTTCATTGTAACAACCCGTATTTTCAATAACCTGTTATAACGTAAATCGAGGCAGAATTTAATTTATAAATCTGAATCAAGGGAAACGGGCTATGCCATTGCGTTCGTCTCAGAAAAATGCGCGAAATAGAGTCCGAGTTTTCGAAAATCGGAGTCTGTATGACCCGATTAAGGCCCAACGAAGTTTTCAGAAAATTTCAAAGTAAAAACAGATTTCAAATTCAAGTTTGAATTTGGAAATTAGGGTCAGATTGGGCCAGGCGGGAAAAATCCCTGCCAGAGCACCAAAGTCGACAGCCCTGTCGACTTGGGAGTCGACTTGGTTGGACCCAAGTCGACAGCCCTGTCGACTTGGCTGTCGACTTGGCTCAGCCGGGCAGTTTTGCCTGGTGCACCATTTTGGAGTTGTGTTGAGTTTGGGGACCAGATTCGGTTTTGAGGGCTGAGATTGGAACTAGGGTTTAATCCTAAGGCTAGAACTAATCCTAATCTCTATAAATAAGACCCTAACCTAAGCCTAAATCATCATTATTCATTCAAGTAACTAAACTATGGCAAAATCATTCCTCTCATGGCCTCCACTCTCTTCATAAAATTCCTAAGTTATTTCTATGAGAGATTTTCCATGCATACAAGTGTTTTCAAGCTTGTATGAGTGTCATTAGCTTGCATTCAAGTCAAGTTTCCATATTTACATCATAAAGCAAGGGTTTTGATCATTTTGGCTCAAGGGTTTTTCTATTAGAGCTTGCATTTTGGGTCTAATTGATTGCATAAGGGCTTTGTCATATTTTTGTGTCTTCATAAGCATTGTAAGCCCTTTTCTACTTTCATATTTAAACTCTAAAGTTAAATGAATGATGCAAGTTTGGTTGATCATTATGATATGCAAGTTTGCCATGATATGCAAGTTTACCATGTCATGTTATGCAAGTTTGATATGCAAGTTTGCCATGCTATGTTATGCAAGTTTGCCATGTTATGATATGCAAGTTTATCATGTTATGCTATGCAAGTTTGCCATGTTATGATATGCAAGTTTATCATGTTATGTTATACAAGTTTGCCATGTTATGATATGCAAGTTTATCATGTTATGTTATGCAAGTTTGATATGCAAGTTTGCCATATGATATGCAAGTTATGTTATGCAAGTTTGGGATGATCATTTTGTTCATGTTATCATGTTATGCAAGCTTATCTTGGGCTTATGAGCTTAAAGCTTCAAGCTTTATGCTAAAGGTTGCATTTTGGCAACATGTAAGTTATCATATCCCTTATGATAACTTGCATGTGAGGCTAAATGCGAACTTATGGCAACTTCTACATGTCATTTATCACCATGTATCACTTATATGCTAAGTTTGGTTTTATGCATGCTTTTGAGGCCTAAAAATGTAATGTGCAAGTATATGAACACATGTACATTTCATATGCCACCATGTTAAACTTGTGGCTTCAACACCTTTATGTCATGATTATGCCAAGTTCCCTCTTTCTATCCTTTATGCGCTATTGCGATATGTAAGCGATGGGATTGCGTTTGGGGTTGGGTAAACTTAAAAGACATGAAAACATAAGATTGGGAATTTACCTATTAAGTTAGGTCTACCCATTGGGAATTTACCTATTAAGTTAGGTCTACCCAAATTCTTGAAAACTTGTAACATGTTTTGGAAACATGATGGACATGACACTTAGAAAATATAAGTGTGACCAACTCGAGGTTGGGTTGAGTTTGTAGCGTAAACCTACCCGGAACCGACCGGCTTAACTAGTTGCTACAAACAATAGGACCCAATGTGAGAAGTTGGTCATGTTGTACCTTGAACCCGAGGTTAGACCAAGTTGTTGTGTAAAGCTACCCAGAACCGACCGGCTTAACTAGTAACCGCAACGAAGTCTAATGTGAGAGGTTAAGGCACATTAATTAATTAATGCCTCATGATTAGGGTTTAAGTCATGGTCCACTTAATACTTAATCAATGCGGGCTTGGTAGATTAATCAGGGTTAAGTCGTGAACTCATCGTTACACTTAACCAAGTTAATCCATGATTAGCAAGAGGGTTAAACCGTACTTAACCCACTAGAAAAATCCTAGCAATGGGGGTCCACTCCAGCAGTAATCCCAAGTTTGTATCATTAAGGCCCTAGGGACTAGGCTAGAGAGGGGGCACGATTACTGGACTTGAGGTAAGTGACCAAAAACGACGGCAGATTGGTACGCCGGTGTAGTTCCGGGCGGACTATGGTCGTGCACATAGTCCGAAGCCGGGGAAAACATGCACGGGTACCGGTAGATCGAGACTGTGCACTTATGTTTATGGTGTCCAGGGGTTGACACCCTAGGGCTTGATACACCCGACGGGAGACCCTGCACAGTCTGACTACAATTATGTTTGGGCCGTACTGACACCAACACGTGACGAGTTAGGCTTATAGGGAGCCGATCGACTAGACCGTTTGGTTGGACCGCGTATTAGGGTCACTTCATGTTATTGGGCCAAAGCTTGGGCCAAGGGATCAATACTTGTTTATTCAAGTCATGTTAGTTTGCTAGTACACCTGTGGTGCAAAAACCTTAAACCTGATTATGCGATGACACCTTTATCTACCTTGTTAGTTAATCATCATGCTAATATGTCGTTGTCCTTATGTTCATCCCTGCTTCTCATGCCAGTTAACTTTATCAGTTTACATTGATTGTAGTAGGGCTTACTCAGTCTTTTTGACTAACCTGTTTTCCTTTCGCCTCTTTTCTTCCGTTCCCCCCCCCCCCCCCCAGGTTCTCAGGGTGGGAATATTGGAGCTTAGCTTGGATTTCTGATCGCTTGCTTGTGGGATTTAGCTCATGTACGGTTTGACATGAAGCTAGCTATGGTTATCACTTATTTTGGGGATAGTACTTATGTATTTCAGTTTTTCAGTTGATGTTGTTTTTATCTAGACTTGTTTATTTGGAACGTTGACATTATGTTGTACCAGACTTGTTTTGAAATAGTTTGAAATCTTCCGCTGTTTTACTTATCTTCTTTACTCTGTTTACATATATACATATGTTCTTGTTCTGCCTTGATATATCATTATGCATGTTTACCTGATTCAAACACTCCTCCAAAGTCAGGGTGCTTGCAAGAGCCACCCTGGCGGAGGTGGGGTGTTACATTCATCTTGTATAATTTGGCTTGATATTTCCTCTTCGATATTCCAGGCTTGATCTGGTCTTTCAGGAAAAGCTCGATCATTTGGTTGATGACCCGATCGATCGGTTTGGTTTTGACTTTAGAGGAATGCCAATTTTGAGGGAGTGCCTTTACTTGCTGTGAAGCCGATTCGGTTTGAATTATAATCGATCGACCAAAGATGAAAGTTGACCCTGAAGGCAAGGAACGGGCCAATATCTGGTAGCGGGCTTCGATCTTGAGTTATGATGGATTTTGCATAAAAGCAAGTCAAACACTTTTGCCCCCCAGAACATATCTTCTTAGGAAAATAAGATGTGTTCTAGATCTTCTAGAGAATGTTGAAATGCAGAAATCCAGAAAGTTATGGTTACATCGAACCATATTATATGAAGGACAAAAAACCAACGATCGACAGTGATTGCATTAAGGCCAAAAAATCGACAACCGCTGAGGATCGTATTAAGGTCGAAAAACCGGCAATCATCCGAGGATCGTATTAAGGCCAGGAGTCCGGAAATGTAAAGAGCCAACAATCATGCTGAATCAATATTGAAGAATAGCAGGAGGACTGGGACAATGCCTGCAAAATGATTTGAGGTAAACATGCTAAATCCTGGCGATGTCATTCTGTGTGTTCAACCATAAGCCACGATTGGGAGTGTGTTAGAAGTATAAACCATACTCAACTTATGATTAAGAGTGGTGTAAACCATATCTAGGTAGTCGATCATAAACCATACTCGGAAATTTGATGTGGGGTATCAACCATACCTGACGATTTAGGGAGGATGAGCATAAACCAAGCTCGGTTTTAGAGAGGAGGTATATGACATACCCGGAGGACGAGCATAAACAATGCTCGGTTTTATGAATTGGGCATCAACCATGCTCAGATGGTGATCGGGTTAGTTTGCCATGTCCCAGCAGAATAAATGACTCTTTCAGGCATAAGCTACCTGAGGAGTTAGAATGGAGCATCAGCCATGCCCGGGATGTAATCTTTCCAAAGATATTGAGTTAAAAACCATACTCGTTATTTTATCACCGTGAAGACGGGTATGAACCATACTCGAACAGGTTGGAAAGTATTAGCCATACTCGGCTTAAGAAGGTTGGCGACCATTAACCATACTCGGCTTAAGAAAGTTGGCGAGCATTAACCATACTCGGCTTAAGAAATTTGGCGAGCACTAACCATAATCGGCTTTGAGGATCTTGTCGAATCCCGACAAGATACTTGAATTGATCAAACATAATCCATGTTTGAGGAAGAAATTTTATTGCTAGTAAGAAGCTATTATAGAAATTAAAACATATCCTAATGGGTTTATTGTCAAAACCAGATCACACCTAAGGATTAAATCCTAACCCCATAGATGTGTACTTTAACATGACCACATTATTGAAAATAATGGAAATACATTTCTTATATCCTAAGAAATGGGATGCATTCACAACGATCTAAACCAGATCAGTCGATGATGATGCCGCAGTTGTTAGGCTCAGGATCTTTCCCATTTCTGGAGGTGCATGGACCTCTATGAGGAGCTAGAGCAGGTAGTTGCAGTGATGTGGATGGTGCAGATTTTTTAACATACTCGGGTAGCTCTCCACTTCTAATTCTTTCTACAATGAGATCGTGCAAATGCCTGCATTCATTGGTGTCGTGACTTGCTATATTATGATACATGCAGTGCTTTCCTGATTCACGTTATCTTTGGGTTGGCTACCTCCTGGGAGACTTTGGGAAAGGTAGAGATCCTCTCACATCAAGGTAGATGTCCATTAGTGAGGAGTTGAGCTCGGTGTACTGATCATACTTGTTCTCTCTCCGGAATCATATGTCTGATCGTTCTTTTCTGAGGCTTTGCCCTTTCCTTTGTTCTGGCCAGTGGTGGATGGTCCTCTATCCTTTGTAACAAGTACTTCGAGATTTTCCATCTCGATATTGGCATATTCTTGTCAAACGAATCTATCGGCTTCAGAGTAGAAGTCTCAAATGTCTCTGGGAGGATCCCTCTGGAGGTAGATCTTGAATCAGTTCGGTCCAGGACACTAACCATGGCAGCCATAAGCACCATCAATGGATCGGGTCAACCGAATGAGGATACAACCACGTTGAATCTTTATAGGAAGGAGCATAGGGTATCGCCGGAACTTTGCTTGATGGATGGGATAAACATGACGCTCTTCGGTCGGAAGATGTGAACTCTGAACTGTTCTGTGAAGCGGGTGACCAACATGTTCCAACTGTTGATCGATTCAGTTGTTAGCTGCTGAAACCACATGCCGATAATGTCTGTGAGAAAGATAGGGAAGCACTTTGTCATGACGTTGGTTGATTCTGATAGAACTTCTATGTGATGCATGTATCGCATGAGATGTATTGTCAGGTCAGTCCTTCCCTTGTAGGGCTCCAGGACTGGAAGCTTGAAGTTCGGTGGATTTCGGGAGTTTCTAATTTCTCATGTGAATGGACTGTGATGGACGTTATCCACATCCTGTTGAGAAGAAGTGCCTCTGGTGAAGCGTTTGATGATGCTTGTAATCTGACTTTGGTGAGAACCCCGGAGCGGGGTGGTAACATGGTTTGTGTTCTCGGGGTCAGGTTAGTACGGACTACGAGTGATGGGTGAAGGTGGCCCCCAGCCTCAAGTGTTGATTCAGGACTGGCCGGAGCCGCTTGGGTAGAATGCGTATTAGGCCGTACCATATCCGCGCCGGTAGTACTAGAACTGCTTGGGAAAGCATTATTAGTTCGGGGTTCGGCACTACCCCTACCCAGGGCGATATCAGAGTGATTTACCATAGCATTTTCCTCCATTGCATTGGGTACCAGTATGGTAGAGTGGTCTTGTTGACATGGAGGGTCGTTGCCCCTATCCCTTCTTGGATGGATATGATGGGAAGGTTGTGCTAGAAGTTGCATAAGACGAGTTGGTGGTAAGATACTGGGTCAGACCGAAGGTTCTAGCGGTCCATGTTTTGGTCCCCAGAAGTTGCAATGGTTCGAGAGCTGTTTGTCTAGGGAGTTGAGTCGAGCCTTGGACTGGAGGCAAAATGGTCGACTGATCCGAAACTTGGCCATGACTGAACTGAGAATCTATAGCTACTCCAGCTTCGATGGTTGCCGGAAGTGATGACATTTAATCTGGCCGATCAGGAAGTGAAGTTGAGCCAGGAAGAACTATAGGCCGATCTGGGGCTTGCATTTCATCAGATTGTGTATTAGCTATTTCCCCGTCTTCGTTTCGACCAGGAAGTGATGCTTGGTTGCTCTAGTCTCCCTTCCAGCGAGTGAGGAAATCCTTCATCATTTCTTGTTGGTTTGCTAGAAGTCCATCCTATTGCGCCATCGGAGCTCTGGGCTCGGACAAAACCTTATCCATCTCGTCCATAGTTAGGTATTAGGACGGTTCTTCGTGGGAGGAAGCCTCCCAACTTGCCCCTGTTGTTGTTATGTCTGCTGCACCAACGGGTAGAGATTGAGCGTGAGAAGCTGTTGCATCTTTCTTCCATTTTTCCATTGCTTCTTTAAGAGTTTCTGAAGGTCGTAGGCTATATCCGTGCCCCCGCACCTAGCCCTCCAAAGTGTTGACGTCGAAGTTGGTCTAATTACGACTAACCCCCAAAGTGCATAAACCACACATAATAATATTCACAGAATGCTAGAAAAAGTAAATAAACGTTGGAGACACGATATTTTTATAGTGTTTTGGCTTAAACCAATCCTACGTCCACTTTATAATGTCTATTTATACTTTTGATTACAGATTACAGTTGTTTTCTAATTGAAAGAAATAAGAGAAAGAAGTGGTTTACACACAAACTATTTGTGTTGTACTTGGAGTATACGACATACTATTTTTTGGGATACCGAACATGAGCTTTACTGTAGTGAATCCAAGATTGTTTCAGGTGGTTCAGGATGCTTTTCCAATTCTGGAAATAGTTGTATTTATAAGCGAGAAGATGGGTAGAGTTCATTTGCAGTGTGGCACACATCTTTTTCGGTCTTGGACACGTGTAACTCGATCCTATAAAGCAGTTGTAGGCAAAGGGACCTGGTCTCCTACTGATGAATAGTTCTCCTCAAAATATGTGGCATATATGGAACCGGTTCTGCAGCCTTGGGAGTAGGACTTCGTCTTGTCGTAAATAATTTGGCTTGATATTTCTGCTCCAATATTCCAGGCTTGATCCAGTCTTTCAGGAACAACTCAATCGATCGGCTGATGACCCGGTCGGTCAGTTTGGTTTTGACTTCAGAAGAATGCCAATTTTGAGGGAGAGCTTTTACTTGCTGTGAAGCTGATTCGGGTTGAATTATAATCGCCCAACCTAAGATGAAAGTCGACCCTGAAAGCAAGGAACGGGTCGATATCTAGTAGCAAGCTTCGAATTTGAGTTGTGATGGCTTTTTCCAAAAAGCTGGTCAACAATATGTTTACAATTGCAGGATAATGGATGTAATGGTTTTTATTATGGTAATTATTATCCAATTAAAAATTATGCACCCAAGGTGTGGACTGAAGCTTGGATTAGGTGGTAAGTGTTATAAATCTATGCTTGATTTCTTACAAGCGACACATTTTTTTTAAAATTATATCTATATGCAAAATTTTATGAAATATCTATTCTGTTATTTGCTTAAAAAACCAAGCAAAGTTTAGGACATACCCTGTTTAAATCCTAATATATGTGTATACGGATACAAGGTTGGTTAATGGTTTGGTTAGCATATTGATGAGAGTGTGAATTTAGGAGAAAGGTGTAAGACATTGTATAAATTACTAATATATCTCACTAGATTATCAAGCTCTAAAGGGAAAAAGGATCAAAATGACAATCAAAATATTTTACAGTCTTTAGGCGGTGGAGAGGCTATTTTATACGGTCATAGAAATGGAATTGTGGTCGAGGTTGCTTCAGTAGCAGGAATGGCTCTTTTGCATATTCACTGTGCTAAAGTGTGTGTCGCATGAAGCTCGTGCTGTTACGAAGAATGTAGAGTATGTGTTACGCTCAGATGTAGTATTTCCTTGATGTTTGCGATAATTAAATGCCCATGTGAGATTCAAGAAAGTTTGATTATTGAATCTTAAATGCTTGATTATTTGGATTCAAGTTATATTAGAATGTTGACATTTTTTATTTTGAAGATAAACAAATTACTGTATTCTATGTGTTACTCTCCTGATGGAATTTGGGTTATATATAATTGAAGAAAATGCACTCACGAAAAAAAAGAATAAATACTGGCTTCAAAATTATGTTTTTCTTTTGGCTACAACTTGATATTATCAGTTGTTGTTTATTAGAATTTGGGTTTCATTTATCTCTTTTCTTCTTTCTCATTTAATAAAACAAAGCAAAACAAACATGCTCCATTGTTTCCATATGTGCTTAAGCAAACTATACAAACCATCTTCACAAAATAACACCACGTTCTTACTCTCAGAGCAATTCTGAATAAATACATGCAAACTAGTGATTGAACATTTGCATAACTGTACCAATCTAAGGCCAACTTTATTTTATTTTCTCATATCACTCCAAAGAACTTTAGTGTTCTTTAATATGCTGATAACACGTTTGATCTTGAAGAATTGAATTTTATGACTGGAATATCTGATTTTGGCTAACCTACATTATATGTTTCAAATTCACTTTCAGAAGAATCTTTTTTGTTTCTTTGCCCATTTATTTTATAGATAAGGTAACGTTGCTTCCAAACGTCTTTTTCATCATAGGCGATAACAGATATGAAGGACTACAAAATTTGTTGTCATTCATCGTTTAGAAGTAACATCTTCAAATTTTTAATATTGTAGTTAGTGGGAAGCAAAGAAGAATAGCACATCCATGTAATTATATATAATTTACAAAATATGACATATACAATATGAAGTAATTATTGGCTGAGTTTCTATTTATTTATGGATTGCATTATTTGATTTTCATTAAGCTTATCAAGCGATATTTCAAAAATAATACATGCATCTAAATTATCTTACTTTTCTTGTTAAAGTGGTTATGGAACACCCAAATATTATGTGGCTCTCTCGATGTAGATTGAGAATGAGTTAACTAGCTATTATCATTATAGTTTATAATATATTTACATATATCGATGAATTTTTACATAAATCGACAACTTCGGTTCATGGCTTTTGGCAGATAGGGAGTGCTTTGAAGCACAAACGACAAAGATGATGGCAATGCTTATGTGCCATGATAAAGTTTCGCATTCGCCTTCGGCTTCGCGTTCTCTTTTGCCTTCATCGTCGTCATCTTCGTAAGCTGGTTGGGTATGTTAGTTGGACTTATTTTGGTGTAAATATGACGTTATGTGGTTTTAGTATGGTTATTATGGTTGTGGATGGTATGTGTTCGTATACGGGATAATGCTAGCATAGGTTGAATAGTTTTGTTGTTCAGTTTGGTATATATGCACAGATCAAGGATTATGAATTTTGTATGTGATTATGGACATTCTTTCTTGCAAATTTATCTTTATTTTTTTGGAAATGTTATTTATTTTAGTATTCACAGTTGAATTGTATTAGTTTGATAAATATAGTGGCAGATCAGAAGGGGAATATCGACAAACTACCAGCAAAAAGGAAAACCAAAATACAAACATGGAAAAATTCCTGTCATTAATCCTTTGCTAATTAGGAAGGGTTCACCGATACATTACCAAAAAAAATATGTTATATAAAATATATTTTTTCGCAAATCCCTTGCTAAATAGCAAGTGTTTACTGATGGATATTTATAAATAATAGTTTCTAAAAAATTCATATGCATTGCTAAAACACCGGTAAATAAATTTTAAATTAATTCAAATTAAAATTTTATATTGAGTGAAATGACGGAAAATGGTCAGAGAACTTGTGCTAAAATCCATCATAAAATTTTGATGCAGACACCGTCTTGGAATTTATCGACCACCCGGATCCATCGATAATCTGCTACTAAGTCCTATATAGCGACGAATTGTTAGCGGATTACGCCACTACGAAATTAGCTTTTTCTTATAGTGAGATTATAATGCTATTTGTAATTTAAAGTTTGTGAAAACATTATATGAATCTAAAAAGTAGGACTTTCATAATCATCTAAGTAGAGTAAATAAAGGTTTTGGGGACTATGTGAGAAATTACGTGAAATGAGGATAAACTGGATTTGGATTGAAAGATAAGAGAATTTAATCTGACATTTGGTTATTGAATAAATATAAAGAAAATAAAGTTTATAATGTGGACTTGGAGTCATAACATATATTAAAGGATGTTATTTGCCAAAATACGATAATTTTGTAAATTTTGGAAATGTCGAATTTTATTATAAAGGGAAAGTCCATTTAGACACAAATGGTGACACATTTAATTTGCACCATTGGATCACCCCATGAATTATACCCCTCTATATAAAGACATAAACATCCAACGGTTGAGGCTTTGTGACTCTCTTTTTGTATCTAGTTTTGTGTTCAAATAGATGCCCCCTGTTATAGAAGAGTATTTTAAAATTTAAATGAGTTGAAAATAAAATATAATAAGTGGAATATTAATTTTAATCAATATTTAAGTGTAAAATATTTTTAACATGATGTATAAAGTTGTTAAAAAACGACAATGGATGTTTTGTTTAATTTTGTTATTAAAATGGAAGTTGTATTTATAAATTGTAATCATATTTGAAATTAGTTAATATAATGTTTAATTTGTTTAAAGTAGCTTCATGTTGTTTTAAAGTTTGTAAGTTAGAAACATTGAGTTGCAAACATTCTTTGTGAAAAATTGATGTTAAAACGTTTTAGTGTAACATAGATAATACAAGTAAAATTTGTAACACTTATATAGCCTAATTAATTTGAATAAGTAACACTCAAGCAAATGGATTGTTGGATCCGAACACAAGCCTAAGAGAAATATCCAGAAAGAGTAAAAGAGGAGAGTATGTATTTTTTTCTTACTCTGTCTATCTTCTTTTTCTCCTTCCTATAAGATTAAAGAAACTTAAAATTCGAAATACCCTCTTCTTCAAATTATAAACTAAAATCATTTTCAAGTTAAAATTAGAGAGAAGGGAGAGAGAGAGCTTAATAATCTTCTATTTACATATAATCATACTTAAATTCAGAATTTTATATCTCAAATTCATAATTTTGTAAATAGAATAGTTATTATAAGTGTTTCTTGGTTTGCATGTCTATTTACATTATTTTATAGGCATTTGATAATATTTCAAAGCCTAAAGCTCTTATTTTATTTGCAAGATCTCTATAAATTCGTTGTAATCTGTTCAAATCTAGTCAAGGTGAGTTGTAAACTCACGAGCATTTAACTTGCATAAGTTTTTCATGTTGGTACTTTGAGCTTGTGTAAATATTTATATTTACTATAAACGGAAACTCTAAAGTTGAGCGTTTATAGTATTAGCATGTTCTCTATCCATTTTTGTGAGTTTGTATCTCCAATATCATATACCAAATTCATGCCTAACCTTTTTCTGTTTATAATCTGTTGTTTGGTCTTCCCTTTGCTTGAAATCATGTCCAAAATCTACTTGTAGCCGTATGAATTTGATGCTTGAAAATGAACATGAACAAAAAAAATTCACCTGTATGAATTTGATGCTTGAAAATGAACATGAACAAAAAGAATTCACCTGTAGAAGTTGCGACCTCAAAGGCCGACCTAACTCCTTGCATGTCGACGTGCAGGTCGACCCTTACTCTATACAAATTGACATTAAGGTCGACCTAAGCATTAGTAAAGGTCAAACAGTGTCACTTATTACCTGCATGTTTTACTGTGTATTTTATTCCTTGTTGCTGAATTTTGGTTGCTCAACTCTTTGAGTTTCCTGTCGTTTGTTATATATTTTGATGTCATGATTCAACTGTTTTCAAATGGCTAATTCATCCATATAAAAGTGCTATATTAACATTTTTCGAATAGCAGATTGAGGGTATACGATAATTTCTCTGTATTGCGATTCTTGGAGTTCTCTATGAATTTTGTTGAGTTTGTGCACCCATTTTATAAAACCGGTTTCTAAAATATTTCGAGTTATGTAAAAGACATTTAACAAAAAAGTTATTATATATATAATCTTTGTTATAAAGATATTTCATTGTAAAATATTTCTAAATAAGTTTTTTAAAATAGTTTTAAACTCGTTTTCTTGAATAAGTATTTTCCATATTAAACTACATGTTTTTTTTACTCTTCGGTAGAAGAGAAAATGAATTAAGCAATAGAATAAACCACGTGGTAGAAGACATGTAAGTTTATTATATTGGTTAATTCATGGTTTATTCGATTATAACTACTTGTGTAAAGTTGGTTGACTTTTAGTAAATCAATAAGTGAGAACGTGTAGTATGGGACTTGTTGTTGTCACTGTTTGGGTAATTATTTAGGAGTTGTTGACACATCTTGCTGTTATTGCCAATACTTGGGGCTTTTGGGTCATATACATATACATATACATACATATATATATATATATATATGAAGTTTCTAGTGTATTCATTGGGTTGTTAGGTCCAACTTTAGGCTTTTTGGTATCATGATTTGGGCTGTTGTGTTCTAATTGTTGGAGAATGGAGTTTTGATGACAAAAATCTTAATTTAATAATAATTGATTATAAAATATATACTAACATATCTATCTTGAATATATATACATATATATATATGCAGGATTTGTATATAGGAATTAATACTGAAGACTGTACAGTTTTAAGGGATTGGAAGATTCAAAAAATTCAGAGTTCAGAGCAAATTCAAGACTCATGAATAATCAAGATTTCAAGAGTTCAAGATAAACATAGTAAAAGAGTCTAGTTTATGAAAGACTCTTAATAGCACTCTAGGTTCAAATTCAAATTCTGATTTTCAAATTCTATTTTCAAAATTCAAACTCTAGTCTTATTTAATTTTACTATCTTGCTTTTGATTTTAAACTCAAATTTCAAAGATTGTAAGTTTATATATATTTATATACAGTTATATACTTTTATACTTATATATTTATATAGTTTTAAGCTTTATAATTTTATAAATATGATTATATAGTTTATATTATTGATTTCATATGATTTCCTACTTTATAATACTTATTTATATCACTATGTTTTGATTCAACAATTTCCAGAATTATATTTATATATATTTATATACATATATATATTAAAACACTTGGAAAATACTTAAATTTCAATTTTGAACTAACATATGTCGACATATATATGTTGACATGTCGACATATAATTGTCACATATATAATTTTGAAAGGAAGTATCTTTTCACTATTTGTAACATTACACAAGCGTTGCAATCTTTCAAATCATATAAATAGGGGTTGATTTTGAATATATTTTTTTATCATTCTTCTTCTCCATCTTCATCTCCTTTCATTACACCATTATTACATCATGTTTTTATGATTTCTACACTTATACTCTGCCGATTTCAAATCTATTTATATAAAACTTCTTCTCTTCTCACTCTCTACTCTTACTCTCTGAATCGAAGTGCTATTGAAGAGTAATAGGGTTGTTGTAATCATCTGGGATAGTTTTGGAAATGGTGTGTTCCTTGTAGCCGTGAAATCAAGGAAGGAAATGTTGTTAACCTTGTAGTCAGGAAATCAAGGGAAATATACTTGATCAAGGGTGTTCGGAATCGGTGGTAACCTTGTGGCCATTAAATCAAGGGTTTTGTACTTGGATATTGATATAGTAATAGAACTCTGCGCAATCCAGTGCTACGTGGGACTGGATGTAGGAGTAATCCGAACCAGTATAAAATCCAATGTGTTCTTTCCTTTTTTGCATTTGATTTCCGTTTATTTCTGTGTTTGTGTTTGAATCTGTGTCTATGATTATCTCTGTGGTGTGTGATTCATATACTAGATCATACAAGTTTTAGATTTTCTTAAATTCCTTAAAAACACTATTCACCCCCCTTTAGTGTTAGTTTTGCCTTAGCAATCCATTCTGCATTCCCTAACAATTGGTATTAGAGCAAAGTTTTTCAAAAAAATTCATAATCTGATTTCTGAAAATTTTAAATGGCAAATTTTGAAATAATTGTTAACACTATTGTCAATTCATGCATTGTACCGATGTTGAAAGAGTCTGCATATAATCATGTTGAAAAGTCAAGAGATCTACTGAAATGTTTTCCAATACAGGAAAAGATGTGTTACATGACTTTTGAAAATTCAAAAGTTGAAAAGATGGGTGAAGTGGCTATTGGAAATTCAAATTCCGAAATGGTGGCTGTTGAAAATTCAAATTCCGAAATGGTGTGTTACATGGCTATTGAGAATTCAAATTTTGGCAAATAAATGGTGGAAATCAAAAAGGACAAATGGATATTGGATAGTGGCTGTTCGAGACATATGACTGGAAATCGAGAAATACTAAATAATTTAGTCTATGAAGATGGTGGAATGGTGAACTTCAGAGATAACCCTAAAGGATACATTATTAGGATTGACAATGTCGGTAATTCTGAAATTTCTACTATTTCTGTTGTTTTATTAGTTAGGAATCTAAAACACAATTTACTAAGTATAAGTCAACTTTGCGATCAGGGCTATAAAATAAATTTTGAGATAGATAAAGGCTTTATAGAAGATAGGAATTCAAAAGTAATATTCGAAAGAGATAGAAAGAAAAATATTTATATATTGAGTACGAAAATCTCCAACGATAATCTATGTCTTTTGGCCAACACAAGTGACCCCTAGATCTGGCATAAAAGATTTGGTCATATAAATTTCAAACGCATCTCTAGGATTTCTAAATTAATTTCAATTAGGGGATTTACCAAAATGAAGTTTAAAGTTTATAATTTATGCGACACTTGTCAATTCGGAAAATTGAAAAGAAGATCATTTAAATCAAAAAAGGAAATTACAACCTAAAAACCATTAGAGTTAATTCATATGGATTTATTTAGTCCATCTCAAAGCCAATCAATAAATCATAATAGATATGTTTATGTAATAGTCGACGATTTTTCTAGATTTACTTAGACTTTGTTTCTTAAAAGTAAAAGTGATGCTTTTGATCAATTTAAAACTTTTGCTAAAAGAATTCAAAATTTATTATCACTAAAGATCAAAATAATACGTAGTGACCATAGCGGAGAATTCAAAAACGATAATTTTGAAAAAAATTGTAATAAAAAGGGAATAACCCATAATTTTTCTATCCCTAGAACCCCTCAACAAAAAAGAGTAGTTGAATGTAAAAATAGGACGATACAAGAGTGTGCAAGAACTATGTTATCTGATAGTAATTTACCAAGAAATTTTTGGGCTGAGGCAGTTGCAACAGCTTGTTATGTTTTAAACAGAATTTCAATTAAACCCTTAATTCATAAAACACCATATGCACTTTTATATAATAAGAAACCAAAAGTATCATATTTTAAAATATTTGGAAGTAAATGTTTTATACTTAATACTAAAGAAAATTTAGATAAATTTGACTTTAAATCAGATAAAGGAATATTCATTCGATATTCAGAGAGAAGTAAGGCATACAGAGTTTTTAATTCAAGAACCAATACTACAGAAGAAACCTTAAACGTAGTCTTTGATGAAAATTATAAAAGTATAACACAAAAAAATGAATATGAATATGAAAATGAAATTAACGAAACAAATCATGAAGATAATCAACCAAATAAAAGAACTAGATTACTAAGAGACCATCCTTAAGAAAATATCTTAGGAGATATTAAATCCATCATTAGGATTAGTAATCAATTAAATAATATGAATAATTCTGCACTTATTTCAACTACTGTACCTAAGAATCCAAAGGAAGTGTCTTTGAATGATTCATGGCTCCTTGTCATGTAAGAAGAACTGAATCAGTTTACTAGGAACGATGTATGGGAACTTGTTCCTAGACCAGAGGATAAGACTATAATAGGAACTAAATGGGTCTATAAAAATAAAATAAATGAACACGTTGAAGTAGTAAGGAGTAAGGCACGATTAATAGCACAAGGTTATACTCAAGAAGAAGGAATAGATTATGATGAAACTTTTGCCCCCGTAGCAAGATTAGAAGTAATTAGTTTATTACCAGCCATTGCAACCCATAGCAATTTCAAATTATAACAAATGGATGTTAAAAGTGCTTTTCTAAACGGATTTGTTAAAGAAGACGTATATGTAGAGCAACCACCTCTTTTTGAAGACGAAAAATTTCCAAATCATGTATATAAGTTAAAGAAAGCATTATATGGATTAAAACAGGCTCTTAGGGCTTGGTATGATAGATTAAGAAATTACTTAGTACAAATATATGTTGATGATATAATTTTCGAATCAACAAACAACAAGATGAATAAAGAATTTTCTGATATTATGACCCTAAGAATTTGAGATGAGTCATATGGGAACACTAACATTCTTCTTAGGCTTACAAATTCGTCAATTAAAGAATGGAATATTTATTAATCAAGAAAATACGCAAGATATTTAATTAATAAATACAATTTAACAATAAAAAATGGGAGATCAACACTAAAGGCGACTAATATAGCATTAAGTAAAGACGATACGTCAAAAGACGTTGATAAGAAATTATATAGAGGAATGACAGGATCGCTATTATATATAACCACTAGTAGACCAGATATAATGCATAGTGTATGTCTCTGTGCAAGATATCAATCTCAACCAAAGGAGACACATTTAAAAGTCGTAAAATGTATTCTAAGGTATGTAAAACATACATCAAAATTTGAATTATTTTATCCTAAGGATGATTCATTCGACTTAGTTTCTTATTGTGACACTGATTATGCGGGATGTAAATTCGATTATAAAAGTACTAGTAGAACATGTCATTTCTTAGGGCATTCACTAGTCTCGTGGTTTAGTAAAAAGCAAAATACCGTATCTTTGTCAACAACTAAAGTAGAATATATCTCTACTACTTTGGCTTGTTTACAAGTAACATATATGCAACAAAGTCTAAATGATTTTGGATTAAAAATAAATAAATCACCAATATACTATGATAATACGAGCATTATAAATATATCTAAAAATCCAACTTATCACTCAAGAACTAAACATATCAATATACGACGTCATTTTCTAAGTGATAACATGAGTAAAGAGAAAATATCACTCGAATTTATAGAAACAGATAAACAAATAGTAAATATATTAACAAAACCATTAAACAAAGCAACATTTACTAAATTTAGAAGAGAATTGGGTATTTTTTCATTAAGTGAATTAGAATAATTAAGTATATTAATATATATATATAAGAATAACATTAAAAATTAGAAAAATAAAGTAAAAATTATAAATATGTCGACATACATACTTGCCTATGTCGACATATAACTATCAGATTTCATAAATTAATTTCCACCAAAAGTTAGTTGCAATAACCATTTAAACTCTCCACTTCGAATTTTCTTCTTTATTCTCTCATTTCACTTTTGTAAAAACTCTAAACTAAATTAAATAATGGCCTCCACCAATTTTAACACCCAAATTAATCCCAAATCATTCGTTGGACCATCCGAAGGTCCTTTCCAACGTATTACCTTATCCTATATCATCAAACTAGAAGAAAAATAATGGAATATGCTCTTCAGATGCTTGCTGAAATACAAGTGCTCCTAATTCGAATGAGTCAAGAGCAATATCGATAAGGAAAGATGTTAAGGAGCCTTCATAAATTCGTAATGGATAACCAAGCAAACCCAATCATCATTGAGGATGATAATCACGAAATGGAAGAAGAAGAATAAGAAGAAGAAGAGGAACTAGAAGAAGAGGAGGAAGAAATGATGGAAGAAAAAGAACAAGAGGAGATACAACATAGAGTAATAGATGAAGATGATCAAGTCGTATGCATGGGTGAAGCCTTGTTCGATCAAAATGGAAATGTGATTGAACGAAATAGGGTTTTTGTCTCCATTACCCAAACTGTCCAACCCATAAGTCTCCCATCGTAAAAAACAATTAGAATTTAGGTTTTCTTTTTTGTTCCTTTTGCGTTTATTCTATATATTACGTTTGTTGTAATTCATGTAATTTATCTCTTATAAAAACGATGTTTAATATAATGATTGATTTGTCTATTATAAGTATTCTATTACTTTGTTACATATGCAAGAATTTTGGGGGAGTCATATACATTAAGTATTATAATCACAAGTTATACACTTATATCTCTTAGTATAACATAGTTTAGATAGATATAGATTTTATGGGGAGTATTTTTAGAATTTCTATTTGATAATGCCAAAGGGGGAGAAATTATAAAATATAGACTTAGTAGTAGGATATATATGATTCATATAGACAGGGGGAGTATTAGAAGGATCAACATCAAAACGAATGTGCAGGTATGAATATTTTATAAGCTAAGGATGTCATCATCAAAAAGGGGGAGGCTGTTGGAGAATGTAGTTTTGATGACAACAACCTTATTTCAATATTAATTGATTACAAAATATATACTAACATCCCTATCTAGAATACACACACACACACACACACACACACACACACACACACACACATATATATATATATATATATATATATATATATATTCAACATTTATATACAGGAATTAATACTGAAGACTGTACGGTTTTAAGAGATTTAAAGATTCAAAAGATTCAGAATTCAGAGAAGATTCAAGACTCATGAGTTATCAATATTTCAAGATAAACATATTAATAGAGTCTAGTATACTTAAGACACCGAATAGCACTCCAGGTTCAAATTAAAATTCAGTTTTTCAAATTTTGATTTTCAAATTTCAAATTCTATTTTCAAAATTCAAACTCTAGTCTTATTTATTTTTTCTATCTTTCTTTTCATTTTAAACTCAAATTTCAAAGATTATAAGTTTATATATATTTATATATAGTTATATACTTTTATACTTATATATTTATATTGTTTTAAACTATATAAGTTTACAAAAATGATTATATAGTTTATATTTTTGATTTCATATGATTTCCTATTTATAATACTTATTTATACCACTATGATTTAATTCAAGAGTTTCCAGAGTTATATATGTATGTATATGTATATATATATATATATATATATATCAAAACACTTATAAAATACTCGAATTTCAATTTTGAACTAACATATGTCGACATACATATGTTGGCATGTCGACATATAACTGTCACATTTTAAATTTTGAAATGAAGTGTCTTTTCACTATTTGTAATATTCCAGAAGCGCTGCAACCTTTCAAATCTTATAAATAGGGGTTGATTTCGAATTATTTTATCATTCTTCTTCTCCATCTTCATCTCCTTCCATTACACCATTATTATATCATATTTTTATTATTTCTACACTCACACTCAGCCGATTTTAAGTCTAGTTATATAAGATTTCTTCTCTTCTCACTCTCTACTCATTATTCTCTGAATCGAAGTGCTATGGTAGAGTTATAGGGCTGTTGTAATAATTTAAGGTGGTTTTGGGATAGTTTTGGAAACGGTGTGTTCCTTGTAGTCGTGAAATCAAGAAAGGAAATAGTGTTAACCTCATAGTCAGGAAATCAAGTGGAATATACTTGATCAAGGGTGTTTGGAATCAGTGGTAACCTTGTGGCCGTGAAATCAAGGGTGTTGTACTTGGATATTGATATAGTAATAAAACTACGCTCAATCTAACATAACGTAAGACTGGATGTAGGAGTAATTTGAACCAATATAAAATTCGGTGTGTTATTTCCTTTTCTGCATTTTATTTCTATTTATTTATGTGTTTGTGTTTGAATCTGCGTATGTGATTATATCTGTGGTGTGTGATTCATATAGTAGATCATATAAGTTTTATATTTTCTTAACTATTCACCTCCCTCCCCCCTCTAGTTTATTTTTTCCTTAACAATCCGTTCTGCATTCCCTAACATTATTTGAGACTGTTGGGACTCCTAATCAGTTTATTGGATGTTGGGGTCCTAATTAAGGATGTTGGGTCTCTTAATAAATAGTCGTTGGTAGTCTACGACTGGTGTTGCTTTGGCTTGCTACTATTGAAATGGATCCATATGCTTTTATATTATTTCTAGATTTCGTTGATTTCAAATCTTTTCACCATTACGGCAGATGTTGATTTTGTTTACATAGTCTTGGAGCTGTTACGTTAATTATTATATAGTGATTACATTTATTTGCTTTGGACTCTTGAATGAGTTCTACATGTTGATGTTGTGTTGGTTTCCATCTTGTTGTTTCTATATATTTGGGGATTAATTTATATAGCTTAGCCTTTGACCTAAGTCAACACATTGTTGATAAAAACATATATACTTGTTGTCATTACGCATTATATGAGACTATTATATATTGATTTAGTTGTGATTATCTCGTGCACCACATATTGATTTGAGTTTATATTATTCCTTTTCTATAAAAAGGGATTTTCCTATGTGTCTTTACATTTCACTAATCACGTTTTAGATGATACGTTTTAGCTAGACTTACTCATGTATTTCATACTCAGCTCAGATCGAATTTTTTCAAGTTAACAGCTTGTTGTAGATTCGTTCTTAACTCTGCTTTCATCTTGGATTTCCTAACATGAAGCTAGCGCTCGAGTTGTGTAATCTCGTGCACCACATATTGATTGGAACAAGTTGTATTTGTATTTGGTTTCTATAAATCATTTGTGCATGTAGCACATGTAATGTTGTAATTCTACTGTTTATATACATATATATGCATGCATGTATTTTGCTATGTGATATATTATATATGTTTGTGCTTGTACTTTGTTCTGAATAGATCCTCATCCACCGTAGTTTCATATTCATAATGAATTGATTACGTCGATCCACTAAAGGTAAGAAAGAAAAATTAGTGTTCCCAATCGACGTATTTGATAGTCACTTGGTATAAAACTTATGGATGGTCGCTCCTAACCTGTCCTATTATCTGCACTAACAGACGGTGTTACTTAGTAATGCTCTATGTTAGTGTGTCTTGGGGTGTGGCATCACACCTGAGTACTGGATACCAATTACTTGATGCACTGTGTGAGTGAATGTAAGAATGGATGATGGATGCTATGGTTGTTGACTTGTGTATCATTGCTTTAGTACTTGGACATCTACTACACCTTTGACATGACATTTGACATAGGGTAGCATATATCCAGTTTTATGTTCTAACTCGGTGGATGCAGGAACATGTCAGATATGATTCACCATGCCCTTTGTGCCTTATACTGTTGTGACTTCTACATTATTATGAGATATGTTTATCGTTTACACTAGACTATTGTCTGACCCAATGTTTAACGTTGCCTTATATTACCTTGGGTACCTATCAACTATGCCGATGAATAGGATAAGTGACATGTGTAAACATTATTTAGAGCTACATATGCTGGAGGCGACAATTTCTCATATTTATACTTGTACTACTATTTGTTCTGCTTTGTGACACTACTGAATCATGACAGTCTTAACTATTTATTAGAGACAGCTTGTTAGTGAGTTTATTTATCTTCTATATTCTAATCATCATGTGGCTGTTTGAGACAATATACTCTGATTGTATGGTTTATATATGTTACTATCTCGTCTGCTGTATGCTTGCGATTTTTATTATATTTTATCTAATGCACCATGAGAAATACGATAGGTACAGCTTTTATGTGTCATGTTTTTTTCTTCCTCTTCTCTTCTATTTCCTTCTCTTTTGTATTGTGTTCATTTCTTCCTCTTCTCTTTTATTTTCTTCTCTCCCTTTCCATTCCTCTTTTTTTTTTTTTTTTTTTTATTTCTTTTCCTTTATAACTGTTCTACAATGATATAGTGCTTGTAAAGCGCATTATTGGATTGTATAAGCACCGGTGGTATAGGGTGATCATCACATATGGTTAAGGAATGCGCTACATGGATATAATGTACATTTGCATGTCAATGCTACATTGTATGCTTGCACATGCCAATCAATATCTATGGATTGCACATCATGGATACGACGATACATTTGCATGTCAGTGCTATTGTACACGTGACAATTAATACATGGTTGATGGTTGCCGCTTCAATCTTTATACTAGAAAAACTTCCATGCAAAACTCATATGATTACAAGTGGAAAATCATACATGGACCTGCTAGGATTATTTGGTGTTGATAAAGCTTATATTGTAATTGATCAAAGACACATGAAAGAGGGGTTTGATAAAAAAAATTTGGTAACCATCGATGGAGCTTATAATAACCCTCCAGAATGTAGGCAAGTAAAAGAAATTTAGATATTAGAAGTATTTTTGTTGCATTTACTAAATTTTGTCGAAGGTATTGAAAAATTGTAACCGAGGGAAAGAGAAAATGAGTTCCAGCCGATGAGGTCTGCTTTTGACTCCATATATTTTATGGGTCATCAAACATACTTTGCTGGTTATGCCGTGTACGATTTGTGGGTGACATAACAGTTTGAGTAAGCTCTATGTTAGGTATTTATATAAGGTGTGCTTATTATTATATTGTTGTCGTACGAGTTGTGCTTCTCCATATCTCGTTATTGTATTTCTCATAGTTATCATGACTGAACCACGGATCAAAATGTGTTAATCCAAGGTTAAAGATTTTGAAGATTGAACTGTTAAAACGGTATATATTGTATTTATATTCAAATCGAGATTATAGTATTTGTATTTTTAGTTTATTTTTCCAAAATATTATAAAAGGGTTGAAACAAATTTTAATTTCAGCATGGTTTAGTCTTTGTATAGTTTTAAACTTGCATAGCCCATGCATTGCCAGCATTTTTCTGAAGGTTCAAGAATATAATTTTATGAAATGCCACTTTTATTTGTATTCAATTGTACCGCATCGTCCAGAAAAATGGAAAGTTTTCTTTTCTTGGCTACAAAACTAAACTCTCATCCTGATTGCACATGCATCGTGGCCTTTGCAGTTGCTTTGGGAAGGCTACAAAAGCGACCAATTTTTAACAGGCCTGTTGAAGACAATTTGCATCTTTTTTGGTTTATTTTCTTTAATATGAACTGTGTTTTCTTAGTTGGGCCTTAGTTTTTCTGCTGTTAAGTGCCATTGACGGTTTATTAATATTTCGGGTTGGATTAGCTTTCAGTCTGTGATTTTTGCGGTCCAACCAGAGGTCCGGTCTAGTTATGATAACTCTGCTAAACTGACAATGAGATATTCAAACATATGACATACCTATACATGCAACATACAATAGATAAGCAAAGCTTATTTATGCCCACCACTATGTTGGAATTCTAGTGTACTTAGCCTTTTACAAAGGATGACTGTTTCATGTTCTAGTTCGCCTACATATTCCATTGCTCGGTAAGGGAATGGATCATCCCACTCCTAGTTGGAAAATCCTGACAACTATAACGGCATTATCCAATGTCGTTTCCACTTCTTACTAAAGAATATGTAATCAATAAGTACAACATATTGGAGGAGAGTCAACATCCTACTCTCTCTCTCTCTCTCTATCCGTTAATAATGGATACCCTGACATCCTTGTTTATTATTTCTTTGCTAAAATTTATGCTCATCTGTATGTTTTCATCTCTATATCCTCAATTAGTAATCCTGCTCCTCTCTTTCATTCCCTTGTAGGTCCCTATAGTGTCGCTCCAGTAGTTCCACGAACAATTCTATAATTGTTCTAGGTGTAGATGGATTAGTATTTGACGGTACATATAGATAGTCGATATAATCGTATACCAGTAAAAATAAGAATAGTAGAGACATATCCAAATGCCTCTATTGTAAACAATAAAGGAAAATAATTAATTAAAACAGCCTCCAAAAGAAAGAGGGGCAAAAGAAGAAACGCTCTTAAATGTGAAGTACCCAATAATATATAAGGGCATATTTATTACAATAACTGCCCCTAATAATATGTGTGCCACGTATGATAGATGGATTTAAATTAAAGTAACAAAGGCACTACTGTCTGCCTCTAATTAATTTAAATCAACTAATAGAATCTGAATGCTATATTAATATATTGATACATGAATATCAAATCTAAATTCTAAACACATCAGGTGCTACTAGAAAATAAATAAGAACACAATAGATTTATCCAGGTGAAGTATTTTATCATTACAACAAAAAAAACCTTACATATCCACACTTGACATGTTACAGACAATACATAAATAGAAATTTGATTGGTAACTATTAAGTATATCTCAGGTTAATGATTTCATTTACAAAATACACTAATACTGGACACAACTCAGCTCGCATAGTCAAATTATTTTGATGTACATGAACATGTATCAACATAACCATGCTTTACAGTTTTCTGGGAAAATTATGCAAATGTTTAGCCTACAGAATATATAGAATCTAAACCATCAGATTCTGCGGTTTTATGCTCTAGCTTTTCTCTACTTGCAGTAAGGCCGGCATGTTCCATATAAGTATATGTGGTTGCATCATCTCAACTTCCACAAGTTGGTTATATTTTAGCTTCATTGTTCCCCTGATTTTCCTTGTCTTCGTTGTTTTCCTGCTTCTCCATATAAGCACCCAACCAATTACTCAAAAATAACAAGTTGCTATATATTTATGCATCACTCAATAACAGTAACATGCAAGTTACTTTTATCATAACATGCATAACGATGCATGCAACATCCTTTAAATCTCATTATTTCTTTATCTTTCCAATATTTGATATATTCATCTCACAATTAGCTATCACAAAAGGATATTAAAATGTCAAAGAGAAATCATCTGCATTAAAAGTAGTTTGCAAAAATGATGTTAAACATGCAATATTCTATAAGCAAATAATGTCCCTCATTGGTTTAATTCATGAAATTATTTTCCTCTCTACCATATCGATCCTATCAATTATAAAGTGTTTTATGTATTCACACTACTATCGCTCATTTACATAAGGCAGGATAACTAAATCAGAGTACAAATATTATGGACATCAAATATTGGATTTGTGCACCATTCAAAAAAAAAATCCAATCAGTAAAGGTATGCAAAAGAAATATATTATTTTATTACACATCTGTCTTCTTTGTTACAGGCTTTAGTTAATAAGTTATACAATGTATAAGTCGATAACAATCCACAACAAATTTCATCAACTCTTTATTTTGTTTTTAGCGGCTTAAGTTTAAAATAATGTACTGGATTGAAATACATAGTTATACACTTTTTCAGGCATTTAAACATACTACTTACGTGCAAGTAGTTTTGAATTGAATTTCTCCTGCATAAAAACTGATGACCAACCGAAGCATTTTGTTAACTAGGAAGAAAAATATAAACATGACAATTTGATTATAGAAAATTGGGCGTTTATTATTTAATCTAAAATGTTTTCTTCTTTAGCTTCGCAAAGATCTTGAATGACAAGGAAATGAAGGGAAACAATATAGATAATAAAGCAAGCAGAATAGGTCAAATAAACAGAAGATGAACATCTATTTTGATTATGCAGCAGATTTCCTATAAAAACAACTTGTGATTAGGGTTTAAAACAATATTCAAAATAGGATTTCGTACAAATACTTACTAGGATGTTCGATTAAGAAGAATTTTCGAACGGATCAAGCAAGAGACTTTTTTAACTTGGATTTTTCTTTTGACCTTTTTCTCCCTGACGATATATTAACTTGTTAGAAGATGAAATTGAGGGAAGATGAAAAAAATATCTGAAGTCCGATGGGTTTTCTAGCGCATATCTTAAAATTTAGCGCCAGGTATGCCAAAAAATTTGGTGAACATTAGGGGCATTCATTTTGGCTTTGATAGGTATCATAGGAGGCCTATTTCAATTAAGTCTTTAATTATTTGCAGATGCATTTCTAAGAGCATCTCGAACTGTTTTACGAGTCATAATCTTAAGACTCGTAAGATTCAGGGGAGATTTTGTAAAATCTCCCAATAGATGCACGTCGATTTTATCGGCGTGCGTCAATTTTATAGAAGCACGCCGATTTAAACAGCGCATTAATATAACACGCCGATTAAATCAGGGCCCGACTTAGCGCGCTTATAAATACGACGCGCTAGGCTAGAAAACCTCACAACCCCACTTAATCTTCATTTTTAATTTTTTTATTGCTTCGGACGTCAGGATGCCTCCACGCATTATGAAGATCGGTATACGAACCGTATGAGTTCAGTTGGATGATGCAGTTTGTCCAGTGCACGCTTCACCAGCAGTAGAGACGACGATTCCAGACTTACGAATTCTTCATGAGTTACTACCGGGATTCACTCACCGTTCGTTTACTGCTCTTGATATCGTTCAGGTACAATTTCTTAATTTAAAATATATCTTTATTGAACTGTTCAATAGTTCAACAAAGTACGTAGGTAGTATGAACTTTCATTTTATAGTTTAGTAACGGTCCGAAAAACATTATTATTAGATGCGCTACATTTGCATTCGTGGGAGTTGGGCGAAGTTTATTACACCTGCCTTTGACATACTACCACTTGTTATTCGTGAAAGGCAACTGGACAGTCCATTCGGTCTTTTCTTATAGATTGTACCACCACATTCCTTCGATCGACCATTGCTAGATGCCTTATTAGAGAGATGGTGGCCTACGACACACAGTTTCCACTTTCCTAATTTTGAGCTTGGTATCTTCCCAGCCGATTTTTATAAGCTTACGGGTATTGAGATAGGCACCTCTTATAGACTCACATGCCTGTTTGACTCCTCTTATGAGTCATCGAGTCTTACTTGCAGTATTTTCCTGATTTCGCCCCCAACCAAATATCCTCCAGAGTCGTTTCCATTGCATATTTACTTGAGTACATTTTAGCACATACTGATGCAGTGGGTATGCAGGATGTTGTATTCTAGGCTTCCCTTTTATATCTCTTTGGTTCGACCTTTTTTCGAACCAAAAGAGTATGATTCAATTGGGCTACCTAGTATCACTAGCCGATTTGGAACATCTGCATGTAATTGATTGGGGCTCAGCTATATTGGGATGTATATACACCGCACTGGACTCTTACGCTTTTGGAGAGGTTCAATAGATGTTTTGTTTTTGGTACGTGTTGCCATATTGGTACTACGAGTACACGGCCAATATGCATCCATGCATAGCTCCGACCGCTAGTCTTGATGCAGAGTCCTTTTTCCTATGCATGCGTCGATGGGAGACTAGTCACGTAGTCCATCGTGCTCCTGCTGGTATCAGACACAACTCGATGGAGGCCCGATCTTAGATTGATTTGAGGTCGAGGGCCAACATATTACGATCACTGTGGACAACTTATTGGATGTCTCTGTCAGAGGGTGGCCCACTAGGTGATGGACAACCAGTAGTCATTGCATGTCGTTTATCTATGCGTCGTGTCGTCTTGCTCCCTCCATCCTACCTTCTTATTTTGCACTTGGGAGATCACTGTTATTATCAAGAGCTCGGTGAGTTGCGTGTACCCGGAGATCCATTATCTACTAATGATATGTTTGGGTTGCGTCGTTCCATCAGGAGACTGTACATATAGGATCTGAGACAGACGGGATGGGTTGATACGAATGCCTTTTTATTTCCGGGAGCAGATTTTGATACTGATTGGCATTGAGTTGCTCCTCGATGGTACATTTTTCCAATTTACAGTTGGGGTGTGAACCCCGATCACATAGGGCCCAAGTGGCTACGGGTAGAGTTCATCCACCACTGTTTACTTTTGATCTGACCCCTTCATAGTACTCCGATCAGCCTATGGATTTTGCCCTTGCCGACACATTACAGGAATATGATCTTAGCGGCCCATTGATATCCCAGCCTATTGTCTACCCACTAGATCACATGGTTGCTGGTATCCCTACAGCTGGATTGTATTCAGCACATGAGGTAATATTCATACTTATAAATTTATTAGCTGATCCATTTTAAGGTATGGAAACTGAGTTTATATGTCCTTTTGTTGCAGTTTGCATGCAGGCTAGACCAGTATAGACGACATATAGCCAGTATTCAGAAGATGGAACTGCTACGTTCTCAGTCGTTGTATCATGAGCACCAGGCGATAGTGCAAGGTTTGCAAGCCCATATCGACGACTTACAGGCCCGACTAGTGGCATTAGGTTGTTGGGGTGGTGGTGCAGGAGGATATGGTGATGTTGGAGGATAAGATAATGTAGGAGGACAGGTGCTGCTGGTGGATCAGGTGCTGTTGGACGATCAGGAGGGGGTGGTGACGAGGATGATAATGTTCCGTATTATGGCGATGCTGACATGGAGGAGGATGGTGAGGAGTCTGAGCACGATTATAACGATGATGCCATGGATTTATGATGATGTTCATGAGGATCACGATGGTGATGCAGTTTTTTTAATCATGATGTAAATACGTATCTGCCTTTTGTGCTGGACTATATTTTTTTTGTCATGTTTACTCGTGTTTTGATGTCATGTTGATTCATGTTGTACTAAATTATACGATCTACCTGGTAAATTTATTCATGTTGATAGCTATATTTTATGATGATATGTGTTATGAATCGTTGTGTGTTACATGTTGTTCCTTTCAAATTTTCGTTTACATGTTGTTCCTTTCAAGTTTGTGTAGTAACCTTTTGAAAATATTGGTTTGTCATAAGTCGAAATCTACAATACAAAAACCCGAGTTTTGTTTTTCATTGGAATTCAATAATCATATAGATCGTAGAGATGGGATTTTTAGAAAATTCCGACGAATTTTTGAACTATAGATTCGATTGAACTTCAAAACGTATAACTACGAACTACCACGACGTTGTGAGCTCGTTTTAATATAATTTGTAAATTAAAAGTTCAAACGTCGATTATTAAATAATTTCCTTTCAAATATTACTTTTCATTTAAATAATATATCGATAAATTTCAAAAACGTTTATATAGCGACCTTTTGAAAATTTTGGTTTGTCATAAGTTGAAATCTACAAAACCAAAAGCCTAGTTTTCTTTTTCAATGGAGTTCAATAATTAAATAGATCATGGTAATTGGATTTTCATAAAATTCTGACGAATTTTGGAACCTGTAGATTTGACTGAAGTTCAAAACGTATAACTAAGAACTAACGTGATGTTATTTTCAGAAAATACGTATATAGGAGACGACTCTAATCGTTTGACTCCTTTCAAATTTTCATTTTTGATTTAATACAAGGGACGACCCTAATCGTTTGACTCCTTTTTGATTTAAAATAGGGACGACCCTTATCATTTGAATCCTTTTTGATTCAAAATAGGGGATGACTCAAATCGTTTGACTCCTTATTAATCTAAAAAAGGGGACGACCCTACTCGTTTGAGTCGTTATCGATTTAAAATAGGGGACGACCCTACTCGTTTGACTCCTTATCGATTTATAATAAGGGACGACCCTAATCGTTCGACCCCTTGATGATAGAATAGGGGACAACCCTAATCGTTTGACTCCTTATCGACAAAGGGACACTCGTGCCAATAAAGTTGTACACCAAACACTGTAATGATGATTGTACAAAATTATGCAATAATGATAATTTAGTTCTTAATTTAAACGTAAGTGCTCTATTGAATTTTGCACATGTTATTAACCAACTATTATTGACATCTAAACCTATCATATTTTGGGAAAGGCATGAAATTAAAAAAAACACCCATTTCGGTCAAAGTAAATATAACCTTTGTAACTGTATTTTGACCTTTTTATACTCGTTGCATGAAAATATGAAATATTTATATTCGTTGGAGTAAAATTTGATCGTTATATAGCCGTTTGGATCGTTAAAAAATCAAAGTTTTAAATTTTGTGGTGTTGGGTGATAAAGCGCTGATTTTACCAGCATAGGATGAAGAGCGCTGATTAAGCTGACGCGCTCTAAAAAAATCGGCGTGCGTTGTTCTATGTCGATAAAATCGACGTCTGGGGACAATTCCAAATTCAGGATTGGACCCGTAACATTTCCCTGAATATTACGTTAAGAAATACTTATTGGGAAAGAAAATTGTGCGTAATTACTGATTCGAGGGTAGGAATCAACATATGTTGGAGATGCTCAAATTGCCTCTGTTGTTATTTGTAGAGGCTAACATTAAGTTTGCCCCAAATATAGTATAATTAGAGGCTAAACGTTTCTTAAGCCTCTAATTTTGTGCCCCTGATAACCTTAAAGTTGGTAGTGGTATGAACTTGGATATTGACCACATAGATGGCCAGTATAACAATATGAACGTGGGTATTCAATAGGCATTTTATGAGTTTTCTTAAATTAGCAAATTGATTTACCTCAAATACCGGTATGAATGATAAAACAATGAATGCTATCAGGATGATGTTTGAATGCTTTCATGTGGTTTTTGAACTTAAAAAAATGAATGTTGCCAAGAGATAGAGCAACCAGGGGCGGACCTACGTTGAGGTGAGATAGGGCAAAGGCCCCAGCTCAATTTTTTCAATTTAGTAAGAAAAAATAAAGAAATAAGATATTGCCCTACCTCAAAATAATGTTTTGCCCTATCTGGCTTCCTTTTTGTGTGTTAAAGGCTGATCTATCTGGGAATAAAGTTGTAAGATCTTGTACCTATCTAACATCTGGATTTTGGTCCTACCTAAAGCTAAAGGCTGGGTCCGCCACTGAGAGCAACTGTGAAATGTGGTTATAGTATTTCACTATGACTAAGTCACTACGTACCTAGACAAACAACGAATGCTGCCAATGTAGTGTTTGATTTCAAAAAAGTGAATGCTAGCAAGAGACAGTTATGTACTAGTAAAATAATAATAATTTTACCATTTCATTGAAATTTCACAAGCAAATGTGTGTATATATAACAATAGCACAACTACGGTATTGACAAGACTTGTCATCGATTTAGAGCATACAATTAATATAGAATCATGCAATGATAAAATGGAAAACAACTACACACATAAACTATAAAAATAATGACATCTACATATAAAATGATCACAGTAGATATATCACAATTACAGTACATGAATGATAACAATAATAACATCATAAGTAAGAAACAATACATAAAATCACTCATCCGTAGGTAGACGTGAATGATGATGGCAATGTGTCCCGTCATCATTGTCTCCGCCTCCGCTAGTGCAAGCTCCAGAACGATAGTATAGGCCATAACCAGAAAATCTGCAACGCTACGCCTTTGCTCTACCAGTAGTCGGCCAGTCTCCTTTGCCAATCGAGGAGTCTCCTCTTCCTTATCGTACATATTAGCATATGATATCTAGGTATGATACGGATAATGATCGTGTGTTGGAGGTTGCAATACATCAACATAATGGTTAGCCTCTATAGATGTAGGCACTTTCATGGTCCAAACAAAGCGAGAAGAAGCTGAAATATGGTCTGGTACACGGTATCCTTGACTGGGCAGGTTAGATCGTCGAATACCAGAGATATTATACCATGATGTATAGTAGATGAACCCACTGAAGGCAACTGGAACAAAACAAACTGTTGCTAATTTGGAACAAAAATTTGCAGCTAATTTTCTTTTTTTAATTTATCTCTCTCAATACAACAGCAGAAAGCCACACATATATATATATTTAATACACATCAGTCCAATATAAACTTAATGCAAATACAACCTTTCAGCTTCTCAAAATTTTATACGAACTGACATATAACGTTTCATTGTTTATATTCCCAATGCTTTGAATTTGAGTCAACACAACCCCCCTTCAAATCAAAGCAACTCAATGCCAAGCTTGTTTCTCAGCCTTATGAATGTTTCACCTGTAAGAGGTTTTGTAAATATATCTGTGACCTGTTCTGCAGTATAGCAATAACTGAGCTCTATTTTTTTTTGTTTCACATGATCTCGAAGAAAATGAAACCGTGTACCAATGTGCTTACTTTTTCCATGATGTACCGGATTTTTCGCAAGTTGAATGGCTGATTTGTTGTCTACACATATTACAGTCGGCTCCTCTTGAGGAAGATCCAACTCTCTCAAAACATTTCTTAACCAAATGGCCTCACATACAACTGTTGAGAGTGCCATATACTGAGCTTCGCATGAGGATAATGCCACAACAGATTGCTTTTTAGAGGTCCAAGAAAATGCAGTTGATCCAAAATAAAAGACATAACCAGTTATGCTTTTTCTTTCATCTTTGTCACCTCCCCAGTCACTATCGAAATAGCCTATCAGTTTTGCATTTTCACTGTAGCGATAGAGAAGGCCAAGACTGAGGGTGCCTTTGATATACCTCAAGATTCTTTTTGCAGCTAACCAATGCGACTTGTTCGGCTTGTCCATGTAGCGACTTAGAAATCCGACTCCATATACAATATCAGGCCTTGTAATTGTTAAGTACCTTAAACTGCCGACCAGACTCTTGAAAATGGTTGAGTCCACCTGAGCTTCACTTTCTTCTCTTGATAACTTTGTTCCTGCTGCTACCGGAAAATTCACAGGTTTGCAGTTTATCATGTTAAATTTTTTCAGAATTTCATTCATGTACCTTTTTTGAGATATATATATTCCATCTTCCATTTGTTTCACTTCAATGCCAAGAAAGTAGGACATCAGTCCATTGTCAGTTATCTCAAACTCCTCAAACATTGTATTAAGAATGAGAGAAAAACACACCCGAAGGCACAGCTGAAGACTTTTATATTATCTCACACGGATTGCTGACTTGGCAACATATCCATCGTTTATTTCTCCCATCATCAGCTGTTCATTTCATTATCCAAATCAGTTCTTGTAACCAATAATGGTTTAGCCCAAAGCCCGTTTACTCTTGTATATAAATTCTAGGCTACAGTTTTCGTTTGTATATAGAAAAACTCATTTTCAATAAAAGCTTTACATTTTCTGTTCTGTTCTTGCAAAACATTATTTCGTGTAAATATTAATTTGGTATCAGAGCATTAGAAAAGCCTAACGACATCAAATCTTTTGCAAGTTTCGTAATAATATCATACCCATCAGCTAAAATTCATCGTTTGGGTATATTTTCTCTCATCAGTAAAGTGTTCATCATTTGAGAGATTAAAGTATAGTATGATCATCGGTGCATGCCAGAAATTACTTTGAATTTGGCTACATCTCGATAAAACATACTATACTTATTGAAATTCTGCATCAATCATCTGGAATCCAATTAAAGAAAGATAAAGAAACTCACCAAAACTCAGTTGAAGCCTCGACAGAGAGTTCTCATTAGATTTTTATATCTGTGCTTACCTATATCATCATCAAACTCTCAGCTGCTCCTCTCAGAGTTTCAGTCATCTCTTCCTTTCGATCAGAAACGATATTTGATTCATAATTTCTTGAACTTCTTGGAGTTCTTGTTTTCTTTTCATCATGCTGGACACATCCAACTCTTCTGCTTCAGCTACAGGGACAGATACTGGATCAAATCCAGGAAACCCACCAAATCCACCAACTGGGTATGTACATCAATTAGTTAAAATTGGTATAAGTCCTCAAAATCAACTAATCACAGTTCAATTGCAAGAAGAAAACTACTTGCTATGGAAACTACAAGTTGAAACTACTATTCAGGGCTACAGTTTAGAGGGATTCATTCTTAGTACCACTCCTGTACCTGCCAAGTTCATCACTGATCAAGAGAATAGAACCGTAGCTAATGACGCATATGTTCAGTATCATCGACAAGATCGATTAATTAGTTCTTGGCTCCTATCTTCAGTAAGTGAAGACTTATTACCAACTGTTATTGGATGTTTATCTGCCAATGATATATGGACCACTATAGAGAAAGAGTTCAATAACCAGTCATCTGCCAAGGTTTTACACTTTAAAAGTCAACTTCAAAATATAAGAATGGAAAACCTAAGCATGAGGGAGTATATAGCTAAAGTAAAGAAGTTATGTGATTTACTTGGAGCTACAGGCAATAAAGTGCCTAATGGGGATCATGTTCTATACTTACTAAATGGATTAAATGAGGAATATGAGGCAGATGTTGCGGTTATCACCACTCAAAGAGTTGTTCCTACTATTGATGAAGTTCATGCCATTTTATTGTCTCATGACTCAAGAATAAGTAGCAAAAGGATTCAAGAAATTGACCTTAATGCAAATCTTGCAACAGGCGGTAAGAACAAAAATCAGAATACCAACAACCGAACTGAAACATCTTACCAGAGAGGTGGTGGTGCAAACAGAGGAAGAGGCATTGGTAGATGGAACAACAATAACAGACCCAAGTGTCAGATCTGCGAAAAAATTGGTCATACTGCCCTAAAATGCTACTTCAGATATTCTAATAATAATCATAATCAGAGAAACAACAACAATCCTAATGCAAATGTTGCACAAATAGATCAAGAATCAAGCAGTCAAAAAGGAAATGACACTGCATGAGTAGAACACTTGCAAGATGACAGTTGGTATCCTGATTCAGGAGCAACCAATCATCTCACAAGCAATTTGGACAACTTGAACATTAGGTGCAAGGAGTATCGAGGTAATAAATCTATTTCTATTGCTAATGGTAAACACATTCAAATCACTCACATTGGTGACACTTATATTAATGGCAGTAAATAATTATATTTATGTAATCTTCTTATAGTACCAAAAATCACCAAGAATTTAATTAGTATATCCCAATTTGCCAGAGACAATAATGTTTACTTTGAATTTTTCCCTAAGTACTGTTTAATCAGAGATATTCAAACTAGAAAAATCATTCTACAGGGTGAACTGGAAAATGGTCTATACAAATTTAATTCTGTTAGATGCAAGAATGATATTAATCAAGGAAAATGCAATGCCACATGTAACTTGAATGTTAAAACTCATAGCAGTATGAATATATTTGATTTATGGCATTGCAAGCTTGGGCATCCTAGTGTTAAAACTGTTCAGACAATATTGAATGACAATCATATCAAGTTTGATCCTATATCCTTACCTTATGTTTGTGAATTTTGTCAAATGGGGAAGAACCACAGATTGCCATTCAATGATTCTAACACTACATACATTGAACCTCTACAACTAATTGCTATAGATTTATGGGGTCCATCACCAGTTTATTCCGACTATGGTTATAGATATTATGTGTCATTTGTTGATGCTAACACTAGATTCACATGGATTTATTTTTTGAAAACCAATTTAGAAACTCATAATGCTATTATAAACTATATTACTATGGCTGAAAAGCAGCATGACCATAATGTTAAGATTATTCAAACTGATGGTTGTAGTGAGTTTAAAACCTTATGTAAATTCTTTCAGCAAAAAGGTATTATTCACAGAACCACCTGTCCATATACTTCACAACAAAATGGACTGGTGGAAAGAAAGCACAGACACTTAGTTGAATCTGGGTTGACATTACTTGCACAAGAAAGTATGCCATTAAAAGTCTGGCCAGAAGCCTTTAATACAGCAGTTTACCTGATTAACAGGCAACCAACCAATGTATTAAAGGACATATCCCTATTTGAAAAATTATACAATGTCAAACCAGATTATAAACAACTTAAAATGTTTGTATGTCTGTGTTTTCCCTATTTGAGACCCTATAACACTAATAAATTGAACTTCAGATCAAAATAGTGCACTTTCCTAGTATATGCCATTAATCAAAAGGGGTATAAATGCATTGATAACACTAAAAGAACATACGTCAGTAGACATGTTGTGTTTGATGAAAAAGTGTTTCCATATAGTACAAAAAGTATAAGCACTACAGGTAAGGTCAGAAATCCAAAAATTTCTATACCTGCTGTACCTCACATCAATGAAAGATGGCAGCAAATAGAAAATCAACAACAACCTGATGCTCAAGGCTCACCAATTAATGATGATCATGAAAGCTTTGAGCTACCCAGTGTGACTTCCCATTCACCTGCACAAAGTCAGAATCAAGGAAGTGATGAGTTCAACAATCAACAACTAATTTCAGAAAGATTTGAAGGCAATCATGACTCACCACCAACTAGACAACCAGTTCAGACTGGCCATCCAATGATTACAAGATCTAAAAGTGGTATCTTTAAACCTAAAGTATTTACTGCTATATCCAGTGCTGATGAACCTGAATCTTTTGATCAGGCAATCAAAAACAAACATTGGAAAGCAGCAATGGATGAAGAGTATAATGCTCTAATTAAAAATAATACTTGGGATATTGTATACCCACCTGCCAATAAAAACATAGTAGGTTGTAGGTGGACATACAAATTAAAAAGGAATCCAGATGGGTCCATAAATAAGTACAAGGCTAGACTTTTAGCTAAGGGTTTTACACAAGAGTATGGGTTTGATTTTAACCAAACTTTTTCTCCAGTCGTAAAACCCACAACTATAAGACTTGTACTAACTATTGCTGTAAGTAAGAATTGGAATATTAGACATTTAGATGTCAATAATGCTTTCTTAAATGGTGTGCTCAAAGAAGAAATCTACATGAGTCAGCCACCAGGTAACAGTGTTAATTCAAACTATGTCTGTAGACTGAATAAGGCCATATACGGTCTGAAACAGTCCCCTCGTGTATGGTTTGATAGACTGAAAAACACTTTATGCAAATTAGGTTTTCAGTCCACCAAATCAGACAATTCTTTGTTCACCAAAGTTAATCAGTCATCTACAACATATATATTAATATATGTAGATGATCTGATAATAACTGGTAACAACAACAAGGACATAGACGAGTTAACACAATATTTAGATAAACAATTTTCTATTAAAAATCTGGGTAATATCAATTACTTCTTGGGCATAGAAGTAACCAAATCAAATGATAAAATATTTCTATGCCAAAGAAAGTATATCACTGAGTTATTAAATAAAACAAAAATGTTGAATGCTAATCCCCAACCAACTCCTATGATAAGCAGTCAACAATATTCTAAGTTTAGGGGAGAAGCAATATTCAACATCACTGAATATAGAACGGTTGTAAGGGCATTATAATATGCTACTATAACCAGGCCTGATATTGCTTACAGCATTAACAAAGTATCTCAGTTTATGCAGAAACCATTGGACACGCACCGGAAGGCAGTTAAGAGAATTTTAAAATATCTCAAGGGAACTATCAATTATGGTCTCATACTAAGGAGCAATCAACACCTAAATATAATGGGATATGCAGATGCTGACTGGGCCTCGGATCCCGATGATAGAAGATCCACAAGTGGCTATTGTGTTTATGTGGGACAAAACCTAGTTTTATGGAGCTCGAAGAAACAAGCTACAATTTCTAGGTCAAGCACAGAATCAGAGTACAGAAGCATAGCCAATGCAGCCGCAGAAATTAAATGGTTTCAATCTATGCTAAAAGAACTTCAAATTACAACTGCAGCAAAGCCAATATTTTGGTGTGATAATAAAAGTGCCGTATATATGTCAGAGAACCCAATACAACACGCTAGGACGAAGCATATTGAGATAGATTTACATTTCGTTAGAGAAATGGTTCAGAAAGGAGAAATTGAAGTTTACCACATACCTGGAACTTACCAGAAGGCCGACGTACTGACTAAAGCAACAAGTATGAAGAACTTTACCAGATTTCGTTCAGAATTCAACGTCGGCGAACTTAAGGATGAAGCTGAGCTAAACTCTAACAATAACAAAGGACTGAGCAAACGCGACAACAAAGAACATCCATCCATACTGCAATCTGAAGATAGTAAAGCCAGAAAATCCATGACAAAGCAGTTCGGAAGCAATAGAACGAAGACATCTGAAGCGCCGCCTTGATCTGAAGACAATAAAGCCAGAGAATCCATGGCAAAGCAGTTCGGAAGCAATAGAACGAAGACATCTGAAGCGCCGCCTTGATCAGTGTGAAAACTACGGTTTGAGAAACCCTATTTTCAAGAGGGGTGTACTACGAATGAGAGAAAAACACACCCGAAGGCACAGCTGAAGACTTTTATATTATCTCACACGGATTACTGACTTAGCAACATATCCATCGTTTATTTCTCCCATCATCAGCCGTTCATTTCATTATCTAAATCAGTTCTTGTAACCTATAGTGCTTTAGCTCAAAGCCCATTTACTCTTGTATATAAATTCTGGGCTATAGTTTTCATTTGTATATAGAAAAACTCATTTTCAATAAAAGCTTTACATTTTCTGTTCTGTTCTTGCAAAACATTATTTCGTGTAAATCTTAATTCATTGATTGTTTGAACTCCACAAGCATTTCCATATTGTTTCCTGTGCATAGCAGGTCATCAACATATATGCAAATTATCAACAAATGACCAACATCATTTTTCTTCAAATACACAGCGTGCTCATACGGACATTTTGTGAATCCATTTTGATGAAGATATTTTTCCAGTCTTGCATTCCAAGCTCTTGGTGCCTGCTTTAAACCATACAACGCCTTTTTAGTCAATATACCTTACTCTCTTCTCCTTTCACTACAAATCCTTCAGGCTGTTGGACATAGACTTCTTCTTCAAGAGTTCCGTTAAGAAAGGCCGACTTGACATCAAGCTGATATATTTTCCAATTATGATGAGCGGCAAGAGCGATCATTAGTTTTATCGTGTCAAGTCTTGCAACCGATGCAAATACCTCTTTGTAGTCAATTCCATATTTTTGTTCATAGCCTTTAGCTACAAGTCTCGCCTTATATCGAGAAATTTCACCATTTGCAGTACGCTTAATCTTGTAAACCCACTTAACATCAATAACCTTTTGCCTTACTGGAAGTGTTGTAAACTCCCAAGTATTATTTTTCTGAATAGGTTGTATTTCCTCCTCCATTGCCAATCGCCAACAATCTTCTTTTATCGCTTCATTGAAAGTGAGAAGCTCCTGTTCAGCATATAAACAAAAGAGATTATTTTCTTCATCATTCTCTGTCTGCTTATAAATGTCCTTTAGATTTCTCATTTTGATTGGACTTTGCTGCCTTGAATCTTCATTACTACTTTGTCTACGAGATAGAGAGCTTCTTATCGGAGAGGTTATGATATGTTGAGGAGATGGTGTAAGGTGTTGAACTTCAATTGGAGACTCTTCAAAAACTTCCAATGCAGGTTGGTTTTTGGCCTTCACATCATCACTCCAATCCCATATTTCATTTTCATCAAATATAACATCTCTGCTGATTACCAACTTCTTTGCTAATGGGTTGTAAAGTTTGTATGCCTTTAAGTTCTCACTGTATCCAAGGAAAATGCATTTCTCACCATGATCATCCAGCTTCTTTCTATTAGATTTCAGTATGTGTGAGTATGCAACACATCCGAAAATCCTTAGGTGTGCAACACTCGGTTTATAGCCGCTCCATGCCTCTTGAGGTGTCATATTTTTGAAACTCTTGGTAGGACCACGGTTGAGTATATATGTTGAGCATGCTACTGCTTCTGCCCAAAAAACTTTCGACAGCCCTTTTTCTTCAAGCATGGTTCTGGTCATATTTAGAATTGTTCGATTCTTCCTTTCGGCAACTCCATTTTGCTGCGGGGTATATGCAGCGGTAAATTGATGCTTTATGCCTTGATCCTTGCAATAATTCTCAAAAGCTTTTGATGTATACTCGCCGCCACGGTCGGAACGAAGAGATATAAGCTTGTGACCAGATTCATTTTCAGCATTAGCTTTAAAAACTTTGAATACATCCAAGGCAACAGATTTTCTTTAAGGAAATGAACCCAAAGTTTTTGACTATAATCATCAATGAAAGTGATAAAATATTTATTACCTCCTAATGATGCAGGCTCTATTGGTCCACATATGTCAGTATGCACAAGTTGTAGCGGTGCTGTAGCTCTCCAAGATTTTCCGTTTGAAAAAGGAAGCCTTGAATGTTTACTGAGTATACATCCTTCACAAGTGCCTTTTGGTGGTTCAATCATTGGTAACCCATGCACCATATTAGATGCAGACAACAACTTTAGTCCACCAAAATGAAGATGGCCTAAGCGAAGATGCCATTTCCATGACTCATCATGCTTATATCCATAAAAACAAGTTTCAGACCTGCTGCTAAGATGTAGTGAAAACATATGATTGTTTGTCATTGGAATATGAACCACAATTTTTCCAAATTTATCTTTCATAGTAAGTGAATTGTCTGCCATGTGTATGTTGTACCGTTTCTCTAAAAGTTGTCCAACACTTAGAATATTTCTTTTCATGTTGGTAACATAATATACATCAGAAATATAACCTTTCTTACCATCCTTTAAATTGAACTGTATAGTTCCTTTGCCTTCAACTGAAAGTTTAGAGGAGTCTCCAAGATTAACGGTTCCATGAACTTCCTCTATGAGTTTTACAAATAAGTTTTTCTTTCCACACATATGGCTGCTTGCACCGGAATCAAAATACCAATTCCCAGATTGAATATTTGAATCATCTTGTGCAAGAAGTAAAATTGTGTTATTACCTTCACCGTTTGTTGTTTCTGCAACATCTGCTTGGTCATCATTTTTGCTCCAGCAATCAGCAGCAAAATGTCCAAATTTCTTGCATCTATGGTACCGTAATTTTTTTGTAGTTTCATATTCATGGGCTCTTCCTCTACCACGGTAGCCACCACGTCCTCGGCCTCTAAAACCTTGGTTATCATGATGACTTTGATTTGATCGTTGAAAGTCGCCACGACCTCTGCCTCTACCACGGCTACGGCTATAGTTGGATCTTCTTTGATCGTTTAATGTCAGTTTTGACTCTAGTGCTTGTTCTAGTGGTGCATGAGTTGAATCTTTTTGCATTCTTTGCTCATGCACTTGAAGCGAACCCAGCAATTCATCGATTGTTAGATTCTCCAAATCCTTAAACTCTTCAATAGCTATGACCACATGCTCAAATTTGGTGGAAAGTGATCGAAGCACCTTTTCGACAACACGGATATCATCAATTTTCTCACCGTTTCTTTTTAAGTCATTTACAATAACCAGCAGCCGTGTGAAGTAGCCCGACACCAATTCTCCATCTTTCATGTGAAGTGCTTCAAACTCACTCCGTAATTCTTGTAGACGAACTCGCTTCACTTGATCATCACCTTTGTAGATGGTAGCAAGAGTTTCCCATGCTTGTTTGCTTGTTGTTGCTTCGGCAACCTTTTCAAAAGTAGTCTCATCTAGTCCTTGGTAGAGTGTAAACAGGGCCTTTTTATCTTTCATTCTCTGCTCCTTAAGAGTCCTTCTTTGCTCTGTGTATGCAGCCTCTTCTTCAGCGGTGGGTTCAAAAAAACCATTTGTCACAGTTTGCCAGAGATCTAAGGATCCAAACAAAGCCTTCATTTGGATTGACCAGGAACCATAATTGTCTTTTGTTAACCTGGGTATTTGTTGTAGAACTATGTTGGAGTTGTTGGGGAAATCTCGGTCTTTCCCGCTTCGTGAAGTTAAGATAGGCAATTAAGAATAAAAGTAGCAACGGGTGCACAAGAGTTTATAATTCTCCAATATGGAGATTCTTCCACTATACAAAAGAATAGTAGGATTACAAGAATTTGATTACAAAAGTAGCTACACTTGACTCAAGCTTAAGGATGGATACTTCTTAAGCTATCTCTCTTTTCTCTCAAAGAGGCTTACTAACTCTCAAGTATTTTTCTCACTCTAAGAAGCGGATTTCTTTCTTGGATTCTTGGATGGATAGTAATAGGGCTCCTTCTCCTATTTATACTACTCAACCTCCATAATGAATGGTGGTGATTACTTGCATCCGATGGTAGAGTTTGATTCTCTAGAATGCTCCACACTCTCTAGGAATCTCTACACTCTTCCATTCCCTTCTTTATTCTTCCATAATCTTCCGAAAGGTTCCAGAAGGTTCCACACGTCTCCAGAATATTCCAGAGGGTTCCACACTCTTCCACAAGCTTCTAGAGGGTTCTACACTCTTCCACAAGCTTCTAGAGGGTTCTACACTTCTCTAGAGTTCTCCGGAACATTCTAGAAAATTCTAGATTTCTCTAGAAACGTCTAGAATTTTCTAGAAACTCTCCAATTAAGGAGGGATCCCAACAAATCTCCCCCTCCCGACTTAATTGGGGGGTAGTAGTACGCCGGCACCTTGACAGCAATCTTCAAACTTCTTTGTTGGTACTACCTTGGTCATCATATCAGACCAGTTCTCATCTGTGTGAACTTTATCAAGGTGTATTTGCTTTTCTTCGAGAACTCCTCGGATCCAGTGATATCTTGTATCAATGTGCTTTGTGCGGGAATGAAATGTTGAATTCTTTGCCAAGTAAATTGCACTTTGATTGTCACACTTCAAGACATACTTTTCTTGATCTACTCCCAATTCATGCAGCAAGTTCTTCACCCACAACATCTCCTTGCAAGCTTCAGTAGTTGCAATATACTCTGCCTCTGTAGTGGATAATGCAATACACTTTTGTAGCTTTGATTGCCATGAAATAGCTCCCCCTGCAAAAGTGGTTAAGTATCCCGATGTTGATTTCCGTGAATCAATGTCACCAGCCAAGTCTGCATCTGTATATCCTTCTAACACAGGTTTTCCTTTTCCAAAGCATAAACATCTTTTAGAAGTTCCACGTAGATATCGGAGGATCCATTTGGCTGCAACCCAATGCTCATTCCCTGGGTTAGCCAAGAAGCGACTGACAACACCAACTGCATAAGCGATATCTGGTCTTGTGCATATCATTGCGTACATAAGGCTGCCTACTACAGATGAGTATGGTTTCTTCTTCATCTCCTCCTTGTCTTTTTCACTTGTTGGACTCTGCTTTGAACTTAGATTGAAGTGCCCAGCTAGTGGAGTGTTAACCGGCTTTGATGTGTGCATGTTGAACCTTTCCAACACTTTCTTGATATATCTCTCTTGGGATAGCCACAACAGTCTTTTTGATCTATCACGAATTATTCTCATCCCAAGGATTTGTTTAGCCGGCCCCAAATCTTTCATGGCAAAGCTCTTGCTTAGATCTTTCTTTAAAGCAGCTATCTTTATGCGATCTTGTCCAATGATTAGCATATCATCAACATAGAGAAGAAGTATGAGAAAGTCACCACTTACATACCTCTTTATGAAAACACAATGATCGCTTTCTGTCTTTTTGAAGTCATGTTCTGCCATGAATGCGTCAAACTTCTTGTACCATTGTCTTGGTGCTTGTTTAAGTCCATACAGACTCTTTGTGAGGCGGCACACTAGATCTTCTTTGCCTGGAACTTTGAATCCCTCAGGCTGTTCCATGTAGATCTCTTCCTCTAAGTCACCATGTAGAAATGCCGTCTTGACATCGAGTTGTTCAATCTCCAAATCTTGCACGGCTGCTAGGCTAAGGGCAACTCGGATTGATGACATCTTTACCACGGGAGAGAATATCTCTTCAAAGTCAGTACCTTTTTCTTGTCCAAATCCTTTAACGACTAACCGAGCTTTATAGCGAGGCTTTGAACAGTTCTCTTCGGTCTTGATTCTATAAACCCACTTATTCTTCAAAGCTCTTCTCCCTTTTGGTAGCTCCACTAGTTCATATGTATTATTCTCATGCAAGGATTGCATTTCTTCTTGCATGGCTATTCTCCACTCTTCTTTATGACAACCACTCATTGCTTCTTTATAGCTTTGAGGCTCCCCCTCATCAGTGAGCGTAACGTACTCCTCTGTGTTGTATCGACTGGATGGTCTTCTGTCCCTTGAGGATCGTCTTGGCTCTGGTGCGATTGGAGTGCTAGATTGAGGTTCTTCCTGGACCGGTTCATGATGGGTTTCATGATCTTCAGCATCACTACTTTCTTGGGTGTTATTATCTTCATGTCGAACCAGAGTAGGTTCAGTATTCTTATAGCTTCTCAATCTTGGCCTCTCTGAATTCTTGATGTCCTCAATTGTTTGGTCTTCGAAGAATACAACATCTCTACTGCGAATAACCTTCTTGTTAATTGGATCCCACAGCCGGTACCCGAATTCATCCTTAGGTGAACGAAGATAGATACACTCCTTTGTCTTTGCATCAAGCTTGGCTCTCTCATCTTTTGGGATGTGAACAAATGCCCTGCACCCGAACACCTTGAGATGATTATATGAAGCCCTCTTGCCCATCCAAACTTCCTCAGGAATGGCCCCATCCAAAGGAACTGATGGTGTGAGGTTGACAATGTCGATCACAGCCATTATAGCTTCTCCCCAAAATGATTTGGGTAACTTAGCATGAGAGAGCACACAACGAACTCTTTCTTCAATGGTTCGATTCATTCTCTCAGCTAGCCCATTCAATTGTGGTGTCTTGGGTGGAGTCTTCTCTAGCCTAATGCCATATTTCTTGCAATAGACTTCAAAAGGGCCTCTATACTCACCTCCGTTATCTGATCGTACACACTTGATCTTTCGTCCAGTCTCACGCTCCACTAAAGCATGGAATTCTTTGAAGGCATCAAGCACTTGATCCTTTGATTTTAACAGGTGCAACCATACTTTTCTTGAATGATCATCAATGAAGGTGACAAAATGTAGAGCACCACCAATGGATCTCTCAGACATCGAGCATACATCAGTGTGCACGAGGTCTAGAATGTTCTTTCTCCTTGTGGGCGGAGAAGATCTTTGGAAAGCAACCCTGTGTTGTTTTCCAGCTAAACAATGAGCACAAGGATGAAGTGGTTTACCTTTCACGTTAGGGAGGAGCTGTTTCTGAATGAGTATGTGAAGACCTTTCTCACTAATGTGCCCAAGTCGTTGATGTCATATGTCCATATCATCAGTAGAGACATTTACTTCTTCTTTGCATAGCTTAGCTTGCATTACATACAATGAGCCTACCTTCTTTCCTCGAGCCATCGTCAAACTTCCTTTGGTGAGCTTCCACTTCCCCTCACCAAAGTAATTCATCAGACCATCATCATCTAGCTTTCCAGCGGAGATAAGACTGAGGCGCATGGTTGGGACATGCCTCACATCTTTCAAAATAAGCTTGCACCCGGTACTTGTCGTCAGAGTGATGTCTCCTATTCCAACAATCTTGCTTCTATCTTGATTTCCCATTTGCACCATGCCAAAGTCACCTCTTTGGTAGGATGAGAAGAAGTTTTCATGTGGAGTAACATGGAAGGAAGCACCAGAATCAATAATCCAAGAACTCTCATCGCAAGCAATGTTTAGAATGTTACTTTCACCAACGAGATATAGCAGATCTTCCTTCAATACTATGGCAGTAGTACTCTTTTCTTCTTGCTTCTTCGTTAGGCTTATTTGGTCAGGCTTAACATTAACGGCCTTTTGGTCTCTTTTGAAGCTTCGACATTCCATTTTCTTGTGACCTATCTTTCCACAATAATAGCATGTAATTTTCGAGCATGACTTGGATCTTCCTCGAGATTGATGTGGATTTCGGCTCTTACTACGTCCACGAGGTTCATTCCTACCCGGATTGTCAACAACATTAGCTTCGGGATGAATAGACTCATCTCGTTCCATTCTCCTTGCTTCTTCACCAAGAAGGCTGTCACTGACGGTATCCACAGTTAACTTTCCTTCCGGAGCTGAGTTACTAAGTGTAACAACAAGTGTGTCCCAACTTTCCGGTAAGGAACTGAGGAGTAGAAGAGCTTGTAACTCATCATCAATCTTCATATCAATTTTTGTTAGTTGATTTACGAGCCCCTTGAAGTTATTCAAGTGCTCAATCATGCTATGACCATCCTTATACTCCAATTTCACCAACCGTCGAACTAAATTGGCCTTGTTGCGAGGCGTTTTCTTCTGAATCATGGACTCAAGCTTTGTCCATAATTCATAGGCATTTGTATAAGTAGAAACATGCTCGAAGAGAGTTTTGTCAATATACTTACGGATCATAGCAACAGCCTTCCGGTTCAACAGTTCCCATTGAGCATCACTCTTCCCTGCCACTTTATCTTTGTAGATGATGGGCTCATGCAAATCCTTACAATACAAGTGGTCCTCCATCATTGGCTTCCAATAGGAGTAGTTGTTGGCTGTGAGCTTGAACATGTCTCCATCATGAGCGACATTATCCTCCATCTTGAACTTACACGAGCTTGATTACGGCTACGGATGAACCTGGCTCTGATACCACTGTTGGGGAAATCTCGGTCTTTCCCGCTTCGTGAAGTTAAGATAGGCAATTAAGAATAAAAGTAGCAACGGGTGCACAAGAGTTTATAATTCTCCAATATGGAGATTCTTCCACTATACAAAAGAATAGTAGGATTACAAGAATTTGATTACAAAAGTAGCTCGCACTTGACTCAAGCTTAAGGATGGATACTTCTTAAGCTATCTCTCTTTTCTCTCAAAGAGGCTTACTAACTCTCAAGTATTTTTCTCACTCTAAGAAGTGGATTTCTTTCTTGGATTCTTGGATTCTTGGATGGATAGTAATAGGGCTCCTTCTCCTATTTATACTACTCAACCTCCATAATGAATGGTGGTGATTACTTGCATCCGATGGTAGAGTTTGATTCTCTAGAATGCTCCACACTCTCTAGGAATCTCTACACTCTTCCATTCCCTTCTTTATTCTTCCATAATCTTCCGAAAGGTTCCAGAAGGTTCCACACGTCTCCAGAATATTCCAGAGGGTTCCACACTCTTCCACAAGCTTCTAGAGGGTTCTACACTCTTCCACAAGCTTCTAGAGGGTTCTACACTTCTCTAGAGTTCTCCGGAACATTCTAGAAAATTCTAGATTTCTCTAGAAACGTCTAGAATTTTCTAGAAACTCTCCAATTAAGGAGGGATCCCAACAGGAGTTCATGTTGGCTCTGATACCAATCTGAAGGCAACTGGAACAAAACAAACTGCTGTTAATTTGGAACAAAAATCTGCAGCTAATTTTCTTTTTTCTATTTAACTCTCTTAGTACAACAGTAGAAAGCCACACACATATATATTTAATACACATCAGTCCAATATAAACTTAATGCAAATACAACCTTTCAGCTTCTCAAAATTTTATACGAACTAACATATAACGTTTCATTGTTTATATTCCCAAAGCTTTGAATTTGAGTCAACACCCACCAAGTCCATCGATGTTACATAAGTAACTGTATCACCAGATGGAGTGTAAAATCAAAGCCATAAGTTAACATACGGTGAACTAGAAATGATAAAGCTCTATGCCAACCATCAATCTACTACTCTCACTTGGTCTAACTGATTGGTAGGATATATTTTACGTTAGGTATGATGGCGTGGTTCATTAGGAATGCCATCAAAGTTGTATGACTGCTTCCAACATCTCTCACCAAGGTACTAATATGCACTAAGCTATGAGGGATACTATAATTATGGAAATCGTCGCTCGACAAGCATTCTCTCTATTTGTATGAACTCAAGACCGATTGATGCACTATCATGAAATGGATGTAATACAATCTTCTCTCTGTACATCCTCAAGTCAACCTAGTTGTAGGTAACCAAATACACGTGATTAGATTTATTATGCCTAGGCCCTCTGTTGTTTGTGCACCAAAATAAAAAACAAGGGAAGAAACATGATGCAACTCAGTTTGACAAAAAGAATTTTTTTTAAGAATACTCAAAGTACCAGTAACATAATAGCTCACAGAGATCGTATAGAGAAACCTATGACTCTAAAATGGTGCATTGTATGCCCAAACACACACACACATATATATATGCAAGAAAGAGGTGCTTTAATGTAAGTATTACCAAAATCCAAATGAGATATGACCTCAATAAAGTTGACTAGTAAACTACCGCTAGTACTAAAAAGAAGATTCCTCATAAGGTATAAAACATACAATTTAATAAGCTCCAAATTGTGTTATGGAGGATACTCGCTTAATATGTGGTCCATGGCAGCATGAATCACGTTGACTCTAATAACACCTGTAGTTTGATACGACGCATGCGAAATGTCTAAATACGGAAGAAGATCCTGAACAAGTGTGGATTCACGTAATCGACTGTTGTATAAAATCGGTAGAAAACCAGTCACTTTATGCTAATGTTAATGAGCATAGAAAAGTTGAAATGTGTAATCTAAACTCATCGTATGAATAACGGAATGTATGGATAGTTTTGTACCATCATAGAACGAAGGTAGCACATAATTGCATATCTCCTTTAAGAACATTAGTGATGTCCAAAATTTTAAATCACATAACAAGTTAACTAAAGTTTAATAATTTAACTGGTTTTTAAACGTAAGAAGTCATTATATTACCTAAGAAATGATGAACCTCATGTGAAAGTGATACGACTCGAGAAATGCTTCACGAATTATTATGAAAATACCTTAAGGTGTCAGCTAACGTCCTAGGGGAACAAATATTCCGTGGTAGTTTAAATTAAATGAATGCATAATTAAGAATTAAAAAGAAAAATAATTTTTAACTATGACTGGAATAAAAACCTACGATCAATCTCGTCTGTGTACTGACGTGAACTTCGCATTTTGGAAACATCTGAAAGTTAGTAAGCATATGTATATACCTTGCGTTCAAGTTCTAATCCTAAAAAGTGCCTAGCTGAGCAACTCTAGTAGAAGTCTTCCCCACTCCCCTGCGCATGGTGCACGCTTGACCACCCTTGCGGCCTTATCAACCTCGACAACCTACTACACATTGACTCTAATTCTCAAGATTTTTGACAGTCTCGAGCAAATCTTTAATTTCATGCTCCTGACCCAACTGCGCAACAAGCTTATCTTCACCGTCATAGACACCACTACAGCCTTCGCTGCTGCCTTTTCAATGTATAAACATTTTAGTTAAATTCTTTAGTAATTTGGACATTTCCACAGGTGTAGATCACAAAAATAAGACTGTATTTGTGTAAAATATACCGATTTTGACTTTTGTATGGAAAAATGGGTTGAACTTATTACTCCATAAGTAATTTGCAGAATGAGAGTTAGGAGGGCAAAAAAGGAAACGGTGGTGGCATTAAGGCTTTATGTTATAACGGCGAAATAGATATGAAATTCTTTTAAAGCAGTCTGCTATTGGCTCTGTTGGAAATAAACTTGGTTTTTATTAGGAAACATTAATTAGTAGCATATTTACTTATTGTATTTGGGAAAGGCCCAGATAAATGGAAATAAATATAGCCTTATCAAATTAAGACTAGAGAAGAGGCTAGACTAAACAAATATATAAAGAAGAAAAAAAAAGTCTAGAGCTTGCTATGTTATAAAAAGAGATGTACTATCTCATTTGTGGTATGAAGTTGTGTGAAGCAATATCAAGCAGTGTATTAAACTTATGTATGCAATCAAGTTGAAATAAAATAAAATAAAATAAGCATTTTCCTTCTCATCCATTATTTTCTCAAAATGCTTCTTCTTCTGAAATTTTCTAACAGTGGTATCAAAGCAATTAAAATTTTCTAACAGGCTCCACGGTCATCTAAGTGTGCAACTCATTCGTTTAGTTCAAAAGCATTAAAAAGAGTGATTAACTTATTAAGACGTTTTTGGATTTTTTTTTGAAAATCAAAATGAACTAGTTTTCAATCTAGAAACTCAAAAAACAACTTATTTTAATCAATCTGAACGAGCCTCTTAACAGGTTCGAATGTTGGTTGTGGTTGTATGGGTGATGGGTTGCTCGTTCCTAGTTTTTCGGCGTGTGAAAATTTTGTTCGTGGTTGTCTGGATGTTTATCTGGTGGCAGAGGCGGTTGGTTTGGAGGCGTAGGTTAGCGTTTCTGGTGCTCAAGAAGGTTTTTCTTTGGTAATGATTCACGTAGAATTGTTATCGCATTTTTTTGCAGTGGTTCGCCACTTCATTTTACTGGTAGGTAGTGTGTTTATGGAGTTGTTTTCGTATAAATCTTTCTCTTATGGTTGGCCATCTTTTGTGGGCACTGATTGTTCCACTGGTATGGGCAGATATGCTTTGCTAGTTTTGGCTTTTGTCTTGGATGTTTGTTTTGATTCCTTTATCTTCGACTGTATTCAGCCACCCCTCCATTCAGTTCCTTCCTAGAACCATTTTGTGTTATTCGCCTTCGGTTATCGATTGCTCACTTCTTTGGTTGTTAAATAGCATTCTCGGCGACATAGTGATTGTTGGGTTCGTCCCCTGTTATCCCTTTTGGTTCGCAACTTCGGTCGATGAATATGGTCACTTCCCACAGTGTTAGTGATCATGCATATGCTTGTGCACTGCCCCCACTAGCCATGTGCAATCTCTTTGTTGCGCTGGATTTGGTTGAGGTTTCGGGATCTTGTGCCAGCTACTTTGTTTCCTCACCTCCTAAGCAACAGAAACAGTGGCTTCAGGGCATCCAATTCAGGAGGTTTCAGACTTCGGCTTGAGAAGTCGTTGTTGAGCGATGGGATGTTGGTTCGTTTTCGATGCAGCCATTGCTTCCTGCAGTTAGCATGGCACTCGGTGAGTGGTGTTTGAATCTTGTTTGATTCGGATGTAACTAATGTTTCCGGCACTTGGCATGGCATATGAATCTTGTTGTCAGGTTGAGGTTGGGGAATTTTCTATGGTTATTCCCCATAGTTTTGTGCCTCAGTGGTCCCCTTACGATTTTCTAGCTTCTGGTGATGCTTTTGTGGTCTATCGGTTGTCGGTTTCAGACAATGGTTGGCAGAGGCTCCTTGCCTCTCTCCTTCGCTGCTTCATGTCGGGTATTTGGTATGTAACTTGGACCCTTCTTTTCATTGCTTTGGGGTTGTTTGTCATTGTCTATGGTGGTTAGTGGTTCTTTGGTTTATTGTACTATTAAATTTATTGCTGCACCCGTGCCAGCTTTTTAGGGTTCAACAAGTGTAAATGGTGTTTCCTCGCTTGGCTTGCTGGAACCACCTTTGGTGGTGGGATTTGATCACCCAACGCTTTCAGGAGTTATCCCTCGTGACGGGTTTCTTTGTTAACATTTAAGGGTGGATTTCATTTGTTGTCCTTTTCTACCCTTGGGTTTCTTTTATGTCTTATTTGTGTTATTCATATGGTGCATGGTTTGACGGGCTTTGAGGTCCTTGTGTGGTCCAACAATTCAATTCATTCATTTGCATTGCATCCTGCTTTGATGCGGTGCTGCGTTTGGGTTTTTACTTGGGTGCTCCCTTTTGAGTGGTTGGTTTTAGTCTATGCCTGGATTGTTGATTATTGCAACATTCGGGCTTGGCTCCGTTAATTTTTTATTGTCGATTCATTGCCCATGTCATGCCCATCCATGACATTGCCATGGTTTTGATTTTTGCTAGTTATTTATGTATCTGGGTTGGTTTGCTTGCCTTATGTTCTGGTGTATTTGGTCCTTCTGTTGCACTCGACGATGTATAATGTTTCTGACTGCAGTAGACTATATATCGTATCGTTGTCTGCTTTCCATTGGTCTATAGAGTTTGTTGCCTCTCCTTGTTTCTGGGTCATGTCAATCATTGAAGTTCCTCTTTTGGATAGTATCGTCAATTTAATGACGTTCCTGCTAAAGCGGAATCCGCACAACAAGAGGTTATGTCCGCCCATGACACCTTGACATTCTCTCTCGTACCTTCTTGTCATTTCTCTCATTCGGTCACCCTCCTTAGTCCAAGTGAGATCAACATCATTAATGACTAATTGGCTCGCCTACCTAGGAATGATTTTGCATGTTGGGTCGATTACCACGCCTCTGCTGGTAAAGGAGTTCACTCGTCCTCTGTTAGGCTATCTGGCACTGCAGCGATTTTGGCGGGGAGATCCACTAACCTCCATGCCGATCCTTTTCCCAAACTTCGAGGGGTGGAGTTAGGACCTCCTCGCATACTCCTCACACCATTCGTACTCATTCCCTCGATGCGTCCGAGTAGATGGTTAGAACTACTCGGCGCACTCCATAAATGCTCTGAGTTGTTCTCTATTTTTTGTTTTGATCAGTTTTTTTTTCTGTGATGGCGAGCTGTTTGTTTTGGAACATTCAAGACGTTGGGATTGATGCCTCTTTATCTCATCTTAAGCACCTCGTCAAGAAGCACTCATTTTTTTTTTATAGTACTTTAAGAACCTTTTATAGGGACGGAAGTTCTCATCGAAACCATCCTTCATCTCAATTTTGGGGAGTGGCATTCTCAATGTCACCAACAAAATTTGGATTCTTTGGTCTAAAGACATCTCCATTCGCTTTTTATTTGATTCTTCCCAACTTCTGTCTGTTGAGTTTTCATCCTTTCTTTTCCCTTCTCCTTTTCTATTTTCCACAATTTACACCAAATGCAATCGCATCGAGCGTTTGGGCATGTGGCATGACTTGCTTTCCCTTTCTGAGCTACGCTCCAATTCCTCTGTTATTGGGGGGATTTCAATGTTGTGTTGTGCCAGGCGGAAAACTACGAAGGTGCCTCTATGAACCGCACGACGGTGGAGGATTTCAATTCTTTCGTTATTCAGTTGGGTTTAACGGATGTGTGATTTGTTGGTCGGCTTTTACTTGGTGTAATAACCAGGAGAGTTCTAACTGGATTATGTCTCGTCTTGATGGGTTTCCAGATCGTAGAGCCGGTTTAACCTTTTGTTCTCCTTCTCGGCTTCTCACCTCCATCGCACTCTTTCTAATCATGCCCCAATGATTCTGTAGTGCTCTCCTCTTGCCATTTCGGGAATTTATCCGCTCCATTTTAGTCCATATGGAAGTCGCATCACTCGTCCATCCCAACGGTGGAGGAATCCTGGTCCTTCCCAGCTTCGGATAGCTCAATAGCTATTTTTTTTCTCTCAAACTTAAACATCTCAAATCTTGTCTTAAGGTTTGGAACAAGCCCTCGTGATGAAGAATATCTTTGATAGAGTTCAGTCGGTAAAAGAAGTTCTCATACTAGTGGAAGCTTCTTTCAATGATGATCCTTCTTCTTCCAACAAGTGTGCTTAGTTTCAAGCCCAAATCGCTTTTTCTTTGGAACTACGTATTGAGAATGATTTCCTTCGTCAGAAGGCGAGAAACAAGTGGATCATCGAAGGTGACTCCAACTCTAAATTCTTTTAGTTTACCATTAGAAAGAAGAAGAATATCCTCTAAATTCACCAGATCCTTCGATCTGATCTATCGTTGGCATCGGCCCACTTGGAGGTCGAAAAGACAATAGTTTCCTACTTCCAATCCTTTATGCCGAACTCTTATGTCAATTAGAACAATTCTGCTATCCTTTTCCTCATTCCTCTTTTGGTTCTTCCTGCTGAGGCTCCTTCCCTAAGCATCCCTCCCTCGTTGGAGGAGATTCATTCATGTGTTTTTGCACTTAGCAAGGGAAGTGTGAGTGGCCCCAACGGTTACAACAGATTTTTTTTATCGTTGTACCTGGCCGATCATTTGCCACGACTTCACTCGGGCTATTCAGTCTCTCTTCTCGGGTGGGTCGCTGCCTAAGGTGTGGATGTCCACCAATCTTGTTATCGTTCCTAAGTGTGAAAACCCTCGTTCGTGTTCTGACTTCAGGATGATTGGTCTTTGTAACTTCTTGAATAGATTCATCTCCAAGATTATGTCTTCTAGGCTCGCGCCGATCCTAGATCGCAAAATTTCCTCTTCTCAGGCTGGCTTTGTTAAAGGCAGCTTTATTACTGCTAATGTTCTCCTTGCCCAAGAGCTGATTTTTCAAATGGATCGGAAGGTTCGGGGTTCGAATGTTGTGATGAAGCTTGATATGGATGAAAGCTTATGATCATATTTCTTGGTTCTTCATCATTTAGGTTCTTCGAGCGTTTGGTTTTCCTAAGCATTTATTGGCATAATATGCAGGCTTGTCTCGAACTGTTGGTTCTCTGTTCTTATGAATGGAGCAATATATGGATTTTTCCTTTCTAAAATGGGTCTTCGTTAAGGAGATTCCCTTTCCCCTTCATTGTTTGTCATTGCAACTGAGGCTCTCGTTCGACATGTGCACTCTCTTACGATAATAGGACAAATTCACCACTATGGCTTACCAAGAGGTTTCCCAATGATTTCCTCCCTATCTTTCGCCAATGACATCGTTATTTTCACTAATGGAAATTGAAGGTCGGTTCGTCGGCATCTTTCTTTTCCCCATTTGTATGAGAAGTGTTCGAGGCAACTTATCAACAACTTGAAGAGTTGTTTCGTCCCGGCCAAAACTATGACCCCTTCAAGAATAACTTAGTTTGATACCTTCGTAGGTTTTGGGGCCACTTCTCTCCCTCTTCCCTATCTGGGAATTGTTTTGTATTCGGACAACAAACTCAATGTGATATTCGATCCCTTACAGACAAAGCTAGAGGGAAGATCCTTTAATGGAATTCGTCTGTTATCACCCATGTTAATCGACTTGTTCTCTCAAGTCAGTCCTCGATTCTCTTGGCTCTCATGTCTTTGCTGCCATGACACCTACTTCATATTTTTTCGTTTTTACCACTCTTTGGCTTCATCCTTTTTTTTTTTTTGGAAAAAGGAAGACGCTAAGCAGCACTAGTGGGTTTCCTGGGATAACATATGTAGTCTCCGGTGCAAGTGAGGTCTAAGGCTACGGAATCCTAGGGATGCCAACAAGGCCTATGCCTGTAAGCTCCCGGTTAGGTTTTGATTTAATGATTCCCTTTAGGCGTCGTTTCTTCGTGCGAAGTATAGTCGTCTCTTGTCCTCGGATTTCTTTAGGACCCCATCTTATGTGAGTGAAACGTGGAAACAGATGCAATCAGTCAAGCCTTTCTCCGACTCCCAAGACCGAGGCTTCGGTTGGAGTGAGGGTCCTTTCTCCGTCAGGGATGCCTGGAACTCTGCTAGAGCTCTAAAGCCCAGAATCCTTTTTTTTCTTTTATTTGGGACATCCGCATTCCTTCCAAGGTTTCCATTCTTGTGTGAAAATCCTTCTTAATGATCTTCCACTAGATGTTAACCTAATGAGGATTGACATTCCTATTGTATCAAAGTATTGTGTTGCCATTCTGGTTCCATGGAGTCTCTTGTGAACTTATTCTTGGCGGGTGCATGTGTAAATGTTGTTTGGTCTTATTTCGGGATTTAGTTGATCCCCGAGGAGTCCTTCCTTCCCTTTGTGTTTTAGATCGTGTGTGGTGGGCTAGAAAGATGGAAAAGGATCTTAGATCGATATTTTTTAGACTTATTCCTTCTCTCATTTGCTGACATTTGTGGTGTTCTCGGAACCGAGGAGTCCTTCCTTCCCTTTGTGTTTTAGATCGTGTGTGGTGGGCTAGAGAGATGGAAAAGGATCTTAGATCGATATTTTTTAGACTTATTCCTTCTCTCATTTGCTGACATTTGTGGTGTTCTCGGAAAAAGGCGGTTTCGATGATTCACCTATGCTATCGTCGTCCATCATTCGTAAGGTGAAGAATGACATCTTTTTCGCTTTCAGAGGAAGGCCCTTCATGTAATGTCCCGCCTTTTTGACCACTTCAAATTAGCAATTAAACCAACTTAAAACATTCAAATCGACGGATCATTATTTAGCTTACAAAGTTTAAAAATAGAATCAACACAGAATAAATAAATAACACGGTATTGAACAGCGAAATTAACTTTTATTTATTGATAAAAATTTTGAATACAAGATTGTTCTATACAACAAAATGAAAAAATACAGTTGAAAACAAGGAAAATCTTTACTGTGATAAATCTTCAGAGTGCGCCGTCTTTGGAATCCCAGTCTTGCCAATCTTCGAATCCTAAGATGTGATCTTTAAAATCTGTACGGCTCGGGTCTGACCCGAGCGTTCCGTGCAAAATATAAAACACTCAAGTCAGGATTAATCATTTGTTCAAGTAAATTAACTTCAATAGAAACTAAAATATAATAGTTAATCTTACAAATTGTTAATTTTCGAGTACCTCAAACCCATGGGAAACTGTCAAGATATAACATAGCAATTTGGGACGACAAGTCAGGATAGCATATGGATTATTATGTATATGTATGCTGATGACATATATATACACGTGTAGTGATATATCTATATATACACACACACACATGTATACATCGGCCACCACATATACATACTAAAACCGTACTTACCATAAGCAAGAAATATCCATGGGAGTATGAGACAGTATATGCAACTTGGCTAGTGAAGAAGACTAATGCATATAGGCAGTAGCAAATACTCCGTGTCATAGTATAAGGCACGGAAAAAGAACACGTGCATCTCAACAGTGGTCGACGCTACTTACATTACAAGGACAGTGAGCAACACGATAACAGTGTAACAGTGACCAAACACAAAGCTATGCGGTTATGAAGTGCATGATTCCAATTATTCCAGGTTGAAGCATGTTAACATATATGTGCCAACAGTGTGTTATCCAATGCATGATTTCAGACAAGGTAATTTAAATGACCACTGGCCACAAAAATCAACAAGTAGTGGTAGATATTAATTTTTTTTGGCCAAAAATAGAGATACAGGGCTTGAAAACATCCCAGCAGCAGATGATTCATGGTTTTAAGGTAATGCATAAGTGTGTCCATGCACACCAAAATGCAAATAGTGGAGTGCTTAATAACTTAAGATTACATAGTTTAAACCATCCGAGAAACAAAAAGAACAAGCAACAGGTATATAGATGTACAATGGGAGCCATAGTAGTTCAAAATACTCAAAAGTACAGTATAGTCTCAATATAACGTGATAGTTTCAATATAGGGTGCGTTTGGCACACATCCCTGGAAGTTTCAAAATTAGACTCAGGTCCAGTCCAAAACTTATTATAAATTACATATCTATTTTTCGAAAATTCACTAAAAAAAATCACGAAAATTCATATTTAAATTAAACATGTAATCGTCAAAAATTTCAGGTCATAAAACCATAAAAAAAACAGGTCAAAAACCAAAAATACATAAAACAGCGAAACTGCATTAAATTGCATAATATTATGCAAATATTTCAAATTCTTGCATTCATCTATGCAACTATTTCAGTGTTGCATCTTCGTTGGATTTTTTGCATACATGGATGCAAGTAACACAAATTCTTGCATAAAAGTGTGCAATAATTCGAAATCATGCAAATCAGTTCATGATTATTTGCATACACATATGTAGTAAGAAAGGATTAATTGCACACATGTATGCAACAATCTACAAGCACAAATATCAATCATTTTTACTTGCATACATGTATGCAGGAAAATAAAATACTTGCATATATGCATGCAAGTATTCACGCACATTTTTCAATGTGAAAACTTCATGAATTATTAGCATACATGTATGCATGTATTTAGAATACTTGCATACATATATGCAAGAAATCATGCAGATTTTCAATCTAAACTACTTCAGGAATACTTGCATACATGTGTGCAACTATTGTGCATTCTAGCACACATGTATGCAAGTGATTTTTTTCGTGGTTTTTGGGGAATATTTGCAGATTTTAGAATTTTTTTACTTGATAGCGCGATTTTTTTGGCCAAAAACGCATAACCACGAAAAGAACGACCCGCTTTACAAATAAAAGTTGGGAGGGGTGTCGTTTATATTATGATAGGTTTTAGGGATGTGTTTCTTATTTTCACTTCAATATAACAGTATAGTTCTGTTATTGTTAGCCTGCTTTGTAATCAGGCTATACAAAGCCAAGGAATCAATCGATGGATGTAACACCGCACATTTTATGTCAATAAAATAAAATATGATAATATCATTGCATGTAATAAGTTCATACATTGAAATGAAGAAAAGATTAATAAATTACATGCAATAAGAAAAAATGCAATGCGATTAAAATGCATATTTAAAAAAAAAAATTGAAGAGCTTCAAGAATTTGGTCACGGGATTAGCATCATTGCGTTCGTAGTGATTTTCTGGTCAATTTAGACCTGTGGATTGTAGAAAACTAGGCTAAGGTGAAAGAGATATTAAATGAAGTATTGTAGCAAAACATGAGAATAAGGTAAAAGAAGGAGAACAATGACTACCATTATTTCTAAACTTATTAACAAAATACATTATAGCTCAATTGGTTAAGGCATAAGATTTGCAACATAGAAGCCGGGGGTTCGAACCCCGACGGCGACATAATTTTTATCTTTGTTTTAGAGAGGGTCAACTGAGCATACAAATATATGTACGTATACAAATTCAAAATTTGAAAGGATAAGAATGTACATATAAGTAAATAAAGAAAATATATGTATATATATATATATATATGAGAATATATATATATATAGAATATATGTATACAAAAGATAAAATTCAAGATAAGGCTGCAGTCAATGAAATATAGCAAGAATCAAATAACAGTACAACACCGTTTGAATTTTGAAAACAAAACAAAAATTGTGCGTATATATATATATATATATATATATATATATATATATATATATATATATACGCGTAAATTGGTCGTTATAAGAATTGTATATGCATAAGAAGATTACATGTGAATATAAAAGTTAAATAAATTCAAACATTTAAAAATCAAATTTCTGCGCCAAAACAGCTTGCGGGACCCAATGCTGACTCAGCACCGCGCGTACGATAAGATCGGCCTAGATTCATCTACGAACCTAGACTATTTTCTTAACTGAGTTCAATTTGACTCAGCGTTGCGTGTACGATAAGGTCTTGAGCACCTATAAATAAGACCTTAGACCTAACCCTGAACCTCATAATTTGGCGGCTACGCTGGAGCTCTACCATTACTCTCTCTCTTCTCAAATCTATTCTAAAAATTAAAATATTAGCCTAGGAAAATTATGAATCCAGATCTGGAAGAGAGAATTGGCAGTAATAAAAAGATTATCACTAGTACAAAATATGCCTGTTGCATCGCTTTATTTGCATCAGTTGTCCTTACAACCAATGCAAATACTATTATTTGCATCAGCCTTTGAGCAATCAATGTAAGTAGACTAAAGCAAATAGTTCTATTTGCATCGGTCGTCTTTACAACCGATGCAAATAACATTATTTGCATCAATTTCATGGAACTGATGCAAATGAATCGATGCAAATAATGTTATTTGTATTGGCTCTCAGGAACAGATGCAAATGCACCAAAGCAAATAATATTATATGCATCGTTGTTTAAGAATGGATGCAAATGCACTGAAGCAAATAATATAACTTGCATCAGTTTCTTAGGAATCGAAGCAAACATAAATTACTTTAATCGGAGCAAATGTACATATTGATAATTATAAACACTAACTTACATATGTCATTTCTTATAATTTATTAAAACTAATTATTATTAATAAATATTTTTTATTTAATAGTTATTATAAAAAGTCAAAAATTATTTTTATATTTTTAATATTATACTTAATGATTAATAAATAGTAAATTATAGTTAACACTTCTTAATTACATTATTAATTAATATTAGATCATTAATAATCAATTTTTAGTAATTAATTTTTGGTATTTATTTTTTGAATTTGTTCAAGGGGAAAACCGACCGGAGTAGCAAAACCCCCCTAGTGCAACTAGCCTGGTCCGCGGGCAACATAACAGGCTTATTTTAGCATATGCACATGGTAAACCCTTAGAATGCCAATCCGGGTCGTTGTTACCTCGGCACAAGTCCTTATTTTAGCGTACGCACATAATTTTTGACATTTAGTTTGTAAGTAACGTTTAATTATTATTAGCTAATAGTTAACATTAAGTAATGCTTATATAATAATCAAGATTATTGTTTAGTAACACTATTACAACAAAATAAGTCATTTGCATCGGTGTTTTATCCCTCTATGCTTTAGTTCAATAATCGGTTAGTATTTTAAAATATTAATAAATTTTTAGAAAACTAATATATTTCATAAAGTTCAAAACAAAACAAAAAACAAGAAGACCTTAAATAAGTTTAAATTCATAAAATTTTCGATTCCCAAGCACTAAAAATAATTCCGAACTTTATAGATATTAACGTTAAGCTGCAAGTTATTACTTTCATATTCTACTATAGGCTTTCCTTTGTAAATATTTTTCGTACAAATTTCTTTTGATTCAAAATAACAAATATTTTAGTTTTGAAATCAAATTTTAAAGTCAGTCTTTCACACAGTTTTCCTACGTCTGCCTTAATATCTCTCTTGGTTTTCATTAACGCTGCATGATTTTAGTTATTTAAATGAAATCCTTCGCCCAGTAAATTTTCACGGATTCCCGCTTTATTTTCACTCATTACCGCTTCTTAGTTTTCTTTTCACCCATTACGGTCACCATTTCGCCTGTTAATCCTTTTCGCTTTATTTCATAATAAAAAGCACCTAAATCAATTTCTCAATCCTAATTGCAAGCATGTTTTTTTATTAGTTGCCCTCAATTTCTCATCCTTCTTTCCTTCCTCTCAGTGAAAATCATAATTCACCTTTTCCAATAATGGATGAAAGTACAGTAATACCCACGATTACTTCAGATCTCCCTGCTTCACGACCGCTATGCACTTGACTTACTGTTAAGACATGAAACGTTTGCGAAAGCGTATTCGGCGAGAAGTCTGAACATGAATTAGAATGTCGCCATGAAAGTCAAGGTGAAAGGGAAGGTTGTTTGAGTAAACATGATGAAGCAGGCTAAGTGACAGAGAGACTTCGGTGATGAAATGGTTTCGCACACCCATATAGTGGAGTTGTATGAAGTTATGGCATTGAAATATAAGATTTTATTTGTGATGGGACTTGAGAGAAGTGGAGATTTGTTTTCGAGGATTGCAAAGCATAATCGCAGGCTGAAGGAGGGATGTGCTTGGAACTATTTTCAAACGGCTTATGCCTACATAGGGATCGGAAACGCAAGAATCTATTACTGGACGAACAAGGTAAAATAGTTCAATAATTTTTTGATTATTGTACACTGATTAAAAATTTACATGCTGAATGTACAAGTAATCTGAAGATTGTGGACTTTGATTAATCGCCTTTGCTGGGCCCAATGGGTTGCTTCTTACTACGTGTAGGTCTCCGGCTTATGCTGTGATGGTGCAAAGGCAGATTCATGGTCTTTTGGAGTCATCTTGTATGTTCTCGTGGTATTCTGCCATTTCAGGTATAATTTCTTCCTTCCATCATGTAATCGTTTGGATATATGATCAACGTAATTGTATTTCATCTGGTAATAATATATATTTCAGCTTGTACTAACTAGCAAGATTAAAGGGATATCAAATTTAAGCGTATTTTTATCAGAATGTTATTAGGTGAATTAAATCTATACCTAACGTTAACTGTAAATAGTACTGGTATTTGCAGATTTTTGTAGTTTTCAAGTTCCTTAGTTGACTTCAAGTTGTCAAAACAAGATTTGGTTTGTGTACACTACATGATATGACATAGTGTCAGAAGTAAGTAGGGGGCAATATATTTGCAAAATGACAAAGCAAGCATCACGTTGTTGTAGTATGATAGCTAAAATAGAAGAGATGACAAGTGGCAATTTGGAAGCTTTTTGCCCCGATGATTGAGCAAACCGGTAAAAACATAAGAAGAGGCATTGGAGAAATTTGCTGAAACAGGTTACTGAGCTGCATACAGCTTAATGCAAGTTACTTAAGATTATGCTAATATGGCTATAGTAGCATAACTGTTCACCATAATGAATTGGTTAGGAGTGGAAGCGTGGAAAGAAATTCCAGTTGATGTTGTAAAATATTTAGAAGAAATATTGAATCTTGATATAGCTAAGTATGAATGGGGAGGCTAATGAGTAGAGTGAGAAAGCATGGTCATGACATAGACTTGGGCAATCACAAGAATAGACGGGGATACATCAATTAGATAGTTAGACATGCTGAATAAGCAAGGGTGAAGAAGTAGCTTTAGGCAAGACATTAGCGAGCAAAATGGGGTCGTCAATGAACCAGGATAATGTACAGATAATCTCTTTGTGTATAGTCTTCAATTTTGGACTCTCTTTACTAAGCCTGGATAAAGCAGGAGGAAAACACATGAAATGATAGGGATGAAATGAGGCATTCAAGCTGATAAATAGAGTTGAAAGAGAACTAAGTGGTTGAAGTAGGTGTGGCCACCAAGGATGACAGTGGTGAAGAATAATAATGCTGATGGAATGAGCAAGTGTATGTTGATAAGACAACATGAATGTGATATTGTGTACACAATCAGAGCATGTACTGCTAGAACGATACGGCAAATTTGGTCGCCTTTGACCTTCGGTCTAAATTTCATGCCTTAAACACTCTGATAAAATTGCCAAGCAGGTTCAGTCAACCATGGGAAGGCACAATTAGGCGGTTTAATTACCATCTTAATTCAGGTAAGGTTAAACAATTTTAACAGTGTTTCTGGTCCATTAGGAGGTTTAGGTATTCGTGGACTCTATCCATATCAAAATTTACTTGCTGCTAATTTTGCTTTTAAATATCTCTTTGTCATTTTGAGTGTTCAATTGATTTAAAAGCTTTGTTATATCAGATGCATCATTGTAATAACAGCTGATATATTTTAAATAAAAAGTTATATTTCCTGCTAACTATTCATTTATCGTTAATATTTTAGATATTTAGGTATACTTTTAATTTCATTGATGTAGCCAATATTGTTAGCTAATTGTGTTTGTAGGTCTGGTTAGTGTTGAATTTTCTACCTACAAATAGCAATTTCAATTTGTTGTTTTTACTAAATTGTGTCTAGTGGAAGTTTGAAAACAACGGTCAGTTCAGTTTTCAAAAATCTTGAACTGTACAGTTTGGATTATACTTTTTTTTCCTAGTATTTGAAAGTTTGTAATTCATTATATTGATTAGTGGTCTTCTTCCATATATATAATATTCATCTTACTCAATTGTTATGTAAATCATTAACGTTAAACTAACTTTCGATATTTTCTTTTTAGGGGACAATTAGTTAAATATGCTGAGCGATGCCGGTTGAATCGAGATGCCCACCATAGTAGATGGGAAGGGATATTAAATGCGGCAAGCTTAAAACCGTAGAGAGTTGGCCTAAACATAACAGAAGAAAGGATTATAGCTAATGTTCATATTGCTGTAAGATTCTGACGAAATATGTGTAGAATGAGTAGTTCAAAAAGAGTGCAGGTCCGTACCAAAGCAGAGATTGAGAAAAATTAAAGTGCCATATTGCAGTCTACACATTGTTCAAGCAGTACAATGAAATGATGTTGGAGTAAGATTTTATAATCCAATACTGTTTTATATATAATTATTTCCATCATAAAAATAGTCAGCATCTTTTCCCCTTCAAATTGTGATCTCTTCCTGAGTACGTATGAGTTTGTTCTACTGTCAAAGGGATGTCATTAGATGATACTGATATTTTAACTAACCGATTTTCAGCTGTTGTTTTAGGAGGCTGGATCTGAGTTATATTTAGCACAATTACATTAAAGAAAAATATCTGGATCTGGTGAAATTTATATGTAGTGATAAATAGTACAAAAGTAGCAAGTAAATCAATTTAAATGGCCTAAAGTTATAAATCAATCTGATTTGCTTTTGGTAAAACTTGTATGGTGTTTACACCAAAATTTGGCAAAACAACCAAAGTATTGCTTAACGCGTCTCCTAATTGGAGGCAGAATGCTTAGAAAGCATGTCACCTATTCATAGGCAAGACGTAAGAATACCTTTTTTATTATATGAGGCCATATCTAATATATCAAAACACCAAAATGCGAAAAGAAGACAAGAGTTTATAGTGGTTCGACTCTTATTCAAGTCTACATCCACTTTGAAGATAGAATCTCATTATTCACCAAGAGTTTTACAACATTTTCTCGCTTATACATTCACAAGATCTCTTTTGACATGCATTCATCTTTACACTCCTTTGAGAATGGTAGAAAGCTTGAAACACTTATGCTTTTCCCTCCATGGAAGCCATGATCATATGCTTGATAGATCTTCGATAAAGCATGAAGAAGAGATGTTGAAACGTTTGGAGAAATCCAATAACCAATTTGGAAGCACCTCCTCTTGTTTCCGGAAAAGTCCTCCTCAAATGATGGAGGTGGGGTGCTATTTATAGGCGAAGAAATGGCTGAAATCTTGAATTCAGGATTCTGGTCGGTATTTTCAGGCATTTACGAAAATGCCACTGCCAGTTGTCACCAGCTGTATGTTACTTCATGTATCGCGACCGACCAAGAGCTTTTGCTGAAGGACAGAGCGACCAGCTGTTAACGAACGACCAGGAAGCTGGAGCAATAAAGCGGACCGACCAGGTTGAAGGAACATGATGACGCTACCCTCTGGAAATGTGAGCTGACCAAAGATCTTTGACGTAAAGCGGACCGACCCTGAAGCTTTGAAGCTAGTCGGAGCGATCAGGCTATCATGGAGATCAGATCGACCAGCTACGATAGGTTGGAGCGATCCAAAGGCTCGTATTTAAAGCAGAACGACCAGATGTCTTCCATATTTGGAGCGACCAGATGTTTTATTGAGCTTTTCGGTCGAGCGAGCCAAGAGGGAGATGGGGACCGATCTGGGTTGAGACCGATCACCCATGTAATCATGCTGAGCTTATTTGGACTGGTGCGTAAAGAAAACCGATCAGCTCGCCATCACAAACTACGCCGACCCAAACAAATCCAGACTGACTACTCTGCTTGGAAGAAAAGGCGACCAGGGGGCGTGTGAGGAAAAAGGCAACCAGTGGTCTCGCCTACAACGACCGACCCTTCCTTAATTGTCACAGAACCGACCCCTACAAATTTGTTGATAACCCATCGATCGATTTAAGTGGATAACATTTTGCCCCTCGGAGTTTCATATTTTTTTACGAAAAACTATGGACTTTGAAAGATTATACGATAAGCTGATGGACTTTATTAACTAGGGGTCGGTTTTAAACTTAATTCGCAAGGGTCGGTTTTCCCTCTTCAGGCTGGTTCGGTCCAGTCAATAGCGAGACGGGCTGGTCGTCCAGGCTATATAACTTCTCCTTGGCCCCTTGGTATTCCCCATTTCTCCAACTCCAATTATCTCATTTTAATGGCGGTGTCTCTTTGAAGAAAATTCTACAATCTCCATTTCGTTCCACCGATTCAATTCAGAAATTCAATCCATCTACAGCTGCTTACCTTGAATCTTCGACAAAGATTTGAATCTCAGTCGCTCGAGCTGAAGCCTAGAAGTCCGATCCAAACTCCTCCACCTAGTTGATCTAATTGCAGGTATACGTCTCTATTTTATTGTTAACTTGGATATGATCAATGTTGACTTGAATTTGAAATGGATCCCACCTTGGGTTGAGCTGTATTCGAACTGGTTTCAACGTACAATTGTGATTTGTAGTAGAATCCTTGAATCTGAAACCCTTTGTGTATCGAAATATATTTGACAGTAATGTAGTATTCAACTTGAGTTTGTGGATCATGATTTTGAGATGAGAATCCTTGTAATTATTCTTTGTTGCGATGATGATCGCAATATGTTTATGTATATGTTTAAATCGCTGGTATTGTAGCAACAACTTACAATGCATACATAATTTTCTGATTAAACCATTATTTCATTTGCATCGAAAAATCTCGTTTACTTTTAAATGTACGATCAGTCTGGTCGATTTTTTGAATAACTGAGTTGGGTCGATCTGATACTGCTTTACATAATCCTCCTAGCCAATTTGGCTTAACCGACTAGTTTCAATAGATTACTCAGTGTATGGACCGACTAGCTCCATTTTACTTTGCTTGGCCAACCAGAAGTGTACAGAACTGAGCTCGTTCGAGATTGAACAGCTTTACTTAACAGGATCGATCCATTCCTTTGCCGACCTAAATTATGATTGATTTAATACCAATCGAGACTTGATTGTCCTAGAATCGACCAGAACTGAATTGGCTCTTTTGACCGACCAGAAATTGGCTGGTATCTGATCGACCAAGACTGGTTTGAATCTAGAACAACCAGGATCAGGGTAGGTTTTGAGCGATCAGTTCCTGTTTGGCCTTGAACCGACTTGTCCTTTAGCTTGCCATGGCCGACCCTGCTTGAACTCAAATAATAAGAGCTCTAGTTTTGCTTAGTTTGAGAATGATTTTTCCGACCAAAATAGAGGCTAGTTTTGTGTGACTAGAGCTTTACCAATTTTGAGCGACTAGGCCTTGACTATTTTTTAAGCGACCGGGTATTGAACTCATTTAACATTCTTGTAACTTGTTCTTCAAACATACCTGCTTGCGTAGAAATGACGACCAGGCAAAAAACTCGCAAGAATGCTGAGGGAACTTCATTGGCCAATAAAGCTGGAACTTCTGACCAGAATATTGAGACCTCTTCTGCCCCTGTCACTGAGACGAATGTTAATCAAAACTTTCCAAGCCCTCGATTTCTTACTCATACACCAATTGATAGCTACTTGACGACGCTTGAAGTTGACCTGTATCATAAGTTGTGCAAGCAATATGGCCTTTCCGACGACGAGGTCAAGTTCCCTGGAAGAGATGGTTTGGCTGACCACCCTCCCCTTGGATACGTTACAGTTAATCGGGGGATGCTCCAGAGTGGAGCGATTCCTCCTTTCAACCCTTTCATAGAAATGATCCTAAAGAATTTGGCCATTGCTCCTTATCAGTTACACCCTAATGGCTATTTTATCCTTATGAGTTTATACGTGTTGTTCATGAGAATTATAAAACACGAACCAACCTTCAAAGATATATGCTCCTTATACTCTTTTAAGAGACGGAAGAAGGATCGTCCTTCCTTTTTCTTCATGGAAAGCAGGCAATCTAGGGTCATAACTGGCTTGTTCGAGAGTATCAAAGGATTTCCCGATCAATTTTTCTATGTGCAATGTCCTGACAACTTTCTTGGCCGATGGACCGAAGGAGGTAAATATCCACAAAGATTCCGTTTTACCTCTTACGATCATTTACTGACTCTTCTTCATTTTACAGAAGCTCCTTCTGACCAAGAAACAGATATTAACCAATCTCTTCTGGAATTACTATTATCCGTTAGCGAAACTGAAAGAAGCAGACAATTTTTGCTTTCCGAAGAATTCCTTCGACAGTACAATCTGCTTCCCTCATCCAGTACTTTGACGGTGAAGAAGACAGCCAAGAAATATATGAAGAAGTGTACACAATCTGGCAGTAGAAGCAAAAAGCCTGTGAGCACCCCTGAAAAACATGAATACACTTCTGAAAAATAGGTTGACACTTCAGCGATCCCGGAGAAAACTGCAGAAACCCCGCCTCCTTCAAACACCGGAGAGAAAATTGTACAGCGGGAGGGTAAACAGCTTGAGGTAGAGGAAACAGCTTTAGATAACGAACAGATCATTGAGGATGTTCTTATGGATTCATCTATTCCCAACACCCAGGAGGGAGATTCCACGGGTACCTTTGGCGAACTTCCTGACTTAGATACCATGTGATATCTCAATAAGGACAAAACTCCTACCTCAGGTTCCACAGCCCCCAACGTTCAGCTCGATTCCAACCTTCAAGAGATTCCCGAATCAGTGCCAGATGCAAGGATAGACTTAGGATCAAATCCCGACACACGCTTGCTAGGCATGTTTTTTAAGATTAAGCTCGTTTTCAAAGTCGTACTTTTATCTGTTTACTTCGCATGTTGTTTTACTCACGTACTTTTCAAGTACTGAAGGAGTCTGTTACTTTTGCAGGAATGGGGCCGCCCTCACTTATTGACAATTTTTGGAAGAGCAGACAGTCTTCCTCCAACCTTCCCCATCCTTTGAAGAAACGCTTTAAGCAAGCCCCTCCTTCAACCAAGACATCTCAACCTCAGAAGTTGCATGATCATCACCCACTTCCTTCTCATGCTTCTTATGAGCGAACTGCAGAGCAAAGAGCATGGTTTTATGATCATCTAAGGACAACGGATGACGAGGCAAGGCGAGAAAAAGAGGGCTCTCAGGGAAAGAGAAAAAGTGGGGACGATCTGGGTATGGAGATCCCTCAGAAGCGTGCACGAGGATACGTTCCTCCCTTTCCAACCCCGGCCGAGCTTCAAGCCATTATTTCAAGGCCGCGCGAAGTACTTGACGTAGAGAAGGAACTTGGAGGTTCTAGTTCTCCTCTTTCTCACAGATTCAGAGATTGGGATATGAGAGGGATAAAATTTGATGTAGATCTCCGCCCCAAAGATAAACGGGACATAATTGAGGATGTGGCAAGAGCAAGGGATCTTCTAGATGGTATCGGCAAAACCATTGACAAGCGTTTTTCAGCGTGGCATCGACTTGGCTATGAATTTCAAAATCTCAACACTAAGCGAATTGAAAGCATCAAAAACTTGGAGGATGAAAAGGCCCAGCTTATTCAAGTCATCAAAGCCCAGGACACTCAGATCTCTTCATTAGAAGGGGGTTCTAGAGTAAACGATTTGGAATCCAAGATCGAAAGGCTTCATAAGGAACTTGAGGCTGCTAAACATAAGGAAGCTGCACTGAAGAAACAATCTGAAGATGCCTTAAAAGCACAAGAAGATGCTGAGGCCCAGCTAGCCCTAGAAAGAAGGACTTCGTCTGCTCATGAGTTGGAAATCACATCTCTTCGTGACAAACTTGCCGTTGAAACTGTCAAAACTTCTGCTTTGGAGAAAGAAAAGCAAGAAGCTTTGGACAATGCCCGAAAGATTAAGGAAGAGGATGAGGCAACCTTCATGGAATTTTATGTTTGCAGCGTTATGTATGGTGGGAGCCTTCGTTTCTTAGGAGAAGGTTATGGGAACATTCTTGCTCATGTTTGGGAAGAGGTATTAAAACGATCTGACGCGGCCGAGGACCGCCAGCTCCAGCTTGATCTACTAGATGAAGAAGATCGAGAGGCCCTAGCTGAAGGTAGAAACTTCCTCAAGAGCCAACATGGTGAATCTTCCGGGGCTAAGACTTCATGTATTATTGTTGATAATACATTTACCAGGTTGACCGATGACGTTAACATCTCAAGCTTTCCAACTTGTGTAGATGTCGCAATTCCTTCCCCTGCTGCTGGAAATTCTGCAGAAAACAAACAGCAGGATTCAGATGGAGAAATAAACATTGAGGATTATGACATCAATGCAAACCCTCCCGTCTTAGGTAAAGATGACATGTGCCAAGCTATGCTAGACTTAGATTATCTTTCTCCCCCTCTGGGACATTTTAAGCTCGTGGACCATTATAATCATGCAATGAGTTTACTTTCACCATTGCCTTCTGTCGATGGATACACAGCCATGGTGATGAACGCCATTGAAACTGACTTGCCTTTATTTAATACAGGCCCATTTGTTGATGCTTCCACGGACATAATGCTTTCTCAACCAGGCTCTCAGGAAGAAAGGATTGACGTGATTGCCAACCTTGATCGAGACCTCCACAACCTCCAAGAAGAAGACCATTATTCTGAAGAAACAATCGATGATGTGATCGACAATCAAGGGGAAAAGGTCAATTCTTCCACTGGTCGGAAAAACCGAAAACGTTATATCAAAAAGAAGACCACCAGCTTGTCAACCCCTGAAGGTTTTGCTTCCAAACCTGCATTGAGATCTGGCGATTTGAAGAAGTAATCGCTTAGACTCGCTTGTTTTGCATTTACCAGACTTTATCTAGACCGGATGTATATGCGAGTGCCGGCCCTCGCTTACTACTTTGCAATATTTTGAATTCTGAATAATTTGTACTTTTAACCTTGTTACCACGTTTTTTCCGTATATTATGGTCTGTACACCACACTTGCACATCTTTCTTCACACATTCTGATTGTCCATGGATTTTTCAATAATATATGGTTGTAATGATCCTTTGGCACGTGAAGAATCAAACAGTTACTTTTGGCTTTCTGATATGATATGCCCCCGTACCAATGGAATATTTCAACCTTGATATATTGAAAATGGTCTTAAGAATTGGATGCTTTAAGTTGTAATCAGAATTTAAAAAGTGTATGTCATTGCACTGTGACATTTGGAGCTTTTTGTCCTTCATACAAACTTTACATGTATTATTTGGAATTCTCCATTTTTTGCATCTGGGCGGAGTAGGTATTGACAAATGAGTGGACACCTCTTGAAGAAGTTTTTTGCCCAATTTGTGACGTTATTTGGTCAGATATTTACCGACCTTTGCAGTCGATCGGGTGCCCCCGGAGAGGTCTTGGGTTAAAGACTCAGTTTGGCAATAACGTGGTCAATTTTTTGTTGACTTTAAGTTATTTGACTGAGTACCCCCAAAGAGGTTTTTGGGTTAAAGACTTAGTTTGGTAATAACGTGGTCAGATTTGTACTGACTTTAAGTTATTTGACTGAGCACCCCCGGAAAGGTTTTGGGTTAAAGACTCAGTTTGGTAATAACGTGGTCAGATTTGTACTGACTTTAAGTTATTTGACTGAGTACCCCCGGAGAGGTTTTGGGTTAAAGACTCAGTTTAGTAATAACGTGGTCAGATTTGTACTGACTTTAAGTTATTTGACTGAGCACCCCAGGAGAGGTTTTGGGTTAATGTCTCAGTTTGGTAATAACGTGGTCAGATTTGTACTGACTTTAAGTTATTTAACTGAGCACCCCCGAAGAGGTTTTGGGTTAAAGACTCAGTTTGGTAATAACGTGGTCAGATTTGTACTGTCTTTAAGTTATTTGACTGAGCACCCCCCGGAGAGGTTTTGGGTTAAATTCGTGTCTGCCTAGTTCCACGGAGTGGGTATTGATTTTGTCGGACATTTGAGTTGATTAAGATGCCTTAGTTATAAATCCATAACCCTAGGTCGATCCTCTCGAATGATACTCTTTTGGTGGAATTTTAGCGAGTTTTCTTTGACTTTACTCTGTTGGTTTCTCCCGCTAGTTGGCCTTGGTGTTTTGTTCTTCTTTTTTATCTTATGGAGACATTTCTCACTTACCGTATTTCGACGGGAGTGCTTTATGGATCCAGGTGCTTAATTTGTCCTTTCGGACTATGCTATGAACTAACACCAGACTTTCATCGGGGAATGAACCAGCGAATTTTTTCTTTTAATTACATCCTGTAATCAGTAATCATAACCGAGCATCTTTGAATATATAATCAAAGGTGTACGATGTATAATTTAGACAGGAGTCAAAAGAGCTGCTTTATTCATATTCATGTAATTTCATACAAAGTATCTATTATATTCATAGAAAAACACAAAGGAATATGAGCTAAAAGAGTTATTTGAAATAACGCCAGAGGTGATCACTATTCCAGGCCCTTGGGACTTCTACTCCGTCTATAGTCTTAAGCTTAAAGGTACCGTCGAGGAGCTTTTGGTTGATGACAAATGGACCTTCCCAATTGGGGCCAAAGACTCCAGTTGCGGTTATGATCTTCTTTAACACTAAGTCTCCCACTTCGAATGTTCTATGCCTGACCTTTTGATTGAAGTGCCGGGCAACTCTCCTTTGATGGGCGACTATCCTAAGCTCCGATTCAGTCCTTTTTTCTTCGAGTAAATCGAGGGCTTCAAGTTGCAGCTTTTCATTCTCTTTCTGGTTAAAGTGAATTCTGCGGTGAGTAGGAACCTCTAATTCCACAGGTATCATTGCTTCCGATCCAAATGCCAGGGAGAATGGAGTATGCCCTGTCGTAGTTTTATGAGTCGTATGGTAAGCCCATAGTGCCAGTGGCAGTTCTTCAATCCAGTTACCCTTAGCTTTCTCGAGACGTTTCTTAATTGTAGATTTCAGGATTTTGTTGACTGCTTCAACTTGCCCGTTGGCCTGCGGGTGGGCAACTGCTGCAAAGCTTTTCTGAATGTGATATTTGTCGCAAAAGTCTTTGAACTCATCGCTTTCAAATTGTGTGCCATTGTCGGTGATGATCTTCTGCGGAATTCCGAATCTGCATATGATATTTTTCAAAACAAAATTGATTACTTTTCTTGATGTGATGGTCGCCAGTGGCTCAATTACCGCCCATTTAGTAAAATAGTCCACAACAACTATGGCGTACTTGAAGCCGGATTTTGCAGTAGGTAATACTCCAATCAAGTCTATGCCCCAGACAGCGAATGGCCAAGGACTCAACATATGTGTCAACTCAGACGATGGAGCTCTCGGAATCTTTGCAAATCTCTGGCATTGGTCACATTTTTTAGCGAAGATCATAGAGTCAAGATTTACCTCTGGCCAGAAGTAGCCATATCGAAGAACTTTTTTGGCTAGAGTTTGTCCGCCTACATGCCCGCCACAATCTCCTTCATGTAGTTCTGCCAGGATTGCTTTGGATTCCTCCTTTGTTACACATCGTAGCAAAGGTGTTGAATATCCTCTCCTGTATAAGTGACCATCCTGAACGAGATACAAACGGGACTTTCGGAGCAACTTCTTGCGATCCTTCGGGTTTTCAGGAATTGTCCCATGGAGTATGTAATTCTTGATGGGGGTCATCCACGAGTCTGGCTCGTCAGTTGTCTCCATAACCCAATCTATATCAGATTCTTCAACACTGGAACTAGATAAAACTTCAACAGGAACTAGACCGAAGATTTGAGGATCTTCGGTACTAGCCAGCTTTGATAAAGAATCGGCTTTCCAATTTTCTCCTCTAAGGATATAAGAGATAGAATAGTACTCTAGATTGTCAAGAAACTCTTTGACTTTGCATAGATATGTCGGAAGATTTCCGCTCTTGGTCTCAAATTCACCTTTGATTTGAGAAACCATCAACTGTGAATCGCTGAAGATCAACAAACTTCTGAGGCTTAACTCTTTCGCAACTCTCAGTCCTCCAAGCAAAGCTTCATACTCGGCCTCATTGTTTGTGACTGGGAATTCGAATCGTAGAGAACAACATATCTGTCGTCCTTCTGGAGTTTCAAACACTATTCCTACCCCAGCACAGTATTCATTCCTAGAACCATCAACGAAAAGCTTCCATTTGGTGACCAATTCATTGGTTTCTTCCATTTCCTCTCCTCTATCAGTGAACTCGGCCTCAGCTAGGGCTTGCCCATTTATTGCTTTCCTAGGGTGATAAGTGATATCATACTGACTGAGCTCAATATTCCATTTTAGTAATCTCCCTGAGGTTTCTGGACGGAACAACACTTGTTTCAAAGGTTGATCTGTAAGGACCTTGATAGAGTGAGATTGGAAATAAGGCATTAGCTTCTGTGAGGTGACAAGCAAAGCATATGCAAGCTTTTCTATCTTCGGATAGTTCATCTCCGCCCCGGTAAACCTTTTGCTGATGTAGTATACCGGCCATTGAACTTTATCTTCTTCCCTAATGAGGGCTGCACTTAGAGCATGGGATGATACTGCAAGATATAGGAACAGACCTTCTCCATCCTTTGGTTTTGACAGCATCGGAGGTGATTCCATATGCTTGATAAGATCCTCAAATGGTTGCTGGCATTCAGGAGTCCACTGGAAATTCTTTCTTTCCTTTTTCAATGCATTAAAGAGGGGAATACACATGTCTGTTGCCTTTGAAATGAAACGGCTTAGAGCTACTACCTTGCCATTCAAACTTTGGAGTTCCTTTTTAGTCCGCGGAGCTCGCATTTCTCGCAAGGCAACCACCTGTGTTGGGTTTGCTTCAATGCCCCGAGCGTTGACCATGAAGCCAAGAAACTTCCCGGAAGCTACACCAAATGAACATTTGAGTGGATTCAGCTTCATGCCGTACCTCCTTAGGATTTGAAACATCTCGTCAAGGTCTTCCATATGACTTTTTGCTTCCTTGGATTTCACCAACATGTCATCAACATATACCTCCATGGTTTTTCCAATTCGCCCTTTGAACATTGAATTCACCAGACGTTGATACGTGGCACCTGCATTTTTCAAACCAAACGGCATTACCTTATAACAATACAAACCACGATCAGTTATGAAACTAGTACTATCCTGGTCCGGCTCGTGCATCATGATTTGAATGTAGCCTGAATATGCGTCCATGAAAGACAACAGTTCATGCCCCGCCGTTGCATCGACAAGCTGATCAATTCGAGGCAGGGGAAAACTGTCTTTTGGGCACGCTTTGTTTAGATCAGAATAGTCAACACACACCCGCCATTTGCCGTTTGAATTTTTCACAAGAACTGGGTTGGACACCCATTTAGGATAGGTGGACTCGCGAATGAAGTTGTTCTTTAATAGCCTATCCAATTCATCCTCCAAAGCCTCAGATCTCTCAGGGCCTTGCATCCGTCTTTTCTGTTTCACAGGATGTATGCCAGGATCAATGTTCAGCTTATGCACAATCACTTTCGGAGATATTCCACACATATCTGAATGGTTCCAAGCAAACACATCCAAATTCGTCTTTAGAAAAACAATCAGTTCTTTTTGCAGCAAAGGATCCAACTGAGAGCCTATCTTTACCACCTTATCTGGATCATTATCATGGACCTGTATAGAAATGGTAGCTTTAGCCGGTGCTGCACTTTCCTCCCCTGCACTGGTTTTTCGCGGATCCATATCTTCTTGCATGTCGTTGTATTCTCCAACACAGGGGGAGGTCATTAGTTGCTATAAGGGGGCTTCATGGATGCAGAGAGGAGTCTCCGCATCCTTCTTGATGTCATACTTGCAAGCTTCAATCAACTCTGCCATATAGCAGTCTCTTGACTCTTGAGGATCTCCTTTGATTACTCCCACTCCGTTTGCAGTTGGGAACTTCATCGTCAAGCACCATGGAGCAAGAGCTATCTTGAAAGCAGCTAGCGCTAGTCTTCCCAAAAATGCATTATACCCTGAAAGCGAGTCTATTATCACAAAAGACTGCATCATGGAAACTTGCTTCTTCCCCTCACTAAGCTCTACGAGGAGATCGACTACACTAATAGGCTGAGTTGGTACACCAGTGAAACCGTGTATTTTATTTTTACTTGCTCGCACATTATCCAAGGACAACCCCATTTTAGAGAAAGTATCGTAAAACATGACATTTACAGATGCCCCATTATCAATCAGTACCTTCTTTACTATTACTGGACCCAAGCCAATAGTGATCACCATTGGATCAATGGTTGGAGTCAATAGTCCACTAGAATCCCGATCTTGGAATACCACATCTTCCCAGGATGTTTTTGGCATTTTCCAACGAAGTGAGTTACTGCAAGCTTCGAATCCATTTTCTTTTGAAGCACTGCCTAGTTCATTTGTATACCTGACAATATCCTCCCAGGTATCTCCTGCAGGATGAGGTCCACCAGTGATCGTGTTGATAACGGGTTGAGAACCATTTGCAGGTGTTCTTCCGTCTTGACTTGGATGAATCTGCTGCCCTTGAGTAGGCTCAGTATCTGACGAACGTTTCACATACTCCTAAAGACGGTTTTTTCTTATCAACTCTTCAATCAGATTCCTCAAGTGCCGACACTCATTTGTGTCATGACCCGGTCGATTATGAAATCGGCAAAACCTTCCTGAATTTGCAGCTTCTTCGGACACCTTTATTGGTTTTGGGCTTGGATAATCCTCCGTAGCCTTAGTTGCCATGTATATGTGCTCAAGTGTATCATTTAACGGAGTAAGGTCCGTAGGCTTGAAGAAGCGCCGCTTTTTAAAATCCTTATCGTTCTTGGCATCATTATCGTTTCCTCTTTTTTGCCCCCACCTGAATTTATTTGATTGGTTTTTGTAGAAGCTTCTTTCTTCTCCAGAACCACATTAGTTTTGGTCTTGCCAACAGAATAAACAGGATCATCTTCAATACACATGTATTCCTCGGCTTTGTCACAGAATTTCTCTAATGTATTGGGCTTCTTTCTCTTTAACCACCTTCCAAATTCAGAATGTTTATCTATGCCCCCCTTCAAGGCCATTAGAATTAACCTTGGCTCGTGGGTCCCTACTTCAGCAGCGGCAGCATTAAAACGACTTAGAAAAGATCTAATCGTTTCACCCGGGACTTGTTCCAACTCGTTGAGGGACATAATATCTCTAACCTTCGTTGTCTGGAGGCAGAACTAATCTTGAAAGCATCTTGCTAGTGTGAAAAAATTATCAATAGACCTGGGAGGCTATTTAGTGAACCATAATGATGCTACTCCTTCCAAGTACACTGGGAAGTACAAGCACTTAAGCTCGTCAATTGCTTGGGCCCCATCCATGTGTTGGTCATATCAAAATAAAAACACATTGGGGTCGCCTATCCCTTTTTATGCTTGGATTGTAGGTGGCTTGAATTTCCGCGGGAAGGTTGCCTTTTTGATTCTTTCAGTGAGAGGGGTTTTTGATGGCACGAACTCCCGTTCAGCCTCACTATCGTTTAGAGATTTGCTTTCTTTCATAAGCTGTTGGACCATTTTCAGGAGGCGTTCCTTCTCGTGGAGGCTATCTGCGGGGTGGACGCTTTTGTCTCGACTGGCAGCTTGCTTAAGCAAGCCATCACGATTGTGACTCTGGGGTCCTGGTCTTTCATCATTAGAAAGTGCCCCTTTGGCAGAATTGGCTGCATGACGAGAAGTAATCCCCGCGTTATGGTGCCGATCAACATGCTTCGAGTTCTCATGCTTTCCTTTATTAGGATCAGAGATCAGTTGGATAGATTTTTCTTGGTTCGGACTAGAGGAAGAAGAACCGGTACCTTCTGTATGAGCAGGCTTTGTGGATACCTTTGTTGTAGCGGCTTGAAGAGCAAAGAGTGAATCTAGCCTTGCCATTATGGCCTTGTTAGCTATTTCCTGCTGTTGTGTCAGACTAGCAACGACTTGATCAAGCTCACCTCTTGTGACATTCACGCCTCCATTCGATGTTTTGCCTACTTCACGCCGGTTAACAACGGGGGTTTCCTCTCGATTTCCCTCATTAGATGCTCTAGCCCTTGCTTCCTTATTTGCTTTTGGCGGCATTATTCCAGAAAGTAGCTTGGACTTTGAGGAGAGTTCGTCAGAAGGCCCAACTCGTTGATTCAAGCGGTTTATTTTGAGACTAGGCTCAAAAACTCTAAGAACTTCACAATATATTTGATGTCAGAAAGTAGATTTTCCCCACGGTGGGTGCCAAATTGTTTACACCAAAATTTGGCAAAACAACCAAAGTATTGCTTAACGCGTCTCCTAATTGGAGGCGGAATGCTTAGAAAGCATGTCACCTTTTCATAGGCAAGGCGTAAGAATACCTTTTTTATTATATGAGGCCATATCTAATATATCAAAACTCCAAAATGCGAAAAGAAGACAAGAGTTTATAGTGGTTCGACTCTTATTCAAGTCTACATCCACTTTGAAGATAGAATCTCATTATTCACAAGGAGTTTTACAACATTTTCTCGCTTATACATTCACAAGAGCTCTTTTGACATGCATTCATCTTTACACTCCTTTGAGAATGGTAGAAAGCTTGAAACACTTATGCTTTTCCCTCCATGGAAGCCATGATCATATGCTTGATAGATCTTCGATAAAGCATGAAGAAGAGATGTTGAAACGTTTGGAGAAATCCAATAACCAATTTGGAAGCACCTCCTCTTGTTTCCGGAAAAGTCCTCCTCAAATGATGGAGGTGGGGTGCTATTTATAGGCGAAGGAATGGCTGAAATCTTGAATTCAGGATTCTGGTCGGTATTTTCAGGCATTTACGAAAATGCCACTGCCAGTTGTCACCAGCTGTCATGTTACTTCATGTATCGCGACCGACCAAGAGCTTTTGCTGAAGGACAGAGCGACCAGCTGTTAACGAACGACCAGGAAGCAGGAGCAATAAAGCGGACCGACCTGGTTGAAAGAACATGATGACGCTACCCTCTGGAAATGTGAGCCGACCAGAGATCCTTGGCGTAAAGCGGACCGACCCTGAAGCTTTGAAGCTAGTCGGAGCGATCAGGCTATCATGGAGATCAGATCGACCAACTACGATAGGTTGGAGCGATCCAAAGGCTCGTGTTTAAAGCAGAACGACCAGATGTCTTCCATATTTGGAGCGACCAGATGTTTTATTGAGCTTTTCGGTCGAGCGAGCCAAGAGGGAGATGGGGACCGATCTAGGTTGAGACCGATCACCCATGTAATCATGTTGAGCTTATTTGGACTGGTGCGTAAAGAAAACCGATCAGCTCGCCATCACAAACTACGCCGACCCAAACAAATCCAGACTGACTACTCTGCTTGGAAGAAAAGGCGAACAGGGGGCGTGTGAGGAAAAAGGCGACCAGTGGTTTCGCCTACAACGACCGACCCTTCCTTAATTGTCACAGAACCGACCCCTACAAATCTGTTGATAACCCATCGATCGATTTAAGTGGATAACATATGGTAAGGTAAAAGTTTTATGTTGTTTTAATATTACAAGTTTCGTGGAATATTTAGAATTTATTTTTGTGTAGTATGATCTGCAATCCGAAAAAGATTCTAGGTTAGATCTTAATTTTGTTTAGTTTTTTCCTTTTTAGATCTTATTGTTTCTTATTTCGATGTTTTCATCTAAAGTAGGCTATTTGAAATTTACATTCAGTTGGTTGTAACTCAGTTCTCCCTAATCCATTTTTGACATACAGAAGTCTTTTCTAAACAGGGAACCTGATTAGGAGCTTGTTTAAGGTTAGTTACTATTTACTACCCAACAAAAGTCAGTATTAATTTGTAATATTTCCATTGTTGTTCATATGTTTGGAAACAACATATAAGGAGATGAAATAAGTTGCTTAACTTGAAGTTTAGCATTTGAACAACTTTTAATTGGTTATAAAATAAGTTCCCATTGGTGCTCTAAATTTTTGTTCTATACAACTCGCTAATAGGAGAGGGCACCGCTGGTGCAATGCTATGAGTATCAAGGAATGGGCTTGAAAATATGCAGATGGAAGAAACTACTAAGCAAGCTACAGAATAAGCATGGCACTTAGCTGCATGAGTAAGGAATTGAGAAACAATACTGATTTTGATTTCAGTTTCATTGTAATATATAGTTAATTTTAAATACTAAACAGTGAACTATAATAGATGCATGAGTTTTGGTTCTACAGATTATATCTATAATTCTAAATACTAAACAGTGAATTTTGATATTGATTAGATGTCACCAGTTGATTGACGAAAACCCATGAAGAATATCACTAGTTTCATATGTAAATTTGATCGTATATTCTTATGGTAACGACTGCTTTTGTTAGATAGTTAATAATTTGCTCAAACTGTGTAAAGAATGATATATGCTTCGACTCAATAGGATAATTATCTTTAGTTTATTATCCTATGGAATAAATGCATTACTATAGTTTATCACCGTGTCTTATTTAGTACACCATAATAACAACTAAATAAATGTGCAGATTCGTGGGCTGTTGTTTTTGTATGTATCTGTATCTGTTTTAGTGTACTTGTTTGCCATGTGTTTGTGTGTCTGCTCAATTTTGAGGGTTACATGTTCAAATCTAAATGTTTTTTTACTCCTCATTAACCATTTTTTATGTATCTGTATCTGTTTTGGTGTACTTGTTTGCCTAGTGTTTGTGTGTCTGCTCAATTTTGAGGGTTGCATGTATAAATCTAAATGTTTTTTACTCCTCATTAACCACATTTTCTTTTGCTTGGATATTACGTGATGTAATAAAAAAATAAAAAGTAGAGTCCGAGTTTGCGTGAATCAAACTCCGTATGAAGGAGTTATGACCTCCGGAAGTTTCAGAATTCAAATTAAAATTCAAACAGTTCAAAACGAAGTTCAAATTTCGAATTCAGACCCAAATTGGACTGGGCGGGAAAGTTCCCGCCCAGGCACCAGTTCGACCTAGGGGTCGACCTGGGTGACCAGGTCGACCATAGCGTCGACCTACCCAGTCGACTTGGTTTGGCCCTGGCTGGCCTGGTCGGGTTCTGGTCGATTTCTGAGGCTTGGCTGTGTCACTAGGGCTGACATGTCGCATTTTGGTTGGCTCCTCTCGAAGTGAATGGTCTAGATTCATCCGTGATCATCTGACGGCTCAAATCAATCTGAAATTTTATAAATATAACTCAACACTCTAACCTAAATTCACATAAGAAATTAGAGACAGAGCCGCCATGTTGTCGGGAGAAAACTAGGAGGAGCCTCCACTTGTAGAAAAGCTTAGAGACGAGCCAAATTAAAGTTATAACAATAATCAGATCAACGTTAGTCTACCCAAAGGAAAGCAATTCAAATTCAGAATTCAGAAATCAGAAAACAAGACCGTCGTTTCTTGTAAGTATAGTGATTTTTCCGATGTGAATAAAAGTTTGGATTTGATTCGATGTAAAATGGAAATGGAATTGTGTTATTATGTAACAACGATGTTAATTCACATCTATGTATTGAAAAGATTGTGGTATTGTGATGTTTTTGGTATAGTTGAGTTGATATTGATCCTATTGTACATATAGAATCACATGCAAGTTGTATAGTTCATATTGTAATCGACACCTATATGTTTATGTGATTATATAGGTTGTATGTGATTAAGATTTCATGTATATATATGCTAGAACCTTTATGCCTAAACGATTATGTTCCCATACATGCTAGTATGTTTGTAAGAAAGTTGCAAGTTCCAAAATGGATCCATGTCAAGATCCACTTTAATATGTGTTTCATGTTGTAATTAGACATATGATTGGATCTAGTTCACACCCTTGTCATAAAATTATGAAATTATCATATTCTTGTCATATGCTAGTTATGCTCGATGTTATGCCTAGATCCAAAAACAAGTTTAGGCTTATGTTATCTAAATAATATGCTAATTTATGTGACACCTATTTGGTTAGATAACTATTTCAATGCAAGTTCACATATATATTGATTTAGGCTATGTTGCAAGTTCACATTCATGTTGACTATTTTGCAAGTTCACACCTATGATGTTCATATTGACTATGCCAAAAATGCCAAGTTTACACCTACGTCATGTTCATGTTTATGAATTCCCTCATGTCAATTTTTTGTGCGCTAAATTAGGCTAAGTTTTAGCCAAATATTATATGTTAAAAACTACGCGAATAAAAATTAGGCTAAGATTGTTAGCCTAATGTTTAAACGGGGTAACGTTGGGAATATTGGTAAAACTTGACATAAGAAAATATATGAAATTGGCATGTTTGTCACATGCCAATATTGGTGGCACTTGAATGGTATAAATTCTTATACCAAAAATGTTAAACTTGGAAAGTGAGCCATAACATTTAATTGTTGAAAAATTTACATATATTAAGTAATAAAGACAAACATGTAAATTTAGAAAATACTAGTATGCTTAACACGAGGTTGGATTAAGTTGTGATGTAAACCCGCCCAGACCCGCCCGGCTGTCCAGTGGTCACAACAATACCTATCCAATGTGGGTGGTTAAGCATGAAGCCCAATAAGGACCCGAGGTTAGACTGAGTTACGGTGTAAATCTGCCCGGAACCGACCGGCACATCCAGTAATCGTAACAATACCTGTCTAATGTGAGTGGTCGGTGCTTTAGAAAGATAAGGATAGACGGTCAGGATGGTAGGGTTAAGTTAACTAAAACACTTAACTAATTCAACATGTTAATGAAATTGATGGGTGGGGTTAGGTAAATACAGACACTTAACCACTTAACATGTTTTACTAGAAAACCCTAGTAACGGGGACCCATTTCAGCAGTAACCCAATTAGGTATCATGGTAACCTAAAACTAAGCAAGGTGGGGCACGATTACCGGGCTGATTGTAAGCGGTCAAAAGCAACGGCTGTGGGTGCAACAGTGTGGGTTCTAACGGAGTGCGGGCGTGCACACGCTTCGGAGCAGACAAACAGGGCACTGGGGGCACCAGTAGTATAACCTATGTATTCTAAGGATTGTGTCGGGTCGCCACCATGGGACTTGATACACCCCATGGTGGGGCCAACATAGGTATCTACAATCTTTGGGGGCCGTAAGACACAGATGATTATGCGAGTAGAAGCTGATCTTTAGAAAAAGGGTATCATTTTACCTCCAGCATGGGGTTCCAGTTAAGACAACACGAGTAGGTGTAGAGATATAGTGTGGGGTGCGATAGTATACTCGATTCAAACTGCTTTACCTTAGTTATGACACTTTCCCATTTCCAGCTTATACTTGTCATGCCCTTTTTCTTATTGTCATACTGAAGAGTCACTAGACTTACCAGGCTTTATGTCTGACCCTATTTTCTTTCGTCTTCTCTTCCGTCCCCCCCCCCAAAGGTCCACAGGAAGGAAACAACTCAGCTTAGTCAGACTCTTTGCAAGCTTCAAGATAGTAGATGTGCGGTTTGGACTCTCTTTCTTTGGCAATGGCTGTTGGACACACTCTACGGGGATTATGCAGTTTTAATTATGTTTTTATGCTTCTTTATTGAATAACCAAGACAGAATTGATGATGTAATGTTTTGGAAGTTATTATGTGACAATTATGGAAATGTTTTGTATGAACAAGTATTTTATGAAATAAAAGTCTGTTTGTTTCCGCTGCTTATATATATGTGTTTATATCTGTCTTGTGTTTTATCTGTGACTTTTATTTACAAACCTCCACCAAAGTTAAGGCAGTCCCTTGTGAGTGACCTTAATGGAGGGTGGGTGTTTCACTTGGTATCAGAGCACAGTTTTACCAGACTAGATAAAAGTTTTTGAAACTATTTTCAAAAAGAAGTTTAAAGAAGCATCTTTTTAAAGAAAAAGAGTTATTTTTAAAAAGCATAATTCCCCGAAAGCCATATGCACTATCTCTCTATCCTTTGTCTTGAATATTTTCCTTTTTGTTCTAGCATATCTGGAGATCTTAACCTCCCAGAAGGAGTACCGATCCCTAGCTGGTTCCGAAGGTACCTAGTGGCTAGGGCCAATGGTGTGGGCCCAGCAGACATTCCTCCTCCAACAGTGGCAGCAGTTCCTCCTCCTCCTCCTCGTGGAAATACTTTCGCTAAGACATGTAGAGAATTCAAGGCTATGGAAGGAAAGGACTTTTATGGAACTGAATCATTTGTGGCAGCAAGGAACTGGCTGAAGGAGACCGAGTACTTGTTCGTCATCTTCGAAATTGACGACAGGCAAAAGATACAGCTAGCAGTGTGGTTGCTTAAGGATGAAGCTTCCTACTGGTAAGAAGTTACCAATGCTGAAAGGCCAGTGGAAACTTGGGAAGATTTTAGGATGCGGTTTGAGATGAAATTCCTCTCCCAAGCTGAAAGAAGCCTGCAAATGGAGAAGTTCCTAACTTTGAAACAAGGAAGTATGACGATCAAGGAGTATGTCAATCAGTTTAATCAGCTGGCCATATTTGGGCTAGATTTGCTAAACACCCAACACAAGAAGGCCCTTCGCTTCGTCAAAGGTCTGAATGAGCCTCTACACAACCTTGCAATGACCCATATACCCATATGAGCAACTTATGAAAGCTTGGTGGACCTGGCGCTGCTACACGAGGAAGATAAAGGCAAGAAGGAGGAAAAGGTGGAAGTGCCTCAAGAAAAGAAAGGGGGTTTATAGGCTAAGAAAACAGACTTCAAGAAAGGCGGGAAGAACAACAAAACCCGTGAAAAGAGGAAGTATTTCTGTGGAATTGTGGGACATATAGCAAAAGACTGCAGGAAGAGGAAGGCAAAGATGAATGAGGGCTATTTCCATTGTGGAGAGACTGGACACTTTGCTAAGGACTACCCAAAGAAGCGAGGGCAGGGACAGAGGACTGGATCCACCTCAGGAGGACAGGTTCACGCGCCGGTGGCACCTCCACAGGAACGAGGTAGAAATATTTCCGTAGAAAGCTTAGTTTATCTTTATGATCATCTAGTTTGCGCTCTCTTTGATTCTGGTGCATCACACTCCTTTATTTCATCTGCTTTAGTAGAATCTCTGCACCTAGACACTAGTGTGGTAGAAGAACCCTTGGTTGTTTCGAATCCAATTGGGGCCTCGGCTTATTTGTTGATCGTTTGCTTGGATTTGAAAATCTCTATTCTAAGTGTTGAATTTAGATGTAGCGCCTTTGTTTTGGGCTTCTCGGGATATGGACTGATCTTAGGCATGGACTGGTTATCCAGTAATGGTGCCATTCTTGATTGTGAGAAAAGAGTAGTTAGGCTCTTGACTCGGCTCGGTAACACTCTAGAAATTTCTTGTAATCCCTTGAATGCTGTTATGCTTAGTTATCTAGAGTCGCTTGATGCTTCTGTTGAGAATTTGCAGTCGGATAGAGTGGTCCGGGAATATCTGGATGTCTCTGAAGAGGTGAAAGGCTTACCTCTGAAGCAGGAAATAGACTTCCGCATATATCTTGTTGATAATGCAAAGTCCGTAGCTCTGCCTGTTAGACACATGGCTCCAAAGGAGAGAAAGGAGCTCAGTAAGCAAGTTAGGGAGCTTCTCGAGAAGCGGTTTATAAGGAGAAGTATCTCGGAATGGGGTGCTCCAGTGGTGTTCGCCACCAAAGCAGATGGTTCACTACGTCTTTGTGTGGACTATAAGGAGTTAAACAAGCTGAATAAAAAGAATAGACACCCACTTCCCAGAATAGGCGATTTGTTTGATCAGCTTGTAGGGGCGTCGGTCTTCTCCCAACTTGATCTAGCTACTGGGTTCCATCAGCTAAGGGTAGCTAAAGATAGTATTGATAAAACGACGTTCAGAACCCCAGACGGTTTCTACGAGTGGCTTGTCATGCCTTTCGGTTTGACAAACGCACCCGCTTATTTCGTAGACCTAATGAGCAGGGTGTTCAGAGAATTCCTCAATAAGTTCGTGGTGGTCTTCGTAGATGATATTTTGATCTTCTCAAAGAATGAAGAAGAACATGCTCAGCATCTGAAAGAGATCATGGATACTCTCCGTGCACATCAGTTAAAAGCCAAATTCTCAAGTGCCACTTTTGGAGAGAAGAAATAAGATTTCTGGGGCATATAGTGTCCAAAGAGGGGTTAGCTGTGGACCCCGCGAAAGTGGTGGCAGTGCAAGATTGGAAGACACCAAGAAATGCAACCGAAGTCCGAAGCTTTCTTGGGCTAGCCGGTTTTTACCGAAAGTTCATTAGGGATTTCGCGAAAATCTCAGCTCCACTCATAAGGCTAACAAAGAAGAATCTGCAATTCGCTTGGGATTTAGACTGTGATATTGCTTTCCAACGCCTGAAAAGGGCTCTCATAATAGCCCCAGCTCTAACTTTGCCAGATGGAAGCAAGATGTTCACAGTGTACGCGGATGCTTGTAGTACGGGACTAGGCGCTGTTCTGATACAAGAAGGGAGGGTAGTAGCTTATGGTGGAAGACAATTGAAAGTTCATGAAAAGAACTACCCAACCCACGATCTTGAGTTGGCCGCCATCGTTTTTGCACTTAAGTGTTGGCGCATTATCTCCTAGGTGAGAAGCTCGAATTATATACTAACCATAAATCGTTGAAATATTTCTTCTCGCAGAAAGATCTTAACTTAAGGCAGCACAGATGGATGGAATTCCTTGCCTCGTATGATTTTGAAATTTCCTATACTCTTGGCAAAGGAAACGTGGTAGCAGACGCGTTGAGCCAAAAGAAACTGACCTTATGCCCTCTCTTTGTAGAAAGGCAAAGCTTGGAGTATATAGACAGTTTTGACTTTAGGCCATCCTCTGATTTCATACCTGGTTTATTGGCCTCCCTAGAAGTACGACCCACTCTTTTAGACTCAATAGGGGCCGCACAACATGAAGACCCTCAGCTTGTGGACGTGATTATAAGCTAATTAGGGGTGAAACTTCCAGTCACCTCAATAGGTACTCCATCGATGATAAGGGTTGGCTGAGGCGAGATGGAAGACTGTGCGTCCCACAAGCAAGGGAATTGGTAAAGAAGGTTCTCAAGGAAGCACATCATTCCAAGATGACAATACACCCAGGCGGGGACAAAATTTACAAGGATGTAAAGAGAGTTTTCAATTGGGGCGGCATGAAGTAGGACGTGGCAGATTTCGTTTCTAAGTGCGTGACATGCCAACAGGTCAAGGCGGAACAGAATAAGCCTAGAGGACTGCTTCATCCTCTAGAAGTCTCGCAATGGAAGTGAGATAGCATTTCAGTGGACTTCATTGATGGGTTGCCTAGGTCAAAAAGAGGCAATACTAGCATTTGGGTAATAGGGGACAGGCTTACTAAAAGCGCCCACTTTTTATCTATCAAGAGTAGAAGGACTGCTTCGTCTTTAGCTTCTCTTTATCTCAAGGAAATAGTTTGACTCCATGGAATACCCTCCAGTATAGTGAGTGACAGAAATCCCATCTTTACGAGCGAATTTTGGCGGAGTCTGCAAGAAGCTGTAGGCACACAGTTATGTTTGAGCATGGCCTATCACCCCCAGACTGATGGTCAGATAGAAAGGGTGAATAGGGTATTGGAAGTTCTTTTGAGACTTTGCGTTCTTGACTTCGAAGGGACTTGGGAGGAACACCTTCCTCTAGTGGAATTCGCCTACAACAACAGCTACCAAGCCACCATAAGTATGGCACCCTTCGAAGCTTTGTATGGAAGACTATGCCGATCAACAACTTGTTGGTGGGAGTCTACTGACAAACTTATACTTGGGACGGACATGATTCGAGAGACTTCAGAGAAAGTGGACTTGATATGAAGGAGAATGAAGACAGCCCAGGACAGACAGAAATCCTACGCCGACAAAAGAAGGATCGACCTTGAGTTTGAGGTTGGGGACAGGGTTTTCCTTAAGGTATCTCCTTTAAGGAACGTTGTTCGCTTCGGATCCACGGGAAAGCTAGCACCAAGATTTGTAGGACCGTTTCCTATTATCGAGAAGATTGGGAAAATGGCTTATAGAGTAGAGCTGCCTGAAAGATTGGCTGGAATCCTTAACGTCTTTCACGTTTCTCATCTCCGGAAATGTCGACATGAATCTGCGGAAGTGGTGGAGCCAAGCTTTCTAGAAGAAGCCGAAGTGGAACGCGAAGCAACTGTAAGAAGAGTTCCAACTCGAATCGTAGGAACTGAAGTGAAAAAGCTACGCAACTGTGAAGTCAAGCTCGTCAAAGTTCAGTGGAGCGATGCCGAGGAAGACGCGACTTGGGAAACTGAGGACAGAATATGCACGGTCTACCCTTTTATTTTTGAGGGTATATCTTTGATCTCTCTTTTTCCTTAAGTCATGCTTATATCTATCTTTAGGTATATTTCCTCGATATTATCCTTTATCCTTAGGTAGAAACCCTGTGGATGTAAACACGTATTTGAAACATGTTATGGTTGATGGCTGCAAGTGGTTGCAAATGGTTGCTAGTGGTTGCTCGTGGATGCATATACACACACAACCTAGGTTTTAGATCGGCTCAGTCACTTCATACTGCATGTGCATATATGTATTCATATTTGTATGTGGTCGGAAATTTATATGTTTTCATATGGATGTCGCATTTATATGAATGGTTGCGCACTCATGTAGGATTATGAATAGGGAAAATTTTGCATACATGATGGATTCATGACACTTACATGATTTACATTAACGAGGTCAACTGAATCAGTAGACCGCCTAATTTTTGCATTAGATAAGAACATGTACACACACTGTGCATATGATCATAAAGCATTAGAAGTCTTTTAAGGACAATGGACGCCTATGGTTGACATTGAGTAGATGGACGATTGGATGTTAGGACTTACGTTCTCCTAGACTTGAAGATTTCGGGGACGAAATCCTTTAAGGAGGGGAGAATGTAACACCCCGAATATTCTGTTAACTGTAAAACGGGTTACGCCATTGCGTTCGTCTTGGAATTCTGCTTGAGATAGAGTCTGAGTTTGCGTGAATCGGACTCCGTATGAAGGAGTTATGACCTCCGGAAATTTCAGAATTCAAATTAAAATTCAAACAGTTCAAAACAAAGTTCAAATTTCGAATTCAGACCCAAACTGGACTGGGCGGGAAAATTCCCGCCCAGGCACCAGGTCGACCTGGGGTCGACCTGGGTGACCAGGTCGACCAGAGGGTCGACCTGCCCAGTCAACTTGGTTTGGCCCTGGCTGGCCTGGTCGGGTTCTGGTCGATTTCTGAGGCTTGGCTGTGTCATTATAGCTGACATGTCGCATTTTGGTTAGCTCCTCTCGAAGTGAATGGTCTAGATTCGTCTGTGATCATCTGACGGCTCAAATCAATCTGAAATTCTGTAAATATAACTCAACACTCTAACCTAAATTCACATAAGAAATTAAAGACGGAGCCGCCATGCTATCGGGAGAAAACTAGGAGGAGCCTCCACTTGTAGAAAAGCTTAGAAACGAGCCAAATTAAAGTTATAACAATAAACAAATCAACATTAGTCTACCCAAAGGAAAGCAATTCAAATTCAAAATTCAGAAATCAGAAAACAAGACCGTCGTTTGTTGTAAGTATAGTGATTATTCCGATGTGAATAAAAGTTTGGATTTGATTCGATGTAAAATGGAAATGGAATTGTGTTATTATGTAACAACGATGTTAATTCACATCTATGTATTGAAATAATTGTGGTATTGTGATGTTTGTTGTACAATTGAGTTGATATTGATCCTATTGTACATAGAATCACATGCAAGTTGTATAGTTCATATTGTAATCGATACCTATATGTTTATGTGATTATATAGGTTGTATGTGATTAAGATTTCATGTATATATATGCTAGAACCTTTATGCCTAAACGATTATGTTCCCATACATGCTAGTATGTTTGTAAGAAAGTTGCAAGTTCCAAAATTGGATCCATGTCAAGATCCACTTTAATATGCGTTTCATGTTGTAATTAGACATATGATTGGATCTAGTTTACACCCTTGTCATAAAATTATGAAATTATCATACTCTTGTCATATGCTAGTTATGCTCGATGTTATGCCTAGATCCAAAAACAAGTTTAGGCTTATGTTATCTAAATCATATGCTAATTTATGTGACACCTATTTGGTTAGATACCTATTTCAACGCAAGTTCACATATATGTTGATTTAGGCTATGTTGCAAGTTCACATTCATGTTGACTATTTTGCAAGTTCACACCTATGATGTTCATATTGACTATGCCAAAAATGCCAAGTTTACACCTATGTCATGTTCATGTTTATGAATCCCCTCATGTCAATTTTGTGTGCTCTAAATTAGGCTAAGTTTTAGCCAAATATTATATGTTAAAAACTACGTGAACGAAAATTAGGCTAAGATTGTTAGCCTAATGTTTAAACGTGGTAACGTTGGGAATATTGGTAAAACTTGACATAAGAAAATATATGAAATTGGCATGTTTGTCACATGCCAAAATTGGTGGCACTTGAATGGTATAAATTCTTATTCCCAAAATGTTAAACTTGGAAAGTGGGCCACAACATTTAATTGTTGACAAATTTACATATATTAAGTAATAAAGACAAATATGTAAATTTAGAAAATACGAGTATGCTTAACACGAGGTTGGATTAAGTTGTGATGTAAACCTGCCCGGACCCGCCCAGCTGTCCAGTAGTCACAACAATACCTATCCAATGTGGGTGGTTAAGCATGAAGCCCAATAAGGACCCGAGGTTAGACTGAGTTACGGTGTAAATCTGCCCAGAACCGACCGACACATCCAGTAACCGTAATAATACCTGTTTAATGTGAGTGGTCGGTGCTTTAAAAAGCTAAGGACAGACTGTCAGGATGGTAGGGTTAAGTTAACTAAAACACTTAACCAATTCGACATGTTAATGAAATTGATGGGTGGGGTTAGGTAAATACGGACATTTAACCACTTAACATGTTTGACTAGAAAACCCTAGTAACGGGGACCCATTTCAGCAGTAACCCAATTAGGTATCATGGTACCCTGAAACTAGGCAGGGTGGGGCATGATTACTGGGCTGATTGTAAGCGGTCAAAAGCGACGGCGGTGGGTGCAACAGTGTGGGTTCTAACGGAGTGCGGGCGTGCACACACTTCGGAGCAGACAAACAGGCCACTGGGGGCACCAGTAGTATAACCTATGTATTCTAAGAATTGTGTCGGGTCGCCACCTTGGGACTTGATACACCCCATGGTTGGGCCAGCATAGGTATCTACAATCTTTAGGGGCCGTAAGACACAGATGATTATGCGAGTAGGAGCCGATCTTTAGAAAAAGGGTATCACTTTACCTCCAGCATGGGGTGCCAGTTAAGACAAAACGAGTAGGTGCAGAGATATAGTGTGGGGTGCGATAGTATACTCGATTCAAACTGGTTTACCTTAGTTATGACACTTTCCCATTTCCAGCTTATACTTGTCATGCCCTATTTCTTATTTTCATACTGAAGAGTCACTAGACTTACCAGGTTTTATGTCTGACCCTATTTTCTTTCGTCTTCTTTTCTTTCGTCCCCCCCCCCAGGTCCACAGGGAGGAAACAACTCAGCTTAGTCAGACTCTTTGCAAGCTTCAAGATGGTAGATGTACGGTTTGGACTCTCTTTCTTTGGCAATGGCTGTTGGACACACTCTACGAGGATTATGCAGTTTTAATTATATTTTTATGCTTCTTTATTGAATAACCAAGACAGAAATGATGATGTAATGTTTTGGAAGTTATTATGTGACAATTATGGAAATGTTTTGTATGAACAAGCATTTTATGAAATAAAAGTCTGTTTGTTTCCACTGCTTATATATATGTGTTTATATATGTCTTGTGTTTTATCTGTGACTTTTACTTACAAACCTCCACCAAAGTTAAGGCTGTCCCTTGTGAGTGACCTTAATGGAGGGTGGGGTGTTTCAAAAAGCAAACTCAAACTACTGTCCCACATCAACCAACACAATCGCCACAATATGTCAACCGGTTCTTCTCTGTTTCACTAAATATTAATAGTAATCGCAAATGAAGTGAACCCCTAAAACCTTTCTCTATGTTTCCTTGCATTCTTCAACTAAGTATCATCTCTATAAAATGCATCCTTATTCAGCAAGATTTTAATGCAAGGAGTAGTAACTCTAGGATTCAATCCATTCTAATTCTTACCCTTCCTTTCCCTTCTCTCTTTTAATGAAAATAATAAATCCATGGTCTTTAGGTTATGAATCTGAATAAAGGGGAAAAACCATGGATGTTAAAACTGGATCAGATCCAAGATTTGGAAAGCTTATGAGGTGAGTGGATTTAAGCCATATTATTTTAGATAATGGCATATTACGTTTAGCATTCCCCATTATGACAAATTGGAATATGACATGTTAAGAGGCTTAAACATATGCTAATAATGATATATGACATGCAGGAATGATTAGCATGATATAATGTCAAATTGTTAATATGAATCAGTTGAAATGTTGGAATGTTTACATGTTATAATATTAATACGAACATGTTGGAAAAATTCATATATTGAATTAGTTGAAGTGCTAAAAAGTTTACATGTTATGAACTTGTTAGAATATGGGTATCAACTGTGACTGTTCTTGTTACATGTTAATTTCTCCCAAATGTATACGTGAAATAATTAGAGTAAGTATATGATTATATGGTTTCATGTTAACATAGAATTGAATTGGGGCATCGACCAAATTATGTTTAAAGATCTTAAATTGGACTAGTAAATATGACTTGGAAAAAGGGGCATGAAAACCTATAATGAAATAGGAGTAATTATTAAAGAATAAACATGCCTAAAATTACAGTAATTAGAAACTGTAACCGTGCTTAGACACGAGTTTGGATTACACCTGTGGTAGAAGTCTGCCCGAACCCGCCAGACATATCCAACAACCAAAAGTGGCGAATCTAATGTGAGGGGTCTAAGTGCATAAACATGAAATGTGCCAAGTTACAAGGTTAAGTCTGACTTGTGGAAGAAGTCTGCCCGGACCCGCCCGACATATCCAGCATCCACTGGTTGTAGGTTTAATGTGAGAGGTCTGATACATGTGTATATATATGTATAAATACAAAAATAGCCGGACTGATAAACAGTATTAATTGAAATTAATGGTAATAAATGGAATTGAATGAAAGAAAAATTTGATAGTAAATGATTTGGTTTAAAAGGGGAATGATACTAACCTATTATAAATAAATAACATTAATGAAAATGTTTTATAATAAGTAGACTTGCCTTAGTGACAAGTGAATATTATAACTTAGGTTATAATATACTAGTAAGGGAATGGGATAACCGGTGAATTGAGTTAAGGGACACTAAATTGTAAATTAAGTAATCAGTAACAGGGAAAACTTGAAACCAGTTAAGAGAGGAGGGGGGAAATATATTGCACTTAATTATAAATTAAGTAATCCGTAAATTTGGAGGTCTGAAACCCACTGATAAGAATAACCTGTTCAGACTTGTCCTAGGGACAAGGGGAAATTATAACATGAGTTATAATAAATGGGTAGAGAAACTTATTAATAGGCCTTGGTTAATAGAACTAAGTAAATAAGTAAACAACAAAAATTTGTATTGACGATGTAAAGTGGAATTATGATTAAATGAGAAAGGATCAACAAAACTTATGAAATGAAATAAGTTATATTTGATCATAAATGGTAAGTGATATGTTAATTGAAAAATATGTGAATTGAGATATACTTAATTACATATCAAGTAAAACATGTTAGTGTAATGATGAAATCAAACAAGAATATAAAAGAGATTGTGGATTACAGACCTTGGGCCATAATCAGGAGAATAACATGTTGTGGGCTTATTAATAAACTTAAATGGGTTAAGTTATAACTGAAATTAATAAGAAATAGGAACTTGGTAACTGATGAAGAATTCAATGTGAATGGGAATAACCAAGTTAAAAGGAAACCTGGTAAGGAAAAGCAAGCGCGTAAAAGAATGTTTAGACATAGGGTCTAACAACATGTTAAAGTGAGGCGCTTGGACCAGTCTGTACATTTGAGGGTGAATAACCCAACAGGGTAGATTATCGATGTGTTATAAGGCACAAGGGGAGCGCACATTCATCTGATTGTTCTAACGGCTCCAAAGGACCGGAAGGGGAAGCACGCAGCTTCCTGGGGTACGTAAGGTGCTTGTAGTAGTCCTCTGTGCGTTGACAGATGTCTTAGGCTGTGCTCGCAGAGGTTGGGTCTGCGCATAACTAGTAGGTGGGTGGGTCTTGACTGCAGAAGTAGCTATGCAGTCAGAATGCTATGACGCGGTGACACCAGGGTGATTCGGCGGTTGCCTCAACGGGGAGGTGGAGGGTTACGACCAACAAGGATAGTAGATCGTCGGATACTCATCATCGACAGCCAGTGGGATGCGAAAAGACTAGACCTAAACCCAAGATACCATTCACCCTTCACTATCGGGGTAAAGGGTTGAGGGGAGGCACCAAATGGACGTTTAAATTGTTTGTTATTAGGGGCATGTTGCTTAGCTCTTCTAGTCTTTACTAGTTGATGGAGGGGCCTAGGTGGGGCCATAGCCACTGTGAAAACATAACCTAGGAATATCTGTAGAGGCTCTTAAGACGGACCTGTACAGGTATGGAAAAGCTCCTGACCGAGGTCCGTGTTTCTTGCATCGCCCTGCCATGGAACTCGGTGCACATTATAGGACGTGCGATTGAGGCATCGAGCTACAATTGAAGTTATTATGGTAGACAGTGTAATACATGCATGTCGGCTCTGGGTGGTGTATCGTAGACTTGAGGGCATTACTTTGGTATGAATTCTGATTCGAACAAAGGTAGCAGTCCGTACGTTTGCTTTGCATAGTAATGACGGATATCAGTTGAACGTAACATTGTTATATAGAGATCCGTACATCACACAGCGTAGGATGAGGGACTGCGTATATTTCGATAGTGTTACGGTGGAGGCTGTGCGAATGGGATACCATGGGGTGTACCTAAATATTGGGGGTAGCTACATATATACCATATTTGGTTGATCCACTGGGAAGTAAATGGGTACGATGTGTGTGTAAGCCTTGAATGCTGATAACCCAGCTAACCTAATAAATAAGATAATATGATTTAACGGTATATGTAGGATTATCCAAAGTGTATAGTTTAAATCCAGTCACTGAACTTGTGTTCTGACCCTCTCCTCATAACATACTCGCAGGTTAGATTTGTGGCAGAGACATGATAGCTTCGGATACTAGTTAGGCAGTATTAATAATACGGTAAGGCTATGTTTTGATTATTCTATATTTTATCCATTCTGCTGTGAAATATTTTCTGAATTCTAACATATTTTATGTCTCTATCCTTTCTGGAGGATACCAGAGCAAACCTATACAAGTTTCGATAGATTGGAATTTTGAAGAAAAAAATTGGTCTGTCGAAATTCTGGTTCTCACAATGGATACGCTCGAGAATAGAGCGTGTAGGAAATGGGTCTTCGGATCGGTTCAAATATCCATAGCCGAGACCCCTTCTCTCCTACACACAAGACATTCGACTAACTTCAGGTAATACCTCCGGATTGGTTCGGTCCACATGTATACGATCTGGACAGCAATCCTTTAGTCAAGTCCGAACTGAACTTCGGAGTTGCACTAGTTGCACACCACATTCCCGCATATCCGGGGTAGTTACCACCCATGTTCATTATGTTTTTGGTGTGTTGTCACCATCTCAGAACCCCTGAATCCGAACTTCAAGGGATTGACCACACGTGGCACTCGAACCGAAGGGAATTTCTTCTTATAAATCACCACCAAGCACCATTTTCAGGGATCTTTTTAGCTAATTATTCACTCGTACTCCATCATCAACAAATTTCTTCAATTCTTTCAGATTGTACCTAGAATCTTTGTGGGTAATTCAAGGAAATTGAGAGAAATTATTGATTATACTTGTGAGATTGAGTGAATATTGATATTGTACTTGCATTCAATTCATCAATCAGAAAAGTATAAAGTGGACGTAGGCTCGTTAACGCCGAACCACTATAAATCTTGTGTTATCGTTGTTTTTGTTTCATTTTTCTTAAAAGTATCATTCAATTGGGTGTTGGAACCACTTTTTGGTCTAACATTTTGGAACATTCACTGGTAAATTTGAATTCTCAGCATTTTGGACTATCGTTCTACTGTTTGGATTCTCGAGTCCAAAGAAGTTAGTATGCTTTTCTATCGTTTTTCAAAGTTTTATAAATCTCAAAAGATTCGGATTTTATGGCTCCAAGAAAAGGAAAGGAACCTCAAACATCTTGGAAAAATGAGGCAAATGAAAATCAGCAGGTTACGGTTGCTACCAGATCATAAAGGACTGGATCATCATCAAACCAATTCAGAGGAGGGATCCCGATCTGAACGAGGTGAGATCCTCGAACCGAACCGAGGAACTGAATGGCACTGGATTTTCTCCTCCGACCCGAACCGATGGAGGAACCACGACCCGAGCCGAACCGGCTACAGTTGAGGCTGGTACTTCTACTCGAGCCACTGCAGATGCTCCAATTCCAGCCGCAGCAACTAGTAATTAGCCTACTGCCTCTGCACCCGTCACGCACATGGATTTCTCGCGCCTTCTCGACATGCTGGGTAGAACTAACGACGCTTTAGAGGTCCAGAGATGTGAAAGCGTCCTCATGCGAGAGAACATGAAAGCTATGAGTAGGGAAACAGACGAGCTTCGTAGGCAAAGAACACCCTCTCCAACTCATCGTCTTGCGGCAGATAATTCATCCTTTTCAGAGAAAGGTCATCCACGTCAAAGGAGGCCGTATGAGAGACCCAAGAATATTGAAGAATTGACATTTTGATCGTTGGGATCCCGCGAAGAAGCTGCTCGTGTTTAGGGACCTAACAACCCAAGCCTGAGGGAACCAATGTTGTTTCCATTGCAGGGATCTCATGTCCTTCCCAGAGATCCCAATGTCACGAACCCTACTCAAGGACAACTCTTCCAACCCACTCGTCCCGTGAACGACTGGGATCGTAGAGAGAAAGGAAGTTCAGCTGCTACCAGAAACCGAAGAGCATCACACGGTATAAGAACTAGAAGTGTAGATCCCGAGCCAGCATCGATCAATGCTGAGGTGGAAGCAATGGTGCGCCAGATTATGGCTGATAGCAGACACTACACCAACGAAGATTGAGGCATTGAGCGTAGCCATACCCCTTTCACTGATGATATCTTGGATTTCCAATTCCCCCAGCGATTTAACCTGCCCCAAATGGATCGAAATGGAGGAAGAACCGATCCAAGCCAATATTTAAAAAGGTATTCTTGGTACATGAATGCTGCAGCAACTCCCGATGCCATAAAATGTAAAGCTTTTCCCATTTATCTCGAGGACGTCGTGCTGATGTGGTTTACTCGACTTCCCCCTCAATCAATTTCCAATTTCGAAGAGTTGGGTAAGAGATTTATGAACCAATTTCGACTCCAGGCATGGAAGTCCAACAGTGTCATCGAACTATCTGGGATTAAGCAAGCTCCTGGTGAGTCTTTGAAGTCGTATTTAGATCGCTTCAACCTGGCGGTAACCGAAGTAAGTGATCCGTATGAACCGACCATCTTGATGGCACTCATAGATAGGGTTGATAAGGACACCGAGTTCAGAGGATACCTAGCCGGAAAACCACCTCTAACAAGGGAACTGTTTTATGAAAAAGAGAATATTCGCCTACTATGAGAAGAGATATATGCTAATTGAAAAAGAAAACCTGAAGGAGTTTCCAGAAAGGACATTTAGAGCAATGTTGCCATCAAGCAATCCAGAGACAGCGCAGGAAAGTTTGAAGTAAATGTTGGTAATAAAGATGGGGGAGATGGTAACCAGGATTGAAACGGTGGCAAAAGAAACAGGACTCAAGGGAACAATTCCAGTAAGAGACCTCGATTCCAGACTTTTGAGAAGTACACTCCGCTGAGCGACACTTTAGAGAACATCTGTCTGGATACTTACAACGTTGTAAAGTACAAAAAACCTCCACCCAGAGACTCTACCGAGAAGGAACGCGAAACTGGAAAATTCCGTCTATTTCATGAAACCTATGGTCACTCTATGAACGAGTTCCGTCATTTGAGGGGTATTGTTGAAAAATTTCTCCATGCAGGAAAATTGGATGAATAAAAATCACTCTAAAGGACAGGGGCAAGGAGAGCAGGCCCCAAATCAGAATCAGCCCGCTTCTAAACCACAGCTCAGTAAAAGGGGAAGAATATGTTGTATATGACATAGTTGTATACACAATTATATGATTTTTGTTTGATGATAACAACCAAATAAATATTATTTTAAATGTGTTTATTACTGTACTAATCTATATATACATCACATACATGAATATAATATTTATATTTAAATAGAATACGACTGTACAGACATTCATATATTCATATAGTATTTTATTTAAACTGAATATTATATTTCAAACATTCAAACAGTACAACTATTTATATCTCCCTATTTAAACACTTCACATGACATTGTACTTGTATATAAACAGAATAAGATAAACAGATTTTCTTGAACACAAATTAGAGCACAATAAAATAATATTTTATTTCAAACAAATTTGTTTAATACAAATATCAATACAATTCTGTTGTTACCAGCTCCTCACTGTAACACTCAATCTATACATCTCATATATATATATATATATATATATATATATATATATACACAATCACTCATTTTACATTTTCATATCCATATACATTCACTGATACATTTACATTCACTGACACTATCTCTTAGTCTCCTGTCTTCGCAGCGTCTTTCAGTCAGTCCTGTATTCATACCTGTCATTCACAGAAATACACACACAGTATCTGGAACAGAAATTATATCAAAATTTATGCAAATATAAATTTATATTTAAAATTTTATTTGCCTCAGTTTTCTGGTGTGTTTCTCATCATTTTTCATGACTTGATCTGATTCATCTATGTCTAGTCAGTTTGTATATAGTACAGGGACAGGAAATCTTGTCTGATGGCTGCATATACACACATGTATAAATATACACGTGTGCACTGCCTCGCCAATCAAAATACAGTGTGCATCTGAGGAGTAGCCATGTGGACCATCTCAATTCAGTGCACAACTCAACACATTTCAAGACAGTGAAGCTATCAACAAATACAACAATGGTCGAGACAGCTCAAAAATGGTACAACAACTTTCAACATGGAAGGACATTGGAGATGTATACATATATATAGTGGGTAAACAAGGATGGTGCATAACATATACATGCAAATGAAATACACAAGGTACATGTATATGATTACATGAAGCATGGTATGTCAATGATAAACTAACAGCAAGTGAAAGTGCATTTTCAGATCATATTCAAAACAGTTTGACAAACATGGCAAATCATCAAGTTCAAAATGAAGTGTACATGCACGATTCAAGGACCAAATTACAAGAATGCATTGTGCATATCCATGTCAATGATTAAGTGAAATTTGCATGGAAAATCAAATCAGTTCCATTTTTTAGCATGGCATATCATTTTTTTAAAAAAATAGCTAAATCAGAGGCAAATCAGCCCAGATTTGCGTTCTAGTCATATGGACACAACAACAAATATACATGGATTACAAGCATAGTGATACAAGTTAAGAGCCGCATCTAAAATAAAAGATAGCAAGCAAATGGACATCATAGTATTTTGCATCACAAGTATATGGCAGCTAAATATGTTTCATCACAGCATTATCATGGTCGAGCATCAAAACACAACTACAAAGTAGAGCATAGCCAAAATACTAGAGTTTCTATGGCAGCAGAAATTGGTTGAAGCATAATCATGTGAACATAATGGAGACATGGTGCAATAGTAAGAAACACAGCAAGAAATACATGGGTGGCGCACACAGCAACAATACATGGTGCAAGAGGCTAATTCACACAAAAATATACATGTATAGCAATGCAAATGTGGTGCAACAGTTCACGAACACATATGTGTCGAGCAACTTAAATGGCAATATGGAAGATTGTTGTTTGATCAGCAAGCATATGGTGGTGAATTAGCATAATGCAAGGCAAGAAATGGACACACACAAGTTCGAGCAAGTGTAAACAAAAGAAAATGAAGCATTTCAGAAATCCCAAGATCATTGTGGCAAGAAACAAATATGTGTTTCCAGTTTTCTGCAAATCAATTTTTGGCAAGTTATTATTCTTGGAAAAGGATTCCAGAAATTCTAGTATAAGATAATTTGGCATTCAAGTTTTAATTTCAGATTTGGCCAAATGTTTTTTTCAGAAATGAATACACATTAAAAATCAATTTCAGATATGCACAAAACAGTCTGATTTGTTTTTTGACACAGAAACAAACTTGAAATGGCTAAGAGCATAAAAGGCAATGATTGGCAAAGATTTTATTTTGTTTCCAGAAATGAGCAAATTTATAGTGGGGCAAGAAATCTGCATTTCATCTTTGACATACGGTTTATGGCAAAAACAGATTTTGGGCAAGTTTTATATCGGTTGTTATTTGTGAAATCAGCTTGGGAATGTATCTATCACACAAGCAAATTCAAATGCCGAGGAATATTTTTTAAACATAGCAACTCAAATTCAATCACGCAAGAGGATAGCCAAGCAAAAGTGGAAACTGGACAGAATCAGCCAAGTCATAATCGAAAGAAATCAAAGAAATTAAAGGATTTAAAAATCCTATAAACACCACATACATCATCGGCAATATTTCATCGTAAACCAGCAACTCAAATTCAAGAACAAGATCAAAATATCAAATCAATAATACTCACAAGTTTTTCGATCTGAAGTTTATCCCATATCCGAAATCAAGAATATCAACGAGAATACAATCATAAGAGAACCATTTTTCCAGCATACGCGATCAAGATTTGGGGATTTATTAAAACTGTTGTCGCCATTTATTTTCTTCGGAGAAAGAGGAACAATTGGGCATAAAGGAATAGCAAATGGGCCGGCCAACTATTTAATTGAAAAGGGGATGACCCTTTTATTTTAAATCCTAGGGTCTTAATTTTTGTTTTTGTATTGTTTTTGTAATTTGAATTGTAATCATTCAATCAGTTTCTAGGTTCTGTAAAATCTAGGGAACCAGTTAGGGTGCTAACTGGCAGTTTACTAGTGTCTGTAAAAACTAGGCTTACTGGTTACAGGGTCATAATCAGGGGAAATTTGATCTAGGGGATTAGATCAATCTAGGGTTTTGAGCATAGGGTTTGGACAGGAGCAGGTGCTGCGAGTTTACATGGGATTATAAGCAGGATCTGTTTGTAACACCTAGTATAAACCTTAGGAATGCAGCAGTAGGCAGGATTTTGCTGAAGCTGGGTATCTCTGTGTGTTATTTCCTTTCTGCGTTTCTATTTCTGCTATATTCTGTGATCTAATATTTATTTTAATATCTTGTAAGTTTTAAAACTTTGCAATAAATTCAATAAACCCTGTTCACTCCCCCCTCTAGGGTTAATCAAGATCCAACAAGTGGTATCAGTGTAGGTATTTTCATTAACTCTAGAGGCACGGGTAACCCTTGTTGTCAGTCTAGCGAGACTTAGTCTAGTTCATCTCCAACTATTTTCACTGGAACATATTTTTTAAACTGGAAATCCAAAATGGAATTTTATTTAAGATCTATTAATATTAAATGTTGGGATGTTGTTATCAATGGGTACAATATGGTAGATAAAGTTTTTAATTCTCGTGCTACACATATTCTTTATTTTTATCTTGATGATGATCAATACAGACTGATCTCCCATTATTTAATTGGATAGGAAATCTAGACAGCTCTTAATACGAAGTATGGACAAATTGACAATAGTTGCTCAAAATCCCGAAATGTCAACTCAGACTCAGATCTATGCTTGAAAGGAGAAACAGATAAATCAAACGATGGAGAATCAATAGATGGTGAAACAGAAAATTTCTCTTATGAAGATTTGGTTTATATATGTGTTGATTTAACTAAATCTGTTGATAAGCTCCAACATAAAAACAAAATTCTGAAATCTAGAAATCTTGAGTTGGTCAGTAAAATAAATGATTTACTTGAATATTTTCAAAATTCTTCAAAATCGGATTGCAAAAATTGTTTAAAATTAAAAACTGATCTTGTTCATCTCAATATAAATATTCAATAACTTGAAAATGAAATTCGGATCTTAAAAGAGAACGAGATAGAGTAATTAAGTTCAAACGATTCTCTACATAAGGAATTTGAAAGTTTTAAGACAATTGAAATTTCCAAACGTGGTTTTGCTGAAAAACAAACTTGTTGAAAACTAAATCAATTCTGAATGAACTTGAAAATGAAATTGAGAATTTCAAAATCTTTGAAGTTGAAAAGCAAAAACAGTTTGATTTTGAGATCTCTAAGAGTAAAGCTAAAACTGAGAAACTTCTAGACGAGAATAATTTTCGGATATCTAAAATCAACAATCTTGAGTTGATTTTGAAACGTTTTTCAACCGGTGAAAAATCTTTGAATATGTTGTTGAAAAATCAGTTTTCTTCTGGTAATAGGCATAGTCTCAGTTTTTGGTAAATCAATGGTTTTGAAAATTTAAATTTTTATGATTTTAAAGATTCCTCAAGTTGTTTTACAAGCAATCGCTTTGGAAATTTTAATTTTGAAAATTTCAAAGGATTTTTAGATCACAACCGAGATGAGAATTTGCTTGGTTACAATTCATTTAAACAATCCTGGACCCCAAAAAGAAATAAAATGATTTTGGAAAAACTAATTGAATTTGGGTCCCTAAGGGTACAAAGGTAAATTCTGATGGATTCTTATACGAACAAGTCTGGGTACCAAAACATATGTATACAACTGTGAGTGGTTTTACCAATTCTGTTAGACCACTCGTTCCCCTAAATTGTTTGGTACTAGAGGTGGCTGAGGAACTACTGTTCTGAAAAGTGAAATTGAATTCAAACTGCTTCATATCATTGAATATCCACAGTTCCTTAGCTAAGCTTAACGAGCTAGAGATTCTGGTTTACATCGACTTCAGGTATGATCTCTGAACTCATTTTTGTAAATTTTCTTTGTTTTTATTTTCTTTGTTTATTCCTCCTTCTACCCCTTTTTTTTTTTTTGATTTGTCACTGCTGTATCTTTATTTCTTATTCTGTTCTTAAATTTCCGGTTGCAATATTCTTGATTTTCTGGAAATATGCTTTATGTGAATAAAACTCTCTTGTTTAAATCATTTCCAGATCTTGAATTTAAGTTTGTAATTATCTGCAATTGTTTTGAAGTTTATTTTTTATTTTTGAATTCTTAACAGTGCTGAAGCATTAATATCATATCTTGAACACTGTTATTTTGAATTCTAAATTTTTGAAGATCTGAATGATTAATGAAATTTCACACATTTATGCTGTTTTAAGTTTCTTCCAATTCATTTTGGAAATGCTTAAAATATTATACTCATTACAGTACACTGCTTCTTATCATTCATGATAATTTCATTGATTTTTAGATTGGCTTGAATCACAGTGATACATCTTGAATTTCATCTTGATTCGTGATCAATATGGTTGAAGTTTATTTGTTTGAAATCATCTGAAATTCTTGATATTATGAATCTCACACGCCTCTTAAATTTAAAATTATCAATCTTGTATGACTGATTCATCTCAAAACTTGACATTGATTCAAGTGATTTCAAATAAATTATTTTTAAATTTTTGGATCATGAATATCTTTCAATCTTGATGTAAATGATCTGAAATTATTCACGTGTGCCTGTTAGAAAATTTGGTGAAAAATTATTTGAAAAATTCTGATCTTTGAAACCTACTGTTATTTCATGATTATTTGATTTCAATATATGTTTGTTTAAAATCATTTGAAATTATTGATTTACTGAATCATACACATATCTCAAATCAAAAATTTATAATCTGGTGTGATTAATTCATTAAATTCCAATATTTTCATATTCCTTCAAATGATTTAAAATAAACAATATTTTTAAATCTGGGATCATGAATCATCTTATGTGATCATCATCTTGACAAGTCTGTTGTGCTATTGGTTTCTGTGCTGCTCTAATACTGTTTTTGAAAATGATCTTAGATAACTAATTGTTTTGATTAACATTGACTGCTGCTAAAATTATTTTGCTTGTCTTGTCTGCTTGGACCTTATGATTGAATTTCTGTTTGTCTGTGATATCCTGGTTTGTCTCCGGTGTTTTGTTAAAATCCTCATTAATAGGGACACCAATTGGCATCAGAAGTGCCTTATATTTGTCTCACCCATCTGCACTTACATTCTAATCTTCACCTTGTATAGATCCACATGCTCTTTTTGCCTTGTACAAATTTTTTCCTCTTGTTTTGTATAGATCTCTATATCCCTCTTGTAATGGATTTTAAATTTTAAAATTATTTATTGATTATTCATTCAGAAATTAAAATCTTTATCCAAATTGAACTGTATTTATAATTCATCCAAATTATTAACAGATTTTGAAATTGTGATGAATTGCGACTGCAGTATATTTCACAGAAGAGGAGATTTTATCTAGATTTTCATGATGGTTGAACATATATTATAATATCTTTGAATTGGCAATTATTTCACGACCATCTACTTTATCTATCATCTTTCTGCCATCCATGATAATTTTATATTAATGTGGAGAGTTAGTATGTTTTAAAATCCTTTTGAATAAATAGTGAAAATATTTGTGATAGAAATGGGATTATGTTATTATTCAGAATTAGTGATAATTGAAAATTTTCAATGATCTCGGTATAGTTGATCATATTTCATAATATGATTAATTTAGAAATTTATGTCACAGACCATTTCTGTACCTATCGCATTCCTATCATCCATTTTTGGTTTTATATACTGAGGAGTTTTTCATTTTAAAACTGAAAATAATAAATATATAATTAATATATAAGTGTGTCTCTAACTTCTTTTAAAAATCCAAGCTTTGGTCATGCATGGTTAAGAGACAACTTATAATTTAAGCTGCGACTGACCTCATTTAAAAATCCAAGCTCTGGTTATGCGTGATCAGTGTGCTCTTAAATAAAAATAAAAGAAAAAATATTCTATAAATAGAAATTAATATGAATTTCTTCTTGGTATGTTATAACTAGTTTATCAATCCATTTTCTAATTTGTGAAATGTGTTAATATTTTATGACGTATTATGATTTGTTGATTGATAACTATTGGGATTTGAGATTATCCGATTTTGTCACTTAAATTGAATTATTAACTATAGTCCAAATCCATCACTATTTTTGTGCTCAATTTTATAAAACCTTTTGAAAATAATTGGAAATCATATTTTTGTAACTCTCTCCATTTTATATAAAATTCATCGTAAATCTGTCATTCTCTACAATGTGAAATATGCCACATGTTCTTAGAATATTATGATTTTTGTTTGGTTGATTGAGATTTATGATGATCATTCTTCCTCTTAAGCTGGAATTGTATTTTTTTTGTTATTTTTCATCTATATATTAATTTCTGTATCCTTTTGATGATAACAAAAGGGGAAGAATAGGTTGAGATATTGATCTATGAGTGAATATTTTATAAACATTTTTAGTTTTGAAAATTAAATAAATTCATTTGTTTCACTCATACACAGTTGTAGGTGGAGTTTTCTGTTGTAGGGGGAGCTAATAAATAGGGGGAGTTTAATATTCATTGTCAAACACATTTATTGTGCTTAAAATCTTTTATTTGTTTGTCATCATCATCAAAAGGGGGAGATTGTTGTATATGACGTAGTTGTATACACAATTATATGATTTTTGTTTGATGATAACAACCAAATAAATATTATTTTAAATGTGTTTGTTACTGTACTATTCTATATATACATCATAGACATGAATATAAAATTTATATTTAAATAGAATACGATTGTACAGACATTCATATATTCATACAGTATTTTATTTAAATTGAATATTATATTTCAAACATTCAAACAGTACACCTATTTATATCTCCGCTATTTAAACACTTCACATGACATTGTACTTGTATATAAACTGAATACGATAAACAAATTTGCTTGAACACAAATTTGAGCACAATAAAATAATATTTTATTTCAAACAAATTTGTTTAATACAAACGTTAGTACAATTCTATTGTTACACAACTCCTCACTATAACACTCTTTCTATATCTCATATATATATATATATATACAATCACTCATTTTACATTTTCATATTCATATACATTCACTGATACATTTACATTCACTGACACTGTCCCTTAGTCTTCTGTCTTCACAGCGTCTTTCAGTCAGTCCTGTCTTCATACCTGTCATTTATAGAAACGCACACAGAGTATCTGGAGCAGAAATTATTTCAAAATTAATGCAAATATAAATTTTATTTGCCTCAGTTTTTTAATGTGTTTCTCATCATTTTTCATGACTTGATCTGATTCATCTATGTCTAGTCAGTTTGTATATAGTACAGGGACATGAAATATTGTCTGATGGCTGCATATGCACACGTGTATAAATATACACGTGTGCACTGCCTCGCCAATCAACATACAGTGTGCTTCTAAGGAGTAGCCACGCAGACCATCTCAACTCAGTGCACAACTCAACACATTTCAAGATAGTGAAGCTATCAACAAATACAACAATGGTCGAGATAGCTCAAAAATGGTACAACAACTTTCAGCATGGATGGACATTGGAGATGTATACATATATATAGTGGTTCAACATGGATGGTGCATAATACATGAAAATGAAATACACAAGTACAAGTATATGATTACATGAAGCATGGTATGTCAATGATAAACTAGCAGTAAGTGAAAGTACATTTTCAGATCATATTCAAAATAGTTTGACAAACATGGCAAATCAGCAAGTTCAAAATGAAATGTACATGCACGAGTCAAGGACCAGATTACAAGCATGCATGGTGCAGATCCATGTCAATGATCAAGTGAAATTTTCAAGGAAAATAAGTTCAGTTCCAGTTTTTAGCATGTCATATCATTTTTAAAAAAACAGCTCAATCAGAGGCAAATCAACCCAGATTTGCATTCTAGTCAAATGGACACAACAACAAATATACATGGATTACAAGCATGGTGATACAAGTTAAGAGCAGCAGCTAAAATACAAGATAGCAAGCAAATGGACAGCAGAGTATTTTGCATCATAAGTATATGGCAGCTACATCTGTTTCATCACAGCATTACCATGGTCGAGCATCAAAACACAACTACAAAGTAGAGCATAGCCAAAATACTGGAGTTCATATGGCAGCACAAATTGGTTAAAGCATGATCATGTGAACACAATGGAGACATGGTGCAACTGTAAGAAGCACACGAAGAAATACATGGGTGGCGGACACAGCAACAATACATGGTGCAAGAGGCTAATTCACAAAGCAAATATACATGTATAGCAATGCAAATGTGGTGCAACAGTTCACGGACACATATGTGTCGAGCAACTCAAATGGCAATATGTATGATTGCCGTTTGATCAGCAAGCATATGGTGGTGGGTTAGCACAATGCAAGGCAAGAAATGGACAAACACAAATTCAAGCAAGTGTAAACAAAAGAAAATGAAGCATTTCAAAAATCCCAAGATCACTATGGGAAGAAAAAATATGTGTTTCCAGTTTTCTGCAAATCAATTTTTGGCAAGTTATTATTCTTGGAAAAGGATTCCAAAAATTCTAGTATGAGATAATTTGGCATTCAAGTTTTAATTCCAGATTTGGCCAAACGTTTTTTTCTTCAGAAATGAATACACATTAAAAATCAATTTCAGATATGCACAAAACAGTCTGATTTGTATTTTGACACAGAAAAATACTTGAAATGGCTAAGAGCATAAAAGACAATGTTTGGAAAAGAGTTTATTTTGTTTCCAGAAATGAGAAAATTTATAGTGGGGCAAGAAATCTGCATTTCATCTTTGTCATACGGTTTATGGCAAAAACAGATTTTGGGCAAGTTTTATATCGATTGCTATTTGTGAAATCGGTTTTTGAATGTATCTATCACACAAGAAAATTCAAATGCCGAGGAATATTTTTTAAACATGGCAACTCAAATTCAATCACACAAGAGGATATCCAAGCAAAAGTGCAAACTGGACGGAATCAGCCAAGTCATAATCGAAAGAAATCAGAGCAATTAAAGGATTTAAACATCCTATGAACACCACATGCATCATTGGCAATATTTCATCGAAAACCAGGAACTCAAATTCAAGAGCGAGATTAAAATATCAAATCAGTAATACTCACAGGTTTTTCGATCTGAAGTTTTTCCCAGATCCGACGTCGAGAACATCAATGAGAATACAATCATCAGAGAACCATTTTTCCAGCATACGTAATCGAGATTTGGGGATTTATTAAAACCTTAGCCGTCATTTATTTTCTCCAGAGAAAGAGGAACAATTAGGCATAAAGGAATAGCAAATGGACAGGCCACCTTTTTAATTGAAAAGGGGATGACCCTTTTATTTTAAATCCTAGGGTTTTAATTTTTGTTTTTGTAATTTGAATCGTAATCGATCAATCAGTTTCTAGGTTCTGTAAAATCTAGGGGAACCAGTTAGGGTGTTAACTGGCAGTTTACTAGAGTCTGTAAAAACTAGGGTTACTAGTTATAGGGTTGTAATCAGGGGAAATCTGATCTAGGGGATTAGATCAGTCTACGGTTTTGAGCATATGGTTAGGACAGGAGCAGGCACCGCGAGTTTACATGGCATTGTAAACGGGATCTGTTTATAACACCTAGTAGAAACCTTAGCAATGCAGCAGTAGGCAGGATTTTGCCGAAGCTGGGTATCTCTATGTGTTATTTCCTTTCAGCATTTCTACTTTTGCTATATTCTATGATCTGATATTTATTTTAGTATCCTGTAAATTTTTGAACTTTGCAATAAATTCAATAAACCCTATTCACCCCCCCTTCTAGGGTTAATCTAGATCCAACAGAATATTGTCATCAACACCATAATTAAGGAACCACATCCAGCTGGGTATAGCAATAGGATAATGGCGCAGTGTGTTAACATAACCAAACATCCGGAGATAGGATAATGTAGTATTCTTGAAAAAACTGCACCAGTGAAACAACAAAAGACAACTATAGATGACGTTGTCTTCCAAGACTGGGAGACTGTTGGTGTCGAAGCACCTAGCACCGATCCATTAGTGATAACTGCTATTATCGGACCTACAGTGGGTTAAGAATGTCCTTTTGGATAACAAAAGTTCCGTCAACATCTTATTCAAAAGGGAAATTGATCAGATGAAATTATAAATGAAGGATTTAAAATCGTGTGGAGGATGGATACGTTCCTTTAATGGATCATCAACCGCTCCAATTGGAATGGTAGACTTGTCAGTAGAGTCAGGGGAAGGAAAGCGTCGAAGAGTAGAGATCCTCCATTTCGTGATCATGGATATTGATACACCTTACAATGCTTTCCTAGGCCGACCGACCCTTGTAGAGTTTAGATCCTGCATTGCACCCTGGTGCTTGTTAATGAAATTTCCAAGTGAAGCTCGAGTGGAATGATTCATGGAGACCAAGTCACTGGAAGAGCCTCTTATATGGCAGAACCAAAGATGCTGCGCAATGGAAAGGATATAAAATCGAATAGTGCTTCCCCTCCTTTGGAAAAAGGCTCAGCATAGCAGCTAAAGAAAATGTCACCTAGGGAGTCGTCGGATGACCTGCTTGAAGACATTGATCCTAGAGAGGATGAAAAACCAGGAAGGCGACGCCTAATGAAGCAATCGTAGACATTCCAATCGATAACGATGACCCAAGGAAGGTCTTGAAGATTGGATCTCATTTAGATCCCCTCCGGACGAGGGAATTAAGAGACTTTTTGAAAGCAAACCTTGATGTGTTTGCTTGGATCCATGCGGACATGTGTGGAATTTCTACCTCGATCATGAGCAATTCACTAACCATAAACCCAAAGCATCCTCCTATGAAGCAAAAGAGACGTATGTTGGGCCTCGAAAGGTCAGGCGCCTTGAAAGAAGAAGTGGGGACGCTAAGAGATAACAGATTTATCAATGATTCAACATATCCTGACCGGATATCAAACCCTATCTTGGTTAAGAAACCCAACGGAAAGTGGCAAATATGCATTGACTTTTCTGAACTAAACAAAGCTTGCCCGAAGGACAGCTTTTCACTCCCTAGAATTGACCAATTAGTATACACAACGACAGGACGCAAACTTCTCTCCTTCATGGATGCATATTCAGGGTACAACCAGATTCCTATGCATGTCTCAAATCAGGAACATACCAGTTTAATCATGGACTTGGGGTTGTACTGTTATGTGGTGATGCCTTTGGGATAAAGAATGCTAGAGCTACCTATTAGCGCTTAGTGAACTGAATGTTTTACAATCAGATTGGAAAACAATGTGTCCAGGCAATCGCTGATCACACAAAAAACTTGGCGAAGATGTTTGGAATCTTACGACGATACGGGATGAAGCTCAACCCCTTGAAGTGGTCATTCAGAGTTGCATCAGGAAAATTCCATGGTTTCATAGTCCATTCTCGTGAAATCGAGATTAACCGTGACCAGATTGCAGCAATCAAAAACATGGAGAAGCCACGAAAGATCAGGGTTGTTAAAAGCTTGGAGGGGAAGGTTGCAGCCTTGAGTAGGTTTATTTCCAAAGCCACAGACAAATGTGTTCCTTTCTTCGATTTGACTAAACGAGGGAAACGGAATTTTGAGTGGACCCCAGACTGTGTGAAAGCCTTAGAAAACTTGTTGGATCTGTTAGAAAAGCCCCTGATATTATCCAAGCTTGTAGACCATGAGGATTTGTATGTAAATTTGGCAGTATCATCTCATACAATTAGTTCAGCTCTGGTATGTGAAGAAGACAAAGTTCAGAGACCGGTATATTATGTAAGCAAGAAATTAGCAGCAGTAGAGCGCAATTATCCAAAGATAGAGAAGCTTGCTTATAGCCTCCTAATTGCATCCCAAAAGCTCCATCATTATTTCCAAGATCATCCAATTATTGTGTATACAGGTCCTGCAATGGACTGAAGCATCCGGGCAATTGCTTAAATGGAATATTGAGTTAAGCCAGTTTGACCTAAACTTCCAAGTCAGAAGATTAATAAGGACAAGCATTAGTTGACTTCATCGCTGAATTTACGATCCCCGAGGAGGATGTGTCAGATGACGAGGCTGGCTCCTCAGAACAGAAGTTGATCTAGTACTGGAAACTGAATCAGAAAAAGAATCATGGATGACACCAATAAAGAACTTTCTGCAAATTGGAACACTTATGACAAAAAAGAATGAGAGACGGGACGTGGTTCGTAAAGCTGCAAGGTACGTTATGAAAGATGAAGCTCTTTATCATCAAGGATTTTCAATGCCTATGCTCCGATGTATAGCACATGACGACATCAAGCGTGTACTGAGAGAAGTGCATGAGGGTGAGTGTGGACATCACACCAGAGGTCAAATACTGGCAAAGAAAATATTGCGACATGGCTACTTTTGGCCAACCATAAAACGAGATGCAGCTGATTATTTACAATGTTGCGACAGGTGCTAGAAATTCGCAAAGATTCCAAGAGCACCTCCCAGTCAGCTTAAGTCGATGGTAAGCTCGTGGCCATTTTCTACGTGGGGAATAGACATCATTGGAAATCTGCCAATCGCCAAAAGTGGAGCAAAATATGCAATCGTGGTCGTAGATTACTTTACAAAGTGGGCAGAAGCCGAGACATTAACTACGATCACGACAAAGCAGGTGATTAATTTTGTGGTTAGGAACATGATTTGTCGATTTGGGGTTCCCAAAGATATTATAACTGATAATGGAACCCAATTCGATAACACTGAGTTCAAAGATTTCTGCCAGAAATACAAGATTGATAAGAGATACACCGCAATAGCTCACCCGCAATCAAATGGACAAGTCAAGGCAATAAACAAAACCATTAATTCTATCTTGAAAAAGCGATTGGAGAAGGCAAAATCCATGTGAGTCAATGAGTTACCATTAGCATTATGGGCCTACCGAACGACTTACAAGATAGCAACGGGTCAGACCCCTTTTCACTTTCTTTCGGATCAGAAGAAGTCATTCCAGTGGATTTGAAAGTTCCCCCTCACCGGACAACGTACTATGATCTGATGACGAACAGAGCGCTTCTTCTTGAACCCCTGGACATGGTTGAAGAAAAAAGAGATGAGGCGGGCTTGCTTGCCTCGAGGCATAGGCACCAAGTTGCACGATACTACAACAGCAAGGTTCGGCCTCAATCCTTTGAACCTGGAGACTTGGTCTTGAAATGTTTCTTCCCGACCCCTGTTCATTTAGGTCTGAAATGGGAAGGACCGTACACCATTCAACGGAAACTTCACAAATGAGCTTTCAAGTTGACGACCATAGATGGTGAAGAGGTGCCCAGAGCATGGAATGCCCAGCACTTGCGGCAACACTTGGCTTAAATTTGTATTGTTTTATTTTGTTTAATAAACTACGTAAAAAGGCACGACTTTACTAGAAAAGTTTAGTTAATATAAACAAAAGATTATAAAGTGGATGTAGGCTATGATTTGGCCGAACAACTATTAAAATATTGTGTGTCATTTATTTTTCCTGCGTTGTTCTCTCTATGTCTTGTGGTTGTATTTCTCTTGGTATGAAACATTAAACTTGAATCGAAAATCGGAGACAAGTATAACACTCGAACCAGTGAGGATCCACCTTATGAAATTGGGTGTAAAAGAAAACCGAAGCGAACAAGATGACCGTTTGCATAATAGAGTGAAAAATAGGAGGAGATGTCGCCCTAAACTCTAATTCTCGTGATTCGAGAGTGAGTATAATGGACGGGAAGGCGACGTTCTAATTGCGTGGTGTACCACGATTAAAGACCACTTAGACCTTACTCTAGCCTGGACAGACGGTATAAAGGCACTGGAAACAGGTGCCAACGAAAAATGATCCTTATCCCCACCGAAGGATTGGGGGCAGCTTAACGACAATCCTAATCGATCTCGAACCCTGGCCAGGCCTTTTATTCAAGATTGATTGGGGGCATATACATGCACATCACATTTCCTTGTTGCCTATTACTTCTAATTTAGCAATGTTTTTTTGCGCTATGTATGTTATTGTTCGCAGGGAAACTTTTTGCCATATATATGTTATTGTTCATAGGGAAACTTTTTGTTTAATCTATGATGTAATTTGTCATTTATAATAATAATGATTTAACTACTAGTGCATTTAATTGAGGCGAATGACCAACTAGAAAATATTGAATCGCAGGAAAACAAGCTAATTTATTTACATAAGTGTAGGTTTATAAAGAAAAGTAATCAAAAAATGCGAGGGCTACACTCGCTACAATAATAGAAGGCCAGTGGAAAACAAAATGAAAGAACAAATCACGTTGCACTTGGATTTGGGGGAAGGCCTGGACATCCTGGCATCCTTTTGTTTCTCTTTTTCTTCCTTCTCAGCATCCGTGAGAAGGCGCTTCTTTGACTTCTTCTTTTTTTGAAAGGATTAACTTAGGGAGCAGTGGAGGATTGAGATGCTAGCTGAGAAGTGATTGACTTTGAAACCTTGATGACTATTTTTGACTAGGAGGTACTGACTGGATTGGGTCAATGATAATGGGTTATTCAGTCACTCCCTCAGACTTGACTTTCAAAAGCGCATCTTGTTTTGCCTTCGCCTCGGTGTCATCAGTTTTTTCCAAGCCTCTGGTTACGATAACATCATCGTCCCCCTCGCCGCTATCATTCCCAGCGTCATCCTTTAGAACGTCTATGATGTCTCCCTCCTTGGGAGTCTCAGTACTGGATGGAATGATGGCTTTGTCAGCGGCTTCTTCCTTTTTCTCCTCAGCCCTCTTAGTAGACTTTGACTTGGTGACCTCTTCCTGTTTCTCCTCAGCCTTCTCAGCAGGCTTTGCATCGGTGAATCTTTCTTGTTTCTCATCCGTCTTTGCACTACAGGACGAGAAGTGCCAATTATTAACCCAGGAGAAAATTTGGGTTCTTCAATTGTTCATCAAAAAATATGACGGAAAGTTGAAATAGCTCTAACAAATTGAGGTGAAAAGGTGGAGATACCTTTAGATGAATTCTCAACATGAGCAGTAGGAGTTTCTGAGGTCATTTCAACAATAGGGGACAAGAAAGATGTCTTGGGAATCCCTGGATACTCTTGATCATACACTTCTATTTTGGCAGCCCCAATAGCAACAGACAAAGAGCTGGTTTTGGTAGTTTGTTTTCCCTTAAGCTGGCGCATCTCTTCTTCCATAGCGGCATCGATAAGTTTTCACCCTTCAGCTAAGTGTACCCACTCCTCACCCATTAGATATTTTTCCACGAGTTTCCCTTCATCAATGGAGTCCACCTTGAGCTCTTTCTTCTCTCATTCAACAACTTGATCCCACACATAAACCAGAGTTTTTGGGTAGTCCTTGATCCAAGAGATGTCCCAATAACGGATCACTTGAGAAAAAACTGTATCATGAGTTCACTATAATTGTCCAATTCTTTTTTTGCTGTAGAAAGCTGTACATTGGCATCCTCGGAAGATTTAATAGAACTGCTTTCATTCCTTTCGGCAAGGACTTCCCTCAATTCGATTTCCATTAGCTTGGCTTCTAGTTGAGCATTTTTCTTTGCTAACTCAACTTTCTCCTGCTCAAGGCGAGCGCAGTCTGACCTTTCCTTAATACTTTTGGATTTAACATCATCAGCTTGCTTATTCAACTCTAATCATTCTTGACTATGAGCTTCCAATTCGGTATGATAACGCTTTTGTAGCTCTTCATATTGCTTCTTGCAGTTATCAACATTACGTTGTGCAAGGGCAAGCTGAGTTTGTGCCTCCTCCACTTCTTTTTCTGTCTTTTTCATCATGCTCTCCTCATACTAGTGCCATTTCCTTCATGTTTTTCACATCCGTTATTAAGTCTCGAATGACTTTGGAAAGGTTACACGAGTACTAGTACATCTCTTTATACTGTTTATCCACTAAATCTATTTTAGCCTTAGATTCATCTGCCCAATTTGAGGGCTTTGGCTCAAAAGTAGGAACAAAAAGCATATTATCAAAATGATGATCCAGAAATTGTTTCTTCAAAAGTTTCAGTTTTGCTTTATTCTCAGAATCGAGGGTCATAGGCTTTGCTAGTGATAGTTTGGCTTTTCGTTGCCCGGTAGATACAATGGCTATTTTTCCTTTCTCTTGCCCTTTTTAAGAATCTTTTGTTTTATCTTAGGGGTCGGAATGTTTTGGCGGTGGCTTTTCCTGATAATGTTTCTCCTTCGGAGGAATTAGAGCCTTGGGTAATGATTTGCCTCCGTCACGACGGTCCTAGTGGCTCTTATACTTATCAGCGTCTAATCGACGAGGAGAGCAAGAATATGAAGAATAAGGACGGTAAGAATCATGATGTCCCCTGCTATCTTTCCCGTGATCACCATCCCGATCATGCTCTATATCTGAGTCAAATCTGGGCATACTTGAGCGGACATTTCTGGGAGACTAACCATAGCATGACATTGGTCCTGCAAAATGATACAAGTAAATATTAGAATCGAGATTAATATAGTACACGAGTGTTGTGACATGCAGTGCAAGTATGTTGTGCATATCCTAAGTGATCCCACCAACAGACCAGATCCTGGAGATTAGACTATTTGTGTAGTATCCCCGGCCTTCGCGGGAGTGACTTCTTCCTCGGAAGTGGGATAGAAAGAATTTGTTCCAAAATCTTGTGAAGTGTAAATGGCATCAGGCAAGGGAAAACTTCCCAGGCCCTGATATATAGACTTATCCATATGAGAGTCACCAATTTGAGACTTCGCTACAGGTGGTGTCTTTAGAGAATTTCCTTTTTCAGGAGTAGCAGCGTTCTCAGGGGTAATGTACCGATGTCTATCCTTGGCAGGTCAGTATATCATCCTGAGTTGAGTTAGGAGAAGGGCTATTTCGGAGTGCAGTCGGATCCTCGCCCCTAGTCATTCCGTCACCACCTAATTGCAGTCCTTAGGTGGATCCTATAGGTTCTTGACCTTTCGAATGTCCTCCCTTCTCAATTAAGGTTTCAACTGGCCCCTCAACTGGGGGCACATATACATAAGGACCTTCTCCATGGCCTATGCTACAAGTCACAGCAAGTAAGCGATGGCGATGAAGATAGTCATCTACTAGACATTCCGTGATTGTCATAAATTTCTGATCACCATTAAGAAGACGATCCAGGTACACCTGATGCACTTCCTGCTTTGAATTAGCAACTGCAAATAAAGATGAGATGAATTAATGCGTTTACGGCAATAATTAAATCTAGAGTGTTGGAACCTAAAACTTACTTGATTTGAGCCATCTCCTTGCACATCCTGATTATTGCTTGACATAAAACCATTCAAGTTTCACGTCACCTACTTTGCTACATGTCAATAATCTTCTTTTCTGGCACTGATTCAAAATACATAAAGGACGGAGTATCTTTTGTTCGATGTTTAAAATTGTAGAAGAAGCATATGTCTTTGAAGGTGAGCTTTATCCCCAAAATTTCCTTATAAGCGATGTATAAAGTGTATAGAAAAGCATAGGCATTAGGGTGGAGTTGAATGGGGCCAATTTGCATTCGTCTCAGAAAATCGACGACGAATGGAGAAAATGGAGGGATCACCCCGATAATACACATTAAGCAGCTAATCGACATATATCCTTGGAGTGGATTATGAGGCCGGTTTGCCTCGGTAGCCAGCTTGGTATCTTTTCGAAGAATTCCATGTTTTAAGCATAGTCGCGTAAGCTTGGGATCGTCGATTGTTAACTCAATTGAGTCACCAAGTAATTCTAAGATAATGGTACTTTCGAACGCATCAGGAGCACGATTGTCTCCCACACCTCCATCCTCTTCATCATCTATAGAAACTTCACTTCCAGATGATTCTCCACTATCGTGAATTTCTGTTTCATAGTCTGAATCTACACTATCCAATGCTGAATTTGAAGTAGACGATACGTCTTCGGGATTGGGATTCTTAGATGGACCAAAAGCTTCAGCTTTTTCTGTGAGTCTGGCTGCACGTCTTCTTGACATGATCGTTGTATTATCCAAGAGATAACATAAATTAGAGGGTAGTTGTCCGTGTTCTCCGTGTGTGTACGTGTGCGCTAACTTGTGCTGATGTGTGAAGTTTTAAAGTCAAGAAATATAAAAACAAGAAAATTGAAATGCAACATAAAGAGAACTTAGCAGCCATTTGTTCACTCAGTCAGAGAATATCCAGTCATGGAGGCTCTATCTTAACTGTCCACGATTTTTTAAGCTATGCTTCATTTTAATTAATCCATGTGTAAAATTATGTGCCACTAATTCACTTTACCAAGACTCTATTCTTAATCAAGTTTGAACAATGGGGTTAGATCATGCATATGTTTCATGTTCAATACTATCGGTTCGGTTCAGAAGTCCAGTTCTGGGACATCGGTTCGGTGCAGAAGTTTGTATGCAGACACTATACTGGAATAGGAGTGCTCGGATAAACTCATCAGATTGGTTCGGAATTGTTAGGAAAGCCAATAATTGTTTGGTTAAGGGTGTGTGAAGGAAACCAACTCGGTTTGGATCGGAATCCTTTGTGAAACTATCTCAACCTGGGCGGAATCGAAATCCCCCCAAAGCCAATAGAGAAAATTCGATCTGAACCGACCGATTCACTGCAATCATGTCATTTTACTTGAACACTCCTTAAATCTCTTTGAAATGACCTAACTCGATCCGAACGTATCCTTCTTTATCATCGTCTTTCTCCTCCTTCCCACTGCATCAAGAACTGAATTCCCATCATTACTTACTATCCGTTGAGATAAGGGACCAATCCAAGTGCCAATCTTTTCCACAAAGTCCATCTGTACCACTGCCAGGGGTGGCGGTAACGTCACTTCCAAAGACGATGGCGGCGGCGGATCGAGCAACCTCAATATTAACTCCCTCGTTAATTTGGTCAAATCGATGCGAATTAGCAAGGGAATCCATACATTTTCATATGAATTCAAAGATTAAACCATGTGAAATAAGGAATTTAAACCTACCGAAGATCGAATATGGGAATTGAATTGAAGTTAGTAAAGAGGAATTCAGGGTTTTTCTATAAACTGGAAGTTGAAGTGCGGCAGCGAAAGTGAGAGAGAGATGGGGAAAATCAATTTATATAGTAATTACTAAGGTCCACTCGTATTTCTATAGATTTGATGGCCCTATCCGGCCCTCCTAGACAATACATCGAGATATTAAGAAGGCCATTCAGCATAGTAATGCGGTGGTGGACCGAAGGCAAGACGAATTGGTTTAAATCGATACGAACTAAGACGTGGTTAACAGTTTGACTCAACGCATGAAATAAAATAAGTGGATTTGAAGGAAGGTGTCAAAATTTACAAATACACATTATAAAAGATTACTTGGATAAATTGCTTGGACCTTAAATGAAGTATCGAGGTTATTGAAAGCAGCGGAGAAAATTACTGATCTCATGATGTATTTATAGGCCTTACGGATAACTCAAAAGGTTTGACCTCATAAAGAGTCATGACTCTACAGACAGACACAGGCGACTGCTGACTTACACTGATTCGTAGACACACAAGTTGGCTATTTCAAAGCACGCTTCGTCTTCAAACGAAAACGTACTTCTAGTGGCAAAATGTTAGTCTGCTTTGTAATCAGACTATACAAAGCCAAGGAATCAATCGATGGATACACTCGAGAATAGAATATGCAGGAAATGGGTCTTCGGACTGGTTCGAATCTCCATAGTTGGGCCCCCCTCTCTCCTACACACAAGACAATCAACTAGCTTCAGGTAATACCTCCAGATCAGTTTGGTCCACATGTATATGATCCGTAACATAGTCCTTCAGCCCGATCTGAATCAAACTTTGGAGCTGCACTAGTTGCACACCGTATTCCTGCGTATCCAAGGTAGTCATCACCCATGTTCCCTACGTTTTTGGTGTGTTGTCACCATCTCAGATCCCCTAAATCTGAAGTTCAAGGGATGGACCCCATGTGGCACCCGAAACGAAGGGAATTTATGCCTATAAATACACCACCAAGCACCATTTTCAGGAATCTTTTTGGCCGATTATTCACTCCTACTCCATCATCAATGAATTTCTTCTATTATTTTAGATTGTACCTAGAACCTTTGAGGGTAATTCAAGGAAACTAAGAGAAATTATCAATTGTACTTGTGAGATTGAGTGAATATTGCTATTGTACTTGCATTTAATTCATCAATCAGAAAAGTATAAAGTTGACATAGGCTCATTACCGCCGAACCACTATAAATATTGCGTTCTCATTGTTTTTTGTTTCATTTTCCTTAGAGTTATCATTCAATTGGGTGCCAAAACCACTTTTCGGTCTAATGGTTATACTAAAAGTGTACAATATAGCCCCATTAAAACGTTTAAATCACTATAGAAAATGGAATGTGCAGGGTAGTTTATCCAATATAAGTATACTATTAACGCTAACACTATATGAATAAATAAATATATTAAATGGAAGGTGCAGACATTGAAACAAATATTATTAGAAACAAACATCTTTGTAGCATGAGATTTAAATAACTATACATGGTTCAATCCATTTTATATTCATTACTTGAAACAAATATTGCGTAGGCTAATTAATTGTCAGTTGTTTCTTTGCATGCTGATACTGATAGTACGACTTTGCACGATTGTAATCTAAAAATTAACAAGTGTACTATATCTTATATCCTCTATTTAAAGAAAATTAGATGCAATCATTAGAATCAAAAACCAATCAGTTTGGTTATATAACATCATGTCTACCGCTTCACGAATAATTAAGCAGTTTTGATTCTCTATATCATTCAACAATCTGGTAAGTGCAACTTGAGTGACTTTATCTCTAAACTCTATTAAAGATGGGTTGACATCAATTTAAATTTAATCCAAAAGGTTTTTGAACGCTCGGACCCTGCAAGCTCTTAGATTCATGTTTACACATATTGTTCACATTTAGAGGCATGCTAAGAAATAGATATTAATATGTTAAAAGGATCGTCATATAAGTTAATTCACTTTTTAATACATGCTTACGCCTACATATCTCTATGATTTGATACAAAAGTGCAGCAAACAGACACATACGTAACAGCTTTTGTACGAGGCACTAATACGCAATATACACATATAATTATGCATATACCCATACCGATCCACTTCGATATAATAACACCAAGAAATAGAAATGGAAACTGAACATGAGTGGGTTACTTCAAGATCCACTAAGCATGGTATATAGCATAAACGTTTACTCTGGGCAAGTGCAGGTTTCACATGTAACAAGGAGAAGATGTGTAAGTTTTCAGGTTTACAGCAAAACATAAATGCATACTTCAACAAAAATCCCAACATGCTATTATATTCCAGTACTCAGTCGAGTCAATAAACGTGAATCAAGAGATTAATTGTGAGTGAAATCTCACCTGCAGTGGTGATGAAGGGTATGGCCGGTGCGAACTTCGATAGTGAAGGCTTGACTTTAGTTCGTGGTGCCAGTGGTAGTTCAGGTGACTTCGGCTGAGAAGGAGGCGGTTACGGTGGAGAGAGGAATGATTCCTGGTGGAGAGGAAAGGGGCGTTGGCAGTTTCAGAATTGGTGGCTTCCGATTTTCTATCAACAGAAGGGGAGTTTTGATTTGGGGAAAGTTTTCGATTTTATAAGAAGTAGGGATTTTACTATTAAAAAGGGAAAAAGAAGAATGATTTTGCTAAAGAAATGAAACAATGTGATGGATTTCTGATGTGCGATTTTGGGGCTTAGGCTATGGATTTATAGAAGGAATTTTTTTGAAGATAAGAACGACATTAAATCGTACAGGTTTAGGGTATGCAATTTTCAGAGATATAGGTCGACTTAGTAATATCTGAGGTAGGTGATATTTGTTTAAATTAAATATTAAATTCTACCGCAAACTAACGTCGAACGCTCAATTTTCATATCGCCAACCCATTCTTCGAATGCAACAAAAATTATACGTACCTCTTCGTTTTCACGTTCTGAATCCAGTGAAATTAGTCTGGTTGTAATTCGACTCTGTTTATATACAATGTTGTTTAAAATTTTAAATTATTTGTCGGGCCACTGTTTATTTATTCACTAACTCTATTTCACTCCAAATTTGAAGCGTTAAGTTTCAATTTCTTTATACACACAAATACACACATATCTAAGCCAATTCTTCATATATTTCAACAATTTAAATTTTCTAATTCGCTTATCGTTAATAAAGTTTTTTTTTAAATCTAATCATTTAAATTCTTAAATCGAATTTCAAATCCAGTTCAATTATCCAACCAATTTCAGTTCAAATATTAAATAATAAATATTTGATTACCAACTAACCATTCTAAATTAAATATTGAGTTCAATTCAACAATTTATTTGATCTTAAATTTCTAATCCAAGTATCAATATAAAAATGATTATCCATAGTTAGCTCTTTAAATAATTCCATATTCCAGTTGTCGAAATTTCTAGGACATTAAAATCTCTTCCCTTTAAAACTTTTCATCCTCGAAAAGGAGAGATGGTTAGAGTTATACCAATGTATACTTCAAAATTTCATATTTGTGTAAAAAAATCCACAACTAATTTAAATATCGATATTTAAGATATCGATCATCATTGTTAACCATCATATCCAATTAACTTGGAAAATCAAATTTCCTTTCAAATAATCAATTTTGACCAAATAAGATTTTCGTGCTTTTTTAAACCATATCCAATTTTCTTTGGCTAATTTCCTATCTCAAATTATTTGAGATATCTCCTTCTCATTCTATCCAATCTCAAGAGATTCAAAATCAGATAATTCCTTTTCAAAACCAATCTCTTTTTAAATTTCAATTTCTGCATAAGTTGAATTTATGCACCTCAAATTATTTCAAATTTCTTTATATACCTCATCTGTCAATATTGGCTTATCCATCGCTCCACATATTCATTACAATCCAAATTCAACCAATTTCCTTTTACATTCAATCCATTTAATCTTTCCCAACACTCAATGAAGAGTGTAAATAACGTGTAACGACCTGGATTTTTAGTCGATTTATTTTAAATATTTAATATGGTTTTAAATATTTAGTTGATAATATAAATTGATTTTTATATTAAATTATAGATTTTTAATAATCGATTTCGATTAAATATCGAATATATTAAATTACCATAATATGAAAACAAAAGTATAATTTAATTCAGAGTCAAAACTAAATCAAAAATAATTAAAAGGATCAATATAAATTATATGTGAATATAAACAATGGTAATAATAATTTATTATCCAGGAATTAAATTGTTTTGAATTTAATTTATCGGTTTAAATTAATATCTTCTCCAGATGATCAAATGAGGCTTTGAAACTTGTCCCGGTGTGTCCAGAATAGTGGTATAACCCTAAAAATGTATGTTGTTAGGTTCAGTAAGGAGTTCATAATCAAGGGTTATTTAAAATTTAAGAATACCGGTTCTAATTAAAATTTAAATAAAATAGAATAAAAATAATTATAAAATATAATTCCTTCCTCCTTAAGCAAGGGAAGTACACTGTAAACCTATCACCTATGATGTAACAACGCAGACATAAATTCCTTAGCTCCTAAGCTTCTTCGTATGTAAACTGCGACATACTCTTTACTTCCATTTTAATCCTCTAAAACAAAATAAAAAGACCATTGCCATTTTAATTCTTTCAGCAATCAAAATCCTCAAAAATAGAATGGCCTCCCAAATCTTTTTTTTTAAATCATGAGCATCTGAAATTGATTCCACCATTTAATAAAATTGAAATCATGAAGCTTTGTAAGCTCGTGAGCTTCAGCTCTATTACTTCTCGCGTGATTCAATTCGGTAGTGAATTCTGGAACGCAAGGCAACGCAGGCAATGAAAGGGCAGAAAGCGTCGGTTTGAAGTCTGATTCAAAGAAAAGAAGGTTCCGATGTTGGCATCACTGAGAGGAAGCTCCAGAAAACATTTCTCATTAGGTCCAGGAGCCATGAAATTAAAGTCGCGATGGACTTTTTCGGTCACGAAGAGGTTACTGTAGCCGGGCCTAGGATACTAGAACGCAATGCAAAAGAGAGCGTGAATTGGAGGAGTTAGTTCGAGTTCATTGCTGAGTAGTTCGTGGGTTTGGCAGCAGGGTGGCGGTCAAAGTTTGAGGAAGATGGGCTGTTGGAGTCGACATCAGAGTGATTAGGGTGGCGTCGATTACCTGGTGCTGCAGTTGCTGCAATGGGTTCGATTGAGTTGAGGGTATGATTGATGCTTCAGGTCTGTGAAACTGCAGATGTTCGAGTAGGGGGAAGTTTTCAGGATGCAGCGGTGTTGAATTGGTGATGACAAAAATGTTGAAAGGAGGCATTTAAGAGATTAAGGTATATCATTTAAATTAGGTAATTAACTTTTTAATCATCGTTATTAAAAATCATTTCGTAATTACGTGATTAACTACATAGATTTGTTGTGAAATAAAAAAGGGAATGAACAAATTTTGAAAGGTTGAATCGATCAAATTAAGTCGTGGGTGTATCGTAGCTGCGAGATACGAACTAGTGTTGGATTTTTGGAATCTGTTGGAATTTAATGTTTACAGTCAGAATGAGTCGACAATAAAATCCAAGGTGAGTAAATCTCACTCAATTTATTATTTAGAACAACTTTTAGTCGTTAAAAATAATTGATGGTTGTTGGTTGCATTAAAATATTACTATGGCTATTACAAAATATACATTAGTTATTTAGGATTGGTGTTTGTGGTTATTATATATATATATATATATATATATATATATATATATATATATTGGTGATTGGATAGTTCCCGCAGTACCATTCATGGATGCCCGCAGTATCACTAGCGGATGACCCTATACGCCCCACGTTATGATAGTGGATGACCTTCTATACCGCAATATCCTGCCTCGAAGCCAGATGGGTATTATTTATGTTGGCTAACATCTGTGGATGCAGGAAAACAGGTTGGAGGGATCCAACTGGATTCCTCAAAAATATTATTATTTTATTGCTTCATATATCTTATCATATATGATGTGTTAGAAAACCTATGACTGATAACTGAGTGTTTTGGGGTGTTTAAATAACACTGGGGCCTAAATATTGATTTACAAAAATATCGTAAAAAGGATATTTTGAGATTTAAAAGGGAAATCTATTTTTCTAAAAATAGAATTCGAATTTTGAATGGACTAGAAATATTAACTTGTTTCGAATAAATAAAACAAGTATTGAATTTATAAACGATGTTCATAAATTAAATAATGCAAGAAATTGAAGTGATGAATTTATAAATGATGTTTATAAATTTTATAATACAGGAAATTGAAGTGATGAATTTATAAACGATTTTTATAAATTAAATAAAACAGAGAATTAAAGTGAATTTAAAAATGGTGTTTATAATTAAAGTGGAATGATTTTCATTGGATAATATAGAGAATTAAATTGAATTTAAAAACGATGTTTATAACAGAAATGGTAAAATTATCATTTGGATAATTTAAATATTTAAATTCAAAAAAATGAATTTAAATTGAGGATTGGGAATCACTTTAGTAAGGAACGAGGAAATTATTCCAATGGTTGGAATGAGAATTGAATTAAAATAAATCCTTATGAATTTATGATTTGAATTCGATTAGATTGGATTTTTTAAATAAAATATTTTCAGAAAAAATATTAGGATTGTATTAAATAGAATTTTAAATTTAAGTATGAAAATAGACTCTATATTTATATAGATAAGTGTAATAAATAGAATATTCCAAAATAAGATTTTGGTTTTAAATAGATTTCGAAATAGAACTTGTTGGAATTTATAAAAAAAAAGTAAATTTATAAACAATGTTTATAAATATAGTGAATTAATTATCTAGGGATATTATATAATTTTAAATTCAAGTATGAATTCAAAATATAATTTGAAATCGTTTTCAAAAGAGAACGACGTGTTTTTTCCGAATTCGGAATATAAAATGAATTAAGTTTTAAACAAATTTTGAAATGAAACTTGTTTTAGTATATAAAACAAGGAAGTTGGATTTACAAACGATGTTCATAAATCTAGTAAAATAAATTATCGTTACATAATTCAGATGGTTAAATTCAAGTATGAATTTTAAAAGTGAAATGGGAAAACCGGTTTGAAATAGAACAATTGATTTTGTTCAGGAATTCAAAATAGAAACTGAATTGAGAAAATCCAAAGGAGATATCAATAGATTTCTATGATATCGAATTTTTATAACAATTTATTTCAAAAGGGATTGGAATTAAATATAGAAGATTAAGGTATAAATAAATTTATAACTGAGTTACGAAATAATCGACGATTAAGAATAATCGAAATATTTAGTTGGATTTCGTAAGCGAGTTTAATTTGTATTAAATATATTAGAATGAAGTTAGAATTTATATATAAATGAAGTTTAAAACGTTTATATATTAAATATAATTAAAACGAACTCACCGCAACGTGGTAGTTCGTAAATTGGCGGTTCGAATTCAATTGAGTATATAGAACTCAATTTAAGTCGGAAATCTTTGAAACAAGAACCATCAGGACCGATTTGATAATAGTTTTCTAATGGAAGAGAAAAATCTGGATTGTGCTTTATAGATTTTGAGTTATGTCCAAATTCAAATTTTCAGAAAAACAGCGCCATAACCATTTAAAACCATAACGGTTTAGTTAAATTAATAAAAGGACTTTAAACAAATAAATCTGAATTTTCCATAGAAAAATCCAGATTTGAGTTGTAAAATAAATACGAACTCAAGTAGTGTAAAGAAATGATTTTTGGAACAAAAATCAGATTTTAATTAGTGAATACAACTAACTAATCTAAAGAATAATTAATTAATGGAATTTCAAATCGAATTTGGACTTTGAATCAGAAAAGGGGTTTGTAAATTCATATTCGAAATCGAATATGAAACTTGAATCAGAAATGGCATTCGATTGTTTTATAAACAAGTCAAAAATATATTTGAACATGATATGTTTGAATAAAATTATGAAATGGGTAAAAGAGCTAATTAAAGATAAATAAATAAAATTGAGATAAAATGACCAGATTGAGTTGGAATAAAATTTGAAATGGATGCATATGTGTTAAACAGGTATGGAATGAAGAGAATGAAGATTATAAATTTAGTGCCCGACAAAAAGGTACATATTTAATTCCATATGAGGTTTTATGCGCCGAATCGGCAAGTCGCTTGGCTTTTTGATTTTCTTTTTGAATGGAAAGGGCCAAGAGAGGCGTTTTGTAGTTGTACCGAGTGACCCGTACAAAGGAGGTTATGGCGAAACTTTCCAAAAATTTAAGGAGTTAGAATATTTTTAAGAAATTTTGATAGTTAGAAATCAATATATCGATCTATACAACATTCATTGAGGAAACGAATTAAAAAATAGAATATTATAAACAAAAACGAAATCTAAAATTAAATCTGGTAAAAATAAAAAAGAGAATTGTATATACGTTATAAAAATGAATAATTGGTTTTTTATGATATTGATTATTTGAGATAAACAGTCTTGTCCGTTTTGAAGTTAAGAATGTTATTTAGTCAAGGTCTGAGTGGTAGTTATGCCTCAACTTGATTGATTTCATTTTAAACCGATAAATAACAAGATTCAGTATCGAGGATAAATGTTTGAATAAGATTAGGTTGAATGCAGTATTTTGGGTTGTTGTAACAATGTTCCACACAACATTCATTTTAACCCAAGTAAGTGGAATTTTAGAAGTATAACGAATATTTCCGTAGTGTAGAAATAAAGTAGTTCGGGAAAGAGAAATAATTGGAATGTTTTCCAATTATAAATGAAAGATATTTTCTGCGTATAGAAAATAAAAGAAGGCGACATATGGAAATATTTTCCAAATAGTGTTAGAGGTCAAGATGATTATTGAAAATATTTGGTTAACAAGTATTGGTAAGGAAATGAAAAAGTGATTTAATTAATGAAATATTAATTAAGAGGCCCCGTGATTGTTTAATGTTTTGAATGGATGTTTGTTTTTCTTTGATAGTTAAATGGCCGACTATCGAAGTATTTTCCAATATCGTTCTCAATATGGATGGACCGATTAGATTATTATCTGAGAACCACTCCGTATTGGCAGTCGCGCTGCGAATCAGATTATATAAAGATAATCCAAGACGGAGCAAAATGCAAGGGCTTTTTCTGTTAATCGTAGGTATAATTGCCTAAGATGGATTAATGGAAATTGTGCCTTTGGTTTGGTTCAATCCCAGAACGAACATATATGGATGAATGGTTGACAGAGTACTTCCAATGATCGCATATGTTGGTCTATATAAATATATAGTGGTGGAGAATTTATTCTCGTAGCATAATATCTAGATTATATTTATGCAAATCGATTAGTGATTAACGGATTTGAACATGTGGCATTCAAAGTTATTTTTCTTTCAATGAATGGTAAGTGATTGTAGCCTCAGGCCTCAACGACCGGGAAATGGCAAAAATTGGGCAGGCAGCATGACTATGTGGGTAGCTCCCATTAGGGTGTATTATCACCTATCTAGAGAAATTCATTTAATTCCTTATTCTATTCGATTCTATCCCATTCGGGAAAACGGTTGCTGATCCCAACCGTTGGTGATATACATTTGATACACTTAAGCGAAATGAGTGGTCGGTCATGTGTGGACGGGTTACAAGAAGTTATTGTTGAACCCAGTGTATTCTCCTCTAGAGATACACTATCGTAAGGTGGTTCCATACCTTGTCATAGTTGGAAATTCATTACCCAATAAGTGCTCACGGTTTTGATTGTATATTATGTATGTGGAGCGTGAGATGAAAGCGTTCCACTAGATTACTAATTATTTGATTTAGACACTATTATAATGTCAAAAGAGTTTTGATATAAAGATTATCGTTTTCCTTCAAAAGGATTTGAAAGTTAAATCAATTGTTTTGGATTTTCATAAGGGAAAAACCCATTCCGTGTTATATGACATGGTCTTATGAGATATCGTTTATTTTTGCAAATTGTTTTAAATTGTTTACTCATACCAGTCCCATGACTGACCCAGAGTTTATTTTGTTTTGTTTTACCTAAATTGTTGGGTGTCCAAATTTGTATGGGCAGTCAAGTAGTTCAGGATTTTACAGATCTATCTAAAGGAGCTTGGAGCAGGAGGCTTCAGTGTTAGATATATAGTATTTTTATTTCCGCTGTGTTGCAAGTGTTGTACTCTGATAATTGTATGTTATACAGTTAATTTTTTGTATTTCAAAAGTTATAATATAATATATTTTGTTCTGCTACGATGTGAGATTCTGTGTTATTATTTCTGTTCTTCTTCTACCTTTTTCTTCTTAAAAAAATGATTCGTATTTCTGTGATATTTGGGTTGGAAGTGTGATGTATGTTGTCAACTCAGATAGTGCGGATTTGTGGGCCATTACAGTTGGTATCAGAGCTTAGGTTGAGCAAATACCTAGGCTTTGGTGGGTGTTCACTCATTAGAGAGAGGGTTAGTAATACCCTAGAATGACTTGAGTGTATATATACGAGAGCGCATATTTGTTAATTGATATAAAAATTATTTTATATTGTGTTGGCTAATCTGTTGAGTAGTAAATGAATTCTGATCGAATCGTGGGATGCCACAAAGTTGATAGGAATTTCTAGACACTTGAACAGAGAAATTGGACACTATATTGTTTTAAGTGGGTAAATGAAATAATTATACCTAAAATTCTATTTTGATAAAAAAGGAATAATTTTCTAAAATTATTCCATTATATCGATGTGCTGGTTGTTATTATAATCTGATGAGATTATAAAAATGAAATAGTTATATATAACCAAAATTTATTTGTATATGAATGGAATATATACAAATGAGATGAATTAAAATTGAATTCAAACCAGAATTAAGAATTTAAAATCCAGGGAAGTTGGAAAATATTTTCTGAAATATACGAGAATAATATAGCCTCGTTTGGAAGGATTTTTGAATAAAAACCATTTTTGACTGGATTTTGAAAGTGATAAAGCACTGAACTCACTTCAGTCGCAGGGAAATAATTTTGATAATGATTGCAGCATCATCAGTATTCATTTTCGAGTTTCTAAGTGATGGATTACTGCCTTAGAAAAGTTTTTGATGGAATTTTGTTTAAAAGGAAACAAGTTGGTTTAAAAATTCAAATGTTTTGAATTTGAATGGAAATAAATATAAGTATATATTTATGTGATTTCAGAAGGATTTAAAATGATACCCATGGATTTGAATTCTGGAATTTAAAATTTAACTTAAGAAAGTTAAATGGATTCAAGTGAACAAATTGATCAAAATCAATTTGAATGAATATGAATGTGATATGGATTGGATATGAATATATTGATTGTAAATCATTTAGATTAAATGAATGTGAGCGTATATGATGTGTGATGTAAATGGTAACCAAATGTCTTGGTAGAACTAAAGTTGTGAAAATATGAAGAGTTCAGTTTCAACATAAGTGGATTTTGAAAAATAAATGGGTTTGTAGCATTTTCCTACCTTAGTAATTTCGAGGACGAAATTCTTTTAATGGGGGAAGAATGTAATGACCTGGGTTTTTGGTCGATTTATTTTTAATATTTAATATGATTTTAAATATTTAGTTGATAATATAAATGGATTTTTATATAAAATTATCTATTTTTAATAATCGATTTTGATTAAATATCAAATATATTAAATTACCCTAATATGAAAACAAAAGGGTAATTTAATTCAGAGTCAAAACTAAAACAAAAATAATTCAAAGGACCAATATAAATTATATGTGAGTATAAACAATGATAATAATAATTTATTATGGAGAAATTAAATTGTTTTTAATTTAATTTATTGGTTTAAATTAATATCTTCTCTAGATGATCAAATGAGACTTTGCGACTTGTCTCGGTATGTTCGGAATAGTGGTATAACCCTAAAAAGGTCTGTTGTTGGGTTCAGTAAGGAGTTCAGAATCAAGGGTTATTTAAAATTTAATAATACCAGTTCTAATTAAAATTTAAATAAAATAGAATAAAAACAATTATAAAATATAATTCCTTCCACCATAAGTAAGGGAAGTACACTGTAAACCTATAACCTATGATGTAACAACACAGACATAAATTCCTTAGCTCCTAAGCTTCTTCATATATAAATCGTGACATACTCTTTACTTCCATTTTAATCCTCTGAAACAAAATAAAAAGACTATAGCCATTTTAATCCTTTCAGCAATCAAAATCCTCAAAAATCGAATGGCCTCCCAATTCAAATTTTTTTTAAATCGCGAGTATTTGAAATCGATTCCACCATTTAATATAATTGAAATCGTGAAGCTTTGTAAGCTCGTGAGCTTCAGCTCTATTACTTCTCACGTGATTCAATTCAGTAGTGAATTCTGGAACGCAAGGCAACGTAGGCAACGAAAGGACAGAAAGCGTTGGTTCGAAGTCTGATTCGAAGAAAAGAAGGTTCTGATGTTGGCATCACTGAGAGGAAGCTCCAGAAAACATTTCTCATTAGGTCCAGGAGCCATGAAACTGAAGTCACGATGGACTTTTTCGATCACGAAGAGGTTACTGTAGCCGGTCCTAGGGTACTAGAACGCGATGCAAAAGAGAGCATGAATTGGACGGAGTTGGTTCGAGTTCATTGCTGAGTAGTTCGTGGGTTTGGCAGCAGGGTGGTGATCAAAGTCTGAGGAAGATGGGCTGTTGGAGTCGACAGCAGAGTGATTGGGGTGGAGTCAATTACCTGGTGCCGCAGTTGCTGGAATGGGTTCGATTGTGTTGAGGGTATGATTGATGCTTCAGGTCTGTGAAACTGCAGATGTCCGAGTAGCAGAAAGTTTTCAAGATACAACGGTGCTGAATTGGTGATGACAATGAGGTTGAAAGGAGGCGTTTAAGTGATTAAGGCATAACATTTAAATTAGGTAATTAAATTTTTAATCATCATTATTAAAAATCAATTTGTAATTACGTGATTAACTACATAGATTTGTTGGGAAATTAATAAAGGGAACGAATTAATTTTGCAAGGTTGAATCGATCAAATTAAGTCGTGTGTGTATCGTAGCTGCGAGATACGAACTAGAGTTGGGTTTTTGGAATCGCTTGGAATTTAATATTTACAGTCAGAATGAGTCGATAATAAAATCCAAGGTGAGTAAATCTCACTCAATTTATTATTTAGAACTATTTTTGGTTATTAAAAAATAAATGATGGTGGTTTGGTTGTATTAAAATATTGTTGTAGCTATTATAAAATATATATTAGTTATATAGGATTGGTGCTTGTGGTTATTATATATATATATATATATATATATATATATATATATATTGGTAATTGGATAGGTCCCGCAGTACCATTAGCAGATGCCTGTAGTATCATTAGCGGATGACCCTATACGCCCTAAGCTATGATAGTGGATGGCCTTCTATACCGCGATATCCTGCCTCGAAGCAGGATGGGTAGTATTTATGTTGGCTAACGTCTGTGGATGCAGGAAAACAGGTTGGTGGGATCCAACTGGATTCCTCAAAAATATTATTATTTGTTTGTTTCATATATCTTATCATATATGATGTGTTAGAAAAGCTATGACTGATAACTGAGTGTTTTGGGGTGTTTAAATATCACTGGGGCCTGAATATTGATTTGTAAAAATATCGTAAAAAGGATATTTTGAGATTTAAAAGGGAAATCTATTTTTCTAAAAATTGAATTCGAATTTCGAATGGACTAGAAATATTAACTTTTTTTTAATAAATAAAACAAGTATTGAATTTATAAACATGTTTATAAATTTAATAGTGCAGGAAATTAAAGTGATGAATTTATAAATGATGTTTATAAATTAAATAATATAGGAAACTGAAGTGATGAATTTTTAAAAGATGTTTATAAATTAAATAATACAGAGAATTAAAGTGAATTTAAAAACAGTGTTTATAAATAAAATGGAATGATTTTCATTGGATAATATAAAGAATTAAAGTGAATTTAAAAATGGTGTTTATAACTGAAACGGAGAAATTATCATTCGGATAATTAAAATATTTAAATTCAAAAAAATGAATTTAAATTGAGGATTGGGAATCATGTTAATAAGGAATGAGGAAATTATTCCAATGGTTGGAATGAGAATTGAATTAAAATAAATTCGTATGAATTTATGATTTGAATTCGATTAGATTGGATTTGTTTAAATAAAATATTTTCAGAAAAAATATTAGGATTGTATTAAATAGAATTTTAAATTTAAGTATGAAAATGGACTCTATATTTATATAGATAAGTGTAATAAATAGAATATTCCAAAATAAGATTTTGGTTTTAAATAGATTTCGAAATAGAACTTGTTGGAATTTATAAAAAACAAGTAAATTTATAAACAATGTTTATAAATATAGTGAATTAATTATTTGGAGATATTATACAATTTTAAACTCAAGTATGAATTTAAAATAGAATTTGAAATCGTTTCGAAAAGAGAACGACAGTTTTTTTTGGATTCGGAATGCAAAAGGAATTAAGTTTCAAATAGATTTTGAAATGAAACTGTTTTAGTATATAAAACAAGGAAGTTGGATTTATGAACGTTGTTTATAAATCTAGTAAAATAAATTATCGTTAAATAATTCAAACAGTTAAATTCAAGTATGAATTTAAAAAGTGAAACGGGAAAATAGTTTGAAATATAATAATTGTTTTGTTAAGGAATTTAAAATAGAAACTGGATTGAGAAAATCCAAAGGAGTTATCAATAGAATTCTATGATATCGAATTTTTATAATAATTTATTTCAAAAGGGATTGGAATTAAATATAGAAGATTAAGGTATAAATAAATTTATAACTGAGTTAAGAAATAATCGACGATTAGGAATAATCGAAATATTTAGTTGGATTTGGTAAGTGAGTTTAATTTGTATTAAATATATTCGAATGAAGTTAGAATTTATATATAAATGAAGTTTAAAACATTTATATATTAAATATAATCAAAACGAACTCACCGCAGCGCGGTAGTTCCTAATTTGGCGGTTCAAATTCAATTGAGTATATAGAACTCAATTTAAGTCAGAATTCTTTGAAACAAGAACCGTCAGGGCCGATTTGATAATAGTTTTCTAATGAAAGAGAAAAAAAACTGGATTTTGCCTTATAGATTTTGAGTTATGTCAAAATTCAAATTTTCAAAAAAACAACGCCATAACCATTTAAAACCATAACGGTTTATTTAAATTAATAAAAGGATTTTAAACAAATAAAATCCGAATTTCCCATAGAAAAATCCGGATTTAAGTTGTAAAATAAATACGAACTGAAGTGGTGTAATGAAATTATTTTTGGAACAAAGATCAGATTTTTAATTATTGAATAAAACTAACTAATATGAAGAATAATTAATTAATGGAATTTTAAACCGAAATTGGACTTTGAATCAGAAAAGGGGTTTGTAAATTCATATTCGAAATCGAATATGAAACTTGAATTAGAAATAGCATTCAATTGTTTTATAAACAATTTAAAAATATATTTGAACATGATATGTTCAAATAAAATTATGAAATAGGCAAAAGAGCTAATTAAAGATAAATAAATAAAACTGAGATAAAATGACCAGACTGAGTTGGAATAAAATTAGAAATGGACACATATGTGTTAAACAGGTATGGAATGAAGAGAATGAAGTTTATAAATTTAGTGCCCGACAAAAAGGTACATGTTTAATTCCGTATGAGGTTTTATGCGCCGAATCGGCAAGCCGCTTGGCTTTTTGATTTTCTTTTTGAATGGAAAGGGCCCAGAGAGGCGTTTTGTAGTTGTACGAGTGACCCGTACAAAGGAGGTTATGGCGAAACTTTCCAAAAATTTAAGGAGTTAGAATATTTTTAAGAAATTTTGATAGTTAGAAATCAATATATCGATTTATACAACATTCGCCGAGGAAACGAATTAAAAAATAGAATATTATAAACAAAAACAAAATCTATAATTAAATATGGTAAAAATAGAATAGAGAATCATATATACGTTATAAAAATGAATAATTGGTTTTTATGATATTGATTAATCGAGAAAAACAGTCTTGTCCATTTTGAAGTTAAGAATGTTATTCAGTTAAGGTCTCAGAAGTAGTTATACCCCAACTTGATTGATTTCATTTTAAACCGATAAATAACAAGATTCGGTATCGAGGATAAACGTTTGAATAAGATTAGGTTGAATCTAGTATTTTGGGTTGTTGTAATGATGCTCCACACAACATTCGTTTTAACCCAAGTAAGTGGAATTTTGGAAGTATAACGAATGTTTCCTAAGTATAGAAATAAAGGAGTTCGGGAAAGAGAAATAATTGAATGTTTTCCAATTATAAATAAAAGATATTTTCTACGTATAGAAAATAAAAGAAGGCGATATATGGAAATGTTTTCCAAATAGTGTAAGAGGTCAAGATGATTATTGAAAATATTTGATTAACAAATATTCGTAAGGAAATGAAAAAGTGATTTAATTAATGAAATATTAATTAAGAGGCCCAGTGATTGTTTGATGTTTTGAATGGATGTTTGTTTTCTTCGATAGTTAAATAACCGACTATCGAAGTATTTGCCAATATCGTTGTCAATATGGAGAGACCGGTTGGATTATTATCCGAGAACCACTCCGTATTGGCAGTCGCGCTGCGAATCAAATTATATAAAGATAATCGAAGACGGAGTAAAGTGAAAGGGATTTTTCTATTAATCTTAGGTAGAAATTGACTAAGATGGATTAATGAAAATTGTGCCTTTGGTTTCGTTCAATCCTAGAACGGACGTATATGGATGAATGTTTGACAGAGTATTTCCAATGATCGCAAATGTTGGTCTATATAAATATATATGGTGGCAAAGAATTTATTCTCTTAGCATAATATCTAGATTATATTTATGCAAATCGATTAGTGATTAACGGATCTGACCATGTGACATTCAAAGTTACTGTGCTATCTATAAATGGTAAGTGATCGTAGCCTCAGGCCTCAACAACCGGGAAATGATAAAAATCGGGTAGGCAGCATGGCTATTAGGTTGTATTATCACCTTTCTAGAGAAATTCATTTAATTCCTTATTCTATTTGATGTTGTCCCATTCGGGAAAACGGTTGTTGATCCCAACCGTTGGTGATATACATTTGATACACTCAAGCGAAATGAGTGGTCGGTCATGTGTGGCCGGGTTACAAGATGTTCTTGTTGAACCCAGTGTATTTTCCTCTATAGATACACTATCGGAAGGTGGTTCCATACCTTGTTATAGTTGGAAATTCATTACCCTATAAGTGCTTGCGGTTTTGATTGTATATTATGTATGTGGAGCGTGAGATGAAAGTATTCCACTAGATTTCTAATTATTTGATTTAAACACTATTATAATATCAAAAGAGTTTTGATATAAAGATTATCGTTTTCCTTCAAAAGGATTTGAAAGTTAAATCAATTGTTTTGGATTCTCATAAGGTAAAAACCCGTTCTGTGTTATACGGCGTGGTCTTATGAGATATCATTTATTTTCGCAAACTATTTTAAATTGTTTACTCATACCAGTTCCATGACTGACCCAGAGTTTATTTTGTTTTGTTTTACCTAAATTGTTGGGTGCCCAAATTTGTATGGGCAGTCAAGTAGTTCAGGATTTTACAGATCTATCTAAAGGAGCTTGGAGCTGGAGGCTTCAGTGTTAGATATACAGTATTTTTATTTCCGCTGTGTTGCAAGTGTTGTACTCTGATAATTGTATGTTATACAGTTTAAATTTTGTATCTCAAAAGTTATGATATAATATATTTTGTTTTGTTGCAATGTGAGATTCTGTGTTTTTATTTCTGTTCTTCTTCTACCTTTTTCTCCTTAAAAAAATGATTCGTATTTCTGTGATATTTGGGTTGGAAGTGTGATGTATGTAGTCAACTCAGATAGTGCGGATTTGCGGGCCATTACATAACATCTCCTCTTCAAGTTACAAATTTTTGTCATTAAAATTTCCAAAAAACGAAATCATTTATAATTTTTATACAGAAAATATTTGTATTATTACTCCAAAATTCTATTTCTTACTTATTAAATTAGATATATTTCAATAAATAAATATTATTGGAAGAGCGGAGTACTGTTTATTATTGGCAATATATGTACAAATATATGTATAAATATTTATATATATATATTGGAATATATGTATAAATATGTATAAATATTTTTTTCACTCAATAATATCACTCATTGGAATATATGTATAAATATATTGGAGAACCATTCACTTAATAATATCACACATTGGAATATATGTATAAATATTTTGTTCCAGCTATTATTGGAGGACAACTGTTTATTACCACTCATTGGAATGCATTTGTGGAGAAAGCTAGAGATCAGGTTCTCTCTATACCCGTGTGGACCTAATTTAACAATGTTCCATCTGCATTTGAACCTCTTATTGGACTTAATTGGCTTGCGTGCCATGCTGGCATGCTCAAATGCTTTGATGCTAACACGGTTGCTAGAAGGAACCTTGTGTTTGCGAGAGCATTGATTGAAATAACTCCAGACAAACCTCTTTCAAGGAAACTGAAGATGCATTGAAGGCCATTTTTATTATGTTGTTATGACATATAAATAGCAACCCGAGATATGTTGCGCGTGCAAATCATTTGGTCACATTTCCGAGAAGTGTACGGTCTCTAGTGATAACATTCAGTCTAAGAAGATTCCACTACCGCGGGCTCCTCCTATGGATTGGGCCCCAAAAATCAAGACCGTTGACACTGCTAGTCACGAGGAATGTGGCGATAAACCAACAAACATGGCTCCAACTGAAAGTCAATCTTTTGATTGGAACAAGACACAGAGGGTTCTAACTCACTCCAATACTGGAATGAAACACAAGTTAAGCGAAGGAAGTTTTTACATCATGTTGATGTGGAAGATGAAGCACGAAAGTTAGTGTACCAAGTGGAAGGTGAAGGACTTACTTTAGCAAAGGAAGGAGACGATGGAAGAAATAATGAGCAATTACTTCATGACTCGGCATGGTATATGCAATATCTATATTATGAGCTTTCTCCATTCTATGTTACGGACCTAGCTACCCACTTAGCTGAGGCCATGCAGGAAGTTTCATCAGGTGATGCTGATGGGGGTTGACCTCCCTGTTAGCGCTTAGTAGTCTTGATATTTAGTCAAGCTCATGTTTTTCTTTCTATTTGTAGTCTAGCAGTTAAGAAAGATCCAGTGTTGTAAGCCTGTTTAGGTAGAGTAGGTAAAATACTTTAAATTTCGTATGTGGTGGGCGGTCCACCTAAAAAACCGAATAGCTGATTGTCTACTAACAATCACCGGTACTTTTCTGTATTTTATTATTACTTATAATATGTAAAAACTCTCAACTTCCCCGGTAAGGAAAGCGCGGATAGTTCGAGAACAACACACAAGGGAACGCAGATGGAAGAACATTTCATTGTTTATTACAACAATTCATCAGAATACAAGAATATACAGAGTATAAATGAATAAAATACATTCGATAAATATCAGAGATTACAATACATTACATAGCAGCGGAAAAAAATACAAAATACAACTGAAGAAGATACACGGATACAAAGCTTTCCGGATATCGTTCCAGCTGTAAACCAGGTTCCTGTGAATATAAATCTGCAAAACCAATACTACTAGCTGCCCGTGTCAAAATAAGGGCACCCAGAGTTTAGGTTAAAACAATAAACTCCAGGTCAGTCATGGGACTGGTGTGAGAACTAAAACAGTTATTTAAAACTTTACTTTAAATCAGATATATCAAGGGACAACGCCGTATAACACGGAACGAGTTTCCTCCTAAGAATACCAGTGCATATAACAAAACAGCGCGATGCTTTTTGGAAAAATGAAGCTATTATAAGACTCAGGTCCTATCACACAATGCAACGCAAGCCGGGGGATAGGGTTTTCCCTTATAATAGCCAAACATGCTTAGTACGTTTAAAACAAATCATTTGATACTATTATAAGTGCATAGTGTATAAAACAACTTCAAATCATAAGTATCAATCATAGACGGCATGGGTACCATATATCATGTCACCATACTAGTTCTACAATTAAAACCGCAAAATCACGTATTTGGAAATTGGATTTCCGTCTGTGAACCGAGGCAAAAGATAGTCCTCAACCGATTCGAGACTGTCTAGCCCGAGCCTCAGGAACAGCCGCAACTGGCCCTTGGATCGTCAAGTCCGGTCCACCGATGTGGATTATTATGCCTGAACAATACGTCTCCCCGCCCTATGGGGCGTAAATGAGCCAACAAATGACTCCATCAGACCCGGATCGTCCGATCAAACCGAGGCGCCTCGCAACACCAACAACCACATAAGTCAAACTCGTCAGGGCGTGTAAAACCACTGAAGCCACTTCTAGCTAGAAAAAAACGCATGTCCTCCCTGAGGTCCTCTCCCTTTTTGGTTCACCACCGGGGTGTGAGGCTCGCGAATTCACGTTACACAAAGCTATGCCACACAGGCCATGCTTTGATCATCACCACAAGACTTTGCTTTCAAACAGAAACCTTGATCAATTGCCACTTAGGCATGCCACACAGGCAATTCACTCCATGCGTTTGATATCCATCGATATATAACCCCTGAGCTCGTACGTCTCAGAGAAGGGCGTTAAGCAAGAGAATAAATTCTCCGCCGCCAAACAAATATATATTTAATAGAAATCAATCACACAGACTAAAATCCAATGTCAGACACACAGTCCATTTACAAGTTCGTTCTGGGTCTGAACGAAACCGGAGGCACCTAGTACCCCGCATATCCATCGATCTCCAAGTACGTCTGGGCGATCACCAACTAATTCCCTCCTCTTGGGTGTACGGCCCAATCAAGATCATCAGTAATTATCCAAACGACGTGAAGACTTCCGGTCTTCTACCATCATCTTCATCTTCGACTTATCGTCGTATCAGTTATTCAGAATGGGATAAACCCGGTCTTTCTGAATAACTCGCGTATATAATAAACAAGTGTTACACAAACACAGCATACGCCTCATTCCAATTCAAAATATTCGTTTATTCAGATATTCTTCTACTTTGGGAAAGGTTCCCATTAATTTTATCAAAGATAAATTCTTTAAATTTATTCTTTAATCTTCTTTGAATATCAATTCAAACTAGTCGGGATTAGCGAATCACACCGGAATAATCGTTTATTTTATTTCCCAATCCCCACCTATTCATCCCATGAAGTAAAACTAGTAATACTTCATATCTAACACCACAGTGTTATCGGTAAATTCAATTACCATTTCACGTTCAAATCTAATTAAAGATTTAACTATCGTCTGGAGTAAAACTGGTGATACTCCATTCTCGATCATTTCAATCTAATTAAAGATTCATTAAAACTCCACTTAGTTTTAATCTTCACAGAAATCAATATCCTATCTTTAACTGGGTTAAAGAACCAATGTCCTTTAAAACACGGCCCACAATAAACCCAAAATCACATTCATTAATTATCAGGTTAAAGAACAAGTGTTATTTAAAACACTGTTCACGATAAACCCAAAAATCAATACCAGTTCAATTTCAATTAAATATTATTTAATTGGTACACTTCATTAAATCTAAATAAAAAGATTTAATCTTTTGCTCAATTGGGCTTAAGAACAGTGTTAATGAAGACACCATTCACGACAAACCCAAATCACATTTGATATTAAATACAAGGCTCTGAATAGAAAATATATCGGCTTATATTCAATATCAAATTCTACGACCAAAAATATCGTATTGGAAATAACGATATTAATATATCTTTCAAATTTCCCAAACAATATCTGTATAATCATGAAATCCAACATCGAAATATTCCAAAGACAATTTCGATTCAAATCCATTCCCACTTTATATATTGGAAATTCTGGTTATTTTCAAAACCATTTCAAGTCCACTTTATTTATTTTAGAAATAAATAGAATTATAATTCTAGTTCAAAACTAGTTCATTTCGATAAAAATCTATTTTTATCTTTTCAAATATGGAGTTTTTCATCCCGATTCTTCCCAAATCATTTCTTATGATTTTACACAAATTAATACTATTTTTAATAATTTTATCAAGGCCCGCACAGTCGATTTCCATCAACGGCCATCGAACTGCACTTACAACGACCTTTTCCAAATTTGATTTGGACATAATTCCAAATCCAACCGTTAGATTTCAAATTTCTAATATTTGTTAGAAAGCTCTTTTCGATACGAACCCAACGGTTCCAGTTTTAGAGAATCCGACGGTCGGATCTTCCGCAATATCCGTTTGAAGTCAATGGTCGAAATTCACGAACTGCAACGGTGCGACGCGTTCTATTCAGGCTATTATATTATATATGTAATATATACTTCGCTGATTTCAATTCAAAACGTGCTTTATAAATCGTTTTAAATTCATTTTCAAAACGGTTTCAACTTCATATTCAATTTCAAATCAAAATTGAATATTCCAATATAAATTCGTTTTAAATTCATTACAAATCGATTTCAATTCAATTTCAATTCGAATTCATTTATATTCAATTTTAATTCGAATTCATTTATATTCAATTTCAATTCGAATTCATTTATATTCAATTTCAATTCGAATTTCAATTCTTTTCGAAAAATCAGATTTTGAAATCACTTTCGATCTTCATTATAAAATGAATAAAATCGATATAAATATCGTTCATGTCAAAATGGCGTCAATCTAATCAATACGGCTTCATATATTCCTATTTTCAAATATTCTATTTCGAATATTTCTATTTTTAAATATTACTACTTTCAAATATTCTATTTCAAATATTCTATTTCAAATATTCCTTTTTTTTAAATATTGCTACTTTCAAATATTCTATTTCAAATATTCTATTTCAAATATTCCTTTTTTTTAAATATTGCTACTTTCAAATATTCTATTTCAAATATTCTATTTCTAAACTGGAATGAGGCCCAATCACTTACCATATAATGTTAATTATATGGATTTTCTACAACACATGTATACAATAACAACGATGAATAATCAACCATCATCCAAAGTGCATTCTACACTGTATAAGCATCGAATATAAATATTTAACGCTTATAACAGTCTGTCAGTCAATCGATCGACATACAGCTAACTATTGGGATTAGTGTACGTCATATATCATCCCAATACCCGTGTGGTGTTTCAAACAATCAAACACAGATTTTATTTGTGCAGTTGGGCGATGTGTAAAATTTATCGTCCCAATCAATATCAGTCAAATGTGTGTATATAAACAAATCGTCTGATTTGTTTATTTTTATTTCATTTCATATACATGTTAAAAATTCTATTTTTAACTATAAAATATTTTCCACTGTAAAATATTTTATTTCAACTATATAAATATTTTATTTCATTTCACATCACATCACACAATCAACTACATATCAAAATCAAACAAACAAGCATACAAGCCGTCCATGGTCTGTGGACGACGGGTCTCGGGTGCTACTAAACACCGTCTGCATCCTAGTATATATTTCAACTAGAAATAAAATTAAAAGGTGAGAAGTTCTCACCGTCTAGCTAATCCAAACGCCTCGACTCTTCATATGTGGAAAATCTCCGCCGTTTCTTCTTTCATCACTTTCGTCATCCGTATTCACTACCTATATAAAAATCGAATTTTTACTTCGCTATTCAATCTATAAAAATCGAATTTTTACTTCGTTATTCAATCTATAAAAATCGAATTTTTACTTTGCTATTCAATATATAAAAATCGAATTTTTACTTTGCTATTCAATATATAAAAATCGAATTTTTACTTCGCTATTCAATATATAAAAATCGAATTTTTACTTTGCTATTCAATATATAAAAATCGAATTTTTACTTCGCTATTCAATATATAAAAATTGAATTTTTATGATTCCGTTCATACACTAAAAACCAGTCTTTATAATGTTAAAAATATAAACTTTATATATAATACTTTTCATTTCCATATATAGAGAAAATCACATAAAAAAAACAAAGCTTTAAAGTAGAAGTTTAATAGGGCTCACTGTTTTGTCTTGATCGGAGGAGGGGATGGAGTTGTCTGCTCGACGGGGGGAGGCTAGGGCGGAGGCGATGTCGGGGGGGCTCGCGACTGTCTGACAGGCTGAGGGTGGCGACGTTCATCAGAGGGGAGGGAAGAAGAAGTGGCAGCGGCGGTATAGGGGGAGGCGCGCTTCAGCAGGAGGGGGCGGCGGGACCGATTGAGGAGAGGAGGAGAGCGAGAGGCGCGAGAGGGTGAGGGAGGCGGTGCGGCTTCTGATCGGAGGTGGGGATGGAGTTACAGGCGGTGGTGGCGGCGCGATTTGTTTTCTTTTTTTTCTTACTGAATGAATATAACGGGGGGGGGGGGGGGGTGCGCTGAGATAATAGGGTGAGAGAGAGAAGAAAGTTTTTATTTATTTATTTAAATTTCAAAAAGTTGACTTTTTATTTCGACCTCGAAACGAGACCCACCGCCTGACGTCTATAGCTAATTACCCCCATTCCGAACACAATGGGATATGTATCGTAAGATGATTCGTTCGTTTCGATCAGTTTTCGTCAAAATCAACATATAACTCTATATATTGATTTTGAATGCACATTTCAATTTACCGGGGTCCCATACTAACTCGAAAAATTCCGAAAAATATTTTCTAGCTTCGTATTGACGATACAGTCCTAACAAAACTAATTTCGTCGAATTCTGAGACCGTTTGAAAAATGGCCATTTTCCAGTCGATTAAAATCAACTGAAACTGGTCAAACGCGTTTTCCTTTGCCACGCTCACATATTGATTCGAAAAATTATGAAATTTGAAACCTAGCAATAATTTGACATCGCAGATCCAACAAAAGTGGTTTCGTCGAAATCCGAGGTCGTTTGCAAAATGGCTATTTTTAAGGGCCTGAATTTTATAGCGACTATTCAGAATTTTCAACTGGACGTATCTTTTGATTCCCGCTATGAAATTTCGATTTCTCGAATTCGTTGGAAAGATATTCTCCATTAGATTCAAATATTTTTGGTTTCACTAAAATCCGGTTTATTTTGCCCCCGGTATGTTCATTTGAATTTTGAAATCGAATTATCGAACTACCGCGCCGTTTTCAATTCCTTTTATAAATTAAAATAAATATTTATATTCTAACGACGATTCGAATAAATATATACATTCGAATTCTATTCAAAATAAATTTCTCGTCGTTATTATTTAAAATAATTCATTTTAAATAATCAAAATCCACTAAAATTGCCAAAATAAAAATTTTAAATTGGCTCAGATTTCCGGGTTATTACAATCTCCCCCACTTAAAACGTTTCGTCCCTGAAAAGGAACGAAGCCGAAAGTTGTTTAATTAATCAACTCAACTTTCATTATTTTCATTACGGCTTAAGTTCTTCAACTTTTCAGTTTCTAAGAACTTTTCAAATTTTTCAAAAATTTGGCTAACTCCCTAAATTTTCGAAAAATTTCGCCATAACCTCCCCTGCACTGGGAGCACCGGGAAAATCCCGAAATTGCCATATAGGCCCTCTGATCTCAAAAAGAAAAAGAAAAAGCCAATCGGCTCATAAAATCATCATCACCCAAACAAAACAGTAAATTATGATAAACATGTACCTATTTGTCGGGCAAACAATTTTATTTCTCTGCTCTAGCCTCCTTGCTATGACCTGTTCAATGTAAGTACATGTATATGCATGCAAATGCGATAAATTTCCAATACAATTCACTATTTGATTCAATTTGGATAAATGGTTCAAAATTATCAAACAAATAAACAAACAACACAAACATCAATCAATTAGTGAATTAACATTTTAAATTCATAACTTTGATACATAGTCAAAAAAAATCAGATTTTTGATGCCAAATCACAACAATAGGCCCTATCTAATTTTGGTTCTCACACCAGTCAATAGGAAATATATAGACATCTCACTTTCGAAACTCGAACACATATACCGATGATACTATAGTAATCATCAGGATCGTCTCCGGGCGACTACAGTGTGATTCTATATCTATCCGGTATATTAAAACTTCAAATACACGCGGATCAGACGTATATGCAAAATCTATATATACTGGATTGTCCAGATCAAGTTAAAATAAATATTCAAATACAAATTATTAAATTAAAATTTCAAAACAAAACTTGTTTTTAATTTTATACTCTTCACACTCGTTCTAGGATACTGCTGATCCCATCTCTAACGAGTCATTCCCATTGGATATTACTAATCCAATATCTGATGAATTCTTTCGTATGGTTCTAATGTGTCTTATTCTCTGAGCTTTGTAAACCAAAGCTCTGATACCAACTGTAAAAACCCTCAACTTCCCCAGTAAGGAAAGTGCGGATAGTTCGAGAACAACACACAAAGGAACGCAGACGGAAGAACATTTCATTGTTTATTACAACAATTCATCAGAATACAAGAATATACAGAGTATAAATGAATAAAATACATTCGATAAATATCAGAGATTACAATACATTACATAGCAGCGGAAAATAATACAAAATACAACTGAAGAAGATACACGGATACAAAGCTTTCCGGATATCGTTCCGCTGTAAACCAGGTTCCTGTGAATATAAATCTGCAAAACCAAAACTACTAGCTACCCGTGTCAAAATAAGGGCACCCAGAGTTTAGGTTAAAACAATAAACTCCAGGTCAGTTATGGGACTGGTGTGAGAACTAAAACAGTTATTTAAAACTTTACTTTAAATCAGATATATCAAGGGACCACGCTGTCTAACACGGAACGGGTTTCCTCCCAAGAATACCAGTGCATATAACAAAACAGCGCGATGTTTTTTGGAAAAATGAAGCTATTATAAGACCCAGGTCCTATCACACAATGCAACGCAAGCCGGGGGATAGGGTTTTCCCTTATAATAGCCAAACATGCTTAGTACGTTTAAAACAAATCATTTGATACTATTATAAGTGCATAGCGTATAAAACAACTTCAAATCATAAGTATCAATCATAGACGGCATGGGTACCATATATCATGTCGCCATACTAGTTCTACAATTAAAACCGCAAAATCACGTATTTGGAAATTGGATTTCCGTCTGTGAACCGAGGCAAAAGATAGTCCTCAACCGATTCAAGACTGTCTAGCCCGAGCCTCAGGAACAGCCGCAACTGGCCCTTGGATCGTCAGGGCCGGTCCACCGATGTGGATTATTATGCCTGAACTATACGTCTCCCCGCCCTATGGGGCGTAAATGAGCCAACAAATGACTCCATCGGACCCGGATCGTCTGATCAAACCGAGGCGCCTCGCAACACCAACAACCACATAAGTAAAACTCGTCAGGGCGTGTAAAACCACGGATGCCACTTCTAGCTAGAAAGAAACGCATGTCCTCCCTGAGGTCCTCTCCCGTTTTTGGTTCACCACCGGGGTGTGAGGCTCGCGAATTCACGTTACACAAAGCTATGCCACACAGGCCGTGCTTTGATCATCACCACAACATTTTGCTTTTCAACAGAAGCCTTGATCAATTGCCACTTAGGCATGCCACACAGGCAATTCACTCCATGCGTTTGATATCCATCGATATATAACCCCTGAGCTCGTACGTCTCAGAGAAGGGCGTTAAGCAAGAGAATAAATTCTCCGCCGCCAAACAGATATATATTTAATAGAAATCAATCACACAACCAATGTCAGACACACAGTCCATTTACAAGTTCGTTCTGGGTCTGAACGAAACCGGAGGCACCTAGTACCCTGCATATCCATCGATCTCCAAGTACGTCTGGACGATCACCAACTGATTCTCTCCTCTTGGGTGTACGGCCCAATCAAGATCATCAGTAATTATCCAAACGACGTGAAGACCTCCGGTCTTCTACCATCGTCTTCATCTTCGACTTATCGTCGTATCAGTTATTCAGAATGGGATAAACCCGGTCTTTCTGAATAACTCGCGTATATAATAAACAAGTGTTATACAAACACAACATACGCCTCATTCCAATTCAGAATATTCGTTTATTCAAATATTCTTCTACTTTGGGAAAGGTTCCCATTAATTTTATCAAAGATAAATTCTTTAAATTTATTCCTTAATCTTCTTTGAATATCTATTCAAACTAGTCGGGATTAGCGAATCACACCGGAATAATCATTTATTTTATTTCCCTATCCCCACCTATTCATCCCATGAAGTAAAACCGGTAATACTTCATATCTAACACCACGGTCTTATCGGTAAATTCAATTACCATTTCACGTTCAAATCTAATTAAAGATTTAATTATCGCCTGGAGTAAAACTGGTGATACTCCATTCTCGATCATTTCAATCTAATTAAAGATTCATTAAAACTCCACTTAGTTTTAATCTTCACAGAAATCAATATCCTGTCTTTAACTGGGTTAAAGAACCAATGTCCTTTAAAATACGGCCCACAATAAACCCAAAATCACATTCATTAATTATCGGGTTAAAGAACAAGTGTTATTTAAAACACTGTTCACGATAAACCCAAAAATCAATACCAGTTCAATTTCAACTAAATATTATTTAATTGGTACACTTCATTAAATCTAAATAAAAAGATTTAATCTTTTGCTCAATTGGGCTTAAGAACAGTGTTAATGAAGACACCATTCACGACAAACCCAAATCACATTTGATATTAAATACAAGGCTCTGAATAGAAAATATATCGGCTTATATTCAATATCAAATTCTACAACCAACAAATATCATATTGGAAATAATGATATTAATATATCTTTCAAATTTCCCAAACAATATCTGTATAATCACGAAATCCAACATCGAAATATTCCAAAGACAATTTCGATTCAAATCCTTCCCACTTTATATATTGGAAATTCTGGTTATTTTCAAAACCATTTCAAATCCACTTTATTTATTTTAGAAATAAATAGAATTATAATTCTAGTCCAAAACTAGTTCATTTCAATAAAAATCTATTTTATTTTTTCAATTATGGAGTTTTTCATCCCGATTCTTCCCAAATTATTTCTTATGATTCTACACAAATTATTACTATTTTTAATAATTTTATCAAGGTCCGTACAGTCGATTTCCATCAACGGCCATCGAACTGCACTTACAACGACCTTTTCCAAATTTGATTTGGACATAATTCCAAATCCAACCGTTAGATTTCAAATTTTTAATATTCGTTAGAAAGCTCTTTTCGATACGAACCCAACGGTTCTGGTTTTAGGAGAATCCGACGGTCGGATCTTCCGCAATATCCGTTTGAAGTCAATGGTCGAAATTCACGAACTGCCGCGGCACGACGCGTTCTATTCAGGCCATTATATTATATATATAATATATATAATATATACTTCGTCGATTTCAATTCAAAACGTGCTTTATAAATCGTTTTAAATTTATTTTCAAAACGGTTTTAAATTCATTTTCAAAGCGGTTTCAACTTCATATTCAATTTCAAATCAAAATTGAATATTCCAATACAAATTCGTTTTAAATTCATTTCAAATCGATTTCAATTCAATTTCAATTCGAATTCATTTATATTCAATTTCAATTCGAATTCATTTATATTCAATTTCAATTCGAATTCATTTATATTCAATTTCAATTCGAATTTCAATTCTTTTTGAAAAATCAGATTTTGAAATCACTTTCGATCTTCATTATAAAATGAATAAAATTGATATAAATATCGTTCACGTCAAAATGGCGTCAATCTAATCAATATGGCTTCATATATTCCTATTTTCAAATATTCTATTTCGAATATTTCTATTTTTAAATATTGCTACTTTCAAATATTCTATTTCAAATATTATATTTCAAATATTCCCTTTTTTTTTAAATATTGCTACTTTCAAATATTCTATTTCAAATATTCCTTTTTTTTAATATTGCTACTTTCAAATATTCTATTTCTAAACTAGAATGAGGCCCAATCACTTACCATATAATGTTAATTATATGGATTTTCTACAACACATGTATACAATAACAACGATGAATAATCAACCATCATCCAAAGTGCATTCTACACTGTATAAGCATCGAATATAAATATTTAACGCTTATAACAGTCTGTCAATCAATTGATCGACATACAGCTAACTATTGGGATTAGTGTACGTCATATATCATCCCAATACCCGTGTGGGGTTTCAAACAATCAAACACAGATTTTATTTGTGCAGTTGGGCGATGTGTAAAATTTATCGTCCCAATCAATATCAGTCAAATGTGTGTATATAAACAAATCGTCTGATTTGTTTATTTTTATTTCATTTCATATACACGTTAAAAATTCTATTTTTAACTATAAAATATTTTCCACTATAAAATATTTTATTTCAACTATATAAATATTTTATTTAATTTCACATCACATCACACAATCAACTACACATCAAAATCAAACAAACAAGCATACAAGCCGTCCATGGTCTGTGGACGACGGGTGTCGGGTGCTACTAAACACCGTCTGCATCCTAGTTTATATTTCAACTAGAAATAAAATTAAAAGGTGAGAAGTTCTCACCGACTAGCTAATCCAAACGCCTCGACTCTTCAAATGTGGAAAATCTCCGTCGTTTCTTCTTTCATCACTTTCGTCATCTGTATTCACTACCTATATAAAAATCGAATTTTTACTTCGCTATTCAATCTATAAAAATCGAATTTTTACTTCGCTATTCAATCTATAAAAATCGAATTTTTACTTTGCTATTCAATATATAAAAATCGAATTTTTACTTTGCTATTCAATATATAAAAATCGAATTTTTACTTCGCTATTCAATATATAAAAATCGAATTTTTACTTTGCTATTCAATATATAAAAATCGAATTTTTACTTCGCTATTCAATATATAAAAATCGAATTTTAATGATGCCGTTCATACACTAAAAATCCAGTCTTTATAATGTTAAAAATCTAAACTTTATATATAATACTTTTCATTTCCATATATAAAGAAAATCGCATAAAAAAACATAGCTTTAAAGTAGAAGTTTAATAGGGCTCACCGTTTTGTCTTGATCGGAGGAGGGGATGGAGTTGTCTGCTCGACGGGGGGAGGCTAGGGCGGAGGCGATGTCGGGGGGACTCGCGACTGTCTGACAGGCTGAGGGTGGCGACGTTCATCAGAGGGGAGGGAAGAAGAAGTGGCGGCGGCGGTATAGGGGGAGGCGCGCTTCAGCAGGAGGGGGCGGCGGGACCGAATGAGGAGAGGAGGAGAGCGAGAGGCGCGAGAGGGTGAGGGAGGCGGTGCGGCTTCTGATCGGAGGTGGGGATGGAGTTACAGGCGGTGGCGGCGGCGCGATTTGTTTTCTTTTTTTTCTTACTGAGTGAATATAAGGGGGGGGGGCTGAGATAATAGGGTGAGAGAGAGAAGAAAGTTTTTATTTATTTATTTAAATTTCAAAAAGTTGACTTTTTATTTCGACCTCGAAACGAGACCCACCGCCTGACGTCCATTGCTAATTACCCCCATTCCGAACACAATGGGATATGTATCGTAAGATGATTCGATCGTTTCGATCAGTTTTCGTTAAAATCAACATATAACTTTATATATTGATTTTGAATGCACATTTCAATTTACTGGGGTCCCATACTAACTCGAAAAATTCCCAAAAATATTTTCTAAATTCGTATTGACGATACAGTCCTAACAAAACTAATTTCGTCGAATTCTGAGACCGTTTGAAAAATGGCCATTTTCCAGTCGATTAAAATCAACTAAAATTGGTCAAACGCGTTTTCCTTTGCCACGCTCACATATTGATTCGAAATGAAATTTGAAACCTAGCAATAATTTGACATCGCGGATCCAACAAAAGTGGTTTCGTCGAAATCCGAGGTCGTTTGCAAAATGGCTATTTTTAAGGGCCTGAATTTTATAGCGACTATTCAGAATTTTCAACTGGATGTATCTTTTTATTCCCGCTATGAAATTTCAATTTCTCGGATTCGCTGGAAATATATTCTCCACTAGATTCAAATATTTTTGGTTTCACTAAAATCCGGTTTATTTTGCCCCCGGTATGTTCATTTGAATTTTGAAATCGAATTATCGAACTACCGCGCCGTTTTCAATTCCTTTTATAAATTAAAATAAATACTTATATTCTAACGACGATTCGAATAAATATATACGTTCGAATTCTATTCAAAATAAATTTCTCATCGTTATTATTTAAAATAATTCATTTTCAATAATCAAAATCCACTAAAATTGCCAAAATAAAAATTTTAAATTGACTCAGATTTTCGGGTTATTACATAATTAAAGGTGTTTGCGGTTACCTAAGAAACCGGTCGACTTTGCCAAAAAAAAATAGATATATTTTAATTTCAAAATATTTATCTAAAAATATTGATAACTCAAAGTTTGACAAGTCTATATTGTCGTTCTTACAGATGTTAGGCACACACTGGCCAGGCACACGACTAAAATCTCCATGTAGTAAATATCCTTGCTTCAACTCCCAGTGAAAATAGTTCAAAAAGTTTTTATTAAAAGAAAATAGATACGGAAAGTACCAATGTGATGTTGACATAATGATTGTTCATGAATCGCAGATACACAATGGTTTTGTGTGGATCTCCCAGAAAACATCTGTATCCATAGGAAATCACTTCCCTGTGAATTTCGTCATGGACAGATCAATGAATAATACTTTAGAATCAAAGAAAATATGAGGTCACTGAGCATTGACTGTTCTATCTCAGAGCCACGAAAATAGGTCAAGACATGAGGATCAATTAAGTCACAAAGACAATTAACGACGTGAAGACGAATCAAGTCATGAAGACACGATGCTGCATCAAACAGGTGGCTCCATATCACTAAGATATCTCAACATCGCATGGCTCCATTCAACCTTTAGTAACTCTAGAGGTTACATCTCTTTCACTTGTAGATATGCCATGTGGACCGCGGGTACACAATGGTTTCGCCTGGGGTCCCCCCAGGAAACATCCATACTCGTAAGCTTTCACAGCTCTGCGGATCACACTCTTATCACGACTGTAGATCGTAGCAGACATAATGATTATGCTTGGTACCCCCAAGAAACATCTGTCCGTCATAGGCCGTCTTCAGCCCTACGAATTACGCTAGACAATCGCGTTCTTCCAAAAAATATGACAACTCATGAGTTTTACGTCTGGACAACCTACTACCACTAGCAGTACATCTCACTAAGCTCGAAATTCAAAGGAGAAGTTAGGTACTTTCCTTATTTTTCTTTGAAAACATATAATACTATGTACATATAGTACTACATTTCATATTCTCATTAATCATACTTATGTTAACTTACACAAGATTTTCTTTCCAAATCATCTTTCCAACAATCTCATTCTTATATAAATTCCATTGTATAAGGTTTCACCTCAAATCAATTACCTTCCATTTCAATAGTTTTTCAAATTCACTAAATCTGATATATTTTTTCGTATAAGTTTCAAATTTTTTACATCCAATATCTTAAATCGCATATCCTCAAATTATATTCCAATTTCTTAATCAATTAAGCTATTTGACATATTTTCACACTCAGGTTTCTGAATCTATTGGTTATAAACCAATTTTTTCCCTAAATTCCCAATTACTAAATTGCTCACTCAATTCAAATCTTAATGCTCTCACCATTTCGGAATTTTCATGTTTATAACAATTTTCTCATTCACGCATTATTACTCTTCCATATTCACATCCTTCGACCGTAGATTAGTAAGCGAACAACTCCCTAAATATCAACCCCGAAGGTCGTAACCAACATCAGATCAACACTCAGAAAATTATTCAACTTAACTAATCTCCAATCAGTTTCTATATTCCTTAACTCCATTTCTAAATTTCTTATTAAATCAATTCTTACGCAACTCTCGGATTCAGTTTACGAATCCACTTCTCTTACGTTTTGTCATCTTTCGTTCTCGACATGTTGCTTTTTGCTCTTTATTTCTCGCCATTCTAATTTATCAAAACCTGTTAGCCTCTCATGATCTTTTGAAAAACAAATTCAAATCATCATATTTATTTTCTATAATTCTAGAAAATCTCTTATTACTATTGGAAAACATCTCCATATATTCAAAAATCTTTATATCCTATAAAAATATACTTTATTCTCATGGGAAACATTTCTAAATAGATGTTAAATAAAACATCGTTATTTCCGCTTAACTGTTGACACTCAGTAACTTACTTAACCAACTCTTGCTATTAAACTTTAATCATTTCTTAGTCGACAATGAAGTTAATCAAGTTGGGGTATAATTACCTCTCAGACCTTAAACGAACAATTAATTTAAGAATATATTAAAATTTTGATTAAAACAGTAAGTAAACGGAACTTTCTTGAAATTTGACATAGTTGGTTTCCATGAATAACTTCCTTTCGAATAATCTCTTATTCGATAATATATTCCGAACTTTAGAAAAATCTCATTTAATTTATATTCTAACTTCAGAATAATTTTATCATACCAATAAACTCCATTTCCTTTATTCTCAATTCCATTTACAACATTCTTGCTTTCAAGCGTTACTTACTTCTAAAAGTAAATATTATTCCTTTTATCGAAATCTGAACTCGTCACATTAATTTTTGTTCTATTCAAATCTCTCTGCACTTATAACCCTAGTTTACAATTCACTTCCTGTTAATTAATCAACCAGTCTATAATGCACTATTGAATTCATATATTCGAATACACATTATTGGTTTGAAACAAATTATAATATATGTTGCCAAGTACTGAATAATTCAAATAAATTAGTAATAAAATTTGACACAATTGAATTCCAATTGTAACCTTTTCGATTTTATTTATATTCCGAATATCGAATTAAAATTCATCGTTTCACCTTTGAAACGATTTCAAATTTTCCCATTTTCATTCAAATTCCTATCAAAATTCTCATTTCCAATAAAGTTCTGTCGTCTTTGATTTCGATTACACATGTAATGACCCGCATTGGCAGAGGTATTATAATTAATTAATTTAATTATATAAAGAGTGATATAGTGAATTTAATGATCGTGGAATTAAATAATGGTGAATATTTAATTTTAAATAATAAATTAAATAATATATTTAATTTTGAAATAATCAGAATTGGTTGAAGTGACGATATGGTGTAAACCGGATCATCTGTGATATTTAATTCATCTTAGAATTGAATTTGAATAACGAATATATTATATAAACGACAGTTGAACGTATAGTTTATAGTATAATTATAAACGAGCTCGAAATGGCGCTGCAGTTCGTAAATTGGCGATTTGAACTTCAACTGAATGTACAGGATTCGTTTTAAATCGGATTTCTATGAAACAAGAAGCGTGTGGAGCTGGTGGAGTATATCTTTCTAGTGGGAGGGAAAAATCTGGATTTCGTCGGGTAGATTTTGATTTATGTCCAAATCAAATTTCAGAAAAGTCGCTGTGGGATTCCTTTATAATTTATAAAGGAATTATTTATATTTTAAAAAGGAATTTCAATATAAATCGAATATCGGGTTGACCCAGATTGAAATATCAAGTTAGAAATTCATATAGGAATATTCTAGAGCTGTATGGTATTCCACTGCGAATATATATACGATAATATTAATTTATTTATATTATATTTAATTATATTTAAATATATTTATATATTTAAAAGGGTCATCCAGAGCTTTAAAAATAGCCATTTTTGCAAACGACCTCGGAATTCGACGAAACTAATTTTGTTAGATCCGCAATATTGCTAGATGTCAAGTTTCGTGATTTTTAGAGTCACTGTGTGGTCGTACGGATTTTTAGAGTGAAAAACAGTCGATAAGTTGACCGTTAAAAATACACTGTGTGAGCATACGAAGTCGGAATTCGACGAAACCAGTTTCGTTGGGACCGTAATGTCGAACTGTAGCTGCATGTCCAGTTTCATGATTTTTGGGTATAATACGTGACCGTAGGAATTTTTATAAGGATAAATACAAGAGCGTATGATAATAAATAAATATAAAATTTATTTTTATCTACCTATAAATACCCTAACAAATCCTTAAACCCTAGAAACATTTTTCTCCAGTCAAGTTGTCAGGAATTTACAGATACTTGAAGAGCTGGAGCAGGAGGCTTCAGGATCATATAGCTATAGTTATTTCAGCTGTGTTGTAAGTGTTGTACTTTGATAATGATGTATATTCAAATACAAATGTATCTTTCAAAGTTATGTTACATATATTATATGTTATTCATTCCGCTGTGAGATTCGTGTTACTCTGATATTGTGTTCTTCTTCTTCTATTCTAAGTTTCTATCTTATCTTTCCTCACCCTCTGTTTTCTTTCTATAAATTTTCTGATTTTCAATTTAATTTGGGGTTGGACTTGTGTTTTTGGTCAGCTCAAATTAGACCGGATTTTCGGGTCATTACAGTTAGTATCAGAGCTTAAGTTAAGTGAATTACCTTGGCTCTGTAGTGTGACTCGGTAGAGATGGGGTTAGCAATACCCTAGATTGAGTTGAGTGTATATGTACGAGTGAGCGTATTTGTTATTGATATAAAATTGTTTTATATTGTGGGGATACATCGGTTGAGTTGTTTGTGAATTCTGGTCGATCAGCTTGATCCACTGTATCTGTAGGAGTTGATAAACACTCGAATACGATGGGTCGGCATGATATGTTTTGAAAAGAGGGTAAATAAAAATAATTTTACCCAAAGTATATTTTGATATATATTGGATATATTGGTTGTTATTATATCGAGTAAGATTGTAAATTAAATGGTTATGTAAATAACCAATCAGAATTCATATAAGTGAAATACGTGGAATCAGAAGAGTTAAATCTGAAATTTAAACTAGAAATTGAATTAAAATTCTGGAAAAATTGGATAAGTGTTTGTAAAGGGATTTGGATTAAAAATAAGGAAAATTTAAGATCCTGGGAGACTTTAAATTGTTTTACAAACCATGTGAATTATATTTTGAAATGAATTTCAAAGTGGAAATGTTTAGAAATGGTTTTATAGTATTGAACTCACTTCGATCGCTGGAAAATAGATTCTGATGATGATAGTTGCATCATCAGTATTCATTTTCGAGTTGCAAGTGATGAATTACTACCAGAGATACTGTTTTGAATTTGTTTTGAGAAAGACAAGTTGCGTTGAATTTCAAAATGGGATTTATAATATAGAATTGAATATAGAATTTGAATAAAGAGAATTCAAATAGAATTGAATATAGAAATTCAAAGGGAGTTTGAATATATGAAATTCAATGGAATTGAAGTAGAATTGAATATAGAAATTCAAATGGAATTTGAATATAGAATTCAAATGGGATTTATAATATAGGATTTGAATATATAGAATTTGAATATAGAATTCAAATGGAATTTAAACTATAGAATTTGAATATATAGAATCTGAATAGAATTTGAATATATATAATTTGAATAGAATTTGATATATAGAATTTGAATAGTAATTGATAAAAAGAGATTTGAATAATAGAAGTGATATAAAATTTGAATAGAAATTGAATAGAATTAACTAAGTCGAATAGGAATTAGTTAATCAAGTTTTGAATTTGAAATTGAACTTTGAAAGGTGAATTGGATTTGTAAATGGATATTCGAAATCGAATATAGAACTTAAATTTGAAATTTGGATTCAAATTAGTTAATAAGCAAGTTAAAAATATATTTGAACATGTCATGTTCAAATATAGAAGTGAAATAGACTAAAGAGTTAATTAACACATTAATTAACGAATTGAGTTAAAACGATCATGTATAGTTAAAATAGATTGGGCAGGTATAAATATACATAAGATAAGTATGGAAAAGGTACGAAGGTATATAAATAGAATGCTCGACGAAAAGGTATGTATTTAATTCATATATGAGATTTTATGCGCCGTATCGGCTAGCCGCTTGGCTTTTTCTTTTTCTTTTGAATTGGTGAGGGCCATGGGAGGCTATTTGAAATATCCCGTTGCTCTTGGTACAAAGGAGGTTATGGCAAAAAAATTCCGGGAATTTAAGGAGTTAGAATATTTTTAAGATAATTTGATAATTAGAAATCAACGTATCGATATATATATAGAAGTCGATAAGGAAACGAACTTAGAAATAGAATAGTAAAATCAAAAAGGAAGACTAAGAATAAAATCTAGTAAGAATAGAAAGAGGAAGCGTATACGTGTTTAAAAGTGAATAAGTAGTTGTATGGTATTGATTATTCGAGTAAGTAGTCATATCTGTTTTGACGTTATAAATGTTATTCAGTCAAGGTATGAGAGGTAGTTATACCCCAACTTGATTGATTTCATTATTAACAAATAAATAGTAAGATTTCAGGATCGAAGATCAATGTTGAATAAGAGTTAGTTGAATATAGTATTCGGGTTATCGTAACGATGTTATACACAACATCCGTTTTAACCCAAGTAAGTGTAAGCTTGGAAATATAATAAAGAATATTTCCTAAGTATAGAAATAAACGAGATCGGAGAAGAGATAAGTAATCGGAATATTTTCCAATTATAAATAGCATATATTTTCTAAAGTTTAGAAAATAAAGGAAGGCGATATTCAGAAATGTTTTCCAAATAACGTAAAAGGCCAATATGGTTATTGAAAATATTTGGTTAACAAATATTGATAAAGAAATAGAGAAGTGATTTAACTAATGGAATATTAATTAAGGGCTCGGTGACATGTTCAAAAGGAAAATTTGATTTTTGAAAAGAGTAAACTGTTTTAAAACTCCCAGGGAAAGACCGTTTGAATTAAAAACAAATTTAACAGAAATTTGTGAAAGCAAAAATTGAATTAAAAGTAAAGCCGGTAAAGTGGTAACTGAGATTGAATTAGAATGATATCAAGACAAATTGGATTGTGAGATTCAAATTTGAAGTATAAGGTGATAATCAAGTTAAGAGTTAGGAATCGAGAAGAAAACTGGAGTTGAAATGATATTTGGCTCGGATATAAGCGAATGGTTGGATTTGTGGATAAAAGCAGATTGGAATTTGATTGGGATGACCCTTGTATCCGCTGAATTGACAGCAGGTGGAAGGGATAGAGTTGATATGCCCGACAAAAAGGTACAAGTTTATATTCGATATAAGCATGAGATTTATGAGCCGAATTGGCAAGCCGCTTGGCTGTTTGATTTTCTTTTGGGTTGGAGAAGGCCCAGAGAGGCGAGTTGGAGTTTGAGCTATTGACCAGTACAAAGGAGGTGCTGGCAAAATTTTTGAAAAGGGTTAAGGTGTTAGAAAATTTTCAGGATTTTTGAAAATTTTCGTTGATAAGAATTAATTAATTATTTAATTGAAATTAAATTGGTTCAGTTGAAACTGAAGTTAAGAAGTGAACAAATATGTTCTAACCAGTCGACAGGGTCGTCCTCTACCTTTCAGCAATTTCGAGGACGAAATTTTTTTAAGTGGGAAAGATTGTAATGACTCGCATTAGCAGAGGTATTATAATTAATTTATTTAATTATATAAAGAGTGATATAGTGAATTTAATGATCGTGGAATTAAATAATGGTGAATATTTAATTTTAAATAATAAATTTAAATAATATATTTAATTCTGAAATAATCAGAATTGGCTGAAATGACGATATGGTGTGAACCGGATCATCTGTGATATTTAATTCAGCTTAGCACTGAATTTGAATAACGAATATATTATATAAACGACAGTTGAACGTATAGTTTATAGTATAATTATAAACGAGCTCGAAATGGCGCTGCAGTTCGTAAATTGGCGATTTGAACTTCAACTGAATGTACAAGATTCGTTTTAAATCGGATTTCTATGAAACAAGAAACGTGTGGAGCTGGTGGAGTATATCTTTCTAGTGGAAGGGAAAAATCTGGATTTCGTCGGGTAGATTTTGATTTATGTCCAAATCAAATTTCAGAAAAGTCGCTGTGGAATTCCTTTATAATTTATAAAGGAATTATTTATATTTTAAAAAGGAATTTCAATATAAATCGAATATCGGGTTGACCCAGATTGAAATATCAAGTTAGAAATTCATATAGGAATATTCTAGAGCTGTATGGTATTCCACTGCGAATATATATACGATAATATTAATTTATTTATATTTTATTTAATTATATTTATATATTTAAAAGGGTCATCCAGAGCTTTAAAAATAGCCATTTTTGCAAACGACCTCGGAATTCGACGAAACTAATTTTGTTAGATCCGCAATATTAAATTATTGCTAGATGTCAAGTTTCGTGATTTTTAGAGTCACTGTGTGGTCGTACGGATTTTTAGAGTGAAAAACAGTCGATAAGTTGACCATTAAAAATACACTGTGTGAGCATATGAAGTCGGAATTCGACGAAACCAGTTTCGTTGGGACCGTAATGTCGAACTGTAGCTGCATGTCCAGTTTCGTGATTTTTGGGTATAATATGTGACCGTAGGAATTTTTAGAAGGATAAATACAAGATCGTATGATCATAAATAAATATAAAATATATTTTTATCTACCTATAAATACCCTAACAAATCCCTTAAACCCTAGAAACATTTTTCTCCAGTCAAGTAGTCAGGAATTTACAGATATTTAAAGAGCTGGAGCAAGAGGCTTTAGGGTCATATAGCTATAGTTATTTCTGCTGTGTTGTAAGTGTTGTACTTTGATAATGGTGTATATTCAAATACAAATGTATCTTTCAAAGTTATGTTACATATATTATATGTTATTCATTCCGCTGTGAGATTTGTGTTACTCTGATATTGTGTTCTTCTTCTTCTATTCTAAGTTTCTATCTTATCTTTCCTCACCCTCTGTTTTCTTTCTATAAATTTCCTGATTTTCAGTTTAATTTGGGGTTGGACTTGTGTTTTTGGTCAGCTCAAATTGGACCAGATTTTTGGGTCATTACAACACAATTGATTCATTAATTCACTTATACTTATCTTCCTTTAATACCATTCGATGATGGATTCGAGATTCAAACCTAAGGGGACTTATTGGAGAATAGCTCTCATAGTCCCGGATTCGAAGACTAGGGATTCCAAAAAGAATTTTAAATCTCAAAAATAATTTGTGTTTCCGCTGTACTAGTTAAATACTAGTTTTCAAAATACATAATATTTCAAAATAATTTACCCTTTAAAAATTATTTACACTTTCAAAATCTATATTTTAAAACCTTTTATTTTCGAGAAATATTTTTAAACCCAATAAGCTAAGCTTTGAATAAACCAAAGCTTTGATACCACTTGTAATGTCCCACCTTTTTGACCGCTTGAAATTAGTAATTAAACCCACTTAAAATGTTCAAATCGACGGATCGTTATTTGGCTTACAGAGTTTAAAAACAGAATCAAACCAAAAACACAAAATAAATAAATAACACCGTATTGAACAGCGAAATAAACTTTTATTTATTAATCAAAATTTTGAATTCAAGAGTTTTCTATACAGCATAATGAAAAAAATACAGTTGAAAACAAGGAAAATCTTTACTGTAATAAATCTTCAGAGTGTGTTATCTTTGGAATCCTAGTCTTTCCAATCTTCGAATTCAAGATAGAGATACATGGCTCAAAATCATTCCAGCAGCAGATGATTCATGGTTTCAAGCTAATGAATAAGTGTGTCCATTCACACAAAAATGCAAACAGTCTAGCATTTAATACCTTAAGATTAAATGGTTTAAACCATCTGAGAAACAAAAAGAACAAGGAGCATGTATATAGATGTACAATGGGAGCCATACTAGTTCAAAATACTCAAAAGTATAGTATAGTCTCAATATAACGGTATAGTTTCAATATAATAGTATAGTTCTGTTATACTAAAAGGGTACAGTATAGTCCCAATAAAACGTTCAAACCACCATAGAAAATGGAGTGTGCAGGGTAGTTTATCCAATATAAGTATACTATTAAAGCTAACACTATATGTGTCTATATATATATATATATTAAATGGAAGGCGCAGACATTGAAACAAATATTACTAGAAACAAACACCTTTGTAGCATGAGATTTAACTAACTATACATGGTCCAATCCATTTTATATTCATTACATGAAACAAATATTGTGTAGGCTAATTAATTGTTGGTTGTTTCTTTGCATGCTGATACTGATATTACAACTTTTCATGATTGTAAGCTAACAATTACTGAGTGTACTGTAGCTTATATCCTCTATTTAAAGAAAATTAGATGCAATCATTAGAATCAAACCAAGTAGTTTGGTTATATAACATCATGTCTACCGCTTCATGAATAATTAAGTAGTTTTGTTTCTCTATATCAATCAACAATCCGGTAAGTGCAGCTTTAGTGACTTTATCTCTAAAATCTATTAAAACTGGGTTGACATCAATTTAAATTTAATCCAAAAGGTTTTTGAACGCTCAGACCCTGTAAGCTCTTAGATTCATGTTTAGACATATTGTTCACATTTAGAGGCGCGCTAAGAAATAGATATTAATATGTTAAATGGATCGTCATATATAAATATAAGTTAATTCATTTTTAATACATGCTTACGCCTACACATCTCTACGGTTTGATACAAAAGTGCAGCAAACAGACACATATGCAACAGCTTATGTATGAGGCACTAATACGCAGATATACACATGTAATTATGTATATACCCATACCGGTCCATGTCCATATAATAACACCAAGCAATAGAAATGTAACTGAACATAACATGAGGTACTTCAAGATCAACTAAGCATGGTATATGGCATAAACGTGTACTCTATGAAAGTGCAGTTTCACATTTAATAAGGCAAAGATATGTACGTTTTTGGGTTTGCAGCAAAACACAAATGCATACTTCAACAAAAATCCCAACATGCTATTATATTCCAATACTCAGTCGAGTCAATAAACGTGAATCAAAAGATTAATCATGGGTGAAGTCTCACCTTCAACGGCCATGAATGGTATGGCCGGTGCGAACTTCGATAATGAAGGCTCGGCTTTAGTTTGTGGTGCCAGCGGTGGTTCAGGCGACTTCGAATGAGAAGGAGGCGGTTACATTGGAGAGAGGAATGGTTCTTGTAGAGAGGAAAGGGGCGCTGGCGGTTTCAAAATTGGTGGCTTCCAGTTTTAGATCAACAAAAGGGGTTTTGATTTGGGGATGTTTTCGATTTTAGAAGAAGTAGGGATTTAGCCATTAAAAAGGGAAAAAGAAGAATGATTATGCTGAAGAAATGATATAGCGTGATGGATTTCTGATGTGCGATTTTGGGGCCATGGGTTTATAGAAGGAAATTTTTTGAATATAAGAACAACGTTAAATCGTATAGGGTTAGGGTACGCGATTTTCAGAGATATTGGTCGGCTTAGTGATATCTGAGGTAGGTAATATTTGTTTAAATTAAATACTAAATTCTACCACAAATTAACGTCGAACGCTCAAATTTCGTACCGCCAATACAGTCTTCGAATGCATAAAAATTATACGTACCTCTTCGTTTTCACGTTCTGAATCCAATAAAATTAGTCTGGTTGTAATTCGACTCCGTTTATATATAACATTGTTTAAAAATTTTAATTATTTATCGGTCCACTGTTTGTTCATACACTAACTCCGTTTGATTCCAAATTTGAAAGTTAAGTTTCAATTTCTTATGCACACAAGTACACACATATCTAAGCCAATTCTTCATATATTTCAATAATTTAAAATTTCCAATTCTCTTATCATCGATAACATTTTTTTTAAATCCAATCATTTAAATTCTTAAACCTAATTTCAAATCAAATTCAATTATTCAACCAATTTCAATCAGATATTCAACGATAAATATTCGATTCCCAACCAACCATTCTGAATTAAATATTGAGTTCAATTCAACAATATATTTGATTTTAAATTTCTAATCCAACTATCAATATAAAAATTGATTATCCATAGTTAGCTCTTTAATTAAATAAATATTCCAGTTATCAAAATTTTTGGGACATTACACTACATAGGCAACATCCATCCTTCTTCGTTAATTTGGGGAATATTTTCTCGGTTACCTAGGGTCTAGGCCCCGAGCAGTGTTAGAGTGAATGCTTTTTTTCTTCATGTTCTTCAAAGATTGTTCAATTGGTTGGATCTTTCTAATAGGCTAGCTGCTTTTTAGGTTCTTGGACCGGTCAGGATCAATTATTCGGGAGAGTTGTTGGGTATCTAGTTGGTTGGGGCTGCGTGAGGTGGATTGGAATAGAATCTATGGAGGTTTTTTGCTAGGTTTCCTCTCTTCTCGCCTTTGTTGTCCTGAAGGGTTGTGGTCATTGGTCCGTGTTGCTTTTTGTAGTTGTTATTTTCTTTTAGATAGAGCGTCAAATTTGGTTTTTTTATGCGCTTTGGTAGTTTATTCTTACTTGTTTTCAGGGCCATGTAGCGGTTTTTTTTCTCAAGTTTATGTTGCTATAGCGGCCGGTTTGGCTCTTTTGCGTTTGTATCTGAGACACACGACTTTTTAGTTCTGCTATCCTATTTTTGTTATTCATTGAAAAAATACCTTTTGTTATTCTGTTTGCTATATATGTTTAATTAAAAAAAGAAAATTTTGGTCGTAGATGTAAGGGGGCGTTCAGCGGTCCAAAACTGACAGCCTGACAAACGGACGCATCTGTTTACTAGCGATTCGTTTTGGACCGCTAGCCCAACAACTTCAATTGGAGCCTTTGGGAACACTACTCCACTCTCTCTCCTCCTATGCATGACCCTCCCTTCTCCACTTCTCTTCTGCATAACCTTATTCTACTCTTCTATCTTCTTTATCATCAAATTCAACATTTTTATGTTCAATGACTAGTCCATTTTCAGACGCAGATGATATAGATTCTGAAGAAATGAAATATATTACTCTAATTGGAGCGTATTTACGTGAAAGACGTAATGAAAAAGGTCGGCGGATGCACACGTCGGAGTATACCGGTTTAATATGGGCATATGAAATATTAACCAATCATCAAGAACAGTGTCAAAGGAATTTTGTATGAAAAGGCTCTGTTTTATGTCTTTATGCGATAGGCTGGAAAATTATGGTTTGGTTGCGTCGGAAAACGTTAGTGTTCGAGAAGTCGTTGGCATGTATTTGTACACTATAGCTACAGCTAATTCGAATAGACAATTGACTAAAAGATTTCAACGGTCAGGTAGCACAATCTCTCTTTGTTTTTCATGTTGTTTTGAATGTCGTCCAAATATTATCTATAGATATTATAAAGCCTGTTGATCCTCAATTCAACACAATTCCTGCTGAAATTAGAAATGATAAACGTTACTATCCTTACTTTAAAAACTGTTGGTGTCATCGACGGTACACATGTAATGATACAATTACATCCAGATCGAGTTGTTCCTTATGTAGGACGGAAATGATTACCTACACAGAATATTTTATCTGCATGCTCATTCAATTTACTATTTACATATGCTGTAGCTGGTTGGAAGGTGCTGCGCATGACAGTTGAATTTTTAATTCTATAGTGAATGACAGAAATTGCAATTTTCCTCATCCTTCTGTTGGACGGTATTATGTAGTGGATTATGGTTTCCCACTAACTACTGGGTATATACCACCATATCATAATGTTAGATATCACATTTCACAGTTTCGTTTGACCACAAACCAACCAAAGTCGAATAATGAAAAATTCAATTTCTACCACTCGAGTTAATGTATGACAATTGAAAGAACTTTTGGAATATGGATTTTTTCTTTGTCATACTTAGAAATATGCCAATGTACTCATTCGAAACTCAAGAAAAAGTTGGTGTTGCTACAATGGCTATAAACAATTATATACACAAATACAACATGAATGATCCAAATTTTATGGCGTATGACGATGATCCAGATCTTATTCCAAATGAGTATGCTGAAGAATATGTTGACTTGAGAAACATAGAAAATAATGAACTTGCACCGGCTCAACGCTATCGTAGCAGCTCTGATATGACTATACGTCGAGATAGAATTAGAGACGAGCTTGTTGCAGTAGGGTTGCAATGATAGATTTGTACTTCTTTGTATTTCTGCATTTTATCACTTTCTGTATTGTTATTAGTTAATGGACCGTTATGTTTGGTTTACTGTGTTATTCTACTTTAATGATACTATTCTGTTTTAGTCATTAATTAATTAAAATACAAAATAAAAATAAAATGGTCCGCTTAAAGCGCCAAACGCATTCTCTGCTAACTACAATTCTCCGCTAAGATTCTCCATTCAAATTCTCTACTTAAATTCTCCGCTTCCGCTTGCGCCAAACACACCCTAAGTAATCAAGTAATGATGAAGTCAAACAAATTTGAGGTTAACGGAACAATTTCCTTCGCCTCGAGGCCAAACCAGCGGTTTAGAGCATCTCCAAGAGCAGTTTATTATTATGAATATGTAATAATCGTACCCAGTATACCATCCAATAGGGGTTGAAAACTTTAATTCATCCAAAATTCAACATTTATGATTACAAAAACGTAATCAATTTGGGCACCTGTTCAACAGGCGTCCTGGTATGGGGCACCTATTGAACATGTGCCTAGCTTGATATAGCCGTTGCCCTACGTCTAGATTTCCAACGGCTATATTTTGTTTGTAATCTCTACAAATGCACTATCCCTTCACAATCAATTTGCCATACTCTTCATTTTCTAAATCTCCACATACTAACTACATAATGTATTTTGAATTCGATATCGACTCCACAAGATGCAGTTTTGAGAATTTCAATTTTGAAGATGCAACAGTTCCGATTGGTGGAGCATTCTCTTCCAGTGCTTGGTCGGCGGCTAAGATCTATAATTTATGTTATATTTGGTGCAAGTTATCTTCTTATTCAACTCGAGGATGTGATCAAAATGCTGATACCTATTGGGGTAGAGTTACAAACTGCTTTAACCGAAAAAATATGGATCGTAAAAGATCACTTTCGTTGATAAAAGAGCGTTTTGGCAAAATCAACCGTCAGACGCAAACATTTGGTTCAGATATTTTTGAGCTCAAACAAACAAATCCAAGTGGATTTGGAAGTGAAACGCATTTGGTTATTTTATTTAAAATTTAACTTACTGTTGTACGTACGTTTATTTAAAGCTTATTCAATTTTTATTTGTAGAGGATGCTAGTGAATAAACTGTTTAAGACAATTAACAAACCGGAAAACAAGCAAGTGCCTCATTTTTACCAGTTCATGCATGTTTACGACCTTTTGGTGGAGCATGTTAAATGGAAATCATCACTACAGAAAACCATTCAAGACGTTCAATCGAGTAGTCGTTCTCGTGGCAAGACAGCTAAAACTGGTGAAAGCTCAAGTCCTGGAGCTTCGTTGATCAACTTGAAATAAAGAAACTACTTTTAGAATCGGAAGAGCGTTACAATTGTGTTATCGAACTTCGAGTTACTAAGCATCAGGAAAGAATGACTAAAATGGATTAGCTACTGGCAGCAAACAAGCAGAGAGAGGAAGATGCAGTAATGTTCGTTGATACCTCGAAGATGTCTGAGGAACAGAGAGAATATACAGAAGTTAGGAGGAGAGAAATTTTGTGGCGTAGACGTGAAGAGGATTTTTAGTTGTATTTGCATTTGTATTCATATCTTTAAATAGTATGTTGCTGCATTATAAGTACGGTACTTTTAATGAAAAAACATCAGTTGTGACAAAAACATACACGTACATTGATACATAAACGTACACTGATAGGTCTAATAACAGAAAATAACTGATACATAAACGTACACTGATAGGTCTAATAACAGAAAATAACTGATATATAAGAGTACACTGATAGGTCTACTAATAGAAAATAACATGAGATATATAAACATACACTGATAGGTCTAATAATAGAAAATAACTCATACATAAGAATACACTAGTAAGTCTGATAACATCAAATAATATCAGTTAATATGAGGAGATCCATCATCGATCATTTCCTCGTCATCTCCACCATCATCGTCATCGCTATCATCGTTTACGTCATCGAAATCTTGTGGCTGGTGAAGCTGCTGTCGCTGAAGCTGCTGTATCTGAGTCTGGTACTCATGCACCTGAGCCTCGTGCTGCGTCTGCTACTGCTGCATATATTTCTGGTACGTCTCATACATCTGATGAGCATACTTAAATGTCATCCTCTCGAACGCAGCAAGCACCCGTCTATCATTATCCATATACTGAGCATACTACGATTAAAATAAATAACGTGAAAATTACACATCGATTTATCAAAATAAAATAAATAAGTGGAAGTAATAAATTGAATTTTTTGTACACCTCGTGCGGTTGGTACAGTCCCGCGGATGGTAGACCATGAATCTGATCGTCTAGAGAAAACTAAAACGGGTACTCTAGTATCTCGCCCTGAAAAACGTAAACTCTAAATGAATGCTGAGGGGGCTCGGATGTGGAAGGCTGTGTATACTGAGAAGATGAAGGCTCGAAGGAGGATGGAGGCAATGGAACTCTACCGGTAGCGGTACGTGGGCCAATATGATCGGAGTTCAAACCTCGTATGTAATATGGTAAAGTGAACGCCCGTGGGGCAACCCGAGACCAATACGAATCAAAATGTCCAGGTACAGTAAAAAAACTCACCATCTATCCACCCCGACGCCCTCAATCCAAAAATATAAGTCGTGCCAACACGTTTAGCTCCACACATGTCATCCAGTGTAAATGGGTCAGATGGAAACACACTACACCATACAACTGCAGCCAGCATCGCTCTCCCAGAAACCATATGAAAGGACCAGTAGGGACCTGAAAACAAACTCTACGTCTAGAGAGTCGAAAGTGGGAAGTGAGAGGGTATTGGTCGTTAGGATCCATAAACTCAATATACTCGTGCCATGAACATGTGATAATATTACCGCGGCGACGAATATCCATCTGTTGCCTATCCCCCATTAACTCATTGTGCACTCCCTGTGCAACATGGGGAAAATGCATGGTAGTCGCCCAATGCCGAAATCTAGGAAAATATATATATGGAGTGGTATTTGCCTCATGAATTAGCTGTGAATGCATGGTAGCCGTATACTCGGTACCAGAACGGGAGAATGTACCAAAAACCATATAGCGCCTTAGACTGCTGCAATGCAAATGTGTCCAACGCTAAATAAAGATAACACAGTATGACACTACCATAATCATATCTATGGAGCTCATCTACATCCTGTAACCCAGCCAAATAGCCGAGTCTAATCGTGCCCTTGTTATTTGAAAAAAATGTGGAACCAAACAAATATAATATGAATGCACAAATAATTGGAGTATGCATCTCCTCATCATCCCTATGATTTGCAATATAGCTCTGTCAGCAAGGAAGTGTGACAGATCCTCGTCTAAAGTCCTCTACAAGTAACTGGGGTAGACAACTCGAAAAAGACTGAAAATGCTCAAATGAGCTATCAAATGGAACAGACATAAGGTCTGGTCGGCCACTCTCTATACCCGTAAGCATATAAAGATCTAATAATGTGATTCCTAACACAAAATCGGGAAAATGAAATGTGTGGGTGGTAGGCCACCATCTCTCAGTGAGTGCCAATACAGCACAACGGTCTACGTGTGGAATGGACATAACTGTAGAAAACCCCCAAATGGTGATGGCAGTAGTCTCGCGCTGCATTAGGCAATGTATCAAAAATTCCGTAATACACTTATGCCAACTACCTCGCATAGTAATGTGACCAACCTAAATAAACAATTATTTAGCGTTAACAGTAACGTACTTGCATTTACACAACACAATTTTTAACATATTTAGTAATAATTTTTTTATGAAATAAAAATTTACCGATGGCGTCGCTAAGGTTGTAGTGAGACGATGCGAGGACAGGGATGGTAGCTCATGAAGCACCCGTAGATCATTTGCAGTCGTGTCCGAATTGGAAGGATTATGGTCCGGTTCAGCATCGTCGTTATCTGTGTATCGTACGATACGTCGACCAACCTTTACAGCTCGTTTTGGCCGCATTTCAGGGTAATTTCTAGTAAGAGAAGAAGAGGAAGGAAGAGGTGAGAAGTGAGAACTTAAATAAAAATGAATAAAAAAGTCAGACGACATCTCATGTAGGCGCAAAAAGTAGGGCGTCTGTTCAACAGGCGCCCGGGCATAGGTCATCTGTTCAACAGGCGCCCTATTTTTTTAATTTTATTTTTGTGGGCGCCTGTTGAACATGCGTTCCATGACCGGGCGCCTGTTCAACATGCGCCCTACGCCGTATTCTGTTGGAGTGCACACGCGATTACATTCTGTAATTGATCTTCAAAGTGTTGGAGATCTCTTACAAAGTTACAATCGGCATGCGTCAAATTCCAACCTCGTAGAAAAGACTTTTAGTCGGACCACAAGCACGCTTAAAACTAGGGTTGGACTTTTTTTTACCATATTACCACTTGCCAGTCATTACCAACCGCTACCAACGAAAGTGGTACCGAACAATTGGTTACCGATTTGATTGGTACGGTATGCAAAGCACATGAAAATATGCGGTACGGTAATGGTAATCGAGCATTAACAATGGTAATTATCATACCTACCACATATCTTATACAATACATATATATGTGTATATTCATCATATATATTTATTACATAACAAAGATTTCTAATATGTAATGAATTAATAAAATATCTAGTAAAATACTATTACAATACAAGACTGAATGCAATTTTTAACATATATATTAAAAACGGTATAATCATATGATATTTTCGTTCATCCATAATGTTTTCATGCATGTTTGACTACGCAAAATAATATAGATAACTAATAATATAATAGCCAAAAAAATCAATTTTAATATTTAATATTTTAACATGAAATATTGTAAATAAAAAGATCTCATACTAATAAACGGCAATAACTTATTACCGATCTCCACCAACCATTACCAACCATAAACCGAACTGTTGATCACTGATTTCTCTGATTGGTAATAGTATGATTTTTCTATTACCATATAAAGTCGGTACCGTAATGGTTTTGCGTACAAAAGTTCCGGTACCAAACCGATTCCAGCCCTACTTAAAACCTTCTAAATTTTCTGTACGCTGATTGGTTTCTTCTCTTCCAAATCTGCTTTCAAACAATGGAAAACCCCACAACATCCGACCCCACAATATCCGATGCCGCTGATTTCATCGGCGTCAGTTCTTCCATAGCCAACGTCACAACATCCATCGATTCCAACTCCACCCCCGTCGCTGACATAACCAGCGTCAAAAGCAGCAGCTCAGCGCTGAGATCCCTAAACAAATCCTCGTACAAAATTTCCAAACCTCCTTCTTCTACCCTAATCCCGGACAAAACCCTAGCCCCATTATAAACGCCATCGGTTCAAATCCAAACCCGAAGCCGCAATCGCAGCAGCCAATCTACAATATAGACAAATCGAACTTCGGAGAGATCGTCCAGAAACTCACAGGCTCTCCAACTGCTTCCCATACATCTCCTCCGCCGCTGCCAGAAATGCCGTCTCGTCTCCATTGCATCCGGCCGCCGCCACTTTCTTCACTGGACCCTGCCGCATCTCGTCCTGTTGACACGTGGAGCTGGCCGGCCTTTTCTCCGCCTCTGCCTTCTGTTTGTGCTTCCGCGGAGTCTCCTATTACTGCTTATATGAGGAGGTTAAGAGGTGGGCCCTCACCGACTGTTGGGTTTGGATGTTCAAGCAGGGCCATGATCGCTCCAACTTCACCTCGGTTGCCTCTGGAGAGTCCAAGGTGAACGAGTCGGTTCTTATTTTGATCAATATTTCATCTGGTGTTGCTTGGTTGAAGTAGTTGTTGGGTTGTTTTTGTTGTCTTTGAGTTGGTATATAGACATATAATATATGTGATTTAGGCTTTGAATTGATTCATAGATGGTGTTTGCAATTGGCTTTAGATAATTTTGGGTTTGTAAATAAATGTTGGAACTTGGAAATCAAAAGTTGGATCTTCTGTTTGGAAGTTCAAAGTGTTTTATTTAAACTTCTGTTTGTTACAATATGTTTTTTTATCTTCAAATGCTGATGTAGTTCATGCATTTTATAACTTGTCCATGGAAAGTTGAGTACCATCTGACCTTTGACAGTATCTTTCAAAATTCAAAGTCAGTTTTAAGCTAACAGCATAACTAGATTGGATGATTCCATTGCAACCTTAAATGCCACATAGTGTTCGTCAAATGACAAGGTTGGCTTCCCTCTATATCATGTATTATGTTCAAATGAGATATCCAGGGGCAGAACCAGGAATTCAACAATGTAGGGGCCAAAACTTGGGAGAGGGGGATACCTGAGCGCCACAGTCACCTCATTTAGTTATCCTTTTTATTAAGCTTTTGCTGCCAAACCTGTGTGTCACGGTCCTTCATTTCAGCTCGGAGTCTGGTTCATGTAGTCTTATTTCATGTTTCGCTCATATGCTTTGTTGTTCTTTTCTACATATTACCCTGCCTTTGTCTTGCTTAATAGCCATCTTTGGTAACATTTTTTTTTATATATACATGTGGCGGAACTACATTGAGTTGGAGGGGTCGTGGGCTCCACTGGTCCCAATGTAGTTCCGCCACTGGAGATACCATGTTTTTTGAATGCAAATATTGTCATATCTGTTGTAAAATAAAAGGAGGACGGAAGAGAGAGAATACGTTTTTATTCGTTCAGATATATCTACAACGAGAGCTAGTTTGTTGACACTATTTAACGTGTGTTATCATGACACCACTAACGGTGTTGGTGCGTGGCTGAGATTTAACAGGAGAAATTCAGGGGGCAATCTCAGCCACACACCACTAACACCATTAGTAGCGTCATAGTGACACACATTAAAATAGTGTCAACAAACTCGTACTGTATCTACAACACACGAGTTCTCTATTTATGAACTTCACATGTTTTAACAATTACAATAACGTCCCTTGAATTAAGTTCAACCTTAATACTATATATATATATATATATATATATATATATATATATATATATATATATATATATATTACAACAATATCTATGTTCTTATCTTTTTTGAACAGCAGATATTTTTGCCGTCCTTCTAATGCAGATGCACATGGATTTTCATATTTCTGGTATTATTTAGTATGGTCCTTTTATCTCCCTCCTTTCTTTCCCTTTTTATCTTAATGCAAATACAAGAAAATGAACGAAGGAAGTAAGACTGTGAGAGTACATATAATAAGTACGGCACATATACAAATTGAGCCGCAATGTGCGTGCAAGTTTGGTAAATCGAAATCATTGAGGAGCTGCAGGTGCAGAGCGATTTTGTTCACATCTTTTTAAGGATGTGAACAAAACGCTCGGCCCCCATTGGTGGAAATCAGGGGGCCTCATATGGGTCCCTCTGATTTTCACCAATTAGGGCAAGTGTTTTGTTCACATCCTTAAAAAGATGTGAACAAAATTGTATTCTATATTCGCTGCAGGTGTATACAAATAGTTGTGTAATACAGAACATGAAAGTTTTCAAATTTTACTTACTGGAAACATTATTTATAAAATAAATTCATAATATAAAAAGTTAAATCAACTCATAAAAATTCTAGTGGTATTCATTCAATTAATAGGTTTTCCTTTACAATATTAAAATTGTACAACTGAAATTAAAATATTTTATAAATTTATGATTTCAAAAGCAATACGTGATACTGTTATATGAATAATTCAGAGATCCGTTTTTATTAAATACTTGACAAGTAATAAAACTCCCTAACCATATAGCTTGATAGTTTGACTTTTGGAATTGTTAAAAACAAAAGAAAATATGCAAAATATTTGCATTTTATTTACAAAATTTAAGATATTAAGATCAATTAATCGTAAATAGTTTTCAACTAACGCTAAAAAAATTTAGTTAAATGGGTATAATATTGAATGTATATGAATGTAACTTCATCTTCGGAAGTTGTAGGTTTTGAAATTTGAAGCCAATATTTGATATTGATTTCATATCTAGATTCCTAAGCCCACCGGTGATTTTAATCTATAGTGTAAAGAAAAATTGCATCCTCTAAGTATATTTCGGCAAGTATTTCAAATTGATTAAGGTATGCTTGCTGCTATAGTTTGTTTAAAATTATCAAAGGAATCTGAAGGCCTTAGCATTTCGGAGTTGTTCATTTCAAATGACCAAAAATATCTAAAGGGTTAACCATTTTGGAGGGCTGGGTAGATTTAATCTCTTGTCGAAATATAGACTGGATAGAAAATTTCATTGTTTGTAGAGACACATAAATAGTAACACATAATTTCAAGTCCTTATCCTTTTCTTTATCGTCACATAGAGCAAAAGACAACAATATCCCTATTTTGCACTAACAACATTTTTCTTACTTCTATTCCTGCAATTACATTTACCGCCTCTCTTACAATATTAAATTGTGGAAATATATCCCCTTTTCTCAATTGATTATTAACATAATACCAACTTCCAAACCAATTTATTCATTAGAATTTTCTTTTTATCTTAATTCCTAAGTTTTGACATTTTATTGTAAATTTCTTACTTTTAGATTTATACCCTTTTCTATAATTCTCAATCTCCACATTACTTATATTCATTTATTTGGATTCCATCCACAATAACAACGATTTCATATTAGTACACTTTTAACCATTTACAGTTTAATTAGGAATAACTTGCATAAATAATCCCTACAATTACCCTGAGCACAATTCATTTCAAATTAAACAATTAAATGAGAATTTAACTACATTATGTACCATTGACAGAAAAATACATGATTTAAATCCATTCACCCGGAAAAGCACTCCATGCTCTAAATCTGATTTTTAATCTGACTCTATTACCCATATTCTTCCCTTTTGTAACTCTATTTGGACCCGCAAAGTGTAATTTATATGGATTATAAATTTGGATCTAAAAGAATGAAAAGAAACCAAATAAGAAACCAGATCTATAGAAATACCCCATTCGAATAGCATAAATCGAATATCTTTTCCTAAATCTATAATTTCTGCCTACAAATTTCAGAACAGAAAGCTTATATCTAAAGTATTTATTTCTAAAGAATTGAAGTAGAAAAGAAACTGGTAAAGCTTCCGCGTCCACTCAGAGAAATATGGGTTTGGAGGCTAGCCCTGCATGTTTATTTACATATGTCCAAAATCACGCCATTTGTTCAATTTAAAACAAAATAGATCTTAAACATCTCTTTTAGAACTCATATTTCGACTTTTGATAGTGAAAACTATGCAATTATATATATCGTGTATATTACCCAATTGTGCAGGAAAAGGTACAAATAAAAATGAGTTCAACTAAAAATGAGTTCAACGTAAAGGTATGCTATGTAAAAAGGATGGAAATATTTATATAAGGATACAAGAAGAGATATAAAAAAAAGACGACTAAAGTGACAAAAGAAGTATTACTAATCATAATGTCATGTCTACAGTATACATATGTAAAATCTTTTTAAGAATGGTATACAAACATACAGACTTGTAAAAACCACATGAACTAGGACTTAAACTCGGGTCGTTGGTTTGGATTGCAAATGCTCTAACCAACTGAGCTATGACCATATTCTTTTTTTAATAGAATTTAGTCGGCTGAATGCATATATTCAGACGGCTAAATGTTGAACCAATTCATTATACATATGAATATTCAGCCACCTAAATATACATATATATATATATATATATACATATATATATATATATATACATATATATATACACACATATATATATACACATATACATATATATATATACACACATATATATATATACATATATACATATGTAAAATCTTTTCAAGAATGGTATACAAACATACAGACTTGTAAAAACCACATGAACTAGGACTCAAACTCGGGTCGTTGGTTTGGATTGCAAATGCTCTAACCAGCTGAGCTATGACCATATTCTTTTTTTAATAGAATTCAGTCGGCTGAATGCATATATTCAGGCGGCTAAATGTTGAACCAATTCATTATACATATGAATATTCAGCCATCTAAATATACATACACACACACACACACACATATATACATATATATACATATATATATATATATATGTATATATATTCAGGTGGCTAAATAAAGTCAAAAATAGCCTATTTCTTTGCTGCCTTCATTTTAATTCAATTCAACCATCTATACATACATACATACATATACATACATACATACATACATACATACATATATATATATATATATATATATATATATATATATATATATATTCATGAGGCTAAATAAAGTCAAAATAGCTTATTTCTTTGCTGCCTTCATTTTAATTCAATTCAACTAGTTGAAATAAATTTTAGCCATTTGACGACTCTTTCTGAAAGGGTGCTTCTTATCAAATGAAAAGTTACAACTCTTAAAAAAGAGTTCACTATAAGAAAAATCGCAAAGAGCGGTAGATTTTAGCAGCGGAAATTTCCGTCTTAATTTAGCGATGGATTTTCGTGGAATCTGTAAGGGAAATTATCTATGAATTTTTATTTTAACTTATTCTAAAATATTACCATCGAATTCTTTTTTCCATCGCTAAACCATAGAAAATTGCAACGGTTTAACATCATAATTTTTTCGTCGCTTAATTCCATTACAATTTGAGACAATTTACCATCACATTATTTTTGAAGCTATTTTGCAGTAGGTTTCATAGGATTTGCAAAGGACTGGTATGCTTATTATTCATAAAATATTTATGTTTATGTTTTTAATAAGTAAATGATGTAAAAATAATTTTAAATAATCAATAATAATATACTAACATCAAAAAATAAATAATTATTATAAATAATTAATAAAGTTCAATAGTTAGTATTGGTTAATTAATCATTACTAAATAATTAAGAGGTGATAATAACTAATAATATATATTAATAAGTAATCTTTAATAATCAATTATTAATAAGTAATTTTTAATAATTAAGAAGTAAAATTTATTATCTAGTCTATAAAATTTAATCATTATAATCAATAAGTAATAATTAATATATAATATTTGGACTAACAAATAATAAATAATTAATAAATAATAATTAATAATTTATAGACCAACTAATAATTATCATTTAAAAATCAAAACTAATTTTTACTATTTAATAAAGTTTACCTTTAATAATTAATGATCAATATGTTGTTATTAATAATTAAGAAATTATACTTATTATTTTGAATCTAATATTTAATAATTATAATTGAATCATATTTAATACATAATAATTAAAAGAATTAAAATTTGGAATTTTCTAAAATATATTTTAGATTATTCATAAGTTTCAAATATAAAATTTCGAAGTTTTCATAAGGTTCAATTTTTGTTTTAATAGTCTAAAAGTTTGTAAAATATTCAAAATTTAAAGAATTCCAAAATGTTAAAGAATTTTAAAATCTGAAAAATAGAGATAGTACATTGAAAATTGTTACTTCCATACGTATTTAAGGTTTTCAATTGTAACTATCTTTTATGGGGTGTTTGCTTGAACCTGATTGTTGTTCGTCGGTGGATATCTATGTAATAGTTAATATTGAATAATTAATAAGTAATAATTATAATAATTAAATAATAATAGTGAATGATTGATTTGAAAAATAATAATTATAAAAATAATCTTAAGTAAAATAATTATGTGTAGTAATACTAAATTACTGGACAATATTTAATAATTAGTTTGAAATATGAAATAAATTATACAAATGTTAAATAAATTAATAAAAATCAATAAATAAACATTAATTGATTAATAATTTCTACTAAACAATCACTATAATATTTTGTCTCTTTTATGAATTAATTTATGATATGTGTTCGAATGAGGTATTTTTATGAACTAGTAATTGTTTTTAGATTTTATTAATTTATATTCAAATTAATATAAACTACAAATTAGTATTGAATTCAGTACTTAATTTAATATTAAATTATAAGTCAATGATGTAATTGTTTAATAAAAGTTAGAAAAAATACAACAAAAAATAAACTGTTCAGAAATGATACGTCTTATTGAATTTGAATAAACATTTATACAATACTTTATCGAAAGATTAGTTTAGGTTTATAATACTTCAAGTTGCACCTTTTATATTCTTTTTTGAAAGGCAGGCGATTTTTTTTATTACACTACAAAAAGTTTACAACAATAAAAACTCTCACTACAATAACTCACAATAAAACACTATACAAGCCTCTCAACACAGCTACTTCCATCAACACATATACAAATAAAATAAACCACCATATTGATACAAATCACCAAGAAAACTGCATAAAAAACAAACACATAAAACTATACAGCAACATAGCATATCAAAAGCATACCCTCGCCAAACTTAGACTTTTAGATCCCTCAGAATTTTCCTATGAATTGAGGCATACAACTGATTTGCATTTAAAGATCCTACTCCAAATACCATATTATTTCTTTTAGACCATACTTCATATATAAAGCACTTTAAAATCTTTAATGGAGCTTTAGTTCGATCATTCCTCCATCTGGTAGCCTTGAAAATATTGTACCATTCAATTGCATTGATATTAGATGGTCTGTAGTAGTCTCCATTTGCAAGTATCCTCCTCCAAATATGAAACACAACTGGGCACTCCAAAAATAAATATACGTTAGTTTCCTCACCAACATTACAAAAAGCACATTTGCTATCATTAACCAACCCAAACGAATGAACCTTCTCCTTAGTATTCAGTGCATTGGCCGTCACATTCCAAAGCAAGAAATTCTTCTTTGTCGAACTACCCAAATTCCAAATTCTTGATGACCAAGCAAAAACTTGCTCATCATTCTGTAGTAAACTATAAACATGTTTTATAGAATGATTCTTTCCATCCTTACATATAGAATTATCACCATTCAGTAAGACATACTTTGTCATCTCTCCCCAAAGTTGTCTCAAAGATGCAAAACTAGAATAAGGCAATGCCAGTTCACCCTCATGAATATAATCCTCACCTAAAGCTGAATTTGGTATTCCATAATTCATTTTATCATTACAAACAACTACCTTACTTAAAATCAATCGTTGCGTAGACCAAGGTGAATGCCAAAAGGAAACACTTCTCGTAGTACGATAATTAACTTGAACAAAAGGTAGAAAAATTTCCTTAATTTTAGGATACATCTCCAACTCCAACTGCAAGATTGAGGTATCTGCATTAACCAAAAATCCTTGCTACCAATTATATTGTGGTGTACCCAGCGAGACCATAGACCATTTTCGTTATTAGACAATTTATGAAAATAAACGGATACAACAGATTTGTTCCAATGAAAGAGATTAATAATACCCAAACCACCATGCTTTTTATCATCATACATCTTATGATAAGAAATTAGTATTAACTTTTTAGAATAGGATCACCATGCCAAAGAAATCTACTAAAATAACTACTAATCATCTTTAAAAGCTTAACTGGCAAAATATAGTGTCTCAACAAATAAGTTGTCATTGCATCAACCACAGATTGCACAATTGTTAATCTGCTTGCTTGAGATAGATTACTACTAGGTCATTGTTGAAGCTTACTAATAATCTTCTCAAAGAGTGGTGCACACAAATCCTTAGTAACACGAGAGAAAATTAATGGAAAGCCTAGATAGGTAGCATTTCTAGAAAGTTCCTTAACCCCAGAGAGTTTTATGATTTCATTTTTCTTACTATCATTAAGACCAGCTATCATAATGGAGGATTTACTGATATTTATCTGAAGCCCAGTGAAATTATAAATATAATGCAGGGTAGATAGAATACATTGAATGTTTGATAAAGTTGGCTTTGTGAAAATAATTAGGTCATCAACAAATAGAAGATGTGTTATCATTGGATGCTTACATTTTGGATGTAGTTCCAGATTACCTGTAATGACCCACTTTTTAGTACAATTTAAGCTGACATTTATCATACCATGTCAACTCGAATTATACAGAAAAGCAAATAGCTATTAGAAAGAAATTAGAGGGTGAGATAAGAAAGAAATATTAGAATAGAAGAAGAAGAAGAAACACATCAGAAATAGAGTCTCACATCGTAGCGGAACAAAATATAATACAGAAATAAATCTTTACTGAGAGCTTGAAAATTTAAACTTACAGTCATCAGAGTACATCAACACTTCTGAACAATTATAATAACCTGTCCTCATATACAATACACAGCGGAAAAATATATTAGATAGTATCATACATCTGGACACATCCAGCTCGTCTCTGGACTTCACAACATCCGATAACCTAAAACTGTACGACCCGGTCTAACCCGAGTATTACAAACGAAGGGTCAGTCTGATGAACCGGAGTGAGAAAAACACACTAAGTTTATAGGTATCACACAAGTTGATTTTAAAGTCAAAATCCTTTTGAAAGAAAAGGATAATCATAAGACCAAATCCACACATAAATACGTACGGTTTTTACCTTACGATAACCCAAAACATTTTTGAAATCAATATCTTCTCTGATATTATAATAGTGTCTAAATACAAATAAATATCAATGTAGCAGAATGCTTGCATCTCACGCTCTACATATATAGTATACAATCAAAACTACGGGCACTTATTGGAGAATGGATTTTCTGGCAAGGTATGGGACTACCTTCCCAACAATGTACCTCTGGAGATGAATATATTGGGGTTCAATAAGAACATCTTGCAATCCAGGCTAAACATGACCATCCCCTCACTATACTTTGAGAGTAACGAATTTATTATTTCCACGGTTGAGGGCCAGCCAACCGAACCAATATCATACATACATAAATAAAAAGGGGCACCGAAGGCATTTGATTTCACCAGATCGGGTAATGATATACCCTTTTGATGGGTGCGACCCACATAGCCATGCGACCTACCCAATTTTGTGCCATTTCCGGTTGATGAGGCTAGAGGTTAAGTTTCTCCTTCAGAACAACACATCTCCATACACTTTGAATGCCACATCGTCAGATCCTCCAAATCACTAATTGACGTCCACAAAAATAATCTGGTCGTTAAGCTAAGAGAAGTGCCCTTCTCCGCCACTAACAGTGATACGTTTGTAAAAATCAACGTACGTGATTCTTAAGAAATACTTGGTCAAACATTCGTACATACAAGTCATCCTGGAACAGGATGAACCGAAGGCACTCTCCTACCACGTCCTAGGTATCACCTTACATATCAGTAGCGAGTAATCCTTGCAATCCGTAGATTCCAACCACGATAGAATCACAAGTTATCTCAAGAAGCTATCCAGAGATTATAAGTAATCCTTCCTCTTATGAAGATCCGCGGTCTTCAATGCTCCATCTCGATCATCTTCTGAGATCTTCACGTACTTGTTGGTCGGAATGGGTTTCGAAAATTCGATTCCGGTCTTTCCGTACCAATAATCGTATTGGCCAGGTTTGATAGTCGGTTATTTAACTATCAATAAACAAATTTTCAATTATGAAAATAATTGAGTTCACTGGTTCAGTATTCAGCATCATTTGGCCCTTTGAATTAAAATAATTAACAAATAGTTAATTAAAACTTCTAAACTTTTCAATATTTTAAATAAGGTATTTACTTCTTATTTTAATATATTAATGTTCTCAAAACCATTTCAATATCTTACAACCATATTGAATTTCCATCAAACTCGCTTTTCAAAACATTTGCTCCATCATTATTCATTATCTTTAATTGCAAAAATCAATTCAATTTATCATTCGTAAAACAACGTTATGAAACCGTTTTTGTTTCATTACTTTTACACAATAACCAATGTTTATTCTTATAGAATAAACTTATTGCAAAACTTAACATTTCATTTTCTTTTCTCGTAAATATCATAATATTTTTATGCAATTCTCTTTTATTTCCTTTACTATGGTGCATCATCATATATATTCTCAAATCTCTTAAGTTTCCTTTACTTTGGAATTATCATTATATATTCTTTGAACTATTACCAATAATATTGCACTATTATTTCTCTAATGGAAATTATAAATTAGTACTCTTCTTTACCATTACAACTGATATCATCTCAGATAATCCTAAAGTCGTTCTAGTTGGGGTATTTTAATTACCTCTCAGACCTAGATCAACAACGTTCTTATCTGAAAATAGATATGAGTTGTAATTTCAAATTCGATATTTCATTCTAATGTCAAACAAACCCCTTTTAACTATTTTATTTAAAACATGGTTTTACCAAACCTTCTTACATTTGAAAACTCCTTCTCGATTAACCATTTTTCCTTAATTCATTAACTAAGTAATTTATTATTAAAACACCACCTTTTAATTTTACTTCTTTAAACAATTCATTTTATAATTCAGATTTTGTTACAAAATCCTATTAATCACTTCTTTACCAAATTCACGTTTAACCATCTCCTTTTCTGATCCGTTTCACCATTTCCCGCTTTGAAAACTTATTTCCATTCTATTCATTCTCTTAATTCCATTATTAAGCAATGTTAATTTAAACTTAATGCTTTGACACCTCATCTCATTTTATAAACTTTGTTTATATACTCTGGTTTAATCTAACCCTTTGATTCTGTGATAACCCGGAAATGCGAGCCAGTTTAAAATTTTTATTTTGGCAATTTTAGCGAATATTGAATATTTAAAATGAATTATTTTAAATAATATCGACGATAATTTTATTTTGAATATAATTCGAACGTATATATATTATATACGTCGTCGTTAGAATATAAATATTTTATTTTAATTATAAATAGAATTGAAAATGGCGCGGTAGTTCAATAATTCGATTTCAAACTTCAATTGAATGTACTGGGCGCAAAACAATCCGGATTTTAGTGAAACCAAAAATAATAGGATCTAATTGAGAATATCTTTCCAACGAATCCGGAAAATCAAAATTTCATAGCGGGAATCAAAAGATATGTCCAGTTGAAAATTCTGAATAGTCGTTTTGGAGTTCAGGCCCTTAAAAATGAGAATTTTGCAAACGACCTCGGATTTCGACGAAACCACTTTTGTTGGGTCCGTGATGTTAAATTATTGTTAGATTACAAATTTCATAATTTTTCGAATCAATATGTGAGCGTGGAAAAAGAAAACGTGTTTGACCAGTTTCAGTTGATTTTAATCGACTGGAAATTGGCCATTTTTCCAACGATCTCAGAATTCGATGAAACTAGTTTTGTTAGGACCGTATCGTCAATACGAAGCTAGAAATTATTTTTCGGGAATTTTTAGAGTTAGTATGTGGCCCCGGTAAATTGAAATGCGCGTTTAAATTCAATATATAGAGTTATATGTTGATTTTGACGGAAACTGATCGAAACGATCGAACCAGCTTACGACATATATCCCATTGTGTTCGGAATGGGGGTAATTAGCTATGGACGACAGGCGGTGGGCCTCGTTTAGAGGTCGTATGTAAAAGTCAACTTTTTCATAATTAAATAATTAAATAAATAAAAATAATAACCCTCTCCCCTTCAAAACCGTTGCCCCCCCCATCTGTTTCATTTCAGAAAATCAAAGAATAAAAAAAAAAGAGAACGACGGGGGGGGGGGGGGGGGGGGAACCCGCCGCCGTCCCCCCTGATCGACCGCCGCCGCCTCAGAGGTGGGGCGCCACCTCCGAACCCATCCCCCCTTCCATCTCGGCCTCGAAGAAACCCCCCCTAACCATAGGCTGCCGCGATCGAAGACCCCCTCCCCCCTCCCCCTGCGCCACCGCGCAATCGATACCCCCTTTTCCTCCCTTCTGCGACGCTACCCCCCCCCCCCCCCCCCCCCCGCGCCACCCCATCTCCGACACCCCTCCAAACTCCAGCGCACCTCCCTCCTTTCCCCTTCGCCTGTCGCTTCTTGCTCCGATTAAAAACCGTCGATGATGGGATGCGTCCAGGTGTGGCTCCGGCCATCTGAGGAGGCGCAGATGGTGAAGGGTTCGACGGATATTCGTTTTAACAGAGAAAGGTATTTCTTTTTACTTTTCTTTTACTATTTAAATTATTTAAAAATCCGAATTTATACTATATAAATCAGTTTTAATTTATAGAAAAGATTAGATTTTTAAAATAGAAAAGATTAGATTTTTAATATAGAAAAGATTAGATTTTTAAAATAGAAAAGATTAGATTTTTAAAATAGAAAAGATCAGATTTTTGAAATTTGAAAAGATGATATTTTTATAGGTTGAAAGACGAAATCTTTATATAGAGAATTGCAGTGTAAAAATAGAATTTTTATCTATATAATAATGAAGTAAAAATTCGATTTTTATATATTGAATAACGAAGTAAAAATTCGATTTTTATATATTGAATAGCATAGTAAAAATTCGATTTTTATATATTGAATAGCAATATAAAAATGTGATTTTTATATATGTAGTGGCTACGGGCAACGAAGGTGACAAAAAGGCGAGAACGATGAAGATTTCTATAAATGAAGTGTCATGGAATTGGGATAGCTATCGATGAGAATTTCTCACTCTTCAATTTCTTTTTCTAGTTATATATATATATATATATAATAGGATGCAGACGGTGTTTAGTAGCACCCAACACAATCGTCCACAGACCATGGACTTGTTTGTTTGGCTGTGTAGTTGGTTAGATTATTTGGGTTGAATTGAATTGTTTGGTGAATTGAAATTGATTTGATTGATATGTGTATGGCGCGGGCCATCACTAGACTGGGGATAAGGCTAGGCCTTGTCCCGTTTCTAGTATCGTGCCGTTATGCCGCCGAAATTTTCTAAAATAAGTTAGAAAAATAAAGATATCATTTTATTTAATAAATGAACCGAATAGAATATTCATATGTTGAATAAAATATTTTATCGTTAAAAATATAAATTTTTAACGTGAATGTGAATAAATAAATATCCATTTACAAATCGGCCGGTTTGTTTATGTACACCTATTTGAAGGACATTGATTGGGACGATAAATTTTACACATCGCCCAACTACACAAATAAAATATGTGTTTGATTGTTTGAAACCCCACACGGGTATTGGGATAATATATGACATACACTAATCCCAATAATTAGTTGTATGTCGATCGATTGATTGACATGCTGTTATAAGCGTTAGATATCTATATTTGATGCTTATACAGTGTAGTGCACTTTGGATGATGGTTGATTATTTATCGTTGCTATTATATACATGTGTTGTATGGAATCCATATAATTAGCTTTATATGGTAATTGATTGGGACTTATTCCAATTTAGAAGATAAAGAATATTATAAAATAAAGGTTCATGTGTTGACTGTACTCATCCGTTGAGATTAGTCATGTGTTGAACGAAATATTTTAAACAATAAAATTTATATCTTTATCATTATAAAATAAAGGTTCATGTGTTGACCGTACTCATCCGTTGAGATTAGTCATGTGTTGAACGAAATATTTTAACAATAAAATTTACATCTTTATCATATTTGAAATTAGAAACTAACTGGAAAATAGATAAGATGAGTGGTCTCTTGGATATGGATCTGATGTTGGTTTCGGCCTTCGGGGTTAATATTCAGGAAATCGTTCTCTTACTAGTTTACGGTTGGAGTCTGATTTTAAATCAAACGACAGATACCATAATTTTTATAAAATATATTAAATAACAAAAATAGTCACACGTGGACAGTACTCATCCGTTGAGATTAGTCATGTGTTGACAAAAATATATATTCATTTGTTGAATAGAATAACAGAGTTTTTGAAATATATAAAGCCGTGTTGATTAGAGATGCGCTATTTTGACGCGAACGATATTTATATCGATTATATTCGTTTTTATAAATTGAATATAAAACCAATTTGAAATGAATTGAATATAAAACGAATTCGAATTGAATTGAAAACGAACTCGAACTGAATAGAAAACGAATTTGAATTGAACTGAATAGATAAAGAAATTTGAATTGAACTAAATAGAAAACGAATTTGAATTGAACTGAATAAATAAAGAAATTCGAATTGAACTGAATAGAAAACCAATTTGAATTGAATCGAATAGAAAACCAATTCGAATTGAACTGAATAGAAAACCAATTTGAATTGAATCGAATAGAAAACCAATTTGAATTGAATCGACTAGAAAACCAATTTGAACTGAATCGAGTAGAAAACCAATTTGAATTGAATCGAATAGAAAACCAATTTGAATTGAATCGAATAGAAAACCAATTTGAATTGAATCGAATAGAAAACCAATTTGAATTGAATCGAATAGAAAATCAATTTGAATCGAATTGAATATAAAACTAATTTGAAACGAATTGAATATAAAACGAATTCAAATTGAATTGAAAACAAACTCGAATTGAATTGAAAACGAATTGAAATGAATAGAAATTTGAATTGAATAGAAATGAATTTTAAAACGAATTTATAAGGAAAAATTTAATTTTGATTTGAATTGAAATGGAAGTTGAAATTGTTTTTGAAACGAATTTAAAAACTATTTATATAATTCGTTTTAAATAGAAATCTACGAAATATATATTATATATATAATATAATGGCCTGAATAGAATGCACCGCGCCGCGGCAGTTCGTGAATTTCGACCATTGACTTCGAACGGACATTACGGGAGATCTGACCATCGGATTCTCCTAAAACCGGAACCGTTGGGTTCGTATCGAAAAGAGCTTTCTAACGAATATTAGAAATTTGAAATCTAACGGTTGGATTTGGTGATACGTCCAAATAAAATTTGGAAAAGGTCGTTGTAAGTGCAGTTCGATGGCCATTGATGGAAATCGACTGTACGGGCCTTGATAAAATTATTAAAAATATCAATAATTTTTGTAAAATCGTAAGAAATGATTTGTGAAGAATTAGGATGTAAAACTCCATATTTGAAAAGATAAAAATATATTTTTATCGAAATGAACTAGTTTGAACTAAAACTAAACCCGTTTATTTTTAAATAAATAAATTGGATTTGAAACGAGTTTTAAATAGAATTGATTTGTGGGTTTATCGTGAACGGTGTTTTAAATAACACTAGTTCTTTAACCCGATAATAAATAGAATGTGATTTGGGTTTATCGTGAACTGTGTTTTAAATGACATTAGTTCTTTAACCCGGTAAAAGGAGTTTTAATGAATCTGCAATTAGATTGAAATGTGGATTGATAATTTAAATTATCAAATTTGGAAAATGAGCAAGAATGGAGTATCACCAGTTTTGCTCCAAAGTGATAGTTAAATCTTTAATTAGATTTGAACGTGAAATGGTAATCAATTTTACCGATAACACCGTGGTGTTAGATATGGAGTATTACCAGTTTTGCTTCATGGGATGAATAGGTTGGGATTGGGAAATAAAATAAATAATTACTTCGATGTGGTTCGCTAATCTCGACTAGTTTGGAAAACCATAATTTGGTTTGAAATGACATCCAAAGGAAGATTAAAGAATAAATTCAAATAATTTATCTTGGATAAAATTAATGGGAACCTTTCCCTAAGAATATGAAATTTAGAAACTAGCTGTAGGTTAGCTAAGAAGAATGGTTTCCTGGTATTGATCTGATGTTGGTTTCGGCTTTCGGGGTTAATATTTGGGAAATTGTTCTCTTGTTGATTTACGGTTAGTAGCTACTGAATTGGAATGAGGCGTATGTTGTGTTTGTGTAACATTTGTTTTTAATATACGCGGGTTGTTCGAAAAGTCCGGGTTTATACCCATTCTGAATAACCGATTCGACGATATGTCGAAGATGAAGAAGGTGGTCGAAGACCGGAAGTCTTCACATCGTTTGGGTGATTACTGATGATCTTGATTGGGCTGTACACCCAAGATGAGGGAATCAGTTGGTGGTCGTCCAGACGTACTTGGAGATCGATGGATATGCGAGGAAAGTGCCTCCGGTTTCGTTCAGTCCCAGAACGAACTTGTAAATGGATTGTGTGTCTGACATTGGATTTTATTCTGTGTTGATTGATTTCTATTAAATATATATCTGTTTGGCGGCGGAGAATTTATTCTCTTGCTTAACGCCCTTCTCTGAGACGTACGAGCTTAGAGGTTATATATCGATAGATATCAATCGCATGGCATGAATTGCCTGTGTGGCACGCTGAGTTGCATGGATCAAGGCTTCTGTTGAAAAGCAAAGTCTTGTGGTTGATGATCAAAGCACGGCCTACGTGGCAGCTTTGTGTATTGCGTGGATTCGCGAGCCTCACACCTCGGTATGAGTCAAAAACGGGATGAGGACCCAAGGAGTGCACGACGTTTCTTTCTAGCTATGGGTGGTGTCAGTGACCTACCAGCCCTGACATTTATATACTTTTCACCTTTGTAGTTTGGATGCGAGGCGCCTCGATTATAGGTCCTATAGGGTCGGGAAACGTGTGTTCAGGAATAACTAATCCTCAAACGTAAGAGAGGACCGGTCTTGGAGGATCCCAGGGTTACCCGGAGTGCGTAGTCCTGAGGCATTTGCTAGAGTGTCTCGAAGCTGAGAGGAGCTTGCCCCTTGCCTCGGCTCATGACAGAATCCAATTTCGAATACGTGATATTATGGTTTTATTTGTAGAACTAGTATGGCGACATAGTAGATGGTAGTTATGCCGCCTAGGATTGATACTTATGACTGAAATTGTTTTGACACTATACACTTATAATAGTATCAAATGATTTGTTTTAAACGTACCAAGCATGTTTGGCTATTATATGGGAAAACCCTATCCTTGGGCTTGCGTTGCATTGTGTGATAGGACTTGGGTCTTATAATAGCTTCATTTTTCGAAAAAGCATTGCGTTGTTTATTGATATGCACTGGTATTCTTGGGAGGAAACCCGTTCCGTGTTATACGGCGTGGTCCCTTGAATTACTCTCTTTTAAAGTAAAGCTTTAAATAACTGTTTTAGTTCTCACACCAGTCACATGACTGACCTGGAGTTTATTGTTTTAACCTAAACTCTGGGTGCCCCTATTTTCGACACGGGCAGCTAGTAGTTTTGGTTTTGCAGATTTATATTCACAGGATCCTGGTTTACAGCTGGAATGATATCCGGAAAGCTCTGTATCCATGTATCACCTTCAGTTGTGCTTTATATTATTTTTCCGCTGCAGTACTGTATTTTAATCTCTGATATTTATCGAATGTAATTTATTCAATTATACTCTGTATATTCTTGTATCTGATGGAATTGTTGTAATAACAATGAAATGTTCTTCCGTCTGCGTTCTGATTTGTCCTGTTCTCAAACGATCAGGGGTTTCGAACGGTCTAGATCGGTTTAACGACTGATTCGGATCGAGCGAAATTCCAGGCCGTCACAGATTCCAAATTTCCTTTTACTTAATTCAATTATTAAGTAAACCTTTTATTTAAGCTGTCCTGTTCGTTTAAATTCTCTTTTATAACTTTGTTATAAAAATGCGGGTTTTAAATATAAACCTCGTTCATAAACTCTTTTCACAATTCAATTCAATTCCATATAAGTTCTGATTACCTTTTAAAATGGATTTCAAATAAAAAGTAATCTCCTAAATTGTTATTAAAAATAATAATTTGCATCAATCATTAACTACTGGAGAAGTAGTTAATTTCTTTATTAACTAAATAAATAATAGTTCCCTTTTTAAAATCTTACTAAAATTAAACCATATTCATTAAACCATTTCCTTCTTTAATTCAAAAAACAATCTAATTAATAATCACTGTTACTTAAAACGGTTGACCTAGTCAACCCAAAACACACTTATTTCATTAACAGATTCTAGTTACTCCATCCTTTTAAATTAATTAATAATATAACTAAATTAAATAATTCCCTTTAACTGTTTTCTCAAAAACAATTATCTAATCTCTTAACCGTTAGGTTAATTTTCTACTCTCTTGCTTATAAATCTGATTAACACATAAATTTACTTTATAAAATCAATTTATAATTAATTATAAACATTAATAATAAATAATAAATATTTATTTTCTTTCTACAACTTTTATTCAAAATAATAGATTAAAAATCTATTTTTAGTTGCAAAATAAATTTTATAACTCCATGTTTGTCGATTCGCCCAATGGTAAATTGATATTTAGAAACCAATTGATTTATAGGCCATATGCTGCCAATTACTCAACCAATATCACCCATTGGTTTAAACAAAACAAATGTTGATACTTTAGTCAACAATCAAATCAATCAATCAATCTGAACAATTCATATAATGATAATATGAAAATAAATAACACTAAATATATTTGAGGAATCTCATTGGATCCCTTCAACCTGTTCTTCCCTGTATTCAAATCAGTTATCTTAAATTAGATCATTCAGTTCCATTTAACTGATAATTCTATAACAGTAACAACAATTATTTAACATCAAACAGTTAATAAAACAATTCAACAAATTAAACACGTTTATTTTATAAACGTGACCGACAAGGTAAGTTACCTTCATTGGGACCATCCGTTAAAATAATGATTTGGTTTTTCACTAAAATTAAACAATGTTTAATTTTAGAAATTCAGTCAATATATGAATATATAAACAATCAACCATTAGCAACCATAGCACACAAAATAAAAACTCGACTTATATCGAATATAAGTGGGATAACTGAGTGAGTTTAACTCACCTTGATCTGATTTGTTCGTTGTAGCGGTGCGGTTACTGTTAAATTAAGCAGTGTTTAATTTAACTGTAAATTCTTAGTTGTCTCTGTTTCCATCCAAATTTGTTCCATACAATTGTGTTTGTCACCCCGATCCTGACATAACTTATTCCATTCAATTCTGCTTATGGCATGAAAAGATATTCACGTTATAAGATTATACAATCTTAATTAAATATAATTCCTTAATCATCGGTTTGTTTAACTAGTTATTTAACTAATCACTTTGCTTTGTTCTGAATATATAAGTATGATGTACGTATTCTAAGTCAACGGTTTTAATTAAACTATTAAATCCCTAGTTATTTTATTAACTAATCCTCATATTATAAAAAACTAATTATGTTAGTTTAGCCTATGTTGGAAATTAGGCCAGTTAATTTCCCATTTTACTTTTGTTAAAACCCTAAACAAACTGACATCCTTTCCTCTGTTCCTTCCTGATCAAAGCATCGTTCCCAAAACTCCCAATCAACAAGTCTTAGAGTAAAGCATAATTATCAATCCTTAATTTAAAATTTAAACTAATTTAATTACATTTGTTAAGGTACATTTGGCTGAGCGTTTCCTCCTCAAGCCCTCCGTTCTCGCCTCCTATGAACATTTCTGCACCAAATAGACCTGCGCAATATTTGATTAGGTTTAAAATTCCTTAATTATATTTAATTAAAACCAATAATTCGTTAATTAACTAAATAGATTATATAAATTACATGAGTATAGTTAAACCGGCGGATTATCCATTTGGTTTCAGGCATCTCCGTTCGAAAATGCCACCGCTCCTTTAAATTTCCACTGCCAATGTTTAATTTGCTCCATCCAAAACATTGGATACCCGTACCCCTTCGTTTGCAAAAGTTTCTCCAAACCATATTATCTCGTTCAAAAATCTAGAACTTGATCCCCTTCCCAATCGCGCTGCCGCACCCCAAATTCTTCTCCGGAGTTCGATCTAATGGAACAGGCGAGTGCGCCCCACCGCCGTCCTCTACTGCCCTGAGTATCGACTAAACTGGTTTTGCCATCCGCCTCCGATCTCATCTCGAATGCAGCACCTTTACTTCCTGTTTCCAGTCAACATGGTCATCTTAAACATATCGTGACTGGTCGAATCGTAAAGCTTATTGAGCTTGTTAATTTGGTAGTTGATGATCTTTTGATTTAGTGCGTTGATTTGGATTAAATTGTGGTGAAAGGATTGAATCAATTGGTCGTTGATAATGTATAGTGGCGGCTAGTTCAATTGTTGGCCAGTGCTTTAGGGTTTGACCCGTAATGTGTTGCGACTGAATCATATATATAGTGAGGAGTAGGAAGAATAAAGTATTATTTTATTGTTTACTAACTTGTCTGTGAGATTTTGCAAAAAAAATCATCTTATAAGACCTCCATTTTTGACAAACAAAGCTAGTCCTAGCATAAAAAAAATATTCCGGATCAAATGGGACAGGTTTCGTCGAATTCCGAGGTCGTGTGTGAAAAGTCATCCTTTATAAATATCGATGAAAAATCAAGCGTTTAAAATTCCTATAATTACAGAAAAAATCAAAAAAATATGAGACCTTCACATTTGACTCGACCTCTTCCTAACAAGTCCAATGAATCTTGTTTCGTTAAATTTGGAGTTTGTTTGACCAGTTGTTTATTCATTAAAAGTTACCCCTGTCTAAATAAACTAAATAATTAAATAGAAACAGCGATGCTTTTGGCCAACGAAGTCACATATGATATCGGTTTGCCATGAAATTTGATTTTCTTACAATAATTTAATGATATGGTTCTAATGAAACTAATTTCATTAAAAACTTAGATCGTTTACAAAAATGGCTATTTTAACGCTTATATAATATCGATTAAAATATTATATAAATTCCCAAATAATTCAGTTAAATAATAATAAATTATTTTTATCTTATATATCCAACCAGAATATATATACAACTCCCAATATAAATTATACAACTCAATACTGATGATTTTGAGTTAAACGATTTAAATTACCTTGTTAAATATATTAAATAAATGTTATATTTAAATAACGATTTCCATAGCGACTATTTTAAAATTTTAATTGGACATAACTAACAATATATAACACGAAATCTGGATTTTTCTCTTCTATATGAAAATTATAATCAACATGATTCACTTGTTTCTTGTTTCACAGAAATCCGACTTAAAATGAACTCTGTATATCCAATCAAAGTTCAAAACTCCATATTACGAACTGCAGCGCCATTTCGAGCTCGTTTATAATTAAATATAATTTATATATATTCAATCGTCGTTTTATTAATAAAGTCAATATTAAAATCGACTAATATTCCAAATATAATATTTATTTAAAATAATAAAATATATTAAATATTTGACTACAAAAAATACGGGACATTGCAATCTTCCCCCCTTAATTGAATTTCGTCCTCGAAATTACCAAGGTAGAAAAATGTTACAGCCCACTAAAATTTCTACAATCCAATTTATTATTAATCGAAAACCAATTTAATATCTTAAATAAAACTTTTCAAAAATACTGAAAATTTTCTAACACGTTAATTTCCCAACAAAATTCGGTAGTCTCCCCTGTACGGAGTGACATCTGCGATATCGCAATAATATATATACATCAACTCACATGGTTGGAAAACAAAATTCAAAAACCAAAATTTTATATTTTTTGCGTAGTCATACCTTTTACAAGCGCTATTGAGCATACATGCTCAATTTACATGTAATATTCGCAACCAAAAACAATCCTCATGGCCATCTGGCACCTATACTCATCATGTAAGTAGCATATACATGAAATATTTAAATAACACTTCATAACTCAACAGTTTAACTAACCAATTTCCAAAATTCAACATATAACATCATTCATAAACAAACACAGGGTTAAATCCTTATTTTCAAATCATATTTGATTCATTCACATTATTATACTGGTATTTAGTTTTTATTTCATTCAACCCTTGTTAAATTATTGATGAATTTATATTCAACCAATATAACAACAATCAAGAAAGAATGCACAATCAAATCATTCCATTGAATTTATTCAACATCAATTTTTTACTTGATTATTTTCACTTGGGTTTTCATATTTAATTATCAATCAATCAATACCAGATTGATTTCCATTTAATTATTAAATAAATTTTCAAAGTTTTCTATTTAATTCCAAATTAAATTTCTCATTCACAAATTCCATATGTGAAATCTCTTCGGGTTATATATTAAATCATTCAAATTTTAATCCAATTTGAATTTAAATCAAATCAACCTAACACACCCATATCTCAATAATTTAAAAAAATATCTCTTTTCTATACAAAAAATAATTTTTGGGTAAAATTATGTCATTTACCCTCTTTATAAATTAATATTATGTCCATTTCCAGTTCAATTCTTCTCAACTCTTGAACCATTCAAACAACACAATACAAAACATTTGTATATAAATTTTACAAATACACTCTCATGTATATACACTCAACTCAATCTAGGGCATTACTAACCCCATCTCTATCGAGTTATACCACAGAGCCAAGGTTATTACTTAATTATTGCTTTGATACCAAGTGTAACGACCCACTTTTTGGTACAGTTTAAGCCGACAATTATCATACCATGTCAACTCAAATTATACAGAAAAGCAGGTAGCTATTAGAAAGAAATTAGAGGGTGAGATAAGAAAGAAAGAAATATTAGAATAGAAGAAAAGAAACACATCAGAAACAGAGTCTCACATTGCAGCGGAACAAAATATAATACAGAAATAAATCTTTACTGAGAGCTTGAAAATTTAAACTTACAGTCATCAGAGTACATCAACACTTCTGTACAGTTATAATTACCTGTCTGCATATACAACACACAGCGGAAAAATATATTAGATAGTATCGTACATCTGGACACATCCAGCTCATCTTTGGACTTCGCAACATCCGATAACCTGAACCTGTAGACCCGGTCTAACCCGAGCATTACAAATGACGGGTCAGCCTGGTGAACCAGAGTGAGAAAAACACACTAAGTTTATAGGTATCACACAAGTTGATTTTAAAGTCAAAATCCTTTTGAAATAAAAGGATAATCATAAGACCAAATCCACACATAAATACGGACGATTTTTACCTTACATAACCCAAAACATTTTTGAAATCAATATCTTCTCTGATATTATAATAGTGCCTAAATACAAATAAATATCAATGTAGCAGAACATTTGCATCTCACGCTCTACATATATAGTACACAATCAAAATCACTGGCACTTATTGGAGAATGGATTTCCTGGCAAGGTATGGGACCACTTTCTCGACAATGTACCTCTGGAGATGAATACATTGGGGGTTCAACAAGAACATCTTGCAACCCAGGCTAAACATGACCGACCCCTCACTATACTTTGAGAGTACCGAATATATCATTAACACAGTTGGGGGCCAACCATCTGAATCGATAACATATATACATAAACAAAAAGGGACACAGAAGGCATTTGATTTCACCAGATCAGGTAATGATATACCCTTGGGTGCGACCCACATAGCCATGCGGCCTACCTGATTTTATGCCATTCCTGGTTGATAAGGCTAGAGGTTAAGTTCATCCTTCAGAACAACACATCTCCATCCACTTTGAATGCCACATCTTCAGATCCACCAAATCACTAATTGACGTCCACAAAAATAATTTGGTTGTTAAGCTAAGAGAAGTGCCCTTCTCGGCGACTAACAGGGATACATTTGTAAAAATCAACGTACGTGATTCTTAAGAAATACTTGGTCAAACATTCGTCCATACAAGTCATCCAGGAACAGGATGAACCGAAGGCACTCTCCTATGACATCCTAGGTTCACCCTACAGATCAATAGCGAGCAGTCCTTGCAATTCGTAGATTCCAACCACGACAAAATCACAAGTTATCTCTAGAAGCTATCAAGATATTATAAGTAATCCTTCCACTTATGAAGATCCATGGTCCCCAATGCTCCATCTCGATCATCTTCTGAGATCTTCACATATTTGTTGGTCGGAATGGGTTTCGAATATAAATTCGATCCCGGTCTTTCTGTACCAACAATCGTATTGGCCAAGTTTGATAGTCGGTTATTTAACTATCAAGTAAACAATTTTTCAATTATGAAAATAAATGAGTTTACTGGTTCAATATTCAGCATCACTTGGCCTTTTGAATTGAAATAATTAACAAATAGTTAATTAATACGTCTAAACTTTTCAATATTTTAAATAAGGTATTTATTTCTTATTTTAATATATTAACGTTCTCAAAACCATTTCAATATCTTACAACCATATTGAATTTCCATCTAACTCGCTTTTCAGAACATTTTCTCCATCATTATTCATTGTCTTTAATTGTAAAAATCAATTAAAATTATCATTCGTAAAACAACGTTACGAAATCCTTTTTGTTTCATTGCTTTTACACAATAACCAAAGTTTATTCTCATAGAATAAACTCATTACAAAACTTAACATTTCATTTTCTTTTCTAAAAAATATCGCTATATTTTTATGCAATTCTCTTTTGTTTCCTTTACTTTGGAGCATCATCATATATATTGTCTAATCTCTTTAGTTTCCTTTACTTTGGAATTCTCATTATATATTCTTTGAACTATTACCAATAATATTGCACTATTATTTATCTAATGGATATAATAAATTATTACTCTTCTTTACATTACAACTGATATCATCTTAGATAATCCTGAAGTCGTTCTAATTGGGGTATTTTAATTACCTCTCAGACCTAGATCAACTACGTTCTTATCTGAAAATATATATGAGTTGTAATTTCAAATTCGATATTTCATTCTAATATCAATCAAACCTCTTTTAACTATTTTATTTAAAACATGGTTTTACCAAACCTTCTTACGTTTGAAAACTCCTTCTCGATTATAACCATTTTTCCTTAATTCATTAACTAAGTAATTTATTATTAAAGCATCACCTTTTTACTTTTACTTCTTTAAACAATTCGTTTTATAATTCAGATTTTGTTACAAAATCCTATTACTCACTTCTTTACCAAATTCACGTTTAACCATCTCCTTTTCTAATCCAATTCACCATTTCCCACTTTGAAACCTTATTTCTATTCCATTCATTCTCTTAATTCCATTATTAAGCAATGTTAATTTAAACTTAACGCTTTAACACATCATCTCATTTTATGAACTTTGTTTATATAACTCTAGTTTAATCTAACCCTTTGATTCCAAATTTCCTTTTACTTAATTCAATTATTAAGTAAATCTTTTATTTAAGTTGTCCTTTTCGCTTGAATTCTCTTTTATAAATTTGTTATAAAAATACGAGTTTTAAATATAAAACCTGTTCGTAAACTCTTTTCACAACTCAATTCAATTCCATTTCAATTCCGATTACTTTTAAAATGGATTTCAAATAAAAATTAATCTCCTAACTTATTATTAAAAATAATAATCTGCCTCAATCATTAACTACTTGACAAGCAATTAATTTCTTTTTTAACTAAATAAATAATTGTTCCCTTTTTAAAATTTTATTAAAATTAAAAAATATATTTGTTAAACCATTTCCTTCTTTAATTCAAAAACAATCTAATTAATAATCACTGTTACTTAAAACGGTTGACCTAGTCAATCCAAAACACACTTATTTCATTAACTGATTCTAGTTACTCCTTCCTTTTAAATTAATTAATAACATAACTAAATTAAATAATTCCAATTAACTGTTTTCTCAAAAACAATTATCCAATCTTTTAACCGTTAGGTTAATTTTCTACTCTCTTGCTTATAAATCTGATTAACACATAAATTTACTTTATAAAATCAATTTATAATTAATTATAAACATTAATAATAAATATTTATTTTGTTTTTAAAACTTTTATTTAGAATAATAGATAAAAAAAATCTATTTTCAGTTGTAAAACAAATTTTATAACTTCATGTCTGTCAATTCACCCAATGGTAAATTGATATTTACAAACCGATTGATTTATATGCCATATGCTGCCAATTACTCAACCAATATCACCTACTGGTTTAAACAAAACAAATGTTGATACTTCCGTCAACGATCAACAATCAAATCAATCAATCAATCCGAAAAGTTCATATAATGATAATATGAAAATAAATAACATTAAATATATTTGAGGAATCCCGTTGGATCCCTCCAACCTGTTCTTCCCTATATTCAAATTAGTTATCTTAAATTAGATCATTCAATTCCATTTAACTGATAATTCTATAACTGTAATAACAATTATTCAACATCAACTAATTAATAAATCAATTCAATAAATTAAACACGTTTATTTTATAAATGTGACCAACAAGGTAAGTTACCTTCACTGAGACCAACCGTTAGAATAACGATTTGGTTTTTCACTGAAATTAAACAATGTTCAAATTAATAAATTCAATCAATATATGAATATATAAACAATCAGCTATCAACCAATAGCAACCACAACACAAAAATAAAAAACTTATGTAGAATATAAGTGGGATAAAAGAGTGAGTTTAACTCACCTTGATCTGATTTGTTTGTTGTAGCGGTGCGGTTACTGTTTAATTAAACGGTGTTTAATTTAACTGTAAATTCTCAGTTGTCTCCATTTCCATCCAAATTTGTTCCATACGGTTGTGTTCGTCACCACGATCCCGACATAACTTATTCCGTTCAATTCTGCTTACGACATGAAAAGATATTCATGTTATAAGATTATACAATCTTAATTAAATATAATTCCTTATCATCAATTAGTTTAACTAATTATTTAACTAATCACTTTGCTTAGTTCTGAATATATAAGTGTGATGTATATATTCTAAGTCAACGGTTTTAATTGAACTATTAAATCCCTAGTTATTTTATTAACTATTCCTCTAAGTCATATTATAAAAACTAATTATATTAGTTTAGCCTATATCGGAAATTAGGCCAGTTAATTTCCCATTTTACTTTTGTTAAAACCCTAAACAAGATGACATCCTTTCCTCTGTTCCTTCCTGATCAAAGCATCGTTCCCAAAACTCCCTATCAACAGGCCTTAAAATAAAGCATAATTATCATTCCTTAATCTAAAATTTAAACTAATTTAATTACATTTGTTAAGGTACATTTGGCCGAACGTTTCCTCCTCAAGCCCTCCGTTCTCGCCTCCTATTCACAGTTCTGCACCAAATAGACCTGCGTAATATTTGATTAGGTTTAAAATTCCTTAATTATATTTAATTAAAACCAATAATCTGTTAATTAACTAATAGATAATATAAATTACATGAGTACATTTAAACCGGCAGATTATCCATTTGGTTTCAGGCATCTTGTTCGAAAATGCCTCCGCTCCTTTAAATTTCCACTGCCATTGTTCAATTTGCTCCATCCAAAACATTGGATACCCATACCCCTTTGTTTGCGAAAGCTGCTCCAAACCATATTATCTCGTTCAAAAATCCAGAACTCGCTCCCCTTCCCAATTGCACTGTCGCACCCCAAATTCTTCACCGGAGTTCGATCTGATGGTATAGGCGAGTGCGCCCCACCGCCGCCCTCCACTGCCCTGAGTATTGACTAAACTGGTGCCGCCATCTGCCCCAGATCTCATCTCGAATGCAACACCTGTACTTCCCGTTTCCATTCAACACGGACATTAGAAACATATCATGACCGGTCAAATCGTAAAGTTTACAGAGCTTGTTAATTTGGTAGTAGATGATCTTTTGATTCAGTGAGTTGATTTGGATTAAGTTGTGGTGAAAGGATTGAATCAATTGGTCGTGGATAATATATAGTGGTGACTAGTTCAGTTGTTGACCAATGCTTTAGGGTTTGACCTGTAATGTGTTGCGGCTGAATCATATATATATATAGTGAGGAGTGGGAAGAATAAAGTATTATTTTATTGTTTACTAACTTGTCCATGATCTTTTCACAAAAAAATCATCTTATACGACCTCCGTTTTTGACCAAAAAAAGCTAATCCTAGCATAAAAATTATTCCGGATTCAATGGGACAGGTTTCGTCGAATTTCGAAGTCATCTGTGAAAAGTCCTTTATAAATATCGATTAAAAATCAAGCGTTTAAAATTCCTATAATTACAGAAAAATCAATAAAATATGAGATCTTGACATTTTACTAGACATCTTCTAACGGATCCAATGAATCTTGTTTTGTTAAATTTGGAGTTTGTTTGACCAGTCGTTTATTCGTTAAAAGTTACCCCTGTCTAAATAATTAAATAGAAATAGAGACCCTTTTGGCCACTGAAGTCGCATATGATATCGGTATTCCATGAAATTTGATTTTCTTATAATAATTTAACGATACGGTTCCAATAAAACTAATTTCATCGAAAACTGAGACCGTTTGCAAAAATGGCTATTTTTAACGCTTATATAATATCGATTAATATATTATATAAATTCCCAAATAATTCAATTAAATAATAATAAATTATTTTTATCATATATATCCAACCCGAATATATATATAACTCCCAATATAAATTATACAACTCAATATTGTCGATTTTGAGTTAAATGATTTAAATTACCCTATTAAATATATTAAATAAACGTTATATTTAAATAACGATGTCCATAGCGACTATTTTAAAATTTGAATTGGACATAACTAATAATATATAACACAAAATCTGGATTTTTCTCTTTCATATGAAAATTATAATCAACCAAATTCACACGTTTTTTGTTTCATAGAAATCTGACTTAAAATGGACTCTGTATATCCAATCAAGTTCAAAACTCCATATTATGAACTACAACGCCATTTCGAGCTCGTTTATAATTAAATATAATTTATATATATTCAATCATCGTTTTATTAATAAAGTCAATATCAAAATCGATCAATATTCCAAATATAATATTTATTTAAAATAATAAAATATATTAAATATTTGACTACCAAAAATACGGGACATTACATAACCCTTCTGAACTTGATCGACCAGCAGTGAATTAAGAAGCTCTATTACAATTATGAATAGATAAGCCGAGATCGGATCGCCTTATCTAACACCTTGACTACCCTTAAAAAATCCATGCAAACCACCATTTCTTGAAATAGAGTAGCAAGGGGATGAAATTCTTGTATATATCCATGTTAAAAAAGGCAGAGGAAAATTCATTCTTGACATAATAGCTATAATGGCACTCTAAGAGATCGAATGAAAAGCATTCCTTACATCCAATTTTATCATACATTTAGGAGATAAATTCTTCTAGTTATAACCAATAGCTCCTGGGAAATTAAAATATTATCATTTATGGACCTGCCTCTAATGTATGTAGCTTGATTTTCAGATATAACTGAAGATAGAACCTCTTGCAACCTGTTAGCTAAAATCTTTGAAATCATCTTGTGTACAATATTGCAACAAGAGATGGGTCTGAACACTGAAACCGACGAGGGGTTATCAACTTTAGGAATTAAAAAAATAGTTGTGGCAGAAAGACTTAAAGGAAGAACATTACGCATGGAAATATATTGATGGTCATTAATCACATCTTCACCAATAATAGACCAACATTATTGATGGAAAAAAGCATTGAACCCATCTGGACCTCCACAACAATTTGCATCTAAACCAAATACAGCTGACTTGATTTCATCTCTAGAAATAAGCTAATAAATTCTTAGATTGTTGCGCTGACAAAGCTGGCAAGTTAATACTAAAAAGAGGAGACACATCAACTTTAATTAGACAAGGAGAAGCTAAAATATAAGAGAAGTACTTAACAATGCATCATTGATTCCATTTTCATCAGCCTAAATATCACCATTCATGTCTTTTATCATAAACACCATATTCTTAGCTCTCTGGATCTTGATTGAGTTATGATAATATTTTGTCCTATCAGCATCAACCTCCCTTCTCAAGAAAGCTTGCTGCTTTAATGATTGGATCTCAACTTTCAAAGCCTGCTCCAGTTTTTTCCTTAAATAAAGCTCTAATCTACCCAAATTAATGTCATAAGGATCTTTATTAATAACCTCCTGCACTTAAAAAAGCTCATTCATGATTATAGAGGATTGCACAGAGCCTTTATCAAAGTAGCACGATGACCATACTTTAAGCTAAAATTTAAGTGCCTTCATTTTGTTCATAAGAGATATTAAAAGATTAGAGCTATGCTTTACCAACCAAACCTGCACCAAAATGTTAGTAAAATCCACATATTTAATCCAAAAATTTAAAAATTTAAATGAGTATTTACCCCTACCAATAGCAACTACACCACCTCCACGAAAAAGAAAAGGACTGCAATTAGATAAAGAAGATGGAAGGATATGATAGAATGAGTTTGGCTAAAGATTAAGGAAATAATGATTAGCAAAGATATGATTATGTTTACAAAGAGTAGAATTTCCAGATTTACTCCTATTCGACCATGTGTGATCAAAACCAAAGCTACAAATAGGAGTAAGATTTGATTTGATTAAAGTTTGATTTAAGGGAGCAATGTCTTTGATAGATAGAGGACATCTACCAGATTTTGAGAGAAAGAATACGTACAATTGAAATATCTACCAATAACCCAAGGATTTTATGATGAATAAATATTATTCAAATTTTCAAGAAAAACTTGCCTCAATGATAATACATTCTGAGCATAAACAGAAGTTAAAAAGAAGCAAGAATTAGAAGGCAGATGAACACACTTAAAGTGAATAAATTGAACAAAACAGGAAATTTTGGATAGCTAAAAAAAGGAAGGGTTCTATAGTGTTAATAATCTTCCATAACTTGCATCATCAAGGTTACGTTCATAACCCCAACTATTAAAAATGATAGAAATAACTTTCCTTGTTAAGCACATATCCAACTTTGTTTCAAATAAACAGTTCAACTGTATATCTCTATCCCTTATAAAAGTTGTTATATCACCTTGCTTTGAGGCCAAATGTTAGCCTCTCACATTCCAAAAAATAATGTTATGAATCATTTAGTCAAAAGTGGTCAAAGAGAGGGATAGGATGTTTCCTGGTGTGCCTTTTGGAAGGGGTTTTTTGACTACCTGAAGGCATAACATCATTGGGTGTAAAGTCAACACCATCATTTAAATCATCACGATTAGCTGAAGAAGACTTTTTTACTTTTGTCTTTTTACCCTTTGTTTTTTTCTTGCTTCCATGACAAGGTGAATTTTCAGTTGAAAGAGAGGAAGAATTCTTAGCAGAAGACGACATTGGTGGAGGAAGAATAATATGAGGAGGAGTAGATAAGTTGGAGTAAGGAGAAGATAAAGTGTTAAAGGAGTTAATCTTGTAGCTAAAAGAAGAATTAGAAGGAACTTGAAAGCTGAAAGTAGAAGCGCAAGACATAGTGTTCATTGGTGAAAAGGAAGATGAAGATGATGCACAGTGAGACGAGAAAGTTGATGTAGTGTCACAAGTTGAATCTTCTAATGTAGACATATTATCCAAAACAGAGAAAAAATTATGTACATGAAACTGCTCATCAACTTGATCATTCTCAATAGCAACCTATTTCAATTTGTCCAAAGAAGATAAATTTTCATTTCTTACATTAGAATCCTTATCATTTGCTTGCTGGGTGTCACATTTGAAATCGCCATTTGTATGTACTATGCCACTGCTATCAATAAAAAATACATCATTCACCTTTTCCACCAATATTTCATCAACTTGATGACCCTCTGGAACTGCCTTATTTATATAACTTTCTTTCTCTAAATCTTTTTCTTTTTTGAAGCCACTTCATTCCATCCTTTTTGATTAAGATCCATTTATTCCCTTCTTCAATGCTGCTTAGCATTCATATGAGTTTTCATAGGTTCCTCTTTATACGAGACTTAATTCTGATCATCCACAATGTTCTCATCGGTTGTACTATGTCCACACTCAATAGTTCTATGCCCAAAACCTTGCAATATGTGCAAATACTAGGCCTCTAAACATATGACACCTTAACAGATGGACAATTTTCACCCAAACCATCTACTTCTATGCTGTCAGGTAACTTAAAATATAGAGAAATCTCTACGAGAGCCTTTGCATATTTGAATCTTTGCACTTTCTCTGTATTCTCATCAAAACATATCAGATTACCTACATGGCATGCAAGTTGGTTGATACCTGGAAGTGTCCAGAGTAAAAGAGGAATTCTATGCAAATGAATCCAAATAGGAACACCTCTAGTCAGATTTTGCAAACAACCAATTGATGGATCTCATCGAGTTACAATGAACATTCTACCCTTAATGAATATTGGATCAGCATGCATTGTTCTTTCTCTATCATGATCATTTGAAAATTTGAAGAAAAAATTAAACCCAGATTTGATATCAACCTCTCTATTCAGCTTCCAATGTCTATGAAAGGAATTTACAACAGTAAGATATGATAACGTACCATCTAAGAAAAAACCAACAAGGTGATTATCCAGTACTTCATTCCTTCTTCTTTAACCGGATCTGGAATCAATTTACGCTTACCATTCCTGACTATATCGAACTAAATGGGTTTAAAGATACCAGCATTACGTGGAAGCGCTTTAAAAAGTGAATGAAAATCATTTTTGCTAGGAGGAGGTTTAAGATTGGAAATATTCAACGAAATGTAATTAGGAAGATTTGATGTGTACGAAGGATTTACCTAAGTAGAATTGGAGTTAGGAAGATTAGCATTGAGTTCAAAGGTGGTTGATTCACAATAAAGGCATTAAAAATTTTTCCACTATCAAGATTCGAGATTAGGGAATTTACATCAATAGATGAAGCAACAACAGGAATAACAAGAGAAGGGTTGACATAAGAGGAATTTTCAACAGGAGGAAGATCCAGAGGACGCAAAGGAAGCCGAGGAAAGGCTGAATGGAAACCGAAAGAAGAAGGAGGGCTGGAGGAGGACGTAATACCCCATAAAATACATAAATATTAATAATAAATAAATAATGATTAAAAATAAGCAATTAAACAATAAGGCTGGAAAATGATATTTTACAGCTTTAGGAATTTACCTACGAATTTCTTTTATCTGGATTCGTGGAGAACTTCTGAATCGTCTTCATATATAATATGCTGAAAACGATCAATGCATGAAGAAATTATGAACAAATGAATTTGGATAGTAAAATGCATAATATATATATAATTATTTATGTAATATATATGTCCAAAATAATTTCAAAATAAAGAGGGAGAATTTGAAATTTGAAACAAGGATAAGATCACGGGACAAAGGATATTGTATATAAGGAATAAGATTAAGAAATTTAAGCAACGTATTAATTAAAATAACAACTCATCACCACAACGTTCATTGGGGGTTTCAATGACCAGGATGTCGACCGCTCCTCTAGGCCCCCCTAGTTGCAGTGTCAACCGCTGGTCGATCTCCCATGTCGACCTCCTGATAGCTGAATAGCCCATTGAATCTATGTGGTTAGGGTTTTCTAGAAGGTATATACATAAATAAAAGGGCTTGATTAAATCTGAATAATCCAACGGCCGACGCTCACACGGGCAACTATATATAGGCCCTCATATCACACTATGAAACCCTAGTCATTCTCTGTCCCTTCTTCTATGTTGCCTCTCTACCATTAATAAATTCCAAGAAAATAAAAGTTAAGGATTTCTTCTATTCCTCCAACCTTTATTCTTGACTTCTCTCTATTTTAATTCATGTAGGTTTAGTATTCTGGAATTTGGTGTGTGTGTATATATATATATATAAGATTCTAATACATGTTTCTTGTGTGTATATATATCAATTTATTAAGAGGATTCTTGGAGCATGTTTTCTATAAAGATTAAGCACAAGATATAGATCTACTATAGATTCCTCTTTGTTCTTCTCTAGATCTGTGAGTGGAATATAGTGTGCTTAGGCATATTCATATTTTTATTAGGTTATCATGTTAATAGTTATGCCTAAGAGGATTCGGAAATCAATAATATAAGTACTAAAACCCTCAAATCCTCTGTTCCTTATTTGCGTAAGAATTGCCATGTTATTTGGGTTTTGTGGATTTTTGATTTCAATATTAGATTAAGGATGAAAAGGGATGTTGCTACTATTGTTTCTACTTTGTGTAATTCATCTTTATTAAACATTTGACTATAACCTAAAAGGGTTAAGATTTGATTATTCCATGATTTGATCAGATTTGGATTCTATTTTGGATCCAAACCTATTCATACTTGAAATATATCAAATACAAACGTTTTTATGTGCATAACACCAAAAAGGAGTGAATTAGACAAAGTGGGACATATAAACATACATACATAAATACATATATATATATATATATATATGTGTATGTTATACTCTATTCTTAATCAAATATTGAAATCATTCCAACAAGCCTAGGATGCAAGTTGAAATTTGTACGTATGTATATTTTCCATTTACTGCTATCTGTTATTTTGTTATTATGTCATCTTGCCTAAATTGCAGCGATAAAAATATGGAAAAAATTAATTTGTATACCTTGATTTGGACAAATTGACAATTGCCACCTCGTTAAAATGTTTCCTCGTTTACAAGAATAATTAACGTTGTTATGCGTTATTATTATAATATTAATATGTGGAAATTAGGCTAAGGTCCCTATTTTGAAACTTAATTAGGCTCACATCCGGTCTTAAATTTTTTATAACTTAGGTCCCTATTTTTTTATTTAGAAAAATTGCATACATTTCTACAGCAATTCATCAGCATTAGTTCAACTTTATTTGCATACATGTATGCAACAATTCAGAATATTTGCAAATATTCGTTCAGAATAGTTGCATACATATATGCAAAAATTTAGAATATTTGCATACATGTATGCAAATATTCATTAGAATAGTTGCATACATGTATGCAAATATTTTGAATATTTGCATACATGTATGCAACTATTTCAATAAATATTTGCATACATGTATGCAAATATTCGTTCAGAATAGTTGCATACAGGTACGCAAAAATTTAGAATATTTGCATACATATATGCAAATATTCATTAGAATAGTTGCATACATGTATGCAAATATTTTGAATACTTGCATACATGTATGCAAATATTCATCAGAATAGTTGCATATATGTATGCAAAAATTCAAAATATTTGCATATATGTATGTAAATATGCAAATATTCATTCAGAACATTTGCATACATGTATGCAAATATTATGAATAACACGTAATGAAAATAGGGACTAAATTTATAGTAAGTTTATGACCGGATGTGAGCCTAATTTTGAAACTTAATAGGAACCTGTAGAAAACGCACCCATATATATATATATATATATATATATATATATATATAATTAAGTGGATTATATATATATATATATGTGTGTGTGTGTGTATGTGTGTGCGTGTGTGCATGCGCGTTTCCAAGATAAACTCAAAATAAAAAGGGATAATTTGAATTTTGAAATGTAGATAAGATCATGGGGACAAAGTATATTATATAAGAGACTAAGAAACATATTAATTAAATTTAACACCTTAGCCTCCAAGAGGCGACCGCCCCCCCTTAAGGGGTGTCGACCGCCTAGCGGCTAAATAACCCAATAAATGTAGCTGGTTAGGGTTTCTTAGAGGGATATATATGAATAAAAGGCTTAGATTAATTCTGAGTAATCCAATGGTCTATGCTTACATGGGCAACTATATATAGCCCCTCTTATCACACTATGAAACCCTTATCATTCTCTATCCCTACCTCTATGCTGCCGCTCTGCCATTACTAAATTCCAGAGAAAAATAAAGGAAAAGGTTAAGGATTTCTTTTATTCCTCTAATCCTATTCTTAATCTCTGTTGTAACAACCCGTATTTTCAATAACCTATTATGACATAAATCGAGGCAGAATTTAATTCTAAAATCTGAATCAAGGGAAACGGGCTATGCCATTGCGTTCGTCTCGGAAAAATACGCGAAATAGAGTCCGAGTTTTCGAAAATCGGAGTCCGTATGACCCAGTTAAGGCCCATTGAAGTTTTCAGAAATTTCCATGTCAAAAACAGATTTGAATTTCAAGTTCAAAGTTGGAAATTAGGGCAAACTGGCGCAGGCGGGAAAACTCCCGCCAGGACCCCCATGTCGACAGGCATGTCGACAGGGTCCCCAGGGTGTCGACAGCCCTGTCGACACAGGGTGGCCGGGCAGTTTTGCCTGGCGCACCATTTTGGGTCTTGGTCTGGTTGTGTGGCTTAGTTCTGGAGACTTCCGAAATCTGATGGACCTAATTTAACCTAGGGTTAATCCTAGGGCTAAAAACACTTCAATCTTCTATAAATAAGACCCTAATCCTACCCTAAAACCTAATTTATTCATTCTAGTAGCTAAACTATGGCAAATTGATTTCTCAAATGGCCTCCAAGTAAGAACCCTAGCCTCCACTCTCTTCAAAAATTATTCCTATGAAGATTTTGATGTTCATACAATCATTTCTAAGTTGTATGAATGATCATTAGCTTGCATACATCATCAAGTTGCAAGCTTTATTGGCTAAGCTAGAGTTTTTGGAATTTTTGTTAAGAGTTTTCTTATTGGAGCTTTGTTTTGGGTTTTTATATGCTTGCATGAAGGGCTTCTCAATCTTTATTAGTAGATTTGTGTCTTCATAATATTTGTAAGCCCTCTTACCTTCATTTTAGAAACTCTAAAGTTAATATGTGATGAAAGTTGGAATTTATGCAAGATTAACAAGTTATGCATGTTTATGCAAGTTCACTATGCCATGATTTGCAAGTTTATTGAGTTATGCATGTTTATGCAAGTTCACTATGCCATGATTTGCAAGTTTATTGAGTTATGCATGTTTATGTAAGTTCACTATGCCATGATTTGCAAGTTTATTGAGTTATGCATGTTTATGCAAGTTCACTATGCCATGATTTGCAAGTTTATTGAGTTATGCATGTTTATGCAAGTTCCATATGCTATGTTAGGCAAGTTTAACATGTTATGCATGTTTATGGTAATATGCAAGTTCACTATGCTAAGTTATGCAAGTCTAACATGTTGTGCATGTTTATGGTAATATGGAAGTTCACTATGCTAAGTTATGCAAGTCTAACATGTTATGCATGTTTGTTGTGATATGCAAGTTCATCATGTATGTTATGCCAAGTTCCCTCCTCCTATCCTTTATGCGTTATTACGAATATGTAAGCGATAGAATGACGTTGGGGGGGTTTGGGTAAACTTAAAATACATGAAAATATAAGATTGGGAATTTACCTATTAAGTTAGGTCTACCCCTTGGGAATTTACCTATTAAGTTAGGTCTACCCAAGTATTTGTTGACTTGTAATTATGTTTTGAAATAAAGTGGACATGACACTTAGAAAACATAAGTGTGGCCAACTCGAGGTTGGGTTGAGTTTGTAGCGTAATTCTACCCGGAACCTACCGGCTTAACTAGTGGCTACAAACAATAGGACCCAATGTGAGAAGTTGGCCTTGTGGTGCCAAGACCCGAGGTTAGACCAAGTTGTGGTGTAAATCTACCCGGAACTCACCGGCTTAACTAGGTAACCACAACAATGTCTAATGTGAGAGGTTAAGGTGCATTAAATTAATTAATGCCTCATGATTAGGGTTAAGTCAGGGTCCACTAATACTTAACCAATTTGGGGATTCGAGGGATTGAAATGGGGTTAAGTTGTGAACTGTCGGTTACACTTAACCAATTTAATCCATTTGGGGGTTTGTGGGATTGAAATGGGGTTAAGTTGTGAACTGTCGGTTACACTTAACCAATTTAATCCATGATTAGTGAAGGGTTAAATCGCACTTAACCCTCTTAGGAAACCCTAGCAACGTGGTCTGTTCCAGCAGTAATCCCAGTTTGGTATCATTACAACCCTAGAGGCTAGGCTAGGGCGGGGCACGATTACTGGACTGATGTAAGCGACCAAAGCGACGGCTGAGTGGTACAGCGGTGCGGGTCCAAGCGGGCTACGGACGTGCACGTAGTCCGGTATTGGACAAACTCGAGGCACGGGTACCAGTAGGTTTAGACTGTGCATTATTGCTTCAGTGTCTGGGGTTGACACCCGAAGGCTTGATACACCCGAAGGTGGACCCAGCACAGTCTGACTACATCCATATGTGGGCTGTATGGACACCAACACTTGACGTGTTAGGCTTATAGGGAGCCGATCGACTAGACCGTTTGGTTGGACCTTATATTAAGGTCACTTCATGTTATGGGGTCAAAGCTTGGGCCAAGGGATCAATACCTGTTATGTTGGTTTGCTAGTACACCGTGGTGCAGAACTTAACCTTGTTTATGCGATGACACCTCTATCTATCTTGTAGTTAATTTATCATGCCAGTATGTTGTTATCTATGATCATCTCAGTTTCCATCATGCTGTTAACTTTATTAGTTTATAGACTGATCGTAGCAGGGCTTACTCAGTCTTTTTGACTGACCTGTTTTCTTTCGCCTCTTTTCTTCCGTTCCCCCCCCCCCCCGGTTCTTAGGGAGGGAATACAGGAGCCTAGCTTGGATCTTAGCTACTTTCTTAGATAGCTCATGTATGCTTTGGACTTGAGCTCACTATGGTTTTTCCACTTTGGGGATAGCTACCTTTATGTTTTCCTTTTCAGTTTCAGATGATGTTATTTTATGTACTAGACTTGTTTATTTGGGAAATTGACATTTTGATGTACCAGACTTGTGTTTTGAAATGGTTTAAAAATCTTCCGCTGTTTTATCTACTTACTCTGTTTATTTACATATATATATATGTCATGTCCTGCCTTGTTATATCATTATGCATGTTTACCTTGTTTTAAAACGCCCCACCAAAGTCAGAGTTGCTTGCAAGAGCCACCCTGGCGGAGGTGGGGTGTTACATTTGGTATCAGAGCATATGGTTTACGAGAAGGGATAAAAAGGTTTTTAAAACTTTTGAAAAACTATTTTCAAAACCAAGTATAAAGTATTTTCCAAAGAAAAGTCTAGTTATTTTTAAAAGGCTATTCCCCAAAAGCCATTAGCACTATCCTTTGACCCCTCGTTTAAACTCTTTTCTTTTCGTTTCCAGCATGTCTGATAATCTCATCTTGCCCAAAGGAGTAACAATACCCGATTGGTTTCGTCGGTACTTGGAAGTCACGGCACCGGTCCCGGGTGTCTCTAATGTTGTTTCTCCAGTCAAGGCTGTTGTTCCTCCTCCTCCTTCTGTAGCTGATGTTCCTCTTCTCCCTCAGCCTCCACAAGCGGATCTTGCGGAAACTTGTAAGAACTTTAAGATGATGGGTGGCAAGAATTTTAGTGGAACAGAGACTTTTGTAGAGGCAAGGAATTGGTTGAAAGAGACCAAAGATCTTTTAGCCACCTTTGATATAGGTGACCGCAGGAAGGTTTTATTAGCAGTATGGTTGCTAAAGGAAGAAGCTGCACGTTGGTGGGTAGTCACCACCGCTACTAGGCCAATTGAGACTTGGGATGATTTTAGAGGAAGGTTTGGACTGAGGTTCTTATCACTGAAGCAAGGGGACATGACTATTAGGGAATACATAGATAAGTTTAATCAACTGGCTCGGGTCGATTTAGACTTGGTTAATACAGCTCAGAAGAAGGCCCTACACTTTGCTCTAGGATTAAACGAGCCATTACATGGTTTGGCCATGTCTCATATACCCTTGGGGGCGACTTTCGAGAATTTGGTGAATATGGCCCTACTTCAAGAAAAAGATAACAATGACAAGAAAGAGGTCAAGGCGAATGAGTCTCAAGGCAAGAGGGTAAATTCCGGGAAACAAGGCAAGAATAACAACAACCGCAAGGACAAGCCAAGAGAGAATAGGAAATGCAACTTCTGTGGTAAAGTTGGACATATATCCAGGGAATGTAGGAAGAAGAAGAGAAAGCGGGGCGAATGCTTTCATTGTGGTGAGTCTGGACATCTCAGCAAGCATTGCCCGAGGAAACAAGGGCAAGGTCAGACTCAGTGTGCAGGACTGTCTGGAGGGCGAGTTCACCCCCTCAAACACCGTTCTTCCAGCTCATGATAGAGGTGGTGTTTCTGTTGAGAGTCTTGTTTACATTTTCTGATTTCCCTGTTCGTACTTTGTTTGATTCTGGCGCATCGCATAGTTTTATTTCATCTGATCTAGTTGAAAGTTTGCACCTAAGTACTAGTCTAGTTGATGATCCCGTATGTGTTTCAAATCCAATTGGGGGTTCTGCTCGTTTGTCTGTGGTCTGAGTGGATTTGAAAATTTCTATCTTGAGTATAGAATTCTCGTGGGATGTTTATATTCTCGGTTTCAGGGGATATGGGTTGGTTTTGGGCATGGAATGGTTGTCCTGTTCTGGAGCCATTCTTGGTTTTTGTATATAGGGTTGTGAGGCTCATGACTCACCTCGGTAATACCCTAGAAATTTCTAGCAACCCTATGGGTCCCGTCATGTTATGTTATCTTGAATCCCTCAACTCGTCTATCGATGGTTTGCAATCTGTGAGGGTGGTCCGAGAATATCCTGATATCTTGGGGAAATAAGGGGTTACCCCTAGACGTGGGATAGATTTCCGCATTATCTGGTTGGTAATACCAAGCCAGTTTCGTGGCCGGTTAGGCACATGACCTCACGAGATGAGAGTTAAGAAAGCAAGTCAAGGAGTTGCTTGAGAAGAACTTCCTGAGACGAAGCATTTTCGAGTAAGGTGCTCCAGTAGTATTCGTTACTAATGTGGACAGTTTGCTTCGCTTATGTGTTGATTATCATGAGAAGAATAGACAACCGTTACCAAGGATCGATGATTTGTTTGATCAGCTTGTAGGAGCATCTGTTTTCTTTTGATCCAGCTACCGGATTCCATCAGCTTAGGATGGCTGAGGATGGAATTGACAAGACTGCGTTTAGGACTCTAGATGGATTTTCGGAATGGCTAGTCATGCTATTTGGTTTGACTAATGCACCCGCATATTACGTGAACTTGATGGGTAGGGTGTTTAGGTAGTCCTTGAACAAGTTTGTCTTGGTCGTCGTAGATGATATTTTGATCTCCTTAAAAGAACGAGGAAGAGCATGCTAGACATCTCAAGGAGGTGATGGGAGCCACCAGTTGAAGGTCAAGTTCTCCAAATGTCACTTTGGAGGAAAGAAGTTGGATTTCTTGGGCACATAGTTCCTAAGTAAGGCTTAGCGGTGGATTCCGCTAAAGTGGTTGCGGTTTAAGACCAGAAAACTCTGGGGAGGGCAATTGAAGTAAGAAGCTTTCTCCGTTTGACTAGTTAGTTAGCATTCCCTGAGCTTAGACTTACTCTTCTGGATCAAGAAGGGGGTTTCACAGGAAGAAGACCCGCAGTTAGTCAAGAACATGGACCAGTTGATTCAAGGCGAGATGTTAAGTCACCTCGCTAGATATATTATAGATGACAAGGGATGACTAAGGCGCAATGAGAGATTATGTGTCCCTCGAGTGGAAGACTTGGTAAAGAAGGTTCTTGAAGATGCGCATCACTCGAGGAGGTGGCCGAGTTGGTCTCAGGATGCATGTTGTGCCACCAGGTTAGGGCCAAGTCATAGAAGCCCGGCGGGCCATTACCTCCATTGGAGGTTCCGCAAGGGAAGTGTGAAAACATCTCGATAGATTATGTGGATAGATTACCTAGATCAAAGAAAGGGAATACGGGTAGGTGGGTCATAATAGGTAGACTCACGAAGAGTGCTCATTTCAGTCCGGTGAAGAGCGAGAGGACTGCATCATGGTTAGCAACGGTTTACCCTCAAGAAGTTGGCCAGTTTTGAAATAACCTACAGGAAGCCATGGGTAGGCAACTGAATCTAGGTATGGCCTATCACTCATAGGCGGATGGTTCATTTCGATTAAGCATGAGTTATAGAAAATCACGTTTATAAGGGCAATAGGCAACGTGGATTGGTATTTTCAAGAAAAGTTCTGCTGCGTGGAATACTTTATAGTAAGTAGACGAGATCCAGGATTCACTAGTGAATTTTGGAGAGCTTGCATGAAATCATGAGGTTACAGTTATGTTTAAGCCACGTATACAGAAAAAAAGAGAATAAGTGGAAAAGGAAGACGAGAGGCGATAATGAAATGAGTTCCAACTCGAATTTGGGAAATAGGAGTTAGGAAGCCAAGAAATCATGAAGTAAAAGACGGTCAAAGCACAGTGGAGTTAAGCTCAAGGAAACGTGACTAAGAAGAGTGAAGACTAGATACACGCATCATATCTCTTTGTTAGAGTGCATCCTTGATCCTTGTTTTCCTGTGGATCTTGCTTGCAAGTTATCTTTTGTATATATATCCTCTCGGTCCCATTCTCGATCTTATTTCTGTTGTAAACTCCACAAGGGGGTTATGACTCATCGGTTAGTACTATATGTCAGAGTTTGAATGGATTTCTTGTAATCCAAAAAGGAGTTTATCTTGCTTATCTTCTAAGATCTCTTTTTAGCATATCTCTCTGTCCATGTTTATCTAGTTTATCTAGTTTATCGTGTTTATCTTGTCATGAGGACCTTAGGTAGAAACCCTTTGGATGAAACATGTATTTGAAACATGTTATGCTTGATGTTTGCAAGTGGTTGCAAGTGTTTGCAAGTGGTTACTCGTGGATGCATTATACACATTAGGCACTAGATCGGCTCACACACTCTTCATGTTGCATATGCATGAGTGCTTACACTTATTCATGGTTGAAACTTGTTGCGCTACCACATGGATGTTGCATATGGATGAATGTTATGTGCACTCATATAGATACTATGAATTATGTTAGGAATTTGCATACATATGGATTCATTTCACTGACATACATATGCATTAAGGAGGTTTACTGTATCAGTAACCGCCTGATCTTTGCATTAGATAAGTACATATACACACACTTTTGCATATGTTCATACCACATTTAGAATCTTGTAAGGACAATGATTGCTCGTGGATGATGCTTTGAGTAGATGGATGATTGGATGGTAGGATACGTTCTTCCTAACTTGAAGATTTCGGGGACGAAATCCTTTAAGGAGGGGAGAATGTAACAACCCGTATTTTCAATAACCTGTTATGACATAAATCGAGGCAGAATTTTATTCTAAAATCTGAATCAAGGGAAACGGGCTATGCCATTGCGTTCGTCTCGGAAAAATACGCGAAATAGAGTCCGAGTTTTCGAAAATCGGAGTCCGTATGACCCAGTTAAGGCACATTGAAGTTTTCAGAAATTTCCATGTCAAAAACAGATTTGAATTTCAAGTTCAAAGTTGGAAATTAGGGCAAACTGGCGCAGGCGGAAAACTCCCGCCAGGACCCCCATGTCGACAGGCATGTCGACAGGGTCCCCAGGGTGTCGATAGCCCTGTCGACAGCCCTGTCGACACAGGGTGGCCGGGCAGTTTTGCCTGGCGCACCATTTTGGGTCTTGGTCTGGTTGTGTGGCTTAGTTCTGGAGACTTCCGAAATCTGATGGACCTAATTTAACCTAGGGTTAATCCTAGGGCTAAAAACACTTCAATCTTCTATAAATAAGACCCTAATCCTACCCTAAAACCTAATTTATTCATTCTAGTAGCTAAACTATGGCAAATTGATTTCTCAAATGGCCTCCACTTAAGAACCCTAGCCTCCACTCTCTTCAAAAATTATTCCTATGAAGATTTTGATGTTCATACAAGCATTTCTAAGTTGTATGAATGATCATTAGCTTGCATACATCATCAAGTTGCAAGCTTTATTGGCTAAGCTAGAGTTTTTGGAATTTTTGTTAAGAGTTTTCTTATTGGAGCTTTGTTTTGGGTTTTTATATGCTTGCATGAAGGGCTTCTCAATCTTTATTAGTAGATTTGTGTCTTCATAATATTTGTAAGCCCTCTTACCTTCATTTTAGAAACTCTAAAGTTAATATGTGATGAAAGTTGGGATTTATGCAAGATTAACAAGTTATGCATGTTTATGCAAGTTCACTATGCCATGATTTGCAAGTTTATTGAGTTATGCATGTTTATGCAAGTTCACTATGCCATGATTTGCAAGTTTATTGAGTTATGCATGTTTATGCAAGTTCACTATGCCATGATTTGCAAGTTTATTGAGTTATGCATGTTTATGCAAGTTCACTATGCCATGATTTGCAAGTTTATTGAGTTATGCATGTTTATGCAAGTTCACTATGCCATGATTTACAAGTTTATTGAGTTATGCATGTTTATGCAAGTTTACTATGCCATGATTTGCAAGTTTATTGAGTTATGCATGTTTATGCAAGTTCCGTATGCTATGTTAGGCAAGTTTAACATGTTATGCATGTTTATGGTAATATGCAAGTTCACTATGCTAAGTTATGCAAGTCTAACATGTTGTGCATGTTTATGGTAATATGCAAGTTCACTATGCTAAGTTATGCAAGTCTAACATGTTATGCATGTTTGTTGTGATATGCAAGTTCATCATGTATGTTATGCCAAGTTCCCTCCTCCTATCCTTTATGCGTTATTACGAATATGTAAGCGATAGAATGACGTTGGGGGGGTTTGGGTAAACTTAAAATACATGAAAATATAAGATTGGGAATTTACCTATTAAGTTAGGTCTACCCCTTGGGAATTTACCTATTAAGTTAGGTCTACCCAAGTATTTGTTGACTTGTAATTATGTTTTGAAATAAAGTGGACATGACACTTAAAAAACATAAGTGTGGCCAACTCGAGGTTGGGTTGAGTTTGTAGCGTAATTCTACCCGGAACCTACCGGCTTAACTAGTGGCTACAAACAATAGGACCCAATGTGAGAAGTTGGCCATGTGGTGCCAAGACCCGAGGTTAGACCAAGTTGTGGTGTAAATCTACCCGGAACTCACCGGCTTAACTAGGTAACCACAACAAAGTCTAATGTGAGAGGTTAAGGTGCATTAAATTAATTAATGCCTCATGATTAGGGTTAAGTCAGGGTCCACTAATACTTAACCAATTTGGGGATTCGAGGGATTGAAATGGGGTTAAGTTGTGAACTGTCGGTTACACTTAACCAATTTAATCCATTTGGGGGTTTGAGGGATTGAAATGGGGTTAAGTTGTGAACTGTCGGTTACACTTAACCAATTTAATCCATGATTAGTGAAGGGTTAAATCGCACTTAACCCTCTTAGGAAACCCTAGCAACGTGGTCTGTTCCAGCAGTAATCCTAGTTTGGTATCATTACAACCCTAGAGGCTAGGCTAGGGCGGGGCACGATTACTGGACTGATGTAAGAGACCAAAGCGACGGCTGAGTGGTACAGCGGTGCGGGTCCAGGCGGGCTACGGACGTGCACGTAGTCCGGTATTGGACAAACTCGAGGCACGGGTACCAGTAGGTTTAGACTGTGCATTATTGCTTCAGTGTCTGGGGTTGACACCCGAAGGCTTGATACACCCGAAGGTGGACCCAGCACAGTCTGACTACATCCATATGTGGGCCGTATGGACACCAACACTTGACGTGTTAGGCTTATAGGGAGCCGATCGACTAGACCGTTTGGTTGGACCTTATATTAAGGTCACTTCATGTTATGGGGTCAAAGCTTGGGCCAAGGGATCAATACCTGTTATGTTGGTTTGCTAGTACACTGTGGTGCAGAACTTAACCTTGTTTATGCGATGACACCTCTATCTATCTTGTAGTTAATTTATCATGCCAGTATGTTGTTATCTATGATCATCTCAGTTTCCATCATGCTGTTAACTTTATTAGTTTATAGACTGATCGTAGCAGGGCTTACTCAGTCTTTTTGACTGACCTGTTTTCTTTCACCTCTTTTCTTCCGTTCCCCCCCCCCCGGTTCTTAGGGAGGGAATACAGGAGCCTAGCTTGGATCTTAGCTACTTTCTTGGATAGCTCATGTATGCTTTGGACTTGAGCTCGCTATGGTTTTTCCACTTTGGGGATAGCTACCTTTATGTTTTCCTTTTCAGTTTCAGATGATGTTATTTTATGTACTAGACTTGTTTATTTGGGAAATTGACATTTTGATGTACCAGACTTGTGTTTTGAAATGGTTTAAAAATCTTCCGCTGTTTTATCTACTTACTCTGTTTATTTACATATATATATGTCATGTCATGCCTTGTTATATCATTATGCATGTTTACCTTGTTTTAAAACGCCCCACCAAAGTCAGAGTTGCTTGCAAGAGCCACCCTGGCGGAGGTGGGGTGTTACATCTCTCTATTCTAATTCATATAAGTTTAGTTTTATGGAATTTGCATAAACACACACACACACACAGATATATATATATATATATGAGATTCTAATACATGTCTCTTATATATAATTAGGAGGATTATTGGAGAACGTTTGACCGTAAGAATTAGTGCAGGTCTAGATCTACTACAGGTTTCTCTCTATTCTGCCTAGATTTATGAGTGGAATATCATTTACTTAAGGAATATTCAAATTTTTATTAGATTATCATGTTGAAAGATATGCCTAAGAGGATTTAGAAACCGATAATATAAACATTTAAACCCCCAAATCCTATATCTTGTATTTGCGTATGAATTGTCATGATTATTTGGGTTCTGTGGACTTTTGATTTTAATATTGGGTTAAAGATGAAAATGGGTGTTGCTACTATTATTTCTGTTTTGTATAATTCACCTTTATCAAACATTTGATTGTAACCTAAAAGGGTTTATATTTGGGTATTTCATGATTTAATTAGGTTTGGATTCTATTTTGATTCCAAACATGTTCATACTTGAAATATGTCAAATATAAATGTTTTTATGTGCATAATACCCAAAAAGAGATGAAATAGACAAAGTGGAAATTATAAACATACAAGTATAAATGAATGTAATACTCTATTTATAATCCGGTATTGAGATCGTTCCAACAAGCCTAGGATGCAAGTTGAAATGTGTATGTAAGTATATTTTACGTCCATTACTATATGTTATATTGCTATTATGCCATCATGCCTAAGTTGTAGCGGTAAAAGTATGGAAAAACTAACTTGTATACCTTGATTTGGACAAATTGACAATTGCCATCTCGTTAGAATGTTTTCTGATTTATACGAATATTTACGTTATTTAGACGATATAATTATTATACATACATAAACGTAATTAACGTTGTATTAGTGTAATAAGTGTGATTAGGACAAGCTTTGAATTCGAATTGTTCCCATATATGAATATATTGATTACTTGTTTGTGTGTATATAGAATAGCTTTAAATATATATAAATAGCGACACATAAAAACGAGGTTAGTTGCCAATTGTGGTAGAAGACTGCCCGGAACTGACCAACAAATCCAGCAACTACAAGTAGGCCCAACTAATGTGACATGTCTAGGTGCCATGGGCCTTCCATAAACTTACCACACTGGCAACGAGGTTAAACCAACTTGTAGTAGAAGTCTTCCCGGAACCGACCGGCATACCCAACATCTACAGGTATACGGTTTGATGTGAGAGGTTTAGTGTGTATATAACCATATATATATATATATATATAAGTCTATTTCATGTGAAAATACGTAGGTTTACTACACCTTGAGAGGGTCTTAAGTGGTTGACTCTCTTTTTATCTAGTTTGGGTCTTAAGTAGTTAGGACTAGGATCCCTCTGAAGGTTTACTCCTTGGAGAGGAACCAAAGTCGTGGGACCCACCGTTATTAGATTTAAAGAAAGTATTTGGGTCCTCCTTCTCTAAAAGTGGTTAGGCATAAACAGTAATGGAGTAGGGTAGCTCATGGGGATGTCCACTTCCTCTAGAAGCTTGTAAGGGCTCAACTAGGGATAGTTCTGGGAAATAAAAGATATGTGGCCATTGCATGCTAACCAACTATCTAAGGGAAGTCTTAAGCAACATTGGTGTCCTACCGTAATATCAGTTAAGTAGTAACGTTCGTAATACTACTTCTCATATTACAATTGAGAGTATAGACTTAAGAACATTAACATTTTAGGATGGGGTCTTAAGGGTCGAAGGGTCTGCCTCAGGGTTATAAGAGATCATAAGAATCCACCTTTTATAGGGACAAAAGTGACCAAGAATGTGCACCTCGTTGTGTCCTTACCCTAAAAACACTAATGTGCAACTGACTTGATATCTACCCCATTGATTAGATACTTGGTGTTTGTGTGAATCCTATGTGCTGCATAGACATACCTTGACATATGTAACCTATTAAAAATATAGGGTATGGACATTAAGTAACACCATATTTCAGTCACATAGAACTTTGTGTTCTGACCTCTCTCCTCAACATATCTAACCGGTCAGTAGATGGGATAAAAGCCATGGACGTAGTCACAGTTGAAGCTGATGAAGAAGATGAAGTTGTTAAGCTATTATTAGTAATTATTTCATTACTTCTTTTGGAATCTTGTGAGAATGAACTATTTTATGTACCTATTGAACAAATGTAACTGTGTCTGTTGTATTTTTGAGATTTTTAATAATTGGTACATCTTATTTGAGTATTATATTTTCTCTTTCCACTGTGTGAGAACTCGATTCGAAGTATATGTTATTATTATCTGTGCAAATGTAATCCTTACAAGAACCAATGACGCATTTAGAATGGCTCTAAGTTTCGATGGGCCTTTTTTATTTCGAAATTTTGGCCTATTCTGGAAGGGTTGTTACATTTGGTATCAGAGCATAGGTTACCCAATTATAAGGGAATTATACGTATGAGAGGCGAATTTGTAATTTGAAAAAGATTTTTCAAACCATATATTTATAATATATATTTACCCCAATAAGCGTACACATTTATACTAGGCATCTTTATCATTTTCTTTCTTTTTTAGCTTAAATACTATCTCAGGAGTATCCACTAAAGGATTCTTCATTTTTTTTCCAGATAGTAGAACGCTTGAAAATTTAACTGAGCAGGGTAACCAGGCAAGACCCCGGTACTTGCCAGAGTGGTTCCAGCAGTACCTCTGTACTGTTGAATAGGTCCCTGTTTCTAATCCTGCCCCAGTGGCTCCAGCAGCACCTGCCACTGAGGTAGCCTTTGAATTTTCTTGCTACTGTAAGACCTTTATGAATCTTGGACAGAAATCGTTTTCTGGGAAAGAAAGTTTTACTAATACCCAATCTTCGCTAATGGACTGTGAAAGAATTTTTGAAGCTACTTACTGGCCTGATGAGGTGAAAAGGAGAATCGTGACTTGACATTTGAAGGATGAGTCCCTTGAATGGTGGAACTTAGTATCAGTGGAAAACAAGGGCCGGATTTTTACATGGGCCGAGTTCAAGACCCGTTTCGAAGCAAAGTTTCTGCTAAGGGAAAAAATGACTATCCAGCTAGAAAAATTCATCTGCCTAAAGCAAGGAAGCTTGATCTTGAAAGAGTATGTATTAAAATTTATGAATTATATAAGTTTGGGAGAGGATTGGTAGACACCCCCATGAACAAAGCCCTTTGATTTGTTAAAGGACTGAAGTCCCTGTTGAAGGGAACCCTATTAGCCCAAGTAACGTTTGGGGAAACTTTTGAAACCCTATTTGAGAGAGCTATCCTATGCACGGCTGAAGGCGTCAAGGAGGATAAATAAGGGGGAGAAGGAGAAAGCTCCAATAAAAATAAGAAGAAGGAATGGTGGAAAAAGAAGAAGAAGAACAAATTCAAAAAGGAAGCAAAGACTTTTACGAGGTGCAACCGCAAGGGCCATGAGGCCAAGGATTATAGGACCTCATTAGCAAAAAAGGAGTTGAAGGGAAAATTTTACAACTGCCACGAAGAAGGACACATGTCCAAAGACTGGAAAAATCCCAAAGTTGTCAAGAGTGCCCAAAATTATGTAATAGAGGCAGCACCAATTAAAAGCCGACCCCCAAGAGACTAAGGGAAACCCACACTTGAAGGTATAACCTCTATTTTAGGAAATTCAATATACACCTTGTTCGATTAAGAAGTGACCCATTCTTTTATCTCCTAGCGATAGTAAATCTGTTGAATCTCTCCATATTTATCTTGGATAGTCAGATAAAAGTGGCCAACCCTATCGAAGGATCTATGTATCTTGAGTTGTTGTGTAAAGACCTAGGAGGTCGACAATGTTGAGTTCCATTGAGAAGCGTATGCGTTTGATTTTATGGGGTATGACCTTATCCTAGGTATGGACTGGCTATCGTTTTATGGGGTCATCCTAGATTGCGATAAGAGGATCGTTCGTCTTAAGAGCCAAGGAGGACGTAGTTTGAATATTCCTTGTAATGTTAGGAAGAAGGATAAAACCTTATTATATTCCTTATCTCCTAGTTCAGAAGGACCATGTTCGGTCCCTATAGTTTATGAATTCTTGGATGTCTTCGAGGAAGTCATGGGACTTTCGCCTTACAGAGAAATCTCTTTTCGTATTGACCTAGAGAAGGACGCTAGACCTATAGCACTAGCCTTGAGGCATATGACGCCTAAGGAAAGAATGGAGTTAGATATGTAGATTTCAGAGTTGTTGCAAAAGGGTTTCATTCGTCGAAGTACCTCAGAATAAGGTGCACTTGTGTATTTGCCACCAAAGCAGACAGATCTTTGATACTTTGTGTGGACTATAGGGAACTTAATAAATTAACCAAGAAGAATAGGTACCCTTTACTTAGAATCGATGAACTTTTTGGCCACTTAGGAGGAGCCAGAGTATTTTCCCAACTAGACCTTGCTATAGGATTTCACCAGTTAAGAATTGCGAAGGACAGCAAGGACAAAATGGCATTAGGATGACCGACATATTATTTCAATGGAAAGTTATACCCTTTGGACTAACGGATGCACCTGCCTTCTTTGTTGACCTCATGAGTAGAGTGTTAAAGGGAATTCTAAATAAAATTGTGGTAGTCTTCATACATGATATCCTTATATTTTCAAAAGATCGTGAAGAGCATGAAAAACACTTGAGACAAGTGTCAGGGATATTAAGAAAGAACCAACTGAAAGAAAAATTCTCGAAGTGCCATTTCTGGATGGAAGAAGTAAGGTTTTTAGGACATATTGTGTTGAGCGAAGATTTGGACATAGACCCTGCAAAGATCGAGGCAATCAAGGAATGGAGAATACCTTGGAATGCTACAGAAGTGACAAGCTTCCTTGAATTGGCCGGATATTATAGGTAATTCATTAAAGACTTCGCCAAGATTTCTACACCTTTAACGCAATTAACAAAAAACAATTTGGTATTCGCTTGGAGTAATAAATGTGATATAGCCTTTAAGAAATAAAAGGAAGTATTAACTAGCGTACCTATCCTAATTATACACGATGGTTTAAAAATTTCATCGATTACACCACCGCATGTGGGACCGGATTAGGAGCAGTCCTTATGCAAGAAGGAAGAGTAATTGCTTACGCTAGCATACAGCTCAAGGATCCATAGAAAAGATACCCAATTCATGACCTTGAGTTAGCCGCAGTAATGTTCGCCCTTAAGATGTGGAGGTATTATCTTTTAGGGGGAAAATTTGAACTCTTTACTGACCATAAATCCCTAAAGTATTTATTTTCTCAAGGTGACCTAAACTTGAGGCAACAACGATGGCTAGAATATGCAGCATCATTTGACTTTACAATTCAATATACCCTGGGAAAGGAGAATGTTGTAGCGGATGCTTTAAGTAGGAAATGTGCGACTTTGAATGCAATCCTATAATGAAAACAATTAGAGTTTCTTGCTAACTTTAATTTACAACCCTCATTAACCACTTCTAATGGTTTTCATGGGGATATGGTAATTAAACCTACCCTAAGAGATAGGATCCAAAGCGCATAAGACTTTGACGAGGAATTAAGAAACATAAAGGAGAAAGTGGAAAAGAAAGAGACCTTCCCCCGTTTGATTAGGTATCCGATCAGACATGATGGGATTTTACTTTGGGATGGACGACTTTACATCCCTAAAGTTGAAGGATTGAGGAAAGAAATTCTAGAGGAGTGTGATCGGTCAAAATTGACCATACGCCTTGATGGGGATAAGATGTACAAGGATATATTCTCCATTGGGAAGGAATGAAGAGAGACGTAGCCGAATTCGTGGACAAATGCTTGACATGCCAAAAAGTTAAAGCAGAACAAGGGAGGTTAGGAGGATTATTGTTACCTTTAGAGATCCCCATTTGGAAGTGGGAACATATTTCCATGGACTTTATAGATGGACTTCCTAGAAGTCAAAAGGGGAATGAGGCTATTTGGGTTGTGGTAGATCGTCTAACCAAAAGCGCCCCTTTTATACCAGTCAAGAAGACAAGGACTGTAGCCTCATTCACCCAATTATATGTCAAAGAGATAGTCAGATTACATGGCATCCCATCAAGTATCGTGAGTGATAGTGACCCCTTGTTCACAAGTGAATTTTGAAGAAGCCTATGAACAACATTGGGAACGACCCTTAACTTAAGCACAGTTATCATCCGTAGACAGATGGACATACAGAAAGAGTAAATAGAATCTTAGAAGACTTGTTCAGAGCTTGCATCATCGACTTTAGAGGAGTTTGGGAGCAGCACCTACCGCATGTGGAGTTCAAGTATAATAATAGTTTTCAAACGACGACTGGTATGGACCCTTTTGAAGCGCTTTACGAGAATCCATGTAAATCGCCAACTTGTTGGTGGAAAATTACCAATAAGGTTATACTAAGACCAGACTTCGCCCGTGATTCCACAGAGAATATATCTTTGATTAAGCAGAGGTTAAAGGCAGCCTAAGATCATCAGAAATCACATGCCAATAAGCAAAGGAGGGAACTTGAGTTAAAATTTAAAGATTTAGTATTCGCAGATGTATCCCCTCTTAAAAAGATTATTTGGTTTGCGAAGACTGGGAAGTTGGCTCTCAGATTTATTGGGCCTTTTCGTGTCATCGAGAAGATAAGATCTTTGGCTTATCGAGTGGATCTCCCAGCGCGTCTAGCGGGAATCCATAATGTTTTTCCATGTATCTCATCTAAGAAAATGCCTTCATGATTTTGCTGTCAGACTCGAGCTTGATGAAATTGGGGGCATAGGGAAACTCGAGTTGGAGTCCAGGGTTCCCCGTGCCACTGAAGGATTGTAGAGCACGGAATCAAGAGACTCCGTAACAAAACCTTTCGCCTCACCCCGAGTACAGTGGGAAATGATCTTGCGGAAAGCACATGGGTGACCGAGGATAAGATAAAACAAACTGACCTAGAGCTTTTCATTGGTAAGTTTTTCCTCAATGTTTATGGATGCGTCGTGATTGCTAGATTGAATGTTATGAAATGGATGCCACACCATTGCACCGAGCACTCATATAGAAATATATGCACATTTAGGTTGTTTGCATACATATTGCATCACTTATTACACCTACATGCTAGGGTAGAGCACACTTTAGTGGGTCAGCAGTCCATAATCACTACGAGTCATGGATGCTTATGGATGAATTATAAATAACATGGGTGTACAACATAGATGTTTCAAGCGAGTTATATTTTTCACTACTTAAACAGATTTCGGGACGAAATCGATTTAAAGGGAGCGAGAATGTTACACCCTATAAAATACAAAAACATTAATAATAAATAAAAAAATTAAAAATAAGCAATTAAATAATATGTCTTGAAAATAAGATTTTGCAGCTTTAAGAATTGGCTACGAAATTATTTTATTTGGATTCGTGGCAAAATACTGAATCATTTTCATATATAATATTTTGAAAACGGTCAACGTATGAAGAAGTCATGAACAAATGAATTTGGACAGTAAACGCAGAATATATATATATATATATATATAACTAAATGTATAATATATATGTGTGTCCAAGATAAATTCAAAATAAAGAGGGAGAATTTGAATTTTGAAACGTAGATAAGATCATGGGGATAAATTGTATTGTATATATGGAATAAGATTAAAAGATTAAGAAACATATTAATTAGATTTAACACCTCACCAATCCAGCCTTATTGGTCGTTCTAGCCTCCAAGGGGTCGATTGTAACACCCCGAATTTTCTATTAACTGTAAATTAACAAATTAAAGTATAATTAATTCTAAATGAAAGAATTAAGGGAAATGGATTACGCCATTGCGCTCGTCTCGGAATTCTGCCTGAGATAGAGTCCGAGTTTGCGTGAATCAGACTCCGTATGAAGGAGTTATGACCTACGGAAGTTTCAGAATTCAAATTTAAAATACAAACAGCCCAAATGAAGTTCAAAATTCGAAAAATAGACCCAAACTGGGCTGGGCGGGAAAATTCTCTCCCAGGCACCAGGTCGACCATAGGATCGACCTGGGGGTCGACCTGCCCAGTCGACCTGGTTTGGCCCTGGCTGGCCTGGTCAGTTTCTGGTCGAATTTCTGAGCTTGGCTGTGTCACTAGGGCTGACTTGTCGCTTTCTCATTGGCTTCTTTTGAGATGGATGGCCTTGATCAACTCTAGCTTCATTGACGGCTCAAATCAATCTAAAATTCTGTAAATATAACTCAAAACTCAACCTAAATTCACACAAATAATATAGAACTAGAGCCGTCATGCTACTGGAAGGAAACTAAGAGTAGCTGTTAGTTAGAGAAAGCTTAGAGATGAGCAAAATTAAAGTTAAAAACAAGAATCAAAACAACGTTTGTCTACCCAAAGGAAAGCAATTCAAATTCAGAACTCAGAAATCAGAAAACAAGACCGTCGTTTGTTGTGAGTAAAGTGATTTATCCGATGTGAATAAAAATTAAGACTTGATTCGATGTAAATTGGAAAGGGAGTTGTGCTATTGTATAATGATGATGTTAATTCATATCTATGTATTGAAATGATTGTATTGTGAATGGTTGGAATGTTTGTGGTTAAATTTACTTGCAGTTGGATCCATTTAAATGAAAACAACATCACATGCAAGTTGTACAGTTCATGTTGTAATCTACACCTATATGTTTATGTGATTATATAAGTTGTATGTGATATGTCCAAGTTAAGATCTCATGTATATACTTTATGCTAAAACCTCTATGCCTAGGTTCGTATACATGCTTATATGTCCATACAAAAGTTGCAAGTTCATAATTGGATCCATGCCAAGATCCATTTTAATACAAGTTTCATGTTATAGTAGCAAACATGATTTGGATCTAGTTCACACATGCGATGAAATTATACATACTTTATGGACATGTTATATTCTTGTCATATGCTAGTGATGCTCGATGTTATGCCTAGATATAAACATGTTTAGGCTTATGTTGTCTAAATTATATGTTAATTCATGTGACACCTATTTGGTTAGACCCCTATTTCAATGCAAGTTCACATGTATGTAAGTTGATTTAGCCTATGTTGCAAATTCACATATATTTATATTGATTTAGTCTACGTTGCAATTTCACACCTATGATATTCATGTTGACTATTTTGCAAGTTCACACCTATGATGTTCATATTGACTATGCCAATAATGCCAAGTTTACACCTATGTCATGTTTATGTTAATGAATGCCAATTTTGTATACACTAAATTAGGCTAAGTTTTTAGCCTAATATTATATGTTGAAAACCATGCGAACGAAAATTAGGCTAAGATTGTTAGCCTAATATTTAGACGGGGTAAAGTTGGGAAAATTGGTAATTATAGGAAACTTGACATAAATTGGAGAAAATATATGAAATTGGCATGTTTGTCACATGCCAAAATTGGTGGCACTTGAATGGTATAAATTTTTATACCAAAAATGTTAAACTTTGGAAAGTGGGCCATAACATTTAATTGTTAGCAAATTTACATATAACAAGTAATAAAGACAAATATGTAAATTTAGAAAATACGAGTATGCTTAACACGAAGTTGGATTGAATTGTGATGTAAACCTGCCCGGACCCGCCCGGTTGTCCAGTAGTCACAACAATACCTATCCAATGTGGGTGGTTAAGCATTGAGCCCAATAAGGACCCGAGGTTAGACTGAGTTACGGTGTAAACCTGCCCGGAACCGACCGGCACATCCAGTAACCGTAATAACACCTCTTTAATGTGAGTGGTCAGTGCTTTAAAAAGCTAAGGACAGACAAGTCAGGATGGTAGGCTTAAGTTAACTAAAACACTTAACCAATTCAACATGTTAATTAAACTGATGGGTGAGGTTAGGTAAATACAGACACTTAACCACTTAATATGTTTGACTAAAAAACCCTAGTAACGGGGACCTATTTCAGCACTATCCCAATTAGGTATCATGGTACCCTGAAACTAGGCAGGGTGGGGCACGATTACTGGGATGATTGTAAGCGGTCAACAACGACGGCGGTGGGTGCAATAGTGTGGGTTCTAATGGAGTGCGGGCGTGCACACACTTCGGAGCAGACAAACATGGCACTGGGGCCACCAGTAGTACAACCTATGCATTCTAGAATTGTGTAGGGCCGCCACCATAGGACTTGATACACCCCATGGTGGGACCAACATAGGTATCTACACTCATTGGGGGACGTAAGACACGGATGATTATGCGAGTAGGAGCCGATCTTTAGAAAGAGGATCACTTCACTCTGATCATGGGGTGCCAGTTGAGACAATGCAAGTAGGTGCAGAGATATAGTATGGGGTGCGATAGTATATTCGATTCAAACTGCTTTACCTTAGTTTATGATACTTTCCTATTTCCAGTTTATACTTATCATGCCCTTTTTCTTATTCTCATACTGAAGAGTCACTAGACTTACCAGGCTTTATGTCTGACCCTATTTCCTTTCGTCTTCTTTTCTTCCGTTCCCCCCTCCCCCATGTCCACAGGGAGGAAACAACCCAGTTAGTCAGACTCTTTGCAAGCTTCAAGATAGTAGATGTATGGTTTGGACTCTCTTTGGCTATGGTTGTTGGACACATTCTATGGGGATTTATGCAGTTTTAATTATGTTTTATGCTTCTTTATTTAATAACCGAGACAGAAATGACGTTGTAATGTTTTGGAAGTTATTATGTGACAGTTTATGGAAATGTTTTGTATGAACATGTATTTATGAAATAAAAAGTCTATTGGTTTTCCGCTACTTATATATATGTGTGTTTATATATATCTGTCTTTTGTTTATCTGTGACTTTTACTTAAAAACCTCCACCAAAGTTAAGGCGTTCCCTTTGTGAGTGTCCTTAATGGAGGTGGGGTGTTTCACTTGGTATCAGAGCACAGATTTACTAGACTAGATAAAAGTTTTTGAAACTATTTTCAAAAAGAAGCTTAAAGAAGCATTGTTTTCAAGAAAAGCGTTGTTTTTAAAAGGCATAATTCCCCAAAATGCCATATGCACTATCTCTCTATCTTTTGTCTTGAATACTTTCCTTTTTGTTCCAGCATGTCTGGAGATCTTAACTTTCTGGAAGGAGTACCGATCCCTGGCTGGTTCCGAAGGTACCTAGAGGCTAGGGCCAATGGTGCGGCCCAGCAGACATTCCTCCTCCCACAGTGGCAGCGGTTCCTTCTCCTCCTCCTCCTAGTGGAAATACTTTCGCTAAGACATGTAGAGACTTCAAGGCTATGGGTGGAAAGGACTTTTATGGAACTGAATCATTTGTGGTGGAAAGGAACTGGCTGAAGGAGACCGAAGATTTGTTCGTCATCTTCGAAGTTGACGATAGGCAAAAGATACAACTAGCAGTGTGGTTGCTTAAAGATGAAGCTTCCTATTGGTGGGAAGTTACCCATGCTGAGAGGCCAGTGGAAACTTGGGAAGATTTCAGGATGAGGTTTGAGATGAAACTCCTCTTCCAAGCTGAATGAAGCCTGCAGATGGAGAAGTTCCTAACTCTTAAACAAGGAAATATGACAATCAAGGAGTACATCAATCAGTTTAATCAGCTGGCCAGATTTGGGATGGATTTAGTAAACACCCAACACAAGAAGGCCCTTCGCTTCGTCAAAGGTTTGAATGAGCCTCTACACAGCCTTGCTATGACTCATATACCCATGGGAGTGACTTATGAAAGCTTGGTGGACATGGCGCTGCTACATGAGGAAGATAAAGGCAAGAAAAAGGCAAAGGTGGAAGTGCCTCAAGAAAAGAAAGAGGGTTTGCAGGCTAAGAAAACAGACTTCAAGAAAGGCAGGAAGAACAAAATAACCCGTGAAAAGAGAAGGTGCAATTTCTGTGGCATTGTTGAACATATAGCGAAAGACTGTAGGAAGAAGAAGGCAAAGATGAATGGTGGTTGTTTCCATTGCGGCGAGACTGGACACTTGGCTAAGGACTGCCCAAAGAAGCAGGGGCAGGGACAGAGGACTGGATCCACCTTAGGGGGACAGGTTCACACGCTGGTGGCACCTCCCCAGGAACGAGGTAGAAATATTTCCGTAGAAAGCTTAGTTTATCTTTATAATCATCCAGTTCGCACTCTTTTTTATTCTGGTGCATCACACTCCTTTATTTCATTTGCCTTAGTAGAATCTCTGCACCTAGACACTAGTATGGTAGAAGGTCCCTTGGTTGTTTCAAATCCAATTGGGGGCTCGGCTTATCTGTCGATGGTTTGCTTGGATTTGAAAATCTCTATTCTAAGTGTTGAATTTAGATGTAGTGCCTTTGTTTTCGGCTTCTCAGGATATGGACTGATCTTAGGCATGGACTGGTTATCCAGTAATGGTGCCATTCTTGATTGTGAGAAAAGAGTGGTTAGGATCTTGACTCGGCTCGGTAACACTCTAGAAATTTCTTGTAATCCCTTGAATGCTGTTATGCTTAGTTATCTAGAGTCGCTTGACGCTTCTGTTGAGAATTTGCAGTCAGTTAGAGTGGTCCGGGAATATCCGGATGTCTTTGAAGAGGTGAAAGGCTTACCTCCGAAGCAGGAAATAGACTTCCGCATATATCTTGTTGATAATGCAAAGCCCGTAGCTCTGCCTGTTAGACACATGGTCCCAAAGGAGAGAAAGGAGCTCAGTAAGCAAGTTAAGGAGCTTCTCGAGAAGGGGTTTATAAGGCGGAGTATCTCGGAATGGGGTGCTCCAGTGGTGTTCGCCACCAAATAAGATGGTTCATTACGTCTTTGTGTGGACTATAGGGAGCTAAACAAGCTGGCTAAAAAGAATAGACACCCGCTTCCCCGAATAGACGATTTGTTTGATCAGCTTGTAGGTGCTTCGGTCTTCTCCCAACTTGATCTGGCTACTGGGTTCCATCAGCTAAGGGTAGCTGAAGATAGCATTGATAAAACGGCGTTCAGAACCCCATACGGTTTCTACGAATGGCTTGTCATGCCTTTCGGCTTGACAAACGCACCCGCTTATTTCATAGACCTAATGAGCAGGGTGTTCAGAGAATTCCTCAATAAGTTCGTGGTGGTCTTCATAGACGATATTTTGATCTTCTCAAAGAATAAGGAAGAACATGCTCAGCATCTGAAGGAGATCATGGAAACTCTTCGAGTTCATCAGCTAAAAGCCAAATTCTCTAAGTGCCACTTTTGGAGAGAAGAAGTAAGATTTCTTGGACATATAGTGTCCAAAGAGGTGTTAGCTGTAGACCCCACGAAAGTGGTGGCAGCGCAAGATTGGAAGACACCAAGAAATGCAACCGAAGTCCGAAGCTTTCTTGGGCTAGCCGGTTTTTACCGAAAGTTCATTAGGGATTTCGCGAAAATCTTAGCTCCACTCACAAGGCTAACAAAGAAGAATCTGGCGTTCGCTTGGGATTTGGATTGCGAGTTTGCTTTCCAACGATTAAAAAGGGCTCTCACAACAGCCCCAGTTTTGACTTTGCCAGATGGAAGCAAGATGTTCACAGTATACACGATGCTTGTGGTATGCGGCTAGGCACTGTTCTGATGCAAGAAGGGAGGGTAGTAGCTTATGGTGGAAGACAATGGAAAGTTCATGAAAAGAACTACCCAACCCACGACCTTGAGTTGGCCGCCGTTGTATTTGCGCTTAAGACTTAGCGCCATTATCTCCTAGGTGAGAAGTTCGAATTATACACTGACCATAAATCGTTGAGGTATATTTTCTCGCAAAAAGATCTTAACTTGAGGCAGCAAAGGTGGATGGAGTTCCTTGCCTCGTATGATTTTGAGATTTCCTATTCTCCTGGCAAAGGCAACATAGTAGCAGATGCATTGAGCAGAAAGAAGCTGACCCTAAGCCCTCTCTTTGTAGAAAGGCAAAGCTTGGAGTATATAGCCAGTTTTTACTTTAGGCCCTCCTCTGATTTTATACCTGATTTATTGGCATCCCTAGAAGTACTGCCCACTCTTTCAGACTCAATAGGGGCCACACAACGCAAAGACCCTCAGCTTGTGGATGTGATTGATAAACTAATTAGGGGTGAAACTTCCAGTCACCTCAATAGGTACTCCATCGATGATAAGGGTTGGCTGAGGCGAGATGGAAGACTGTGTGTCCCACAAGCAAGGGATTTAGTAAAGATGGTTCTCGAAGAAGCACATCATTCCAAGATGACAATACATCTAGGTGGAGATAAGATGTACAAGGACGTAAAGAGAGTTTTCTACTGGGGCGGCATGAAGAAGGACGTGGCAAATTTCGTTTCTAAGTGCGTGATATGCCAACAGGTCAAGGCGGAACAAAAGAAGCCTGGAGGACTGCTTCATCCTCTAGAAGTCCCGCAATGGAAGTGGGATAGCATTTCAATGGACTTCATTGATGGGTTGCCTTGGTCAAGAAGAGGCAATACTAGCATTTGGGTAATAGTGGACAGGCTTACTAAAACCGCCCACTTTATACCTATCAAGAGTAGAAGGACTGCCTCGTATCTATCTTCTCTTTATCTTAAGGAAATAGTTCGACTCCATGGAATACCCTCCAACATAGTGAGTGAAAGAGACCCCATCTTTATGAGCGAATTTTGGCGGAGTCTGCAAGAAGCTGTAGGCACACAGTTATGCCTGAGCATGGCCTATCACCTCCAAACTGATGGTCAGACGGAAAGGGTGAATAGGGTATTAGAAGATCTTTTGAGGCTATGCGTTCTTGACTTTGGAGGGACTTGGGAGGATCATCTTCCTTTAGTGGAATTCGCCTACAACAGCAGTTACCAAGCCACCATCGGTATGGCGCCCTTCGAAGCTCTATATGGAAGACCGTGCCGATCACCAACTTGTTGGTGGGAAGATGGCTTATAGAGTAGAGATGCCCGAAAGGTTAGCTGGAATTCACAACGTCTTTCACGTTTCTCATCTCCGAAAATGTCAACATGAATCTGCGGAAGTGGTGGAGCCAAGCATTCTAGAAGAAGCCGAAGTGGAACGTGAAGCAACTGTAAGGAGAGTCCAACTCGAATCGTAGGAACTGAAGTGAAAAAGCTACGCAACCACGAAGTCAAGCTCGTTAAGGTTCAGTGGAGCAACGCGACGCGACTTGGGAAACTGAGGACAGAATACGCGCGGCCTACCCTTTTCTTTTTGAGGGTACATCTTTGATTTCTCTTTTTCCTTAAATTGTGCTTGTATCTATCTTTTAGGTATATCTCCTCGATATTATCCTTTATCCTTAGGTAGAAACCCCTTTGGATGTAAATATGTATTTGAAACATGTTATGGTTGATGGCTGCAAGTGGTTGCTAGTGGTTGCTCGTGGATGCATATACACACACAACCTAGGTTTTAGATCAGCTCAATCACTTCATACTGCATATGCATATATGAATTCATATTTGCATGTGGTTGAAACTTGATATGTGTCATATGGATGTCGCATTTGTGTGGATGGTTGCGCACTCACGTAGAATTATGAGTAGGGAAAAATTTGCATACATAATGGATTCATGACACTTACATGATTCGCATTAAGGAGGTCAACTGAATCGGTGGACCACCTAATTTTTGCATTAGATAAGGACATATACACACCATGCATATGATCATGAAGCATTAGAAGTCTTTTAAGGACAATGGATGCCTGTGTTTGTTGGTTGGGTAGATGGAGGATTGAATGTTAGGACTTACGTTCTCCTAGACTTGAAGATTTCGGGGACGAAATCCTTTAAGGAGGGGAGAATGTAACACCCTGAATTTTCTGTTAACTGTAAATTAACAAATTAAAGTATAATTATTTCTAAATGAAAGAATTAAGGGAAACGGTTTACGCCATTGCGCTCATCTCGGAATTCTTCCTGAGATAGAGTCCGAGTTTGCGTGAATCGGACTCCATATGAAGGAGTTATGACCTCCGGAAGTTTCAGAATTCAAATTTAAAATTCAAACAGTTCAGAAAAAGTTCAAAATTCGAAAAACAGACCCAAACTGGGCTGGGCAGGAAAATTCCCACCTAGGCACCAGGTCGACCTGGGTAACCAGGTCGACCTGGAGGTCGACCTGGGGGTCGACCTGCCCAGTCGACCTAGTTTGGCCCTGGCTGGCCTGATCGGTTTCTGGTCGAATTTCTGAGCTTGGCTGTGTCACTAGGGCTGACTTGTCGCTTTCTGATTGGCTTCTCTTGATATGGATGGCCTTGATCAACTCTAGCTTCATCGAGGGCTCAAATCAACCTGAAATCCTATAAATATAACTCAACACTCAACCTAAATTCACATAAATAATATAGAACTAGAGCCGTCATGCTGCTGGGAGGAAACTATGAGTAGCCGTCAGTTAGAGAAAGCTTAGAAACAAGCCAAATTAAAGTTAAAACAATAATCAAAACAACATTTGTCTACCCAAAGGAAAGCAATTAAAATTCAGAACTCAGAAATCAGAAAACAAGACCGTCGTTTGTTGTAAATATAGTGATTTTTCCGATGTGAATAAAAATTAATACTTGATTCGATGTAAATTGGAAATGGAGTTGTGCTATTGTATAACAATGATGTTAATTCATATCTATGTATTAAAATGATTGTATTGTGAATAGTTGGAATGCTTGTGGTTAAATTTACTTGTAGTTGGATCCATTCAAATGAAAACAACATCACACACAAGTTGTATAGTTCATGTTGTAATCTACACCTATATGTTTATGTGATTATATAAGTTGTATGTGATATGTCCAAGTTAAGATCTCATGTATATACTTCATGCTAAAACCTCTATGCCTAAATTCATGTAAATGCTTATATGTCCATACAAAAGTTGCAAGTTCATAATTGGATCCATGCCAAGATCCATTTTAATACAAGTTTCATGTTATAGTAGCAAACATGATTTGGATCTAGTTCACACATGCGATGAAATTATACATACTTTATGGACATGTTATATTCTTGTCATATGCTAGTGATGCTCGATGTTATGCCTAGATCTAAACATGTTTAGGCTTATGTTGTCTAAATCATATGTTAATTCATGTGACACCTATTTGGTTAGACCCCTATTTCAATGCAAGTTCACATGTATGTAAGTTGATTTAGCCTATGTTGCAAATTCACATATATTTATATTGATTTAGTCTACGTTGCAAGTTCACACCTATGATGTTCATGTTGACTATTTTGCAAGTTCACACCTATGATTTTCATATTGACTATGCCAATAATGCCAAGTTTACACCTATGTCATGTTTATGTTAATGAATGCCAATTTTGTGTACGCTAATTTAGGCTAAGTTTTTAGCCTAATATTATATGTTGAAAACCATGCGAACGAAAATTAGGCTAAGATTGTTAGCCTAATATTTAGACGGGGTAACGTTGGGAAAATTGGTAATTATTGGAAACTTGACATAAATTGGAGAAAATGTATGAAATTGGCATGTTTGTCACATGCCAAAATTGGTGGCACTTGAATGGTATAAATTCTTTTACCAAAAATGTTAAACTTGGAAAGTGGGCCATAACATTTAATTGTTAGCAAATTTAAATATAACAAGTAATAAAGACAGATATGTAAATTTAGAAAATACGAGTATGCTTAACACGAGATTGGATTGAGTTGTGATGTAAACCTGCCCGGACCCGCTTGGGTGTCCAGTAGTCACAACAATACCTATCCAATGTGGGTGGTTAAGCATTGAGCCCAATAAGGACCCGAGGTTAGACTGAGTTACAATGTAAACCTGCCCGGAACCGACCGGCACATCCCGTAACCGTAACAATACCTGTCTAATGTGAGTGGTCGGTGCTTTAAAAAGCTAAGGACAGACAAGTCAGGATGGTAGGGCTAAGTTAACTAAAACACTTAGCCAATTCAACATGTTAATTAAACTGATGGGTGGGGTTAGGTAAATACAGACACTTAACCACTTAACATGTTTGACTAGAAAACCCTAGTCGCGGGGACCCATTTCAGTAGTAACCCAATTAGGTATCATGGTACCTTGAAACTAGGCAGGGTAGGGCACGATTACTGGGCTGATTGTAAGCGGTAAAAAGCGACGGCGGTGGGTGCAACAGTGTGGGTTCTAACGAAGTGCAGGCATGCATACACTTCGGAGCAGGAAAACAGGGCACTGGGGGCACCAGTAGTATAACCTATGCATTCTAGAATTGTGTCGGGCCGCCACCATGTGACTTGATACACCCCATGGTAGGACCAGCATAGGTATCTACACTCACTGGAGGTCGTAAGACACAAATGATTATGCGAGTAGGAGCCGATCTTTAAAAAGGGGATCACTTCACCATGATCATGGGGTGCCAGTTGAGACAATGCTAGTAGGTGCAGAGATATAGTGTGAGGTGCGATAGTATATTCGATTCAAACTGCTTTACCTTTTTTTATGATACTTTCCTATTTCCAGTTTGTACTTATCATGCCCTTTTTCTTATTCTCATACTGAAGAGTCACTAGACTTACCAGGCTTTATGTCTGACCCTATTTCCTTTCGTCTTCTTTTCTTCCGTTCCCCCCCTCCCCCATGTCCACAGGGAGGAAACAACCCAGTTAGTCAGACTCTTTACAAGCTTCAAGATAGTAGATGTACGGTTTGGATCCCTTTGGCTATGGCTTTTGGACACATTCTATGGGGATTTATGCAGTTAATTATGTTTTATGCTTCTTTATTTAATAACCGAGACAGAAATGATGTTGTAATGTTTTGGAAGTTATTATGTGACAGTTATGGAAATGTTTTGTATGAACACGTATTTATGAAATAAAAAGTCTGTTGGTTTTCCGCTGCTTATATATATGTGTTTATATATATCTGTCTTGTGTTTATGTGACTTTTACTTAAAAACCTCCACCAAAGTTAAGGCATTCCCTTGGTGAGTAAGCTTAATGGAGGTGGGGTGTTTCATCGACCCCCCTTAAGGGGTGTTGACCGCTCCGGCCGACATCCTGGAGGCTAGACAATAAATCTAGTTGGTTAGGGTTTTTTAGAGGGATATATATTAAAAAAGATATGGATTAATTGTAAGTAATCCAACTGCCTATGCTCACATGGACAATTATATATAGCCCCTCCTATCACACTATGAACCCTAATCATTCTCTATTCCTGCCTCCATGCTGCCTCTCTTCCATTACTAAATTCCAAAGAAAAATAAAAGAAAAGGTTAAGGATTTCTTCTATTCCTCCAATCCTATTCTTAATCTCTCTCTATTCTAATTCGTATAAGATTAGTATTATGGAATTTGGCATATATATATATATGTGAGATTCTAATACATGTCTCTTATATATATATATATATATATATAATTTGGAGGATCTTTGGAGCGCATTCGACCACAAAGAATTAGTGCAGATCTAGATCTACTACAGATTTCTCTCTATTCTGCCTAGATCTGTGAGTGGAATATCGTTTACTTAAGGCATATTCATATTTTATTAGATTATCATGTTGAAAGAAATGCCTAGGAGGATTTAGAAACCGATAATATAAACATTAAAAAACCCAAATCCTCTATCTTGTATTTGCATATGAATAGTCATGATTATTTGGGTTTTGTGGACTTTTGATTTTAATATTGGGTTAAAGATGAAAATGAACCATTTAATTATAACCTAAATGGGTTTAGATTTGGGTATTTCATGATTTGATTAGATTTGGATTTTATTTTGAATCCAAACGTGTTCATACTTGAAATATGTCAAATATAAACGTTTTTATGCGCATAATACCTAAAAAGAGATGAAACAGACAAATTGGAAATTATAAACATACGTGTATAAATGAATGTAATATTCTATTTTTAATCCGTCATTGAGATCATTCCAACAAGCCTAGGATGCAAGTTGAAATGTGTATGTATGTATAATTTCCATCCACTTTATATGTTATATTGCTATTATGCCATCATTCCTAAGTTATAGCGGTAAAAGTATGGAGAAACTAACTTGTATACCATGATTTGGACAAATTGACAATTGCCATCTCATTAGAACATTATCTCATTTATACGAATATTTATGTTATTTAGATTATATAATTATTATACTTGTATAAACGTAATCAACGTAATTAACATCGTATTAGCGTAATAAGTGCGATTAGGATAAGGTTTGAATTCAAATTGTCCCCATATATGAATATATTGATTGCTTGTATGTGCGTATATAGAATGGTTTTAAATATATATATATAAATAGTGACATATAGAAACGAGGTTAGTTGTTATTTGCGGTAGAGGTCTACCCGAAACCGACCGGCAAATCCAGCAACAACAAGTAGGGCCTACTAATGTGAGATGTCTACGTGTTATGGGTCATTCTAAAACTTAGTACTCCAGACACGAGGTTTAACTAACTTGTAGTAGAAGGCTGCCCGGAACAGACCGGCATATCCAACATCTACAGTTATACGGTTTAATGTAAGAAATCTAGTTGTGTATATATATATATATATATATATATATATATATAACTATATATATAAGTCTACTGTGTGTGAAAATAAGTAGGTCTACTACACCTTAAGAAGGTCTTAATGGCTGACTCTCTTTTTATCTAGTTTGGGTCTTAAGTGGTTAGGACTAGGATCCCTCTGAAGGTTCACTCCTTGGAAAGGAACCAAAGTCGTAGGACCCATCCTTATTAGATTTAAAGAAAGTCTTTGGGTCCTCCTTTTCTAAAAGTGGTTAGGCATAAACAGTAATGGAGTAGGGTAGTTCGCGGGGATGTCCACTTCCTCTAGAAGCTTGTAAGGTCTCAACTAGGGGCAGATTTGGGAAACAAAAGTTATGTGTCCATTGTCTAAGGGAAGTCTTAAGCGACATAGGTGTCCTACCATAATATCAGTTAAGTAGTAATGTTCGCAATACTACTTCTCATATTACAATTGAGAGTATAGACTTAAGAACGCTAATGTATTATGGCAAGGTCTTAAGGGGCTAGGGGTCCGCCTCAGGGGTTATAAGAGATCATAAGAATCAACCCTTAATGGGGCCATAAGTGACCAAGAATGCCCACCTCGTTGGGTCTTTACCCTAAAAACACTAATGGGCGATTGACTTGGATTCCACCCAATTGGTTAGATACTTGGTGTTTTTGTGAATCCTATGTGCTGTGTAGACATACCTTGACATATGTGACCTGCTATAAATATAGGGTATAGACATTAAGTAACAATATATTTCAGTCACACAGAACTTTATGTTCTGACCCCTCTCCTCAACATATCTAACAGTCAGTAGATGGGATAAAAGCCATGGACGGAGTCATGATTGAAGCTGATGAAGAAGATGAAGTTGTTATGCTATTATTAGTAGTTACTACTTTACTTCTTTTGGAATCTTGTGAGAATGAACTATTGGATGTACCCGTTGAACAGATGTAATTATGAATGATGTATTTCTGAGATTTTTAATAAATGGTACATCTTATTTGAGTATTATATTTTCTCTTTCTGCTGTGTGAGAACTCCATTTGAAGTATATATTATTATATGTTCAAATGTAATCCTTATAGGAACCAACGACCCCTTTAGAATGGCTCTAAGTTTCGATGGGCTATTTCTGGATCGGAATTTAGGTCCATTTTGGGTAGGTTGTTACATTCTTAATCTCATCCATTTTCTTTTGCTTGATCAAAGTTAAAACCTCCTCAGTAGTTAATAGGCACCTTGGCTTTTTGGGTTTGCTGCTTAAGGAACCGGGCACTCCAAACACCTATGCATCATGTCTCCTCTGCCCTAATTAGTCGGATCAGGCAAAGGATTTTCCTTGACTGTGGGATCGGTTAAGGTGGGGGAGATAACTTGAAGGTTCCATATTGAGGCGATCGATAACTGGTTCAGCTTTGATAGTGGAAATCAGTCCTTACCTGCGAATTATTTAAATGAGATGTTGTTGATTTGGATGAGAAAGAGTTTATGGTTTCTTATAGAAAATTAGGGCTTGACAACAATAAAAAGTAAAATAAAGAAGGTGGGCCAGCCTTTTATAGTAAAATAGGGTGACTCTTCGTGTTCCCTTGATATGACCATTGATTGTAACTATTGTACCGACTTACTGATACAGACTATTCACCGACCCGAACGACTTGCTAATCCAATATGGATAGATCTCTAGATACGGGTTATTGTTATCCTCAAGTTCGTCGATTATCGATTACATAATTGTTGACTTATGATTCCAGATAGCTTACCGGGGATTTCTAAGCCGAGTCGCACGCGGTCTTTTGATCTCCTGATGGTGTCAATATACCACTAATAGAAAAACCAATGCCAGGAAAAAATGATCTAAGAAACGAAGAATAAAAAGCACGCCACGCTCTTAACACGACATGTTTTGAGGGGCAAAGTATTGACTAGCCTTTTTAGTAAGGCCGTACAGGCTGCACAAGATTCATGAGTATCGACGAAGCTATGGAAAGTAGCAATGTCTCAATCCGTAGGAGGGATCGTTCAAAGAGTTATTTGACCTAAAACATTGTCATTTAAACTCGCTTTTAGATTACCTTCTTCTCCCGGTTCAACCCTCGTTTTGATCGATCAAGACACAATCCAACTCAAACCGATAGCTTCATCAGATGATAGTTATTTTAGAATCAGGAGATCTGGGTCGAAAGATACTTGGTTCAATTATATCGAGCTCAGGTCGTGCCTCATATCTCACCAGAGACTCATTCTTACTCCTACTAGACCACTTCAAGCCTTCTAAGAACGTCGAATCAGCCACCACTTATCATTAGGTGACTTGGTCATACACTGCCATGCAGAAAGAATGAATCGGCAATTTTTCTATGACGGTGGGATTGGCGAGACATGCCCCAGCCAATCTGAACAATGTAGCATCTATAAATAGCTCTTCAGAGCATCAAGAAAAGGATTTTTGGATGGATCTTTTGCATCTTCATATTGTTGCATAGTTGTACATAAGATTACTTAAGTGTACTCCAAATACTCAGATAATCAAGAAATTATGAAGTGGACATAGGCTCATTAACGCCGAACCACTACAAATCTGCATGTGATTGCATTATTCCTCCTTTGCGTTTACTTATCTTCATTTTTAGTCTCTACAATTTCATTTCTTGGGTGTTTTCCCCTTTTTGGTGTCAACACTCATCCTCCAAAGAAATACAAAGATATGTATTTCCTCCTAGTCTTCCATAATTACAAGCTACATTTTCACACTTATTCTTACATAGATTCAAGTTCGACAAAACTTTAATGGTACTAGCAAGAGTACTTATAGGGGTTACCTCCTGCGATTCAGACGGAATTAAAGGCAAGAATTAGGTGGAAACGACTATGGCAATATCTCTTTGATATAAGATGTATTAATTATTAAGAGAATATTTCTTTAAGATCGAGCAGGCCGACTATGATAAGAGAATTATGGATAGAAATGTCAAATTCACCTAACAAAAGTAAGATATGGAGACTTCTATCAAAGACACAACTAGAAGTGACGTTGTGCTTAAAAAGGAAAATCAAACCATATGACATCACTCAGTAGTTAAAGACCAACCTAAGCAGGCCAATGCAGAAGACTAAACCAAAAGAGTAACCAAGCGCCAAGGACGGGACAACTATTGCCCAGGAGCAAACCATCATCGAGCAGGCTAGGGAGACAGCTGGAAAAGATGAGACTTCTATGATTATTATTGAGAATTCTTAGGAACTTGTTACCTTAAAGAATAAAACATGAAGTTAAGTAATAAGGTGAAATGGCTAGCATTTAAAAAGTCATCCGTTGAGATTGATCTTGGTGTCTCAGGACTTCCTCTATGAACTCCAAATGGAACTTGACGTTAAACGAAGTTTTTGGATGTTACCGTGCTATATTTCCAAACTAGCTTGATCGTGAACAATGGAAGCCTCATTTGGTTGGGTTTTTCGTTCACCCATACTATTGTTCTAGCTTGAGAAGATATGCTATTCCGATCCACAAATACTTGAGATCAGCGATCAAAAAAAGAGTTAGTAGCTTTTTACTTAAATGCTGAGTAGATCGAAGCCCATGCGGCAAGTGAAAGGATAATAATAGAAGAGCAGAAGGGCCATAGTAGAGGTAGCCACTAACACTGAAGTTGTTGGTGCTATTGAAACCAAAGATGCAGCCAAACCCCTTATTGGAAAGATCTCCTCGGAGCTTCGTAAGTTATCATCACAATTCCAAGGCCGTGGAACTGTTCCTATGTACACATTGTTGAAGTATGCGATACTATATGTTTGATTGAAGAGGATGAAGATAGCTTCGAGTAGGAGAAGACGGTTCACAAATCGGAGCTCGTATGGTCGTTAGAGCTGAAATGGTGATGTTGTCAGCTGACTTCAGGGACAAACGTCTGTCGAGGGATATGACAGACGTCTGTTGTCAGGGAATTGGTTTCCCGAGTGCTCAGACAGATGTATGTCATATCCATGACAGGCGTCTGATTACAGGGTGGAGCTAACTCGAGAGCTCCTACAGACGTATGTCATTTGGGCAACAGACGTCTGTGCTGAGTCCTGAAACCCAAATAATTCCCTGGTACGAACAGACATATGTCGTCTCCCTTGACTGACGTCTGACGAGTGTTTTGGGCTATTTCAGGCTGGAAACTTGGCAAGTTGATTTGTGAAGACTTGGGGGCAATTTCGGTAATTGGCCTATTTCTATATAAGCTATTTTCAGAGGTTCAAAGAGAGAGCTTGGATACTTGATTGAAATCAAGGATTTATTCTCAAGGGTGAATTAGGGTTTATAACCTAATTCCAATTCTTCAATTCTATTCTCCTCAAACTCATTTCTATATTGAAATATCATGATCATTGGATCAATCTCTTGTATTCCTTTCATCGTGGTAATAAAGTACTCTCTCCAAAGTGGATGTACACTAACAAGATGTTAGTGGAACCACTATAAATCCTTATGTGATTTATTTTTGCTACTTTTGTCATTAGTTTCTTGCTTGTGATTGAGATTTGGATTGTTCATAATTGGTTGATCATTGTTTGTGGCTAGAGTTATTGTTTTGGTTGTTTTTGCAAGTCTAACAATGGTCTAGCCTTCTGCTAGCGCTTTGTGGTTTAGATATCGGATTCAAGTGGTCTTGAGTTGCATTAATCACAATGGTTTCAACACACATGTGTTGTTTCTACAACTACCCATGCAACTCTTATTTCTAAAGACTTGGTTGAGTCTCACACTTCTCCCCATGTGATGCAACCATCTACAAGTAGGTAGTGAAAATGAGTTGGAAGTGGTAGTGTGCTATCAAACTCCCGAAGAAGGTAATTATTTTGCATTTCCCATGTTCAGACTTACAATTTATGCTGGAATCTCTTAATGAGTTGTACGATTTACTTTTCGATCCTATAAGTCAACCATTTCTGCTATATTTTTTTGCTAGTTTCCCAAGGTATTAGATCTTATGTTATCTTCATTTCTTTTACATTGTTTCTGCAATGGTATCGAGTTCCATCCCAGTCTCCAATTTTGGACATGGATCGCATCCTGAGTAGATTGCTGCATTAGAAGGCTTAGAGCACCCTTATATACTCTATAAGACTATGTGATAGTGATATAAATTCAAAATCAAACAGACCATACAAGTTGGTTGAGAGATTTAATGTAACACCCCGTATTTTCTGTTAATGGTATAGTAACGAATTAAACAATACTTAATTTAAAATGTGAAAATTAAGGGAAACGGGTTACGCCATTGTGTTCGTCTCGGAATTCTGGTTGAGATAGAGTCTGAGTTTGCGTAAATTAGACTTCGTATGAAAAAGTTATGGCTGTCGGAGGTTTCCAGAAAATTCAAATAAATTCAAACAGCTCGAAAACGAATTCAAAATTCAAACAAAAGTCAGAAGCGGGCTGGGCGGGAAAATTCCCGCCCAGGACCCAGGTCGACCAGGGGGTCGACCCTAGTGTCGACCTCCCCCTATAGGTCGAACTGCCCCCCCCCCCCGGGGCAGATCTGAATGGTGACGATTTTGTGACTCAGTGCTGAGTCACTAGGGCTGAGGTATCACCCTATCTTCACTGGATGGATGTGGTTAACCCTAGGATCATCCGACGGCTCAAATTGAATTGAAATTCTATATAAACAACCCAATGGTCAAACCTGAAAATCACACAAAAATAATCCTAGAACTATCATGCTGTCAATTGAGAACTTGGAGTAGCCATCACCAATTCAAAGACAAGATAAGAACCTGAATCAAAAATCAAATTAAAAGATTATCAAATTCAACAATCTACATCAAAGGCGAGCTTACCAATTTCAGAATTCAGATTTTAGAACGCTAGAATTCCTTTTAGTTTGTAAGTTGGTTATTACGCAGGTTTAAACGTTCTTTCAAATGAATCATGACATGTTGTAATTTGAGTATAGAATGATGCTTATGTATAAGATTTGATTCTCATTTATCTTAAAGTATCGTTGTAATTAATCATGTCTATATGCTTGTGGTGATGAACATATTGTATATTAATCATGTCTATATGCTTGTGGTGATGAACATATTGTATGTTATTGGAATCTATTATGATGGATTTATTTTTCCAATCAAATGATGAAACATGTCATATAATAAATTGGTGGTTATTTGCAAGTTTATGATCTAAAACACATGCTTATATGTTAGATCAACACCCATGTATATTCATGTTAGGTTGAATCTATTTATGTTGAAATTTTTTTGGAATTGTAGTCCTCTTATGTTTTAACACATAAGTTATCATGTTAAGTTGTGATTCGAATATGTTTATAGTAGCTCTCTTATGTTTAAAACACATAAGTCATGATGCTAAGTTGTGATTCGAATATGTTGATGATAATTTTCTTATGTTTAAAACACATAAGTATCATGCTAAGTTACGATTTAAAAAATGATTATTGTAGCTTTCTTTTGTTTTGACATATATAAGTTAATATGCTAAATTGTGGGTTGAAACTGTGATTATATGTTAAAACTCCCAGGTAGACCTTTGTCAAGTTTACATGACAATTAGACCCAACTTAATCACAAGTTCACCTTTACCCATTTAATTAAATTTAATGATATTTCTATGCCAAGTTACACATGACAATGTTGAAATGTATGCTAGTTTATGTTTATTTTATGTCCCTTGTTTATTACCCTTTTTGTTTATGGGTTTGGGCTAATTTACTAGCCCAACATTTTATGTGATTCATGCGTACGTCCCACGGGGGTAGCGATGGGAAAATATGAAAATTCATGGCATATATTTGTTCATAAAATGGTATATTTGATATACCATTTATAGTGAGCATAATCAAAGGATAATTATGGCATGATTAAATTAAATTTACACAAAAGAAATTAGACATATATAGAAAAATGTGAATTTAGAAAAAGACGAATATGCCTAACCCGAGATTATACTGAGTTGTGTAAATCTGCCCGGAACCAACCGGCAAATCCAGTGACCACAACAAGACCTATCTAATGTGGGTGGTTAGTGCATCGAGCCCAAAAAGAACCCGAGGTTAGACTGAGTTGTGGTGTAAATCTGCCCGGAACCGACTGACACATCAGTGACCACAACAAGACATGTCTAATGTGAGTGGTTGGTGCTTTAATAAATTAAAGCTAAGTCAGGATTGGTGGGGTTAAGTCAATTAGGAAAACACTTAACCGATTCAACATGTTAACTAAACGAATGGGCGGGGTTAGGTAAACTTGGACACTTAACCAAATAAACATGTTGATTAGAAATCAGCAGTAACCCACATAGATGTATCATGATACCCTGAAACTAGGCAGGGTGGGACACGATTACTGGGCTGAGTATAAGCGGTAAAAAACGGCGGCGGTTGGTGGGCCAGTGTAGGTTCCGACGGAGTATGGGCGTGCACATACTCCGAAGAGGAAAAATTAGGCACTGGGCATCAGTAGTATACACTGTGCATCTTGAATCGTGTCGGTTTGCCCCCAGAGGGACTGATACACCCCATGGTAGGACCAGCACAGGTATCTACAGTCAAGCGGGGCTGAATGACACAGGATATGAATGCATGCGAGTAGGATCCAATCATTAAGGGGATCGTTTACTGTAAACACATGGGACTGGTTGAACCAATGGTTTAGTAGGTGCAGAGACTATAGTAATGGGTGCGATCGCATGTTCCTCTTATCTTATATTAGGGTATTGTCCTATGTTCTGTTATTACTGTCATGATCCCTTTCCTTGTTTAAATACTAGTAATCACCGAACTTACCAGACTTATTGTCTGACCCATTTTCTTTCGTCCTCTTTTCTTCCGTCCCCTCCCCCCCAGGTCCACAGGGAGGGAATACTGCAGCCTAGTCAGACTCTAGATGTATGATTTGAACTCTTTCTCACGTTGGCTATGACTCTTGGTAATTATCCTTGGGGATTTATGCATTTTTATTTTTGGTTTATGCTTCTTTATTGAATAATCAAGACAGATATTATGTTGTAATGTTTTGGAAGTTATTTTGAGACAATTTGATGTAATGCTTTTGTATTGAACCACGTATGAAATAAATAATTGAATTTCGCTGCTTATATTTATCTGTCTTGTAATATTTACCAAAGTTAAGGCATTCCCTTTGTGAGTGACCTTAACGGAGGTGGGGTGTTTCACTGTTATCAGAGCAAAGGTTTACCCGATCAAATAAGAGTTTTTGAAAATTATTTTCAAAAAGAAACATAAAGAAGCATTTTACAAGAAAAAATGTGTTGTTTTAAATTTAAAAAGGCATAATCCCCAAAGTCATATGCATTATCTTTCTATCCTTCGTTTTGAATTTTTTCTTTTTCGTTTCAGCATGTCTAGGAATCTTAACCTTTCAAAGGGTGTACCGATACCTGGCTGGTTCAGGAGGTACTTAGAGGCTAAGGCCAACGACGCAAGCCCAGCAGACATTCCTCCTCCTCCAGCTGCAGTGGTTCCTCCTCCTCCTCGTGCAAATGCTTTCTCAAATATTTGTAGGGACTTTAGGGCCATGGGTGGAAAGGATTTCAAGGGAACCGAATCATTCGTAGAAGCAAGGAACTGGCTCAAAGAAACTGAGGATCTGTTCGTTATCTTCGAGGTGGACGATACTCAAAGACGAAGCTTCCTATTGGTGGGAAGCCACTAACGCTGAAAGACCAGTTGACACATGGATGGATTTCTGAATAAGGTTTGAGATGAAATTCCTCTCACAAGCTGAACAAAGTTTACAGCTGGAAAAGTTCTTATCTCTTAAGCAAGGAAGTATGAAGGTCAAGGAGTACGTCAATCAATTCAATCAGCTGGCCCGATTTGGACTGGACTTAGTGAATACTCCTCATAAGAAGGCTCTCCGTTTTGTCAAAGGATTGAATGAGCCACTTCGTAGCTTGGCTATGAATGAGCCACTTCGTAGCTTGGCTATGACCCATATACCTATGGGGGCTACTTACGAGAGGTTAGTGGACATGGCACTCTTACATGAGGAAGACAAGGACAAGAAAGAGGCAAAAGCGGAAGTGCCTCAAGAAAAGAAGGGGGAGAGGTCGCAGAACAAGAAGGCTGATTCAAATAAAGGCGGGAAGAACAACAAACCCCGTGAAAAGAGAAAGTGTAATTTTTGTGGCATTCCTGGACATCTGTTCAAAGACTGCAAGAAGAAGAAAAGGAAGATGGGTGGCTGTTTCCACTGTGGTGAGACATGACACATGGCTAGGGTTTGCCCAAGGAAGCAAAGGCAGGGAGCTGGACCTTCTTCTGGAGGACAAGTTCACGCTCTCACGGCACCTCCGCAAGAACGAGGTAGGAATATTTCTGTCGAAAGTTTAGTCTATTTTTTTTTATCATCATGTACGTACGCTATTTGATTCTGGTGCATCGCACTCTTTTAGATCTACTGCCTTAGTAGAATCTCTGCACCTAGACACCAGCATAGTAGAGGATCCCTTGGTTGTTTCAAATCCAATTGGGGGCTCAGCTTATTTGTCAATGGTTTGTTTGGATTTGAAAATATCTATACTAAGCATTGGGTTTAGATATAATGCCTTTGTTTTAGGCTTCACGGGCTATGGGTTGATTCTAGGCATGGACTGGCTATCCAGTAATGGTGTCGCCCTCGATTGTGAAAAGAAAGTGGTTAGACTCATGACTCGCCTCGGTAACACTCTCGAAATTTCTTGTAATCCCATGAACTCCGTTATGCTTAGTTATCTAGAATCTCTTGATGAGTCTTTTGAGAACTTGCAGTCTGTAAGGGTAGTCCGTGAATATTCGGATGTGTTTGAAGAGGAAAAAGGCTTACCTCCGAAGCGGGAGATAAACTTCCGTATATACCTCTTGGATAACGCAAAACCCGTTGCTTTACCCATTAGACACATGGCTCTGAGGGAGAGGAAAGAACTAAACAAGCAAGTTAAAGAATTGCTTAAGAAGGGGTTTATAAGGCGGAGTAATTCTGAATGGGGTGCTCCGGTAGTGTTCGCAACTAAAGCGGACGGTTCACTTCGCCTGTGCGTTGATTATAGGGAGATGAACAAGCTGATTAAGAGGAATAGGCACCCACTCCCGAGAATAGATGATTTGTTCGATCAGCTTGTAGGTGCATTGGTTTTCTCCCAATTAGATTTGGCTACCGGGTTTCATCAGCTAAGGGTGGCTGAAGACAGCATTGATAAGACTGCGTTCATAACTCCAGATGGTTTCTTCGAGTGGCTTGACAAATGCACCTGGTTACTTCGTTGATTTAATGAGCAGGGTGTTTCGAGAGTTCCTCAATAAGTTTGTGGTGGTCTTCGTAGACGATATTTTGATCTTTTCAAAGAATGAGGAAGAGCATGCTCAGCATCTAAAGGAAGTCATGGATACTCTCCGTGCACATCAATTGAAGGCGAAATTCTCCGAGTGCCATTTCTGGAGAGAAGAAGTTAGGTTCCTTGGACACGTGGTGTCAAAAGAGGGGACAGTTGTGGACCCCGCGAAAGTGGTTGCTGTGCAAGATTGGAAGGTTCCTCGAAATGCAACCGAAGTCCGAAGCTTTCTCGGGCTAGCAGGCTTTTATTGAAAGTTTATCAAAGATTTTGCAAAAATCTCAGCTCCACTGACAAGGTTGACAAAGAAGAACCTAGCTTTCAATTAGGATTTGGATTGCGATATTGCTTTCCAACGTTTGAAAAGGGCTATAACAACAGCCCCAATTCTGACATTACCTGATGGAAGCAAGATGTTTACAGTATACACAGATGCTTGCGGAACGGGACTAGGCGTTGTTCTGATGCAAGAAGGGAAGGTAGTGGCTTATGGTGGAAGACAGTTGAAAGTACACGAGAAAAACTACCCAACCCATGACCTAGAGTTGGCAGCTATCGTTTTTGCGCTTAAGTATTGGAGCCATTATCTCCTAGGTGATAAATTTGAACTGTATACTGACCATAAATCGTTGAAATACCTTTACTCGTAGAAAGATCTCAATTTTAGGCAGCAAAGATGGATGGAGTTTCTTGCCTTGTTCGATTTTGAGATTGTCTACACTCCTGGCAAGGGCAATGCAGTAGCAGATGCTTAAGTAGAAAGAAGCTGTCCTTAATCCCTCTCTTTGCGGAAAGGCAAAGCTTGGAGTTCATAGCAAGCTTTAATTTCAGACCCTCCTCTGACTTCGTACCTGGCTTGCTAGCAACATTAGAAGTGCGACCAACTCTATTAGATTCAATCGGAGCCGCGCAAAGAGAAGACCCTCAGCTAGCCGATATAATGGACAAGTTAATTAGGGGTGAGACTTCCAGTCACCTCAATAGATACTCCATTGATGCCATGGGCTAGTTGAGACGAGATGGAAGGCTATGCGTCCCACAAGCAAGGGATTTGGTAAAGGCGGTTCTAGAAGAGGCACACCATTCCAAGCTGACCATACACCCAGGCAGAGACAAAATGTTTAAAGACATTAAGAGAGTTTTCTTTTGGAATGGCATGAAGCAAGACGTAGCTAAGTTTGTTTCTAAGTGTTTAATATGCCAACAAGTCAAAGTGGAGCAGAAGAAGCCTGGTGGTCTGCTCCATCCTCTAGAGGTCCCACAGTGGAAATGGGATGGCACCTCGATGGACTTTATAGATGGTTTGCCTAGGTCAAGATACCCTGAAACTAGGCAAGGTGGGGCATGATTAATGGGTTGAGTATAAGCGGTCAAAAACAGCGGCGGTTGGTGGGCTAGTGTAGGTTCCGACGGAGTATGGGCATGCACGTACTCCGGAGTGGAAAAATCAGGCACTATGCATCAATAGTATACACTGTGCATCTTGAATCGTGTCGGGTTGCCACTAGAGGGACTGATACACCCCATGGTGGGACCAGCATAGGTGTCTATAGTCAAGCGGGGCTGAATGACACAGGATATGAATGCATGCGAGTAGGAGCCGATCATTAAGGGGATCGTTCATTTTAAACACATGGGGCTGGTTGAACAACTGATTAAGTAGGTGCAGAGACTATAGTAATGGGTGCGATCGCATGTTCCTCTTATTTTATATTAGGGTATTGTCCTATGTTCTGTTATTACTGTCATGATCCCTTTCCTTGTTTAAATACTACTAATCACCGAACTTACCAGACTTATTGTTTGACCCATTTTCTTTCGTCCTCTTTTCTTCCGTTCCCCCCCCCCCCCCCAGGTCCACAGGGAGGGAATACTGCAGCTTAGTCAGACTTTTTGCAAGCTTTAAGAAAGTAGATGTATGATTTGAACTCTCTCTCACCTTGGCTATGACTCTTGGCAATTATCCTTAGGGATTTATGCACTTTTATTTTTGGTTTATGCTTCTTTATTGAATAATCAAGACAGAGATTATGTTGTAATGTTTTGGAAGTTATTTTGAGACAATTTGATGTAGTGCTTTTGTACTGAACCACGTATGAAATGAATAATTGAATTTTGCTGCTTATATTTATCTATCTTGTAAAAAAATTTGTGTCTTGTACCTATAACCCTCCACCAAAGTTAAGGCATTCCCTTTGTGAGTGACCTTAATGGAGGTGGGGTGTTTCACTTGAGGCTGAGCTTAAGGAGTTGTACCAAAGAAGGAAAAGATAAAGAAGAAGCCAAAGCAGTCCCAGATTCCTCGCAAGAACCACAAGCATAAACAAGGAAAAGACTCTTCTAATGCCATTAGAGATCTTTTTTAAGTGCCTACTGCCTCAAGAGTAGAGCTACTCCTGGTGGTATATATGGAAGGAGGAAGAAGCTACAAACAAAGGCTAGAAAAGGAGGCAAAGGCAGCATCGAGAAGAAGTGATTCCTTTCTCTTAATTTGATATTAATTGTTAAATTGCAATTTTTGAGTCGTTCAGATTGAGAGTTTGCGAGTATCTGCCCCCACTATTTGAATTTGTAAAGAAATGTTATCAATAATGAAAGATTAGCATTTTTTGTAATATTTACTAAGTTCATTTTATGCTCTGTGCACTATGCATGTTTTTCTATATATAACTTCATTGTTATAGTTATTTATATGTTTGGTGTTTATTTACCATAACTCTATGCATGTAAATTGTATTTATTGACTGGAACTTTGTGCTTATGAATCATACTCATGCTTTTATTTATCATATTATATCTGTTAGCTTTGTTTTGACTGCCATAATTCTCTGCTATGCGTAACGTGATGATGGTGTGAATTGGCTTTGCCTTCTCTATGCTTTTTCCAGTGTGTGGTACTCACCACTCCACCGTTGCAACTTGTTTGATTGTCCTCAATACATTCAAGGAGATAACTTGAATTTTTTTCAAACATTCACTTCCTTAGTATCTGTTTCTAAGTGTTGAACTCTTCTTAGAGTAATTGTTTGAATTTGAATTGTCCTCTAGCTCCACTCTTTGAGAGCTTACGCACTAATGTTTTGTCTCCATGATTTTCACTAATATCGCTTATCTACCGGCAATATTCTAATCTTTAGTTCTTCGCATATGAAGCCCGATTGATTGAGCTTCTAGGCACAAAATTCTATTACCTCAAAGGATAGTAACATACCTCCATTTGTTTAAAGTGAATTCGGGTTAAGATAACGATTATGGGGCATGGCTCGATTGGATTCAAATGAGTAGAGTGCTTTGCTTGCAGGAATGTTGTTCCATCAGTTCCTGGGAAAAATAAAGGATGGCTATAAAACAATATATAAAACTCATTTTTAATGTTCTTACAAGTATAATACAAAAATTAAAATTTGATTTATTTATAATTCGTACATTCTTAATTATAAATAAGAACATGTGCAAATATATGTAAATAAAAGTAAACTTTTATTTAACATAATTACATTTAATATAAAATTAGATTTTTTTTTAAATAAGATATATATATTAAAGAATTATTTCATGATGTTTATAATGTATAAATGACATTTTTCAATTCATTATTTAATAAAAGATATAGTAGGAATAGTGGAAGTAACAGGTTATATCGAGAATAGCAGGGCTTAAAACAAAAAATGCTATTTTATAGACTATTTGAAAAAAAACATTGCAACAGAATTTCGCTATGGGAAATATTAGGGATATAAGAGAGAATTAACTACACATAACGCCGCAATAGATTTATAACAACGTGGTTTCATCGCTTCCTAAAACTTGGATTGATATTGATCATTAACTTATGACATGATTTATTAGAATGTGGCTTCACGGGTTCTCAGAGCTTAAGTCGACATTGACTATCAACCTGGTGGCATAATTTTTCAAAATGTCGTACCATTGGTTCCTAGTTCTTGGGTTGATACTGGCTGTCGACCCAACGTCACGACTTATCAAAATGTGATTCCATTGGTTCTTAAAGTGCGGGTCGATATTAACTATCACTATAGTGACATGATTTATCAAAATGTGGTTCCATCGGCTCAAATGACTTGGTACCAAATGTTAGCTCCAACAATGGATTAACACCTAAATAAGGGTTGCAAAATGCAAAACCAAAAATAAATGAGAAAATAAATATAGAAAGAAGAAAAGAAAGCAAGAACACACAAGGTTTCTATAGCGATTTGATTGTTAACGATGTCTGGTCTATTTTATAAGTTTATATTAATTGAGTATGTTATTTACTAGATTGAATTAGATTGCAAATTAAATGATAAAAGTCACAAGTAAGAGAAGAAGATTTAATGAAAGTTTGCAACAAATAAATTACAGCCAATCCAGAAGGATCATCTTCCAGTTGTAAGTGAGTCTATATTTGTAGGAGTGAAGTAGTAGTTGGAATAAGAACTCTTTACCAGCAACATACGCAGTTGGCCCAAAGTTAGTACTAAAAAGATCAAGGCACTTGGTACAATGGTAACGCCTATGACTTGGTGCCGAATTTAATCTTTAGAATTTTTTGGCTATTTCTTCTTAAATCATGTTCGTTGCTTCATTGAGATGCTTTTCAATCAATATGATATGATATTAATGAGTTTTGTTGGCCCTTTTTGTGACTTGTATTATCCTACAGTTTTATTGATCATATCTTCAACTCTTGAATTAGGTTGTTTGGAATGCAATGAAACTTCATGGACATGTATGGGAGGTCAAGGGGATCACTCGTACAAAAGAAAGGCAATTAGTCATTAAGCATAATGACTTGGTACCATGTGAAAGGAGATGACCAAGTGCCGAATCATGTCCTTCGCATTTTTTCAACCCAATTTTTCCAGAGCTTCTTTATTGGTTTTGGGTACCTTTACAAAATTTTGATTTATTTCGACTTCTTCTCAATGTTCTAATTCCTTTAGATCTCTGGTTGGGTAAACACTCATTTGCATCCGTTAGAGTGATATACAGAGGTAGGAAAAAGATATAAGAAGGGAAAAGGAAAAATAAACAAATTATGATGCTACATTAGAATGGATGGTCATCATAACCACAAATTTTAATGTCATCACTATGAAATTAAGGGTAAATTATCTGATTTCAGTTCACAATCAAAAATCTGTGTATTATTCAGAAGTGTCATTATATTAATATTTTAATTTAAAAAAGAAATCAAAAAGAGTAAACATGATGCAAGTATGCACGACCCTCACTTAAAATGGCCAGTAGTAATGAGATTTTGATTTTGGACAAAAGATACTAGTTTTAAATAGACTGCACTTTGGACAACCGCCTACAACCCCTGCTCTAAACAAGAGGAATAATGCGCTAAAAGATGTGCACAACAGCTATGGACGATCGTCAGAGTAGGTAGACACAATCAGAACCTATCGTAGAAATCACAACGTAAGGATAAAGTATAATAGAACATATACAACAGGTAGAATTAGTGAAGCATCACATAGTAGAAATCCAAACTTTCGTATCATCCTGAAAATATCCATACAGCTTTGTAATACACTTTAGAAGTATGTACATAAAGCCTCACTACATAACTCTCACAGAATGCATCAAATAGAACAATAGCAGAGACACCCAATATGTATAAGTAAACAAAATAAGCAAGCCTCTAGCTCGTCTTCGATCAGCAGCTCCGTCCACTAAGATCCAGCATCTACAACCTGCTACTTGGTTTGCCCATCCACAACACCGTAGATGAACAACCAAAGGTAATAAGAGGAAACTTAAAGCCTTGAGTCAGACAACAGTCTTAGTGAGGGATTAAACAGCTATCTAACGTCATCAATGAAGTATATCAAAATAGGTAGATAAATCAACCAAATCTACCAACATCACCAGAGAAGAAACCCCAAACTTGTCTTCCCCACGTCCGACAGTGATAGCCTTTACGCGACAAGTAGAAGCATACAAACAGTAGCAATCATAGCAACTAGTTTAAATCCCACATAAACTGCACTAATCGAGATACACATCCCTTAGGCACAAACCCCGAAGGCCGAAACCAACATCAGACAAACATCCAAGAGATATCTCCTTCGACGCCGAACAGCCCATGTATGAATGTACAAGAAAAGCAAACGATCATCCTTGACTCTGGCTATCACCGCCTAATCCTGCTTCGAAACCATAATTAATCGTATGAAAGCCAGCCTTGTCGTATGTCAAGGGCTAATGGTAACCCCGGTTCTAGCAAAAACTCTATACGCCTTCACGACTCGTATGTTTATCCAACCTTGACAACTAGGCCTTCACGACTGCCTAGGGGACTCGACCAGCAACCTTCCAGTCTTTTAGACATCTCTGTTATACCCCTGCTTTGAGCCTGCTAGAACCTACGACAACGATAATTTCTCAACCTTCAATATCTCTAGTCGTCTTTCCTAACAGCTGTTCTTAGCTCAAGCAACCCTCTCGAGCAACCATTATCCATTAACTCACAATCTTTGAGTTATCTTCACATTCGTTGCTTTTCGGTGATCAACGAGCGTCTAACATCACTTCAAACATCCCCCCTTGAACCGTGCCGAAGCTAGAACCATCATTGACTCAAAACAAGCTTTGTTTGGTCGATACTGAATTTCCAGCTTTTTCCCTATGAAAAACTGGCCAAAATGTCAAAACAGCCTTTTGCGACGCTTTTGGAATGTTATTATATCTCCTGGTTCAATTTTGGCTCTCCCTGGCACTTGACACTGTCATTGGGTACTTTGGCACTTGGTACTGTGAAAACAATGTAAATCCCCAGCGACACCTTGGAAAATCACTAATTTTACCATGTGCAGCCCGTCTGGTACTTGGTACTTTGGCACTTGGTACTTCGGCGTTTAGCACGATCCATAGCATTTCACACAATCCATGCTATGAAAACATCCAGATCCAAGGAAATTGCACGATCCATAGCATTTCACACGACCCATGATATGAAAACTGCCAGACGTAACAAAATTGTACGATCCATAGCATTTCACACGATTCATGCTATGAAAACACACAGACCCATGAAAAATTGCCCAATCCATAGCATTTCACCTGATCCATGCTACGAAAACACCCAGATCCATCTCAAACACCCCCGATCAATTTCAAACACCACCGATCAATCTCAAACACCACCGATCACTCTCAAACACCATCGATCAATCTCAATCACCACCGATCAATCTCAATCACCACCGATCAATCTCAAACACCACCGATCAATAAATCAACAAATCACATCAGAACAACAATCATAGAAACAACGATTTTCATTACAATAACATAGAAAACTTACTGGTTTAAGTTTTTAGATCCTATGGTGATTTGAGTTGAAAACCATATTTACATTGATTAGATCTACGAGAAAACAACTTGAAATGACGAACATGAGATCAAACAACCCATACACTTGATTGAATTCGTGCGAGAGATGCATATCACTCACCAAATCTCCATTCTAACTCAAAATCAATGAAATATGAATCTGGACAGTGAAGACCTATCTTCAAACCTATTGATTTGATGCGATCTATCTTCGTTTTATGTAGATCTAGCTCCCTTTGATGTAGATCTTTGATTCTCTTATGTAGATCTAGAATTTTAATGGTGGAAAGTTGTATTTGTTTGGGCAAGGAACAATCACAAGCTCAACCAAATGAGAGAATGAAGAAAATAATCCCCTTTCCATACCTCTAACCCCCTATTTATAGCCTCCCACCAACCCACTAATGGGCCTCTCCAAATCAGCCCATTATGGCTTACAAAACCGGAACAACCAACTGTAAAACCTTAAAATCGTGATTACTCCCAATCCACTGAGCCAAATCTTTAATGTGACCACTCTATGGAAAGGGAATCATAACTTCCTTTCCAATGGCACGTGTCTCCACAACGAATTCGATACCAATCAAAAGTTATTCCCGATACAAGACTGACAAGGGTAAAACGGTCACAAGCAAAATTGGTAAAAATTATCGACATATCTCACATCCCCATAAGAAACATATTAAAATATGAGAATGATCCAACCCTTAGGGAATAAAATAAAAATATTTTACGATCCTCCACTACGTAAAATGCGGGCTGTTACATTCTCCACCGCAATTACAACAAACGTAAGCAACCAAAACAATTCTGCATGCCTATCATCCATGAGCAGCCAATTCTATCACCCAAACTAGCAACCATCAAGCCATGTATCCATAGCTTTATCCTAGCATGCAGAATTCTAAAAACAAACACAACAACTATACTGCAAGTTACAATGATGTAATGACGACATGATATCTATGGGTCATACCAACGAAGACTTCTGGATGGGTAGCCTTCACGCTTTCTTCGGTCTCCCATGTACAATCTTTGCCATTCTCGATCGATTATACCTTTATTAGCTTAACTGTTTTCCCCCTAAGTTGTTTCGTGTCATTCAACACAACACTTTGCATCCCATATGAACACTTGGTTTTTCTTTGTCAATCATGTCAACGGTGAAGCTATCTTGGAGAAATTCTTGATAAACTGTCGGTAATAACCAGCCAACCCAAGGAAGCTCCGAACATCCATCGCATTCTTAGGTTGATCCCCGTCCTGGATTGCTGCCACCTTAACGGGGTCAACCGCTATCCCACTTCCATAAACAACATGGCCTAAGAAATTCACTTTGCTCTTCCAGAAGTGACACTTCGAAAACTTAGCTCTCAGCTGATGTTTTCGCAAGATTTCGAAAACAACTCTCAAGTGTGTCTTGTGCTCTTCCTCATCCCGAGAGTAAACCAGAATGTCATCACGAACACAAGCACAAACTTTTTTAACCGATCTCTGAAAACTTAACTCATAAGATCCACAAAGTACGCTGGTGTGTTAGTCAACCCAAATGGGATTACCAACCATTCAAAGAAACAAGATGGTGTCCTAAAAGCATTCTTCGACACCTATCCTTTGTCACCCTCAACTGGTGAAATCCTATTGCCAAATCCATTCGAAAAAACAATTTGGCCTCGTGAAGCTGATCGATCAAGTCATCAATTCTCGAAAACAGATACGTTTTCTTGTTGATCACCTTGTTCAGCTCACGATAGTCTACAAACAATCTTAACGAGCCATCTGCCTTGGTTGCAAACACGACTGGTGCAACCCACTCAGAAACCCTTCTCTGAATGAATCCTTTCCCAAAAGGTCACAAACTTGCACCTATAACTTTCGTTGTTCTTTAGGAGCCATTCGCCTAAGAGGCATAACGATAGGTCTAGCACCCTTGACCAAATCGATCCTAAACTCGATCTCACAATGCGGCGATAAACCTTTGTCCTTGTCAAAGACATCCTCAAACTCATTTGTTATCAGCACTGATGACAAGTCTTCCTATGGAATCCCAAGAAAATATTAATAGCTTACGAAGACCCTGTGTTTGGGTTTACAGCTAATCAACACCTTTCGCCTTTCCACATCCTCGAGTCTCACCTCTAGCTTCTAGCAATTCACTCTTATCGCATACCTCTTGATCTAATCCATGCCCAAGATGATCCCAAACCCTGTGAAGTTCAACACAAAGCAATCACACACAAAAGAGCAACCATTACTCGACAACATTGGACCACGACACAACATGCACAGACTGGACGAACCCCCAACTGGATTAGTCACGATCAAAGGTCTATCACAAATCTTGTTTTCCAAACCCAAGTGGCATACAAGCTCATAACGAACTTCTCATTCTTCTAGTAAGGAATCACCATATACGAACAAACATACTTGAACAAGGCCTAAAAATCAGAAATATAATCAAGCACCGGTCGACCATTTTATTTCAACTCCACAAACTTTTTGAATAGAATGAACTTCGGAGAGGTCGAAATAAATTTTTTCTCAAATTTGGCTTGGAACAGCTCATATGAAATCTCATCTTCTGGAGCATCAATCATGACAGAATTCCACCAATCCATAGCTCCGCCCTGTAGCTACCTCTATGCAAGCTTCATCTTAGTCACATCCTCAATACCCAAGTCTCCAAAAATATGAGTACAGGTATCTAGCCAACTCTGAACCTCCTTAGTTGGCTCTGTCTTTTAAACTGCTTTCCTCCTAGAGATGTGAAATCCTTACACAACTTCGCAAAATCCACAGCCCTAGGCACTTGAACTCTAACATCTACCGCGGTTGTCTCTGGAGCGGGGCCCTTCTCATGATTGATGCTGACATGGCCTCGAGCATAGCTGGGTAATCCGGTATACCGCCATCACCCCTCTAGGAACAGTCTCCTTCCTAACACTGTCTTGACAATTAACAACTCATTATAAATCTAAAAAATAGAACGATTAGTCACATTTGAGAAATACTGCAAATGGAGTCCAAACGCTATTATACTATATACTTTTATATATTACGCATCCATCAGAAATTTACAAATACGTCTCACATATGTAATTACATCCTCGAACTTTGGTTAAAATCGTTAACCAGTGCTTTGATACCAAATGTGATGACTGCCCACAAACCCTGCACTAAAAAAGAGGAATAATGTGCTTAAAGGTGTGCATGACAACTATGGACGATCATCAGAGTAGGTAGACAAAGTCGGAACCTATCGTAGAACTCACAACGCAAGGATAAAGTATAATAGAACATATACAACAAGTAGAAATAGTGAAGGATCACATAGAAGAAATCCAAACTTTCATATCATCCTGAAAATATCCATACAACTTTGGAATACACTTTAGAAGTCTCTCCATAAAGCCTCACAGCATAACTCTCAGAGAATGCATCAAATAGAACAACAACGGAAACACCTAAAATGTATAGTAGTAAACAAAATATGCAAGCCTCCAGCTCGTCTCCGATCAACAGCTCCGTCCGCTAAGATCCACCATCTACAACCTCCTACTCAGTCTGCCATCCGCAACACCGTAGATGAACAACCCAAGGTAATAAAAGGAAACATAAAACCTTGAGTCAGACAACAGTTTTAGTGAGTGATAAAACATCTATCTAACATCATCATTAAAGTATATGAGAATAGGTAGATAAATCAACCAAATCTACCAACATCACCAGAGAAGGAATCCCAAACTTGTCTTCCCCACATCCGACAGTGATAGCCTTTACACAACAAGCAGAAGCATACAAGCAGTAGCAATCATAGCAACTAGTTCAAATCCTACATAAACTCCCTAATCGAGATCTACATCCCTTAAGAACATGCCTCGAAGGCCGATACCAACATCAGACAAGCACCCAAGAGATATCTCCTTCGATGCCGAACAAACTATGTAGGAAGGTACAAGAAAACAAACAATCATCCATGACTCTGGCTATCACCACCTAATCATGCTTCGAAACCATCGTTAATCGTATGACAGCCAACCTTGCCATATGTCAAGGGCTAACGGTAACCCCAGTTCTAGCAAAAAATCCATATGCCTTCACGACTCGTATGTTTGTCAACCTTCCGGTCTTTTAGACATCTCTATTATACCCCTGCTTTGAACCCTTTAGAACCTACGACAACGATAATTTCTAGACCTTCAATATCTCTAGTCGTCCTTGCTGACAGTTGTTCTTAGCTCAAGCAAACTTCTCGAGCAACCATTATCCATTAACTCACAACATTTGAGTTATCTTCACATTTGTTGCTTTTTAGCGATCAACGAACATCTAACATCACTTCGAACATTCCCCCTTGAATTCGTGTTGAAGCTAGAACCATTGTTGACTCAAAAACTAGCTTTGTTTGGTTGATGCTACATTTTGTAGCATTTCTAGCTTTCTCCCTATGAAAAACTAGCCAAAATGTCAAAACAACCTTTTGCAGCGCTTTTGTAATGCTATTATATCACATGGTTCAATTCTGGCACTACCTGACACTTGGCACTGTCATTTGGTACTCTGGCACTTGGTGCTGTGAAAACGGTGTAAATCTCCGGCACATACCTTAGAAAATCACTAATTTAACCATGTGCACCCCGTTTGGTACTTGGTACTTTGGCACTTGGTACTCTGCATTTGGTACTTCGACACTTTGTACTTTCGCATTTAGCATGATCCATAGCATTTTGAATGATCCATGCTATGAAAACACCCATATCCAAGGAAATTGCACAATCCATAGCATTTCACATGACCCATGCTATGAAATCTGCCAGACCCAAGGAAAATGCATGATCCATAGCATTTCACACGATCTATGATATGAAAACACCCGGATCCATGAAAAATTGCCCAGTCCATAACATTTCGCCTGATCCATGTTATGAAAACACCCAGATCCATCTCAAACACCTCTGATCAATCTCAAACACCACGAATCACTCTCAAACACCACCGATCAATCTCAAACACCACCGATCAATAAATCAACAAATCACATCAGAACAACAACCATTCAAACAACGATTTTCATTACAATAACATAGAAAACTTATCGGTTTAAGTTGCTAATTAGATCCTATGGTGATTTGTGATAAAAAACCATACTTACATCGATTAGATCTATACAAAAACAACTTGAAATGATGAATATGAGATCAAACAACCCATATACCTTATTGGATCCATGCGCAAGATGCATATCACTCACCAAATCTTCAATCTAACTAAAAATCGATGAAATACGAATCCAAACAGCGAAGACCTATCTTCATACCTCTCGATTTGTTGCGATCTATCTTCGTTTGATGTAGATCTAGCTCCCTTTAATGTAGATCTTTGATTCTCTTACGTAGATCTAGAATTTTAATAGTGGAAAGGTGTATTTGTTTGAGCAAGGAACAATTACATGCTCAACCAAATGAGAGAATGAAGAAAGTAACCCCCTCTCCATACCTCTAACCCCCTATTTATAGCCTCCCACCAGCCCACTAATTGGCCTTTCCAAATCATCCCATTATGGCTTACAAAAACTGAACAACCAACTGCAAAACCTTAAAAACGCGATTCCTCCCAATCCGCACATCCAAATCTTTAATGTGACTACTCTTATAACGACCCGTATTTTTACGGATAATAATTTATTTATTTATTATTTAAATAAAGGTTTGGTAATTTAAAATGACCAGAATTAAATACTATTTAATATTTAATTGATATACATAATAGAATAATATATTTAATTTCTAAAATAGTCAAAAATAGTGGAATTCACAATATTGTGTGAATTGGATCATTTATAATATATAATTCAGTTTAGAGTTGAATTATATTAACGAATATATTATATAAATGACAGCTGAATGTATAATTATATTATAATTATAATCGAGCTCGAAATGGCGCGGCAGTTCGTAATTTGGCGATTCGAACTTTAAATGAATACACAGAATCCGTTTTAAGTCGGATTTCTATGAAACAAGAAACATTCGAAGCTGGTGAAGTATATTTTACTAATGGAAGAGAAAAATCAAGATTTCGTCGTGTAGATTGTGAGTTGTGTCCAAATCAAATTTTTGAAAAGTCATTATGGAATTCCTTCATAATTTATAACGATTTATTTATATTATAAAAGGATTTTAACATAAATTGAATATCTATGTAATATGGAATTTTGAAATATCGAGTAATAAATCCTGATATATTTATTTTGGGGTTATATGATATCGTATGTGAATATATATATAATAATATAATTTTTATTAATATTAATTTAATTATTTTTAACTCGACCTGTGTTGTTATCTATGCAGCCTGTCCCAAGCCAGGGTAAAGGAGGAGGGTTGTGATAGGCTTGGCGAGCCAACATAAAAACTTAGCCTCTCTTATGGATATGGAACCTTATGATATTTCGTTGGGGCGTAACCCTCTTAGCGACGCGCTATATCGAGGCTCGGATATGGTGTTAAATATGCAAGGGCTGGGCCGCCATTCTCTTAGTGGCGCGCTACACCGACGCCCCGGTGTAGTGATAAGTGAGCAAGGGTACTCGCATTTTTCTCGGCGGATGCGAGGGGTAAGGAAGCTAGTCGACGATAGTAGAGTTCGGTTAGGTAGTTGGAATGTAGGGTCCTTAACAGGAAAATTAAGGGAGATGGTGGATACTATGATTAGGAGACTGGTTAACTTCTTGTGCGTTCAAGAGACTAAATGGGCGGGTCAAAAGGGGAAGGAGGTGGAGAGCACTGGGAGGAGATAATAAAGAGGGATTTAAGAAATTGGAGTATATCTGAGGAGTTGGTAGTGGATAGGAGTGCATGGAAGTTGGCAATCCATGTACCAGAACCTTAGTTTTTTTTATAAATCTGTTTGATTATTTCAGAATTTATTTCACTTTTGTTGAACCTTTTTACTTTTCATTGCTATTTTAGACTTTATTTCAATTTTATTGAACCTTTTTAATTTTATTTTTTTTTAGAATAAAAAACCTTTTTCAGACGTCTTTTTATCTGTTTGGTTATTTTAAACCCATATATATATATATATTATCATATTATTTCTTTTATTTTTATTTTTATTTTGGGTTCCATATTTAGACAACCCCAACTTGTTTGGGATATATGGCTTTGTTTTTGTTGTTGTATTAATTTAATTATTTTTAAATATATTAATATTTAAATGGGTTTCTTTAGAGCTGTTAAAATAGCCACTTTTGCAAACGAACTCCGTTTTTGACGAAACTAATTTTATTAGATCCAGAATATTAAATTATTGTTAGATTTCAATTTTCGTGATTTTTAAAGTCAGTATGTGGTCATACAATATTTTATTATGAAAAACAGTCGATAATTTGACCTTTAAAAATACGTTGTGTGAGCAAGCGGAGTCGGATTCGATGAAACAAGTTTTATTGGGTCTGTAATGTCGAATTGTAGCTATATGTCCATTTTCATGACTTTTGGATGTTATATGTGATCACATGAATTTTTAAACAACAAAAAGATATAACGATTGATTAAAGAAAAATTAAATAATCAATAAAAATATATTTAAACTTCCCTATATATACCCTTACATCCTTCTAAAACATAATTTCATTTCTTCTGGTCAAATGTTTTCAGCCGCCAATATTTCTCTCCCTCAACCTAAACGCGAGCAAATAAATTCATAGAAAATCAAAACAAGATCTAAAAATTCAAAGATATACATGTATGTGATCTATAAGAGGTATTCTTTAATCTGGTGGTGGTTTTATAACATTTGATGGACCTTTTCTTCGCTCAAAAAAATTTCCAGCGGATGTGTTTACATTTAGGGTTCGATCTTTTACAAAATTAAAGAAGTTATAAATCATTTTGAGTTCAGATTGGGATTCAGTGTGGAGACTCGAAGAGTTTGTTATTTTTTTGGCGAATCTGTTGAAACTCAAGTTCGGTAACTTGCTATACAGCAACACCATGCTTGGCGTTCGCATTTTAAGCCGGAAGTGCGAGTTTGACAAAGACATTATGGGGAGGAAGAGTTTTCAAAAAGAGAAATTGTAATTATTTTTGCGGGATTTTAAATAAGGTAATAGAGGAGAGTGGGGGGGATCAAGAAGTCAGAAATGGGGATTTCAAAGGAGCAGGTCGCGATAACTGTTTTGGAAAGAAGGATCGGATGCGATGAGTTTGACTGTAGAGCTGCAATGAACAGGAGGGGATCGGATGCTTGAAAGTGGTGATGCAATTGGGGAGCAATCGAAGAGGGTTTTAATGTTGATTCTGGTTTGGTATGTTGAGGGAAAGATTATTGGGTATAGCAAGTGATGGAGCAAGAGTTCACTGTGTTGAAGAGGAGAGAAGGACTTGGCACGACCTAAATTTGATTAACACATGATTAAGGTCCTTAATAAATTAACATTTATTATTCTAATGACATTTAAATGGTTCACAACTTATAAAAATCATACCTTCTCCGTATATTATCAGAATTGATAAAACAAGATCCATTGGGATCGTACAGACGACAACTATACAATGGAACTGACTAGGAGTTAATTGGAGCTCGTTACAATTTATAGTGAAATAAATTGTCTGATCTGAATCAACGACCGTTATCGTTATTTAACGATAAACCGACCAATGTGAGTAAAACTCACTAACTCTGATCAGTCTATATTTTTATAACGTACTTCTAGTAATGATAAATGTTGATTGACTGCTGTGTGATGATTATTTGGTTGAATTGCTTATTTATTAGTTAAAATTATAGATAACGAATCGTTAATCAAATATTGATTATGTTTATCAGCATATTGAAATGAAATTGATGTTATATTATATTGTTTAACATCTGTGAATGTAGGGAAACAGCTTGAAGGGATCCAACTAGATTCCCCAACATTAATTTTACTGTTTTCATATATTGTTATATATGACTGAATATATAATATGTAATTGATTATGTGTGTTTGGATGATATTGATCGTTGTCATTTGATATTTTAAATATCATAAGAAACCCTGGGATGTAAAAAGGAAAATTTCAATGTGTATATTGAAATAAGTATATTATTTAAAATCAACAGATTTTATAAAAAGGGAAATTTCAATGCGTATATTGAAATAAATTATTATATAAAATCAAGGGATTTTATAAGAGAGATTTCAAGGTGAATATTGAGAGAAAGGAATTTTATAAAATCAATAGATTTTATAAAAGGAAATATTTGAAAAAAAATATAGAATTATGAAAAGGGCATTTCGAGTTATAATAGAGATATGAATTGATTTATTTAAAATAGATATTAAATAAAAAATGCTTTTATCAAATAAATTAAGAAGAATGATTTTTAAATAATGTTTTTAAATTAAGGAAAATATTAATCATTTAATAAATAAAGATATATAAGTCTGAACTTATATAAAGAAGTAAACAGATAAATAAAGCAGATTAATTTATAAATAATATTTTATAAATTAAGTAAAATATTTATCATTGGATAAATGGAATATATAAGTCATAACTTATATAGAGAAGTAAGAATTGACTTTAACATCGATATTTGAAACTGAATATGAATGTAGTGTTAACAAGACTAAATATTGGAATCATTAAAGTGTTGAATATAAAATAAGATTTTTTTTATGAATTTTTTATAAATAGAAGTATAAATAGAATATTTAAAATAAGATAATATTTTAAATACAAAACCAAACTATTTTAATTATATAAAGAATATATTATTCATATTGAATATGAATAATGGATTAAGGCAAGTATTTTTGCAAAGAAGAAGATCATAAAAGAAATGTTATTCATATTGAATATGAATAATGGATTAAAATTAATGTTTTGAAAATAAGAACATTTACAAAGAAGATCGTACTTTTGAAATAGGAATTGAAATAGAAATGAAATTTCAAATAGCTAGGAATAAATAACTTGTTTAGTAATAAAAACAAGTAGTGTGATTTATAAACAATGTTTATAAATAAATTAAAAATAATTATCAGCGGATAATTTGGATTTTAAATTCAGCAGTTAATATCGAAGGGAGTTAATCGAATATTAGTTATTCGAAAGAGAATTAAATCGAAGGTAGATCATTTGAAAAAGGAGTTAATCGAATTAGTTATTCGAAAGGAGTTAATCGAATTAGTTATTTGTAAGGAGCTAATCGAATTAGTTATTCGAAAAGAGTTAATCGAATTAGTTATTCGTAAAGAGTTAATTGAAATTAGTTATTCGAAATAGAGTTAAATCGAATATAGTTTATTCGAAAGAGAATGATACATTGGGATTCGATTATATCGAATGTAGGAAGGTATTATTTACTTTCCATTTTTAAATCAAGATACATTTATTTATTTAATAAATTATTATTATTCAATTTAAGAATTAATAGTATAATTTGGAGTTAGATTATATTGAAAGTAGAGATTATAACGTTATCGTTATAACCAACGTTTTATAAAGGAACAAGATTTGTAAACTGAATCTGAGAGTTGCGTAAGCAATGATTTGATAAAAAGATAAAAAATAGAGTTAAAGAAATTAGAAACAGGCTAGAGATTATTTAAGTTGAATGATTTCCGGGTTATAAATCTGATGTTGGTTTCGGGCTTCGGGATTAATACTTAGGTAATCATTCTCTTACTGATTTAGGGTTAGAGACTGATGGACATGAAATGATAGTTGAGCGTGAATAAGAAATGGAAACGTTTTCCAATGTTAATAAGGTATATTTTCTAAATTTAGAAAAAAAGAATTTATGAAGATATGGAAATGGGTAATTGAATAAATTAATGATGAATTAATTCAAAAAGAGAAAAAGTTGATTGATGATTGATCGGTAAGATTTCCACTTGGAAATACGACCATTGTTGTACGCATGTTTTCCTTTGATAGTTAAATCACCGACTATCAAAGTTTTTGACCAATTTTCCATCATCAATACAGAGAGACCGGGAGCAGATTCATTGTCTGAAAACCACTCTATATGGGTATTAGCGTTGCAAATCAAATATGATGAAGATAATTGAAGATGGAGTTATGCAAGGGCTGTTCGGGCGATCCTAGGCAGAAATTTCCTAAGATGGATCTACAGAATAGTGCCTTCGGTTTATCCAGTCCTAGGACAACCTGTAAGGAAGAATGTTTGACATAGTATATTTAATAAATAGCGGAAGTTGATCTCTTCAAACGTATTTACGTTTGGTGGCGGAGGAATTCATTTCTCTTATCTATTTACATGTGATATGTTTGGAGAAATCAATTTGTGATTTGGCGGGTATGACTATGTGACATTCGAAGTGAAGAAAGGCATGGTTTGTAAAAGGATACGTTATGGCCTCTAGCCTCAAAACCGAGAAATGGTATAAAATCGGGTAGGTCGCATTGCTAAGTGGTTAGCTGCCAATTAGGGTGTATTGTCACCTGATCTAGAGAAATTCCATTTACTTCTATAATCTATTTCGATGTTGTCCCTTTCGGGAAACGGTTGCTGATCCCAACCGTTGGTGATAATACATTCGGTACACTCAAGCGAAATGAGTGACCGATCATGTTTAGCTTGGGTTATAAGATGTTCTTGTTGAACCCATTGTATTCCTCCCTAGAGATACACTGTCGAAAGGTGGTACCATCCCTTGCCAGTTGGAATCCATTACCCAATAAGCGTCCATGGTTTTTGATTATATATTATGTATGTGGAACGTGAGATGAAAGCGTTTTGCTAATGATTATTTAGTTGTGGTTGATAGACATTATTATAATATCAAAAGAGTTTTGATATAAAGATTATCATTCCTTTCAAAAGGATTTTGAAAGCTAAATCAAGTGTTTTGGATTCTCATAAGGGAAAAACTTGTTCCGTGTTATACTGCGTGGTCTTATGAGATATCATTTATTTTCTCAAGCTGTTTTAAATTGTTTACTCACACCAGTCCCATGGCTGACCTGGAGTTTATTTTGTTTTGTTTTTCCTAAACTTTTGGGTGCCCAAATTTGTACGGGCAGTCAAGTAGTCACGTTTTACAAATATACTTAGAGAGCTTGGAGCAGGAGGCTCCAGGATTATATTGCTATTGTTATTTCCGCTATATCGTAAGTGTTGTACTCTAATAATGTTACTGTGTACATATACTGGTATTATTTTATTATATTTTGTTTGTTCCGCTGTGAGATTCGTGTTACTCTGATGTTGTATGTTCTTCTTCTTCTTATATTCTAACTTTCTACCTTATCTATTCTCACCCTCTAATTTCTTTCATTAACTATCTGGTATTTCCGATGCTTGAATAGTCGACATTGAGTTTATGTCGGTTACGCAGGATCACGAAAACCCGGGTCGTTACAGTGGTATCAGAGCTGAAGGTTAAGTAATTACCTTGGCTCTGTGGCATAACTCAGTAAAGATGGGGTCAGTAATATCCTAGACTGAGTTGATTGTATATATACGAGTGAACGTATTTGTTATTTGATATAAAGTGGCTTTATATTGTGGAGATTTATCGGTTGAGTTGTTTATGGGTTCTGATCAATCAATTTGATCCACTGTATCAGTAGGAGTTTATAAACACTCGAATACGATGAACCAATACTGTATGTTTTGAAAAGAGGGTAAATGAAATAATTTATCCAAAATATATTTTGATATAAAAGGAATTGTTAATATTCGAAATATTATAGTATATTGGTTGTTATTATAATCGAGTAAGGTTATAAAAAGTGAAATGGTTATGTAAATAACCAATCGGAATTCGTATAGGTGTAATGTATAAAATTTGATGAATTAAATATGAATTTAAATCAGAATTGAAATTAAAACCCTGGAAAATTGGACAAGTGTTTTTAAATGGATATGGAATTAATATATGAGAATTTTAAAATCTTGGGGGATTTTAAATTGTTTTACAAACATTGATATGGATATTTTAAAATAATTTCAAAATGGAATTGTTTAAACATGGTTTTGAAAAGTGATATAGTATTGAACTCACTTCGATCACTGGAAAATAATTCTGATGATGATCAGGACATCATCGGTGTTCATTTTCGAGCTTCTAAGTGACGGATTACTACCAAAAAATTTGTTTTTGGAAATGTTTTGAGAAAACAAGTTGCTTTGATTCCGAAAGGGAATATTTGATTTTTTTTATATGGTAAATGGTTTAAAATTCCCAGGGAAAGATTTGTTTGAATTAAAACAAATTAAATTAGAATTTGGGAAAGCAAATTGGAATTAGAATTGAAATCAGTTAAGTGGAAATTGAGTTGAAATAGAATGATATCGAGTAAAATTTGACTTTGGAATATGATTAGGTTGATGATTTAAGAATTTGGAATCCAGAATAGTACTTGAGTTTGAAATGAAATTTGGCTAGGGTATAAGCGAATAATTGTTTTGAGAATGAATTGATTGGAGATTGGTTGGGATGACATTGGTAGTATATGCAGAATTGGTGGATGGAAATGATTTAATGATATGACCGACAAGAATGTACAAGTTTATATTTTATATTGGGCATGAGATTTTGATGAGCCAAATTGGTAAGCTGCTTGGCTGTTTGATTTTCTTTTGGATAAGGCCTAGAGAGACGAGTTGTAGTTGTACCGATTGAGCCGTACAAAGAAGGTGCTGGCGAATTTTTCGAAAATTTGAGGTGTTAGAATTTTTTTAGAATTTTTGAAAATTTTAATTAGCCAAAATGAATTAATATTTTAATTGAAATAAATTGGTTCAATTGAAACTGAAGTTAAAGAAGTAAACAAATAATTTTTAACCAGTTAATAGGGTTTGTTTTCTACCTTAGCAATTTCGAGGACGAAATTATTTTAAGCAGGGAAGAATGTAACGACCAGTATTTTTACGGATAATAAATAATTTATTTAATTATTTATATAAAGGTTTGGTAATTTAAAATGACCAAAATTAAATAATATTAAAATTTAATTAATATAAATAATAGAATAATATATTTAATTTCTGAAATAGTCGGAAATAGTGGAATTCACAATATTGTGTGAACTAGATCATTTATAATATATAATTTAGTTTAGAGTTGAATTATATTAACGAATATATTATATAAACGACAGTTGAACGTATAATTATATTATAATTATAATCGAGCTCGAAATGGCGCGGTAGTTCATAATTTGGCGATTCGAACTTTAAATGAATATACAAAATCCGTTTTAAATCGGATTTCTATGAAACAAGAAACGTTCGGAGCTGGTAGAGTATATTTTTCTAATGGAAGAGAAAAATCGAGATTTCATCGTGTAGATTGTGAGTTGTGTCCAAATAAAATTTTTGAAAAGTCGCTATAGAATTCCTTTATAATTTATAACGATTTATTTATATTATAAAAGGATTTTAATATAAATTGAATATCGATATAATCTGGAATTTTGAAATATCGAGTTATAAATCCTGATATTTTTTTTTGGGGTTATATGTTATCGTATGTGAATATATATACGATAATATTAATCTTAATAATATTTATTTAATTATTTTTAAATATATTAATATTTAAATGTGTTTCTTTAGAGCTGTAAAAATAGCCACTTTTGCAAACGAGCTCCGTTTTCGACAAAGCTAGTTTTGTTGGATCCGGAAAATTAAATTATTCTTTGATTTCAATTTTCGTGATACTTGAAGTCAGTATGTGGCCGTACAATATTTTATTGTGAAAAAATAGTCGATAATTTGACCTTTAAATATACGCTGTGCGACCAAACGAAGTCGGAATTTGGCAAATCAAGTTTTGTTAGGTCCGTAATGTTGAACTGTAGCTGTATGCCCATTTTCATGATTTTTGGATGTTATATGTGATCACACGAATTTTTAAACAGCGAAAACATATAGCGATTGATTAAAGAAAAATAAAATAATCAATAAGAAAATATTTAAACTTCCCTAAATACACCCATACATCCTTCTAAAACCTAATTTCATTTCATCTGGTCAAATGTTTTCAGCCGCCAATATTTCTCTCCCTCAACCAAAACGCGAGCAAATAAATTCATAGAAAATCAAAACAAGATCTAAAAATTCCAAGAGATATATGTATGTGATCTATAAGAGGTATTCATCAATCTGGTGGTTGTTTTATAACATTCGATGGACCTTTTCTTTGCTCAAAATTTTTTCCAGTGGATGTGTTTACATCTAGGGTACGATCTTTTACAAAAGTAAAGAAGTTATAATTCATTTTGAGTTCAGATTGGGATTCAGTGTCGAGAATCGAAGAGTTTGTATTTTTTTGGCAATTCTGGTGAAACTCGAGTTCGGTAGCTCGCTGTACATCAACACCATGCTTGGCGTTCGCAGTTTAAGCTAGAAGTGCGAGTTTGACAAAGACAGTACGGAGTGGAAGAGTTTTCGAAAAGAGAAATTGTAATTATTTTTGTGGGATTTTAAATAAGGTAACGGAGGAGAGTGGGGGGATCAAGAAGTCGGAAATGGGGATTTCAAAGGAGCAGGTCACGATAACTGTTTTGGGAAGAAGGATCGGATGCGATGAGTTTGACTGTAGAGCTGCGATGAACCGGAGGGGATCGGAAGCTTGAAAGTGGTGATGGAATTGGGGAGCAATCGAAGAGGGTTTTGGCGTTGATTCTGGTTTGGTAAGTTGAGGGAAAGATGATTGGGTATGGCAAGTGATGGAGCAGGAGTTCACTGTGTTGAAGAGAAGAGAAGGATTTGGCATGGCTTAAAATTGATTAGCACGTGATTAAGGTCCTTAATAAATTAATATTTATTATTCTAATGACATTTAAATTGTTCACAACTTAATAAAAATCATACCTTTTCCGTATAATATCAGAATTTGATAAAATAAGATCCATTAGTATCGTTCAGACGACAGCTATACAATGGAACTGACTATGAGTGAATTGGAGCTCGTTACAATTTATAGTGAAATAAATTGTCTGATCTGAATCAACAACAGTTATCGTTATTTAATGATAAACCGACCAATGTGAGTAAAACTCACTAACTCTGATCAGTCTATATTTTTATTACGTACTTCTAGTAATGATAAATGTTGATTGACTATTGTGTGATGATTTTTTGGTTGAATTGCTTATTTATTGGTTAAAACTATAGATAACGATACATATATATATATATCGTTAATCAAAAAATGATTCTTTTTATCAGAAAATTTCATATTGAAATGAAATCGATGTTATATTATATTGTTTAACATCTGTGAATGCAGGGAAATAGGTTGGAGGGATCCAACTGGATTCCTCAACGTTTATTTTACTGTTTTCATATATTGTGATATATGACTGAGTATATAATTTGTTATTGATTATGTGTGTTTGGATGATATTGATCATTGTCATTTGATATTTTAAATACCATAAGAAACCCTGGGATGTAAAAAGGAAAATTTCAATGTGTATATTGAAATAAGTATATTATTTAAAATCAATAGATTTTATAAAAAGGGAAATTTCAATGCGTATATTGAAATAAATTATTGTATAAAATCAAGGGATTTTATAAGACAGATTTCAAGGTAAATATTGAGATAAAGGAATTTTATAAAATACACAGATTTTATAAAAGGAAATATTTGATAAAAACAAATAGAATTATGAAAAGGGGATTTCGAGTTATTATAGAGATACGAATTGATTTATTTAAAATAAATATTAAATAAAAATACGTTTTTAACAAATAAATTAAGAAGAATGATTTTTAAATAATGTTTTTAAATTAAGGAAAATATTTATCATTTGATAAATAAAGATAAATAAGTCTGAACTTATATAAAGAAGTAAACAGATAGATGGAGCAGATTAGTTTATAAATAATATTTTATAAATTAAGTAAAATATTTATCATTGGATAAATGGAATATATAAGTCAGAACATATATAGAGAATTAAGAATCGATTTTAACATCGATATTTGAAACTGAATATGAACGTAGTGTTAACAAGACTTATTAATGGAATTATTAAAGTGTTGAATATAAAATAAGATTTTTTATGGATTGTTTATAAATAGAAGTATAAATAGAATATTTAAAATAAGATAATATTTTAAATACAAAACGAAACTATTTTAATTATATAAAGAATATATTATTCATGTTGAATATGAATAATGGATTAAAGCAAGTATTTTTGCAAAGAAGAAGATTATACAAGAAATGTTATTCATATTGAATATGAATAATGGATTAAAATAAATGTTTTGAAAATAAGAACATTTATGAAGAAGATCGGATTATTGAAATAGGAATTCAAATAGAAATGAAATTTCAAATGGCTAGGAATAAATAACTTGTTTAATAATAAAAACAAGTAGTGTGATTTATAAACAATGTTTATAAAAAAATTAAAAATAATTATCCGTGGATAATTTGGATTGTAAATTCAGCAGTGAATATCGAATAGAGTTAATCGAAAATTAGTTATTCGAAAGAGAATGAAATCGAAGGTAGATCATTTGAAAAAGGAGCTAATCGAATTAGTTATTCGAAAGGAGTTAATCGAACTAGTTATTAGAAAGAAGTTAATCGAATTAGTTATTCGAAAACAGTTAATCGAATTAGTTATTCGAAAAGAGTTTATCGAAATTAGTTATTCGAAATAAAGTTAAATCGAATATGGTTTATTCGAAAGAGATTTATACATTGGGATTCGATTATATTGAATGTAGGAAGGTACTATTTACTTTCCGTTTTTAAATCAAGATTCATTTATTTAATTAATAAATTATTAGTATTCAATTTAAGAAATAACAGTATAATTTGGAGTTAGATTATATCGAAAGTTGAGATTATAACGTTATCGTTATAACCAGCGTTTTATAAAAGAACAGGATTTATAAACTGAATTCGGGAGTTGCGTAAGCAATGCTTTGATAAAAAGATAAGAAATAGAGTTAAAGAAATTAGAAACTGACTAGAGATTAGTTAAGTTGAATGATTTCCGGGGTAACAATCTGATGTTGGTTTCGGCCTTCGGGGTAAAAACTTAGGGAACCGTTCTCTTATAAATTTAGGGTTAGAGACTAATGGACGTGAAATGATAGTTGGGCGTGAACAAGAAATGGAAACATTTTCAAATGTTAATAAGGTATATTTTCTAAATTTAGAAAATAAGAATTTATGGAGATATGGAATTGGGTAACTGAATAAATTAATGATGAATTAATTTAAAAAGAGAAAAAGTTGACTGATGATTGATCGGTAAGATTTCCATTTGGAAATACGACCGTTGTTGTACACATGTTTTTCTTTGATAGTTAAATCACCGACTATCAAAGTTTTTGACCATTTTTCCATCATAAATACGGAGAGACCGAGAGCAGATTCATTATCTGAAAATCACTCTGTATGAGTGTTAGCATTGCGAATCAAATATGATGAAGATAATTGAAGACGGAGTTATGCAAGGGTTGTTCTGGCGATCCTAGGTAGAAATTGCCCAAGATGGATTTACAGAATAGTGCCTTCGGTTTGTCCAGTCCCAGGACAACCTGTATGGAAGAATGCCTAACAGTGTATATTTAATACATCGCGGAAGTTGATCTCTTCAAACATATTTACGTTTGGTGGCGGAGGAATTCGTTTCTCTTAGTTGTTTACCCGTGGTATGTTTGGAGAAATCAATTTGTGATTTGGCGGGTATGACTATGTGACATTCAAAGTGAAGAAAGGCGTGGTTTGTAAAAGGATATGTTATGGCCTCTAGCCTCATAACCGAGAAATGGTACAAAATCGGATAGGTCGCATGGCTAAGTGGTTAGCTACCAATTAGGGTGTATTGTCACCTGATCTAGTGAAATTCTATTTACTTCTATAGTCTATTTCGATGTTGTCCCTTTTGGGAAACGGTTGCTGGTCCCAACCGTTGGTGATAATATATTCGGTACACTCAAGCAAAATGAGTGACCGGTCATGTTTAGCCTGGGTTACAAGATGTTCTTGTTGAACCCGGTGTATTCCTCTCTAGAGATACATTGTCGGAAGGTGGTCCCATACCTTGCCAGTTGGAATCCATTACCCAATAAGCGTCCACGGTTTTTGATTATATATTATGTATGTGGAACATGAGATGAAAACGTTCTGCTAATGATTATTTAGTTGTGGTTGATAGACACTATTATAATATCAAAAGAGTTTTGATATAAAGATAATCGTTCCTTTCAAAAGGATTTTGAAAGCTAAATCAAGTTTTTGGATTCTCATAAGGGAAAATCCCGTTCCGTTTTATACGAGGTGGTCTTATGAGATATCATTTATTTTCTCAAGCTATTTTAAATTGTTTACTCACACCAGTCCTATGGTTGACCTGGACTTTATTTTGTTTTGTTTTCCCTAAACTCTTGGGTGCCCAAATTTGTACAGACAGTCAAGTAGTCAAGTTTTACAGATATGCTTGGAGAGCTTGGAGCAGGAGGCTTCAAGATTATATAGCTATTGTTATTTTCGTTGTGTCGTAAGTGTTGTACACTGATAATGTTACTGTATACATATACTGGTTTTATTTCAAAGTTATGTATCTATTATATTTTGTTTGTTCCGGTGTGAGATTCATGTTACTCTTATGTTGTATGTTCTTCTTCTTCTATTCTAACTTTCTATCTTATCTATTCTCACCCTCTAATTTCTTTCATTAACTTTCCAGTATTTCCGATGCTTGAATAGTCGACATTGATTTTATGTCGGTTACTCAGGATCGTGAAAACCCGGGTCATTACAACTCTACGGAAAGGGAATCATCATTTCCTTTCCAATGGCATTGATCTCAACACCGGATTCGAACCCAATCAAAAGTTATTCCCTATACAAAACTGATAGCCGTAAAACAGTCACAAACAAAATTTGTAAAAATTATCGACATTTCTCACATCCTTATAAGCAACATATTAAAATATGAGAATGATCCAACTCTCAGGGAATAAAATAAAAATATTTTACGATCCTTCGATACGTAAAATGCGGCCTGTTACAGCACTTAGAGAAAAGTTATAATGAGATGACATTATAAATGCAATTAAACAGAATAATTTACTTCATTACTCTCTTGAAAAGAAAAATTAAAATTTCTTCGAAAAATAGAAAATAAAATGACGGTGAATAGCTGAAAAACTACTTATGATGGGATTTTATCATTAAGAAAGTTGAAATATGATGGAACAAATTATCCACAATCTTTTTTAATTAAGAATGCAACATTTCAATACACCTAAAATAATAATGAAAAAACATCCTCTCTGGCTATTTGAACACTGTTCAACCGTATACTTAAGTGTCATGAAGAATGTCCTAATGCATGCTTTCAAATTAAAAAAATACAACAGCTCTTTAATGGCCTCTTTTTAACTCATCCGGCGATTTCATCTCTCTTTGCTTTTCTTGTGCTCTATTGCGATTAATTTCTGCTCTTTGTTCTTGTCTTTTCTGCTCTGCTCGTCTTTTATAGCCGCCCCTCTTTTGGATCTTCAATCTCGATTTGGGATTTTAGGGTTTTTGGCGATTATGTCTGGATTGGGCGAGTTTGTTCTTCTGGGTTCCTTCGTGAGGCCTTGTCCAGAATTGGGTCCATTATGGAAGTGCTGGTGGCATTAGCGATGGGTCTTGTGTCTGTGGAGGTGGTGGATTCCTTGTCGATTAAGGTCTCGGTGGAGAATTGGAGGCGTTCTATGCTCTAACTCATCATCCTACCTGGTTATTTCAGACTCATTCTTGGAGCTCTCTCCCACTTACACTTGCAGCCTCGCTTCGTCGTCGCGGCTTCCACCCTACAGCGGTCGTGACTTTCGACTTCCTAGGTTTCTACTGTTTCCACGTTGTTGCAATGCATATTGTATTAGCAGACAAAAGGGAGTTCATCACCCCATTTGTATTGTGCTTGTCATTTGTCGGTCCTCGTAGCCACGCTGCTACGACACCAATTATGAGGTTTTTTGTCAGTTCGGTTTACTATGGGGTTTCCCTGTGGATGGTATTGGTGCAGTCTCCGCTGGTATGGTTATAGAGGAGGTGATAACCCCGCCGCAACATCTTCCCAGGAGGCTTCCTGCATCTGGTTTTAGTGCTCCTTTTTTCCCACTGGTGGAAAAGGGTGACCAACCTTCAATGCGCTCTCAACATCTTAGCCTACTAGGCGTTCAAAGAGGGTGGTCAAGGAAGCTTCATCTTCTGTCCATCTATTTGTGCCCCGGTTCATGTGCGCGGTGACCATGCGCAACCAGCTTGTCCTCAAGCTCCGCCTGCAGTTTGTGTCTCCAAATGTTTTGCAGCTCTTGATGAGCTTGGCATGGTAGTTTCTTCAGACCCTCCCTCTTGCATCTCTGTTGTTATGAATGTGGCGTCATCTCCGGTGCCTTTATCTTGTTGGCTTCGTGATGCCAATTTTCGAAGGTTGCGTAAAGCAAGCTTGTCGTTGTTGGCTGTAGGGGGTTTGCTATCAGATCAGTCTCTTCTCTGGATTTAGCCAGAGATTGATGCTCTCAGTGTGGCAGCGAAGAATGGACTCGTGGCACTGACTTCATTACAGCTAGAGCAAACTTGCCTAGTCAGTGCTCCATGTTCCATCGGTTGTTTGCCAATTTGTGGTTATTGGGTGTATGATCTCTGTTTCTTTCCCATACGATTTTGCTATGTCTCGTGATGGTTTCTCCTCCGTTTTCTTGTGTAGCATGTTGTGGTTTAGTGGGGTGTTGGGTGGCAGTTTAGTTTACTGCTTTGATTTTTCTTTCTCCCTTTCCTTGGGCTCGTCTTGTTTCTACTATTCCTGGTGTAGTTTTGTTGGCCAGTTTGGTTGGCCATAGTAGGGTGGGCTTAGTCGACTATGACTAAGCTTGCTCGCCTTATTCGTCTTGTCATTTGTTTCATTCTACTATTTTGAAGCTTCGCTGCCTTACTGCGTGGGCTTTTTGGTTGTTCCCTAGTTTTTGTTCATATCTGGTTTTGTCCCTCATTTTATCATTGTCTTTTTACTATCGTTGATGGAAGCTGGTTTAAGTCATAACGAGGCATATTCAGTGTCATTCATGATTCCAGGTCGTTAGTTTCGGTTTGAGGTTGGCTCAGGTTTTAGTTGGTTTCCTTTTCGGGGGGATTTCGAGTTGGATTCAATGATCTGTTGGTAGTAGACATATAGCATTCCTGGTTGCGCAATCCTATACATGCTACAAAAGAGATTGTCGAATTCGGTCGCACTTCCTCTCTACTTACCTTGGGTGTCTCTTAAACAGTTCCCATGCAGGTTTGGTCCCTCTTTTGGAAATCGAGCATCTCCTTTTTTTGCTGAACTGTCAATCCATTGACAGCCCAACATTGGTCACACACGAATTGATGTCGCGTCCATGGAGTGACTCTACGTATTCCCCTTGTCCCCTTGTTTTTTCCTATTTTGTCCTTCCCCTTCCCCTGATTCGCTCATTTCTGCGGCTCCTAGCACTATCTCTCATCCTCTCCTTAATATGATTGAGATTGAGATCATCAATGATCGCCTTTCTCCTCTTACTAAGAATTTGTATCCGGTCATAGCTAGAGCTTCTGTCTCGTTTGCTTCTTGTCTTGACTCCATGATATCTTCATGTCTCCCGAGTCCCATGTGGCACTAGACATCCCAGAGTCGTGCCCTCCTCGCTCTTTGCATGGGAGACCGAGGAAGGCGCTTCACACTCCCTTCTCCATTTGCACACGCTCTATAGCAGCGTCCGAGCATATCGTCAGGTCTACTCAGTTTACGTTGTATCTTATCTAACTATGAGTCTTGTTCTGTGTTTTGTTCCTGTTGTGCTTGAGCTTTTTCATCGATTTTGGATGCCTTCTATCAAGTTCTGCAATTTTCATGGTATTGGCAATGAGGCTTCTTTGGCAAAGCTTAGGCGCATTGTCAAGAAGCACTCAGTCTGTTTAGTCGCACTTCTGGAGCCTTTTGTTAGTCCAGACGTGCTCTTTAGCTCTATTTTTTCGTTGGGCTTCGGGGGTGCTTTGGCAAAGTATCCAACAAGATCTGGATAACTTGGTCCAAAGTTGCTGTTATCCGTCCTATTTTCAATTCGGACCAGCTTTTATCTGTCACCTATTCACTGGTCTCTCTTTCTTCTTCCTTCTTGTTCTCTGCGGTTTAGTGAAGTGCGATCGAATTGAGAGTTTGGTTCTATGGTCGGACATTATTCGCTTTCTAATTTTTCCTTTGCTGAATCGGTTACTGGGGGTGACTTTAATATCGTCGCCTCCCAAGCCTAAAAGCGGGGTGGTCTGCTATTAACCGGGTTGCGGTAGGTGATTTCAACTCATTTGTTGTCAGCTCGGGCCTATCTGAGGTCTCTTTCAATAGTTAGGTTTTTACTTGGTGTAACAACCAAGAAGGACCTAGCTGAATTCTCTCTCGTCTGGACAAAGTTTTCGGATCGGAGGATTGCTTTAACATTCTGTTTTCCTTCTCTATATCCCATCTCCATCGGACTTTCTTGAATCATGCTCTGATGATTCTCTGATGTTCCTTCTTGGCTCTTTCTGGCCCCTCTTCCGTCTAGTCCCATAGTATCTGGTGGTCCCACCAAATTTTTCACAGTACGATGAAAGCTTCATGGAACTCTCTCTCTCTCTTTTGGTGATCCTTCTGTTGTGTTTTCTCAGAAACTAAAATGTCTCAAATCTTGTCTTAAGGTTTGGAACGTGTAGACTTTCAAGAATATCTTTGACCGTGTCAGGGCCGTTGAGGAATCGCTCATCCGAGCGCAGACTCCTTCGATAAGAACCCTTCTTCCGATAACTAAGAGGCGTAGGTGCTTGCCCAACTTGCCTTTTCATCAGAACTTCGTGTCAAGAATGATTTCCTTTGCCAGAAAGCCAGGATTAAGTTGATGGTTCACGGAGACTCGAACTCCAAATTTTTCCATTCTTTGATTCATAAGAAGAATAACCTTATTTTGATTCATCTGATTCTTCGCCCAGACCTTTCTCTAGCTTCCACTACTGTAGAATTCAAAGAGACTATCATTTCTCACTTCTTGACCTTCCTTGGTTCTCCCTTGGAGCCTTTCTCTGACCCGGCTATGCTAGGTTTTATCCCCAGGATAGTCTTCCCTGAGGAAAGCGGTGCTCTTTCCTTACCTCCTTCTTCTGAGGGAATCATGCCTTGCATTTTCGCACTGAGTAAAGACACTGCGAGCGTACCCGATGATTTCAACGTAGTTTTTTTCAGAAGCATCTAGCCGATCATTCAGGTAAACTTTTATCTCTCCATCCAGTTCTTTTTCTCTGGCGGAACTCTTCCTCGTGGTTGGACTTCCACCAACCTGGTTCTCATCCCAAAGAGCAAAGTTCCATGCTCATGTGCGGATTTTTACCCTATCTGTCTGTGCAACTTTCCTAACAAGGTTATCTCTAAGATGTTACCTTCTAGATTAACACATTTTCTTAACTGCATTATTTCCTCGTCTCAAGCTGGGTTTGTTAAAGGACGCATGTTTACGGGTAACGTCCTTTTGGCTCAAGAGCTGATTTCTCGTATTGATCGTAATTCACAACAACAAAACAGCCACCATGATCGTTGTAATAGGTCATTTTTTACAATGGTTATTGCCCGTTGTAAACAACTCTTTTACAATGGAGAATGCCCATTGTAATATCCATTTTGCAACGGGAATGTGCATGTTGTATTAAACCATGTTGTAATAAGTCAATATTTTACAACAAGCACAACCCGTTGTAATATATCTTTACCACAACAGACATTGACCATTGTTAAAAAGATGCAAAAAAAAAAAAAAAAAAAAAAAAAAAAGGTCATTGATGCACCATATATACCAATTGTATGCGCAATTGTCAGAAACCAATGCAAATTATATATTCACATAATATGAAATCACACATTTATTTCTTTTTATACATATTGTCACACATGTAAAATAAATAACAAAGAACATACTCCATGATAAATAATAACTATTGTTTGGATATAGATATGATATAAGCATCCACGTACTAATCACATCTATACCATGCTTAGTAAATAAATACTTATGGACAAGCGTCCATGCACTAATCCTCTTTGGTCTTTCGCCAAAGCCTCCTCTTCCTGTGCTCTTGATTGAATTCAATAACATAGAAGGGTTAAATGGCCTGTCACAATAACAGTTTGGAATTATATTCACAATTCATACCTTACTATTAAATGGCATCGGACTATTTGTCATAAGTTAAATGCTAAAAAATGTCGCTATATGCAGCTGTAAATGGAGTTTGCAAATTATTTGAAACTCAAACAACTGATTTTGCAACTTAGTTGCAAAACTAAGTTGTTGCGAACTTATTGGAAAGAGACATGTAAAAAAACTTGACTAACACAAATACTAAGAGCTTTGTGGCACATGACGCTCGTTTTACCAAGAATAGTCCATGTTTGAAATTTGAATGTGTGCATGCAAGAGTCTGATTGAAATGTTATACTAAAAAATGAGTGATATACATAACAGGAATAGTAGTTACCTTTCCTTTCTTGTACCTTGACATGTCTGCTACACAATATATATTGCATTAGTTAAGCATGAACGTATGAACCTTCAAATAAAAACACATACAGGCCACTTGATGATTGAAAAAATAAATGAAAGATATAACACATGTGCTCTAGTTAAAAAAGAAGTTAATTGATAACATGATCAAAGGATACTCATTGAAAAATTTGTCATAATATTGCTTTGCTAGCCTTTTCTCCCATATTGAGTCCATGTCATTGTCTTCAGATAGAATCAGTCCTTACAGAAAAAGAAAGATTTAAAAAATCACAAGCCTTCAATGAATAAAGTGTAATGACAATGAACCTTATCAGTGTACTACAAGCCCACATATGTGTTGGAAATAAACTTGGTTTTAAGGAAACAAATAAATTTGGTTTTAATAGGAAACACTATGGAATAAAGTTAATTATTGTATTAAGGTAAGGTTTAAATATATGGTAAGAAATTTTAGATTTATCAAATGGAGAATTCTAGAATTGATTTGTTGAGGAAAGTAGAAATTAGAGAATAAAAGAAAACTCTAGAATAAGAAGACTCTAGATACTTGGCTATCTTATAAAAGAGTTGTATTCTCTCATTTGTAATCAAGTTGAATAAAAGAAAAGTGAAATAATAAAAAATGTAGTCTTTCATTTTTTCTACGTTCTATCTCTCTCTTCCTCCCTATATCCAAATTTCCAACATGGTATCGGAGCTCAGGATTTCAGTAGAGAGTTGAAGAGAAAGTGCTTCAACAATTGAAGGTGATGAGAAAGTGCATCACAAATCGAAGAGAAAGTGCTTCGATCTCAACAACTTTGAAGCAAGGGAGTGTGTTGAATGGTGCTTCAAAGTTGTCCCACATCGGGAAATACTGAACTAAGATCCTGGATATAAACTAAGATGTTCCCCATCACATTGCCAATTGGTTTTGTGATAATAAGGGGATTAATATAAAAAAACTAGCATGGTATCAGAGCTAGATTAAAAGAGGTAGGAGAGATGAAAATAGTTAACTAGTCAAGTTAGCAAGAGAGTTCAAAGAATAATTTTCAAAAAAAAAAAAAAAAAAAAAAATCAGAAAGCATATTTGATTTCCATGGCCGAAGCAATAGAAGAAAAGAGCAAGGATCTCCGCACACCGTTGATCCAGCATCCCAGAAGCAAAAGAATGGAAAATCTGAAAAGTTTGTCGAAGAAGATGAAAACGAAGAAGATGAGGAGCTCCTAAAGGCAAGAGCTTTGGCGAAGAGAAAGCAGCAGATTTGTAGCAGCTATCGAAGTTGTTGTTGAACATGGCACAAGTGGCCGTGGAAGAAATTTTATTTTAGAGTTGTGGGTGAGAAAATGCACCATGGAGAGAAAGTGCTTCGATAATTTTTGAAGGTGATGAGAGAGTGCATCACAAATCGAAGAGAAAGTGCTTCGAATCAAGGAATCTGTTTGAAGTAGTAAAACCAAGTTTAAGGGAGGATGTTGGAAATAAACTTGGTTTTAAGGAAACAAATAAATTTGGTTTTAATAGGAAACACTATGGAGTAAAGTTAATTATTGTATTAAGGTAAGGTTTAAATATATGGTAAGAAATTTTAGATTTATCAAATGGAGAATTCTAGAATTGATTTGTTGAGGAAAGTAGAAATTAGAGAATAAAAGAAAACTCTAGAATAAGAAAGACTCTAGATACTTGGCTATCTTATAAAAGAGTTGTATTCTCTCATTTGTAATCAAGTTGAATAAAAAAAAAGTGAAATAATAAAAAATGTAGTCTTTCATTTTTTCTACGTTCTATCTCTCTCCTCCTCCCTATATCCAAATTTCCAACAATATGTAGTTAGTAGTGGACAACTACATCATTTTGACAGAGAATGCTATAACTGCAGTCAGTGTATATTAGTTTTCACATGAACAGATCCCGAACACTAACCTTCAACCCAATATGCTCACATTTTTTCCTTCCTGTCATATTTGTATCAAACGGAATATTCTCTTATTTCTCTCTCACTTTAACTAGGTAGTTACCTATTATTAGAGTGATACTTACATTCTCTTTCCTAAAAAAATTAATATCCCGTCCCTCTTTTCAATCTCGGAGAGGGACCTGGGAATAGCAAAGAGAATCATAGTTAACACTATAGATTATTAATAATATGATTTATTAACTGAGTTTGTAACTCAGTTGCTCAAACAACAGAGTTTGCAACTGAGTTGCACAGTTGCAAACTCTGAGTTTGCAAGTGAGTTTCAATTTAGTTGTGCAAACTAAGTTGAAACTCAGTTGTGCAAACTGAGTTTGCAACTCAGTTACAGCTATACGTGCATATTATGCCTAAACTTATCGAAAATTATTAAGACATGTAAAAATGACTCCAAAACAAACCTGCAAGCCATACTCTTTTGACACGTATTTGTTACCTCCATCCAGTTGTCGGGTCTCGTCGTACTTCAAAAGAAGTGTAATTATTTAGGCATCCATTCACACTAGGCTGAATGTCTGCATTTATGCATGTAGCATCATATTAAGTAGATTTCAACTAATGCACGACAAATAGTATGTTTTTTACTTTTTTATACTACAAAAAAGGTGTATACCATCGACAATATTTAATACTAATGCATCGGAAGCCATAATACAATCCGTAAAGACCTAACAATCCAAACCCTTTGGTAAACCTTTGCTTTAGTTATTTAAGATGACCTTAGTCAGTATCACTGATCTCTCTTTGCACAGATGGATCCAGTCCAAAGTTACAAGACAAAAGTCAGTTTAGAAACATATAATATATCTGAAGACCATTTCGTCAAAAACCACCAAGTCAAGACAATATACCAATTTATCATGAAAGCAGGTTAGAGAAGAATAATGTACCGAATACAAATAATTCAAAATGTTAATAAACAAAAACTACAGCCAATAACATAAATGTTCACCAACCATTCCAAATCACAACTTTAAACCTCTATATATTGTTTTAGATTCCAAACTATTCAAAATATAATCAAATTCAACCATTATACACTCTAAGATGTAAAACTTTGTTCATTAGATTTCCTATGAGCATTACTGGGAAACATAAAATCACTTACCAAGCCTCCTTTTTCCTTAAGGTATAACATTATCATACCAGACATCGTTCTCTTACAGGCTTTCACGATCTTTCAGTTCAACATGTATAAACTAAACATTCATGCCATACTCATGAACGAAAACGCATCCTACATTTCATTTATGTCAAGGCAAAATTCAGATTGTAAATTGTATACTATTATATATATACCCATAAAAAATACTTAAGTCTCATTAAACCAGCCATAATCGAATCAACGTTCACAACCTTTTGTAAATACATAACAACAACGGTGATAAAAGTTGAGATGGAATAAAATTATAGAAGACCACATACTAGCCGAAAACCGATACAAGGATTCAACAAAGAGATAAGGGCATAAACCAAATGCACAACAAAATCAGTGACCAAAGCAGTGATGAACATTCCAATATAATCCTTCATACATAAATGCAAATGCCTTAGATTTGAGTAATCCATAAGAGAATTGCAATCAGTTTACATTTAGTGTAGATTTAAATCGGTTTATCAATGTAGCTTTTCTAGAGATATGCAATTTGTTTAACACTGAAGAATGGTTTAATCACCCAAAACTTAAAATTAAAACCAACTGCAGGATCACTCCAGTATCCGCAAAGTGAACTCATCGGAAAATACGAATAAAGCTATTGAAATGAAAATTTAAACTTTATGGCTATCAAGCCAATTCGCACCCCCAATTCAATGAAGTTGAGAAAAAGAAATTAACCTATGAGATCGAAATCGGCACCACAATTCAATTTAGAGAATTAATTGAAGGAGTCGAGATTTTTATGGTATAATATCTAGAACGATGAAAACGGCTTCGCCAAAAAACCTACTTCTGAAGGCTTGATTCTCCAAATTCGTGAAACGACATATCCCGATTCACGGAAGATTGAAGCTGGAACTTCACCGCCGATCTCGTTCTTTAACTCGATCTAGACAGATGGGTGATTTTTTAGCGAATATATTTTTTAACAAATGAAAATTCGACATTTTCGATCTTGGCAGCATTGGCAGGGAAAAGCGAGGCAGCGATGGCGATTATGAGTAGGAAGGATTTGGGTAGAGTTTAAAGGAATGTTAATTTAAGGATTTGGAGGAGTATGTGAAGTGCTGAGGGACGGAGGGAAGGAGCATGAAAATCTGAAAAGACGAAAGAGGAGGCAGTAATTTATAGTTGAGTGAAAAAGGTAGGCGGGAAAAGAAAATAAGGGGAAAAGAGGGTGGGAACTGAAGATCACGTCTGTGCTAACCAAATTCCAAGGATAACCTAATAATTAAATACTAGTTACTGCATATATATTATTATAGCAATGGTAATTACAAATCAATAATTACTAATTATTAAATATATTACTAATTATTAAATATATTACTAAATAGTAAATTAATCAACAATAATTGGTTATTAATTATTGAACTATGGTAATTACTAAATAAAGTCGTAGATTAATTAAATACATTAAATATCTAGTTTTGACTATTAGATATTAATTATTAAAATTTAGTTATTAATCATCAATTATTTAATAATATTAAATTTTAATTTTTAATATTAGTTTTTAGCTATATTTATTAATTATTTAATGTAATTAATAAATAGTAACTGTAATTTACTAATTATTAATGATTAACCATAAAAAATATTAAATGTAATTTTTTATTGATTATAGATAAGAATTAATAATTATGAATTATTTATCAATAATCATTGATTATTATAAATTTCAAATAATGTTTCATTGTAAGTTGACATTCATAATTATTATTTACAAATTACTATTTATATACTTTTGAGTAAGTATTATTGGTTATTAACTACAAATTATCAATTATTATCTATAATAAATTATTAATTATAAACTATTTAATATTAAGTATATATTATTATGTATTCGTTTTTACTAGAAATTATTATTATATACCGGATATTAATAAATATACTATTACAACGGACATTTTATTATCGTTGTAAAATTGGCATCGGTTAAAATGAGCACTTTATGACATTTGTAAAATTGGCACCTATTACAATGGACGTTATAAGCATTGTAAAATTTGCAGCACTTACTACATGCATTTTGTGACCATTGTAAAATTAGCATCTATTACAACGGACAATTATTGAATGTTGTAAAATTGGTATCTATTACAACAGGTCTGAAAGTACTGTTATAATAGCATTTTATTACAGCGGGCAGTCTCTACACGTTCTAAAAAGAGTGTTGTATGGGACATATATAACAACAGTCCTGAACTGACTGTTGTAATAGTCATCTATTACAATGGGAATTAGTGCCCGTTGCAAAAATAACATTGTAATAGGGTATTTTTGTTGTAATGTTAAGGTCATGAGATCTAACTTGGTCATCAGGCTAGACACGGCCAAGGCATATGATTGTATGTCTTGGATTTTAATTATTAGAGTTTTGAGGGCTTTCGGGTTTCCCGAGCCCCACGTTGGTCTTATTTGGAGACTTATCTCCAACTTTTGGTTCTCCGTTCTAGTCAACGGGATGCCAATGGGTATTTGAAGTCCGGTATGGGCTTCGTCAGGGAGACCTCTCCCCGACTTTGTTTGTCATCGTCGCAGAGGCTTTCGTCCGTGGACTGCACTCGCTTATGATTGCGGGTCAAATACCCTGCTTTGGCACCGCTAGGGGTTGTTCGCTCATCTCCTCCTTATCGTTTGTTGATGAGATTCTCAACTTTTACAAACGTAATCGCTCTTCCTTTCGTCGGCTCATAGCCTTTGTCCATCAGTACAAGAGATGCTCTGGCCAACTCGTAAATGCTGATAAAAGCTGCTTTGTCCCAGCAAAAGACTTAACTCCAGATAAGTCCTTCTGGATCGAAACATTCTCTGGTTTCAAGATCTCATCTCTTATGTTGCCTTACCTTGGGTGGTCCTTTACAAAGGGAGGAAACTTAACGTTATCTCCGACCCCTTTACTGACTGGGTAAGGGGTAAGATTATTCGTTGAAGTGCGACTCTCCTTTCTCATGAAGGTAGGCTGGTGCTTATAAAATATGTTCTTGATTTTATAGGTTCGCATGTCTTCGCTGCTATGACTCGAACTTCTTCCTTTTCCATACATACCGCTCCTTAGCTACGTCCTTTTTCGGGGGTAAAAAAGATAATACTAACCGTCACCATTGGATTTCCTGGGACATCATCTGTCGTCCCAAATTCTAGAAGGAGGTTTGGGGCCTCTGAAATCCAAGGGATGTCTACACTTTTTTCACTTGTATGTTGTAGGAGCGGTTTAGAGAAAATAACTCTCTTTGAGCGTTGTTTCTTCATGCCAAGTACCATAGGCTCTTGATCTCGAACTACAACGGTACCCCGTCTTATGCTAGTGAGACGTGGAAGCGTATACAATCTGTGAAGGCTTTCTCCGACTCTCATGGGGGTAGAGTCGGGTGGGATGGTAAACCGTTCTCGGTTATGGTAGATTGGGAGTCTGTTAGGTCTCCGGCTCCTAGAGACCCTCTTTTCTTCTTCATTTAGGATGCTCGTATGCCTCCCAAAGTTTCTCTGTTTATGTGGAAAACTCTTCATAATGGGTTACTAATAGACGACAACCTCATGAGGATTGACATCCCTTTCGTGTCTACATGCAGGTGCCGTGAAGCAGGAGAAGTGGAATCAAGTGCCCATGTATCCTATCGAGGGAATTGTGCCACTACTGCCTGGAATAACTAAGGTCATTTGGTTGGTCTCCGTGGTAATGTCTCTTCCCTTGTAGATTTGCTAAGATTTTGTTGGTCCAGTATCTTAGGTAAATCTCTTCACTCTATCATCATTCTTCTTATTCCTTGCGTTATCTGTTGGTATCTTTGGTGCTCACAGAATAAGACTATATTTGATGAAACTTCTATGGATCCTCCTTCCCTTATCCAAAAGATTAGGAACGATGTTTTCCTAGTCTTTCGTGACAGGTCGTTTAGGGGAGCAGTTGGCTCTCGGTCGAGGGGTTGGCTAGGTCTTTCAATGTTTCGTCTTGTTCCCTTCATCCCCGTGCCGGGATTGAGTGAATCATCCTTGGGTTTTGTGTGTCTGTGTGTTTGAGTGTGTTTGTGGTCGGTGTGTATGTGTGCGGTCCCCTCACCTCCTCCCCCTCCTTTTCTTCTCATACCGTGGGTTAATTGTGCATGTGTTGGATTCTAGGTTTTGGTTGCTGTTTTACTTTAAAATTCCTATTCCGGAGGTTAGTCGGAGCTGTTTCTAACCTGGATCTGGAGTTTCGACTGAAGTGGGGATGCTTTGAAAGCCACTGTCTTGTTGGTTTATAGGCTTGGAATTGATGACCTTTCTCAGTCAGAGCTGTTGCTTTTCGGTTAGGCTCCGAAAGTGATTTACCATACTTTGTTTGGATTGGCTATGGATTGGCTCTGCTCGTCTTCCTTAGAGTCTTGGACTTTTTTGTGTGGCGCTTTCTTGTTGTTTTTGTTATTTTGTTTAGTTTTTGCTCCTATATGTGTTCCATATTATTTGTAGATCTTTTCTACAGAGTTTTTTTGTGAACCGCTGAAGAATGACTAGATTCTCCTTTTTGGTATGTATTTATTTTTACTTAAAAAAAAGTGTCCTGAAGCAAACATAAATAGTTTCAATCAAAACTAGACCTAAATATGCTCCACGGTCCAACCATTGTTTGTAATTTACATATTACTTTTACCAAAGACTAACCACACTAAAGGAACATGTTCCCGGCTAAGGAACTCACGTAAGCAAAACGTCGACAAAATGACTTGTACAAGTCGACTTTAAAAATCAGATAGCTATGGATAAGCCTGAGGGTGCATTTGCCAATGGGAAAAAGACCACACACGCGCATCCCAAGCAGTAAAGACAATACATGATATAACGGAGGCTTATATATCATTACGTACTTGACAAAACACAAGCACACTGAAAGCTATATCACATCCAAGAAGAAGAAAAAGAAGAAACCCAACATATATATAAAATGTTCAATATAGCTAAAAAACTTAAATAAACCCGCAACGTTAATTGCAAATGAATGTTGTAGGGAAAATGGATCCCAAGTAAATAAGAGGAAGCAACCAAATATATCAAAGACATCTTCACCATAGAAATATAAATAGTATTAAGAGCTTTATTCATCTTCATTCTTGGGTCCCTCTTTGATCTCATCGTCATCCTATGCAGATAAACAGTATGATTTAGTCAAATTTAAATGATTATGGTTAAACTTTTAAAAACACAACTATAAAATAGAGGGAAACATCTCATATACCTGCATATCAGAAGTCCATAGGGTAAGGTTATCTCTAAGGAGTTGCATGATGAGAGTGCTGTCCTTGTATGATTCTTCTCCTAGGGTATCCAGTTCGGCAATTGCTTCATCAAATGCCTGGAATCAAATTAATAAATAATTTAGAAAATAAAAAATTCACACACAGAAGATGAAAATATATTTATAATCCAAAAAATGATACATGCCGAGTCAACATTCAAAAATTATCCATCCAATTTTAATCTAAATAGTTGTTGCATGTAGTTTAGTTATAGAACTACTGGCATTTACAGTTTCATCAACTTAGTCATTTATGTACAAATGAACATTTGATGTCAAAACTATCTTATACTATCATATTTTCTATTTCTTATATTTTTTGTAAACATTAATGCTGAAGTGGTTTTATAGTGAACCAGATATTTTTTATTAATGCACACAGATTTCAAAAATATCCATATAATTTATCACCAAAACCGAGAGCTTGGAGAATTTCATGCATTCAAATAGGGGAAGATGAAATAATCTTGACTTTAGAATGCAAAGAGCTAAGCATGTGTGTGGCAAAAAGAGAAAAGTTCAATGATTTATACAAGGGAATGATGACCATTTTCGTTTGTCTACCTTCTTTTACTAACACTCGTCTTTCAGCTTAAGTTGTATTTGCGAAGAAACCAAAGAAAAAAAAGAAAAGAAAAGGATGAAGGTAGCAAAAAGAGAGTGGAAGAGGTATGTAGGTAGCACTCTTCATTACAATTATTTAAAAATTATCTTAATGACGTCAAGATGTTGAAAGATATTATTTATGGCAGGTTTTTTCTAATAACAAATAAAATATGTTTTAACTTCATTCCACATTGGTAAGTTACATCTTTCTTATCCGGTCCAGATCAATCAGAAAACATTAAATTTAGACTGCCATGGATAGGATTTGCAGCAGATCATTATAATGAAAGTTAAGCTATAATGACAAGGAAAACAAATAATTGACACGTCGAACAATTCCTACAGGTTATTACACCAGCATATGATGACCATTAGTTTACTTAATCAACTTACAGTGAAAAGTTGTCTTTTTAATAGGTTTTGCAAAAAAATACAACAATTTTTGATTCCACATGAGATGACTAGTATAATATAAATAAAATATTTTTCAAAGGCAATCATCAAGAAGAAAATTTTCAATTTGACAGCAACTAAATAGTCTATGAAAATTTTACCTGTTTGGCCAAAGTACATGCCCTGTCTGGTGAGTTAAGAATCTCATAGTAGAACACAGAGAAGTTAAGGGCCAATCCTAAACGAATGGGGTGTGTTGATGCCAGTTCTGCAGTTGCAATGTCCTGCACCACCAAACAATTCACAACTTTCATTAGTGATGGTATATCTGCCCAGTTATAGTTATCAATTTAGAATTTGGTACTGCGAATAAAAAAATAAGGAAGAGTTAGATGTATTTCAAACTAAAAATGCTAGGTATCCCTGCAATTTATACAGGTAAGTCAACACCCAAGAGAAACTGTATTGAGACCCACATGTGAAGCCCACTGCGTGCTTTCTTGGGAGTATGATTCCACCATGCTAAACTTGTTTTATATAAGAAAAATTAACATGGACATTATGAACAAGAACCCGTCGAGGAACAGCTTTTTTTCTCTAATGTTTTTGAAAGTGTTTTTAAATAGGAACTTTAAAGTAGTTCTAAACAATAGTGATACTTAAATGTATTGAATATATAGGTTTGCAACTTCAATAAAATTTAGCAGTAGAAGTTGAAATAAGCAGTAAGTAAGTATTTATTGCAACTTCTAAGTAATTTATTTTGCCATCATATACCTTGTTGCAAACACGAATAATAACAAGGAATGAGTTGCCAAACATGCTCTAGGAGGCCGTTTGGAAGCAAATTTAAACCATTTTAAAAACAAAAAAAGGCGAAAAAAAGGCAGCAGAGTATATTTAGATTTTGATAAAATTTAGTTGAATGAATAAAGTTGAAAGAAAATATTTTTTGTTTATGACTACCTCTTTACAGACTTGTCCAACAGACAAATACAAACAAGCAGCTTATAAGTTGTTAGGACTACTTAAGTACTTCTCAAACATGTTTAAAAAACATGCAGATGTAAACAAAAGCAACAAACTAACAAATTATAAACATATTATCTTGTTCGCTGGAGCAAATTGCTATAAAACTGTGTGACATTTAGCATCAAACGATGTGATTTTAAAGTCAATCACTTGATATAATGATACAGACAGTTATAGACAATTACCTAACATTAATTTTAATAAATCACTACCTAACTTGTTGATTACCTCAAGATCTACAATAATTACTACCAAAACTAATCTAATCTAGTAGTAGTATCTAATAAATAAACTGCAAAACACTAATATCTGCAACTAATCAATTAAAATTAAGCAAAATCTACACATGTGTGTGTGTTTGTCTGTGTGGTTAATTTAATTTTAATAAATTTGTTTCAAATATTATAGATTTTTTACATAACAAGAGTCATGCTTATTTCAAGCATAGAATTTTATGATATTCCAAAAGCTCAAACTCATGACCTCTACAACCTTTATCTAAACCGTCATGCATTCAACCAGTCAGAGATCCTTGGCCATATATTATAGTTTGAGTTATAAATTTTATTCTAATATAATCAACATGCAAACTATTTAAATATAGTTTTGAGTTGCAGCTTTAATTAGCTTTAACTGAAAAGATCAATGGTATTTGATAAATTGAAATTTGGAGACACAAAAGAACATAAAATATATCATCCATCAATTTTAATAGTAATTTATATCTTTTTCATAAGCTATTGTTTGAAGACTAAACCAATTAACCTATTTGTTTGAAGTATTTTATGCTTTTTGTCATCACGCAATGCAAACAGAAGCAAACAAAAAAAACCGACAGTTTCCAAACATAGTACTCATTTGTTGGAGCGGATTGGTAAAGATGCTTGAACATTTAGCATCAGAAGATGTCTGTTTGTCTTTTTATGCTGATTGCTGAAGTCTTGACACTGAACTCTTAAGTTCTGAAGGAAAAAATGGTTTATTTTCATATTTTTAACCATTTAAATTGCTAATAAATAGAATAAAGTTGTTATCCTTCTCGCATACAAAACATATCAATATTTCATACCATTTTGTTTTCAAAATATGCTTCAATGGGTTTTAAATCTGGCTAGCTTTTACAATTGTCAAAGCAGCAAAGCTCACATGCAGAAGTTAGGCCAGATGATTTATGGATATATAATCATCAAGCTCAACAAAACATTCACCATAACACCAACACCAAGCTTCAAAGACTATTGTACGTCATTTATCCATGTTTTTCCATAACAAGAATACAGACAAAATATATGATACTAGCCCCATAAAAAGGTTTGAAATTAGTAGATTTTAAAGAAAACCTTCTGCTCTAGCAAGTGAATGAGAAGAGAAGGAAGACGTACTCCAAAATCAGAAACTAAGAATATTTCTCCTAACCTTAAAATTGTGAGTTCGAACTACGGAAGAAAATATCACTTATCGCTGAATACTGAGAAGAAGCAGAAAAAAATAGCTAAACAGTTGTTGGTGAATATGAGATCTGATTGCTGAATCCATTTCCCCCTATTCAGCGATGAATTTATAATAAAATAAAATAAAGAATAAAGGAGCCACGATATAGATCTCTGATTTGATCGTTTTGCTGATGAAATGATGCATGCTTATGTTTAATTCTTTCAGTTTGACAACCGCTGACCCTAACAAATCACTGCCTAAATCGTTTTTAAAAAAAAGGAGGGGAAAATCTCTAATACTAGTATATTATTACTTGCGAAACACCGCGATTTTAAAACTAACCAATTCAGACAAAATAAACTCAGATCTAACAAAAGTTAGCATACCTGAGCAGCCTTGTAAGCTGAAAGCGTACTCTCCGCCGCTACTTTCCTCTCTTCTCCAGTCTTAAACTCCGCCAAATACCGATGGTAATCCCCCTTCATCTTCAGATAAAACACCTTTGAATCGCTCGCAGTCGCCGCAGGCACCAAATTGTTATCAAGAAGCTTCAAAATACCGTCACAGATCTTAGTAAGCTCCGACTCTATCGTAGATCTGTAATTCTTGATGGCCGACACGTGGTCCTCGTTGCCGCGTGATTCTTCCTTCTGCTCGATCGACGACACGATCCTCCACGAAGCACGGCGAGCTCCGATCACGTTTTTGTAGGCGACGGAGAGAAGGTTCCGTTCTTCGACGGTGAGTTCGTCGCCGCCGGCAGAGGCTGCGGTGACCTTTTCCATGAATTCGACCATCTCTTCGTAGCGCTCTGCTTGCTCAGCGAGCTTCGCCATGTACACGTACTCCTCGCGTGTGTTTGCCATTGTCAAAGTGATAAATTAGAGGAGGGGGGAGAGGAATTTGAATGCTTTTATTGTATATTTCTTTTTGTGGGACAAGGCGCGAGGAACGGAATAGGAAGATGGTGTTGATATAGGAACGGAGCACGGTGGCAAAAATGTTTCTTTGGTTAATGTGTAAATGGGTGGAATGTTTGGTTCCAGGCTGTAGATTTTGTACCTTGTAAATGCGGGTGCATTTTTCGTAGTTCATTCAATAAAATATAAAAATGATAAGTTGGCTTCTGCTTAGTTAATTTATAATTTGATATTTAAAAAATAAATATTGAGATATGCTTCACATTGCTGTAGATTTGTTCATATTCTTATACAAATAGCTATTAATTTTGCTTTGATCATGAGCAGAATATTTATTTCCCACTTTTTAGAACGTTCAACCAAAAGAAACAAATATTCATTAAAAGATTCTTCATTGATTCCCCGTTAGAAATTTGACATTAATAACCATTAAATCAAAATCATGAACACAATTAATACATTAAAAATAGTAAAATTTAATTATCGGAACATTCAAAGTAGAAATTAAGTAATCATATCGTGTTTTATTTATCTGTTTCAATCTAAAAAATATAACACTTATTTTCTTCAAAACAGATAGTCGCTATCATGTTTACAAAGAAAATTTGGGAAATTTATCGCATGGAAACAATGAATGGGTAACAAATATGCGGCTGATGCGTGTTGCGATATCTTGAATCTATAGTTAAACGTAACTTACCTTTGTTGGTAGCTGGATGTTAACTTAAGTGAAGCATCATGCAAAATCTGAATAAGTTCGACGAAAGAAGTAGAATTGGCTACTTATAACATTTTTGAAATATGGGATGATGGAAAAAAAAATATAATTAATGCATGGTTGTGCATACACTTTGTTGCCCTATGTTATCAACTAACATTGCCTATATAACCAACATTGCTAAATAAATGAATACATATTAAATGTGGTAATTAACATAAGATATAGAAACAAATGTCGCTTATTTCATATATATGCATTGATAAAAGACAACTAAATTTAAAAAGACTACACTTTGACAACGCGGTTCGTTTCAATGAAGCATCTAATAATGTAATCCACCTACAAAACTACAATTTTCGTTTCATTTGTATTAATGCAACGATGTAGAATGTAATATTACCAAATATCAACTGGCAAATTGTTAAATAGCAGATTAATTTTAGAAGAAAGGAGTTATGACACAAATCAAATGTATAATGAACACAGCGATTTGTTTTCAAAGTTAAATGTTGAACAAAAGTGCGTTTACGATGCAATCATGAATTCTGTTTATAAAAATAATGGAGGTATCTTCTTTGTGTATGGAGGTGGAGGTTGTGGAAAGACTTTTCTTTGGAGGACTATAATTTCCCGCCTAAGATCAGAGTCTCTAATTGTTCTACCTATGGCTTCATCCGGAATTGCTGCTACTTTGTTGCCGGGAGGTAGAACCGCGCACTCGAGATTCAAAATCCCACTAAAGCTTGATGATTCTTCTACATGTTCAATCTCTATCAATTCTAATATTGCAGAACTCCTTAGGCAAACAAAGCTTATTATTTGGGATGAAGCTCCAATGCAACACAGGTTCGCATTTGAAGTTATAGACCGTTCATTACGCGATATTATGAAGTCAGTTAGTAATGAAAATTTTGAAAAACCTTTTGGTGGGATAACTGTGGTGCCGGTGGGTGACTTCAGACAGATTTTGCCTGCAATTTATAAAGGTAATAGAAATGACATTGTTAGCGCATGTATTTATAGATCTCAACTTTGGTCCATATGTCGGGTTTTTAAATTAACACGCAACATGAGGCTAAATGAAGGAAATAATGATGATGAAAGACGTCATATAGAAGCATTTAGTAAATGGATACTAGATATTGGTAAGGGTAAAGTTCTTGTGATTCAAAATGATTGTTTAATTGATATTCCACCAAAATTATTATTCAATCAGAGTGAAATAACATTGATGAATTTATAAATACTGTTTTTCCAAACTTGGAGACATCATACAACAATGATGAGTATTTACGTGAAAGATCAATATTGACTCGCAGAAATAAGATGGTTGATCATGTTAACAACCTGATTCTTAGTAAGATTTTTGGTGAGGCATTCACATATTTGAGTTTTGATTTAGTTAAATGTCGTGCTAGTGATGATTATCAACTCAGTGCCTCTTTTCCTGTTGAATATCTAAATTCCATTAAAGTTTCTGGTATTCCTCCCCATAAGCTGGTTTTGAAAGAGGGTGTTGTTGTAATGTTGTTGCGCAATTTGAGCCAGACTATTGGATTGTGTAATGGTACTCTCTTAGTCGTTAGGTGTTTAGAACACATAGTGGTATGTGAAATTATTAGTGGCAGTCACGCACACACAACACACTTGATACCCAGAATTGAAATTTCTCCAAGTGATTCAAATTTACCATTTGACTTGGTCCGAGTTCAGTTCTCGTTGCAGCTTTGTTTTGCTATGACAATCTCTAGAGCGTGTAGGTTTGTATTTGTCAAAGCCTGTATTTTGTCATGGCCAATTGTATGTTACTATCAGTCGGGTAACATCTCCTGCTAGTTTAATTATTTTCATTGAGAAAGAAGAAGGAGGAACTACAACAATTACTGATAATGTGGTGTATGAAGAAGTTTTTTATAGTTTGTAAGATATGTGTTAATTTTGTTGTATTTTATTGCCTATAAAGACATCTAAATAATGTGATATCTCAATTTATGTTCTTCCGGTTCTAAGTTTTTTAAGTGGATAATCGTTTTGATATTGGCAGGAGATTTTAGATACTTCTACTCATGATCTTATATTTATTTTGCTTTGATTTTCATATTTATTTTGTTTGGAATGAAAACTACTCATGATCTTATATTTATTATGCTCTGAAAACTACTATTGATTAATGTATTTTTCTGATATGGATGTTTATTTTTATGTTGTAATTTAAATTTTTTTTTTTAAAGTTAGAATGCCTCTTATACATAAAAAACTATTTAAAACTTAATAACAAATCATACATTGAGCAACAACCACTCATACATTATTTGGAATGCCATGTATGTATAACTATTTAATATTAATTACAATACTTTAATTTTCTTTTATTTTTGATATTTGATCATTACAAAAAAAAAAAAAATTTAATAACATAAATTTTAATGCCCTGCAAAGCGGGCAAAAAATACTAGTATATAATTAATGCATGGTTGTGCATACGCTTTGTTGCCCTATGTTATCAACTAACATTGCTTATATAACCAACATTGCTAAATAAATGAATACATATTAAATGTGGTAATTAACATAAGATATAGAAACAAATGTCGCTTATTTCATATATGTGCATTGATAAAAGACAATTAAATTTAAAAAGACTACACTTTGACAACGCGGTTCGTTTCAATGAAGCATCTAATAATGTAATCCACCTACAAAAATACAATTTTCGTTTCATTTGTATTAATGCAACGATGTAGAATGTAATATTACCAAATATCAACAGGTAAATTGTTGCCAAGATATACCAAACAACATGATCATGAGCGCATACGCCAAAGCAGCTAACAACATCAAAACAACTGTTTAAAAATTATTATATCAAGGCTTACTTAGGCATATAAATCTCCTTGTGCTCGCATCAAATCTAAGCATCCAAAGTTAAACCTACTATATATGATCCATCCTTACACAAGAGATCCCCAAGAAGTCACATAGATAAATCTGGGTCAAACATAAAGTTTGATGTCAGCGACTCTCAAACATGCCTAAAATATTGTCTGCTATACTTTAGTTAAGTGTAACATCATGCATTTTAACTATATTTATTACTACTAAGTTAAATAGTTAATTAAGTTGTCCATAGGATAATTTATGGTAATGGCATTGAGGAATGAAAAAAAAGATAACGGAGGAAGTGTCAAAATTTAATTAAATATGACAAATATTTAATATAACAATGAAAATTTGTAAAGAAAGTATAATACATTTCTTTATAAGAATGTGCCAAATAAATTTTGGGTATAACTAAATTAATGTGAAGATCAACTTAAGTTGTTAAGTAATTAATGAGAATAACTATGTCAAATGCGCAAACAAAATTGAATATTTAGGTTTGTTCGATCGATTAAAACATACACTAAAAAGTCGTGCATGCTTTATTTTTCTCCTTTAGTCTACATCAATTTAAAGCTTAAAATTTTCATATCCACCCACTATGTTACCTAAAACGTAAAGTAAAATAAACCTCTTGAATTAGATAAATTTCTCTTAAGATGCTTTTTTTGGAATCAAATAAAATTCCTTAAAGACATCTTCTCTTATATGCTAGAAATTGTGAGTAATGTTACCATCATTTTCGCTTTTACTCTAAATTTTCATTTTAGATGATTATTACTATTGGCGTAAGCATACTTTTAACTCAATGGAGATAGAAGTACGGGAAAATTTTTAAAAACCATTTTCTTATAATAAAAGCTAACACATGTTTGATTTACAAAACTATATTAATATTTAGTTTAGGCATGACGAAATATTATTGCATCAAATGTTCACAAACATATATGTCCAAGTTTCATATATCGAATAATATGGCTATTTTCGATGCTTTTGACATATCTCATTTGATATAAGTAATTAACCATTTATTCATCACACCACCCTCTAAACTTTTGAATAGTGAAGCATGGTTATATGCCATATGTTACTGCTAACTCCATCACCCAGAAGCAAAAACAGTTTAGAACTTTCAATAACAGGGTCAGAACACCATACGTTTTCCATGATGGAATCGTTCAAAATTATTCTTCACAGGCTTAAGCTTTAAATATTGAAAGAGACCTTGAATATGAAAACATGGATTCACAATATGATACACAAAGTTCCAAATCCCACACTGGCATGGTATATAACCCATATGCTCATATGAACTAAACGAGACACTAACAACAATCTGAAAGTAAATTTCTAAAACCTGTTTGCAACTTCATAAAATGGTATGCATGAAGTTGGAAAACCAGCGATAGAAAATACAAAGATAGTAAACTGGTATCTGTAATAGTTAGGTATTAGGTATTTATCTTCATAATTAATAGGACCGAAGGCGAACTAAAATCAACATATTCAAATCGGTATTAAAGCTCAATGGAAATTCAACAAACTAATAATCTTATTCTTAAAAACCTGTAGCAAAATTCATACCATGATAAAATCAGACCAAAACAGTGGAAACTGCAGATCCAGTCATTTCAAAGGATTGGTTATGAGAACCGGATATTTCGCATGAGATTGGAAGTTAAGACCTATAAACGCCGAAACACTCAATAGCTCTGGTGGTTTGATCCCGATTCAGATCTGCGATTAGCCGCACCACTAATTTTTAGATACAGATTGCAAATGGTCATTTGGGGAAGATGACACCCCAAAGCTATGAATCATGGACTACGATACTTTAAATTTAAGATTTTAGATTGATTGTGAAAGAGAAATGAATGATTCGGTAAGTTGTGAAATACGGATGGCTTGAGATTTCTTGTTGGAAGTAGAATAGCCCTAAAAGGGGGGTGAATATGGGTTTTCACAGTTTTTCGCTGAGTTAAAAATCTGACAGGATATTAAATAATAAACAGATCATAGCATACAACAGAAGTGAAAAGCAGAAAGGAAATAACACACAGAGATACCCAACTTTGGCAAAATCCTATCTACTGCTGCATTCCTAAGGTTTCTACTAGGAGATAATAACAGATCCCGCTTACAGACACTGTAAACTCATACTCCTTGCTCCTGTACTAACCCTACGCTCAAAACCCAAGACTGGCCGATATCCCCTCGATCAGATTTCCCCTGATTATGACCCCGTAACAAGTAACCTAAATTTTACAGATCTAGAACTGTTCAGAATTGTTTACATAGAAAGTTAACAACAAATATAATTAAAAAAACAAATTTAGAAACACCCTAGGAGTTAAATTATAAGGGTCATCCCCTTTTAATCCTTAAGTAGAAAACGGCAGGCCCCATTTTCATTTGAGTGCACCACTTCTTCTAAGGCCCGATCTCAATTTGTTCTCTAGAGAAAAATATGGCGGTCGAACTAGGGTTTCTCAATCTGAATTCCCAATCAATTTTGATGCTTGATGGATGGATTAATATCTGAAGATCGATACTGTGTAGCTTTGTCTACGATTCGGGATTATCTCTCGATCGAAACAATTGTAAGTAAATTCTGATTTGAATCTATATGCCCTCGAGTTGATTTTTGATTTCGATCTATATTTTTCCTGTGATGATATGCGTGTTATATAGGGTAAAATAAAAACCCTACAACTCTGATTTCGAACAAATGATTCGATCTGAATGCTTGCGTGTAAAATCACTGATTTGTTGTGTTTTCCCCTTTTGGTTTGCTGATAAATTCGACCTTAATTTTGAATGAATCTGGACATTTAAATTGCCATCTTTCTTGCGCAAAAACTGTTAAGTGATTTAAACCATTTCTGTTCTGCCGAATTGAATGATTTAAGGCCATGGTTTACTAATTGATTGAATTGTTGCCTTGAAAAACGTGATTGAATATTTGTGTAAATAGTGTTCCAGAAAACTCTCCCATGTTATTTGAGAATTTTCCAAATATACAATTTTGGAATTTATAGAAACAAATTGATATTGTTCTTCTTGCCCACTTGCCCAAAAGAGATTTACTGATTTCTAAAAACATTAATTTTGTTGCGCATGAGTGAGATGTTCATTTCAGGAAATTCTTAGAATGATTTCTACCTTAATTTTGATTGCTGAATTGCTGGAAACTAAGCTTGCTCAAAATTTCTTGATCAATTCTGAACATATTTAATACTTCTCACAAAGTTCCCTTTGTTTCCACTGCTTTGAAACAATTGCATGATTCTTGTATCATTTCTGAAAGATAATAAAGTTTTCCAAAAATGTTTGTGTGATTGCTCGATGAACTTGAATGGCGTTCTGAACTAAATTGAATTTTGGCCAGCAGCATTTGATTTCCAGAATAAATTCTTGGCAATATTTTAACTTTCCCAATTTTGCTTTTCAACATTTATTCGAAGAGAATCCCTTCTTTCATTTCTGGAAACTGATTTGCGAAATTCCATTTGTAAGAAAAACTGGAAACATATGCATTGATTTTTGCCATAAATCAATATGCTACTTCTTCATACAATTCTGTAATTAAACTTGCCTTCACCATTTGCATGTGCACTGTCTAGTTTATTAGGTGCCATGCATTCTCTTACTTGTTTTGGACTGTTTGAATATGTATCATCCTATGCTTTAGCATTTCCAAAATAGTCTCGACCATTGGCTTGCTTCACCACACTGTTTGGTATCTCCACAATGTACACATTACTTAACATTGAAAGCTGCAGTATTTGGGTATGCTCCACTTTGCACCATGACTTGTGATGTTTTGAAATTTGCTGTGATATTGCATATATGTGCATATTGATCTGAATCACTTTGAAAAGATGTCACCACATTGCTTGTGGCTCCTCTGAACTTGATCATCACTGCTTTGTCACTATTACTCTATTGCACCATGTAATTTCATGTTGGCTTGTGCCATTCTTCTTTGCATTTGCACTGCACTTGCTAATTTTGGCATATTTTTGAGTATGGTTTAAACATGAACTTGTTGTTTCATTAAAATGTGCGCTTGAGCTATCATTTTTATACATGCCTTGCCATGCTGAACAAACTTCCATTCTATTTTAAAATGAACCTGCATTTGTATGTATATGTTTTGTTGAAATACACCACCATGCTTGAAATTGCTCCATTAATTTTTGTGCCTGTTTTGACTTGTTGAATTTGGCACTTTGTTGCCTTGACCATTCTGGTTTGTACTGTGAGATGTGTTGACTTTACATTGAGTTGTTGTCATGTGTGTACTGAGTCGAGATGGTCCACGTGGCTACTCCTTAGTTGCACACTGATCGGCGAGGCAGTGCATACGTGTATATCTATACACGTGCGTATATGAGGTCGATCAGAAAATTTCTTGTCCCTATACATATACAAACTGTCTTCCTAGACACAGATGAATCGGATCAAGCCATGAAAAATGATGAGAAACACACCTGAAATCTGAGGGAAATAAAATTTATATTCGCATATATTTAGTTTAAATTCTATTGCAGTGTACTGTGTGTGTTTCATTGTGACAGGTAAGAGGATGATGACTGGACTGACAGAGAGCTGTGAAGACAGAAGACTGAAGACAATGAATGAAATAGTGTCAGTAAATGTGTCTGTATATGAAAGTGAAAATGTATGTATATATGACAGAGTGACTGTATGAATGTTGTGGAGAGAATTATACTGATATTTGTAATAAACAAATTTTGTTTGAAATAAAATATTATTTTATTGTGTTCAAACAAACTTGTCTATTATGTTCAGTTTATTTACAAGTACAATCTTCTATGAATGTATATGAAATGTGAAATATTAGTGAAGTGTACAAATAGCGGAGTTGTAAAATTGTATTGTTTGAAAATTGAAATAAAATATTATATTTAAACAAAATACTGTGTAAATATCTTATTGTCTGTACAGTTGTATTTTATTTGAATATAAATATTATATTCCTTTCTGTGATGATATATGAAACAGTACAATAGCAAACACATTTATAATAATATATATTTGGTTGTTATAATCAAACAAAAATCATATAACCGTGTATACAACTATGTTATGTACAACAATCTCCCCCTTTTGATGATGACAAAAAATTGTTAAGATTTTGAATCCAATAAATGTGTTTGACAGTGAAGAACTGAACTCCCCCTATTTGAAAGCTCCCCCTACAACAGAAACTCCCCTTATAACTGTGCATGAGTGAAAAATGAAAATTGAATGAATTTTCAAAATTAAAAATATTTATAAAATATTCACTCATAAATCAAAATCTCAATCCGTTCTCCCCCTTTTGTTATCATCAAAAGGATTCAGAAAATAAAATATAAATGAAAATTGACTAAAAAATATAATTTCAGCTTAAGAGGAAGAACGGTCATCATAAATTTCAATCAGTCAAACAAAAATCATAATATTCTGAAAATCAGTGGCATATTTCACATTGTTGAAAGTGACGGATTTGCGATGAATTTTATAAAAATGGAGAGAGTTATATAAAATTATGAATTTCAACTATTTTCAAAAGATTTATAAAAATGAAGTTCAAAAATAGTGATGGACTTGGACTATAATTAATAATTCAATTTAAGTGACAAAATCGTATAATCTCAATTCCCAATAGCTATCAATCAACAAATCATAATACGTCATAAGATATTAACACATTTCACAAATTAGAAAATGGATTGATATGCTGATTTTTAAACACCAAGGAGAATTTCACAGAATTTATTTTATTTATTCAAATTATTTTCTTTTCTTTTTCTTTTGATTTAAGAGCACACTGACCACGTATAAACAGATCTTGGAGTTTTAAATGTGATCAGTTGTAGCTTAAATTATAAGTTATCTCTTAACCATGCATGACCAGAGCTTGGATTTTTAAATGAGGTTAGAGATACACTTATATATTAATTATATTTATTATTTTCAGTTTCAAAAGAAAAAAACTCCTCGGTATATAAAACCAATATGAATGATAGAAATGTGGTAAGTACAGAAATGGACTGTGAAATAAATTTCTAAATTAATTATATTATGAAATATGCTCGACTGTACCAAGATCATTGAAAATTTTCAATTATCGCTAATTCTGAATAATAACATAGTCCAATTTCTATCACAAATATTTCCATTGTTTAGTCAAGAAGATTTTTTTTTTTTAAATATTAATCTCTCCACATTAATATAAAAAAACATGATGAGTGACAGAATAATGGTAGATAAAGAAGATGGTCGTGAAATAATTGCCAATTCAAAGATATTATAATAATTATTCAACCATCATGAAAATCTAAATAAATTCTCCTCTTATTGTGAAATATACTGCAGTCACAAATCATCACAATTTCAAAATCTGGTAATAATTTTGAAGAATTATAAATACAGTCCTATTTTGGTTATTGATTTCAATTTCTGAATGAATAATCAATAAATAATTTTAAAATTGAAAATCAAATACAAGAGGGATATGAAAGATTTACACGAGACAAGAGGGATTAAATATATATATATATATATATATATATATATATGATGAGAATAAACAAAACATCACTTCTAAACTGATACCACTTGATGTCTCTATTCATGAAGATTTTCTAAAATGACACTGGAGACGAACAAAGATATTTTAGACAACAGAATCTTAATCACAAAGCCTAAGCAGACACGGTTAACAAATCAAGCAAATTAATTTCATCTATCAGAGCATGGTATGTATTTGTTACCAAAACAAGCAGTCACCAACAAAAAAATTTCAAGAACAATATCTGAGCAGCACAAAAATTAGATTCAAATCAGACTTGTCAAGATGACGGTCACATATGATGATACATGATCAAATGAATAAAAATATCGTTTATTTGAAATCATTTGAGAAATATGAAACTCTCAAGATTCAGTGAATCAGTCACACCAGAATGTAAATTTTAGATTCAAGATATGTGTATGATTCAATAAATCAATAACTTCAAATGATTTTAAACAAACATATATTCAAATCAATTAATCATTAAATAACAGTGAGATTTAAGACCAGATATTCAAAGAATTTTCAAAAATATCTCTGACAAATATAAGAGAAATTTCAGATTATTTACATTAAATTTGAGAGGTATTCATGATACAGAAATTTAAAAATAATTTATTTGAAATCACTTGAATCAATGTCAAGTTCAAGATATAATGAATCATTCACACAAGATGATAATTTCAGGATTAAGAGGTGTGTGATATTCAAAATATCAAGAATTTCAAATGATTTCAAACAAACAAATTTCAACCATAATGATCATGAATAAAGGTGAAATTCAAGATGTATCACTGATTCAATACAATTCAAAATATCCAAGCCAATCTGAAAATTAATGAAATTATCACAACTGATAAATAACAAAGTGCTATAATGAGTATAATATTTTAAGTCTTTCCAAAATAAATTAGAAGATAGTCAAAAAAACAAAAGTGTGTGAAATCTCATCAATATTTCAGATCTTTAAAAATTTAGAATTCGGATTAACAGTGTCCAAGATATGACAAGAATACATCATCACTGTAAAGAATTTAGAGAACAGAAAATGAACTTCAAAACAATTGCAGATATATACAAGTTTAAATTCAAGATCTGGAAATGATTAGAATATTAGAGTTTCATACAAATGAAGTGAATATCCAGAAAATATGAATTCTACAATTGGAAGTTTAAGAAAGCCCAAGAAAAAATTACAATGATATGATAGTGACAAATCTAATAGACAAAGAAAATAAACGGAAGAGATAGAAGGAGGGACAAACATAAAAATATTTACAAAGATGAGTTTAGAGGTTATACTTGAAATTGACGTGAGTAAATAAATCTCTAACTCAACAATCCTGGCTGGAGAGTGATACAGAAGTATAAACCAACTTGATTTCAAATTTCTTTTTGCACAGCAGTTCTTCAGCCTCCACCGGTACCTAACAGTTTGTAGAATCGAGTGGTCTAACAAAATTAGTAAAACCACTCACAGTTGTATTCATATGTTTTGGTACCCAGACTTGTTTATACAACAAACCATTAGAATTAACTTTTGGACCCTTAGAACCCAAGTCCGTTTGAACTTAACAAAACACGTTTTATTTCCTTTTGGGATCCAAGAATGTACAAATGGAATGTTATAAAACAAATTCTCATCTTGATTGTGATTTGAAAATCCTTTGAAATTTTCAGAGTTTAAATTTTCAAAGCAAACATTCCCAAAGTGATTTGAGTGATTTTTAAAATTATTTGTTCTCATTTCAAACTCACCAATTTTTCCAAAGCCGAGTCCACTTTTGTTTCCTGATGAAAACTGATTTTTCAACAGCAAATTTAAAGATTTTTCACCGTTAGAAAATTTAGTCAATGTTGTTTCAAGTCGTTGAATTTCAGTTTTAAGATCACCATTTTCTTTCATTAAATCTGAAAAACAATTTTTAGTGATCTTAAATCTTTCAAAATCAGATTTCAAAGCCAGATTCTCATCTTTATGAAATTTAATTTTGGCTTGGGACTCCGAGATTTCAAATTCAAATCGTTTTTGTTTTTCAGATTGAAAATTCTTGGATTTTTCAATCTCACTTTCAAGTTCTTTCAAAATCAAATCACTTTTCCCCAAATTTTCATTTTCAGCAATTTCAATTTTGGAATTTATGGTAGTCTTAAAAATTTCAAATTCCTTTTGCAGAAAATTATTTGACCTTGATAACTCAATCTTGTTTTCATTCAAGATCATAGTTTCCTTTTCAAACTTTTGAATATTTTTATTAAGATGAACAAGATTGGTTTCCAATTTCAAATAATTTTTGCAATTTGAATTTGAAGAATTTTTGAAATATTTAAGCTGTAATTCCAAATTATCAATTTTGCTGGTCAGCTCAGAATTCTTAGATTTCAGAGATTTATTTTTCAGTTGGAGTTTATCAACAGATTTTGTTAAATCAATACATATATAAACTAAATCTTCGTATGTGAAATTCTCCGTTTCAGCATCTGCTGATTCTCCATCATCTGAACCATCTGAAATTTCATCTGCATGACCGGTTAAGCATAGATCTGAATTTGAGTTGACATTTGGGGTTTTGAGCTGCATTTGTCAAATCTTCCATATTTTGTATTGAGAGTATCCCAAAATTCCTGTGTAGATAAACAATGACAGATAAGATTAAACTGTTCAGTACTAAGATAATCAAATATAATTTTCATAACATGAGCATTGGAAGTAATATCTACACTACCAAACCCATTGATAACAACATCCCAACAATTAATATTAACATATTTTAAATAAAATTCCATTTTGGATTTCCAGTTTTAAAAATCTGTTCCATCGAAAATAGTTGGAGATGAACAGGACTGACTCTCTATTGGCTGACAACTAGGATCCATGATTCTAGGGTTAATGAAATTACCAGGCTCTGATACCACTTGTTGGATCTAGAATAACCCTAGAGGGGGGGGGGGGGTAAATAGGTTTTTTCACAGTTTTTCGCTGAGTTAAAAATCTGACGGGATATTAAATAATAAACAAATCACAGAATACAACAGAAATGAAAAGCAGAAAGGAAATAACACACATAGATACCCAACTTTAGCAAAATCCTGCCTACTGCTGCATTCCTAAGGTTTCTACTAGGAGATAATAACATATCCCGCTTACAAACACTGTAAACTCACACTCCCTGCTCATGTACTAACCCTACGCTCAAAACCCTAGACTGACCGATATCCCCTCAATCAGATTTCCCCTGATTACGACCCCGTAACCAGTAACCTAGATTTTGCAGATTCTAGAACTATTCAGAATTGTTTACAAAGAAAGTTAACAACAAAAATAATTAAAAAAACAAATTTGAAAACACCCTAGGAGTTAAATTCTAAGGGTTATCCCCTTTTAATCCTTAAGTAAAAAACGGCCGGCCCCATTTTCATTTGAGTACACCACTTCTTCTAAGTCCCGATCTCAATTTGTTCTTTGGAGAAAAATATGGCGGCCGAACTAGGGTTTCTCAATCTGAATTCCCAATTCAATTTTAATGCTTGATGGATGGATTAATCTCTGAAGATCGATACTGTGTAGCTTTGTCTATGATTTGGGATTATCTCTCAATCAAAACAATTGTAAGTAAATTTTGATTTGAATATATATGCCCTCAAGTTGATTTTTGATTCAGATCAATATTTTGCCTGTGATGATATGCATCTTATATAGGGTAAAATAAAAACCCTACAACTCTGATTTCGAATAAATGATTCGATCTGAATGCTTGCATGTAAAATCACTCATTTGTTGTGTTTTCCCCTTTTGGTTTGCTGATAAATTCGGCCTTGATTTTGAATGAATCTAGAGATTTAAATTGCCATCATTCTTGCGCAAAAACTGTTGAGTGATTTAAACCATTTTTGTTTTGCCTAGTTGAATGATTCAAGGCAATGGTTTACTAATTGATTGAATTGTTGCCTTGAAAAACGTGATTGAATATTTGTGTAAATAGTGTTCCAGAAAACTCTCCCATGCTATTTGAGAATTTTCCATATATACAATTCTGGAATTTATAGAAACTGAAATTGTTCTTCTTGCCCAAAAGAGATTTACTGATTTCTGGAAACATTAGTTTTGTCGTGCATGAGTGAGATGTTCATTTCAGGAAATTCTTAGAATGATTTCTACCTTAATTTTGATCGCTGAATTGCTAGAAACAAAGCTTGCTCAAAATTTCTTAATCAATTCTGAAAATATTTAATACTTGAATGATCTCACAAAGTTCCCTTTGTTTCCACATCTTTGAAACACTTGCATGATTCTTGTATCATTTCTGAAAGATAATAAAGTTTTCCAAAAATGTTTGTGTGGTTGCTCGATGAACTTGAATGGCTTTCTGAATTAAATTGAATTTTGGTTAGCAGCATTTTATTTCTAGAATAAATTCTTGGCAATATTTTAACTTTCCCAATTTTGCTTTTCAACATTTATTCGAAGAGAATTCCTTCCTTCATTTCTGGAAACTGATTTGCAGAATTCCATTTGTAAGAAAACCTGGAAACATATGCAATGATTTTTTCCATAAATCAATATACTACTTCTTCATACAATTCTGGAATTAAATACGCCTTCACCATTTGCACGTGCACTGTCTAGTTTATTAGCTGCCATGCATTCTCTTACTTGTTTTGGACTGTTTGAGTATGTATCATGCTATTCTTTAGCATTTCCAAAACAGTCTCGACCATTGGCTTGCTTCACCATACTGTTTTGTATCTCCATAGTGTACACTTTACTTAACATTGAAAGCTGCAGTATTTGGGTATGCTCCACCTTGCACCATGACTTGTGATGTTTTGAAATTTGTTGTGATGTTGCATATATGTGCATATTGATCTGAACCACTTTGAAAAGATGTCACCACATTCCCTATGGCTCCTCTGAACTTGATCATCACTGCTTTGTCACTGTTACTCTATTGCACTATGTAATTTCATGTTGGCTTGTGCCATTCTTCTTTGCATTTGCACCGCACTTGCTAATTTTGGCATATTTTTTAGTACGGTTTGAACATGAACTTGCTGTTTCATTAAAATGTGCGCTTGAGCTATCATTTGTATACATGCCTTGCCATGCTGAAAAAACTTCCTTGCTACTTTAAAATGAACCTGCATTTGTATGTATATGTTTTGTTGAAATACACCACCATGCTTGAAATTGCTCCATTAATTTTTGTGCCTGTTCCGACTTGTTGCATTTGGCACTTTGTTGCCTCGACCATTCTGCTTTGTACTTTGAGATATGTTGACTTTACATTGAGTTGTTGTCATGTGTGTACTGAGTCGAGATGGTCCACATGGCTACTCCTCAGTTGCACACTGATTGGTGAGGCAGTGCACACATGTATATCTATACACGTGTGTATATGCAGTCTATCAGAAAATTTCTTGTCTCTGTACATATACAAAATGTCTGCCTAGACACAGATGAATCTGATCAAGTCAAGAAAAATGATGAGAAACATACCAGAAATCTGAGGCAAATAAACTTTTAAAAATAAAATTTATATTCACATATATTCAGTTTAAATTCTATTGTAGTGTACTGTCTGTATGTGTTTCATTGTGACAGGTAAGAAGATGATGACTGGACTGACATAGAGCTGTGAAGACAGAAGACTGAAGACAGCGAATGAAACAGTGTCAGTAAATGTGTCTGTATATGAAAGTGAAAATGTATGTATATATGGCAGAGTGACTGTATGAGTGTTGTAGAGAGAATTGTACTGATATTTGTAATAAAAAAAAATTGTTTGAAATAAAATATTATTTTATTGTGTTCAAACAAACTTGTCTATTATATTCAGTTTATTTACATGTATAGTCTTCTGTGAATGTATATAAATGTGAAAAATTAGTGAAGTGTACAAATAGTGGAGTTGTAAAATTGTACTGTTTGAAAATTGAAATAAAATATTATATTTAAATAACATACTGTGTAAATATCCGATTATTTGTACAGTTGTATTTTATTTGAATATAAATATTATATTCTTGTCTGTGATGATATATGAAACAGTACAATAGCAAACACATTTATAATAATATATATTTGGTTGTTATCATCAAACAAAAATCATATAACTGTGTATACAACTGCGTTATATACAACAGTTCTCTCCTCCGCTTTTCCTTATGGCTTGATATTATTTAAATCGAGAACGATGGAATCAAGAAAAAAACCAGTGGGGGCGGCGTCCCCCACTGGGCCTAACGTAGATACGCCTCTGATTATTACTACTTACAAAGTGCTTATGACATCGATTGTTGGTTTTTCATTATTGTAAGTTAATTATGGGCTCATCGTAAAAGGTAAAGATAGAGAGGTTACTATTATTAAACCCAAAGTTAGCGATATTCAAATCACTTTAAAAAAAGATAATGGTTCTTCGGTCAATCTTTTGTGCCCTTTCCACTATCTTTATCTCCACATATCGAAGAAGCGCCACAAATTTGTTCCTTTCCTTTGTGTTAGTGCCTTGTTCGGTATAACTAGATATGGTCATGCATACATATTCCTTATTCCACTCTCCAACTGTCAGGCAATCATGAGTTCCCAATCTATATTTATTTATCCTTCATTTTTACAATTTAAGCGCTTTTGATGCTGTGTTATTGCCAAACCTCCTTTTGGTTGAATAGTATCCAGTTGGATATCCTACAAATTATTTGGTTATCACTGTAACATCCCAGACTTTTGGTGGTTAAATAATATATTTATTTAATTATTTAATAGTTGATTTGGCAATTTGAATGACTTGAATTCAAATATTTTGAATATTTAATTAATATAAATAGTGAAATAATAAATTTAATTCTGAAATAGTCGAAAATAAGTTGAATTGGCAGTATTATGTGAATTGGATAATTTAAGAGATTTGATTGAGTTTAAATTTAAATTATAATAACCAATTTATTTATTAAAAATATCAAGTTTGCAAACAACCTACTTTTTCGATGAAACGAATTTTATTAAATCCATGATGATTTGTTATTGCTAGATTTCAAATTTCATGACAATTAGAGTTGTTTTGTGAGCGTACGCAATTAAAATGTGAATTGGTCAAAATTTTGACTTTAAAATATCGTTCAGTGAGCAAACGGAGTCGGATTTCGACGAACAAGTTTCATTGGGTCCATAATGTCATATTATAGTTGTTTGTCCGTTTTCATCGAAATCGGATATCGTATGAGATCATACAAATTTATTAATGATGAATACAAGTAGTGAGTACTAAAAAAAAATACGAAACTTACACTATAAGTTATCCTACTTCTCTCTCCCTCCCTCTCTCTCTCTATATATATATCATATCTAGCCATAAAACCTAATTTATTTCCCCCTCTGATCAAATGTTTCATGGTTGCCATAGTTTTTTTTTCCAAACGTGAAAAAATTAATCTTCGAAAAATCAAAACAAGTCGAATAAAATTCCATAAATCATAAGAAAATATATTTGGCTTCACATCGGGTTTCTTTCCAAACCGGTATGCTTTTCGAAGGGTGTGATCAAATATTGCGTTCCTTGGTTATTTCCAGCAGAATCTAGAGCTCGAATCTTTGTGAAATAGAGGCATCAATGGTTGATTTGGAGACTGCACCTGTATTTGTGGTATTGAGATGATTCGTTTGTGAAAGTTTGAGGAATTTTCGTGCAACATTATGTCGCTCTGTGTACTGTTTCCCATGGATGAAGACTAGTGAGGCGCAATTTCAATGGTGGTAGTAGGCTCGAGTAGTTTGTGATGGGAGTGAAGCTTGCGCGAGGAGGAAAACAATGGTGTTAGTGGTTTTAAGAAAGGTTAAGAGTTGAAGGAGGGGGAGTGGAAGCAAGCATTGGCAATGGTGGAAAAGCTTCGCTGTTTTGGTTCGTGCTTGGGTAGGAGAAAGGATGAGCTCATATATTAAAACGTGATTAGGAATTTAAGTAAGGGATTAAAGGTTAATTTAATATTAATTTAAATGCTAGTGACTTATATATGTATCCCAACTTGTTAAATGTATAACTTTTTAGTACGTTACAAGAATTTGATGAAACATGATGGGGAAGGATCGTATGATGCAAGCTATGCAATGAAACTGGCTTGGAGCGATCTGGAGCTCGTGAGAATTTATGACAAAATAAAATGACTGATCGGATCTATCGGCAGTCAATCATTATTCAATGATTATCGACCAAAGTGAGTAAACTCACTAGCTCTATCCAGTTTATAAATTTATGTATGTATTTTAAAGTTGATATCTGATGATTAATGTTTGGATGAATTTGTATATTATTATCAATTGTTGCTATTACCATATAGTTATATTTAAGGTTAGTAGTTGGATATTTCCCGTAGTACTATTAGCGGATGAGACCCTATGCTCTCCGCATAATAGTGGATGACCTTCTATACCACGGTATTCTGTCTCGAAGCGGGACTGGAATTGTTTTTGTTGTCTAACGTATATAAATGCAGGAAAAAGATGTTGGAGGGATCCAACTGGATTTCTTAAAATTATTACTATTTGTTTCCATATATTATGATATATGATGCGTTATATGTTACGTGATATATTTTGTTGTGTTTGGATGTTTGAGTAGCACTATCCCTAAATATTGATATTTAAAATATCACAAGAAGGGATTTTGAGATTGTAAAGGAAATGTATTTTTTCAAAAAATAGAAATTGAATTTTGAATGAACTAGAAAATAATAACTTGTTTTTAATGATAAAAACAAGTAGTTAAATTTATAAATGATGTTTATAAATGAAGTGAAATAAAAAAAATTGAAAGAAAAAATGTGTGATCTTCTAAAAAGAAGAGAGCATACATACATAAAGAAACATATAGTCCACAAAAACTACCAACATGCCTGGCAGGTAACCAAAAATATATAAGCTGCTCGGACTATGGCTATATATATGTATAGAATTGTAAATAGATGAGCTTCGGATCAACGAAGTGAAATAATTATCATTTAATAACTTGGGAATGTAAATTTAAGAGTGAATTTAAAGGGAAATTGGAAATCGTTTTAAAAGGGAGTGATGAAAATTATTCCTTTGTTTGGAACGTGAATAGAACTTAAATAAATCCATAAAGATTTATAATTATAATTCGACTATGTTTAATATTATAAAAATAATTTATTTACAGAAATCATATATTTTCATAATTCGGAATGTGACAAGATAATAAATATTCGATTTGAAACCGATGTTTTATAATCGAATGTAAAGCCGATATAGAATTATAAACTTGTTTGATAAAATCGTCTAGAAAGTTGACGTGTAAACGAGATTTGATAATAAAGTGGAATGTTAGATGAGAAGTTATAAAATAACTCCATTTATCGAAATTGAACCTGTAATAATATTTACAATTTAAATCAAGACTGATTTGACAAGCCAGTCCAGATTTATGTGAAGAAATAATATTCATATTTTAAAAAGGATAATGGTTTGAAAGCAAACGTTTTGCAGATTGAAACAGTTATAAGAGAAATTGGTAAGGGTTTGGAAGTGATAAATTCAAAGATGAATTTAGATGGAAAAATGAAAATTTAGTTGACCTAAAATGGTAGTGTTTGTTAAAGATTAAAGTTGTGAACTTTGTCTATTTCGAAGTTAAGAATGTTGTTCAATTAAGGTCTAAGAGGTAATTACACTCTAACTTAATTGATTTCATTTTTGACTAAGAAATGGTTAAGATTCGATGGTGAAGATTGGTTAGAGATAAGGTTAGTTAATAAATGATTAATAGGATGAGTTGTAGTAACGATGTTTTATACCATTCATTTGAATCCATATAATTGAATTTTGGATACGTTTTCCAAATGAAATCAGAGATGTTTTATAAGCATAGAAAATGAAATAATTTGGTTGATGAGAAGTTAAGAAATGGACATTTGGAATGTTTTACGATGTTAATAACGTATATTTTTTAAATATAGAAAATAAAAATTTGTGGATATATGGAAATGTTTTCCAAGAATCATGAGAGGCCAACGAGTTTTGAAGATTATATGAGTAAAGATATTGAAAGGAAGTTGGGTAATGATAAATTAATAATAAATTTATTTAAAGGGCTCAGTATATCTTGATACTTGATTTGTAGAATTTCCATTTGAAAATAGGATCGTTGGTTGTATGGATGCTTCCTTTGATAGTTAAATAACTAGCTAACAAAGTTTTGGCCTATTTTATATTTCCATTGTCAATACGGAGAGATCAGGATCAAGTTTATTATCTGGAAACCACTCTGTATGAGCATAGGCGTTGCGAATCAAATATGTTGAAGATAAATGAAGGAGTAAAGTGCAAGGGTTGTTAAGTTTATCCTATGTAGAAATTGCCTAAGATGGATTGATAGATGGTACCTTCGGTTTGTCCAATCCTCAGACAACTTGTATGGATGAACTTCTGACAGAGTATGCCCAGTAAATCATATACATTGATATCTACAAACGTATTTACGTTTGGTGGCGGAGGAATTTATTTCTCTTAGCTTTATGCCTATGCTATTTTTGTGGAAATCGATTAATGATTTGATGGGTTTGAAGATGTGGCATTCAAAGCGAATGATGATGTTGTGTTAAAAGGGTTATTATAGCCTCTAGCCTTATAAGTGGGAAACAATAAAAATCGGGTAGGTCACATGGCCATATGCGTCGCTCTCATTAGAGTGGATTGTCACCCGATCTAGAGAAAATCCATTTGCTTCTTTGTTTTATCGCTGCTGTATGCTTTCGGTAACGGTTGTTAATCCCAACCGTTGGTGACATACATTCAGTACACTTAAACGAAATGAGTGGTCGGTCATGTTTAGCTGGGTTGCAAGATGCTCTTGTTGAACCCTATGTATTCCTCTCTAGAGATACACTGTAGGAAGGTGGTCCTATACCTTGTCATACTTGGAAATCCATTAGCCAATAAGTGCCCGTGGTCTTGATTGTATACTATGTATGTGGAGCGTGAGGTGCAAGCATTCCACTAGATTGTCATTGATTTGATTAGACACTATTATAACATCAGAATAGTGTTGATCAAAGAATATTTTGGGTTATCATAAGGTAAAATTCATCTATTTTTATGTATGGTCGGTCTTACGATCATCCTTTTTTAAAAGGATTTTTAAAAGTTAAACTAAGTGGTTGACTCACATCAGTCACGTGACTGACCCAGAGTTCATTTTGTTTTGTTTTCACCCCTAAACTCTTAGGTGCCCAAATTTGTATGGGCATTCAAGTAGTCGGGATTTTACAGACCCTCTCGGAGGGAGCTTGGAGCAGGAGGCTTCAGCATTTGATATCTATCGTTTTCTTTCCACTATGTACTATATTTGTATCTGGAAACAGGTGTTTATAATTATTCCAGAAATAGCTATTATGCTCTGATGATGGTATGTATATACAGTAGAGATCTGTATTTCAAAAGTTATGTTATATAGTATATTCGTTCCGCTGTGAGAATGTGTTTGCTCTGATTTTGTGATATTGTGATCTTCTTTTTGTCCATTCTAACTTTTTTCTTTTTATTTCTCACCTTCTGACTTCTTTTTATTAACGGTTTGATAATTTCGGGTACTTGGTTAGTTGACATGGTAATTGTGTCGATGATCAAGATCTAGAATTTGTTGGTCCATTACAATCACTCTAATTCAAGGTACATCCAATAATTATCGCTCACAAACCATTACCAATTTCAACGCTTCCACAAATAGATACATGGTAAACACTCGATCTTTGGAAATCATAAAAATTCTTTTGAGTCTTCTTTGTTTGGTACCATAAATGACAGTATAGTGGATGTAAGGTTGATAGGTGATAGCGAGAAAGAAAGAATTGATGATCCTAAGGAACTGAATTCAGTCTCGGCTACTATGTTCACTGAGAAATCTCAACAAAATGTTACAATGGAAAAAACAACTTGCTTTCTCTTGTTTCTAATGCTAATGCGGGCCTGATGGTAGTTGCTCAGTCATTTCTAATTTGTCCCAAACGTTGGACATCACTTTTTCGAACCATCCCCTATAATGCAAGATATTACTTGCCTATTGATTTTGAGATTGAGGAAGTTAATGGAATTATGTTGCTACCACCATCTATTATGCAAGCAAGGTCAGAATTTCGGTTGGGGTTCTTGGTGATTTTCCCCTATATCATAATAATAAGCTACAAGATGCTAGAAGTTTATGCCGCCGTATATGGAAATTCCATGGGGACCTCTATGTAATCTAAGTTGAATCTATGTATTATTTCAATTTTTCATGCAATGAGAAGTGTTAACGTGTATTATAAGCCGATACATCTTTCGATGGGAAACCATTCGTTGTCACGAAATAGTCTCCATCTATGACTTGTGCTAGTGATCAAGTAATGTCTATTCCTTTTTTGGCTTATTTTATACACATTCCATTTGTATTACAGTCGTTAACAGGACTGAATGGATTACCATGCTCGATTAGTAAGTAAAAATGTTTAGATTCTAAAACGATGGCTTTTGAGAGACTAGTTATGCCAATGCACCAATTGAAGTAACTCCTGAAAAGTCACTATATTCAATGATTAAAGTTCAATTACTTGATGTTGGCCAAGTAGCGGAAGTTAGAGTTAGTTTTGGATGGGCACCTAATGTTTTCTTTATGTGTCATTCCTTTGGCCATCCTGCTTCCTCATGCAAGCTCTTGGACTCGTCCAGTGTGTCTCCTTTACCAATCATCTCGTTTCATCGTCCCCTATTATTGAAGTGTGTTCCTGTTGTTCGGGATTGCACTTCCACTTCTGTGGACTTGCTTGTTGGTCCTTTTATATACCTTTTGCTCCATCCTCTAAAGCTGTTTATTTTTGCTAAGCTAGCTTTCGGTATTCCCCTTCAACTAAAGGTAGATTAGTTATAAAATTATTCCTCCATTTATTTCCGTTGAACCTGTGACATCTGATTCTGTTTTGACGAATGTTATTGAGTAAATTTCTACTTAAAAAACTTGGTTTCATGGGCTATCTAACATGTGTTATGACCAGGCTCGACCTTTCCCCAAAGCGGATGAAGCAGCCGCTTAGGGAATCGAAACAGGAAGGGCATCAAAATTGAAAGCCATGCGATGTCCAAAAAAAGTAAATTGCAAAATTGTGATAAACGAATAGGGGCGAGATGACTCAGGCACGATGGCGACCCGCGTCTACAAGCATCCAACTAAGCGGCTCCATCTCCAAGCAACTTCCATCGCAACGACATCAACAACTAGGGCACAGACAACGACAGATGCTAAGGCAAACACAACGGAAGCACAACTAGAGCAGGCTTCATCCGGCTCTATCTGTTGACTTAGGTACTAAATGGTAATAACTTGGACTTTATATGTGGGAAAATAGAAAGAATATGACTAGTATTTTACAGAATTTTTGCGTTTTTAGGATTATAGGATGAAATTAGAAAGCTGACTTGTGTAGCGTTGGAATTTCCCCATTGGCTTGTATGATGGGTGATTTGCTCCCTAGTTTAGATATTTTTTTAATTTATTTTCTAATTATCTAGTTTCATAATTAATCAGAAAAACCATTATAATTACTTGAATAAGATCTAATTTTAAATATTGATATATTTTGATTCCAGGAAATAAACAAAAGATTGAAAGTGCATCTTGGATTTTTTTCAGAAATGAAAGCTATCATGGATCTTTGATTCATAATGAAATAAACATGGAGAGAGGTGTTAGTATTATGTTTAGAATTAGTATTTTTATTATTTTAGGTTGGATATTTTTCTTTAATTTTTTATTATAGAAAGGATAAGTGTTCTAATTGTATAGGTTTAATTGATGATGGTACACATGGTGAGGCTAAGCAGCAGAATCTATCAACTTCTGCTGATTCCAAGGTGATTCTTTTAGTTTGATATTCTTAATTTTTCAAAGGTAGTTTGCTTGCTAGGTTTTGAAAGAAATGTTGAATTATGTTTTTATCTTAAAAGAAACACTTATGTAAGAAACTTTTTTATAGCAGTAACAAGGGATCATATTTTTTTTCCAGATGCACGGTTACTTTATGTTTAGTGGTATTGATTTTAAGCATAATATGCCATTGAAACTAATGTACGACAAGCTGAGTGGAAGTACATGAAGATGTACATTTTCTATAATGGGAATGGAAGTAGATGTTTCTCAGTATACAATTATTGTATGTTGAGTTAGTTTAGTATTTTATTGTAATTTACATTGTTCATTATTTGTAAAATAGTTCAATGATCGAGTGGTTATAATTTTAGGTTAATTAGCTATATATTAAGTAAATGATAGATTTGTAAATTAACATTAGTCGTTTGTACGATAATTAATAAGGATTCAATCAGAATTGATAATTTTGTATAAGGGTCATGGTTTCACAATTGGCTTTAGGTAACAAAACATCTAGGACCGGCCTTGGATATGACCCTTATTGAAAAGATTTTTATGTGTTTGTTAGTGAAGTTGATGATGAATCAAGGCATCTTCATTACTATATTCATGAGGAAGTTCGTGTTCTTTCAGTCAATGGTGTCCTTGGTATTTGGAATAAGGTTGTTCATGAAGATGGAAGCTGGAATAAGGAATTTATCCATTATAAGAATTATACAAGATTCATTCCGAACATCATGTCTCTCTTTACCCATTATCTTAATATGCTAATCCTTGTCTTTTTGGTTGTAGGTGATCTTCCCTCCGCTGCTGATAAGGACTAGCTTTAGGTAATTTATGGTATTATATGCACCTTTTGCCTATCTCTTGTGTTATATTCTCTTTTATTTATAGTAGATGCATGTTGCCTTGCTCAAGTATTAATTATTGATTTATTACTGATAAAAGTAAATGATTACTGTAAAAGCCAGCTGGTTTTGCAAAAAAAAAAAAATTATATAAAAGGTACTTGTAAAATATAACATTTTGTGATTTTTTTTTTATGATACTATACATATTGATTAAATGTGCTTGTTATAGTACTATTGCAACTACAAAAATGAAATAAATATTTGTAGAATGAAATAAATATTTGCCAAATAAAATAAACGAATAAGCCTTTCATTTAAATAAATATTTTATTCAAACAGGTATTTCATTAAAAATTCAAATTGTACATATTTAGCTTTCGTTACATTTGTATTTCCATATATAACACATTTTCACACTTCCGTATAGAACATTATTTTCAGTCTTAAGTAGCGTCCATCCCAACTTACCTACTCATTCACTCATACTCTAAGTTATTAGTGGTTTCTTCTTGCTTCCCTATCTTCTCTCAGTCATTTTTTGTACCCGTTCGTCAAATAAACAATGTAGTAAAATGCAAAAGAAACAAATCAAAATTGCAAAAATTAAGTTCTAATCGAATATTTTTACTACCTCAATTTATTAGTTTTTTTATAGTTTACACAGGGACCAAAAATAAATGTGCATGAAAAACTTATGATATGCAAATGTATCACTATGAGTATCACAAGATCGAGATTCAATGAAATGTTAGAGATAAATGCTAAAGTGGAGCACGAAGGCTCAACACGGTGCAAGTGTTCATAAGGTTAATGTAAAGACATGTCATATCGATTAATTTCAAAATATTAAATTATATAGAATTTTGAATGAAAATTGCTTGAAATAAAGATTTATGATTTCTTAATGTGAATTATAAGCTATGATCTTAAAACAAAATTTTTGAAAATATACTGAAATTATATTGGCTATAACCATTCAATTAACAAAAACAAAAAATTAATTGTAACTTATGTTTTGTATCAAATTGAATTAGCATTTTAATGAGACTAAAAGAATATTTTGAGAAAAATTAAATATATATTTTTATTTTAAAGTTATGTATAAATGTAGGAAAAAGGAAAATGTAACAACTTGGAATTATAGCAATAATTAATTTAGAGTATTGTTAATGTCACCTCAAAAACGGATAAGGGGGGCCATATTTTATTTTCACTCCATTAAAAATTAGATCGTTAAGGGGGGACACAAAGGAAAAATAAATAAACGAACTCGATTTTACCCTCCATTCAAATACACAAAACATGGTAAATATCAACGAGGACATTCCGAAATTCAGTACAAAATTCGGAAGTAACATGACAAAAATAGATTAATTGAAGGAAAATTAAAATCCTACATATATTCGACCATAGTACATCGGAAAACACGATTTTATTCGGTGGCGTATCGCTGAATTTGTTTTATTGTCATGACCTGATGCGTTCAACAAATTTGGCAAGCACATGCCATTTTAGTTGTTTAACTTCGGTCGCTGTCAATGAATATAACGTTTATGGCCGAAAACGAACCTCCATTTTTTCCTAGTAAATTGTTAACCTTTTGGTGATTTCTTCAATGAATTCAAAATGCCATTCATTTTTTTTTAGTAAAAATCATGTTGTCTTCTTTTTCAAAATTATAAATTTCAGTAGAAATTGTTTTCTCCATGAAAATAGTGATTAATTGTTTACTTTAAGAAGAAGATGATGATTAGGGTTTAACAGACAGTTAAATGTAATAAGGTAAAATAGTAAAAGGGCGTTTTGGTCTATATTTTACAAATTGTTAAGGAAGGTTATATTAAATGACCCTCCCTTTAGTAAATTTAAAAAAACAAAAACAAAACATGACTCTCCTTAACCATTTTTTGAGTGGCATTAATAATACTCTTAATTTAGTTATTTAATTAGATTCCAAAAATGGAATTTTTGTATATGATGGAATTTGACCATGAAACTTACACTATTGCATTCGAGACGGAATTCTAGTCAACTTTCTTGTTTGGAGCTTCACGAGCGCAGTCCGTATGAAAATGTTACGGATGAAATACGAAAACAAATGAAATATAAATAAATAAATAAAATATATAATAATAAATTACCATTTATCACCTACTGTTATTGGGGCAAAAAGACCCAGAGCGATTGACAGTCGATCGGGTTGATCTATTCCCTGGTCATTTGTAGCCCATTGACATTAGGGTTATAAGGTTATAAATATTATAAAAATTGATATAAACTGATCTATTTTTCTGGAATTCAATCTAAAGGTTTAGGATCATTTCTATGCTGGTAAATAAACAAATAGACACCCACTCTTTTGCTTATATTTTCTGAAGATGGAAACAAAGCTCTATCATTCACAATCTCTAAATTTCTTCTAAAACCTAAAATATAAACATATACTAATCTTATCAACAAGGATTGGAGAGATTGAATTCAAATTTATGCAAAAGGGTTAGTTCTTCGATTAGGTAATTCTTTTATTTAAATTTCCTTCTTCTTTTCCAGTTCTTCTTTCAGATCTACAAATCTAAACCTGTGTTTATAAATCCCTTTGTAATTAAATTGTAGATTTTTAGGATTTGGAAATTTTAAGCCTAAAAATTATGTTCAGATTCATATTTGGATAGCTTTCAGGTGAGTGAGAAATATATTTATTGTTTATAATAACCTTATTTCTCAAAAGGACAGTATAAGTGCAATATCATCATCTAATCTCGATGAAAAAGCTCATTTCCACTACTTAAACTCGAAAGTCGCAGCTTCTTTCTCTTTGTCCTTTTGCCAAATCCCCATCTTCATGCGCTCTACAACAAACTGAACCAAAATTAAATATAAATTCCGCTATGATCTATCGAAGCATACAACCAATACTTTACCTATCCTCAATGTGCATTTGAATCATATGTTATTTTCTCTAAAAGTACAATATTACTAACAAATAGCCATGAAAAAATGGTAAATGTTATGTAAATGAAATCATATAAAAGAATAGGAAAGAGTATTATGTTAATGAAAAATTTCTTAAATTGCCATATCTTAAAGACATACATATATAGATGACTGATTTTTATGAACATAATTAACCCTCTAAACACATCTTGAATTATCGAGAAAATTAATTCTACTGTTTTTTTTTTTTTTTTTTGCATTTTAAGCGGGTTAAATGGCCCCTACCATATTTATTAGAACGAAAAAAAAGTACAAAGAAAGGCAACAAAATTAACAAAGACAATTAGCAATAAAAGGGACCAATACATGTTTAGGAGTAGCGAGACCACTAAACACCCTATTGTTCCTTTCCATCCACACAATTAATTATATTAGTTTGAATTGCATAACTAACAATGATAATTTGCAATTTTGAAATTTGATATATTCACCTGTTCAATGAAATCACATAAAAGAAAGTAAAATGGTACTTCATTATAGCTAAATGAGGTAGACTGAATTTAAATCTTGGATCTATACAAAAAGAATAAAAGCATTTTTTTATAGGTAGAATATTCTACATACAATTTTCGAAAACTAATTCTGAGGGTGAGAGCATACGACAATAAATTACAATAGCGAACATCTAAAAATGCCCAAAAAAACTGCAAACAAGTGCATAGAAACCACTAAATAGACTGAAAAAACAACCAAACTCCACTAAAAAGAATGGGCCACAAACACTATGTAAAATGTAACACCCCGTGTATTCTATAACTGTGGAATTAACAAATTAAAGTATAATTAATTTGAAATCAAAGAACTAAGGGAAACGGGATACACCATTGCGTTCGTCTCGGAAAAATACGCGAAATAGAGTCCGAGTTTTCGAAAAACGGAGTCCGTATGAAGAAGATATAGCCTCCGGAAGTTTCTGAATTAAGTTTAAAATTCGAACAGAATAAAACAGTTTAAAATTAAAAACCGGGCCCAATTGACCAGGGCGGGAAAAATCCCGCCTGATGCACCCAGGTCGACTGGGCTGTCGACCTGGTCTAACCAGGTCGACAGGGCTGTCGACAGGGCTGTCGACCTGGTCCAGAGCCAGGTCGAACCCAGCCCAACCTGGCTGGCCTATTTTCTGTTAGTCGATTTTCTGTAGTCTGCTTTGTCATTAGGGCTAGGTGGCAGGCTCTAATTGGTCTCTCTTTCGAATAAATGGCTACGATCAATCCAAGCAACATCGATGGTCCTAATCAGTTCATAAACTCTATAAAATGACCCTAGACTCTACCTAGGTTTCTTACACAATTCTCTAGCCTCCATTGCTCTCTTCTTCTAATAAAAAAATAAAAATGGCGTCGCTGCTCTGCTGGAATTAAAACTAGAAGATAATCAACATCAGCCTAAGCAACTCAATTCAAACTAGAGATTAGAGTTTCTGCAAAGATTCTACAACAAGTTAAAGTTCTTTCTTTAATCCAATCAAGGCAAGTACAGTTATTTTCCGCTATAAACGTTAATTATAATTTTGATATGTTTTTAATTCTGAATCTGAGATTGTATAAGATTTGTTTTCTGTGACTGTTCTGTATCCCTTTTCTTCTTTTCTGTTTCTATAGCCAGGCTACCATGAGCCTGTGCCTAATCTCATAAGAGATGAACGTATGAACGCAAATTTTGGGATAAATAATGAAGGATGCATTGAATGTATGACTTTAGGTCTGAGGCATAAAATATATTGGACATATGCATAAATTTGACTATGAACATATAATTTATGCATGTTGTATGCATAGTTATGTTGTAATTTAGAACTGTAATTAATGAGCATATGTTGTAAACTAGATTTGGATCTATGCATATTCTATGATAGAAGAAAAGAGGAACTATTGTAAGATTTCATATGATTTGAGACTTTGGACAAAATACATATAAAAGTCAAGATCTGATTTTTAGAAGATATGATTTAAAGATTTATATTGTTGGGTATAGTTTGCATAATGATTCATGACTCAAAAAGAAGAAGATATGGAAACTTAGGTGTAAAGATTTACATTAATTAGGATATCTATTATTGTGATTACACCTAAATAGGGATTTTTGGATATATGGCATGCATTGAAATTAATGGTTATATTTGGTATAATTTATATGTGAATCTGCTGTAAGATGCTAGTTTAACAAAAAAATGGGAACATATGTTATATGGCAAATTATGTCCATATTCTGCGCTTATGCAAACATGAAGTATATGTTGTGAATCATGACAATTATGTAAGCATATGAATTTAGGCCAATTTATGATTGGGCAAGGCATGTAAATAGAACTTTTAGAAATATTAAATTTGCTAAATCTGCTAATTTGTCAAGTTGCCTAAACTACTAGTTTTGTTATATTGCCTAGACTGCTAATTAGATTGAAATGCCTAATCTGTTAAATTTGTCGGTTGAAATGCCTAACCTGTTATATGCCAAAAATCTGCTAAGTTGCTAAATCTGTTAAATCCGTTAAGTCATATAAAATCTGTTATCTGCTATGTTGATATAATCATCCTGTTATTGATATAATCTGAATTGGCATATATATTGGGCGTGCACATAAACGGTAAATTATTAATTAATTGGCCGCAAAGATAAACATGGCTAACTCGAGGTTAGAATGAGTTTGCGGCGTAAATCTGCCCGGAACCGCCCGGCACATCCAGTGGCCGCAAACAATAGATTCTAATGTGAGAAGTTAGTCATAACATGCGTAAGACACGAGGTTAGGTCTGGCTTGTGGCAGAAGTCTGCCCGGAACCGCCCGGCATATCCAGCGGCCACAAGCTACCGACCTAATGTGAGAGGTCTGTGCATTAATAATTAATTAATGCAAATCTAAGATAAGAATGACGTCTAAAACGTATTAGGGAAAAATAGGGTTAAACCAAAGGGATTAATAGATGTAGTAAAACCCGTCCATGAATCTGTAGGCCCAATACAAAGTTAGACAAAATTTGAAAAATCTGTACATCTGATCCGTTAGTCTGAAAACTTGTTAACTTAATTTGTGAACTAGTAAATCTGAATTCTGTATGTCTGAACTTGTAAACAAATAAATCTGAAATCGGTTAGTCTGGGGACACAAGGTTAGGAGGGGAATTACTTGTGTCATCTGTTGTTTGGGACCCATATTAGTCAGTAACCCTTTCTGCTATCAAAACTTTGACCCAACAGTAGGTAGGGTCCGGGCACGCTTACTGAACTAATTATAAGTGGTTCATTCTGATAATGGCGAGGGGTGTTGATGGTGCGTTCCAACCAGGTCATGTGCGTGCATGGATCCCGGTCTGCCTCTGAGGATGTAAGACGCCGTGACATCTGTAAATAGGTCTGTGCCAATTGGTTGTCACTTTAGGGAGTGATACACCCTACTGTGGGGCCGACACAGGATATTTATGTATTAGGGAGCCGATCGCTTGGGGTAGGGTTTTAGGGTACGCTTAGTTCTGTCTGTTTCTGTTGGTACCGTCTGTTTCTGTTGGGTGGTAACACCTGTCTGTTTCTGTGTGGTACCGTCTGTTCGGGTGGTAAAGGCCCATTACTAGTGTACACCTAATTCCACATTCTGTCTCCATAGGGATAAATCTGTTTCTTCTTCTGTCTGTTTCTGATCGGGTAGTAAAGGCCCATTATTAGCATTCTGTTTCTGTTAAAGTATTCTGTACCCGTTCCTGCTTCAATTTAGACATTAGGGTGACACCTAATTCTGCTATACTAGTATTAGTGCAGAGAAGTGTAAAACAATAGTTTATATCATTCTGTTTTTCTATTATATCTGCTACACCTGTTATAGTTATCTCACATCCAGTTCTATGTTCATATCATATTATTATTATTTGTTCATATGCTGAAAGTCACTGGACTTGCCAGACTTTTTGTCTGACCCTTGTTGTTTCGCCTCCTTTCTTCCGTTTCCCCCCAGGTTATCCAAGGAGGGAAATACTTTAGCTTGATCCGGATTTCTCTTTGCTTGAAGTGCTTAAAGTATGGCTTGGCTCTGTATAGCTTCCGTTCCATGGGGATTATGATTTTAAACTATGCATTTTGAAGGCTTTTGTACAAGACTGATATTTTGTACTTGAATTCTAAAATTGAAAGGATGTAACCATATTAATTTCTGTTTCCGCTGTAATAAAGCTAAAAATTTTCAAGTACTGTTTTATCTGTCTTGTAAGTTTCTGTTCTGTTTACTAAAATGCTCCACCAAAGTTAAGGCATTCCCTTTGTGAGTGACCTTAACGGAGGTGGGGTGTTACACTTGGTATCAGAGCTGAAGGTTACCAGATTGGGTAAAGTTTTTGAAAACTGTTTTCAAAAAGGTTTTGGAAGGAAGTATTTTCAAAAAAAAAATAAAGCTTATTTTGGAAAACATGATCCCCAAGAGCCATATATCTTTCTTTCAGTCCTTTTTGTATTGAACCTTTCCTTTTTCGTTCCAGCATGTCTGAAGCATCTGAGATACCAGAGGGTGTTCATGTACCCGGTTGGTTTCGTCAATATCTTGAGGCTAGGACCGCCGCTGCAGGTCCAGCAAATGATCCCCCTCCTCCACCCCCTCCTCGTGCAATTGCTTTCTCAAAGATCTGTAGAGATTTTAGGGCCATGGGTGGGAAGGATTTCAAAGGAACTGAATCATTCGTAGAAGCAAGGAATTGGCTCAAAGAAACTGAGGATCTATTCGTTATCTTCGAGGTGGACGATAGGCAGAAGGTACAGTTGGCAGTATGGCTGCTCAAAGATGAAGCTTCCTACTGGTGGGAAGTCACTAACGCCGAGAGGCCGGTTGAGACATGGATGGATTTCAGAACAAGGTTTGAGACAAAATTTCTCTCGCAAGCTGAACGAAGTTTACAATTGGAAAAGTTCTTGTCTCTTAAGCAAGGAAGTATGACGGTCAAGGAATACGTCAACCAGTTCAACCAACTAGCAAGATTCGGATTGGATTTAGTCAACACTCAGCATAAAAAGGCTCTCCGCTTTGTTAAAGGATTGAATGAGCTACTGCACAGCCTAGCCATGACCCATGTACCCATGAGAGCAACTTACGAGAAATTGGTGGATATGGCACTACTGCACGAGGAAGACAAGGGCCCGAAAGAGACAAAGAAGGAAGAACCACAGAATAAGAAAGCGGGGCCCAAAAAGGAAACACAAAAGAAGGATGAGAAGTCAGAAGATAAGAAGGGGAAAAAGTGCTTTACTTGTGGGAGCTCAACTCATCTGAACAAGGATTGCAGAAAAAGGAAGGGCGCTTGCTTCAACTGTGGGGAGATGGGACACTTCACTAGGGACTGCCCGAAGAGACGAGGACAAGGAGGGAAGGCGAACACTCTTGAGGCTAGTGGCTAGGATCAAAATAGGAAAATTTCTATAGTAGGTTTAATTTCTTTATCTGATTATGGAGTTAAGACTTTTTCTGATTCTGGTATTTTGATTTTGTAATCGATACTCTGCACTTTAATACTAGTATTATTTCTGAATTCCGCTATAAACTCAGATCCATGAGGGCTATGGATCATCTGTTTGAGACTGGGGTTTGAGGGATATCTGTGTTAGGCGTCAAGTATGACGCACACATTCTGAGTTTTCGTGGGGTATCAATTTAATGTTGGTTTCGGTCTTTGGGGCCGATACTTAGGACCCATGTCTAATGGGAACCAAATTTTCGTTCTATCTGTACTCGCTTCCATCATTCGACTGTATCGATCGAATATTTGAACTTTAGGTAGAAACTAATGGGTGTAAACATGTGTTTGAGACATGTTATGTTTGATGGTTGCAAGTGGATGCAAGTGGTTGCTAGTGGTTGCCCGTGGATGCATATACACACACTAGGCACTAGATCGGCTCGAAGACACTCTCATACTGCATATGGATGGGTGAGCATTTTTCAATTCTTGTGGATGCAAAATGGTTGATTCAGCACATGGATGTTGCATTTGAGTGAATGGTTGTGCACTCATATAGAAATAATATATATCATCAGAATTCTATTGCATACATGTTGGACTCATGGCACTGACATAATTCGCATTATGGAGGTCAACTGAATCAGTAGACCGCCTGATCTTTGCATTAGATAAGGAACATATACACACACTTTTGCATATGTTCATACAACATTAGAAGTTTTCTAAGGACGATGGATGCTTGTGGATGATGGTTGAGTAGATGGGTGATTGGATGGTAGGACACATTCTTCTTAACTTGAAGATTTCGGGGACGAAATCCTTTTAAGTGGGGGAGAATGTAACACCCCGTGTATTCTATAACTGTGGAATTAACAAATTAAAGTATAATTAATTTGAAATCAAAGAACTAAGGGAAACGGGATACGCCATTGCATTCGTCTCGGAAAAATACGCGAAATAGAGTCCGGGTTTTCGAAAAACGGAGTCCGTATGAAGAAGATATAGCCTCCGGAAGTTTCTGAATTAAGTTTAAAATTCGAAAAGAATAAAACAGTTTAAAATTAAAAACCGGGCCCAATTGGCCAGGGCGGGAAAAATCCCGCCTGATGCACCCAGGTCGACTGGGCTGTCGACCTGGTCTAACCAGGTCGACAGGGCTGTCGACAGGGCTGTCGACAGGGCTGTCGACCTGGTCCAGAGCCAGGTTGAACCCAGCCCAACCTGGCTGGCCTATTTTCTGTTAGTCGATTTTCTGTAGTCTGCTTTGTCATTAGGGCTAGGTGGCAGGCTCTAATTGGTCTCTCTTTCGAATGAATGGCTACGATCAATCCAAGCAACATCGATGGTCCTAATCAGTTCATAAACTCTATAAAACGACCCTAGACTCTACCTAGGTTTCTTACACAATTCTCTAGCCTCCATTGCTCTCTTCTTCTAATAAAAAAATAAAAATGGCGTCGCTGCTCTGCTGGAATTAAAACTAGAAGATAATCAACATCAGCCTAAGCAACTCAATTCAAACTAGAGATTAGAGTTTCTGCAAAGATTCTACAACAAGTTAAAGTTCTTTCTTTAATCCAATCAAGACAAGTACAGTTATTTTCCGCTATAAACGTTAATTATAATTTTGATATGTTTTTAATTCTGAATCTGAGATTGTATAAGATTTGTTTTCTGTGACTGTTCTGTATCCCTTTTCTTCTTTTCTGTTTCTATAGCCAGGCTACCACGAGCCTGTGCCTAATCTCATAAGAGATGAACGTATGAACGCAAATTTTGGGATAAATAATGAAGGATGCATTGAATGTATGACTTTAGGTCTGAGGCATAAAATATATTGGACATATGCATAAATTTGACTATGAACATATAATTTATGCATGTTGTATGCATAGTTATGTTGTAATTTAGAACTGTAATTAATGAGCATATGTTGTAAACTAGATTTGGATCTATGCATATTCTATGATAGAAGAAAAGAGGAACTATTGTAAGATTTCATATGATTTGAGACTTTGGACAAAATACATATAAAAGTCAAGATCTGATTTTTACAAGATATGATTTAAAGATTTATATTGTTGGGTATAGTTTGCATAATGATTCATGACTCAAAAAGAAGAAGATATGGAAACTTAGGTGTAAAGATTTACATTAATTAGGATATCTATTATTGTGATTACACCTAAATAGGGATTTTTGGATATATGGCATGCATTAAAATTAATGGTTATATTTGGTATAATTTATATGTGAATCTGCTGTAAGATGCTAGTTTAACAAAAAAATGGGAACATATGTTATATGGCAAATTATGTCCATATTCTGCGCTTATGCAAACATGAAGTATATGTTGTGAATCATGACAATTATGTAAGCATATGAATTTAGGCCAATTTATGATTGGGCAAGGCATGTAAATAGAACTTTTAGAAATATTAAATTTGCTAAATCTGCTAATTTGTCAAGTTGCCTAAACTACTAGTTTTGTTATATTGCCTAGACTGCTAATTAGATTGAAATGCCTAATCTGTTAAATTTGTCGGTTGAAATGCCTAACCTGTTATATGCCAAAAATCTGCTAAGTTGCTAAATCTATTAAATCCGTTAAGTCATATAAAATCTGTTATCTGCTATGTTGATATAATCATCCTGTTATTGATATAATCTGAATTGGCATATATATTGGGCGTGCACATAAACGGTAAATTATTAATTAATTGGCCGCAAAGATAAACATGGCTAACTCGAGGTTAGAATGAGTTTGCGGCGTAAATCTGCCCGGAACCGCCCGGCACATCCAGTGGCCGCAAACAATAGATTCTAATGTGAGAAGTTAGTCATAACATGTGTAAGACACGAGGTTAGGTCTGGCTTGTGGCAGAAGTCTGCCCGGAACCGCCCGGCATATCCAGCGGCCACAAGCTACCGACCTAATGTGAGAGGTCTGTGCATTAATAATTAATTAATGCAAATCTAAGATAAGAATGACGTCTAAAACGTATTAGGGAAAAATAGGGTTAAACCAAAGGGATTAATAGATGTAGTAAAACCCGTCCATGAATCTGTAGGCCCAATACAAAGTTAGACAAAATTTGAAAAATCTGTACATCTGATCCGTTAGTCTGAAAACTTGTTAACTTAATTTGTGAACTAGTAAATCTGAATTCTGTATGTCTGAACTTGTAAACAAATAAATCTGAAATCGGTTAGTCTGGGGACACAAGGTTAGGAGGGGAATTACTTGTGTCATCTGTTGTTTGGGACCCATATTAGTCAGTAACCCTTTCTGGTATCAAAACTTTGACCCAACAGTAGGTAGGGTCCGGGCACGCTTACTGAACTAATTATAAGTGGTTCATTCTGATAATGGCGAGGGGTGTTGATGGTGCGTTCCAACCGGGTCATGTGCGTGCATGGATCCCGGTCTGCCTCTGAGGATGTAAGACGCCGTGACATCTGTAAATAGGTCTGTGCCAATTGGTTGTCACTTTAGGGAGTGATACACCCTACTGTGGGGCCGACACAGGATATTTATGTATTAGGGAGCCGATCGCTTGGGGTAGGGTTTTAGGGTACGCTTAGTTCTGTCTGTTTCTGTTGGTACCGTCTGTTTCTGTTGGGTGGTAACACCTGTCTGTTTCTGTGTGGTACCGTCTGTTCGGGTGGTAAAGGCCCATTACTAGTGTACACCTAATTCCACATTCTGTCTCCATAGGGATAAATCTGTTTCTGATCGGGTAGTAAAGGCCCATTATTAGCATTCTGTTTCTGTTAAAGTATTCTGTACCCGTTCCTGCTTCAATTTAGACATTAGGGTGACACCTAATTCTGCTATACTAGTATTAGTGCAGAGAAGTGTAAAACAATAGTTTATATCATTCTGTTTTTCTATTATATCTGCTACACCTGTTATAGTTATCTCACATCCAGTTCTATGTTCATATCATATTATTATTATTTGTTCATATGCTGAAAGTCACTGGACTTGCCAGACTTTTTGTCTGACCCTTGTTGTTTCGCCTCCTTTCTTCCGTTTCCCCCCCAAGGTTATCCAAGGAGGGAAATACTTTAGCTTGATCCGTATTTCTCTTTGCTTGAAGTGCTTAAAGTATGGCTTGGCTCTGTATAGCTTCCGTTCCATGGGGATTATGATTTTAAACTATGCATTTTGAAGGCTTTTGTACAAGACTGATATTTTGTACTTGAATTCTGAAATTGAAAGGATGTAACCATATTAATTTCTGTTTCCGCTGTAATAAAGCTAAAATTTTTCAAGTACTGTTTTATCTGTCTTGTAAGTTTCTGTTCTGTTTACTAAAATGCTCCACCAAAGTTAAGGCATTCCCTTTGTGAGTGACCTTAACGGAGGTGGGGTGTTACATAAAACATCAGAAAATAGGAAAATATGTATATATATATATATATATATATACCGGTACTATAATAAGCATAGAATTCAGCATTTCAACTACTGACCAACCCAAAACAGAAGAAGACAAGAGCTCACCACAATGATCCAAACTTGTCAGATTTTTCACAAATGGTGGATAAAGCATTTAGTGTTAGGGACTGCAGAAGGGATCGTTCAGGCAAAGCAAATACTAGAGGGGAGGGGGTTTGAATATTGTTTATAGGAACTTAAACAAAACTTAAAACTAAAGAGAACTACATAATGAATCAAAAAACACAAACACAATCATAGAACAAATTCTAACACAAATGCAAAATAAACAAAAATAAAAATGCAGAAAAGGAAAGAAAACACCAGATTTTATATAGGTTCGGATCACTCCTACATCCAGTCCCACATAACGCTGGATTGTGCAGAGTTTTATTACTATTTCCAATAGTCAAATACACCCTCCTTGATTTCACAACTCAACAAGGAGACACCGACATCTATTCCTTGATTTCACTGCACAACAAGGACACATCGACTCCTATTCCTTGATTTCACGGCTACAAGGATACACCGTGTAACGACCCGCATTCTACGCATCGGAGGATCGTAGAATATTTATTTCATTCACATACAAAGTCTTATTGTCGTATAACTTTGGGAGGCAACTGTTGGGGCCATTTCCCATGTTCACGATTTTTGCTGAATTTAAATGACCGGTTTGCCCCTAGTGAATCTTGTTTTGCCTATAACTTTTGATTAGTAAGGAGTTTTGACCTGAAACCACTTCCATTGGATTCAGATGATGGTTTACCTTTCTGTAGAGTGGTCACATTAATCAAACGAACTTACCGTTTGGGAGATACGGCTGAAATAAGTTTGGAAGGTGAAAAACAACATAATTGGGCTTAACCAGGTGATTAACAGCTAAGCCCATAAAAATTTCGGAATTAGGGTTATGGGAGGGCTGATAGAGTTTGAAAAATCAGTTTTATTCATTTTCTAGCTGCCATTTACCTCCCTCTAACCCTAGCAATGGCCTCCACGTTCTAAATCCATCTTTAATCACTTTCTAATCACATATTAGCTAAATCTACATCAAATCAAGGCGGATTAGCATCAAATCAAAGTTAGGGCTGCTGTGTTGCATAGGATTTCGACCCAAATCAGTAGAGTTTCTGATCTAAGATTTTATTTGTGGCTAAGGTGAGTGATTAACACTTTTATTCACTAATTACGGCTAACTAGGGGTGACTAGTGATAATTAGCGAAATTATGACTCGTATAAATCTGGAAAAATATGTAAAAATTCTAAAATATTATTTTATGGCTCTGATAAAAATTTGGGTTAATTTGGATTAAATTTGCTAATCGTATGGTTAAACATGGCTAAGGGGATTAAGGGAAAAATCATGTTTTTTGGGTATGTTTGATTTAAAATGACCTATATTCTTGATGTTTTGATCTTTTTAATTGAACTCATATGTTGCTACTATTGTTGCGATGTTTTGTGATTATTTAGTAAAGTTAGAATGGTTGAAAACGCCGTCGTATGGCGAGAATGGACGAAACAAGCTTGTTGGAAATGCTGTAGAGATCCGGTTCGGATCGGTTAAGAGGGAATCAGATCGCATTGGATAACCGAACCAAACTGGAGTGGTGGCATCTCCAGTAGCGCACAAAGGCTAGGGCAACAACGAAGGCCAAGCGGATCGAATTGGGGCCAGGGATCAGATCGGAGATGAAGGGAGAACTGGATCAAAATCTGGAGATGAGAAGGAAGCACAAAGGGGACCCAAACCGAACCAAATGAGAGACCCGAATCGATGATGACTGGAGCACTATGGATATTCAAACAGAACCAAGGCATGGGCTATGAGCACCGAACCGAACTAGGTATGGAGTACCGAACCGACTCTTACTTCTACGCAACGACTCTTCTGAAGGCCAACTCTAATTCAACCAAAACCCGAGATGCAAAGGAAGACCAAATAGGGAGTTATTGCTTAGGATCCAGATGGGAACCAACGAGTTAACTTCATGATTGGACTTTGTTGCGGGATGTGTGCAAAGGGGTTGTTGATATCTATAGTTTTAGTTCACCACTGAGAGATAGATTAGTGGCTATGGATCAGCGCAATGGGACCGTTAAGACTCCCAAGGGCAAGTGCTCGTAGCATAGCTATGAGCCAGTGCAATCGAGTTATCATGACTTCATGGGGCAAAGCGGACATAGCAAAGGATTAGTGGCTATGGACCAGCGTAATAGGGTCATCAAGACCCCAAGGGCAAAGTGGTCGTAGCAAAGGGTCTCGGTGATCAAAGTGGTGGATATCGTATACTTTAGGCATTGAGTGAGAGATGTGAGGTTGATTGCTATGTTTGATGTTTGCTATCACCATGACATGCACACCCCCATTTTACACTTTATGTTAGTGTTACCTTAGAATACTGAACATCTTGTTGTGCTAACTCTTTGGTTGCAGGTCCAAGTTCAGGTATGATTATTTACGCATGTTATTGTTCTGTTTTGCTGCTATCGCTCATACTAGACTTTTGTCTGACCTAGAGTTTTATGTCTCTTCTTATTACTCTGTGTGCTCCTAAACGAGCATACTAGAGACAGGTTAGGTGGTATGCACGAGTAGCTGTCCGAAGACGAGCAAGAGGCTTCAACGTACTAATTACATATTCTCCCTGTGCTGTTGATGGTCACTGCTTTGGGCATTAGTAGTGTACTATTCTTATTTTGCTTTAGAGATAGTATTTTGAAGTTGTAATAATGATGGTTTGGATCATAAGCTGTATTTTGAATTCCGCTGCTATGATGGTTTAGTTTTCAGCTTATGCACTGTCTCGCCTGTTTTATGTCAAGTATGTTGTTATTATATTTTATTCCATGCATTGTGAGATATAATACAGGTTCTTTGGTGACTCATAGTTTCAAAAACCCTTTTCTTTCGATGACCGTTCCATGCTTTTCGGGCATTGGCACAACACGTTTCAAGGAAATGTCGGCTGGTGCGGGGCTAGTCGTTACACTTGGTATCAGAGCCAGGTTGCGTAGTTAACTTAGGGGAAGACATTAGGGAGAGATAGTATACATATATAAGAGCGCATATTTGTGATATTTTGGTTTTCAAAAGCTATATATATACTATTGGTATATCTAAGGATGAAGTCGCACTGCATTTGCACTATTATGGAGATGGTTAATCATTTTCTCTTTACAGATTGGACGATGAGCCGATATACGAGGGGTACTGGTTCAGGGGCCAATAATAGGAATGCTCGTGGTATGAGGACGATGTTTACTACCTTCATGAAGGAGATGCTTAGGGATGTTCAGAGGGCATTTCCTAATACTGCTAACGGTGGTGGTGCAGTGGTGCAGGCACCTAGGGCAGATTTCGCCAAGCTTAACAAGGATTATACTAGTCTTGGTGGGAAGCCATTACACGGAATGGAATCGGCTACAGATGTTCAAGATTGGCTTGATAGTTGTGAGCACAACTTTGAGGATTTGGGAATCGAGGGTGCAATGAAGAGAAAGCTAGCATTGCGTCAACTGCAAGGACATGCTATGAATTGGTGGAATGCTATTAAAGCAGCTGCTCCCGAAGATCAAGTTACTTGGAATCAGTTTAAGACCCGATTCAGTGATAAGTTTATTCCGGCTGCTTAGAAATCAGAATTGTTTAGGAAATTCTTGGAACTTAAGACGAATGGTAGGGCAGTCTCAGAATATATTGCTGAGTTCGATACTTTATCGAAGTATGGATTATCACTTATCGATACTGCCGAAAAGAAGAATGAGAAGTTCATAACTAGCTTAGATGAGTACTTAGGGGAAAGACTCATAAACCACATCGATGAGACCTTTGAATATATTATGGGAAAGGCGTTGAGATCTGAGAGCCTTTACCCTAAGTCAAAGGCCGAGGGTGCTTTTACATCTGCAGGGGAGCCAAAGCCGCAGGCAAGCGTTGGAGGAAAGAATAATTCACGGAATAAGAGGAAACAGAACCAAGCTAAGGATGGTCAGAAAAAGAGGGATAAGAAAGATGTTGAGCGCTATAGCTGTGGCAAGAAGGGCTACTATGCCAAAGATTGTTGAGCAAAGCCAGCAGACAGGAAGTGCTTCAATTATGGCCAAGTGGGACATCACAAGGATAAATGTCCATAACCTCCTAAAGAGAAGCAAATTGTGAAAGCATATGCTATCAACTCTGTTCCTTCTTCGTCGAATTCCCCAACTGGGACACAGAAGGGAAAGGGCGTCGTTATTCAAGGTATGCTTTCTATTTATGATATTCCTTTTCGAGTGTTGTTTGATACCGGGGCTTTCCATTTCTTTATATTTAGTGACCTGGTAGATAGGTTGAGACTGGAACCTGAAATAGTTGATAGACCTTTAGTTGTGATGAACCCGATCAGTGGTTCGACTAGCCTTTGTATGATATGTTGTAATTTGGTCTTATCGAGTCATGGTTGTATGTTTGCTTGTGATTGCTTTGTTTTGGGCTTTACTGGGTTTGGCATTATTTTAGGAGTCGATTAGCTCCAAAGGTATGGGGTGGTGGTGGACTGTGAGGGGTCTTTGGTGACCATTAGAGCGAACGATGGACAAAGGGTACTGTTTGGTAGCCTACCTGGTGATGGGGTGTTGGCTAGTTTTCTAAATTCCCTCGACATCCCGCATAATGAGTTATCAGATGTGCTTATTGCTGACAAGTATCCGGACATCTTCGGGGAAGTGACCGGACTTCCACCACATCGAGAGATCGAGTTTCGTATTGATTTAATGAAAGTTATCAGGCCTATAGTGATGCCACTTCGTAGTATGGCGCCAAGGGAGCAGCGAGAGCTCAAGGTGCAAGTAAGCGATCTTTTGAAGAAGGGATTTTTCAGAAGAATTGTTTCCGAGTGGGGAACACCAGTTGTATTTGCTACTGAGGCAGATGGTTACCTTCGATTGTGTGTGGACTACCGCGAGTTGAACAAGGTGAAGGGGAAGAATAAGTATCCTCTTCCGCGAATAGGCGATTTGTTTGATCAGTTGAATGGAGCGAGATTGTTCTCCCAGTTAGATCTCAGGACAGGTTTTTCGTCATCTCCGAGTAGCAGTTGAGAGTATACTTAAAATGGAATTTCGGACGCCGTCTGGATTTTATGAGTGGTTCTTCATGCCATTCGGGTTAACTAATGCACCAGTTTGTGAATCTTATGAATAGGGTATTCAGGAATCAATTAAATAAGCTTGTTCTTGTGTTCGTGGACGATATCTTAGTTTATTCGAGGACGGAGGAAGAACACAAGGAACATTTGAGGACAGTGATGGAGGTGTTGAGGAAACACCAATTGAAAGAAAAATTCTCTAAGTGTCACTTCCGGAGGAGGGAAGTAAGGTTCTTGGGCCATGTTGTTTCACAGAATGGTATTGCCGTAGATCCTACGAAGGTGGCTACGGTGCAAGATTGGTTTACGCCCAAGAATGCAATAGACGTAAGAAGTTTCTTGGGGTTAGCTGGATATTATCGTAACTTTATTCAAGACTTCTCCAAGATAGCAACACCATTAACTCAGTTGACCAAGAAGAATCAAGCTTTTGCTTGGGACGGACGGGGAGGATGCATTTAAGAGTCTAAAGGAAAAGTTGACATGTGCACCAATGTTAGTTATTCCTAAGGGGAATGAGGAGATGACGGTATACACGGATGCCTGTGGTACCGGACTAGGTGCTGTATTGATGCAAGGAGGTAGGGTTATAGCTTATGTTAGTCGGGAAATTGAAATCGCATGAGAAAAGATATCATACCTATGATTTGGAATAGGCAGCGGTCGTGTTCACGTTGAAGATGTGGAGACATTATCTCTTAGGAGAAAGATTTGAATTGTTTACCGATCATAAGTCTTTAAAGTATCTTTTCTCTCAGAAGGATTTAAATCTCCGTCAATAGAGATGGTTAGAGTTCTTGACTTCATATGATTTCAATATCGCATACACACCCAGGAAGGGCAATGCGGTAGATGATGCATTGAGTAGGAGACATGCCAGTTTGGGTACTATGTTTATGGAATGGAAGCAACTGGAGTATATCGCAGGATATGATTTCAAACCTAAGTGCGAATTGGATCCAGAAATGTTAGCAAGTTTGACGATCAGATCGGCTTTGATTGAGAGGATTGGTTCCATTCAGAGGGACGATCCTAACCTATTGGAAATCACCTCCAAGGTAGAGATGGGTATTGACGGCGAGAGAATGAACAAGTATGGTCTTGATTGAGATGGATGGCTTCGAAAGAATGGAAGACTAGCTGTACCCAATGTTAATGGATTGAGAGATGAAGTGCTTAGAGAATGTCATCACTAAAAACTGACTATACACCCCGGTGGTAGCAAAAAGTATCGAGACATGAAGCAGACCTACTACTGGGAAGGAATGAAGAGAGACGTTGGGAAGTTTATATCCAAGTGCATTAACTGCCAGCTAGCAAAAGAAGCCTAGTGGTTTGTTACAACCGTTAGAAATTCCTGAATGGAAATAGGAACAAGTCTCCAAGGATTTCATTGATGGTTTACCAAGGACTAGATCAGGTCATGATAGCATTGGGTGATTGTAGATCGATTAACCAAAAGTGCAAGGTTTATACCAGTTAAGCCGAATAGAATGGCAGCTAAGTTAGCAGAACTGTATATGAAGTGGGTAGTGAGATTTCATGGAGTAACTAAAAGCATTGCGAGTGACTAGGATCCGTTATTTACTAGTGGGTTTTGGAAGAGCTTACAACTGGCTTTAGGGTCAGAATTACATCTCAGTACCGCGTACCATCCTCAAACCGACGGTCAAACAAAGAGGGTGAATCGTGCTTTAGAGGATCTCTTAAGAGCTTGTATATTGGATTTTGGGGTCTCATGGGATGACCATTTGCATTTGGTTGAATTTGCTTATAATAATAGTTATCAGTCCAGTATTGGTATGGCCCCGTTATAAGCTTTGTATGGAAGATCGTGCAACTCACCATCATGTTGGTTAGAAACTGGTGAGAAATTTGTGCTTGGACCAGATGTAATAAGAGAAACTTCAGATAAGATCAAGGTTATGCAACAACGAATGAAGACTTCCCAAGATAGGCAAAAGAGTTAGGTTGATAAGAGATGAAGAGATTTGAAATTCTCAGTTGGTGACTTGGTATACGTCAAGATCTCTCCATTGAAGAGTGTGATTCGATTTGGTAAGAGAGCTAAGTTAACACCAAGGTTTGTTGGTCCATTTCCAGTTCTAGGGCAAGTGAGGAATTTAGCATATAAAGATAGATTACCTGACAAAATGGCTGGAGTTCACAACATATTTCATGTTTCCCAGTTAAGGAAGTTTATGCACGATTCTGATATGACTATTTCACCAGATCAGTTGGACGATATCGAGGTAGAATCCGAGGCAGTTAGGAGCCGTAAGACGATTCATACTGTCGGACACGATACATAACAACTTCAAAGAAGGACGGTGAAACTGGTCAAGGTTCAGTGGGGCGATAATAAGAATGACTGTACTTGGGAAACAGAGGAGAACATAAGGAAGTCGCATCCATAACTCTTTCCCTGGTAAGATTTTAATCGCGATATAGTATTCCCTTGTTTGTAAACCGCATGCTAGGATAAGCTTGTAGTATTATTGTGCATGTTTGATTGTTTGTAAATGGTTGACAGGCATGCGGGACACCATTGTATGTTTTGGTTAAGGAATTTCGGGGGAGAAATTTCTTAAGTGGGAGGGGGAAAAGTGTAATGACCCGCATTCTACACATCGGAGGATCGTAGAATATTTATTTCATTCAGATATGAAGTCGTATGGTCATGTAACTTTGGGACGCGACTATTGGTGTCATTTCCGTTGTCCACGATTTTTGCCGAATTTTAAATGACCGTTTTGCCCCTAGCGAATCTTGTTTCGCCTATACCTTTTGATGGTAAGGAGTTTTGACCTGAAAACACTTCCATTGGATTTGGATGATGGTTTATCTTTCCGTAGAGTGGTCACATTAATCAAACGGACTTACCGTTTGGAAGATACAACTGAAATAAGGTTTCAAAGGTGAAAAACATCATAATTGGGCTTAACCGGGTGATTAGCAACTAAGCCCATAATCCATTTCTGGATTAGGGTTATGGGAGAGCTGATAGGGTTTGGGAATCAGTTTTATTCATTTTCAAGCCGCCATTTACCTCCCTCTAACCCTAGCAGTGGCCTCCACCTTCTAAATTCATCTTTAATCACTTTGTAATCACATATTAGCTAAATCTACATCAAATCAAGGCGGATTGGAATCAAATCAGAGTTAGGGTTGCTGTGTTGCATAGGAATTCGACCCAAATTAGTGGAGTTTCAGATCTAAGATTTTATTTGTGGCTAAGGTGAGCGATCACTTTTATTCACTAATTACGGCTAATTAGGGATGATTAATGATAATTAGCGTAATTATGGCTCATATAAATCTGGAAAAATATTTAAAAATTCTAAAATATTATTTTATGGCTTTGATAAAAATTTCGGTTAATTTGGATTAAGTTTGCTAATCGTATGGTTAAACATGGTTAAGGGGATTAAGGGAAAAATCATGCTTTTTTGGTATGTTTGATTAAAAATTATCTATATGCTTGATGTTTTGATCTTTTTAATTGAACCCATATGTTGTTACTATATTTGTGATGTTTTGTGATTATTTAGTAAAGTTAGAATGGTTGAAAACGCCATCGTATGGCGAGAATGCATGAAACAAGCTTGCTGGAAATGCTGCAGAGATCCATATCGGATCGGTTAACAGGGAATCGAATCGGATTGGATAACCAAACAAAATCGGAGTGGTGGCAGCTCCAGCAGCGCATAATGGCAAGGGTAACAACGAAGGCCAACCGGATTGAATTGGGGCAGGGGATCGGATCGGAGATGAAGGGAGACCCGAACGAAATCTGGAGATGAGAAGGAAGCACAAAGGGGACCCGAACCGAACCAAATGAGAGACCCGAACCGAACCGATGATGACTGGAGCACTATGCATATTCGAACAGAACCAAGGCATGGCCTATGAGCACCGAATTGAACTGGTATGGAGTACCAAACCAAACCGGATGTATACTCTTACTTTTATGCAATGACTCTTCTGAAGACCAATTCCAATTCAACCAAAACCCGAGATGCGAAGGAAGTCCAAATGGGGAGTTATTACTCAGGATCCAGATGGAAACCAATGAGTTAACTTCATGATTAGACTTTGCTGCGGGACGTGTGTCGATATCTATAGCTTTAGTTCACCACTGAGAGACGGATTAGCGGCTATGGATCAGGCAATTGTACCATTAAGACTCCTAAGGGCAAGTGATCGTAGCATGGCTATGAGCCAGTACAGTGGAGTCGTCATGACTCCATGGGGCAAAGTGGACATAACAAACGATTAGTGGCTATGGACCATTGCAATGGGGTCATCAAGTCCCCAAGATCAAATTGGTCGTAGCAAAGGATTTGGTGATCAGAGTGGTGGATGTCGTATGCTTTACGCACTGAGTGAGAGATGTGAGGATGATTGCTATGTTTGATGCTTGTTATCACCAGGACATGGCACTTCCACCTTACACTTTATGTTAGTGTTACCTTAAAGTACTGTACATCTTGTTGTGCTAACTCTTTGGTTGCAGGTCCAGGTTCAGTTATGATTATTTATGCATGTTATTGTTCTGTTTTGCTGCAATCGCTCATATCAGACTTTTGTCTGACCCAGAGTTTTATGTCTCTACTTATTACTCTAGGTGCTCCTAAACGAGCAAACTAGAGATAGATGAGGTGGTATGCACGAGTAGCTATCCGGAGACGAGCATGAGGCTTCCACATACTAATTACATATTCTCCCTGTGCTGTTAGTGGTCACTGCTTTGGGCATTAGTAGTGTACCTTTCTTATTTTGCTTTAGAGATAGTGTTTTGAAGTTGTAATAATGATGGTTTGGATCATAAGCTGTATTTTGGATTCCGCTGCTATAATGGTTTAGCTTTCAGATTATGCACTGTCTCGCCTATTTTATGTGAAGTATGTTGTTATTATATTTTATTCCATGCGCTGTGCTAGTCGGGCACTGGCACAGTGCGTTTCGAGGATATGTCGGCTGGTGCGGGGAAGGCCGTCACACACTGATTCCTCTTTGACTCATAAACAAGGTTTATTCAACCCAAACAATTACAAAAGAGCCTTATAACTCTTCAATAGCACTTGATTCAGAGAGTAGAGAGTGTAGAGAGAAGAAGTTTGATCAAATAGAATTGAATTCGGCAGAGTATAAGTGTAAGAATCATAAAAAAGATTAATAATAATGTTGGAGTGAAAGTGAATGAAGTTAGGGAAGGAGATGTCTTAATAAATTCGGTTTTAACCTCTTTTTATAGAGTATGAAGGGTTGCAACAATTCTGAAGAGTTTCAAATAGTGAAAGGACACTTCCCTTCAAAATTAGAAAAAATAGCAGTTATATGTCGACATACACTTTTTGCTATGTCGACATACTCATGTGTATTTTTTATTTTCAAAGCATTTTTCTAGTGTTTTGATATAAAACTAATTCTGGAAATTCTTAAGTAAAATTCTAGTGTTGTAAATTAATATTATATGATAGAAAATCATATGAAAACATATTTTTAAACTATGTAAATATATCTATAAAATTATAAGGTTTTAAACTATATAAAGTATAAATATGAAGTATAAAAAAATTTAAGTTTTGAAAATAAAGAAGAAAATAGGAACAAATAGAAAAACAAAATAGAGAGGATTGAGGATAAAATTGAAAATCAGAATTTGAAAATTAGAATTTTAATTTTGAACCTGGAGTGCTATTTAGAGTCTTACAAAATCTAGACTCTATAACTATATTGAACTTGAAATCTTGATTACTCATGAGTCTTGAAACTGCTCTGAACTTTGAATCTCTATCATCTTTATAATTGTACAGTCTTCAGTAATATTTCCTATATATAATTCTTGCATATATATATATTCTATACAAAAAGTGTTAGTATATATTTTATAATCAATGATAATTGAAATAAGGTTGTTGTCATAAAAACTTCATCCTCCAACAATCTCCCCCTTTTTGATGATGACAACCTTAGTTTATAAAATATCATACATGTATACACCTATTTGATGATGTTCCTTCTATACTCCCCCTGCCTTTAAGTATCCTAAAAACTATGCCTATATTTTATAATTTCTCCCCCTTTGGAAATATCAAAAAGAAATCCTAAAGATACTCCCCCTTAAGTTATACAATCTAGGACCTAAGTAATATTCCTAAAAATACTCCCCCTAAATTGTATAATTCTCTGAATAGAACATAAGTAATTATCTCTAAAAAATACTCCCCCTTAATTTATTAACTATTTCTAAGTAGAATACTCTCTTAATCTATTTAAACTTACTATAATACTTAATTAAAATACAAACCAATCCAAGTATCATTATTACATATATTTGTCTGATACAAACCAATCTTGTAATATCCCATATTTTCTAGCCATTTATTTGAAATATTTTATATATTTGAGTTTAAATAATGGGATTTGACCATTTTAAATAAAATATTTAAATTATATTAATAATATATTTTATTTTTGGGATCATTTATATATTATAACGATTCATTTAATTAAGCAAAATGATTTCTAAATATTTTGGATACCGTGTAATTTGGATTTTTCATATAAATGATTTTTGGATAGTTATATATGCTGATTGAAATAAGGAAATTTTAAATAAATTGTCTAATATTTATTTGATAGAAATATGAATTATTCGTATTATTTTAATCCAAATAATATAGCTATTTTTGAGACAAGGGTGACGGATTTTAATAAATTTCATAAGATCAATAGTATTATTAAATGAAGGGTCATTCTCGGAACCATAAAAGCATTTAAAGACAGAATTGGAAATTTATATAACAGGAATCATAAATGGCAAGAAAGCAATTGGCGGAAAATTTAACCTTGAACTGAAATAAAGGTTGCATCTGAAACTAAAAAAGAAAAGAAAAGATTTGAATTAAATTACTTTTTGATTCTTAACGTACCAACCAACCAATATATGAATCTTTATATATACAGCCCATGCGCAGTTTGAACAAATCAAACAATTTAGATTATACCCTCCTAGGACAAAACTCATATATTGCATATCCTAAAACTGCTAAAAATACATTGCAACATAAATCAAGAATTCTGCTACTGTACACTTGAGCACAAATTGTTGAATAAATAAATCTAGAACAGTAAAGAAGAAGATAAATAATGTACATTTGATTTATCAATACATATATGTACATAAATTTCATGTACAATCATTATTATTTAAAAATAGAAAGAAATCTACAAAATTTACAAAGGATTCATTGTACAATTTGATTTCAACATGTCTGGTCCCTTTCGAGTAACAGTACAAATTATTTCTCCAAAATAAAAAGCAAGGATACGAATCTGAATAAATGAAAGAAAATCCAATAAAATCTTCTCACAACCTCAATCTTCGTCTCCAACAAATCAACCTGAAAAGGAAGAAAGAAGGGCTATGAGTAGCTGGAAATTTTGTATGGGTATATGTAAAATGTTGAATAAATAAATGAAGAAAAAGGGGAAGAGATGCAACAGAATAAAAAAAAAACAGATATATGTATGAACAGAGAATCAAATCCTTAGACAAAATCTGTACCACATGGAAGCAACAAAAACAAAACAATTAATACAACAGCTATGCAAAACAGTAAAATGAACATATTTTACACCATTCAATCTATGTAGACAATTCGAACAACAAGGAGAAAAGTATAAAGAGGTACCACCAAATCTTTATACAATCAAAACAGGTAATATATGTTTATATATATATATATATGTATAAAATCAGAAAATCACATAGGATAGCTGTTCTGCTATTCCAATACATATCTGGAATTGAATTAAAATAATGTAATGGCAGACAAACAATACCATGTGAAATATCTATAGATGTATAGCCTAAACCGTAGGGACAGTTGAGCAGGAGTGCACATGGAGGAAAAATTCTAACAGGAAAGTACCAACCAAATAAATACAGTAAAAATCTATGTACAAATCTACATAAGGACGGTTTGATTTGCACAGGGAAAATCCAATACAAATCTTTACATCACCCTATCAAGCATCATTTCTATCACAACAGTTCGGCCTCAAGACCGAAATAAACAAGGGAAATCACTTAGGATCTAAAATACAGCAGTCTAGTTTCCATCACCAACAGTTCAAACATGACAGAGCCGAAATAAGAAGGTAAACGCCTATAATATAGGAACAACTAAGTCTAAGCTAGGATTTAACAATTCATAAATCACTGTAATCAATTCTAGTATAAATAGGGGGTCGTGCATCACAATTCTTCCCAAAATAAACCACGAACAAAGTAAACCCAATTCGATACCACAAAAATCAAACCGAAAAGAGAAACAAAAAATTCAAAACAGAAATAAAATCGGGAAAAGTACTTAGCTTTTGGGAGGGAGGTTTCGGCCTAGGTCGAAGCAAGTGAAGGAGAACGGAGCGACAATGGGAGGAAAGCGAGGGGCATGTCTGGCACGATTATTGCTGAGGGAGGTCGAGGGTTCTTCGTGGGTTGGCGAAAGCTAGAAGGAGGAGTCCGTGCTGAAGAAGGTAGCGATGGAAGGGGTTGAGTTCAGGGACGTAGGGTTTAGGGATTTCTCCATTTTTGGAGTGACGGCGGAGCAATTGAAGATGGATGAGGGTTTGAGAATAAAGAGGAACCGATAGTTTTAGGGTTTTAAGTGAATGAGGGTGCGGGCTTTAATCATTTGGGTGGGCTGGGCTAGACAAGGTATGGCCCAAATATTATTTAAACTAGAGTAAATTTAATTTAAAATTGTTTTATAACTTAGAATCTAAATATCGTGTATATTTGTGGTCAGAATTCGACGAGACGAAAAACGTTGGGACCGTGATGACGAGTGCTACGCGATGGATGAAGACTAAGCAGGGCATGCAGCAGATGGATTTTTTTCCAGATAAATGAAACATCGTTTAATTCAACTGAAACAAGCAGATTTAAAGACGGAATCAAAAACAAAGGTGAGTTAAACTCACTCGGTTATTCCCACTTATATGTTATAAGTTGGGTTTTTTTTGTTATGGTTGCTAGTGTTTTGACTGGTTATTGATATATATTCATATATTGTTGAACTGATGAAATTAAAGGTCGTTTAATTTCAGTAAAATCCAAATTTTTATTTTTAACGATTGATTCCAATTAAGGTAAGTTACCTTATTGGTCACGTTTATAAAATAAACGTGTTTTTAATAAATGAATTGTTTGATTGATTGTTGTGGTTGATATTGAATTGCCGTTATAAACTATTATGAGGCCATTATTGAATTGTTTTGATTAATGGTTGAATATTGACCTGAAATTCACCATTTGTTTGATTTAAACCAATGGGTACTATCGGTTGAGTAGTTGACAGTACATGGTCTTTGAATTAACCGTTTTATAAATATCGATCTACCTTCAGGTAAATCGACGAGATAAAGTTATAAAATTTATTTTATAACTAAAATTAGATTTTTAAATCTATTATTTGATTTAAAGTTTGTAAAAGAAAATAAATATTTATTAATTATTAATTGAGTTTATAATTGATTTTATAAAGAAAATTTCTATATCTATCAGATTTGTAGAAATTAAATATATGTTATAGTTTTGAATAGTCGCTTGAGAGATATTAAAAAGGGGTTATTTAAGTTAATTATATTTTTAATTAATTTAAAAGAATTATTTGAAATTGGTTAATGAGGTTGTCATGCCTTGGCTTAACAAAAATCCAAGCAACGAACTGTATCGTTAAAGAAGTAAAGAAAGGTGATTTCCAGTAAATGATTTCTTAATCATGGATTAAGAAATGATAGTTATACTCGAGAAAGAGATTGTCAAAACAAGAAGTTTTAGAAAACAGTTAGATGAGATGCGTTTGGTGTTAATATAAAGATCGGCTTTTAAATTACAACTGATGTTCATCTGAAGGTAAGGCCGTTGTTGGTCATGGTCTGTGAGGTAAATAAATACCCCAACTTGAACGACTTCAGAATTTTCTGAGGATGATATTAGTTTGTAATGAGAAGAAGGGAAAAAATGATTTATTATTTCCATATGAGAAATGATAATGAAATGACAATAAAAAGGGATCGAGTATATATAATGAGATTTTTACCAAGTAATGGAAATGGGAGGTTTGGGCATTTATATTTATATAAGTACCCAAAATTTAAGAAATAAAAAGGAAATGATGGAAAGAAAAAAGGGGTACTTTCGAGATGAAAGGAAATTGGAAAGCTAAGTTTTGAAAATGAATTCATTTACGGAAATGAAAGTGGATCAACGTATTCAAGTAATGAAACGAAAAGTGGGTTCGTAGTATTAGTTATGAATGCTAAATTGAGATGATTTTTCCAATAGGGAAGATAAGCGATAATGTAACAAATGTTTTTGAACGATGATAGAATAAATAATTGAATATGGTATTTTCTTAAATATTGAAAGTGAAAGAGCTTGAGATATTAACCTTAAGTCAAATATGTTATATTTGAAATATTGAAATATTTAAGAATGTGAGATTAACCATCGTTAATCGTTTTGTATTAAAAAGGCCATGTGGTGTTATTGCTGAACTGGTAAACTCATATCATTCACCCAATTATTTATTTGATAGTTAAAACACCGACTATCAAACCTGACCATACGATCGTTGGCACGCAAAGACCGGGATCAAATATATATTCGAAAACCATTCCGACCAGCGAATGCGTGAAAGAAGATTATCGAAGATGGATCAATGGAAGACCGTTGATCTTCATGAGCGGAAGAATTACTGATTGGATTTCTCTAGTTTAGCGGCTGGAGATATTTCAACAGTGATTCTGTCGTGATTGGAATCTACGGCTTGCAAGGACTTCTCGCTACTGATCTGTAGGGTGATTCCTGGGATGTAGTAGGAGGGTGCCTTCGGTTCATCCTGTTCCTGGATGACTTGTATGGACGAGTGTCTGACAAAGTATTTCCAAAGGGGATTACGTACGTTGATTTCTTCAAACGTATCATAGTTGGGTCGCTCCCTACTAGGGTATTTTTGTGGACGTCAATTAGTGATATCTGATGGATCTGACGATGTGGCATTTAAAGTGAATGATGACCAAATGTTCAAAGTAAATTCTGTCCTCAAGCCTCATCAACCGGGAGATGACAAAAATCGGGCAGGCAGAATGGCTATGTGGGTCGCTCCCATTAGGGTGTATGATCACCTATCTAGAGGAATTCCATTTGTTTCTTAAATCTATATTCGATGCTGTCCCTTTTCGGGAGGCGGTTGTTGATCCCAACCGTCGGTGATATACATTCGATACACTCAAGCGAAATGAGTGGTCGGTCATGTGTGGGCCGGGTTGCAAGACGTTCTTGTTGAACCCAGTGTGTTCGTCTCTAGAGATACACAGTCGGAAGGTGGTCCCATACCTTGTCAAGTTGGAATCCAATCTCCAATAAGCGCCTGCGGTTTTGGTTTGTATATTATATATGGAGAGCGTGAGATGCAAGCGTTCCTCTAGTTTGTTATTTACTTGTATTTAGACATTATTATAATATCAGAAAAGATATTGGTTTCAAAACTATTTTGGGTTATCGTAAGGTAAAAAACCATCCGTGTTTATGTGTGGATTCGGTCTTACAATTATCCTTTTCTTTGAAAGGATTTTGAACTTGGAAAAAAATCATGATTGGATGATTTACCCTTAATACTGTGCGAGTTTATCTCACTCTGGTTTACCAGACTAACCCGGTGTTTTGTAAATGCTCGGGTTAGCCCGGAGTGTACAGGTTCAGGTTATCGAATGTTGTGAAGAGACGGGCTAGAGGAGTTCAGACGTATGATATTCTTCCGCTGTATTGTATATAAGGGCAGATTATTATAACTATCCAGATGTGTTCATGTACTCTGATGATTGTAAGTTTTATTTATAGCTCTCAATAAAGATTTATTTCTATATTATATTATGTTCCGCTGCGATGTGAGACACTGTGTTAGTGTTGGTGTTGGTTCTTCTTCTTCTTCTATTCTTATATTTCTTTCTTTCTTATCTCATCCTCTAATTTCTTTCATTAACAATCCGGTGTTCTCGGTGTCTGAAAGGTCGACATGAGATATGGTAAGATATTTATGTCGATTTTCGGGGTAGAGAACCCTGGGTCGTTACAGTGGTATCAGAGCTATTGGTTTAGTGATAAGCTTGGCTCTGTGGCGAAACTCGATAGAGATGGGGTTAGTAGTACCCTAGATTGAGTTGAGTGTATATATATATGAGAGCGTATTTGTAAATTTTATATACAAATATTTTGTATTGTGTTGTTTGATCGGTTCAAGCGTTGAACTAATAAAGGACACAATATTGTTTTGAAAAGAGGGTAAATGAAATAATTTTACCCAAGATTTATTTTTGTATAGAAAAGAAATAATTTTCCCAAATTATTTAGATATGGTGTGATGACTGATTTGAATGAATATTCAAAATTTGATTAAAATTTTGGATTGGAACTCAATTAAGTTAAGTGAAATCGAATTAAATAATTAATTTTCATATTGAAATTAAATTAAGAGATAATGTGGTAATTAGATAAAGTTAATTCGAATTTGGAAATTTAATGAACAATATAATTAAATTGAATATAAATTGGGCTGATATTCAAGTATGTTGAAGTAAATTAAATAATAATATTGAATGTGAATTTGGTTGATTGATTAAGTTTGTGGCGCCCTGGTTGTCGATTCATGGTTGATTGTTTGTTGGATTGATTGAATCTAATTCATAATGGTTTAAGGTAGAGCTAAACAAACTGAAACCCAGAAGAAATGAAGTGATATTCGAATATTTCATATCTGTGATGGATTGAGGTGCCAGAAGATTATGAGGATTGAGTTTGATTGCGTAGATTGTACGTAAAAATTAAATAGTAGACTCAATCGCACTCGGAAGAGGTACGCCTACGCGAAAACAACAAAAAAAAATTCTGGGTTTTGATTTTTGTTTTCCCGACCGTGTTGTTCGATATTATTCGTTTCTGCGATATCACAAGGGTTCCTCCATGTAAAGGAAACTCTGCTAGATTTTTCTGAGGATTTAACATGTTAAAATATTTTCACTAATTTTTGAAAATCTTGTTTTACCAAAACAAATTGGTTTTGGTTTTGAAATAAAATATATTTTTAAAATTAATGGCATTTGCAACATTCTTCTTACCTTAGCAATTTCGAGGACGAAATTATTTTAAGGGGGAAGAATGTAATATCCCGTATTTTCTAGCCATTTATTTGAAATATTTTATATATTTGAGTTTAAATAATGGGATTTGACCATTTTAAATAAAATATTTAAATTATATTAATAATATATTTTATTTTTGGGATCATTTATATATTATAACGATTCATTTAATTAAACAAAATGATTTCTAAATATTTTGGATACCATGTAATTTGGATTTTTCATATAAATGATTTTTGGATAGTTATATATGCTGATTGAAATAAGGAAATTTTAAATAAATTGTCTAATATTTATTTGATAGAAATATGAATTATTCGTATTATTTTAATCCAAATAATATAGCTATTTTTGAGACAAGGGTGACGGATTCTAATAAAATCAGTTTCATAAGATCAATAGTATTATTAAATGAAGGGTCATTCTTGGAACCATAAAAGCATTTAAAGACAGAACTGGAAATTTATATAACAGGAACCATAAATGGCAAGAAAGCAATTGGCGGAAAAATTTAACCTTGAACTGAAATAAAGGTTGCATCTGAAACTAAAAAAGAAAAGAAAAGATTTGAATTAAATTACTTTTTGATTCTTCACGTACCAACCAACCAATATATGAATCTTTATATATACAGCCCATGCGCAGTTTGAACAAATCAAACAATTTAGATTATACCCTCCTAGGCCAAAACTCCTATATTGCATATCCTAAAACTGCTCAAAATACATTGTAACATAAATCAAGAATTCTGCTACTGTACACTTGAGCACAAATTGTTGAATAAATAAATCCAGAACAGTAAAGAAGAAGAGAAATAATGTACATTTGATTTATCAATACATATATGTACATAAATTTCATGTACAATCATTATTATTTAAAAATGGAAAGAAATCTACAAAATTTACAAAGGATTCATTGTACAATTTGATTTCAACATGTCTGGTCCCTTTCGAGTAACAGTACAAATTATTTCTCCAAAATAAAAAGCAAGGATATGAATCTGAATAAATGAAAGAAAATCCAATAAAATCTTCTCACAACCTCAATCTTCATCACCAACAAATCAACCTGAAAAGGAAGAAAGAAGGGCTATGAGTAGCTGGAAATTTTGTATGGGTATATGTAAAAAGTTGAATAAATAAATGAAGAAAAAGGGGAATAGATGCAACAGAATAAAAAAAACAGATATATGTATGTATGAACAGAGAATCAAATCCTTAGACAAAATCTGTACCACATGGAAGCAGCAAAAACAAAACAGCTAATACAACAGCTATGCAAAACATTAAAATGAACATATTTTACACCATCCAATCTATGTAGACAATTTGAACAGCAAGGAGAAAAGTATAAAGAGGTACCATCAAATCTTTATACAATCAAAACAAGTAATATATGTTTATCTATATATAATCAGAAAATCACATAGGATAGCTGTTCTGCAATTCCAATACATATCTAGAATTGAATTAAAATAATGTAATGGCAGACAAACAATACCATGTGAAATATTTATAGATGTATAGCCTTAACCATAGGGACAGTTGAGCAGGAGTGCACATGGAGGAAAAATTCTAACAGGAAAGTACCAACCAAATAAATACAGTAAAAATCTATGTACAAATCTACATAAGGACGGTTTGATTTGCACAGGGAAAATCTAATACAAATCTTTACATCACCCTATCAAGCATCATTTCTATCACAACAGTTCGGCCTCAAGACCGAAATAAACAACGGAAATCACTTAGGATCTAAAATACATCAGTCTAGTTTCCATCACCAGCAGTTCAAACATGGCAGAGCCGAAATAAGAAGGTAAACGCCTATAATATAGGAACAACTAAGTCTAAGCTAGGATTTAACAATTCATAAATCACTGTAATCAATTCTAGTATAAATAGGGGTCGCGCATCACAATTCTTCCCAGAATAAACCACGAACAAAGTAAACCCAATTCGATACCACAAAATCCAAACCGAAAAGAGAAACAAAAATTTCAAAATAGAAATAAAATCGGGAAAAGTACTTAGCTTTTGGGAGGGTGGTTTCGGCCTAGGTCGAAGCAAGTGAAGGAGAACGGAGCGACAATGGGAGGAAAGCGAGGGGCATGTCTGGCGCGATTGTTGCTGAGGGAGGTCGAGGGTTCTTCGTGGGTTGGCGGAAGCTAGAAGGCGGAGTCCGTGCTGAAGAAGGTAGCGATGGAAGGGGTTGAGTTCAGGGACGTAGGGTTTCGGGTTTTCTCCATTTTTGGAGTGACTACGGAGCAATTGAAGATGGATGAGGGTTTGATAATGAAGAGAAACCGATAGTTTTAGGGTTTTAAGTGAATGAGGGTGCGGGCTTTAATCATTTGGGTGGGCTGGGCTAGACAAGGTATGGCCCAAATATTATTTAAACCAGAGTAAATTTAATATAAAATTGTTTTATAACTTAGAATCTAAATATCGTGTACGTTTGTGGTCAGAATTCGACGAAACGAAAAACGTTGGGACCGTGATGACGAGTGCTACGCGATGGATGAGGACTGAGTAGGGCAGGCAGCAGATGGATTTTTTTTCCAGATAAATGAATCATCGTTTTATTCAACTGAAACAAGCAGATTTAACGACGGAATCAAAAACAAAGGTGAGTTAAACTCACTCAGTTATTCCCACTTATATGTTATAAGTTGGTTTTTTTTGTTATGGTTGCTAGTGTTTTGACTGGTTGTTGATATATATTCATATATTGTTGAACTGATGAAATTAAACATCGTTTAATTTCAGTAAAATCCAAATTGTTATTTTTAACGATTGATTCCAATTAAGGTAAGTTACCTTATTGGTCACGTTTATAAAATATGAATTGTTTGATTGATTGTTGTGGTTGATATTGAATTGCCGTTATAAACTGTTACGAGGCCATTATTGAATTGTTTTGATTAATGGTTGAATATTGACCTGAAATTCACCATTTGTTTGATTTAAACCAATGGGTACTATCGGTTGAGTAGTTGACAGTACATGGCCTTTGAATTAACCGTTTTACAAATATCGATCTACCGTCAGGTAAATCGACAAGATAAAGTTATAAAATTTATTTTATAACTAAAAATAGATTTTAAAATCTATTATTTGAATTAAAGTTTGTAAAAGAAAATAAATATTTATTATTTATTAATTGAGTTTATAATTGTTTTATAATTGATTTTATAAAGAAAATTTCTATATATATCAGATTTGTAGAAATTAAATATATGTTATAGTTTTGAATAGTCACTTGAGAGATATTAAAAAGGGGTTATTTAATTTAATTATATTTTTAATTAATTTAAAAGAATTATTTGAAATTGGTTAATGAGGTTGTCATGCCTTGGTTTAACAAAAATCCAAGCAACGAACTGTATCGTTAAAGAAGTAAAGAAAGGTGATTTCCAGTAAACGATTTCTTAATCATTGATTAAGAAACGATAGTTATACTCGAGAAAGAGATTGTCAAAACAAGAAGTTTTAGAAAACAGTTAGATGAGATGCATTTGGTGTTAATATAAAAATCGGCTTTTAAATTATAACTGATGTTCATCTGAAGGTAAAACCGTTGTTGGTCAAGGTCTGAGAGGTAAATAAATACCCCAACTTGAACGACTTCGGAATTTTCTGAGGATGATATTAGTTTTTAATGAGAAGAAGGGAAAAAATGATTTATTATTTCCATATGAGAAATGATAATGAAATGACAATAAAAAGGGATCGAGTATATATAATGAGATTTTTCCCAAGTAATGGAAATGGGAGGTTTGGGCATTGATATTTATATAAGTATCCAAAATTTAAGAAATAAAAAGGAAATGATGGAAAGAAAAAAGGGGTACTTTCGAGATGAAAGGAAATTGGAAAGCTAAGTTTTGAAAATGAATTCATTTACGGAAATGAAAGTGGATCGACGTATTCAAGTAATGAAACGAAAAGTGTTTTCGTAGTGTTAGTTATGAATGCTAAATTGAGATGATTTTTCCAATAGGGTAGATTAGCGATAATGTAACAAATGTTTTTGAACGATGATAGAATAAAGAATTGAATATGGTATTTTCTTAAATATTGAAAGTGAAAGAGCTTGAGATATTAACCTTAAGTCAAATATGTTATATTTGAAATATTGAAATATTTAAGAATGTGAGATTAACCATCGTTAATTGTTTTGTATTAAAAAGTCCATGTGGTGTTGGTACTGAACTGGTAAACTCATATCATTCACCCAATTATTTATTTGATAGTTAAAACACCGACTATCGAACCTGACCATACGATCGTTGGCACGGAAAGACCGGGATCGAATATATATTCGAAAACCATTCCGACCAGCGAATGCGTGAAAGAAGATTATCGAAGATGGAGCAATGGAAGACCGTTGATCTTCGTGAGCGGAAGAACTACTGATTGGATTTCTCTGGTTTAGCGGCCGCAGATATTTCAACAGTGATTCTGTCGTGATCGGAATCTACGGATTGCAAGGACTTCTCACTACTGATCTGTAGGGTAATTACTGGGATGTAGTAGGAGGGTGCCTTCGGTTCATCCTGTTCCTGGATGACTTGTATGGACGAGTGTCTGACAGATTATTTCCAAAGGGGATTACGTACGTTGATTTCTTCAAACGTATCATAGTTGGGTCGCTCCCGACTAGGGTATTTTTGTGGACGTCAATTAGTGATATCTGATGGATCTGACGATGTGGCATTTAAAGTGAATGATGACCAAAGGTTCAAAGTAAATTCTGGCCTCAAGCCTCATCAACTGGGAGATGACAAAAATCGGGCAGGCAGCATGGCTATGTGGGTCGCTCCCATTAGGGTGTATGATCACCTATCTAGAGGAATTCCATTTGTTTCTTAAATCTATATTCGATGCTGTCCCTTTTCGGGAGGCGGTTGCTGATCCCAACCGTCGGTGATATACATTTGATACACTCAAGCGAAATGAATGGTCGGTCATGTGTGGGCCGGGTTGCAAGACGTTCTTGTTGAACCCAGTGCATTCGTCTCTAGAGATACACAGTCGGAAGGTGGTCCCATACCTTGTGAAGTTGGAATCCAATCTCCAATAAGCTCCTGCGGTTTTGGTTTGTATATTATATATTGGGAGCATGAGATGCAAGAGTGTAATAACCCGAAAATCTGGGCCAGTTTAAAATTTTTATTTTGGCAATTTTAGCGAATTTTGAACATTTAAAATGGATTATTTTAAATAATATCGACGATAAATTTATTTTGAATATATTTAGAACGTATATATTATATACGTCATCGTTAGAATATAAATATTTATATATAATTATAAATAGAATTGAAAATGGCGCGGTAGTTCGATAATTCGATTTCAAACTTCAATTGAATGTACCGGGTGCAAAACAAACCGGATTTTAGTGAAACCAAAAACATTAGGATCTATTTGATAATATCTTTCCAACGAATCTGAAAAATCGAAATTTCATAGCGGGAATCAAAAGATATGTCCAGTTGAAAATTCTGAATAGTCGCTATGGAATTCAGGCCCTTAAAAATGGGAATTTTGCAAATGACCTCGGATTTCGACGAAACCACTTTTGTTGGGTCCGTGATGTCAAATTATTGCTAGATTCCAAATTTCATAATTTTTCGAATCAATATGTGAGTGGGGCAAAGGAAAACGCGTTTGACCAGTTTTAGTTGATTTTAATCGACTGGAAAATGGCCATTTTTCAAACGGTCTCAGAATTCGATGAAACTAGTTTTGTTAGGACCGTATCATCAATACGAAGCTAGAAAATATTATTCGGGAATTTTTAGAGTTAGTATGTGACCCCGGTAAAATGAAATGCGCGTTCAAATTCAATATATAGAGCTGTATGTTGATTTTAACGGATACTGATCGAAACGATCGAATCAGCTTGCGATACATATCCCATTGTGTTCGGAATGGGGGTAAAACGCTATGGACGACAGGCGGTGGGCCTCGTTTAGAGGTCGAAAATAAAAGTTGCTTTTTGGGAGATAATTAAATAAATAAAAAAATATCCTTCTCTCCTCCACTTAATTCCCTTTGGCCCCCCTCAGATTTTCAATCGATACAGATAAAAACAAAAAAGAAGGACGAAGTGGAGAGGAGCATCGCCCCCCCTAAACCGCCGCCGCCTCCCTTTCTTCTTCCCCTCCCCTGTCGCAGCACCCACCCCCCCTTCGATTGACGCGACACAGACACCCCCCCTCTGCGCGCAGCCGCGAAGCCCCCCCTCACCCGCACCCTCCTCCGCCCCTTCTTCCTCCTCCTTCTCCCTTCTTCTCCTTCCGATCCTCTCCCCCTCCGACGAGCGCGCAACCGAACCCCCAACAGCCCTTTTTTCTGAAATTCAAAGGTAAGTCTTATTTACTTATTTAATTTAATTTTTCAGTTTTCTTTTATTTAAATTAGTATAGAAAAAAAATCTGATTTTATAAAAATTTTAAATTTGATTTTACAGAATTTTTAAATTAGAAAGTTAGAATTTTTAAATTAGAAAGTTAGGATTTTTAAATTAGAAAGTTAGGATTTTTAAATTAGAAAGTTAGGATTTTCATAAAGGAAAAGTTAGAATTTTTAACAATTGAAAACACGATATTTTTATATTTGAAAAGACGATATTTTTATATTTGAAAAGACGATATTTTTATATTTGAAAAGACGATATTTTTAAATTTGAAAAGGCGAAATCTTTATATAGAGAATAGCGATATAAAAATATAATTTTAATCTACATAGCAGCATAGTAAAAATTCGATTTTTATATATTGAATAGCATAGTAAAAATTCGATTTTTATATATTGGATAGCATAGTAAAAATTCGATTTTTATATATTGAATAGCATAGTAAAAATTCGATTTTTATATATTGAATAGCATAGTAAAAATTCGATTTTTATATATTGAATAGCATAGTAAAAATTCGATTTTTATATATTGAATAGCATAGTAAAAATTCGATTTTTATATATGTAGTGGCTACGGGCAACGAAGATGACAAAAAGGCAAGAACGACGAAGATTTCTATAAATGAAGTGCCGTGAAGTTGGGATAACTATTGGTGAGAATTTCTCACCTTTCAATTTCATGTTCTAGTTATATATATATACTAGGATGCAGACGGTGTTTAGTAGCACCCGACACCATTGTCCACAGACCATGGACTTGTTTGTTTGATTGCAAAAATTAGTTAGATTATTTGATTGAAATTTGATTGTTTGGTGAAATGGAATGGATTTGATTGATGTGTGAATGGCGTGGGCCTTCACTAGACCGGGGATAAGGCTAGGCCTTGTCCCGTTTCTAGTATCGTGCCGTTATGCCGCCGAAATTTTGTAAAATAAGTTAGAAAAATAAAGAAATCATTTTATTTAATAAATGAACTGAATAGAATATTTTCATAGGTTGAATAAAATGTTTTATCGTTAAAAATATAATTTTTAACGTGAAAGTGAACAAATAAATATTTGTAAACAAATCGGCCGATTTGTTTATATACACTGATTTGACTGATATTGATTGGGTCGATAAATTTTACACATCCCCAACTGCACAACTAAAATCTGTGTTTGATTGTTTGAAACCCCACACGGGTGTTGGGATGAAATTTGAAGTTCACTCATCCTAATTGATTAAATATGTCGATCGATTGATTGACAGGCTATTATAAGCGTTAGATATCTATATTTGATGCTTATAAAGTGTAGTGCACTTTGGTTGATGGTTGATTATTTTTCAATGCTATTATATACGTGTGATGTATGAAAATCCATATAAATAACATTATATGGTGATTGATTGGGCCTCATTCCAATTTGAAAATAAAATAATATTATAAAATAAAGGTTCATGTGTTGACAATACTCATCCGTTGAGATTAGTCATGTGTTGAACGAAATATTTTAATAATAAAATTTACATCTTTATCAATATAAAATAAAGGTTCATGTGTTGACAGTACTCATCCGTTGAGATTAGTCATGTGTTGAACGAAATATTTTAAAAATAGAAATATTTGAAATAGAAATATTTGAAATAGAAATATTTGAAAAGGAAATATTTGAAAAAGAAATATTTGAAATAGAATATTAGAAAATAGAAATATATGAAGCCGTGTTGATTAGATTGACGCCATTTTGACGCGAACGATATTTATATCGATTATATTCGTTTTGAATTCGAATTGAATTGAATATAGAATGAATTCGAATTGAATTGAATATAGAATGAATTCGAATTGAATTGAATCGAATAGAAAACCAATTTAAATTGAATCGAATAGAAAACCAATTTGAATTGAATCGAATAGAAAACCAATTTGAATTGAATCGAATAGAAAACCAATTTGAATTGAATCGAATAGAAAACCAATTTGAATTGAATCGAATAGAAAACCAATTTGAATTGAATCGAATAGAAAACCAATTTGAATTGAATCAAATAGAAAACCAATTTGAATTGAATCGAATAGAAAACCAATTTGAATTGAATTGAGTAGAAAACCAATTTGAATTGAATCGAATAGAAAACCAATTTGAATTGAATTGAATAGAAAACGAATTCGAATTAAATTGAAAATGAATTGAAATAGAAGCAAAATCAATTTGTAATGAATTCAAATTGAATTGAAATTTGAATTAAATAGAAATGAATTTTAAAACGAATTTATAAGGAAAAATTCAATTTTAATTTGAATTGGAAATGGAAGTTGAAATGTTTTGAAACGAATTTAAAAATATTTGTAAAATTCGTTTTAATTAGGAATCGACGGAATATATATTATATATATTATATATATAATATAATGGCCTGAATAGAACACGCCGCGCCGCGGCAGTTCGTGAATTTCGACCATTTATTTCAAACGGACATTACGGGAGATCCGACCGTTGGATCCTCCTAAAACCGGAACCGTTGGGTTCGTATCGAAAAGAGCTTTCTAACGAATATTAGGAATTTGAAATATAACGGTTGGATTTGGAGATACGTCCAAATCAAATTTGAAAAAGGTCGCTGTAAGTGCAGTTCGATGGTCGTTGATGGAAATCGACTGTACGGGCCTTGATAAAATTATTAAAAATAGTAATAATTTGTGTAGAATCATGAGAAATGATTTGGGAAAAAATAGGATGAAAAACTCCATATTTGAAAAGATAAAAATAGATTTTTATCGAAATGAACTAGTTTTGAACTAATATTAAAACCCATTTATTTTTAAATAAATAAATTGGATTTGAAATGGGTTTTAAATGGAAATTGATTTGTGGGTTTATCGTGAACAGTGTTTTAAATGACACTTGTTCTTTAACCCGATAACAAATGGAAATGTACTTTGGGTTGTCGCGAACTATGTTTTAAAAGACATTAGTTCTTTAACCCAGAGAAAGGAGTTTTAATGAATCCACAATTAGATTGAAATGCGAATTGATAATTTAAATTATCAAATTTAGAAAGTGAGCGAGAACGGAGTATCACCAGTTTTGCTCCAAGGCGATAGTTAAATCTTTAATTAGATTTGAACGTGGAATGGTAATAAATTTTACCGACAACACTGTTGTGTTAGATATGGAGTATTACCAGTTTTGCTTCATGGGATGAATAGGTTGGGATTGGGAAATAAAATAAATAATTACTTCGGTGTGGTTCGCTAATCTCGACCAGTTTGGAAAACCATAATTTGGTTTGAAATGACATCCAAAGGAAGATTAAAGGATAAATTTTAAAGAATTTATCTTGGATAAAGTTAATGGGAACCTTTCCCTAAGAATGTGGAATTTAGAAACTAGCTGTAGGTTAGTTAAGAAGAATGGTTTCCTGGATATTGATCTGATGTTGGTTTCGGCCTTCGGGGTTAATATTTGGGAAATTGTTCTCTTACTAATTTACGGTTAGTGACTAATGAATTGGAATGAGGCGTATGTTGTGTTTGTGTAACATTTGTTTTTAATATACGCGGGTTGTTCGGAAAGGCTGGGTTTATACCCATTCTGAATAACCGATTCGACGATATGTCGAAGATGAAGACAGTGGTTGAAGACCGGAAGTCTTCACATCGTTTGGATAATTACCGACGATCCTGATTGGGCTGTACACCCAAGAGGATGGAAATAGTTGGTGGTCGTCCAGACGTACTTGGAGATCGATGGATATGCGAGGAAAGTGCTCCGGTTTCGTTCCGACCCAGAACGAACTTGTAAATAGATTGTGTATCTGACATTGGATTTTATTCTGTGTTGGTTGATTTCTGTTAAATATATATCTGTTTGGCAGCGGAGAATTTATTCTCTTGCTTAACGCCCTTCTCTGAGACGTACGAGCTTAGAGGTTATATATCGATAGACATCAATCGCATGGCATGAATTGCCTGTGTGGCATGCTGAGTTGCATGGATCAAGGCTTCTGTTGAAAAGCAAAGTCTTGTGGTTGATGATCAAAGCACGGCCTTTGTGGCGTAGCTTTGTGTATAACGTGAATTCGCGAGTCTCACACCTCGGTATGAGTTAAAAACGGGATACGGACTGCAGGGAGAGCACGACGTTTCTTTCTAGCTTTGGCGGTGTCAGTGACTTACCAGCCCTGACATTTATATACCTTTCACCTATGTGTTTGTTGGATGAGGCGCCTCGATTTTAGGTCTGTAAGGACCGGGAAACGTGTGTTCAGGCATAACTAATCCTCTAACGCAAGTGAGGACCGACCCTGAAGATCCAGGATTGCCCAGAGTGTGTAGTCCTGAGACATTTGCTATAGTGTCTCGAAAGCAGAGAGGAGCTTGCCCCTTGCCTCGACTCATGACGGAAATCCAATTTCCAATACGTGTATTTCGGCTTTAATTGTAGAACTAGTATGGCGACATAGTGGTATGGGGTACTTATGCCGTCTATGATTTATATTTATGATTGAAATTGTTTTGACACTATACACTTATTATAGTATCAAATGATTTGTTTTAAACGTATCAAGCATGTTTGGCTGTTATAAGGTAAAACCCTATCCTCCGGCTTGCGTTGCATTGTGTGATGGGACCTGGGTCTTATAATAGCTTCATTTTTCGAAAAAGCATTGCGCTGTTTATTCTATGCACTGGTATTCTTGGGAGGAAACCCGTTTCGTGTTATACGGCGTGGTCCTTTGAATTACTCTCTTTTAAAGTAAAGCTTTAAATAACTGTTTTAGTTCTCACACCAGTCACATGACTGACCTGGAGTTTATTGTTTTAACCTAAACTCTGGGTGCCCCTATTTTCTACACGGGCAGCTAGTAGTTTTGGTTTTGTAGATTTATATTCACAGGATCCTGATTTACAGCTGGAACGATGCTCGGAAAGCTCTGTATCCGTGTACTACTTTCAGTTGTGTTTTGTATTATTTTCCCGCTGCTATGTAATTTATTGTAATCTCTGATATTTATCGAATGTATTTAATTTATTCAATTATACTCTGTATATTCTTGTATCTGATGGAATTGTTGTAATAACAATGAAATGTTCTTCCGTTTGCATTCTGATTTGTCATGTTCTCAAACGATCAGGGGTTTCGAACGGTCTAAATCGGTTTAACGATTGATTCGGATCGAGCGAAATTCCTTGTCGTCACATTTGGTATCAGAGCTTTGGTTTACAGAGCTCGAGAACAAGACTCATTAGGACCATACGAAAGAATTCATCAGATATTGGATTAGTAATATCCAATTAGAATGACTCGTTAGAGATAGGATCAGTAGTATCCTAGAACGAGTGTGAAGAGTATATTTTTCAAATGAAAACAATTTTGTTTTAAAAATTTAAATCGTTTTATACATATTTGAATATTTTATTTGTATTGATTTGGACAATCCAATATATAAAGATTTTGCATATACGCGTCATGAACGTATATTCGAAGTTTTAATATATTAGATAGATATAGAATCACATCCTAGATGCCCGGAGATGATTTTGATGATTGATATATCATCATCAGAATTTGTGTTCGTGTTTCGAAGGTATGATATCTATATATTTCCATTAGACTGGTGTGAGAACCAAAACTAATATAGCTAGAATATATTGTTGTGAATTGGCATCAAAAACAAGATTTTCAGTATATATATATATCAAAATTTATGAATTTGAAACGTTAATTCACTAATTGATTGATGGTTGTGTTGTTTGTTTATTTGTTTGATAATTTTGAACCATTTAGCCTAATTGAACCAAATATTGAACTGTATTGAAAATTGGTTGCATTTGCATGCATCTATATGTACTTACATTGAACAGGTCATAACAAGGAGGCTAGAGCAGAGAATAAAATTTGTTTGCCCGACAAATAGGTACATGTTTACTATAATTTACTGTTTTGTTTGGGTGATGATGATTTTATGAGCCTATTGGCTAGCCTCTTGGCTTTTTCTTTTTGAGATCAGAAGGCATGTATGGCAATTTCGGGATTTTCCCGTGGCTCCCGGTGCAGGGGAGGTTATGGCGAAATTTTTCGAAAATTTAGGGTGTTAGCCAAATTTTTGAAGAATTTGAAAATTCTCAGAAACAGAAAAGTTGGAGAATGGAAGCCAGATCGAACGTAGAGTTGATTAATCAAACCACTTTCGACTTTGTTCCTTTTCGGGGACGAAAAATTTTAAGTGGGGGAGATTGTAATAACCCGAAAATTTGGGCCAGTTTAAAATTTTTATTTTGGCAATTTTAGCGAATTTTGAACATTTAAAATGGATTATTTTAAATAATATCGACGATAAATTTATTCTGAATATATTTAGAACGTATATATTATATACGTCGTCGTTAGAATATAAATATATAATTATAAATAGAATTGAAAATGGCGCGGTAGTTCGATAATTCGATTTCAAACTTCAATTGAATGTACCGGGTGCAAAACAAACCGGATTTTAGTGAAACCAAAAAAATTAGGATCTATTTGATAATATCTTTCCAACGAATCCGAAAAATTGAAATTTCATAGCGGGAATCAAAAGATATGTCCAGTTGAAAATTCTGAATAGTCGCTATGGAATTCAGACCCTTAAAAATGGGAATTTTGCAAACGACCTCGGATTTCGACGAAACCACTTTTGTTGGGTCCGTGATGTCAAATTATTGCTAGATTCCAAATTTCATAATTTTTCGAATCAATATGTGAGCGGGGCAAAGGAAAACGCATTTGACCAGTTTCAATTGATTTTAATCGACTGGAAAATGGCCATTTTTCCAACGGTCTCAGAATTCGATGAAACTAGTTTTGTTAGGACCGTATCGTCAATACGAAGCTAGAAAATATTATTCGGGAATTTTTAGAGTTAGTATGTGACCCCGGTAAAATGAAATGCGCGTTCAAATTCAATATACAGAGTTATATGTTGATTTTAACGGAAACTGATCGAAACGATCGAATCAGCTTGCGATACATATCCCATTGTGTTCGGAATGGGGGCAAAACGCTATGGACGACAGGCGGTGGGCCTCGTTTAGAGGTCAAAAATAAAAGTTGCTTTTTGGGAGATAATTAAATAAAAAAAATATCCTTCTCTCCTCCCCTTAATTCCCTTTGGCCCCCCTCAGATTTTCAATCGATACAGATAAAAAAAAAGAAAAGAAGAAGGACGAAGCGGAGAGGAGCGTCCCCCTCCCCTAAACCGCCTCCCTTTCTTCTTCCCCTCCCCTGTCGCAGCACCCACCCCTCCTTCGATCGACGCGATACAGACACCCCCCCTCTGCGCGCAGCCGCGAAGCCCCCCCTCACCCGCACCCTCCTCCGCCCCTTCTTCCTCCTCCTCCCTTCTTCTCCTTCCTATCCTCTCCCCATCCGACGAGCGCGCAACCGAACCCCCAGCAGCCCCTTTTTCTAAAATTCAAAGGTAAGTCTTATTTACTTATTTAATTTTATTTTTCAGTTTTCTTTTATTTAAATTAGTATAGAAAAAAATCTGATTTTATAAAATTTTTAAATCTGATTTTATAGAATTTTTAAATTAGAAAGTTAGAATTTTTAAATTAGAATGTTAGAATTTTTAAATTAGAAAGTTAGAGATTTTAAATTAGAAAGTTAGGATTTTTAAATTAGAAAGTTAAAAATTTTAAATTAGAAAGTTAGGATTTTTAAATTAGAAAGTTAGAATTTTCATAAAGGAAAAGTTAGAATTTTTAACAATTGAAAAGACGATATTTTTATATTTGAAAAGACGATATTTTTAAATTTGAAAAGGCGAAATCTTTATATAGAGAATAGCGATATAAAAATATAATTTTAATCTATATAGCAGCATAGTAAAAATTCGATTTTTATATATTGAATAGCACAGTAAAAATTCGATTTTTATATATTGAATAGCATAGTAAAAATTCTATTTTTGTATATTGAATAGCAAAGTAAAAATTCGATTTATATATATTGAATAGCAAAGTAAAAATTCGATTTTTATATATTGAATAGCATAGTAAAAATTCGAATTTTATATATTGAATAGCATAGTAAAAATTCGATTTTTATATATGTAGTGACTACGGGCAACGAAGGTGACAAAAAGGCGAGAACGACGAAGATTTCTATAAATGAAGTGCCGTGAAGTTGGGATAGCTATTGGTGAGAATTTCTCACCTTTCAATTTCATGTTCTAGTTATATATATATATATATATATATATATATATATATATATATATATATATATACTAGGATGCAGACGGTGTTTAGTAGCACCCGACACCATTGTCCACAGACCATGGACTTGTTTGTTTGATTGTAAAAATTAGTTAGATTATTTGATTGAAATTTGATTGTTTGGTGAAATGGAATGGATTTGATTGATGTGTGAATGGCGTGGGCCTTCACTAGACCGGGGATAAGGCTAGGCCTTGTCCCGTTTCTAGTATCTTGCCGTTATGCCGCCGAAATTTTGTAAAATAAGTTAGAAAAATAAAGAAATCATTTTATTTAATAAATGAACTGAATAGAATATTTTCATAGGTTGAATAAAATGTTTTATCGTTAAAAATATAATTTTTAACGTGAAAGTGAACAAATAAATATTTATAAACAAATCGGCCGATTTGTTTATATACACTGATTTGACTGATATTGATTGGGTCGATAAATTTTACACATCGCCCAACTGCACAACTAAAATTTGTGTTTGATTGTTTGAAACCCCACACGGGTATTGGGATGAAATTTGAAGTTCACTCATCCTAATTGATTAAATATGTCGATCGATTGATTGACAGGCTGTTATAAGCGTTAGATATCAATATTTGATGCTTATACAGTGTAATGCACTTTGGTTGATGGTTGATTATTTTTCAATGCTATTATATACGTGTGATGTATGAAAATCCATATAAATAACATTATATGGTGATTGATTGGGCCTCATTCCAATTTGAAAAATAAAGAATATTATAAAATAAAGGTTCATGTGTTGACAATACTCATCCGTTGAGATTAGTCATGTGTTGAACGAAATATTTTAATAATAAAATTTACATCTTTATCAATATAAAATAAAGGTTCATGTGTTGACAGTACTCATCCGTTGAGATTAGTCATGTGTTGAACAAAATATTTTAAAAATAGAAATATTTGAAATAGAAATATTTGAAAAGGAAATATTTGAAAAAGAAATATTTGAAATAGAATATTAGAAAATAGAAATATATGAAGCCGTGTTGATTAGATTGACGCCATTTTGACGCGAACGATATTTATATCGATTATATTCGTTTTGATTTCGAATTGAATTGAATATAGAATGAATTCAAATTGAATTGAATATAGAATGAATTCGAATTGAATTGAATCGAATAGAAAACCAATTTGAATTGAATCGAATAGAAAACCAATTTGAATTGAATCGAATAGAAAACCAATTTGAATTGAATCGAATAGAAAACCAATTTGAATTGAATCGAATAGAAAACCAATTTGAATTGAATCGAATAGAAAACCAATTTGAATTGAATCGAATAGAAAACCAATTTGAATTGAATCGAATAGAAGACCAATTTGAATTGAATCGAATAGAAAACCAATTTGAATTGAATTGAATTGAATAGAAAACGAATTCGAATTAAATTGAAAACGAATTGAAATAGAAGCAAAATCAATTTGTATTGAATTCAAATTGAATTGAAATTTGAATTGAATAGAAATGAATTTTAAAACGAATTTATAAGGAAAAATTCAATTTTAATTTGAATTGGAAATGGAAGTTGAAATGTTTTGAAACGAATTTAAAACTATTTATAAAATTCGTTTTAAATAGGAATCGACGAAATATATATTATATATATATTATGTATATAATATAATGGCCTGAATAGAACGCGCCGCGCCGCGGCTGTTCGTGAATTTCGACCATTTATTTCAAACGGACATTACGGGAGATCCGACCGTCGGATCCTCCTAAAACCAGAACCTTTGGGTTCGTATCGAAAAGAGCTTTCTAACGAATATTAGGAATTTGAAATCTAACGGTTGGATTTGGAGATACGTCCAAATCAAATTTGAAAAAGGTCGCTGTAAGTGCAGTTCGATGGCCGTTGATGGAAATCGACTGTACGGGCCTTGATAAAATTATTAAAAATAGTAATAATTTGTGTAAAATCATGAGAAATGATTTGGGAAAAATTAGGATGAAAAACTCCATATTTGAAAAGATAAAAATTGATTTTTATCGAAATGAACTAGTTTTGAACGAATATTAAAACCCATTTATTTTTAAATAAATAAATTGGATTTGAAATGGGTTTTAAATGGAAATTGATTTGTGGGTTTATTGTGAATAGTGTTTTAAATGACACTTGTTCTTTAACCCGATAACAAATGGAAATGTAATTTGGGTTGTCGCGAACTGTGTTTTAAAAGACATTAGTTCTTTAACCCAGAGAAAGGAGTTTTAATGAATCCACAATTAGATTGAAATGCGAATTGATAATTTAAATTATCAAATTTAGAAAGTGAGCGAGAACGGAGTATCACCAGTTTTGCTCCAAGGCGATAGTTAAATCTTTAATTAGATTTGAACGTGGAATGGTAATAAATTTTACCGACAACACTGCTGTGTTAGATATGGAGTATTACCAGTTTTACTTCATGGGATGAATAAGTTGGGATTGGGAAATAAAATAAATAATTACTTCGGTGTGGTTCGCTAATCTCGACTAGTTTGGAAAACCATAATTTGGTTTGAAATACATCCAAAGGAAGATTAATGGATAAATTTTAAAGAATTTATCTTGGATAAAATTAATGGGAACCTTTCCCTAAGAATGTGGAATTTAGAAACTAGCTTTAGGTTAGTTAAGAAGAATGGTTTCCTGGATATTGATCTGATGTTGGTTTCGGCCTTCGGGGTTAATATTTGGGAAATTGTTCTCTTGCTAATTTACGGTTAGTGACTAATGAATTGGAATGAGGCGTATGTTGTGTTTGTGTAACATTTGTTTTTAATATACGCGGGTTGTTCGGAAAGGCCGGGTTTATACCCATTCTGAATAACCGATTCGACGATATGTCGAAGATGAAGACGGTGGTTGAAGACCGGAAGTCTTCACATCGTTTGGATAATTACTGACGATCCTGATTGGGCTGTACACCCAAGAGGATGGAAATAGTTGGTGGTCGTCCAGACGTACTTGGAGATCGATGGATATGCGAGGAAAGTGCCTCCGGTTTCGTTCAGACCCAGAACGAACTTGTAAATGGATTGTGTGTCTGACATTGGATTTTATTCTGTGTTGATTGATTTCTGTTAAATATATATCTGTTTGGCGGCGGAGAATTTATTCTCTTGCTTAACGCCCTTCTCTGAGACGTACGAGCTTAGAGGTTATATATCGATAGACATCAATCGCATGGCATGAATTGCTTATGTGGCATGCTGAGTTGCATGGATCAAGGCTTCTGTTGAAAAGCAAAGACTTGTGGTTGATGATCAAAGCACGGCCTTTGTGGAGTAGCTTTGTGTATAACGTGAATTCGCGAGCCTCACACCTCGATATGAGTTAAAAACGGGATACGGACTGCAGGGAGAGCACGACGTTTCTTTCTAGCTTTGGTGGTGTAAGTGACTTACCAGCCCTGACATTTATATACTTTTCACCTATGTGGTTGTTGGATGAGGCGCCTCGATTTTAGGTCTGTAAGGACCGGGAAACGTGTGTTCAGGCATAACTAATCCTCTAACGTAAGTGAGGACCGGCCCTGAAGATCCAGGATTGCCCAGAGTGTGTAGTCCTGAGACATTTGCTAGAGTGTCTCGAAAGCGGAGAGGAGCTTGCCCCTTGCCTCGACTCATGACGGAAATCCAATTTCCAATACGTGTATTTCGGCTTTAATTGTAGAACTAGTATGGCGACATAGTGGTATGGGGCACTTATGCCGTCTATGATTTATATTTATGATTGAAATTGTTTTGACACTATACACTTATTATAGTATCAAATGATTTGTTTTAAACGTATCAAGCATATTTGGCTGTTATAAGGTAAAACCCTATCCTCCGGCTTGCGTTGCATTGTGTGATGGGACCTGGGTCTTATAATAGCTTCATTTTTCGAAAAAGCATTGCGCTGTTTATTCTATGCACTGGTATTCTTGGGAGGAAACACGTTCCGTGTTATGCGGCGTGGTCCCTTGAATTACTCTCTTTTAAAGTAAAGCTTTAAATAACTGTTTTCGTTCTCACACCAGTCACATGACTGACCTGGAGTTTATTGTTTTAACCTAAACTCTGGGTGCCCCTATTTTCTACACGGGCAGCTAGTAGTTTTGGTTTTGCAGATTTATATTCACAGGATCCTGATTTACAGCTGGAACGATGCTCGGAAAGCTCTGTATCCGTGTATTACTTTCAGTTGTGTTTTGTATTATTTTCCCGCTGCTATGTAATTTATTGTAATCTCTGATATTTATCGAATGTATTTAATTTATTCAATCATACTCTGTATATTCTTGTATCTGATGGAATTGTTGTAATAACAATGAAATGTTCTTCCGTTTGCATTCTGATTTGTCCTGTTCTCAAACGATCAGGAGTTTCGAACGGTCTAAATCGGTTTAACGGCTAATTCGGATCAAGCGAAATTCCTTGTCGTCACAAAGAGTTCCTCTAGTTTGTTATTTACTTATATTTAGACATTATTATAATATCAGAAAAGATATTGGTTTCAAAACTGTTTTGGGTTATCGTAAGGTAAAAACCGTCCGTGTTTATGTGTGGATTCGGTCTTACGATTATCCTTTTCTTTGAAAGGATTTTGAACTTGGAAAAAATCATGATTAGATGATTTACCCTTAATACTGTGCGAGTTTATCTCACTCTGGTTCACCAGACTGACCCGGTGTTTTGTAAATGCTCGGGTTAGCCCGGAGTGTACAGGTTCAGGTTATCGAATGCTATGAAGAGACGGGCTAGAGGAGTTCAGACGTATGATATTCTTCCGCTGCGTTGTATATAAGGGCAGATTATTATAACTGTCTGGATGTGTTCATGTACTCTGATGATTGTAAGTTTTATTTATAGCTCTCAATAAAGATTTATTCCTATATTATATTCTGTTCCGCTGCGATGTGAGATGCTGTGTTGGTGTTGGTGTTGTTTCTTCTTCTTCTTCTATTCTTATATTTCTTTCTTTCTTATCTCATCCTCTAATTTATTTCATTAACAATCCGGTGTTCTCGGTGTCTGCAAGGTCGGCATGAGATATGGTAAGATATTTATGTCGATTTTCGGGGCAGAAAACCCTGGGTCGTTATAAATCTAAGTATCATTATTACATATATTTGTCTGATACAAACCATACCAAACTAAATCACACCATATGTCTTTAATATATACAAGTTTCAAACAATATAATCTAATTCATACCACACCATATGTTTTTAGAATAATTAAACAAATCAATCAAATCGTGCCAAACAACTAAATGTTTCTTGAAACTTCAACCCAACCATCTTCTCCAAAGATAGGATCCTTCTTTATTACTTCCCAATCTTTATCTTCTTTGGTTGGTGGAGCCTTTGTGAGATTATTTTCTTCATCTCTGAAAAGAGAAGAGATTAGCCATCGCATTGCGTCAAAGTGCTTTTCTTGTTGTTCGAACATCTTTATTTAACTTAATTCAAGATGTGCTGATTTCATAGAATGATAGAGAAAATATTTTTGAATGAATTGAGAGTTTCTTCTAGATTTTCACTTAGATTATGGATAGGATTTGCCATGGATTTGATGAGAAATGATTAAGCAAGAAGGAGTAATAGAATAATGAAGTTTTCTGGAAGAAATGGACTTAAATAGGGTATGGAATTCGTTGGATTTTGAATGAACATGAGTAGTTATTTTAATTTTAAAATTTGATTTTTTTTTGAAAATATGTCTGTTATATGTCGACATACATATTTTGTCATGTCGACATACTATAGTATGCTTCTTAAAAAATTTGAATTTTTGAATACTTTTGAACTCTTGTAATATTATAATATGTTTTATGGTTTTTCCAAAAACATAATAATAGAAAGTAAATACATCCAACTAAACAAGACACATTTTAAATACGAGATTCGAAAGCAAATACAAGAAAAAAATATAAAAATAGATTAAACTAGATGGCCTAGTTTTCGCACGATGATGAGGAAGATGAAATTCCAAGCTTTCTTCCTATCTTGACCATGAATTTGGATATTTTGGAAAGCTTCTTGTTAAGCTTCTTTTGATTTTTGACGATTTTCACTTGATTTTTAACAATTGTGTCTTTGAGGTTACACTTTGAAGTTGGATACTCAATGCTTTCCATAGAAGTCTCTTCTTCTTTTTCGACTTCCGTTGGGTTTTGTTCTTGTTGCAATTGAGCTTGTTTGGCCTCATATGTCTCATAAGATTTGAAAGTGAGAGGAATTGGCATGAGATGAATGTTTGATGCATCAAACACTTTTCTAGAGACAAATCCTTCTCTGTGAAGATCAACTCCAAAGTATTTGAAAATGCGAGTGAGATAAACACCATAATAGAGAGCGTTTTCTCTTGTAGATACATTTATAGGCTTAAATTCATTTAGAATCATATCGACCTAATTGATAAGGTAATTACCCATAATGGAAAAGAGAGCCTTTTGGACTTTAAGAGTTGGATTGTTGTAATTTTCGGAACGAGGAGTGATCGTATGTTGAAGGAGAAGTTGGACAATTCTTGTTTTTGGACGAAAGAAACTATTTTTCAAATCCATTGGAGCACCATCTTCAAAGATATCGTGATAGATTTCCATATCGATTTATCAATAGCGAAAATTGAGAAATATGTGTCCTCGCTTTTACAATTTAGAATTTCGCCTAAAAGATTGGCATCGAGAACAATTTGAGTTCCCTTGACACTGCTCCAAATTTGGTTTTCTTTGCCTTGATAAAATCCATGGTTGAGATTCACATAGAACATCTTGACGAGTTTGGGATAACATACTTCATCGTTATCAAGAGAGTCAATTAGACTCAAGACTTCGTTGTGTTGGAAAAGAGAGGCAAGATCATAAGATAGTCGCTAAAGATGGCGAAAGCACCCGTGTTAACTTTAGCATTTGCTAAATAGTTACCATAGGTTTTGATGGCCTCTTCGTCATTGTAAAGATAACCTTTTATGGTTTTGGTTATCTTCAATTTCTGAGATGAACTTGAGGAAGCCATTGAAATGAAAATTTTGAAGAGGATAGATATGAAGAATATTGTTTTGAGTTGTGAATGAAAGGTAGAAAGGATGGATATATATATCTAGAAAATGAACAGACATGAATTGAATGAATATGAATTGAATAGGCACAACTTTTCAGATTGAAAGGAAACCTTTTCAGACCTTGGGAATTGATGAAAAGATTGGAGGGAATTTTGAAAGTTTAAACTTTTGAAATTCAAAATTTAAATTTCAAAACTGTTGGATATGTCGACATTTATATTTCTGTATGTCGACATACAAGGCTTATTTCAAAAGGAAATTTGGATTTTCAAGTTTTGAATTAAATTATCGATTTATATTTTTGGTTTAACGATTTCCTCAAACACTTCTAATCCTAATGAACATACAAACAATTTATTAATTTATTGGTTATTTTATATTATTATTTTGAATTTCAAAATTCAAATTTGAAATTTCAAAAAGAATTAAAGTTTTAAATTCAAACCAAAACAAATAAACAAAGCAACCATTCAACCAAATAAAATTAAAATTTAATTAATGCGTACCCGGTTTTTGATCCTTTTCTTCATGACCTTCTGAACTCTGAATTGCTGTAAAGCATATATTTGTATTTCCAGTTTCTGGTTCTTCATCACTTGATGATGAATCTGAATCATCTAAAGTTGTTGCATATGCTTTCTTTCTTTTCCTTGAAGAATTGGTGTTGTCCGTTTGTTGAGTAGATTTGTCTAGATATGGACACATTTTCTTTACATGACCTAGTTTTTCGCAATTAAAACATCGTCCATCATTTAATTTTGAATTTGCTTAATTATAACCCTTCCTTCTATATTTTAGAAAACTTCTAAAATGATTTGTCATGAGTGTTGTTTCTTAATCATCTTCACTACTCGAGTCAGAATCCTTTGTTATTACTTTCAGTGCAATAGATTTATTTTCAGTTGATCTATTTTCTTTTCTTTTCTGTAGTTGATCTTCATATGAGATCAAATTCCTAATTAACTCTTCAATCTTCATTTCATTGACATCATTGGCTTCTTCTATAGCCAAATTCTTCTGGTCCAATTCTTGAGTTAATGAATGTAATATTTTTCTGACTTGATCTGCTTCGGAATAAGTTTTTCCAAGGGCTGTTAGTGAATGCACTATCTCTTGAAATCTGCAATACATTTTTGGAATGGACTCATTCTCGTTCATTTTAAATAATTCAAATTGATTGACTAGCATGCCTATATTAGTCTGTTTAACTTTACTAGTTCCTTCATGAGTAACATGTAAAGTTCTCCAAATTTCATAAGCAGTCTTACATACTAATACTATATTAAACTCATTTCTATCTAATAAACAAAATAACATATTCATGGCTTTAGAATTGCTCTGTGCAGCAGCCTTTTGTTCATTTGTCCGTCGTGCAAATGCCGTTATGGGTTCACATATTCATTTTGTGTACTATTCCATGTGTCTAATCCTACAAGCTGTAAATAAATATTCATTCTACATGCCCAACATGAATAATTACTACCATTAAATAATGGTGGTCTAACAATGGATTGACCCTCTATAAAAGAACTATTATTGCTACCAGTGTTGGTTGCCATTATCATTATTTTCAAAAATTAGATTATGAACTTTTTGAAAGACCTTGCCCTGATACCAATTGTTAGGGACTGCAGAATGGATCGTTCAGGCAAAGAAAACACTAGAGGGGGGTGAATATTGTTTGTAGGAATTTAAACAAAACTTAAAACTAAAGAGAATTATGGAATGAATCAAACAACACAAACAAAATCACAAACAAATATTTAAACACAAATGCAAAATAAACAGAAATAAAAAAGCAGAAAAGGAAAGAACACACCGGATTTATACTAGTTCGGATCACTCCTACATCCAGTCCCGCACAACGCTGGATTGTGCAGAGTTTTATTACTATTTCCAATAGTCAAATACACCCTCCTTGATTTCAAGACTCAACAAGGAGACACCGACTCCTATTCCTTGATTTCACGGCTCAATAAGAATACACCGACTCCTGTTCCTTGATTTCACGGCTAAAGGATACACTGATTCCTCTTTGACTCACAAACAAGGTTTATTCAACCCAAATAATTACAAAACAGCCTTATAACTCTTCAATAACACTTGATTCTGAGAGTAGAGAGTGTAGAGTGTAGAGAGATTGATCGAAATAGAATTGAATTCGGTAGAGTATAAGTGTAAGAATCATAAAAATGATTAAGAATAATGATGAAGTGAAAGAGAATGAATTTAGGGAAGAAGATGTCTTAAAAAATTCGGTTTTAACCTCTTTTTATAGAACATAAAGGGTTGCAGCGGTTCTGAAGCATTTTAAATAGTGAAAAGGCACTTCCCTTCAAAATTAGAAAAAATAATAGTTATATGTCGACATACACTTTTTGCTATGTCAACATACTCATGTGTATTTTTGATTTTCAAAGCATTTTTCAAGTTTTTTGATATAAAACTAATTCTGGAAATTCTTGAGTAAAATTCTAGTGTTGTAAATTAATATTATATGATAGAAAATCATTTGAAAACATATTTTTAAACTATGTAAATATTTTATAAAATTATAAGGTTTTAAACTATATAAAGTATAAATATAAAGTATAAAAAATTTAAGTTTTGAAAACAAAGAAGAATAATGTGAAGACCCGTAACTTCCCCGTAAAGGAAAGCGTCGGATAGTTCGAGAACAAACCACAACAGAACGCATATAGAAGAACATTTCATTGTATATAACAACAATGCATCAGATTACAAGAATATACAGAGTATAAAAGAATATTACACAGAAATATCAGAGATTTAAATTACATTTAAATACATAGCAGCGGAAAATAATACAATACACAACTAGAATGAGATATACGGATACAAAGCTTCCCGGATATCGTTCCAGTCGTAAACCAGGATCCTGTGAATATAAATCTGCAAAACCAAAACTACTAGCTGCCCGTGTCAAAATAAGGGCACCCAGAGTTTAGGTCAAAACAATAAACTCCAGGTCAGTCATGTGACTGGTGTGAGAACTAAAGCAGTTATAAATCTTTATTTTCAAAGCTAGGTAAAACAAGGGACCACGCCGTATAACACGGAACGGGTTTCCTCCCAAGAATACCAGTGCATAAGACAAACAACGCAATGCTAAATAAAGAAAAATGAAGCTGTTATAAGACCCAGGTCCCATCACACAATGCAACGCAGTCGAGGATAGGGTTTTCCCTTATAACAGCCAAAGAATGCTTGATACGTTTAAAACAAATCATTTGATACTATTATAAGTGCATAGAGTATAAAACAACTTCAAATCATAAGTATCAATCATAGGCGGCATGAATGCCCCATACCACTATGTCGCCATATATAGGTTTACAAATAAAACCGCAAATGTCACGTATTTGGAAATTGGGTTTCCATCTATGAACCGAGGCTAGGGGCAAGATCCTCAACCGATTCGAGACGCTCTAGCCCGCCCCTCAGGAACAGCCGCAACTGCCCCTTGGATCGTCAGGGCCGGTCCACACGGAGTGGATTATTATGCCTGAACAATACGTCTCCCCACCCTATGGGGTGTAAGTCTGGTCCGTCAGCCGACCAGAATGCATTCGGCCGAAACCGATATAACCGAGGCGCCTCGCAACAGCAACAACAACATAAGTCAAACTCGTCAGGGCGTGTAAAACCACTGACGCCACTTCTAACTAGAAAGAAACGCATGCCCTCCCTGAGGTCCGTCTCCCGTTTTTGATTCATACCGGGTGTGAAACTCGCGAATCAAACGTTACACAAAGCTACGCCACAAAGGTCGTGCTTTGATCATCAACCACAAGACTTTGCTTTTCAACAGAAGCCTTGATCATTTGCATCTTAGCATGCCACACAGGCAAGCCATCCTATGCAACCGATATCAGTCACACAGAATGAAATCCGATGTCAGACACACAGTCCATTTACAAGTCCGTTCTGGGTCTGAACGAAACCGGAGGCACCTAGTACCCCGCATATCCATCGATCTCCAAGTACGTCTGGACGATCACTAACTGTTTCCATCTTCTTGGGTGTACAGCCCAATCAAGATCATCAGTTATCACCCAAACGACGTGAAGACCTCCGGTCTTCGACCATCGTCTTCGTCTTCGACTTATCGTCGTATCAGTTACTCAGAATGGGATAAACCCGGTCTTTCCGAATAACTCGCGTATATTTTAAATAAGTGTTACACAAACACAACATACGCCTCATTCCAATTCATTAGTCACTAACCGTAAATTAATCAAGAGAATAATTCCCCAAATATTAACCCCGAAGGCCGAAACCAACATCAGATCAATATCCAGAAAACCATTCTGCTTGGCTAACCGCCAGTTAGTTTCTAAATTTCACATTCAAATCTAATTACAGATTTATCTATCGCCTGGAGCAAAACTGGTGATACTCCATTCTCGATCTTTTCAATCTAATTAAAGATTCATTAAAACTCCACTTAGTTTTAATCATTATCTGGGTTAAAGAATCAGTGTCATTTAAAACACGATTCACGATAAACCCAAAATCACATTCCATTAATTATCGGGTTAAAGAACAAGTGTTATTTAAAACACTGTTCACGATAAACCCAAAAATCAATACCAATTCAATTCCAATTAAATATCATTTAATTGGTACACTTCATTAAATCTAAATAAAAAGATTTAATCTTTTCTCAACTGGGTTCAAGAACAGTGTTAGTGAAGACACCATTCACGACAAACCCAAATCACATTCGATATTCAATACAAGGCTCTGAATAGAAAATATATCGGCTTATATTCAATATCGAATTCTACGACTAACAAATGTCGTATTGGAAATAACGATACAAATATATATCTTTCAAATTTCCATAACAACACCTGTAATGTCACGAATTCCAACATCGAAATATTCCGAAGACAATTTCGATTCAAATCCACTCCAATGCAATCATTGGAAATTTTGGTTATTTTCAAAACCATTTCAAATTCAATTTATTTATTTAAAAATAAATAGAATTATAATTCTAGTTCAAAACTAGTTCATTTCGATAAAAATCCATTTTTTTATCTTTTCAAATATGGAGATTTTCACCCCAAACTTTCACAAATCATTTCTTATGATTTTACACAAATTATTACTATTTTTAATAATTTTATCAAGGCCCGTACAGTCGATTTCCAACAATGGCCATCGAACTGCACTTACAACGACCTTTTTCGAATTTGATTTGGACGTATCTCCAAATCCAACCGTTAGATTTCAAATTTCTAACATTAATTAGAAAGCTCTTTTCGATACGAACCCAACGGTTCCGGTTTTAGGAGAATCCGACGGTCGGATCTCCTGTAATGTCCGTTTGAAATAAATGGTCGAAATTCGCGAACTGCCGCGGCGCGGCGCGTTCTATTCAGGCCATTATATTATATATAATATATATAATATATATTTCGTCGATTTCTATTTAAAACGAATTATATAAATAGTTTTGAATTCGTTTCAAAAACATTTTCAACTTCCATTTCAATTCAAATCAAAATTGAATTCTTCTCTATAAATTCGTTTTAAAATTCATTTCTATTCAATTCGAATTTCAATTCAATTTGAATTCATTTCAATTCGCTTTCTATTCCATTTGAATTCGTTTTCAATTCAATTCATTTCGAAATCGTTTTCAATTCATTTCATTTCGAAATCGTTTTCAATTCAATTCATTTCGAAATCGTTTTCAATTCATTTCATTTCGAAATCGTTTTCAATTTATTTCATTTCGAAATCGTTTTCAATTCAATTCATTTCGAAATCGTTTTCAATTCAATTCATTTCGAAATCGTTTTCAATTCATTTCATTTCGAAATCGTTTTCAATTCGATATAAATATCGTTCACGTCAAAATGGCGTCCATACACGGCTTCATAAATTTCTATTTTCAAATATTCTATTTCAAATATTTCTTTTTCAAAATAGTTGTTATTATCAAAATATTTCGTTCAACACATGACCAATCTCAATGAATGAGTACTGTCAACACATGAACTTTTATTTTATAATATTCTTTATTTTTCAAATTGGAATGAGGCCCAATCAATTACCATATAAAGTTAATTATATGGATTTTCATACAACACATGTATATCATAGCATTGAAAAATAATCAACCATCAACCAAAGTGCACTACACTGCATAAGCATCAAATACAGATATTCAACGCTTATAACAGCCTGTCAATCAATCGATCGACATATTTAATCAATCAGGATGAGTGAACTGCATATTTCATCCTAACACCCGTGTGGGGTTTCAAACAATCAAACACAGATTTTATTTGTGCAGTTGGGCGATGTGTGAAATTTATCGACCCAATCAATATCATTCAAATAAGTGTACATAAACAAACCATCTGGTTTGTAAATGAATATTTATTTATTCACTTCACTATTTTCATATTCACGTTAAAAATTATATTTTTAACGATAAAACATTTTATTTCAACCTATGAATTTCTATTCAATTCATTTATTCAATAAAATGATATTTTTATTTTTCTAACATGTTTTAGAAAATTTCGGCGGCATAACGGCACGATACTAGAAACGGGACAAGGCCTAGCCTTATCCCCGGTCTAGTGAAGGCCCACGCCATTCACACATCAATCAAATCAATTCGTTATGCAAACCGCAAACTTTGGAGTAAGGATCTAACCTAGCCTTACTCCTTCGCCTTATAACGGCGCACGTCTAATCCTAACCAATTTATCGATTCGATTTTTCACACCACAAACCACATTCAAACAATATCGCAATCAATCACCAAACTGTCAAACAAACAAGTCCATGGTCTGTGGACGATTGTGTCGGGTGCTACTAAGCACCGTCTGCATCCTAGTATATATATATAACTAGAAAATAAATAGAAAGGTGAGAAATTCTCACCGATTAGCTATCCTAGCTCCACGGCACTTCATTGATAGAAATCTTCATCGCTATCGCATCTTCGTCATCTTCGCTGCCCGTAGCCACTACATATGTAAAAATCGAATTTTTACTATGCTATTCAATATATAAAATCGAATTTTGACTTCGCTATTCAATATATAAAAATCGAATTTTTTTTTCTTTTGCAAGTTCAAATCTTTTTCTACTAAAAGATTAAACTTTTTTTCCTATTTTAAAGTTCAAAATAAAATCAGTTTTTCGCTTTCATAAAAATGCAGTTTTTTCATAACTTAAAAAATAAAAATACAGTTTTTGCCTTATTTAAAAATTCAGTTTAAAAATCATTTAAAAATCAGTTTTCTAATCTAAAATAAAATTCAGTCTTAAACCTAAAATAAAATTCAGTTTTAAACCTACCTAAAATCAGAATTTTAAAAACATAAAAATCGGTTTTTAATATTAACAAAATCAGTTTTATAAATTAAGTAAAAATCAGTTTTATAAATAAAGTAAAAACTTACAGTTCGAAAGGGGGGGGTTCACCACCATCGGAGAGGCTTCGGGTGGCTCTGGGTCGGCGGCAGGAGGAGGCGGAGGGTTGGGGCGGCCTTCAGTTCGTCGGCGGTCATCACTGTGGGGGGGGAAAGCTCTGGCGTTTTCGTCTTCGATTCGAAGGGAGGAAGGAGATGAGCTAGAGGGGAGAGGAAGGCGCGACTTTAGGGGGGAGCGGCGGTCCATCGTCGGCGTCAGCAAGGGGGAGGAAGAGGCGTCGCGATCTGAAACTGGAAGGGGTTTTTTTTTTTTTTTTTTTTTTTTATATTTTGACCGTGGTTTGACTTGTGAGGAAAGAGAGAGCTCAAGGGGGTTATATAATATTTTAATTATTTAAATAATTAATTTCTCCATAAAGTAACTTTAAATTTCGATCTCCGAACGAGGCCCAATGACTGTCGTCCCTAGCTAATTACCCCCATTCCGAATACAATGGGATATGTTTCATAAGCCAGTTCGGCTGTTACGCTCAGTTTTCGCTGAAATTAATGTATAAATCTATATATTCAATTTTAAACGTACATTTCAATTTACCGGGGTCACATACTAACTTTAAAAATTCTAGAAAAATATTTTCTAGCTTCGTATTGACGATACGGTCCTAACAAAACTAGTTTCGTCGAAATCTGAGACCGTTAGAAAAATGGCCAATTTCCAGTCGATTAAAATCAACTGAAACTGGTCAAACGCGTTTTCCTTTGCCACGCTCACATATTGATTCGAAAAATTATGAAATTTGAAATCTAGCAATAACTTTACATCACGGACCCAACAAAACTGGTTTCGTCGAAATCCGAGGTCGTTTGCAAAATGTCCATTTTTAAGGGCCTGAATTCCATAGCGACTATTCAGAATTTTCAACTGGACATATCTTTTGATTCCCGCTAAGAAATTTTGATCATTCGGGTTCGTTGGAAAGATATTCACTATTAGATTCCATTATTTTTGGTTTCACTAAAATCCGGATTGTTTTGCACCCGGTACATTCAATTGAAGTTTGAAATCGAATTATCGAACTACCGCGCCATTTTCAATTCTATTTATAATTATATATAATTATTTATATTCTAACGACGACGCGTATAATATATACGTTCGAATATATTCAAAATAAATTTCTCGTCGATATTATTTAAAATAATTCATTTTAAATAATCTAAATTCGCTAAAATGGCCAAAATAAAAATTTTAAACTGGCCCAGATTTTACGGGTTGTTACAATCTCCCCCACTTAAAACTTTTCGTCCCCGAAAAGGAACAAAGTCGAAAGTGGTTTGATTATTCAGCTCCACATTTGATCTGGCTTCCATTCTCCAACTCTTTAGTTTCTGAGAATTTTTAAAATTTCAAAAATTTGGCTAACACCCTAAATTTTTGAAAAATTTCGCCATAACCTCCCCTGCACCGGGAGCATCGGGAAATTGCAAATAGCGTTCCCGGTCCTTCAGATCTCAGAAAGAAAAAGAAAAAGCCAAGCGGCTAGCCAATAGGCTCATAAAATCATCATCACCCAAACAAAACAGTAAATTATGTAATAAACATGTACCTATTTGTCGGGCAAACAAATTTTATTCTCTGCTCTAGCCTCCTTGCTATGACCTGTTCAATGATATATATGTATATGCAAACAAATGCGACCAATTTTCAATAGAGTTCAATATTTGATTCAATTAGGCATAATTGTTCAAAATTAGCAAACAATTAAACAAACAACACAAACTTCAATCAATTAGTGGATTAACGTTTCAAATTCATAATTTCGATATATATACAAAAATCAGATTTTTGATGCCAAATCACAACAATTAGCCCTATCTAATTTTGGTTCTCACACCAGTCAATAGGAAATATATAGATATCAAACCTTCGAAACACGAACATAAATGTTGATGATGCGATCGCTATCATCAATATCATCTCCGGGCGACTAGGGTGTGGTGCTATATCTATCCAATATATTAAAACTTCGAATACACGCTAGCTAGGCGCATACGCAAAAATCTTTATATTTTGGATTGTCCTAATCAATATAAAATAAATAATCAAATACGAATAATTGATTTAAATTTTCAAATCAAAAATCGTTTTCATTTTAAAAATATACTCTTCACACTCGTTCTAGGATACTACTGATCCCATCTCTAACGAGTCATTCCATTGGATATTACTAATCCAATATCTGATGAATTCCTTCGTACGGTTCTAATGTGTCTTGTTCTCTGCTTTGTAAACCAAAGCTCTGATACCAACTGTGAAGACCCGTAACTTCCCCGTAAAGGAAAGCGTCGGATAGTTCGAGAACAAACCACAACAGAACGCATATAGAAGAACATTTCATTGTATATAACAACAATGCATCAGATTACAAGAATATACAGAGTATAAAAGAATATTACACAGAAATATCAGAGATTTAAATTACATTTAAATACATAGCAGCGGAAAATAATACAATACACAACTAGAATGAGATATACGGATACAAAGCTTCCCGGATATCGTTCCAGTCGTAAACCAGGATCCTGTGAATATAAATCTGCAAAACCAAAACTACTAGCTGCCCGTGTCAAAATAAGGGCACCCAGAGTTTAGGTCAAAACAATAAACTCCAGGTCAGTCATGTGACTGGTGTGAGAACTAAAGCAGTTATAAATCTTTATTTTCAAAGCTAGGTAAAACAAGGGACCACGCCGTATAACACGGAACGGGTTTCCTCCCAAGAATACCAGTGCATAAGACAAACAACGCAATGCTAAATAAAGAAAAATGAAGCTGTTATAAGACCCAGGTCCCATCACACAATGCAACGCAGTCGAGGATAGGGTTTTCCCTTATAACAGCCAAAGAATGCTTGATACGTTTAAAACAAATCATTTGATACTATTATAAGTGCATAGAGTATAAAACAACTTCAAATCATAAGTATCAATCATAGGCGGCATGAATGCCCCATACCACTATGTCGCCATATATAGGTTTACAAATAAAACCGCAAATGTCACGTATTTGGAAATTGGGTTTCCATCTATGAACCGAGGCTAGGGGCAAGATCCTCAACCGATTCGAGACGCTCTAGCCCGCCCCTCAGGAACAGCCGCAACTGCCCCTTGGATCGTCAGGGCCGGTCCACACGGAGTGGATTATTATGCCTGAACAATACGTCTCCCCACCCTATGGGGTGTAAGTCTGGTCCGTCAGCCGACCAGAATGCATTCGGCCGAAACCGATATAACCGAGGCGCCTCGCAACAGCAACAACAACATAAGTCAAACTCGTCAGGGCGTGTAAAACCACTGACGCCACTTCTAACTAGAAAGAAACGCATGCCCTCCCTGAGGTCCGTCTCCCGTTTTTGATTCATACCGGGTGTGAAACTCGCGAATCAAACGTTACACAAAGCTACGCCACAAAGGTCGTGCTTTGATCATCAACCACAAGACTTTGCTTTTCAACAGAAGCCTTGATCATTTGCATCTTAGCATGCCACACAGGCAAGCCATCCTATGCAACCGATATCAGTCACACAGAATGAAATCCGATGTCAGACACACAGTCCATTTACAAGTCCGTTCTGGGTCTGAACGAAACCGGAGGCACCTAGTACCCCGCATATCCATCGATCTCCAAGTACGTCTGGACGATCACTAACTGTTTCCATCTTCTTGGGTGTACAGCCCAATCAAGATCATCAGTTATCACCCAAACGACGTGAAGACCTCCGGTCTTCGACCATCGTCTTCGTCTTCGACTTATCGTCGTATCAGTTACTCAGAATGGGATAAACCCGGTCTTTCCGAATAACTCGCGTATATTTTAAATAAGTGTTACACAAACACAACATACGCCTCATTCCAATTCATTAGTCACTAACCGTAAATTAATCAAGAGAATAATTCCCCAAATATTAACCCCGAAGGCCGAAACCAACATCAGATCAATATCCAGAAAACCATTCTGCTTGGCTAACCGCCAGTTAGTTTCTAAATTTCACATTCAAATCTAATTACAGATTTATCTATCGCCTGGAGCAAAACTGGTGATACTCCATTCTCGATCTTTTCAATCTAATTAAAGATTCATTAAAACTCCACTTAGTTTTAATCATTATCTGGGTTAAAGAATCAGTGTCATTTAAAACACGATTCACGATAAACCCAAAATCACATTCCATTAATTATCGGGTTAAAGAACAAGTGTTATTTAAAACACTGTTCACGATAAACCCAAAAATCAATACCAATTCAATTCCAATTAAATATCATTTAATTGGTACACTTCATTAAATCTAAATAAAAAGATTTAATCTTTTCTCAACTGGGTTCAAGAACAGTGTTAGTGAAGACACCATTCACGACAAACCCAAATCACATTCGATATTCAATACAAGGCTCTGAATAGAAAATATATCGGCTTATATTCAATATCGAATTCTACGACTAACAAATGTCGTATTGGAAATAACGATACAAATATATATCTTTCAAATTTCCATAACAACACCTGTAATGTCACGAATTCCAACATCGAAATATTCCGAAGACAATTTCGATTCAAATCCACTCCAATGCAATCATTGGAAATTTTGGTTATTTTCAAAACCATTTCAAATTCAATTTATTTATTTAAAAATAAATAGAATTATAATTCTAGTTCAAAACTAGTTCATTTCGATAAAAATCCATTTTTTTATCTTTTCAAATATGGAGATTTTCACCCCAAACTTTCACAAATCATTTCTTATGATTTTACACAAATTATTACTATTTTTAATAATTTTATCAAGGCCCGTACAGTCGATTTCCAACAATGGCCATCGAACTGCACTTACAACGACCTTTTTCGAATTTGATTTGGACGTATCTCCAAATCCAACCGTTAGATTTCAAATTTCTAACATTAATTAGAAAGCTCTTTTCGATACGAACCCAACGGTTCCGGTTTTAGGAGAATCCGACGGTCGGATCTCCTGTAATGTCCGTTTGAAATAAATGGTCGAAATTCGCGAACTGCCGCGGCGCGGCGCGTTCTATTCAGGCCATTATATTATATATAATATATATAATATATATTTCGTCGATTTCTATTTAAAACGAATTATATAAATAGTTTTGAATTCGTTTCAAAAACATTTTCAACTTCCATTTCAATTCAAATCAAAATTGAATTCTTCTCTATAAATTCGTTTTAAAATTCATTTCTATTCAATTCGAATTTCAATTCAATTTGAATTCATTTCAATTCGCTTTCTATTCCATTTGAATTCGTTTTCAATTCAATTCATTTCGAAATCGTTTTCAATTCATTTCATTTCGAAATCGTTTTCAATTCAATTCATTTCGAAATCGTTTTCAATTCATTTCATTTCGAAATCGTTTTCAATTTATTTCATTTCGAAATCGTTTTCAATTCAATTCATTTCGAAATCGTTTTCAATTCAATTCATTTCGAAATCGTTTTCAATTCATTTCATTTCGAAATCGTTTTCAATTCGATATAAATATCGTTCACGTCAAAATGGCGTCCATACACGGCTTCATAAATTTCTATTTTCAAATATTCTATTTCAAATATTTCTTTTTCAAAATAGTTGTTATTATCAAAATATTTCGTTCAACACATGACCAATCTCAATGAATGAGTACTGTCAACACATGAACTTTTATTTTATAATATTCTTTATTTTTCAAATTGGAATGAGGCCCAATCAATTACCATATAAAGTTAATTATATGGATTTTCATACAACACATGTATATCATAGCATTGAAAAATAATCAACCATCAACCAAAGTGCACTACACTGCATAAGCATCAAATACAGATATTCAACGCTTATAACAGCCTGTCAATCAATCGATCGACATATTTAATCAATCAGGATGAGTGAACTGCATATTTCATCCTAACACCCGTGTGGGGTTTCAAACAATCAAACACAGATTTTATTTGTGCAGTTGGGCGATGTGTGAAATTTATCGACCCAATCAATATCATTCAAATAAGTGTACATAAACAAACCATCTGGTTTGTAAATGAATATTTATTTATTCACTTCACTATTTTCATATTCACGTTAAAAATTATATTTTTAACGATAAAACATTTTATTTCAACCTATGAATTTCTATTCAATTCATTTATTCAATAAAATGATATTTTTATTTTTCTAACATGTTTTAGAAAATTTCGGCGGCATAACGGCACGATACTAGAAACGGGACAAGGCCTAGCCTTATCCCCGGTCTAGTGAAGGCCCACGCCATTCACACATCAATCAAATCAATTCGTTATGCAAACCGCAAACTTTGGAGTAAGGATCTAACCTAGCCTTACTCCTTCGCCTTATAACGGCGCACGTCTAATCCTAACCAATTTATCGATTCGATTTTTCACACCACAAACCACATTCAAACAATATCGCAATCAATCACCAAACTGTCAAACAAACAAGTCCATGGTCTGTGGACGATTGTGTCGGGTGCTACTAAGCACCGTCTGCATCCTAGTATATATATATAACTAGAAAATAAATAGAAAGGTGAGAAATTCTCACCGATTAGCTATCCTAGCTCCACGGCACTTCATTGATAGAAATCTTCATCGCTATCGCATCTTCGTCATCTTCGCTGCCCGTAGCCACTACATATGTAAAAATCGAATTTTTACTATGCTATTCAATATATAAAATCGAATTTTGACTTCGCTATTCAATATATAAAAATCGAATTTTTTTTTCTTTTGCAAGTTCAAATCTTTTTCTACTAAAAGATTAAACTTTTTTTCCTATTTTAAAGTTCAAAATAAAATCAGTTTTTCGCTTTCATAAAAATGCAGTTTTTTCATAACTTAAAAAATAAAAATACAGTTTTTGCCTTATTTAAAAATTCAGTTTAAAAATCATTTAAAAATCAGTTTTCTAATCTAAAATAAAATTCAGTCTTAAACCTAAAATAAAATTCAGTTTTAAACCTACCTAAAATCAGAATTTTAAAAACATAAAAATCGGTTTTTAATATTAACAAAATCAGTTTTATAAATTAAGTAAAAATCAGTTTTATAAATAAAGTAAAAACTTACAGTTCGAAAGGGGGGGGTTCACCACCATCGGAGAGGCTTCGGGTGGCTCTGGGTCGGCGGCAGGAGGAGGCGGAGGGTTGGGGCGGCCTTCAGTTCGTCGGCGGTCATCACTGTGGGGGGGGAAAGCTCTGGCGTTTTCGTCTTCGATTCGAAGGGAGGAAGGAGATGAGCTAGAGGGGAGAGGAAGGCGCGACTTTAGGGGGGAGCGGCGGTCCATCGTCGGCGTCAGCAAGGGGGAGGAAGAGGCGTCGCGATCTGAAACTGGAAGGGGTTTTTTTTTTTTTTTTTTTTTTTTATATTTTGACCGTGGTTTGACTTGTGAGGAAAGAGAGAGCTCAAGGGGGTTATATAATATTTTAATTATTTAAATAATTAATTTCTCCATAAAGTAACTTTAAATTTCGATCTCCGAACGAGGCCCAATGACTGTCGTCCCTAGCTAATTACCCCCATTCCGAATACAATGGGATATGTTTCATAAGCCAGTTCGGCTGTTACGCTCAGTTTTCGCTGAAATTAATGTATAAATCTATATATTCAATTTTAAACGTACATTTCAATTTACCGGGGTCACATACTAACTTTAAAAATTCTAGAAAAATATTTTCTAGCTTCGTATTGACGATACGGTCCTAACAAAACTAGTTTCGTCGAAATCTGAGACCGTTAGAAAAATGGCCAATTTCCAGTCGATTAAAATCAACTGAAACTGGTCAAACGCGTTTTCCTTTGCCACGCTCACATATTGATTCGAAAAATTATGAAATTTGAAATCTAGCAATAACTTTACATCACGGACCCAACAAAACTGGTTTCGTCGAAATCCGAGGTCGTTTGCAAAATGTCCATTTTTAAGGGCCTGAATTCCATAGCGACTATTCAGAATTTTCAACTGGACATATCTTTTGATTCCCGCTAAGAAATTTTGATCATTCGGGTTCGTTGGAAAGATATTCACTATTAGATTCCATTATTTTTGGTTTCACTAAAATCCGGATTGTTTTGCACCCGGTACATTCAATTGAAGTTTGAAATCGAATTATCGAACTACCGCGCCATTTTCAATTCTATTTATAATTATATATAATTATTTATATTCTAACGACGACGCGTATAATATATACGTTCGAATATATTCAAAATAAATTTCTCGTCGATATTATTTAAAATAATTCATTTTAAATAATCTAAATTCGCTAAAATGGCCAAAATAAAAATTTTAAACTGGCCCAGATTTTACGGGTTGTTACAAATAAAAATAGAAACAAATAGAAAAAAATAGTGAGGATTGAAGATTAATAGAAAAACAAAATAGAGAGGATTGAGGATGGATAGAAAAATAAAATAGAGAGGATTGAGGATAGAATTGAAAATCAGAATTTGAAAATTAGAATTTGAATTTTGAACCTAGAGTGCTATTTAGAGTCTGATAAAATCTAGACTCTATAACTATATTGATCTTGAACTCTTGAAATTTTGATTACTCATGAGTCTTGAAATTGCTCTAAACTTTGAATCTCTATCATCTTTATAATTGTACAATGTTCAGTAATATTTCCTATATATAATTCTTGCATACATATATAATATATATATATACAAAAAGTGTTAGTATATATTTTATAATCAATGATAATTGAAATAAGGTTGTTGTCATCAAAATTCCATTCTCCAACATTCAGCTGGCCTAGATGGGAGGAAGAGCAGCTATTAGAGCCAAGAACCATCTCACAAAAACAGAACAATGCACCTTCGACCATGAAGCACCATTCATCGTCTATAACAATCCACAAAGCAAATCACCAAAGCTAGCAGAAATTAACTAAAACAAGAAACAGTGCCAATACGCAATACCAAACCCCAAATCCATTAAAACCAAAAGCCATCAAACACCAAAACAGAACGACCCAGCACTTCAATTGATGCTTTGAAAACCAATAAAAGAGACATTGTAGAACACTGTAACAACAGGATAAGTATAGGGCGAGAATTGGTAGAATGGAGTGGAAGGTTGTGGTAGATGGTAGCACCAAGTAGGAGATGAAAAAGGGCACCCAAACATGTACAAATGAAGTAGTATTAACAAGGTCTTCAAATTGCAGGAAACATATAATCAAATATATGTGTATGTAGTGGTATAAATATGTGAAAGGATGAACACACAAATGTACATCAAATATATGAAACGTATATCAAAAAGGATTTGCATATCTTAAACATAGAAAAAAGATATCATGTTACATAATATACTGTAGTTATTATTAAAACCTAGTTATAAGATGAAGGTTAGCGCGTAACTTTTGGTTATCAAACAAGAAAACATGACCTATACTTAAATCACGAAAGTATCTAATTAAGATAAATTAATTTTGATGTTTATGAAAATTTTATTGTGAACCATAGTTGTAATCAACATTCATGGTTTTGAAATAACATCATCGATTTAATATGTATAACCAAGTAATTTTGATGAAGATATAAATATTTCTATGTACCTTTAATGATAAATCTAAACCTATCAGGTTTAGGGTTTTGAAGTCGGAAAGACAAGGTTTTTGGGTCAACTCCATCTCCCATAACTTAACTGCATTTTGCGCTGTCTCTTCTAATGATCCCTTTGGACATTCCTGCAATTAATTAACTGTTTCGGATTTAAATTTCAATATCAAACAGATCTATCATCAATGAGTCAAAAAATATTTTCTTTTTGGAAATATGAAAGTTAGGTAGAAAAATATAGATCATGAATATAAACCTGGGTTCTTCCTTGCTCGAATAGCTTGACAACATCATATTATGGAGGTGCACCAAACCTCTACCGAGTGTTTTTTTTGCTTCCCCGTATAAGTAGGATTTGTATTTGTCTTCAACTTCAGTTATTGTTTCTTCTATTATGTACTTTGAGTTTGAACCTTGAAGCTTGATATGTAGGACAAAACCAACAATATAAAGGACAATGTCAGTGGATAGTGCCAGTAGGCCTGATGGCTTGCGTCTTTTCTCTAAATAAGGATAGTATCAGTGGGCCTGAAGGCTTCAACGATTTTTTTTACAAGAGCATCTGGCCGATCATCCAGTCAGATTTCTATCTTGCTATAAGGTTTTTCTTCTCTGGTGGAGATCTGCCTTAGGTTTGATGTCCATTAATTTGATTATTATCCCCAAGTGTGAAAATCCTCGTTCTTGTGCGGATTTTCGTTTGATCAGCTTGTGTAATTTCTCTTACAAGATTATATCCAAGGTTCTAGCCTCTCGTCTAGCTTCTTTTCTTGAATGTATTTTATCCTCTTCTCGGATTGGGTTTGTAAAAGGATGATCACGGGTAACGTCTTTTAGCCTAGCAACTGGTTTCTCAAATCGATCGAACAGTTAGAGGTTCTAATGTGGTTGTTAAGCTGGACATGGCTAAGGATTACAATCGCTTGTCATGGTTTTTCATCATTAAGGTTCTGAAGGCTTTCAGATTTCTGGAATCCCTTATCGATATTGTCTGGAGGCTCATTTCCAACTGTTGGTTCTCCATTCTTATCAACGGATCGACCAACGGGTATTTCAAGGTGTGGAGGGGCCTTCGTCAGTGAGACCCACTTTCCCTTACTCTGTTCGTTAATGTTGTTGAGGCTTTCGTGTGCGGGTTATACTCAATCACGATAGCAAGTCGGATTCAGCGTTTTGGTATCCCTTTAGGAAGTCCTCTTGTTTCTTCTTTATCTTTTTCTAATGACATTATCGTTTTTATGAAATATAGCTATCGATCAGTCCATCATCTTCTTAGTTGCATTCAGCAGTACGAGAGGTGCTCGGGCCAGCTAGTTAATGTTGTATATGATGTAGTTGTATACACAATTATATGATTTTGGTTTGATGATCACAACCAAACAAATATTATTTTAAATGTGTTTGTTACCGTAATGTTCTATATATACATCACAGACAGGAATATAATATTTATATTTAAATAGAATACGATTGTATAGACATTCATATATCATATAGTATTTAAATTAAATATTATATTTCAAACATTCAAACAGTACAACTATTTATAACCCCACTATTTATTCTATTCACATGAGATTGTACTTGTAAATAAACTGAAAACGATAGACAAGTTTGTTTGACAACAATAAAATAATATTTTAATTCAATCAAATTTGTTTATTACATATATCAGTATAATTCTCTCACATTTCCTCACTGCAGTTCATTCATCACTCAGTACATTTTCATATACACTACACTTAGTTTACATACTCACTTATATACAGATATTCTAATATATTTTTCTCTGTCATCTTCAGTCTTCTGTCTTCACAGCTTTCAATCAGTCTGTCTTCATACCTGTCATATACAGAAACACACACGCAGTAAACTGGAACAAAAATAAAATTAAATACAAACAAATAAAAATTTATTTTTAAATTTTATTTGCCTCAAAATTACGGTGTGTTTCTCATCATTTTTCTAGACTTGGTCTGATATGCAGGGACAGGAAAAATTGTCTGATGGTTGCATGTACACACATGTATATATACACGTGTGCACTGCCTCGCCAATTCAGTGTGAACCTGAGGAGTAGCCACGTGGACCCTTGACTCAGTGTAACCAGTACACATGTATGTAAAATGTGGTCAAGCACAAGTAAACATGGCATGGTCGAGCCAAAGTGCAAACAATCGTACAAATATGGAGACAACATTACAAAGTAATGGCAGTTTCAACTAGGACACAAGGGACAACTTTAGTTTCAAGGCATGGTGTTAAACACTGTACAACTTGGTTATGATAAGGCAGATGATTCAGCATGAACACAACTATAAGCAAGGATCAACTGTAATATCAGTCTATATCAATGAAACATGTAGACAAATGAAAAAGTTTAACATTAATGCAATCAAGGATACACAAACACATGCCAGGAGAACATGGATTCATATACATGGAACTGCATTTTCAAGTGCCCATATTGAAGCCTGCTTAAATCAGTGTGCATCAAAACAGCTCAAGTTCAAGTTCAGGTGTAAACAGATTTTTTAAGTTCAGATTTATGCATGAAGATACACAAAGCATGTATACAAGCAAGAGTTTAGCATATAAGCACAATACAAACTTGAGTGGGTTCACATAGCAGAGCAACAGTTATACAAGTATAGAGAAATTTGGATGAAAGAATAATAAAGAGGTGCATGGTCCAAATGGAAAAAACAAGTTAGGATGTGGAAAACAGGAAATGGTTCAAGTTCATGCTAACATATGGACTGGCAACAGTTTTACAAATGATCAAGTTCATATAGGAGAATAGTAGAGTTCAAATAGGTCAAGCCAGCCAACAAGTAAATGGAGAAAACTAATTAAGGTCAAAACATGTTAATGCACTAATGTAAAAATCTGGAATCAAAAATTTTAATGGTTCAGCACATGCTTATGTGTGCCAATTTGAAGCACGGTGTTTAAGTATGTAAACAATACAAGACTTGGAAAAATGAAGCGTCTGTTCATATTAGATTTATATTCAAGTGTATAACCAGTTTTATCAACAGCAGAATAATGTCAGTTGGAAATCATAAAGTTCCAGAAGTTAAGTATAGCATCGGATTCAAAGTTAAGGCACTTCAATTTGTTCTAGCATTAGTTTAAATTCGTTGAAAATCAGAGTATAGCACTAGTTTTGTTTTAGAAAAAAATTCAACAGGAGATGTAAATTTAAAATTCCAGAAAAACTAAATTATACTGAATCAAAGTTCCAGATGCCATACGTATTTTTGGCTAGAAATCAATGCAAAAAGTTTTGGAAAGATTGCAACTTTTTGGAATTTGCAATCCCATAACCCGTGTCTCTAAATTTGTAATCGACTTTAGAGTTTTCTAGTTTGTCTCTAAAACTAGGGAGACGAGTTATGGGATTTTTAATTCAGGTAAATCTGGTTTCGGGGATAGAAACCAGTGTAGGTTTTGAGCGTAGGGTTAAGAACAGTTGGGAGCGAGTGTCGCGAGTTTACAGGGGATTGTAAGCGTAGAGATTATTTTAACTCCTAGTGGAAACCTTGGGGAATGTAGTTGTAGGCATGGTTTTGCCGAAGCTGGGTATATCTGTGTGTTATTTATTTTCCGCATTTATTCTGATTATTATCTGTGCTATTATTATTTAATTACTCTGCGAAAATCTGCGATAAACCCTATTCACCCCCTCAAGGGTTATTTTAGATCAGACAAGTGGTATCAGAGATGGTATAATGCAACAACATGATAGGGGGTTCTCGCTGTATGATCATGTGGCGAAGTATTGACTCTTGCCCCTACATGCCCGTGGGTGGTTGTCCGTGTTGAGAGGCAGGACGTGAAACCAGTGTCTGAGGTATCTTTGGTGGCTACCGGGGTGCTTAAAATCCCTTGTAAATAGAGACACAAAGTGGTATCAGAGTAGGTATTTTTTATTTTAAAATAACTCTAGAGTCATGGATTTCCCTAATGGTGAGTTTTCTAGTTGTTAATCTAGCGAAATTTTTTCTAATATAACCCCAACTATTTTTGATGGAACAAAAATTTTAAATTGGAAATTATAAATGGAATTTTATTTAAAATCTGTTAGTACTAGATGTTGGGATATTATTAAATATGGGTCAGATATGGTAGATAAGAATGATATTATAATTACCTCTTGTGCTACTCACATTTTATATTCTTATATAACGATGAATAGCATAACCATATCTCTCATTGTTTAACTGCACAGGAAATCTAAAATACTCTCGATGCGTATATGGAAGAAAAGAAAAAAATAGCTGAAAACCCCCGATTGCCAACTCAGTTTCAGAACTATGTTTGACAGGATTTACAGAAGGTGGATTAGATGATGACAGTGATGGAGACTAAACAGATGACGACCAGGGTGAATTTCCTTTTGAAAAGTTAATTTTTGTTTGTGATAAATTAATTAAAACTATTGAGAATCTTAAACTGACAACTAAAAATTTAAAGTCTAAAAATATTGAGTTGGACAATAAAAATCATGATTTGGAATTAAAACTTGAAAATGTTAAAAAGATAGAAAACTTGAATTGCAAAAAATGTTTATATTTGGAAAATGATTTAGTTTATCTTAATGAAAAATTTCAAAAGCTTGAAAAAGGAATTGTGTTTCTAAAAATAAACGAGATTGAACTAAAAACAAAAAATGATTTTTTGCAAAAAGAGTTGGATAAGTTTAAGAAGCTTAAAAATTCCAAACATGAAATTTGAGAGAAAGAGAGTTTATTGAAAACTGAATCGATTTCGAATGAGCTTGAAATTAAAACCGAGAAAATCAAAAATCTCAAGTGCAATAAATGCACAACTTTTCAAAAAGAATTGCTTGAAATAAAAGAAAATTTCAAAACCCTTAAAAACGAAATTGTGATTTTGAAAAATAACGAATATGAAATTATTCTTATAAATTACGATTTGGAAAAAGAAATTGAAAAATTCACGGATTTTGAAAAAATTGAAATTGAAAAGCGTAAACAATTTAAAAGCGAGATTTTTGAGTCTAATGCGAAAATTAAAATGCTTGAAAATGAAAATATGGTTTTGAAACAAAATGATTCTGAAAAGAGGAAGATCACTATAAATCGTTGTTCGAATTTAATAAAAAAAAATAGTGATCTTAAATCTAAAATTCAACGACTTGAATCAATATTGATTAAGTTTTCTAAAGGTGAATAATTGTTGAATATGTTATTAAAAAAACAATTTTTTGTTAAAAGTAAGAAAGGACCCGGTTTTGAAAATTTTGATCAAATTAAAAAGCGAGATCTTAATGATTTTAAAAATCCTTCAAACCGCTTTGAAAAAATTGATCTTTATGAAAAGCTAAACTTTAATGATTTTGAAAATCCTAAAAATATCTTTGAAAAAGGTCAAATTGGAATTTTGAATTCTAATAATTTCAAAAGGTTTACAAATCATAGACAAAATGAAAAATCGTTTAAGAACAATTCAGTTAAATGAATTTGGATCCCAAAAAATAATAAGATGAATTCAATTAAGATTAAATGAATTTTGGTTCCAAAGGTTACTTTAGTGGGTAATAATGGATTGTTATATAAACGGGTTTGAGTACCAAAACGTGTGAACGAAGATAAGTGTGGTAAAACAGTTTTTGTTAAACTACTCGATCCTATATACATTTAGGTACCGAGGGTAGGCTAAGGAACAATTGTGTTTAAAAGATTAAAATTCAAATTGTTCCATTTTATTGAATTGTTTGAAGTTCCTTAGCCATAGATTCGGAGTTGGAGATTCATTGGTTCACATTTATTATGGTAAGATATGTATGATCTCTAAACTCTTGTTTTTATTTTATTTTCCTTTTTTAGTTTTTATTTCTTTTATTTTTATGTTGATCTTTGGTTGATAAGGCCACAATTTTTTTTGAACATATCTTGAACACGGTAAATTGGAATTTTAAAATTTATGATGTTCTTGTATTTTCACACATTTTTTGCTGTTTTGAGTTTCTTCTTATTGACTTTGGAAAATATTGAAAAATCAAACTCAATACAGTAGACTACTTGAAAGCCATGATTGACTAGTTGTAAAATTTTCATTTTTTTTACTTAGCCTGATTTTATCTCGCAAAATAGCACAATATTCAAACTCCATCAATTTCAAGCCGTGGAATTCAGAAGCCAACATATACTTAAGATCAAATTCAAGTCTGAATTAAAAAAAGGCCTACAAAAATATCACAAACACCAGACCAAAGTCTAATACGAAATCAGAGCATATATATTGGATTTCAATCCTATTTATACACCATAATCATCACTGGCGATATAAGATCCAAGTTCAAGCACAATCAAAGAGAAATTCGAATTAAAAATCATACCAGAGAACAAGCAAGTAACTTGGATCCAAATCGAAGCAGCTGAAAGCAACATCGAAGTCGAGCATCAGAGAATCACAATCCATCACTCAAGCGCAGAGATTTGGGATTAAAGAAAAACCCTAGCTTTCATCCAAGTCGCCATTTCTAGTTTTCGAGAGAGATAAGCATCGGGCAAATGAAATGATGAGCGGGCCGACCTACTTGGAGTTAGACTAAGCCAAGATCTCAAATAAAAGGGATAACACTTATTTTAATTTCTAGGGTTTTCTATTTAAAACTAGGGTTTCTATTTTAAATTGTATTTATTTGTTTTTAGCTTTAAATTTGTCATCGACGTTAGAGTTTTCTAGTTTGTCTCTAAAATTAGGGAGACGAATTACGGGATTTGTAATTCGGAGAAATCTGGTTTCAGGGATAGAAACCAGTGGAGGGTTTTGAGTATAGGGTTAAGAACAGTTGAGAGAAAGTGTCACGAGTTTACAGGGGACTGTAAGCGTAGAGATTATTTTAACTCATAGTAGAAACCTTTGGGAATACAGCAGCAGGCAGGGTTTTGCCGAAGCTGGGTATATCTGTATGTTATTTATTTTCCGCATTTATTCTAATTATTATATGTGCTGTTATTGTTTAATTACTCTGCGAAAATCTGCGATAAACCCTATTTACCCCCTCTCTAGGGTTAATTTAGATCCTACAGTCAATTTTGCTAAAAGTTGCTTGGTGTCGGCGATAGATTTGCCTCCGGTTAGGTCTTCGTGGATTGAAACTTTCACCAGTTTCAAGGCTGCCTCCCTTACCTTACCTCGATATTGTTCTATACAGAGATTGGAAGCTCAACACTATTTTCGATCCCGTAACTGACAAAGCAAGGGAAAAGAACGTTCGTTGGAGTGCATCTCTTCTATCTTAGGCAGGTAGATTTGTTCTCATAAAGTATTTAATGGACTGTATAGAATTCACATGTCTTTGTTGCTATGACTCCTACTTCTTCTTTCTTCCATTCTTATCGCTCATTGGCATTGTCCTTTTTATGGGTAAAAAGGACAATGCCAGTCGTAACCATTGGATTTCTTGGGACATCATTTGTTGCCCAAAATCAAAAGAGGTTAGGCCTCCGAAATCCAATGGATATCCGTACTACCTATGATTGCAAGTTGTGGATTTGGTTTGCAGCGAACGATTCCCTTTGTGCGACGTTCCTCCACACCAAGTACCACAAGCTTCAGGGTGTGAATCCATTCGATGTCCTATTATATGCTAGTGAGACGTGGAAACAGATGCAATTGGTGAAGGCCTTTTTTGACTTACATGATGGTGGGTCCGGATGGGATGGCAGTCCTTTCTCGGTTAAGGCGATGTGGAGCTCGGCTAGGTCCCTATCTCCTCGTCTCGATATTTTTTCTTTCATTTGGGATGCCAGATTACTTCCAAAGGTCTCTTTGTTTATATGTCAAATCCTTCATGAAGGGTTACCAATAGACGAGAACCTCCAATGGATTGGCATTTCTTTAATTTCTCATTGCATTTTTGCGGTAATGGCGACATGGAATCCATTGCTCATATGTTCTACCATAGCTTTACTGGTAGAGCGGATTGGAATTACTTCAGGAACTTGGTAGATATCGGAAGTAATGCACCTTGTCTTAGCGATTTACTGAGATTCTGGTGGGATGGAATTTCAGGTAAATTTGTTTGCTCGATCCTTTTTCGTCTGATTCCTTGTCTTATCTGCTGGCATATTTGGTGCTCCCAAAATGAGGCAATATTTGACAAATTGTTTACGGACCCTCCTACCATCATCCTAATGGCAAGGAATGATGTTTTCCTTGCGTTTCGGGTAGGTCGTTTAAGGGTACAATCGGTTCCCGCTTGATGAGCTTAGCTGGTACCTTTGGTATTTCATTTGTACCAACTACATCTAGGGCAGGGATTGGTTGGAACCCTATCTCTGTTGAAAGCGGATTCCGATCCGCTTTCTTCTTCCTACACCCTCACCCCCTTTTCTGGATTGATGTTATTTTCTAGTAGTGCATGTCTTGTATTTACAAGTTTTTATTTTCTCAAGCATCATTATGTATGTTGGTATATGGCGGAGACGACTAGGAGCTGGAGTTTTGTAACACCCTGTATTTTCTGTGAACATAAGAGTAACAAATCAGAGAATAATTAAATTATAAAAAAATAATTAAGGGAAACGGGTTACGCCATTGCGTTCATCTCGAAATTATGCTTGGAATAGAGTCCAAGTTTGCATAAATCGGACTCCGTATGAAGAAGATATGGCCTTTAGAAGTTTCAATTAAAACCAGCCCAAAATTCAAAAATTCAGATTTCGAAATTCAAAACAGACACCCGGTCTGGGCAGGAAAATTCCCGCGCAGGACCCAGGTCGACCTGGGTAAACCGATCGACACTAGGGTCGACCTCCACCCTATTCCAGATCTGGAGACAAATCCATTTTTCTGCACCTGGAGGCCTTTCTGAACAGATTCGTGAGCTCTAACCTATTTAAACACCCCCAAACCTAGCTTTCTATCAGCACAATTTCATTCTACCTATACTCTGCCTTTATTCTAAATAAAGAATAAAAATGGCATCGCTACTCTGTTAGACTCAAAACTAGAACTAGTGCATCTTCTTCCAATCTGAATAGAGTTAAAAGAGAACAACCATTTTCAAATCTAATCAATAGTCTACGCCAAAGGAGAGCTATTCATTATCAGAATACAGATTCCAGAATACTAGAATCGTTCCCTTTTTGTGAGTACAGTTATTTTCAGATATGAACTTTAATTATGATCTTGACATGGTTATAAATCTGAATCTGAGGTTATGCATATTCTTATCTATCAGATCTGTTTTTCTGTGACTATTCTCTTTCTTCTTTCGGTTCTATAGCCAGGCTACTACGAGCCTGCACCTAATCTCATAAGAGATTAACACACACACGCTAAATTTTGGGACAAATAATGAATAATGCATAATTGGACATGACTGATATGTGACTGATTTGAGAAAAGGACATATGTTGTAAATTAGATCTAGATCTGTGCATACTCTGTGATTTGGAAGAAGAGGAACTATTGTATGTTAACATATGACTTGGAACTTGGGGACATAATGCATGTTTAAAATTAAGATCTGATTTTAAGATGATATAATTTAAAGATCTAGATTTTTGGGCATATTTTTATATAACGATTCATGACTTGAAAAAGGAATATGTGACTTAGGCGTAAAGACCTATATTAAAATAGGATAACTATTAATGTGAATGCACCTAAAAATGGATTTTTGGATATTGGCATTAAAGGCTACAATTTGGCATAATTCATATTTTATATCATGATTTGGGGCTTTTAGAGAGTATTCTGTACTGCGCAAAGTTTAACAAAAATTTGGGGGCATCTATTGTATTATGAATTATGACCATGATTTGGGCATGTAAGTTTACCCTTAATTTATGATTAGGCAAGATATGTAAATACAATTTTAAGAAATTTAAATCTACTAAATTTGTTATCTGCTCTACCAATCTGTTGAATTGCCTAATCTGCTAAATCTGTTGAATTTCCTAATCTGCTAATCCGTTAAATCGCCTAATCTGTTAGATCTGTTATCTGTTGAATTGCCTAATCTGATAATCTGTTGAATCGCCAAATCTGCTACATCTGTTATCTGTTGAATTGCCTAATCTGCTGAAAGCTAAATAATTGTAATTTGGGTATGAAAATCCGTAGCCTCGATCTAAGATTGAGTAAAACATGGAAATTTGATTAATCTGTTGTAACCTGTAAAGAAGTTTAATATGTTAAATGGACATAATCGGTCTGATATCTGTATAATCTATATTGGAATAAATTGGCTATGACACGAGGTTGGACTCTGTTTGCGGTAGAAGCCTGCCCGGAACCAACCGGCTTAACCAGCAATCACAAACTGTTAGTCTAATGTGAGAGGTCGTATGCATAACTAAAATATGCTTAGACACGAGGTTAGGTTTGGCTTGTGGCAGAAGTCTGCCCGGAACCGCCCGGCATATCCAGCGGCCACAACCTACCGACCTAATGTGAGAGGTCTATGCATTAATATTTAATTAATGCAAATTTAAGAGAAATGTGGTGTCTAAGAGCGTGTTGGGTGGATAGGGTTAAACCAACTGGACTGATGAATCTAATAAACCTGTTTCGTGAATCTGTAGGCCCAATACAAAGTTAGATAATCTGTAAGTCTGTTAAAACTGTACATCTGATCCGTTAGTCTGAAAACTTGTTAACTTGATTGTCTGATCTGTGAACTAGTAAATTTGAACTCTGTATGTCTGAAACTTGTAAACAAGTTAATCTGCAATCTATTAGTCTGGGGACATAAGGTTAGGAGGGGAAATACTTGTGTCATCTGTTGTTTGGGACCCATATTAGTTGGTAACGCTTTTTGGTATCAAAACTTTGACCCCACGCTATGTAGGGGTCTGGGCACGCTTACTGAACTAATTATAAGAGGTCCATTATGATAATGGCGAGGGGTGTTAATGGTGCGTTCCAACCGGGTCATGTTCGTGCATGGATCCGGTCTGCTCTGGGGATGTAAGACACCGTGACATCTGTAAATAGGTCTGTGCCAATAGGTTGCCACTTTAGGGAGTGATACACCCTACGTGTGGTCGACATAGGGTATTTATGTATTAGGGAGATGATTTCTTGGGGTAGGAATTAGGGTACTTAGTTCTGTCTGTTTCTGTTGGTACCGTCTGTTTCTATTGGGTGGTAACACCTGTCTGTTTCTGCATGGTACTGTCTGTTGGGGTGGTAAAGGCCCATTACTAGTGTACACCTAATTCTAACATTCTGTTTCCATAGAGATTATTCTGTTTCTGTCTCTAATTTCATTTTCGATTCTGTTTCCGTACCTTCTGCCAGTTGGGGTGGTAAAAGCCCATTAGTTGGGTGGTAAAGGCCCATTATTAGTATTCTGTTTCTGTACCTTCTGTCTGTTGGGGGTGGTAAAGGCCCATTATTAGTATTCTGCTTATGTACCTTCTGTCTGTTGGGGGTGGTGAAGGCCCATTACTAGCATTCTATTTCTGTATAGATTAATCTGTTTCAATTCTGTTTCAGTTTAGATATTAGGACAACTCTGTTATACTAGTATTAGTGCAGAGAAGTAAGATGTAAGTAAGGAACATAACTTGGTTTACATCATTCTATGTCTTCTGTTAACTTAAAGTATATATGTTATTCCTGTTGATGTAATCTCTCATCCAGCTTTATTTACATGTTATGGTAATATTATTTGTTTATATGCTGGAAGTCACTGGACTTGCCAGACTTTATGTCTGACCTTGTTTGTTTTCTCCCTTTTTATTTCCGTTCCCCCCCAAGTGCTCAGAGCGGAAACATAGGAGCTTGATTCAGATTCTCTCTGCTTGAAGTGCTTGGAGTATTGCTTGGCTTTGACTCTATCTTTTCATGGCAGTTTATGTTGGGGATTATGGTTTTGAAACTTTACATTCTGAAGGATTTTGTATAAGACTGATAATTGCGTACTTGAGTTTTGGTATTGTGATTTAGAAAGATGTAATCAAACTTATTTCTGCTTCTGCTGTAATAAAGTTATAATTTTTCAAGTACTACTTATCTGTCTTGTAATATTCTGTTCTGTCTACTAAAACGCTCCATCAAAGTTAAGGCGTTCCCTTTGTGAGTGACCTTAACGGAGGTGGGGTGTTACACTTGGTATCAGAGCTGAAGGTTACCAGATTTGATAAAAAGTTTTTGAAAACTATTTTCAAAAAGGTTTTAAAAAGAAGTATTTTCAAAAGGAAAGTTATTTTGATAAACATAATCCCCAAAGCCATATGCCTATCTTTCTATCCTTTGTTTTGAATCTTTCGTTTTCTTTCGTTTCAGCATGTCTAGGGATCTTAACCTTCCGGAGGACGTACCGATACCTGGTTGGTTCAGGAGGTACCTAGAAGCTAGGGCTAATGATGCGGGCCCAACAGACGTCCCTCCTCCCCTAGCTGCAGCGGTTACTCCTCCTCCTCCTCCGCGCGTGAATACTTTCCCAAAGATATGTAGAGACTTTCGAGCCATTGGTGGGAAGAACTTTAATGGAACTGAATCCTTCATGGAGGCAAGGAACTAGCTCAAGTAAACTGAGGATTTGTTCATTATCTTCGAGGTGGACAATAGGCAGAAGATACAGTTGGCGGTATGGTTGCTTAAGACGAAGCTTCTGTTTGGTGGGAGGTCACAAATGGAGAGCGTCCGGTAGAGACATGGATGGATTTCAGGTATAGGTTCAAGATGAAATTTCTCTCACGAGCGGAAGAGAGTCTATACGTAGAGAGGTTCTTGGTGTTAAAGAAGGGGAATTTATCAGTGAGAGAGTACGTCAACAAGTTTAATCAGTTGGCGAGATTCAGCTTAGATTTGGTAAATACACCGCATAAGAAGGCACTAAGGTTTGCTAAAGGTTTGAACGAGCCGCTACACGGATTGGCAATGTCCCACATTCCTATGAGGGCTACCTTCGAGAAATTAGTTGACATGGCATTGATGCATGAAGAGGGAACCAAAAGTGAAAAGAAAGAAGAAAAGCTTGAAGGAACACAGAACAGGAAGGCGGGGCCCAAAAAGGAACACAAAAGAAGGATGAGAAGTCTGAAGACAAGAAGGAGAAGAAGTTCTTTACTTGTGGAAGCCCGACTCATCTGAACAAGGATTGCAAAAAGAGGAAAGGTACTTGCTTCAACTGTGGTGAGATGGGACACTTCAATAGGGACTGCCTGAAGAAACGACGGCAAGGGCAGAGGACAGGTCCTACTTCTGGAAGGCAGGCGAATACCCTCGAGGCTGGTGGATAGGATAGAAATAGGAAAACTTTCTATAGAAGGGTTAATTTCCTTATCTGATTATTGAGTTAAAACTCTCTTTGATTCTGGCATTTTGATTCTGTAATTGAAACTCTGCACTTTAATACTAATATTGTTTCTGATCCTGCGTAGACTCAAACCCATAAGGGTTATGGCTCTTCTGTTTGTGATAAGTCGGGGTTTGAGGGTATCTGTGTTGGGCGTTGAAGTTGACTGTGACGCATACATTCTGATGTTTTGTGGGATATGGTGGGATTTTATCATGCTTAGTTTCCTAAGAATCATTTGATAATCTGATCTGTACCAGTGGTTTGTAAGTATCTGAATACTTCTGAAAAAGGATAGGGGTTTTACTCAAAGCGTGAAGTAGATTTCCAGTTGGACATTTGTTTAATGGGAGTATTTCTCTGAATGTCAATCTGATGTTGATTTCGGTCTTCGGGGTTGATACTTAAGGGGTTATTCTCTTAAACCGATGTCTAATGGGAACCAAGCTTTTGTTTTAATCGTACTTGCTTCTATCACTCAGCTTTATCCTATCGACCGAATCTTCGACCTTTAGGTTGAAACAAATGGGTGTAAACATGTGTTTGAGACATGTTATGTTTGATGGTTGCAAGTGGATGCAAGTGGTTGCTCGTGGATGCATATGTACACACTACGCACTAGATCGGCTCAAAAACACTCTCATACTGCATATGGACGTGTGTGCATTTTTAAAATTTTTATGGATGCGAAATGGTTGACTCAGCACATCGATGTTGCATATGAATGAACGATTGTGCACTCATTTAGAAATAATATCTATCAAATAGGAAAATTGCATACATGTTGGACTCATGGCACTGACATAATTCGCATCAAGGAGGTCAACTGAATCAGTGGACCGCTAGATCTTTGCGTTAGATAAGGAACATATACATACACTTTTGCATATGTTCATACAACATTAGAAGTTTTCTAAAGACAATGGATGCTTGTGGATGATGGTTGAGTAGATGCGTGATTGGATGGTAGGACACATTCTTCTTAACTTGAAGATTTCGGGGACGAAATCCTTTAAGGAGTGGAGAATGTAACACCCTGTATTTTCTGTGAACATAAGAGTAACAAATCAGAGAATAATTAAATTGTAACAAAATAATTAAGGGAAATAGGTTACGCCATTGCGTTCTTCTCGAAATTCTGCTTGGAATAGAGTCCAAGTTAGCGTAAATCGGACTCCGTATGAAGAAGATATGGCCTTCGGAAGTTTCAATAAAAACCAGTCCGAAATTCAAAAATTCAGATTTCAAAATTCAAAATAGACACCCGGGCTGGGGGGGGAAATTCCCGCGTAGGACCCAGGTCGACACTAAGGTCGACCTGGGGGTCGACCTGGGTAAACCGGTCGACACTAGGGTCGACCTCCCCCCCTTTTCCAGATCTGGAGACAGATCCATTTTTCTGCACCTGGACGCCTTTCTGACCAGATTCGTTAGCTCTAACCTATTTAAACACCCCCTAAACCTAGCTTTCTCTCCACACAATTTCATTCTGCCTATATTCTGCCTCTATTCTAATTAAAAAATAAAAATGGCATCGCTACTCTGCTAGAATCAAAACTAGAACTAGTGCATCTTCTTCCAATCTGAATAGAGTTAAAAGAGAACAACCATTTTCTAATCTAATCGATAGTCTACGTCAAAGGAGAGCTATTCAGTGTCAGAATACAGATTCCAGAATACAAGAATCGTTCCCTTTTTGTGGGTACAGTTATTTTCAGATATGAACTTTAATTATGATCTTGACATGGTTATAAATCTGAATCTGAGGTTATGCATATTCTTATCTGTCTGATCTGTTTTTCTATGACTATTCTCTTTCTTCTTTCTGTTCTATAGCCAGGCTACTACGAGCCTGCACCTAATATCATAAGAGCTTAACACACGAACGCTAAATTTTGGGACAAATAATGAATAATGCATAATTGGACATGACTGATATGTGACTGATTTGAGAAAAGGACATATGTTGTAAATTAGATCTAGATCTGTGCATACTCTGTGATTTGGAAGAAGAGGAACTATTGTATGTTAACATATGACTTGGAACTTGGGGACATAACGCATGTTTAAAATTAAGATCTAATTTTGAGATGTTATAATTTTAAGATGTAGATTTTTGGGCATATTTTTATATAACGATTCATGACTTGAAAAAGGAATATGTGACTTAGGCGTAAACACCTATATTAAAATAGGATAACTATTAATGTGAATGCACCTAAAAATGGATTTTTGGATATTGGCATTAAAGGCTATATTTTGGCATAATTCATATTTTATATCATGATTTGGGGCTTTTAGAGAGTATTCTGTACTGTGCAAATTTTAATGAAAATTTGGGGACATATATTGTATTATGAATTGTGACCATGATTTGGGCATGTAAGTTTACCCTTAATTTATGATTAGGCAAGATATGTAAACAGAATTTTAAGAAAATTAAATCTGCTGAATCTGTTATCTGCTCTGCCAATCTGTTGAATTGCCTAATCTGCTAAATCTGTTGAATTGCCTAATCTGCAAATCTGTTGAATCGCCTAATTGGCTAGATCTGTTATCTTTTGAGTTGCCTAATCTTCTAATCTGTTGAATCGCCTAATTTACTAGATCTGTTATCTGTTGAATTTCCTAATTTGTTGAAAGCTAAATAATTGTAATTTGGGTATGAAAATCCGTATTCCCGATCTATGATTGAGTAAAACATAGAAATTTGATTAATCTGTTGTAACCTGTAAAGAAGTTTAATCTGTTAAATGGACATAATCAATCTGATATCTGTATAATCTGTATTGGAATAAATTGGCTATGACACGAGGTGAGACTCTGTTTGCAGTAGAAGCCTGCCCGGAACCAACCGGCTTAACCAGCAACCACAAACTGTCAGTCTAATGTGAGAGGATGTAGGCATAACTAAAATATGCTTAGACACGAGGTTAGGTCTGGCTTATGGAAGAAGTCTGCCCGGAACCGCCCAGCACATCCAGCAGCCACAAGCTACCGACCTAATGTGAGAGGTCTATGCATTAATATTTAATTAATGTAAATTTAAGAGAAATGTGGTGTCTAAAAACGCATTGGGTGGATAGGGTTAAACCAACTGGATTGATGAATTTAATAAACCCATTTCGTGAATCTGTAGGCCCAATACAAAGTTAGACAATCTGTATGTCTTTTAAAACTGTACATCTGATCCGTTAGTCTGAAAACTTGTTAACTAGATTGTCTGATCTGTGAACTAGTAAATCTGAACTCCGTATGTCTGAGACTTGTAAACAAGTTAATCTGAAATCTGTTAGTCTGGGGACACAAGGTTAGGAGGGGAAATACTTGTGTCATCGGTTGTTTGGGACCCATATTAGTCAGTAACCCTTTCTGGTGTCAAAACTTTGACCCCACGCTATGTAGGGGTCCGGGCACGCTTAATGAACTAATTATAAGCGGTTCATTCTAATAATGGCGAGGGGTGTTGATGGTGCGTTCCAACCGGGTCATGTGCGTGCATGGATCCGGTCTGCTTTGAGAATGTAAGACAACGTGACATCTGTAAATAGGTCTCTGCCAATAGGTTGCCACTTTAGGGAGTGATATACCCTACTGTGGGGCCGACACAGGGTATTTATGTATTAAGGAGCCGATTGCTTGGGGTAGGACTTAGGGTACACTTTGTTCTGTCTGTTTCTGTTGGTACTGTTTGTTTCTATTGGGTGGTAACACCTGTCTATTTCTGCGTGGTACCGTATGTTGGGGTGGTAAAGGCCCATTACTAGTGTACACCTAATTCTAACATTCTGTTTCCGTCTCTGATTCCATTTCCGATTCTGTTTCCGTACCTTCTGCCTGTTGGGGTTGTAAAGGCACATTAGTTGGGTGGTTGTAACACCCCACATCCGTTAAGGTCACTCACAAAGGGAATGCCTTAACTTCAACGGAGAATTATGGGTACTGGAATAGAAATATTACAAGACAGACATATATAAAACAGCGGAAGGTAAAGTAGAAGTACTTCAAATCATTTATTAAATATAATTGTTTACAATAAAAGCCCATCAACTTTCAAATACCCAATTACATAGCTAAAATATCTGTCTTGCTCAAAAACAAAGAAGCATGAAAATAAATTGTAGTATTCCCCAATAAAGCAAAGCAAGCCATAGCCAAGAGAGATCCAAGTAGCACTTGAAAGAGCCTTGGAGCTTGGTAAGATCCGAACTAAGTTGTATTTCCACCCTGCGAACCTGGGGGGGGGGGGGGAGGGGGGAATGGAAGAAAAAGAGGCGAAACAAACCGGGTCAGTCATAAAGACCGAGTAAGTCCTAGTGGCTTTCAGCATAAAAACAGGTGAAGATAATATGGCATGAATAAACTGAAAGTAAACATAAGCATGATGACAAGGTAAGCTACAGGCACAATGAATCAAGTATAACATCCCATGCTTCCTATCAAGAGTATCATCACAAGGTTCCTACCAAGTATCACATTGCAAGGTTTCTATTAAGTATAACATCGCAAGATTTCTAAGCTTCACCATTTCACTATTTTCCTTGATTTCATATATTCTCGGCACCACCTAACTAGCGTTCCAATTAGTTTACTAAGTTTTAATTACAAGATAAGTGATCCCCCATAACCCACATGATAGTTTTATAGGTACATATCCCACGATGAGGGTCCCACCTCATATTGACAGTTTCATGTCCCCACTGCATCTATCTTAATTGATCGGGCCTTACTTACAATGTTTCATATGTGTTAAATACTAAGGTTATCCCAACCCCGTAGTTGTGGTAGCCTTCAGGACTACATCTAATATGAGGATTTTCACCTCAACCAGCCCAATTGCCATAAATGTGTTAGATGTATCCTTACTACCCTAATCGATCGGCTCCTACTCGACCTAGTTCTTGCGGCCCCCTACTCGTAGATACCTATGCTGGTCCCACCCTAGGGTGTATCAATCCCTTGGATGGCAACCCCGACACCCTTTTTGATGCACAACTTTATATCTACTGATGCCCAGTCGCTAAATTTTCCACTCCGGAATACATGCGCGCCCGTGATCCGTCGGAACCTGCACCGCTGCATCCCCTGTCGCGGTTTTGACCACTTACAATCAGCCCAGTAATCGTGCCCCACCCTGCCTAGCTCAGGGTACCGTTGATACCTAATGTGGGTTACTGTTGAAACGGGTCCTGCTACTAGGGTTTTCCTAGGGTCTATTCGTATACCCCATAGGTTGGTTAAGCGTTATCTATTTAACTTAACCCCACCCCCCATCATGTTACCATGGTTAAGTGTTCTCTCTTGTGTTACTTAACCCTACCGCATGTCTTGTTATATCGGTTAAGCGTTCTCCCCTGTGTTAACTTAACCCTTACCACACCTCACGTTAGATTGGTTAAGTGTATGTTAACTCAGCCTCATCCACTAGCCATTTTATAATGGTTAAGTGTTACCCTCGTGTATTTACTTAACCCTACCACACATCAGGTTATATAGGTCGGGTGTTATCAACCCACTCAAGTTAAACCAACCCATTTAATTTAACCCTCCCATTCGTCAGATTGCATTGGTTAAGTATTTCAAGTAATTCATGGCTTAAGCCACCCACGTATCATGCTAAGTTGGTTAAGTATTATCTATATGTTTAAGTTGACTTAACCTTGTCACGTGTCATGTAATATTGGTTAAGTGTCATTAGTCTAGTCATATTACTTAGCCCACCCATTCATGTCATATCGGTTAAGTGTCATTAGTCTAGTCATATTACTTAACCCACCCATTGGTCTGATTAACAGTTATGTTGGTTAAGCCCATATTTATAAGTTTTACATGTTCTTAACTCATACCGGTTAGGTCCATATTTACATGTCAAATTTCCATGTCATCCTACCTAACCCTCTAACCATACCCATGTCTTATTATGGTTAATATTCCTTAATTCATTCATTATGATGACCAAATCATAACCTATCACATTAGAACGTGCACTTTGTGGCCACTGGATTTGTTCGGCGGTTCCGGGAAGATTTACACCACAAACTGAGTCTAACCTCGTGTCATAAACCGTTACGCCTACAATTCGACCTTTGACCTCTCACATTAGACTGACACTTTGTGGCTACTGGATTTGCCGCGCGATTCCAGGCAGATTTACCCCACAAACTGAGTCTAACCTCGTGTCAAAGGTTCATTAATGGTCGTATTCCCCCCAAAACCCCAATATCAGTTCATGTGTTTAACATATAGTAATGTTCATGTTCGTGTTCAAGTCAATTATCCAATACACAGTCATTTTCATGTTTCAAATTGCCAACTTTACATATTAATAAACACATGCCCAAGTTCCAAAATTACATGCCAATTTATATATATATATATATATACACACACACACACACACCCAATTCTAGTCAGTTTACATACGTCCAATTCTTGCCTATTTACATGTATGCCAGGTCTATGCCATTTTACCCATATCAAGTTCTAGCCAAGATTACATGTATCAAGTTTCATGTCCAAATAAACCCAAATCAAGATTCATGATGTAGTTATCCCAAACTATAATCCTTTTTATTTCAATATACGCCAGTTACCCAAATTCATATTTATGCCAATTATCAAGTTTACAATTGCTTTTACATTCAAAGTCCCAATCCTACTTATGCCCGATCATAAACTTAATCTTTTGATTTAATTTACATAGGACTGAACTCGTGATTTGATTTACATGCTAATTCATTATGCCCACTTCATGCCAATTTAATTATGCCAATGGCCAAACTTGCAATTTCAATTATATTGACAATACCCCAAATTTCCAACTTCATGTTATGCCATCAATTTTTACCAAACATATATATCCAATATAGACAACATTCCCATATTTCCCTGTATTCAATCGTACGCAAATCACGGTTTAGGCCTAGGTCCGAAATTGACCTAGGTTCATCGAAAGAAAATAAATAGGGGAAGGTAGAATTTGTATAACAATCAGCATAGAGAGAAAACTGGCATAAAAACATCATCTTTGGCATAAAAGATAAATCTTGATAATAATATCAATATGAATCAAGAAAAACTGATTTACAACAGGCTGTATAGATTATAAACTTGACCTGAGAACGAACATAGATAAGTCCCAAAACTCACGATTCAAGAAGCGATTGAAATAGATCTGAATCAATAAACATACTTAAATCCAATTCCACTTTATTCCATGTCCATATTGTAATTTAAATTTTTAAATCTAAAAACAAATAGAACTTAGAGAGCATGGCAAATGAATTAAGAACTGAATTTGTTGAAAAAATGTCGTGGCGTTGTTGATTTATTGTCTTGAATCATTGTAGAAGCCTTGCTCTTTGAATTGATTTGAGTTTGAATGTTTTACTTTGATTTGGAGATGGCGGCCATGGTTCAAGAGGTAGTTTAGCAGCATAATGGTGTAAGAATGATTTGATATGAATTAGGTTAGGTCTAAGGGTGTATTTATAGGGGTAGCAACTAGTTTAGGCCGTTAGATTAACCCTAGAATCAATCCGGACCATGAAAACACGTCTCAAACTTCAAAAATGAGTTCAGGGTCAAAACAGGCCGACCAGCAAGTTTTCTGCTCGTCCTGGGCGCACCTGCCAAGTGCGCCAATGCAAAATTGCATTGGTGCACTTCCCAAGTGCGCCAGTGCAATTTTGTTCTGGCGCACTTCCCAAGTGCGCCAGTGCATTCTGGCCGGTTTCTGGTTTTTCTGTCTAACTTCGTTCGTCCATATCTTCTTCGTACGGTATCTGTTTTACGCAAACTCGGATTCTATTTCAAGCAGAATTCCGAGACAAACGCAATGGCATAACCCGTTTCCCTTGATTTTTATTTTAAAATTTAATTATACCCTGATTTCTAGTTTCAACATGTTATTAAAATTTGGGTTGTTACATTCTCCCCTCCTTAAAGGATTTCGTCCCCGAAATCTTCAAGTTAAGAAGAATGTGTCCTACCATTCAATCATCCATCTACTCAATAATCAATCACAGGCATCTATTATCCTTAAGAGATTTGTAACCTTGTATGAACATATGCAGAAAGTGTGTGTGTATATGTTCCTTATCTAATGCAAATGATCAGGCCTGATTGATCTTCTTAATGAAAAATATGTTTAGTGCCATAAGTCCAACATGTATGCAAATAGTCCTATTCACACTAACACTATATGTGTGCACAAACATCCATCCATATGCAACATCCACATGATAACATATTCAAATTCATCCATAAACAAGTATAAACACTCATGCATATGCAATATGAAAGGTGACGAAGCCGAACTAGTGTCTAATGTGCGTGTATATGCATCCACTAGCAACCACTTGCAACCATCAATCATAACATGTCTCAAACACATGTTTACACCTAGTTGTTCCTACCTAAAGATATAGTCGAATGATAGAAGCAAGTAAAAACTTTGTGCCCATTAGGTAGTGTCAAAACTGGAAATCTATGTCACATATATACTGATTAGGAGAAGAACTCCCTAAGCACCAGCCCGAAGACCGAAATCAACATCAGGCTGACGCCCAAAGAATTACTCAACCCAACGGACACCCTCAAGCCCCAACAAATATTACTAACAGATGATCCCTATGGGGTTTTGCAACAGAAATAGGATTGAGAATAGGACCGAGAGGTTATACTTAAAAGATAACATACAAGTAAGCTCTACAGGAAAAGAGGGATCAAGGATATACTCTTAAAAAGAGATATGATGCGCATGTCTAGTCTTCAATCTTCTAAGTCGCATTTCCTTGAGCTTAACTCCATTGTGCTTTGACCATCTTTGGCTTCACAATTTCGTAGCTTCTTAATTCCTATTTCCAAAATATGAGTTGGAACTCATTTCACTGTCGCCTCTCGTTCCACTTTCACCTATTCTTTTTCTAGTATACCTAGCTTAAACATAACTACGTACTCATGGTTTCATGCAAGCTCTCCAAAATTCACTAGTGAATTCACTTACTAGAAGGTATTCCACATAAATGAATTATCTCTTGAAAATAAACAAATGCCAACCATGTTGCCAAGTGTACTTACTAAGGTGATTTTCTATAACTCATGCATAAGCGAAATGAACCATCAACCTTAGTGGCGAACACTACTCGAGCAGATTGATAAATGTATCAAGAGATTCTAGGTAACTAAGCATGGCAGAACCCTAAGTGTTACACTATACTTCGAGGGTATTACCGAGGCAAGTCAAGAGTCTAACTACCCTCTTTTCATACCCGAGAATGGTATCATTTCTGGATAACCACTCCATCCCTAGAAACAACCCATAGCCCAAAAACATAAGCATTACTTCTAAATTCAACACTTAACATAGACATTCTCAAATCCAAACAAGTCATAAATAAATGAGCCGATTCCCCAACAGGATTTGAGACAAAAATGGGACCCTCTACTACGCTAGTACTAAGGTGCAGAGACTCAACTATCGAAGCAGAATTAAAAAGGATGCGATGTACAAAAACAAAGTTCCCATGGTATGATAGAAAATAAAAGCTAAACTTTTAACAGAAACATTACCACCTCTTCTTAGGTACGCTAGTAGTGAGAGCATACAATTGCCCTCTCGACGATCTTGTCCTTTGCCCTTATCCTTGTCCTCTAATACTTAACTACATGTCCCTTTTTACCATACTAAAGATACTCTCTCTTGTCGTTGGTTTTATTATTCTTTCACTTTGGCATCTTTCCTTTCACCTTTTCCTCCTTCGTGGATTAAGCCATATCAACAAGTTTCTCATCCTTAGGCTTGTGTTCTTTATCCTCGTTCTTGCTTGTATAGCTTGTTGACAAGTTTCTCGAAAGCTACCTCCATCGCATGGCAACCCTACAAAGCTTGAAATAAGATTAGACGCAGATGGAACTACTGCGGCTACAGATGGAAGTTGGGCACTTCTTTGCCCTCCTGCATGTGTCGTACACCTACAAAACTATGGTGAAAAAGAAAGAGAGGAGAAACTCAAGGAGAGAATCAAAAGATAGTGCATATGGCTTTGGGGAATATGCCTTTCAAATAAAACAAGACTTTTCTTAGAAAATGCTTCTTTGTAAACGGTTTTTGAAAATAGTTTTCAGAAGGTTTTAAAAACTTTTGCCCAGTCTGGCAACCTTCTGCTCTGATACCAAATGTAACACCCCACATCCGTTAAGGTCACTCACAAAGGGAATGCCTTAACTTCAATGGAGCATTATGGGTACTGGAACAAAAATATTACAAGACAGACATATATAAAACAGCGGATGGTAAAGTAGAAGTACTTCAAATCATTTATTAAATATAATTGTTTACAATAAAAACCCATCAACTTTCAAATACCCAATTACATAGCTAAAATATCTTTCTTTCTCAAAAACAAAGAAGCATGAAAATAAATTGTAGTATTCCCGAATAAAGCAAAGCAAGCCATAGCCAAGAGAGATCCAAGTAGCACTTGAAAGAGCCTTGGAGCTTGGTAAGATCCGAACTAAGCTGTATTTCCACCTTGCGAACCTGGGGGGGGGGGGGGGATGGAAGAAAAAGAGGCGAAACAAACCGGGTCAGCCATAAAGACTGAGTAAGTCCTAGTGGCTTTCAGCATAAAAACAGGTGAAGAAAATATGGCATGAATAAACTGAAAGTAAACATAAGCATGATGACAAGGTAAGCTACAGGCACGATGAATCAAGTATAACATCCCATGCTTCCTATCAAGAGTATCATCACAAGGCTCCTACCAAGTATCACATTGCAAGGTTTCTATTAAGTATAACATCGCAAGATTTCTAAGTTTCACCATTTCACTATTTTCCTTGATTTCCTATATTCTCTACACCACCTAACTAGCGTTTCAATTAGTTTACTAAGTTTTAATTACAAGATAAGTGATCCCCCATAACCCACATGATAGTTTTATAGGTACATATCCCACGATGAGGGTCCCCATCATATTGACAGTTTCATGTCCCCACCGCACCTATCTTAATTGATCGGCCCTTACTTACAATGTTTCATATGTGTTAAATACTAAGGTTATCCCAACCCCATAGTTGTGGTAGCCCTCAGGACTACATCTAATATGAGGATTTTCACCTCAACCAGCCCAATTGCCATAAATGTGTTAGATGTATCCTTACTACCATAATCGATCGGCTCCTACTCGACCTAATTCTTGCGGCCCCCTACTCGTAGATACCTGTGCTGGTCCCACCCTAGGGTGTACCAATCCCTAGGATGGCAACCTTGACACCCTTTTTGATGCACAACTTTATATCTACTGATGCCCAGTGGCTAAATTTTCCACTTCGGAATACGTGCACGCCCGTAATCCGTCGGAACCTGCACCACTGCATCCCCTGCCGTCGTTTTGACCGCTTACAATCAGCCCAGTAATCGTGCCCCACCCTGCCTAGCTCAGGGTACCGTTGATACCTAATGTGGGTTACTGCTGAAACAGGTCCTGCTACTAGGGTTTTCCTAGGGTCTATTCGTATACCCCACAGGTTAGTTAAGCGTTATCTTTTTAACTTGACCCCACCCCCCATCATGATACCATGGTTAAGTGTTCTCTCTTGTGTTACTTAAACCTACCGCATGTCTTGTTATATCGGTTAAGCATTCTCCCCTGTGTTAACTTAACCCTTACCACACCTCACGTTAGATTGGTTAAGTGTATGTTAACTCAACCTCATCCACTAGCCATTTTATAATGGTTAAGTGTTACCCTCGTGTATTCTTAACCCTACCACACATCAGGTTATATTGGTTGGTTGTTATCAACCCATTCAAGTTAAACCAACCCATTTAACTTAACCCCCATTCGTCAGATTGCATTGGTTAAGTATTTCAAGTAATTCATGGCTTAACCCGCCCACGTATCGTGCTAAGTTGGTTAAGTATTATCTATATGTTCAAGTTGACTTAACCCTATCATATGTCATGTTATATTGGTTAAGTGTCATTAGTCTAGTCATATTACTTAACCCACCCATTCATGTCATATCGGTTAAGTGTCATTAGTCTAGTCATATTACTTAACCCACCCATTGGTCTGATTAACAGTTATGTTGGTTAAGCCCATATTTATAAGTTTTACATGTTCTTAACTCATACCAGTTAGGTCCACATTTACATGTCAAATTTCCATGCCATCCCACCTAACCCTCTAACCATACCCACGTCTTATTATGGTTAATATTCCTTAATTCATTCATTATGATGAATGAATCATGACCTCTCACATTAGACCGTGCACTTTGTGGCCACTGGATTTGTCGGGCGGTTCCGGGCAGATTTACACCACAAACTGAGTCTAACCTCGTGTCATAAATCATTACGCCTATAATTCGACCTTTGACCTCTCACATTAGACTGACACTTTGTGGCTACTGGATTTGTCGGGCGGTTCTGGGCGTATTTACACCACAAACTGAGTCTAACCTCGTGTCAAAGGTTCATTAATGGTCGTATTCCCCCCCAAAACCCCAATATTAGTTCATGTGTTTAACATATAGAAATGTTCATGTTCGTGTTCAAGTCAATTATCCAATACACAGTCATTTTCATGTTTCAAATTCCCAACTTTACATATTAATAAACACATGCCCAAGTTCCAAAATTACATGCCAATATATATATATATATATACACACACACACCCAATTCTAGTCAGTTTACATACGTCCAATTCTTGCCTATTTACATGTATGCCAGGTTTATGCCATTTTACCCATATCAAGTTCTAGCCAAGATTACATGTATTAAGTTTCATGTCCAAATAAACCCAAATCAAGATTCAAGATGTAGTTATCCCAAACTATAATCCTTTTTATTTCAATACACGCCAGTTACCCAAATTCATATTTATGCCAATTATCAAGTTTACAATTGCTTTTACGTTCAAAGTCCCAATCCTACTTATGCCCAATCATAAACTTAATCTTTTGATTTAATTTACATAGGCCCGAACTTGTGATTTGATTTACATGCTAATTCATTATGCCCACTTCATGCCAATTTAATTATGCCAATGGCCAAACTTGCAATTTCAATTATATTGACAATACCTCAAATTTCCAATTTCATGTTATGCCATTAATTTTTACCAAACATATATATCCAATATAGACAACATTCCCATATTTCCCTGCATTCAATCGTACGCAAATCGCGGTTTAGGCCTAGGTCTGAAATTGACCTAGGTTCATCGAAAGAAAATAAATAGGGGATGGTAGAATTTGTATAACAATCAGCATAAAGAGAAAACTGGCATAAAAACATCATCTCTGACATAAAAGATAGATCTTGATAATAATATCAATATGAATCAAGAAAAACTGATTTACAACAGGATGAATAGATCATAAGCTTGACATGAGAACGAACATAGAAAAGTCCTAAAACTCAAGATTCAAGAAGCGATTGAAATAGATCTGAATCAATAAACATACTTAAATCCAATTCCACTTTATTCCATGGCCATATTGTAATTTAAATGTTTAAGTCTAAAAACAACTAGAACTTACAGAGCATGGTAAATGAATTAAGAACTGATTTTGTTGTAAAAATGCTGTGGCATTGTTGATTTGTTGTCTTGAATCATTGTAGAAGCCTTGTTCTTTGAATTGATTTGAGTTTGAATGTTTGTACTTTGATTTGGAGACGGCGGCCATGGTTCAAGAGGTATTTTAGTAGCATAATGGTGTAAGAATGATTTGATATGAATTAGGTTAGGTCTAAGGGTGTATTTATAGGGGTAGCAACTAGTTTAGCCCTTAGATTAACCCTAGAATCAATCCGGACCATCAAAACACGTCTCAGGCTTCAAAAATGAGTTCTGGGTCAAAACAGGCCGACCAGCAGGTTTTCTGCTCGTCCTGGGCGCACCTGCCAAGTGCGCCAATGCAAAATTGCATGGGCGCACTTCCCAAGTGCACCAGTGCAATTTTGTTCTGGCGCACTTCCCAAGTGCACCAGTGCATTCTGGCCGATTTCTGGTTTTTCTGCCTAACTTCATTCGTCCATATCATCTTCGTACGTTATCTGTTTTACGCAAACTCGGACACTATTTCAAGCAGAATTCCGAGACGAACGCAATGGCATAACCCGTTTCCCTTGATTCTTATCTTAAAATTTAATTATACCCTTATTTCTAGTTTCAACATGTTATTAAAATTTGGGTTGTTACATAAAGGCCCATTATTAGTATTCTATTTCCGTACCTTCTGTCTGTTGGGGTGGTAAAGGCCCATTATTAGTATTCTGCTTCTATACCTTCTGTATGTTGGGGTGGTAAAGGCCCATTACTAGCATTCTGTTTCTGTATAGATTAATATGTTTCGATTCTGTTTCAGTTTAGACATTTGGACAACCCTGTTATACTAGTATTAGTGCAGAGAAGTAAGATGTAAGTATGGAACATAACTTGGTTTACATCATTCTGTTTCTTTTGTTAACTTAAAGTATATCTGTTATTCCTGTTGATGTAATCTCTCATCCAGCTTTATTTACATGTCATGATAATATTATCTGCTTATATGCTGGAAGTCACTGGACTCGCCAGACTTTATGTATGACCTCGTTTGTTTTCGCCCCTTTTCTTTCCGTTCCCCCCAGGTGCTCAGGGTGGAAACATAGGAGCTTGATTCTGATTTTCTCTGCTTGAAGTGCTTGGAGTATTGCTTGGCTTTGTCTCTATCTTTTCATGGCATTTTATGTTAGGGATTATGGCTTTAAAACTTTACATTCTGAAGGATTTTGTATAAGACTGATAATTGTGTACTTGAGTTTTGGTATTGTGATTTAGAAAGATGTAACCAAACTTATTTCTGCTTCTGCTGTAATAAAGTTATAATTTTTCAAGTACTACTTATTTGTCTTGTAATATTCTGTTTTGTCTACTAAAACGCTCCATCAAAGTTAAGGCATTCCCTTTGTGAATGACCTTAACGGAGGTGGTGTGTTACAAGTTTAGAGATGGGGTGGGTTGCTCTTGTATGTTAGCTTATGGATTGGTTTGTCTTCTTCCATGATTAACATCCAAGATCATTGGTGGTACATGTCATTTGACTACTTCTTTGTCATCTTGGTGTTTTGCAGCGGATCGCCTTTCCGGATCAGCCAGGACGTTGCTTTGGGCTTTCAGGTTCCACGATTGGTCTTATGTTATCCTTGTGTTTTTTTATTTATCGTTCTTTTGTCTGTGCATAGATTATGTAGCCATTTCTACAGATCTATTTTTGTGAGCCGTTGGAGAATGGCGTGATTCTCCTTTTTTGTTGTGTATTTTTTTTGCGCATATATATATATATATATATATATATATATAAAGGATATTGTCACGAAAACACGCATATAGTTGGATTGGATAAGTGTTAGGTTTGCGTATTGAAGTGCTGATGCTATGACGTCGACAATTGTATTGGTGGGCCGACTACCTATCCAAGCACCAAGAACCGGGTGACTAGACATGGACATAAACTCTATTCATTTTAGCCGTTCCATTATCAAAATAGAGTGCTTCTACAAGCAGGAACGACAATGTGAGTTTGATTATTCGAAAGGTTCGAACAGTTGAAGGGAGAGAATAACAAAGAAAAAGTAAGAAAAAAATAAAAGCACTAAAATTAACCTAAATTATCATATACATTAAGCCATTGCTTATCTGAAATTATGACTGTTGGTTATGGCCAAATGATGTTCTGAAATCACGTTTTACTTTCAAAATCATTAGTTTTTTTGTTTGTATTTAAATCTCACATCTCTGAGAGAAGAATAACACTAAACTTTAGATTTTTACTGAGTGATTAAGTGTAAGAGTAAGTAACGACTGGTAAACTTCAGATTTTTCCGAAACGATAAGCCTAAATCATGTATATATAAGAGTATGTAACGACTAGTAAACAAATGAATGATTAAGTGATAAAAGTAAACTTCAGATTTTTACTTATCTGGATTGTCTTTCTTCTTTCTGTTTATTGCAATATAGCTATGAACTTCACAACCTTCTGTCTTTCTTTCTGCATTCATCTCTGTTATCACTCTTGTACTCACCTGCTTCAAATTCAGCACCATTATTTTTCTATCAAGTTCAACTTCATCTCTCAATCCTGAAGATGTCGATAGTAAGAAGCTTCAGGCCACGACATCCCGAGTACTTTTAAATATGGTTGGCATCATAATCTACGACATGAGCATTGAATTAGCTTTGTGTATCTAGGTACATCGTTGCCTCCAAATAAGAATTTTTCAGATCTGGGTCGACCAACCCCTTCGGCTTCCAGGCAGCAGCAACAGTTCACATTTTAATATAATATAAGCAGCGGTAAGGCAGACATTACTTGGTTCCTTGACATCCAAATGACCAACTCTAGATCTGGTGAATAATGAAAAATAATCTTAATTCAATAAAGCAACTGCGCGCGGCTTTTAGCCTTAAATAATCTTAATCTAGATCTGACAAAGAAGAATGAAAATGAAAAAAATGAAAAAGATGGTCGTAATCACAAAAACAAATTGCGTCTAGAAAAAAGAAGAAGAAATAAACAACCTGAAGTATTGATTGTTGGAAGAAACCGGTTGAGTGGGTGGCGACTTTTCGCCTAAGATTACGACTTGCGAAAGAGGCAGCTAGATTAAGCTGGAGAATCGAGGCATGCGTGATTATCATTTTAAGGACTAAGACATCTTGGAGGAAGCGGGGTCGAAATCAATGCGCGAATAAAGCCAAAATATTTGCTTCCAAGCTAAAATTTGGAGCCATTTTCTTTAATTATGGAAATGGCATAATCAATTAAGGATGTGATAATTAAATCTGATTTAATTTTAATTATTGAAAACTTCTAAAATAAATAAATTTTACAAATATATTCATCTCCTTTTGAACTAAATCGAGCAATTTAAATTTTACAATATATGTGTTTGAAATGCTTTATTTCATTTTTTCCGTGTCATTCGCAATCAATAAATGCATATTACACAACTAAAAATACATAATCAATTAATAATAAATCAGTTAAATTAGAAATCGTGAATTAAAATACACCGATTAATGCTCTTCTCAAACATCTTGTTCGTAGTTGCAACTTATATTTCATTCAGCCATTGTTCTTGCTTGAATGTATATAACGCACATATTAAAAAAGATTCACGTTCATTTGATCCTTTCATATGGCGAAGGTATCCGCGAAAACTTTTACAAAATGAACCAATTTATATAGTAGTAAATTAGTTACTAATGATTAATTATAAAATATTAATAAATAATAAATATTAGTGACATATACTTAATGTAGCGTTATTAGTGATTAATAAATATTAGTAACATATGATTAATATAATAAATATTACTAGTAATGTAATATTATAGTTTGTAATTAGTAACATATGATTGATATTATTAATTTTATTAACGATAAATTATTAAACATTAATAAATATTAATTTTAAGAAAGCATTATGATTATTAATTATTTATTATTGAATTTCACAAAAGAGAATCATTACAATGTTGTTTTATGATTGTCACAAAATTCACATCGGTTACAATATGTATTTTTTGGTCGTTGTAAAGTTGGCACCTATTATAATGGTCATTTTTGCTCGTGGTAAAATTGGCATCTATTACAATGGGCATTTTGTGAACATTGTAAAGTTGACATATATTACAACAGGCTAGAAAAGAACATTGTTATAGCTTTCTATTACAACGGGCTTCCGGTGTCCATTGCACAAAAGACGTTGTATATGGCACTTATTACAACAGGCCTTAATGGACCGTTGTAATAAACCTCTATTACAACGGTCAGCCGACACCCGTTGTAAAAATGACATTGTAATATGTAATTTTTGTTATAGTTATAGTGAATGGAATTTAACTTAAAATTTGGATTAGCGACCATATATTTATTAAAACTGATTCAGCAATCTCAATTGACGTCATTAGTTGATTATTACCAATCTTAAATCAATTGTGTAAGTTTATAGACAATAATAATGGAACAACCCAGAAATGCGAGCCAATTTATTTATTTTTTTGCAATTTTAACGAATTTTGAATATTTAAAATGAATTATTTTAAATAATATCGAAGAAAATTTATTTTGAATAGAAATCGAACGTATATATTTATATACGTCGTCGTTAGAATATAAATAATTATATATAATTATAAAAGGAATTGAAAATGGCGCGGTAGTTCGATTTCAAATTTCAAGTGAATGTACCGGGTGCAAAATAAACCGGATTTTAGTGAAACCAAAGATATTAGAATCTATTTGAGAATATCTTTCCAACGAATCCGAAAAATCAAAATTTCACAGCGGGAATCAAAAGATATGTCCAGTTGAAAATTCAGAATAGTCGCTATGGAATTTCGGCCCTTAAAAATAGCCATTTTGCAAACGACCTCGGTTTTCGACGAAACCACTTTTGTTGGATCTGCGATGTTAAGTTATTGCTAGGTTTCAAATTTCGTAATTTTTCGATTCGATATGTAAGCGTGGCAAAGGAAAACGCGTTTGGCCTGTTCAGTTGATTTTAATCGACTAGAAAATGACCATTTTTCAAACGGTCTCAGAATTCGACGAAATTAGTTTTGTTAGGACCGTATCGTCGATACGAAGCTAATTTTTCTAGAATTTTTTGATTTAGTATGTGGCCCCGGTAAATTGAAATGCGCATTCAAATTCAATATATAGAGTTATATGTTGAATTTGACGAAAACTGATCGAAACAATCGAATCAGCCTACGATACATATCCCATTGTGTTCGGAATGAGGGTAATTAGCTATGGACGACAGGCGGTGGGTCTTGTTTCGAGGTCGAAAATAAAAGTTACCTTTTTGGGGTTAAAATAATAAAATATAAATTATAAAACTATATAACTCTCTCTTCTTATATCCTCTCAGCCCCCTCCCCCCCGTTCGAAATCAAATCTGAGAAAAAAAAGAGAACGCTCGACGGAAATGGATGCCGCCGCCTCCAGGCGGAGCACCGCCACACCCAGGCCGTCGCCCCCCTCCTGCTCCTTGTGCCTCCTTCTCCTCCCTCCCCTTCTCCAAGCGCACCCCCCTAAAAAGCCCTAGACCCCAAATACAGCCGCCGCCAGCTCATGTGGGCCCCGACGCCTGCTCCTCCCTCCGCCCCCCTTTACTCCACCTGCGCCGACCCCTCCGCCTCCCTTCCGACCACCTGGTCCCCCCAAAAACTGACGTGAACCCCCCTAAAACCTATAAGTTCCTACTTATTTTACTTTATTTATTTTTGATTTTGATTTCTGCGAATAAAAGGCAGTTTTCACATGTATAGGAGGGAAGTAAAAAATTTGGCCTTTCTTATAAAATGGAATAAGGAAAGCTAGGATTTTTAACATAGCAAAGAATGTTGTAAGTTTTTATTTTCATTTATTCAAGAAAAATCAGATTTTTTATAAATGTTTTAGCATAGAAAAGGCGTGATTTTTAAATAACAAAGGCGTGAATTTTAAATAACAAAAGCGTAATTTTTTATTTAATAAAAGAAAATGAAAAGCTTAGAATTTTTGCATGAGGAAGATATAATTTTTATATGACGAGAAGATTAAAAATATAATTTTTATATAATGTAAAGAATTAAAAATATAATTTTTATATAATAGAAAAGTTAAAAATATAATTTTTATACTAATGGCATATTAAAAATATGATTTTTTATATAGGTATGATGGTAAAAATATGATTTTTATTCATGTAGAGTTATAAAAATATAATCTTTTATATTGTAGAAGTATAAAAATAAAATCTTTTATAAAGTAGGAGTATTAAAAATATGGTTTTTATTAAGGTGGAGTAATAAAAATATAATTTTTATTATATTGCTAGCAAGATAAAAATATAATCTTTATCATGGAAGTAGCGTTGTAAAGGAGTGATTTTTTATATATGAAGCCGAGATATGAAAATACGATCTTTATAAATATAAAAATATAACTTTTATATAGAGGATAGCGTGATAAAAATGTAATCATTGTTATATAGATACCGGTGTAAAAATTGATTTTTTATCTATATAGTAGCGGTGTAAAAATAGAATTTTTATCTTTATGGTGGTAGCGTAAAAATAGAAATTTTATATACATAGCTACAATATAAAAATGTGATTTTTATATATGTAGTGGCTACGGGCAACGAAAGTGACAAAAGGCGAGAACGACAGAGATTTCTACATAAGAAGAGTCGTGGCGTTGGATTTAGCTTTCGGTGAGAACTCCTCACTTTTAATTTATTTTAATTTCTAGTTGAAATATATACTAGGATGCAGACGGTGTTTAGTAGCACCCGACACCCGTCGTCCACAGACCATGGACGGTTTGTATGCTTGTTTGTTTGATTTTGATGTGTAGTTGATTGTGTGATGTGATGTGAAATGAAATAAAATATTTATATAGTTGAAATAAAATATTTTATAGTGGAAAATATTTTATAGTTAAAAATAGAATTTTTAACGTGTATATGAAATGAAGTAAAAATAAACAAACCGGGCGATTTGTTTATATACACACCTTTGACTGATATTGATTGGGACGATAAATTTTACACATCGCCCAACTGCACAAATAAAATCTGTGTTTGATTGTTTGAAACCCCACACGGGTATTGGGATGATATATGACGTACACTAATCCCAATAATTAGTTGTATGTTGATCGATTGATTGACAAACTGTTAGAAGCGTTGAATATTTATATTTGATGCTTATACAGTGTAGAATGCACTTTGGATGATGGTTGATTATTTGTCGTTGTTGATATATACATTCGTTGTATAGAAGTCCACAGAAATAAAATCTATGGTAATTGATTAGGCCTCATTCCAGTTTTGAAATAGAATATTTGAAGAGAACTATTTGAATAAAATATTTGAAAAAGAAATATTTGAAATAGAATATTTGGAAATAGAAATATATGAAGCCGTGTTGATTAGATTGACGCCATTTTGACGTGAACGATATTTATATCGATTTTATTCATTTTATAACGAATATCGAAAGTGATTTCAAAATCTGATATTTTGAAAAGAATTAAATTGAAATTGAATAGAAATCAATTCGCATTGAAATTGAATTGAATTGAAAATGAACTGAAATTGAATTAGAAATCAATTTGAATTGAAATCAATTTGAAATGAATTTAAAATGAAATTATAAGGAAAATATCAATTTTGATTTGAATTTGAAAAGAAGTTTAAATCGTTTTGAAAACGAATTAAAAACGATTTATATAATACGTTTTAAAAGGGAATCGACGAAATATATATAATATATATATTATATATATAATGGCCTGAATAGAACGCGCCGCGCCACGCCGCGGCAGTTCACGAATTTCGACCATTGACTTCGAATGGGTATTGCGGGAGATCCGACCATCGGATTCTCCTAAAACCGTAACCATTGGGTTCGTATCGAAAAGAGCTTTCTGAAGAATATTAGAAATTAGAAATCTAACAGTTGGATTTGGAATTATGTCCAAAACAAATTTAGAAAAGGTCGCTGTAAGTGCAGTTCGATGGCCGTTGATGGAAATCGACTGTACGGGCCTTGATAAAATTATTAAAAATAGTAATAATTTGTGTAAAACCATAAGAAATGATTTGGGAAGGATTGGGATGAAAAAAAATCCATATTTGAAAAGATAAAAATAGATTTTTTATCGAAATGAACTAGTTTTGCACTAGAACTATAATTCTGTTTATTTTTAAATAAATAAATTGGATTTGAAAAGGGTTTTAAAATAACCAGAATTTCCAATAATTGAATTGGGATGGATTTGAGTCGAAAATGTCTTTGGAATATTTCGATGTTGGATTTTGAGATTATACAGATGTTGTTATGGAAATTTGAAAGATATTTATATCGTTATTTCCAGTACGATATTTGTTGGTCGTATAATTTGATATTAAATATAAGTAGATATATTTTCTATTTAGAGCCTTGTATTTAATATCAAATGTGATTTGGGTTTGTCGTGAATGGTGTCTTCATTAACACTGTTCTTAAGCCCAGTTGAGAAAAAGATTAAATCTTTTTATTTAGATTTAATGAAGTGTACCAATTAAATGATATTTAATTGGAATTGAATTGGTATTGATTTTTGGGTTTATCGTGAACAGTGTTTTAAATAACACTTGTTCTTTAACCTGATAATTAATGGAATGTGATTGTGGGTTTATCGTGAATCGTGTTTTAAATGACACTGATTCTTTAACCCAGTTAAAGTTTAAAACTAAGTGGAATTTTAATGAATCTATAATTAGATTGAAAAGATTAAGAATGGAGTATCACCAGTTTTACTCCAGGCGATAGTTAAATATTTAATTAGATTTGAACGTGAAATGGTAATTTAATTTACCGATAACACCGTGATGTTAGATATGAAGTATGACCACTTTACTTCATGGGATGAATAGGTTGGGATTGGGCAATAAAGTAAATGATTACTTCGGTGTGGTTCGCTAATCCCGACTAGTTTGAATTGATATTCAAAAGAAGATTAAAGAATAAATTTAAAGAATTTATCTTTGATAAAATTAATGGGAATCTTTCCCAAAGTGTAAGAATATTTAAATAAAAGAATATTCTGAATTGGAATGAGGTGTATGTTGTGTTTGTGTAACACTTGTTTATTATATACGCGAGTTATTCGGAAAGACCGGGTTTATCCCATTCTGAATAACTGATTCGACATGGTGTCGAAGATGAAGACGGTGGTCGAAGACCGGAGGTCTTCACGTCGTTTGGGTGATTACTGATGATCTTGATTGGGCCGTACACCCAAGAGGAGGGAATCAGTTAGTGATCGTCCAGACGTACTTGGAGATCGATGGATATGCGGGGTACTAGGCGCCTTCGGTTTCGTTCAGACCCCGAATGGACTTGTAAATGGACTATGTGTCTGACATTGGATTTTAGTCTATGTGGTTGATTTCTATTAAATATATATCTGTTTTGCGGCGGAGAATTTATTCTCTTGCTTAACGCCCTTCTCTGAGACGTACGAGCTCAGGGGTTATATATTGACGGATATCAAACGCATGGAGTTAATTGCCTGTGTGGCATGCCTAAGTGGCATTAGATCAGGGCTTCTGTTGAAAAGCAAAGTCTTGTGGTGGATGATCAAAGCACAGCCTGTGTGGCATAGCTTTGTGTAACGTTGATTCGCGAGCTTCACACCCCGGTAGTGGACCAGAAACGGGAGAGGACTTCAGGGAGGGCATGCGTTTCCTTTTAGCTAGAAGTGGCGTCAGTGGTTTTACACGCCCTGACGAGTTTGACTTATGTGGTTGTTGCTGTTGCTAGGCGCCTCGGATATATCGGTCGATCCGGGACCGATGGAGTCATTGGACTCATTGACACCCCATAGGGTGGGGAAGCGTAGTGTTCAGGCATTTTAATCCACATCGGTGGACCGGCCCTGACGATCCAAGGCTTGTCTGCGCGCTTGCCTGAGATACAGGCTAGAGCGTCTCGAATCGGTAGAGGACGATCCCTGGCCTCGGTTCACAGACGGAAATCCAGTTTCCAAATACGTGACTTTGTGGTTTTGATTGTAGAGCGTAGTATAGCGACATGATATATGGTACCCATGCCGTCTAGGATTGATACATTTATATTTGAAGTTGTTTTGACACTATACACCTATTATAGTATCAAATGATTTGTTTTAAACGTATCAAGCATGTTTTGGCTATTATAAGGGAAAAACCTATCCTATGGTTTGTGTTGCATTGTGTGATGGGACCTGGGTCTTATAATAGCTTCATTTTTCTTTATTTAGCATTGCGCTGTTGTTTTATGCACTGGTATTCTTGGGAGGAAACCCGTTCCGTGTTATACGACATGGTCCCTTGATTTATCTAACTTTAAAATAAAGATTGATAACTGTTTTAGTTCTCACACCAGTCCCATGACTAACCTGGAGTTTATTGTTTTAACCTAAACTCTGGGTGCCCTTATTTTGATACGGGCAGCTAGTAGTTTTGGTTTTGCAGGTTTATATTCACAGGATCCTGATTTACAGCTGGAACGATATGCGGAAAGCTCTGTATCCGTGTATTACTTCTAGTTGTGTATTGTATTATTTTCCGTTGCAGTGATGTATTTAAATGTAATTTAAATCTCTGATATTTTCTTGTTTATACTCTATATATTCTTGTATTCTGATGCATTGTGGTAATTAACAATGAAATGTTCTTCTGTTTGAGTTCTATTTTGTCATGTTCTCAATGTATCCGCTCTTTCCTTCACGGGGAAGTAACGAGTCCTTACAGTGGTATCAGAGCTCTGGTTTACAGAGCTCGAGAACAAGACACATTAGAACCATACGAAAGAATCCATCGGATATTGGATTAGTAATATCCAATTAGAATTACTCGTTAGAGATAAGATCGGTAGTATCCTAGAACGAGTGTGAAGAGTATATTTTTCAATTGAAAACAAATTTTGTTTTGAAATTTAAATCGTTTTATACGTATTTGAATATTTTATTTATTTTGAATTTGGGCAAACCAATATATAAAGATTTTGCATATACGCGTCATGAACGTATATTCGAAGTTTTAATATACTAGATAGATATAGAATCACATTCTAGTTGCCCGGAGATGGTACTGATAATTGTCATGACATCATCAGTATTTATCTTCTTGTTTCGAAGGTGTGATTTCTATATATTTCCATTAGACTGGCGTGAGAACCAAAATATAGCTAGAATACATTGATGTGAATTGGCATCAAAAATGTGATTTTTGTATATATATTAAAATTATGAATTTGAAACGTTAATTCATTAATTGATTGATGGTCGAGTTGTTTGGTTATTTGTTTGAAATTTTGAACCATTTAGCCTAATTGAATCAAATGTTGAATTCTATCGAAAATTATTTGCAATTGCACGCATGTACATATATATATATATGTGTGAACAGGTCATAGCAAGGAGGTTAGAGCAGAGAAATAAATTTGTTTGCCTGACAAATAGGTACATGTTTACCATAATTTACTGTTTTGTTTAGGTGATGATGATTTTATGAGCCGATTGGCTTTTTTTTTCTTTTTGATTGAAGAAGGCCATAGGAGGCTATATGAAATATCCCGAAGTCCCCGGTGCAGGGGAGGTTATGGCGAAATTTTTCAGAAATTTAGGGTGTTAGCCAAATTTTTGAAAAATTTGAAAAGTTTTTAGAAACTGAAAAGTTGGAGAACTTAAGCCGTAACGAAAATAATGAAAGTTGAGTTGATTTGTTAAACAACTTTTGGCTTCATTCTTTTCGGGGACGAAAAGTTTTAAGTGGGGGAGATTGTAACAACGCGGAAATGCGAGCCAATTTAAAAATTTTATTTTAGCAATTTTAACGAATTTTGAATATTTAAAATGAATTATTTTAAATAATATCGTCGAAAATTTATTTTGGATAGAATTCGAACGTATATATTCATATACGTCTTCGTTAGAATATAAATAATTATAAAAGGAATTGAAAATGGCGCGGTAGTTCGATAATTCGATTTCAAATTTCAAGTGAATGTACCGGGTGCAAAATAAACCGGATTTTAGTGAAACCAAAGATATTAGAATCTATTTGAGAATATCTTTCCAACGAATCCGAAAAATCAAAATTTCATAGCGGGAATCAAATGATATGTCCAGTTGAAAATTCAGAATAGTCGCTACGGAATTTCAGCCCTTAAAAATAGCCACTATGCAAACGACCTCGGTTTTAGACGAAACCACTTTTGTTGGATCCGCAATGTCAAGTTATTGCTAGGTTTCAAATTTCGTAATTTTTCGATTCGATATGTGAGCGTGGCAAAGGAAAACGCGTTTGGCCAGTTTCAATTTTTTTTTAATCGACTGGAAAATGGCCATTTTTCAAATGGTCTCAGAATTCGACGAAATTAGTTTTGTTAGGACCGTATCGTCGATACGAAGCTAGAAAATATTTTTCTGGAATTTTTCGATTTAGTATATAGCAGCGGTAAATTGAAATGCGCGTTCAAATTCAATATATAGAGTAATATGTTAAATTTGACGAAAACTGATTGAAACAATCGAATCAGCCTACGATATATATCCCATTGTGTTCGGAATGGGGGCAATTAGCTATGAACGATAGGCGGTGGGTCTTGTTTTGAGGTCGAAAATAAAAGTTACCTTTTTGGGATTAAAATAATAAAATATAAATTATAAAACTATATAACTCTCTCTCCTTATATCCTCTAAGCCCCCCCTTTGTTCGAAATCAAATCAAAGAAAAAAAAAAAGAGAACGCTCGATGGAAATGGACGCCGCCGCCTCCAGGCGGAGCACCGCCACACCCAGGCCGTCGCCCCCCTCCTGCTCCCTGCGCCTCCTTCTCCTCCCTTCCCTTCTCCAAGCGCGCCCCCCTAAAAAGTCCTAGACCCCAAATACAGCCGCCGCCAGCTCTTGTGGGCCCCGACGCCTGTTCCTCCCTCCGCCCCCCTTTACTCCACCTGCGCCGACCCCTCCGCCTCCCTTCCGACCACCTTCTCCCCCCAAAAACTGACGTGAACCCCCCTTAAAACCTGTAATTCCTACTTATTTTACTTTATTAATTTTTGATTTTGATTTCTGTGAATAAAAGGCAGTTTTCACATGTATAGGAGGGAAGTAAAAAATTTGGTCTTTCTTATAAAATGGAATAAGGAAAGCTAGGATTTTTAACATAGCAAAGAATGTTGTAAGTTTTTATTTTCATTTATTCAAGAAAAATTAGATTTTTTATAAATGTTTTAGCATTGAAAAGGCGTGATTTTTAAATAACAAAGGCGCGAATTTTAAATAACAAAAGCGTAATTTTTTATTTAATAAAAGAAAATGAAAAGCTTAGAATTTTTGCATGAGGAAGATATAATTTTTATATGACGAGAAGATTAAAAATATAATTTTTATATGATGTAAAGAATTAAAAATATAATTTTTATATAATAGAAAAGTTAAAAATATAATTTTTATACTAATGGCATATTAAAAATATGATTTTTATATAGGTATGATGGTAAAAATATGATTTTTATTCATGTAGAGTTATAAAAATATAATCTTTTGTATTGTAGAAGTATAAAAATATAATATTTTATAAAGTAGGAGTATTAAAAATATGGTTTTTATTAAGGTGGAGTAATAAAAATATATTTTTTATTAATTGCTAGCAAGATAAAAATATAATTTTATCATGGAAGTAGCGTTGTAAAGGAGTGATTTTTTATATATGAAGCCGGGATATGAAAATACGATCTTTATAAATATAAAAATATAACTTTTATATAGAGGATAGCATGATAAAAAAATGTAATCTTTGTTATATGGATACCGGTGTAAAAATATAATTTTAATCTATATAGTAGCGGTGTAAAAATAGAATTTTTATCTATATAGTGGGAGCGTAAAAATAGAATTTTTATATACATAGCTATAATATAAAAATGTGATTTTTATATATGTAGTGGCTACGACAACGAAAGTGACAAAAGGCGAGAACGACGGAGATTTCTACATAAGAAGAGTCGTGGCGTTGGATTTAGCTTTCGGTGAGAACTCCTTACTTTTAATTTATAATAATTTCTAGTTGAAATATATACTAGGATGCAGACGGTGTTTAGTAGCAACCGACACCCATCGTCCGCAGACCATGGACGGCTTGTATGCTTGTTTGTTTGATTTTGATGTGTAGTTGATTGTGTGATGTGATGTGAAATGAAATAAAATATCTATATAGTTGAAATAAAATATTTTATAGTGGAAAATATTTTATAGTTAAAAATAGAATATTGAACGTGTATACGAAATGAAGTAAAAATAAACAAATCGGACGATTTGTTTATATACACACCTTTGACTGATATTGATTGGGACGATAAATTTTACACATCGCCAAACTGCACAAATAAAATTTGTGTTTGATTGTTTGAAACCCCACACGGGTATTGGGATGATATATGACGTACACTAATCCCAATAATTAGTTGTATGTCGATCGATTGATTGACAGACTGTTATAAGCGTTGAATATTTATATTTGATGCTTATACAGTGTAGAATGCACTTTGGATGATGGTTGATTATTTATCGTTGTTGATATATACATTCGTTGTAGAAGTCCATAGAAATAAAATCTATGGTAATTGATTGGGCCTCATTCCAGTTTTGAAATAGAATATTTGAAGAGAACTATTTGAATAAAATATTTGAAAAATAATTATTTGAAATAGAATATTTGGAAATAGAAATATATGAAGCCGTGTTGATTAGATTGACGCCATTTTGACGTGAATGATATTTATATCGATTTTATTCATTTTATAATGAATATCGAAAGTGATTTCAAAATCTGAAATTTTGACAAGAATTGAATTGAAATTGAATAAAAATGAATTCGAATTGAAATTGAGTTGAAAACGAACTGAAATTGAATTATAAATCAATTTGAATTGAAATCAATTTGAAATGAATATAAAACGAAATTATGAGGAAAAATTCAATTTTGATTTGAATTTGAAAAGAAGTTTAAATCGTTTTGAAAACGACTTTAAAACGATTTATATAATACATTTTAAAAGAGAATCGACGAAATATATATAATATATATTATATATATATATAATGGCCTGAATAGAACGCGTCGCGCCGCGGCAGTTAGCGAATTTCGACCATTGACTTCGAATGGATATTGCGGGAGATCCGACCGTCGGATTCTCCTAAAACCGGAACCGTTGGGTTCGTATCGAAAAGAGCTTTCTAACGAAAATTAGAAATTAGAAATCTAACGGTTGGATTTGGAATTATGTCCAAAACAAATATAGAAAAGGTCGTCGTAAGTGCAGTTCGATGGCCGTTGATGGAAATCGACTGTACGGGCCTTGATAAAATTATTAAAAATAGTAATAATTTGTGTAAAATCCTAAGAAATGATTTGGTAAGGATTGGGATGAAAAACTCCATATTTGAAAAGATAAAAATAGATTTTTATCGAAATGAACTAGTTTTGCACTAGAATTATAATTCTATTTATTTTGAAATAAATAAATTGGATTTGAAAAGGGTTTTAAAAGTAACCAGAATTTCCAATAATTGAATTGGGATGGATTTGAATCGAAAATGTCTTTGGAATATTTCGATGTTGGATTTCGAGATTATACAGATGTTGTTATGGAAATTTGAAAGATATTTATATCGTTATTTCCAATACGATATTTGTTGGTCGTAGAATTTGATATTGAATATAAGCCGATATATTTTCTATTTAGAGCCTTGTATTTAATATCAAATGTGATTTGGGTTTGTCGTGAATGGTGTCTTCATTAACACTGTTCTTAAGCCCAGTTGAGAAAAAGATTAAATCTTTTTATTTAGATTTAATGAAGTGTACCAACTAAATACTATTTAATTGGAATTGAATTGGTATTGATTTTTGGGTTTATAGTGAACAGTGTTTTAAATAACACTTGTTCTTTAACCTGATAATTAATGGAATGTGATTGTGGGTTTATCGTGAACCGTGTTTTAAATGATACTGATTCTTTAACCTAGTTAAAGATTAAAACTAAGTGGAATTTTAATGAATCTTTAATTAGATTGAAAAGATCGAGAATGGAGTATCACCAGTTTTACTCCAGGCGATAGTTAAATATTTAATTAGATTTGAACGTGAAATGGTAATTGAATTTACCGATAACACCGTGGTGTTAGATATGAAGTATGACCAGTTTTACTTCATGGGATGAATAGGTTGGGATTGGGCAATAAAGTAAATGATTACTTCGGTGTGGTTCGCTAATCCCAACTAGTTTGAATTGATATTCAAAAGAAGATTAAAGAACAAATTTAAAGAATTTATATTTAATAAAATTAATGGGAACCTTTCCCAAAGTGTAAGAATATTTGAATAAAAGAATATTCTGAATTGGAATGAGGCGTATGTTGTGTTTGTTTAACACTTGTTTATTATATACGCGAGTTATTCGGAAAGACCGGGTTAATCCCATTCTGAGTAACTGATTCGACGTGGTGTCGAAGATGAAGACGGTGGTCGAAGACTGGAGGTCTTCACGTCGTTTGGGTGATTACTGATCATCTTGATTGGGCCGTACACCTAAGAGGAGGGAATCAGTTAGTGATCGTCCAGACGTACTTGGAGATCGATGGATATGCGGGGTACTAGGTGCCTCCAGTTTCATTCAGACCCAGAATGGACTTGTAAATAGACTATGTTTCTGACATTGGATTTTAGTCTGTGTGGTTGATTTCTATTAAATATATATCTGTTTGGTGGCGGAGAATTTATTCTCTTGCTTAACGCCCTTCTCTGAGACGTATGAGCTCAGGGGTTATATATTGACGGATATCAAACGCATGGAGTTAATTGCCTGTGTGGCATGCCTAAGTGGCATTAGATCAGGGCTTCTGTTGAAAAGCAAAGTCTTGTGGTGGATGATCAAAGCACGGCCTGTGTGGCATAGCTTTGTGTAACGTTGATTCGCGAGCCTCACACCCCGGTAGTGGACCAGAAACGGGAGAGGACTTCGGGGAGGGCATGCGTTTCCTTTTAGCTAGAAGTGGCGTCAGTGGTTTTACACACCCTAACGAGTTTGACTTATGTGGTTGTTGCTGTTGCTAGGCACCTCGAATATATCGGTCGATCCGGGACCGATGGAGTCATTGGACTCATTGATACCCAAAGGGTAGGGAAACGTAGTGTTCAGGCATTTTAATCCACATCGGTGTACCGGCCCTGAGATCTAAGGCTTGTCTGCGCGCTTACCTGAGACACGGGCTAGAGCGTCTCGAATCAGTAGAGGACGATCCCTGGCCTCGGTTCACAGACGGAAACCCAATTTCCAAATACGTGACTTTGCGGTTTTGATTGTAGAGCCTAGTATGGCGACATGATATATGGTACCCATGCCGTCTAGGATTGATACATTTATATTTGAAGTTGTTTTGACACTATACACCTATTATAGTATCAAATGATTTGTTTTAAACGTATCAAGCATGTTTTGGCTATTATAAGGGAAAACCCTATCCTCTGGTTTGTGTTGCATTGTGTAATGGGACTTGGGTCTTATAATAGCTTCATTTTTCTTTATTTAGCATTGCGTTGTTGTTTTATGCACCGGTATTCTTGGGAGGAAACCCGTTCCGTGTTATACGGCGTGGTCCCTTGATTTATCTAACTTTAAAATAAAGATTGATAACTGTTTTAGTTCTCACACCAGTCCCATGACTAACCTGGAGTTTATTGTTTTAACCTAAACTCTGGGTGCCCTTATTTTGACCCGAGCAGCTAGTAGTTTTGGTTTTGCAGATTTATATTCACAGGATCCTGATTTATAGCTGGAACGATACGCGGAAAGCTCTATATCCGTGCATTACTTCTAGTTGTGTATTGTATTATTTTCCGTTGCAGTGATGTATTTAAATGTAATTTAAATCTCTGATATTTTCTGATGTGTATTAATTGTTTATACTCTGTATATTCTTGTATTCTGATGCATTGTTGTAATTAACAATGAAATGTTCTTCTGTTTGAAATCTATTTTGTCGTGTTCTCAAAGTATCCGCTCTTTCCTTCACGGGGAAGTAACAGGTCCTTACAAATAAATAGTTCGTAATTCGATCGATATTTTTTAATCGTATAGTAAAATAATATTTTAATTTAGAAAATATCATTTAAGAAAACAGCCTCAGCATTCGACGAAACTAGTTTAGTTGGATTTGGAACTATAAATTTTTGCAAGATCTCAAATTTCATGACAATCAGAATTCGACGAAACCAGTTTCAAATGCTTGAATTTTTTTTAAGTAAATGAGGAATAAAAAAAGATAGTAAAAGCTTAAATAAAGAAAGAAACAAGAAAAGGAAAAAAGAAGTAAAATGTGCATCTAACATTTAAATACATTCGTACTCATTTTCTCTACGCGGACATCTCCTTTCCTCTTCCCAACTTCATTTTGCTCAAACCCAAAAGAAAGAAAAAGAAAATACTAAAACCATCATTTTAGCAAAAAAAAAAAAAAAAAAAAAAAAAACAAGAAGAAGAAGAAAATTGATGCTCCTTCTTAAACTCATCCTCCTTTCTTGAATGCAGATCTTCCTTCTACCGCCTTCAAATCCCTCGGCTCCTTCTATACTTCAATCGAAAGAATTTTTTAACTTGAGGATGCTTGTCAATCGGTCTAGGCTGTAGTGCTTGCGATTTCATCATTGTCGAGATCAATTTGCGGATTAAGTTCATAAGTTTTCCCCTTTTTGATTTTTACTTCCTTAACTTCAATATTTTAGGATTTTGAATTTTTGCTTGTCGGCCTTTGTAATTGTTGTCTTATTCAACTTGATTTTGTTTTCTTTATAAATATTGCTCCGAACAGATACACATTTGATTTTCTTCTTAATTTTTGCGTGAAATAAGAATTGATGTTACACTTATTTCTCTACCTTCCTTTCTATGATATGATAAGTAAAAATGATTCACTTCATCTTTACATTTGTAACTTGCTCGATCCTGCACTTGCTACCTAACTGAGATTGATGAAGAAATACTGCACTTGGTTTCATTTCATTTATGTCTTGCTCGCTATACCATGGCTGTGTATCAGTGTATATGTACAAGCATTTTAAAAATACTCATCCATATTGAAGTTTTAATGCTCTTGGGAATGCTATCTATTTGATTCCTTGCGAATAATTTGTGCACTTGTGCCTATCCTGCCTTGGTTGCTTGGCTTTGAGTTGCCTGTCCCTGTCATATTGCCCTGGTTTTTGTGCAACCTATTGAGCTTAAAAAGTCAATGGTGTACCCTGTACCGGATTGAGATTAGGCAGTCTTTTGGTGTTGTTGAACCTGCTGGTTGGAACGACCTTGATATAGCTATATGCTTGTGTGTAATTGTGTTTAAGTTGAACTTGTGATTTGTGCACTGACTTTGTTATCTTGATTTTTTGGGCTATTTTGGTTTCTATCCTATGTTTAACCGCACATGCCTTTGCTAATCCTTCTCCGCTTAATCATTTCTCAAATAAAAGTCGGTTTCATTACTATAGGGCAAGCCGAGACCTATTGAAAAATAGAATTTAAAAGACGTTACTGCTCAATCGACTTCAGTTTAATAAAGGGCTTCAATTTCTGTGCAATCAAACACGAATTGCTCAAAACTATAGCTCGATTTGATTGGCGTTGTTCGTAGTGGCACTAGTCTTGTAATCGTGCCTTCAGCTGTAACCTTCATCTTTCCGTGAAAGGTGAGTTTACTCACTCACAACTAGCATAATGATTAAGTGAATTAACAATACAGTAATGACTTATTAAGTATTAGGAAATCCCACGAATATTTGTTATCTAACTTGTGCATATGACATGCACACTTATGACTTATATGACATGAAAACTGCACAAGTGATTGTTATGATATGTGCCGATTTGTGTATAATATTTGTAATATTGTATGTATTTTATTCCCACATTGTAAGTTCTCGTACATTTAGGAAAATCACTATGGGCTGAAATGATACATACCTGAATGATTTTATAGATTTTTTGGAATTAAAATAAAATTTATTTTATAAATTTTAAATTAATATTTTATTAAAACTTAGAAATTGATATGACCTAATAATGATTTAATTTAAGATTCAAAATAAAATTAGATGTTTTAAAATTTGATTTATAAATTAATATATATTAAAATAAAAATTGAATATTTTTGAACTTTAATATTATTTAGCTTAAGTATATGAATATAAATAATATAATAAAGTAAGTTAGTAGAAATATAGTTATATAGATTTTCTTCCTATAAAGTATATATATAGAGAGAGAATTGCAAAAACTTTAGTTTTGAAGATAAGTTAAGATTAAGTTGCAACTTAAATTGTGTAATGGAAATTTAAACAAGAATTGGTAAGAAGTTCAACTCAAAATTTTGGATTTGAAAGTAAATCTTAATAATTCTATATAAAGTAAATCTTTATAAAATGATAATTTAACACTTAAGAAATTAAATAATTCAATGTTAAATTTTTATATAAATTTAGTTTAAAATTTAAATTGTATACAAAGATTTAAATTTATAACTTTAATATAAGATTTAAAATTTTATAACCATAATATAAAAAGATCCAATGTTAAAGGCAAGTTAAAATTCTATTAAGTATATGGTTGAATCGATTAAGATATGACCTTTTGAAATATACGATTTGGTTTAAATAAAACTTAATAATTGGATTTGTGGTAAAATAAAAAAGAATGAATCAGATTGCTCTTGATTAAACCTAGTTCCAGGATACACACACACACATATATATATGCATGTATATATTTCTGAAGTTAATATTTGAAAGTTAATTTAAGTGATATAATTTTAATAAAATTTATCTTGTTAAAGTGGGTTTAAAAATATGGTATAGAGATTTGAATAAAAGGGTTTGATATGTATTTATTAAGCAAATGGTTTCAGTCTAAAATTTAAGTGAACTCAAATATTTTAGAATTGGTTGTAAATTATGATTGTAATCAATTATAATTTTCTAATAAAAATAACCATAATAAAGTAGCATACGGTATTATAAGTATATGAAATACGAATCCTTACAGATGCAAATCCCATATCCTTTATGTTATTATGCACTTCTATCAACATTTCACTTCGGTTAATTTACTGTTATGATAATGTTAGTCCTAACTCGAGTGTTTTGTTTTTCTTTACACTCGGATAAGACCGAGTATTGCAATTTGAAATTTCGCCTTCGAAGCGGGAGATTTATGAAGGCCTCATCTCTTTCCTCTTATTTTGTCATTTGTATATATATTAATAAAATTTATGTATAAAACTTCTGCTGTATTCAACATTGTAACTCTGATGTATTGCATTATTTTAATCCACTATGAGATATAACATTATTCTTTGTGACTGGTTCTTATTAAAACTCATAGCTATAACAATTGTTGTTTTGAATGATTTGAGTTGGTTACTTGAATGGTTGAAAATAATAGGTTGTTACAGTTAGCATTAGAGCTTTAGTTCAATTAAAACCTCAGCTTATAGGGTTTAAAATCATTAGTGATTGGATAATAATATCCTAGAATGGGTGCAATCATCGATAGAATCATCCTTAAGAGAGTGTAATTTGAAAATATAAATTAATTTGAAATTTAAATCTTTTTTGAGATCCCAACTCCTTTGAATCCATCGTCCTTGATGAGGTTTTTTTTAGGTCTAAAAATCTGTTTGGTTCTAATCCATCTTTGAGTTTTCCAAGATTAATTGATGGAATTTAAGCATAAAATTATGAGATAATTAGTAACTTAATTTATTTACTATATAATTTGAAACGAATATTTTGAAATCACTATAGAGTAAACACGGACTTGAAAGAAAATTTGTAACATTTAACCAAAAGGATTTTTATGTTGAAAAACTTGACAGTATAATATTAAGGAAGTCATGACAAATAACATTTATAAAATAATTGAAATAGTAATAATTTGAATATATAATTAGACTAATGAAAGTTAGACGGATTTTTAAAGAATAAATGTTTTTGGATGTTAAATTTGTTCATCTTGTCATTATAAATATACTTAGGACTATATAATTGGAATGTAAATTAATGAAGATTTAGAATATGCTAGGAAAATCCATCAAGCTATCTTGCATGTTCGAAAATGGCAAAGTCTAAAGATCAGAAGGCAGCACGTCGATAGCAAAGAGAAATTGCCCGCAAAGAAAGGGAAGAGGCGATTGAGGAATGCGAAAGGATAATTAAAGAAAGACAAGGACCTTGTAACACCCCGTAATTTTGTCAACATTAAATAGGATAAATTAAATAACAATTAATTTAATATTCATAATTAAGGGAAATAGACTGCACTATTGCGTCCGTCTCGAAATTCCGGTCAAAATAGACATTTGGTTTGCTTTAAACGGACACCATATGATGAATTTATGAGGTTTTTAAGTTTGTATACGTGCTGAAAGAACATATACACACACATGAGTCACGTATGAGATACGAGTCAGACCCAATCCAGAACAGTTCGAAAATCAAAAATTCATCAAGGCGGAAAATTTCCCACTCTAGGGGGTTGGCCCCCAAGAGGGGTGTCGATACCGGGGTCGACCCCCTTAAGGGGTGTCGATCTATGGGTCGACCCACCCACAGGTGTGTCGACACCCCTAGGGCTGATGTGGCACTCAGTTTTAGGGGGCCTGGAAGCTATATATATGTGTCTAATTCTTCTATTTTCTTTATTGGAAATCATGGAAGCCACATGTTGTTGGTGTGCGAACTGAGACAAATCCGTTTTCTTCGAACAACTATCAGTTTTGCAAATCAAATCTAGAGATTCAAGATCCATTCTTTCTCTTTTCTAATCCTAATGCAGTGAGTTTCTAGTTACTTTTAGATTTGAACATTCAAAAGTAAATCAAGAAAGACTGTGATTTGGATATGTTGTAAACTATGAATCTGTACTATTGTTAAATCTTATACTATGTTATGATAGATCTATTTCTCTAGATCCAATGCAATTGTGGTTATTCTATTATGTCGCCTTTGTGGATGTTGAATTGTAACTATATTATGGTTAATGTAAATCTGTTAATTTGGACAGTTACAATATTGGTAAGATCTAATTCTTTATGTAAATCACCTTGCACCTATCATATTGCGGTCAATTTAGATATGTTGTAAATTGGACATGTGAATCCATATTTAGATCTAAACATGTTACTATGTCATCTCAATTATGTTAGATCTGTTTTTGTGACCACATTATAATTATGTTGGATCTAAATAGTTGGACACCTAAATGATCAATTAAGATCTCGTTATACTCACTATGACATCATATTTAGGTAGAACAAGTAATTGCCACAAGTTCATCAGTTTTATTCTTATATGTCCACCTTATCACCATGCTAGTTTATGTTTATGCCAAGTTATGTTAAAATGATCACTTTGGTTATATTCCCATTATTTTCCCTATATCGTTTATGACTAGGCTATTAACTAGCCTAGGCATGCCGCCAATTTATGAGTGCGCTAGTTAGGGAACGAGGGAAAAAGGGTTAACATTGGCATAATTTGAATATAAACATTTTTGGACATATAATTCAAATTATTGGGTAGAGTGGGCATTAACACCTATAAAGGGAAAGGTTTAATTAATTGATTAATTAATTAATAATATGTCTAGTTATTACAATTAGGAATTGTAATGGCACTTATGATACGAGGTTAGTTTGCGTTAGTGGTGGAAGTCTGCCCGGACCCGACTGACATATCCAGCAGCTAATAATGTTGAACCTAATGTGGGAGGTCTAAGTGCACAATTATGAATCGGGCTAAGACACGAGTTTAGGCCCAACTATGGAATAAGACTGCCCGAACCCGACTGACATATCCAGCATCCACACATTGTAGGCCTAATGTTGGAGGTGTAGCCCATTATGAACCATAAATGGACATGGTAATGAATTGGACTGCTTAAACAAATCTAATCTAATCCATAGGGATTGTATGATTGTGAACTAAAGTTAGGGTTAAGTAAATTTATTTGATAATGGATGGGTTAAGTAAGTCTGGAGGGGGTGAATAATATTTACATATAGGCCCACAAACTTAACCGGACAAGGTTATGTAATTAAAGATACCTAGTTGTATACATAACCAGAGGAAAATATAAAAGTTATGTAATTAAAGACAACTTTGGGGTAAGCATAACTGAATTGGGCTATGTAATTAAAGACACCTGGTGGTATACATAGTCAGTGAAAAACCTAGTGGGGGATACAAGACAAAGGGAGAGCTTGTATCATATTGTGTGGGACCCATTTCAGTCAGTAACCCGGAGTAAGTATCAAGTAAAATACTCCGTATTAGGCGGAGAGGGGACACACTTACTGACTGATCGTAAGAGATCCTAATGTGGAGAACGGTGTGGGCGAAGAAAACCGACTGAGCCATGTGCGTGCATGAGTTGGGTAGAGGGGGATAAGACAACCGTGACACTAGTAGATATGGGGTTGTGCATATCAGTGTGGGGTTGCCACTATAGGACGTGATACATCCTACTGTGGGGCCGGCACAGAGTATCTACGAAGTAGGGAGCTAATCGATTAGTGTAGTAGTTAGGGTACATTTAGATGTATGCCCTAAGTCTACCACCTTATAGTAGAAGGGATCATCTCACTCTGGTTGTACTAGTAATAGTGCAGAGTAATCATTAGAAAAGCGTATACACCTTATCATGTCTACCTTGTCACACCTGCCATTTATGTAGTGATCTCTCTTATCCACTTTATATGCCTGTCATGTTACTTTGATTTATTTACTTGCTAAAGGTCACCAGACTCGCTAGACTTATGTCTGACCCTCTTATTTCCTCTTTTTTCTTCCGTTTCCCCCTCCCCCCAAGGTTCTCAAGGAGGAAACACTCAGGCTTAGTAAGGACTCAGACATCATTTTGCTAGAGCTGCTTTCGAAGTACGGCTCAAGTTTTTATCTCTACTATGGCTTTGTCTCTTTTATTTGGGGAATTATGTTTTCTTTTAAGTATTTATGTACTCTAAAGTTAAAAGATAGAAGTTATGTTGTAATGGTTTTTGAGACACATGGTATTTTGAACCATGCTATATAATTTGTGTTTGAAACAAAAATTTAAATTTCCACTGCTATCTTATTTATGTCCATCTTGTAAAATTCTGTGTCTATTTACCTATAACGCTTCACGAAACTTAATGCATTCCCTTTGTGAGTGACATTAACGGACATGGGGTTGTCACACTTGGTATCAGAGCTGAAGGTTACAAGATTGGATAAAGTTTTTGAAAATTATTTTCAAAAATATTTAAAAAGAAAGCATTTTCCAAAAAGAAAAGTCTGTTTGGAAAAACATTCCCCAAAAAGCCATATGTAATGTCCTTCGGTCCTTTGTCTAAATTTCTTCCTTTTTCTTTTCAGCATGTATGTGGAACGAAACATTCCTAATACCCCAGAGGGAGTCACGGTACCCGGGTGGTTCCGTAGGTATTTAGAGGCCATGGCGCCTGCCGAAGGCCAAGGAAATGTTCCTCCCCCAGCTGCGCCAGTCATTCCTTCTCCTCCTCCTCCTCCTCCAAAAGCAGATAACTTCGCCAAGATCGGCAAAGACTTACGTGCTATGGGAGGGAGGCCATTCCATGGAACGAGACATTCGTGGAAGCGCGAAATTGGCTCAAGGAGACCGAGGACTTGTTTGTAATCTTTGAAGTAGAGGATAGAAGGAAGGTTTAGTTAGTCGCCTGGCTACTAAAAGACGAAGCCTCATTTTAGTGGGAAGTCACCCAAGCTGGACGTCCGGTGGAAACTTGGGAAGATTTTAGACAGAGGTTCGAAATGAAATTTCACTCCCAAGCTTAGAGAAGCATGAAGATGGAGAGATTCTTAGCACTCACGCAAGGAAACTTGATGGTGAAAGAGTATGTGAATAAATTCAATTAGCTAGCAAGGTTCGGGTTAGAGTTGGTGGATACGCCGCACAAAAGGGCTTTGCGGTTTTCTAAAGGACTAAATGAGCCTCTGCATGGGTTATCCACGTCCCATATTCCAATGGGGGCCACTTGTGAAAAGCTTGTCGATATGGCCCTAATGCATGAGGAAGACAAGGGAGAAAGGAAGGAAGTAAAGACTGAGGAGACCTCGCAAAATAGGAAGATTTGGCCCAAGAAGGGGCAACAACAACAACAACATAAGAAAGGAGGGAAGAATGATAAAGGCAAGAATAAGGGGAAAATGTCACAATTGTGGGAAGGTAGGTCACCTGATTAAAGACTGTAAGCGAAGGAAGAACTCTTGCTACCATTGTGGAGAGGTCGGACACTTTGCTAGAGAATTCCTGAAGAAACAGGGCTCACAGGGACAACGTCAAAGGACAGGGACTTCTAGACGGCAAATGCATGCTCTCACATCAATGCTCTCTTTCAAACCATCCTATTAGAACACTTTTTGATTCTAGCACTTCACATTCATTTATATCAAGTTCTATAGTTGAATATCTGCACTTAATTACTAGTATGGTAGTGGATCCCGTAGTTGTTTCAAACCCCATTTATGGTTTGGCTCATTTATCTATGATCTGTTGGGGTTTGAAAATATCTGTGTTAGGCGTTGAGTTTGAATGCGATGCGTATGTGCTCGGGTTTATGGGATATGGGTTGATTCTAGGAATGGATTGGCTTACCACTTATGGTGCCATTCTGGATTGTGAGAAGAGGATCGTTAGGCTTCTGACTTGCTATGGGAGGACCCTCGAGATTTCTTGTGACCCCAAGGGTTTGTTATGCTTAGCTTTCTAGAGTCTTTTGATGCATCTATAGATGACTTGCAATCTATTCCAGTAGTCCGAGATTATTCCGGTGTTTTTGATAAGGTTCGAGGTTTACCTCCGAGGCGCGAGATCGACTTTCGTATATATTGGGTGGACAATGCAAAGCCAGTTGCATTACTAGTGCACCACATGGCTCCGAGGGAAAGGAGGGAGCTGAGTAAGCAAATAGGTGAGCTGCTTGAGAAAGGGTTTATTAGACGAAGCATATCTGAATGGGGTGCTTTGGTAGTATTCGCGACTAAGGCTGATGGTTCGCTTCGTTTGTGTGTTGACTATAGGGAGTTGAACCAAGAAGAATAGGCACCCGCTCCCGAGGATTGATGATTTATTTGATCAGCTTGTTGGTGCATCCATATTTTCTCAGTTAGATTTAGCCATGGGGTTTCATCAGTTGAGGGTGGCTGAGGATAACATAGATAAGACTACTTTTAGAACTCCGGGCGGTTTCTTTGAATGGCTTGTGATGCCTTTTGGGATGACGAATGCACCCACCTATTTTGCTGATCTGATGAGTAGGGTGTTTCAGGAGTTCCTAAACAAATTTGTCATAGTCTTTGTTGATGATATCTTGATCTTCTCCAAGATCGAAGAAGAGCATGCCCATCATTTGAGAGAAGTTTTGAAAACTCTTCGTGACCATCAGCTTAAGGCTAAGTTCTCCAAATGTCATTTTTGGAGAAAAGAGGTGATATTCTTAGGGCATGTGGTCTCCAAAGAAGGGATAGCTATAAATCCCGCATAGGTGGTTGCGGTGCAAGATTGGAAGATTCTTAAAAATGCAACCGAGGTGAGAAGCTTTCTTAGGTCGGCAGGTTACTATAGGGAGTTCATTGAGGACTTCGCAAAGATATCAGCCCCACTCACCAGGCTTACGAAGAAGAACTTGGCATTTTCATGGGATATAGACTGTGACGTTGCTTTCCAACAACTGAAGAGGGCTCTGACAATAGCTCCAGTCTTGACTTTGCCTGACGGGAGTAAGTGTTTACGGTTTACACTGATGTGTGTGGTACAGGGCTTGGTGCGGTTCTAATGCAAGAAGGGAAAGCAGTATGTTATGGGGCTAGATAGTTGAGAGCTCATGAAAAGAACTACCCACCCCATGATCTAGAGCTAGCTGCCATAGTATTCGCGTTAAAGATGTTGCGTCATCATTTACTTGGGGAGAAGTTCGAGTTATACACTGACCATAAATCTCTCAAGTATCTATTCTCGCAGAAAGACCTCAATTTAAGGCAACAACGGTTTATGGAGTTTCTAGCTTCTTATGATTTTGGGATTGCTTATACCCCTGGCAAGGGTAATGTGGTAGAAGACGCACTAAGTAGGCACAGGATGGGCTTGAGTCCCTATGTTTGTGGAGAGGAAGAGCTTGGAGTTCATATCAGCTTTTGATTTTAGACCCTCCATCGAGATTTTGCCTGATTTGTTTGCATCCTTGGAGATATGACCAACTCTTATGGATCAAATAGGAGCTTCGCAACAAGATGACCCACAAATTTTTGACATCACGGGAAGACTCAGAAAAGGGGAGACTTCTAGTCACCTCAGTAGATATGCCATAGATGAAAAGAGGTGGTTGCAACAAGACGGAAGGCTTTGTGTTCCTCAAACTGGAAGCTTGATAAAGGCAGTCCTAGAAGAAGCCCACCATTCTAATAAGATGACCATTCATCCAGGTGGTGATATGATGTATAGAGACATGAAGAGGGTTTTCTTCTGGGTTGGGATGAAGAAAGATGTGGCCGAATTTGTTTCTCAATGTTTAGTCTGCCAGCAAGTTAAAGTTGAGCAAAAGAAACCTGTGGGATTACTTCATCCTTTGGAGGTCCCTCAGTGGAAATGGGAGAGCGTCTCTGTGGATTTCATAGATGGTTTGCCTATATCAAAGAAAGGCAACACAAGTATCTGGGTTGTGGTAGATAGACTCACTAAGAGTGCTCACTTTATTCCGGTTAAGAGCAAGAGGAAGACATCATGGTTGATAGCAATTTATGTTCGTGAGACAGTTCGTCTTCATAGGGTGCCTTCCAGCATCATAAGCGATCGTGACACCATCTTTACCAGTGAATTTTGGAGGAGTTTGCAAGAAGCATTAGGTACACAGTTGTGTTTGAGCACTGCTTATCATCCTTAGACCGGTGGACAGACGAAGAGGGTGGACAGGATTCTTGAAGATCTTTTGAGGATGTGTATCCTAGACTTTGGAGGGACTTGGAAAAAGCATCTTCCTTTAGTTGAGTTTGCCTACAACAACAGCTATCAGACCAGCATCGGCATGGCACCCTTCGAAGCATTGTATGGACGACCCTGTAAATCACCAAATTGTTGGTGGGAATCTATAGAAAGATTATTACTTGGACCAGATATGGTTAGAGAAACGTCCAAATAAGATTGACCTCATTCGACGATGGATGAAGACAGCTCAAGATAGGCAGAAGTCCTATGCAGACAAGAGAAGGACTAACATCGAATTTGAAGTGGGAGACTTAGTTTTTATCAAAGTATTATCTTTGAGGAATGTGGTTCACTTCGGATCAGTAGGGACGTTGGCACCTAGGTTTGTAAGACCATTCCCCATAACTGAAAGGATTGGCCAAATGGCCTATAGAGTAAAGCTCCCAGAAAATCTATTCAGCGTTCATGATGTTTTCCACGTTTCCCATCTGTGAAAGTGCCTCCATGACACCGCAGTAATTGCTAGCTGAGCGTGTTGAAAGAAGTCAAAGTGGAACAGGAGGAGATAGTCAGTCGAGTTCCTACCCGTATTCTAGGATCAGAAGTTAAGAAGCTGCGCAATAAAGAGATCAAGTTGCTAAAGGTACAATGGGGAGATAACCCAGATAATGCGACTTGGGAGACCGAAGAAAAGATTCATACTTCGTACCCTTTCCTTTTCGAAGGTATGTTCTTAACTCCTTTTTCAAAATTGTATCAGTACTTGTTTCTATCACTTGAGTATATCTTATCCATAGCATTTTTCAACCTTTAGATAGGAATCCTATGGATGTAAACATGTGTTTGAGACATGTTATGTTTGATGGATTCAAGTGGATGCAAGTGTTTGCTAGTCGTTTCCTGTGGACGCATATACGCACACATTAGGCACTAGATCGGCTCAATCACTCTCATACTACATATGGATGTGTGTGCATTTTCTTTTATAGATGGAAATGGACGAGTTAGCACATGGATGTTGCACTTGGACGAATGAGTGTGCACACATATAGACCTTATATGTTATAATAGGATTATTTGCATACATATTGGATTCATGGCACTAACATACATAGCATTAAGGAGGTCAACTGAATCAGTAGACCGCCTGATTTTCGCATTAGTGTTGGGACATATACACACAACTTGTATATATTCATAAAAGCATTAGAAATCCTTAAGGACAATGATGCCAGTGATTGATGAATGAAGTAGATAGATTATGGACGGTAGGATATGCACTCTTCTCAACTTGGAGATTTCGGGGACGAAATCCTTTAAGTTGGGGGAATGTAAAACTCCGTAATTTTGTTAACACTAAAGAGGATAAATTAAATAATAATTAATTTAATATTTAGTATTAAGGGAAATGAACTGCGCCATTGCGTCCATCTCAAAATTCCGGTCAAAATAGACATTTGGTTTGCGTAAAAAGGACACCGTATGAAGAAGTTATGTGGATTTTAAGTTTGTATAAACGAGAAAGAACATTTATACACATATGAGTCACATATGAGTCAGGTATGAGTCAGACCCTATCTAGAACAGTTCGAAAATCAAAAATTCATCAAGGCAGCAAAATTTTCGCTTTAGGGGGTCTACCCTCCGGTGTTGACACCGGGGTCGAACCCCCTTAAGGGGTGTCGACCTATTGGTCGATCCACCCACAATGGTGTCGACACCCCTAGGGATGATGTGGAACTTGGTTTCAGGGGGCCTGGAAACTATATATATGTGTCCAATTCTCCTATTTTCTTCATTGGAAATCATGGAAGCCACATGCTGCCGGTATGCTAACTGAGACGAATCCATTTTCTTCAAACAACTATCAGTTTTGCAAATCAAATCTAGAGATTCAAGATCCATTCTCTCTTTTCTAATCCTAACGCATTGAGTTTCTAGTTACTTTTAAATTTGAATATTTAAAAGTAAATCATGAAAGACTGTGATTTGGATATGTTGTAAACTATGAATCTATGCTGTTAAATCTTATACTATGTCATGATAGACCTATTTCTCTAGATCCAATGCTTATTCTATTATGTCGCCTTTGTGAATCTTGAATTTTAACTATATTATGGTTAATGTATATCTGTTAATTTGGACAGTTACAATATTGGTTTGATCCAATTCTTTATGTAAATCACCTTTCACCTATCATATTGTGGTCAATTTAGATATGTTGTAAATTGGACGTGTGAATCCATATTTAGATCTAAACATGTTACTATGTCATCTTAGTTATGTTAGATCTGTTATTGTGATCACATTATAATTATGTTGGATCTAAATAGTTGGACACCTAGATGATCAATTAAGACCTCGTTATGCTCACTATGACATCATAGTTATGTAGAACTAGTAATTGCCACAAGTTCATCAGTTTTATGCTTATATGTCCACCTTATCACCATGCTAGTTTATGTTTATGCCAAGTTATGTTAAAATGATCACTTTGGTTATATTCCCCCTATATCGTTTATGACTAGGTTATTGTCTACCCTAGGCATGTCGCCAATTTATGAGTGCGCTAGTTAGGGAACGGGGGAAAAAGGGTTAATATTGGCATAATTTGAATATGAACATTTTTGGGCATACAATTCGAATTATTGGGTAGAGTGGGCATTAACACCTATAAAGGGAAAGGTTTAACTAATTGATTAATTAATTAATAACATGTCTAGTAATTACAATTAGGAATCGTAATGGCACTTATGACATGAGGTTAGGTTGCGTTAGTGGTGGAAGTCTGCCCGGACCCGACCGACATATCTAGGAGCCACTAATGTTGAACCTAATGTGGGAGGTCTAAGTGCGCAAATACAAATCAGGCTAAGACACGAGGTTAGGCCCAACTGTGGAATAAGACTGCCGGGACCCGACCGGCATATCCAGCATCCACGTATTATAGGCCTAATGTGGGAGGTCTAGCCATTATGAACCATAAATGGACATGGTAATGAATTGGTTTTCTTGACCAAATCTAATCCATAGGGACTGTATGATTGTGAAATAAAGTTAGGGTTAAGCAAATTGGTTGGATATTGGATGGGTTAAGTAAATATGGAGGGGGTGGGTAATATTTACATAAAGGCCCACAAACTTAACCTGATAAGGTTATGTAATTAAAGACACCTAGTGGTATACATAACCGAAGGAAAATATAAAATTTATGTAATTAAAGACATCTTTTGGCGTAAGCATAACTGAATAGAGCTATGTAATTAAAGACACCTAGTGGTATACATAGTCAGTGGAAAACCTAGTGGGGGATACAAGACAAAGGGGAGAGCTTGTATCACATTGTGTGGGACCCATTTCAGTCAGTAACCCAGAGTAAGTATCAAATAAAATACTCCGTATTAGGCGGAGAGGGGACACACTTACTGACTGATTGTAAGAGATCCTAACGTGGAGAACGGTGTAGGCGGCGCAAACTGACCGGGCCATGTGTGTGCATGAGCCGGGCAGACGGGGATAAGACGACCGTGACACCAGTAAATATGAGGTTGTGCATATCAGTGAGGGGTTGCCACTGTAGGACGTGACACATCCTAATGTGGGGCCAGCACAGAGTATCTACGGAGCAGGGAGCCGATCGATTAGGGTAGTGGTTAGGGTACACTTGGACGTATGCCCTAAGTCTACCACTTTATAGTAGAAGGGTTCATCTCATTCTAGTTGTGCTAGTAATAGTGCAGAGTAACCATTAGAGAAGCATATACACCTTATCCTGTATACCTTGTCACTCCTGCCATTTATGCAGTGATCTCTCTTATCCACTTTATATGCCTGCCGTGTTACTTTCATTTATTTACTTGCTAAAAGTCACTAGACTCGCCAGACTTTATGTCTGACCCACTTGTTTCCTCTTCTTTCTTCCGTTTCCCCCCAGGTTCTCAGGGAGGAAACACTCAGGCTTAGTCAGGACTCAGACATCATTTTTCAAGAGCTGCTTTCAAAGTATGGCTCAAGTTTTTGTCTCTACTATGGCTTTGTCTCTTTTATTTAGGGAATTATGTTTTCTTTTAAGTATTTATGTACTTTGATGTTAAAAGACAAAAGTTATGTTGTAATCGTTTTTGAGACTCATGATATTTTGAACCACGCTGTATGATTTGTGTTTGAAATAAAAATTTAAATTTTCGCTGCTATCTTATTTATGTCTGTCATGTAAAATTCTGTGTCTGTTTACCTAAAACGCTTCACGAAACTTAATGCATTCCCTTAGTGAATGGCATTAACGGACGTGTGGTGTCACAGACCTGGTCCCTATGATGATGTCATATGTTATTGTTGTTAGGAAAATGCGCACTACGCAGCTATTTGTAGAGAGAGCGACAAGGGAAAGAAGAAGGAAGGCAAGGTTTTTCGATCCAATATCTATTTTTAGTGCCGAAAGAAGAGTCATTTTCCAAGTCACTGCCTTAAGGTGAAAAAGAAGAAATTTGCAACTGCTGCACCGGACGACAAACCAATTATCTACTTCCATTGCAAGCAAGCTGAACATATCGCCCGAAACTGTTCGAGAGGAAACGTGGAAGGAAAGTGTGCTACACCCTGCTAGATCAAAAGGCATGATAAGATGGAAGTATCTCATATCATTATGGAAATTGTAAGAATCGTGGACACGTTGATGTAGAATGCACTAATCATTTTATGGAGATACCTGAAAGGGTGAATACTGCGGAGTCGTTCTTAAAAGTTGCAAAATAGAGAAGAAGAGTCGGATATAACTCGATGGTTTTAAATCCTAACCAGTTTAACCAATGACTCGTCTTACGAAATCATATCCTTTTTTATCCCTAGTTGTCTGTAAACATGTTGTTAATGTATTTAGACTATGTATAATTAAGTACCTAGCTTTTTCCCCGTGTAATGAAGGATGTACTTATCGTAGAGGAGATAAATTGTAGTTATGTTAAATGAATATTATGCATGTTGTTGGCATTAAATTTAACTATCTAGAGGTGTGTATTAAATTTAAGCAATTAGATAATATTATAATATTGATTCATAACGTTAATCTTATTTAACAAATATTTTAAATACAGTAACGATTGAAAGGAATTTGATTACTCTATGAACCAAAAGTAAATCTGTTAATCTATCACTTTAAAATTTCTTGAATGACTTGAATTTGAATGATATCCGATATAAAAGAAAATGATTTTTGAAATCATAATATGAAATTTAAACTAAGCTGCTATTTGAAATGGAAGTTTCGAACTTATATAAGATTTGTACAAGAATAAAGTTAAATTCAAAAACTACTAATTTGAAAGAATCTCGATATGAGAATGTCAATCTTATATATAATAGAATTTATATAAGAATGGCATATTAGAAATTATGACTTATGTATAATATAATATACATTTTCATAAATAATAAGTAAGGGAAGCGTCTTCCTTCGAAAATCACGGACCTACCTGCTAGGGGCTTTGTGTTGATGATTGGTTGTCTAGACGTAATAGTCATGAGTTTCCTTTGAACTCGGTTGCAAAACAAAATTCGCAGGGCTGCAAAAGCATACGACTACGGATGTTTCCTAGGGGATCCAAACGTAACAATTATGTAAGATGCAACCTATAGTTGTTTTACGATAGTGTAATCTAAAGAGTAGAAGACTCCTTACGGGAATGGATGTTTCTTGGGGGATCCAGGAGTAACCATTGTTTATCCGCTGTCCACATGACATAATTCATGGGTTGGTGACTACATAAGATCTATGTGTGATAGAGATGTGACCACTAGTATTATTAGATGTAGACGGTGATTCGTGTGATTGTTTTGAGGTGTTATGGCGAAATGCGTAAGGAAATGATTGCCTAGCTACCTATGGCTGCAACACTGTTCCTAGTATCATTAGATGTTGCCTAGCCAATTTAAGGGCTTCGTTCACGATGATCTCAGGTTATTCTACTGATTTATTCCATTGTTTTGTTCACGATGAAATTAAGGGAAGAGATTTCTGAAAGGTACGGGTGTTTCTCGAGGGACTCAAGCGTAACCAGTGGGTATCTATGACTCAAATTGTTTCATCGATCGGTACTGAATGGTACTTCTTTTATCTGTTTTAATATTTTCCAAGTATTTTCACAGGATGTCGAAACAAGTTTACTTAGTACTTCCAGATATCTAGTTTTGCGCATGATCAACGTACTACTAGATTATTTAAGAACAAGGATAAACTTGTGGAAATATTGAGTTATCAAAATCTATTCTTAATATAAAAGGATTTTTCAAATAATTTTCTTTAAATCTTTAAATTATTTACATAAAAATAAAATACTTGATTTAAATACACTGGTACAACTAAGAAACTAATAAAATATAGTTCATGAGCACATGAAAATCATTCTATCGCATAACAATTTTGATTCAATTTGAACATACGATTTTGATTCCTAATAGACTCGATTCTCGACGATGGATACTAATAAGAGTTTTTTATACAAATCTGAAGTTCTTATCATAGCTTATTGCTATGTAAGGAAAACAGTAGTTTCTTATCAAGAAGTCGAATCAAAGTTCGCACTAGAGTGGCCAGGTTACCAATACTAATTGGAGGCAAAGTTTTATATTCGAACAACGATCAAATTTGATATATGCATGAATGGTAGGATAATATTTTTGTTGAAGTTTTTTGGCAAAGCTGAATGGTTTTTAAAGTGACCGCAAACACTTATTGTTGTAACAAATAATAATTACAATATTACAGGAGATTGACTGGTTACCAACCTACTACAGATTCGGTTTTTAAGGTGGACCGTCCACCGTAGTCGACTTTAAAGTGGACCAACCACTACTACTAGTGTAACACCCCAAAATTTAATACACTATGATCATACTTTAAAGACAACAAAATGCGAATTTATAAATTAAATATTCAGAATTAAGTAAAACCGACTTTATGGTTGCGTTCTTCTCGGAATTATGTTCAGATAGACCCTAAGTTTGCATAAAACGAATAACGTACAAAGAAGTTATGAACCTTAGAAATTTGTATATATATAAATGCAATATATATAAATATATAATTCAAATAAATTCAAACAGAAGCGATGCGGAAATCTGGACCGTTATGGGATAACCCACAGTAGGCCTGGGTCGACTTATGGGTCGACCCAGTGGGTCGGTGGGTCGACCCATTTAGATTCAGGGCAGATTCCGAATTTTGTATTTGGTTTGTTTTATGGGCTAGGTTCATCGCCGAGTCAGCGCTACATGTATGGCTTGGATTAAAACCATAGGATCTAACGGTTAAAGGTTGGCTCTGTAAACTATATAAAGGGGCTCTCTCTCTTCCATTTTATCTACACACAATTCTTCACTTTTCTCTCTGCCTCCATTACATATTCTAAATTAAATAATAAGATAAGGAGACTCTGCTGAAATCTAGATTAACAAAGAAGATTCAAGATCCATAGCCAACCTTCAACCCTGCAATCAACAAAAAGATAGGAGTGGACTTTTCTACAATGACATCTACATAAATATAAAAAGAGATCTAATCTCTTCTTCACCAAGACTCGCTGTGAGTTCCCTGTTATTTTCAGATGTGGCACCTATAACTATATCATGACAATAAATAAATTGGATTTAGATTACATGGTGATAATTGTTATACATGTTCTTCACTGTTATTCACGTATGCCATTGTTATAAGTAAAATATATGCTTTTACTATCAGATGGTTAATTATTTATGTGTACCTATCTTCCTTTTCCCTATTTCTATTGTTTTAGTTTATTTCCAGTCTTGTCTATATGCCTGTATAGTCTGATTTGATTCTATTCTCCTTCCTCTATTTTTCCCTTTTGTTTATGCTAATCCTAGGCCTTGGAAGCCTAGGCCATGTCCGATTAATGTTTATGTATAGTTAAAATTGGGATAATAAGAAATGACATGAAAAGAGGAATTTGGGCATATTGTTAATTTGAGGAATGTTTGACTGTAATTTGGGAAAGGGATACTATGCTATTAGCTGTAATTTAGGAATATGATAAAAAGAGATAATATGCATAAACTTGTACTTGTCGTAACTTGGAAATATAATAAAAAGGGATAATATGCATAAACTTGTACATGTAATTTGGGGTAATATGCATATGTATAAACATGTTAGATTTGACTTAATACAGAAATTAATTAAAAAGGACATGTTAAAAATTATGTAAGTACCAGATGTAGGTTAGTAAACTGAACCACTATAGTAATTATACATACATCTAGGCAGGTGCTTTGGAGAAGGGTTGCACACGCCTAATATCATGTAATATTACAACCACGCTTATTAGTAAACCAAAACCTACTAGGTTAAACCTGATTATTATTAAGATAAGAGGTCCCTCGTTTTGTTTTTGTATCGGGTTTTAGGGACTCTTAAATCCCAGTACTTGGGGGCACAAGCCTAGAGGGTTTGGCTTGTGTCAATCTTGTTGTGTAGGACCCGTATCAGTTAGTATCCCTATTGGTATTTTGTTAGAGGGCCTCGCACTAGGTAGGGGCCAGGGCATGCTTTACTGAACCAGATAGTAAGAGGTTCAAAATGGGGAAGGTGGGTACGGGCGTGTTCCGGCGGAGTCATGAGTGCGCATGAGGCCGATTAGAGAAACTAAGCTGTTATAACACCAGTAAATAGGTCTGTGTTATATAAATTGCTGGGTTAGGGATTAATACACCCTATTGTTGGGACTGACACTGGGTACTTACATATTAGGGAGCCGATCGCATGGGTAGTAATTATGGTACTCCTAATCCTACTATTATGTTATTAGGGAAACACCTCATCCTATTATGTAATTAGGGTACACCGAATCCTGCTGTTTATTCTAGTTGTTCCTATTAAGTATTTAGGTTAACACCTAATCCAGTTATACTAGTATTGGTGCAGACACAACCTATTTTTAAGGATTTAAATGAGAAGCATTTCTTATTTTATCTTGTTTACCTGTTACCTTATATGATATTGTACTTTCTCATCCAGTCTTGTTTATCTGTCTTGGAATCTCTATTTTATGCATATTTGAAAATCACTGGAACTCGCCAGACTTTATGTCTTACCCTTTTGTTTTCTCTTCTTTCTCTTCCTTCCCCCCTCCCCAGGTTCTCAAAGTGGTAGCACTCCTCAGTGATTAGGACTTTTTCTTTCAGCTTGGATATGGACTTTCTGAGATGTACCGCTTTGACTTACTTTCTATTCTGTTATGGCTTGCTATGAGGAATATGATTTTATATTATGGCACTTTATTATTTTACATTATGAGACAGATTTGACATTCTTGGTTTTCGATGTAACTGGTTTAATGATGTAACCAATTTGGAGACTATGTTTTATTTTCAATAATAAAGTTGAAATTTCCGCTGCTTACTTTATATTTGTCTTGTGAATTTCTATACTGTTTACCTGTTGCGCTTCAAGAAACTTAATGCATTCTCTTATGAGTGGCATTAACGGACGTGGGGTGTCACAATTGGTATCAGAGCTGAAGGTTACAAGATTAAAGGAAAAATTTCAGAAAATTGTTTTCAAAATCAAAGTATTTTCAAATAAAAACATGTTTTTGAAACACATACCCCTTTAAGCCATATTCAATTTTCTCTTAGTCTCTTATTGAATCTTTTGTTTCTTTTCTTTTCAGCATGTCTGGGGCACCAAATTTTCCTAAGGGAATTCCACTACCAATATGGTTCCGTAGGTATCTTGAAGTCACGACACCTGCCGGAGTTCAAGGAGATGCCTCTCCCCCAACTGCAGCCGCTGTAGCTCCACCTCCATGAATAGATAACTTTTATAAGTTATGTAAATACTTTTGCGCTATGGGAGGAAAACCATTCCGTGGTACAAAGAGCTTTGTTGAGTCATGAAACTGGCTAAGTGAAACAGAGAACGTGTTTGGTCTTTTTGAGCTTGATGATTAAAGGACGATACAGTTGGCCTCATGGCAACTGAAAGAAAAAGCTTCGTACTGCTGGGAGGTGACATAGGCAGGACAACCAGTAGCTACTTGGGATGATTTCAGACAAAGATTCAAGATGAAGTTTTTATCTCAGGCGGAAGAGGGATTACGAATGGAGAGGTTCTTGGCTTTGAAATAAGGGGACATGTCTGTTAAGGTTATGTGAATAAGTTCAATCAGCTGGAAAAATTTGGTCTGGACTTGGCGAATACACCGCATAAGAAGGCTCTTATGTTTGCAAGAGGGTTGAATCAACCTCTCCAAGGACTTGCTGTAACACCCCACGTCCGCTAAGGTCACTCATACCAGGGGAATGCCTTAGTTTCGGTGAAGTATTTTCAGTGAATATAGAACAGTAAAATTACAACAAGACAGATATAAGTAATACTTGAAAATTTAAAACATCATTTCATTGCAGCGGAAAGGTATACATGTTTGGTTACATCACAAAACCATAAACCAAAGTCAAGTACATAATATCCATCTTGATAAAATAGAAGTACATAATCCCACTACATAACTAATAGCCATAAAAGAAAAGATGAACTGGGCTTCACTTCAACGGTCCAAGCTCCAAAGAATAGATACAGCAATCCGATCAAAGCCCACTAGCACCAGGCCCACTCTAATAACCTGGGGTTGGGGGAAAAAGATAAAACAACGGGGTCAGACATAAGTCTGAGTGAGTCCTATAACCCTAACAATACAACCATTAAAGTAATTAGGGTATGACATAAATAAGGTACGGTACCTCTGGGGATAATGACTACACTAAGTAGCCAACTAAACACCGGATGTACTACGATAACCGAAAAGACGCATTTATCCACCCAAAGATAATTCTTACCCCACCCTAGACTTATTCACCCAAGGGTAATTCCTACACTGCACCACACCAGTTTTACCTACCTAAGATTAATTCCTACTTAAAGGTTGATCCCACTAAATGTACTTAGTAATTTTTACCCAGTAGTTTCTAGTACCCCTACATAGGTGCCGTCTGCCCCTATCATTACTAGGTGTACCCACTACTCCCAAGCGATCGGCTCCCTAACGTAGATACCCGTGCTGGTCCCACAATGGGGTGTATCATTTCCCCAAAGTGGCAACCTGATAATATCAACGGTGCACGGCTTTATATCTACACGATGTAACAACGATTTACTAACCAGCCCGGGTCCACACACGCATATGAAACCCGTTGGTCCCACGTTGCCACCGCTAACCCGTTTTTGGCCTCTTATAGTCAAGCCCAATATGCGTGTCCCGTCACTCGACTTGGGTCGAGCCCACAAAGATACGTTTGGGATATTGGTTGAGATGGCCCCCCACAAGCTACCACTTAAGCTTGTTAATTTTATCTAGTGTATCCCACTTAACCCCTTTAACCATGTCTACTTACATGTTATAAATACTTTGGTTAAGTCATTAATCATATTTTAATTACCTTTCAAGGCACCCACTAGATTTCCACATGCCACCCAAGTCATTTACTTAATTCCCACATGCCACCCGAGGCACTTACTTAACCCTTTAATCATGTTTAATTCCATGTTCCACTTTGGTTAAGTATTCTAATCGTATTTTCTATTGCTACCCAAGGCAACCCACTAGTTTTCTCATGCCACCCAAGGCACCCACACTAGTTACTTCGTGCCACCCAAGGTACCCACTTAACCCTCATGTCCCACTACATGCTAATTTGGTTAAGTGTTTCTTAATTAATTAAGACCGTGATCCTCATAAAGACCTCTCACATTAGACTATCTTTTATGACCGCTGGTTAAGCCGGTTGGGTCCGGGCAGCCTTATGTCATAATCAAGTCTAACCTCGTGTCTTTACATTAATCACGTATTTAGTTTGTGCCTAAGACCTCTCACATTGGGCTAACATTTGTAGCAACTGGTTATGCCGGTTGGGTCCGGGCAGTTTTACGCTACAACTGAGTCCAACCTCGTGTCTTAGTCGATTAATTACACCTAATTAATCACCCTCATAATTTATATTAATTATACCTAATTAATATCAAGTTTTTTTTTTCATAACATGGGTAGACCTAACTCAATAGGTAAATTCCCATGGGGTAGACCTAACTCAATAGGTAAATTCCCACTTATGTTAATTTATTTTTTATGGTATGCTTAATCATACCCAATCATACTTTTATTAACATATTTATTAACCCCATCGTTCCCCACGCAAATCGTTCTCATTTCACGACATAATAAAAGGGAAGATCTATCACAAATATCATGGGTTTAACCAAATCTTAGAATATAACTTTGTCATGGGTTAAGAGGACGTCAACTTGCATATATGAGCATATATTAACCCAACTACATTTAACCCAAACTTGCATATTATCATACACACATCTTGCATAACATGTTGAACTTGCATAAACACACATAACTTGCATAACATGTTGGACTTGCATATAAGCATTCTCACAACTTGCATAACATTCACATACTTGCATATCAACCAACATGTAACTTGCATAGCATATCTTGTATATTAACATACATGTAACTTGCATATTAACAAACATGTAACTTGCATAGCATATCTTGCATATTAACATACATGTAACTTGCATATTAACAAACATGTAACTTGCATAGCATATCTTGCATATTAACATACATGTAACTTGCATAGCATATATTATCATACATGTAACTTGCATAGCATATATTATCATACATGTAACTTGCATAGCATATATTATCATACATGTAACTTGCATATGGACTTGTTTGACATGCATAAACCCACTTGTTAAATATGCATAAAACAACTTATTAATCATGCATATTATCACATACTTAGCATGCATAGAATCACATACTAAACTTGCATAATATCATATACTTAGCATGCATAGAATCACATACTAAACTTGCATAATATCATATACTTAGCATGCATAGAACCAATTTCTTATTATGCATAAACATACCACTTAACTTGTATAAACCCAAGCACTTAGCATGCATAAAATCACATGCATAACTTGCATATCATGTTACATATACTTGCATATATTCTCACATATAGTTTGCATAACATGTTACATATGCATAAATAATATTTTACATCATAAAACATGGAAATAAACTTGCATATGGCATAAAACTTGCAATTCACATATCATACAACTTGCATATAACTCACTTATCCACAAACATAACCATGTCTTATCACATCCTACCATAATCAATTTAACAATTGATTATTAAAGCCATAGAAACTCACCAAAACACAATTAGCAAGCTAATGAAGAAGATTAAGATACTTAGAATGGATTAGAGATTGATTAGAGCTTGCTTTCCTCTTCATTGATTTGTGGAGGCCATGACCAAGTTTCATTTTGCCATAGTTTAGTTACTAGGTTTAATTATGAATGAATTAGGGTAGGGTTAGGGTGTTATTTATAGGATTAGGTTGCATTTTAGACCCTTAGATTAACCCTAGATTAATTTAGGACCATCAGATCCATCAGATCCAAGAAGCTTCCAGAACTAGCCCACCAAGCCAGCCCAAGAACACAAACTGGTGCACCCAGTTTCTCTGGGCGTCGCACCCTGTCGACAGGCAAGTCGACAGGCATGTCGACACCCCTGTCGACAGGCCTGTCGACAGCCCTGTCGACATGGGTTAGGCGGGAACCTTCCCGCCTGACCCCGCCTGGCCCATCCCAAATCTGAATATTTGAATTTATTTAAATCTGTTTTAGTTTTGAATTTTCTGCAAACTTCATCGGGCCATAACTGGGCCATACGGACTCCGATTTTCGAAAACTCGGACTCTATTTCGCGTATTTTTCCGAGACGAACGCAACGACGTAGCCCGTTTCCCCCAATTCTCACATCTGAGATTATTTATTCTGTAATTAGTGAATTTTAGTATTAACCCAAAATACGGGGTGTTACATTCTCCCCTCCTTAAAGGATTTCGTCCCCGAAATCTCTAAGCTAAGGAGAATGCATATCCTACCATCCAAACAACCATCTACTCAAACCATCAAACACGAGCATCCATTGTCCTTAAGCAATTTCTAATGATGTATGAGCATATGCGAAAAGTGTGTGTATATGTTCCCTATCAAATGTACGAACATATGCAAACCATGATAGTGCCATGTATCCAATATGTATGCGAGATAACCCTATCGACACATACAGTATCTATATGAGTGCACAATCATTCACCAAAATGCATCATCCATATGATAACACAATCATTATACATCCATAAATATAGCTAACTACATACAATTTTATGCAATATGCAATATGAAGTGATTGAGCCGATCTAGTGCCTAGAGTGTGTATATATGCATCCACGAGCAACCACTAGCAAACACTTGCATCCACTTGCATCCATCAACCATAACATGTCTCAAACACATGTTTCAACCATAGGTTTTCCCTATCTAAAGGTCAAACAGCACTAATCGAGAGGACATACTAAAGATAAGATAAGTACTAGGCAAGCGATAAAGGAGAAGTTAAAAGACATACTCTCCAAAAAGAAATGGATACAAAGAACGCATCTTCGCTTCCGTCTCCCAAGTAGCATTTCTTTCGTCATCTCCCCACTGCACTCTAGCTGGCAGAACTTCTCTGTTCCTCAACTTCCTAGTCTCTGACCCAATGATGCGAGTAGGAGCTCGTCGAATCGTCTCATCGCGCTCTAACTCTGTTTCTTTAAGCAAACTCGGCTCTACCACCTTAGCGGTCTTATGTAAGCACTTCCTCAAATGGGAAATGGCCCTCCAAACCTTGGTACTCACTTCCTAACAGATCCAAAGTGAGCCACATTCCGTAACGGAGATACTTTGATAAAAAGCATGTCCTAATATCAAACTCAAGCTCTGTTCTCCTCTTGTCCACATAAGATCCCGCCGCTTTCATCCTTCTTCGAATCAAACCAACCTTCTCTGAAGACTCTCTAATCTCATCGGCCTAACCAAGATCTTTCCCGTAGATTCCCACCAATCTGTAGGTGATCAACAAGGCCTTCCATAAAGAGCTTCAAAAGGAGCCATACCAATACTGGACTGAAAGCTGCTATTATATGCGAACTCCACCCATGGAAGATGTTCTTCCCATGTACCTCCAAAATCCAAAATACATAACCTCAAAAGATCTTCTAGATACGGTTCACCCTCTTGGTCTGACCGTCCGTCTGAGGATGATATGCGGTGCTCAAACCCAACTGAGTCCCTACCGCCTCTCGCAAACTCTTCCAAAACTCGCTAGTGAAGATAGGATCTCGATCGCTTACTATACTGGAAGGTACACCATGCAATCTAATAATCTCTCAAAGGTAAACTGAAGCTAGACATGTAATAGTCCTCCTGCTCTTCACGGGTATGAAATGGGCACACTTAGTAAGTCCATCTACCATAAGCCCAATCCCCGTATTACCCTTCCTTGATTTCGGTAATCCAATGAGACACTATCCCACTTCCTAATACGGAACTTCCAACGGATGAAGCAACCCTTCGGGTTTCTTCTGTTCCGCTTTTGCTTGCTGGCACACCAAGCATCTAGCGACATACTTGGCCGCGTCTTCCTTCATATTGGCCAAAAAGAAAATTCGCTCTATGTCTTGGTACATCTTGTCCCTACCGGGATGAATGGTTATCTTCGACCGATGTGTATCATCAAGTATAGCCTTCCTCAAACTCTCATCTTGCGGTACACAAAGCCTACCGTCTCTACACAACCACCCCTTACCATCTAGGGTGTACCTACTCAAATGGCTGGACGACTCCCCTCCTTATGAGCTTCTCAACCAATTGTGGGTCGTCCCGCTGTGCTCTGCCAATACGCCCCAAAAGAGTAGGCCTAACCTCGAAGGAGGCTAGCGAACCAGATACAAAATCAACGGAAGGTCTAAAGTCAACGAACAACCTTTTTCTTCTTAAGGCGTCTGCTACCATGCTTCCCTTGTTAGGGGTATACGCTATCTTAACTCATAAGATGCTAAGAATCCTATCCAAAATCGTCACAACTGTCCATCTCTCACGCAGACCACCCTAGTCGAATTCGACATCCCCCAAATGCAAGCCCCAAAGGCCGAAACCAATATCAGACAAACACCCAAGGGATATCTCCTTCGAGTTCAGGCAACCTACGTGAGATGATATTAAAAATAATAATAATAATAATAATGGCTAAACAATTAAGCCTTTGACCAACTTTGGATGTCCTTGCCAGTCTCGCTCCAAAACCACCGTTTTATCCCATAACTGGCTTTGCTCAACCTATTGAGCACATATGAAAACTTATTACGCTCCTTGAAAAGACCAAGATGTCATCTACAAAGGCCATCACAAACTTATTTAGGTACTCCCTGAACACCCTTCTCTTCCAATCAACAAAGTAGGCGGGGCATTCGTCAAACCAAATAGCATCACCAACCACTCATAAAACCATCCGGAGTCCCTAAGGCAATCTTCTCTATACTATCGTCAGCCACTCCCAACTGACGAAACCATGTGGCTTAGTCCAACTGCGAAAATACTGAGGCGCCAACCAACTGATCAAAGAGATCATCAATCTTTGGTAATGGGTGTCTATTCTTCTTTGTGAGTTTATTCAGTTTTCTTTAACCTACACAAAGTCTGAGGAACCCATCCGCCTTCATGGCAAAAACTACTGGAGCACCCCATTCCGATATACTTCCTCTTATGAACCCCTTCTCAAGCAATCGCCTACTTACTTATGGAGTTCTCTCCTCTCACGAGGAGCCTTGTGGCACACTGGCCAAGTCACTGGTTTAGCATTATCCACCAGATATATTCGGAAGTCAATCTCCCGCTTCGGAGGTAAGCCCTTCACCTCCCCACACACATCCGGGTATTCCCGGACCGCTCTAACAGATCGCAAACTCTAGACCAACGTGTCACGCGATTCTAGATACCTTAGCATAACAGATTCTATGGGATTACAAGAGATCTCGAGAGTGTTACCCAAGCGGGTCATAAGCCTAACAACTCTCCCTTCAAAATCAAGAACGGCACCCCTACTGGATAACCAGTCCATGCCCCAAAACTAACCCATAGTCTGTGAAGCCCAACAAGCATCACATCTAAACCCAACGCTAAGTATAGAAACTTTCAAACCCAACCACATCATGGAGCCCAATTGGGTTTGAAACAACTAAGGGATCATCTACCAACTGGTGTCTCAGTGCAGTGACTCTACTAGTAATGATGGGATAAACGAATTCGATGCATCAAAATCAAATAAAGTTCGAATTGGATGATAAAGTAATCCAAATTCCAACCTAGACAGTCCTATCCCCACCTGGTACCCTAGTCGTGAGGGAATACAACTACCCTCCAGAAGATTCCATACCTTGCCCTTGCTTCTTTGGACAATCCTAATAAGGTGTCCTATTCCTCCCCAAAAGGATAACTACTAGCCTTCTCCTTCCCATTCTCCACTCGTAACCTCCCATCAATGAGGCTTCGTCCTTTATTAACCAAACAACTATTAGAGCCTTCCTCCCATCGTCATCCAATAAGTACCTACAAGTCCTCCTCCTTCTTGAACCAACTTCTAATCTGATTTACGTCTAATTCCCTTGAAGCGGTTTTCCATTCTTATCTATCTTAGAAAGATCATCTACACACGGAGGGGAAACTCAAATCGAGAGAGAAAGAGATTCAAACGGAGAATTCGAAAGATAAAGATATGGCTATCGGGGATTATGCTTTTCTCTCAAAAACTTTTCTCTTAAAAGACATGTTTTTGAAAATACTCCTTCAAAAATTTTTCTTAGAAAAATAGTTTTTCTAAAATTTTATCTGTTCTGGTAACCTTAAGCTCTGATACCACGTGTAACACCCCACGTCCGCTAAGGTCACTCATACCAGGGGAATGCCTTAGTTTCGGTGAAGTATTTTCAGTGAATATAGAACAGTAAAATTACAACAAGACAGATATAAGTAATACTTGAAAATTTAAAACATCATTTCATTGCAGCGGAAAGGTATACATGTTTGGTTACATCACAAAACCATAAACCAAAGTCAAGTACATAATATCCATCTTGATAAAATAGAAGTACATAATCCCACTACATAACTAATAGCCATAAAAGAAAAGATGAACTGGGCTTCACTTCAACGGTCCAAGCTCCAAAGAATAGATACAGCAATCCGATCAAAGCCCACTAGCACCAGGCCCACTCTAATAACCTGGGGTTGGGGGAAAAAGATAAAACAACGGGGTCAGACATAAGTCTGAGTGAGTCCTATAACCCTAACAATACAACCATTAAAGTAATTAGGGTATGACATAAATAAGGTACGGTACCTCTGGGGATAATGACTACACTAAGTAGCCAACTAAACACCGGATGTACTACGATAACCGAAAAGACGCATTTATCCACCCAAAGATAATTCTTACCCCACCCTAGACTTATTCACCCAAGGGTAATTCCTACACTGCACCACACCAGTTTTACCTACCTAAGATTAATTCCTACTTAAAGGTTGATCCCACTAAATGTACTTAGTAATTTTTACCCAGTAGTTTCTAGTACCCCTACATAGGTGCCGTCTGCCCCTATCATTACTAGGTGTACCCACTACTCCCAAGCGATCGGCTCCCTAACGTAGATACCCGTGCTGGTCCCACAATGGGGTGTATCATTTCCCCAAAGTGGCAACCTGATAATATCAACGGTGCACGGCTTTATATCTACACGATGTAACAACGATTTACTAACCAGCCCGGGTCCACACACGCATATGAAACCCGTTGGTCCCACGTTGCCACCGCTAACCCGTTTTTGGCCTCTTATAGTCAAGCCCAATATGCGTGTCCCGTCACTCGACTTGGGTCGAGCCCACAAAGATACGTTTGGGATATTGGTTGAGATGGGCCCCCACAAGCTACCACTTAAGCTTGTTAATTTTATCTAGTGTATCCCACTTAACCCCTTTAACCATGTCTACTTACATGTTATAAATACTTTGGTTAAGTCATTAATCATATTTTAATTACCTTTCAAGGCACCCACTAGATTTCCACATGCCACCCAAGTCATTTACTTAATTCCCACATGCCACCCGAGGCACTTACTTAACCCTTTAATCATGTTTAATTCCATGTTCCACTTTGGTTAAGTATTCTAATCGTATTTTCTATTGCTACCCAAGGCAACCCACTAGTTTTCTCATGCCACCCAAGGCACCCACACTAGTTACTTCGTGCCACCCAAGGTACCCACTTAACCCTCATGTCCCACTACATGCTAATTTGGTTAAGTGTTTCTTAATTAATTAAGACCGTGATCCTCATAAAGACCTCTCACATTAGACTATCTTTTATGACCGCTGGTTAAGCCGGTTGGGTCCGGGCAGCCTTATGTCATAATCAAGTCTAACCTCGTGTCTTTACATTAATCACGTATTTAGTTTGTGCCTAAGACCTCTCACATTGGGCTAACATTTGTAGCAACTGGTTATGCCGGTTGGGTCCGGGCAGTTTTACGCTACAACTGAGTCCAACCTCGTGTCTTAGTCGATTAATTACACCTAATTAATCACCCTCATAATTTATATTAATTATACCTAATTAATATCAAGTTTTTTTTTCATAACATGGGTAGACCTAACTCAATAGGTAAATTCCCATGGGGTAGACCTAACTCAATAGGTAAATTCCCACTTATGTTAATTTATTTTTTATGGTATGCTTAATCATACCCAATCATACTTTTATTAACATATTTATTAACCCCATCGTTCCCCACGCAAATCGTTCTCATTTCACGACATAATAAAAGGGAAGATCTATCACAAATATCATGGGTTTAACCAAATCTTAGAATATAACTTTGTCATGGGTTAAGAGGACGTCAACTTGCATATATGAGCATATATTAACCCAACTACATTTAACCCAAACTTGCATATTATCATACACACATCTTGCATAACATGTTGAACTTGCATAAACACACATAACTTGCATAACATGTTGGACTTGCATATAAGCATTCTCACAACTTGCATAACATTCACATACTTGCATATCAACCAACATGTAACTTGCATAGCATATCTTGTATATTAACATACATGTAACTTGCATATTAACAAACATGTAACTTGCATAGCATATCTTGCATATTAACATACATGTAACTTGCATATTAACAAACATGTAACTTGCATAGCATATCTTGCATATTAACATACATGTAACTTGCATAGCATATATTATCATACATGTAACTTGCATAGCATATATTATCATACATGTAACTTGCATAGCATATATTATCATACATGTAACTTGCATATGGACTTGTTTGACATGCATAAACCCACTTGTTAAATATGCATAAAACAACTTATTAATCATGCATATTATCACATACTTAGCATGCATAGAATCACATACTAAACTTGCATAATATCATATACTTAGCATGCATAGAATCACATACTAAACTTGCATAATATCATATACTTAGCATGCATAGAACCAATTTCTTATTATGCATAAACATACCACTTAACTTGTATAAACCCAAGCACTTAGCATGCATAAAATCACATGCATAACTTGCATATCATGTTACATATACTTGCATATATTCTCACATATAGTTTGCATAACATGTTACATATGCATAAATAATATTTTACATCATAAAACATGGAAATAAACTTGCATATGGCATAAAACTTGCAATTCACATATCATACAACTTGCATATAACTCACTTATCCACAAACATAACCATGTCTTATCACATCCTACCATAATCAATTTAACAATTGATTATTAAAGCCATAGAAACTCACCAAAACACAATTAGCAAGCTAATGAAGAAGATTAAGATACTTAGAATGGATTAGAGATTGATTAGAGCTTGCTTTCCTCTTCATTGATTTGTGGAGGCCATGACCAAGTTTCATTTTGCCATAGTTTAGTTACTAGGTTTAATTATGAATGAATTAGGGTAGGGTTAGGGTGTTATTTATAGGATTAGGTTGCATTTTAGACCCTTAGATTAACCCTAGATTAATTTAGGACCATCAGATCCATCAGATCCAAGAAGCTTCCAGAACTAGCCCACCAAGCCAGCCCAAGAACACAAACTGGTGCACCCAGTTTCTCTGGGCGTCGCACCCTGTCGACAGGCAAGTCGACAGGCATGTCGACACCCCTGTCGACAGGCCTGTCGACAGCCCTGTCGACATGGGTTAGGCGGGAACCTTCCCGCCTGACCCCGCCTGGCCCATCCCAAATCTGAATATTTGAATTTATTTAAATCTGTTTTAGTTTTGAATTTTCTGCAAACTTCATCGGGCCATAACTGGGCCATACGGACTTCGATTTTCGAAAACTCGGACTCTATTTCGCGTATTTTTCCGAGACGAACGCAACGACGTAGCCCGTTTCCCCCAATTCTCACATCTGAGATTATTTATTCTGTAATTAGTGAATTTTAGTATTAACCCAAAATACGGGGTGTTACACTTGCACTATCTCATATACCGATGAGGGCGACATTTGAAATGTTGTTTGACATAGCTTTAATGCACGAAGATTGCAAGGTTGAGAAGAAAGACATTAAAGTTGAAGAGACACTGGCTAAGGGCGAGAAAAAGAAATGGTGGCCCAGGAAAGGAACAAATAAGAAAGGAGGGAAGCCTGATGAGGCTTAGATCAAGAAAGATATCAAGTGTCATGGTTGCAGAGCTATGGGTCATTTTGTGAAAGACTGCAGAAAGACGAAGAAAGTCTGCTTGAATTGTGGTCATGTGAGATACTTCACTAAGCAATGCCCTAGCAAGCAAGACAAAGGGCATGAACTTCAGGACAAGTACATGCTCTTGAGGCTAGTGGACCCGATCGAGGTAGGAAAGTCACTGTTGAAGGTTTGATTTACCTTTTTGACTATCCTGTTGGAACCCTCTTTGATTCTAGCCTTCTCATTCGTTTATATCTAGTTCTTTTGTGACGAACCAGTGATTTTCGATTCCGAAAATTGAAATACCAATGTCAACAATTCAGACATCGGAAATACCGCATAGTTAATAGAAAGAAGTTAGAGGGTGAGAATAGATAAGGTAGAACTATTAGAATAGAAGAAGAAGAAGAAGAAGAACACAACAACATCAGAGTAACACGAATCCCACAGCGGAATGAATAAAATATAGTATACAAAATAACATTGAAACAAAAATCTGTATATATCAGAGTACAACAATTACATCACAGCGGAAATAAACAATAACTATAAATTGCTGCTGAAGTCTCCTGCTCCAAGCTCCATCTAGTGTATCTGTAAATCCCGACTACTTAACTGCCCGTATAAATTTTGGGCACCTAAGAGTTTAGGGGAAACAAAACAAAATAAACTCTGGGTCAGTCATGGGACTGGTGTGAGTAAACTCCAACCACTCGATTTAACTTTTCAAAATCCTTTTAAAAAGAAATGATAATCGTAAGACCGATCCACACATAAACACGGATGGTTTTTACCTTACTATAACCCAAAACATTTTCAAAATCAATACTTTTCTGATATTATAATGACGTCTAATCATAAGTAAATACAATCTAGCAGAATGCTTGCATCTCATGATCCACATATATATAGTATACAATCAAAACCGCATGCGCTTATTGGGGATTGGATTCCGACTATGACAAGGTATGGAACCACCTGCCGATAGTGTATCTCTAGAGAGGAATACACTGGGTTCAACAAGAACGTCTTGCAACCCGACCACACATGACCGACCACTCATTTCTCTTGAGTGTACCGAATATATTGTCACCTACGGTTGCTAGCAACATAACCGTTCCTGGGAGATACAGAAGCGAAAAGAAGTAACAAATATGAATATTCTCTGGATGGTGACAATACACCCTAATGGGAGCGACCCACTTAGCCATGCTGCCTTACTGATTTTTGTCATTTCCCGGTTGATGAGGCTTGAGGTCATAACGTATCTTTTGACATATCATGCCTCCAATTTACTTTGAATGCCACATCGTCATACCCACCGAATCACAAATTGATTTCCCCAAAAATATCACGGGTACAAAGCTAAGAGAAACGAATTCCTCTGCCACCAAACGTTGATACGTTTGTAGCTATCAACTTACGCGATACATTAGATATACTCTGTCATACATTCGTCCACACACGTTGTCCTAGGTTTGGACAAACCGAAGGCACTATTCTGTAAATCCATATTGGGCAATTTCTACCTAGGATCGCCAGAACAGCCCTTGCACAACTCCGTCTTCAATTATCTTCATCATATTTGATTCGCAACGCTAATGCACATATGGAGTGGTTTTCAGAAAATGAATCTGATCCCGGACTCCCCGTATTGACGACGTAAAATGGTCAAAAACTTTGATAGTCGGTGATTTAACTATCAAAGAAAAACATGTGTACAAACAACGATATTATTTCCAGATGGAAATTTTATCGATCAATCATCATTCATTTATCTCTTAAATTCACTTATCATTAATTTATTCATTTCTTGTTTCCGTATACCCATAATTTCTTATTTTCTAAATCTAGAAAATATACGTTATTAATCATTGGAAAATGTTTCCATTTCTTATTCACGTATGACTGTCATTCCAGTATTTCTTATCAACAAACATTTCATTTTCTATGCTTAGAAAATATCTTTGATTATATTTGGAAAATGTTTCTAAATCTCATTTATATGGATATCAAACTAATGTATATAAAAAACCATTATGACTGCTTAATCCATTTATCATTTATTACTTAACAGTATTTCTAATCAACCTTCGCGCTATCGAACTTCAACTATTCCTTAATTAATTACGAAGTCAATCAAGTTGGGGTATAGTTACCACTCAGACCTTAACTGAACAGGTTCTTAACCTTGCAACAGATAAAGTTCACAACTCAAATCTTAACACTTACTGCTTACGCCAATTCTCGAATTTCAGTTTACAATTCCATTCCTTTTATGAAAATATTTATTATAATGATAACGTTATAATTCATACTTCCAGAATATCTAACTTTAAAACTATAACTTTTATTTGATTAAATAATAATTTATTTATTAAATAAATAAATAAATCTTGATTTAAAAACCCGAAAAGTAAATAGTACTTTCCCGAATTCGATATAATCGATTTGACATATAACTCTCTTTTGAGTAATCTCTATTCGATTAACTTTTTTTGAATCACTTATATTCGATTAACTATCTATCGAATAACTATATTCAATAAATTCTCTTTCGAATGACTTACATTCGATTTACTCACTTCGAATAACTTAGATTCGATTAATTCACTTCGAATAACTCATATTCGATTAATTCACTTTCGAATAAATTAAATTCGATTAGCTCACTCCTTTTTTGAATAAACTATACTCGATAATCTCTCATTCTTCGAATAAACTATATTCGATAATCTCTCGTTCGAGTAACTAATATTTGGTTAATTCTATTCCATTAACTCTAAGTGGATTAACTCTCTTTCCTATCCCATTCAATTTCCCATTTGAATTCCTATTTCAAAACCCAATTCCTTTATAAATGTTTTAATTTATAAAATATTTATTTTAATCCGTTGTTCACATCGAATGTGAAAAATATTCCTTTTATATGACCCACTAAGTTTGATTTCATATTTTAAAATAATATTCCATTTCCAAATTCTATTTATACTTCTATTTATAGAATTTTTCATATGAAATCTCTTTTTATTTCTAACACTTAAATCTCATTTATAAGCCCCTTTATAAATGCTACATCAAATTTCAATCTCAAATATCTATGTAAAAAAACCGATTTTTTACTTCTATATATAAATTCAGACTTATATATTCAATTTATCCAATGATAAATAACTTACTTAATTTATAAAACATTTTTTATAAATTAATCTTCTCCATTTTATCTATTAAAACATATTCCTATTTAATCCTACTTTAAATAAATCTTTTCCATTTATCTGTCAAGAACAGATTCCCATTTAATATTTATTTTCCAAATAATTCCTTTTATAAAATTCTATTTATTTTATAAAATACTTCTTTTTATTATTATCCTATTCATTTTGTACATATTTCCTTTTCTATTTTATTTGTTTTACAAATATTTCCTATTCAATTCTATTAATTTTATAAATATTTCATTTATTCAATTCTATTTATTTTATATAAATATTCCATTTATATAATTCTATTTATTTTCTAAGTAAATATTACCTTTTATAAAATCCATTGATTTTATAAAATCCTTAAATTCAATATCCACTTTTCCTTTTTTTTATAAAATCATTTGATTTTATATAAATATATTTCATTTTCAATATGCACTTTGAAAAACCTGTTTCTACATTTCAGTATTCCTTATGGTATTTAAAATACCATATAACAAAGATCAATATCATCCAAACACACATAATCAACAACATATTATATATCACATCATATATCACAATATATGAAAACATTAAAATAAATGTTGAGGAATCCAGTTGGATCCCTCCGACCTGTTTCCCTGCATCCACAGATGTTACATAGTATAATTCATATCAATTCCAATTCAATACAACATATTCTGATGAACATAATAAATGTTTGTTTAACGATATGTGTGTAAATCGTTAACTGTAATTTCAACCAATCAAACAACAATTCAACCAAACAATCATCACGCAGAAATTAATCATCATTTACCAGTACTAGATTATATTTATAAAAATATAATTTAAACAGAGTTAGTGAGTTTTACTCACCTTGGTTGATTATCGTTAAATAACGATATTCGATCGTCGAACTGGTTCAGGCATTTTATTTCACCATAAATTGAAACGAGCTCCAAATCACTCCAAACCAGTTTCATTGTAAAGCCTACGTCCATACGATCCCAAAGCAACTAGTTTCGCTGAATTTCGTTTCCGTATGACAAAGCAATGATATTTAGAAGTTAGTTGTAACGACCCGAATTTTCGGCGACTTTGGTTATCGACATAAGCTCGATGTCGATAACCAAAACATCGAAAAATCCCGGTAATTAATGAAAGAAATTAGAAGGTGAGAATAGATAAGATAGAAACTTAGAATAGAAGAAGAAGAAGAACACAACATCAGAGTAACACGAACCTCACAGCGGAACGAATAACATATAATAGATAACATAACTTTGAAATATAACAGTTATGTATACAATAGCACTTATTAGAGTACAACACTTACAACACAGCGGAAATAAACTATAGCTATATGATCCAGAAGCCTCCTGCTCCAGCTCTTCAGGTATATCTGTAAATTCCAGACTACTTGACTGCCCGTACAAAATTAGGCACCCAAGAGTTTAGGGAAAACAACAAAATAAACTCCGGGTCAGTCATGGGACTGGTATGAGTAAAACAGTTTAAACAGGTATATGAACAAGTAAACGATATCTCATAAGACCACGCCGCAGAACGGAACGGGTTTTTCCCTTATGAGAATCCAAAATATCTTTATATCAAAAACCTTTTGATATTATAATAATGTCTATGTACAAATAGATATCAACTAGCAGAAACGCTTTCATCTCACGTTCTACATATATAGTATACAATCAAAATCGCAAGCACGTATTGGATAATGGATTTCCAACTATGACAAGGTATGGAACCACCTTCCGATCAGTGTACTCTAGGAACGATACACTGGAGTTCAACAAGAACATCTTGTAACTCAGCCACACATGACCGACCACTCATTTCGCTTGAGTGTATCGAATGTACATCACCAACGGTTGGGATCAGCAACCGTTCCCGTATATATATATGGGACAACATTGATAGATTTAAGAAACAAATGAATATTCTCTAGATAGGTGATTATACACCCTACTTCGGTGCGACCGACTTAGCCATGCTGCCTGCCCGATTTCTGTCATTTACCGGATGATGAGGCTAGAAGCTACGCTTTATCATTACATCAGATTCACTTCGAATGCCACATTGTCAGATCCATCGAAAATCACTAATTGACGTCTACAACAGTACATTACGTGTTAGCTAAAGAAGTTTCCTTCTCCGCTTCCACTCTTGGTACGGTTGAAGAAATCAAGGTACATGACCTTTCTGGAAATACTCTGTCAGACATTCATTCATACAAGTCATCCTCATTCACTTAGAATGTCACATCGTCATACCCGCCAAATCACAAACTGACTTATCCAAAAATAACACGGGTATACAGCTAAGAGAAACGAATTCCTCCGCCACCAAACGTGAATACGTTTGAACAGATCAACTTACGCGATCCATTGGATATACTCTGTCAGACCTTCGTCCATACAAGTTGTCCTGGGACTGGACAAACCGAAGGCACTATTCCGTATATCCATCTTAGTCACTGTTATCTAAGACTTATACCACAGCCCTTGCATTTTACTCCGTCTTCAATTATCTTTGGCATATATGATTCGTGACGCTTATGCCAATACAGAGTGGTTCTATGGATAATAATCCAACCGGTCTCTCCATATTAACAACGTTGAAATGGTCAAAACTTCGATAGTCGGTGAGTTAACTATCAAAGAAAAACAAGTGTGCAAACAACGATTTTATTTGCAAATGGAAATTATATCGAACAAACATCATTTAACATAAATCTCTTTAGTTCATTTATTTACTTATCTCACGCTTCCCTACATTCTAAATTCTTATTTTTCTTTTATCAGAAAAAATTTCTGATTCTCGTTTGGAAAACATTTCCAAAACTCCTTTACGATCAAACCTTACCATTTCTTAGTCAAGAAGGAAGTCACTCAAGTTGGGGTATAATTACCTCTCAGACCTTAACTGAACAACGTTATAACTTCGAAATGGTCAAAGTTTATCTTTTAATCTTTAACAACTTCTTTACGCCTTTCTCGGATTCAATTTTACTAATCCACTTCTATATTTAAAACATTGGTTATAACGATAACGTTATAATCCCTACTTTCGAATTATCTAACTTTAGTTAGAACTTCTATTCTTATTAGTGAATAATTAACCTAACACTTATTTATTTATAAATAAATAAATCTGTAACACCCCGTATGTTAAATAACTTGTTATAACATAAATCAGAGCAGAATTAAATTTAATATTCTGAATCAAGGGAAACGGGCTGTGCCATTGCGTTCGTCTCGGAAAAATACGCGAAATAGAGTCCGAGTTTTCGTAAATCGGAGTCCGTATGACCAAGTTATGGCCCGTCAAAGTTTCACGAAAAATCAAAAACGAAAACTGCTCATGTTTTGAGGCCCGGGATGAGTTTTGGGCTGTTTTTTTTTTGGGCCCTAAATGGTTCCTACACTTGACTTCTTCCCCAAGACATGACTTTAAAGGCTAGGATTGGTTCTAGGGTATATCCTATGGTCCTAAAACATCTAACTAATCTATATATACACCCTAATACCCCCCTTATCCTTACCAAAAATAGATCTAAGGCCATTATGCCACCACTTAGAAAATTGGAGAGCCTCCACTAAAAATCCTAAGAGGGTTTGCAAGCTAATCTACATCTTCTTCTACTTAATCATTAGGATTTGTTTCATTTAACTTGCTAATCTTGTTTTGGTGAGCTTCTATCCCCTTAATAATCAATTATTGAATTGATTATGATAAGATGTGATAAAGTATGGCTATGTTTGTGGATCCATATATTTATGCAAGCTTGATGTAGTGAATATTTTGTGTTTTGCAAGTTATATGCCTTATGTCATGCAAGTTTCATAATATGTAATCATGATATTTTTATGCAAGTTGTTTCATGATGTTTATGATGCAAAACACTAAGTGAATATGGATCCATTATGCAAACATGTTATGCAAGTATGTGAGTACTTATGCAAGTCATGTATATGCTTATATGCATGTTTAACATCTTATGCAAGTATATGAATGTTTATGCAAGTTATGTATATGTTGAAATGCAAGTTTAACATAATATGCAAGCTATGCAAGTATATGAATGTTTATGCAAGTTATGTATATGTTGAAATGCAAGTTTAACATAATATGCAAGCCATGCAAGTATATGAATGTTTATGCAAGTTATGTATATGTTGAAATGCAAGTTTAACATAATATGCAAGCTTATGCAAGTATGTGAATGTTTATGCAAGTTATGTATATGTTGAAATGCAAGTTTAACATAATATGCAAGCCTATGCAAGTATGTGAATGTTTATGCAAGTTATGTATATGTTGAAATGCAAGTTTAACATAATATGCAAGCTTATGCAAGTATATGAATGTTTATGCAAGTTATGTATATGTTGAAATGCAAGTTTAACATAATATGCAAGCTTATGCAAGTATATGAATGTTTATGCAAGTTATGTATATGTTGAAATGCAAGTTTAACATAATATGCAAGCTTATGCAAGTATATGAATGTTTATGCAAGTTATGTATATGTTGAAATGCAAGTTTAACATAATATGCAAGCCTATGCAAGTATGTGAATGTTTATGCAAGTTATGTATATGTTGAAATGCAAGTTTAACATAATATGCAAGCCTACGCAAGTATGTGAATGTTTATGCAAGTTATGTATATGTTGAAATGCAAGTTTAACATGATATGCAAGCTTATGCAAGTATATGAATGCTTATGCAAGTATGTGAGTGCTTATGCAAGTTAAGTATATGCTAAAATGCAAGTTCTACATGTTATGCAAATCACATGTATGATGATATGTAAGTTCATATGCAACATGTTATGCAAATCACATGTTTGATGATATGTAAGTTCATATGCAACATGTTATGTAAGACACATGTTTGATAATATGCAAGTTTGGGTTGAATATAGTTGGGTTAATACATGCTCATATATGCAAGTTGACATCCTCTTAACCCATGATAAGGTTATATGCTAAACCCATGTTATGTGTGGTAAATCTTCCCTTTATTATGTTATGTCATAATGACGATTTACGTGGGGAACGATGGGGTTAATTAATATGTTAATTAAAAGTATGTTGAAATGGGTATGATTAAGCATACCATAAAAAATTAATTAACATAAGTGGGAATTTACCTATTGAGTTAGGTCTACCCCATGGGAATTTACCTATTGAGTTAGGTCTACCCATGATATGAATAAATTGATATTAATTAGGGATAATTAATATGGGGGTGATTAATTAGGTGTAATTAATCGACTAAGACACGAGGTTAGGCTCTGTTATGACGTAAGACTGCCCGGACCCTACCGGCTTAACCAGGCGGTCATAACAGCCAGTCTAATGTGAGAGGTCTTAGGCACAAATTAAATACGTGATTAAAGTAAAGACACGAGGTTAGACTCTGTTATGACGTAAGACTGCCCGGACCCTACCGGCTTAACCAGGCGGTCATAACAGCCAGTCTAATGTGGGAGGTCTTTATGGGAGATCACGGTCTTAATTAATTAAGAAACACTTAACCATATTAGCATGTAGTGGGACATGAGGGGTTAAGTGGGTGCCTTGGGTGGCATGTAGTAACTAGTGGGGGTGCCTTGGGTGGCATGAGAAAACTAGTGGGTTGCCTTGGGTGGCAATAGAAAATACGATTAGAATACTTAACCAGAGTGGAACATGTAACTAAACATGATTAAAGGGTTAAGTAAGTGCCTTGGGTGGCATGGGGGAATCAAGTAAGTGCCTTGGGTGGCATGCGGAAATCTAGTGGGTGCCTTAAGTGGCAATTGTAATATAATTGGATGACTTAACCAAACCTTAACATGTAAGGGGGCATGATTATAAAAAGGGGTTAAGTGGAATGCACTAGATAAAATGACAAGCTTAAGTAGTAGCTTGTGGGGGCCCGTTTCAACCAATATCCCAAACGTATCTTTGTGGGCTCGACCCATGTCGAGTGACGGGACACGCATATTGGGCTTGATTATAAGAGGCCAAAACGGGGTAGCGGTGACAACGCAAGTCCAACGGGTTTCATATGCGTGTGTGGGCCCGGGCTGGTAGATAAGCCGTTGTTGCATCGTGTAGATATAAAGCCGTGCACCGTTGATAGTATTGGGTAGCCACTTTAGGGGAGTGATACACCCCACTGTGGGACCAGCACGGGTATCTACGTTAGGGAGCCGATCGCTTGGGGTAGTGGGGTACACCTAGTAGAGATAGGGGCAGACGGCACCTATGTAGTCAACTAGGGTACAGGAAACTACTGGTTATATCTATCTTTGATATCCTTGGGTGGGATCAACCTTTGAGTAGGAGTGACTGGTGTGGTGCAGTTAGTAATTATCCTTGGGTGGGTAGATGCGTCTTTACGGTCATCTTAGTTCGTCCTGTGTTCGTGGGCAACTTAGTGTAGTCATTATCCCCAAAGATACCATACCGAGTTCATATCATACCCTAATTACTTTAATAATTGTATTATTAAGGAGATAGGGTTCACTCAGGCTTATGTCTGACCCCCGTTGTTTTTATCTTTTTCCTTCAGGTCCTCAGGTTGGGCCTAGTGCTAGTGGGCTTTGATCAGTTTGCTTTATCTATCTCTTGGAGCTTGGACCGTAGATGTAGAGCTCAGCTTATCTTATCTTTTCTGTTATGGCTATTTGTTATGAGTAGTGGGATTATGTACTTATTTTATTCAGGATGGATATTTTGTACTTGACTCTTGTTATGGTTTTATGATGTAACCAAACATGTTTTACTTTCCGCTGCTATGAGATGATGTTTTAAATTTTCAAGTATTACATTATATCTGTCTTGTTGTAATTTTACTGTTCTATACTCACTAAAAATACTCCACCGATGCTATGGCATTCCCTTAGTGAGTGACTATAGCGGGTGTGGGGTGTTACACGTGGTATCAGAGCTTAAGGTTACCGGAACAGATAAAATTTTTAGAAAAACTATTTTCTAAGAATACTTTTGGAAAGGAGTATTTTCAAAAACATGTCTTTTAAGAGAAAAGTTTTTGAAAGGAAAGCATAATCCCCAATAGCCATATCTATATCTTTCGAATTCTCCATTTTGAATCTCTTCCTTTCTCTCGTTTTGAGTTTCCCCTCCGCGTATAGATGATCTTTCTAAGATAGATAAGGATGGAAAACCACTTCAAGGGACTTAGACGTTAGTCGGATTAGAAGTTGGTTCAAGAAGGAGGAGGACTGGTAGGTATCTATTGGATAAACGATGGGAGGAAGGCTCAAATAGTTGTTTGGTTAATGAAAGATGAAACCTCATTGGTGGGAGGTTACGAGTGGAGAATAGGGAAGAAGAAGGCAAGTGGTTATCCTTTTAAGAGGAATAGGACACCTTATTAGGATTGTTCAAAGAAGCAAGGGCAAGGTATGGAATCTTCTGGAGGGTAGTTGTATTCCCTCACGACTAGGGTACCAGATGGGGATATGACCGTCTAGGTTGGAATTTGGATTTCTTTATCATCCGATTCAAGCTTTATTTGATTCTGATATATTGAGTTCGTTTATCCCACCATTGTTAGTTGAGTCACTGCACTTAGACACCAGTTTGGTAGATGATCCCTTAGTTGTTTCAAACCCAGTTGGGGCTCCATGATATGTTTGGGTTTGAAAGTTTCTATACTTAGCGTTGAGTTTAGATGTGATGCTTGTTGGGCTTCACGGGCTATGGGTTAATTTTGGGCATGGACTGGTTATCCAGTAGGAGTGCTGTTCTTCATTTTGAAGGGAGAGTTGTTAGGCTTATGGGCCGCCTAAGTAACACTCTCGAGATCTCTTGTAATCCCATAGAATCTGTTATGCTAAGGTATCTAGAATCGCCTGACACGTTGGTCTAGAGTCTGCGATCTGTTAGAGCGGTCCGGGAATACCCGGATGTGTTTGAGGAGGTGAAGGGCTTACCTCCGAAGCGGGAGATTGACTTCCGAATATATCTGGTGGATAATGCCAAACCAGTATCTTGGCCAGTGTGCCACATGGCTCCTAGTGAGAGGAGGGAACTCCATAAGTAAGTAGGCGATTTGCTTGAGAAGGGGTTCATAAGACGAAGTATATCGGAGTGGGGCGCTCCAGTAGTTTTTGTTATGAAGGCGGATGGGTCCCTCAGACTTTGTGTAGGCTAAAGGGAACTAAAGAAACTCACAAAGAAGAATAGATACCCATTGCCGAGGATTAATGATCTCCTTGATCAGTTGGCTGGCGCCTCAGTATTTTTGTAGTAGGACTTAGCCACGGGATTTCATCAGTTGAGAGTGGCTGAGAATAGTATAGAGGAGACTGCCTTTGGGACTCCGGATGATTTCTTTTATGAGTGGCTGGTGATGCCATTGGGTTTGACGAACGCCCCTGCATACTTTGTTGAGAAGGGTGTTCAGGGAGTACCTAAATAAGTTCGTGATGGTCTTTGTAGATGACATCTGGGTCTTTTCTAGGAGCGAAATAAGTTTTCGTATGTGCTCAATAGGCTGAGCAGGGCCAGTATAGGATAAACGACGGTTTTGGAGCGAGACTGGCGAGAACATCCAGAATTGGTCAAGGGCTTAATTATTTAGCCATTTTTACTAGTATCATCTCACGTAGGTCGTCTGAATTCGAAGGAGGTATCCCTTGGGTGTTTGTCTGATATTGGTTTAGGCCTTTGGGGCTTGCATTTGGGGGATGCCGAATTCGACTAGGGTGGTCTGCGTGGGAGACAGTTGTGATGATTTTGGATGATATTCTGGTGGAGAAGAGCATGCCCTACATCTTAGAGAAGTGTTGGAGACTCTTCGAGCGCATAGTCTTAGGACAGCAAAAGTGGATGGGATCCTTAGCATCCTATGAGTAAGGGTAACATGGTAACGGACACCTTAAGTAGAAAAAGGTTGTCCTTGAGTTCATTGTTCGTTGAACGACGGAGCTTAGAGTTTATTTCTAAGTTTGACTTTAGACCTTCCGTTGACTTTGTACCCGGTTTGCTAGCTTCTTTGGAAGTTAGACCTACTCTTTTGGGGCGGATTGGAGAAGCACAGAGGGGCGACCCACAGTTGGTTGAGTTAGTAGAGAAGCTCATAAGGGGGGAGTCGTCCAGCCATTTGAGTAGGTACACCCTAGATGATAGAGGGTGCTTGCGTAGAGACAGTAGACTTTGTGTACCGCAGGACGAGGGTTTGAGGAAGGCTATTCTTGATGACGCACACCGTTTTAGGATGACCATTCATCCCGGTGGGGGTAAGATGTACCAAGACATGAAGAGGGCTTTCTTCTGGGCCGGTATGAAGAAAGATGTGGCCGAGCATGTCGCTCGATGCTTGGTGTGCCAACGAGTGAAGATGGAGCGAAAGAAACCAGGTAGGTTGCTTCACCCATTGGAGGTTCCGCAATGAAAGTGGGACAGCGTCTCGTTGGATTTTATTGACAGGTTACCCAGATCGAGAAAGAGTAATACAGGAATTTGGGTGGTGGTAGACAGACTTACTAAGAACACCCATTTCATACCTGTGAAGAGTAAGTGGACTGCTCCATGGCTAGCTTTTGTATATCTTCGAGAGATAGTTCGATTGCATCGGGTACCCTCCAGTATAGTGAGTGATCGAGATCCTATCTTCACTAGAGAGTTTTGGAAGAGTTTGCAAAAGGCGGTAGGGACTCAGTTGCGTTTGAGTATCGCATATCATCCTCAGACGGACGGCCAGACCGAGAGGGTGAATCATATTTTAGAAGACCTTTTGAGGCTATGTATCTTGGATTTTGGATGTACATGGGAGGAGCATCTTCCATTGGTGGAGTTGCCCGACAGACTCAGTGGTGTACATGATGTATTCCATGGGAGGAAGTGCCTACATAAGACCGCAGAGGTGGTAGAGCCAAGTTTGCTTAGAGAAGTGGAAGCAGAGCGTGATGCGACTATTCGACGAGCTCCTACTCGCATCCTTGGGTCAGAGACTAGGAAATTGAGGAATCGAGAGGTTCAGCTAGTCAAAGTGCAATGGGGAGAAGAGGAGAGCAACGCAACTTGGGAGACGGAAGCGAAGATGCGTTCTTTGTATCCATTTCTTTTTGAGAGTATGTCTTTTAACTTCTCCTTTATCGTTTGACTGGTACTTATCTTATCCTTAGTATGTCCTCTCGTTAGTACCTTTGACCTTCAGATAGGATAGTCCTATGGTTGAAACAAGTGTTTGAGACATGTTATGTATGATGGATGCAAGTGGATGCAAGTGTTTGCTAGTGGTTGCTCGTGGATGCATATACACACACTCTAGGCACTAGATCGGCTCAATCACTTCATATTGCATATTGCATAAAATTGTGTGTAGGAAGCTATATTTATGGATGTATAATGATTGTGTTATCATATGGATGATGCATTTTGGTGAATGATTGTGCACTCATGTAGATATTGTATGTGTCGATAGGGTTCCCTCGCATACATAATGGATGCATGGCACTATCATGGTTTGCATATGTTCATACATTAGATAGGGAACATATACACACACTTTTTGCATATGCTCATACATCATTAGAAATTGTTTTAAGGACAATGGATGCCAGTGTTTGATGGTTGAGTAGATGGTTGTTTGGTTGGTAGGATACGTTCTTCTTGACTTAGAGATTTCGGGGACGAAATCCTTTAAGTAGGGGAGAATGTAACACCCCGTATGTTAAATAACTTGTTATAACATAAATCAGAGCAGAATTAAATTTAATATTCTGAATCAAGGGAAACGGGCTGTGCCATTGCGTTCGTCTCGGAAAAATACGAGAAATAGAGTCCGAGTTTTTGTAAATCGGAGTCCGTATGACCAAGTTATGGCCCGTCAAAGTTTCACGAAAAATCAAAAACGAAAACTGCTCATGTTTTGAGGCCCGGGATGAGTTTTGGGCTGTTTTTTTTTGGGCCCTAAATGGTTCCTACACTTGACTTCTTCCCCAAGACATGACTTTAAAGGCTAGGATTGGTTCTAGGGTATATCCTATGGTCCTAAAACATCTAACTAATCTATATATACACCCTAATACCCCCCTTATCCTTACCAAAAATAGATCTACGGCCATTATGCCACCACTTAGAAAATTGGAGAGCCTCCACTAAAAATCCTAAGAGGGTTTGCAAGCTAATCTACATCTTCTTCTACTTAATCATTAGGATTTGTTTCATTTAACTTGCTAATCTTGTTTTGGTGAGCTTCTATCCCCTTAATAATCAATTATTGAATTGATTATGATAAGATGTGATAAAGTATGGCTATGTTTGTGGATCCATATATTTATGCAAGCTTGATGTAGTGAATATTTTGTGTTTTGCAAGTTATATGCCTTATGTCATGCAAGTTTCATAATATGTAATCATGATATTTTTATGCAAGTTGTTTCATGATGTTTATGATGCAAAACACTAAGTGAATATGGATCCATTATGCAAACATGTTATGCAAGTATGTGAGTACTTATGCAAGTCATGTATATGCTTATATGCATGTTTAACATCTTATGCAAGTATATGAATGTTTATGCAAGTTATGTATATGTTGAAATGCAAGTTTAACATAATATGCAAGCTATGCAAGTATATGAATGTTTATGCAAGTTATGTATATGTTGAAATGCAAGTTTAACATAATATGCAAGCCATGCAAGTATATGAATGTTTATGCAAGTTATGTATATGTTGAAATGCAAGTTTAACATAATATGCAAGCTTATGCAAGTATGTGAATGTTTATGCAAGTTATGTATATGTTGAAATGCAAGTTTAACATAATATGCAAGCCTATGCAAGTATGTGAATGTTTATGCAAGTTATGTATATGTTGAAATGCAAGTTTAACATAATATGCAAGCTTATGCAAGTATATGAATGTTTATGCAAGTTATGTATATGTTGAAATGCAAGTTTAACATAATATGCAAGCTTATGCAAGTATATGAATGTTTATGCAAGTTATGTATATGTTGAAATGCAAGTTTAACATAATATGCAAGCTTATGCAAGTATATGAATGTTTATGCAAGTTATGTATATGTTGAAATGCAAGTTTAACATAATATGCAAGCCTATGCAAGTATGTGAATGTTTATGCAAGTTATGTATATGTTGAAATGCAAGTTTAACATAATATGCAAGCCTATGCAAGTATGTGAATGTTTATGCAAGTTATGTATATGTTGAAATGCAAGTTTAACATGATATGCAAGCTTATGCAAGTATATGAATGCTTATGCAAGTATGTGAGTGCTTATGCAAGTTAAGTATATGCTAGAATGCAAGTTCTACATGTTATGCGAATCACATGTATGATGATATGTAAGTTCATATGCAACATGTTATGCAAATCACATGTTTGATGATATGTAAGTTCATATGCAACATGTTATGTAAGACACATGTTTGATAATATGCAAGTTTGGGTTGAATATAGTTGGGTTAATACATGCTCATATATGCAAGTTGACATCCTCTTAACCCATGATAAGGTTATATGCTAAACCCATGTTATGTGTGGTAAATCTTCCCTTTATTATGTTATGTCATAATGACGATTTACGTGGGGAACGATGGGGTTAATTAATATGTTAATTAAAAGTATGTTGAATTGGGTATGATTAAGCATACCATAAAAAAATAATTAACATAAGTGGGAATTTACCTATTGAGTTAGGTCTACCCCATGGGAATTTACCTATTGAGTTAGGTCTACCCATGATATGAATAAATTGATATTAATTAGGGATAATTAATATGGGGGTGATTAATTAGGTGTAATTAATCGACTAAGACACGAGGTTAGGCTCTGTTATGACGTAAGACTGCCCGGACCCTACCGGCTTAACCAGGCGGTCATAACAGCCAGTCTAATGTAAGAGGTCTTAGGCACAAATTAAATACGTGATTAAAGTAAAGACACGAGGTTAGACTCTGTTATGACGTAAGACTGCCCGGACCCTACCGGCTTAACCAGGCGGTCATAACAGCCAGTCTAATGTGGGAGGTCTTTATGGGAGATCACGGTCTTAATTAATTAAGAAACACTTAACCATATTAGCATGTAGTGGGACATGAGGGGTTAAGTGGGTGCCTTGGGTGGCATGTAGTAACTAGTGGGGGTGCCTTGGGTGGCATGAGAAAACTAGTGGGTTGCCTTGGGTGGCAATAGAAAATACGATTAGAATACTTAACCAGAGTGGAACATGTAACTAAACATGATTAAAGGGTTAAGTAAGTGCCTTGGGTGGCATGGGGGAATCAAGTAAGTGCCTTGGGTGGCATGCGGAAATCTAGTGGGTGCCTTAAGTGGCAATTGTAATATAATTGGATGACTTAACCAAACCTTAACATGTAAGGGGGCATGATTATAAAAAGGGGTTAAGTGGAATGCACTAGATAAAATGACAAGCTTAAGTAGTAGCTTGTGGGGGCCCGTTTCAACCAATATCCCAAACGTATCTTTGTGGGCTCGACCCATGTCGAGTGACGGGACACGCATATTGGGCTTGATTATAAGAGGCCAAAACGGGGTAGCGGTGACAACGCAAGTCCAACGGGTTTCATATGCGTGTGTGGGCCCGGGCTGGTAGATAAGCCGTTGTTGCATCGTGTAGATATAAAGCCGTGCACCGTTGATAGTATTGGGTAGCCACTTTAGGGGAGTGATACACCCCACTGTGGGACCAGCACGGGTATCTACGTTAGGGAGCCGATCGCTTGGGGTAGTGGGGTACACCTAGTAGAGATAGGGGCAGACGGCACCTATGTAGTCAACTAGGGTACAGGAAACTACTGGTTATATCTATCTTTGATATCCTTGGGTGGGATCAACCTTTGAGTAGGAGTGACTGGTGTGGTGCAGTTAGTAATTATCCTTGGGTGGGTAGATGCGTCTTTACGGTTATCTTAGTTCGTCCTGTGTTCGTGGGCAACTTAGTGTAGTCATTATCCCCAAAGATACCATACCGAGTTCATATCATACCCTAATTACTTTAATAATTGTATTATTAAGGAGATAGGGTTCACTCAGGCTTATGTCTGACCCCCGTTGTTTTTATCTTTTTCCTTCAGGTCCTCAGGTTGGGCCTAGTGCTAGTGGGCTTTGATCAGTTTGCTTTATCTATCTCTTGGAGCTTGGACCGTAGATGTAGAGCTCAGCTTATCTTATCTTTTCTGTTATGGCTATTTGTTATGAGTAGTGGGATTATGTACTTATTTTATTCAGGATGGATATTTTGTACTTGACTCTTGTTATGGTTTTATGATGTAACCAAACATGTTTTACTTTCCGCTGCTATGAGATGATGTTTTAAATTTTCAAGTATTACATTATATCTGTCTTGTTGTAATTTTACTGTTCTATACTCACTAAAAATACTCCACCGATGCTATGGCATTCCCTTAGTGAGTGACTATAGCGGGTGTGGGGTGTTACAAAATCTCTATTTAAACACTGGAAAGTACACTTTCCCGAATTCGATATAATCGAATTTGCCGATTAACTCTCTTCAAGAAATCTCTATTTGATTAACTCTTCTTCGAATTACCTATATTCGATTAACTCCTTCTCGAATAAACGATATTCGACAATCTCTCTTCGAATAACTAATATTCGATAACTCTTCCTTTTCAAATATCTGATATTTGAAAATCTCACTTTGATTAAACTATAATCGATAACTCCCTTCTATGAAACTAACATCGATAACTCCTTTCGATGAAACTAACATCGATTAATTTAACTCGACGAACTTAACTCGACTAACTCGACTAACTCGACTATCTTAACTTACTTGGTTCGACCGATTCGATTCGATTAACTAGGCTCGACTAACTTGGTTTAATTAACTCAACTTGATTAACTCCTATCGAATAACTAATATTCGATTTAACTCCATTCGTTTGACTCTAGATCGCAGCGATCACAAATGGTTACACCTGATTCCCTCAGGAAACATCCGACCGCCTTAGGCTATGTACAACCCTGCGAATTACGCTAGTAGTCGTACGAGATGACAACTTACCCTGAATACTATCTTTGACTAACTCAATCTCAAATATCTATATTTGATTAACTCTAGTTGATTAACTCTAACTGGTTAATTCTAACCGATCTACTCTAACTGGTCAACCTTAATTAATTAACTCTAACTGGTTTTACTTGGTTTGACTAACTCAATTTATTAACTCGACTGACTAATTCAACTCGATTAACCTAACTTGATTTACTTATCTCGATTAAATGAACTAATCACTTTGATTAACTTGACTAATTCATTTTGGTTAACTTAACCAATTCACTTAACTAATTCACTTAGTTTAACTTAACTAATTCACTTAACTCCTGTCGAATAAACTATATTCGATAACTCCTCTAACTCTATTCGAATAAACTATATTCGATTAACTCATTTACTCTATTCGAATAAACTATATTCGATTAACTCCTTTGATTTAACTAATATTCTATAACTCACTTCGATTAACTAATAATTGATAACTCCTTCGAATAAACTACATTCGAAAATCTCCTCTCGAATAAACGATATTCGATAATCTTCCCTTTCGATTTAACAAATCGATAACTCCTTTTCGAATAACTAAATTCGATAACTCCTTTCGATTTAACTAATCGATAACTGCTTTCGATTTAACTAATCGATAACTCCTTTCGATTTAACTAATCGATAACTCCCTTCGATGAAACTGACATCGATACTCCTTTCGATTTAACTCCTTTCGAATACCATATTTGATTTAACTCCTTTCGAATACCATATTCGATTTACTTTATTCACTTTATAAAGATTTCCTTTTTAACAACGTTTTATTCATTTGAAAAGATTTACTTTTAAGTAACGGTTCTACACTTTAAAAATGATTTCCTTTTTATAACGTTTCCTTTTCAATTCTATTTGTAAATGGTTTACAAATATTTCCTTTTCAAATTTATTCTTGAAATATTCTAACTCCTTAAATTTTCTGAAAAATTCGCCATAACCTCCTTTGTAACGGGAGCATCGGGAAAATCCCCAAACCCGCCACACAAGCCTTTCCATTCAAAAGAAAATGTTTTGAAATTATTTTCTTTTTCTATGTATCTCCTATTTATAAATATTCCAATTTATAAATATTCCTTATTTATAAATATTCCACTTTATAAATATCTCTTATTTATAAATATCCCATTTTATAAATATTCTATTTTCAATATCACTTTGAAAATCCCCTTATCAACATTTCGGTATGTTATGGTATTCAATCATATCAAATCACGATGTTCAATATCGTCCAAGCACATATAATCGCCCACATATTTTATATCACATCATATAAAAATATATGAAAAACAATAAAATAACTGTTGAGGAATCCAGTCGGATTCCTCCAACCTGTTTCCCTGCATCACAGATGTTAGACAATATAGTTAACATCGATTTCACTTCACTGTGAAATATTCTGATAGCAGAATCAATATACAACTATTTAACGGTTTATATATATACATACATATATGTATATATATATATATAATTTCTACTAACTGACTAGCAGTTCAATCAAACATTCAACACACAATCAAACAGACAATATTTAACAGTTCTAAGAATACATTGTAAAAATAGAACTATTCAAAGTTGGTGAGTTTTACTCACATTGGACGATCATCGTTAATAACGATAACCATCGCTTGATTCAGACAGACAATTTATTTCGCCATAAATTGTAACGAGCTTCAATTGACTCGCGGTCAGTTCCATTGTGTAGAGATCGTCCATACGATCCCAACGGATATGACGGTTCGTGATTCTGATACCGTATGAGCCCGATATTAAATTTACAAGTTTAGATACAAATTTTAAATTAAAAATAACTCAATTTAAATTAAATGACCCAACCTCTTTTCCCTCCAGCCCAATTTGCCTCAGCCCATTTAAATCATTACTGGCCTGCCATACACCCCTTCTTCATCACTTCGAATGGCCGAACTCCAGTGAAGAAAACACGGCCATTTCCTCCATCTTTATCTCCATCTCCATCACATTAAAAATCCAAATAAAATTACAAATAGCTTCCTCTTCTCAAACTCTTTCTTCTCCACCCCCTCACACTAAACTCGAACTCCAATTCCAGAATTCATCGCACACTGCTCTGACGCGAGCACACCAGTCCTGGATCGAACAAAATCATCCCAGAAATCCTCAAAAATCCACCTACCCACTCGGATTCACCTCTTGAACCCAAATACAACCATCCGAACTTTAATTGAAGCTTATAGATCCCAGAAATTTAAACCCTAACACACGCTGGTGGGTTTCAGTTCGCAATACCGTGCATCGAATGGAACGAAACGACTGTGAGCTTAAAGCTCTCGCTTTGCTGAGTTCACCGAAATCAGTTTTAGATTTTATCATAACTATATTGATTTTAGAAGTTGAGGGTTTTGTTTATTTTTTCATTTTCTGAGCAAAAGAAGATGGCGGCTTAGTATTTTGCTTTTATAAGGGGGAGGAGATTGTTGTGTGGCTGTACAAGGTTTTGGGTGGCCATTTCTAGTCCTTAGAAAATGTTGAGATATTTTATTTTATCGTTTTATATTCGTTTTCTGCACTCTAAAAATCCGTGTGATCACACACGATGCCCAAAAATCACGAAACTGGACATGTTGCTAGAGTTCGACATTACGGTCCCAACGAAACTGGTTTCGTCGAATTCAGACTCTGTATGCCCATACAGCGTATTTTTAACTGTCAAAATACTGACTGTTTCTCACTCTAAAAATCCGTACGGCCACATAGTGACTCTAAAAATCACCAAACTTGGAATCTAACAACTATTTGACATTGCGGACCCAACAAAATTAGTTTCATCGAATTCCGACTTCCTTTGCAAAAGTGACTGTTTTTAACGCTCTGAATGACCCATTTAAATATACAAATATATTTAAATATTATTAAATTAAATATAAATAAAAATATATTATCGTATATATTCACATATGATATCGTACAGCTCCAGTATATTTATTTACTCGCTATTCTGAGTCCAGATTGAATCGATATTCAATTTACATTGAAAAATCCTTTTATAATGTATATAAAGCGTTACGAATTATAAAGGAATTTCACAGCGACTTTTCTGAAATTTGATTTGGACGTGAATCAAAATCTACACGACGAAATCCCGATTTTTCTCTACCACTAGAAAGATATACTCCACCAGCTCCACACGTTTCTTGTTTCACAGAAATCCGGCTTAAAATGAATCCTGTACATTCAGTTGAAGTTCGAATCGCCAATTTACGAACTGCAGCGCCATTTCAAGCTCTATTATAATTATATTATAATTATACGTTCAAACCGTCGTCGATTGAATATATTCGTTATTATATTTCGAATCGAAACTCCACAAAATCTCGTATGCTATTCAATTCACATGATATTGTGAATTTCACTATTTCCGACTATTTCGACATTATAATATATTATTATATTATAATTATTAATTAAATATTCAATATTATTTAATTAAATGATCATTAACTTCTCTAAATCACCAATTATATAATTAAATAAATTAATTATATATCTCTAAAAATGCGGGTCATTACATTAGTATACATTTTAAATAGTTAAAAACTTGGATTTAATATGTTTATATGGGCCTTCACCTTTTTATACCAGTCCATTACCCGATTTAAACCCGACCCGCTTCAGCCTTGTTTTCTCCAATCGCTCAGAAACTTCCGCTCCAGTAATACACAACCAATAACCGCACCCTTCCTCAATCCAAGCTCCTTCACCATTCAACGAAAGTCCAAATGGATTATACCATGAAACTCCTCTTCGAAAACACTTCGTCTCTATCACAATTTCAGCAAATTCGCACCATTCTTCATCGTTGCGGTTTCCCCATTTTCAACACGCCACAACAATAATGAAGCGACCCGAACTTCCCCGGTTTCCGAAGAGATGAGAAAGAGAGAATTATTGTGAGGAAAAGACAAATCAGAACACAAACGGAAGAACATTTCATTGTTATTACAACAATTCCATCAGAATACAAGAATATACAGAGTATGAATAAATATTATACAACAAAGAATATCAGAGATTACAATAAATTACATAGCAGCGGAAAAATAATACAAAGCACAACTGAAGGTGATATACGGATACAGAGCTTTCCGGATATCATTCCAGCTGTAAACCAGGATCCTGTAAATATAAATCTGCAAAACCAAAACTACTAGCTGCCCGTGTGGAAAATAGGGGCACCCAGAGTTTAGGTTAAAACAATAAACTCCAGGTCAGTCATGTGACTGGTGTGAGAACTAAAACAGTTATTTAATACTTTACTTTAAAAGAGAGTAATTCAAGGGACCACGCCGTATAACACGGAACGGGTTTCCTCCCAAGAATACCAGTGCATAGAATAAACAACGCAAAGCTTTTTCGAAAAATGAAGCTATTATAAGACCCAGGTCCCATCACACAATGCAACGCAAGCTGGAGGATAGGGTTTTCCCTTATAATAGCAAAACATGCTTGGTACGTTTAAAACAAATCATTTGATACTATAATAAGTGTATAGTGTCAAAACAATTTCAATCATAAATATAAATCATAGACGGCATGGGTACCATCTATCATGTCACCATACTAGTTCTACAATTAAAACCGCGATACACGTATTGGAAATTGGATTTCCGTCATGAGTCGAGGCAAGGGGCAAGCTCCTCTCCGCTTCGAGACACTCTAGCAAATGCCTCAGGACTACACACTCTGGGTAACCCCTGGATGCTTCAAGGTCGGTCCTCTCTTACGTTTGAGGATTAATTATGCCTGAACACACGTTTCCCGATCCTTACAGACCTAAAATCGAGGCGCCTCATCCAACAACCACATAGGTGAAAAGTATATAAATGTCAGGGCTGGTAAGTTACTGACACCACCAAAGCTAGAAAGAAACGTCGTGCTCTCCCTGCAGTCCTTATCCCATTTTTAACTCATACCGAGGTGTGAGGCTCGCGAATCCACGCTATACACAAAGCTACCACGTAGGCCGTGCTTTGATTATCAACTACAAGACTTTGCTTTTCAACAGAAGCCTTGATCCATGCAACTCAGCATGCCACACAGGCAATTCATGCCATGCGACTGATATCTATCGATATATAACCTCTAAGCTCATATGTCTCAGAGAAGAGCGTTAAGCAAAAGAATAAATTCTCCGCCGCCAAACAGATATATATTTAACAGAAATCAATCAACACAGAATAAAATCCAATGTCAGACACACAATCCATTTACTAGTTCGTCCTGGGTCTGAACGAAACCGGAGGCACTTTCCTCGCATATCCATCGATCTCCAAGTACGACTGGACGACCACCAACTATTTCCATCCTCTTGGGTGTACAGCCCAATCAGGATCGTCAGTAATTATCCGAACGATGTGAAGACTTCCGGTCTTCAACCACCGTTTTCATCCTCGACATATCGTCGAATCGGTTATTCAGAATGGGTATAAACCCGACCTTTCTGAACAATCCGCGTATATTAAAACGAATGTTACACAAACACAACATACGCCTCATTCCAATTCATATTCTTTTATTCACAAAATCACATTCTTAGGGAAAGGTTCCCATTAATTTTATCCAAGATAAATTCTTTAAAATTTATCCGTTAATCTTCCTTTGGATGACATTTCAAACCAAATTATGGTTTTTCAAACTAGTCGAGATTAGCGAACCACATTGAAGTAATTATTTATTTTATTTCCCAATCCCAACCTATTCATCCCATGAAGCAAAACTGGTAATACTCCATATCTAACACCATGGTGTTATCGGTAAAATTAATTACCATTTCACGTTCAAATCTAATTAAAGATTTAACTATCGTTTTGGAGCAAAACTGGTGATACTCCATCCTCGCTCATTTTCTAAAGTTGATAATTTAAATTATCAATCCACATTTCAATTTAATTGAAGATTCATTAAAACTCCTTTTATTGGGTTAAAGAACTAATGTCTTTTAAAACACAGTTCACGACAAACCCAAATCACATTCTATTTCAAACCCATTTCAAATCCAATTTATTTATTTAAAAATAAATGGGTTTTAATTTCAGTTCAAAACTAGTTCATTTCGATAAAAATCTATTTTTATCTTTTCAAATATGGAGTTTTTCATCCCAAATTTTCCCAAATCATTTCTTATGATTTTACACAAATTATTACTATTTTTAATAATTTTATCAAGGCCCGTACAGTCGATTTCCAACAACGGCCATCGAACTGCACCTATAACAACCTTTTTCGAATTTGATTTGGACGTATCTCCAAATCCAACCGTTAGATTTCAAATTTCTAATATTCGTTAGAAAGCTCTTTTCGATACGAACCTAACGGTTCCGGTTTTAGGAGAATCCGACGGTCGGATCTCCCGTAATGTCCGTTTGAAATAAATGGTCGAAATTCACGAACTGCCGCAGCGCGGCCCGTTCTATTCAGGCCATTATATTATATATATAATATATATAATATATATTTTGCCAATTCCTATTTAAAACGAATTATATAAATAGTTTTAAATTCGTTTCAAAAACAATTTCAACCTTTATTTCAAATTCAAATCAAAATTGAATTTTCTATTATAAATCCTTTTTACTTTCATTTCTATTTGATTTCAATTCAAATCGATTTTAATTCGATACGAATTCATTTTCTTTTCAATTCAATTCGATTCGAATTTGTTTTCTTTTCAATTCAATTCGAATTCGTTTCGTTTTCTATTCAATTCGAATTCAATTCGAATTCAATTCTTTTTCATTTCTTTTCTATTCAATTCGTTTTCTATTCAATTCGATTTCAAATTGGTTTTCTATTCGGTTCAATTCAAATTGATTTTCTATTCGTTTCAATTCAAATTGGTTATATATTCAATTGAAATCAAATTCGTTTTCTAATCAATTTAACTCAAACTTCATTTCAAAATATTCGATTTCGAAATCACTTTTCAATATTCATTTTAAAATGAATAAAATCAATATAAACATCGTTCACGTCAAAATGGCGTCAATCTAATCAACACGGCTTCATATATTTCTATTTTCAAATATTCTATTTCAAATATTTCTATTTCAAATATTTCTATTTCAAATATTCCTATTTCAAATATTTCATTTCAAATTATGACTAATCTCAATGGGTGAGTACTGTCAACACATGAACCTTTATTTTATATTGATAAAGATGTAAATTTTATTATTAAAATATTTCGTTCAACACATGACTAATCTCAACGGATGAGTACTGTCAACACATGAACCTTTATTTTATAATAATTCTTTATTTTCTAAATTGGAATGTGGCCCAATCAATTACCATATAGAGTTAATTATATGGATTCCATACAACACATGTATATAATTGCAACGATAAACAATCAACCATCATCCAAAGTGCACAACACTGTATAAGCATCAAATATAGATATCTAACGCTTATAACAGCCTGTCAATCAATCGATCGGCATATTTAATCAATCAGAATGAGTGAACTTCAAATTTCATCCCAACACCCGTGTGGGGTTTCAAACAGTCAAACACAGATTTTAGTTGTGCAGTTGGGCGATGTGTAAAATTTATCGACCCAATCAATATCAGTCAAATCAGTGTATATAAACAAGTCGGCCGATTTGTTTATAAATATTTATTTATTCACATTCACGCTAAAAATTATATTTTTAACGATAAAATATTTTATTTTAACAGTTCATTTATTCAATAAAATGATATTTTTATTTCTCTAACATATTTTAGAAAATTTCGGCGGCATAACGGCACGATACTAGAAACGGGACGAGGCCTAGCCTTATCCCCGGTCTAGCGAAGGCCCACGCCATTCACACATCAATCAAATCAATTTCATTTCACCAAATAATTCAATTCAAACCAAATATTCTAACTAACTACTCAACCAAACAATTTAACAAACAAGCCATCCATGGTCTGTGGATGACGGGTGTCGGGTGCTACTAAACACCGTCTGCATCCTAGTATATATATATATATATATATTTAGAAAATGAAATTGAAAGGTGAGAAATTCTCACCAAAAGCTAATAGAAACGCCACGACTCTTCATATGTAGGAAATCTTAATCGTCTTGCCCTTCTTCACTTTCGTCGCCCGTATCCACTACATATATAAAAATCGCATTTTATATTATCACTTGATGTATAAGAATTATATTTTTATGTTTCTAATCAAGCCAAAAATTATATTTTTACTAAGTAAAAATCATATTTTTCTCGCCACTTCAAATAAATAAAAATCACATTTCTCTTTGTTCACTTTCAATATAATCATCACATTTTGATTTCACTATATATATAATAAGATTCGCATTTTTATTATATCGCTACATATACAAAGATCGAATTTTTATATTCTCTACCTTATAAAAATTATATTTTTATAATCTCTACTTTATAAAAATCATATTTTTATTCTCCACATATGATAAAAATCATATTTTTAATATGCCACGAGTATAAAAAATTATATTTTTAACTTCTTCTTTATATAAAAATCATATTTTTCTTATGTTGCAAAATCAAATCTTCGTCGTTATAAAAATATATTCTTTTCTCTATCATTTCTTTTACTGTTAAAAATTGGATCTTTACTATGTCAAAAATCGAGTCCTTACTAGGTTAAAAATCGAATTTTTACCGCTAATAAAGATTATATTTTTTTATTACTCTAGTTAAATAAAAATTATATTTTTATTATTCTAAACATCCTATTTTTCTAACCAAAGTATATATTTTTTCTTTCAAAACAAAGTATATATATTTTGCTTAACAAAGTATATATATTTTCTTTCATGAACTAAAAATCAGAAATCCTATTTAAAAATCCCATTTTTCTCTATAATAAAGATCCGATCTTTTATGAAAATCAAATCCTTTCTTCTATGGAAATAATAATTTTATTCATATTAAAATCCCTATTTAATCCTAACTAATCAAATTAAATTAATCTAGGAACTTAAAATTAGAAAACTTACTATACATTAGGGTTTCGGGTCGGGGCATCGAAGGCTGGTGGTGGCGTTCGTCAGAGGGGCGAAGCTGGGGTCTTCGTCGGAGCGGAGGCGGTACGACGGCGAGAGCTGGTAGAGGGGGTGGATACTTGGCGCGACGGCTTATTGAAAGGGGAGAGAGAATCACGAGAGTGGCTGTGGAGATCGCCTGAGAGGCGACGTCGAGTAAAGGGCCGGAGCACCAGCGCCTGGGCGGCGCAGCATGGGTCAGTCGGCGATGATCCCCGCCCGTCGTTCGCTGCCCCTTTTTTTTTAATTTGTTTTCATTCTGATAATAACGACACAGGGGGGGCTGCTTTGACCTAGTCAAAAGGAAAGGGGGTAGAGAGGAAAATTTTATTTATTTAATATTTTAAATTCTATAAAGTACCCTTACCATGCGAACTCGAAATCGAACCTACCGACTGTCGTCCCTAGCGTATTACCCCCATTCCGAACACAATAGGATATGTATCGTAAGATGATTCGATCGTTTCGATCAGTTTCCATCAAATTTAAAATATAAATCTTTATATATTCAATTCGAACGTGCATTCCAATTTACCGGGGCCACATACAACCTCCAAAAATTCCCGAAAAATTATTTCTAGCTTCGTATTGACGATACGGTCCTAACAAAACTAATTTCGTCAAATTCTGAGACTGTTTGAAAAATGGTCATTTTCTGGTCGACCCGTTTTAATTTAAACTGTCAAAACACGTTTAACTTCGCCACGCTCACATATTAATTCAGAAAATTATGGAAAATTCATCTTAGCAATAAATTGACATCCCGGATCCAACAAAAGTGGTTTCGTCGAAAACCGAGGTCGTTTGCAAAATTTCCTTTTTTAAGGGCCTGAATTCCATAGCGACTAGTCAGAATTTTCAACTGGACATATCTTTTGATTCCCGCTATGAAATTTCAATTTTTCGGATTCGTTGGAAAGATATTCTCAATTAGATCCTAATGTTTTTGGTTTCACTAAAATCCGTTTTGTTTTGCACCCGGTACATTCAATTGAAGTTCGAAATCGAATTATCGAACTACCGCGCCATTTTCAATTCCTTTTAAAAATATAAATAAATATTTATATTCTAACGACGAACTATATAATATATATGTTCGAATTCCATTCAAAATAAATTTCTCGTTGATATTATTTAAAATAATTCATTTTAAATAATCAAAATTCGCTAAAATTGCTAAAATAAAAATTTTAAACTGGCCCAGATTTTCGGGTTGTTACAAATAAGGTATCGACATTAAAATACTTGAAATAATCCCAAAAAAATCACGCAAAAGCCAACACAACCCACAAACTCAAGTACGCTTTCCAAGTCGAGAATAGTCGTTTCGAATGCTCCATTTCGCGAACCCTAGTTCACTGTAGAAAACCCATCGAACAAAAAAAAAATCAAACCCAACAAAATAGGCATGGGATTGAAGAGCAGCTCCATACAAATTTGAAAATATATGTTTCATGATTTATGGATTTATTTTGAATTTGATTTGAATTTTCAAAGATGGCTTTTTTTACTGTGAAGGGTTTTTTTTCCTAGAGGCGGCACACTTGGCTGACCGTGGAAATGAGAGAATTAGGGTTAAGGTGAGGTATGGTATTTATAGAATAGTTATATTATTTTTATATTTGATTTAATATTTTATTTAGTCAAATTCCTAAATGTATTTTTCCTCTAAAAATTTACATAATAGCATATAATATCCAAAAATCATGGAAATTGACATGCAACTAGACTTTGACATTACGGACCCAACGAAACTAGTTTCGTCGAATTCCGACTCCATTTGTTCACACAGCGTATTTTTAACCGTCAAAATATCGATTATTTTTCACATTAAAAATCGGTACGGCTACATACTAACTCCAAAAATCACGAAACTTGAAATCTAACAATAATTTAATATTATGGATCCAAAAAAATTAGTTTCATCGAAAACGGAGGTCGTTTGCAAAACTGGCTATTTTTAAAGCTCTAAATAAACTCATTTAAATATTAATATATTTAAAAATAATTAAATTAAATATTTATAAATGAATATTATCGTATATATTCACATAGAATATCATACAGCTCCAAAATAAATATATATGGATTTACAACTCGATATTTCATAATTAGAGTTAACCGATATTCGATTTGTATTTAAATCCTTCAAATCATTATAAATTATAAAGGAACTCCATAGCGACTTTTCGAAAATTTGATTTGGGCATAAATCAAAATCTATACAATGCTATCTCGAATTTTCTCTTCCACTAGAAAAATATACTTCACCAGCTCCGAACGTTTCTTATTGCACAGAAATCCGATTTAAAACGGATTATGTATATTCATTTATAGTTCAGATCGCTAAATAGTGAACTACCGTGCCATTTCGAGCTCGATTATAATTATAATATAAATTATACGTTCATATGTCGTTTAAATAATATATCCGTTATTCTAATTCAAATTCTAAGATGAATTAAATATTTTAAATTGTCCAGTTCACATTATATTGCCATTTCAGCTATATTCTGATTATTTCAGAATTAGATATATTATTCTATTATTTATATTAATTAAATATTTAATATTATTAAATTAAATGATCATTTAAATCTCTAAATCGCTATTTAAATAATTAAATAAATTAATTATTATACCAAAAATATACGGGACATTACATCTTTAGTAGATAGTCTGCACCTTAATACTAGTATAGTCTTTGATCCTATAGTGGTCTCAAACCCCATAGGAGGAATGACTCGTTTATCCATGATATGTAAGGGTTTGAGAATTTCTATCTTGGGTGACAAGTTTTGAATGTGATGCATACGTATTGGGCTTTATGGGTTATGGTTTGATTCTAGGAAGGGATTGGTTAGCCATGCGTGGTGCCATTCTTGATTGTGAAAAGGGAGTAGTTAGACTTCTTACTTGTCATGGTTAAACTTTCAAAATTTCCTGTGACCCACGGGGGTTGGTGATTCTCAGTTTCCTAGATTCGCTTAATACTTTTATTGACGATTTGCGATCTGTACCCATAGTCAGAGATTATCCGGACTTGTTTGATTAGGTTAAGGGGTTACCTCTAAGGCGTGAAATAGACTACCGGATTTACTTGGTAGAGAATGCAAAGTTAATTGCTCTATCAGTGTGCACATAGCTCCTAGAGAGAGGAGGGAGCTCAGCAAGCAAGCAGGGGAACTATTAGATAAAGGATTTTTTAGATGAAGCATATCGGAGTGAGGAGCTCCATTCGTATTTGCAACTAAGGAAGATATCTCACTTCGTCTGTGCGTGGATTATAGAGAGCTAGATAAGCTCACCAAGAAGAATAGGCATCCACTTCCAACGATTGATGACTTATTCGATCATCTAGTAGGCACATTTGTTTTCTCACAGATAGATTTGGCCACGGGATTTCACCGGTTGAGGGTAGCAAAGGACAATACTGATAAGACTGCATTCAGAATTCCAGAAGGTTTCTTTGAGTGGTTGATTATGCCTTTTGGGCTAACCAATGCACCTGCATATTTTGTGAACTTGATGACACTACAAGAAAACTTCACTTATACATCGACTAAAAAACGATGTCCTCATTTTTCTAGAGTGATGTCTTTGTCAGTGATGTCTAAAGTACCACTTTTTTACATCAGTTAAATAACGATGTCAAAGCAGCGTTAAGACATCATAAATTAATTAAAAACCGATGTATTAACCCTTTTTTGTTTATTTGTATCAACTGAATGTTGATAATGGCTTATTATCCGTCTTGAATTACTATAAACATATCAACAAGTAGTACAAAATGACTAATACATCGTTTGTTGTGCGAATAACTGTTGTAATAAGTGTTTTACCATATCATTTCTTTCTAAAAGAAGTGATGTCTATACACCAAATAGACATTAATTCTTTGTTAGTGAAATGGAATCTGTGTGGCGTTTAGACATCGTTTCCCTTTAAAGGAGGTGATGTCTTTGTTTTTTTTATACATTGTTTTATTCTACATAACTGATGTCAGTTATGATTTTAGACATCAATGTTTTTCCTGTTATATGTCCTACCACAAAAATGCAATACCAATACAAAAAAACGTGTCTTGCTATAAATCATCCCCCACAAACATGAAATATCAAAGACAAAACCAAAAGTTTCCTGCTAACACCAAAAAAATAACTGAAATTAAACTTGTTATTAATACTATCCCAACATCCGCAAAAGCAAAACAACAAACACCAATAATTCATCTAACACTAATAAGAACATGTACATTACATTTCAGTCAGAGAAACATTAAACAATATTTACAAGTGTTCTTTAATATAACATTTCTAAAATCAAAATCTTTACCATGGAGTTCAACAGTCACCTTGAATGCTCCTACATATTTGGATTAGAAAGAAAAAACAACAATTAGTCAACTAAAACTTCCTTGCAAAGTATTTATCACCCAAGTGCTATCTCTTTCTTGCACTTACATGGAGCATTGAGGAAGAAAATCAATAACCAGTAATATCATGATCCCCATTACATGGCATTACTCTATATTTTGGCAGCATCTAGTTATTCTTATGGCAAATATCATCCAGTTCCTGTGTAAGCAGAACAAGTTCATCAAATTTATTAAGCTTTAGCAACCATTTGCTTTCTTTTTGAATAAGTTCAGATCCTTTGTAATTCCCAATTATTATTTTCTACATGAAAATTTTTGGTTCCCTCATGATGACTAATTTTCACCCTTTCTTAGAAATTACATAATAAATAAATAAAGCCGCTACCATGGCATGTATTGCATTATGAGTTATTTGTGCAGTATATGTCTGCATTTAAATATAGGTTTATCTAAGTTAACCAAATTTATACCATATTGTAAATACATATTGTAAGTAAATGAACAATGTTTCGAATGTATCGTACTGGTTTATAGAAATATATGTGGCCAAATATTTGGAGATATAACATATCTGCCCAGTTGCATGACAGAAGTACTTGTTCCCTTCCTCACCATATTTCTAGTACTCTGGTTCATGGTATTTCACATTCCTAACAATAAAAATAAACATGCACGTTTATTTTATTAAGTAAATAATTAGGGGTTCTCAATCAATTAGAGTATAACTGTAATTACTTAATAGAAAGAACTGGACCAGATTTCATGCACCCAATATAGACCCTAGGCTTTGATCTGTGCCTAGCGAGAGTTGCAGCTAGCATTCTTGTAATGACATTGGTAAAAAAAATTCCTCAATATTTTTCCAAAAATAAGTTCAAGAATCTATAGTGCTGTATTATTAATTTCTATTGGTTATCTTAGTTTGCATTTGTTTAGAATATGAAATTTAATCATTGGATGTTGTTCAGTTTTAGCGTCTATTTAAGACTTATCGAGTTCTTTTACAATGTAACCGACATTAAGACCTTTTTTAAAAATAAAAATAAAAGATTTTAATCCCTTATAACTATAAATCGTTATGACACATTTGTTGCGATATGAGATTTACATTGAACATTTTTAAAATGAAAACAAACCGGCCCTTACCTAAATTGACATGAACATCATCTTTAACCTTGACATAAAAATCTGCATCCCACCTGGCGATTGCAGTGGAAAAGAATATTTTTGTTTTTGTAGACAATTCATGATATCCTTCAACATGTTCCAGCATATTTTTAGGGCGACGGACATAGGAATACATATGTTAAACGAAGATTAAAATGGTAAGAGAATAAATAACTTACCGGCCTAAGAAAGTCATTGTGCTGAGCTTCTTTTGAATCGATCGCCCTATCAAAAATGTTGTTGGATGTAGCACTACGAAATATAAGCAAAAAATATAAATTCAGATTGGTTTCCCAGTACATCTCTATATATCAGTGAATGTCAAATTATTCAGTAGGCATTGCAGTAGGTAATATCAACTTGAGTGTGCGTCGTATAAAGACCATCCTTCAGCATGTTATTACCTGTGGCCAATCATGAATTTAATTACAATTCCTTTCTCCTTCTCTAATTGTCTTTGTTTCTCACCTAATCAGAAAATACAAATATCTACATTGAATTATAAACACAATTGGAAAATTAAGGCATATAATAGGATGAACAAACTAATCATGTAAGTTTAAAAAAGAATAATGCAACAATAGCAATATCAACTTCGTATACAGAAAAAGTTTACATAAAATCTAACCTAAAGCTTATCTAGTATCTACCTATCTACAAGCTAAAATCTAACAGGTAATATTAAAGTGTCACTAACATGTCAGTGCCCAAGTTACCAGAATGTTGATCCAATAATATAAGATTTAAACAATAAGCCACTATCACTTTTGCACTATTATAGCAAGCAATGAACTGTTCTAATTAAATTTAGCATCACACCATACTTTTAAAAGCACAAGTGCTTATCCCAAGTTGTCCAATCAAAATTATCATCTACAATATAATATACAGTAGTAAATCCTACCTAACAGTCCTGGTTATCTTGGTTTAGAAAACATTATTTTTTACTTCTTAACTCAAATATTCTTAGATGAACTTTGTTGATAAGAATTTTGAAAACATTAAACCTAAAATTAGTGTAATGGTACTGGCACCGTGATGGATGCTAAAGACTACCGCTATTTGCGGTTAATCACCGACTGCCGGCCGCAATAAAAAATTATGTTTGGCTGTTAACAGCAGAACATAACATCCTCCAGTAGAAATTCAGTTTCCCTTACCACTACACTTAATTAATTCCATGGAAGCTCCAACATTATTTTAAAACTTAGAATAATCGATCTCATAACATTTCACAACACAACTGTACCACAATGATCAATCATCATCAATTCGAAGATACAATCTAATTAAGCAACCATACGAATGTGCTGATAACACCAATTGATCTCCAACTTCCCTACGTGAAGACTATATCCAGTTTACAAAAAAAATAATGGTGAATATGAAAAATCAAAATAGTACCTTGAGACATCCATGTTTCTCTAGCTGAATCTCTTCGTTTCCTACTACTAAATGCAATATTAATCCCAATAACAAAAAAACCTTCTTCCTTTGCTCCTTCGATGTGGACACTACAGGTGAATTATCCTCACTTGTAAGCTCTTGAGAACTTCTGCCAGCAGCAAGCTCCATCTGAAGTGTAAGATATTATCTTATCCAATAATTGTAAACTGTCAAAGTGGAAGATTAAGGTTTCGATTAACACTTTCAAAAAGCTATCAAATTAAATTGATTAACATTATTTTTTACTTTCAAATAAAGAAGATGACCAGAATCTAGTCCATAGGCCAGTCCATTATATTCAATCATTTTGTCAGAAATTTGATGTTTTCTTGCACAAAAGAAACTTGTGAGTGTTTATATGGCACATTCCCAAAACATCCAAAAAAACATCGCACGCTGTATTTTCATGATTATTATTGACAGAAAAACCTTCTTATTCAAATCTAAGTCCCATTAGCGACCTAGATAATTGAATGATTGGGGGCATCGTACCAGTTTCAAGGGAGATCAGCTGAGCTTTTATGCACTTGAACTAGTGTTAATGTATATGTCCTTGTGAACTAGAATTATGATATAATCTTCCCTTGATAGATGGATTGGTACCAATATAAGCATCCCAGAAAATTAGATAATGAAACTTTCAATAAGAAAAACAATGAAAATATACAAAATAAATACATTAGCTCTATCATGTATCAACAATACAAGCAGCATTGGCTAGATCAGTTATATTTGATATATACATTTAAAACAAGACACCTACCAGATTAATCAAGTCACATGAACGAGCAACAAGCTCAATGTCATTTCCATCAACAATGAGCTCATCCTTGACCTTCTCAGAATGGGTAATAGTCACACCAATCTGTTTAACCTGATAGTTATAGGCACAAAAATGAATTTCGATTAACACAATAATCATAGATAAAACATCCATAATTTATTACACTAAACGATCTAAATCTATGAGCATAGAGTTTAGTCCAAGCATAAATATAATAATTTTGGCAAAACATACTTACAATTTTGATTATGTTACAAGTAAATATACAAAATAACTCTAGCAGAATCATATAACAAAAATTTTATGGGGAACATAAGATTTTGACATATATATCCTGAAAATGCGAAAAAATATCTTTGGCAGCCTATAACTATAGTAGCTCAAGTCACAAATCTAACAATCATTGATAATCCATATCTCTAAAGTATATTTAGCACCTATTTTTATTGACATTAGAATTGTATGGTTGAATCATATTGAAAAACATAAACTCTTTGAAGCTTTCAGTCAATTTTATTCCAGTAAAACTGCTAAAAAAGACTGCAAACCAAGGTTTCTGTTCTTTTTCAACATTTAGATTTGAATGTGGAATACCATGGCTTCACTCAGCATACTTGACCATGCTAAGGATGCTAATCAAATGCAAAAGTTCCATTTTCTGGGTTCAAATTAAGCAAAAATTGCACAAAAATTATAGTTTTTGGTATTGAAAAGCACAGGAATATAAGAAATAAACATGAAAAGAAGTACCACGCAATCGGTGAAGTGACAAGTTTAAGAAAAACTGATTTCATGCAAAGAACAATTCATACTGATGAAGTAAGCTAAATTATTAAATAAAATAAAGGAGAATTAGGGTTTGGTCAATTAAGACTTCGACTGTTGTGATTAATCGAAGATGAAGAGGCTAGGGCATGGAATTTGTGATGCATTTCATTTTTTGCTAGTTGAGATGATTACTAGAGAAAGACTGAATGATGGGAAGTGAAATTTTTCGAGGGAATTGAAAAAAAAACGGATAGGGGGAAATAATTTGATTAAGGGAGGGAAACAAATTGGTAAGGGGGAAAGATTCGAGCAGCGCAATTTTTTTTTAAAGTGTATTTAAGACATCAGTCCTTCAATAAATAGATGTCTGGGAAACCAACAACATCACTTTAAAATTAAACGATGTTAAAAAATGTTTTGACATTGGCTGAATTTGCGACCGATGTTAGAACTGTGATGTCTATTCTACTTTCCTGGTAGAGTGAGTGGGGGTGTTTAGGGAGTTTCTAAACAAGTTTGTATGGCCATTGTGGATGATTCTGATCTTCTCAAAGAATGAGAAGTGGCATGTACTACACTTAGGAGAGCTTTTACGCACTCTCAGATCGCATCAGCTCAAGGCAAAATTTTCTAAGTGTCACTTTTGGAGAAAGGAAGTGAGGTTTATAGGGCATGTGGTCTCCAAGTACAGAACATCAGTGGATCCCGCTAAAGTCGTCGCAGTTTAAGATTAGAGGGCTCTAAAGAATGCGACGAAAGGGAGAAGTTTTCTAGGGTTGGCGGGATATTATAGAAAGTTTATCAAAGACTTTACAGGGATATCATCGCCACTTACCGAATTGACGAAGAACTTGGCTTTTCATGGAGCATTGATTGTGAGGATGCCTTTCAAAGATTGAGAAGGGCTCTGACAACAACCCCAGTTATGACTCTCCCCGATGGAAGCAAGATGTTCACGGTTCACATAGATGCTTGTCGCACAGGTCTTGGTGTTGAATAGATGCAAGAGGGACAGGTAGTATGCTATGGTAGCAGACAGTTTAAAGTTCATGACAAGAATTATCCTACCCATGATCTAGAGTTGGCTGCAATAGTATTCGCATTGAAGTCTTGGCGATGTTATCTACTTGGAAAGAGATTTGAGCTATACACGGATCATTAGTCACTCAAATAGTTACTCACAGGTGGATCTCAACATAAAGCAACGAAAGGGAGAAGTTTTCTAGGGTTGGCGGGATATTATAGAAAGTTTATCAAAGATTTTATAGGGATATCATCGCCACTTACCGGATTGACGAAGAACTTGGCTTTTTCATGGAGCATTGATTGTGAGGATGCCTTTCAAAGATTGAGAAGGGCTCTGACAACAACCCCAGTTATGACTCTCCCCGATGGAAGCAAGATGTTCACGGTTCACACAGATGCTTGTCGCACAGGTCTTGGTGTTGAATAGATGCAAGAGGGACAGGTAGTATGCTATGGTAGCAGACAGTTTAAAGTTCATGACAAGAATTATCCTACCCATGATCTAGAGTTGGCTGCAATAGTATTCGCATTGAAGTCTTGGCGATGTTATCTACTTGGAAAGAGATTTGAGCTATACACGGATCATTAGTCACTCAAATAGTTACTCACAGGTGGATCTCAACATAAGGCATCAAGGGTGGATGGAGTTCCTAGCATCCTACGAATTTGAGATAGCTTATACCCCAAGCAATGATAATGTAGTGGCAGACGCATTGAGTAGGCAGAGGATCACTTTGAGTCCTCTATTCATAGAAAGGTGGAGCTTGGGGTACATCTCGACTTTCGATTTTAAGCCATCTACGAATTTCACATTAGGATTATTAGCATCGTTGGAGGTGCAACCTACTCTATTGGAGCATATTGGATCTATGCATCGGGAGGACCCATGTGTAGTAGACATCTTGGACAGTCTTGGTAGAGGAGGGACTTCTAATCACTTGGAGGTATACTGTGGACGTAAAAGGGTGGCAAAGACAAGATGGAAGGCTATGTGTCCCTAGAATTGGGGAATTGCTAAAGGTAGTGCTTGAGGAAGTTCATCATTCTCGGATGACTATCCATCCGGGTGGCAATAAGATCTATCGAGACATGAAGAGAGTTTTCTTTTGGACTGACACGAAGAATGATGTGGTGGAGTTTGTAGCCTGATGTTTGCCTTGCCAGTGCGTAAAGGCTGAACAAGGGAAACCTGACAGATTGTTTCATCCCTTCAATGTCCCACAGTGGAACTGGGAGAGCGTCTCTATGGATTTCATAGATGGATTGGCCTGATGATGGAAGGGCAATACGATCATTTGGGTGATAGTTGGATTGACTTACGAAGAGCGCTAACTTTAATCCTGTTAAGAGTAAGAGGACAACAACTTGGCCAACATTGATATACCTCCAAGAGGTAGTCTGACTTCATGGAGTTCAGTATAGTAAGCGACCATGACCGCATCTTCACTAGTGAGTTTTGGAAGAGCTTACAAGGGGCGTTAGGTTCACAGCTACGTTTGAGCACGAAATATCACCCTCATACCGATGGACAGACTGAGAGGATGAATAGAATTATTGAAGACCTTTTGAGACTGTGCATCCTATATTTCGGAGGAACTTGGGAGGAGCGTCTCACGTTGGTTGAGTTCGTCTACAACAACAGTTATCTATCGATCATAGGCATGGCACCCTTCGAAGCATTAAATGGATGACCTTGCAGATCGCCAACTTGTTGGCGGGAGTCTACGGATAGAATTCTACTTGGACCTGAGATGATTTAGGAAACTTACGAGAAGATTGGTCTTATCTGCCGAAGAATGAAAGCAGCTCCGGACATATATAAATCATATGCCGATAAAAGGAGGATCGACTTGGAATTCGAAGTCGGAGAAATGGTCTTCATTAAAGTATCACCGCTGAGAAATGTAGTTCGCTTTGGGTCAGTAGGGAAGTTGGTGCCAAGATTTATAGGGCCATTCCCTATAGTGGAGAGGATAGGTCAGATGGCCTATAGGATCAGACTACCAGACAGGTTGGCGAGCATACACGATGTGTTTCACATTTCCCATTTGAGGAAATGTTTACATGATGCAGCAGAGATAGTAGAGCCGAGCAAACTTGAGGATGTGGAAGTTGAGAAGGAAGCGTTGGTGAGAACAGTTCCTACTAGTGTTCTTGGATTAGAGGTTAAGAAACTGCACAAGAAAGAAATTAGATTGGTGGAGGTACAAAAGGGAGAAGACTGCGAAGATGCGACATGGGAACCCGGCGACAAGATTCGCGCTTCTTATCCTTTTCTTTTTGAGAGTACGTTCTTAATTTCTTTTCCAAGCTTTTACTTTACATTTGCTTCTATCATTCAAGTATGTTTATCCTATCATTTTCCTTAGGTAAAATATAATGGTTGGAAACATGTGTTTGAGACATGTTATGATTGATGGTTGCAAGTGGATGCAATTGTTTGGTAGTGGTTGCTCGTGGATGCATATACACACACTAAGCACTATATCGGCTCAAGCACTTATATATTGCATATAGGTGTGTGTGCATTTTAATTTTCTATGAATGGAAATGGGTAAATCATCATATGGATGTTGCATTTTGATGTATGATTGTGCACATATATAGAGCTTATATGTTATACTAGGACTCTTTTTTTCATATATTGGATACATGGCACGCACATGTATTGCATTAAGGAGGTCAATTGAATAAGTTGACCGCCTGATTTTCGCATTAGTGTAGGGACATATACATACGACACCTTTTCATATGTTCATACAAGCATTAGAAATTGTTAAGGACAATGGATACCCGTGGATGATGGGTGAGTGGAAGGTTGTAGGTGGTTGTTAGGATAGTAATATTCATCTTAACTTGGAGATTTCGAGGACGAAATATGTGATGGCCCGCCCTGCACCACCCGACATTTCCACCGAAAGTGGGCTGTACATATGCCCGACTAGCACGGAACGATCGCCAAAGAAAGGAAAGAAGAGAATGAACTAATCGAAAACCTGTCAAATGTCTCATAGCGCATGGAACAAAATATAATAACAATATAATCTTGACATAAAACAAGCGAGTCAATGCATAAGCTGAAAACTAAACCAACATAGCAGCGGAAATCCAAATACAACTTATGATCCAACATCATTATTACAACTTTAAACTGTCTCTAAAGCAAAAGAAAGCTAAAGTAGAAGATGCACTACTAATGCCCAAGTAGTGATCTTCAACAACACAGGGAGAATATCTATATGTATCATACGTGGATGCCTCTTGCTCGTCTCCGGATCAGCTACCCGTGCATACCCAGCTAACTTGTCTCTAGTCTGCTCGTGAGAGCACCCAGAGTAAGAAGAAGAGACATAAAACTCTGGGTCAGACAAAAAGTCTGGTATGAGCGATAAGCAGCTAAACAGAACAATAATAGGTATACTAAACCATACCTGAGCCTGGACCTGCAATCAAAGAGTTAGCACTACATACCGTACAATACTCCAAGGTGCCACTGGACAGATGGTGTAAAGATAACAGTGGTGGGGTGTGCATGTCATAATGATGACAAACAAATCAACCGTAGCAACCATCCTCACATCTCTCACTCAGTGCGTAAAGCATACGATGTCCACCACTGTCAATCACTAGACCCATCGAAGTAGTGACGGAGTTCGACTTGTACAACTACTTCTACTACCAAGCTTACCATATGGAGTCATGACCAAACTTTTACAAATGACCCCACTTCATTGGTCTATAGCTCTTTAGTCGTACTTAGGCCACTGTGGCCCTGAATCCGTTCACATACTCCCTACACATAGTGATTCAAAGTTATAGACATCGACAACTCCTTAGCACACGTCACGCAGCAAAGCAATCATGAAGATCACTCATTGGTTTCCATCTGGATCCTGAGTCAAAGCACCTCATTTGGACCTCCTTTGCGTCTCGGGTTTTGGTCGAATTGGAGTTGGCCTTCAGAAGATTCGTCATGTAGAAGTAGAAGTACACGTCCAGTTCGGTTCGGTCACCCACGCTCGGTTCGGTTCGGTCACCCATGCTCGGTTCGGTTCGGGTTCATCTCCTCCATGCGGTTCGGTTCAGCTTCTCACATGTGGCTCGGTCCGGTCCGGTGGTAAAGTACCAAGGTCCTCCTTATAGTGTCAAGTTCCGATCCGATCCAACCTTCCTTGTTGTCTCTTTCGTTTGCATACCTCAGAAGATGCCAGCTCCGGTTCGATTCAGTAGCCGATCCGATCCCCTTTTTATCTCTCCGATACGATCCTTTGCCCAACTCCAACTCTAAGCAAATGGCCTTCCTTCTCGCCAAGCCCCTTATGCTGAGTTCCAATCCGAATCAAGTCCACTTGCCCGGTTCTCCTATCCGATCTGAGCCCAGTAATCCGATCCGATCCGGTTTGAAACCCTGCACGTTTCCTGCAACTTTCCAGCGACTGTTTTACGCCATTCGACGGCGTTTTCGACCAATCTATCACTTCTAGACAATCACAAAGCATACCATACAGTCATAACAACATGTATAATCATTCACAAATACCAAAACAATAATTTGGTAGGTTAAAACGGATCAAACATAGCCAAAATCCCATATTTTCTCTTAAACATGTTTAAGCAAATCTAATGATATGATTAACAAAACTTAACCAAATTAACCCAAACTTCTAACAGAGGTCTAAAACATCATTTCAGAATTTATAAATATTTTTCTAGATTTTTAACATGTATAAATTCGCTGATTATCACAAATTACCCCTAATTAGCCGTAATAAATGAGAAACCTTGCAAATCACTCTCCTTGGCCACAAATGAACTATAGATCTGAAATAATCTACTGTTATGGCGCTATTCCCAATGCAACACAACAGCTCTAAACTTGTTTTGGCGCTATTCCTCCTTAATTTGATGTGGTTTAAGCCAGAACTTGATTAAGAAGTGGTTAGAGGTGTTTTTAGATGTTGGAGGCCATTGTTAGGTTGAAGAGAGGGTTTGTGGCGGCTGCAAAATGAGTGAAAAACCGAAATTCTAACCCTAGCAGCCCTTAAATACCTCAAATCCCGAAATCCCCCATTGGGCCTAGCTGTTAATCACCCGGTTAAACTCAATTAAGCTGTTTTCACCATCTGAAACTTGTTTCAGCCATATCTCCCAAACAGTTAGTACGTTTGGCTAATGTGATGTGACGGCAAGGAATTTCGCTCGGTCCGAACCAGTCGCTAAACCGATCCAGGCCGTTCGAAACGCCCTATCGTTTTTAGAACAGGACAAAACAGAACGCATACAGAAGAACATTTCATTGCATGTTACAACAATGCATCAGATTACAAGAATATACAGAGTATAAATGAATATTACACAGAAATATCAGAGATTTAAATTACATTTAAATACATAGCAGCGGAAAATAATACAATACACAACTAGAAGTAGATATACGGATACAAAGCTTTCCGGATATCGTTCCAGCTGTAAACCAGGATCCTGTGAATATAAATCTGCAAAACCGAAACTACTAGCTGCCCGTGTCAAAATAAGGGCACCCAGAGTTTAGGTTAAAACAATAAACTCCAGGTCAGTCATGGGACTGGTGTGAGAACTAAAACAGTTATTAATCTTTATTTTTAAAGTTAGGCAAAACAAGGGACCACGCCGTATAACACGGAACGGGTTTCCTCCCAAGAATACCAGTGCATAAAACAACAGCGCAATGCTAAATAAAGAAAAATGAAGCTGTTATAAGACCCAGGTCCTATCACACAATGCAACGCAAGCCGGGGGATAGGGTTTTCCCTTATAACAGCCAAAGAATGCTTGATACGTTTAAAAAAAATCATTTGATACTATTATAAGTGCATAGTGTATAAAACAACTTCAAATCATAAGTATCAATCATAGGCGGCATGGGTACCATATATCATGTCGCCATACTAGTTCTACAATTAAAACCGCAAATGTCACGTATTTGGAAATTGGATTTCCGTCTATGAACCGAGGCAAAAGATAGTCCTCCACCGATTCGTGACTCTCTAGCCCGAGCCACAGGCAAGTACTCAGTCAAGCCTTGGAGCGACAGGGCCGGTCCACCGATGTGGATTAAAATGCCTGAACACTACGTTTCCCCACCCTATGGGGTGTAAGTCTGGTCCGTCAGCCGACCAGAATGCATCGGCCGAAACCGATATAACCGAGGCGCCTCGCAACAGCAACAACCACATAAGTCAAACTCGTCAGGGCGTGTAAAACCACTGACGCCACTTCTAACTAGAAAGAAACGCAAGTCCTCCCTGAGGTCCGTCTCCCGTTTTTGGTTCATACCGGGTGTGAAACTCGCGAAGTAAACGTTACACAAAGCTACGCCACAAAGGCTGTGCTTTGATCATCACCACAAGACTTTGCTTTTCAACAGAAGCCTCGATCAATTGCCACTTAGGCATGCCACACAGGCAATTCACTCCATGCGTTTGATATCCATCAATATATAACCCCTGAGCTCGTACGTCTCAGAGAAGGGCGTTAAGTAAGAGAATAAATTCTCCGCTGCCAAACAGATATATATTTAATAGAAATCAATCACACAGACTAAATTCCAATGTCAGACACACAGTCCATTTACAAGTCCGTTATGGGTCTGAACGAAACCGGAGGCACCTAGTACCTCGCATATCCATCAATCTCCAAGTACGTCTGGACGATCACTAACTGTTTCCATCTTCTTGGGTGTACAGCCCAATCAAGATCATCAGTTATCACCCAAACGACGTGAAGACCTCCGGTCTTCGACCATCGTCTTCATCTTCGACTTATCGTCGTATCAGTTATTCAGAATGGGATAAACCCGGTCTTCCCGAATAACTCGCGTATATTTTAAATAAGTGTTACACAAACACAACATACGCCTCATTCCAATTCATCAGTCACTAACCGTAAATTAATCAAGAGAATAATTCCCCAAATATTAACCCCGAAGGCCGAAACCAACATCAGATCAATATCCAGAAAACCATTCTGCTTAGCTAACCGACAGTTAGTTTCTAAATTTCACATTCATAGGGGAAAGGTTCCCATTAATCTTATCAAAGATAAATTCTTGAATTTATTCTTTAATCTATTTTTGAATATCAATTCAAACTAGTCGGGATTAGCGAACCTTACCGAAGTAATCATTTGTTTTAATTTCCCAATCCCAACCTATTCATCCCATGAAGTAAAACTGGTAATACTTCATATCTAACACCACGGTGTTATCGGTAAATTCAATTACCATTTCACGTTCAAATCTAATTAAAGATTTGACTATCGCCTGGAGCAAAACTGGTGATACTCCATTCTCGACCATTTCAATCTAATTAAAGATTCATTAAAACTCCACTTAGTTTTAATCGTTAACTGGGTTAAAGAATCCGTGTCATTTAAAACACGGTTCACGATAAACCCAAAGTCACATTCATTAATTATCGGGTTAAAGAACAAGTGTTATTTAAAACACTGTTCACGATAAACCCAAAAATCAATATCTATTCCAATTAAATATTATTTAATTGGTACACTTCATTAAATCTAAATAAAAAGATTTAATCTTTCCTCCACTGGGTTCAAGAACAGTGTTAGTGAAGACACCATTCACGACAAACCCAAATCACATTTGATATTCAATACAAGGCTCTGGATAGAAAATATCCCGGCTTATATTCAATATCAAATTCTACGACTAACAAATATTGCATTGGAAATAACGATATATATATATATATATATCTTTCAAATTTCCATAACAACATTTGTATAATCACGAAATTCAACATCGAAATATTCCGAAGACAATTTCGATTCAAATCCATCCCAATGCAACCATTGGAAATTTTGGTTAACTTCAAAACCATTTCAGATTCAATTTATTTATTTAAAAATAAATAGAATTAAAATTCTAGTTCAAAACTAGTTCATTTCGATAAAAATCTATTTTTATCTTTTCAAATATGGAGTTTTTCATCCCAATTCTTTCTAAATCATTTCTTATGATTTTACACAAATTATTACTATTTTTAATAATTTTATCAAGGCCCGTACAGTCGATTTCCATCAATGGCCATCGAACTGCACTTACAGCGACCTTTTTCGAATTTGATTTGGACGTATCTCCAAATCCAACCGTTAGATTTCAAATTTCTAATATTCATTAGAAAGCTCTTTTCGATACGAACCCAACGGTTCCGGTTTTAGGAGAATCCGACGGTCGGATCTCCCGTAATGTCCGTTTGAAATAAATGGTCGAAATTCGCGAACTGCCGCGGCGCGGCGCGTTCTATTCACGCCATTATATTATATATATAATATATATATATCGTCGATTTCCATTTAAAACGAATTATATAAATAGTTTTAAATTCGTTTCAAAATCTATTTCAACTTCCATTTCAATTCAAAGCAAAATTGAATTCTTCTTTATAAATTCGTTTCAAAATTCATTTCTATTCAATTCAAATTTCAATTCAATTTGAATTCATTTCAATTTGCTTTCAATTCAATTTGAATTCGTTTTCAATTCATTTCGAAATCGTTTTCAATTCAATTCATTTCGAAATCGTTTTCAATTCCATTCATTTCGAAATCGTTTTCAATTCAATTCATTTCGAAATCGTTTTCAATTCAATTCATTTCGAAATCGTTTTCAATTCAATTCATTTCGAAATCGTTTTCAATTCAATTCATTTCGAAATCGTTTTCAATTCAATTCATTTCGAAATCGTTTTCAATTCAATTCATTTCGAAATCGTTTTCAATTCAATTCATTTCGAAATCGTTTTCAATTCAATTCATTTCGAAATCGTTTTCAATTCACTTCATTTCGAAATCGTTTTCAATTCGATATAAATATCGTTCACGTCAAAATGGCGTCAATCTAATCAACACGGCTTCATATATTGATATTTTCAAATATTCCATTTCGAAAATTTCTATTTCAAAAATTTCTATTTTAAAACTGGAATGAGGCCCAATCAATTACCATATAAAGTTAATTATATGGATTTTCATACAACACATGTATATAATAGCAACGATAAATAATCAACCACCAACCAAAGTGCACCACACCGTATAAGCATCAAATATAGATGTTCAACGCTTATAACAGCCTGTCAATCAATCGATCGACATATTTAATCAATCAGGATGAGTGAAATTCATATTTCATCCCAACACCCGTATGGGGTTTCAAACAATCAAACACAGATTTTAGTTGTGCAGTTGGGCGATGTGTAAAATTTATCGTCCCAATCAATGTCATTCAAATAAGTGTACATAAACAAACCGTCTGGTTTGTAAATGAATATTTATTTACTCACATTCGCGTTAAAAATTATATTTTTAACGACAAAACATTTTATTCCAACATATGAATTTCTATTCAGTTCATTTCTTAAATAAAATGATATTTTATTTTTCTAACATATTTTAGAAAATTTCGGCGGCATAACGGCACGATACTAGAAACGGGACAAGGCCTAGCCTTACCCCCGGTCTAGTGAAGGCCCACGCCATTCACACATCAATCAAATCAATTTCATCTCACCAAACAATTCAATTCAAACAAATAATTCAACTAATCTATGCAACCAAACAAACAAGTCCATGGTCTGTGGACGATTGTGTCGGGTGCTACTAAGCACCGTCTGCATCCTAGTATATATATAACTAGAAAAGAAATTGAAAGGTGAGAAATTCTCACTTATAGCTATCCTAGCTCCACGGCACTTCTATTGTAGAGATCTTCGTCGTTCCCGCCTTTTTGTCACCTTCGTTGTCCGCTTTCACTACATATGTAAAAATCGAATTTTTACTTCGCTATTCCATATATAAAAATCGAATTTTTACTTCAAAGTTCAATATATAAAAATTGAATTTTTACTTCAAAGTTCAATATATAAAAATCGAATTTCTATTTCAAAGTTCAATATATAAAAAATCGAATTTCTATTTCAAAGTTCAATATATAAAAATCGAATTTCTATTTCAAAGTTCAATATATAAAAATCGAATTTCTATTTCAAAGTTCAATATATAAAAATCGAATTTCTATTTCAAAGTTCAATATATAAAAATCGAATTTTCAATATAAAGATTATATTTTGAATATTCCTATGATGTAAAAATTATATTTTTATTGTTTTAAAAATATAAAAATCGTATCTTACTTCTCCTACTCAATAAAAATTCCGTCTTTTCCATTAAAAAAAATATGATCTTTTCTATTCAAAGTTTGCATCTTTTTCTTTTTAAAGTTTGAATCTTTTTCTTTTAACTAAAAATTAAAATCAGTCTAAAGCCTTTATAAAAAAAACAGTTTTAAATCTTTATTAAAATTTGAGTTTTAAACCTAAAAAAAACAAACAGTATTTAAACTAAAAATAATATAAATAAATAAAATAAAAAAAACTTACCGTGTTCGTCAAAGAGGGGGGGGGGGGGCTGCTGCGTTCGCCGAGGGGGCTTGTGCCAGTGGGGCGGAGGTGTGGTTTGGGTGGGGGTGCGATCGACAGTCGATGGGCCATGGGGTTTGGGGCTTTGCGATTGGGGATCGGTTTAGGAGAGAACGGGGGGAGAAAGAAGCGGAGGAGGAGCGATTGGAGGATCGGTGGGGGCGGTCGGAGTCTGGCGCCGGTGGTGCGACTCCGTCGAGGTGGACGACGGGCTCAGCGCCTTCTTTCCTTTTTTTTTTTTTATATAAGCAACTGAATCGAGAATGAGGGGGGGGGGGGCCAGAAGAAATAAAGGAGAAGGGATTTTTTTTTCTTTTTTTCTTTTTTTTATTTATTTATTCAAAAAGGTTGACTTTTACATACGACCTCGAAACGAGGCCTACCGCCTGTCGTCCATAGCGTTTTACCCCCATTCCGAACACAATGGGATATGTATCGCAAGCCGATTCGACTGTTTGAATCAGTTTTCGTTTAATTTACATTTAAATCATTATATTGGATTTTAAACGTACATTTCAAATTACCGGGGTCACATAACAACTCTATAAATTCCATAAAAATATTTTCTAGCTTCGTATTGACGATACGGTCCTAACAAAACTAGTTTCATCGAATTCTGAGACCGTTAGAAAAATGGCCAATTTCCAGTCGATTAAAATCAACTGAAACTGGTCAAACGCGTTTTCCTTTGCCACGCTCACATATTGATTCGAAAAATTATGAAATTTGGAATCTAGCAATAACTTTACACTGCGGATCCAACGAAAGTGGTTTCGTCGAAATCCGAGATCATTTGCAAAATTTCCATTTTTAAGGGCCTGAATTCCATAGCGACTATTCAGAATTTTCAACTGGACATATCTTTTGATTCCCGCTATGAAATTTTGATTATTCGGATTCGTTGGAAAGATATTATCAATTAGATCCTAATGTTTTTGGTTTCACTAAAATCCGGATTGTTTTGCACCCGGTACATTCAATTGAAGTTTGAAATCGAATTATCGAACTATCGCGCCATTTTCAATTCTATTTTATAATTATATATAATTATTTATATTCTAACGACGACGTATATAATATATACGTTCGAATTATATTCAAAATAAATTTCAAGTCGATATTATTTAAAATAATTCATTTTAAATATTCAAAATTCGCTAAAATTGCCAAAATAAAAATTTTAAACCGGCCCAGATTTTCCGGGTTGTTACAATCTCCCCCACTTAAAACTTTTCGTCCCCGAAAAGGAAAAAAGTCGAGAGTGGTTTGATTATTCAACTCTACGCACGATCTGGCTTCCATTCTCCAACCCTTTAGTTTCTGAGAATTTTCAAAACTTCAAAAATTTGGCTAACACCCTAAATTTTTGAAAAATTTCGCCATAACCTCCCCTGCACCGGGAGCATCGGGGAATTTCAAATAGCTTCCCTGGTCCTTCAGATCTCAAAAAGAAAAAGAAAAAGCCAAGCGGCTAGCCAATAGGCTCACAAAATCATCATCACCCAAACAAAACAGGAAATTATGTAGTAAACATGTACCTATTTGTCGGGCAAACAAATTTTATTCTCTGGCTCTAGCCTCCTTGCTATGACCTGTTCAATGATATACATGTATATGCAAGCAAATGCGACCAAATTTTCAATATAATCCAATATGTGATTCAGTTAGGCTAAATGGCTAAAAATTAGCAAACAAATAAACAAACAACACAAACATCAATCAATTAGTTGATTAGAGTTTCAAATGCATAACTTTGATATATAGTCAAAAATCAGATTTTTGATGCCAAATCACAACAATAGGCCCTATCTAATTTTGGTTCTCACACCAGTCAATAGGAAATATATAGAAAGCCCACTTTCGTCACTCGAACATAAATTCTAATGATGGAGCTCCATCATCAAAATCATCTCCGGGCGATTAGAGTGTAATTCTATATCTATCCAGTATATTAAAATTTCGAATACACGCGGATCAGACGTATACGCAAAATCTATATATACTGGATTGTCCACATCAATATAAATAGATAATCAAATACGAATAGTCGATTTAAATTTTCAAAACAAAATTTGTTTTCATTTTCAAAAATATACTCTTCACACTCGTTCTAGGATACTACTGATCCCATCTCTAACGAGTCATTCTAATTGGATATTACTAACCCAATATCTGATGAATTCTTTCATATGGTTCTAATGTGTCTTGTTCTCTGCTTTGTAAACCAAAGCTCTGATACCAACTGTGACGGCAAGGAATTTCGCTCGGTCCGAACCAGTCGCTAAACCGATCCAGGCCGTTCGAAACGCCCTATCGTTTTTAGAACAGGACAAAACAGAACGCATACAGAAGAACATTTCATTGCATGTTACAACAATGCATCAGATTACAAGAATATACAGAGTATAAATGAATATTACACAGAAATATCAGAGATTTAAATTACATTTAAATACATAGCAGCGGAAAATAATACAATACACAACTAGAAGTAGATATACGGATACAAAGCTTTCCGGATATCGTTCCAGCTGTAAACCAGGAACCTGTGAATATAAATCTGCAAAACCGAAACTACTAGCTGCCCATGTCAAAATAAGGGCACCCAGAGTTTAGGTTAAAACAATAAACTCCAGGTCAGTCATGGGACTGGTGTGAGAACTAAAACAGTTATTAATCTTTATTTTTAAAGTTAGGCAAAACAAGGGACCACGCCGTATAACACGGAACGGGTTTCCTCCCAAGAATACCAGTGCATAAAACAACAGCGCAATGCTAAATAAAGAAAAATGAAGCTGTTATAAGACCCAGGTCCTATCACACAATGCAACGCAAGCCGGGGGATAGGGTTTTCCCTTATAACAGCCAAAGAATGCTTGATACGTTTAAAACAAATCATTTGATACTATTATAAGTGCATAGTGTATAAAACAACTTCAAATCATAAGTATCAATCATAGGCGGCATGGGTACCATATATCATGTCGCCATACTAGTTCTACAATTAAAACCGCAAATGTCACGTATTTGGAAATTGGATTTCCGTCTATGAACCGAGGCAAAAGATAGTCCTCCACCGATTCGTGACTCTCTAGCCCGAGCCACAGGCAAGTACTCAGTCAAGCCTTGGAGCGACAGGGCCGGTCCATCGATGTGGATTAAAATGCCTGAACACTACGTTTCCCCACCCTATGGGGTGTAAGTCTGGTCCGTCAGCCGACCAGAATGCATCGGCCGAAACCGATATAACCGAGGCGCCTCGCAACAGCAACAACCACATAAGTCAAACTCGTTAGGGCGTGTAAAACCACTGACGCCACTTCTAACTAGAAAGAAACGCAAGTCCTCCCTGAGGTCCGTCTCCCGTTTTTGGTTCATACCGGGTGTGAAACTCGCGAAGTAAACGTTACACAAAGCTACGCCACAAAGGCCGTGCTTTGATCATCACCACAAGACTTTGCTTTTCAACAGAAGCCTCGATCAATTGCCACTTAGGCATGCCACACAGGCAATTCACTCCATGCGTTTGATATCCATCAATATATAACCCCTGAGCTCGTAGGTCTCAGAGAAGGGCGTTAAGCAAGAGAATAAATTCTCCGCCGCCAAACAGATATATATTTAATAGAAATCAATCACACAGACTAAATTCCAATGTCAGACACACAGTCCATTTACAAGTCCGTTCTGGGTCTGAACGAAACCGGAGGCACCTAGTACCTCGCATATCCATCAATCTCCAAGTACGTCTGGACGATCACTAACTGTTTCCATCTTCTTGGGTGTACAGCCCAATCAAGATCATCAGTTATCACCCAAACGACGTGAAGACCTCCGGTCTTCGACCATCGTCTTCATCTTCGACTTATCGTCGTATCAGTTATTCAGAATGGGATAAACCCGGTCTTCCCGAATAACTCGCGTATATTTTAAATAAGTGTTACACAAACACAACATACGCCTCATTCCAATTCATCAGTCACTAACCGTAAATTAATCAAGAGAATAATTCCCCAAATATTAACCCCGAAGGCCGAAACCAACATCAGATCAATATCCAGAAAACCATTCTGCTTAGCTAACCGACAGTTAGTTTCTAAATTTCACATTCATAGGGGAAAGGTTCCAATTAATCTTATCAAAGATAAATTCTTGAATTTATTCTTTAATCTATTTTTGAATATCAATTCAAACTAGTCGGGATTAGCGAACCTTACCGAAGTAATCATTTGTTTTAATTTCCCAATCCCAACCTATTCATCCCATGAAGTAAAACTGGTAATACTTCATATCTAACACCACGGTGTTATCGGTAAATTCAATTACCATTTCACGTTCAAATCTAATTAAAGATTTGACTATCGCCTGGAGCAAAACTGGTGATACTCCATTCTCGACCATTTCAATCTAATTAAAGATTCATTAAAACTCCACTTAGTTTTAATCGTTAACTGGGTTAAAGAATCCGTGTCATTTAAAACACGGTTCACGATAAACCCAAAGTCACATTCATTAATTATCGGTTTAAAGAACAAGTGTTATTTAAAACACTGTTCACGATAAACCCAAAAATCAATATCTATTCCAATTAAATATTATTTAATTGGTACACTTCATTAAATCTAAATAAAAAGATTTAATCTTTCCTCCACTGGGTTCAAGAACAGTGTTAGTGAAGACACCATTCACGACAAACCCAAATCACATTTGATATTCAATACAAGGCTCTGGATAGAAAATATCCCGGCTTATATTCAATATCAAATTCTACGACTAACAAATATTGCATTGGAAATAACGATATATATATATATATATATATATATATATATCTTTCAAATTTCCATAACAACATTTGTATAATCACGAAATTCAACATCGAAATATTCCGAAGACAATTTCGATTCAAATCCATCCCAATGCAACCATTGGAAATTTTGGTTAACTTCAAAACCATTTCAGATTCAATTTATTTATTTAAAAATAAATAGAATTAAAATTCTAGTTCAAAACTAGTTCATTTCGATAAAAATCTATTTTTATCTTTTCAAATATGGAGTTTTTCATCCCAATTCTTTCTAAATCATTTCTTATGATTTTACACAAATTATTACTATTTTTAATAATTTTATCAAGGCCCGTACAGTCGATTTCCATCAATGGCCATCGAACTGCACTTACAGCGACCTTTTTCGAATTTGATTTGGACGTATCTCCAAATCCAACCGTTAGATTTCAAATTTCTAATATTCATTAGAAAGCTCCTTTCGATACGAACCCAACGGTTCCGGTTTTAGGAGAATCCGACGGTCGGATCTCCCGTAATGTCCGTTTGAAATAAATGGTCGAAATTCGCGAACTGCCGCGGCGCGTTCTATTCACGCCATTATATTATATATATAATATATATAATATATATATCGTCGATTTCCATTTAAAACGAATTATATAAATAGTTTTAAATTCGTTTCAAAATCTATTTCAACTTCCATTTCAATTCAAAGCATAATTGAATTCTTCTTTATAAATTCGTTTCAAAATTCATTTCTATTCAATTCAAATTTCAATTCAATTTGAATTCATTTCAATTCGCTTTCAATTCAATTTGAATTCGTTTTCAATTCATATCGAAATCGTTTTCAATTCAATTCATTTCGAAATCGTTTTCAATTCCATTCATTTCGAAATCGTTTTCAATTCAATTCATTTCGAAATCGTTTTCAATTCAATTCATTTCGAAATCGTTTTCAATTCATTTCGAAATCGTTTTCAATTCAATTCATTTCGAAATCGTTTTCAATTCAATTCATTTCGAAATCGTTTTCAATTCAATTCATTTCGAAATCGTTTTCAATTCAATTCATTTCGAAATCGTTTTCAATTCACTTCATTTCGAAATCGTTTTCAATTCGATATAAATATCGTTCACGTCAAAATGGCGTCAATCTAATCAACACGGCTTCATATATTGATATTTTCAAATATTCCATTTCGAATATTTCTATTTCAAAAATTTCTATTTTAAAACTGGAATGAGGCCCAATCAATTACCATATAAAGTTAATTATATGGATTTTCATACAACACATGTATATAATAGCAACGATAAATAATCAACCACCAACCAAAGTGCACTACACCGTATAAGCATCAAATATAGATATTCAACGCTTATAACAGCCTGTCAATAAATCGATCGACATATTTAATCAATCAGGATGAGTGAAATTCATATTTCATCCCAACACCCGTATGGGGTTTCAAACAATCAAACACAGATTTTAGTTGTGCAGTTGGGCGATGTGTAAAATTTATCGTCCCAATCAATGTCATTCAAATAAGTGTACATAAACAAACCGTCTGGTTTGTAAATGAATATTTATTTACTCACATTCACGTTAAAAATTATATTTTTAACGACAAAACATTTTATTCCAACATATGAATTTCTATTCAGTTCATTTCTTAAATAAAATGATATTTTATTTTTCTAACATATTTTAGAAAATTTCGGCGGCATAACGGCACGATACTAGAAACGGGACAAGGCCTAGCCTTACCCCCGGTCTAGTGAAGGCCCACGCCATTCACACATCAATCAAATCAATTTCATCTCACCAAACAATTCAATTCAAACAAATAATTCAACTAATCTATGCAACCAAACAAACAAGTCCATGGTCTGTGGACGATTGTGTCGGGTGCTACTAAGCACCGTCTGCATCCTAGTATATATATATAACTAGAAAAGAAATTGAAAGGTGAGAAATTCTCACTTATAGCTATCCTAGCTCCACGGCACTTCTATTGTAGAGATCTTCGTCGTTCCCGCCTTTTTGTCACCTTCGTTGTCCGCTTTCACTACATATGTAAAAATCGAATTTTTACTTCGCTATTCCATATATAAAAATCGAATTTTTACTTCAAAGTTCAATATATAAAAATCGAATTTTTACTTCAAAGTTCAATATATAAAAATCGAATTTCTATTTCAAAGTTCAATATATAAAAAATCGAATTTCTATTTCAAAGTTCAATATATAAAAATCGAATTTCTATTTCAAAGTTCAATATATAAAAATCGAATTTCTATTTCAAAGTTCAATATATAAAAATCGAATTTCTATTTCAAAGTTCAATATATAAAAATCATATTTCTATTTCAAAGTTCAATATATAAAAATCGAATTTTCAATATAAAGATTATATTTTTAATATTCCTATGATGTAAAAATTATATTTTTATTGTTTTAAAAATATAAAAATCGTATCTTACTTCTCCTACTCAATAAAAATTCCGTCTTTTCCATTAAAAAAAATATGATCTTTTCTATTCAAAGTTTGCATCTTTTTCTTTTTAAAGTTTGAATCTTTTTCTTTTAACTAAAAATTAAAATCAGTCTAAAGCCTTTATAAAAAAAACAGTTTTAAATCTTTATTAAAATTTGAGTTTTAAACCTAAAAAAAACAAACAGTATTTAAACTAAAAATAATATAAATAAATAAAATAAAAAAAACTTACCGTGTTCGTCAAAGAGGGGGGGGGGCTGCTGCGTTCGCCGAGGGGGCTTGTGCCAGTGGGGCGGAGGTGTGGTTTGGGTGGGGGTGCGATCGACAGTCGATGGGCCATGGGGTTTGGGGCTTTGCGATTGGGGATCGGTTTAGGAGAGAACGGGGGGAGAAAGAAGCGGAGGAGGAGCGACTGGAGGATCGGTGGGGGCGGTCGGCGTCTGGCGCCGGTGGTGCGACTCCGTCGAGGTGGACGACGGGCTCAGCGCCTTCTTTCCCTTTTTTATATATATATATATATAAGCAACTGAATCGAGAATGAGGGGGGGGGGCAGAAGAAATAAAGGAGAAGGGTTTTTTTTTTCTTTTTTTTTTATTTATTTATTCAAAAAGGTTGACTTTTACATACGACCTCGAAACGAGGCCTACCGCCTGTCGTCCATAGCGTTTTACCCCCATTCCGAACACAATGGGATATGTATCGCAAGCCGATTCGACTGTTTGAATCAGTTTCCGTTTAATTTACATTTAAATCATTATATTGGATTTTACACGTACATTTCAAATTACCGGGGTCACATAACAACTTTATAAATTCCATAAAAATATTTTCTAGCTTCGTATTGACGATACGGTCCTAACAAAACTAGTTTCGTCGAATTCTGAGACCGTTAGAAAAATGGCCAATTTCCAGTCGATTAAAATCAACTGAAACTGGTCAAACGCGTTTTCCTTTGCCACGCTCACATATTGATTCGAAAAATTATGAAATTTGGAATCTAGCAATAACTTTACACTGCGGATCCAACGAAAGTGGTTTCGTCGAAATCCGAGATCATTTGCAAAATTTCCATTTTTAAGGGCCTGAATTCCATAGCGACTATTCAGAATTTTCAACTGGACATATCTTTTGATTCCCGCTATGAAATTTTGATTATTCGGATTCGTTGGAAAGATATTATCAATTAGATCCTAATGTTTTTGGTTTCACTAAAATCCGGATTGTTTTGCACCCGGTACATTCAATTGAAGTTTGAAATCGAATTATCGAACTACCGCGCCATTTTCAATTCTATTTTATAATTATATATAATTATTTATATTCTAACGACGACGTATATAATATATACGTTCGAATTATATTCAAAATAAATTTCAAGTCGATATTATTTAAAATAATTCATTTTAAATATTCAAAATTCGCTAAAATTGCCAAAATAAAAATTTTAAACCGGCCCAGATTTTCCGGGTTGTTACATGTGACCACTCTACGGAAATGTAAACCATCATCCGGAGCCAATGGAAGTGGTTTAAGGTCAAAACTCCTTTCCCATCAAAAGTTATGGCCAAAACATGATCAGCTATGGGCAATACGGTCATTTAAAAATTAGGAAAAATCATGAACATGGGAAATGACCTCAATAGTCGTCTCCCAAGGTTACATGACCATACGACTTCGTATGTGAAAGAAAGAAATATTCTACGATCATTCGATGCGTAGAACGCGGGTCGTTACACTCTCCCCCCTTAAGAAATTTTGTCCCCGAAATTCCTTAACCCAAAACATAAAAAGGATTTCGTATGCCTACCAACCATATACAACAATCAATCATGAAAGACAAACAAAACAAGCCTATCCTAGCATGCGAAAAGACTAAATAGAAGTTAAAATCTTACCAGGCGAAGAGTTCTGGATACGTCTTCCTAATGCTCTCCTCTATCTCCCAAGTACAGTCATTCTCATTCTCGCCCCACTGAACTTTGACTAGATTCACCGCTTTCCTTCGAAGTTGCTTCGTATCATTCCCAACAATACGCATAGGCTTGCGGTTCCCAACCGCCTCGGGTTCAACTTCGATATCATCCAACTGACCAGGTGAAATAGTCACATCTGGGTCATGTATGAATTTCCTTAACTGGGAAATATGAAATACGTTGTGAACTCCTGCCATCTTCTCTCGTAATTCAACTTTGCATGCCAAATTCCCAATTTGCTCAAGAACTGGGAATGGACCGACAAATCTTGGTGCTAACTTGCCTCTCTTGCCAAATCGTATCACGCTCTTCAACGGAGAAATCTTGACAAACACTAAGTCGCCAATGGAGAACTTTAATTCTTTTCTCCTCTTATCAGCATAACTCTTCTGCCTATCTTGGGCAGCCTTCATTCGCTGTTGGATAACTTTAATCTTAGCTGAAGTTTCTCTTATCACATCGGGTACAAGCACGGACTTCTCACCAGTTTCTACCCAACATGACATTGAGCTGCACAGTCTTCCGTACAAAGCTTCAAAGGGAGCCATACCAATACTGGATTGATAACTATTATTATATGCAAACTCTACTAGATGCAAATGGTCATCCCATGGTCCACCAAAATCCAATACACAGGCTCTCAAGAGGTCTTCTAGTATATGATTCAACCTCTCTGTTTGACCATCGGTTTGAGGATGATACACGGTACTGAGATGTAATTCCGATCCTAACGCCTCTTGTAAGCTCTTCCAAAATCCACTAGTGAACAACAGATCATGGTCACTCATAATGCCTTTGGGTATTCCATAAAATCTCACTGCCCACTTTATATACAGTTCCGCTAACTTAGCTACCGTCCTGTTTGACTTGACGGGTATAAACCTTGCACTCTTAGTCAATCGGTCCACAATCACCCAAATGCTATCGTGGCCCGATCAAGTCCTTGGTAACCCATCAATGAAATCCATTGACACTTGTTCCCATTTCCATTCTGGAATTTTTAATGGTTGCAACAAACCACTAGGTTTCTTTTGCTCAGCTTTAACTAGCTGGCAATTTATGCATTTGGATATAAATTTCCCAACGTCTCTTTTCATCCCTTCCCAGTAGTAGGTTCGCTTCATGTCTCAGTACATCTTGTTACCACCGAGGCGTATAGTCAGTTTTGAGTGATGACATTCTCTAAGCACTTCATCTCTCAATCCATTGACATTGGATACAACTAGTCCTCCATTCTTCCTAAGCCACCCATCTCGATCAAGCCCATACTTGTTCGTCTCTCCGTCGATTCCCATCTCTAACTTTGAGATGATTTCCAATAGGTTAGGATCGCCCCTTTGACTGGAACCAATCCGCTCAATCAAAGTGGGTCTGATCATTAAACTTGCTAGCATTTCTGGATCCAATTCGTACTTTGGTCTGAAATCATACCCGGCGATGTACTCCAGTTTCTTCCATTCAAGAAACAATGCCCCTAAACTGGCATATCTTCTACTCAATGCATCAGCCACCGCATTGCCCTTTCCTGGTGTATATGCGATGTCGAAATCATAGGAAGCTAAGAATTCTAACCATCTTTGCTGTCGGAGATTTAGATCTTTCTAAGAGAAGAGATACTTTAACGATTTATGATCAGTAAACAACTCAAATCTTTCTCCCAAGAGATAATGTCTCCACATCTTCAATGCGAACACAATCGCTGCCAGTTCCAAATCATGGGTAGGGTATCTTTTCTCATGCAGTTTCAGTTGCCGACTTGCATAAGCTACAACCTTGCCTCCTTGCATCAATACAGCACCTAGTCCGATACCACATGCATCCGTATATACCGTCATTTCTTTATTCCCCTTAGGAATGAATAACACTAGTGCACATGTCAACTTTTCCTTTAGGCTCTTGAATGCATTTTCGCACTTTTCTTCCCAGATGAAAGCTTGATTCTTCTTGGTCAACTGAATCAACGGTGCTGCTATCTTGGAGAAGTCTTGGATAAACTTACGATAATATCCAGCTAATCCCAAGAAACTTCTTATGTCCGTTACATTCTTGGGCGTAGACCAATCTTGTACCTTAGCCACCTTCGCAGGATCCACAGAATACCATTCTCTGATACAACATGGCCTAAGAATCTCACTTCCCTCCTCCAGAAGTGACACTTAGAAAAAATTTCTTTCAATTGGTGTTTTCTGAACACCTCCATCACTATTCTTAAATGTTCCTTGTGTTCTTCCTCTGTCCTCGAATAGATCAAAATATCATCCATGAACACAAGGACAAACTTATTCAACTGATCTCTGAATACCCTATTCATAAGATCCACAAAATATACTAGGGCATTGGTCAACCCAAATGGCATGACCAACCATTCATAAAATCCAGACGGCGTCCGAAATGCCGTTTTAGCTATACTCTCAGCTTCCGCTCTAAGCTGATGAAAACTTGTCGCGAGATCCAACTCAGAGAATACTCTCGCGTCACTCAACTTATTAAACAAATCATCTATCCGCAGTAAAGGATACTTATTCTTCCTCGTCACTTTATTCAACTCGCGGTAGTCTACACACAAATGAAGGGAACCATCCGCCTTGGTAGCAAACACAACTGGTGCTCCCCATTCATAAACACTCCTTCTGATAAATCCCTTCTTCAAAAGATCGCTGACTTGCACCCCGAGTTTTCGCTGCTCCCTTGGTGCCATACGACGAAGTGGCATCACTATAGGTCTGGCATCTTTCACTAAATCAATACGGAACTCAATCTCTCGGTGTGGTGGAAGGCCGGTCACTTCCTCGAAGACGTCCGGATACTGGCCAACCACGGGCAACCTGGACAACTCACTATGCGGGATGTCGAGGGAATTTAGAAAACTAGCCATTACCCCATCACCAGGTAGACCACCAAACACTACCCTCCGCCCATCATCCGCTCTAGCTGTCACCAAAAAGCCCTCACAGTCTACCACCACCCCGTATCTTTAGAGCCAATCTATTCCCAAAATATTTCCAAACCCAGTAAAGCCCAAAACAAAGCAATCACAAACAAACATGCATCCATGACTCGATAAGACCACATTACGACAAATCAAGCTAAGGTTAGTCGAACCACCAATCGGGTTCGCCACTACTAAAGGTCTATCGACAATCTCGGGCTTCAATCCCAACCTATCTACCAGGTCACTAGATATGAAAGAACTAGAAGCTCCGGTATCAAACAAAATTCTAACAGGAACATCGTAAATGGAAAGCATACCTTGAATAACGACATTCTTTCCTTTCTCCGCCGTAGTTGGGGAATTCGACGAAGAAGGAAGAGCATTGAGGGCATATGCTTTTACCACCTGCTTTTCTTTACAGGGTTGTGGAAACTTGTCCTTGTGATGTCCCACTTGGCCCCAGTTGAAGCACTTCCTATCTGATGGCTTGGCCCGACAATTACTAGCATAATGGCCCTTCTTACCATAGCTAAAACACTCAACATATTTCTTATTCTTTTTCTGGCCATCCTTATTCTGGTTCTACTTCCTCTTATTCTGAGGACCACTCTTGCCTCCACCACTTGCTTGTGGTTTTGGATCCTCTGTAGATGCAACCTCAGTCTTCGACTTAGGGTAAAGACTCTCGGACCTCAATGCTTTCCCCATAATCGATTGAATCGTCTCATCGATGTGGTTAATAAGCCTTTCCCCCAAGTACTGATCCAAGCCAGTTATGAACTTCTCGTTCTTCTCGGCAGTATAAATAAGAGATAACCCATACTTCGACAAAGTATCGAATTCGACAAAATACTCTGAGACATCTCTGCCATTCTACTTGAGTTCCAAGAATTTCTTAAACAACACTGACTTCTGAGCAGTTGGGATGAACTTATCGCTAAAGCGAACCTTAAACTGCTCCCAAGTAATATGATCCTTGGGGGTAGCTGCCTTTATAGCATTCCACCAATTCATTGCCCGTCCTTGCAACTGACGGGATGCTAGCCTTCTCTTCATCGCATCCTTGATACCCTAATCTTCGAAGATATGCTCGTAGCTATCCAACCAATCCTAAACATCCGTAGCCGACTCCGTTCCGTGGAACGGCTTCCCACTAAGACTAGTATAATCCTTGTTCAGCTTGGCGAAATCGGCCCTAGGCGCCTGCACTATTGGACCACCACCATTACCATTATTGGGAGCTGCCCTCTGCACATCCCTAAGCATTTCTCTCATGAGGTCAGTAAACATTGTCCTCATGTCAGCAGCATTCCCATTACTGGCTCCTCTACCGACACCTCTTGCGTATCGGCTCATCGTTCAATCTATAAAGAGAAAACGATTAACCATCTCCATAGTGGTGCTAGTGCAGTGTGACTTCATCCTTAGCTATATTAATAGTATATATATTTATATAGCTTTTGAAGCCAAAATAATCCCAAATATGCGCTCTCATATACGTATACTATCTCTCCCTGATGACTTCCCTAGGTTAACTACGCAACCTAGAGCTCTGATACCAAGTGTGACGGCCCGCCCTGCACCAGCCGACATTTCCTCCGAAAGTGTGCTGTACATATGCCCAACTAGCACGGAACGGTCGCCAAAGAAAGGAAAGAAGAGAACGAAATAATCAAAAACCTGTAGAATGTCTCATAGCGCATGGAACAAAATATAATAACAATATAATCTTGACATAAAACAGGCGAGATAGTGCATAAGCTGAAAACTAAACCAACATAGCAGCGGAAATCCAAATACAGCTTATGATCCAACATCATTATTACAACTTTAAAATGTCTCTAAAGCAAAAGAAAGCTAAAGTAGAAGATGCACTACTAATGCCCAAGCAGTGATCTTCAACAACACAAGGAGAATATCTATATGTATCATACGTGGAAGCCTCCTTCTCGTCTCCGGATCAACTACTCGTGCATACCCAGCTAACCTGTCTCTAGTCTGCTCGTGAGAGCACCTAGAGTAATAAGAAGAGACAAAAAACTCTGGGTCAGACAAAAAGTCTAGTATGAGCGATAAGCAACTAAACAGAACAATAACAGGTATACTAAACCATACCTGAACCTGCAACCAAAGAGTTAGCACTACATACCGTACAATACTCCAAGGTGCCACTGAACAGATGGTGTAAAGATAACGGGGGTGGGGGTGTGCATGTCACAATGATGGCAAACAAATCAACCATAGCAATCATCCTTACATCTCTCACTCAGTGCGTAAAGCATACGATGTCCACCACTGTCAATCACTAGACCCATCGAAGTAGTGACGGAGTTCGACTTGTACAACTACTGCTACTACTAAGCTTACCACATGGAGTCATGGCCAAACTTTTACAAATGACCCCACTTCATTGGTCTATAGCTCTTTAGTCGTACCTAGGCCACTGTGGCCCTGAATCCGTTCACGTACTCACTACACATAGTGATTCAAAGTTATAGACATCGACAACTCCTTAGCACACATCTCGCAGCAAAGCCCAATCATGAAGCTCACTCATTGGTTCCCATCTGGATCCTGAGTCAAAGATCTTCATTTGGACCTCCTTTGCGTCTCGGGTTTTGGTCGAATTGGAGTTGGCCTTCAGAAGAGTCATCATGTAGAAGTAGAAGTACACGTCCGGTTCGGTTCGATCACCCACGCTCGGTTCGGTTCGGTCACCCAAGCTCGGTTCGGTTCGGGTTCATCTCCTCTATGCGATTCGGTTCAGCTTCTCACATGTGGCTCGGTCCGGTCCAGTGGTAAAATGCCAAGGTCCTCCTTATAGTGTCAATTTCCGATCCGATCCAACCTTCCTTGTTGTCTCTTTCATTTGCATGCCTCATAAGATGCTGGCTCCGATTCGGTTCGGTAGCCGATCCGATCCCACGCCCTAGCTCCGATCCGATCCCCTTTTTGTCTCTCTGATCCGATCCTCTACCCAGCTCCAACTCTAAGTAAATGGCCTTCCTTCTCGCCAAGCCCCTTATGTTGAGTTCCAATCCAAATCAAGTCCACTTGCCCGGTTCTCCTATCCGATTCGAGACCAGCAATCCGATCCGGTTTGAAACCCTGCACATTTCCTACAACTTCCCAGCAACTGTTTTACGCCATTCGACGGTGTTTTCGACCAATCTATCACTTCTAGACAATCACAAAGCATACCATACAGTGATAGCAACATGCATAATCATTCACAAACACCAAAACAATAATTTGGTAGGTTAAAACGGATCAAACGTAGCCAAAATCTCATATTTTCCCTTAAACATGTTTAAGCAAATCTAATGATATGATTAGCCAAACTTAACCAATTAACCTAAAATTCTAACAGAGGTCTAAAACATCATTTCAGAATTTATAAATATTTTTTTAGATTTTTAACGTGTATAAATTCGCTAATTATCACAAATTACCCCTAATTAGCCGTAATTAGTGAGAAACCTTGCGAATCACTCGCCTTGGCCACAAATGAACTTTAGATCTGAAACAATCTACTGTTATGGCGTTGTTCTCAATACAACACAATAGCTCTAACCTTGTTTTGGCACTATTCCTCCTTAATTTGATGTGGTTTAAGCCAAAACTTGATTAAGAAGTGATTATAGGTGTTTTTAGATGTTGAAGGCAATTGTTAGGTTGAAGAGAGGGTTTGTGGCGGCTGGAAAATGAGTGAAAAACCAAAATCCTAACCCTAGCAGCCCTTAAATACCTTAAATCCCGAAATCCCCCATTGGGCCTAGCTGTTAATCACCCGGTTAAGCCCAATTAAGCTGTTTTTCACCATCTGAAACTTGTTTCAGCCATATCTCCCAAACGGTGAGACCGTTTGGCTAGTGTGACCAATCTACGGAATTGTAAACCATCATCCAGAGCCAATAGAAGTGGTTTTAGGTCAAAACTCCTTTCCAATCAAAAGTTATGGCCAAAACAATATCAACTATGGGCAAAACGGTCATTTAAAAATTGGGAAAAATCATGAACATGGGAAATGACCTAAGTAGTCGTCTCCCAAAGTTACATGACCTTACGACTTCGTATGTGAAGGAAATAAATATTCTACAATCCTTTGATGAGTAGAATGCAGGTCGTTACAAAATCCTTGAAGTAGGGGAGAATGAAACACCCCAAAATTTAATACACTATAACCATACTTTAAAGACAATAAAATGGGAATTACTTAATTAAATATTCAGAATTAAGTCAAACCGACTTTATCGTTGCATTTGTCTTGGAATTCTGGTTTGTATAGACCCCAAGTTTGCATAAAACGGTTAATGTACAAAAAGTTATGAACCTTAGAAATTTTTATATATATGAGAGCAATATATATAAATATATAATTCAAATAAATTCAAACGAAGGTGATGCGAAAACCTGGGCCATTGTGGGACGACCCACAACGGACCTGGGTCGACCTATGGGTCACCCAGAGGGTCGGTAGGTCGACCCACCCAGATCCAGGGTAGATTCCGAATTTTGTATTTGGTCTGTTTTATGGGATAGGTTCATCGCTGACTCAGTGCTACATGTATGGCTTGGTTTAAAGCCCTGAGAATTAACGGTTAAAGGTTGGCTCTGTTAATCTATATAAAGGGACCCTCTCTCCCATTTTATCTATACACAATTCTTCACTTTTCTCTCTGCCTCCATTTCATATTCTAAACTAAATAATAAGATGGGGAGACTCTGCTGAAATCTAGATTAACAAAGAAGATTCAAGATCAGTAACGACACGACCTTTTCCCGGTTCTCGCTGGTAATTAAACCAACTTAAAACGTACATAAAGACGGATTGTTATGGGTACAAACATATTTGCACAAAAATATCAGAACTTTTCATTTCATTACAAAATATTACATCAGAGTTACCAGGAACATCAGAGTACAACATAAGCTCAGCGGAAATAAACTCTTCAACGGACTAAGAAAATAAAAAATATAGCTCTAGCTCCAACCCTGAATTCAACTCTGAAAGATAAACATGCAAACTAAGCTACTGGCTGCCCATGCAAAATGATGGGCACTCAGAGTTTAGGTGTGGGAAAATTAAACTCCAGGTCAGTCATGGGATGGGTGTTAGAACTCAAAACAATTGTTATTTAGGGTTCATTTTAAAGTTGGGTAATTCAACCGACCACGCCGTTAACGCGGAACGGGCTTACTCCATATGAATTCCTGTGCGTAGAAATTCGCAATGACTTTGAAAAATGAAACTACCATAAGGTCTCGTGGCACACACACAATGCAAACACACACATGGGAGAGGTTTCTCCTTATGATAGTAAAAAATACTTGATATGTGAAAATGCTTGATACGTGAAAATCCTCTTTCAGTACTATAATATAGTGTGAAAACAATTTCGAAAATAAATGTATCAATCTTAGCTAGCATAGGTACCATGTACTATACTGACATAGAGTATACAATCAAAATCGTACGGGCTCGTAGCGGCGATTGGGTTTCCAACAATGACCAGGCGAAGGAATTTCCTTCCGCATCAAATTTTGAACACATCTAGAGGGATGTTCGAGGATCAACTAATACTTCTCATGCCAACACAAGGCCGGTTTACCCCTTAACTGGGTAACTTAAAGTACGCCTGAGTATGCCATCTCTCGGTCGTTACCGAACTTTCCGAGCGCGCGCCAACAACAACCACAAAAGTAGATTTACCACACAGGTTAATACTTAGGCTCCATAACATAGTACACCTTTTATCTAGAAGGAGACAACACCCTATAACCCTGTTGTATTTCTTCCTATTTTGGTCATTTACCGGGGAGTGAGGCTTACCGAGGTCACGATATACACAAAGCTACGCATAAATAAGCCATGCTGTGATCATCCATAGCTTACCTTATAACTTAAGTATGCCACATTGTCCATTCACGGTGCATCACTGATTTCCATCAATATATAACCTCTAAGCTCATACGTCTTAGAGAAGGGTGTTAAGCAAGATAATAAATTCTCCGCCACCAAGAATATATATATATATATATATAGAAGAGATCGGTGTTACGCAGTCAATTACAATGTTAGACACACAATCCATATATGTCCGTTCTGGGTCTGAACGAAACATCAATCCGAAAATCTCCAAATATATTCAAACCTCATGCCACTTATAACCTCGTATCAGGGGATCAGCCCAACCTAGACATCAACAATCAATCTAAACAATTCAAAGAATCCTAGTCTTCATTCGTTGTTTTCCAAGTCTTGAATTGTTTCATAATGTCGTATTATTACTTAGAATGGTTTTCGAACATATATTCAATCCCGGTCTTTCCAAATAATAAGGGCAATTTAAAAAAAAATACAATTATGGGACACACGGGCTTTCAACAAAATATCCTTCCATCTTGGATTTGGTTAAATTAAACTTCTTTAAATCCATTCTCAAATTATAACAAAATCCATATTTAACCTTTCTCTTTTAAAACACATCCCTTAAATCAAATATAATTTAGCCTTAAAGCCTTAATTAATTTTCCATTTGATAACTAGTTATAAAAAAACCCAGTTTCCTTTGAAAATCCTAACCCCACATTTCAACCCTAATTTCCAATAAAATTGGTTTTCGAACATTCAATTCTGTAATCTTATTCTTCATTCCTAATTCCTTATTTTTAATTTACTCAAATCAAAGATTTGGTTAAATCCCCAAATTACGATATGAATTTCCATAACTCAATCTCATTAGGTTTCAAGAATGATATTATTGAAGATATGATTACAACAAAACCCAAATCAATCGACATTGAACATAAGTTACATAGAAATTGTATCTACTTATATTTGATATCAATTCTCATAATTAACGAATACTATAAGTGGAATAATGATATAATAATAATATCTTCCAAAGTCCTCAAATAGTATATGTTTACACCAAAGAATTTCATATCAAACACCCGAAGATTATTTCTATCCAACTTATCTAATCAAATTAGGAAACCTATATCTTAATTTAAAGAATTATCCAACTCTTTGGCATTAGATCTGGATTGAAATGTCATCCACTTATACTTAATATTAATCTTTGTATCCAACTCACAGTATAAACAAAATAACAGTGAACTACCTTTTAAATTCCTCAAATAGTAAGGGCCATCATCTAACGAATTAATATAAAACATCCGAAGATTTTTCTCTAACCATATCCTATTATTTAAAATTGAAAACCCCGTTATAGTATCATGTAAATCAACTTAATTTCCATATAAAATATTTTTAATACTTTTAACTCTTTGAAAACATTCCACCAATCATTTACAAACGATTACTTATAGTTCAGGAAACATCCCGTTGTTTACACTTCAAAATAGATTATTTTCAAAGAAAGATTTACCATTGTGTTTCAAAAGCCTTACAAAACAGCTATCTTAACTACTTTGATCAAAATATCGTTTGTCTTAGACAAAACTTAAACTTTATGACTCAAAACACTTTTACATAATTTATAATGATTTTACCATTTTTTCCATATTTTTTAAACATTAAAAATAGTTGTTTATCGTTATGGTTGACAACTGCTCTTACAACGACCTTTTCCAAAACGGTTTTAAACATAACTTGAAAATTATAACCCGAAATTAAATCCGCTTTCACTCATTTAAAAGCTCTTGTTAATATAAGTCAATTATCTTTCATTTCTTTGAAATCCGATTTAGACTGCAAAAGTTATAAGCATTTAAAGTTTGTAACTAAAGTACACAAATTACCATTGTGCGACAAGGTCAATTTTGACCGAAATATAAATAAAAATTGTTCCTTGATACTTCAAAATACCTTAGAAAACCATTATATACTCATGTAAATCATTTAAAACCATTTAAAGTAATTTACAATGACTTTTCCAATTTATTTTGGGTTCAAAATTCAACTTTTATTTTTTACCTAATAAATTAAATTCCAATTCATTTCTAAATTTAAATAATTTCAAATAAACCATCCCATTAGTCGGATCAGTTAGGGATAGCCAGGAAGAGCAGGAAACTATATTTTCCAAACCTTAGCCTAGACACTATGCTCTCTGTCATCCTAGAATATTTCGGTATTTATTTATTCATTTAAAGAACTTTTTCAATATATATGAATTCATACATATGGCCTTTCCCAATTATTAACCTTCAATTTCAATAATGATATTGCTTCTAATTACGAAGGATATTTGTCGATTGCCAATGTGTTACCATACTTGTTGTCTCATAGTGTGTGCAAAACAGCATCAACAACCATTATAAACATTTATAGCAACAATCATCAATATAATTAAATAAATCATAACTATGCACAAGCGTTATAACACTAATGCTTAATAGTGTGTGTTCTAAACTACGCATCCATCATCCATCACAACAAATATCAATCATCATTAACCACTAATAATTCATCACTATATTTAAATAGTCTAACTACTAATTAAATATATAAACCATGGTTAAAGAGTTCTCACCAACAGCTTTCCAAATCTTCACGGTAGACGAGCCTTGTTGAGCGAACTGTCAGACAAGTATTTTGGCGCAACATATTCTTCATCAATATATATAATATAATATACACTAATTTCTCTCTCTTTATATTGTAGGAGGAGGATGACGATGAACTTTGGCAAGGTGGTGGTGGAAAAGAGGAAACTTATGCCATGGAAACCATGACTGTAATGACCCGGATCCTTATGGGTTAATTTTGAATATTTAATATTTAATTTAAATACTAATTTGATAAATTAAATGAATATTTATATTAAGTTATCAATTTAATAATCAATTTTGATTTAATATCGAATATATTAAATCATCGTAATGCGAAAATATAATTTAGTTCGAGATTTAAAAACTGAATTAAATACAGTTTAGACTTCTGTTTGAATTCGAATAATAACATTAATTGAATTATCGAAGAATTTATTGTTTTAAAATTTGATTTATATCAATTTAAATAAATATCTTCCACAGATGGTCGAATTGGACTTCATGACTTATCCCAGTGTTTCCGGAATGTAAGTATTACCCTAAGATTGACAGTTGTTGGGTTCAGAAAGGAGTTTGGCATCATGGATATTTAATTTAAAAAGTTACCAGTTTAATTCAAAGGAAAATAAATAAATAAATAAAATCAATGGTCCCTGATTAAACCACATACTCCCTTTTCTCCTCCACAAAATAAAACAACGTTGTCCCCTTTCCTCACCTCTCCTTTTCTCCTGCTCAAAACAGACCACGCATACCAGGTCCTCTTCTATATAAATTGCGTTCCCCCATCCCCTTCGTTCTGCACTCTTATGTAAATTGAACGAAGCTTAAAGGGGAAAATACGCCTCATTCAAAATCAAATGCGAAGTCCTTTTCTACCCTACTCAAAATCGAAAACCAGAGATGTCACTCCCCCTTATCTACTTTCAGATCGGCGAAATCATCATCAGAAGAATAAGAAAGTATTGAGTTCAATTTTGAATTCAGATCTAAAGCGACCTTCGCAAACAACTCGCGAATGGCATCGCTACCTGGGGAAGAGTTTGTAGACGGAGTTGACAATGCTCCTTAGCTCGCGTTGATGGGTATCGATCTGACCAGGAGTCGCGATTTAGGAGGTTTCAAAGCTCGAGGTCAGACTTTGAAGGAGAACTGGTGAAGTCACGATACAAGTAAGGGACCCGATGATGAGTTGAACGCAAGCAGGATCGAGTTTTTGGGATTCGTTTTTGTCAGTGGGGAGCGACAGGGATGATACCGCTAGGAAGTTCTGGGAGGGGCTGATGTCATGGGATGGTCGTGGAATTCCAGTCCAATGTTGGTGGAAAATTGGTGAAGCTTGGAAAGTGTCAGACACTGTTTATAGTCTGGACTGGTGGTGTTCATAGCGTTTTCAAAAGGGAGTTCGGTGTCGGGTTTTCATTCTTAACAGTCTGAAAGTGAACGCACAGTGGTGCTACAACATGAAATTCATGACGAGGCTGAGTTTGAAGCTGGTTTGTAATTCAAGCATCGATTTACAATTTGGGGTTTGGTGCAGTGTACGAATTCTCTTGCCAATTAGGAAAGCAGATATTTTATACAAACAAGGTGCGAATTCATTTGAGAAGATTCGTAGCCGATGATATGGGAAATAAAACAGGATATTGGACAACTGCAATTGTGGTGAGTAAATCTCACTCACCTGTTATTTAGAATTATTTTTATATCGTTTAAAATAATTGTTTGTTGCTTTTGAATGTTGTCTGATTGTTTTAAATATATTAGTTATTTAGGGTTGACTATTATATATATATATATATATATATATATATATATATATTGGGTTGAGATTGGTTGGATTCCCGCAATCTCATTAGCGGATGCCCGCGGTACCATTAGCGGATGATTACCCTATACGCCCCACGCTATGATTAGTGGATGACCTTCTGTACCACGATATCCTGCCTCGAAGCAGGATGGTATTATTTATGTGCAAATGTCTTTGGATGTAGGAAAACAGGTTGGAGGGATCCAACTGGATTCCTCAAAAATATATTATCTGTTTGTTGTTTGTTTGATTTCATATATATTCATATATGACGTGTTAGAAACCTGAAATAAATAATTGGTTGTTTGAATATCACTGGGTATAAGTGTTAATTTATAAAACTACCCTGAAAGGGGTATTTGAGATTTAAAGGGAAATTCTATTTTTCTAAAATAGAATTTAAATTTTTAAATAGATTTGAAATATAAACTTGTTCTAAAGAAATAAAACAAGAAGTTCTTTTATAAACGAAGTTTATAAATGAAGTGAAAAGAATTATCATTGGATAATTCAGAAATAAAAATACAAGTGCGAAATTGAAAGGGAAATCTATTTTCCAAAAGTAGAAATATCGATTTCAAAAGGAATTAAAATCGAGGCTTTTTTAAAGAATGAATAAAGAAAGTTTGAAATAGAATTTGAATATAGAATTCAAATGGACTTTAAACTATAGAATTTGAATAGAGAATTCAAATGGACTTTAAACTATAGAATTTGAATATAGAATTCAAATGGACTTTAAACTATAGAATTTGAATATAGAATTCAAATGGACTTTGAATTATAGAATTCAAATGGACTTTAAACTATAGAATTTGAATGTAGAATTCAAATGGACTTTAAACTATAGAATTTGAATGTAGAATTCAAATGGACTTTAAACTATAGAATTTGAATATAGAATTCAAATGAAGTTTAACTATAGAATTTGAAAATAGAATTCAAATGAAGTTAACTATGGTGTTTGAAAATTGAATTCAAATGGAGTTTAAATATAGGGATTCTAATAGAATTCAAATGAAGTTTAAATAAAGAGAATTCAAATAGAAGAAAATATAGAATTTGAGAAGAGAATTCAAATAGAATTGAATTGGAATTTGAATAGAGAAGTCGATAAGGAAACGGGAGTATGAGTATAATTAGAATTTATTAATATGCAAGTTAAAATATATTTGAACATGTCATGTTCAAATATGAAGGTGAAATAGACTAAAGAGTTAATTAATAAATTAATTAACGAATTTAGTAAAACGATATAACAAAACAGTCATTTTACAACAGGCAAAAACCGTTGTAATATGCATTTCACAACGGGCATATGCCCGTCTTAATATGCACCGTCGTAATAGTTCCTAACTATTTGACAACGGGCAATGACTGTTGTAAAAGACCGTTCTATTAACTTGCTTTATCACGTGCAATGACTCTATGACAATGGTTATTAACCCGTTGTTATAGCTAATAAATTACAAGCGGCCTTTGCCCGTTGTAATACAGTATATTACAACGGTTTTTGCCCGTTGTAATAGCAAATTTAAATATAACTATTGCGCTATACATCCATAACAATAATGAATATTTTAACATGCAATAAATACTGTAATGCAACAATCAAAATCACATATAACACATACTAAAAGACTGAAGCAAGAATCATATAATTCCAACACATTTCAAAAAGTTCGATAAGTTTATACTCCAAAAGACTAGATAAGTTTACATTCCAAAAGGTTAGATAAGTTACGTCGACATAGTTCTAACATAAATTACATAACTAGTTTCATAAGTACCAACACTAGACCAAGGAAACGAAATCTTTATGCCACGCGACGGTAGATCCAACGCCCTGTTGATCTTGAGTCTGCATATAGTTACTAGCACAGTGTGACTGCAAAAAAAAAAAAAAAAAAAAAAAAAGATACCAAATGTATAGAGAATATATTATTATACACCATTCAAAACTTATTATACATCATTTAAGTCTTTCATGGCTGTAACCTTACAACCTTTGGTTCCATAATATTCCTACTTTAATTTAGACACAGTTTAGACACCACCATATCCATAGTTTGCAGCTGTATTTAAGTAAAAATATTATTACTTGTAACTGACATTATATACGAACTTTATTTCTACAATTATATGACCAAAGGAAGAATTGATTACATAATAGCCTTCTATTGAAAGTCCAAATATATGCAGATGTAGAATGGAACTTAGTTGCTGTGCTTGTGACCACAATAACTTAGTTGTTGTGCTTCGGCACAACAACTTATTTGTTGAAGCAACTTAGTTGTTGTGCCTCGGCACAACAACTTAGTGGCTGTTCTCGGCACAGCAACTTAGTTGCTGTTCAAGGCACAGCAACTTAGTTGTTGTTCAAGCGTGTGAGAGGTTGAGTGTGCATGCGTTTTACGACGCCTGCTAGTTTCTGGAGATCGTAACTTGAAACAACAAATGCTGCTTATTTCACTAGAAATAGAGAGCGCACCTGGCTATGTTAAACACAAGTTTTATTCTTTAAGAGTGACTCGCCGATCTCCCCTTCTTTAATATAGCGAAGAAACCTCTACATCATTAAAAGCTGGATTAACAACGGCTTTGACTTTTTCATCTATATGGGTAGATTCATTGGCAATTTCAACACTGTAATTTTAGCTGAAATTATAAGGAATATAAACTAGTATACTAATGCGTGCTTGGAACTTCCAAACACCACAAATTGAGCAAAATTGAAATGAAAAAAAAATGAGACAAAACTGGAAGGGGTAAAAACACACAAAAGCTAGTAGGCCAGTGGACTTAGTATAAACAGAGACAAAATAGTTCATTATTTAAATAGTACAGTCATATTTCAAAAGTACATTCATATTTTTGTCCCTTAAATTTGATAGAAAATCATCAAATAAAAAAGGCTGTCAAATTTCAAAAGTACAGTCATATTTTTGTCCCTTAAATTTGTTTCCTTACAAATGAATTTGATCCTATTCTACTAATGGCTTTTCTGTTATACAAGGTTAAAACAATGTAGCATACGTATTTCTTATAAAAGTTGTGTGGTATTCTATTTGCTAAGCAGACCATACACAATGCAACCTATTTCAGGTGTTAAATTGTAAACAACTTATATCTCAATTCTTCTCTTGATCAGTAATGTCTTTCTTATCTATCGAACTTAGTCCCCTCTATCTGTCCTAATCCACATATGTTTAAAGAAAATCCCCCGGTTGTTGATGAAGACAGATTCACGTTGGTAAAGAATAGCAAAAGCAGCAGATGGTATTTCAGTTCCAAATAAAAATAACTTCTTTAAGAAGGAACAACGGACAATTTTCAAGGACTTCTCAAGAAAACAAAGAACAAAAAGGTACCTTTTCCGCACTTCAATAATTAGAAACTTGACAGCAATGCTTTTGCAGTTCAAAAGCAATCTGGCAATACAAATATTCTGATCATAAATCCATCATGAACAAATCACTAAATGTTGCACCAATTCCTAGAAACAACCAAACTCAACCTGTTGTGTCAAGCATCAAGAAAGCCTATACATAGACTGATGTGGTTAAAATATGGGGTTCATCAAATTTTGATTTGAATTATATGGATCCATTATCACTAAATGGAAAGGAACTAATAGTGGTGAAAGAGGCAGTAGGTAGAAGAATTGAGAATAAATGGAGGCATACTATAATCGCTTATATATTCGGAAATAGACTAGCATATCATCACTTCGAGTTCAATCTTACAACCTGTGCCATGATGTTAATCATTCGATATTTGTTAGGCAACTTATTTTATTCTTTCTTCAATCTATCTAGTTCCCTATTAAATTTATCAGCTTTTGCTTGTTTCTCTCTAAGTATGGATTTAAAGCAGTATTTTGACATAATCTTGGCCAAGAAATTTTACTAGTTAACTAAAAAATATAAGGCAAGCTAAAATACTTAAATAAAACGAGAACCATACCTAAGGAAGTAGAGCTGATTCCTTTGGGGTCTTTTTCTCTCTTTGGCTTTTCCTGTTTAGCAAGCCTTTCCTGAAAGGAGGTCTCTTTTACCAATGAATCACAAATATCAGCCACTTTGGCTTCTGTGTTCCCACTTTCTCTGCCTTAGGTTCCAAACATAGCATATCATCGCTTATGTATGCGGAACTAGATAGACTAGCATATTTTTCTGAATAAATCCAGAAAATCACAACAGACAAACTCTTCAGCGACAACATTAAAAAAATGTTTAAAATAACATGTAGTCATACATATATGCAATTCCAAATTTAAGATGTAAGTCACTAGTCATGGCCCAAAAATATATACAATGCCGCATACAATACAAGGCAGAAGTGCCAAAACAATACCACGTAATAACTAACAACAAGTATAAGCATATTTCCTAAAGGTGTCGCATGCATACATACATAATTTAATCTGCATGCATCACAAACTTAAAATTTCCTTACATATCAAACGTACATATAAGATGCAAGGCCATATTTGCAAATGTTCAAGACAATCACTAGCATGTACTCATTCATGGTACAGGATAACAAGGATTTCAATGCCGACAACATAACAAGCTTCCTAATTTTACAACCAAATTCGAATAGGAGATATAACATGGGAAGAAAAATAAAAGAAAATTTTAACATGACGAAGACCCTTAGCAAAAACCCATGAACTATGTACATTTTCATTCATGAGAGGAAGATCAAGATACCTAAGACACAAAGCAAATAGACCCACCAACTAATTGAAGTACACGCTGGTGTACAATACAGTTTTTCCTTTTTTTTTATTTTAAGTAAGGCAGAACCTGAAGATACTGAGAAGAGTAACCAATGGTTTTATTTTTGAAACCTGGAAAACTAATCAACACTTGACAACCTAAGCCACAACAAAATATCAAAAATAAAAGGATCGAGCAAGCAACAGAATGGAAAAATATCATAGCAAAACAATAATTTCTTACCCTTTTCTTTTTTGAAGGCCAATTTCCCTCGCAATGGCGTCGACTTTCCTGTTCAAAATTCCATTGGAAGATTTAGTAACGGAAAAAATCCTGCTTACTTTTTCGCTCAGAAACTTGGATTGGTTTCGCCTCCACCTTTCCTCTCCATTTTGATGAACGCCGGTATTACTGAAATATTCATGAAAGGTGTTAACTTTGCATCTGCAGGAGTCCTAGATTCAACATGTGAAGTAAGATAAGAGTTCATATCTAATGCAGTTCAGCTATAAGTTTACTGAAATTCATATATTAACGTTGAATTTCTACAGGGTCAATGTCTTAAGCTGAGCAAACAAATAGATTACCATTCTGAACTATACATGAATCTACTGGAGAAATTTGGAAATGTAAAAGCTCAGTATCACATATCCAAGTCAATGTTTCTACTAGTAGTTGAAAGCAATGACCTTCTTGATTCTGTAAAAAAAAGCATACAACCAACGTAGTGTAATTACCTCTAACAAACTAAGAAACGAGCATAGCCAGAGTAAAATTGCTTGTAACGTAAAAAACATAAACTACACACTGGATCAAAAAAGTATTGAATGATATTTGTGTACCGCATATGCAAGTTTCTTTCTTGGTGAAAAACTTCTAAATTATCCATAAATTTCAGGTGGTTGCGATTTCGAAAGAAAAGCTTCTTATCAGGATTGGTTGAATACAGCAACATGAGTACGAAAATACGTCAATGAACATGTAATTAGATGGCTCAATTTATTATAACTGAAATTGTCAAAAACAACTTCCATGCACAAGCAAAAGCATATTTCATTTACATGACAATGTTTATTTGGCGTACACATTGTTGATTGCTCCACATAACAATGATGAACTGAATCATGATTTTTCAGAAAAGGATGGCTAAAAATCCAAGACAACTGACAAAGGATAAAAGAAATACATCGACACAAGTAAAAACATATTTCAATCACAGGAATATCAACTCTTTGTTCTGTAACACCAGAAAATTGAATTGTGACACAACATGTTTAATCCCGTCATATAATAACAAGTTATAATAGTAACTGGTAGAATAATAAAAAGGGAAATTACCAATTGCAGCCAAGAATTTCACCAGGTCCATATCCAGTAGAATCCTTAAATACGGAATTAACATATATAATCGGGAAATCAGGCTCCGTCGCATCAGAAACAACAATGGAAGCAGAAGATCTCAATTCAAAATCAAATCGATCGATGCTCATATATTGATTATAATAATCCCCAGCATAATCAATACTCATTTCCTCCTCCTTATCATCCAATTCGTTTCTCCTCTTCTTCGTCCTCCCAATCTACAAGATTATCGGTGTATTATTTCAGTCTCTTCCCTTTCCTTTGCACATCTTCTTCTATAAAATCCATTATCAAAATTCGAAGAATACATCGACAAACCAGCCAATTATGGTTTCAGCGAAGCGAAGAGCGCTTGTTGTGGAATAGGTGACCTGAATGCAGAGATTGGTTGTATTCTGATATCAAGCTTAATAACGAAGAGCGTCATGCGCTAGTATTAGCGCACGATTACTTGGTGAAAGCTTGGATTTGAATGGATGAATTTCCACTGGGATCGAATGGGAGACGAAGAGGAAGATTAGGAATTAAAAATGGAGGTGCTGAAGGAAAGATTATCGGTATATGCGGAATATATTTTGGGTTTTGGGGAGTTGGTTAGTGGGTGCGGGTTTGAGATAATGGCCTGCTACCTACACCAATATCTAAGTGCGGTTTTTTTTCTAGCAAAGAAATATCTGAGTGCGGTTTGGGATGTTCGTATGTTTTATTCTCCTCCCAATCCTATGATATGCCTTGTCAAATGCAAATACACTGTAACGTGCAATATAGTGTAAAGTTGTTGGTAGATATAGACAAAAAAAAATGTTAACACTAAACAAATATATAAATCTTGATAAAATCAAATAAATGTCAAATGGAATTTTGAATATTATGCAAAACTTAAAATTTAATGATAATACAAATTAATAATTGTAATTATTTAATATTAATTATTACTTATTCAGTACTAATAAGTGTATATTATGCAGATGAAGACAAACTATTAATTATTATAGTATTTAAGTTTAAATTGCATGCTTAATTTAAATTATTATTTAGAAATTAATAATTAATTATTTATATATTAATATTTAAATATACTATATTATTGATTATGAAAAACGATAATAATTAAAATATTACTTATTAATTATTAAAAATATTAATTATAATTCATTGTATTATGAAAAATTAATTCAAATTATTAATCATAATTTATGGATTATTATTTATGAATTATCAGTTATAATAAATTATTAATTATGAATTATTTTATATTAAGTATATATTATTATTTATTCATTTTTCTTAATTATTTATTCATAATTATTAATTAGTAAAAATTAGTTATTAAATATTACTTCATATTTATTAATTATAACTTAATGTTAATTATTAACTATTAATAATTCTTATGTATATATTATTAATTTTTAAGTTTTAATATAAATGTTTAATAGTAATTATTATTCATAAATTATTAATATTTATTGTTAATTATAAATTATTATATATTTAATATTAATCACTCGATATTACTTACTAATAACGAAAAATTAAACCTGTTGGAATACTGATCATATATGATAAATAATAGTCAATGATTATTTATTAATAATCATTAATTATTGTAAGTTATAAAAGATTAATATAATATTATAAATGGTTAATTAATAAAAAAATAATAATATAATATTATTAATGATTAGTAATTCGTAATATAATATTATAATTAGCAATTAGTAATATAATATTATAATTAGTAGTTGGTAACATATGACTAATATAATGTTATTGAAGATTAATTATGAAATATTAATAAATAATAAGTATTGGTTTTACGAAAGCATTGTAATTATCAATTATTGATTGTCACCTATTACAGCGGCCATTTTTAGCAAGTTGTAAAATTGACACCTATTACAACGAGCATTTTTAGCCTGTTGTAAAATTACACCTATTACAATGGGCATTCTGAGAACGTTGTAAAATTGACATTTGTTATAAGGAGCACAAAAGCGACCATTATAATAGCACTCTATTGCAACGGGCAGCAGATGCCCGTTGTAAAAAAGGCGTTGTATAGGCATCTATTACAACGGTCCTCAAATGACCGTTGTATTATCCTTCTATTACAACGGGCATAAAATGCCCGTTGTAACAAAAGCGTTGTAATATGGTATTTTTGTTGTAGTGGATCGGGAATAGTTGGAAATAAATTGGGCATGTATAAATATACAGGGGACAGGTTTGGAATAAAGTATAGAAGTGAAATAAATAGAATGCTCGACAAAAAGGTACGTATTTAATTCATATATGAGATTTTATGCGTCGTATCGGCTAGCCGCTTGGCTTTTTCTTTTTCTTTTGGATTGGTGAGGGCCATGGGAGGCTATTTGAAATATCCCGATGCTCCCGGTACAAAGGAGGTTATGGCGAATTTTTCCGGAAATTTAAGGAGTTAGAATAGTTTTAAGATAATTTGATAGTTAGAAATCAACGTATCAAAATATATAGAAGTCGATAAGGAAGCGAACTTAGAAATAGAATAGTATAATAAAAAAAGAAGACTAGGAATAAAATCTAGTAAGAATAGAAAGATAAAGTTTATATGTGTTTGAAAGTGAAGAAGTAGTTGTATGGTATTGATTATTCGAGTAAGTAGTCATATCTGTTTTGACGTTATAAATGTTATTCAGTCAAGGTCTGAGAGGTAGTTATACCCCAACTTGATTGATTTCATTATTAACAAATAAATAGTAAGATTTCAAGCTCAAAGATCAATGTTGGATAAGAGTTAGCTGAATATAGTATTTGGGTTGTCGTAACGATGTTTTACACAACATCTGTTTTAACCCAAATAAGTGTAAGCTTGGAAATAGAATAGAATATTTCCGAAGTATAGAAATAAACGAGATCGGAAAAGAGATAAGTAATTGAAATATTTTCCAATTATAAATCGCATATATTTTCTAAAGTTTAGAAAATAAAGGAAGGTGATATTCGAAAATGTTTTCCAAATAACGTAAAAAGCCAATATGGTTATTGAAAATATTTGGGTAGCAAATATTGATAAAGAAATAGAGAAGTGATTTAATTAATGGAATATTAATTAAGGGCTTAGTGATTGTTTGATAATTGGATGGACACTTGTTTTCTTCGATAGTTAAATCATCGACTATCGAAACACTTGTTTTTATTCGATAGTTGAATCATAGACTATCGAAGTTTTGACCATCGTTTTCAATATGGAGAGACCGGTTGGATTATTATCTGAAGAACCACTTTGTATTGGCAGTAGCGTTGCGAATTAGATTATATAAAGATAATCGAAGACGGAGTAGAGTGCAAGGACTTTTTCTATTAATAGAAATTGTGCCTTCGGTTCATCCTGTTCCTGGATGACTTGTATGGATGAATGTCTGACAGAGTATTTCCAGAAAGGTCACGTACATTGATTTCTTCAATCGTACCAAGAGTGGAAGCGGAGAAGGAAATTTCTTTTAGATGACACGTAATGTACTGTTGTAGACGTCAATTAGTGATTTTGATGGATCTGACAATGTGGCATTCGAAGTGAATCTAATGTGATGATAAAGCGTAACCTCAAGCCTCACCAATCGGTAAATGACAAAAATCGGGCAGGCAGCATGGTTATGTCGGTCGCACCTATTAGGGTGTATAATCACCTGATCTAGAGTTTCATTTACTTCTAAAAATTTATTGTCGATGCTGTCTCATTCGGGAAACGGTTGCTGATCCCAACCGTTGGTGACATACATTCAATACACTCAAGCGAAATGAGTGGTCGGTCATGTGTGGCCGAGTTGCAAGATGTTCTTGTTAAACTCGATGTATTCTCCTCTAGAGAAACACCAGCAGAAGGTGGTTCCATACCTTGTCATAGTTTGAAATCCATTACCCAATACGTGCTTGAGGTTTTGAGTGTATATTATATATGTGGAACGTGAGATGCAAACGTTCCACTAGATTGTTATTTACTTGATTTAGACATTATTATAATATCAAAAGAGTTTTGATATAAAGATTATCGTTCCTTTCAAAGGGATTTTGAAAGTTAAATCAAGTGTTTGGATTCTCATAAGGGGAAAACCCGTTTTGTGTTATACGGCGTGGTCTTATGAGATGTCATTTAGTTTTCTGAAACAGTTTAAATTGTTTACTTATACCAGTCCATGTTGCGTGCTTAGGGCATGTGTCGCATGATAGGGGGTTCTCGCTTTTCGTTAGGTGGCGAACGAGAGACTCTTACCCCTACATGTCCCGAAAATGAGGGTTGGTTGTGAAGTCGAAATGCTGGCCGTAAAATATGGTACTGGGGTACCAATGTAAGCCACAGTGGGGTATTACCTTGCTGCTTTGTGAGGATGGGAGAGTATGGTTGCAAAGCCTACTTGAACTTCTTTGTGGGTCGTTACAGTTGGTATCAGAGCTTAGGTTGAGCGAACACCTAGGCTTTGTGGAGTGTGCTCATTAGAGATAGGGTCAATAGTACCCTAGAATGAGTTGAGTGTATATATATACAAGAGAGCGTATTTGTTATTTGATATAAAAACCGTTTTATATTGTGTTGACTAGTCTATTGAGTGAATTATGAATTCTGATCGAATCGTAGGACGCCACGATGTCGATTGGAGTTATAAACACTTGAACAGAAGATTGGACACGATATTGTTTTTTTTATATAGTTGAGTTGATTGTTAGGATTATAATCGAATTAGATTATAAAACTGAAATAGTTATATATATAACCAATGGAATTTGTATATGAAATAAAATATACAAATGAGATGAATTAAAATTGAATTCCAACCAGAATTCAGAATTTAAAATCCTGGGAAGTTGGAAAATATTTTCCAAATTTTATTAAAATAATATAGCTGTATTTTGGAAGGATTTTTGGAATAAAAATCTTTTGAATGGATTTTGAATATGATAAAGCACTGAACTCACTTCAGTGGCTGGGAAATAATTCTGATGATGGTCGCAACATCATCAGTGTTCATTTTCGAGTTTCTAAGTGATGAATTGCGGCCTTAGAAAAGTTTCTGATGGAAATTTGTTTGAAAAGAAACAAGTTGTTTGAAAATTCAAATGTTTTGAATTTGAGATAAATATAAATATATGTTTATATTTATATTACTTCAAAGGAATTTTGAAATGGGAATTGGTTTTGATATATATTAAAAATATATCAGCATGGAGTTGAATTTATTATAAACAAAGTTAAAACGTTTTTATGTTGAAATGGAAAAATGGTTTTGATATATATTAAAAATATATCAGCATGGAGTTGAATTTATTATAAACAAAATTAAAACGTTTATATTTATAAATATAATTAAAACGAGCTCGCCGTAGCGCGACAGTTCGTAAATTGGCGATTCGAACTTCAATTTAGTATACAGAACTCAATTGAAGTCGAAATTCTTTGAAACAAGAATCGTCGGGATCGGTTGAACAATAGTTTTCTAATGAATGAGAAAAATCTGGATTTCTTCGTATAGATTTTGAGTTATATCAAAATCAAATTTTTAGAAAAGCAGCGCCAAAACCATTATAAAACCATAACGGTTTAATTAAATAAATAAAAGGATTTTTAGGAAATAAAATCCGAATTGGCATTAGAAAAAATTCAGACTAGAGATATAAAATAAATATGAACTCCAGTGAAGTGAAATGATTTTTTAAGACAAAAATCATATTTTAAATGGTTAAATAGAATTAACTAAATTGGAGAATAATTAGTTAAAGGAAATTTGAATTGAAATTGGGTTTTTGGATAAGTGAAAGAGATTGAGAATTTATATTCGAAATCGAATATATAACTCGAGTTGAAAATATAATTAGATTAGTTTATAATTAAGTTGACATATATTTGAACAAGTTATATTCAAATAAAAAGGGTGAAATAGGAAAAACGGTTAATTAGCAACTAGTTAATGGGAATTTGAATGATTGAAATTAAATTTAACTTAAGTAAGTTAAATGGATCGAAATGAATAAATTGAGTAAAATCAATGTGAATGAAATATGAATTAGGAATGAAAAAGGAAATATATTTGTAACACAGATACAAAGGAAGTTATGTGCAAACAAATAGAAGGAGAAATATTTGTCAAAAACATTTACAAACAGAATTTAAAAGGAAATATTTGTAAAACATTTACAAATAGATCAAATGGAAATATTTATTTATAGAAAATAAATAGAATATTATAGATGAGATATTTATTTGTTAAATAAATAGAATTTAATCAAAGGAATATTTAGAAGATGAATTGAAAATGGAAATCTGTTTTTAACAGATAAATAGAAAGATTAATTTATAAGTAACAGTTTATAAATTAAATTAAATATTTATCATTCGATAAATGGAATATATAAGTCTGAACTTATATAGAGAAGAGATATTGGTTTTTAACACCGATAGTTTTAAATAGAAGGGGTACACAACACTTGTATAAGTGAAGTAACGTTATTAAAGAGAACATTTATAAAGTGAAGAACCGTTACTGAAAGTAAATCTTTATAAATGAATAAACTTTATCCAATAGGAGTTATTCGAATATGAGAAATTGATTAGAGTTAGAATAAATCGATTAGAGTAAGAATTAATCAGTTAGAGTTAATCAGTAGGGTTAATCCGTAGAGTTAATTGAATATTAGTTATTCAATTAGAATTTATCGAATATTTGTTATTCAAATTTGGAGTTAACCAGATAGAGTTAATTGAACATAGTAAATCGAATTAGGATTTAATTGAATGTTAGTTATTTAATTAAAGTTGATCGAATATAGTTATTGAGATAGAGTTAGTCAAACATAGTTACTCAGGATAAGTTGCCATTTCGTACGACTGCTAGCGTAATTCGCATGGCTGCAGATAGCCTAGGGCGGTCGGATGTTTCCTTAGGGAATCAGGCGTAACCATTGTGATCGCTGCGATCTAGAGTCAAGCGAGTGGAGTTAAATCAAATATTAGTTATTTGAATAAAGTTAAAATGAGTTATCGAATATTAGTTACTCGAATAGAGTTAAAGGAGTTATCGAATATAGCTTATTCGGAAGGAGTTATATGACGCCCCGCCCCGCACCAGCCTGCATTTCCTCCGAAAATGCGTTGTACACATGCCCGACTAGCACGGGACGGTCGTCGGAAGAAAGGAAAGAAGGGAACTAACTAACAAGAAACCTGTAGAATGTCTCACAGCGCATGGAGTAAAATATAATAATAATAACATACTTGACATAAAACAGGTGAGACAGTGTATAAGCTGATAACTAAAACCAACATCAACATCAGAGCAGCGGAAATCCAAATACAGCTTATTACAACTTTTCAAATTTACTGTCTCTAAACAAAAGAAAGCTAAAGTAGAAGATGCACCACCAATGCCCAAGCAGTGATCTTCAACAACACAGGGAGAATATTATATAAATATATATTATGTGGAAGCCTCCTACTCGTCTCCGGATCATCTACCTGTGCATCACCAGCTAACCTGTCTGTAGTCTGCTCGTGTGAGCACCCAGAGTAATAAGAAGAGACATAAAACTCTGGGTCAGACATAAAGCCTGGTATGAGCGATAAGCATCTAAACAGAACAATAACAGGTATACTAAACCATACCTGAACCTGGACCTGCAACCAAAGAGTTAGTACCACATACCGTACAGTACTCTAAGGTGCCATAATAAATAGTGTAAAGAATACGGGGGTGGGGTGTGCATGTCATAATGATAGCAAACAAATCATCCATAGCAACCATCCTCACATCTCTCACTCAGTGCGTAAAGCATACGATGTCCACCACTGTCAATCACTAGACCCATCGAAGTAGTGACGGAGTTCAACTTGTACAACTACTGCTACTACCAAGCTTACCACATGGAGTCATGACCAAATCTTTACAAATGACCCCACTTCATTGGTTTATAGCCCTTTAGTTGTACCTAGGCCACTATGGCCCTGAATCCGTTCACGTACCTCCCATACATAGTGATCCAAAGTCATAGACATCGATAGCCCCTTGGCACCCGTCCCGCAGCAAAGCCCAATCATGAAGCCCACTCATTGGTTCCCAACTGGATCCTGAGTCGAAGCTCCTCATTTGGACTTCCTTTGCATCTCGGGTTTTGATTTGAATTGGAGTTGGTCTTCAGAAGAGTCATCGCGTAGTAGTAATAGCCCACGTACGGTTCGGTTCGGTGCTCCTCGTCTAGCTTGGTTCGGTTCGGTGTAACCTTCCTACTCGGTTCGGTTCGGTAGTCCTAGTCCATGCCTGGATCAATGCTCCACCCCTTCTCAATTCGGTTCGGAAGTGTAGTGCCCATCCTCTGCTCGGTCCGGTGGTTGCTGCCTTCTAAATTCCCCAATCCGATCCTATTCTTCTCCATTTGCCCGATCCGATCTCGCTCGCTTGCTTGCTCCGATCCAATCCGCTCCGCTCCCTAGCCTACTCTGATCCGATCTGATCCGCTCCCTAGCCTACTCCGATCCGACCCGCTCCCTAGCCTACTCCGATCCGATCCTGCTCCATAGCTCCAATCCGATCCTCCGTCCAACTCCAACATTAAGCAGTGGCCTTCCTTCTTGCCAAATTTCTTTTGCGCCAGGTTCCAGTTCGGGTCGGATTCCTTGCCCAGCTCCCTACCAGATTCGAGCCCATACCCGATCCGATCCGAAACCCTGCACAACTTTCTGCAACTTTTTCCAGCAACTTGTTTACGCCATTCGACGACGTTTTCGACAAATCTAACTATACTAATCAATCACAAATCATCCCAAACAATCATAGCGACATAACAAACTAACCACAAACACCAAGACAATGAATTTACATGTCAAAATGGATCAAATATGCCCAAAACCCCTCATTTTCCCTAAAGCATGTTTAAGTAAAACTAATCATAAGGTTAACATAACTTAACCAAATTAAACCAAATTTCTACCAGAGGCATAAAATATTATTTTCGAATTTATAGACATTTTTCCAGAATTTATTAGTGTGTAAATTCGCTAATCTTCACTAATTACCCTTAATTAACTATAATTAGTGTCAAAACGATGTAAATCACTCACCTTGGCCACAAACGAAATTCTCAGAACTGAAACCTTGCTGATTTGGGCGAATGCTGATGTCTAACAGCAGCTCTAGCCTTGCTTTCGTGTTTCCTCTCCTTAATTTGATGTAGATTAAGCCAAAACTTGATTAGAAAGTGATTAGAAGGTGATTTGGGTGTTGGAGGCCATTGCTAGGGTTACAAGAAAGAAAGTGGCGGCCAGGAAATGAGGATAAGATCGTTCTCTAACTGATTTCAGCCTCCTCAATACCCTAATCCCGAAATCCCCTTTGGGCCTAGCTGCAAATTACCCGGTTAAGCCCGATTAAGCTGTTTTTCACCATCTGAAACTTGTTTCAGCCATATCTCCCAAACGGTGAGTCCGTTTGGCTAATGTGACCACTCTACGGAATTGTAAACCATCATCCAGAGCCAATGGAAGTGGTTTCAGGTCAAAATTCCTTTCCAGTCAAAAGTTATGGCCAAAACAGTGCCAACTAGGGATAAAATGGTCATTTAAAAATCGGGAAAAATCATGAACATGGGAAATGACCCCAATAGTCGTCTCCCAAAGTTACATGACCATACGACTTCGTATGTGAAAGAAATAAATATTCTACGATCCTATGATGCGTAGAATACGGGTCGTTACACTGTCCCCCCCTTAAGAAATTTCGTCCCCGAAATTCCTTAACCCAAGACGTACAAAAGATCCCGCATGCCTAACAACCACATACAACAATCAAACATGCAAAACAAGCAAACAAGCTTACCCTAGCATGCGGAAAACTAAATCGAAGTCAAAATCTTACCAGGCAAAGAGTTCTGGGTACGTCTTCCTAATGTTCACCTCTGTCTCCCAAGTACAATCATTCTCGTCCTCGCTCCACTGAACCTTGACTAGCTTCACCGCCTTCCTTCGAAGTTGCTTCATGTCGTGCTCGATAATACGGGCCGGCTTGCGGTTCCCAACCGCCTCGGGTTCTACTTCGAAGTCCTCTAACTGATCAGGTGAAATAGTCATATTTGGGTCATGAACGAACTTCCTTAGTTGGGAAACATGAAATACGTTGTGAACTCCCGCCATCTTCTCTGGTAAGTCAACTCTATATGCCAAATTCCCGACTGTTTCAAGAACAGGGAATGGGCCAACAAATCTTGGTGCTAACTTGCCCCTCCTGCCAAATCGTATCACGCTCTTCAACGGAGAAATCTTGACAAACACCAAGTCACCAACGGAAAATTTTAAGTCTCTTCTCCTCTTGTCAGCATAACTCTTCTGCCTATCTTGGGCAGCCATCATTCGTTGTTGAATGATCTTGATCTTATCTGAAGTTTCCCTCACCACATCTGGTCCAAGCATAAACTTCTCGCTAGTCTCTATACAACATGATGGTGAGTTGCACGGTCTTCCGTACAAAGCTTCAAACGGAACCATACCGATACTGGATTGGTAGCTATTATTATATTCAAGCTCTACTAGATGCAAATGGTCATCCCATGATCCACCAAAATCCAATATACAAGCTCTCAAGAGATCTTCCAAAATACGATTCACCCTCTCCGTCTGACCGTCGGTCTGAGGATGATATGCGGTACTGAGATGTAACTCTGACCCTAAAGCCTCTTGTAAGCTCTTCCAAAACCCACTAGTAAACAATGGGTCTCGGTCACTCACAATGCTTTTAGGTACTCCATGGAATCTCACTACCCACTTCATATACAATTCTGCTAACTTAGCTGCCGTTCTGGTCGATTTGACTGGTATAAATCATGCACTTTTAGTCAATCGATCCACAATTATACAAATGCTATCATGTCCCGATCTAGTCCTTGGTAAACCATCGATGAAATCCATCGAGACTTGCTCCCATTTCCATTCGGGAATCTCTAATGGTTGCAACAACCCACTAGGCTTCTTTTGCTTGTCTTTATCTAGCTGGCAATTCATGCACTTGGATATAAAATTCCCAATGTCTCTTTTCATCCCTTCCCAGTAGTAGGTCTGCTTCATGTCTCGATACATCTTGTTACCACCGGGGTGTATAGTCAGTTTTGATTGATGACATTCTCTAAGCACTTCATCCCTCAATCCATTGACATTGGGTACAACAAGCTTTCCATTCTTTCTAAGCCATCCTTCTCGATCAAGCCCATACTTGTTCATCTCCTCATCGATACCCATCTCTAACTTGGAGATGATTTCCAATAGGTTAGGATCGTCCCTCTGACTAGAGCCAATCCGCTCAATCAAAGTGGGTCTGATCGTCAAACTTGCTAGCACTCCTGGATCCAATTCGCACTTTGGTCTGAAATCATACCCAGCGATGTACTCCAGTTGCTTCCATTCTAGAAACATAGCTCCTAAACTGGCATGCCTCCTACTCAATGCATCAGCCACTGCATTGCCCTTTCCCGGTGTATATGCGATGCCAAAATCATAGGAATCCAAGAATTCTAACCACCTTTGTTGCCGGAGATTTAGATCCTTCTGAGAGAAAAGATATTTCAACGACTTATGATCCGTAAACAACTCAAATCTTTCTCCCAAGAGATAGTGTCTCCACATCTATAACGCGAACACGATCGCTGCCAATTCCAAATCATGGGTAGGGTATCTTCTCTCGTGCGGTTTCAATTGCCGACTTGCATAAGCTACAACCCTACCACCCTGCATCAATACAGCACCCAGTCCGGTACCACAGACATCCGTGTATACCGTCATCTCTTCATTCCCCTTAGGAATGACTAACACTGGTGCGTTTGTCAACTTGTCCTTTAGCCTCTTGAATGCATTCTTGCACCTTTCATCCCAGACAAAAGCTTGATTCTTCTTGGTCAACTGGGTCAATGGTGCTGCTATCTTGGAGAATCCTTGGATAAACTTACGATAATATCCAGCTAACCCCAAGAAACTTCTTACATTTGTTGCATTCTTGGGCGTAGGCCAATCCTGTACCGTAGCCACCTTCGCCGGGTCCACGGCAATACCATTCTCTGAAACAACATGGCCCAAGGACCTCACTTCCCTCTTCCAGAAGTGACACTTAGAAAACTTTGCTTTCAATTGGTGTTTTCTCAACACCTCCATCACTATTCTTAAATGTTCCTTATGTTCTTCCTCTGTCCTCGAGTAGACCAAAATATCATCAATGAACACAAGGACAAACTTATTCAACTGATCTCTGAATACCCTATTCATAAGATCCACAAAATATGCTGGGGCATTGGTTCGCCCGAATGGCAAGACCAACCACTCATAAAATCCAGACGGCGTCCGAAATGCCGTTTTAGCTATACTCTCAGCTTCCACTCTAAGCTGATGAAAACCTGTCGCGAGATCCAACTGAGAAAATACTCTCGCGCCGCTCAACTAATCGAACAAATCATCTATCCGCGATATAGGATACTTATTCTTCCTCGTCACTTTATTCAACTCGCGGTAGTCTACACACAAATGAAGGGAATCATCCGCCTTGGTAGCAAACACAATTGGTGCTCCCCATTCAGAAACACTCCTTCTGATAAATCCCTTCTTCAAAAGATCGCTGACGTGCACCTCGAGCTCTCGCTGCTCCCTTGGTGCCATACGACGAAGTGGCATCACTATAGGTCTGGTATCTTTTACCAAATCAATACGGAACTCAATCTCTCGGTGTGGTGGAAGCCCAGTCACTTCTTCGAAAACATCCGGATACTGGCCAACCACGGGCAAACCTGACAACTCACTATGCGGAATGTCGAGGGAGTTTAGAAAACTAGCCAATACCCCCTCACTGGTTAGACCACCAAACACTATCCTCTGCCCATCATCCGCTCTAGCTGTCACCAAAAAGCCCTCACAGTCTACCACCACCCCGTATCTTCGGAGCCAATCTACTCCCAAAATAATGCCAAACCCAGTAAAACCCAAAACAAAGCAATCACAAACAAACATGCATCCATGACTCGATAAGACCACATTACGACAAATCATGCTAAGGCTAGTCAAACCACCAATCGGGTTCGTCACTACTAAAGGTCTATCGACAATCTCGGGCTCCAATCCCAACCTATCTACCAGGTCACTAGATATGAAAGAACTGGAAGCTCCGGTATCAAACAAAACTCTAACAGGAACATCATAAAGAAAGCATACCTTGAATGACGACATTCTTTCCCTTCTTCGCCACAGTTGGGGCATTCGACTAAGAAGGAATAACATTAAGGGCGTAGGCTTTCACCATTTGCTTTTCTTTAGGGGGTTGCGGACACTTGTCCTTGTGATGTCCCATTTGGCCACAGTTGAAGCACTTCCTATCCGCTGGCTTGGCCCAACAATTACTAGCATAATGGCCCTTCTTACCACAGCTGAAGCTCTCAACATCTTGCTTGTTCTTTTTCTTCTAGCCATCCTTAGTCTGATTCTGCTTTCTCTTATTCTGGGAACTACCCTTGCCTCCACCACTTGCTTGTGGCTTTGGCTCATCTGCGGATGCAACCTCCGTCTTCGGCTTAGGGTAGAGACTTTCTGATCTCAATGCTTTCCCCACAATCGATTCAAACATCTCATCGATGTGGTTAATAAGCCTTTCCCCCAAGTACTGATCCAAACCAGTTATGAATTTCTCATTCTTCTTCTCGGCAGTATCAATAAGAGATAACCCATACTTCGACAAAGTGTCGAATTCAGCAATATACTCCGAGACAGCTCTGCCATTCTGCTTGAGCTCCAAGAATTTCTTAAACAGCACTGACTTATGAGCAGCTGGAATGAACTTCTTGCTAAAGCGAGCCTTAAACTGCTATGAAGTAATCTGATCTTTGGGAGTAGCTGCCTTTATAGTATTCCACCAATTCATTGCCCGCCCTTGCAGCTGACGGGACGCTAGCTTTCTCTTCATCGCATCCTCGATACCCAAATCCTCGAAGATACGTTCGCAACTATCCAACCAATCCTGAACATCTGTAGCCGACTCCGTTCTGTGGAATGGCTTCCCACCGAGACTAGTATAATCCTTATTCAGCTTGGCGAAGTCGACTCTCGGCGCCTGCACTATTGGACCACCACCATTTCCACTATTGGGAGCTGCCCTCTGTACATCCCTAAGCATCTCTCTCATGAGGTCAGTAAAAATCGTCCTCATGTCAGCAGCATTCCCATTATTGGCCCCTCTACCGGTACCTCTAACATATATCGGCTCATCGTCAATCTGAAAAAGAAACGATTAACGACCCCATAGTGGTGCTAGTGCAGTACGACTTCATTCTTATACTACTAATAGTATATATATAGCTTTTGAAAACCAAAATAATCACAAATACGCTCTCTCGTATACGTATATTATCTCTCCCTGATAACTTCCCTAGGTTAACTACGCAATCTAGAGCTCTGATACCAAGTGTGACGGCCCGCCCCGCACCAGCCTGCATTTCCTCCGAAAATGCGCTGTACACATGCCCGACTAGCACGGGACGGTCGCCGGAAGAAAGGAAAGAAGGGAACTAACTAACAAGAAACCTGTAGAATGTCTCACAGCGCATGGAGTAAAATATAATAATAATAACATACTTGACATAAAACAGGTGAGACAGTGTATAAGCTGATAACTAAAACCAACATCAACATCAGAGCAGCGGAAATCCAAATACAGCTTATTACAACTTTTCAAATTTACTGCCTCTAAACAAAAGAAAGATAAAGTAGAAGATGCACCACCAATGCCCAAGCAGCGATCTTCAACAACACAGGGAGAATATTATATAAATATATATTACGTGGAAGCCTCCTGCTCGTCTCCGGATCATCTACCTGTGCATCACCAGCTAACCGGTCTCTAGTCTGCTCGTGTGAGCACCCAGAGTAATAAGAAGAGACATAAAACTCTGGGTCAGACATAAAGCCTGGTATGAGCGATAAGCATCTAAACAGAACAATAACAGGTATACTAAACCATACCTGAACCTGGACCTGCAACCAAAGAGTTAGTACCACATACCGTACGGTACTCTAAGGTGCCATAATAAATAGTGTAAAGAATACGGGGGTGGGGTGTGCATGTCATAATGATAGCAAACAAATCATCCATAGCAACCATCCTCACATCTCTCCCTCAGTGCGTAAAGCATACGATGTCCACCACTGTCAATCACTAGATCCATCGAAGTAGTGACGGAGTTCAACTTGTACAACTACTGCTACTACCAAGCTTACCACATGGAGTCATGACAAAATCTTTACAAATGACCCCACTTCATTGGTTTATAGCCCTTTAGTCGTACCTAGGCCACTGTGGCCCTGAATCCATTCACGTACCTCCCATACATAGTGATCCAAAGTCATAGACATCGATAGCCCCTTGGCACCCGTCCCGCAACAAAGCCCAATCATGAAGCCCGCTCATTGGTTCCCAACTGGATCCTGAGTCGAAGCTCCTCATTTGGACTTCCTTTGCATCTCGGGTTTTGATTTGAATTGGAGTTGGTGTTCAGAAGAGTCATCGCGTAGTAGTAATAGCCCACGTATGGTTCGGTTCAGTGCTCCTCGTCTAGCTCGGTTCGGTTCGGTGTAACCTTCCTACTCGGTTCGGTTCGGTAGTCCTAGTCCATGCCTGGATCAGTGCTCCACCCCTTCTCGATTCGGTTCGGAAGTGTAGTGCCCATCCTCTGCTCGGTTCAGTGGTTACTGCCTTCTAAGTTTCCCGATTCGATCCTGTTCTTCTCTATTTGCCCAATCCGATCCCACTCGCTCGCTAGCTCCGATCTAATCCGCTCCCTAGCCTACTCCGATCCGATCCGCTCCCTAGCCTACTCCGATCCGTCCCGGTCCCTAGCCTACTCCGATCTGATCCTGCTCCATAGCTCCAATCCGATCCTCCGTCCAACTCCAACTTTAAGCAGTGGCCTTCCTTCTTGCCAAATTTCTTTTGTGCCAGGTTCCAGTTCGGGTCGGATTCCTTGCCCAGCTCCCTACCCGATCCGAGCCCATACCCGATCCGAAACCCTGCACAACTTTTTGCAACTTTTTCCAGCAACTTGTTTACGCCATTCGACGACATGTTCGACAAATCTAACTATACTAATCAATCAAAAATCATCCCAAACAGTCATAGCAACATAAAAACTAACCACAAACACCAAGACAATGAATTTACATGTCAAAATGGATCAAATATGCCCAGAACCCCTCGTTTTCCCTAAAGCATGTTTAAGTAAAACTAATCATAGGGTTAACAGAACTTAACCAAATTAAACCAAATTTCTACCAAAGGCATTAAATATTATTTTCGAATTTATAGACATTTTTCTAGAATTTATTAGTGTGTAAATTTGCTAATCTTCACCAATTACCCTTAATTAACTGTAATTAGTGTCAAAACGATGCTAATCAATCACCTTGGCCTCAAACGAAATTCTCAGAACTGAAACCTTGCTGATTTAGGCGAATACTGATGTCTAACAGCAGCTCTAGCCTTGCTTTTGTGTTTCCTCTCCTTAATTTGATGTAGATTAAGCCAAAACTTGATTAGAAAGTGATTAGAATGTGATTTGGGTGTTGGAGGCCATTGCTAGGGTTACAAGAAAAAAAGTGGCGGCTGGGAAATGAGGATAAGATCGTTCTCTAACTGATTTCAGCCTCCTCCTTACCCTAATCCTGAAATCCCCTTTGGCCCTAGCTGTTAATTACCCGGCTAAGCCCAATTAAGCTGTTTTTCACCATCTGAACTTGTTTCAGCCATATCTCCCAAACGGTGAGTCCGTTTGGCTAATGTAACCACTCAACAGAATTTTAAACCATCATCCGGAGCCAATGGAAGTGGTTTCAGGTCAAAATTCCTTTCCAGTCAAAAGTTATGGCCAAAACAGTGCCAACTAGGGGTAAAATGGTCATTTAAAAATCGGGAAAAATCATGAACATGGGAAATGACCCCAATAGTCGTCTCCCAAAGTTACATGACCATACGACTTCGTATGTGAAAGAAATAAATATTCTACGATCCTATGATGCGTAGAATACGGGTCGTTACAAGTTAAGTGAAAAGAGCTAATCAAATAGGGTTAATTGATAAGAGTTAAATCCAATAGAGTTAATTGATAAGAGTAGATTGAATAGAGTAAATCGAATATAGTTTATTCGAAGAAAGGTTTTCGAATCTAGTTATTCGATAGAGAGATTATCGAATATAGTTATTCGAAGGGAGGAGTTATCGAATAGGGATTTATTCGAAAGAAAGTTACGTAAGGAAGTTTGAAATGTTGAATATCAACATAAATAAGTTTTGAAAAGTAAATGGGTTTGTAGCACTTTTCCTACCTTAGCAATTTCGAGGACGAAATTATTTTATGTGGGGAAGATTGTAATGACCCAGATCCTTATGGGTTAATTTTGAATATTTAATATTTAATTTAAATACTAATTTGATAAATTAAATGAATATTTATATTAAGTTATCAGTTTAATAATCAATTTTGATTTAATATCGAATATATTAAATCATCGTAATGCGAAAATATAATTCAGTTCGAGATTTAAAAACTGAATTAAATATTGTTCAGACTTCTGTTTGAATTCGAATAATAACATTAATTGAATTATCAAAGAATTTATCGTTTTAAAATTTGATTTATATCAATTTAAATAAATATCTTCCACAGACGATCGAATTGGACTTCGTGACCTATCCCAATGTGTCCGGAATGGTAGTATTACCCTAAGATTGACAGTTGTTGGGTTCAGAAAGGAGTTCGGCATCATGGATATTTAATTTAAAAAGTTACCGGTTCAATTCAAAGGAAAATAAATAAATAAATAAAATCCATGGTCCTTGATTAAACCACGTACTCCCTTTTCTCCTCCACAAAATAAAACAATCTTGTCTCATTTCCTCACCTCTCCTTTTCTCCTGCTCAAAACAGACGACGCATACCAGGTCCTCTTCTATATAAATCGCGTTCCCTTATCCCCTTCGTTCTGCACTCTTATGTAAATCGAACAAAGCTTAAAGGGGAAAATCCGCCTCATTCAAAATCAAATGCGAAGTCCTTTTCTGCCCTACTCAAAATCGAAAACCAGAGATGTCGATCCCCCTTATTTACTTTCAGATCGGCGAAATCATCATCAGAAGAATAAGAAAGTATTGAGTTCAATTTTGAATTCAGATCTAAAGCGACCTTCGCAAACAACTCGCGAATGGCATTGCTACCTGGGGAAGAGTTTGTAAACGAAGTTGACAACACTCCTTAGCTCGCGTTGATGGGTATCGATTTGACCAGGAGTCGCGATTTAGGAGGTTTCGAAGCTCGAGGTCGGACTTTGAAGGAGAACTGGTGAAGTCACAATACAAGTAAGGAACCCAATGATGAGTTGAACGCAAGCAGGATCGAGTTTTTGGGATTCGTTTTTGTCAGTGGGGAGCGACAGGGACGATACCGCTAGGAAGTTATGGGAGGGGCCGATGCCATGGGATGGTCGTGGAATTCTAGTCAAACGTTGGTGGAAAATCGGTGAAGCTTGGAAAGTGTCAGACACTGTTTATAGTCTGGACCGGTGGTATTCATAGCGGTTTCAAAAGGGAGTTCGGTGTTGGGTTTTCATTCTTAACAGTCTGAAGTGAACGCACAGTGGTGCTACGGCATGAAATTCATGGCGAGGCTGAGTTTGAAGCTGGTTTGTAATTCAAGCATCGATTTACAATTTGGGGTTTGGTGCAGTGTACGGATTCTCTTGGCAATTAGGAAAGAAGATATTTTATACAAACAAGGTGCGAATTCATTTGAGAAGATTCGTAGCCGATGATATGGGAAATAAAACAGGATATTGGACAACTGCAATTGCGATGAGTAAATCTCACTCACCTGTCATTTAGAATTATTTTTATATCATTAAAAATAATTGTTTTTTGCTTTTGAATGTTGTTTGATTGTTTTAAATATATTAGTTATTTAGGGTTGACTATTATGTATATATACTGGGTTGAGATTGGTTGGATTCCCGCAGTCTCATTAGCGGATGCCCGCGGTACCATTAGCGGATGATTACCCTATACGCCCCCACGCTATGATTAGTGGATGACCTTCTATACCACGATATCCTGCCTCGAAGCAGGATGGTATTATTTATGTGCTAACGTCTGTGGATGCAGGAAAACAGGTTGGAGGGATCCAACTGGATTCCTTAAAAATATATAATCTGTTTGTTGTTTGTTTGATTTCATATATATTCATATATGACGTGTTAGAAACCTGAAATAAATAATTGGTTGTTTGAATATCACTGGTCATAAGTGTTAATTTATAAAAAATACTCTGAAAGGGGTATTTGAGACTTAAAAGGGAAATTTTATTTTTCTAAAATAGAATTTGAATTTTTAAATAGATTTAAAATATAAACTTGTTTTAAAGAAATAAAACAAGAAGTTCCTTTATAAACGAATTTTATAAATGGTTCTTTTATAAACGAAGTTTATAAATGAAGTGAAAAGAATTATCATTGGATAATTCAGAAATAAAAATACAAGTGTGAAATTGAAAGGGAAATCTATTTTCCAAAAGTAGAAATATCGATTTCAAAAGGAATTGAAATCGAGACTTGTTTAAAGAATGAATAAAGAAAGTTTGAAATAGAATTTGAATATAGAATTCAAATGGACTTTAAACTATAGAATTTAAATATAGAATTCAAATGGACTTTAAACTATAGAATTTGAATATAGAATTCAAATGGACTTTAAACTATATAATTTGAATGTAGAATTCAAATGGACTTTAAACTATAGAATTTGAATGTAAAATTCAAATGGACTTTAAACTATAGAATTTGAATGTAGAATTCAAATGAAGTTTAACGATAGAATTTGAAAATAGAATTCAAATGAAGTTAACTATGGAGTTTGAAAATAGAATTCAAATGGAGTTTAAATATAGGGATTCTAATAGAATTCAAATGAAGTTTAAATAAAGAGAATTCAAATAGAAGAAAATATAGAATTTTAGAAGAGAATTCAAATAGAATTGAATTGGAATTTGAATAGAGAAGTCGATAAGGAAACGAGAGTATGAGTATAATTAGAATTTGTTAATATGCAAGTTAAAATATATTTGAACATGTCATGTTCAAATATGAAGGTGAAATAGACTGAAGAGTTAATTAACAAATTAATTAACGAATTTAGTAAAACGATCGGGTATAGTTGGAAATAAATTGGACAGGTATAAATATATAGGAGACAGGTTTGGAATAAAGTATAGAAGTGAAATAAATAGAATGCTCGACAAAAGGTACGTATTTAATTCAAAAATGAGATTTTATGCGCCGTATCGGCTAACCGCTTGGCTTTTTCTTTTTCTTTTGGATTGGTGAGGGCCATGGGAGGCTATTTGAAATATCCCGATGCTCCCAGTACAAAGGAGGTTATGGCGAATTTTTCCGGAAATTTAAGGAGTTAGAATATTTTTAAGATAATTTGATAGTTAGAAATCAACGTATCAAAATATATTGTAGTCGATAAGGAAGAGAACTTAGAAATAGAATAGTATAATAAAAAAAGAAGACTAGGAACAAAATCTAGTAAGAATTGAAAGAGAAAGTGTATATGTGTTTTAAAGTGAAGAAGTAGTTGTATGGTATTGATTATTCGAGTAAGTAGTCATATCTGTTTTGACGTTATAAATGTTATTCAGTCTAGGTCTGAGAGGTAGTTATACACCAATTTGATTGATTTCATTATTAACAAATAAATAGTAAGATTTCAGGCTCAAAGATCAATGTTGGATAAGAGTTAGTTGAATATAGTATTTGGGTTGTCGTAACGATGTTTTACACAACATCTGTTTTAACCCAAATAAGTGTAAGCTTGGAAATAGAATAGAATATTTCCAAAGTATAGAAATAAACGAGATCGGAAAAAATATTTGGGTAACAAATATTGATAAAGAAATAGAGAAGTGATTTAATTAATGGAATATTAATTAAGGGCTTAGTGATTGTTTGATAATTGGATGGACACTTGTTTTCATCGATAGTTAAATCATCGACTATCGAAACACTTGTTTTTATTCGATAGTTAAATCACAGACTATTGAAGTTTTAACCATCGTTGTCAATATGGAGAGACCGGTTGGATTATTATCCAAAGAACCACTTTGTATTGGCAGTAGCATTGCGAATCAGATTATATAAAGATAATCGAAGACGGAGTAGAGTGCAAGGACTTTTTCTATTAATAGAAATTGTGCCTTCGGTTCATCCTGTTCCTGGGTGACTTGTATGGATGAATGTCTGACATAGTATTTCCAGAAAGGTCACGTACATTGATTTCTTCAACCGTACCAAGAGTGGAAGCAGAGAAGGAAACTTCTTTTAGCTGACACGTAATGTACTGTTGTAGACGTCAATTAGTGATTTTCGATGGATCTGACAATGTGGCATTCAAAGTGAATCTAATGTGATGATAAAGCGTAATCTCATGCCTCATCAATCGGTAAATGACAGAAATAGGGCAGGTAGCATCTTTATGTAGGTCGCACCTATTAGGGTGTATAATCACCTGATCTAGAGTTTCATTTACTTCTAAAAATCTATTGTCGATGTTGTCCCTTTCGGGAAACGGTTGCTGATCCCAACCGTTGGTGATATACATTCGATACGCTCAAGAGAAATGAGTGGTCGGTCATGTGTGGCTGAGTTGCAAGATGTTCTTGTTGAACTCGGCGTATTCTCCTCTATAGATACACCAGCGGAAGGTGGTTCCATACCTTGTCATAGTTGGAAATCCATTACCCAATACGTGCTTGCGGTTTTGAGTGTATATTATATATGTGGAACGTGAGATGCAAACGTTCCACTAGATTGTTATTTACTTGATTTAGACATTATTATAATATCAAAAGAGTTTTGATATAAAGATTATCGTTCCTTTCAAAGGGATTTTGAAAGTTAAATCAAGTGTTTGGATTCTCATAAGGGAAAAACCCGTTCCGTGTTATACGACGTGGTCTTATGAGATATCATTTAGTTTTCTGAAACTGTTTAAACTGTTTACTCATACCAGTCCCATGACTGACCCGGAGTTTATTTTGTTTTGTTCTACCTAAACTCTTGGGTGCCTAAATTTGTATGGGAAGTCAAGTAGTTCAGGATTTTCCAAATCTATCTAAAGGAGCTTGGAGCAGGAGGCTTCAGCGTTAGTTATAAATAGAGTTTTGTTCCGCTGCTTTGTAAGTGTTGTACTCTGATAAGTGTATGTTATACAGTTGAAATTTTGTATTTCAAAAGTTATGATATACTATATTTTGTTCCGCTGTGATGTGAGATTCTGTGTTGTTGTTTCTGTTCTTCTTCTACCTTTTTCTTCTAAAAAAAATGTTTCGTATTTTCGTGATATTTGGGTTGGACGTATGATGTATATAGTCAACTCGGATATTATGGATTTGCGGGTCGTTACAATGACCATATGCTTAAGAAGAAGAAGGAAGGTAGGAAAAATGAAAATGGATGATAAAAAATGAAGTAAAGAGCTCCTTATATTGGAAAGGAGGAGTAAGGAGGTAAAGACACATAAGGGGACAAGTGGAAACCATGCATGAAAGTTTACATGCAAAATTACAAGTGTCCATACACTTGTCTTAAGAAGAGAAGGTGAACTTTTGGCAGCAATTTCCCTTAAATGCTATGAAAACTAAGGGCATCAATTATTTCTAATGCTACTAATTCATGTTATGGTTTGACAAATCTGATCGAACGACAAATAATATCAATAAATCCAAACTCATTAATAATCATTCTCATTTATAATTCAAATAAAATCTATCATCTAACTTATCAAAATTCTTAACCATATATATTTATGTAAAATTCAAATTTAAATTCAAATTAAGTAATAAAAATTCCAATTTTAAATTGGTTAAAAATTTTGGATCGTTACATTCACCCCCTTTAAAACTTTTCGTCCTCGAAAAGGAAAGGGAATCGCAACAACTCATTCGACATCTGTAGATTTTCAGACTCAAGATTAAAATTCTTTATACCAAACCTCAATGTTCTCATAATGAATATACCGGGTAGAATATTATAACACATATTTATGGACAACCATATCTACATGTCCTCCAACGATAACCTCCAGTTACCCATTATATTCGATTCATCGTTTACTGGGCTAATTACTTATACTCAACCATTTACTACTTTCAAAAAAATTAGAGTTGTAAATTATTCTCTTAGATCTTATCTTAGAAATACAAAGGTTATGAAACTTATTCCTTTTCAGTTTCCAAAATTTACTATTACTCGTTACACGACAAACTTGATCATCTCCGAACTCAGCTTGTCTAAACGTTTCAGTTTAGGTAATTTCTTCTTACTATTCCCGCTTGCCAAATATCCTTTAATCCAATTTCTCAAATAAATATTCCTTTTCCCAAATCATCCAATGATCTTGCAAAAATAACATTTTGGGATTCCTTTTGCACTTAATACAAATTCAAGTTCAAATTAAGATATAATTCGAAATACTTGTCTCAAATCCAAAACTTCTTCAGTAATCCATTTGTCCATGGTTTTGTCAAAGTAGGGTAAAAAGAAGAATTCATAAACAGAGTTGGACAATATCCAATTATGAAAATCGGGGAGATAGCGATTGTCAAAAGATGACCACGAGTTAAGCTAATCCCAGCGACAAGCGAAGAATTATATTTCAAGAATACTCATTCTATTTCAAAATTTTTATTCCAATTGTTTTATACTCATTCAGTATTCATACTTTGAATTCCTTTGCCAAAGTGAAATAATTGAGGGACTTAATTGACTTGACCTGGGTCATTCTTAGTCTTACTTACCAATTCAGAAATTATTAATAGACAAATGAATTTTTATTTAAGTTCCAGTGCAATCTAACTTTCCCATAATTTCCTTTTAAGGGTTTTACTCACTTAAGTTATTTATTCCTATATAAGATTATAAATACCTACCAATTCATGAGTTAAGGAAATTTTCTAATATTTCCATAAGTTAATTTCAACTCATAAATTTTATTCTAATTTAAAAATACCTTGATTTTATAATAAAGGACGCTATCTCAAACATAATATTCCTAAATCTCATTCTAGGGTATTCCTAACCCTATCTCTAATGAGATATCATAACTCTGATGAGTCCTTACTTTTGTTCAAACACGTCGTACACCATAGCTTTGTATAAACCAAAGCTCTGATACCAAATGTAACGGTCTAGTCTTTTTTAACCATCAGACAACGGCTAACACTCCGCTTTGGCATTACAATGGTACCCCAGCACCTTGTTTTATGGCCAGCCTCTCAACTGTCGCGGCCTCATGCCTAACCAACCCCTCTTGGGACATGTAGAGGTAAGAGTCCCCCACTCAGGACCAAACCAAGAGCGAGAACTCCCTATCATGTTGCCTCATGCAAAACAAGGACGGGTGTGAGAACTCAAAACAGTCATTATTTACGGTTCATTTTAAAGTTGGGTAATTCAACGGACCATGCCACTAACATGGAACGGGATTACTCCAAATGAATTCCCGTGCATAAATTTGCATTGACTTTTGAAAAATGAAACTACCATAAGGTCTCGCGGCACACACACAATGCGAATGCACACATGGGTGAGGTTTCTCCTTATGATAGTCAAAAATGCTTGATACATGAAAATCCTCTTTCAATACTATAATATTAGTGTGAAAACAATTTAGAAAGTAAATGTATCAACCTTAGCCGGCATAGGTACCACATATTATACTAACATATAGGATACAATCAAAATTGTATGGGCTCATAGTGGAGATTGGGTTTCCAACAATAACCAGGCAAAGGAACTTCCTTCCGAACCGAATTTTGAACACCTCTAGAGGGATGTCCGAGAATTAACTAATGCTCCTCATGCCAACACAAGTCCTGGTTACCCCTTAACTGGGTAAATTAGAGTATGCCTGAGTATGCCATCTCCTGGTCGTTACCGACCTTACCGAGTACGCGTGAACAACAACCACAAAAGTAGATGCTTTTACCACATAGGTTAATACCTGGGCTACATACCATAGTACACCTTTTATCTAGAAGAAGAAAACACCCCATAACATTGCTGTATTTCTTCCTGTTTTGGTCATTTATCGGGGAGTGAGGCTTGCCGAGGTCATGATATACACAAAGTTACGCTTAAATAAGCCATGCTTTGATCATCCATAGCTCATCACATAACTTAAGTATGCTACATTGTCCATTCACAACGCATCACTGATTTCCATCAATATATAACCTCCAAGCTCATACGTCTTAGAGAAGGGTGTTAAGCAAGAGAATAAATTCTCCGCCACCAAGCAGATATGTATTTAATAGAGATCAATGCTATGTAGTTAATTACAATGTCATACACACAATCCATATATGTTCGTTATGGGTCTGAACGAAAAACTAATCCGAAAATCTCTAAATATAATCAAACCTCATGCCACTTATAACCTCGTATCGGCGGATCAGCCCAACCAAGACATCAACAATCAATCTAAACAATTCAAAGAATCCCGGTCTTCATTCGTCGTTTTCCAAGTCTTGAATTGTTCCATAACGTCGTATTATTACTTGGAATGGTTTTTGAACATATATTCGATCCCGGTATTTCCAGATAATAAGCACAATTTTTTAAAAAATACAATTACGAAACACACAGACTTTCAACCAAATATCCTTCCATCTTGGATTTTGTTAAATTAAACTTCTTTAAATCCATTCTCAAATTACAATAAAATCCATATTTAACCTTTCTCTTTTAAAACACTTCCCTTAAATCAAAGATAATTTAGCCTCAAAGCCTTAATTAATTTTCCATTTGATAACCCGTTATCAAAAAACCCAGTTTCCTTTGAAAATCCTTACCCCGCATTTCAACCCTAGTTTCCAATTAAATTGTTTTCTGAACATTCAATTCTGTAATCTTAACTAAAAGATTATTCTTCCTTCCCAAGTCCTTATTTTTAATTTCCTCAAATCAAAGTTAGTTAAATCTCTAAATTACGATATGAATTTCCATAACTCGATCTCATTAGGTTTCAAGAATGATACTATTGAAGATATGATTCACGACAAAACCGAAATCAATCGATATTGAACATAAATTACACAGAAATTTTATCTACTTATATTCGATATCAATTCTCATAATCAGTGAATACTATAAATGGAATAATGATATAATAATAATATCTTCCAAATTCCTTAAATAGTATACGTTTACACCAAAGACCTTCATATCAAATATTCGACGATGATTTCTATCCAACTTATCCCAATCAAATTGGGAAACCAATATCTTAATTTAAAGAATTATCCTACTCTTTGACACTAGAACTGGATAGAAATATCATCCACTTATACTTAATATTAATCTCTATCAACTCACACCATATTACGAAATAATGGTGAACCACCTTTTAAATTCCTCAAATAGTAAGTGTCATCATCTACCGAATTTGTGACACCCCACATCCGTTAATGTCACTCACAAAGGGAATGCATTTAGTTTTGTGAAGCATTTTAGGCAAATAGACACAAAATTTTACAAGACTGACATTAATAAGATAGCAGCGGAAATTCAATTTTTATTTCAAACATAGATCATATAACGTGGTTCAACCATGAGTCTCAAAAACCATTACAACAACATAACTTTTATCTTTTAACATCAGAGTACATAATTAATTAAAAGAAAACATAATTCCCCAAATAAAAGATACAAAGCCATAGTGGAGATAAAAACTTGATCCATACTTCGAAAGCAGCTCTAGCAAGATGATATCTGAGTCCTGACTAAAACTGAGTGTTTCCTACCTAAGAACCTGGAGGGTGGGGTACCGGAAGAAAGAAGGAGAAACAAGAGGGTCAGACATAAAGTCTAGTGAGTCTAGTGACTTTTAGCAAGTAAATAAATAAAAGTAGCATGACAAACATATAAAGTGGATAAGAGAGATCACTACATAAATGACAGGTATGACAAAGTAGACAGGATAAGGTATATACGTTTCCCTAATGATTACTCTGCACTATTACTAGTATAACCAGAATGAGACGATCCCTTCCACTATAAGGTGGTAGACTTAGGCATACTTCCAAATGTACCCTAATTACTACCCTAATCGATCGGCTCCCTACTCCATAAATACTATGTGCCAACCCTACAGTTGGATGTATCACATACTAAAGTGGCAACCCCTCATTAATATGCACAGCCCTATATTTATAGGTGTCACGATCGTCTTATCCCCCATGTCTGGCTCATGCATGCACATAACCCGGTCAGTTTATGCCGTCCACACTGTCCTCCACGTTTGAATCTCTTACAACAGTCAGTAAGTGTGCCCCCTCTCTGCCTAGTATGGAGTACTTTGTTTAATACCTACTCCGGGTTACTGACTAAAATGGGTCCCACACAATATGATACAAACTTTCCCCTTTGTCTTGTATCCCCACTAGGTTTTCTTCAGCTATGTATACCACTAGGTGTCTTTAATTACATAACCCTATTATTTTTACAAGTTATGCTTACCCTAAAAGGTGTCATTAATTACATAACTTTATTATTTCCTCTGGTTATATATACTACTAGGTGTCTTTAATTATATAACCTTATCGGGTAAAGTTTGTGGGCCTATAAATAAATATTACCCACCCCCTCCAGATTTGCTTAACCCATCCATTATCCAACCAATTTTAATTAACCCAAACTTTAGTTCATAGTCATACAATCCCTATGGATTAAATAAGGTTAAGTAGTCCAAGTCATTACCATGTCCATTTATGATTCATAATGGGCTAGACCACCCACATTAGGCCTACAATGTATGGATGCTGGATATGCCAGTCAGGTCTGGGCCGTCTTATTCCATAGTTGGGCTTAACCTCGTGTCTTAGCCTGATTCATATTTGCGCACTTAGACCTCTCACATTAGGTTCAATATTAGTGGCTGCTGTATATGTCGGTCGGGTCCGGGCAGACTTCCACCACTAATGCAACCTAACCTCGTATCATAAGTGCAATTATAATTGCTAATTATAATTACTAGACATTCAATTTTTATTCAATTCTTACCTATGTCTTAATAGGTGATTGTGTCCCCACGTTTTCCCTTTTTTAATTATATGTCCAACTCATGTTTATATTCAAATTATGTCAATATTAACTTTTTCCCCCTGTTCCCTAACAAGCGTGTTTACACATTTTACGGCATGTATAGGCTAAATAATAGCCTAATCATAAACGATAAAAAGGGAAGATAATGGAAATATGACAAAGGTGAATGTTCTAGCATAACTAGCATAAACATATACTAACATGGTGAACATATAAGCATAGATCTAATGAACTTGTAGCAGTTAACTTGTTGTAACATAACAAAGGTGATAAGATGAACATGACAAGATCTAAATTTAATTTAGATGTCCAACAAGTTCAGATCTAATATGAGAAGCACAAGGGGATCCAATTAATAGACTAGATCTAATTAATAATTTAGGTGTCCACATAATACAGATCTAGTAAGTAAAAGTATATCTAACAAATAGGGATTAAGATCTACATCATAGAATGTCCACATAATTAGGATGACATACTATCATGTGTAGATCCAAATATGGATTCACATGTCCAATTTATAACATACCTAAATTGACCGCAATATGATAGGTGAAAGGTGATTTACATAAAGAATTAGATCTAGCCAATGTTGTAACTGTCCAAGTTAACATTAACCACAACATAGTTACAAATCAAGATCCACAAAGGTGACATAATTGAATAACCACAATTGAATTAGATCTAGAGAAGTAGATCAAGCATGACAAAGTATACGATTTAACACTAGCATAGATTGATAGTTTACAACATATCCAAATCACAGTCTTTCACAATTTACTTTTATTCATTTAAACCTAAAAGTAACCAAATCACAGTGTTTGGATTGTTAAGAAGACATAAAAGAAGTTGGTGTTGAATCTATGCTTGAATCTCAGAATTTGATTTGCAAAGCTGAAAGTTGTAGGGGATTAGCAGATACAATTCAGTTCAGACACTGGTAGAGTTTGGCCACCACGAATTAGTAATGAAGAAAATTTGAGAAATAGCCACGTATATAACTACAAAACCCTCTAAAACCGACTGCCACCTCAGCCCTAGGGGTGTCGACACCCCTGTAGGTGGGTCGACCCATGGGTCGACACCCCTTTGCGTGGGTCGACACTTGGGTCGACACCCCTCTAGGGGTGTCGACCCCCTAGAGTGGGAAATCTGCCGAAATTATTCATTTTTCAAATTCAAACTATTATGGATAAAATTATGACTCATCTCTAATGCATGTATGTGTACATATATTCTTTCTACGTGTATACAAACTTAAAACTCTCATAACTTCCCCATACGGTGTCTGTTTTACGCAAACCAAATGTCTATCCTGACCAGAATTTTGAGACGGGATGTGATGGCACAGTCTGTTTTCCTTAATTCTGAATATTAAATTAATTATTATTTAATTTATTCTCTTTTAGTGTCGTTAAAATTTCGGGGTGTTACATTCTCCCCTACTCAAAGGATTTCGTCCTCGAAATCTCTAAGTTGAGAAGAATGCATAGCCTACCATCCGCCATCCATCTACTCATCCAACAATCACTGGCATCCATTGTCCTTAAAGACTTCTAATGCTTATATGAATATATGCAATGGTGTTTGTATATGTCCTAACACTAATGTGAAAGATCAGGTGGTCTACTGATTCAGTTGGCCTCCTTAATGCAATATATGCTAGTGCCATGAATCCAATATGTATGCAAATAATCCTATTATAACATGTAAGCTTTATATGTGTGCACACTCATTCATCCAAATGCAACATCCATATGGTAATACATCCATTTCCATCCATAAAACAAAAATAAAATGCACAAACATCCATATGCAGTATGAGAGTGATTTAGCCGATCTAGTGCCTAATGTGTGTGCATATGCGTCCACAGACAAACACTAGCAAACACTTGCATCCATCAAACATAACATGACTCGAACACATGTTTACATATATAGGATTCCTATCTAAAGGTCGAAAAATACTATGGATAAGATATACTCAAGTTGATAGAAAAAAGTACTGATAAAACTTAGAAAAAGGAGTTAAGAACATACCCTCAAAAAGGAAAGGGTACGAAGCACGAATCTTGTCTTCAGTCTCCCAAGTCGCATCCTCTGGATTATGTCCCTATTGAAACTTTAGCAACTTGATCTCTTTACTGCGTAGCTTCTTAACTTTTGATCCAAGAATACGGGTAGGGACTCGCGTGACTGTTGCCTCCCATTCCACTTCTACTTCTTCCTACACAATCAGCTCAACAATTATTGCAGTGTCATGTAGGCACTTCCGTAGATGAGAAATGTAGAAAACATCATGAACACAGGATAGATTTTCTGGGAGCTTTACTCTATAAGCATTTTGGCCAATCCTCTCGGTTATGGGAAATGGTCCCACAAACCTAGGTGCCAACTTCCCTACCAATCCGAAGCGAACCACATTCCTCAGAGGTGATACCTTAATAAAAACTAAGTCTCCCACTTCAAATTCAAAGTCAGTCCTTCTCTCGTCTGCATAGGACTTCTGCCTATCCTGAGCTATCTTCATCCACCATCGAATAAGGTCAATCTTTTTGGACGTTTCTCTAACTATATCTGGTCCAAGTAATAATCTTTCTGTAGATTCCCACCAACAAGTTGGTGATCTATAGGGTCGTCCGTACAATGCTTCGAAGGGTGCCATACCGATGCTGAACTGAAAGCTGTTGTTATAGGAAAACTCTACTAAAGGAAGGTGCTCTTCCCAAGTCCCTCCAAAGTCTAGGATACACAGCCTTAAAATATATTCAAGAATCCTGTTTACCCTCTCCATTTGTCCATCGGTCCGAGGATGATAAGAAGTGCTCAAACACAACTGTGTTTCTAATGCTTCTTGCAAGCTCCTCCAAAATTCACTAGTAAAGATGGGGTCATGATCGGTTGCGATGTAGGAAGGTACTCCATGAAGACGAACTATCCCACGAACATAGATTGCTGCCAACCATGATGCCTTCCTCTTACACTTATCTGGAATAAAGTGAGTGCTCTTAATGTGTCTATCTACCACAACCCAGATACTGGTGTTACCTTTCTTCGATCTAGGCAAAGTATCTATGAAATCCATAGAGGCACTCTCCAATTTCTACTGAAAAAACTCCAAAGGATGATGTAATCCATCGCACTTCTTTTGCTCTGCTTTGACTTGTTGGCAAACTAAACATTGAGAAACAACTTTGGCCACATCTTTCTTCATCCTAGCCCAAAAGAAAACCCTCTTCATGTCTTTGTACATCTTATCACCGCCTGGATGAATGGTCATCTTAGAATGGTGGGCTTCTTCAAGGACTGCCTTTATCAAGCTTCCAGTTTGAGGAACACAAAGCCCTCCATCTCGTTGCAACCACCCATTTTCATCTATGGCATATCTACTGAGGTGAATAGAAGTCTCCCCTCTTCTGAGCTTTCCCATGATGTCTAAAATCTGTGGATCACCTTGTTGTGAAGCTCTTATCTGGTCCATAAGAGTTGGTTGTATCCCCAAGGATGCAAACAAATCAAGCAAAATCTCAATGGAGGGTCTAAAATCAAAAGCTGATATGAACTCCGAATTCTTTCTTTCCACAAACAGAGGACTCAGGGCCATCCTCTGCCTACTCAGTGCGTTTGCCACCACATTAACCTTTCCATGGGTATAAGCATTCTTGAAATCAGAAGAATCTAGAAACTCCATCCATCGTTGTTGCCTTAAATTGAGGTCTTTCTGCGAGAACAGATACTTGAGAGATTTATGATCGTTGTATAACTCGAACTTCTCTCAAAGTAAATAATGACGCCACGTCTTTAATGCGAATACTATGGCAGCTAGCTCTAGATCATGGGCATGATAGTTCTTTTCATGAACTCTCAACTGTCTACCCTCATAACATACTACTTTCCCTTCTTGCATCAGAACCGCACCATGCCCTGTACCACACACATCAATGTAAACACCTTATTCCCGTTAGGCACGGTCAAGATTGGGGCTATTGTCAAAACCCTCTTCAATCATTGGAAAGCAAAGTCACAATCTATATACCATGAAAATGCCAAGTTCTTCTTCGTCATCCTGGTGAGTGGGGCTTATATCTTTGCGAAGTCCTTAATGAACTTCATATAGTAACCCGCCAACCCAAGAAAGCTTCTCTCCTTGGTTGCATTTTTAGGAATCTGCCAATCTTGCACCGCAACCACCTTCGCGGGATCAACTTCTATCCCTTCTTTGGAGACCACATGCCCTAAGAATCTCACCTCTTTTCTCCGAAAATGGCATCTGGAGAACTTCACCTTAAGCTGATGGTCATAGAGAGTTTTCAAAACTTCTCTCAAATGTTGGGCATGCTCTTCTTCGCTTTTAGAGAAGATCAAAATACAATCAAAAAGACTACAAAAACTTGTTTAGGAACACCCTAAACACCTACTCATTAGATCAACAAAATAGGCGGGTGCATTCGTCACCCCAATAGGCATCACTAGCTATTTAATGAAACTGTCCGAAGTTCTAAAAGCAGGCTTATCTATGCTTACCGAGGCACCAACAAGTTGATTAAATAAATCATCAATCCTCGGAAGAGGGTGCCTATCCTTCTTAGTGAGTTTATTCAGCTTTCTATAGTCAAAACACAAACGAAGCGAACCATCCACCTTGGTTGTGAATACTACTGGAGTACCCCATTCAGATATGCTTTGTTTGATAAACCCTTTCTCAAGTAGCTCCCCTACTTGCTTACTCAGCTCCCTCCTCTCCCTTTTAGCCATGTGGCGCACTGGCAATGCAACTGGCTTTGCATTGTCCAACAAATATATACGAAAGTCGATCTCATGCCTAGGAGGTAAACCCCGAACCTCATCAAAAACATTGGAATAACCTCGGACTACTGGAACAGATTGCAAGTCATCGATAGATGCATCAAGAGACTCTAGGAAACTAAGCATAACCGACCCTTATGGGTCATAAGAAATCTCGAGGGTCCTCCCATGACAAGTCGGGAGCCTAACAACCCTCTTCTAACAATCGAAAATAGCACTATACGTGGTAAGCCAATCCATTCCTAGAATCAACTCATAGCCCATAAATCCGAGCGCATATGCGTCGCATTCAAACTCGGTGCCTGACACAGATTTTTTCGAACCCTGACAAATCATAGATAAATGAGCCGAACCACCAATGGGGTTTGAAACAAGTACGGGATCCACTACCATACTAGTAATTAAGCGCAGAGATTTAACTACAGATCTTGATATAAATGAATGTGAGGCACCAGAATCAAAAAGTGTTCTAATAGGATGGTTTGAAAGAGAAATTAAACCTTCCACAGAAAATTTTCTACCTCTGTCAGGAGCACTAATCGCGAGAGCATGCACTTGCCCTCCAGAAGTTCCTATCCTTTGACCTTGTCCCTGTGATCACTGTTTCTTCGGGCACTCTCTAGCGAAGTGTCCGACCTCTCCACAATGGTAGCAAGAGTTCTTTCTTCTCTTACAGTCTTTGGTCAAGTGACCTTCCTTCCCAAAATTGTGATATTTTCTCTTATCCTTGCCTTTATCATTCTTCCCTCCTTTCTTCTGCTAATGTTGTTGTTGCTACTACCCCTTCTTGGGCCACAGCTTCCTATTTTGTGATGTCTCCTCAGCCTTTGCTTCCTTCCTTTCTCCCTTGTCTTCCTCATGCACTAAGGCCATATCGACAAGCTTTTCAAAAGTGCCCCCATTGTATGGGACATGGCTAACCCATGGAGAGGCTCATTCAGTCCTTTAGCAAACCGCAAAGCCCTTTTGTGTGGCGTATCCATCAATCTAACCTGAACCTTGCTAGCTGGTTGAATTTATTCACATACTCTTTCACCGTCAAGTTTCCTTGTTTGAGTGCTAAGAATCTCTCCATCTGCATGCTTCTCTCAGTCTGGGAGATAAATTTCATTTTGAACCTTTGTCTAAAATCTTCCTAAGTTTCCACCGGACGACCAGCTTGGGTGACTTCCCACCAAAATGAGGCTTTGTATTTCAGTAGCCAAGCGGCTAACTGAACCTTCCATCTATCCTCCAGTTCAAAGATTATGAACAAGTCCTCAGTCTCCTTGAGCCAATTCACGCTTCTACGAATGTCTCGTTCCCATGGAATGGCTTCCATCCCATAGCACATAAGTCTTTGCAGATCTTGACAAAGTTATCTTATCTTGGAGGGGGAGGAGGAGGAATGATTGGTGCTGTTGGGGGAGGAACATTTCCTTGGCCTTCTGCAGGCGTCATGGCCTCCAAATACCTACGGAACCATCCGGGTATCGTGATGCCCTCTGGGATATTAGGAATGTTTTGTTCCTCAAACATGCTGAAAAAGGAAAGAGGAAGAGATTTAGATAAAGGACCGAAGGATATTACATATGGATTTTTGAGGAATGATTTTCAAAACATACTTTCCTTTTTGGAAAGGCTTTCTTTTTAAACTCATTCTGAAAATAATTTCAAAAAATTTAATCTAATCTAGTAACCTTCAGCTCCGATACCAAGTGTGACACCCCACATCCGTTATTGTCACTCACAAAGGGAATGCATTAAGATTCGTGAAGCGTTATAGTAAACATACACAAAATTTTACAAGATATACATAAATAAGATAGCATCGGAAATTTAAATTTTATTTCAAACATAGATCATACAGCGTGGTTCAAAATACCATGAGTCTCAAAAACCATTACAACAACATAACTTCTATCTTTTAACATCAGAGTACATAATTACTTAAAAGAAAACATAATTCCCCAAATAAAATAGAAAAAGCCATAGTGGAGATTAAAATTTTAGCCATACTTCGAAAGCAACTCTAGTAAGATGATATCTGAATCCTAACTAAGCCTGAGTGTTTCCTCTCTGAGAACCTTGGGGGGAAGGGGGAACGGAAGAAAGAAGGAGAAACAAGAGGGTCAGACATAAATTATGGCTAGTCTAGTGACTTTTAGCAAGTAAATAAATAAAAGTAGCATAACAGGAATATAAAGTGGATAAGAGAGATCACTACATAAATGGCAGGTGTGATGAGGTAGACAAGATAAGGTATATACGCTTCCCTAATGATTTCTCTGCACTATTACTAGTATAACCAGAATGAGATGATCCCTTCCACTATAAGGTGGTAGACTTAGGCATACATCCAAATGTACCCTAACTACTACCGTAATCGATCAGCTCCCTGCTCCGTATATACTTTGTGTCGGCCCCACAGTAGAATGTATCACATCCTAAAGTGGCAACCCCTCATTGATATGCACAACCCATATCTACAGGTGTCACGATCGTCTTGTCCCCCTCTGCCCGGCTCATGCATGCACATGGCCCGGTCATTTTGCACCGCCCACACCGTCCTCCACGTTTGGATCTCTTACAATCAGTAAGTAAGCGCGCCTCCTCTCCTCTTAGTATGGAGTACTTTGTTTGATACCTACTCCGGGTTACTGACTGAAAGGGGTCCCACACAATATGATACAAGCTCTCCCCTTTAAATTGTATCCCCACTAGGTTTTCTTCGGCTATGTATACCATTAGGTGTCTTTAATTACATAATCCTATTATTTTTACAAGTTATGCTTACCCTAAAAGGTGTCTTTAACTACATAACTTTATTATTTCCTTCGTTTATGTATACTACTAGGTGTCTTTAATTACATAACCTTATCGGGTTAAGTTTGTGGGCCTATATATAAATATTCCCCACCCCTTCCAGATTTGCTTAACCCATCCACTATCCAACCAATTTTACTTAACCTTAACTTTTGTTCATAATCATTAGGTTAAGTTTTCCAATTCATTACCATGTCCATTTATGTTTCATAATGGGCTAGACCTCCCACATTAGGCCTACAACGTGTGGATGCTGGATATCCAGTCGGGTCCGGGCAGTCTTATTCCACAGTTGGGCCTAACCTCGTATCTTAGCCTGATTCAAATTTGCGCGCTTAGACCTCTCACATTAGGTTCAACATTAGTGGCTGCTGTATATGTCGGTCGGGTCCGGGCAGACTTCCACCACTAATGCAACCTAACCTCGTGTCATAAGTGCAATTATATTTGCTAATTGTAATTACTAGACACTCCATTTTTATTCAATTCTTACCTATGTCTTAATAGTGATTGTGTCCCCACTTTTTCCTTTTTTTAATTATATGTCCAACTCATGTTTATATTCAAATTATGTCAATATTAACTTTTCCCCCTGTTCCCTAACTAGCGTGTTTACACATTTTACGTCATGTATAGGCTAAATAATAGCCTAATCATAAACGATAAAAAGGGAAGGTAATGGAAATATGACAAAGGTGAATGTTCTAGCATAACTAGCAAAAACATATACTAACATGGTGAACACATAAGCATAGATCTAATGAACTTGTAGAAGTTAACTTGTTGTAACATAACAAAGGTGATAAGATGAACATGACAAGATCTAAATTTAATTTAGATATCCAACAAGTTCAGATCTAATATGAGAAGCACAAGGGGATCCAATTAATAAACTAGATCTAATTAATAATTTAGGTGTCCACATAATACAGATCTAGTAGGTAAAAGCAGATCTAACAAATAGGGATTAAGATCTACATCATAGAATGTCCACATAATTAGGATGAAATAGTAGCATGTTTAGATCTAAATATGGATTCACATGTCCAATTTATAACATATCTAAGTTGACCACAATATGACAGATGGAAGGTAATTTACATAAAGAATTAGATCTAGCCAATGTTGTAACTGTAACACCCTGAATTTTTGAATAATCGAATCAACTAAGTTAAAGAATAATTAATCTCTGATGTGAGAATTAAGGGAAACGGGTTGTGCCATTGTGTTCGTCTCGGAATTCTGGTTGAGATAGAGCCCGAGTTTGCGTAAATTGGGCTACGTATGAAAAAGATATCTTTAAATTAAATATTGCAGCAAAAAATGAAAAAAAGAATGAGAAAAGAATAAAAAGAATAAATGTTTAGCATTGTTCTAAGGTTTGTAAGCAAAAGACTTAGTAGCTCATTTGGTTGGAACACGTGACTTGCATACAAAGGGTACAGAGTTCGATCCCCGCCAACGCCATATTTTTGTTTTAGGGGAATGACTTAAAATGGCTTAGTGTGAACACAATTCAAAAAGTGGTTTAGTGTGAAAATGGGTAATTGGGAAGATAGATAAAAAGAATATATATATATATAAATATATATATATAGAAAAATACACACACACACACACACACACATATATATATATATATATATATGACGTGTACGCATCATGTGGCGTACGCGGCACATTTTTGGTAGTCAATGATTGTTTTTTTTATGTGGCCTTCTTTGATTGGCTTTTATGGCAAATTAAAGGTAAGAAAGATTTATGCATGTATAAATAGATATTTGTATATGGGTAATTAATGTATATGGTAAAAGGTAGATTATGTATTTGAAAATAATATATTTATAATTTACAGATAAATATGAAGGATAAGCATGAAAATTACATGGCATAGACTGGTTCATGAAATGGTATATTTAGTATACCATTAATTGTGAGCATAATTAAAAATATAGTTATGGCATAATTAAAATGGGAATAATTTACATATGGAATTTGTCATAAATAAGAAATATATAAATTATAGAAAAAAATGAACATTTAATACACTGTGCTGAGTCATTAGGGCTGAGGTGTCACCCTATCTTGTTTGGATGGTTCAGGTTGCTTCTAGGTTGATCGGATGGCCTAAATTAATCCTAAACTCTATAAAAACATCTCTAGACTCAAACCCTAAAATCAAAACAAAATTAGATTCATGGCCTCCATGCCGTCACCTAGCAACTCAGCATAGCCGCCACCAATTAGAGAGGAAGAAAGCTAGTCTAAATCAATCCTTTTCAACTTTAACAACGAATCTTCTTCAAGGGAAAGCTATTACAACTTCAGAACACAAAATTCAGAATTCAAGACCTTCTCTGAATTGTGAGTTCGATAATTTTAATAAAATAATTAGTTGGATTGAGTTATGATGTGGACTATTTGGATATGATGTGAATTATTGACCGCATGTTATTATTCATGTAGTAAAATTGTGATGATTATGTTGTAAATTCTATGATGCTTTCTTGTAAAGTTGTGATCATCTATGTTGTAATTTATGATTGGCTTATGTATAATCGAATCACCATGTTGTTCATATGCTAGTTTGGGTATGTTGATTCATATGATAAATCATATGTATGCAAGTTTAGATTTTTATTAAGACATGAATCATATGCAAGTTGGGGAAAATTATATGTATAACCTTATATGCTTCATGACACCTATTTTAGATATAAAGTTAGGCTATGACATGTGTGAGTTATATGCCAAATTCTACATGCTGGTTTACATGTTTAAATGTAAGTTTATACTATTGTTATGTTGCATAAATCACATATGCAAGTTTATATGAATACATGTGTTTGAATATGAATCATGTTATGCAAGTTTGTGGTTACTGCCTATGCAAGTTTACACCTTTATATGTAGAACTACGACATACATGATTTATGCAAGTTTGTGACCATTATCTAAACAAGTTCACACCTTTAGATTTGGATTTATGACATATGTAATTTTATGCAAGTTGTAACTTTGTCCTATGCAAGTTTTAGATGTAGAACATCATTCACACATGCAAGTTCACCCCTTATGTTTAGATCTAGTTGTAATTATATGTATGTTGTGAAGTTTTCTCTTTATTCCATGAGTTAGACTATTCAATTCTAATGTATATTTTACGTTAAATGAATGAACGTACAACGTGGGGTAAAGGGGATAATATTAAAAGATTTAATTGGTATAAATGCCTTAAAAGACATAAAATAAATTTGTGATGAAAATTGGTATGATTTTACATACCATAAATGTATGGACATAATTGAGTCAATTATGGACATCATTAAATTTGGAATTGATTGATAATTTGAATAGGGAAAGTAATTCAAATTGGGGAATGATTAATTAGGAGTAATTAATCGTCTAAGACATGAGGTTAGGCTCTTTTGTGGTGTAAGACTGCCCGGACCCGCCCGACAAATCCAGCTGCCACAAATGCCAGTCTAATGTGGGAGGTCTTAGGCATAAATTAAATACGTAACAATTGTAAAGACACGAGGTTAGGCTCTTTTGTGGTGTAAGACTGCCCGGACCCGCCCGGCAAATCCAGCTGCCACAAATGCCAGTCTAATGTGAGAGGTCTTTATGAGGTTACAGTCTTAATGAATTAAGAAACACTTAACCACATAAACGTGTAGTGGGACATGAGGGGGTTAAGTGGGTGCCTTGTGTGGCATGTGGAATCTAGTGGGTGCCTTGGGTGGAATTAGAAATACGATTAGAAATACTTAACCAAAATTGAAATATGTAATTGAAACATGAATAAGAAGTGGATTAAGTGGGAAATGCTTGAGGGGACCAAGCTTAGGTGGATAGCTTGTGTCAAGTCATGGGGGCCCATTTCAACCAGTAACCCATACGTATCTTTGTGGGCTCGACCCAAGTCGAGGACGGGACACACATACTGGGCTTGACTGTAAGAGGCCAAACTGGGTTAGCGGTGGCAACGCAAGTCCAAGGGGTTCATATGAGTGTGTGGACCCAGGCTGGTAGGTAAGACGTTGTTGCATTGTGTAGGTATAAGTCGTGCATCTCTGGTAGTATTGGGTTGCCACTTTGTGGAGTGATACACCCCACTGTGGGACCAACACGGGTATTTTCGAGTTAGGGAGCCGATCAAATGGGGAAGCTAGTGGGTTCGACTAGTGGAGATAGGAGCAGGCGGCACCTATGACAGCAGCTAGGAGTACAACTACCATATTATGAATATTCTAATTAGAATGGGGAGGGTAGTGGGTACCACTAGTGGAGATAGGAGCAGGCGGCACCTATGACAGCAGCTAGGGGTACACGAAACTACCATTATTATTATCACTTATGTTCAGTAGGCAGGATCAACCTTAGGGTGACTAGTGGTGGTGCAGTATAGCAATTATCTCATAGTGTTGATGTAGTTTAGTAATTATCTTACAGTGGGTTAGGTGCGCTTTAACGATATTGTTGTTCATCCTGTTTCCTTGTTTACTCTACCATACTCAATGGTTCATGGTCATTTCCTGATTTTCCAACTTATGCCTTAGCCTAGTTACTTTGGTGATTATATTGTTAAAGTTATCGCACTCGCTAGACTTTATGTCTGACCCCCTTTGTTTCCTCCTCTTTTCTTCCTCCCCCCCCCCCCCCCCACAGGTGCTCAGGTCGAAACTAGCACCAGTGGAGCTTGATTTTGGACAGCTGTGCTTCTTGCTTTTAGAAGATTGCTTGGATCGCTGAAGTAAAGTTCAGCCTCTCTTTTATTTATGGCTATTTTGTATTGGCGATTATGTCTTTCAATTTATGTACTTTGATTTAGTCAAGATGGATATTATGTACTTGGCTCTAATTTTGATGATGTAATCAAATATATGTATTTTCCGCTGCAATGAAATAAAGTTTTTATTTTTTCAAGTACTGTTTATATCTGTCTTGTTGTTAATTTTCTGTTCTATACTCACTTAAAACGCACCATAGAAGTTAATGCATTCCCTTTGTGAGTGACATTAATGGACATGGGGTGTTACCGTAATTGTCCGAATTAACATTAACCACAATATAGTTACAAATCAAGATCCACAAAGGCGACATAATATAATAACCACAATTGAATTAGATCTTGAGAAGTAGATCTATCATGACAAAGTATAAGATTTAACAATAGCATAGATTCATAGTTTACAACATATCCCAATCACAGTCTTTCACGATTTACTTTTATTCATCTAAACCTAAAAGTAACCAACTCAGAGTGTTTGGATTGATAAGAATATAGAAAAGAAGTTGGTGTTGAATCTATGCTTGAATCTTAGAATTGATTTCCAAAGCTGAAAGTTGTAGGGGATTAACAGATCCAATTCAGTTTAGACACCGGTAGAGTTTGGCCACCATGAATTCGTAATAAAGAAAATATGAGAAATAGCCACGTATATATAGCCGCAAAACCCTCTGAAACCGACTGCCACCTCAGCCCTAGGGGATATCGACATGGGTCGACACCCCTTTGGGTGGGTCGACCTCTACATCGACACCTCTCTAGGGGGTTGACCCTCTAAAGTGGGAAATCTGCCACCATTACTCATTTTTCGAATTCAAACTATTCTGGATAAAATTATGACTCATCTCTGACTCATATGTGTATATATGTATATTCTTTTTACGCGTATACAAATTTAAAACTCTCATAACTTCCCAATACAGTGTCTGTTTTACATAAACGAATGTCTATCTTGACCAGAATTACGAGACGGACGCGATGGCGCAGTTCGTTTTCCTTAATTCTGAATATTAAGTTAATTATTATTTAATTTATGTTCTTTTAGCGTCGTTAAAATTTCGAGGTGTTACAGGACTAATATCAAACATCTGAAGATTTATCTCCAGCCATATCCGATTAATTAAAATTCAAAACCCCGTCTATTATCAAGTAAATCAATTTAATTTCCATATAAAACATTTTCGATACTTTTAAATATTTGAAAACATTCCACCAATCATTTACAAATGATTACTTATTGTTTGGGAAACATATCGAGGTTTACCACTTCAAAATAGATTATTTTCAAAGAAAGAATTACCATAGTGTTTCAAAAGCGTTACAAAACAGCTATCTTAACTACTTTGATCAAAATATCGTTTATCTTAGCCAAAACTTGAAATTTAAGATTCAAAATACTTTTACATAATTTATAATGATTTTACCATTTTTTCCATTTTTTAAAAACATTTAAAATAGCTGTATATAGTTATGGTCGACAACTGCTCTTATAGCGACCTTTTTCAAAATAGTTTTAAACCTAACTTGAGAATTAAAATCCACTTTCAAGCTCTTGTTAACCTAGATCAATTTTTTTTCACTTCTTGGAAATCCGATTTAGATTGCAAAAGTTATAAGTGTTTAATTTTTTAACTAAAATACGCAAATTACCATTGTGCGACAAGGTCTATTTTGACCGAAATAAAAGTTATTCTTTAATACTTCAAAATACATTAGAAAACCATTATATACTCATGTAAATCATTTAAAACCATTTAAAGTAATTTATATTGACTTTTCAAATTTATTTTGGGTTCAAAATTCAACTTTTATTTTTTACCTAATAAATCAAATTCCAATTCATTTCTAAATTTAAATAATTTCAAATTAACCATCCCATTCGTCGGATCAGTTAGGGATAGCCAGGGAGAGTAGGAAACTATATTTTCCAAACCCAAGCTTAGACACTATCCTCTCTGTCATTCTAGAACGTTCCGATATTTATTTATTCATTTAAAGAACTTTATCAATATATATGAATTCATACATATGGTCTTTCCCAATTATTAACCTTCAATTTCAATAATGATATTGCTTCTAATTACGAAGGAGATTTGTCGATCACCAATGTGATACCATACTTGTTGTGTCATAATGTGTGCAAAACAACATCAACAACCATTACAAAACATCTATATCAACCATCATCAACATAATTAAATAAATCATAACTGTGCATGAGTGTTATAATACTAATGCTTAATAGTGTGTATGTTCTAAACTACGCATTCATCATCCATCACAACAAACATCAATCATCATTAACCACTAATAATTCATCACTATATTTAAATTAGTCTAACTACTAATTAAATATATAAACCATGGTTAAAGAGTTCTCACCTAATAACTTTACAAATCTTCACGGTAGGCGAGCCTAGCTGAGTGAACCGTCGGTCAGTATTTCGGCGCAACGTCTTCTTCACCAATATATATATATATATATATATATATATATAATAATATAATATACACTAATATCTCTCTTTATATTAAAGAGGAGGAGGATGATGACGATGAAATTTGGCAAGGTGGCGGTGGAAAAGAGGGAGACTTATGCCACAGAGACCATGGCCATAAACTTAAGAAGAAGAAGGAAGGTAGGAAAAATGAAAATGGATGATAAAAAATGAAGTAAAGAGCTCCTTATATAGGAAAGGAGGAGTAAGGAGGTAAAGACACATAAGGGGACAAGTAGAAACCATGCATGAAAGTCTACATGCAAAATTACAAGTGTCCATACACTTGTCTTAAGAAGAGAAGGTGAATTTTTGGTAGCATTTTCCCTTAAATTCTATGAAAACTAAGGGCAACACTTAATTCTAATGCTACTAATTCATGTTATAGTTTGACAAATCCGATCGAACGACAAATAGTATCAATAAATCCAAACTCATTAATAAACATTCTCATTTATAATTCAAATAAAATCTATCATCTAAGTTATCAAAATTCTTAACCATATATATTTATGTAAAATTCAAATTCAAATTAAGTAATAAAAATTCCAATTTTAAATTGCTTAAAAGTTCTGGATCGTTACAAGAACTGTAGCCAACCTTCAACCCTGTAATCAACAAAAAGATAGAAGTGTACTTTTCTACAATGTCATATAGCTATATATATAAAAAGAGATCTAATCTCTTCTTTACCAAGACCCGCTGTGAATTCCCTGTTATTTACAGATTTCATACCTAGAACTATATCATGATAGTAAATAAAATTAGGTTTAGATCATACAATGTTTATAAGATAATTGCTATATCTGTTCTTCACCATTATCCACCTATGTCGTTGTTATAAGTAAAATATATGCTTTTACTGTCAGATGGTTAAATAGTTATGTGTATCTATCTTCTTTTTCTCTGTTTCTACTACTTAAGTTTATTTCCAGTCTTACCTATATACATGTACAGTCTGATTTGGTTCTATTTTCCTTCCTCTATTTTTCCCTTTTGTTTACGTTAAGCTTAGGTCATATCCGATTAAAGTTTGCATATAGTTAAAATTGGGATAATAAGAACTAACATGAAAAGAGGAGGGCATATTGCCAATTTGAGGGTTGTTTGACTGTCATTTTCGAAAGGGATACTATGCATATACTAGTACTAGCTGTAATTTAGGAATATGATAAAAAGAGATAATATGCATATGCTTGTACTTATTGTAACTTGAGAATATAAGGAAAAGGAATAATACGCATAGCCTTGTACATGCTGTAATTTGGGGTAGTATGCATATGTATAAACATGTTAGATCTGACTTAATATAGACATTAAGTAAAAAGGACATGTTAAAATTATGTAAGTACCAGATGTAGGTTTGTAAACTTAACCACTATAGTAATTATACATACATCTGGGCAGGTGCTTTGGAGATGGGTTGTACACGCCTAATATCATGTAATATTACAACCATGCTTATTAATAAACCAAAACCTGATTATTAATAAGCTAAGAGGTCCCTCGTTTTTCTGTTGTATCGGGTTTTGGGGACTCTTAAATCCTGGTTACTTGGGGCATAAGCCTAGGGGGTTTGGCTTGTGTCAATCTTGTTGTGTGGGACCCATATCAGTCAGTATCCCTGTTGGTATTTAGTTAGAGGGCCTCGCACTAGGTAAGGGAATGGAAATACTTTACTGAACTGGAGAGTAAGAGGTTCAAATGGGGAAGGTGGGTACGGGTGCGTTCCGGCGGAGTCATGAGCATGCATGAGTCCGATTAGGGAAACTAAGCCGCTGCAACACTAGTAAATAGGTCTGTATTATATAAGTTGTTGGGTTAGGGAGTGATACACCCTACTATTGGGGCTGACATAGGGTATTTACGTAATAGGGAGCTGATCGCATGGGTAATAATTAGGGTACACCTAATCTGCTATTATATTACTAGGGTAACACCTAATCCTGTTATGTAATTAGGGTTCACCTAATCTTGTTATTTAATCATGTTGTTCCTATTAAGTAATAAGATTAGTTTCTAATCCCGTTATACTAGTATTGGTGCAGATACAACCTGTTTTTAGGGATATAAATGTGAAGCATTACTCAATCACTGTTATTCCTGTTTTATCATGTTTATCATGTTTACCTGTTACCTTATATGATACAATACTTTCTCATCCAGTCTTGTTTATTGGTCTTGGTATCTCTATTTTATGCATATTTGAAAGTGAAAATTAGGCACAAATCTCTAAAACGAAACTTAATTAGGCTCACATCCGGTCTAACTTTTCATGTAAATTAGGTCCTATTTTTCAAAAACATATAAAAAAATATTAAAAAAATATAAAAAAATGACGAAAATTCATTATGAAATAAAACATGTTCACGCCAAAAAAATCAGGTTTAGAAAACAATCGATAAACAAGTCAAAATCAAAAAAATACACAAAACAGCGGAATATGCAGTAAAATGCATGAAAACATGCACATATTTCAAATATTTGCATACATGTATGCAAATATTGCCATGCCCTCTACCTTTCAATGCATTACTGCATACAAGTATGCAGCTATTCTGAATAGCAGCATATTTGTATGCAAATATTCAGTAGGTTTGCGTTTTTTTTTCATGTGTATTTAAATAGTTGCATACATGTATGCAACTTTTTTTTTTTGATTTGCGTGGACTGAGTGGGATATTTCCAGATTTTAGAATTTTTTTTTAATGCAAGAGCGCATTTTTTTGTGAAAAAATGGAAGAGGCGAAGTGGAAGGAGGTGGAAGGCAGAAGGGACAAAAATTATTAGGCGGCAGCTCAAAAAGAGGGGGAGGAAATGAATGGGAAACTTTGACCCTTTTTTTATTTCTCCTTTTCTTTATATTTAAAAAAAAAGTGCTACAATGTAAAAAAAAAAATCTAAAATCTGGAAATATTAACAGAAGTTCACGGAAATTTAAAAAAAAATTGCATACATGTATGGAACTATTTGAAATACTTGCACACATGTATGCAAGTATTGCATGTAAAAATATGAAGTGAAAATTTTGCCTGAGGATTGTTGTACACTTGTATGCAAGAATCTATTTACCTTGCATATATGTATGCAAAAAAACAAACGCAAATTTAACATTTGAAATAATTGCACAGATGAATGCAATTATTGCAAATATATGCATGATTTGATGCAAATTACTGCATTTTTCGCTGTTTTATGTATTTTTTGATTTTGATGCATTTTTTAATTTTTTTATGAGCTGTTTTTTTTTTTGGTGAGTACATGTTTGATTTAAATACGAATTTTCATGATTTTTTTATTTATTTTTTGTTTTTAGCGTATTTTTGAAAAATAGGGACTAAATTTACATGAAAAGTTGGACCGACTGTGAGCCTAATTTTGAAACTTAATAAGGACCTGTCCCAAACGGACCCTATTTGAAAATCACTGGAACTCGCCAGACTTTATGTCTGACCCTTTTGTTTTGCTTCTTTCTCTTCCTTCCCCCCCCCCCCCCCGCCCCCCCCCCCAAGGTCCTTAGAGTGGTAGCAATCCTTAGTGATTAGAACTTTCTCTTTCAGCTTGGATATGGACTTTCTAAGATGTATCGCTTTGACTTACTTTCTCCTCTGCTATGGAATGCTACGAGGGATATGGTTTTATATTATGGCATTATGTTATTTTGCATTATGAGACAGATTTGAGATTCTTGGTTTTTGATGTAACTGGTTTAATGATGTAACCTGTTTTGAGACCATGTTTTATTTTCAATAATAAAGTTGAAATTTCCGCTGCTTACTTTATATCTATCTTGTGAATTTCTGTATTATTTACCTGTTGCGCTTCACGAAACTTAATGCATTCTCTTATGAGTAACATTAACGGATGTGGGGTGTCACAACTAGACTAGCTAAAAGTACAGAAGCTAGTCAAATTGACTATACTACTATTACAAACCCACGTAGGGGTGCAAATTACATGATATAAAATATTAATAGTTACTAAAAATACATTTCCACACCAATGTGACCAAGCCAGCATATAGAAAGCTCAAGGATCAAAGCAGTTGCACTAGCAAAACTCCACAGTATATACATAAGCAACAAGTGCGAGCAAGGAAAACAAAAATAACAAGAGCAAAAGGCATGACATAAAAGAATTTCCTTCCCAAAGAAAAGAAGGGAAATGGAATAACAACTCACACATTGAAGGAAACTTCCTAGCCAATATATATAATTCCCAAGGATCTTAACAGTCGCATACTACGCCATAGATGGCCTACTGCAACGAAAATCTATGGTATTGCTAGCTACAATGTTACCATAGCAATGCTGTTTTTTGTCTATTGCAATGCGCGCTTCAATTTATTAGCATAGATATCAACCATGTGCTTTAGTAGCTGCGTGAATAAAATTCTCAATCCATGTCAACATGATCCAATGGTCCAGGTTAGAGATCCGCGAGAAATAATGTTTAAGGCGGGAAACAAAAAATAAGTGGAAAAACACTTAACAAAATATTCACTCAACCTCTCAAACACTCATTCACAAACAAAATATTCTGCCGCTTAACCTCTCAAACACTCACTCTCAAGTTCAATTAGGGCTAAAAGTTCAAGTTTACAAGCTTAATTGGGGTTCGATTGGGGCAAGTTCGAGTTCAAGTTCTATTAGGGCTTCGGTGTTTCACTTAGGTCTTTAACTCGGGTTCGTTTGGGTTTCAAATTTCAGTTAGGGCTTCAATTTAATCTGCTACTTAAGGTATCACTTGATGTATATTTCAGTTTTTTCTGATTTAATGTTGTGTTGCCTAATTTACTGATTTACTTGTGTGTTCAGGTGTAATCACATACCTGATTTTATTATTGTGTTTGTCTTTGTCATTAATGTCATGGCTAAATGATATTTATTTATGTTATTTGTTTGTCAATTAGTGATGAACAATAAGGAAAACCTATACACAGAACTTCCTAAGTACAGTGAAGGATACATCAGTGGAGTGAAACTTTTTTATTCGAAATACTTTTTCTAGATTCGTGGTAGTTGATGAAATTACATGCCCTTGCACAAAGTGTCATAATCGCAAGTGGCATCGTCGGGAGGTGGTCTATGACTATCTGATTTGGAATGGTCCATCTGAATTGTACGTGAAATGGATTTGTGAGATTTCCTGCTTATATCCTGAAAGGACCGATAACGATATGGATTGTGAAGCAGGAATAAATTTTGGAGATAATCTTGATGAGATGTTGCAACATACTTGTTGAAATATGCAGAACAATGAAGGTGGATCTTCTGATGGATCAAATGGAATAGATGTCGATGCTAGAAAATTTCATCAACGTGTTGAAGGGGGAAAGCAACCATTATATCCCGGGTGTACTTAATTTTCGCGATTAAGTTTCATTGTCAGGCTTTATTCTTTAAAATGTGTAACGTCCCGCAAATCCGTACTACCTGAGTTGACTAATAACACCACACGTCCAACCCAAATTGCACAGAAATACGAATCATTATTAGAAAGAAGTTAGAGGATGAGAAATAGAAAGAAAGAAATATTAGGATTGAAGAAAACAAAGAAGACAAATCTCTAGTGGAACAAATAAAATATATTACATAACATAACTTTTGAAATACAAAATTTGTACTGTATACACATATCATTATCCGAGTATCACTATCAGAGTTCAACTTACAACACGGCGGAAATAACAATAACTAGATAACGCTGAAGCCTCCGGCTCCAAGCTCCTTTGGATAAACTTGTAAAATCCTGAACTACTTGACTTCCCATACAAATTTAGACACCCAAGAGTTTAGGTAAAACAAAACAAAATAAACTCTGGATCAGTCATGGGACTGGTATGAGTAAACAATTTAAAACAGTTTGAGAAACTAAACGATATCTCATAAGACCACACCGTATAACGGAACGGATTTTTCCCGTATGAGAATCCAAAATAATCTTTATATCAAACTCTTTTGATATTATAATAGTGTCTAAATCAAATAAATAACAATCTAGTGGAACGCTTGCATCTCACGTTCCACGTAAATAATATACAATCAAAACCGCAAGCAATTATTGGGTAATGAATTTCCAAATATGACAAGGTATGGAACCACCATCCAATAGTGTATCTCTAGAGGAGAATACACTGGGTTCAACAAGAACATCTTGTAACCCAGCCACACATGACCGACCACTCATTTCGCTTGAGTGTATCGAACGAACATCACCAACGGTTGGGATCAGCAACTGCTTCCCGAATGGGACTGCATCGAATAGAATAAGGAACTAAATAAATCTCTAGATAGGTGATAATACACCCTAATGGGAGCTAACCACATAGCCATGTTGCCTGCCCGGTTTTTGTAATTTCCCGGTTGTTGAGGCCTGAGGCTACGCTTACTTGCCATTCATTGATAACACAATCACTTTGAATGCCACATTGTCAGATCCGTTAATCATTTATTGATTTACACAAATATATTCTGGATATTATGCTAAGGGAATAAATCCGTTGCTACCATATGTATTTGTACAGACAAACATATGCGATCAATGGAAATACTCTGTCAAACATTTGTCCATTTACATTCATTCTGGGACAGAACGAAACCGAAGGCACTATTCCACACATCCATCATAGGCAATCTCTGCCTAGGACTTATACAAAAGTCCTTTCACTTTACTCCGTCTTCAATATATTCAACATACTTGGTTTGCAATGCTTATGCCAATACGGAGTGGTTCTTCGAATAATAATCCAACCGGTCTCTCCATATTAACAACGTTAAAATGGTCAAAAACTTTGATAGTCCGTGATTTAACAATCAAATGAAAAATGTTTGTGTACACACAACGATTTTATTTCTAAATGGAATTGTCAATCAAATCATCATATATATATATATGTATATATATATATATATATTCATATATCCTTATTTTCTATGTTTAGAAAATATATGTTATTAACTACGGAAAAAATTCCTATTGCATATTTACATATCACTATTCTTCCACATCTATCAGACTCTAACTGTAAACTAGTAAGAGAACAACTTCCTAAGTATAAACCCCGAAGGCCGAAACTAAGATCAGATCGATACTCAAAAAATCGTTCAACTCAACTAATTTCCAGTCAGTTTCCAATTCTGCTTAACTCTATTTCTTTACCTCCATTTGATTAACTTCTTATCAACATGATCATTTTAAATCTGCAAATCATTTGCTTTTAAATCATCATTCACTTTAAAATGTATATCTCCCAGGATTTTATTTATAAAATTCCATTTCGTTTATAATATTCTATTTTAAGTTCGTTCCATTATCAAATTCTATATATATTGATATATCGATATATCGATTTCTAGTTTATCAATTCTTCTTAAAAATATTCTAACTCCTTAAATTTCTGGAAAAATTCGCCATAACATCCTTTGTACAGGGTTACCAGAAAAAGTCAAAGCTTGCCACATTGGCCTCTCCATTTAAAAAGAAAATCAAAAAGCCAAGCATCTAGCCGATACGGCGCATAAAATTTCATATTCAATTTAAATACATACCTTTTTGTCGAGCATTACATTTATACTCTTCCATTTCTTCATTTCTATACCTGCTTAACATATATCTAATCATTCTAATTCATTTCAACTTAATACACTTGTTTTAACTCAACTCGTTAATTAATTCGTTAATCAACTCTTATGCCTATTTCACTTTCATATTTGAATATGACATGTTCAAATATATTTTAACTTACTTATAAACCAATCCAATTCCGCTTTTCAAACTTAAGTTTTATATTCGATTTGAATATGAATTCACAAGTTTAATTTACTTATTCAAAGTTGAACTCAAATCTTAAACTTAATTAACTAATTTTCCTTTTGCTTAGTTAATTCTATTCAACAATCAAAAATATGATTTTCGTTTCAAAAATCATTCCATTTACTTCACTTGGGCTCATATTCATGTTATCCAATTTATGATTTTTCCTTTTTATTTACAAACCCCATTTATTTTACTTGTTTATATATTTAGACAAGTCTCGATTTCAAATTTCATTTGAAATAAATATTTCTACTTTGTAAAAATAAATTTCCCTTTTCAAATTAACACTTGTATTTATATTTCCTGAATTATCCAATGATAATTCATTTCACTTCGTTAATAAACTTCGTTTATAAATGAACTACTTGTTTTTATTATTTAAAACAAGTTAATATTTCTATTCTATTCGAATTTCAAATTCTATTTTAGAAAAAATAGAATTTTCCTTTTAAATCTCAAATATCCTTTTCACGATATTTTTAAATATCAACATTTAGGCCTAGTGGTACTTAAACACACATAACATCCAATTATTAATTACAGGTTTTCTAACACATCATATATGACAGTATATATGCAAACAAACAGTAATAAATTTTGAGGAATCCAGTCGGGTCCCTCCAACCTGTTTTCCTGCATCCACAGATGTTAGCCAACATAAATATACCATCCTGCTTCGAGGCAGGATATCGCGGTATGAAAGTCATCCACTAATATATATTTGTGGGGCGCATAGGGAAATCATCTGCTAAAGGTACCGCGGGCATCCACTAATGATACACTATCCAACCACCCAATATATATATAATAGCCAAGCCTAAATAACTAATATATTTTAATCACAAAAACAAATTTAAGTACATTCAAACAATCTGTGACGGCCGGGAATTTCGCTCGATCTGAATCAGTCGTTACACCGATCTAGACCGTTCGAAACCCCTGAACGTTGAGAACATGACAAATCAGAACACAAACAGAAGAACATTTCATTGTATATTACAACAATGCATCAGATTACAAGAATATACAGAGTATAAATGAATAAATATTACACAGAAATATCAGAGATTTAAATTACATTTAAATACATAGCAGCGGAAAATAATACGAAGCACAACTGAAGGTGATATACGGATACAGAGCTTTCCGGATATCATTCCAGCTGTAAACCAGGATCCTGTGAATATAAATATGCAAAACCAAAACTACTAGCTGCCCGTGCGGAAAATAGGGGCACCCAGAGTTTAGGTTAAAACAATAAACTCCAGGTCAGTCATGTGACTGGTGTGAGAACTAAAACAGTTATTTAAAACTTTACTTTAAAAGAGAGTAATTCAAGGGACCACGCCGTATAACACGGAACGGGTTTCCTCCCAAGAATACCAGTGCATAAAATAAACAACGCAATGCTTTTTCGAAAAATGAAGCTATTATAAGACCCAGGTCCCATCACACAATGCAACGCAAGCCGGAGGATAGGGTTTTACCTTATAACAGCCAAACATGCTTGGTACGTTTAAAACAAATCATTTGATACTATAATAAGTGTATAGTGTCAAAACATTTCAATCATAAATATAAATCATAGACGGCATAGTATCCCATGCTACTATGTCGCCATACTAGGCTCTAAAAATAAAGCCGCAATACACGTATTGGAAATTGGGTTTCCGTCATGAGTCGAGGCAAGGGGCAAGCTCCTCTCCGCGTTCGAGACACTCTAGCAAATGCCTCAGGATTACGCACACTGGGTAACCCCTGGATCTTCAGGGCCGGTCCTCACTTACGTTAGAGGATTGGCAATTCCTGAACACACGCTTCCCGGTCCTTACAGACCTATAATCGAGACGCCTCATCCAACAACCACAAAGGTGAAAAGTATATATATGTCAGGGCTGGTAAGTCACTGACACCACCAAAGCTAGAAAGAAACGTCGTGCTCTCCCTGCATTCTGTATCCCGTTTTTAACTCATACCGAGGTGTGAGGCTCGCGAATTCACGTTATACACAAAGCTGCCACATAGACGTGCTTTGATCATCAACCACAAGACTTTGCTTTTCAACAGAAGCCTTGATCCTTGCATCTTAGCGTGCCACACAGGCAATTCATGCCATGCGACTGATGTCCATTGATATACAACCTCTGAGCTCGTATGTCTCAGAGAAGGGCGTTAAGCAAAAGAATAAATTCTCCGCCGCCAAACAGATGTATATTTAATAGAAATCAATCAACACAGAATAAAATCCAGTGTCAGACACACAATCCATTTACAAGTCCGTTCTGGGTCTGAACGAAACCGGAGGCACTTTCCTCGCATATCCATCCATCCCCAAGTACGTCTGGACGACCACCAACTATTTCCATCCTCTTGGGTGTACATCCCAATCAGGATCGTCAGTAATTATCCAAACGATGTGAAGACTTCCGGTCTTCAACCACCGTCTTCATCTTCGACATATCGTCGAATCGGTTATTCAGAACGGGTATAAACCCGGTCTTTCCGAACAACCCGCGTATATTGAAAACAAATGTTACACAAACCCAACATACGCCTCATTCCAATTCATTAGTCACTAACCGCAGATTAGCAAGAGAACAATTTCCTAAACATTAACCCCGAAGGCCGAAACCAACATCAGATCAATATCTAGGAAACCATTCTTCTTAGCCAACCTACAGCTAGTTTCTAAATTTCACATTCATAGGGAAAGGTTCCCATTAATTTTATCCAAGATAAATTCTTTAAAATTTATCCTGTAATCTTCCTTTGGATGTCATTTAAAACCAAATTATGGTTTTCCAACTAGTCGAGATTAGCGAACCACAATGAAGTAATTATTTATTTTATTTCCCAATCCCAACCTATTCATCCCATGAAGCAAAACTGGTAATACTCCATATCTAACACCACGGTGTTATCGGTAAAATTAATTACCATTTCACGTTCAAATCTAATTAAAGATTTAACTATCGCTTTGTAGCAAAACTGGTAATACTCCATTCTCGCTCATTTTCTAAATTTGATAATTTAGATTATCCATTCGCATTTCAATCTAATTGCAGATTTGTTAAACTCCTTTTACTGGGTTAAAGAACTAGGTGTTATTTAAAACACAGTTCACGATAAACCCAAATCACATTCTATTTATTATCGGGTTAAAGAACTAGTGTTATTTAAAACACAGTTCACGATAAACCCATTTCAAATCCAATCAAATATATTAGAAATCCCGATTATTTAAAACCCCTTTTAAATCTAATTTATTTATTTAAAAATAATTAGGTTTTAAATTTAGTTCAAAACTAGTTCATTTCGATAAAAATCTATTTTTATCTTTTCAAATATGGAGTTTTTCATCCTAATTCTTCCCAAATCATTTCTTATGATTTTACATAAATTATCGCTATTTTTAATAATTTTATCAAGGCCCGTACAGTCGATTTCCATCAACGGCCATCGAACTGCACCTATAGCGACCTTTTTCGAATTGATTTGGACGTATCTCCAAATCCAACCGTTAGATTTCAAATTTCTAATATTCGTTAGAAAGCTCTTTTCGATACGAACCCAACGGTTCCAGTTTTAGGAGAATCCGACGGTCGGATCTCCCGTAATGTCCGTTTGAAATAAATGGTCGAAATTCACGAACTGCCGCGGCGCGGCGCGTTCTATTCCGGCCATTTTATTATATATATAATATATATAATATATATTTCATCAATTTCTATTTAAAACGAATTATATAAATAGTTTAAATTCGTTTCAAAAGCAATTTCAACTTCAATTTCATTTCAAATCAAAATTGAATTCTCCTTTATAAATTCGTTTTAAAATTCATTTCTATTCAATTCAGATTTCAATTCGATTTGAATTCATTTCAATTCAATTTGAATTCATTTTCAATTCAATTCAATTCAAATTGGTTTTTCTATTCGATTTAAATTCATTTCGAAATCGTTTTATATTCAATTCATTTCGAAATCGTTATATATTCAATTCATTTCGAAATCGTTTTATATTCAATTCATTTTGAAATCGTTATATATTCAATTCATTTCGAAATCGTTATATATTCAATTCATTTTGAAATCGTTATATATTCAATTCATTTCGAAATCATTATATATTCAATTCATTTCGAAATCATTTTCTATTCAATTCATTTCGAAATCGTTATATATTCAATTCATTTCGAAATCGTTATATATTCAATTCATTTCGAAATCGTTATATATTCAATTCATTTCGAAATCGTTTTATATTCAAATATTCTATTTCAAATATTTCTATTTTCAAATATTTCTTTTTCAAATATTTCTTTTTCAAATATTTCCTTTTTGTCAACACACGACTAATCTCAACGAATGAGTACCGTCCATGTGTGACTATTTTTGTTAAATTATTTCGTTCAACACATGACTAATCTCAACGGATGAGTACAGTCAACACATGAACCTTTATTTTATATTGATAAAGATACAAATTTTATTATAAAAATATTTCGTTCAACACATGACTAATCTCACGAATGAGTACAGTCAACACATGAACCTTTATTTTATATTGATAAAGATGTAAATTTTATTATAAAAATATTTCGTTCAACACATGACTAATCTCACGAATGAGTACAGTCAACACATGAACCTTTATTTTATATTATTCTTTATCTTCTAAATTGGAATGAGGCCCAATCAATCACCATATAAAGTTAATTATATGGATTTTCATACATCACATGTATATAATAGCATTGAAAAATAATCAACCATCAACCAAAGTGCACTACACTGTATAAGCATCAAATATAGATATCTAACGCTTATAACAGCCTGTCAATCAATCGATCGACATATTTAATCAATCAGGATGAGTGAACTTCATATTTCATCCCAACACCCGTGTGGGGTTTCAAACAATCAAACACAGATTTTATTTGTGCTGTTGGGCGATGTGTAAAATTTATCGACCCAATCAATGTCCTTCCAATAGGTGTACATAAACAAACCGTCCGGTTTGTAAATGAATATTTTATTTATGCACATTCACTATATCCATATTCACGTTAAAAATTATATTTTTAACGATAAAATATTTTATTTTAACAAATGAATTTCTATTCAGTTCATTCTTTAAATAAAATGATATTTTTATTTTTCTAACATATTTTAGAAAATTTCGGTGGCATAACGACACGATACTAGAAACGGGACAAGGCCTAGGCTTATCCCCGGTCTAGTGAAGGCCCACGCCATTCACACATCAATCAAAATCACCAAACAACCAAATTCAAATCAAATCATATAACTAACCTATGCAACCAAACAAACAAGTCCATGGTCTGTGGACGATTGTGTCGGGTGCTACTAAGCACCGTCTGCATCCTAGTATATATATATATAAATAGAAAAGGAAATTGAAAGGTGAGAAATTCTCACAGATAGCTATCCTAACTTCACGGCTCTCCACTGATAGAAATCTTCATCGCTATCGCATCTTCGTCATCTTCGTTGCCCGTATTCACTACATATATAAAAATCACACATTTTTATATGCTGATGTTTTTAAAATAAAAATCACATTTTTATTTATTCACTTTCAATTTAAAAGTCATATTTTTATAATCACTTCATATATTTAAAAATCGAATTTTCCACAACGCTACTATATGGATAAAAATTATATTTTTATCTCGCTATTCTTCATATAAAGATCTCGCCTTTTTAAAAATATAGATTTCGCCTTTTCTAAAATAAAGATTTCGCCTTTATAAAAATCATCACTTGATTTCAACGTATATAAAATAAAAATCAGATTTTTATTTTGCTACATATACAAAGATGATATTTTTATAGTTCCTACTATGCAAAGATCATATTTTTATCTTTCTACAATGTAAAAGATTATATTTTTACTACTTTAAAAATATATAAAGCATATTTTTATAATCGCTATATAGTAAAGACTATATTTTTAATACTTTAAAAATATAAAAATCATATTTTTATTACTTTAAAAATATAAAGATCATACCTTTATCTTTCTACAATATAAAAGATTATATTTTTACTACTTTACAACATAAATAAAAAGAACCATATTTTTATATCGACCTTTACATTAGAAGAACCACATTCTTGTATGCCTTTCATATATTAAATAAATATATATATATATATATATATATATATATATATAAATATATATATATATATAAGCTTTCATGTTAGAGAAGACATCCAATCTTTTTGTCATAACAAATCTACTCTTTCCTTGCCATTACATATAAAAATCCTATTTTAATTTTAAACCATTTCATATGGAGACTTAACACAAAAAAAAACATTGCTTTTTAATAAAATAAAATAAAATCTTACAGGTTTTCCAGCGAGGGGTGGGAGGTTTTCTGGTCGCTGAGGAGGGGGAGGTGAAGGCGGAGGGACGACAGTCGGAGAAACGAGGTGGCGGTGGTCTTTGGGTTCGGTTTGGGCGCGCGGTAGAAGAAAAAAGGGGGGGGGGTTGCTCGACGTCGGAGCGGTGGTGGTAGGGATGAGGGCAACGACGGTGGAGGCCAGAGAGGGGGGGTTGCGATGAGGAGCAGCGGCGCCGCCTGGATCCGGTTGCGCGACTGGTTGAAGTGTTTTTTTTTCTTTTTTCTTTTCTTTTAATCGATTATCTGAAAGATGAAATCGGGGGAGGGGGGCCTGGTTAAGGGAGAAGGGGTTTTCTTTTTATTTAATTATTTAATTTGGCCAAAAAGTTGACTTTCACATACGACCTCGAAACGAGGCCCACCGCCTGTCGTCCATAGCGTTTTACCCCCATTCCGAACACAATGGGATATGTATCGCAAGCTAATTTGATCGTTTGAATCAGTTTCGGTTAAATTTACATTTAAATCACTATATTGAATTTTTAAACGTGCATTTCAAATTACCGGGGTCACATACTAACTAGAAAAATTCCTGAAAAATATTTTCTAGCTTCGTATTGACGATACGGTCTTAACAAAACTAGTTTCATCGAATTCTGAGACCGTTAGAAAAATGGCCAATTTCCAGTCGATTAAAATCAACTGAAACTGGTCAAACACGTTTTCCTTTGCCACGCTCACATATTGATTCAGAAAATTATGAAATATGGAATCTAGTAATAATTTGACATCACGGACCCAACAAAAGTGGTTTCGTCGAAATCCGAGGTCGTTTGCAAAAAGTCCATTTTTAAGGGCCTGAATGCCATAGCGACTATTCAGAATTTTCAACTGGACATATCTTTTGATTCTCGCTACGAAATTTTGATCTTTCGGATTCGTTGGAAAGATATCATCAATTAGATCCTATGATTTTTGGTTTCACTAAAATCCGGATTGTTTTGCACCCGGTACATTCAATTGAAGTTTGAAATCGAATTATCGAACTACCGCGCCATTTTCAATTCTATTTATAATTATATATAAATATTTATATTCTAACGACGACGTATATAAATATATACGTCGAATTATATTCAAAATAAATTTCTCGTCGATATTATTTAAAATAATTCATTTTAAATAATCAAAATTCGCTAAAATTGCCAAAATAAAAATTTTAAACTGGCCCAGATTTTGCGGGTTATTACAATCTCCCCCACTTAATACTTTTCGTCCCCGAAAAGGAACAAAGTCGAAAGTGGATTGATTAATTAACTCTATGTTCGATCTGGCTTCCATTCTCCAACTTTTCAGTTTCTGAGAATTTTCAAATTTTCAAAAATTTGGCTAACACCCTAAATTTTCGAAAAATTTCGCCATAACCTCCCCTGCACCGGGAGCATCGGGGAATTTCAAATAGCTTCCCCGGTCCTTCTAATCTCAAAAAGAAAAAGAAAAAGCCAGCGGCTAGCCAATAGGCTCATAAAATCATCATCACCCAAACAAAACAGGAAATTATGTAGTAAACATGTACCTATTTGTCGGGCAAACAAATTTTATTCTTCGGCTCTAGCCTCCTTGCTATGACCTGTTCAATGATATATATGTATATGCAAGCAAATGCGACCAATTTTTAATACAATTCAATATTTGATCCAATTAGGCTTAATGGTTAAAAATTAGCAAACAAATAGGCAAACAACACAAACATCAATCAATTAGTAGATTAGAGTTTTCAAATTCATAATTTTGATACATATACAAAAAATCATGTTTTTGATGCCAATTCACAACAATGTGTTCTAGCTATATTAGTTTTGGTTCTCACACCAGTCTAATGGAAATATACAGGTATCACACCTTCGAAACACGAAACTAATTACTAATGATGACGCGTCAATCATCAGAATCAGGTCCGGGCGACTAGAGTGTGATTATATATCTATCCAGTATATTAAAACTTCGAATATACGTTCATGACGCGTATATGAAAAATCTTTATATACTCGATTGTCCATATTCAAAATAAATATTCAAATACGTATAAAATGGTTTAAATTTTCAAAACAAAATTGTTTTCATTTGAAAAAAATATACCCTTCACACTCGTTCTAGGATACTACTGATCCTATCTCTAACGAGTCATTCTAATTGGATATTACTAATCCAATATCTGATGAATTCTTTCGTATGGTTCTAATGTGCCTTGTTCTCGAGCTCTGTAAACCAAAGCTCCAATACCAAATGTGACGGCCGGGAATTTCGCTCGATCTGAATCAGTCGTTACACCGATCTAGACCGTTCGAAACCCCTGAACGTTGAGAACATGACAAATCAGAACACAAACAGAAGAACATTTCATTGTATATTACAACAATGCATCAGATTACAAGAATATACAGAGTATAAATGAATAAATATTACACAGAAATATCAGAGATTTAAATTACATTTAAATACATAGCAGCGGAAAATAATACGAAGCACAACTGAAGGTGATATACGGATACAGAGCTTTCCGGATATCATTCCAGCTGTAAACCAGGATCCTGTGAATATAAATATGCAAAACCAAAACTACTAGCTGCCCGTGCGGAAAATAGGGGCACCCAGAGTTTAGGTTAAAACAATAAACTCCAGGTCAGTCATGTGACTGGTGTGAGAACTAAAACAGTTATTTAAAACTTTACTTTAAAAGAGAGTAATTCAAGGGACCACGCCGTATAACACGGAACGGGTTTCCTCCCAAGAATACCAGTGCATAAAATAAACAACACAATGCTTTTTCGAAAAATGAAGCTATTATAAGACCCAGGTCCCATCACACAATGCAACGCAAGCCGGAGGATAGGGTTTTACCTTATAACAGCCAAACATGCTTGGTACGTTTAAAACAAATCATTTGATACTATAATAAGTGTATAGTGTCAAAACATTTCAATCATAAATATAAATCATAGACGGCATAGTATCCCATGCTACTATGTCGCCATACTAGGCTCTACAAATAAAGTCGCAATACAAGCATTGGAAATTGGGTTTCCGTCATGAGTCGAGGCAAGGGGCAAGCTCCTCTCCGCGTTCGAGACACTCTAGCAAATGCCTCAGGATTACGCACACTGGGTAACCCCTGGATCTTCAGGGCTGGTCCTCACTTACGTTAGAGGATTGGCAATTCCTGAACACACGTTTCCCGGTCCTTACAGACCTATAATTGAGGCGCCTCATCCAACAACCACAAAGGTGAAAAGTATATATATGTCAGGGCTGGTAAGTCACTGACACCACCAAAGCTAGAAAGAAACGTCGTGCTCTCCCTGCAGTCCGTATCCCGTTTTTAACTCATACCGAGGTGTGAGGCTCGCGAATTCACGTTATACACAAAGCTGCCACATAGACGTGCTTTGATCATCAACCACAAGACTTTTCTTTTCAACAGAAGCCTTGATCCTTGCATCTTAGCGTGCCACACAGGCAATTCATGCCATGCGACTGATGTCCATCGATATACAACCTCTGAGCTCGTATGTCTCAGAGAAGGGCGTTAAGCAAAAGAATAAATTCTCCGCCGCCAAACAGATGTATATTTAATAGAAATCAATCAACACAGAATAAAATCCAGTGTCAGACACACAATCCATTTACAAGTCCGTTCTGGGTCTGAACGAAACCGGAGGCACTTTCCTCGCATATCCATCCATCCCCAAGTACGTCTGGACGACCACCAACTATTTCCATCCTCTTGGATGTACAGCCCAATCAGGATCGTCAGTAATTATCCAAACGATGTGAAGACTTCCGGTCTTCAACCACCGTCTTCATCTTCGACATATCGTCGAATCGGTTATTCAGAATGGGTGTAAACCCGGTCTTTCCGAACAACCCGCGTATATTGAAAACAAATGTTACACAAACCCAACATACGCCTCATTCCAATTCATTAGTCACTAACCGCAGATTAGCAAGAGAACAATTTCCTAAACATTAACCCCGAAGGCCGAAACCAACATCAGATCAATATCTAGGAAACCATTCTTCTTAGCCAACCTACAGCTAGTTTCTAAATTTCACATTCTTAGGGAAAGGTTCCCATTAATTTTATCCAAGATAAATTCTTTAAAATTTATCCTGTAATCTTCCTTTGGATGTCATTTAAAACCAAATTATGGTTTTCCAACTAGTCGAGATTAGCGAACCACAACGAAGTAATTATTTATTTTATTTCCCAATCCCAACCTATTCATCCCATGAAGCAAAACTGGTAATACTCCATATCTAACACCACGGTGTTATCGGTAAAATTAATTACCATTTCACGTTCAAATCTAATTAAAGATTTAACTATCGCTTTGGAGCAAAACTGGTAATACTCCATTCTCGCTCATTTTCTAAATTTGATAATTTAGATTATCCATTCGCATTTCAATCTAATTGCAGATTTGTTAAACTCCTTTTACTGGGTTAAAGAACTAGGTGTTATTTAAAACACAGTTCACGATAAACCCAAATCACATTCTATTTATTATCGGGTTAAAGAACTAGTGTTATTTAAAACACAGTTCACGATAAACCCATTTCAAATCCAATCAAATATATTAGAAATCCCGATTATTTAAAACCCCTTTTAAATCTAATTTATTTATTTAAAAATAATTAGGTTTTAAATTTAGTTCAAAACTAGTTCATTTCGATAAAAATCTATTTTTATCTTTTCAAATATGGAGTTTTTCATCCCAATTCTTCCCAAATCATTTCTTATGATTTTACATAAATTATCGCTATTTTTAATAATTTTATCAAGGCCCGTACAGTCGATTTCCATCAACGGCCATCGAACTGCACCTATAGCGACCTTTTTCGAATTTGATTTGGACGTATCTCCAAATCCAACCGTTACATTTCAAATTTCTAATATTCGTTAGAAAGCTCTTTTCGATACGAACCCAACGGTTCCGGTTTTAGGAGAATCCGACGGTCGGATCTCCCGTAATGTCCGTTTGAAATAAATGGTCGAAATTCACGAACTGCCGCGGCGCGGCGCGTTCTATTCCGGCCATTTTATTATATATATAATATATATAATATATATTTCGTCAATTTCTATTTAAAACAAATTATATAAATAGTTTAAATTCGTTTCAAAAGCAATTTCAACTTCCATTTCATTTCAAATCCAAATTGAATTCTCCTTTATAAATTCGTTTTAAAATTCATTTCTATTCAATTCAGATTTCAATTCGATTTGAATTCATTTCAATTCAATTTGAATTCATTTTCAATTCAATTCAATTCAAATTGGTTTTTCTATTCGATTTAAATTCATTTCGAAATCGTTTTATATTCAATTCATTTCGAAATCGTTATATATTCAATTCATTTCGAAATCGTTTTATATTCAATTCATTTTGAAATCGTTATATATTCAATTCATTTCGAAATCGTTATATATTCAATTCATTTTGAAATCGTTATATATTCAATTCATTTCGAAATCATTATATATTCAATTCATTTCGAAATCATTTTCTATTCAATTCATTTCGAAATCGTTATATATTCAATTCATTTCGAAATCGTTATATATTCAATTCATTTCGAAATCGTTATATATTCAATTCATTTCGAAATCGTTTTATATTCAAATATTCTATTTCAAATATTTCTATTTTCAAATATTTCTTTTTCAAATATTTCTTTTTCAAATATTTCCTTTTTGTCAACACACGACTAATCTCAACGAATGAGTACCGTCCATGTGTGACTATTTTTGTTAAATTATTTCGTTCAACACATGACTAATCTCAACGGATGAGTACAGTCAACACATGAACCTTTATTTTATATTGATAAAGATACAAATTTTATTATAAAAATATTTCGTTCAACACATGACTAATCTCACGAATGAGTACAGTCAACACATGAACCTTTATTTTATATTGATAAAGATGTAAATTTTATTATAAAAATATTTCGTTCAACACATGACTAATCTCACGAATGAGTACAGTCAACACATGAACCTTTATTTTATATTATTCTTTATCTTCTAAATTGGAATGAGGCCCAATCAATCACCATATAAAGTTAATTATATGGATTTTCATACATCACATGTATATAATAGCATTGAAAAATAATCAACCATCAACCAAAGTGCACTACACTGTATAAGCATCAAATATAGATATCTAACGCTTATAACAGCCTGTCAATCAATCGATCGACATATTTAATCAATCAGGATGAGTGAACTTCATATTTCATCCCAACACCCGTGTGGGGTTTCAAACAATCAAACACAGATTTTATTTGTGCTGTTGGGCGATGTGTAAAATTTATCGACCCAATCAATGTCCTTCCAATAGGTGTACATAAACAAACCGTCCGGTTTGTAAATGAATATTTTATTTATGCACATTCACTATATCCATATTCACGTTAAAAATTATATTTTTAACGATAAAATATTTTATTTTAACAAATGAATTTCTATTCAGTTCATTCTTTAAATAAAATGATATTTTTATTTTTCTAACATATTTTAGAAAATTTCGGTGGCATAACGACACGATACTAGAAACGGGACAAGGCCTAGGCTTATCCCCGGTCTAGTGAAGGCCCACGCCATTCACACATCAATCAAAATCACCAAACAACCAAATTCAAATCAAATCATATAACTAACCTATGCAACCAAACAAACAAGTCCATGGTCTGTGGACGATTGTGTCGGGTGCTACTAAGCACCGTCTGCATCCTAGTATATATATATAAATAGAAAAGGAAATTGAAAGGTGAGAAATTCTCACAGATAGCTATCCTAACTTCACGGCTCTCCACTGATAGAAATCTTCATCACTATCGCATCTTCGTCATCTTCGTTGCCCGTATTCACTACATATATAAAAATCACACATTTTTATATGCTGATGTTTTTAAAATAAAAATCACATTTTTATTTATTCACTTTCAATTTAAAAGTCATATTTTTATAATCACTTCATATATTTAAAAATCGAATTTTCCACAACGCTACTATATGGATAAAAATTATATTTTTATCTCGCTATTCTTCATATAAAGATCTCGCCTTTTTAAAAATATAGATTTCGCCTTTTCTAAAATAAAGATTTCGCCTTTATAAAAATCATCACTTGATTTCAACGTATATAAAATAAAAATCAGATTTTTATTTTGCTACATATACAAAGATGATATTTTTATAGTTCCTACTATGCAAAGATCATATTTTTATCTTTCTACAATGTAAAAGATTATATTTTTACTACTTTAAAAATATATAAAGCATATTTTTATAATCGCTATATAGTATAGACTATATTTTTAATACTTTAAAAATATAAAAATCATATTTTTATTACTTTAAAAATATAAAGATCATACCTTTATCTTTCTACAATATAAAAGATTATATTTTTACTACTTTACAACATAAATAAAAAGAACCATATTTTTATATCGACCTTTACATTAGAAGAACCATATTCTTGTATGCCTTTCATATATTAAATAAATATATATATATATATATATATATATATATAAGCTTTCATGTTAGAGAAGACATCCAATCTTTTTGTCATAACAAATCTACTCTTTCCTTGCCATTACATATAAAAATCCTATTTTAATTTTAAACCATTTCATATGGAGACTTAACACACAAAAAAACATTGCTTTTTAATAAAATAAAATCTTACAGGTTTTCCAGCGAGGGGTGGGAGGTTTTCTGGTCGCTGAGGAGGGGGAGGTGAAGGCGGAGGGCCGACGGTCAGAGAAACGAGGTGGCGGTGGTCTTAGGGTTCGGTTTGGGCGCACGGTAGAAGAAAAAAGGGGGGGGGGGGTTGCTCGACGTCGGAGCGGTGGTGGTAGGGATGAGGGCAACGACGGTGGAGGCCAGAGAGGGGGGGGTTGCGATGAGGAGCAGCGGCGCCGCCTGGATCCGGTTGCGCGACTGGTTGAAGTGTTTTTTTTCTTTTTTTTTTCTTTTAATCGATTATCTGAAAGATGAAATCGGGGGAGGGGGGCCTGGTTAAGGGAGAAGGGGTTTTCTTTTTATTTAATTATATAATTTGGCCAAAAAGTTGACTTTCACATACGACCTCGAAACGAGGCCCACCGCCTGTCGTCCATAGCGTTTTACCCCCATTCCGAACACAATGGGATATGTATCGCAAGCTGATTTGATCGTTTGAATCAGTTTCGGTTAAATTTACATTTAAATCACTATATTGAATTTTTAAACGTGCATTTCAAATTACCGGGGTCACATACTAACTAGAAAAATTCCTGAAAAATATTTTCTAGCTTCGTATTGACGATACGGTCTTAACAAAACTAGTTTCGTCGAATTCTGAGACCGTTAGAAAAATGGCCAATTTCCAGTCGATTAAAATCAACTGAAACTGGTCAAACACGTTTTCCTTTGCCATGCTCACATATTGATTCAGAAAATTATGAAATTTGGAATCTAGTAATAATTTGACATCACGGACCCAACAAAAGTGGTTTCGTCGAAATCCGAGGTCGTTTGCAAAAAGTCTATTTTTAAGGGCCTGAATTCCATAGCGACTATTCAGAATTTTCAACTGGACATATCTTTTGATTCTCGCTACGAAATTTTGATCTTTCGGATTCGTTGGAAAGATATCATCAATTAGATCCTATGATTTTTGGTTTCACTAAAATCCGGATTGTTTTGCACCCGGTACATTCAATTGAAGTTTGAAATCGAATTATCGAACTACCGCGCCATTTTCAATTCTATTTATAATTATATATAAATATTTATATTCTAACGACGACGTATATAAATATATACGTCGAATTATATTCAAAATAAATTTCTCGTCGATATTATTTAAAATAATTCATTTTAAATAATCAAAATTCGCTAAAATTGCCAAAATAAAAATTTTAAACTGGCCCAGATTTTGCGGGTTATTACACAATCAACAAACAATTATTTTTAAATGATAAAAATAAATTTAACGAGTGAGATTTACTCACCGTGATTTTTATTTGCGATCCATTCCGATTTCAATTTTAGTTCCCTTCTTGTTAACCACAAGCTAAGATTCCAACTCAACTCGTCTTGCGTAATTCAATCCTATAACAATTTAAATTTCCCTTTTATAATATTTTATTTTTCATGATCAATATTCATAGTTACTTTGAAAATGCCAATTTGATTTTTAATAATCATCATAAATAAATTACTTAGCTAAAAAAATATACCCTAGTTCATGAATAAAATCTTTTCCAAAAATTCAGATTTCACAGTTTCTGCACACCCATCGAACCTGATTTACTGACCTCCACTCCATGTCTTTCACAACCCATTTCTGCTTAGACCAAAACCTACATCTACGATGTCCTCATGTCCACCACCTTAATTTTCCGAACACAACCTGACAGTCACCCTCACCACGCATGCTCCAGGAAGAACTCAAGCCTAAAGCCCTATTTTCAGTTCAGCCTAGATCGAACTTCCCCTATTGTCGCAACCTGTTCGAACTCCAGTTTGCCATTAACAACTTCGCACCATTTCCAAAACAAATCGTAGCTTCCATTTTGGTCCCTAAATATCCATCGTGACCCAGTACCATCCTCAAGCTCAAGCTATGGACATCGCAAGCATTAGAAACATGCGAACCCCTTTCTGCCATTTTGAAGACTCGAAACGCGGTGAACCCAGGCCTAACCTTCCATCGCGCGCGTTTTGGGGGTTCACGAAATCTTCATCTTCAATTCAAATTGGGTTTCCATTTATTGAGGAGGTATGGGGAACGCCTTTTGTTTAATACGGTTTTCGATTTTAAAATTCCCGAAAGCATTCGATTTTGAGGATTTGAAAATGAAAGGCACGGCTGTTGTTCGAGAATGAAATCAGAAGTGAATACAGTTTTAAAGGGAGAAACCGTATCTTTTTCTTTTATTCAATTTATGCTAAAGAGAGGGATGCCATTGTTTAAGTAAAGGGAAAAACAGTGCATGACCAGTGGAGAGGAATGGATTTAGCAGTGGCCACGTTTTGATTTTGCGGTTTAGAATAAGACACGTTTTTATTTTAATTTGTTTTTGAACCAGTATCCATTAAATTAAAAGACCCATGATTCCGAACTCCTTTCTGAACCCAACAACTGACATTTTTAGGGTTACACCACTATTCTAGACACATTGGGGCAGCTATCGAAACTCAATTCAACCATATGGAGGAGATATTAATTTAAACTAATATAAATTAAATTCAAAACCATTAATTCCCTGATAATAAATTAATAATATTATTATATATATATCCAAATAGAATTTCTATACATTATTTGAATTAATTAGACTTCGTTTTAATTTCGAATTGAGTTATTTCAGTTCTCGTATTTCGATAATTATATATATTCGAAATAAACCGTGTTTCGATTTTTAAATCGATAACTCACAATAAAATTTCATTTATATTATTAATTCAATATTTAAAACCATATTAAATATTTAAAATTAATAGTTTGAAAATTCGGGTCGTCATGTTCTTCCCCCCTTTAAAAGAATTTCGTCCCCGAAATTACTAAGGTAGGAAAAATGCTATAAACCCACTAACTTTTTCAAAATTCACTTATGTTGAAATTCCGTATTTCATAATTTAACAAATTTTAGTTCTACCAAATTTTTTTGTTTACATTCTTTTTATTTGAACGATCAATATATTTACTTCATAAAATATTTTCCAACAATCCAGGATTAAATTTTAGTTCATCTCATTTGTATATATTTCATTCATATATAAGTTCTATTTGGTTATATATACCCATTTCAATTTTATAATCTCATTTGATTATAGAACTAACAACCAACACATCCATATATTATTATAATTTCAGAAAATTATTCTTTCTATATCAAAAATAGAATTTTGGGTAAAATTATTTCATCTGCCCACTTAAGAACATTATCATGTTCAATCTTCTATTCAAGTATTTACAAACTCTTATCGATGTCGTGGCATCCCACGATTCGACCAGAATTCATAAACCACTCAACAGACAATCTAACACAATATAAAATAATTTTTATATCAATTAACAAATTCGCGCTCTCGTATATATACACACTCAACTCGTTTTAGGGTACTACTGACCCTATCTCTAATGAACACATCCCACCAAAGCCTAGGTATTCGCTCAACCTAAGCTTTGATACCAACTGTAATGTCCCGCAAATCCGTACTACCTGAGTTGACTAATAACACCACACGTCAAACCCAAATTGCATAGAAATACGAATCATTATTAGAAAGAAGTTAGAGGATGAGAAATAGAAAGAAAGAAATATTAGGATTGAAGAAAAGAAAGAAGACAAATCTCACAGCGGAATGAATAAAATATATCATATAACATAACTTTTGAAATATAAAATTTGTACTGTATACACATATCATTATCCGAGTATCACTATCAGAGTACAACTTACAACACAGTGGAAATAACAATAACTAGATAATGCTGAAGCCTCCTGCTCCGAGCTCCTTTGGATAAATCTGTAAAATCCTGAACTACTTGACTACCCATGTAAATTTATGCACCCAAGAGTTTAGGTAAAACAAAATATAATAGACTTTGGGTCAGTCATGGGACTGGTATGAGTAAATAATTTAAAACAGTTAAAGAAACTAAACGATATCTCATAAGACAACGTCGTATAACGGAATGGGTTTTTCCCTTATGGGAATCCAAAATAATCTTTATATCAAACTCTTTTGATATTATAATAGTGTCTAAATCAAATAAATAACAATCTAGTGGAATGCTTGCATCTCACGTTCCACATAAATAATATACAATCAAAACCGCAAGCACTCATTAGGTAATGAATTTCCAACTATGACATGGTATGGAACCACCTTCCGGTAGTGTATCTCTAGAGGAGAATATACTGGGTTCAACAAGAACATCTTGTAAACCGGCCACACATGACCGACCACTCATTTCGCTTGAGTGTATCGAATGTAAATTACCAACGGTTGGGATCAGCAACCGTTTCCCAAATGGGACAGCATCGAATAGAATAAGGAATTAAATGAATCTATAGATAGGTGATAATACACCCTAATTGGAGATAACCACATACCATGCTGCCTGCCCGATTTTTGTCATTTCCCAGTTGTTGAGGCCTGAGGCTACGCTTACTTGCTATTCATTGATAACACAATCACTTTGAATGCCACATTGTCAGATCCGTTAATCATTTATTGATTTACACAAATATATTCTGGATATTATGCAAAGGGAATAAATCCGTTGCCACTATATATATTTGTACATACCAACATATGTGATCATTGGAAATACAATGTCAGACGTTTGTTCATGTACGTTCGTTCTGGGACGGAATGAAACCGAAGGCACTATTCCGTACATCCATCCTAGGCAATCTCTACCTAGAACTTATACAACAGCCCTTGCACTTTACTCCGCCTTTAATATATTCATCATACTTGGTTTCCAACGCTTATGCCAATACGGAGTGGTTCTTCAGATAATAATCCAACCGTTCTCTCCATATTAACAATGTTAAAATGGTCAAAAACTTTGATAGTCAGTGATTTAACTATCAAATGAAAAATGTCCGTGCACACACAATTATATTATTTCCAAATGGAATAATCGATCAAATCATCAAACATATATATATATATATATATTCATATTTCCTTATTTTCTATGTTTAGAAAATATATGTTATTAACTCTGGAAAACATTCCCATTGCATATTTACATATCACTATTCTTCCACATCTATCAGACTTTAACTGTAAACTAGTTAGAGAACAACTTCCTAAGTATAAACCCCGAAGGCCGAAACCAACATCAAATCGATACTCAAAAAGTCGTTCAACTCAACTAATTTCTAGTCAGTTTCTAATTCTGCTTAACTCTATTTCTTTAACTCCATTTGATTAACTTCTTATCAACACGATCATTTTAAATCTGCAAATCATTTGCTTTTAAATCATCGTTCACTTTAAAACGTATATCTCCCAGGATTTTATTTATAAAATTCCTTTTCGTTTATAATATTCTATTTTAAGTTCATTTCATTATCGAATTCTATATATATCGATATATCGATTTCTATTTTATCAAATCTTCTTAAAAATATTCTAACTCCTTAAATTTTCGGAAAAATTCGCCATAACCTCCTTTGTACTGGGTTACCTGAAAAGTCAAACCTTGCCACATAGGCCTCTCCATTTAAAAAGAACATCAAAAAGCCAAGCGGCTAGCCGATACGGCGCATAAAATTTCATATTCAATTTAAATACATACCTTTTTGTTGAGCATTATATTTATACTCTTCCATTTCTTCATTTTTATACCTGCTTAACATATATCTAATCATTCTAATTCATTCCAACTTAATACACTTGTTTTAACTCAACTCGTTAATTAATTTGTTAATCAACTCTTTTACCTATTTCACTTTCATATTTGAATATGACATGTTCAAATATATTTTAACTTACTTATAAACCAATCCAATTCCACTTTTCAAACTCAAGTTTCATATTCGATTTGAATATGAATTCACAAGTTTAATTTACTTATTCAAAGTTGAACTCATATCTTAAACTTAATTAACTAATTTTCCTTTTGCTTAGTTAATTCTATTCAACAATCAAAAATATGATTTTCGTTTCAGAAATCACTCCATTTACTTCACTTGGGTTCATATTCATGTTACCCAATTTATGATTTTTCCTTTTTATTTACAAACCCCATTTATTTTACTTGTTTATATATTTAGACAAGTCTCGATTTCAAATTTCATTTGAAATAAGTGTTCCTACTTTTTAAAAATAAATTTCCCTTTTCAAATTAACACTTGTATTTATATTTCCTGAATTACCCAATGACACTTCATTTATAAACTTTGTTTATAAATGAAATACTTGTTTTCATTATTTATAACAAGTTAATATTTCTATTCTATTCGAATTTCAAAATCTATTTTAGAAAAATAAAATTTTCCTTTTAAATCTCAAATATCCTTTTCACGATATTTTTAAATATCAACATTTAGGCCTAGTAGTATTTAAACACACATAACATCCTATTATTAATTACAGGTTTTCTAACACATCATATATGACAGTATATATGCAAACAAACAGTAATAAATTTTGAGGAATCCAGTCGGGTCCCTCCAACCTGTTTTCCTGCATCCACAGATGTTAGCCAACATAAATAATACCATCCTGCTTTGAGGCAGGATATCGCGGTATGAAGGTCATCCACTAATATATATTTGTGGGGCGCATAGGGAAATCATCCGCTAGTGGTACCGCGGGCATCCGCTAATGGTACTACGGGAACTATCCAACCACCCAATATATATATATAATAGCCAAGCCTAAATAGCTAATATGTTTTAATCACAAAAACATATTTAAATGCATTCAAACAATCAACAAACAATTATTTTTAAATGCTAAAAATAAATTTAAAGAGTGAGATTTACTCACAATGATTTTTATTTGCGATCCATTCCGATTTCAATTTTAATTCCCTTCTTGTTAACCACAAGCTAAGATTCCAACTCGACTCATCTTGCGTAATTCAATCCTATAAAAAATTAAATTTCCATTTTATAATATTTTATTTTTCATGATCAATATTCATAGTTACTTTGAAAATGCCAATTTGATTTTTAATAATCATCATAAATAAATTACTTAGCTAAAAAATATACCTTAATTCATGAATAAAATCCTTTCCAAAAATTCAGATTTCACAGTTTCTGCACACCCTCGAACCGGATTCACTGACCTCCACTCCATGTCTTTCACAACCCATTTCTGCCCAGACCAAAACCTACATCTATGATGTCCTCATGTCCACCACCTAAATTTGTCGAACACAACCTGGCTGTCACCCTTACCACGCATGCTCCAGGAAGAACTCGAGCCCAAATCCCTATTCTCTGTTCAGCCTAGATCGAACTCCCCCTGCTGTCGCAACCTGTTCGAACTCCAGTATGCCATTAACAACTTCGCGCCATTCCCTAAATAAACCGCAACATCCATTTTGGCCCCTAAATATCCATCGTGACCCGATATACCATCCTCAAGCTCACGCCATGGACATCGCAAGCTTCAGAAACATACGAACCCCTTTCTGCCATTTTGAAGACTCGAAACGATGTGAGCCCAAGCCTAACCATCCATCGCGCACGTTCTGGGGGTTCACGAAATCTTCATCTTCGATTCGAATTATGATTTCATTTATTGAGGAGGTATAGGGAACGCCTTTTGTTTAATACAGTTTTTGATTTTAAAATTCCCGAAAGCATTCGATTTTGAGGATTTGAAAATGAAAGGCACGGCTATTGTTGGAGAATGAAATCAGAAGGTGAATGCAGTTTTAAACGGAGCAACCGTTTCTTTTTCTTTTATTCGATTTATGCTAAAGAGAGGGATGTCATTGTTTAAGTAAAGGGAAAAATAGTGCGTGGACATGTTTTAACCAGTGGAGAGGAATGGATTTAGAAGTGGCCACGTTTTGATTTTGCTCTTGCAGTTTAGAATAAGACATGCTTTTATTTTGATTTGTTTTTGAACCGGTATCCTTTAAATTAAAAGACCCATGATTCCGAACTCCTTTCTGAACCCAACAACTGACATTTTTAGGGTTACACCACTATTCTGGACACACTGGGACAAGTATCGAAACTCAATTCAACCATATGGAGGAGATATTAATTTAAACTGATATAAATTAAATTCAAAACCATTAATTCTCTGATAATAAATTAATATTATAATTATATATATCCAACTAGAATTTCTATGCATTATTTGAATCAATTGGACTTCGTTTTAATTTCGAATTGCGTTATTTCAGTTCTCGTATTTCGATAATTATATATATTCGAAATAAACTGTGTTTCGTTTTTTAAATCGATAACTCACAATAAAATTTCATTTTGATTATTAATTCAATATTTAAAACCATATTAAATATTTAAAATTAATAGTTCGAAAATTCGGGTCGTTACATTCTTTCCCCCTTAAAAGAAATTCATCCCCGAAATTACTAAGGTAGGAAAACTGCTTTAAACCCATTAACTTTTTCAAAATCCACTTATGTTGAAATCCAATATTTCATAATTCAACAAATTTCAGTTCTACCAAAACTTTTGGTTTACATTCTCTTTATTTGAACAATCAATATATTTACTTCATAAAATATTTTCCAATCCCAGGATTAAATTTCAAATTCTAGTTTGAATTAAATTTTAATTCATTTCATTTGTATATATTTCATTCATATATAAGTTCTATTTGGTTATATATAACCGTTTCAATTTTATAATCTCATTTGATTATAGTACTAACAACCAACACATCCATATATTATAATAATTTCAGAAAATTATTCTTTCTATGTCAAAAATAGATTTTTAGGTAAAATTATTTCATCTACCCACTTAAAAACAATATCATGTTCAGTCTTCTATTCAAGTATTTACAAACTTTTATCGACGTCGTGGCGTCCCACGATTCGACCAGAATTCATAAACCACTCAACATACTAGCCAAAACAATATAAAATAATTTTTATATCAATTAACAAATACGCGCTCTCGTGTATATATATATATATATACACACTCAACTCATTCTAGGGTACTACTGACCCTATATCTAATGAGCACATCCCACCAAAGCCTAGGTATTTGCTCAACCTAAGCTCTGATACCAACTGTAATGTCCCGCAAATCCGTACTACTTGAGTCGACTAATAACACCACACGTCCAACCCAAATTGCACAGAAATACGAATCACTATTAGAAAGAAGTTAGAGGACGAGAAATAGAAAGAAAGAAATATTAGGATTGAAGAAAATAAAGAAGACAAATATCACACTGGAACGAATAAAATATATTATATAACACAAGTTTTGAAATACAAAATTTGTACTGTATACACATATCATTATCCGAGTATCACTATCAGAGTACAACTTACAACACAGCGGAAATAACAATAACTAGATAACGCTGAAGCCTCCTCCTCCAAGCTCCTTTGGATAAATCTGTAAAATCCTCAACTACTTGACTGCCCTACAAAATTAGGCCCCCAAGAGTTAGGTAAAACAAAATAAAATAAACTCTAGGTTAGTCATGGGACTGGTATGAGTAAACAAATTAAAACAGATTGAGAAACTAAATGATATCTCATAAGACCACGCTGTATAACGGAACGGGTTTTTCCCTTATGAGAATCCAAAATAATCTTTATATCAAACTCTTTTGATATTATAATAGTGTCTAAATCAAGTAAATAACAATCTAGTGGAATACTTCCATCTCACGTTCCACATAAATAATATACAATCAAAACCGCAAGTACTTATTGGGTAATGAATTTCCAACTATGACAAGGTATGGAACCACCTTCCGATAGCGTATCTCTAGAGGAGAATACACTGGGTTCAACAAGAACATTTTGTAACCCAGCCACACATGACCGACCACTCATTTCGCTAGAGTGTATCGAATGTACGTCACTAACGGTTGGGATCAGCAACCGTTTCCCGAATGGGACAGCATCGAATAGAATAAGGAATTAAATGAATCTCTAGATAGGTGATAATACACCCTAATGGGAGCCAACCAAATAGCCATGCTCCCTGCCCGATTTTTGCCATTCCCTGGTTGTTGAGGCCTGAGGCTACGCTTACTTTCCATTCATTGATAACACAATCACTTTGAGTGCCACATTGTCAGATCCGTTAATCATTTGTTGATTTACACAAATATATTCTGGATATTATGCTAAGGGAATAAATCCGTTGCCACTATATATATTTATACAGACCAACATATGCGATCATTGGAAATACTCTGTCAGACATTTGTCCATACAGTTCGTTTTGGGATGGAACAAAACCGAAGGCACTATTCCGTACATCCATTTTAGGCAATATCTACCTTGGACTTATACAACAGCCCTTGCACTTTACTCCGTCTTCAATATATTCCGCATACTTGGTTTGCAACACTTATGCCAATATGGAGTGGTTCTTCGGATAATAATCCAACCGGTCTCTCCATATTAACAACGTTAAAATGGTCAAAAAATTTGATAGTCAGTGATTTAACTATCAAATGAAAAATGTCTGTGTACACACAACGATCTTATTTTCAAATGGAATTATCGATCAAATCGTCAAACATGTATATATATATATATGTATATATATGTATATATATATATTCATATTTCCTTATTATCTATGTTTAGAAAATATATGTTATTAACTCTAGAAAACATTCCCATTGCATATTTACATATCACTATTCTTCCACATCTATCAGACTCTAACTATAAAAGAGTAAGAGAACAACTTCCTAAGTATAAACCCCAAAGGCCGAAACCAACATCAGATCGATACTCAAAAAGTCATTCAACTCAACTAATTTCCAGTCAGTTTCTAATTCTGCTTAACTCTATTTCTTTAACTCCATTTGATTAACTTCTTATCAACACGATCATTTTAAATCCACAAATCATTTGCTCTTAAATCATCGTTCACTTTAAGACGTATATCTCCCAAGATTTTATTTATAAAATTCCTTTTCGTTTATAATATTCTATTTTAAGTTCATTTCATTATCGTATTCTATATATATCGATATATCGATTTCTAGTTTATCAAATCTTCTTAAAAATGTTCTAACTCCTTAAATTTCCAGAAAAATTCGCCATAACCTCCTTTGTATGGGGTTACCGGAAAAAGTCAAACCTTGCCACATTGGCCTCTCCATTTAGAAAGAAAATCAAAAAGCCAAGCGACTAGTCGATACGGCGCATAAAATTTCATATTCAATTTAAATATGTACCTTTTCGTTTAGCATTATATTTATACTCTTCCATTTCTTCATTTTTATACCTGCTTAACATAAATCTAATAATTCTAATTCATTCTAACTTAATACACTTGTTTTAACTCAACTCGTTAATTAATTCGTTAATTAACTCTTTTGCATATTTCACTTTCATATTTGAATATGACATGTTTAAATATATTTTAACTTACTTATAAACCAATCCAATTCCACTTTTCAAACTAAGGTTTCATATTCTATTTGAATATAAATTCACAAATTTAATTTACTTATTTAAAGTTGAACTCAAATCTTAAACTTAATTAACTAATTTTCCTTTTGCTTAGTTATTTCTATTCAACAATCAAAAATATGATTTTCGTTTCAGAAATCATTCTATTTACTTCACTTGGGTTAATATTCATGTTATCCAATTTGTGATTTTTCCTTTTTATTTACAAACCCTATTTATTTTACTTGTTTATATATTTAGACAAGTCTCGATTTCAAATTTCATTTGAAATAAATATTTCTACTTTGTAAAAATAAATTTCCCTTTTCAAATTAACACTTTTATTTATATTTCCTGAATTACCCAATGATAATTCATTTCACTTCATTAATAAACTTCGTTTATAAATGAACTTCTTGTTTTTATTATTTAAAACAAGTTAATATTTCTATTCTATTCGAATTTCAAATTCTATTTTAGAAAAATAGAATTTTCCTTATAAATCTCAAATGTCCTTTTCACGATATTTTTAAATATCAACATTTAGTCTTAGTGGTATTTAAACACACATAACATCCAATTATTAATTACAGGTTTTCTAACACATCATATATGACAGTATATATGCAAACAAACAGTAATAAATTTTGAGGAATCCAATCGGATCCCTCCAACCTGTTTTCCTGCACCCATAGATGTTAGCCAACATAAATAATATCATCCTGCTTTGAGGCAGGATATCGCGGTACGAAGGTCATCCACTAATATATATTTGTCGGGTGCATAGCGAAATCATCCGCTAATGGTACCGCGGGCATCTGCTAATGATACTGTGGGAACTATCCAACCACCCAATATATATATAATAGCCAAGCCTAAATAACTAATATATTTAAATCACAAAAACATATTTAAATGCATTCCAATGATCAACAAACAATAATTTTTAAATGCTAAAAATAAATTTAACGAGTGATATTTACTCACTGTGATTTTTATTTGTGATCCATTCCGATTTCAATTTTAATTCCCTTCTTCTTAACCACAAGCTAAGATTCCAACTTGACTCGTCTTGCGTAATTCAATCCTATAACAATTTAAATTTCCCTTTTATAATATTTTATTTTTCATGATCAATATTCATAGTTACTTTGAAAATGCCAATTTGATTTTTAACAATCATCATAAATAAATTACTTAGCTAAAAAATATACCTTGATTCATGAATAAAATCCTTTCCAAAAATTTAAATTTCACTGTTTCTGCACACCCATTGAACCAGATTCACTGACCTTCACTCCATGTCTTTCACAACCCATTTCTAGCCAAACCGTAACCTACATCTACGATTTCCTCATGTCCACCACCTTAATTTGCCGAACACAACCTGACAGTTACCCTCACCACACATGCCCCAGGAAGAACTCGAGCCTAAATCCCTATTCTCAGTTCAGCCTAGATCGAACTCCTCCTACTATCGCAACCTATTCGAACTCCAGTTTGCCATTAATAACTTCGCGCCATTCCCAAAACAAATCGAAGCTTCCATTTTGGCTCCTAAATATCCATCGCGACCCAGTATACCATCCTAAAGCTCATGCCATGGACATCGCAAGCTTCATAAACATGTGAACCCCTTTCTTCCATTTTGAAGACTCGAAACGCAGTGAACCCAGGCCTAACCTTCCATCGCGCGCGTTTTGGGGGTTCACGAAATCTTCATCTTCGATTCGAATTGGGTTTTCATTTATTGAGGAGGTATGGGGAACGCCTTTTGTTTAATATGGTTTTCGATTTTAAAATTCCCAAAAGCATTCAATTTTGAGGATTTGAAAATGAAATGCATGGCTGTTGTTGGAGAATGAAATCAGAAGGTGAATGCAATTTTAAAGGAAGAAATCGTTTCTTTTATTCGATTTATGCTAAAGTGAGGGATGTCGTTGTTTAAGTAAAGGGAAAAACAGTGCATGGACTTGTTTTAACCAGTGGAGAGGAATGGATTTAGCAATGGCCACATTTTGGTTTTGCTCTTGCAGTTTAGAATAAGACACGATTTTATTTTAATTTGTTTTTGAACCGGTATCCTTTAAATTAAAAGACCCATGATTTCGAACTCCCTTCTGAACCCGACAACTGACATTTTTAGGGTTACATCACTATTCTGGACACACTGGGACCGGTATCGAAACTCAATACAACCATATGGAGGAGATATTAATTTAAACTGATATAAATTAAATTCAAAACCATTATCTTTGATAATAAATTATTATTATTATATATATCCAAGTAGAATTTCTATACATTATTTGAATTAATCGGACTTCGTTTTAATTTTGAATTGAGTTATTTCAGTTATCGTATTTCGATAATTAAACATATTCGAAATAAATCATGTTTCGATTTTTAAATCGATAACTCATAATAAAATTTCATTTATATTATTAATTCAATATTTAAAACCATATTAAATATTTAAAATTAATAGTTCGAAAATTCGGGTCGTTACAAAATGCCTACATAGAATCACCCAGTCTGATTCAAAGATTTATTAGAATTGAAAAAAGAATCATTTCCACAAGCCCACATCCCTTTATCTTTCAATGCTACCAAAAATACCATTAAAGATTTAGGCTTCGATTACCAAAGAATGCATGCATGTCCAAATGACTGCATGCTATATTGAACAGAAAATGAAAAGGAAAATAACTGCAAAACTTATGGTGATTCAAGGTGGGTGTGACACCCCACGTCCGTTAATGTCACTCACAAAGGGAATGCATCAACTTTCGTGAAGCTCTTTTGGTAAACAGACATATAATATTACAAGATAGACATAAAATTTTGTAGCGAAATAAAAAAATAACTTTATTAATCACAAGATACCGTGGTCCAAAACATCACTTGTCTGAAACATAAAAACCCATTACAACATAAAAGCTACTGTCTTGTACTTCAAAAATATTATAGTACGTAAAAGAAGTAAAATTCCCCAAGAACAAAATATAGACATAGCAACAAGGATAGGAGCTTGAGCCATACATGTCAGCCGCTCTAACAAAAGTCAGCAGAATCACGGTCAAGCCTGAGCGTTTCCTCCCTGAGAACCTGGGGGGAAAACAGAAGAAAGAAGGAGAAACAAAAAGGGTCAAACATAAAGTCTTGCGAGTCTAGTTACTTTTAGACGGTAAATAAATAAAAGTAACATGATAGGCGTATTAAGTGGATAAGAGAGATCATAACATAAATGGCACGTGTGACAAGGTAGACAGGATAGGGAATATATATGATTTTAATGATAACTCTGCACTATTACCAGTATAACCAGAATGAGATGATCCCTTCCTGTAATGACCCGCAAATCTGTACTATTTGAGTCGACTAATAACACCACAAGTCCAACCCAAATTGCACAGAAATACGAATCCTTATTAGGAAGAAGTTAGCGGATGAGAAACAGAAAGAAAGAAATATTAGAATAGAAGAAAACAAAGAAGACAAATCTCATAGCGGAACGAATAAAATATATTATATAACATAACTTTTGAAATACAAATCGGTAACTTTATATATATATACCATCATCAGAGCACAATAGTTATTCCTGGAACAGTTATAAACACCTGTTTCCAGATACAAACATGGTTCACAGCGGAATACATAATAGTCTATAGCTAACTGAGGAAGCCTCCTGCTTCCAGCTCTTCCAAGTAAATCTGAAAAATCCCGACTACTTGACTGCCCGTACAAATTTGGGCACCCAAGAGTTTAGGGAAAACAAACAAAATAAACTCTGGGTCAGTCATGGGACTGTGTGAGTAAACTCCAACCATTTGTTTAACTTTCAAAATCCTTTTGAAAGAAGTGATAATCGTAAGACCGATCCACACATAAACACGGACGATTTTTACCTTACAATAACCCAAAATATTTTTGATATCAAATCCAGTGATATTATACTAATGTCTAAATCAAATAAATAGAATCTAGTGGAACGCTTGCATCTCACGTTCCATATATAATATAAAATCAAAAACCGCATGGCACTTATTGGAGATTGGATTTCCAACATGACAAGATATGGAACAACCTTCCGATAGTGTATCTCTAGAGAGGAGTACACTGGGTTCAACAAGAACATCTTGCAACCCGGCTCATACATGACCGACCACTCATTTCGCTTGAGTGTATCGAATGTATATCACTAACGGTTGGGATTAGCAACCGTTTCCCGAATGGGACAGCATCGAATAGAATAATAAATTAAATGAATCTCTAGATAGGTGATTATACACCCTAATGGGAGCGACCCACATAGCCATGCTGCCTGCCCGATTATCGTCATTTCCCGGTTGTTGAGGCCTGAGGCTACGCTCAATTGCCATTCATTTATAGCACAATCACTTTGAATGCCACATTTTCAGATCCATTAATCATTAATTGATTTGCACAAATATTCTGGATGTTATGCTAAGGGAATAAATCCGTTGCAACCATATATATTTATACAGACCAACTCATGCGATCATTGGAAATAATTTGTTAGACATTCGTCCATATACGTTCGTTCTGAGACTGAACGAAACCAAAGCCACATTTCTGTTAATAGAAAAAGCCCTTGCATTTTACTCCGTCTTTGATTATCTTCGAATAATCTGATTTGCAACGTAACTGCCAATATAGAGTGGTTAACGGATAATAATCCAACCGGTCTCTCCATATTGACAACGATATTGGTAAACACTTCGATAGTCGGTTATTTAACTATCGAAGAAAACAAACATCCATTCAAAACATCAAACAATCACTAGGCCATTTAATTTATATTTCATTAATTAAAAAACTTCTCCACTTCCTCTACCAATATTCATTAACTAAATATTTTCAATGATCTTGTTGGACTTTTACGCCATTTGGGAAAAACATTTCCCTATATCACCTTCTTTTATTTTCTACACTTAGAAAATATATTCTATTTGAAATTGAAAACAATTTCAATCACTTATCTCTTTCCCGACTACTTTAATTATACTTAGGAAATATTTACTTTTATATTTCCAAAATTCCATCACTTGGGTTAAAACGAATGTTGTGTAAAACATCGTTACAACAACCCAAAATATTTTATTCAACTAACTCTTTTTCAAACACTTCTCTTCGAGATTGGATCCGACTATTTATCAATTAAAAATGAAATCAATCAAGTTGGGGTAAAATTACCTCTCAGACCTTAACTGAAAACATCATTAACTTCAAAACAGACAAAACCACTTACCTCGAATAATCAACACCATACAAACAAATTATTCGTTTTAAACGTATATATGTTTCTCTTTCTATTACCAGCCTATCGATTTCCTTTTTGTTTATAACATTCTATTTTAATTTCGTTCATTATCGAATTCTATATATATTGATACATTGATTTCTAATTATCAAAATTTCTTAAAAATATTCTAACTCCTTAAATTTTCGGAAAATTTCATCATAACCTCCTTTGTACCAGGAGCATCGGGATATTTCAAATAGCCTCCCATGGCCCTCACCAATCCAAAAGAAAAAGAAAAGGCCAAGCGGCTTGCCGATACGGCGCATAAAATCTCATATATAAATTTAAACATGTACCTTTTTGTCGGGCACATAAAATAAAATCTTCAAATACTCCATCCCATACCTGTCTAACACATGCTCACCTGTTTCCAATTCAATTCAACTCAATCCAATCGTTTGAATTCAGTTACGGTCATTTATTCTTTAATTAGCTATTTTGCCTATTTCACTTCTTTATTTGAACATAACATGTTCAAACAAAATATTTAACCTGCTCATAACCAAATTGAATTTCAATTTCAATTCTAGTTTCCTTTTCGATTTCGAATATATATTTTCAAATCGAATTCACTTATTCAAAGCCCAATATTAATTCAAAATCTCATTAACTAATTACTATTCAAACTAGTTAATTTCATTCAATAATCAAAAATCTGATTTCTGTTTTAAAAAATCAATTCATTACTCCACTTGAGTTCACATATAATCTACAACTCAAATCTGAAATTTTCAAAATAGAAATTCGGATTTTATTCGCTTAAAATCCTTTTATAAAATTAAATAAACCGTTATGGTTTTTAAATGGTTATGGCGCTATTTTTCTGAAAATCTGATTTTGATATAACTCAAAATCTATTCGACGAAAACCATATTTTTCTCCTCCATTAGAAAACTATTATCTAATCGGTCCTGACGATTCTTGTTTCAAAGAATTCCGACTTCAATTGAGTTCTGTATACTCAATTGAAGTTCGAATCGCCAATTTTCGAACTGCCGCGCTGCGGCGAGCTCGTTTTAAATATATTTATATATAAAAACTTTTAAACTTCGTTTATAATAAATTCACTTCATTCTGATATATTTTTAATATGTATCAAATCCAATTTTCCAATTTAACATAATAATTTCGATCTTCTATATTCAAATTCTATTTCAATTCAAATTGAGTTTCCTATATTCAAATTCCATTTTAAATCTCCATTTGAATTTCTATATTCAATCTATTTTCAAACTTCATTTGAATTTCTATATTCAAATATATTTTCAATTCTATTTGAATTTTATATTCAAATTCCACTTTAACTCTATTTGAATCCTATATTCAAATTCTATATTTAAATCACATTTGAATTTCTATATTTAAATTCTATATTTGAATTTTCTTTATTCGAATTCCATTCCAATTCTCTTTGAATTTAATATTCAAATTATCTCTTGATAATTTATTTATTTTATTTATAAACACCATTTTACAAATTTCCTTGTTTAATATTTAAACAAGTTCCGTTTTCAAATTTCTTTTTAAATCCAAAATCTCATTTTGGAAATTTTATTTATAATAACTTATAAATATAAATACCAATTTATTTTCATATTCAATTTAACTTCTACTTAAATAAATTTGAATTAATCGAACTCACATCATAAAACCTTATTGGTTTATTTTCGTTCAATTTATATTTTGAACATCAGAATAAATTTCATCGTTTATTTCTTTAAAACAATTTCCCCATTCATATTTTTAAATTCACATTTGAATTTAAAAATTCGAATTATCCAATGATAATTTTCCTTTTCATTTACAAGCACAATTTATTTTTCTTGTTTATATATTTAAACAAGCCCATTTAAAATTCATTTGAAATAAAATTTCTATTTGGAAAAAAAAATTTCCCTTTTCAAATTCACACTTGGATTTTTATTTCTGAATTATTCAATGATAATTCATTTAACTTTATTTATAAACTTCGTTTATAAATGAACGATTTATAAACTTCGTTTTTAAAGGAACTACTTGTTTTTAATTTCAAAACAAGTTTATATTTCAAATCTATTTAAAAATTCAAATTCTATTTTTCTAAAATAGAATTTCACTTTTAAATCTCAAATACCCCTTTCAGGGTATTTTTATAAATTAACACTTAGGCCCAGTGATATTTAACACCAAACAACCAATTATTTATTTTAGTTTTCCTAACACATCATATATGACAGTATATATGCAAATAAATAAACAAACAAATAATATACTTTTGTGGAATTCAGTCGGATTCCTCCAACCTATTTTCCTGCATCCACAGACGTTAGTCAACATAGTAATACCTATCCTGCTTCGAGGCAGGATATTGCGGTATGAAAGTCATCCACTAATATATTTGTGGGGCGCATAGGGAAATCATCCACTATGAAACTGCGGGCATCCGCTAATGAGACTGCGGGAATCAATCCAACCATCAACCCAATATATATGTAATAGTCAATCCTAATTAACTAATATATTTAAAGCAACCAGAAAGCATTCAAACAAGCAACACAATTATTTTTACCGAATAAAAATAATTCTAAATAACAGGTGAGTGAGATTTACTCACCGTAATTTTTCGTTTGCCGAATATCCAATAAATTCCAAACCACTTCTAGCTCGGATAATTCGTAGCCATGGACCAATCCGTCTTATTTTCTTTCAAGATTTCTGGACCTTGTATAAATTAAATATTGTATTTATAAATGTGCAAACGATATAATATATATATATATTAACCAATATTAGATTTTTAAATGTGAACATTCAAACTTTTGAACAATATTTTTTCCCCGGTTTGTATGTATATGCTTTAAACATTATTAACAAATTTGGTTAGCTAACTTGCGTTAAATATGACATTTATTATTTAACCGGACTTTATATATATATAAATGAATAAATGCATAAAAAAATGAATTGAATTAATTACCTTAATTAGTAATTTAATTAGGCGCTAATACCCCAATTAACATGCTAGATCTTCCAATACTTCCCAGCTTTTATTGACAGTCTGTTAGTTCTCCTTCATATCCTCTGATCCCTCCATAGTCCGATAACTAATGCTGCTTTCTTCTACCCAATGCAAGTATCGTATCCTTAGCACCATAAATCAGAGCTCGGTCTTCCCCAGAATAGCACAGCGTGCCATGTACCTGCTTCTACGCTGCCTGCTAGGCATCGAACCAATTTTGTTCGACTTCCCCCCCCCCCCAAATCACGCTACAGTACTCACGGCAGTCCCCTACATACCAATACCTCACCTCCTAAAATCGTTGCATCGGACACAGCAGCTCAATCGAGCGATCGACGTTATCCCCAAAACAACATCGCACACTCCAAAAAACACAGATCCGCACTTCCTTGAGCATACAAATTTTTGAACTCCTCAATCACCGCGATTTCACAATCGAAAGCTTTAACTACTCCCCTAATTTCACCGTGTTCGACGAGAGTTCCAAGGCCTTGAATCGATCAGTGGAAACGAGTATGGGTAGTATTGGAAGCAAGTAAATCGATCAAATAGAACGAGTGGTCTTTGATTTGAGGAGATGAAAAAAGAGGAATAGCTTTTGATTTTCTCTGAGGATCGAAATTGGGAAAACGTAAAAAAAAGGTTAGGTCTCGTTTAAATAGACAAGAGAAGGATCAGCGTAAGGTACATCTATGTGATCGATTCTTCAATGTTATCGGTACGGCTAAGTACATGAGAATTAAATTCAACTTGATTTGAATTTAATGTGATTTGATTTGAATAGATTTTAATTCTTTTAAAACAGATTCTAATTTGATTTCGAGCTTATCCACTACAAATATCTCATGGTTCACAAATTAAAAATCGTGAACCGCTATTTTAGCGTACCAACTGTCGTTTCAACGTAATTACACTATTCTGCACTCAACAGAATAGACTGTAAAATTTAGTTCGAACGTACATATAAAATAACCATATTAAATTGATATAATATAATTTAAATTCAAAACAAATAAATTCTTCGAACATAAATTATTATCACTGTCGTCTATATTCAAATAGAATATATATTGATCATCTTAATCATTTCGATTCAGTTTTATCTTTGAATTGAATTATTTCAGTTTTCGTATTTCGATAATTATATGTATTCGAAATAAATCGTACATCGATTATAACTCGATAATTCAATATAAAAATTATTTTATATTATTAATTCAATATTTAAAACCATATTAAATATTTAAAATAAATCGACCAAAAATCTGGGTCGTTACACTTCCCCTACAAGTTGGTAGACTTAGGGTATACGTCCAAGTGTACCCTAACCACTAGCCGAATCGATCGACTCCCTACACCGTAAATACCCTGTGCTGGCCCCACAGTAGGAGGTATCACTTCCTAAAGTGGCAACCCTTCATTTTCCAAGATGTGCACAACCATATCTACTGGTGTCACGGTCGTCATATCCCCCTCTGCCCGGCTCATGCACGCACATGACCCGGTCGTTTTGCACCGCCCACACCGTCCTTTACGTTTGGATCTCTTACAATTAGTCCAGTAAGCGTGCCCCTTCTCTGACCTAGTTCGGAGTATATAATTGATACCAACTCCGGGTTACTAGCTGAAATGGGTCCCACACAATATGATACAAGCTCTACCCCTTGCCTTGTATCCCCCACTAGGTTTTCACTGACTATGTACACCCTTAGGTGTCTTTAATTTCACAGCCTTAGTTATTTCTATAAGTTATGCTTACCCTAGAAGGTGTCTTTAGTTACATAACTTTATTATTTCCACCGGTTATGTATACCACTAGGTGTCTTTAATTACATAACCTTATTGGGTTAAGTTTGTGGGCCTATATAAATATTACCCACCCCCTTTACTTAATCAAGTTTACTTAACCCCAACTTAAGTCTAAGTTCACACAATCCCTATGGATTAGATTTGGTCAAGTAGTCCAATTCTTTATCATGTCCATTATGGTTTCATAATGGGCCAGACCTCCCACATTAGGTCTACAACATGTAGATTTTGGATATGCCGGTCGGGTCCGGGCAGACTTATTCCACAGTTGGGCCTAACCTCATGTCATAGCCCAATTTGTATTTACGTACTTAGACCTCCCACATTAGGTTCAACATTAGTAGCTGCTGGATATGCCGGTCGGGTCCGGGCAGACTTCCACCACTAATGCAACCTAACCTCGTGTCATAAGTACAATTACAATTCCTAACTGTAATTACTAAATATTCCATTTTTAATAAATTAATCAATTAATCAAGCCTTTCCTTTTATAGGTGTCAATGCTTATTTTACCGAATACTTTGAATTACATGTCCAAAATTGTCCATATTCAAATTATGCCATTTTTAACCCTTTTTCCACCATTCCTTGACTAGTGCCCTCACAAAATTGGCAGCACGACTAGGCTAGACAATAGCCTAGTCATGAACGATAATAGGGAAAATAATGGGAAAGTGACTAAAATGATCATCTTGGCATAAACATAAACTAGTATGATAATAAGGTGAACATACATACTGGCATGGACATGAAATTGTCATCATGACAAGGTGACAATTTAGATCACATAAAATAGATCTAACATGATAACATAAGGTGACAAATTAGATCACATAAAACAGATCTAACATGATAACATAAGGTGACAATTTAGATCACATAAAGTACATCTAACATGATAACACAAGGTGACAATTTCGATCACATAAAAATAGATCTAACATGACAACATAAGATGACAATTTAGATCATATAAGATAGATCTTACATGATAAAATAAGGTGACAAATTAGATCACATAAAATAGATCTAGCATGACAACATAAGATGACAATTTAGATCACATAAAATAGATCTAACATGACAACATAAGGTGACAATTTAGATCACATAAAATAGATCTAACATGATAACATAAGATGACAATTTAGATCACATAAAATAGATCTAACATGACAACATAAGGTGACAATTTAGATCACATAAAATAGATCTAACATGATAACATAAGGAGACAATTTAGATCACATAAAATAGATCTAACATGATAACAGAAGGTGACAATTTAGATCACATAAAATAGATCTAACATGATGACATAAGGTGACAATTTAGATCACATAAATAAGATCTAACCTGACAACATAAGGTGACAATTTAGATCATATAAAATAGATCTAACATGATAACATAAGGTGACAATTTATATCACATAAAATAGATAGAACATAATTAAAGATTTAGATCTACATAAAATAGATCTAACATAATTAAAAATTTAGATCTACATAAAATATCCACATGATAATTAGATCTAACATAATTAAAGATTTAGATCTACATAAAATAGATCTAACGTAAATAAATATTTAGATCTACGTAAAATATTCACATGATAATTAGATCTAACATAGAATATTACAAGACATAAAATATTCACATGAAGCGTTTTTGTTAAACAGACATAGAATATTACAAGACAGATATAAAATTTGCAGCAGAATAAAAAACAACTTTATTAAGAATAAGATACCGTTGTCCAAAACATCACTTGTTTGGAAAATAAAAACCCATTACAACATAAAAGCTGCTCTTGTACTTCAAAAATATCATAGTACATAAAAGAAGTAAAATTCCCCAAGAACAAAATATAGCCATAGTAACAAGGATAGGAGCATGAGCCATAGATGCAAGCAGCTCTGGCAAAAGTCAACAGAATCATGGTCAAGCCTGAGTGTTTCCTCCCTGAGAACCTAGGGGGAAAACGGAAGAAAGAAGGAAAACAAAAAGGGTCAGACATAAATTATGGCGAGTTTAGTTACTTTTAGTCAATAAATAAATAAAAGTAACATGGTAGGCATATTAAGTGGATAAGAGAGATCATAACATAAATGGCAGGTATGACAAGGCAGACAGGATAGGGTATATATATATATATATATATATATATATATATATATATATATATATATCTAATGATAACTCTGCGCTATTACTAGTATAACCAGAACGAGATGATCCCTTCCACTACAAGTTGGTAGACTCAGGGCATACGTCCAAGTGTACCGTAACCACTACCCTAATCAATTGACTCCCTACCCCGTAGATACCCTGTGTTGGCCCCACAGTAGGAGGTATCACGTCCTAAAGTGGCAGCCCTTCATTTCCTAAAATGCACACAACCATATCTACTAGTGTCGCGACCGTCTTATCCTCCTCTGCCCGGCTCATACACGCACATGGCCCGGTCGGTTTGCGCCGCCCACACTGTCCTTTACGTTTGGATCTCTTACAATCAGCCAGTAAGCATGCCCCTTCTCCGACCTAGTTCAGAGTATATACTTGATACCAACTCCGGGTTACTTGCTGAAACGGGTCCCGCATAATACGATGCATGCTCTCCCCCTTGTCTTGTATACCCCTACTACGTTTTCACTGACTATGTATACCCCTACGTGTCTTTAATTACATAGCCTTATTTATTTCTATAAGTTATGCTTACCCTAGAAGGTATCTTTAGTTACATAACTTTATTATTTCCACCGGCCATGTATACCACTATGTGTCTTTAATTACATAACCTTACTGGGTTAAGTTTGTAGTCCTATATAAATATTACCCACCCCCTAGTATTTAATTAACCCACCCCCTTTACTTAATCAAGTTTAATTAACCCCAACTTAAGTCTAAGTTCACACAATCCCTATGTGTTAGATTTGGTTAAGTAGTCCAATTCTTTATCATGTCCATTTATGGTTTCATAATGGGTCAGACCTCCCACATTAGGCCTACAACACGTAGATGCGGGATATGCTGGACGGGTCCGGGCAGACTTATTCCACAATTGGGCCTAACCCCGTGTCATAGCCCGATTTGTATTTACATACTTAGACCTCGCATATTAGGTTCAACATTAGTGGTTGCTAGATATGCCGGTCGGGTCCAGGCAGACTTCCACCACTAATGCAACCTAACCTCATGTCATAAGTACAATTCCTAATTGTAATTACTAAACATTCCATTTTTAATTAATTAATCAATTAATTAAGCCTTTCCTTTTATAGGTGTCAATACTTATTTTACCCAATACTTTGAATTACATGTCCAAAAATGTTCATATTCAAATTATGCCATTTTTAACCCGTTTTCCCTCGTTCCTTAACTAGTTCCCTCACAAAATTGGCAGCATGCCAGGGTAGACAATAGCCTAGTTATGAACGATAATGGAGAAAATAATGGGAAAGTGACTAAAATGATCATCTTGGCATAAACATAAAATAGTATGATAATAAGGTGAACACACATACTGGCATGGACATGAAATTGTCATCATGACAAGGTGATAATTTAGATCATATAAAATCGATCTAACATGATAATATAAGGCGACCATTTAGATCACATAAAACAGATCTAACATGATAACATAAGGTGACAATTTAGATCACATAAAATAGATCTAACATGATGACATAAGGTGACAATTTAGATCACATAAAATAGATCTAACATGACAACATAAGGTGACAATTTAGATCACATAAAATAGATCTAACATGATAACATAAGGTGACAATTTAGATCACATAAAATAGATCTAACATGACAACAGAAGGTGGCAATTTAGATCACATAAAATAGACCTAATATGATAACACAAGGTGGAAATTTAGATCACATAAAATAGATCTAACATGGCAACACAAGGTGACAATTTAGATCACATAAAGTAGATCTAACATGACAACATAAGATGACAATTTAGATCACGTAAAGTAGATCTAACATGACAACATAAGGTGACAATTTAGATCACATAAAATAGATTTAACATGATAACATAAGGTGACAATTTAGATCACATAAAATAGATCTAACATGATAATATAAGGCGACAATTTAGATCACATAACATAGATCTAATATAGTTAAATATTTAGATCTACATAAAATAGATGTAACATAATTAAAGATTTAAATCTATATAAAATATCCACATGATAATTAGATCTAACGTAATTAAAGAATTTAGATCTACATAAAATAGATCTAACATAATTAAAGATTTAGATCTACATAAAATAGATCTAACATAATTAAAGATTTAGATCTACATGAAATATTCACATGATAATTAGATCTAACATAATTAAAGATTTAGATCTATATAAAATAGATCTAACATAATTAAATAATTAGTTCTACATAAAATATTCATAATTAGATCTAACCTAATTAAAGATTTAGATCTACATAAAATATCCACATGATAATTAGATCTAACATATAAATCTATCATAACATATCATAAGATGTGATAATAGCATAAAATAGATCTATCTTGTCATAACATAAAACATGATAACAGCATAGAATAGATTTATCATGTCATAACATAAAACATGATAATAGCATAGAATAGATCTATCATGTCATAACATAAAACATGATAATAGCATAGAATAGATCTATCATGTCATAACGTAAAACATGATAATAGCATAGAATAGATTTATCATGTCATAACATAAAACATGATAATAGCATAGAATAGATTTATCATGTCATAACATAAAACATGATAATAACATAGATCCAAATCATAGTCTTTCATAATTAAATTTTATTTATTTATACCTAAAAATAAATATACTCACAAGGATTGGATCTACGAGAATAGAAGGAGAAAACTGAAACTTGAATCTCAGAATTTGATTTGCAAAACTAATAATTAAAGAAAGCAGATCCATCTTAGTTTGCACTCCAGCAGAGTTTGGCCGCCATTGTTTCTTTTTGAAGAAAACAATGGAATTGAGGTAATTTTATAGCCGCTAGGTTTCATAAATCGAATTGCCACCTTAACCCTAGAAGGGGATTGGGTAATGGGCCGCTATCCACTTGAAAAAGGCCTGAATACCCAAAAACTTCTATCGTTCATAACTTCTTCATTCGTTATCCGTTTTACGCAAACCAGGTGTCTATCCTGGCCAGAATTTTGAGACGGACGTAGTGACGTAATCAGTTTCCCTTAATTCTTAATATTAAATTAATTATTCTTTAATTTATCCTCTTTAATGTTAACACAATTACGGGGTGTTACAGTGGGTTATACAGGAAAAGAAAGTGGCTATTGGCAATGATCCGGAGAAGCGGATTCACAACATACCCACAAAAATGATGTGCTATCTTCCACTAAAACCAAGGCTGTAATGGATGTTCATGTCCAAGGAGTATGCAGAGCTTATGTTATGGCATGCGGTGGGATGAAAAAAATGATGGCAGGCTTCGACATCCAGTTGATGGCGAGGTTTGGAAGATGTTGGATGCCAATTATCCTCATTTTTCATCTGAAAATAGAAATATCAGGTTAGGAGTAACATCTAATGGATTCAGTCCTTTATGTACAATGAATACACAGCACATCACATGACCAATCGTATTGGTAAATAATAATCTTCCACTTTGGTTATGCATAAAGATAGAAAATTTGATACTTTCAATTCTTATCCCTGGTCCAGAGTCTCCTAGCAATTACATTGATGTCTATATGCAGCCTCTTACCGCAAAATTGGAAGAACTATGGGATCTTGGAATACAAACTTATGATGCCTTCACTGGTGATAATTTCACATTACATGCAAGCGTATTATGGACGATTAGCGACTTTTCGGGCTATGCAATGTTACCCAACTGGAGCACAAAGGGTTATTTAGCTTGTCCCGTATGCCATTTCGAGACTTCTTTAACTTACTTAAAACATAGTAAAAAAAATCTGCTAGATAAATCATAGGAAATTTTTAGACTTGGGACACAAGTGGAGATTTGATAAGAAAAGGTTAATGGTGAAATTGAAATGGAAACACCTCCCGGAATTTTATCCGGGACTAGCATTGAAGAATCGTTGGTTGGTTATGAAAATATTTTTGGGAAGAAAGAGGTCAAGAAGCATAAAAGTGAATCTCCTTTTAAAAAAGTCAATATTTTTTAATTTACCACATTGGGTCAAAATGTATGTCGATGTAACCTTGATGTTATGCACATTGAGAAAAACATTTATGATAACATACTTGGTACTTTACTAAATATTAATGGGAAGTCGAAAGACCATTTAAATGCTCGGTATGATTTACAAGAGATAAATATCAGGGAGGTCCTTCATCCAGTTCTATCAAGTGATGGAAATTACCTTGAGATAAGGGCTGCCATATTTGAAATGACGAACAAGGAGAAAAAAATATTTCTCTCGGTGTTGGAGAATGGTAAACTTCCTTATGGTTGTGCAACTAATATCAACCGGTATGTAAACCAGAAAGAGAGGAAAACTGCAGTGTATAAGGGTCACGATGCTCAATTTCTTCTCCACTACTTGCTGCAGTTTGCAGGGTATAAGAGCCACGATGCTCATTTTCTGATCCTTAGATCCAATTGATAAGATGTGCCACAATGTTACCAAGAAATTGCCGAGAGACTGGTGTGAAATTGAAAGAGAGTATGAAAATGAAGATTTGAATGATATTCAACCTGCTTATGGAATGGGAAATCAAGATTTTGATGTTCGTTGGTGTAGAGATTGTTAGCCTACTTTGTGAACTAGGCTACACAAAGAGCAAATAGTGAGAAAGACACCAACCAGTTCGGAGCGGAGGAGTACGTCAGCAACATCAAACAATGAACGGCCTCATCGGATCGGATCGGAAGAATATGGCAGCGACATCATACAACAAATGGCCTCATCAGATCGGATCAGAGGAGGACGCAAGCAACATCAAGGGATAGCAAGCTGCCTCACCGGATCGGGTTGGAGGCCCCGATCCAAACCCCTTTTTCCCCTTGAATCTGTAACTGTTGCTGCGCATATCTCCTGAAGACTCGGACTAGGCCTGGCCATTTCTCCCACGATCTCCTACTAAATCAATGCGCTGTCACCATCTTGAAGCCTCCAAACCCGACTCTCAAGGGATAGGTGCCACGCGATTCCGAACCGGAGACACTTCGAAGAGATTTTTCACCTATAAATACACCATTTGGAGACATTGAAAGGATCTTTTGGCAAATTCTCAGTTCTAACTTCCTCCATAGCCGAATTTCATAGCTACATTCAGATCAAAATCATCTCTTAAAGTCTATTTTTGAGAGATTTGAGTGATTTTATGCATTGTAATTGTGAAGTTGAGTGAGAATCATTGCTGTATTTGTATTCAAATCATCAATAAAAAGAAAACAAAGTGGACGTAGGCTCGTTAACGCCGAACCACTATAAATTGCGTGTTCTTTATTGCTTTTTGATTCTATTTCATTGAATTCATAGCTAATTTGGGTGTTAGAGCTAATTTTTGGTCTAACATTTTGGTGCTTTCACTGAGAACCTTCAAATTCTAAGCCTTTTTGGGATTATCATTCTACTGTTTGGACCTTCAAGTTCAAAGAAGTTAATCCCCTGTCTTTGACATCTTTCAGTACTTGTTTACTAACCATTGAAGAACCGAGTATCATAGCTAAGACCAAAGGAAAAGAAGTGCAAGGCGCTAGGGGAAATGATGCTAGAGAAAACCAATCAGCCATCGTGATAACAAGGTTGTACGCTCAAAGCTCTGGAGCAGACCACTCCAACCAGGAGGATCCGAACCGGATCGGAAATGCCGATCCGAACCGAGTGGAAGGCACCGATCCGATCCGATCTGACAAAGTCAAGGGCACCCATTCCCTTCATCCGAACCGCCCTGACCAGGCTGCTGTGAACCGATCCAATCCAAACCAGAGTAAGGCTGGAACTTCTACTCGAGCTCCCTCCAACGCTCCGATTCCAGCCACGATGACTAATGTTCAGTCTGATCCCTCTACCCACATTACTCAGGGAGATTTTTCACGTTTTATCGACATGCTTCAGAGCACTAAAGAAGCATTGGAGGCCCAAAGGCATGACAACCTTCGCATGCAGGAAAACATGATCACCATGGGTAGAGAACTACAAGAGCTCCGGAGGCAGAGGACTCCTTCCCCGACACGCTGTATTGCTATAAATGATTTGTCTTCTTCGGAGGAGGAACGTCCCTGCGAGAGAAGGCCGCTTGAATGACCTCAGAACCTCGATCAATTGACTTTTGGATCTTTAGGATCCCGAGAAGATGCTGCTCGTGTATTGAGCCCTGATGAACCGAGTCTGCAACAGCCTGTGTTGCTACCCATGCGCAGATCCCATGTCTTACCCAGGGATCCTAATATTACTAACCCCACACGGCAACAACTTCTCCAATCTCTACCTCCAGAGATCGACCGGGAGCACAGAGAGCAACGTAGAGCAGCTGCCGCCAGAAACAGAAGGTTATCCCCTGATCAAGAACCTAGGGGTAATCCGAACATCATATCTAGAGAGCCTGTGCAGACATTAACGAACGCCGATGTATGGGCAATGGTGCGCCAGATTATGTCTGAAAGCCGGCGGTATACTAATGAAGATTGGGGCATTGAGCGAAGTCATACCCCTTTCACAGATGACATCCTGAATTTCCAGTTCCCCCAATGATTCAACTTGCCTCAAATGGATCGATATTCAGGAAGAACAGACCCAGGGCAGCTCCTAATGAGATATGCATGGTTCATGAATGAGGCAGCAACTCCAGATGCCATAAAATGCAAAACTTTTCCCATCTATCTTGAAGATGTAGCGTTAATTTGGTTCGCTCGACTTCCTCCTCGGTCGGTGTCAAATTTCACAGAATTGAGTGAGCGTTTCATGAATCAGTTTCAACTTCATGCCCAAAAGTCCAAGACCATCATAGAATTGTCACGGATTAAACAGGGCCCAGGAGAATCTTTGAAGTCGTATTTGGATCGCTTCAACCTAGCCGTCACTGAAGTCGCTGATCCCCATGAGCCCACTATCCTGATGGCCTTGATAGAAGGGGTAGATCTTGACATAGAGTTTGGGGCTTACTTAGCTGGAAAACCACCTCCTACTAGGGAACTGTTCTATGAAAAGGCTCATGTCCGCTTAAGGCGAGAAGAAGCCAAAGCAAATCGAAAGTCTGAAGGGGTCTCGAAGGAGGGTGTCCAGAGTAACATTGCTGTGAAACAATCTGGTGACAGTTCAGGGAAGGTGGAAGTAAACTTTGGCAACCATAGTGGTGGTAATAGCAACAAAAATGTGAACGACAATAGAAGGAACAGAAACCGAGGGAATAACTCTAATAAAAGACCCAGATTCTAGACTTTTGAAAATTACACGCCATTAAATGATACGTTGGAGAACATTTATTTAGATACATACAGCATATTGCAGTACAAAAAACCACCACCTAGAGATTCTACAGAGAAAGAGATTGAAACAGGAAAGTTTTGTTGTTTCATGGTACACACGATCATTCCACCAATGAGTGTCGTCATTTGAGGGATATCATCGAAAAATTGCTGCGAGAAGGGAAGTTGGATGAGTACAAGGCCGCCCCAAGGGATAGGGGGCAAGGGGGACAAGCCCCGAACCAAGAACAACCTGCTTCAAAACCCACAGCTTAGCAAAAAGGTAAGAGGATTGTCATTAACTGCATTATAGGTGGACCTCACTTGGTTGGTCGTAGTTGTAAAGCAATGGACCAGTAAGTCAACGCCGCCAAGCATTTTGAAATAGGAGAATGCAGCAGCTTTGAAGACGTCACTCCAATAAAACAGCAAAAAACAATGTCCGATGATGTTGTATTTCGCAATTGAGATGAGTTTGGAGTTCAATCTCCAACCGACGATCCATTAGTGATAACCACGACAATTGGCCCCGCTTTAGTCCATAAGGTGTTAGTGGACAACAGAAGCTCGGTCAATATCCTCTTTAAGAAAGCTTTCGAACAAATGAGGCTCGAAGCAAAAGACTTAAAGCCATGTCAAGGATGGATACATGGCTTTAACGGAGTATCTACAGCTCCGATGGGATTTGTGGATTACCAATCACTCTAGGGCAGGGAGAACGCCAGAGAGTAAGGATCCTGCCGTTTGTAGTTTTGGATTTGGAATCACCTTACAATGCCTTCCTAGGTTGACCGGCCCTTGCCGAATTTAGGGCATGTATTGCGCCTTGGTACTTGCTGCTTAAATTCCCGACTGACTCAGGAGTTGGGACGATAAGGGGAGACCAAGCTACGGGACGAGCTTGTTACGTGGCAGAGTTAAAGATGTTAATGAAGGGGCTGAATATAGATGCTAAAGATGATTCTGCCTCTCCAAAGGAGGCTTCAGCATAGCAACTAAGGGGTCCTGCCCCAAGAGAGTCGCCCTCAGACGTGCTCGAGGATATAGATCCTAGAGAGGATAAAGAACCAGGGGACATGAAGGCAACGCCCAATGAAATAACAGTTGATATACCTATTGATGAAACGGATCCAATAAAAGTACTAAAGATCTGCTCGCAACTGGATCCAGTTAGAGCAAGGGAATTGGCTGATTTCTTGAAGGAAAATCTGGATGTGTTTGCCTAGGCTCACGCTGACATGTGTGGGATTTCGCCTACCATCATGAGCCACTCTTTGTGTATCAATCCAAAGCACCCACCAGTCAAGCATAAGAGACGGATGTTAGGCCCAGAGTGGTCAGCAGCTTTGAAAGAAGAAGTAGAAAAATTAAAAGGTAATGGATTCATTAAGGATTCAAAATATCCCGACTGGATATCGAATCCTATCCTGGTCAAAAAGTCAAATGGGAAGTGGAGAACGTGCATCGACTTTTCTGATTTGAACAAGGCTTGCCCGAAGGATAGCTTCCCTCTCCCCAGAATTGATCAACTAGCAGATTCAACTGCCAGGCATGAACTCTTATCCTTTATGGACGCCTATTCCGGGTACAATCAAATTCCCATTCACATACCAGATCAAGAGCATACAAGCTTTATCACAGACTTGGGATTGTATTGTTACGTGGTAATGCCATTTGAGTTAAAAAATGCGGGAGCCACATACCAGCGCCTAGTCAACCGCATGTTCTACAATCAAATCGGGAAAATAATGGAAGTGTACGTGGATGATATGCTCGTGAAGTCCAAGCGATCTCCCGATCATACGAAGGACTTGGAAGAAATGTTCGGCATACTACGAAGGTATGGGATGAAGTTGAACCCCTTGAAGTGTTCTTTTGGCGTGGCATCAGGCAAGTTGCTCGGCTTTATCGTGAGTTCCAGAGGAATTGAAATAAATCCGGACCAAATAGCAGCAATCCGGAACATAGAGGAGCCGCGGAAGATCAAGGATGTTCAAAGCTTAGCTGGCAAGGTTGCAGCACAGGGCAAGTTCATCTCCAAGGCAACAGACAAATGTGTACCTTTCTTCGATCTCATAAAACAGGGAAAGCAAAATTTTGAGTGGACTCCCGACTGTGTGGAGTCGTTCCAAAATTTGTTAGACTTCTTAGAAAAGCCTCCAATATTATCAAAGCCTGTGCAACAGGAGGATTTGTTCATTTACTTGGCAGTATCATCTCACGCCGTCAGTGCAGCACTAGTACGTGAAGAGGATAAAGTCCAGAAAACCTGTGTATTACATAAGCAAAAAACTAGCTGCTGCAGAACATAACTAACCGAAGATAGAGAAGCTTGCTTATATCCTCCTAATTGCCTCCCGCAAACTCCGCCATTATTTCTAGGCACACCCGATAATTGTATATACTGATCAACCTTTGAGACAAGTGCTACAGAAAGGTAAAGGAGTTATTGGAAGATTTGGAGCATTATAGCATAACACACATTCCAAAAACGGAAAATCAGAAAGCAGATCGACTGGCGAAACTAGCAAGTTCCAATAACCCTAAAGAAACCGAAATGGTCTCGATCGAGGTGTTGGAATCACCAAGCTTCGACCTAATGGAAGCATAGCTAGCCTTGGAAGTCGAACCAGAAAGAGAATCCTGGATGACATCAATTAAGAATTTTCTCAAGGACGGAACCCTCCCGTTAAAAAAGAGCGAAAGATGAGTTTTAATACGCAAGGCTGCAAGATACGTGTTACAGGACGACATCCTTTATCGTCAATGTTTTTCAATGCCCCTATTGTGGTGTATCGCACACAACGACATTAAAAGTGTACTGCGAGAAGTGCACGAAGGTGAATGTGGAGATCACATTGGGGGTCAAACCCTGGCAAAGAAAATATTACGGTACAGATATTTCTGGCCTACCATGAATAAAGACGCGGTTGATTATTCATGACGCTGCGATAGATGTCAAAGATATTCCAAAGTTCACAGAGCGCCTCCGACTCAGCTCAAGTCGATGGTAAGTCCGTGGCTGTTTGCCATGTGGGGAATTGATATTATTGGAGTGCTACCTATTGCCAGAGGAGGAGTTAAGTATGCGATCGTTGTCGTGGACTACTTTACGAAGTGGGTGGAAGCTGAACCTCTAACAACCATCAGGGCAAGGAAAGTGATCAGTTTTGTGGTGAGATACATTATTTGTCGATTTGGGATACCGAAGACCATCATAACTGATAATGGGATGCTGTTTGATAGCATAGAGTTCAGAAATTTTTTCCAGAAATAAAAGATTGATAAACGATACACCGTAGTAGCTCACCCGCAATCAAATAGCCAGGTCAAAGCCATAAACAAAGTCATTAAATCAATTTTGAAGAAGTGGTTGGAGTGGGCCAATGCTATATGGGTAGACGAGTTGCCATTAGCTCTATGGGCCTACAGGACAACCTTCAAGACGGCTACCGGCCATACTCCCTATTCACTTTCCTTTGGGTCAGAAGCAGTGATCTTGGTAGAATTAGAAGTCCCTTCTCATCGAGTGGCGTATTACGATCCGATGACAAATAAAGCACTCCTCCTAGAATCTCTTGATATGATTGAAGAAAAAAGAGATGAAGCCGACTTACATGCCTCAAGACATCGACATCAAGTAGCACGTTATTATGACCAAAAAGTTCGCTTCAAAACCTTTGAACTAGGAGTCCTAGTACTGAAATGAGTCTTCCCGCCATTGACCCAACTGGGTCCAAGGTGGGAAGGGCCATTCACCATCCAACGGAAGCTTGATACAGGAGCATTCAAGCTAATGACCGTGGACGGTGAAGAGATTCCCAGAGCTTGGAACGCTCAGCACTTGCGACGATATCTGAGCTAAATATGAAATGTCATATCTTTTGTTTTCATAAGCTATGTAAAAAGGCACGACTTGCCTTAAAAGTCTATTTATGTGAACAAAGGATTATAAAGTGGATGTAGGCTACGACTTAGCTGAACCACTATAAAAATATCATGTGTCATTTACTTTCCTGCATTATTTATACATTCGACAATTATTCTATCATCACTATGAAATACGAAATGTTAAATTAAAATTGGAAAGTTGGGGACGACCCATGTGCAGGAGTAAATAAAATGACTGTCTGTACGACAAAATACAGAAGAATGGGAAGACGACATTCTTAACTCTAACTCTCAAGAATCGAGAGAGAGTATAAAGGACGGGAAGACGACGTCCTCTGAGGCGTGAAGCTGCACCCAGATGAGAGACCACCTCAATGAAACTCTAACATGGTTATGAGACAGGAGAGTATAAAGATGCTAGAAAGAATAGGCATCAACGACAAAAGGAATATGGCCCCGTCCGAGAATCGGGGGCAATTGGATTTTTGATTTAGCCATTCTTGAATGATTCTTGCCCAGTTACGCAAGATTGATAAGGGGAATATATGTGCATACATATTTCCCCCAACAATGACTTCACTATATGACTTTAATTTGACGTACTTGTATATTTTCATTTAAGTACTGAACTAACGACTATCAGACATTGCAGGAAATAAACTATTTTTATTCACAAACATGTGAGTTTGTACAAGGAAAACAAGCGAAAAAGAAGATGCGAGGGCCGCACTCGCTGCAACAATTGTGGGCCAATTAAATGTTAAAATAAAACAAAGCACTTCATCACTTGGGCTTTGGAGTGGACTTGGATTTTTTAGCAACCTTCTGAGCATCCTTCGCCTCTTTTTCGGCATCATTCAAAATGCGCTTGGGCTTTTTCTTCCCTGTACCCGAAGTGCTAGAATCAGTTGATTTTTTCCCAGGAGATGGAACGCTGGAAGCAAGAGCAGACTTTTTAGAAAGCTCTTCTGTAATAGATCTAGTTGAAAGCTTAACGACTAACCTTGATCCAGGATCCATCACTGCAAGAGGCTTAAGGCTTTCGGGGTTCAGGTCTTCAACTTTTAGCTGCATACGTTTATCCTGTTCGGCTTTCATTTCAGCCAAAGTGATGTCATCAGCGCTTTTTGAATCCCAGACTATATCCACATCAGGGTCTTCCTCATACCCCTCTCGCTACCACCATCATCTTTCAAGGTGTCTATCATCTCGTCATCATGAGGAGCATCAGCCTTATCCTTTTCTCCTTCAGCCTTCTCTGCTGATTTTGCTCCGGCGGTGGTTCCCTGAGGCACGTCTGTCTTTTCGGTCGGTTCAACACCTACAGAATGAGAAGCAACAGTTATCAACTTAGGAGAAAATAAAGGATCCTTCATTGATTTCCCGATTATGTGATGAAAAGTAGAGACATCTTTGACGAATTGGGGTGAAAAGGTATAAATACCTTCCGATGATTTCTCAGCTGGAGTGACTGTCGTCTCTAACGCCGTCTCGGGTATAGGGGATAAAAGAGATGCCTGAGGGATCTCCAGGTTTTCGGGTTATATCCCTCAACTTCAGAAGTTTCAGTGGCAGTAGAAGAAGAACCAACCTCAGAGATATACTTTTGTTTGGCCATCCGCTTCTCCTCCTCCATAGCAGCAGCGATGAGACGACGCCCCTCGGCTAGACGAGCCGGCTCATCATTTCTTAGATATTTTTCCATGAGCTTGTCTTCGTCGACGGAATCTACCTTGAGTTCGTCTTTCTCCCATTCAATAATTTGGCTCCATACATGAACCAAGGTAGTCGGATAATCTTCAATCCAAGAGATGTTTCGGCGACGAATTATATGTGCGAAGAATTCGATCATTAATTCGCCGAAGCCATGCACATCCACCTGGGCCTCTGACAGCTGCTTGCGGGTCTCTTCGGCGGACTTAATAACACTTTCCACATTACCCTCCGCTAGGGTAGCCCTATTCTCTGCCTCCATCAACTTGGAAGCCAAGTCAGCGTTTTGCTTCTCCAATTCAGTGTTCTTCCTCACTAACTCGGCCTTTTCTCGCTTAAGAGCAGTGTAAGAAAGTTGCATTTTGGCGTTATCCGACTTAGCATCTTCTGCTTGCTTTTTCAGCTCCAAGCGCTCTTGACTATGAGACTCGAGCAAGTCATGATAACATTTTTGTAGCTCTTCAAATTTCTGCTTGAAGTTGGTAGCATCCCGTTGAGCGATGACAAGTTGGGCCTGTGTATCCTCAAGGTCTCTCCCCAAATTTTTCAAGGCTTTTGCATCGGCTTCTGCAGTCTTTTTCATCGAGTTAGTATCCGTGATTAGAGTTCGGTTGATCATGGAGAGGTTACGTGAATACTTGAACATCTCTGAATATTGTTTTTCAACTGCGTCAATCTTCGCTTTGGCCTCTTATACCCACCTCGGGGAGATAGGCTCGAGAGCAGGTAAGAAAGTCAAATTTTCAAAATAGTGTTCGGGGAATTATTTCTCTAGATATGCCCGCTTAACTTTAGCTTCAGCATCCAATGGTGGAGGTGCGCAATATGTTAGCTCAGTATCCTTATGATGAGTGGGCATGATGGCCGCATCACCCTTCCTAGGCCGCTTATCAGAAACGTTGTGTTTGCCTCGTGAGTCAGTATCTTTCGGCGGGCTCCTTTCCCGACTGCGTTTGTCTTAAGGAGAAGTTTGGTCTCTGGGCTGCGATGTTTCTTCTCCTCAGCGACCCTAGTAGCTTTTGTATTGGTCCGGATCCGACCGAATGGGGGAGCGAGAGCGCGAGGTGCGTGACTGATGAGAGTCATGAGGCCTTCTATCCTCTCTACCCTGGCTTTCAAGGCGATCATGCTCGACATCAGAAGGAGGTCTAGTCATGCTGCGGCGTATTTTCCTGATGTCATAGTAAGGGCGAGACATTGTACCTGTGCAACAATGTAAGTGGAATTCAGAATCAGTATTCTCAGAAGAAGTAAGTGCTGTGAAGTGTAGTGCTATTGTGTTAAGTGCATCCTAAATGGTGTTCCCCCCGACAAACCCGAGTCTGAATCCAAGCCAGTGCGAGTGGGCTCTTTTGCCTTAACGGGAGTAGTCTCCTCTGAAGAAGTAAAAACTAAAGGATTTGTGCCAAAATCCTCTGAAGTGTAGATAGTTTCAGGTAGGGGGAGATCTCCCAAACCCTGAAATGTAGGGTCATCGATACTAGGGGCATCTCCTTGGGAAGCATCTATTGGCAGCTCTTTAGGGGATAATGATTTCTCAGGAGAAGTAGCATCCCCAAGGACGATGTACCCTTCTCGGTGCTTTTCGGCTATGTTGGCCAGGTCATCATCTTGAGTCGAAGATGGAGAAGGTGAAGTTCGAAGTGGCATTGTGGGGCTTTTCAAGCTCTCGCCCGTTCCTGGAATTACGTCCACTGGGGGAATGTATACATATGGACCCGACCCGTGACCTATGCTACGGGTAATGGACAATAACCCGTGATGATGAAGGTATTCATCCTTAAGGACTTCATCTTGGTTAGAAATTTTTGGTCTCCATTGAGGAGCCGATGCATCCGATCAAAGTACACTTAACCTGATATTTGTTTTCGATTATCGACTGCAAACAAAAAGAAAATGGATTAATGTGTTGGCGTGAACATTCAAAGTTGATATCTAGAAAACCAATGCTTTACTTGATTTTTTCCATCTCCTGGCACATCCCGGCTGTTGCCTTATATAAAACCATTCTAGCTTGGAATCGTCGGCCTTACTGCTGAATGGTGCTGAAATAATTTTTCTTCTTGGGACTTATTCGAAGTAAGAAAAGGAAGGAGTTTCTCGAGTCCGATGCTTGAAATTATAAAAAAAGTGAACGTCGTCGAAAGTGAGCTCTCTACCTAAAATCTCTCGGTATGCTATACATAAGGTGTATAAGTAAGCATAGGAGTTGGGATGTAGCGGCATAGGGGCAATCCGCATCTGTCTTAGAAAGTCGACAACAAAAGGCGGAAATGGTGGAACAACCCCGACCATACACATCAATCGGGTAATTGCCATAAACCCTTCTGGGGGATTGTGAGGACGGTCAGTTTTCGATGGCACCAGGGTGTCCCTTTTTGGTATCCCGTGCTTTAGACATATATGGACAAGTCTGTCATCGTCAATTGTCGATTGAACAGAGTCTATGGGTGATTCCAAGATAACGGCAGACTCAAATTCATCAGGAGCTCAATCATCTCTAATCCCTCCTTCCTCTTCTATTCCCAGAGAAACTTCGCTGTCCGAAGGTGTTTTGTTGTTATGTGCTCCCATTTCATAATCTGGGCCCTTACCGTCCCATTCAGGGTCTGAAGACAAAGATATATCATCAATGGTAACTTTCTCAGAAGTTTCTGCAACTTCCATCTTCTTTGCCAATCTAGATGGGCGTCTTTCGGCCATGATCACTAGACTATCGAAGAAACAATAGCAAGAATTAGAGTAAAATTGCCCGTATCCCCCGTGTGTGTATGTGAGCTAAAGTGTGTGCTGCATATAACAAAAATGCAGAGCAAACATATGAAAGCGTGATACAAACATAGCCAGTAAATTCATGTTTACAGACCGTACTTACAAACACATCAATTCATGTTCATTGCAAATTGTTGCACAAAGATCCCCAATATCAATGGCTAAGAGTGTTATCAGTGCTTTCAGATTCAGTGCCTTTCGATGCCAATTGTCGCACAAAGATCCTCAATATCAACGTGCATGTCAAGGTTTCCTTCACCTAGTTTCTTAAGCACCCTTGTCAAGTTCTCCTGAGCTTTTTGGTTCATCTTTGCATCAAATTCATCTTGGACCATCTTGTTCACCTTTTCTTCGACTTCGTCAGCTGTATCTTCCCTTGTCTTCGTTGCTAGCTCCTGTATGTATGTGCTTGTTGTTGGAGCAACTTTTGAAACTTTTGGAGACTTTGTGTGTCGTTCTATAAGCCATGATGGACCGTGCGACTTTCCATCAGAAACAAGTTCTTGAACAACTCCATCACTGCCTCCTTTACCTATTGCTTTTTCAATCTTCTCCTGCAAAATAAAGCAGTTTCAAAATGTGACATCGTTAATGAATAAAATATGAGTAACTCTTTAGTACAACTAATATGTTCACATTGACTACACTATTTCAGCACAAGCAAAGTCATGGATGCCTCGGTTATAAACTGAGCCTCATTTACATATCAAAACAAAATGAGAGGCATGCGTGCCTCAATTGCATTTAAGTTGCAAATCTATGCCATAGCATAAATTTGCCATGACTCTTTCAGCAAAACGGGATCTAATTCAACAATAATGTTGATCATGTGCAAAATAAAGCATTTTTTACATCTGATTGAAGAGAAAATAAAATTCTTACAATTTTGTAGTTCATTACTGTAGCATCAGTCTTGTACATCATTCCTTCTTTCCGCTTGCGAGTTTTAACAAAAAGTTCCACATCTGATTCCTGGACTGATACAAAAAACGTTAGACAATAAAAGGATATCAAACGAATTGTTTCAGAACATATATCACTAATATTAAAAAAGTTAGACAGCAAAAAACATCCCTATTAAATCTTCATTGATATATGTAGTTTATCCACAAGTTAAACAAGGATACTGCATTCGAGTTAAACAAGCAAACCTCCATATGACCTATATTGTTAAACAAGCCAACCATGAAAATAAGCAAAATACATACCATCTTATGCCAAATTTGGGGAAAAGGTTTTGGACCAGCGGTGTGTGTGTCAGTATATGATTTTCGATTTGCAGAATTTGTAAGGGCCTTGGACTACAAAAACATGAAATAAAGATGTTTATCTGCCTGATATAATGAATAAAAAGAGAAAAACACTATGTGATAAAACTTAAAATTATACCTGAATTTTTTCACCTTCCAAAACATCAAGAGTACTTTGAAATCCGCAAGTGAAATTCGTTCGACCTATTTTCAAGCCTCCCTTCATCAATTTCATAAGATATATTATGTGCCTTTTTGATATGAATTTTGTACCCCCACCAAGCGTCACTAATTGACCTCAAAGACCAATATTCACATTCATACGGAATAATATACCATTTCTTAAATACAAATCAAACATTAAAAAGAACAGTCATGCTACTTCTGTGATAAATTTCATATATTTAAGTAAAATTCAGCTAACTTTGCAAATTACCTTGACATAGTTCCACAGTGTGCCTTTCAAACTTGAAGGAACATCAAACCAACAATTGTAAGAAAGTGGAACACTCCTCTTCAGTTTCCTAAAAAATAACCCAGTTCATACATTACTTGGTCTGACTACCGTTACAAAGTACATACAATAGTAATGAGAAGGCTAGACATACCATAAATGGGAACTTAAACTATTAAAATTACAACTCAATTAGATAATACCTTCAGCTTCTTCTACTTCATCTTCTTCGTTTTCAATATTTGTCAAGACATTTCCGACAATAGCCTTTTCCCTTGCCTTATTCCTTGCACTTCCACTTCCACTACTGTTATTCTTCTAGCGTTCTTGCATAGCCAAATAAGCATCCATTGTTCCTGTTCCTTCATTGTGTGGTAACTCAACATTACACGGTGGATCATCAGTTTGTGTACGAATTGGATTTTCCCCTGCCTTCGGAGTTGCATTCTTATCAGTTGCAGATTCAACATTGGCTCGTGAACGAGTTGTTGGTCCAGACCGAGGCTTTGTAACTGTAACCTTTTTAGTTCTCTAAAATACGCACAAAAAAACAATAAAATAAAAAGAATAATGAAGCTAGTCTATAATTACCAACATAAAATTAAACGTTCAGCTATAACGCACCTTTGCTTGATTTTTTGAAGTATCATCTTCACTAAGTTCATCAAACTCCGAAACATAATCTTTGCTATCCTCAGCAGGCATCTTTGATTTTGCTTTATTTTTTAAAATTCATTTCTCAGTCGACTAACTAATTTAGGCATCCCAAGTTTTTCAGAAACACTATTCTTCTGTGAGACATTTTTGTCTCTCTCCCTTTCGTATTCTATAAGCGGTGGAGGTGGCGGAGGTGATAGATCATCATTCTAGAAGTAATTTTACAAGACATGATTGTAAGCATTAGCAAAATATGTAGATCATATTAGAAGATCAGATTGTAGTCTTATTACCAAAATCTCATTTTCATCTATATTTTCCTCTTCATGTGGAGAATTATATAAATCCAATTTACTCCTGACCAACATTTTAAATCTCGGATATCAGTCGCGTTTCATCTTGGGGATTTTATAGACTTGGTCTCGTATCGTGGGAGATCTTGGACAAGATGAGTCTAATTTGGGAGTTCGTCTCGGATTTTTATCTCGGGTCTGAAAGTTCATACAGAACAATCTCGGGGTACATGATATGTTAAAAATGATATTTTAACAAAATTATTTTTATGAATGCTATTAAAAACATAGTAACTTAAACTTAAAATGCAAAATAACTTTATTATTCTTTATTTTTCAAAAGATCATTCATACTCTAAATCGTAATATGCTTAAAAAAAGAATATTGTTAGACATGAAACATTAAAAGGATCCAAAACATTAAAAAATTCAGCGTAAATAGACCATAAAATACATAATGTCATAAGTAGTATGTATGTTAAAAGACGAATATGAAAATCATAAGCACTGTAAAACGTACACGATCATACAATATAGTCATTTGACATGCAAAATGTAAAATAACAAAAGATTGATATGGCTAGATTTGAGTTTCTTTAATTATAGTTCTATTTAGGTGCAAATTTAAATTTTAACCAAAAAAACTAAGGTCTCGGATCATATTCCAGTATTTTGTTTCGGTCGATATATCATTCGATATTGCAATATCTCGGGCGATATATTCGAAAGGAGATTTAGAGTGATATTTGATGTTTCATTTCGGAAGGAGCCCAGAACAAGATCTCAGAAGAGATCTCGGGCGATATTTACGAGATTTGAAACAGTGCTCCTGACGCCTACTGAGTTGATAATCAAAGTTGCATCGCTGACTTCAGTTGGAATTTCCTTCTCTGGTAACTTCGTCGAACTACTGACTCCGGTTGACTTCTTGCTGACCACCTTTTCTTGTTGTGACATGGACTTGTAGCAGCTTCGCTGATCACTTCTTGATTGTTGGTAGCTGGATTATTTAGCCGTGCCGACTTTCTAGGAGTTAGACTTCAGTCTGCTTGTTGTTGATAGGTGTACTCTTAGCAGCTTCACTAATCACTTGTGGATTGTTTAGCCGTGTCGACTTTCTAGGAGAAAAGACTTGATCAGTCTGCTGCTTCTTTTTTGCTACCTGCTGTAGATGGCGAGCAATGACAAATTGTCGTTTCTGTGATTTCGCAGCTGCAACATACAAGTTCTTTATTATTCTACTAAGTGCACTAAAAATCAAACAAGTCCTAATATTCAAACATAAATGCACAAAAAAATTATGTACACTATAAGCAGCAAAATGACTTAGAGATTTAGCAAAATAACCAAATTCATCAAAGTAGTATAAATTAGATGGTATGTTTATACCTGGAAACAGATTCTTCCTTGGGCTAAGATGACATGTGGTTGCATTTGTTCCATTGGCTCAGCTTTATCATCGACTTCAGTGTCAATATAGAAATTAATGTAATCACCATTATTTTTTATTTTCATCATAAACAACAGATCTACATCATCGACCACCAATTTTCACCCACTCATTGGACCATTCCATGCATATACTCTTCCAATTTCGGTGTACTGTAGCTCATCCTTGACAAACACCATTAGTACCATGTACGAAAACCTATCCAGATCAACTCCCTTGACAATAGCCTCTTCTCCGCCAACATATCCATTGTTACCATATTTTCCCTTGTGGTGGAATCTAAGATTTTCCTCCTCCTTCCTACACAAAATAAAGAAATTAACATTAGAATGACATAATTACAACTTAAAATAAACCAAGTGCATTATAAAATAAAACAGCCACTTCACTAAAATGTAATATAAGCAGAAACAGTAAAAACGATGCAAAAAGACATAAATTTGGACATGCATGTATTCTTTGGTAATCGAGTCATAAATTTACACACAAATAACATGCATTCGATTGAACTTAGGAAGTTCTGCCCATATTGTTTCCTCGTTTATCACTAATTTACATACAAAAAACATACACAAATATTATTTAACCATGACTATAAGGCAAGAAAACATAGTAATATCATATAAGCACTGTTTAACATGAGTTTGTTATAAAGACAAATATTATAATAAAATCAAGAATATGATTACATCTGAGCGTACAGGTAAATCAATAAATTAGGCAACACAACAATCAAATTAGGAAATACTCGAAATATACATTTAGTGATACTTTAAGCAGCAGATTAAATCGAAGACCTAACTGAAATTTGAAACCCAAACAAACCCCAACTGAAGACCTAATTGAAACACCGAAGCCCTAATTGAACTTGAACTCGAACTTGTCATAATCCAACCCAAATTGAGCTTATAAACTTGAACTTTTAGCCCTAATTGAACCTGCGAGTGAGAGTATTTGAGAGGTTGAGTGGTGGAGTACTTTTTTAAGTTTTGGACTAAAACCCTTGAATATTTTGCAAAGTATTTTTCCGCTTTGTTTTTTGTTTTTGCGTCCCGCGTAAAAGATTATTTCACGCGGACTGGTAACATGGACCTTTGGATCTTAATCACTCAGATTGATTATTTTATTCATGTGGCTACTACACACCTTGGATTTTCTATGCTAACACCTTGAAGCGTGTGTTGCAATAGACAAAAATTAGCATACTTATCATTACATTGTAGCTAGCAACACCTTGGATTTTTGTTGTAGTCGGCCATCTATGGCGTAGTGCTACCTTAGTTGTTGTAGTTATTAAAGAGAAATAAGAATATAGTTAAATAGTACAATAAATCTTTGTTTGCAACAATACAATACATAACACAATAGTCGAATAAGGGATGACCCACGTGTTTTAACTCCTTTTCATATGAAACCACGTTGATTGAGTCAACGATGTTGACAACACTCTGCTAAATACGTTGTAGCCATGTTTACTGTGTAAAGAAACATAGAAAAAATAAGTTGACAACATGATTAAAACAATACAATAAAGCTTTGATTACAACAGTACAATACATGACATAATGGTCGGTACTACAAAAAAAAAAAAATAGTTCTAGTCACCGACTTCCCTTTATGATGTAAGGGATGACCTAAGTGTTTTAACTCCTTCTCATAATAGTACAATACAAAACATAACACAATAATACAAAACAAAATACTACTAGTCACTGGTTTCCCTTAGTGTGTCAGAGATGTTGAACTAGATCACCTTGAAGTTTTTCATGAGTGTCTCTAGACCGAATTCAATGCAAACGTCTCAAGAAAGCTTCAATAGTGTCTGGATTTCTCTCGACAACAACGTGGGTTGTGTTATCTAGGTTGTACCCCAAGTAAGATGAAAATGTGCCTCTTTCTTCTTCGGTTATCATATTATGCATTATAATACATACTCGCATAATGTTGCTCAATGCCTTTGGCTTCAATAGTTTAATAGGGTTTTTAACAATTGCAAACCGTGCTTGTAAAACTTTAAAAGATGTCTCTACATCTTTTCTTACGACCTCTTGTTTTTTTAGCAATTTTTTTTCTTTTTCGGGTTTTGGGATCTGAAATTGTTTGGACTAGGGTGCCCCACGAAGGATAAATATCATCTGCTAAATAATATCCCATATGTTTGCATTTCCAACAATACTGAAGTTACAAGTAGGTGCATTTCCATGTGTTAGATCCTTAGACAGGTATAATTGGTGTAAAACAATAATATCATTCATGGAACCAGGACAACCGTAGAACACATGTCAAAACCAAAGGTCATGTGAAGTTACAGCTTTAAGGATCATCATAACTCTGGGATAATGACCAATAAACTGACCATGCCAAGCTTTTGGGAAATTTTCCACTCTAATGCATACAATCGAGACTACCAAACATGCTCCAAAATATTCTTTAGCTCATAAACGTTTAAGTTTATTAACATCGCTTTGTGTCGGGGATCGCAAATATTCTTCACCATATAAATCAATAACCTCTATGAGGAAACACTCCAAACTTAAATGAATGGTATCTCCCCCACTCGGAATACTTCATCAAATGCATCAGGGGCTATCATGTAAGCCATTACACATAATGCTCCTATTATTTTTTGATAAGGTGAACATCCTAACGTACCAGCACTATGTTTTTGAACAAAATAGTTATCATGAGCAACAACTCCATTAAAAATACTCATAAACATATTCTTACTCATTCGAAATCGATGAAGAAAATAATCAGGGTCGTATGTGCAAGGGTTGTTGAAATAGTCTTTCAATAATCTAGCGGTCCCGCCTATGTGATCACGCATTTTTCTTTTATTAATGCGGCCAAAGATACTACCTCCATGACTTCCGCTTGAAGATTCTTTCATTAATAATTGCTGTGCTTTTTGTTGATGAACAATTATTGATTGCATCATAAGCTCTAATTCATTGCTATCGGTGTTAGTCCTTGAAGATGGCTGCACAAAATTTGAATACATAGAGAGGTCATCCTCAAGATCAGACTCAGGTTGGCTCTCTTCCTCGTCGTAATCACTATTCCTGATTGAAATCTTGTTCCCTGGATTTTCATTTGAATAAGGTCCTGTGATATAACTATTACTTGACATTTTTTATAATATGGATTTCTAGATGAATGTATTTGATTTGTTGTGCAATCAATTTAAATATGAAGCTGTATAAAGCTGTTGGAAAGTTATAACGGTTATATTTTGCAAGCATATATATATCACCATTTATAGCCGTTAACAATTATAGTCGTTGTAAAGTCTACTTGTTTTAAACATCGGTCATTAATGAAGGGAAAAAAATATAAATTATTTAAATGTTATAACGATAATATTTTGGAAGCATATATATATAACCATTGATAACCGTTACAATTATAGCCGTTGTAACTTACTTCAACAAAGTACTTCAATTATAAACATTGTAAACTATAAATTATAAACTATTTAAATTATTTATAAACTTTTAAAATATAAATAGATGTAAAATATAAACTATAAAGTATATAAACTAGACTTAAAAAGATCAACTATATTAACTCTACAAAAGCAAACTATCTAAACTATACAAATGTGAACCATACGTATGTATAAACATTACATATCACGAGAAGTATAAGTTTAAAGCATAAACAATACATATCACGAATTAAAGGTACTTCCTATTGCATTATATGCAACATAGGTTTTTTTATAAGATTAATCAGGTTTCAGAAATCCCTTTTGGAATAAACGGATAAGTGAAACCCATTTGAGAGTAAAATAGTTCAAATTTTATCGTTTATTTGATAAACAGTGAAATGAAAGCCATTTTACTCTAAAACGGTTTTCAATTTCCCCCTTCACCATTTCTTTTCTATAGCTCATTCAAACTAGTTTTTCCTGAGCCATAAACCCATCAGTACACCAAATTGTACTTCATATAGCTGCTGAAACAACATATATACACACCACTTTCACTCCATATTCAGCATACATCACCCAAAGGCAAGTGCATCACATATTCAGCATACAAATTCAGCATACTCCATATTTAGCATACATCATACATATTCAGCGTTCTCCATATGCAGCATACATGCACTTGTATTCAGCATATATACACTTGTATTCAGCATACAATATACATATTCAGCATATTCCATATTTAACATACGAGCCTACATCATATTCATTACACAAGTGCATTTATACATCATACAATCCTACATCATACAAACCTATATCATACAAACCTTCAGCATAAATTAGCTAGATATATAAAGCCGTTCAATTATAGGTAACACTAAACAAGTCCAACACGTATAGTCCTCGTATACACCACATAACTGCGACATCAACAAAGTACTTCAATTATACGTAAATCAAACAAACAATTGTAATATAGTTAGCATAAACATTGCATACCTAAAACATCAAACAAGTACATCAATGAATAAGTAACATCACAAATACGTCACATGTAGTCATTAGAAATGCTACTTCGGCATTTGAATATTTTCCAGACCCATCGGACTCTTATTTTTCTAACCTGTGCTTGACTTTCCTTTGAATAGCGATCTCACTTTGTTCAAATTCTGCCACTCTTATGTTTACCTCTGTCTGCACTTTTTCCACGATTAGAGTCTAATAATACAAAAGGTAATTTAATGGTCATGCATTTATTTAAATAAGTTAGTTTAAATGGTCATGCATATAAAATTAATTGGCAATGCCAATCAAATAACTACTTTATATACTTCACCCAGTGTCAATTAAATACGATGTCTAAATTCAGTTATACTTGATTTTCAATAACTACTTCTTTATATAACTGACCCAGTGTTAATTAAATATGATGTCCAAATCAAACAACTTTATATAATTAGTTTTTGTAAATAGTTCCAAGATCGATTTAAGTACCTGTAGTAGTTGAATGTGATGGAGTCGATACTCTAATCTTAACACAATATTTATTTGTCCGCACTCCACCATGGTCTGATCCATCATCGTCGTCATCACCATTACCGCCTCCATCATCATCCTCTTCATTGTCACCGTCTTTCTCATCATCATCATCCCCTTCTTCATCCTCTTCGTCATCATTCTCGTCTTCATCAATTGGTTGCATTTGGCGGATGGTTTTCCTTTTTTCGAAGTTTTTGATTGACCACTTGCCCTCGTTTTAAGACCCAAATATGGATTCCTTATAACCTCCATATTCTATATGAAATAGCGAGTGAAAACATATGAACATAAATTAAAAGTATAAAGACATACAATAATTATTAAAAGAGATAGGATGAACTACAAAATCTGAGGCTACATCACTTATCCTTTCCAATCCTTCCCCGTAATAACGCAATTCCTGAAGAGCTAAGTGTCGTATGCTTAAATTCATCTCCTAAAGGCTATCCACTGTATAATGCGGTGGGACTGGCGACATGTAAGATAAATGCGGAATAGGCAACGGATCATCATGTCCTATCCACTGCATAAACCAACCAGGATCACCTGCCCAACCGACTTGCTAAGAAAGCAGAGGTGGCTAAAATTGTGATGCATAATTAACTTCAGAAGACGTCACAACTGGAGCATGAGTACCCCACTTCAAAGCAGAAGGTCTAAAAAAATCCGTATTTCCTATATGGACAACAACATCTGGTAATGGTCCAACATCTCTAGCAATCTACTACCAATAAGTGTCATAATCAATGTCCATACCATGATATAAATATTGGTGACAGTTGTCCTGGTACAACGCTTGTTGCATTTCCGCATACGTACCGTATGTCATGGTACATGTCATGAGAAGCGAGGGATCAATAGGAATGGCAGCTTATCCGGTCAACTATCTATAACAACGCTCTCCTAAAAACAACTCATAATAATCGCCAGGTGGAACAAGTAAAGTCAAATGCTTCATTGATAAGTTACGAGCAAGTTGAACTTCATTTTCATCAAATGCAATTGAGGTGTTCCATGGATTCCATTTAATATGACTAGCCTATCGATGATCAATATGATAGCATGTAACTGAAAACAAACATGCTACGGTATCGTGCGTTCTTGTTCTGTTCTCTTTATCCCAGGCTTTTAGTCTTGGATATGCCGACTGTTTTACACTTTCTTTGACAATATAACCGCTCACAGTCATATACTCAAAGAACCAGTACTGCAAAACAAAATATAAAATATTTTAGTCAATTGATTAATTGAATAGGTACACTAAATTAAATTGAAAATATAAAAGGTTGGTATACCTGTAATAAATCGATAAATCCAGTCAGATGGCCACATCGAGTCACAACCACATCCAGATTCTGGCATTGATAGCGCAAAATAGCTGAATCCCAATCATATTCTTTAGCTAATTCTAAATTCATAACTGCTTACATACCCCCAAGACTGCTTGTGTCATTTGCCGATGTGAAGAAAAGAATGCCCATCATATATAACACATAAATTCTTGCAATTTGTCAAGGTTATTAAAATTAGCTGCTACGTACTCCTTAGTAAAATATATACTTAAATGTGATATGGAAACATTACCAATCTTGATATCTTTTTCTACAAACAGTGGTAAAAATTGACTAGCATTACTAAATCGGCTCCAATTCTCATCATACGGCTTATTACGAGTATTCAGTCCAACAGGTATTAACGTCAACATGGTAAAATCATATGGTGTAAAATCATTCTCAACAATTGGAAATAAAAATGTATGCGTAGTAGGCCACCATTACTCTACTATAGCATGTATACATCTATTATTAGAATTTCTCAACTCTACATCCATGAATCTACCAAATATTTTGACTATCGGATCTCTACTCTACGGATGAACTTTTATTTTTTTTCCACCTTCTTTTCATTGTTGTAAATGAACCATGACATCTCATATTATAGCGATTCTATTCCAAACATGATTTTAACGTCAATTAGTAACATAACAATTAATTAAACTTAAACATAACATTAAAAGGTAATAAACAATTTTCCGTAAGCACTTTTCCAGTCTCGAAAATGTGATGTATTCCTTCTCGAAGACTAGTAATAGACCGAAATGGAAATGTATTAGAAATCAATTTCTTTACGCCAACTCCAAATCCTCTTTCATCACCGCCAATGGTCCTTTTGCTTCTTCTAGGCATTTTCCTTCTTCCAATATAGCCGGCGGAGCTAGATCCTTTAACATTGACGTCTGCCATCGTATAATCACAAAAAAACCAAAACCCTAGATTTTGTAAATTAAAACAAATCCTTGATTCAACTATGCTAATTTGTGTAAGATTTGGTGGAGATTGAGATGAGAAACAGATAAGAAATGAAATTGATTTGAATTTGTAGCAATTTTCTCAATTTTTATTAATGTAGAATAAGCGTTAACAACCAATGAAGAACTAAGAAAAGCTTCGGTTCAGATATGCTGGACTTCAAGGTGCAACATTGCTTAATTTAAATGGATTTAACAAACCTTTTATAACGAAAACGGGTAAAAGAAAACCGTTTAACATTATAAGCGGTTTTCTTTTACCCGTTTAAAACCAATAAAATAATATAAACAAACCTTATGGAATCCTCATTTGCTGCTGGATGAGTGGGGGTTTTCACCATTTCTAAGTCACGTCCCCCACCCAAATTCACACTAACCGCTAGAGATGCTCTAAGAGCATTCCCAGCAGTCGTAACCTAGTAGTCGTATTGCTAGATAAAGTCCGTGCGATCCCCACTTATAATCTCAAACTCGCACTGCAGCAATGTCGCAAGCAACATGAGTTCAGGGACCAAGTGGGGATTGCCGGCGCGTTTTTTGAGTGAGGATCGTTAAATGGCAATCTGATTGTCATTTAAGGATAAAAAGATAATCAGATTGTCAGATAGGGTTAAAAAAATCATATTACGTTAAACGACAAACAGTTTGCCGTTTAAACCATATAATTAAAAAAAAGACGACAAACTCCCACTCATTGCCGGAAGAGTGGGGCTAGACTACGCTTTTTATTTCCTTTCCCCTGATCAAATCCCATCGTGTTGGGAATGCTCTAGGAAGGAAAAAGAAAATAAAACGAACATCTGAGCAAAACATATTCAGAAAGAGGAAATTGATGCTCCTTTTCTCAAAAGCATAGTTGTGAAGACTGAACCGTACGTCAAACCATGGCAATGCAAGGTCCAAGGTTTTCGTGGTTCAACTGTGAGAACCACGCTGATAGTTTATTACTATTTTTCTGATTTAAACGAAAAATTATTTTAAATATAGAAAAAATTTACCCAGCTCTAGTTGATGGAGCAAGGCTAGCGAAATCTTTTCTTCATTTTTAATCCAAAATGTATGTACGCCAACCCAATGGCTTCTCCTTGCACAATATGGATTCCAAGCCTTCCTCTTCACCCGTGTTCAAACTGATTGGCACACTTTGACATGATTAAATAAATCATGAGTTCAATTTTCGTCTTCAACCCACTTGTCATGCAGCATGTTATATACTACCTAATTGAAATAATTGTATAATAATTTATTATAGCAAACTTTTAAATTTACTAATTTTTCATAGTGAAAGAGGATTGGTTGAATAGTTCGTAAAATGTACATAATAATGAATTATATCATCAAATATTTAGTGACAATTGTTATGAAATTATTCGTTAAATTTATTATGTCAAAAAATGAATAGTGGAGTGATTATTTTTTCTTAAATTTAAAGAACTGCGAGGTTTAAAGAGGTCGGACTAGAGGTTTTATAGGGTTCTAAGGTTAAACAGCGGGTTTGTGCATGTGCAAGGTTATTTCATTTTTAGAGTCAGATGCTCTAAGGTTGAAGGTTAAGCACGCTCGAACCGAGGTTGGGTTGGCTGTTTAAAATACTGCTCAAAAGCATCCTTCTTGCGCAAAGCTAGATCCATCCACTACCATCTTTGAATCCCTTCGCTCCTTTTGTACTTCGATCGAAAGAATTTTTTGGTTTAAGGATGCTCGTCAATTGGTCTATGCTGTGATGCTTGCAGTATCATCGTCATCGAGATCAATTTGCATTTCATGTTCGTATGTTTCTACCCTTTTCAATTTTTGTTTGCTCAGCTTCGATATTCTAGGGTTTTGAATTTTTGCTTGCTGCCCTTTGTAATTGTTGTCTCATTCAACTTGATTTTGTTCTCTTTTCATAATATGTATTTGAAAAGATATATATTTGATTTTCTACTTAATTTTTTCTTGAAATAAAAACTGATTTTACACTTGTTTCTCTGTCATCCTTTCTACGATATGACATTCTAATATACAAATGATGCACTTCATCTTTACATTTGTAACTTGTTCCATTCTACACTTGCTACCAAACTAAGATTAATGAATAGATATTGCACTTGATTTTTTTTCATTTGGGTCTTGCTCGTTATATCATGGTTGTGTATCATTGTATATGTATAGGCATTTATGAAGCCTATCTGATCTAAATCTGGTTTGTTTTACTTTCCAACAAAAACATCTATTATTTTTCAGTGATTGAAGGTTCATCGGGAGGTGCATTTGGCTTATCGGTTGGAGAAACTCAATTTCCACAAATAATAATAATTTCAATCAATGGAGCAAGATGCAGGAAGCGGAGGCAGCATAGCAGAAAGCAGAGGTCTCAGTGCCACCACCGCTTCTTCTTTTGACGAACCACACGATGCTCGCGTGGTCAAAGAACTCCAGTCAATGGGCGTACACGAAGGTGAATATGAGCCATGTGTTATACATCAGTTCCTCGAGCTCTATTACCGCTACGTCCACGATGTCCTTTCCGACTCTCAGGTGTACTCTGACTACACCTCCAAGCCTAGCATCGAACCTAATGATGTCGGGCTTGCCATTCAGGCAAAGGTCAAATTTTCTTTTTCCCAGCTGCCTCCTAGAGAGGTATTGCTTGAGTTAGCAAGAAATAGAAACAAAATGCCACTGCCAAAGTCGATAGATCCACCTGATTCGATTTCTCTGCCTCGTGAAGAGGACACGCTTTTAAGCCTAAATTATCAGCTCCTTGTACCCAGAAAGCAGCCTTCTCAAGTCGATGAAATTGAAGAGGAAGAAGAGGATGCACCCAACTCTAATGCCAACAATAACAATAATTTTTCTCCAGATCAAAAGATGAATATAGATCAACAACAACTTCAGTAGGACAGCAGAGGGTGTCCCTTCCTCTTACTTCAGGGATGAAGAGGCCAAGATGAGTAGAGAAAGTAATCAATGTCATCATTTGTTTTATTTTTGGTGTTTTTTTTAAGCTTTGTACTTTGAAATACGTCAAAGAACTGGCGTTTTAGCAGGACGTTTACACAAGTTGCATTACGCCTTTCTACGTGATTATGTTTATATTTCAAAAAATTTAAATAATTTTGAAATTGATACGTTAACTTGCAGCATGATGATATTTTCTTCCACCGTTGGTGTTTCGGTTATTTGTATTATTGCATTAATATATGGATAAGTGTATTTCTTTGAAGTCAAAAAAAATATAGGCATTTATAAGAATACTCATTCATATTGAACTTTTGGGCTTGTTGTTTGCTTCCTTGCACATAGTTTGTCCACTTATGCCTGTCCTGTATTGGGCAAGCCGAGAATGACTGAGAAAATATGATTTAAATGATATTACCGTTCAATCAACTTCAGTTTAATAAAAAGTTTTGATTTTGTGCACTCAAATACGAATTGCTCAAAACCGCAGCTCGGTTTGATTGGCATAGTTCGTAGTCACACTAATCTTGTAATTGTGCCTTTAACCATGTCACCTTCTTCCTGCCACGAAAGGTAAGTTTATTTGTAATGTCCCATATTTTTCGTAGTCAAATATTTGATTTAATTTATTATTTTAAATATTTATTTGGAATATTAAATGGATTTAAAATATATATTTCTATTTTATAACAAAGTTTGAATGTTAAATTTATATATAAATTAAAACGAGCTCGAAATGGCGCAGCAGTTCGTAATGTTGAGTTTTGAACTTCAATTGAATATACAGGATCCTATATAAGTTGGATTTCGGTGTAACAAGAAACTTTTGTATCTTGTTGATGACAATTTTCATATGAAAAAGAAAAATCCATATTTCATATTATAGATTTGAGTTATGCCCAATTCAAATTTTAAAATAATCGCTATGGAAATCGTTATTAAAATATAATGTTTATTTAATATATTTAAAAGGGAAATTTAAATCATTTAACTCAAAATTGACGGTATTGAGTTGTGTATATTTGGAATTGTATATATATTCTATTTGGATATATATGATAAAGATAATTTATTATGATTAATTTGAGTTCATTTGGAATTTAATTAATATTTTATTAATATTATTCGAGCGTTAAAAATAGGCATTTTTCCGAATGGTTTCAGTTTTCGATGAAATTAGTTTCATCGGAACCGTATCGTTAAATTATTGTAAGAAAATCAAACTTCGTGGAAAACCGATATCGTATGTGACTTCGATGGCCAAAAACGTCTCTGTTTCTATTTAATTATTTAGACAGGGGTAATTTTTAATGAATAAACGACTGGTCAAACAAACTCCAAATTTAGTGAAACAAGATTCATTGGATCTGTTAGGAAGAGATGTAGTAAAATGTCAGGGCCTTAGATTTATTAGATTTTTTTGTAATAATAGGAATTTTAAACGCTTGATTTTTCATTGATAATTATAACGGACTTTTTATAAACGACCTCGGATTTCGACGAAACCTATCCCATTGGGTCCGTAATATTTTTTTATGCTAGGATTAGCTTTGTTTGTCAAAATGGAGGTCGTATAAGATGATATTTTTGCGAAAAGCTCACGGACAAATTTGTAAACAATAAAATAATGCTTTATTCTTCCCACTCCTCTTTATATAATATAACACGTTCATTCCAGAAAACTAATTTGTGGTCAATAGTTTGTTGCGTGGTCAACGACTCCTTTAGCCGCCACTTCAAAAACATAAGGCCGACAAACTCTCTCTTCTTCCTCAACTTTTCTGCAAATGCACAAATCTATTTGAAAATTTCCCAAAACCAAAAGCATAGAGCGAACCGTGATATACGAAATGAACAGTTACGATGCGCTTTGGGGGCTTCGGGTTGGCCGGAATTGGTCTTGAGATGGGCGTCGATCGAAGTGAGATCGGAGGAAAACAGCTTGACTACGGGATGAATGGGATCAGGCGAGGTTCGACAAGGGTGGGCCGCTTCTGGAAGCACCATCGGATGGAGATCCGATCATACGTAAGGTGGCGGGGCAGGGTTTTGTAGGAGGACACCGTGAGTTCTGAAATGTGGCAGAAGAATATGCAAGAGGAAGGGAACAATACAGGCCACGTTTTTCCAGAACCAAATCCATGTAATTATTAATGTTATAATCGGTTAATTAAAGATAGATGGAAAGTGGATTAATTCCTTTCACTTAAAATGTAAGCAGGTAAATGTTGCGGGGGTTCTAAAATGATATGGGAAGTGAATCTGGAATGTCAAATTATTGCTAGATTCCAATTTTCAGAATTTTTGGAATCAATATGTGAGCGTGGTGAATTTAAACGTGTTTGGTAATTTAAATTCGAATTGGATCGACCAGAAATGACCATTTTTCAAATGGTCTCCAAATTTGATGAAATTAATTTTGTTAGGACCGTATCATCAAAACATAACTAGATTTATTTTTTTGGAATTTTTGGAGTTAGTATGTGGTCCCGGTAAATTAAAATGTGCGTTCAAATGTTATATATATTGATTTATATTTTAATTTAAATGGAAACTGATCGAAACAATAGAATTGGCTTTCAAAACATATCCCATTTTGTCCGGAATAGGGTATTTAGCAAGGGGCAACAATCATTGGGTTGGATTTGGAGTTTGTATGGATAAACATGTAATTTTGGATTTAGAAGGATTAAGTATAATATTATTTTTATAAAACCCCTCCCTCCAAAAACCCTCGGTCCCAAAGTCAGCCGGCGCCTACAATTTTAAGGCCAGAAATGCTCCATTCTTTAATCCCCATTTTTTCCTCCTACAAATCAAATTGCTATATGACTTCAAAGCAAAAATGGGAGTACATCGCGAGATCCACAAAGTGATGTAGGGTTGAAGGGATTTTGTTGAGTTTTGGGCTTGATTTTCGTGCTCAAAGAGCACCGGATCGAAGTGGATTTCAGGGCCATTGGGGCCTGCGAGTTGGCCATGGTGGACAACGTACGGGGGGGAGGGGGGCGGAAAGGCGCCAGTAGTGGCAGCCTCCAATCGTCCCAATGTTGCTCCGATGTGCGTGCGTTAGTGAAGGATCATGGCGATGTTGGGTTTTATTCCTTCTTTGAACTGGAAGGAGACGTATTAAGGGGTGAGAAAATAATTAAGGAAATTAACTAAAAAAATTATTAGTTAATTATTTTATTAAAGTAATTAATTTCTAAATGGTCATAACTCGATCAAATCAAATCGGAAATCAACAAAACTGATTGCGTTGAGATCGCGGTGAAAAGCTCTACAACATAGAACTGAGCAGGACAAAAAACAGGCAAATCAGAATTTGGGACGAATTTAAATCTGAACTGAACAGAAATAAAAATTGGTGGAGTCAAACCCAATGTGAGAACTCCTTCTCACTCTATTTATTTTACAGTAAAATATATACTAGGATGCAGACGGTGCTTAACAGCACCCGACACCATTTATTGTACAAACCATGATTGTTTGTTTGAATTGAATGGACTGTATTGTATTATGTTGTGATGTAAAATGAGAATTAAAATATTCATTTGTTGAATAAAATATTTGAGCAATAAAAATATCATTTTTATTGTATATATGAACTAATTAAAATATTCATGTATTGAATAAAATATTTGAACAATAAAAATATCATTTTTATTGTATATATGAACTGAATAAAATATTCATGTGTTGAAATAAATATTCATTTATAAATCAGACGATTTGTTTATGTACACCCATTTAACTGACATTGATTGGGATGATAATATTTTACACATCGCCCAACTGCACAAATAATAATCTGTATTTGTTGTTTGAAAACCCCACACGGGTATTGGGATGATATTTGACATACACTGATCCCAATAATTAGTGGTATGTCAATCGATGGGTTGACATCTGTATAAGCGTTATTTATTTATTTTAAAGCTTATACAGTTGTAAAATGCAATCTGGATGTTGTATGAATTTTTAATGATTGTTTATCATTATTGTTGTATACATGTGATGTTGAAATCCATATAACTAAAATTATATGGTAATTGATTGAGTCTGATTCCAATTCAGAATTAATGAATATTTTTAAATAATATTCAGTGTAAAATCAAAATCAGATATTTTGAAAATATTATCATTTGTATATTATAATGATAAGGAATATTCAAATTTAGATTTGAATTTTAAAATGAAATTTAATTCATTTTAAAACGAATATATAAAAGAATATTCAAATTTGATTTGAAATGGAATTGAAATCATTTTAAAATGAATTTAAAACGAATATATAAAAAAATATTCAAATTTAATTTGAAATGGAATTGAAATCGTTTTAAAATGAATTAAAACGAATATATAAAAGAATATTCAAATTTGATTTGAAATTTGAAATAGAATTGAAATCGTTTTAAAATGAATTTAAAACAAATTTGTTAAGGAATATTCAAATTTGATTTGAAATTTGTAATGAAATTGAAATCATTTTAAAATGAATTTAAAACAAATTTATTAAGGAGTATTCAAATTTGAAATGAAATTGAAATCGTTTTAAAATGAATTTATTAAGGAATATTCAAATTTGGATTTGAAATTTGAAATTAATTAAAATCGTTTTAAAAGGAATTTAAAACGAATTTACTAAGGAAGATTCAAATTTGATTTGAAAATTGAAATAAAGTTGGAATCGTTTTTAAAATGAATTCATAAACAAATTTATAAAATACATTTTAAATGAAAATCTATGAAAAATATATAATATATATATTATATATTTTTAATGGCCTGAATATAACATGTCGCGCTGCGACCGTTCGCGAATTTCGACTATTAACTTCGAATTGACATTACGGGAGATCCGACTGTCGGATTCTCCTAAAACTGGAATCGTTGGGTTCGTATCAAAAAGTGATTTCCAACGAATATAAGAGAATTGAAATCTAATAGTTGGGTTTGGAATTATGTCCAAATCAAATTTGGAAAAAGTCGCTATGGATGCAGTTCGGTGGCCGTTATTGGAAACCGACTGTACGGGCCTTGATAAAATTATTAAAAATATCAATAATTTGTGTAAAATCATAATAAATGATTTGGAAAGAATTGGGATGAAAATTCTATATTTGAAAAGTTAAAAATATATTTTTATCGAAATGAGCTAGTTATTAACTCGAACTATAATCCCATTTATTTTTAAATAAATAAACTGGATTTGAAATGGTTTTAAAAATAAACAGGATTTTCCAATGAATAAATTGGAATGGAAATAATCTTCGGAATATTTTGATATTTGATTCCGTGGTTATACGGATGTTGTTATGAGAAATTGGAAGATACAGATATCGTTATTCCTAATACAATATCCATTGGTTTCAAAATTTGATATTGGATATAAGCCGATATAATTTCTATTCAGAGCCTTGTATTTAATATTGAATTGGATTTTGGGTTTTCCGTGAAAGGTGTCTTAGATAACACTATTCTTAAACCTAGTAGAGAAAAGAATAAATCTTTCAATTAAGATTTAGAGAAATACCAATTAATTAATATTTAATTAGAATGGAATTAAAAGTGGATTTTCGGGTTTATCATGAACGGTGTTTCAAATAACATTTGTTCTTTAACCTAATTATTAATGAAGATATAATTTGGAATTTATAAATCTTTTAAATAATATTTAGAGAAGTTTACCAATTAATTAATATTTAATGGGAATTGAAATGAAGGTGAATTTGGGTTTATTGTGAACAGTGTTTTAAATAACATTTGTTCTTTAACCCATTTAACGGTGAAAATGTGATTTGGAATTTATAAATATTTTTATTAAGATTTAATGGAAATTTTCCAAAGTAAAATTTTCCAATTTAATAAATTGGTATGGAATGGAATTCGAATTGGTAATAATCAAAGTGAATTTCTGTGGAGGAATACTGTTACTATATATGGAATTTAAAAGGCTTTGCCGTTATTCCATTTATTTTATTGGTTGGATATGGAAGTTTATATCGATTATATATTGATCTATTTTCCGTGAAGATTCCATAATTAATGGAATGTGATTTTTGGTTTATCGTGAACTGTGTTTTAAATGACATTAGTTCTTTAACCCAGTTAAAGATAGGATTTATTTCCCAAATTTGGATAATCATTACATAATTATTTTTGGAGATTAAAACTGAATAAGAGTTTTAACAAATCTTTAATTAGATTGAAATGTGAATCTGATAATTTAAATTATCAAATTTGGGAAATGATCGAGAATGGAGTATCACCAGTTTTACTCCAGGCGATAGTTAAATCTTTAATTAGATTTGAATGTGAAATGGTAATTAAATTTACCGATAACACCATGGTGTTAGATATGGAGTATTACCAGTTTTTCTCCATGGGATGAATAGGTTGGGATCAGGAAATAAAACAAATGATTACTTCGGTAAGGTGTGCTAATCCCGATTAGTTTGGATAAACCTTGATTTGGTTTGAATTGATATCCAAAGGAAGATTAAAGAATAAATTTAAAGAATTTATCTTTGATAAAATTAATGGGAACCTTTCCCTAATGATGTGAATATTTAAATAAAAGAATATTCTGGATTGAAATGAGGCGTATGTTGTGTTTTTATAGCACTTATGAATAAAATACGCGAGTTATTTGGAAAGACTGGTTTATCCCATTCTGAATAACAGATTCGATGATAAGTCGATGATGAGCACAGTGGTTGATGACCGGAGATCTTCACATCATTTGGATGATTACTAATGTCTTGATTGGGAGGCATCCCAAGACAAGGTAATAAGTGGTGATCGTCCAGATGTACTTGGAGATCAACCGGATATGCGAGGACCTCTCTCTTGTATTGGACATATGGGATGAGGAATAAGTTGCCTCGGGTTTCGTTCAGACCCAGAACGGACCTGTAAATGGATGTGTGTCTGACATTGGATTTTATTCTGTGTTGATTGATCTTTATTAAATATATATATCTGTTTGGTGGCGGAGAATTTATTCTTCTTCTTAACACCCTTCTCTGAGACGTACGAGCTCAAAGGTTATATATATCGATAGACATCATTCGCATGGCGTGAATTGCTTGTGTTGCATGCTGAGATGCAAATGATCAAGGCGTTTGTTGAAAAGCAGAGTCTTATGGTTGATGATCAAAGCACGACTTTAATATAGCATAGGTTTGTGTATAACATTAGTTCGTGAGTCTCACACCCCGGTGTGAACCAGAAACGGGAGAGGACTTCGGGGAGGACATGCGTTTCCTTCTAGCTAGGAGTGGTGTCATGGTATGGAGCCCGGACATTTTACTCATGTAGATGTTGCATATTATTTGATGAATAACGAGGCGCCTCGAATATATGGTTAATATGGAGCCGATGGATATTGAGTCATCTATCTCATTTACGCCCCATAGGGCGGGGAAACATATTGTTCAGACATTTTAATCCACTTCGCGTGGACCGGCCCTAACGATCCAAGGGCCCACCGAGTCTGAGTCCTAAGGTTCGGGCTAGAGGGTCTCGAAGCGGTAAGGATGATCCCTTTCCTTGGTTCACAGATGGAAATCCAACTTCCAATACGTGACATTGCGGTTTTAATTGTAGAACTAGTATGGCGACATGATAGATGGTACCCGTGCCGTCTATGATTGATACATTTAGATTTGAAGCTGTTTTTGACACTATAACTTATTATAGTACCAATTGATCGGTTTTAAATGTACCAAGCATGTTTGGCTATTATAAGGGAAAACTCTATCCTTCGGCTTGCGTTGCATCGTGTGATGGGACCTGGGTCTTATAATCGCTTCATTTTGCCAAAAAGCATTGCGCTGTTAGTTTTATGCACTGGTATTCTTGGGGTTAAACCCGTTCCGTGTTATACGGCGTGGTCCCTTGATTTATCTAACTTTAAAATCAAGCTAATAACTGTTTTAGTTCTCACACCAGTCACACGACTGACCTGGGGTTTATTGTTTTAACCTAAACTCTGGCTGCCTGTAGTGCCCCGAAATTCCGGTCCAATTTGAGCTGACCAAATAACACAAGTCCAACCCCAATTGCAATGGAAACCAGAAAACTAATAGAAAGAAAACAGAGGGTAAGAATAGATAAGATAGAAACTTAGAATAGAAGAAGAAGAAGAACATACAACATCAGAGTAACACGAATCTCACAGCGGAACGAGCAACATATAATAGATAATATATCCTTGAAATAAAATCAATATATGTATACAGTAACATTATCAGAGTACAACACCTACAACACAGCGGAAATAACAATAGTTATATAATCCTGAAGCCTCCTGCTCCAGCTCTTCCTTCAAATATCTGAAAAATCCCGACTACTTGACTGCCCGTGCAAAATTGGGCACCTAAGAGTTTAGGGAAAACAAAACAAAATAAACTCTGGGTCAGTCATGTGACTGGTGTGAGTAAACTAGAATCATTTCATTTAACTTTCAAAATTTCTTTTGAAATAAAGGATAATCAAAAGACCGATCCACACATAAACACGGATGGCTTTTACCTTATGATAACCCAAATATATTTCTAAAACGATACTTGTCTGATATTATAATAATGCCTAGATCAAGTAAATAGAAATCTAACAGAAACGCTTGCATCTAACGTTCTACATATATAATATACAATCAAAACCGCATGCTCTTATTTGGGGAATGGTTTCCAACTATGACAAGGTATGGATCCACCTTCCGCTCAGTGTACTCTAGAAGCGATACACTGGAGTTCAACAAGAACATCTTGTAACTCGGCCACACATGACCGACCATTCATTTCTCCTGAATGTATCGAATATACTGTCACCCCTCAGTTAGTATTCCAACATAACCATTCCCGGGAGATACAGAATTGAAAGAATTACAAATTTGAATATTCTCTAGATGGTGACAATATACCCTAATTGGGTGCGGCCCACTTAGCCATGCTGCCTGCCCGATTTCTGTCATTTCCCAGTTGATTAGGCTCGAGTTTATAATGTATCTCTATACAGATCAGGTCTTCATTTACTTTGAATGCCACATCGTCATACCTGTCAAATCACAAATTGACTTCCCCAAAAATACCACTGGTATAAGCTAAGAGAAACGAATTCCTCCTCCACCAACGTAAATACATTTGAAACGATCAACTTACGCGATCTACCAGATATACTCTGTCAGACATTCGTCCATTCAAGTTGTCCTGGGACTGGACAAACTGAAGGCACAATTCCGTACACCCATCCTAGGCAATCTCTGCCTAGGACTTATAAAACAACCCTTGCACTTTACTCTGTCTTCAATTTGTCTTCGATCTATTTGATTCGAAACGCTAACGCCCATACGGAGTGGTTCTTTGGATAAGAATCCAACCGGTCTCTCCGTATTGACGACAGAAAAATGGTCAAAAATTTGATAGTCTGTGATTTAACTATCAAATAAAAACACATGTGCAAACAACGATATTATTTCCAGATGGAAATTTTATCGATCAATCATCATTTAACATCTATCTCTTTAGTTCATTAATTTACATATCACCTGTTTCCATATATTCTAAATTCTTATTTCCCATTATCAGAAAACATTTCTGATTCTTATTGGGAAAACATTTCCAAAACTCCTTCACTGGACTTAAACTGATGTTTAAATCAAACATCTCCATGCCAACTCAAACCATTTCACTCATTAACTAAATTCACTTAACCATCATTCATTATCAAACCTTACCATTCCTTAGTTAAGAAGGAAGTCAATCAAGTTGGGGTATAATTACCTCTCAGACCTTAACTAAACAATGTTTTAACTTCGAAATAGTCAAAGTTTATCTTTTAAATCTTTAACACATTTCCTTACGTAACTCTCTTTTGGATAAATCTCTATTCGATAACTCTTTCCTTCGAATAAACTATATTCGATAATCTCTCTTCTTCGAATAACCTATATTCGAATAACTCTATTCAATTAACACTATTCGATTAACTCTAATCGATTTACTCTTATCAGTAAGCTCTATTTGATTAACTCAATTCTATTAACTCTATTTGATTAACCCGATTGGATTAACTCTATTCAGTTAACTCTAACTAATTTACTCTTATCAATTAACTACTTTCGAATAAACTATATTCGATTAACTCTAACTAATTTACTCTTATCAATTAACTCTAATTGAATAACTGCCGCGCCATTTCAAGTTCGATCTTAATTATAATATAAATTATACTCTCAACTATCGTTCAAATAATATATTCGTTATTCCAATTCAATTTCTAAACTGAATTGTATATTTTTTTTTGAATTGTCCAATTCACACAACATTGCCATTCCAGCTAATTCTGATATTTAGAATTAAATATATTATTTAATTATTGTATTAATTAAATATTCATAATTATTTAATTAAACAACGTTTTCAATCTCTGAATCTTTATTTAAATAATTAAATAAATTAATTATAATATCGCTAAAATACGGGACATTACATTCTTCCCCCCTTAAAATAATTCCGTCCTTGAAATTGCTAAGGTAGAAAACAAACCCTATTGGCTGGTTAAAATTTATTTGTTACTTCTTTAATTTCAATTTCAACTGAGCACATAAACTTCAATTAAAATATTAATTAATTCTTACCAACGAAAACTTTCAAAAATCCTGAAAATTTTCTAATACCTTAATTTTTAAAAATTCCACCAGCACCTCCTTTGTACTAGTCAATAGCTCAAACTCCAACTCGCCTCTCTCGGCCTTCTCCAACCCAAAAGAAAATCAAATAGCCAAGCGGCTTGCCAATTCGGCTCATAAATCTCAAACCCATATGTAATATAAACTGGTACCTTTTTGGTTGGGCATACCATTATATCTATATCCATCTACTGTTAATTCAGCATATATCCATGTCATCCTAATCAAATTCCAATCTGTTTTTATCCCCAAATACAACCATTCGCTTTATCCAAGTCGAATTCCATTCAAACTCCAATTCCAATATCAATTCAAATTTCTTACTCAATAATTCAACTTACTTGATATCATTATATTCCAATTCCATTCAATTTTCACATAATCGATTTCAATTTAATTCCAATTGCTTTTCCAAATTTCAATTCAATTTGGTTTTAATTCAACAATCTTTCCCTGGGAATTTTAAACAGCTTTAACATATCGAAAATCAACTTTCCATTTCAGGATTCAAACTACTTGCTTTTCTCAAATCAATTCAAAAACAATGTCTTTGGTAGTAATCCATCATTTAGCAACTCGAAAATGACACTAGTGATGTGGCCATCATCATCACAGTTATTTCCCAGCGATCAAAGTGAGTTCAATATTATATAACCTTTCAAACCCAATTGCAACCATTTTCCATTTTGAAATATATTTCAAAATATCATGCAAAACCCTTGTTACACAATTTAAAATCTCCCAGGATTTTGAAATCCTCATATTAAAATCCAAATCCATTTGCAAACACTTTTTCAAATTTCCAGAGTTTTACTTTCAATTTCGATTTTTAATTCAGATTTAATTCATCTTGATTTCATATATTACACTTATATGATTTCTAATTGGTTATTTATATAACCATTTCAATTTCTTTAATCTCATTTGATTATAATAACAACCAATATATCCAATATATTATAATTCCAATATAAATATCTTCCCTATATCAAAATATACTTTGGGTAAACTTATTTTCATTTACCCACTTTTCAAAACATATCGTGTCGACCCATCATATTCGAGTGTTTATAACCTCCTACCGATACAGTGGATCAAACCAGTCGATCAGAACCCATAAAAAACTCAACTAATAAATCTCCACAATGTAAATCATTTTTTTATATCAATAACAAATACGTTCACTCGTATATATACGCTCTACTCAATCTAGGGTATTACTAACCCTACCTCTACTGAGTCACGCTACAGAGCCAAGGTAATTCACTTAACCTTAAGCTCTAATACCAACTGTATTGTCCCGAAATTCCAGTCTAATTTGAGCTGACCAAATAACACAAGTACAACCCTAATTGCACTGGAAACCAGAAAACTAATAGAAATAAAACAGAGGGTGAGAATAGATAAGATAGAAACTTAGAATAGAAGAAGAAGAAGAACATACAACATCAGAGTAACACGAATCTCATAGCGGAACGAACAACATATAATAGATAATATATCCTCGAAATTAAATCAATATATGTATACAGTAACATTATCAAAGTACAACACTTAAACACAGCGGAAATAATAATAGCTATATAATCCTGAAGCCTCCTGCTCCAGCTCTTCCTTCAAATATCTGAAAAATCCCGACTACTAGACTGCCCATAAAAAAATGGGCACCTAAGAGTTTAGGGAAAACAAAACAAAATAAACTCAGGGTTAGCTGTAACACCCCGAGTTTTCGGTTAACAGTATATTGATAAATTAAAGTATACTTAAATCAAAACTTAAGAATTAAGGGAAATGGCCTACGCCATTGCGTTCGTCTCAGAATTCTACTTGAGATAGAGTCCGAGTTTGCGTGAATCAGACTCCATATGAAGGAGTTATGACCTTCGGAAGTTTCAGAATTAAATTGAAAATTCAAACAGCTCAGTTTCAAGTTCAAATTTCGAAAAAACAGGCTCAAACTGGGCTGGGCGGGAAAATTCCCGCCCGGGGACCAGGTCGACCATGGTATCGACCTGGTCACCCAGGTCGACCATAGTGTCGACCTGGGTGTCGACCTGCCTGGTCGACTTGGCTGGCCTGGTCTGTGTTCTGGTCGAATTCCTGAGCTCCAGTGTGTCACTAGGGCTTACGTGTCAAACTTTGATTGGCTACTCTTGGCATGAATGGCTTGGATTCCTCTGTCTTCATCGAACGGCTCAAATCAACTTAAAATTATATATATACAACCTAAGTCTCAACTAAAATTCACACAAAGAAATAAACCTTGAGCCGACATGTTGCTGGGAGGAGTTTGAGAATAGCCGTCAAGAGGAAAAGCTTAAAGACAAGCCAACTCAAATAAGAACACAACAATCTAATCTATTTTCTACGCATCGTTTTCTACTTCAAGGGAATGCTTGGCGAATTCAGAATAACAGAAACCAGAAAAAGAGTTTCAGCGCCCGTTGTAAGTATAATGGAATTTCTGAGTATGAATAGAAATTGCAATGTAATTTGTTATAAATGAAATTGGGGCTTTTCTATTTGTATTTAAAAATGTAAATTCTATATTCTGTGATGATTCTGTCATAGTTTGTGACTGACGTTTGTGGCATAAGTTGATTAATGCAAGTCTATTGGATAATTGGGTATGAAAATAATGACACTTGCAAGTTTGTGACCGAAAACTAAAATCGACACCTTTGTGATTATGTAACTAGTATGAGCTGTACACATTTTCTAAGTCTAAATTAAGGCTTATGTAAACATGTTCTAGAATTGTGACCTTTTATTTCCACACGACTCCAAAACTTGTATATATATTCTTGGGTTAATTTGCAAGTCATAACTTGGTTTATGTAAGGACCTTCTAGTTACACAAACTATGCTTGTTTCATGTTGAAAATACACTACTTGATGTAAAGTTAGTTTGCACCCTTGGTTCATGAAAAATAGTGGACAAATTTATGACATGTAACATACTTGACATTATGCCTAGTTATATGTGTATAGAACCATGTTTAGGCAAGTTTAAAAGTATGCCATTTCATGTGACATCAAGTTAGCAATGTTCTCATTTGAATGCAAGTTTACCTAATCCATAATCTATGTTAGTGTAAACGCTATACTGCAAGTTCATGCGCCACACACTTTTATGTAATTCTAAAATATGTCATGATTCTGTGTTCCCCTTTTTTTCATGTTTATAAGTTGGGCTAAATTGTTAAGCCCAACATATGTTATAATCTTGCATACGTTTGGACGGGGGTAATAACGTTGGGTTTATAATAAAATACTGTATTGGCATGTTTGGCACATGCCAATGACTAGTGACATATTAAGAAGCATAAATTGTTATACCCAAAACTGGTGAATTTGGATAATTGGGCCATAAACATTTACATACAAAATGAATAGTGAAAAATATGTAAATTAGACAAATACGAGTATGCTTAACCCGAGGTTGGATTGAGTTGTGATGTAAACCTGCCCGGACCCACCCGGTTGTCCAGTAATCACAACAATACCTATCCAATGTAGGTGGTTAAGGCATTGAGCCCAATAAGGACCCGATGTTAGACTGAGTTGCGGTGTAAAGCTGCCCGGAACCGATCGGCATATCCAGTTACAGCAACAACACGTATCTAATGTGAGTGGTTGGTGCTTTAATTAAAAAGCTAAGTCAGGACTGGTAGGGTTAAATCACTTAAGAAAATACTTAACCAAATTCACATGCTAACTGAACTAGTGATTGGGGGTTAGGTTCATACAGACACTTAACCAACTTAGCACATAGACTACAAAACCCTAGTAACGAGGACCCATTTCAGCAGTAACCCAATAAGGTGTATCAGGTACCCTGAAACTAGGCAGGGTGGGGCACGATTACTGGGCTGATTGTAAGCGGTCAAAGTGACGGCGGTGGTGCAGCAGTGTAGGTTCAAACGGAGTGCGGGCGTGCACACACTCCGACGTTGAAAAATTAAGCATTGGGCACCAGTAGTGTACCTTTGCATTCTAGAATTGTGTCGGGTCGCCACCACGGGACTTGATACACCCCAAGTTGGGACCAGCATAGGTAGCTACACTCTTGGGGGCTGTTAGACACATGTGTTTATGCGAGTAGGAGCCGATCATTAGAAAGGGATCATTTCACCCAGATTTATGGGGTGCCAGTAGGAACAAGTACTAGTGGGTGCAGAGATTAATATGGGGTGCGATAGCAATTTCGGTTCTAAACCGCTTGTCTTAGCTTGTAGTATTTTTCCCATTTTCAGTTATGCCAGTCATATCTTTTTTCTTATTCATATACCGAAGTACCATTAGACTTACCAGGCTTTATGTCTGACTCTACTTTTCTTTCGCCCCTTTGTCTTTCGTTCCCCCCCCCCCCAGGTCCACAGGGAGGAAAATATTCAGCCTAGTCAGACTCTTTGCAAGCTTCAGGATAGTGATGTACGGTTTGGACCTTCTTTGCATGGCTATGGCTTTTGGACACGTTGTGGGGATTTATGCAGTTTTTGGTTTACGTTGCTTCTTTAAGTTGTTTTAAATTCAAGACAGTATTTGTTGTAATAATGGAAAGTTTTATTTTATGGAAGTGATTTGTATGGACAAGTACTTGTGAAATGAAAGATGGTCTATTTTCCGCTGTTTATACTTGTGTTTAATATCTGTCTTGTATTTTACCTGTGACTTGTACCTATAAACCTCCTCTAAAATTAAGGCATTCCCTTTGAGAGTGACCTTAACAGAGGTGGGGTGTTTCATCAGTTATGTGATTGGTGTGAGTAAACTCAAATCATTTGATTTAACTTTCAAAATTTCTTTTGAAACAAAGGATAATCATAAGACCGATCCACACATAAACACAAACGACTTTTACCTTATGATAACCCAAATATATTTCTAAAACGATACTTGTCTGATATTATAATAATGTCTAGATCAAGTAAGTAGAAATCTAGCAGAAACGCTTGCATCTAACGTTTTACATATATAATATACAATCAAAACCGCGGGCTCTTATTTAGGGAAAGGAATCCAACTATGACAAGGTATGGATCCACCTTCCGCTCAGTGTACTCTAGAAGTAATACACTGGAGTTCAAGAAGAACATCTTGTAACTCGGCCACACATGACCGACCATTCATTTCTCTTGAATGTATTGAATATATTGCCACCCCTCGGTTAGTATTCCAACATAACCGTTCCAGGGAGATACAGAATTGAAAGAAGTACAAATATGAATATTCTCTAGATGGTGACAATATACCCTAATTGGGTGCGGCCCACTTAGCCATGCTGCCGGCCCGATTTCTGTCATTTCCCAATTGATAAGGCTTGAGGTTATAACGTATATCTATATAGATCACGTCTTCATTTACTTTGAATATCACATCATCATACCCGTCAAATCACAAATTGATTTCCCCAAAAATCCCACGGGTATACGCTAAGAGAAACAAATTCCTCTGCCACCAACATAAATACGTTTGAAATGATCAACTTACGTGATCTACCAGATATACTCTGTCAGACATTCGTCCATTAAAGTTGTCCTAGGACTGGACAAACCGAAGGAACTATTCCGTACACCCATCCTAAGCAATCTCTACCTAGGACTTATACAACAGCCCTTGCACTTTACCCCGTCTTCAATTTGTCTTCGATCTATTGTATTCGAAATGCTAACGCCCATACGAAGTGGTTCTTTGGATAAGAATCCAACTGGTCTCTTCGTATTTATGATGGAAAAATGGTTAAAACTTTGATAGTCTGTGATTTCACTATCAAAAAAACACGTGTGCAAACAATGATATTATTTCCAGAGGGATATTTTATCGATTAATCATCATTTAACATTAATCTATTTATTTCATTAATTTACTTATCTCCTGTTTCCATATATTTTAAATTCTTATTTTCTATTGTCATAAAACATTTCTGCTTCTTATTTGGAAAACATTTCCAAAACTCCTTCACTGGATTTAAACTGATGTTTAAATCAAACATCGCCATGCCAACTCAAACCATTTCAATCATTAACTAAATTCACTTAACCATCATTCATTATCAAACCTTACCATTCCTTAGTTAAGAAGGAAGTCAATCAAGTTGGGGTATAATTACCTCACAGACCTTAACTGAACAACGTTTTAACTTCGAAATAGTCAAAGTTTATCTTTTAAATCTTTAACAAACTTCCTTACGTAACTCTCTTTCGCATAAATCTCTATTCGATAACTCTTTCCTTCGAATAAACTATATTCGACAATCTCTCTTCTTCGAATAACCTATATTCGAATAACTCTATTCAATTTACACTATTCGATTAACTCTAATCTATTTACTCTTATCAGTTAGCTCTATTTGATTAACTCAATTCTATTAACTCTATTTGATTAACTTGATTGGATTAACTCTAACTAATTTACTCTTATCAATTAACTCCTTTCGAATAAACTATATTCGATTAACTCCTTTCAAATAACTAATATTCGATTAACTCCTTTCGAATAACTAATATTTGATAACTCCTTTCTAATAACTAGTATTCGATAACTCCTTTCGAATAACAATTATTTGATAGCTCCTTTCGAATAACTAATATTCGATAACTCCTTTCGAATAACTAGTATTCGATAACTCCTTTCGAATAACTAATATTCGATAACTCCTTTCAAATACCTAATATTCAATAATTTCTTTCCAATAACTAATATTCGATAATTTCTTTCAAATAAATAATATTCGATAATTTTTTTCTCTATTCGAATAAACTATATTCGATTAATTCTCTTATTCGAATAACCTTATTCGATAACTCTTTCTTCGAATAAACTATATTCGAATAACTCTAATCCGACTAACTCTAAATAAATTAACTCTATTCGAATAACAAATATTCGACTAAATCTTGTTCGATTAACTCTATTCGAATAACTCTATTTCGATTTAACTCTAATCGATTAACTCTAACTGATTAACTCTAACTGGTTAACTCTAACTCTAATTGATTAACTCTAACTCTAACCGATTAACTCCTTTAACTCATTTTGATTAACTCTAACTCTACTCTAATCGATTAACTGGCGACCCCACATCCATTGAGGTCACTCACAAAGGGAATGCCTTAACTTCGGTAGAGAGTTATAGGTAAAAGATACAGATAAATTACAAGACAGACAAAATTTAAAAACAGTGGAAAATAGAACTTTACTTTATTGATAAAATAGTTCGTACAACAGTTATTTTCCAATGCCAGGATATCTGTCTTACAAAATAAAGAAGCATAAAAATACATTTATATTCCCCAATGTAGCGTGAGCCAGCCATAGCAATGGAAAAGAGAATCCAAGCAAAACTTCGACTAACCTTCAGCTTGGAAGAAAACTGGGCTAAGTAGTAATATTCCCTCTCTGCGAACCTGGGGGGGAACGGAAGACAAGAAAGCAAAAGAAAACAAAGTCAGACATAAAGTCTGGTAAGTTCAGTAACTTTCAGCATGTGAATAGGTAAAAGCAACATGGCATGAATTAACTGTATACAAGACTACACCATGATGACGGGAATCATAAGGTTAGCACAAGGTATGATAAGGTAAGATAAACTGGATGCACTTTTATACGTTCTCTGCTTCGCCACTACCTTGTTATTCTAATTTTTATATCCCTGCACCACCCGAATAGTAATCCGTATAAACTGACAAGAACAGATATGTGATCCCAATTCCCACAATTTTTGTTTGTCTCAAGTGTACATTTGTCATTTATTACCTAGGTCTAACCTAGGGTTTTTCTATTGAGTGCTTCCTAGATTTAACTAGGATTTACGCGACTTATCTAATGCTTCTCTGATTTTAGGGTTTACGCGACCTAATTCCAACTAGGGATTATGCTACCTATCGAAGGATGCCCCTACTCTAGGACACAATACCTACAGCGGTATATGTTCCTAGACTTTCCCCACGATGTGTCGTGGATCGTTATCGCTGTCTAGATGCACATGTCCTCTATATGTGCGACCGGAGTCTCGTGGCAGGGCAAATCAAGAAACACGGAACTCGGTCGGGAGCTTTCAGATATCTGCCGATGCAGATGCTAAGGTCTGTTTTTCCAGTGGCCATGGTCCTACCTGACCCCTCCCTCAACTAATGAAAGGCACACCTTGAAAAATGAGAACTATACGCAGGCCCTCTATGCCCCCACTAACCTATGGCCATCCGCACCCATAACTAGATAGCAAGTATATGGTCTGTTGGAGTTCTCCGTCTTTCCGCTTCACGTATCTTGATTGACTCAAGATGGTAGGTAGACGACGAGTCGCTATCACAGGGCTACTGGTCTCGCCGAATCACGCTGATCCATCCTAGTCTTTAGGTTGCCCTATATTGCAACCAAGGCATACCCTTGGTTCTTCTAACGTAGACCTTAACCTCTATGAGCCCATACAAATCATTTGCAGCCTCACAGAGGGATACCAAGAGTACCCTCACGTCCCCTCGAAGCCGCATGCTTCGTCCCCCAGTTCGTTGGAGCCTTCTTTAAGATCAGATGGATGTTCGCTCCTTCTCGTGTCGTACTAAGGTTTACTACTTAGTTCCCTTAACTAAGGTTTACTACTTAGTCCCCGAACCATCGTTTTCTTAACTAAGGTTTACAACTTAGTCCTTTTAACTAAGGTTTACTACTTAGTTCTCTTTCTCATCAAGTTGGATTGGTTAAGTGTCACTAGTCAATTCAAGTTATCTTAACCCATTCATTTGTCATGATAAACTGGTTAAGTGTTATCAGTAGTTCACGTTGACTTAACCCTACCACAAATCAAGTTATATTGGTTAAGTATTTCTTATTACTTAACCCCACCCCTTCACCTTGTATTGGCTAAGTGTTCCCTTTTACTTAACCCTGCCCTTTCTGTTTAGCTAACATGCTAAAGCGGTTAAATGTTCTCTTAGTTAACTTAACCCTAACATCTGTTTAATTCACATGTTCTAATGGTTAAGCATTGTCACTCCCTGTTTTAACTTAACCTTGTTCACTCGGCACACCACAATGGCTAAGTGTTCTAAGTTTACTTAACTCCACCTTCTAGTCTAGTAAACATGTTAAATTGGCTAAGTGTATTTTACTTAACCTCACCCACTTGTCTAGCTTAATTGTTTCTTAGCTTTAAATTATTCGTTTAAAGCACCAACCACTCACATTAGAAAGATATTGTTGAGGTCACTGGATGTGCCAGTCGGTTCCGGGAAGATTTACACCGCAACTCAGCGTAACCTCGGGTCCTTTTTGGGCTCAATGCTCTAACCACCCACACTAGATAGGTATTGTTACGGTTGCTGGATTTGCCGGGCGGTTCCGGGCAGTCTTATACCATAACTCAATCTAACCTCGGGTTAGGCATACTCGTATTTTCTACAATGTACATATTTCTCATTTAGGACAAATTCTTCTTGTAAATTATAACTAATTTACTTATGCCATAATTACTCTTTTATTATACATTGTCAACATTTATTATTATGGCCCACTTTCCCTCTAAACCATGTTTATAAGATTATACCAAATTAAGTGTCACTAACCATGGTTATGCTAAACATGAAAATTACATGTAATTTCAAGTTATTAATCAGAATAGGCTATAACCTACCTTCCCAAACTTGCCATAATAGTTATGCCCAAAATCACTATGCCACATATTTGGTGTTCCAAATAACTTGTTAAGCCTAATCTAGACTTAATGTTCTTATTTACATTTTTGGCCTAACTTAGATTAAATTTCCAATTTTTCAATTCATGTTAGAACTAGATTTAATATTCTAGTTTACAATTTATGCCAAAACTAGAATCACATGCCAACTACATGGTTTGCGGCCAATTAACAATTTACCATTATACGCCTAAGTCTAATATGCATGTAATATTTACTATTATAGCCAATTCGGATTTATATCAACATATTTATTATGCCAAATTATATAAATTAAGCTACGCCCAAATTCCCCCGCCGTAGTCATACGTATAACATGATTTCACAAGTTTCTAAGTACTTATGAAATGAAACTAGCAAAAGGATCAAGGGATAAGCACGAGAATTTGACATAAAAGAATAGGCATGCGAAAGCGAACCAATTACAAAGATAATTGTTCCAATAAGTTTGATGTACATAACAGTGAATAGGAATAAACTAGACAAGCTACATCATAAATACAAGATCAACACAATTTATGGAGTAGGCATAGGTGATTTGGTCTAACATAATGCCAATTCGGTGTACAACATGATTTACAACTATAGTGTTATGGGCATAAGCAACTAACCATACTAGTCATAGGCAATTAACCTCAATAGTCATAATCATGGTTTCATAGTTATGAATCATGGGCGATTAAACACAATAGTCATGGATAATAGTATTATAATCATAGGCAGTAATCTCATAGTCATGAGTCATAGGTGATTAGCCACAATTGTCCTTGTCATAGTCATAGGCAATAGTTTTATGTTCACAGTCTTAGGCATAGGCATAGTCTTATGTTCACAGTCATAGGCATAGTCTTATGTTCAGTCATAGGCATAGGCATAGTCTCATGTTCACAGTCATAGGCATAGGCTATTAACAATAGTTTCAACGTCATAATCGAGAATCAGATCCAGAGGCATATACAAGCATCGATTCAAGCGAAAGGATTAGGCATATTCTTATATCCATTCAATTACATGTCACAAATAGATCTAGACGTTCAAATCTAAAAAGTAACTGACTTACTTTGATCGGAGAAAGGATAATCAAATAGCGTTGTGATAATTTTGCTAGGATTTGCACGACGTTGCCCGAAGCCGCTGAACTAGCCTTTGATCCTTTTCTTAAAGCTCTAATCCTGATTTGAATCTCCAATTTACAATTCCTAGACGTAGTCTTCAAGAACAGTCTTCATGTTTTATTTTAATTTATTTATTTCAATTATTCCAGAAGCAACATAAGGAGAGAATAGAATGGTGTAAAGAGAATGAGGCTAGGAGGCTGTTTATATAGGATTAGGCGGACAAATCTAGAATGAAAATGTGATCAGATACATCAGAATGAACCCAGGCTCAGAACTAGGTTCTGGCACCAGGTCGACCTGGTCCCTGGGAGGTCGACCACAGTGTTGACCCCCAGGTCGACCTGGTCCTAGGCGGGAAAATTCCCGCCCAGTTTGCGATGGCATTCAAATTCGAATTTCAAGCTGTTTTCAATTTTGAAAATTCCTGAAACTTCGGAGGGTCATATCTCCCTCATACGGACTTTGTTTTTCGAAAACTCGACTCGTTTCCAAGCAGAATTTTGAGATGAACGCAATGGCGCAATCCGTTTCCCCTGATTCTTATTTTAAAATTTAATTTTTCCTTGATTTATGGTTTTAACATGTTATAAAAATATGGGGTGTTACATTCTCCCCCTTTTAAAAGGATTTCGCCCCCGAAATCTTCAAGTTAGGAAGAATGTATCCTACCATCCAATCACCCATCTACTCAACCATTCAATCACAGGCATTCATTGTCCTTAAAAAGATTTCTAATGCTTTCATGTTCATATGCATAGTGTGTGTATATGTCTTTATCTAATGCAAAAATCAGGCGGTCTACTAATTCAGTTGACCTCCTTAATGCGAATTATGTCAGCACAATGTGTCCAATCATGTATGCAAGCATACCTAGTTATGTAAATACTACATGTGTGCATAGCCATTCATCCATATGCAATATCCATATGATAACATATTCAGTTAAATCCGTTAAGCAAACACATATATGCTAATGAAATATGAAAGTGACTGAGTCATTCTAACGCCTATGGTGTGTATATGCATCCATGAGCAACCATTTGCAACCATCAATAATAACATATTTCAAATACATGTTTATATCCATTGGCTTCTCCCTAAAGATCGATTATATGCCCTAGCAGATATACCTTAAAAGCTAGGAGGTATGTATAAAATTCCTAGAAAAAGAGATCAAGGACGTACCCTTAAGAAAAAGGGTATGATGCGTGTATCTAGTCTTCAGTCTTCTAAGTCGCTTCTTCTTAATCTTCACTATTTTGTACCTTATTTAATTAATATTTACGATTGTGAAGCTTCTTGACCTCCATTCCCAAAACTACCGTTGACCGGATAGTTGGTTTTTCACTATCAACTGGATAAATGTGGAAGTCTATCCCGCATCTTACGGGTAAACTCCTAACCTAATCAAAAACATCTGCGTACTCATTGACCACCCTAACGGATTGAAAATCATCGATAAATTTATTAAGCGATTCTAGCTAGTAAGCCTAACTGATTCTTTACACGGAATCTCGAGGTTATTCCAAGGCAAGTCAAAAGTCTAACTATCCTCCTTTCAGAATTACTAGCCAACTGACCCATGCCTAGAATCAACTCGTAGCCTATGGAACCAAAAACATAAGCATTACTCTTAGACTCAACACTTAATATAGTTATTCTCAAATCCTTACAAACCAAAGGTAAACGGGCCGAACCACCATTTGGATTTGAGACACTAATAGGATCTCTTACTATACAAGTACTAAGGTGTAGAGATTCAACTATGGAAGCAGATATGAACAAATACGAAGCGCTAAGATCAAAAGAGTACTAATTGGTTGATCAAAACAAGAAGCTAAACTTTTCCAATAGAGACTTTTACTATCTCTCTCCCAGGTATTCTGATGGTGGAAGTATGCACTCTCCCTTCTGAAAATCCTGTCCCTAGTCCTTGCCCTTCTCCTTAATTATATGTCCTATCATACCATGGAAAAGATACTTCCTCTCATCTTAGGTTTTATAATTCCTTCTTTCTTCGTGTGTCGAGTTTATATCCACGAATTTCTCATCCTTGTGTTGACCTCCCTAGCCCTGTGAAATCATATTGACAAGTTTCTCAAAAGCAGCCTCCATCGCACGGAAAACCCTACAAAACTAGCTGTAGGTGAAACTACTATGGCTATAGATGGGAGTCGGGCACTACTTTGCCCTTCTATAGGTATTGTAGTCTTATCAAGCCTATGGAATCGTGTCGCGATGAGGTTACCTCCAATAAAGCCAGAAGCACCTAAGATTCAAGAAAGAAGGGGACAAGAATTCAAACAGAGGATCAGAAGATAGTGCGTATGGCTTTTGGGGAATATGCCTTTAAAACAAAACTTTTCTTTTGAAAATGCTTCTTTTAAAAAACCATTTTGAAAATAACTTTTCAAATTTTTTTATCTGATCTGGTAACCTTCAGCTCTGATACCACGTGTAACACCCCACATCCGTTAAGGTCACTCACAAAGGGAATGCCTTAACTTCGGTGGAGAGTTATAGGTAAAAGATACAGATAAATTACAAGACAGACAAAATTTAAAAACAGCGGAAAATAGAACTTTATTTTATTGATAAAATAGTTCGTACAACAATTATTTTCCAATGCCAGGATATCTGTCTTACAAAATAAAGAAGCATAAAAATACATTTATATTCCCCAATGTAGCGTGAGCCAGCCATTGCAATGGAAAACAGAATCCAAGCAAAACTTCAACTAACCTTCAGCTTCGAAGAAAACTGGGCTAAGTGGTAATATTCCCCCCTGCGAACCTGGGGGGGGGGGGACGGAAGACAAGAAAGCAAAAGAAAACAGAGTCGGACATAAAGTCTGGTAAGTTCAGTAACTTTCAGCATGTGAAAAGGTAAAAGCAACATGGCATGAATTAACTGTATACAAGACTACACCATGATGACGGGAATCGTAAGGTTAGCATAAGATATGATAAGGAGAGAATAGAATGGTGTAAAGAGAATGAGTCTAGGAGGCTGTTTATATAGGATTAGGCGGACGAATCTAGACTGAAAACGTGATCAGATACATCAGAATGAACCCAGGCTCAGAACTGGGTTCTGGCACCAGGTCGACCCCCATGTCGACCATAGGGTCGACCTGGTCCTCGGGAGGTCGACCATATTGTCGACCCTAGGTCGACCTGGTCCTGGGTGGGAAAATTCCCGCCCAGTTTGCGCTAGCGTTTGAATTCGAATTTCGAATTCGAATTTCGAGTTGTTTTCGATTTTGAAAATTCCTGAAACTTCGGAGGGTCATATCTCTCTCATACGGACTCCGTTTTTCGAAAACTCGAATCGTTTCCATGCAGAATTTCGAGACGAACGCAATGGCACAATTTGTTTCCCCTGATTCTTATTTTAAAATTTAATTCTGCCTTGATTTATGGTTTTAACATGTTATAAAAATACGGGGTGTTACATTTTATGTAACACTCCCAGTTTTTGGTTAACAGTATATTGATAAATTAAAGTATACTTAATTCAAAACTTAAGAATTAAGGGAAATGGCTTACGCCATTGCGTTCGTCTCGGAATTCTACTTAAGATAGAGTTCGAGTTTGCGTGAATCGGACTCCGTGTGAAGGAGTTATGACCTTCGGAAGTTTCAGAATTAAATTGAAAATTCAAACAGCTCAGTTTCAAGTTCAAATTTCGAAAAAAGGCTCAAACTGGGCTGGGCGGGACAATTCCCGCCCAGGGACCAGGTCGACCATAGGGTCGACCATGGAGTCGACCTGGTCACCCCAGGTCGACCATAGTGTCGACCTGCCTGTCGACCTTCCTGGTCGACTTGGCTGGCCTGGTCTGTGTTTTGGTCGAATTCCTGAGCTCTAGTGTGTCACTAGGGCTTACGTGTCAAATTTTGATTGGCTACTCTTGGCATGAATGGCTTGGATTCCTCTGTCTTCATCGAACGGCTCAAATCAACTTAAAATTCTATATATACAACCTAAGTCTCAACTAAAATTCACACAAAGAAATAAACCTTGAGCCGACATGCTGCTGAGAGGAGTTTGAGAATAGTCGTCAAGAGGAAAATCTTAAAGACAAGCCAACTCAAATAAGAACACAACAATCTAATCTATTTTCTATGCATCGTTTTCTACTTCAAGGGAACGCTTGGCAAATTCAGAATAATAGAACCAGAAAACAAGTTTCAGCGCCCGTTGTAAGTATAATGGAATTTCTAGAAATTGCGATGTAATTTGCTATAAATGAAATTGGGGCTTTTCTATTTGTATATAATAATGTAAATTCTATGTTCTGTGATGATTCTGTCATAGTTTGTGACTAACGTTTGTGGAATAAGTTGATTGATGCAAGTCTATTGGATAATTGGGTATGAAAATAATGACACTTGCAAGCTTGTGACCAAAAACTAAAATTGACACCTTTGTGATTATGTAACTAGTATGAGCTGTACACATTTTCTAAGTCTAAATTAAGGCTTATGTAAACATGTTCTAGAATTGTGACCTTTTATGCCCACACGACTCCAAAACTTGTATATATATTCTTGGGTTTATTTGCAAGTCATAACTTGGTTTATGTAAGTACCTTCTAGTTACACAAACTACGCTAGTTTCATGTTAAAAATAGACTACTTGATGCAAAGTTAGTTTGCACCCTTGGTTCATGACAAATAGTGGACAAATTTATGACATGTAACATACTTGACATTATGCCTAATTATATGTGTATAGAACCATGTTTAGGCAAGTTTAAAAGTATGCCATTTCATGTGACATCAATTTAGCTATGTTCTCATTTGAATGCAAGTTTACTTGATCCATAATCTATGTTAGTGTAAACGCTATACTGCAAGTTCATGCGCCACACACTTTTATTTAATTCTAGAATATGTCATGATTTTGTGTTCCCCTTTTTTTTTTGTGTTTATAAGTTGGGCTAAATTGTACAGCCCAACACATGTTATAATGTTGCGTACGTTTGGACGGGGGTAATAACATTGGGTTTATAGTAAAATACCTGTATTGCCATGTTTGGCACATGCCAATGACTAGTGACATATTAAGTGGTATAAATTGTTATACCCAAAACTGGTGAATTTGGATAATTGGGCCATAAACATTTACATACAAAATGAATTGTGACAAATATGTAAATTAGAAAAATACAAGTATGCTTAACACGAGGTTGGATCGAATTGTGATGTAAACCTGCCCAGACCCGCCCGGCTGTCCAGTAATCACAACAATACCTATCCAATGTGGGTGGTTAAGGCATTGAGCCCAATAAGGACCCGAGGTTAGACTGTGTTGCGGTGTAAACCTGCCCGGAACCGACCGGCATATCCAGTTACCGCAACAACACGTGTCTAATGTGAGTGGTTGGTATTTTTATTAAAAAGCTAAGTCAGGACTGGTAGGTTTAAGTCACTTAAGAAAATACTTAACCAAATTCACATGCTAACTGAACTAGTGATTGGGGGTTAGGTTTCACCCAGACTTATGGGGTGCCAGTCGGAACAAGTACTAGTGGGTGCAGAGATTAATATGGGATGCGATAGTAATTTCGGTTCTAAACCGCTTGTCTTAGCTTATAGCATTTTTCCCATTTTCAGTTATGCCAGTCATATCCTTTTTCTTATTCATATACCAAAGTACCATTAAACTTACGAGACTTTATGCCTGACTCTACTTTTCTTTCGCCCTTTTGTCTTTCGTCCCCCCCCCCCCCAGGTCCACAGGGAGGAAACAATTCAGCCTAGTCAGACTCTTTGCAAGCTTCAGGATAGTGATGTACGGTTTGGTCCTTCTTTGCATGGCTATGGCTTTTGGACATGTTGTGGGGATTTATGAAGTTTTTGGTTTATGTTTCTTCTTTAAGTTGTTTTTAATTCAAGACAGTATTTGTTGTAATAATGGAAAGTTTTATTTTATGGAAGTGATTTGTATGGACAAGTACTTGTGAAATGAAAGATGGTTTATTTTCCGCTGCTTATACTTGTGTTTAATATCTGTCTTGTATTTTATCTATGACTTGTACGTATAAACCTTCTCCAAAATTAAGGCATTCCCTTTGAGAGTGACCTTAACAGAGGTGGGGTGTTTCACTTGGTATCAGAGCATAGGTTTACCAAACCAGATAAAAAGTTCTTGAAACTAATTTTCAAAACAAAGTTTAAAGAAACATTTTTCAAGAAAAAGTGTTGAGTTATTTTTTTTTTAAAAAAGAGACATAATCCCCCAAGGCCATATGCACTGTCTATCTATCCTTAGATATTGAATCTTTCCTTTTTTTTCGTTTTCAGCATGTCTAGGGAACTAAACCTTCCTGAAGGTGTACCGGTACCTGGATGGTTTAGAAGGTACCTCGAGGCGAGGGCCAACGAAGCGGGCCCAGCAAATGTTCCACCTCCCCCAACTGCTGCAGCACCTCCTCCACCTCCTCTTCCTCCTCGTGCTAATACCTTTGCTAAGATTTGTAGGGATTTTAAGGATATGGGTGGAAAAGACTTCCATGGAATAGAATCATTTGTGGCAGCTAGGAACTGGCTGAAAGAGACCGAAGATTTATTCGTCATCTTCGAAGTTGAGGATAGACAAAAAGTACAGCTGGCGGTGTGGTTGTTGAAAGATGAGGCTTCCTACTAGTGGGAAGTCACCCATGCTGAAAGGCTAGTGGAGACATGGGAGGATTTCAGGGCCAGATTTGAGATGAAATTCCTCTCACAAGCTGAAAGGAGTATGCAAATGGAGAGGTTCCTATCTCTTAAGCAAGGGAGCCTGACCGTTAAAGAGTATGTAAACCAGTTCAACCAGCTAGCTAGGTTTGGACTGGACTTGGTCAACACTCAGCGCAAGAAAGCTCTCCGATTCGCTAAAGGACTAAACGAACCATTGCACAGTCTGGCCATGACTCATGTACCCATCGGGGCTACTTATGAAAGGTTGGTGGATATGGCATTGCTTCACGAAGAGGAAAAGGCAAGAAAGAGGCAAAAGTGGAAGTGCCTCAAGGAAAAAAAGAGGGCTTACAGCCTAAAATGACAGATTTCAAGAAAGGCGGGAAAGACAAAAAATCCCGTGAGAAGAGAAAGTGCAATTACTGTGGCAATGTAGGGCATTTGGTGAAAGACCGCAGGAAGAAAAAGGCCAAAATGACTGGTGGATGCTTTCAGTGTGGAGAGACGGGCCACTTGGCTAAGGAGTGCCCAAAGAAACAGGGGCAGGGACAGAGGGCTGGATCAACCTCAGGGGACAGGTTCATGCATTAGTGGCGCCTCCCCAACAGCGAGGTAGAAATATTTCTGTAGAATGTGTTGTTTATCTTTATGATCATCCAGTTCGCACTTTATTTGATTCTGGCGCATCGCACACTTTTATTTCGTCTGCTTTAGCAGAATCTCTGCACCTAGACACTAGTATGGTAGAGGATCCCTTGGTTGTTTCGAACCTAATTGAGGGCTCGGCTTATTTGTCAACGATCTGTATGGATTTGAAAATTTCTATTCTAAGCATAGAGTTTAGGTGTAGTGCCTTTGGTTTGGGCTTCTCGGGATATGGATTGATTTTGGGCATGGACTGGTTATCCAGTAATGGTGCCATTCTTGATTGTGAGAAGAGAGTGGTTAGGCTTTCGACTCGGCTCGGTAACACTCTCGAAATTGCTTGTAATCCCTTAAATGCGGTTATGCTTAGTTATCTTGAATCGTTAGATGCCTCTGTTGAAAACTTGCTGTCGGTTAGGGTGGTCTGTGAATACTCGGATGTCTTTGATGAGGTGAAGGGCTTACCTCCGAAGCGGGAAATTGACTTCCGCATATACCTGGTTGATAATGCAAAGCCCGTTGCTTTACCTGTTAGGCACATGGCTCCGAGGGAGAGAAAAGAGCTCAGTAAGCAGGTTAAAGAGCTTCTAGAGAAGGGGTTCATTAGACGGAGCATTTCAGAATAGGGTGCTCTAGTGGTGTTCGCAACGAAAGCGGATGGCTCGCTCCGTCTATGTGTTGACTATAGGGAGTTAAACAAGCTGACTAAGAAGAATAGACACCCTCTTCCCAGAATTGATGATTTGTTCGATCAGCTTGTAGGAGCATCGGTTTTCTCCCAACTTGATTTGGCTACGGGGTTTCATCAGCTGTAGGTGGCTGAGGATAGCATTGACAAAACGGTGTTCAGAACCCCAGATGGTTTCTTTGAGTGGCTTGCCATGCCTTTCGGCTTGACGAACGCACCTGCTTACTTCGTGGATCTGATGAGCAGAGTATTTAGAGAATTCCTCAACAAGTTTGTAGTTGTCTTCATAGACGAAATTCTGATCTTCTCCAAGAATGAGGAAGAGCATGCTCAGCATTTGAAAGAAATCATGAAGACTCTTCGAGTGCATCAGTTAAAGGCCAAATTCTCCAAGTGTCACTTTTGGAGAGAAGAAGTGAGGTTGCTTGGGCATGTAGTGTCCAAAGAGGGGTTAGCAGTGGACCCCACGAAAGTAATAGCGGTGCAGGACTGGAAGACGCCAAGGAACGCAACCGAGGTTCGAAGTTTCCTCGGGCTAGCAGGTTTTTACAGAAAGTTCATAAGAGATTTTACAAAAATATCTACCCCACTCACGAGATTGACAAAGAAGAACTTAGCTTTCTCCTGGGATTCGGATTGTGAGTTTGCTTTCCAAAGATTGAAAAGGGCTCTTACAACAGCCCCAGTTCTGACCTTGCCAGATGGAAGCAAAATGTTTACAGTGTATACAGATGCGTGCGGCACGGGACTTGGCACTGTATTAATGCAAGAAGGGAGGGTAGTAGACTATGGAGGGAGACAGTTAAAGGTCCATGAAAAGAACTACCCAACCCACGACCTTGAGTTGGCCTCCATTGTCTTTGCGCTTAAGTCTTGGCGCCATTATCTCCTAGGTGAGAAGTTTGAACTATACACTGACCATAAATCTCTGAAATATCTCTTCGCGCAGAAAGACCTTAACTTGAGGCAGCAAAGGTGGATGGAATTTCTTGCCTCGTATGACTTTGAGATTTCCTATACACCTGGCAAAGGCAATGTGGTCGCAGACGCTCTGAGTAGGAAGAAGCTGACCTTAAGTCCTCTCTTCATAGAAAGGCAAAGCCTGGAGTTTATAGCCAGTTTTAACTTTAGGCCTTCATCTAATTTAGTACCCGGATTGTTAACATCACTAGAAGTGTGGCCCACTCTTTTGGACTCGATAGGGACAGCACAACGTGAGGACCCTCAGCTTGCTGAAGTGATTGATAAGCTAAGTAGGGGTGAGACTACTAGTCACCTCAACAGGTACTCCATCAACGAAAAGGGTTGGCTAAGGCGGGATGGAAGACTGTGCGTACCACAAGCAAGATATTTAGTAAAGGTGTTTCTTGAGGAAGCACACCACTCCAAAATGACAATACACCCCGGCGGAGACAAGATGTACAAGGATTTGAAAAGAGTTTTCTTTTGGAACGGCATGAAAAGGGATGTGGCTGAGTTCGTTTCCAAGTGCATGATATGCCAACAAGTCAAGGCAGAGCAGAAAAAGCCTGGGGGACTGCTTCATCCTCTGGAGGTCCCACAGTGGAAGTGGGATAGCATTTCAATGGACTTTATTGATGGATTGCCTTGGTCCAAAAGGGGCAATACCAGTATTTAGGTAATAGTAGACAGGCTGACAAAAAGCTCTCACTTCATACCTGTCAAGAGTAGAAGGACTGCCTCATCTCTAGCATTTCTTTATCTCAAGGAAATTGTTCGAGTCCATGGGATACCCTCCAGCATTGTGAGTGACAGGGATCCTATCTTTACAAGTGAATTCTGGCGGAGTCTGCAAGAAGCTGTAGGCACACAGTTATGCTTGAGCACGGCTTATCACCCCCAAACGGATGGTCAGACAGAAAGGGTGAACAGGATATTGGAAGATCTTCCAAGACTGTGCGTCCTTGACTTTGGAGGGACGTGGGAGGACCACCTTCCTTTGGTGGAATTTGCCTACAACAACAGTTACCAAGCCACTATCGGCATGGCACCCTTCGAAGCCTTATATGGAAGGCCGTGCCGATCACCAACTTGTTGGTGTGAATCAACAGACAAGCTTATACTTGGACCAGACATGATTCGAGAGACCTCATAAAAGGTAGACTTGATACGGAGGAGAATGAAGACCGCCCAAGATAGACAAAAGTCCTACGCCGATAAAAGGAGGATCGACCTTGAATTTGAGGTTGGGGACAGAGTTTTTCTTAAGGTGTCCCCTTTAAGGAACGTCGTTCGCTTTGGATCAACAGGAAAGCTAGCACCAAGATTTGTAGGGCCATTCCCTATCATTGAGAAGATTGGGAAGATGGCTTATAGAGTGGAGCTTCCCGAAAGGTTGGCAGGAGTTCACAATGTCTTTCATGTCTCTCATCTACGGAAGTGTTTGCACGAGTCTACGGAAGTGGTGGAGCCTAGCATTCTAGAAGAGGTTGAAATAGAAAGAGAAGCAACCGTAAGGAAAGTTCCAACTCGTATCTTGGGAACTGAAGTCAAAAAGCTACGCAACCGCGAAGTTAAGCTCGTCCAAGTTCAGTGGAGCGACGCCGAGGAAGATGCAACTTGGGAAACCGAGGACAGAATACGCGCGGCTTACCCTTTTCTTTTTGAGGGTACATTTATAACCTCTCTTTTTCCATAAGTTTATACGTGTACCTATCTTTTAGTGTATCTCCTTGGTCCTATCTGTTATCCTTAGGTAGAAACCCTTTTTGGATGTAAACATGTATTTGAAACATGTTATGGTTGATGGTTGCACGTGGTTGCAAGTGGTTTATCGTGGCTGCATATACACACACAATTAGGGGTAAGATCGGCTCAAGTCACTTTCATCTTGCATTTCCATACACTTGTATGTGGATTGTATTTGATGAGTTGTCATATGGACATTGCATTTGTACGAATGGTTGTGCACTCATGTAGAAAATTTTGAGTAGGAAAATTCGCATACATAATGGATTCATGACACAAGCATATGATCATGAAGCATTAGAAGTCTTTTAAGGACAATGGTTGCCTGTGTCTGATGGTTGAGTAGATAGATGATTGGATGGTAGGTTATATGTTCTTCCAGACTTGAAGATTTCGGGGACAAAATCCTTTAAGGAGGGGAGAATGTAACACCTCGAGTTTTCGTTTAACAGTATATTGATAAATTAAAGTATACTTAATTCAAAACTTAAGAATTAAGGGAAATGGATTACGCCATTGCGTTCCTCTCGGAATTCTACTTGAGATAGAGTCCGAGTTTGCGTGAATCGGACTCTGTATGAATGAGTTATGACCTTCGAAAGTTTCAGAATTAAATTGAAATTCAAACAGCTCAGTTTCAAGTTCAAATTTCGAAAAAACAGGATCAAACTGGGCTGGGCGGGAAAATTCCCGCCCAGGGACTAGGTCGACCATAGGTTCGACCATGGTGTCGACCTGATCACCCCAGGTCGACCATAGTGTCGACCTGCCTGTCGACCTGCCTGGTCGACTTGGCTGGCCTGGTCTGTGTTCTGGTCGAATTCTTGAGCTCCAGTGTGTCACTAGGGCTTACGTGTCAAATTTTGATTGGCTACTCTTGGCATGAATGGCTTGGATTCCTCTGTCTTCATCGAACGGCTCAAATCAACCTAAAATTCTATATATACGACCTTTGTCTCAACTAAAATTCACACAAAAAAATAAACCTTGAGTCGACATGCTGTTGAGAGGAGTTTGAGAATAGCCGTCAAGAGGAAAAGCTTAAAGACAAGCCAACTCAAATAAGAACACAACAATCTAATCTATTTTCTACGCATTGTTTTCTACTTCAAGGGAATGCTTGGCAAATTCAGAATAACAAAAACCAGAAAACAAGTTTCAGCACCCGTTGTAAGTATAATGGAATTTCTGAGTATGAATAGAAATTGCAATGTAATTTGTTATAAATGAAATTGGGGCTTTTCTATTTGTATATAATAATGTAAATTCTATGTTCTGTGATGATTCTGTCATAGTTTGTGACTGACGTTTGTGGCATAAGTTAATTGATGCATGTTTATTGGATAATTGGGTATGAAAATAATGACACTTGCAAGTTTGTGACCAAAAACTAAAATCGACACCTTTGTGATTATGTAACTAGTATGAGCTGTACACATTTTCTAAGTCTAAATTAAGGCTTATGTAAACATGTTCTAGAATTGTGACCTTTTATGCCCACACGACTCCAAAATTTGTATATATATATTCTTGGGTTCATTTGCAAGTCATAACTTCGTTTATGTAAGTACCTTCTAGTTACACAAACTATGTTAGTTTCATGTTAAAAATAGACTACTTGATGTAAAGTTAGTTTGCACCCTTGGTTCATGACAAATAGTGGACAAATTTATGACATGTAACATACTTGACATTATGCCTAGTTATATGTGTATAGAACCATGTTTAGGCAAGTTTAAAAGTATGCCATTTCATGTGACATCAAGTTAGCTATGTTCTCATTTGAATGCAAGTTTACCTGATCCATAATCTGTGTCAGTGTAAACGCTGTACAAGTTCATGTGCCACACACTTTTATGTAATTCTAGAATATGTCATGATTCTGCGTCCCATTTTTTTTCTTTTTGTTTCTTTTCATGTTTATAAGTTGGGCTAAATTGTTAAGCCCAACATATGTTATAATGTTGCATACGTTTGGACGGCGGTAATAACGTTGGGTTTATAATAAAATACCTGTATTGGCATGTTGGCACATGCCAATGACTAGTGACATATTAAGTGGTATAAATTGTTATACCCAAAACTGGTGAATTTGGATAATTGGGCCATAAACATTTACATACAAAATGAATAGTGACAAATATGCAAATTAGAAAAATACGAGTATGCTTAACCCGAGGTTGGATTGAGTTGTGATGTAAACCTGCCCGGACCCGCCCGGCTGTCCAGTAATCACAACAATACCTATCCAATGTGGGTGGTTAAGGCATTGAGCCCAATAAGGACCCGAGGTTAGACTGAGTTGCGGTGTAAACCTGCCCGGAACCGACCGGCATATCCAGTTACCGCAACAACATGTGTTTAATGTGAGTGGTTGGTGCTTTAATTAAAAAGCTAAGTCAGGACTGGTAGGGTTAAGTCACTTAAGAAAATACTTAACCAAATTCACATGCTAACTGAACTAGTGATTGGGGGTTAGGTTCATACAGACACTTAACCAACTTAGCATGTAGACTAGAAAACCCTAGTAATGAGGACCCATTTCAGCAGTAACCCAATAAGGTGTATCAGGGTACCCTGAAACTAGGCAGGGTGGGGCACGATTATTGGGCTGATTGTAAGCGGTCAAAGCGACGGCAGTGGTGCAGCAGTGTAGGTTCAAACGGAGTGCGGGCGTGCACACACTCCGGCGTTGAAAAATTAGGCACTGGGCACCAGTAGTGTACCTTTACATTCTAGAATTGTGTCAGGTCACCACCACAGGTTGATACACCCCATGGTGGGACCAGCATAGGTAGCTACACTCTTGGGGGCCGTTAGACAAAGGTGTTTATGCGAGTAGGAGCCGATCATTAGAAATGGATCATTTCACCCAGACTTATGGGGTGCCAGTCGGAACAAGTACTAGTGGGTGCAGAGATTAATATGGGGTGAGATAGCAATTTCGGTTCTAAACCGCTTGTCTTAGCTTATAGTATTTTTCCCATTTTCAGTTATACCAGTCATATCCTTTTTCTTATTAGTATATCGAATTACCATTAGACTAACCAGGCTTTATGTCTGACTCTACTTTGCTTTCGCCCCTTTGTCTTTCGTTCCCCCCTCCGCCCTGTCCACAAGGAGGAAACAATTCAGCCTAGTCAGACTCTTTGCAAGCTTCAGGATAGTTATGTACGGTTTGGACCTTCTTTGCATGGCTATGGCTTTTGGACACGTTGTGTGGATTTATGCAGTTTTTGGTTTATGTTGCTTCTTTAAGTTGATTTTAATTCAAGATAGTATTTGTTGTAATAATGGAAAGTTTTATTTTATGGAAGTGATTTGTATGGACAAGTACTTGTGAAATGAAAGATGGTCTATTTTCCGCTGCTTATACTTGTGTTTAATATCTGTCTTGTATTTTATCGGTGACTTGTACCTATAAACCTCCCCCAAAATTAAGGCATTCCCTTTGAGAGTGACCTTAACAGAGGTGGGGTGTTTCATCAGTTATGTGACTGGTGTGAGTAAACTCAAATCATTTGATTTAACTTTCAAAAATTTCTTTTGAAACAAAGGATAATCATAAGACCGATCCACACATAAACACAGATGGCTTTTACCTTATGATAACCCAAATATATTTCTAAAACGATACTTGTCTGATATTATAATAATGTCTAGATCAAGTAAATAGAAATCTAGCAGAAACGCTTGCATCTAACGTTTTACATATATAATATACAATCAAAACCGCGGGCTCTTATTTGGGGAATGGATTCCAACTATGACAAGGTATGGATCCACCTTCCGCTCAGTGTACTCTAGAAGCAATACACTGGAGTTCAAGAAGAACATCTTGTAACTCGGCCACACATGACCGACCATTCATTTTTTTGAATGTATTGAATATATTGCCACCCCTCGGTTAGTATTCCAACATAACTGTTCCCGGGAGATACAGAATTAAAAGAAGTACAAATATGAATATTCTCTAGATGGAGACAGTAAACCCTAATTGGGTGCGGCCCACTTAGCCATGTTGCCTGCCCTATTTCTGTCATTTCCCAATTGATAAGGCTTAAGGTTATAACGTATCTCTATACAGATCACGTCTTCATTTATTTTGAATACCAAATCATCATACCCGTCAAATCACAAATTGATTTCCCTAAAAATCCCATGGGTATAAGCTAAGAGAAACAAATTCCTCCGCTACCAATGTAAATACGTTTTAAATGATCAACTTACGTGATCTACCAGATATACTCTGTCATACATTCGTCCATTCAAGTTGTCCTAAGACTGGACAAAACTAAGGTACTATTCCGTACACCCATCCTAGGCAATCTCTACCTAGGACTTATACAACAGCCCTTGCACTTTACCCCGTCTTCAGTTTGTCTTCGATCTATTTGATTCGAAATGCTAACGCCCATACGGAGTGGTTCTTTGGATAAGAATCCAGCCGGTCTCTTCGTATTTACGATGGAAAAATGGTTAAAACTTTGATAGTCTGTGATTTAACTATCAAAAAAACACGTGTGCAAACAACGATATTATTTCCAAATGGAAATTTTATCGATTAATCATCATTTAACATTAATCTCTTTAGTTCATCAATTTACTTATCTCCTGTTTCCATATATTCTAAATTCTTATTTTCTATTATCGTAAAACATTTCCAAAACTCCTTCACTGGATTTAAATTGATGTTTAAATCAAACATCGCCATGCCAACTCAAACCATTTCAATCATTAACTAAATTCACTTAACCATCATTCATTATCAAACCTTACCATTCCTTAGTTAAGAAGGAAGTCAATCAAGTTGGGGTATAATTACCTCACAGACCTTAACTGAACAACATTTTAACTTCGAAATAGTCAAAGTTTATCTTTTAAATCTTTAACAAACTTCCTTACGTAACTCTCTTTCGAATAAATCTCTATTCGATAACTCTTTCTTTCGAATAAACTATATTCGACAATCTCTCTTCTTCGAATAACCTATATTCGAATAACTCTATTCAATTAACACTATTCGATTAACTCTAATCGATTTACTCTTATCAGTTAGCTCTATTTGATTAACTCAATTCTATTAACTCTATTTGATTAACCCGATTGGATTAACTCTATTCAATTAACTCTAACTAATTTACTCTTATCAATTAACTCCTTTCGAATAAACTATATTCGATTAACTCCTTTCAAATAACTAATGTTCGATTAACTTCTTTCGAATAACTAATATTCGATAACTCCTTTCAAATAACTAGTATTCGATAACTCCTTTCGAATAACAATTATTTGATAGCTCCTTTCGAATAACTAATATTCGATAACTCCTTTCGAATAACTAGTATTCGATAACTCCTTTCAAATAACTAATATTCGATAACTCCTTTCGAATAGCTAATATTTGATAATTTCTTTCGAATAACTAATATTCGATAATTTCTTTCGAATAACTAATATTCGATAATTTCTTTCTCTATTCGAATAAACTATATTCGATTAATTCTCTTATTCGAATAACCTTATTCGATAACTCTTTATTTGAATAAACTATATTCAAATAACTCTAATCTGACTAACTCTAATTCAATTAACTCTATTCGAATAACAAATATTCGACTAACTCTTGTTCGATTAACTCTATTCGAATAACTCTAATTCGATTTAACTCTAATCGATTAACTCTAACTGATTAACTCTAACTGGTTAACTCTAACTCTAATCGATTAACTATAACTCTAACTGATTAACTCCTCTAACTCATTTTGATTAACACATTTTGATTAACTCCTTTGATTAACTCTACGTCCATATTCAGTTTCAAATATTGATGTTGAAATCGATTTTTACTTCTCTATATAAGCCCTGACTTATATATTCTATTTATCCAATGATAAATATTTTATTTAATTTATAAAATATTATTTATAAATTAATCTTCCCAATCTATTGGTTACAACAGATTCTATTTAAAATCTTTGCTTTAAATCCATATCATGTTATATCCGTGTGCGAAGCACGGGTCTAAACTTTCTTGATGTAAAATTCTATTCATTTGCCAAATATTTCCTTATATGACATTCTTTTCATTTCCCAATAAATCCCTTTTATAACTCTATTTATTTCCTAAATAAATATTCCCTTTTTAATTCTATTTGTAAATGTTTTACAAATATCTCCTTTTTAAATCTATTTGTAAATGGTTTACAAATACTCCCTTTTCAATTCCATATATTTATTTTCTAAATAAATATTTCTTTTCCTATTTGTTTCACAATATTTTCCTTTTATATTTGTTTCACAAATATTTTCCTTTTATAACTTTTCCTTTGATTTTGTAATTATTTTCTTTAAAAAAATCATTTTCCTTTTATATATAAAATCCATTGATTTCATTAAGAAACCCCTTTTTATTTTCCAACTATTTTTTTTCTATTTGTTTTACAAATATTTCTTTTTTTATTCTATTTTTTTCTAAATACATCCTTTTATAAAATTCTTTAATGTTATAAATATTCTGTTTACAAAATCCTTTGATTTTATAAACATTTCATTTTCAATATACGTTTTTTTTTTTGATAATTCCCTTTTTATCATTCTGGTATTTCTTATGGTATTTAACATACCATATAACAATGATAAATATTATCCAAACACACATAATCTACAACAGATTATATATCACATCATATATCATAATATATGAATAACAGTGAAATAAACGTTGAGGAATCTAGCTGTAATGACCCGCATTGTCAGAGGTATTATAATTAATTAATTTAATTATATAAATAGTGATTTAGGGAATTAAATCGTCGTTTAGTTAAATAAGTGAATATTTAATTAATTTAAATAATAGAGTAATATATTTAATTCAGAAATAATAAAAAATATTGGAAATCACGATATTCTGTGAACTGGGTCATCCCTAAGATTTAATTCAGCTTAGAGTTGAATTATATTGATGAATATATTCAATCGATGTCAGTTTGAAACGTAGAATTATAGTATAATTAAAATAGAGCTTGAAATGGCGCGGCAGTTCGCTATTTGGCGATTTGAACTTCAACTGAATATACAGGGTCCGTTTTAAATCGAATTTCTGTGAAACAAGAAACGCTAGGAACTGATGGAGTATATCTTTCTAGTGGAAGAGAAAAATCGGGATTTCGTCGTGTAGATTTTGATGTACGTCCAAATCAAATTTTATAAAAAGTCGCTGTGGAATTCCTTTATAATTTATAAAGGAATTATTTATATTTTAGAAAGAAATTTCAATATAAATCGAAAATCGGGTTGGCCCAGATTTGAAATATCGAGTTATAAATCCCAGCAGAGCTGTATGATATTCCACGGTGAATATAGATGATAACATTTAATTTTAAATATTTAATTTAATTATATTTATATATTTAAATGGGTCACTCAGAGCTTTAAAAATAGCCACTTTTGCAAACGAAGTCTGAATTCGACGAAACTAATTTTGTTGGATCCGTAATGTTAAATAGTTGTTAGATTTCCAGTTTCGTGATTTTTGAAGTCAGTATGTGGCCGTACGGATTTTTAGAGTGAAAAACAGTCAGTATTTTGACAGTTAAAAATACTCTGTTTGAGCATACGGAGTCGGAATTCGACGAAACCGGTTTCGTTGGGACCGTAATGTCGAACTCTAGCTACATGTGCCGTTTGGTGATTTTTGGGTATTATATGTGGTCGTAGGAATTTTTAAGGACTTATGCAGATAGCGTAGGAGTAAAATTTAATATAATAATCAAATAAAATCCCCTATAAATAACACTCAACCCCATAACACTCAACCCCCCCCCCAACCCTAAAACAAAGTCCACGCTACCCATTTCTTCAGCCGCCACCAGTTTTGACAAAAAAACGTGAAGATGATCACTTCCAAAAATCGAAGGAAATCCAATTAAATTCCTAAAATCACCAAAAGAGGTTATTAGAGATCCTTGAAGAATCCTCCTCATTTTGTTATGTATTTGGTGGGGTTTGAAAAACCGTTGTTCGCTGCGAAGTGCCAGCGGTGTATTTTTCATTCTAAGGTTTCGACGTACTTGGGTTTTGAGCATTCGGTTGTGAACTGGTGTTGGTTTTTGGGTTGATTGGTGATGAGAAGTGTCGATGGTCCTCTGGTTTGTTGTGAATGTAGATTCGACGCACTGCAGATTGAGAGACCGAGTTCCTTGAAATCGATATGGTGACAAAGCTTGTGAGAAGAGGATTGTGTCAGTGGAGGTCCTGATTTTTTGTTTCATAAAGAACAGGGGGATGAATGAGGGCAGTACAAGGGAGTTCGAGTTTTGCTTTGTGGGGATGTTAGGATGCAGCCCTTGAAGGAGATTCCAGCGGGTGTGTTGGTTCATGAAATCTGTGAAGTGATGGGGAGATGGCATCGGGAATGGCCATGGATTTACTTCCGGGGGTCATGACACTGTTCAAAGAAAATGAGAGCAGAAGCAATTGAGCGATGGACAGATGATGAAGTAACGGCAGGTCTGTGTATTCAAGGAGGAACGGGTTTGTATGTTTAAGAAGAAAGAGGTATTATCCTAAGTTGACGTAAGATTTAAACTTAATTTATTTTATAATTTAGTTAAGAACAAGGAGTTTGACTGTATCAATTCATGCTTAATCCAGGGAGGGGATCTGATGTGATGAGTTGACTATAGAGTTGTGATAACAGAAGTTCTTGAATAGTGAACATTGCCTATTCTTCCAGTAGTCTAAGATGATGAGTGGTTTATTCGAACGATGTACAGTTTGGGAATGTTAAAGTACTGTTAATTAAAGGATCACTTGCATTTTAATAGTGGGAGAAGATGGATATTGTTATTGCGGGTTGAAAGTTAAGATGTTGGGCCGACAGTGGTGGGTGAGCCCAATTTATCAAGTAATGAAATAAATTTAAAATAAATGTTTGTTTAAAACTTGTGTAAATCATTTTTATCTCATACATTATCAGAATTGCACAAAATCAGATCCGATAGGATCATATGAGCAGACACTACGCCATGGAACTGGTCTGCAGTGAACTGGAGTTGGGTACAATTTATAGCGAAATAAATTATCTGATCCGAATCAACTATCGATTATCGTTATTTAACGATAACCGCCAATTTGAGTAAAACTCACCAACTCTGTACAGTTCTATTTTTATAACGTATATTTAGAACTGATAAATGATGACGGATTGCTATGTGTTAACTGTTGGTTGAGTTGTTTGTGTATTGATTGAAATCATAGATAACGATATATATATATAAATCGTAAATCGAATATTTGATTCTGTTTTATCAGAATATTTTATATGTGTGTTGTTTAACATCTGTGATGCAGGGGAACAGGTTTGAGGGGTCCAACTGGACTCCTCAATATTTATGATACTGTTCTGTTTATATATTGTAACATATGATGTGATATATAATTTGTTTGATTATGTGTGTTTAAATGATATCGATCATTGTGGTTTGCTATATTAAATATCATAAGAGACCCTGGGATGTAAATAGAATAAAGGAATTTTTATAAAATCAATCGATTTTAGAAAAGGAAATATTTTGAAAATAAAATATTTATAAAATCATAGGATTTTATAAAGGAGAACTTTTATTTAGGAAATAAATAGAAGTATAAAGGAAACATTTATTTAGAAAAAAATTAGAATAAAGGAATATTTATTTGGGAAAATAAATAGGATTTATAAAAAGGAAATTAATGAGATAGAAAAGCGTTAGTCGATTAGAGTTATCAAATAGAAGTCAAATCCAATATAGTTTATTCGAAGGAGTTAATCAGACATAGTTATTTAGGATAAATTACCATTTTGCACGACTGCTAGCGTAATTCGCAGGGCTGCAGATAGCCTACGGCGGTCGGATGTTTCCTGAGGGAATCAGGCGTAACCATTTTTGATCGCTGCGATCTAGAGTCAAGTGAATGGAGTTAAATTCAATATTTATTATTCAATTAGGAGTTAAACAAATAGAGTTATTCAATTAGAGTTAATCGAAATAGAGTTAAACAAGATTAGAAACTGACTAGAGATTAGTTAAGTTGAATAGTTTTCTGAGTATCGATCTGATGTTGGTTTCGGCCTTCGGGATTTATACTTAGGAAATTGTTCTCTTACTAGTTTACGGTTAGGGACTAATAGTTGAGGAATGGTAGTGATGCGTGAATAAACAATGGAAATGTTTTCCTGTGTTAATAACATATATTTTATAAACATAGGAAAAAAAGAAATGTGAATATACAAACATATATATATATATATGTTAAATGGTGATTGATCAATATAATTTCCATCTGGAAATAATATCGTTGTTTGCACACGTGTTCTTCTTTGATAGTTAAATCACAGACTATCAAAGTTTTGACCATTTTAACGTTGTTAATATGGAGAGACCGGTTGGATTATTATCCGAAGAACCACTCTGTATTGGCATAAGCGTTGCGAATCATACATGCCAAAGATAATTGAAGACGGAGTTATGCAAGGGCTATCCAGTTTACAGAATAGTCCCTTCGGTTTGTCCAGTCCAAGGATGACCTGTATGGAAGAATGTCTGACAGAGTATATCTAATTGATCGCGTAAGTTGATCTCTTCAAACGTATCCACGTTTGGTGGCTGAGGAATTCGTTTCTCTTAGTTATGTACCCGTGGTATTTTTGGGGAAATCAATTTGTGATTTGGCGGGTATGACGATGTGACATTCAAAGAGAATGAAGATGTGGCCTGTAAAAGATAAGCGTATCTTCTAGCCTCACATTCGGTAAATGACAGAAGTCGGGCAGGAAGCATGGCTAAGTCGGTCGCTCCGAAGTAGGGTGTATAATCACCTATCTAGAGAAAATTCATTTTCTTCTTTAATCTATCAATGCTGTCCTATATATATACGGGAAACGGTTGCTGATCCCAACCGTTGGTGATATACATTCGATACACTCAAGCGAAATGAGTGGTCGATCATGTGTGGCTGAGTTACAAGATGTTATGGTTGAACTCCAGTGTATCATTCCTAGAGTACACTGATCGGAAGGTGGTTCCATACCTTGTCATAATTGGAAATCCATTACTCAATACGTGCCTGCGGTTTTGATTGTATACTATATATGTAGAACGTGAGATGAAAGCGTTCTGCTAGATGATTAATATATTGTGGTTGATAGACATTATTATAATATCAAAAGGTTTTTGATATAAAGATATTTGGATTCTCATAAGGGAAAAACCCGTTCCGTTATACGGCGTGGTCTTATGAGATATCGTTTACTTGTACAAACCGTTTTAAACTGTTTTACTCATACCAGTGTGAGAACCCGTAACTTCCTCGTAAAGGAAAGTGTCGGATAGTTCGAGAACAAGCCACAACAGAACACATACATAAGAACATTTCATTGTATATTATAACAATGCATCAGATTACAAGAATATACAGAGTATAAACAAATAAATATTACACAGAAATATCAGAGATTTAAATTACATTTAAATACATCGCAGCGGAAAACAATACAATACACAACTAGAAGAGATATACGGATACAAAGCTTTCCGGATATCGTTCCAGCTGAAAACTAGGATCCTGTGAATATAAATCTACAAAACCAAAACTACTAGCTGCCCATGTCAAAATAAGGGCACCCAGAGTTTAGGTTAAAACAATAAACTCCAGGTCAGTCATGGGACTGGTGTGAGAACTAAAACAGTTAATCTTTATTTTTAAAGTTAGGTAAATCAAGGGACCACGCCGTATAACACGGAACGGGTTTCCTCCCAAGAATACCAGTGCATATAATAAACAGCGCAATGCTAAATAAAGAAAAATGAAGCTGTTATAAGACCCAGGTCCTATCACACAATGCAACGCAAGCCGGGGGATAAGGTTTTCCCTTATAACAGCCAAAGAATGCTTGATACGTTTAAAACAAATCGTTTGATACTATAATAAGTGCATAGTGTATAAAACAACTTCAAATCATAAGTATCAATCATAGGCGGCATGGGTACCATATATCATGTCGCCATATATAGGTTTACAAATAAAACCGCAAATGTCACATATTTGGAAATTGGATTTCCGTCTATGAACCGAGGCAAAAGATAGTCCTCAACCGATTCGAGACTGCCTAGCCCGAGTCTCAGGATCAGAACGCATCGACCCTTGGAGCGACAGGGCCGGTCCACACGGAGTGGATTAAAAATGCCTGAGCACTACGTTTCGCCGCCCTTTGGGGCGTAAGCGAGCCAACGAATGACTCCATCGGACCCGGATCGTCCGATCTAACCGAGGCGCCTCGCAACAGCAACAACCACATAAGTCAAACTCGTCAGGGCGTGTAAAACCACTGACGCCACTTTTAGCTAGGAGGAAACGTAGGCCCTCCCTGAGGTCCTTCTCCCGTTTTTGGTTCATACCGGGTGTGAAACTCGCGAAGCAAACGTTACACAAAGCTATGCCACAAAGGCCATGCTTCGATCATCAACCACAAGACTTTGTTTTTCAACAGAAGCCTCGATCAATTGCCACTTAAGCATGCCACACAGGCAATTCACTCCATGCGTTTGATATCCATCAATATATAACCCCTGAGCTCGTATGTCTCAGAGAAGGGCGTTAAGCAAGAGAATAAATTCTCCGCCGCCAAACAGATACATATTTAATAGAGATCAATCCCACGGACTAAAATCCAATGTCAGACATACAGTCCATTTACAAGTCCGTTCTGGGTCTAAACGAAACCGGAGGCACCTAGTATCCCGCATATCCATCGGTCTCCAAGCACGTCTGGACGATCACCAACTGTTTCCATCTTCTTGGGTGTACAGCCCAATCAAGATCATCAGTAATCACCCAAACGACGTGAAGACCTCCGGTCTTCGACCATCGTCTTCATCTTCGACTTATCGTCGTATCAGTTATTCAGAATGGGATAAACCCGGTCTTTCCGAATAACTCGCGTATATTTTGAATAAGTGTTACACAAACACAACATACGCCTCATTCCAATTCATCAGTCACTAACCGTAAATTAATCAAGAGAATAATTCCCCAAATATTAACCCCGAAGGCCGAAACCAACATCAGATCAATATCCAGAAAACCATTCTGCTTAGCTAACCAACAGTTAGTTTCTGATTTCACATTCATAGGGAAAGGTTTCCATTAATTTTATCAAAGATAAACTCCTTGAATTTATTCTTTAATCTTCTTTTGAATATTAATTCAAACTAGTCGGGATTAGCGAACCTTACCGAAGTAATCATTTATTTTATTTCCCAATCCCAACCTATTCATCCCATGAAGTAAAACTGGTAATACTTCATATCTAACACCACAGTGTTATCGGTAAATTCAATTACCATTTCACGTTCAAATCTAATTAAAGATTTAACTATCGCCTGGAGCAAAACTGGTGATACTCCATTTTCGATCATTTCAATCTAATTAAAGATTCATTAAAACTCCACTTAGTTTTAATCTTCGACTGGGTTAAAGAATCAGTGTCATTTAAAACACGGTTCACGATAAACCCAAAATCACATTCCATTAATTATCGGGTTAAAGAACAAGTGTTATTTAAAACACTGTTCACGATAAACCCAAAAATCATTCCATTAATTATCGGGTTAAAGAACAAGTGTTATTTAAAACACTGTTCACGATAAACCCAAAAATCAATACCAATTCAATTTCAATTAAATATCATTTAATTGGTACACTTCATTAAATCTAAATAAAAAGATTTAATCTTTTCTCAACTGGGTTCAAGAACAGTGTTAGTGAAGACACCATTCACGACAAACCCAAATCACATTTGATATTCAATATAAGGCTCTGAATAGAAAATATATCGGCTTATAATCAATATCAAATTCTACATTTAACAAATGTCGTATTGGAAATAACGATATAAATATATATCTTTCAAATTTCCATAACAACATCCGTATAATCACGAATTCCAACATCGAAATATTCCGAAGACAATTTCGATTCAAATCCACTCCAATGCAATCATTGGAAATTCTGGTTATTTTTAGAACCCTTTTCAAATTCAATTTATTTATTTAAAAATAAATAGAATTATATTTCTAGTTCAAAACTAGTTCATTTCGATAAAAATCTATTTTTATCTTTTCAAATATGGAGTTTTTCATCCCAAATCTTCACAAATCATTTCTTATGATTTTACACAAATTATTACTATTTTTAATAATTTTATCAAGGCCCGAACAGTCGATTTCCATCAATGGCCATCGAACTGCACTTACAGCAACCTTTTTCAAATTTGATTTGGACGTAACTCCAAATCCAACCGTTAGATTTTGAATTTCTAATATTCGTTAGAAAGCTCTTTTCGATACGCACCCAACGGTTCTGGTTTTAGGAGAATCCGACGGTCGGATCTCCCGTAATATCCGTTTGAAATAAATGGTCGAAATTCACGAACTGCCGCGGCGCGGCGCGTTCTATTCAGGCCATTATATTATATATATAATATATATAATATATATTTCGTCGATTTCTATTTAAAACGAATTATATAAATAGTTTTAAATTCGTTTCAAAAGCAATTTCAACTTCCGTTTCAAATTCAAATCAAAATTGAATTCTTCTTTATAAATTCGTTTTAAAATTCATTTCTATTCAATTCAAATTTCAATTCAATTCAATTTGAATTCGTTTTCAATTTAATTCATTTCCAAAGTCGTTTTCTATTCGATTCAATTCAAATCGGTTTTCTATTCTATTCAATTCGTTGTATATTCCATTGAAATCAAATTCGTTATATATTCAAAACAAATTCGATTCGAATTCGTTTTCTATTCAATTTGATTCAAATTTCATTTCAAAATATTCGATTTCGAAATCACTTTTCAATATTCATTTTAAAATGAATAAATTCGATATAAATATCGTTCACGTCAAAATGGTGTCAATCTAATCAACACGGCTTCATATATTTCTATTTTCAAATATTCTATTTCAAATATTTCTATTATCAAAATATTTCGTTCAACACATAACCAATCTCAATGGATGAGTACTGTCAACACATGAACCTTTATTTTATATTATAAAGACGTAAATTTTATTACTAAAATATTTCGTTCAACACATGACCAATCTCAATGGATGAGTACTGTCAACACATGAACCTTTATTTTATATTGATAAAGATGTAAATTTTATTACTAAAATATTTCGTTCAACACATGACCAATCTCAATGGATGAGTACTGTCAACACATGAACCTTTATTTTATATTATAAAGACGTAAATTTTATTACTAAAATATTTCGTTCAACACATGACCAATCTCAATGGATGAGTACTGTCAACACATGAACCTTTATTTTATATTATAAAGACGTAAATTTTATTACTAAAATATTTCGTTCAACACATGACCAATCTCAATGGATGAGTACTGTCAACACATGAACCTTTATTTTATATTATACTTTATTTTCTAAATTGGAATGAGACCCAATCAATCACCATATAATGTTAATTATATGGATTTTCATACATCACATGTATATAATAGCATTCAAAAATAATCAACCATCAACCAAAGTGCACTACACTGTATAAGCATCAAATATAGATATCTAACGCTTATAACAGCCTGTCAATCAATCGATCGACATATTTAATCAATCAGGATGAGTGAACTTCATATTTCATCCCAACACCCGTGTGGGATTTCAAACAATCAAACAAATATTTTATTCGTGCAGTTGGGCGATGTGTAAAATTTATCGACCCAATCAATGTCCTTCAAATAGGTGTACATAAACAAACCGTCTGGTTTGTAAATGAATATTTATTTATTCACATTCACCTTAAAAATTATATTTTTAACGATAAAACATTTTATTCCAACATATGAATTTCTATTCAGTTCATTCTTTAAATAAAATGATATTTTTATTTTTCTAACATATTTTAGAAAATTTCGGCGGCATAACGGCACGATACTAGAAACGGGACGAGGCCTAGCCTTATCCCCGGTCTAGTGAAGGCCCACGCCATTCACACATCAATCAAATTCACCAAACAACCAAATTCAAATCAAATCATCAAACAAATTTATGCAACCAAACAAACAAGTCCATGGTCTGTGGACGATTGTGTTGGGTGCTACTAAGCACCATCTGCATCCTAGTATATATATATAACTAGAAAAAGAAATTGAAAGGTGAGAAATTCTCACAGATTGCTATCCTAGCCCCACGGCACTTCATTGATAGAAATCTTCATCGCTATCACATCTTCGTCATCTTCATTGCCCGTAGCCACTACATATATAAAAATCACACATTTTTATATTTTGATGTCTTTAAAATAAAATTCACATTTTTATTTATTCACTTTAAATTTAAAAATCGTATTTTTATAATTGCTTCATACTTGTAAAAATCGAATTTTTATTCCGTTATTCAATATATAAAAATCATATTTTTACTTCCACAATATAAAAGATTATATTTTTAATACTTCGATGTTCAATATATAAAAAATCAAATCTTTCTAATTTAAAAATCAGATCACTATATAGCATAAAAAAACAGACCTAACTATAAATTAAAATCAGTAAAACTTACAAATTTTGGTCGGAGGGGGGGATGGGCGTTCGCTGGTGGTTGGCAGGTGGTAGGGGAGAGTGTAGGTGGCGGCGTGGGCGTGCAACGATGGTCGGAGGGTGGAGGGAGGTGGATGCGGCGGATTTGGAGGTGCAGGTGGTTCGATTTAGGGCTGTGGGGTGGTTTCTCGAGTGGAGGAGCAAGGGGGTTCGAAGTTGGTGCGCAGGGGTCCAGGCGGAGGTGGCAGGTGGTGGGGAGGTTTGCCCCAGGCGTGGTGGGTCCCTACAGTCCATGGTGGCGGCCTCACTTCGAATTGGGGCTTTGGGGAGGGAGAGAAGGGAGCGGGGAGGACGGGGAAGGAGGAGGCGAGGTACGGGGAGGCGGAGTGGCGGAGCGCGCACGTTGGCCAGGGGGCAGGGGTCGCGGTCAACGACGGCTAGGTTTAGGAATTTTTTTTTTCGGTTTTTTATTTTGAACGAGAGGCTAAGGAAGAAGAGAGAGAAAAGGAGGCTTATATATATAAATATATATTTTATTTATTTTAGTTCCAAAAAGTACTTTTTTAAATTACCGGGGTCACATACGAACTTTAAAAATTTTTGAAAAATATTTTCTAGCTTCGTATTGACGATACGGTCCTAACAAAACTAGTTTCGTTGAATTCTGAGACCGTTGGAAAAATAGCCAATTTCCAGTCGATTAAAATCAACTAAAACTGGTCAAACGCGTTTTCCTTTGCCACGCTCACATATTGTTTCGAAAAATTATGAAATTTGGAATCTAGCAATAATTTAACATCACGGACCCAACAAAACTGGTTTCGTCGAAATCCGAGGTCATTTGCAAAACTTCCATTTTTAAGGGCCTGAATTCCATAGTGACTATTCAGAATTTTCAACTGGGCATATCTTTTGATTCCCGCTATGAAATCTTGATTTTTTGGATTCGTTGGAAAGATATTATCAATTAGATCCTATTGTTTGTGGTTTCACTAAAATCCGGATTGTTTTGCACCCGGTACATTCAATTGAAGTTTGAAATCGAATTATCGAACTACCACGCCATTTTCAATTTTATTTATAATTATAAATAATTATTTATATTCTAACAACGACGTATATAATATATACGTCGAATTATATTCAAAATAAATTTCTCATCGATATTATTTAAAATAATTCATTTTAAATAATCAAAATTCGCTAGAATTGCCAAAATAAAAATTTTAAACTGGCCCAGATTTTCGGGTTGTTACAATCTCCCCCACTTAAAACTTTTCGTCCCCGAAAAGGAACAAAGTCGAAAGTGGTTTGATTAATCAACTCTACGTTCGATCTGGCTTCCATTCTCCAACTCTTTAGTTTCTGAGAATTTTCAAATTTTCAAAAATTTGGCTAACACCCTAAATTTTTGAAAAATTTCGCCATAACCTCCCCTGCACCGGGAGCATCGGGGAATTTCAAATAGCTTCCCCGGTCCTTCAGATCTCAAAAAGAAAAAGAAAAAGCCAAGCGGCTAGCCAATAGGCTCATAAAATCATCATCACCCAAACAAAACAGTAAATTATGTAGTAAACATGTACCTATTTGTCGGGCAAACAAATTTTATTCTCTGCTCTAGCCTCCTTGCTATGACCTGTTCAAGGTAAGTACAAGTATATGCAAGCAAACGCAACCAATTTCAATACAATTCAATATGTGATTCAATTAGGCTAAATGGCTAAGAATTAGCAAACAAATAAACAAACAACCCAAACATCAATCAATTAGTGAATTAACGTTTCAAATTCATAATTTTGATATATATACTGAAAATCTTGTTTTTGATGCCAATTCACTATAATGTGTTCTAGCTAGATATAAGTTTTGGTTCTCACACCAGCCTAATGGAAATATATAGAAAATCACACCTTCGAAACTCGAACATAAATGTTGATGATGCGATCGCTATCATCAATATCATCTTCGGGCGACTAGAGTGCGATGCTATATCTATCCAATATATTAAAACTTTGAATATACGTTTGCAAGGCGTATATGCAAATTCTTTATATACGGGACTGTCCAAATCAAAATAAATAAATAATCAAATACGAATAGTTGATTTAAATTTTCATAACAAAATTTGTTTTCACTTTAAAAAAATATACTCTTCACACTCGTTCTAGGATACTACTGATCCCATCTCTAACGAGTCATTCTAATTGGATATTACTAATCCAATATCTGATGAATTCTTTCGTATGGTTCTAATGTGCCTTGTTCTCTAGCTTTGTAAACCAAAGCTCTGATACCAACTGTGAGAACCCGTAACTTCCCCGTAAAGGAAAGTGTCGGATAGTTCGAGAACAAGCCACAACAAAACACATACAGAAGAACATTTCATTGTATATTATAACAATGCATCAGATTACAAGAATATACAGAGTATAAACAAATAAATATTACACAGAAATATCAGAGATTTAAATTACATTTAAATACATCGCAGCGGAAAACAATACAATACACAACTAGAAGAGATATACGGATACAAAGCTTTCCGGATATCGTTCCAGCTGAAAACCAGGATCCTGTGAATATAAATCTGCAAAACCAAAACTACTAGCTGCCCGTGTCAAAATAAGGGCACCCAGAGTTTAGGTTAAAACAATAAATTCCAGGTCAGTCATGGGACTGGTGTGAGAACTAAAACAGTTAATCTTTATTTTTAAAGTTAGGTAAACCAAGGGACCACGCCGTATAACACGGAACGGGTTTCCTCCCAAGAATACCAGTGCATATAACAAACAGCGCAATGCTAAATAAAGAAAAATGAAGCTGTTATAAGACCCAGGTCCTATCACACAATGCAACGCAAGCCGGGGGATAGGGTTTTCCCTTATAACAGCCAAAGAATGCTTGATACGTTTAAAACAAATCGTTTGATACTATAATAAGTGCATAATGTATGAAACAACTTCAAATCATAAGTATCAATCATAGGCGGCATGGGTACCATATATCATGTCGCCATATATAGGTTTACAAATAAAACCGCAAATGTCACGTATTTGGAAATTGGATTTCCGTCTATGAACCGAGGCAAAAGATAGTCCTCAACCGATTCGAGACTGCCTAGCCCGAGTCTCAGGATCAGAACGCATCGACCCTTGGAGCGACAGGGCCGGTCCACACGGAGTGGATTAAAAATGCCTGAGCACTACGTTTCGCCGCCCTTTGGGGCGTAAGCGAGCCAACGAATGACTCCATCGGACCCGGATCGTCCGATCTAACCGAGGCGCCTCGCAACAGCAACAACCACATAAGTCAAACTCGTCAGGGCGTGTAAAACCACTGACGCCACTTTTAGCTAGGAGGAAATGTAGGCCCTCCCTGAGGTCCTTCTCCCGTTTTTGGTTCATATCGGGTGTGAAACTCTCGAAGCAAACGTTACACAAAGCTATGCCACAAAGGCCATGCTTCGATCATCAACCACAAGACTTTGCTTTTCAACAGAAGCCTCGATCAATTGCCACTTAAGCATGCCACACAGGCAATTCACTCCATGCGTTTGATATCCGTCAATATATAACCCCTGAGCTCGTACGTCTCAGAGAAGGGCGTTAAGCAAGAGAATAAATTCTCCGCCGCCAAACAGATACATATTTAATAGAGATCAATCCCACGGACTAAAATCCAATGTCAGACATACAGTCCATTTACAAGTCCGTTCTGGGTCTGAACGAAACCGGAGGCACCTAGTACCCCGCATATCCATCGGTCTCCAAGCACGTCTGGACGATCACCAACTGTTTCCATCTTCTTGGGTGTACAGCCCAATCAAGATCATCAGTAATCACCCAAACGACGTGAAGACCTCCGGTCTTCGACCATCGTCTTCATCTTCGACTTATCGTCGTATCAGTTATTCAGAATGGGATAAACCCGGTCTTTCCAAATAACTCGCGTATATTTTGAATAAGTGTTACACAAACACAACATACGCCTCATTCCAATTCATCAGTCACTAACCGTAAATTAATCAAGAGAATAATTCCCCAAATATTAACCCCGAAGGCCGAAACCAACAACAGATCAATATCCAGAAAACCATTCTGCTTAGCTAACCGACAGTTAGTTTCTGATTTCACATTCATAGGGAAAGGTTCCCATTAATTTTATCAAAGATAAACTCCTTGAATTTATTCTTTAATCTTCTTTTGAATATTAATTCAAACTAGTCGGGATTAGCGAACCTTACCGAAGTAATCATTTATTTTATTTCCCAGCGACATGTAGGGGTAAGAGTCTCCCGAGTTCCTTGTTTTATTTCATTTACCAGTTCCTTGTTTTACGGTGACCCTCTCGAGTCTCGCGCCTATTGGCGAACTAACGCCCTCCCCAGCGACATGTAGGGGTAAGAGTCTCCCGTTCGCCACCAAACCGCGAAGCGAGAACCCCCTATCATGCGTACCCGGCCTACTCAGGGCCAGCAACAAGAACTGGTGATACTCCATTTTTGATCATTTCAATCTAATTAAAGATTCATTAAAACTCCACTTAGTTTTAATCTTCGACTGGGTTAAAGAATCAGTGTCATTTAAAACACGGTTCACGATAAACCCAAGATCACATTCCATTAATTATCGGGTTAAAGAACAAGTGTTATTTAAAACACTGTTCACGATAAACCCAAAAATCATTCCATTAATTATCGGGTTAAAGAACAAGTGTTATTTAAAACACTGTTCACGATAAACCCAAAAATCAATACCAATTCAATTTCAATTAAATATCATTTAATTGGTACACTTCATTAAATCTAAATAAAAAGATTTAATCTTTTCTCAACTGGGTTCAAGAACAGTGTTAGTGAAGACACCATTCACGACAAACCCAAATCACATTTGATATTCAATATAAGGCTCTGAATAGAAAATATATCGGCTTATAATCAATATCAAATTCTACGATTAACAAATGTCGTATTGGAAATAACGATATAAATATATATCTTTCAAATTTCCATAACAACATCCGTATAATCACGAATTCCAACATCGAAATATTCCGAAGACAATTTCGATTCAAATCCACTCCAATGCAATCATTGGAAATTCTGGTTATTTTTAGAACCCTTTTCAAATTCAATTTATTTATTTAAAAATAAATAGAATTATATTTCTAGTTCAAAACTAGTTCATTTCGATAAAAATCTATTTTTATCTTTTCAAATATGGAGTTTTTCATCCCAAATCTTCACAAATCATTTCTTATGATTTTACACAAATTATTACTATTTTTAATAATTTTATCAAGGCCCGAACAGTCGATTTCCATCAATGGCCATCGAACTGCACTTACAGCGACCTTTTTCAAATTTGATTTGGACGTAACTCCAAATCCAACCGTTAGATTTTGAATTTCTAATATTCGTTAGAAAGCTCTTTTCGATACGCACCCAACGGTTCTGGGTTTAGGAGAATCCGACGGTCGGATCTCCCGTAATGTCCGTTTGAAATAAATGGTCGAACTTCACGAACTGCCGCGGCGCGGCGCGTTCTATTCAGGCCATTATATTATATATATAATATATATTTCGTCGATTTCTATTTAAAATGAATTATATAAATAGTTTTAAATTCGTTTCAAAAGCAATTTCAAATTCCGTTTCAAATTCAAATCAAAATTGAATTCTTCTTTATAAATTCGTTTTAAAATTCATTTCTATTCAATTCAAATTTCAATTCAATTCAATTTGAATTCGTTTTCAATTTAATTCATTTCCAAAGTCGTTTTCTATTTGATTCAATTCAAATCGGTTTTCTATTCGATTCAATTCGTTGTATATTCCATTGAAATCAAATTCGTTATATATTCAAAACAAATTCGATTCGAATTCGTTTTCTATTCAATTTGATTCAAATTTCATTTCAAAATATTCGATTTCGAAATCACTTTTCAATATTCATTTTAAAATGAATAAATTCGATATAAATATCGTTCATGTCAAAATGGCATCAATCTAATCAACACGGCTTCATATATTTCTGTTTTCAAATATTCTATTTCAAATATTTCTATTATCAAAATATTTCGTTCAACACATGACCAATCTCAATGGATGAGTACTGTCAACACATGAACCTTTATTTTATATTATAAAGACGTAAATTTTATTACTAAAATATTTCGTTCAACACATGACCAATCTCAATGGATGAGTACTGTCAACACATGAACCTTTATTTTATATTGATAAAGATGTAAATTTTATTACTAAAATATTTCGTTCAACACATGACCAATCTCAATGGATGAGTACTGTCAACACATGAACCTTTATTTTATATTATAAAGACGTAAATTTTATTACTAAAATATTTCGTTCAACACATGACCAATCTCAATGGATGAGTACTGTCAACACATGAACCTTTATTTTATATTGATAAAGATGTAAATTTTATTACTAAAATATTTCGTTCAACACATGACCAATCTCAATGGATGAGTACTGTCAACACATGAACCTTTATTTTATATTATAAAGACGTAAATTTTATTACTAAAATATTTCGTTCAACACATGACCAATCTCAATGGATGAGTACTGTCAACACATGAACCTTTATTTTATATTATAAAAACGTAAATTTTATTACTAAAATATTTCGTTCAACACATGACCAATCTCAATGGATGAGTACTGTCAACACATGAACCTTTATTTTATATTATACTTTATTTTCTAAATTGGAATGAGACCCAATCAATCACCATATAATGTTAATTATATGGATTTTCATACATCACATGTATATAATAGCATTGAAAAATAATCAACCCTCAAACAAAGTGCACTACACTGTATAAGCATCAAATATAGATATCTAACGCTTATAACAGCCTGTCAATCAATCGATCGACATATTTAATCAATCAGGATGAGTGAACTTCATATTTCATCCCAACACCCGTGTGGGGTTTCAAACAATCAAACAAATATTTTATTCGTGCAGTTGGGCGATGTGTAAAATTTATCGACCCAATCAATGTCCTTCAAATAGGTGTACATAAACAAATCGTCTGGTTTGTAAATGAATATTTATTTATTCACATTCACCTTAAAAATTATATTTTTAACGATAAAACATTTTATTCCAACATATGAATTTCTATTCAGTTCATTCTTTAAATAAAATGATATTTTTATTTTTCTAACATATTTTAGAAAATTTCGGCGGCATAACGGCACGATACTAGAAACGGGACGAGGCCTAGCCTTATCCCCGGTCTAGTGAAGGCCCACGCCATTCACACATCAATCAAATTCACCAAACAACCAAATTCAAATCAAATCATCAAACTAATTTATGCAACCAAACAAACAAGTCCATGGTCTGTGGACGATTGTGTTGGGTGCTACTAAGCACCATCTGCATCCTAGTATATATATATAACTAGAAAAAGAAATTGAAAGGTGAGAAATTCTCACAGATAGCTATCCTAGCCCCACGGCACTTCATTGATAGAAATCTTCATCGCTATCGCATCTTCGTCATCTTCATTGCCCGTAGCCACTACATATATAAAAATCACACATTTTTATATTTTGATGTCTTTAAAATAAAATTCACATTTTTATTTATTCACTTTAAATTTAAAAATCGTATTTTTATAATTGCTTCATACTTGTAAAAATCGAATTTTTATTCCGTTATTCAATATATAAAAATCATATTTTTACTTCCACAATATAAAAGATTATATTTTTAATACTTCGATGTTCAATATATAAAAAATCAAATCTTTCTAATTTAAAAATCAGATCACTATATAGCATAAAAAAACAGACCTAACTATAAATTAAAATCAGTAAAACTTACAAATTTTGGTCGGAGGGGGGGATGGGCGTTCGCTGGTGGTTGGCAGGTGGTAGGGGAGAGTGTGGGTGGCGGCGTGGGCGTGCAACGATGGTCGGAGGGTGGAGGTAGGTGGATGCGGCGGATTTGGAGGTGCAGGTGGTTCGATTTAGGGCTGTGGGGTGGTTTCTCGAGTGGAGGAGCAAGGGGGTTCGAAGTTGGTGCGCAGGGGTCCAGGCGGAGGTGGCAGGTGGTGGGGAGGTTTGCCCCAGGCGTGGTGGGTCCCTACAGTCCATGGTGGCGACCTCACTTCGAATTGGGGCTTTGGGGAGGGAGAGAAGGGAGCGGGGAGGACGGGGAAGGAGGAGGCGAGGTACGGGAAGGCGGAGTGGCGGAGCGCGCACGTTGGCCAGGGGGCAGGGGTCGCGGTCAACGACGGCTAGGTTTAGGAATTTTTTTTTTCGGTTTTTTATTTTGAACGAGAGGCTAAGGAAGAAGAGAGAGAAAAGGAGGCTTATATATATAAATATATATTTTATTTATTTTAGTTCCAAAAAGTACTTTTTTAAATTGCTGGGGTCACATACGAACTTTAAAAATTTTTGAAAAATATTTTCTAGCTTCGTATTGACGATACGGTCCTAACAAAACTAGTTTCGTCGAATTCTGAGACCGTTGGAAAAATGGCTAATTTCCAGTCGATTAAAATCAACTGAAACTGGTCAAACGCGTTTTCCTTTGCCACGCTCACATATTGTTTCGAAAAATTATGAAATTTGGAATCTAGCAATAATTTAACATCACGTACCCAACAAAACTGGTTTCGTCGAAATCCGAGGTCATTTGCAAAATTTCCTTTTTTAAGGGCCTGAATTCTATAGCGACTATTCAGAATTTTCAACTGGGCATATCTTTTGATTCCCGCTATGAAATCTTGATTTTTCGGATTCGTTGGAAAGATATTATCAATTAGATCCTATTGTTTGTGGTTTCACTAAAATTCGGATTGTTTTGCACCCGGTACATTCAATTGAAGTTTGAAATCGAATTATCGAACTACCACGCCATTTTCAATTTTATTTATAATTATAAATAATTATTTATATTCTAACAACGACGTATATAATATATACGTCGAATTATATTCAAAATAAATTTCTCGTCGATATTATTTAAAATAATTTTTTTTAAATAATCAAAATTCGCTAGAATTGCCAAAATAAAAAATTTAAACTGGCCCAGATTTTCGGGTTGTTACAATCAGTCCCATGACTGACCCGGAGTTTATTTTGTTTTGTTTCCCTAAACTCTTGGGTGCCTAAATTTGTACGGGCAGTCAAGTAGTCGGGATTTACAGATACACTTGGGCAGCTTGGAGCAAGAGGCTTCAAGATTCTATAGCTATTATTATTTCGGCTGTTGTTGTAAGTGTTATACTCTGATAAGTGCTATTGTATACATATTTGTTTTATTTCAAAAGCTATGTTATATTTTATTTGTTCCGCTGTGAGTTTCGTGTTTACTCTGATGATGATGTTCTTCTTCTTCTTCTATTCTATAAGTTTCTATCTTATCTTTCCTCACCTTCAAATTTCTTTCATTAATTACCGGGATTTTTTAGATGTTTGGTTATCGACATCGAGTTTATATTGATAACCAAAGTCGCTAGAAATCCGGGTCATTACAGTTGGTATCAGAGCTTAAGTTAAGAATTACCTTGGTTCTGTGGCGTGACTCGGTAGAGATAAGGTTAGTAATACTCTAGATTGAGTTTGAGTATACATATACGAGTGTGTATTTGTATTTGATATAAAAATGGTTTTATATTGTGGAGATTCATTGGCTGAGTTGTTTATGAGTTCTGGTCGATCAGTTTGATCCACTGTATCGGTAGGAGTAAATAAACACTTGAATAGGATGGACCGACACAGTATGGATATGTGATATATTATCATATATAGGTTGTGATTATAATCGAGTAAGATTATAACATGTGAAATGGTTATATATAACCAATCAGAATTCATATAAGTGAAAACGTGAAATCAGATGGATTGAATCAAAATTGAAATTAAAACCTTGGAGATTTGGAAAGGTGTTTGTTAACAGATTTGGATTAAGTATAAGAGAAATTTAAAATCCTGGGAGATTTTAAATTGGTTTAAAGCCTTGTGATTGGTATTTGAAATATATTTCAAAGTGGAAATGTTTAAGAAATGGTTTTTGAAGTGGTATAGTATTGAACTCACTATGGTCGCTGGAAAGTAACTCCGATGTTGACTGCACAGCATCATCGGTGTGATTTTCGAGTTTCTAAGTGACGGATTACTACCAAAGATTTTGTTTTTTAATTGTTTTGAGATAAACAAGATGGTTTGAAATTCTTGGAAAAGATATTTGATTTTTGGGAAAAGCCAAGCTATTTGAAACTCCCAGGTAAAGGTTGTTTAAGATAAAAACAAATTAAAGTAAAATTTGTAAAATCCAATAAAATTGAGATGGAATTAAAAGCCAGTTAAGTGAAAATCATATGGAAATAGATTGATGTCAAGTGGGATTAAACTTAATTAGAGATAATCTGGAATTATATTGGGCTGGTGAGTTATGGATTGGAAATCAAGAATAGTGCTTGAGTTTGAAATGAAATTCGACTTAGGTATAAGCGAATGGTTGTGTTAAAGATAAATTGATTTGAGATCAAGTTGGAATGACATTGGTATATGTTGAATTGGTAACAGATGCAAAGGACATAGTGATATGCCCGACAAAAAGGTACAAGTTTACATTTGATATAAGCATGAGATTTATGAGCCGAATTGGCAAGCCGCTTGGCTGTTTGATTTTCTTTTGGGTTGGAGAAGGCCTAGAGAGGCGAGTTGTGGTTTTAACGATAGGGCTGTACGAAGGAGCTTATGGCGAAATTTTCCAAAAATTTAAAGTGTTAGAAAATTTTCAGAATTTTTGAAAATTTTAGTTAGTCGAAAGGAATTAATATTTTAGTCGATATTAAGTGGTTTGGAGAAACAAGAGATAAGGGGTAAACAGATAAACTTTAATCCAATAGATAGGGTCGTCCTCTACCTTAGCAATTTCGAGGACGAAATTATTTTAAGTGGGGAAGAATGTAATGACCCGCATTGTCAAAGGTATTATAATTAATTTATTTAATTATATAAGTAGTGATTTAGGGAATTAAATCGTCGTTTAATTAAATAAGTGAATATTTAATTAATTTAAATAATAGAGTAATATATTTAATTCAGAAATAATCAAAAATATTGGAAATCACAATATTCTGTGAACTGGGTCATCCCTAAGATTTAATAGAGCTTAGAGTTGAATTATATTGACGAATATATTCAATCGACGTCAGTTTGAAATTTAGAATTATAATATAATTAAAATAGAGCTTGAAATGGCGCGACAGTTCGCTATTCGGCAATTTGAACTTCAACTGAATATACGGGGTTCGTTTTAAATCGGATTTCTGTGAAACAAAAAACGCTAGGAGCTGGTGGAGTATATCTTTCTAGTGGAAGAGAAAAATCGGGATTTCATCGTGTAGATTTTGATGTACATCCAAATCAAATTTTAGAAAAAGTCGTTGTGGAATTCCGTTATAATTTATAAAGGAATTATTTATTTTTTAGAAAGAAATTTCAATATAAATCGAATATTGGGTTGACCCAGACTTGAAATATCGAGTTATAAATCCCAGTAGAGCTGTATGATATTCCACGGTGAATATAGACGATAACATTTAATTTTAAATATTTAATTTAATTATATTTAAATGTATTTATATATTTAAATGGGTCATTCAGAGCTTTATAAATAGCCACTTTTGCAAACGAAGTTGGAATTCGACGGAACTAATTTTGTTGGATCCGCAATGTCAAATAGTTGTTAGATTTCCAGTTTCGTGATTTTTGAAGTCAGTATGTGGCCGTATGGATTTTTAGAGTGAAAGCAGTCAGTATTTTGACAGTTAAAAATACGCTGTGTGAGCATACGGAGTCGGAATTCGACAAAACCAGTTTCGTTGGGACCGTAATGTCGAACTCTAGCTACATGTGCAGTTTGGTGATTTTTGGGTATTATATGTGGTCGTAGGAATTTTTAAGGACTTATGCAGATAGCATAGGAGTATAATTTAATATAATAATCAAATAAAATCCCCTAAAAATAACACTCACCCCCCCCCCCCACCCTAAAACAAAGTCCACGCTACCCATTTCTTCAGCTGCCACCAGTATTAACAAAAAAACGTGATGATGATCACTTCCAAAAATCGAAAGAAATCCAATTAAATTCCTAAAATCACCAAAGGAGGTTATTAGAGATCCTTGAAGAATCCTCCTCGTTTTGTTATGTATTTGGTGGGGTTCGAACAACCGTTGTTCGCTGCGAAGTGCCACCGGTGCGTGTTTTGTTCTAGGGTTTCGAACTGGTGTTGGTTTTTGGGTTGATTCGTGATGAGAAGTGTCGATGGTCCTCTGGTTTGTCGTGAATGGAGATTTGACGCAATGCAGATTGAGAGACTGAGTTCCTTGAAATCGATATGGTGACAAAGCTTGTGAGAAGAGGATTGTGTCAGTGGAGGTCCTGATTTTTCGTTTCATAAAGAACAGGGGGATGAACGAGGGCAGTACAAGGGAGTTCGAGTTCTGCTTTATGGGGATGTTAGGATGCAGCTCTCGAAGGAGATTCCAGCGAGTGTGTTGGTTCGTGAAATCCATGAAGTGATGGGGAGATGGCATCGGGAATGGCCATGGATTTACTTCAGGGGGTCACAACACTGTTCGAAGGAAATGAGAGCAGAAGCAGTTGAGCGATGGAGCGATGATGAAGTAACGGCAGGTCTGTGTATTCAAGGAGGAACGGGTTTGTATGTTTAAGAAGAAAGAGGGATTATCCTAAGTTGACGTAAGGTTTAAACTTAATTTATTTTATAATTTAGTTAAGAACAAGGAGTTTGACTGTATCGATTCATGCTTAATCCAGGGAGGGGATCTGATGTGATGAGTTGAGTATAGAGCTGTGATAACAGAAGTTCTTGAATAGTGAACATTGCCTATTCTTCCAGTAGTCTAAGATGATGAGTGGTTTATTCGAACGATGTACAGTTTGGGCATGCTGAAGTACTGTTAATTAAAGGATCACTTGAGCTTTAATAGTGGGAGAAGATGGATACTGTTACTGCCAGTTGAAAGTTGAGATGTTGGGCCGACAGTGTTGGGTGAGCCCAATTTATCAAGTAATGAAATAAATTTAAAATAAATGTTTGTTTAAAACTTGTGTAAATCATTTTTATCTCATACATTGTCAGAATTGCACAAAATTAGATCCGATAGGATCATATGAGCAGACACTACGCCATGGAACTAGTCTGCAGTGAATTGGAGTTGGGTACAATTTATAGCGAAATAAATTATCTGATTCGAATCAACTATCGATTATCGTTATTTAACGATAACCGCCAATGTGAGTAAAACTCACCAACTCTGTACAGTTCTGTTTTTATAACGTATATTTAGAACTGATAAATGATGACTGATTGTTTGTGTTAACTATTGGTGAGTTGTTTGTGTATTGATTGAAATCATAGATAACGATATATATATATATAAATCGTAAATCGAATATTTGATTCTGTTTTATCAGAATATTTTATATATGTGTTGTTTAACATCTGTGATGCAGGGGAATAGGTTGGAGGGGTCCAACTGGACTCCTCAATATTTATGATACTGTTATGTTCATATATTGTAGCATATGATGTGATATATAATCTGTTTGATTATGTGTGTTTAAATGATATCGATCATTGTGGTTTGCTATTTTAAATATCATAAGAGACCCTGGGATGTAAAAATCAATTGATTTTAGAAAAGGAAATATTTTGAAAATAAAATATTTATAAAATCATAGGATTTTATAAAGGAGAACATTTATTTAGGAAATAAATAGAAGTATAAAGGAAACATTTATTTAGAAAATAAATAGAATAAAGGAATATTTATTTAGGAAAATAAATAGGATTTATAAAAAGGAAATTAATGAGATAGAAAAGTGTTAGTCGGTTAGAGTTATCAAATAGAAGTCAAATCCAATATAGTTTATTCGAAGGAGTTAATCAGACATAGTTATTTAGGATAAATTACCATTTAGCACGACTGCTAGCGTAATTCGCAGGGCTGCAGATAGCCTACGGCGGTCGGATGTTTCCTGAGGGAATCAGGCGTAACCATTTTGATCGCTGCGATCTAGAGTCAAGTGAATGGAGTTAAATTCAATATTTGTTATTCAAATAGGAGTTAAACAAATAGAGTTATTCAATTAGAGTTAATCGAAATAGAGTTAAACAAAATTAGAAATTGACTAGAGATTAGTTAAGTTGAATAGTTTTCTGAGTATCGATCTGATGTTGGTTTCGGCCTTCGGGATTTATACTTAGGAAATTGTTCTCCTACTAGTTTACGGTTAGGGACTAATAGTTATGGAATGGTAGTGATGCGTGAATAAACAATGGAAATGTTTTCCAATGTTAATAACATATATTTTCTAAACATAGGAAAAAAAGAAATGTGAATCAACATACATATATATATATGTTAAATGGTGATTGATCGATACAATTTCCATCTGGAAATAATATCGTTGTTTGCACACGTGTTTTTCTTTGATAGTTAAAATCACAGACTATTAAAGTTTTGACCATTTTAACGTTGTTAATATGGAGATACCGGTTGGATTATTATCCGAAGAACCACTCTGTATTGGCATAAGCATTGCGAATCATATATGCCAAAGATAATTGAAGACGGAGTTTTGCAAGGGCTACCCTGTTTACAGAATAGTGCCTTCGGTTTGTCCAGTCCAAGGATGACCTATATGGAAGAATGTCTGACAGAGTATATCTAATTGATCGCGTAAGTTGATCTCTTCAAACGTATCCACGTTTGGTGGGAGAGGAATTCGTTTCTCTTAGTTATATACCTGTGGTATTTTTGGGGAAATCAATTTGTGATTTGGCGGTTATGACGATGTGACATTCAAAGTGAATGAAGATGTGGCATGTAAAAGATAAGCGTAGCTTCTAGCCTCACATCCGGTAAATGACAGAAGTCGGGCAGGCAGCATGGCTAAGTCGGTCGCTCCAAAGTAGGGTGTATAATCACCTATCTAGAGAATATTCATTTGCTTCTTTAATCTATCAATGTTGTCCCATATATATGGGAAACGGTTGCTTATCCCAACCGTTGGTGATATACATTCGATACACTCAAGCGAAATGAGTGGTTAGTCATGTGTGGCTGAGTTGCAAGATATTCTTGTTGAACCCCAGTGTATTGTTCCTAGAGTACACTGATCGGAAGGTGGTTCCATACCTTGTCATAGTTGGAAATCCATTAGTCAATACGTGCCTGCGGCTTTGATTGTATACTATATGTATAGAACGTGAGATGAAAGCGTTCTGTTAGATGATTAATATATTGTGGTTGATAGACATTATTATAATATCAAAAGGTTTTTGATATAAAGATATTTGGATTCTCATAAGGGAAAAACCCGTTCCGTTATACGGCGTGGTCTTATGAGATATCGTTTATCTGTTCAGACCGTTTTAAACTGTTTTACTCATACCAGTCCCATGACTGACACAGAGTTTATTTTGTTTTGTTTCCCTAAACTCTTGGGTGCCTAAATTTGTACGGGTAGTCAAGTAGTCGGGATTTACAGATACACTTGGGGAGCTTGGAGCAGGAGGCTTCAAGATTCTATAGCTATTATTATTTCCGTTGTTGCTGTAAGTGTTATACTCTGATAAGTGCTATTGTATACATAATTGTTTTATTTCAAAAGTTATATTATATTTTATTTGTTCCGCTGTGAGTTTCGTGTTTACTCTGATGATGATGTTCTTCTTCTTCTATTCTATAAGTTTCTATCTTATCTTTCCTCACCTTCTAATTTCTTTCATTAATTACCGGGATTTTTTAGATGTTTGGTTATCGACATCGAGTTTATGTCGATAACCAAAGTCGCTAAAAATCCGGGTCATTACACTAGTTGGATCCCTCCAACCTGTTTCCCTGCATGTACAGATGTTACACAATATAATTCACATCAATTTCATTTCAATATGAAATATTTCTGCTAAACAGAATCAATATTTGATTAACGATTTTTATATATATCGTTATCTATAATTTCAACCAACACATAAGCAATTCAACCAAACAGTAACACACATCAATCAACAGATAATTATTAGTTCTAAGAATAAGTTATAGAAATATAACTGTTCAGAGTTGGTGAGTTTTACTCACATTGGCAGTTCATCGTTAAAGAACGATAAATTGTTGTTTGATTTGAATCAAACAATTTATTTTGCCGTAAATTCAAACGAGCTTCAATTCACTCCCAGTCAGTTCCATTGGGTAATGTCCATCCATACGATCCTAAAGGATCTTGTTTCGCTGAATTCCGGTAACATATGCAAAAGATATCAACATTACAAGTTCGTATACTATTTAGTTAATTTAATTCAAATTCTAGTTTTACTTTCTGGGCCTCACCTTACATTTCGCCCCATCCGCCCTTTTGAAGACTAGACCCATTAAATCTCCTGACCAGCTCACTTTCTTCTCCAACAAATTTCCACACTTCAGTACACAACCACGACATTTCCCATTTTTACAAAGGTTCCATTCTCCTTTTCTTCTAATCAAAACTACACTACTAATTATACACAAAATCCTAATCACCTCCTTAAACTAAACAGCAGCTCCCATCTTTCTTCTATTAGCGCCAGTTCGAACTCCACTGTAATGTCGCGACTTCCACCCCATTACAGCGCCACCCTCTCTCCTTCTAACTTCCCCTTCAATCCACCATTCAACCAACGGAGACCACCCCTAAACTCCTCATTGAATTCTCCACTATCCAATCCCCTCAAGCCTCAACTCGTCGTCTTTATTTGAATCACGTCACCCAGCTTCGAAGGCCAACACAGTGTCAGGCGCGACTTTGATCAATACCAAATCTCGCCAAAATTCAACAACCGATGCGGCTTCCCACCCTCAAAGCAGCAAACACCTCGATTTTACTCATCCATGCTTCGATTCCCTAAAAACTTTAACCCTAGCTAATGCCCTGATTTTTGGCATTGAACGCTTTGCCATGGCACCAGACAAAACCGCAAGGGAAGGGTAGAGAAACCCATTACGAGGCTAAAGATCCAAGATTTAGGATTTATAGGATTTTATACACTTTGATCTTGATTTTTGAAAGAGGAGTTTTCATGTTTTTTTTAGAAGGGAAGTGGCGGCTGAGAAAAATGAAGCGTGGCCTTCTTTTGACCGGTTAGAAGGATTAGAAGTGTTTATATAGGATAAGGGGGAGGAGATATTTTGATTATAATATCGTTTTTATAGTTAACCGCTACATGTATCATCAAATAAAAATTCCTATAGTCGCATACAATACCCAAAAATCACAAAAATTGGCACGCAGCTAAAGTTTGACATTGCGGACCCAACGAAACTAGTTTCGTTGAATTTCGACTCTATTTGCTCACACAGCGTATTTTTAACTGTCAAAATATCGACTATATTTCACATTAAAATCCCGTACGGCCACATACTGACTTCAAAAATCACGGAAATTGAAATCTAGCAATAATTTAATATTGCGGATCCAACAAAATTAGTTTCATAGAAAACGGAGGTCGTTTGCAAAACTGGCTATTTTTAAAGCTCTAAATAACCTATATAAATCTATTTAAAAATAATTAAATTAAATATTTAATAATAAATATTATCGTGTATATTCACAATATATACCATACAGCTCCAATTGGATTTATAACTCCGTATTTCAAATCCAGAGTTACATCGATATTCGTATATTTGAAATCCATTTAAAAATATAAATAAAACGTTATAGTTTTTAAATGGTTATGGCGTTGTTTTTCTAAAAAATTGATTTGGACATAAATCAAAATCTACACGACGAAATCCTGATTTTTTTTTCTTCCATCAGAAAAATATACTTCACCAGCTCCTAACGTTTCTTGTTTCACAGAAATCCGATTTAAAACGGACCCTATATATTCAGTTGAAGTTCGAATCGCCAAATAGAAAACTGCCACGCCATTTCGAGCATGATTTTAATTATAATATAAATTATACGTTCAACTGTCATTCAAATCATATATTCATTATTCCAATTCAATTTCTAAACTGAATTATATATTTTTTGAATTGTCCAATTCACACAACATTGCCATTCCAGCTAATTCTGATTATTTCAGAATTAAATTTATTATTTAATTATTATATTAATTAAATATTCATAGTTATTTAATTAAACAACCTTTTCAATCTTTGAATCTCTATTTAAATAATTAAATTAATTAATTATTATATCGCTAAAATACGGGACATTACATTGCCCCTATTTTCCACACGAGCAGCTAGTAGTTTTGGTTTTGCAGATTTATTTATACAGGATCCTGGATTTACAGCTGGAGTTATATTCGGAACGCTCTGTATCCATGTATTTCTTTCAGTTGTGTTTTGTATTATTTTTCCACTGCATTGTAATTTGTAAATCTCTGGTATCTATTTAATGCATAATATTTACTCATACTCTTGTATATTCTTTACTCTGATGTAAATTGTTATAATAATAATGAAATGTTCAGTTGTTTGTGTTCTGATTTTTTGTATTCTCAATTCAATCCGGGCTTTCCCGAGAGGGGAAGCTTGGGTCGCTTCAGTGGGTACCAGAGCTTTTGTTTACAGAGCTTGGGAACAGGACACATTAGAACCAAACGAAAGAATTCATCAGAGATTGGATAAGTAATATCCAATGAGAATGACTCGTTAGAGATGGGATCAGCAGTGTCCTAGAACGAGTATCAAGAGTGTTATTTTTAAAATAAAAACTAAACCAAATTTTGTTTTGAAAATTTAAACCTTATAATACGTATTTGAATATTTATTTAAATTGATTATGGACAATCGAGTATATGAAGAATTTTAATATACGTCTTGCAAACATGTATTCGAAGTCTCAAATATACTAGGTAGATAAAGAATCACACTCTGGTCGCCCGAGGATAATTGTGATGATCAGTACCATCATCAGTATTTATGTTCGAGTTTCAAAAGTGGAATATCTATATAATTCCAATTGACTGGTGTGAGAACCAAAACTAGATAGGGTTATTATTGTGAATTGGCATCAAAAACATGATTTTGAATATATATATATATATATATCAAAGTTATGAATTTGAAATTTTAATTAACTAATTGATTGGTGATTATGTTGTTTGATTATTAGTTAAATAATTAAATTATTCAAACCAATATGAAAATGAAAGGTAAATTAAGCCAAATCAAATCAAATATTGAACTGAACTGGAAATTTGATTGAAATTGCATACATGTACATGTATATACATTAAACAGGTCATAGCATGGAAGCTAAGAAGAGGAATAAAATTGTATGCCGACAAATAGGTACATGTTTACTAATTTATTGGGTTTTGACGATTTTATGAGCTGCTTGGCTTTTTCTTTTTCTTTTGGATTAATGAGGGCCCTGTGAGGCTTCTCCCCATACGAAGGTGGTTATGGCGAAATTTCTCGAAAATTTAGGGTGTTAGCCAAATTTTTGAGAAATTAGAAAATTCTTAGAAACTAAAAAGTTGTAGAATGAAAGCCAGAATGAAAGTTGAGTTGGTTGGTTAAACAACTTTCAGCTCCATTCTTTTTCGAGGATGAAAAGATTTTAAGTGGGGAAGATTGTAACAACCCGGATTTTCAGAACCAATTTAAAAATTTTATTTTAGCAATTTTAATGGATTTGAATATTTAAAATGATTTATTTTAAATAATAACAACTAAAAATTTATTTTAATCGAAGTTAGAATGAATAAATTTATTTTAATTATATAATGAGCCTGAAATGGCACGGCAGTTTGAAAATTCAATTTCAAATTTCAAATGAATGTACAGGATTCAAAATAAATCGGATTTTAGTAAAACAAGAAATATTTGAATCTGTTCAATTATATCTTTCTAATGAATGTGAAAAATCCATATTTCATAACGGAAATAAAAAGTTATGTCCAGTCGAAAATTCAGAATAGTCGCTATGGAACTTTATATAATACATAGCCCTTAAAAATAGCGATTTTGCAAACGACCTCCGTTTTCGATGAGACCACTTTTGTTGAATCCGGAATGTCAAATTATTACTAGATTCCAATTTTTAGAATTTTGGAATCAATATGTGAGCGTTGTGAATTTAAACGTGTTTGTTAATTTAAATTCGAATTGGATTGACTAGAAATGACCATTTTTCAAACGGTCTCCAAATTCGACGAAATTAGTTTTGTTAGGACCGTATCGTCAAAACATAAGTAGATATATTTTTCTGGAATTTTTGGAGTTAGTATGTGGCCCCTATAAACTAAAATGTGCATTCAAATGTAATATATATTGATTTACATTTTAATTTAAACGGAAACTTGGCTTTAGAAACATATCCCATTGTGTCCGGAATGGGGGTATTTAGCTGGAGGCGACAGTCATTGGGTTTGATTTGGTGTTCGTATGGAAAAACATGTAATTTTGGACTTAGAAGGATTAAATATAATAATAATATTATTATTTTTATAAAACCCCTCCCTCACAAACCCTCGTTCCCAAAGCCAGCCGCTGCCTACAATTTTAAGGCCAGAAATGCTCCAATCTTTATTCCCCATTTTCTCCTACCACAAATCAAATTTACAAATGATTTCAAAGCGGAAATGGGAGTACATTGCGAGATCTACAAAGTGATGTAGGGTTGAAGGGGTTTCGTCAAATTTTGGGCCTGATTTTCTGTAATGACCCGGATTTTGAGCGGCTTTGGTTATCGACATAAGCACGATGTCGATAACCAAAACATAGAAAAATCTTGGTAATTAGTGAAAGAAATTAGAGGGTGAGGAAAGATAAGATAGAAACTTAGAATAGAAGAAGAAGAACACAACATCAGAGTAACACGAACCTCACAGCGGAACGAATAACATATAATAGATAACATAACTTTGAAATATAACAGTTATGTATACAATAGCACTTATCAGAGTACAACACTTACAACACAGCGGAAATAACTATAGCTATATGATCTTGAAGCCTCCTGCTCCACGCTCTTCCAGTATATCTGTAAATTCCTGACTACTTGACTGCCCGTACTAAATTAGGCACCCAAGAGTTTAGGGAAAACAAAACAAATAAACTCCGGGTCAGTCATGGGACTGGTGTGAGTAAAACAGTTTAAACAGGTATATAAACAAGTAATCGATATCTCATAAGACCACGCCGCAGAACGGAACGGGTTTTTCCCTTATGAGAATCCAAATATCTTTATATCAAAAACCTTTTGATATTATAATAATGTCTATGTACAAATAGATATCAAAGCAGAAACGCTTTCATCTCACGTTCTACATATATAGTATACAATCAAAATCGCGAGCACGTATCGGATAATGGATTTCCAACTACGACAAGGTATGGAACCACCTTCCGATCAGTGTACTCTAGGAACGATACACTGGAGTTCAACAAGAACATCTTGTAACTCAGCCACACATGACCCCACTCATTTCGCTTGAGTGTATCGAATGTACATCACCAACGGTTGGGATCAGCAACTGTTTCCCGTATATATATGGGACAGCATTGATAGATTTAAGAAACAAATGAATATTCACTAGATAGGTGATTATACACCCTACTTCGGTGCGACCGACTTAGCCATGCTGCCTGCCCGATTTCTGTCATTTACCGGTTGATGAGGCTAGAAGCTACGCTTTATCATGACATCAGATTTACTTCGAATGCTACATTGTCAAATCCATCAGAATCACTAATTGACGTCTACAACCATACATTACGTGTCAGCTAAAAGAAGTTTCCTTCTCCGCTTCCACTCTTGGTATAGTTGAAGAAATCAATGTACATGACCGTCTGGAAATAATATGTCAGACATCCATCTTCATTCACTTAGAAATGCCACATCGTCATACCCGCCAAATCACAAATTGACTTATCCAAAAATAACACGGGTATACAGCTAAGAGAAACGAATTTATCCGCCACCAAACGTGAATATGTTTGAACAGATCAACTTACGCGATCCATTGGATATACTCTGTCAGACATTCTTCCATATACGTTGTCCTGGGACTGGACAAACCGAAGGCACTATTCTGTAAACAGGATAGCCCTTGCATTTTACTCCGTCTTCAATTATCTTTGGCATATATGATTCGCGACGCTTATGCCAATACAGAGTGGTTCTATGGATAATAATCCAACCGGTCTCTCCATATTAACCAGGTTAAAATGGTCAAAACTTCGATAGTCTGTGAGTTAACTATCAAAGAAAAACAAGTGTGCAAACAACGATATTATTTCCAGATGGAAATTATATCGAACAAACATCATTTAACATTAATCTCTTTAGTTCATTTATTTACTTATCTCCTGTTTCCCTATATTCAGTATTTCTTATTTTCTAAGTTTAGAAAATATATTTATTACCACTGGAAAACATTTCCATTCCTTGTTTTCTATACTAGAAAACAATTCCGATTCTTCTTTGGAAAACATTTCCAAAACTCAAACATTGGACTTAGACAGATGGTTAAACAAACCATTGCGATGCCAACTTAAACCGTTATACTTATTAACTAAATCCACTTAACTATTTCACTCTCGAACTGTGACGGCAAGGAATCTCGCTCGGTCCGAACCAGTCGCTAAACCGACCCAGACCGTTCGAAACGCCCTATCGTTTGAGAACACGACAAAATAGAACGCATACAGAAGAACGTTTCATTGTATATTACAACAATGCATCAGATTACAAGAATATACAGAGTATAAACGAATATTACACAGAAATATCAGAGATTTAAATTACATTTAAATACATAGCAGCGGAAAATAATACAAAGCACAACTAGAAGAGATATACGGATACAAAGCTTTCCGGATATCGTTCCAGCTGTAAACCAGGATCCTGTGAATATAAATCTGCAAAACCAAAACTACTAGCTGCCCGTGTCAAAATAAGGGCACCCAGAGTTTAGGTTAAAACAATAAACTCCAGGTCAGTCATGTGACTGGTGTGAGAACTAAAACAGTTATTAATCTTTATTTTAAATCATTAGGTAAATCAAGGGACCACGCCGTATAACACGGAACGGGTTTCCTCCCAAGAATACCAGTGCATAAAACAAACAGCGCAATGCTAAATAAAGAAAAATGAAGCTGTTATAAGACCCAGGTCCCATCACACAATGCAACGCAGTCGAGGATAGGGTTTTCCCTTATAACAACCAAAGAATGCTTGATACGTTTAAAACAAATCATTTGATACTAATATAAGTGCATAGTGTATAAAACACTTCAAATCATAAGTATCAATCATAGGCGGCATGAGCGCCCCATCCCACTATGTCGCCATATATAGGATTACAACTAAAACCGCAAGATCACGTATTTGGAAATTGGATTTCCGTCTATGAACCGAGGCAAAAGATAGTCCTCAACCGATTCGAGACTGCCTAGCCCGAGTCTCAGGATCAGAGCTCGAGTGACCCTTGGATCCTCAGGGCTGGTCCACACGGAGTGGATTAAAATGCCTGAACATGCGTTTCTCCGCCCTATGGGGCGTAAACGAGCCAACTAAATGACTCCATCGGTTCGAGAACGACCGATCAATCCGAGGCGCCTCGCAACAGCAACAACCACATAAGTCAAACTCGTCAGGGCGTGTAAAACCACTGACGCCACTTCTAGCTAGGAAGAAACGCATGCCCTCCCTGACGTCCTCTCCCGTTTTTGGTTCATACCGGGTGTGAAACACGCGAGGTAAACGTTACACAAAGCTACGCCACAAAGGCCGTGCTTTGATCATCACCACAAGACTTTGCTTTTCAACAGAAGCCTCGATCATTTGCATCTTAGCATGCCACACAGGCAAACCATCCTATGCAACCGATATCAGTCACACAGAATGAAATCCGATGTCAGACACACAGTCCATTTACAAGTCCGTTCTGGGTCTGAACGAAACCGGGAGCACCTAGTACCCCGCATATCCATCGATCTCCAAGTACGTCTGGACGATCACCAACTGTTTCCATCTTCTTGGGTGTACAGCCCAATCAAGATCATCAGTTATCACCCAAACGACGTGAAGACTTCCGGTCTTCGACCATCGTCTTCATCTTCGACTTATCGTCGTATCAGTTGTTCAGAATGGGATAAACCCGGTCTTTCCGAACAACTCGCGTATATTTTAAATAAGTGTTACACAAACACAACATACGCCTCATTCCAATTCATTAGTCACTAACCGTAAATTAATCAAGAGAATAATTCCCCAAATATTAACCCCGAAGGCCGAAACCAACATCAGATCAATATCCAGAAAACCATTCTGCTTGGCTAACCGACAGTTAGTTTCTAAATTTCACGTTCAAATCTAATTAAAGATTTAACTATCGCCTGGAGCAAAACTGGTGATACTCCATTCTCGATCTTTTCAATCTAATTAAAGATTCATTAAAACTCCACTTAGTTTTAATCATTATCTGGGTTAAAGAATCAGTGTCATTTAAAAACACGATTCACGATAAACCCAAAATCACATTCCATTAATTATCGGGTTAAAGAACAAGTGTTATTTAAAACACTGTTCACGATAAACCCAAAAATCAATACCAATTCAATTCCAATTAAATATCATTTAATTGGTACACTTCATTAAATCTAAATAAAAAGATTTAATCTTTTCTCAACTGAGTTCAAGAACAGTGTTAGTGAAGACACCATTCACGACAAACCCAAATCACATTCCATTAATTATCGGGTTAAAGAACAAGTGTTATTTAAAACACTGTTCACGATAAACCCAAAAATCAATACCAATTCAATTCCAATTAAATATCATTTAATTGGTACACTTCATTAAATCTAAATAAAAAGATTTAATCTTTTCTCAACTGGGTTCAAGAACAGTGTTAGTGAAGACACCATTCACGACAAACCCAAATCACATTCGATATTCAATTCCAATTAAATATCATTTAATTGGTACACTTCATTAAATCTAAATAAAAAGATTTAATCTTTTCTCAACTGGGTTCAAGAACAGTGTTAGTGAAGACACCATTCACGACAAACCCAAATCACATTCGATATTCAATACAAGGCTCTGAATAGAAAATATATCGGCTTATATTCAATATCGAATCCTACGACTAACAAATGCCGTATTGGAAATAACGATATAAATATATATCTTTCAAATTTCCATAACAACACCTGTATAATCACGAATTCCAACATCGAAATATTCCGAAGACAATTTCGATTCAAATCCCCTCCAATGCAATCATTGGATATTCTGGTTATTTTCAAAACCCTTTTCAAATTCAATTTATTTATTTAAAAATAAATAGAATTATAATTCTAGTTCAAAACTAGTTCATTTCGATAAAAATCTATTTTTATCTTTTCAAATATGGAGTTTTTCATCCCAAATCTTCACAAATCATTTCTTATGATTTTACACAAATTATTACTATTTTTAATAATTTTATCAAGGCCCGTACAGTCGATTTCCATTAATGGCCATCGAACTGCACTTATAGCGACCTTTTTCAAATTTGATTTGGACATAATTCCAAATCCAACCGTTAGATTTCTAATTTATCACATTCGTTAGAAAGCTCTTTTCGATACGAACCCAACGGTTCCGGTTCTAGGAGAATCCGACGGTCGGATCTCCCGTAATGTCCGTTTGAAATAAATGGTCGAAATTCACGAACTGCCGCGGCGCGGCGCGTTCTATTCAGGCCATTATATTATATATATAATATATATAATATATATTTCGTCGATTTCTATTTAAAACGAATTATATAAATAGTTTTGAATTCGTTTCAAAAACATTTTCAACTTCCATTTCAATTCAAATCAAAATTGAATTCTTCTTTATAAATTCGTTTTAAAATCCATTTCTATTCAATTCAAATTTCAATTCAATTTGAATTCATTTCAATTCACTTTCAATTCAATTCGAATTCGTTTTCAATTCAATTCATTTCGAAATCGTTTTAAATTCAATTCATTTCGAAATCGTTTTTAATTCATTTCGAAATCGTTTTCAATTCAATTCATTTCGAAATCGTTTTCAATTCAATTCAAAATATTCGATTTCAAAATCACTTTTCAATATTCATTTTTAAGATGAATAAAATCGATATAAATATCGTTCACGTCAAAATGACGTCAATCTAATCAACACGGTTTCATAACTTTCTATTTTCAAATATTCTATTTCAAATATTTCCTATTATCAAAATATTTGTTATTATCAAAATATTCTTTATTTTCACGATTGGAATGAGGCCCAATCAATTACCATATAAAATTAATTATATGGATTTTCATACAACACATGTATATAATAACATTGAAAATAATCAACCATCAACCAAAGTGCACTACACTGTATAAGCATCAAATATAGATATTCAACGCTTATAACAGCCTGTCAATCAATCGATCGACATATTTAATCAATCAGGATGAGTGAAATTCATATTTCATCCCAACACCCGTGTGGGGTTTCAAACAATCAAACACAGATTTTAGTTGTGCAGTTGGGCGATGTGTAAAATTTATCGTCCCAATCAATGTCATTCAAATAAGTGTACATAAACAAACCATCTGGTTTGTAAATGAATATTTATTTATTCACTTCACTATTTTCATATTCACGTTAAAAATTATATTTTTAACGATAAAACATTTTATTTCAACCTATGAATTTCTATTCAATTCATTTATTCAATAAAATGATATCTTTATTTTTCTAACATATTTTAGAAAATTTCGGCGGCATAACGGCACGATACTAGAAACGGGACAAGGCCTAGCCTAATCCCCGGTCTAGTGAAGGCCCACGCCATTCACATATCAATCAATTCACTTTCGTTATGCAAACCACAAAGTTTGGAGTAAGGGTCTAACCTAGCCTTACTCCTTCGCCTTATAACGGCGCACGTCTAATCCTAACCAATTTATCGATTCGATTTTTTTTCACACCACAAACCACATTCAAACCAATATCACAATCAATAACCAAACAGCCAAACAAACAAGTCCATGGTCTGTGGACGATTGTGTCGGGTGCTACTAAGCACCGTCTGCATCCTAGTATATATATATAACTAGAACAAGAAATTGAAAGGTGAGAAATTCTCACTTATAGCTATCTAAGCTCCACGGCACTCCTTTGCAGAAGTCTTCGTCGTTTCGCCTTTTTGTCACCTTCCCTGCCCAAGGCCACTATATATATAAAAATCGAATTTTTATTTCGCTATTCAATAAATAAAAATCGAATTTTTATTTCAAAGTTCAATATATAAAAATCGAATTTTTACTTCAAAGTTCAATATATAAAAATTGAATTTTTACTTCAAAGTTCACTATATAAAAATTGAATTTTTACTTCAACGTTCACTATATAAAAATTGAATTTTTACTTCAAAGTTCAATATATAAAAATCATATTTTTACTTCAAAGTTCACTATATAAAAATTGAATTTTTACTTCAAAGTTCAATATATAAAAATCATATTTTTACTTCAAAGTTCAATGTATAAAAATTCTATTTTTACTTTGCTTTTCAACAGATAAAAATCGAATTTTTATTACTATGTTATATAGATAAAAATTATATTTTTATCACGCTATTTTCCACCTAAAGATTTTGCCTTTTCTAAAATAAAGATTTCGCCTTTTCACTTTCAAAGAACACGCCTCTTCATTTTTAAAGAACTCGCCTTTTCATTTTTAAAGTTCATATCTTTTGTTTAAAAACAAAGTTGTTTTTATTTTTAAAAACAACATATATTTTCAAAACAATTTCATATATGTTTTCAAAACAATCTTTTTTTTTATTAAAAGATTAAACCTTTTAAAATAAAATCAGTTTTTAAAATCATTAAAAATTCAGTTTTTAAAAATCAAATAAAAAAACAGTTTTAAACTTAAATTAAAAAAAAACAGTTATAAACTAAAATTAAAAATCAGTTTTACACTAAAATTAAAAATCAGTTTTACACTAAAATTAAAAATCAGTTTTAAACTAAAATAAATAAAAAAAAACAGTTAAATAAATCATTAAAACTCACAGGGGGGGCTGTCAGGCGCGAGCGGTGGGAAACCACGATGATAGCGGAGGAGGGCGAAGCTTGCTGGCGGATTGGGGTTTCGGGAGGCGTCGCGATGTCTGGAGGGTTTGCGATGAAGTGGTCTCAACTTCGGGTTAGGGATTGGGAGGGTGTTCGGGTTTCCAGGAGAGAGGGGGAAGGGCCGCCGGAGGTGGAGGCGATGCTGTGGGGAGGAGCGGCGGTCCTTGAATCGGCGGTGGCTGATTTGGATTGGCAGCAGGGTTTTTTTTCTTTTTCTTTTTTTCTTTGCTTCGATCTGTTGAATGAGAACGAAAGAGGGGGGGGCCTATATGTTTTAATTTTTTTATTTAATTTAATTAATTTAATCGCAAAAAGTTGACTTTTACATACGACCTCTAAACGAGGCCCACCGCCTGTCGTCCATAGCGTTTAACCCCCATTCCGAACACAATGGGATATGTATCGCAAGCTGATTTGATCGTTTCGATTAGTTTCCTTTGAATTTACATTTAAATCACTATATTGAATTTTAAACGTACATTTCAAATTACCGGGGTCACATGCGAACTAGAAAAATTCCAGAAAAATATTTTCTAGCTTCGTATTGACGATACGGTCCTAACAAAACTAGTTTCGTTGAATTCTGAGACCGTTAGAAAAATGGCCAATTTCCAGTCGATTAAAATCAACTGAAACTGGTCAAACGCGTTTTCCTTTGCCACGCTCACATATTGATTCGAAAAATTACGAAATTTGAAATCTAGCAATAACTTTACACTGCGGACCCAACAAAACTGGTTTCGTCGAAATCCGAGGTCATTTGCAAAATGTCCATTTTTAAGGGCCTGAATTCCATAGCGACTATTCAGAATTTTCAACTGGACATATCTTTTGATTCCCGATATGAAATCTTGATTTCTCGGATTCGTTGGAAAGATATTCACTATTAGATTCCATTATTTTTGGTTTCACTAAAATCCGGATTGTTTTGCACCCGGTACATTCAATTGAAGTTTGAAATCGAATTATCGAACTACCGCGCCATTTTCAATTCTATTTATAATTATATATAAATATTTATATTCTAACGACGACGCGTATAATATATACGTTCGAATTATATTCAAAATAAATTTTTCGACGATATTATTTAAAATAATTCATATTAAATAATCAGAATTCGCTAAAATTGCCAAAATAAAAAATTTCAAACTGGCTCGCATTTTACGGGTTGTTACACGAACCGTAACCATTTCTTAATTAAAAACGCAGTCAATCAAGTTGGGGTATAGCTACCTCTCAGACCTTAACTGAACAACACTTCTAACCTTGAAATAGGCAAAGTTCACTTTATATTTCTTTAACTAACTTCCTTACTTATCCTTTCTTTCGAATAACTATATTCGATTAACTCTTTTCAATTAACTCTATTGGACTGACCCTATTGGATTAACTCTATTCGATTTAACTCTAATCGATTTATTCTTTTTCACTCAACTTCTGTCAAATAAACTATATTCGATAATTCCTCTAACTCTATTCGAATAACTGTATTCGATAACTACTTTCAAATAACTAGATTTGATAACTCCCTTCGAATAACTAGATTCGATTAACTCACCTCGAATAACCAATATTCGATTACTCTTCTCTCTCGAATACACTATATTCGATAACTCTACTTCGAATAAGTGATATTCGATATCTCTACTTCGAATAAGTGATATTCGATAACTCTACTCGAATAAACTGTATTCGATTAACTCCTCTAACACTATTCGAATAAACTATATTCGATTTATTCCTCTGGATTAACTCGATCTGATTAACTCATCTTGACTAATTCAACTTGGTTAACTCCCTTGATTAACTTACTTGATTTACTCAACTTCGACTAACTCCTTTGGATTAACTTCTCCTTTGGATTAACTAACTCCTTTGGATTAACTTCGACTAATTCACTTTGATTTAACTTAACTAATTCCTTTAGACTAACTCGACCAATTCACTTAGTTTTCTATATTTACTTAACCAATAAATATCTCCTTTGGTTTAACTATATTTATTTAACAAATAAATATCTCCTTTGGTTTAACTATATTCTTTTTAATTCTATTTGTAAATGGTTTACAAATATTTTCTCTTCCTAATTGTTTGACAAATATTTTCCCTTACATTTGATTTACAAATATATATCCTTTATATTTGTTTTCACAAATATATTTCCTTTATATTTGATTTACAAATATATACCCTTTATTTTTGTTTTCACAAATATATTTCCTTTAAAAGAAACCCCTTTTTCTTTTATATATATAAATCCCCATGATTTTATATAACTAAATTATTTTCGAATTATCTTTGATAATCTACTTTTCCACATCCGGGTATTTCTTACGGTATTTAACATACCATATAACAACGATAAATATCGTCCAAACACACACATAATCACAACAGATTATATATATCACAATATATAAATCATAGTAAAATAACTGTTGAGGAATCCAGTTGGATTCCTCCAACCTATTTCCCTGCATCACAGATGTTAGACAATACGATTAACATCGATTTCACTTTGATATGAAATATTCTGATAGCAGAATCAACATATAAATATTTAACGGTTTTTATATATATATACATATACATATATATATATATAACTTCCACCAACTGACTAGCAGTTCAATCAAACAATCAACACACAATCAATCAACAAATTTCTAACAGTTCTAAAAATACAACATGAAATTATAAACTGTTCAAAGTTGGTGAGATTTACTCACATTGGTGCATTAATCGTTAAATAACTGTTTGCGTTTATTTGACTGCGACGGACAATTTATTTTGCCATAAATTGTAACGAGCTCGGATTCACTCCCAGTCAGCTCCATGGTGTAGTGTCCGTCCATACGATCCTGTCGGATCTTGTTTCGCTGAAAACCGATGTTGTATGGTCAAATTATCGACATTACAAGTTCATGTATTATTTAAAACAAAATAAACTAGATTTTATTTAATTGGGCCTCACCCTCCTTAAACAAAACCCGGCCCGTCATCAACAGTTGGCCCAGACCGAAGTCCTTCTTCCCGAAATAAAACTCCCGTCGCCTGCTCTTAATCCCAAATCCACAGACGACCTTCTCACTTCCTATTCTCCTCCTCCAATGGTTTTTAATTCAAGTAAAAATCACCACAATATTCCTCTAACAATTCTCTTCACACCCATCCCATTCTCGGTCAATAACCACGCAAATGGTGAAATTGCGTTCGTCAGCTCTTCCGGAGTGCTACAGTAAACCTTGCGACAAATAGCACCACCGAACCCCTCAAAATCCTCATAACTCGAGCGAAATCCCATTTTGACCTCCACTACAACAATGAAATCGTGCTTCAAACCCCACAGATCCTAAAATTTCCAAACCTAGCGTGCTGTGCTTGCCGAACAGCGAACATAATTTTATCGAACCCATCCAAAACGTACCCCAACCTGAAGAGAATCCTACCAGGAGATCGAAACTATTTATGAGATGCTTATAGGATTTTAGTTGAATTTTCTTTGATTTTTCTTCTTTGAAATTTCTTGTTGTGTTCGTTCAAATGGGGTATTATATAGGCTGTTGTGGTAGGTAAACTTTGTGGCTGAGGAGAGAGGTTGCGTGGCCTTCAGTTTGGCCAGGAACAAATGTTGGATATTTAATTTTTGCTTTATATATTTTATTTTCTCAATTTAATACTCGTCTGCGGTCCTTAAAAATCCCTGCGACCACATACGATACCCAAAAATCACCGAACTGGACATGTACCTAGAGTTCGACATTACGGTCCCAACGAAACTGGTTTCGTCGAATTCCGACTCCGTATGCTCACACAGCGTATTTTTAACCATCGAAATACTAACTATTTTTCACTCTAAAAATCCGTACGGTCACACAGTGACTCTAAAAATCACCAAACTTGAAATCTAACAACTATTTGATATTGCGGATCCAACAAAACAGGTTTCGTCGAATTCCGACTTCGTATGCAAAAGTGGCTATTTTTAACGCTCTAAATAGCCTATTTAAATATATAAATATATTTAAATATAATTAAATTAATTAAATTAATTAATTAAAATTAATTATTATCATCTATATTCACAGTGGCATACCATTCAGCTCCAGAATATTCCTGTATGTATTTACAGCTCGATATTACCTCTACAGAGTTATATCGAAGCTCGATTTCTATATAAATCCTTATTTAAAATATAATTAAATAGTTATGGCCAGGGCGCTGCATTTTTGAGAATATGATCTGGACATAACTCAAAATCTACACGACAAAATCCCGATATTTCTCTTCCACTAGAAAGATATACTCCACCAGCTCCACACGTTTCTTGTTTCATAGAAATACGATTTAAAACGGACCATGTATATCCAGTTGAAGTCTAAATCACCAAATAGCGAACTACCGCATCGTTACGCGCTCTATTTTAATTATATTATAATTATACGTTCAAACTGACGTTGATTGAATATATTCGTCAATATAATTCAACTCTTAGCTGAACTAAATCTCGAGGATGACCCTATTCGCATTATATTGTCAACTCGCCATTTTTGGTTATTCCTGACTTAAATGTATTATTTAATTATTTAAATTAATTAAATAATTACTTTAATTAATTAAACGACGATTTAATTCCCTAAATCTATATATATATATATAATTAAATAAATTAATTATAATACCTCTGCCAAATGCGGGTCATTACATTTTCTTGCCTAAAGAGCACCGGATCGAAGCGGATTTTAGGGCCATTGGGGCCTTTGAGTTGGCCATGGTGGCCAACGTAGGGTGGTGGCGCCAAGGCGCTAGTAGTGGTCGCATTTGATCATCCCCATGTTACTCTGCTGTGTGTGCGTCATTGAAGGATCATGGCGATGTCGGGTTTTCTTCTTCTTAATACTGGACGGAGACGTATTAAAGAGTGAGAAATTAGTTAAGGAAATTAATTAAAAAATTGATTAGTTAATTATTTTATTAAAGTAATTAATTTCTAAATGGCCATAACTCGATCAAATTAAATTAGAAATCGACGGAACTGATTGTGTTGAGATCGTGGTGAAAAGCTCTATGATATAGAACTGACCAGGACAAAAAACATAGCAAATCAGAATTTGGGGAGAATTCAAATCTGAACTGTACAAAAATAAAACTAGCGGAGTGAAACTCTATGTGAGAACTCCTTCTCACTTTATTTATTTATAGTGAAATATATACTAAGATGCAGACGGTGCTTAGCAGCAACCAACAACATTTATTTTGCAAACCATGATTGTTTGTTTGAATTGAATGGACTGTATTATGTTGTGATGTAAAATGAGAATTAAAAATTCATGTGTTGAATAAAATATTTGAACAATAAAAATATCATTTTTATTGTATATATGAACTAATTAAAATATTCATGTATCAAATAAAATATTTGAATAACAAAAATATCATTTTTATTGTATATATGAACTGAATAAAATATTCATTGTTGAAATAAATATTCATTTACAAATCGGACAATTTGTTTATGTACACCCATTTAATTGACATTGATTGGGACGATAATATTTTACACATCGCCCAACTGCACAAATAATAATCTGTGTTTGTTGTTTGAAAACCCCACACGGTTATTGGGATGATATTTGACATACATTGATCCCAATAATTAGTGGTATGTCAATCGATGGGTTGACAGTCTGTATAAGCGTTATTTATTAATTTTAATGCTTATACAGTTGTAAAATGCACTCTAGATTTTGTATGAATTTTTAATGATTGTTTATCATTATTGTTGTATACATGTGATGTTGGAATCCATATAACTAAAATTATATGGTAATTGATATAGTCTGATTCCAATTCAGAATTAATGAATATTTTTAAATAATATTCAGTGTATAATCAAAATCAGATATTTTGAAAATATTATCATTTATATATTATAATAATAAGGAATATTCAAATTTTGATCTGAATTTTAAAATGAAATTTAAATCGTTTTAAAATTAATTTAAAACAAATATATAAAAGAATATTCAAATTTGATTTAAAGTGGAATTGAAATCGTTTAAAAATGAATTTAAAACGAATTTATAAAAAAATATTCAAATTTAATTTGAAATGGAATTGCAATCGTTTTAAAATGAATTTAAAACGAATATATAAAAGAATATTCAAATTTGATTTGAAATTTGAAATAGAATTGAAATCGTTTTAAAATGAATTTAAAACGAATTTGTTAAGGAATATTCAAATTCGATTTGAAATTTGAAATTTGAAATGGAATTGTAATCGTTTTAAAATGAATTTAAAATGAATTTGTTAAGGAATATTCAAATTTGATTTGAAATTTGAAATGGAAATGGAATTGAAATCATTTTAAAATGAACTTAAAACGAATTTATTAAGGAATATTCAAATTTGGATTTGAAATTTGAAATGAATTGAAATCGTTTTAAAAGGAATTTAAAACGAATTTACTAAGGAATATTCAAATTTTATTTGAAAATTGAAATAAAGTTGGAATCATTTTTAAAATGAATTCATAAACGAATTTATAAAATACGTTTTAAATGGAAATCGACGAAAAATATATAATATATTTATTATATATATTTAATGACCTGAATAGAACGTGCCGCGCTACGACCGTTCGCGAATTTCGACCACTAACTTCGATTTGACATTGCAGGAGATTCGACCGTCGGATTCTCCTAAAACCAGAACCGTTGGGTTAGTATCGAAAAGAGCTTTCCAACATATAAGAGATTTAAAATCTAATGATTAGATTTGGAATTATGTCCAAATCAAACTTGGAAAAGGTCGCTATGGATGCGGTTCGGTGGCCGTTATTGGAAACCGAAGAATGTCACTATAGGAAAATAGAATGAGCATCCGTCGGCCCATGCTCAGGGTCACTCTTTTCATATCTCAAACCCGTTGGCCACTAAATCGTAGTAATCATAATATTAATCAAACAGCAAATATCATCTCATCTCACGCCCGTTGGCTTGATGTTCGAAAGGAGCGGATTTGTTCAAGCAAGCTAATCAAATACAGGCCTTGATAAAATTAGTAAAAATATCAATAATTTGTGTAAAATCATAATAAATGATTTAGAAAGAATTAGGATGAAAATTTCCATATTTGAAAAGATAAAAATATATTTTTATCGAAATGAGCTAGTTATTAACTAGAATTATAATCCCATTTATTTTAAATAAATTAATTGGATTTGAAATGCTTTTAGAAATAACTAGGATTTTCCAATGAATAAATTGGAATGGATTAGAATGGAAATAATCTTTGGAATATTTCGATATTGGATTCCCTGGTCATACGGATGTTGTTATGAGAATTTGGAAGATACAGATATTGTTATTCCCATTATGATATCCGTTGGTTTCAGAATTTGATATTGAGTATAAGCCGATACAATTTCTATTCAGAGCCTTGTATTTAATATTGAATTGGATTTGTCGTGAATTGTGTCTTAAATAACACTATTCTTAAACCTAGTAGAGAAAAGAAAAAAAATCTTTTAATTAAGATTTAGAGAGATACCACTTAATTAATATTTAATTGGAATGGAATTAAAAGTGGATTTTCGGGTTTATCATGAACGGTGTTTTAAATAACATTTGTTCTCTAACCAAATTATTAATGAAGATATAATTTGGAATTTATAAATCTTTTAAATAAGATTTAGAGATGTTTACCAATGAATTAATATTTAATTGGAATTTAAATGAAAGTGAATTTGGGTTTATTGTGAAAAGTGTTTTAAACAACATTTGTTCTTTAACCTAGTTAACAGTGAAAATGTGATTTGGAATTTATAAATCTTTTTATTAAGATTTAATGGAAATTTTCCAAAGTAAAGTTTTCAATTTAATAAATTGGAATAGAATAGAATTCGATTTGGTAATAATCGAAGTGAATTTCTGTGGAGGAAGACTGTTACTATATATGGAATTTAAAAGGCTTTGTCGTTATTCCCTTTATATTATTGGTTGGATATGGAAGTTTATATCGATTATATATATTGATCTATTTTCCGTGAAGATTCCATAATTAATGGAATGTGATTTTGGGTTTATCGTGAACTATGTTTTAAATGACATTAGGTCTTTACCCAGTTAAAGATAGGATTTGTTTCCTAAATTTATATAATCATTACATAATGATTTTTGGAGATTAAAACTGAATAAGAGTTTTAATGAATCTTTAATTAGATTGAAATGTGAATCTAATAATTTAAATTATCAAATTTGGGAAATGATCGAGAATGGAGTATCATCAGTTTTACTCCAGGTGATAGTTAAATCTTTAATTAGATTTGTATATGAAATGGTAATTAAATTTACCGATAACACCATGGTGTTAGATATGGAGTATTACCAGTTTTTCTCCACGGGATGAATAGGTTGGGATTGGGAAATAAAACAAATGATTATTTCGGTAAGGTGTGCTAATCCCGACTAGTTTGGACAAACCTTGATTTGTTTTGAATTGATATCCGAAGGAAGATTAAAGAATAAATTATAAGAATTTATTGTAATAACCCGAAAATCAGGGCCAGTTTAAAATTTTTATTTTGGCAATTTTAGCGAATTTAGTATATTTAAAATGAATTATTTTAAATAATATCGACGAGAAATTTATTTTGAATATAATTCGAACGTATATATTTATACGCGTCGTCGTTGGAATATAAATATTTATATATAATTATAAATAGAATTGAAAATGGCGTGGTAGTTCGATAATTCGATTTCAAACTTCAATTGAATGTACCGGGTGCAAAACAATCCGGATTTTAGTGAAACCAAAAACATTAGGATCTAATTGGTAATATCTTTCCAGCGAATCCGAAAAATCAAGATTTCATATCGGGAATCAAAAGATATGTCCAGTTGAAAATTCTGAATAGTCGCTATGGAATTCAGGCCCTTAAAATGGACATTTTGGCAAATGACCTCGGATTTCGACGAAACCAGTTTTGTTGGGTCCGGGATGTAAAATTATTGCTAGATTCCAAATTTCATAATTTTTTGAATCAATATGTGAGCATGGCAAAGGAAAACGTGTTTGACCAGTTTCAGTTGATTTTAATCGACTGGAAATTGGCCATTTTTCTAACGGTCTCAGAATTCGACGAAACTAGTTTTGTTAGGACCGTATCATCAATACGAAGCTAGAAAATATTTTTCTGTGATTTATCAAGTTTGTATGTGACCCCGGTAATTTGAAATGTACGTTTAAAATTCAATATAGTGATTTAAATGTAAATTCAACGGAAACTGATTCAAACGATCGAATCAACCTGCGAAACATGTCCCATTGTGTTCGGAATGGGGGTAATACGCTAGGGACGACAGGCGGTGGGCCTCGTTTAGAGGTCGTATTTAAAAGTCAACTTTTTGAAATAATTAAATAATAAAATAAAATAATTAAAATTATCTTCTCTCCTCCCCTTAATTCATTCTGCCCCCCCCCCCCTCTTTAAAATCAAATCGAAACGGAAATAAAAAAAAGAGAAAAGAAAAAAAGAAAAAGGGGATCAGGATCGATCCCCGTGCCACCGTTGCCCTCCCAAGCGTCGCGCCTTGCGCCGACGAGACCCCCCAGCCACCCTCCGTCCTCCGATCGAACACCGCCCAACCCAAAACCCCCTTCAGTCGCGAGCGCGAGACAACCGAGTTCGACGTGGTTATGGCCACTTGAAGGCGACGCGTAGGTGGTTGGACGGGGGCGCACTGATGAAGGTCCGGCGGTGTTTGGCGAGTGCTTGGCGAAGCCCTAGGCCTCGAGCCTTGTTCGATGTGGCGCCAGCAGCAGAAGACTCCGCCTCCCTCTCCGCTTCCTCCATCCGCGGTTTCAGCCTCGAAACCCCCCCCCCCCTCTGTAAGTTTTTTTGTTGTTTTGTTAATTTATTTATTTTATAGAAATAAAAACTGATTTTATAAAGAAATAAAAACTGATTTTATAAAGAAATAAAAACTGATTTTATATGGATTTAAAAACTGATTTGTTTAAAAGTAAAAACTGATTTGTTTAAAAGTAAAAACTGATTTTTATTTTTACTTTTTAGGACTTTAAAAAAGAAAAAGATTTGAACTTTTAATAGAAAAAGATTTGAACTTTTAAAAGAAAAAGATTTGAACTTTTAAAAGAATTAAAAATATAATTTTTATCTATAGAACTTCGAAATAAAAATATGATTTTTATATATTGAACTTCGAAATAAAAATTCGATTTTTATATATTGAATAACATAGTAAAAATTCGATTTTTACATATGTAGTGGCTACAGCAACGAAGATGACAAAAAGGTGCGATGACGATGAAGATCTCTAAATGAAGAGTCGTGGTATTGGATAGCTTTCGGTGAGAATTTCTCACCTTTCAATTTCATTTCTATATATATATATATACACTAGGATGCAGACGGTGCTTAGTAGCACCCGACACAATCGTCCACAGACCATGGACTTGTTTGTTTGGTTGCATAGCTTAGTTATATGATTTGATTTGAATTTAGTTGTTTGGTGATTTTGATTGATGTGTGAATGGCGTGGGTCTTCACTAGACCGGGGATAAGGCTAGGCCTCGTCCCGTTTCTAGTATCGTGCCGTTATGCCGCCGAAATTTTCTAAAATATGTTAGAAAAATAAAAATATCATTTTTATTGTGTAAATGAAATGAATAGAAATTCATGTGTTAAAATAAAATATATTATCATTAAAAATATAGTTTTAACGTGAAAGTGAATAAATAAATATTTATAAACAAATCGGCCGATTTGTTTATATACACTGATTTGACTGATATTGAATGGGTCGATAAATTTTACACATCGCCCAACTGCACAACTAAAAATCTGTGTTTGATTGTTTGAAACCCCACACGGGTTTGGGATGAAATTTGAAGTTCACTCATCCTGATTGATTAAATATGTCGATCGATTGATTGACAGGCTGTTATAAGCGTAAGATATCTATATTTGATGCTTATACAGTGTAGTGCACTTTGGTTGATGTTTGATTGTTTATTATTGCTATTATATACATGTGTTGTATGGAATCCATATAATTAACGTCATATGGTGATTGATTGGGCCTCATTCCAATCGGGAAAGTAATGAATATTATAAAAGAAAATTCATGTGTTGAATATAAAAATAGTGATGTGTTGACAGTACTCATGTGTTGAGATTAGTCGTGTGTTGAAATAAATATAGATTCATGTGTTGAAAGGGATAATATTCATTTGTTGGATAGAATAAAGAAGTTTTGAAAATATAAAGCCGTGTTGATTAGAATGACGCCATTTTGACGTAAACGATATTTGTATCGATTTTAAACGATTTCGAAATGAATTGAATTGAAAACGATTTCGAAATGAATTGAATTGAAAACGATTTCGAAATGAATTGAATTGAAAACGATTTCGAAAGGAATTGAATTGAAAACGATTTCGAAATGAATTGAAGTGAAAACGATTTCGAAATGAATTGAATTGAAAGCGAATTCAAATGAATTCAAATTGAATTGAATAGAAATGAATTTTAAAACGAATTTATAAAGAAGAATTCAATTTTGATTTGAATTGAAATGGAAGTTGAAATTGTTTTGAAACGAATGTAGAACTATTTATAAAATTCGTTTTAAAAGGAAATCGACGAAATATATATAATATATATATATATTATATATATAATGGCCTGAATAGAACGCGCCGCGCCGCGGCAGTTCGTGAATTTCGACCATTTATTTCAAACGGACATTGCGGGAGATCCGACCGTCGGATTCTCCTAAAACCGGAACCGTTGGATTCGTATCGAAAAGAGCTTTCCAATGAATATTAGAAATTTGAAATCTAACGGTTGGATTTGGAGTTATGTCCAAATCAAATTCGAAAAAGGTCGCTGTAAGTGCAGTTCGATGGCCGTTGTTGGAAATCAACTGTACGGGCCTTGGTAAAATTATTAAAAATATCTATAATTTGTGTAAAATCATAATATATGGATTGGAAAGAGTTGAGCTGGAAAATTCCACATTTGAAAAGATAAAAATAGATTTTTATCGAAATAAACTAGTTTTGAACTAGAATTAAAATCAATTTATTTTTGAAATAAATAAATTGAATTTGAAAGTGATTTTAAAAATAATCAATACTCCCAATACGTGGATTGGACTGGAGTTGAATCGAAATTATCTTCGGGATATTTCGATGTTGGATTTCGTGACTATACAAATATTGTTATGGGGATTTGAAAGATATATTTTATATCGTTATTTCCAATACGATATATGTTGGTTTCAGAATTTGATATTGAATGTAAGCCGGTATATTTTCTATTCAGAGCCTTGTAATTAATATCAAATGTGATTTGGGTTTATCGTGAATCGTGTTTTAGAAGACATTGGTTCTTTAACCCAGTTAAAGGCAAGATATCGATTTTTTGAGAAGATTAAAACTAAGTGGAGTTTTAATGAATCTTTAATTAGATTGAAAAAAATGAATTGATTATTTAAATTATCAAATCTGAAAGGTGATCGAGAATGGAGTACCACCAGTTTTGCTCCAAAGCGATAGTTAAATCTTTAATTAGATTTGAACGTGAAATGGTAATTAATTTTACCGATAACACAGTGGTGTTAGATGTGGAGTATTACCAGTTTTCTCCATGGGATATATAGGTTGGGATTGGGAAATAAAATAATAATTACTTCGGTGTGGTTCGCTAATCCCGACTAGTTTGGAATACCATAATATGGTTTGAAATGATATCCAAAGGAAGATTAAAGAATAAATTTAGAAGAATTTATCTTGGATAAAATTAATGGGAACCTTTCCCTAAAAATGTGATTTTGTGAATAAAAGAATATTCTGAATTGGAATGAGGCGTTTGATGTGTTTGTGTAACATTTGTTTATCATATACGTGGGTTATTCAGAAAGGCCGGGTTTACACCCATTCTGAATAACCGATTCGACGAGATGTCGAAGATGAAGACGGTGGTTGAAGGCCGGAAGTCTTCACATCGTTTGGATAATTACTGACGATCCTGATTGGGCTGTACACCCAAGAGGATGGAAATAGTTGGCGGTCGTCCAGACGTACTTGGAGATGGATGGATATGCGAGGAAAGTGCCTCCGGTTTCGTTCAGACCTAGAACGGACTTGTAAATGGATGGTGTGTCTGACATTGTATTCCTTTATATTGTATTTGTTGATCTCTGCTAAATATATATCTGTTTGGCGGCGGAGAATTTATTCTCTTGCTTAACGCCCTTCTCTGAGACATATGAGCTCAGAGGTTATATATTGGCAGAAATCAGTGGTACGATATGGATTGATAGTGTGGCGTACTGAGATGCAGTGATCCAGACTTTTGTTGAAAAGCAAAGTTTGGTGGTTGATGATCAAAGCGCAGCTGATATAGCATGACTTTGTGTATAGCGTTGATCCGCGAGCCTCACAGCCCGGGATGGTGATAAACTGATGGTTTGATCAGTATACATTTTTAGTGTAGTGGATTCGGTCGACCGATATTGAGCTTCGTGCTCGGAGGGATAGATTAAGCGGTGTTTTCTCTTGCTGGGACGTAAGCCGCGGTGATACTTGAGTCCTAAAAGTGCGGATGTGCATAGCGGTGTTTTCTCTCGCTGAGACGTAAGCCGCGGTGATTTGTACTACGCGATCGATCTTTCGAATCAGGAACCACCATGATGGAAATCCAATTTCCAATATGTGTATTTCGGCTTTATTTGTAGAGCCTAGTATGGCGACATAGTGGGATGGGGCACTCATGCCGTCTATGATTTATATTTATGATTGAAATTGTTTTTGACACTATACACATATTATAGTATCAAATGATTTGTTTTTAAACGTATCAAGCATGTTTGGCTGTTATAAGGTAAAACCCTATCCTCCAGCTTGCGTTGCATTGTGTGATGGGACCTGGGTCTTATAACAGCTTCATTTTTCGAAAAAGCATTGCGCTGTTTATTCTATGCACTAGTATTCTTGGGAGGAAACCCGTTCCGTGTTATACGGCGTGGTCCCTTGAATTACTCTCTTTTAAAGTAAAGTTTTAAATAACTGTTTTAGTTCTCACACCAGTCACATGACTGACCTGGAGTTTATTGTTTCAACCTAAACTCTGGGTGCCCTTATTTTCGACACGGGCAGCTAGTAGTTTTGGTTTTGCAGATTTATATTCACAGGATCCTGGTTTACAGCTGGAATGATATCCGGAAAGCTTTGTATCCGTATATCTCTTCTAGTTGTGCATTGTATTATTTTCCGCTGCGATGTATTTAAATGTAATTTAAATCTCTGATATTTCTGTGTAATATTCATTTATACTCTGTATATTCTTGTAATCTGATGCATTGTTGTAATAATAGTGAAATGTTCTTCTGTTTGTGTTCTGATTTGTCTTGTCCTCACAGTAATTCGTTCTTTCTCATCTCTTCGGAGACCGGGGAAGTTTCGGGTCGCTTCATTTGGTATCAGAGCTTTGGTTTACAGAGCTCGAGAACAAGACACATTAGAACCATACGAAAGAATTCATCAGATATTGGATTAGTAATATCCAATTAGAATTACTTGTTAGAGATAGGATCAGTAGTATCCTAGAACGAGTGTGAAGAGTATATTTTTCAAATGAAAACAATTTTGTTTAGAAATTTAAATCACTTTCTACGTATTTGAATATTTATTTATTTTGAATATGGACAGTCTAGTATATAAAGGTTTTGCATATACGCGTCATGAACGTATATTCGAAGTTTTAATATATTAGATAGATATAGAATCACATTCTAGTCGCCCGGACATGGTCCTGATGATGAAGTATACCATCACCAGTATTTATTTTCGAGTGACGAATGTGTGATATCTATATGTTTCCATTAGACTGGTGTGAGAACCAAAACTAATATAGCTAGTATACATTGTTGTGATTTGGCATCAAAACGTGATTTTCTTTATAGATATCAAAGTTATGAATTTCAAATGATAATTCACTAATTGATTGATGTTTGTGTTGGTTGTTTATTGGTTTGATAATTTGAACCATCATGCCTAATTGAACCAAATATTGAATTATATTGAAATTGGTCGCATTTGCTTGCATATACATATACTTACATTGAACAGGTCATAGCAAGGAGGCTAGAGCAGAGAATAAAATTTGTTTGCCCGACAAATAGGTACATGTTTACTACATAATTTACTGTTTTGTTTGGGTGATGATGATTTTATGAGCCTATTGGCTAGCCTCTTGGCTTTTTCTTTTTTCTTTTTGAGATCTGAAGGACCGGGGAAGCAATTTGAAATTCCCCGATGCTCTCGGTGCAGGGGAGGTTATGGCGAAATTTTTCGAAAATTTAGGGTGTTAGCCAAATTTTTGAAAATTTGAAAATTCTCAGAAACTGAAAAGTTAGAGAATGGAAGCCAGATCGAACGTAGAGCTGATTAATCAAACCGCTTTCGACTTTGTTCGTTTTCGGGGACGAAAAGTTTTAAGTGGGGGAGATTGTAATAACCCGAAAATCTGGGCCAGTTTAAAATTTTTATTTTGGCAATTTTAGCGAATTTAGTATATTTAAAATGAATTATTTTAAATAATATCGACGAGAAATTTATTTTTAATATAATTCGAATGTATATATTTATACGCGTCGTCGTTGGAATATAAATATTTATATATAATTATAAATAGAATTGAAAATGGCGCGGTAGTTCGATAATTCGATTTCAAACTTCAATTGAATGTACCGGGTGCAAAACAATCCGGATTTTAGTGAAACCAAAAACATTAGGATCTAATTGGTAATATCTTTCCAGCGAATCTGAAAAATCAAGATTTCATATCGGGAATCAAAAGATATGTCCAGTTGAAAATTCTGAATAGTCGCTATGGAATTCAGGCCCTTAAAAATGGACATTTTGGCAAATGACCTCGGATTTCGACGAAACCAGTTTTGTTGGGTCCGGGATGTAAAATTATTGCTAGGTTCCAAATTTCATAATTTTTCGAATCAATATGTGAGCGTGGCAAAGGAAAACGTGTTTGACCAGTTTTAGTTGATTTTAATCGACTGGAAATTGGCCATTTTTCTAACGGTCTCAGAATTCGACGAAACTAGTTTTGTTAGGACCGTATCATCAATACGAAGCTAGAAAATATTTTTCTGTGATTTATCAAGTTTGTATGTGACCCCGGTAATTTGAAATGTACGTTTAAAATTCAATATAGTGATTTAAATGTAAATTCAACGGAAACTGATTCAAACGATCGAATCAACCTGCGAAACATGTCCCATTGTATTCGGAATGGGGGTAATACGCTAGGGACGACAAGCGGTGGGCCTCGTTTAGAGGTCGTATTTAAAAGTCAACTTTTTGAAATAATTAAATAATAAAATAAAATAATTAAAATTATCTTCTCTCCTCCCCTTAATTCATTCTGGCCCCCCCCCTCTTTAAAATCAAATCGAAACGGAAATAAAAAAAAAGAGAAAAGAAAAAAAGAAAAAGGGGATCGGGATCGATCCCTGTGCCACCGTTGCCCTCCCAAGCGTCGCGCCTTGCGCCGACGAGACCCCCCAGCCACCCTCCGTCCTCCGATCGAACACCGCCCAACCCAAAACCCCCTTCAGTCGCGAGCGCGAGACAACCGAGTTCGACGTGGTTATGGCCACTTGAAGGCGACGCGTAGGTGGTTGGACGGGGGCGCACTGATGAAGGTCCGGCGGTGTTTGGCGAGTGCTTGGCGAAGCCCTAGGCCTCGAGCCTTGTTCGATGTGGCGCCAGCAGCAGAAGACTCCGCCTCCCTCTCCGCTTCCTCCATCCGCGGTTTCAGCCTCGAAACCACCCCCCCCCCCTCTGTAAGTTTTTTTGTTGTTTTGTTAATTTATTTTTTTTATAGAAATAAAAACTGATTTTATAAAGAAATAAAAACTGATTTTATAAAGAAATAAAAACTTATTTTATATGGATTTAAAAACTGATTTGTTTAAAAGTAAAAACTGATTTTTATTTTTACTTTTTAGGACTTTAAAAAAGAAAAAGATTTGAACTTTTAATAGAAAAAGATTTGAACTTTTAAAAGAAAAAGATTTGAACTTTTAAAAGAATTAAAAATATAATTTTTATCTATAGAACTTCGAAATAAAAATATGATTTTTATATATTGAACTTCGAAATAAAAATTCAATTTTTATATATTGAATAACATAGTAAAAATTCGATTTTTACATATGTAGTGGCTACAGCAACGAAGATGACAAAAAGGTGCGATGACGATGAAGATCTCTAAATGAAGAGTCGTGGTATTGGATAGCTTTCGGTGAGAATTTCTCACCTTTCAATTTCATTTCTATATATATATATATATATACTAGGATGCAGACGGTGCTTAGTAGCACCCGACACAATCGTCCACAGACCATGGACTTGTTTGTTTGGTTGCATAGCTTAGTTATATGATTTGATTTGAATTTAGTTGTTTGGTGATTTTGATTGATGTGTGAATGGCGTGGGCCTTCACTAGACCGGGGATAAGGCTATGCCTCGTCCCGTTTCTAGTATCGTGCCGTTATGCCGCCGAAATTTTCTAAAATATGTTAGAAAAATAAAAATATCATTTTTATTGTGTAAATGAAATGAATAGAAATTCATGTGTTAAAATAAAATATATTATCATTAAAAATATAGTTTTAACGTGAAAGTGAATAAATAAATATTTATAAACAAATCGGCCGATTTGTTTATATACACTGATTTGACTGATATTGAATGGGTCGATAAATTTTACACATCGCCCAACTGCACAACTAAAAATCTGTGTTTGATTGTTTGAAACCCCACACGGGTTTGGGATGAAATTTGAAGTTCACTCATCCTGATTGATTAAATATGTCGATCGATTGATTGACAGGCTGTTATAAGCGTAAGATATCTATATTTGATGCTTATACAGTGTAGTGCACTTTGGTTGATGTTTGATTGTTTATTATTGCTATTATATACATGTGTTGTATGGAATCCATATAATTAACGTCATATGGTGATTGATTGGGCCTCATTCCAATCGGGAAAGTAATGAATATTATAAAAGAAAATTCATGTGTTGAATATAAAAATAGTGATGTGTTGACAGTACTCATGTGTTGAGATTAGTCGTGTGTTGAAATAAATATAGATTCATGTGTTGAAAGGGATAATATTCATTTGTTGGATAGAATAAAGAAGTTTTGAAAATATAAAGCCGTGTTGATTAGATTGACGCCATTTTGACGTAAACGATATTTATATCGATTTTAAACGATTTCGAAATGAATTGAATTGAAAACGATTTCGAAATGAATTGAATTGAAAACGATTTCGAAATGAATTGAATTGAAAACGATTTCGAAAGGAATTGAATTGAAAACGATTTCGAAATGAATTGAATTGAAAACAATTTCGAAATGAATTGAATTGAAAGCGAATTCAAATGAATTCAAATTGAATTGAATAGAAATGAATTTTAAAACGAATTTATAAAGAAGAATTCAATTTTGATTTGAATTGAAATGGAAGTTGAAATTGTTTTGAAACGAATGTAGAACTATTTATAAAATTCGTTTTAAAAGGAAATCGACGAAATATATATAATATATATATATATATTATATATATATAATGGCTTGAATAGAACGCGCCGCGCCGCGGCAGTTCGTGAATTTCGACCATTTATTTCAAACGGACATTGCGGGAGATCCGACCGTCGGATTCTCCTAAAACCGGAACCGTTGGGTTCGTATCGAAAAGAGCTTTCCAATGAATATTAGAAATTTGAAATCTAACGGTTGGATTTGGAGTTATGTCCAAATCAAATTCGAAAAAGGTCGTTGTAAGTGCAGTTCGATGGCCGTTGTTGGAAATCGACTGTACGGGCCTTGGTAAAATTATTAAAAATATCTATAATTTGTGTAAAATCATAATATATGGATTGGAAAGAGTTGAGCTGGAAAATTCCACATTTGAAAAGATAAAAATAGATTTTTATCGAAATAAACTAGTTTTGAACTAGAATTAAAATCAATTTATTTTTGAAATAAATAAATTGAATTTGAAAGTGATTTTAAAAATAATCAATACTCCCAATACGTGGATTGGACTGGAGTTGAATCGAAATTATCTTCGGGATATTTCGATGTTGGATTTCGTGACTATACAAATATTGTTATGGGGATTTGAAAGATATATTTTATATCGTTATTTCCAATACGATATATGTTGGTTTCAGAATTTGATATTGAATGTAAGCCGGTATATTTTCTATTCAGAGCCTTGTAATTAATATCAAATGTGATTTGGGTTTATCGTGAATCGTGTTTTAGAAGACATTGGTTCTTTAACCCAGTTAAAGGCAAGATATCGATTTTTTGAGAAGATTAAAACTAAGTGGAGTTTTAATGAATCTTTAATTAGATTGAAAAAAATGAATTGATTATTTAAATTATCAAATCTGAAAGGTGATCGAGAATGGAGTACCACCAGTTTTGCTCCAAAGCGATAGTTAAATCTTTAATTAGATTTGAACGTGAAATGGTAATTAATTTTACCGATAACACAGTGGTGTTAGATGTGGAGTATTACCAGTTTTCTCCATGGGATATATAGGTTGGGATTGGGAAATAAAATAATAATTACTTCGGTGTGGTTCGCTAATCCCGACTAGTTTGGAATACCATAATATGGTTTGAAATGATATCCAAAGGAAGATTAAAGAATAAATTTAGAAGAATTTATCTTGGATAAAATTAATGGGAACCTTTCCCTAAAAATGTGATTTTGTGAATAAAAGAATATTCTGAATTGGAATGAGGCGTTTGATGTGTTTGGTAACATTTGTTTATCATATACGTGGGTTATTCAGAAAGGCCGGGTTTACACCCATTCTGAATAACCGATTCGACGAGATGTCGAAGATGAAGACGGTGGTTGAAGGCCGGAAGTCTTCACATCGTTTGGATAATTACTGACGATCCTGATTGGGTTGTACACCCAAGAGGATGGAAATAGTTGGCGGTCGTCCAGACGTACTTGGAGATGGATGGATATGCGAGGAAATTGGCTCCGGTTTCGTTCAGACCTAGAACGGACTTGTAAATGGATGGTGTGTCTGACATTGTATTCCTTTATATTGTATTTGTTGATCTCTGCTAAATATATATCTGTTTGGCGGCGGAGAATTTATTCTCTTGCTTAACGCCCTTCTCTGAGACATATGAGCTCAGAGGTTATATATTGGCAGAAATCAGTGGTACGATATGGATTGATAGTGTGGCATACTGAGATGCAGTGATCCAGACTTTTGTTGAAAAGCAAAGTTTGGTGGTTGATGATCAAAGCGCAGCTGATATAGCATGACTTTGTGTATAGCGTTGATCCGCGAGCCTCACAGCCCGGGATGGTGATAAACTGATGGTTTGATCAGTATACATTTTTAGTGTAGTGGATTCGGTCGATCGATATTGAGCTTCGTGCTCGGAGGGATAGATTAAGCGGTGTTTTCTCTTGCTGGGACGTAAGCCGCGGTGATACTTGAGTCCCAAAAGTGCGGATGTGCATAGCGGTGTTTTCTCTCGCTGAGACGTAAGCCGCGGTGATTTGTACTACGCGATCGATCTTTCGAATCAGGAACCACCATGATGGAAATCCAATTTCCAATACGTGTATTTCGGCTTTATTTGTAGAGCCTAGTATGGCGACATAGTGGGATGGGGCACTCATGCCGTCTATGATTTATATTTATGATTGAAATTGTTTTTGACACTATACACATATTATAGTATCAAATGATTTGTTTTTAAACGTATCAAGCATGTTTGGCTGTTATAAGGTAAAACCCTATCCTCCGGCTTGCGTTGCATTGTGTGATGGGACCTGGGTCTTATAACAGCTTCATTTTTCGAAAAAGCATTGCGCTGTTTATTCTATGCACTAGTATTCTTGGGAGGAAACCCGTTCCGTGTTATACGGCGTGGTCCCTTGAATTACTCTCTTTTAAAGTAAAGTTTTAAATAACTGTTTTAGTTCTCACACCAGTCACATGACTGACCTGGAGTTTATTGTTTCAACCTAAACTCTGGGTGCCCTTATTTTCGACACGGGCAGCTAGTAGTTTTGGTTTTGCAGATTTATATTCACAGGATCCTGGTTAACAGCTGGAATGATATCCGGAAAGCTTTGTATCCGTATATCTCTTCTAGTTGTGTATTGTATTATTTTCCGCTGCGATGTATTTAAATGTAATTTAAATCTCTGATATTTCTGTGTAATATTCATTTATACTCTGTGTATTCTTGTAATCTGATGCATTGTTGTAATAACAGTGAAATGTTCTTCTGTTTGTGTTCTGATTTGTCTTGTCCTCACAGTAATTCGTTCTTTCTCATCTCTTCGGAGACCGGGGAAGTTTCGGGTCGCTTCATTTATCTTTGATAAAATTAATGGGAACCTTTCCCTAATGATGTGAATATTTAAAGAAAAGAATATTCTGGATTGAAATGAGGCGTATGTTGTGTTTTTATAGCAATTGTGAATAAAATACGCGAGTTATTCGGAAAGACCGGTTTATCCCATTCTGAATAACGGATTCGACGATAAGTCGATGATGAACACAGTGGTTGAAGACCGGAGATCTTCACATCATTTGGATGATTACTGATGTCTTGATTGGGAGGCATCCCAAGACAAGGTAATAAGTGGCGATCATCCAGATGTACTTGGAGATCAACCGGATATGCGAGGACCTCTCTCCTGTATTGGACATATGGGATGAGGAATAAGGTGCCTCCGGTTTCGTTTGGACCCATAACGGACTTGTAAATGGATGTGTGTCTGACATTGGATTTTATTCTGTGTTGATTGATCTCTATTAAATATATATATATCTGTTTGGTGGTGGAGAATTTATTCTCTTACTTAACACCCTTCTCTGGGACGTACTTTCTCAGAGGTTATATATCGATAGACATCAGTCGCATGGCGTGAATTGCCTGTGTGGCATGCTGAGATGCAAATGATCAAGGCCTCTGTTGAAAAGCAGAGTCTTGTGGTTGATGATCAAAGCACGACTTTAATATAGCATAGCTTTGTGTATAGCGTTAATTCGCGAGCCTCACACCCCGGTGTGAACCAAAAACGGGAGAGGACTTCGGGGAGGACATGTGTTTCCTTCTAGCTAGGAGTGGTGTCATGGTATGGAACCTTGACATTTTACTCATGTGGATGTTGCATATTATTTGATGGATAGCGAGGCACCTCGGATATATCGGTTACTACGGAGCCGATGGATATTGACTCATCTGGCTCATTTACGCCCCATAGGGAAGGGAAACGTATTGTTCAGGCATTTTAATCCACTGTGTGTGGACCGGCCCAGAAGATCCAAGGTCCCACCTAAGTCTGGATCCTGAGGCTCGAGCTAGAGAGTCTCGAAGTGGTAAGGACGATCCCTTGCCTTGGTTCGCAGATGGAAATCCAACTTCCAATACGTGACTTTGCGGTCTTAATTGTAGAACTAGTATGGCGACATGATAGATGGTACCCATGTCGTCTATGATTGATACATTTATATTTAAAGCTGTTTTTGACACTGTACACTTATTATAGTATCAATTGATTTGTTTTAAACGTACCAAGCATGTTTGGCTATTATAAGGGAAAACCCTATCCTCCGGCTTGCGTTGCATTATGTGATGGGACCTGGGTCTTATAATAGCTTCATTTTTCCAAAAAGCATTGTGCTGTTTGTTTTATGCACTGGCATTCTTGGGGTTAAACTTGTTCCATGTTATACGGCGTGGTCCCTTGATTTATATAACTTTAAAATCAAGCAAATAATTGTTTTAGTTCTCACACCAGTCACATGACTGACCTAGAGTTTATTGTTTTAACCTAAACTCTGGTGCCCCTATATTCCACATGGGCAGCTAGTAGTTCTGGTTTTGCAGATTTATTTATATAGAATCCTGGATTTACAGCTAGAGCTATATTCGGAACGCTCTGTATCCGTGTATTTCTTTCAGTTGTGTTTTGTATTATTTTTCCGCTGCATTGAAATTTGTAAATCTCTGATATTTATTTAATGTATAATATTTACTCATACTCTGGTATATTCTTGTACTTTGATGTAAATCGTTGTAATAACAATGAAATGTTCTATTGTTTGTGTTCTGATTTGTCGTGTTCCCAACTCAATCCGGGCTTTCTCGAGAGGGGAAGTTTGGGTCGCTTCAATAAACGTGTTTAATTGTTTGAATTGTTGTGTTGATTGGTTGATGTTAAATAGTTGATATTTACTGTTATAGAGATTATCAGTTAAATGGTATTGAATGATCTGATTTGAGATAACTGATTTGGATACAGGGAAGAACAGGTTAGAGGGATCCAACCGGATTCCTCAAATATATTATATATTATTTATTTTCGTAATATCATTATATGAACTGTTTGGAGTGAATGATTGATTTGATTGTTGACCGTTGACCTGAAATTCAACAATTGTTTTGTTTAAACCAATGGGTAATATTGGTTGAGTAATTAGCAGTATATGGCCTATAAATCAATCGGTTTCTAAATATTGATTTACTGTCAAGCGAATCGATAGAAATGAAGTCATAAAATTTATTTTTTAACTGAAAATAGATTTTTAAAATCTATTATTTTAAATAAAAGTTTGTTAAAAGAAAATATTTATTTATTATTTAAGTTTAAAATTAATTATTAATTGATTTTATTAATTAAATTAAGATGTTAATTAGATTCATAAACAAGAGCATAGAAAATTAACCAAACAGTTAAAGAGTTGGATAATTGTTTCAAGAAAACAATTAAATGAAATTATTTAAATTAATTATATTATTAATTAATTTAAAGAAAGGAGTAATTGGAACTAGTTAACGAAATAACCGTGTTTTGGATTGACGAAGTCAGCCGGTTTAAGTGAGAGTGATTGTTAATCAGTTTGTTTTGAAGCAAAGCTAAAGAAAAGATTTAATATATATTTGATTTAATTTTTATAAGATTTTAAAAAGGGAATTATCTATTTATTTTAGTTAATAAAGAATTAACTAATTCTACAGTAGTTAATGATTTAAAGTAAATTATTATTTTAAATAATAATAATTTAGGAGATTACTTTTATTTGAAATTCACTTAAAAGTTATCGAAGTTAAAATGGAGTTGTATTGAATTTGAAAAGAGTTATGAGTAGGTTTTATATTTTACACTCGAATTTTGATAACAAAGTTATAAAAGGAATTTTAAGCAAATACGATAGATTAAATTAATTATTTACTTAATATTTGAATTAAGTAAAAGGGGATTGGAAATAAAAGGGATTATATTACACCCTAGTTGTAGATACAAAATTTATAAAAGGAAATGAGGTGTTAAAATGTTAATTTTAAATTAACATTATTTAATAATGAAATTAAGTAAAATAGGGATTTGAAATAAGATTTTCAAAGTGGAAAATGAGTGAAATGTATTAGAAAAGGAATGGTTAAACGTGAATTTGGTAAAGAGGCGAGTAATAGGATTTTGTAACAAAATCCGAATTATAAATGAATTGTTTAAAGAGGTAAAAGTTACAAGGTGATGTTTTAATAATAAAATACTTAGTTAATGAATTAAGGGATAATGGCTATATCCAAGAAGGAGATTTCAAAGCATGAAAGGTTTGATAAAATCCTGTTTTAAATAAAATAGTTAAATGTGTTTGTTTTGATATTAGAATAAAAGGTCGATGATTGGATTACAACTCTAATATATCTTAAGATAAGAACATTGATGATCTAGGTCTGAGAGGCAATTAAAATACCCCAACTAGAAGAACCTCAGGATTATCTGAGATGATATTATTGTAATGGTAAAGAGGTGTAATAATTTATTATTTCCATTAGAAAAATAATAATGCGATGTTATTTGTGAAATTTTGAAGAATTTAACATAAGATTTCTGAAGTAAAGGAAATTAAAGAGGTTTGAGAATATATATATATAATGATGCTCCAAAACTAAGGGAAATAATAAAGGAGTATGAAAATATAACGATGTTTTCGAGTTAAAAAAAATAAAATGTTAAGTTTTGAAATGGGGTTATTCTACAATAATAAGCATTTATTATTGTTTCCAAGTATTGAAACAATCGGAATTTTTTAACATTGTTTTACGAATGATAAGTGAATTAATTTCCCAATTGTAGACAATGAAGAATGATAGAGCAAATGTTTTAAATGGAAATCGAGTGTAGTTATAAGTATTAAGATGAAATGGTCTTGAGAATCATTTGTATGTTAAATTAAGAAGTAAAATACAGAATTTTAACCACCATATATATATATATATTGTATTAACCATCAATCACCATTTTTGTACCAAAATCTGCCATGTGCGAAGCACGTGCCCCAGTTTTTAATTAACTATTCGTTAATTATTTTTAATTAAAGAGGCCAAGTGATTCTAAATACTAAACCAGCGAACTCATTTTATTTTCATGATTGAATAATTGTTTATTTTGATAGTTAAATAACCGACTATCAAATCTGGCCAATACGATTGTTGGTATGGAAAGACCGGGATAGAATTTATATTCAAAAACCATTCCGACCAACAAATACATGAAGATATCAGGAGATGATCAAGATGGAGCATTGAAGACTGTGGATCTTCGTAAACGGAAGAACTACTAATAATCTCTGCTTTAGCAGTTGGAGATATATTGTGATTCTGTCGTGGTTGGAATCTACGGATTGTAAGGACTACTCGCTACTGATCCTTGAGGTGATTCCTATATAGGATGTGGTAGGAGATTGCCTTTAGTTCATCCTGTTCCTGGGTGACTTGTATGGATGGATGTCTGACAAAGTATTTCCAAAGATTCACGTACGTTGATTTCTTTAGACGTATTTCTGTTGATGGCGGAGAAGACTAGACACCTTCTCTTAGGTAAATACGCAGAATATTTTTGTGGATGACAATTAGTGGTATTCAACGGATCTAACGATGTGCAAAGTAAATGGTCACCAAATGTTCAGAAGAAAATTTAATTAAGTAAATAAATAAATTTGACCTCTAGCCTCATCAACCGGGAAATGGTATAAAATCGGGTAGGTCTCATAACTATGTGGGTTGCACCCATCAAAAGGGTGTATTCATTAACTAATCTAGAGAAATAAAATGCCTTTGGTTGTCCCTTTTTATTTATGTATGTATGCTATCGGTTCGGTTGGCTGGCCCCCAACCGTGGTAATGATATATTCGGTACTCTCAAGCGAAGTGAGGGGACGGTCATGTTTAGCCGGAGTTGCAAGATGTTCTTGTTGAATCCCCAATGTATTCATCTCCAGAGGTACATTGTCAGAAGGTAGTCCCATACTTTTCCATAGTTGGAAATCCGTTCTCCAATAAGAGCCTGCGGTTTTGATTGTATACTATATATGTGGAGCGTGAGATGCAAGCATTCTGCTAGATTCTATTTATTTGTATTTAGACACTATCATAATATCAGAATAATATTGTTTTCAAAAGTGTTTTGGGTTATCGTAAGGTAAAAACCGTTCGTATTTATGTGTGGATTTGGTCTTACGATTGTCCTTTTCTTTCGAAAAGATTTGACATTAAAATCAAGTTGTGTAATGCCTTTAAACTTAGTGTGTTTTTCTCACTCTGGTTCACTAGACTGACTCGGTGTTTGTAATGCTCGGGTTAGACCGGGTTGTACAGGTGCAGGTTATTAAATGTTGTGAAGAGACGAACTGGAAGAGTTCAGATGTATGCTATTATATATTCCACTATGTGATTGTATATGAGGACAGATTATTATAAATGTCCATATGTGTGACGTACTCTGATGATTGCAAGTTTTATTTCAAGCTCTCAGTAAAGATTTATTTCTATATTATATTTTGTTCCGCTGCGATGTGAGACTCTGTGTTTTGTTGGTTTCTTTTTCTATTCTAATATTTCTTTATTTCTTATCTCACCTTTCAATTTCTTTCTAATAGCTATCTGCTTTTCTGTATAATTTGAGTTGACTTAGGTTGATAAAGATTGGCTTAAACTGTACTAAAAAATGGGTCGTTACACTTGGTATCAGGGCGAAGGTTTAGTAATAACCTTGGCTCTGTGGTATAACTCGATAGAGATGGGGTTAGTGATGCCCTAGATTGAGTTGAGTGTTTATATATGAGAGCACGTATTAGTAAATTTTATATACAAATGTTTTGCATTGTGTTGGTTGATCGGTTCAAGTGTTCAAAAATGTTGAACTGGCAATGGATACAATATTGTTTTGTAAAGAGGGTAAATGAAATAATTTTATCCAAATTATATTTTTTTTATAGAAAAGGAATAACTTTATTAAATTATTGAGATATCGATTTGTTTGATTGATGTGAATGGAATTCAAATTAAATTAAAAGTTTAAACTAGAACTTAATTTTGTTAAGTAAAATTAAATTAAAAAAATGGTATTGAAATAAATTTGGAATTTGTATAAATAATAATTAAATAGAAATCAATCAAATATTAAAGGATTGATGTTCAAATATGTTATACCAAAGTAAATAATAATATCGAATGTGAATTCAATAGATTAGATTGAGTTGATTGTGCATTGTTTGTTGATTGTTATATTGGTTGGATATAAGTTCATCGATGATTTAAGTGTTGAATGAAGTAAAAACTAAATTCCAGTATAATAATGTGAATGAATCAAATATGATTTGAAATTAATGATTTAGCCTTGTATTTGCACTTGAGTGATGGTATATGTTGAATTTTGGAAATTTGTTAGTTAAACTGTTGATTTATGAAGTGTTATTGAATTATTTCATGTATATGCTACTCATACGATAAACTGAGTTAAGTACAGGTGCTAGATGGCCATGAGGATTATTTTTGGTTGCGAATATTGCACGTAAATTGAGCAGTATGCTCAATAGCGCTCGTAAAATGTACGCCTATGCAGAAATATAAATGCAGGTTTTGGTTTTTGATTTTTCCGACCATGTGGGTCGATGTATATATATTATTTGTTCTTACAATATCACAGATGTCACTCCGTACAGGGGAGATTCTGGCAAATTTTTCTGAAAATTTAAGGTGTCAGAAAATTTTCGATATTTTTGAAAATTATATTTTACCATAATAAATTATTTTTAATTTGAAATTAATTGGATTTCAGAGAAGTTAATGGGTTCGTAACATTTTTCTCACCCTTAGTAATTTCGGGGACTAAATACTATTAAGGGGGGAAGATTGTAATGTCCCGTATTTTTGTAGTCAAATATTTTATTTAATGTATTATTTCAAATATTTATTTGGAATTTTAAATGGATTTAAAATATATATTTTTATCTTATAACGAAATTTGAACATTAAATTTATATATAAATTAAAACAAGCTCGAAATGGCGCGGAAGTTCATAATATTGAGATTTGAACTTCAATTGAATATACAGGATCCGATATAAGCCGGATTTCGGTGAAACAATAAACTTTTGGTTCTTGTTGACGATAATTTTCATATAATAAATCCAGATTTCGTGTTATAGATATGGAGTTATGCCCGATACAAATTTTAAAATAGTCGCTATGGAAATCGTTATTAAAATATAACGTTTATTTAATATATTTAAAAGGGAAATTTAAATTGTTTAACTCAAAATTGATGATATTGAGTTGTGTAAGTTATATTTGGAATTGTATATATATTCTGTTTGGATATATATGATAAAGATAATTTATTATGTTCTATTTGAATTAATTTGGAATTTAAATAATATTTTATTAATATTATTTGAGCGTTAAAAATAGCCATTTTGGCGAACGGTCTCAGTTTTCGATGAAATTAGTTTCATTGGAACCGTATCGTTAAATTATTGTAAGAAAATCAAACTTCATGACAAACTGATATCGTATGTGACTTCGGTGGCCAAAAACGTCTCTGTTTCTATTTAATTATTTAGATTATTTAGACAGGGGTAACTTTTAATGAATAAACGACTAGTCAAACAAACTCCAAATTTAGTGAAACAAGATTCATTGGATCCGTTAGGAAGAGGTCTTGTAAAATGTCAAGGCCTCAGATTTATTGGAATTTTCTGTAATTGTAGGAACTTTAAACGCTTGATTTTTCATCGATAATTATAAAGGACTTTTCACAAACATCCTCGGATTTCGACGAAATCTGTCCCATTGGGTCTGGAATATATTTTTTGCTAGGATTAGCTTTGTTTGTCAAAAACGGAGGTCGTATAAGATGATATTTTTGCGAAAAGCTCGCGGACAAGCTAGTAAACAATAAAATAATACTTTATTCTTCCCACTCCTCACTATATAATATAACACGTTCATTCCAGAAACCTAATTTGTGGTCAATAGTTTGTTGCGTGGCCAACCACTAATTTAGCCGCCACTTCAAAAACGTAAGGCCGACAAACTCCCTCTTCTTCCTCAACTTTTCTGCAAATACACAAATCTGTTTGAAAATTTCCCAAAACCAAAAGCATAGAGCGAACCGTGATATACGAAATAAACGGTTACGATGGAGTTTGGGGCTTCGGGTTGGCCAGAATTGGCCTCGAGATGGGCGTCGATCGAAGTGAGATCAGTGGAAATGAGCGTGACAACAGGGTGAATGGGATTAGGCGAGGTTCGATAGGGGTGAGCCGCTTATGGAGGCACCATCGGATGGACATCTGATCGTATGTAAGGTGGCGGGGCAGGGTTTTGTAGGAGGACACCATGAGTTTTGAAATGTGGCAGAAGAATACGCAAGAGGAAGGGAATGACACAGGTCGCGTTTTTCCAGAACAAAATCCATGTAATTATTAATGTTATAATTAGTTAATTAAAGATAAATGGGAAGTGGATTAATTCCTTTCACTTAAAACGTGAGCAAGTAAACGTTGCAGGGGTTCTAAAATGATATGGGAAGTGAAGGATTAAAGAATAGGAGTTGGCCCGCTATATTTCTCCATTAATAATGTAATTATTTTTCTAACAGCAATTTAGTTGGATTAATTAAATAAATGGGTAAGGAAGTAAATTAGTAATAATAATAATAAGGTGGTGCAGGGTCGGTTTGGACGATGGCATAAGGGGGTCTGCAAGTTTAAATGAACGGAATAAAAATCATAATAAAAGCAATTCGCTTGTTTTAAACATAATAATTAAATTTTAATTAATGTTTAATTAAGAGTTAATTAGTTAGTTAAAATCACGTATGTTATAACATAAAAATCTTTTTATTTCATCAACAGAATTGGTCAAACAAGGTATCGTTGGAAATGCGATGACGAGCACCGCGCTATGGAACAAAACTAGACGGAATTGGAATCAACTAGATTATTTGTTAAATTAAACACTTGTTTAATTTAACTGAGATCAGCTGTTTAAATAGCAAATCAGATCAAGGTGAGTTAAACTCACTCAGTTCTTCCCACTTATATTTTATATAAGTCGGGTTTTATTTTGTGTGCTATGTTTGCTAATGGTTGTTAATAATTGACTGTTTATTATTTATATATTGATTGAATTTCTGAAATTAAACGTTGTTTAATTTCAGTGAAAAACCAAATCGTTATTTTAACGATTGGTCCCAATTAAGGTAACTTATCTTGTTGGTCACGTTTATGAAATAAACGTGTTTAATTGTTTGAATTGTTGTGTTGATTAGCTGAAGTTAAATATTTGATATTTACTGTTATAGAAATTATCAGTTAAATGGAATTGAATGATCTGATTTGAGATAACTGATTTGGATACAGGGAAGAACAGGTTGGAGGGATCCAATTGGATTCCTCAAATATAATAGATTTTGTTTATTTTCACAATATCATTATATGAACTGTTCGGAGTGAATGATTGATTTGATTGTTGACCATTGACCTGAAATTCAACAATTGTTTTGTTTAAACCAATGGGTAATATTGGTTGAGTAATTAGCAATATATGGCCTATAAATCAATCGGTTTCTAAATATTGATTTGCCGTCAGGCGAATCGATAGAAATAAAGTAATAAATTTTATTTTTTAATTGAAAATAGACTTTTAAAATCTATTATTTTGAATAAAAGTTTGTTAGAAGAAAATATTTATTTATTATTTAAGTCTAAAATTAATTATTAATTGGTTTTATTAATTTAATTCCGATGTTAATCAGATTCATAAACAAGAGCGTAGAAAATTAACCTAATAGTTAAAGAGTTGAATAATTGTTTTAAGAAAACAATTAAATAAAATTATTTAAATTAATTATATTATTAATTCATTTAAAGAAAGGAGTAATTGAAAGCGGTTAACGAAATAACTGTGTTTTGGATTGACGATGTCAAGCGGATTAAGTGAGAGTGATTGTTAATCAGTTTGTTTTGAATCAAAGCTAAGGTAAAGATTTAACGTATATTTGATTTAATTTTTATAATATTTTAAAAAGGGAATTATTTATTTATTTTAGTTAATAAAGAATTAACTAATTCTACAGTAGTTAATGATTTAAAGTAAATTATTATTTTAAATAATAATAATTTAGGAGATTACTTTTATTTGAAATTCATTTAAAAGTAATCGAAGTTAAAATGGAATTGAATTGAATTGTGAAAAGAGTTATGAGTGGGTTTTATATTTTAAACTCAATTTTTGATAACAAAGTTATAAAAGGAATTTTAAGCAAATACGATAAATGAAATTAATTATTTACTTAATATTTGAATTAAGTAAAAGGGAATTAGAAATAAAGGGGATTGTATTAAACCCCAGTTGTAGATACAAAATTTAAAAAAGGAAATGAGGTGTTAAAATATTAATTTTAAATTAACATTATTTAATAATGAAATTAAGTAAAATAGGGATTTGAAGTAAGATTCTCAAAACGGAAAATGAGTGAAATGGATTAGAAAAGGAATGGTTAAACGTGAATTTGGTAAAGAGGTGAGTAATAGGATTTTGTAACAAAATTCGAATTATAAATGAATTGTTTAAAGAGGTAAAAGTTACAAGGTGATGTTTTAATAATAAATTACTTAGTTAATGAATTAAGGGATAATGGCTATCCAAGAAGGAGATTTCAAAGTATGAAAGGTTTGATAAAATCCTGTTTTAAATAAAATAGTTAAATGTGTTTGTTTTGATATTAGAATAAAAGATCGATGATTGGATTACAACTCATATTTATCTTAAGAAAAGAACGTTGTTGATCTAGGTCTGAGAGGTAATTAAAATACCCCAACTAGAATGACTTCAGGATTATCTGAGATGATATTAGTTGCAATGGTAAAGAGGAGAATAATTTATTATTTCTATTAGAGAAATAATAATGTGATGTTAGTTGTGAAAATTTGAAGAATTTAACATAAGATTTTTGAAGTAAAGAAAATTAAAGAGGTTTGAGAATATATATATAATGATGCTCCAAAGCTAAGGGAAATGATAAAGGAGTACAAAAATATAACGATGTTTTCAAGTTAAAAGGAAATAAAATGTTAAGTTTTGAAATGGGATTATTCTATAAGAACAAGCATTTATTTTGTTTCCAAGTAATGAAACAATCGGAATTTCGTAACATTGTTTTATGAATGACAAGTGAATCAATTTCCCAATTGTAGACAATGAAGAATGATAGAGCAAATGTTTTAAATGGAAATCGAGTATAGTTATAAGATATTTTTTTAAGTATTAAGATGAAATGGTCTTGAGTGTCATTTGTATGTTAAAATAAGAAGTAAAATACATAATTTTAACCACCATATATATACATATATATATAGTTTTAACTATCAATCGCCATTTTTGTACCAAAATCTGTCGTGTGCGAAGCACGTGCCGCAGTTTTTAATTAACTATTCGTTAATTATTTTTAATTAAAGAGGCCAAGTGATGCAAAATACTGAACCAGTGAACTCATTTTATTTTCATGATTGAATAACAATTTATTTTGATAGTTAAATAACCGACAATCAAATCTGGCTAATACGATTGTTGGTACGGAACGACCGGGATCGAATTTATATTCGAAAACCATTCCGACCAACAAATACGTGAAAATATCAGGAGATGATCAAGATGGAGCATTGAAGACCGTGGATCTTCATAAACGGAAGAACTACTAATAATCTCTTGTTTAGCGACTGGAGATATAATGTGATTCTATCGTGGTTGGTATCTACGGATTGCAAGGACTGCTCGCTACTGATCCTTGGGGTGATACCTATATAGGATGTGGTAGGAGAGTGCCTTCAGTTCATCCTGTTCCTAGATGACGTGTATGGACAGATGTCTGACAAAGTATTTCCAAAGAATCACCTACGTTGATTTCTTCAAACGTATTTTTGTTGATGGTGGAGAAGACTGGACACCTTCTCTTAGCATTATTTAATTAAATATATAATGTTTAACTATTATAATATATAATGTTTAACTATTATAATATAACAAAGTAAGTTAGTAAGAAATATAATTACAAATCTAGGTTTTCTTTCTATAAAATATAAATATAGAATTGCAAAGTCTTTAATTTTAAAGATAAATTAAGATTGAATTGTAACTTAGATAGTGTAAATGGAAATCGAAACAAGAATTGATAAGAAGTTAACCAAAGGTTTTGGATTTGAAAGTAAATCTTGATAATTTCATATAAACTATATGTTTATAAAATGATAATTTATTACTGAACAAATTAAATAATTCAGTGCTAAACTTTACATAAATTTACTTTAAAATTTTAATTGTATATAAAGATTTAAATTCATAACTTTAATATAAGATTTAAATTTTTATAACCTTAATATAAAAAGATCTAACGATAAATTTGAGTTAAAATTATATTAAGTATATTGTTGAATCGGTAAAGATATGACCTTGAAATATATGATTCACTTCAAATAAAAACTTAATAATTGGATTTGTGATAAAAATGAATGAATTTGATTGTTTTATGTTAAACCAGTCCCAAGATATATATATATATATATTGACGTCAAAAGTTGGTCTAATGGCAGTCAACCCCAAAAGTGCGTTGTTCACACACAGTTATAATCACATGATGCAAGAAAAAAGAGTAAACACAGGAAACACAATATTTTTATAGTGCTTCGGCTTCAACCAAACCTACGTCCACTTTATAATGTCTGTTTATACTGTCGATTACAGGTTATAGTTGCTTTTGATAGAAAGAAAGTAGAGAAAGAAGTGGTTTATATACAAAATCCTTGTGTTAGAGAGTTGAAGAGATGAAGTGTAAGGTAGGCTATTTTTGGAGTGCCAACCATGAACTTTTTAGTAGAAGTTTTTTCTTTGGCATGCTTTCTATTTCAGGAAATGATATATTTATAGGTGAGAAGTCGAGCTGATGAGGATGCCATGTGGCCATCATCCGACTCGGGGCCAGCCACGTGTTGCTTGATCCAGAAAAGTGATTGTAGGCAGTGGGTCCTATTCTCCTACCGATGAATAGTTCTCTTTGGTATCTGCGGCATACGTGGAGCTTAAGATTTGGTGTATGTGCAACATAATAGGTCCTCTTCTCAATTATCAAGGCATACGTGGACCTTGGAATTCCGAGTAAGGAAATTGAACGGGCCCAGTTTGACCAATAAAGAAACCTTGAGAATCGGGCTTTATTGTGTAGCGTAGAAGGCGGATCATCACAATTAAGGGTCGATCAATTGGTTGGATCGACCTGGTCTTTGGACTTTGATCCATTTGCTTAAGAAGAATGCTTCGACTCGATAATTGCTTAATCAAGTCGAGCTAAGTCTTGGTCAACCGATGAATGAGTCATCCAAAATAAGGAGATAGCCTATCTTCGGTGCAGATTCTGGTTGTGACGTCTTTTACCAAAAAGCTGGTCAACACTTTCCCCACTAGAACACATCTTTCTTGGTAAAGGATGTTATGTTCTGGACCTTCCATGAAATGATGCATAGAAATTGGATACATAGAAATTCAGAAAGCCATGGTTACGTCGAACCATATTATAAGGAGGCCAGAAAACCAACGATGATTGCCGATCGTATTAAAGCCGAAGGAGAGATGAGAGAACCAGTTGATCTGATCGATCATGAGTATGGTTTGTACCTGCATAAAAGGAGAAGAAAGTATGTCGAGTCTTGACGATATCATTCAACTATTCAGAGCATAAACCATGCTTATGGATCTGTTGGAGTATAGACCATACTCAAGTAAGGATCAACTTATTTTGCCAAATCCTGGCGGGGTAGTTTGATTTGCCAGGTATAAGCCATACCTAGGGGTCAAGTATAAACCATACAAGAGTGGTAATTGAGTTAGCTTACAGAGAGTTCAATTTTTCAGGTATAAACCATACCTGGGAATCTAGAGTCGAGCATCGACCATGCTCGGGGTATTATTTTTCCAAAGGGATTGAGTACAAACCATACTCAAGATTTAGCAGTTTTTACTTGTCAAGACCTTACAAGGTTTGGTTCAAGTATTATCCATACTCACATTGAAAGAGAGTTAAGCTTGTCTTATCCTGAAAAGTGGCGTTTTAGTATCGGTATCAACCATACCTTAGAGACGAGCATAAACCATGCTCGATTTGAGAGAAAGTTAGGCTTGTCACATCCTGACGAGTGAATTGCATACCAAGGTATCAACCATTCCCTAGGGACGAGCATAAGCCATGCTCGGTTTTTGGTCTGGGACTTTTGCCACATCCTGTAAAAGTACTTACATTCGTCAACATAATCCATGTTTGAGAAATAAAGTTTATTGCTACTAATAACTATTACATAACCAAAACAAAATCCTAACGGGTTTACAGTTGAATCCAGAGCACGCCTTAGGGTTAAATCCTAACCCCGTACGTGTGTACTTCAAAATAACCGCATTATTTAAAAAATAATAGAAATACATTTTTTATCTCCTAAGAAATGGGATGTATCCACTGTGATCTAATCCAGATCAGTTGATGATAATGCCAAGATTGCTAGGCTTGGGATCTGTAACGACCCGAACTTTCCTGGTCTCCGAAGAGAAGAGAAAGAACGGACTGTCTGGGAATAAGACGAATCAGAACACAAACAGAAGAACATTTCATTGTATATTACAACAATTTCACCAGATTATAAGAATATAACAGAGTATGAATAAATACTACACATCAGAGATAAAAATACATTACATAGCAGCATAAAATAATACAAAACACAACTGAAAGAGATAAACAAATTCAGAGCTTTCTGAATATCGTTCCAGCTGTAAACCAGGATCCTATGAATATAAATCTGCAAAACAAAAACTACTAGTTGCCCGTGTGGAAAATAGGGGCACCCAGAGTTCAGGTTAAAACAATAAACTCCAGGTCAGTCATGTGACTGTTGTGAGAACTAAAATAGATATTAATCTTTATTTTTAAAGTTAGGTAAATCAAGGGACAACGCCGTATAACACGAAACAGGTTTCCTCCCAAGAATACCAGTGCATAAAACAAATAGCGCAATGCTAAATAAAGAACAATGAAGCTATTATAAGACCTAGGTCCCATCACACAATGCAACGCAAGCCGGAGGATAGGGTTTTACCTTATATTAGCCAAATAATGCTTGATACGCGAAATTTAATCTTTTATTATTACTATAAGTGAAGAAATCAACTTCAAATATAAATGTATCAATCATAGGCGGCATGAGCGCCCCATCCCACTATGTCGCCATATAGGATTACAACTAAAATCTGAAATGTCACGTATTGGAAATTGGATTTTCGTCATGAATCGAGGCAAGGAATGTACTCCTCGCCAATTCGAGAAACTCTAGCAAATGCCTCAGGATCTCCCATAGAAGAATCTTGGATCCTCCAAGGTCGGTCCACACTTACGTTAGTGGATTAGTTATTCTTGAACGCACGTTTCCCGGTCCTATAGGACCTATATCCATCAGCTCCGGCAGTAGCCGATATATTCGAGGTGCCTCGCAATCCAACAACCACAAAGGTAAAAATATAACAACGATGTCAGGGCTAGTAAAATGCTGACACCACCCATAGCCAGAAAGAAACGTCATGTTCTCCTTGGGTCCCTTATCCCATTTTTAGCTCATACCGAGGTTTGAGGCTCGCGAATTAACGCTATACACAAAGAGACGCTATATTAAAGTTGTGCTTTGATCATCAACCTCAAGACTCTACTTTTCAACAAAATCCTTGATCACTGCATCTCCGCTTGCCACACAGGAAACTCATGCCATGCGACTGATATTTATCGATATATAACCTCTGAGCTTGTACGTCTCAGAGAAGGGCGTTAAGAAAGAGAATAAATTCTTCGCTGCTAAACAAATATATATTTAATAGAAATCAATCAACACAGAATAAAATCCAATGTCAGACACGCATCCATTTACAAGTTCGTTCTGGGTCTGAACGAAACCGGTGGCACCTTATTCCTCGTCCCATATGTCCAATACAGGAGAGAGGCCCTCGCATATCCGTCGATCTCCAAGTACGTCTGGACGATTACCACTTATTATCTTGTCTTGGGTGTACAGCCCAATCAAGACATCAGTAATCATCCAAACGATGTGAAGACCTTCGATCTTCAACCACCATCTTCATCGTCGACTTATCGTCGAATCAGTTATTCAGAATAGGTATAAACCAGGCCTTTCCGAATAACTCGCGTATATAATAAACAAGTGCTACAAAACACAACATACGCCTCATTCCAATCCAGAATATTCTTTTATTTAATTATTCACATCTTCATTAATTTTATCAAAGATAAAGTCTTTAAAATTTATTCTTTAATCTTCCTTCGGATATCGATTCAAAACCATATTAAGGTTTTCCAAACTAGTCGGGATTAACGCACCTCACCGAAGTAACCATTTATTTAATTTTCCAATCTCAACTTATTCATCCCATGGAGCAAAACTGGTATTACCCCATAACTAACACCACGGTCTTATCGGTAAATTTAATTACCATTTCCCGTTCAAATCTAATTAAAGATTTAACTATCGCTAGGAGCTAAACTGGCGATACTCCATTCTCGATCATTTCCCAAATTTGATAATTTAAATTCCCATTTCACTCCACTTGGTTTTAATCTTCCCAAAAATCAATGTTAATGATTATTTAATTTTGGAAACACAAACATGACGCATCGACAATCTACACCTTATTATTGATTTCTGCCGATATATAACCTCTAAGCTCGTACATCTCAGATAAGGGTGTTAAGCAAGAGAATAAATTCTCCGCCAACAAACAGATATGTATTTAGCAGAGATCAACCATACAGTTCGAAATACAATGACAGACATGTAATCCTGTCTTTAACTGGGTTAAATAACTAATGTCATTTAAAGCACAGTTCACGATAAACCCAAATCACATTCCATTAATAATGGAATCTTCACGGAAAAACAAATCAATATATAATCGATATCAATTTCCGTATTTGACTAATAATATAAATGGAATAACGACAAAGCCTTTTAAATTCCATATATGTTAACAATCTTCCTCCACAGAAGTTCACTTCGATTATTATCAATCGAATTCCATTCAATTCCAATTTAAAATATATTAAATTGGAAAACATTACTTTGGAAAATTCACGTTAAATCTTATTAAAATGATTTATAAATTCCAAATCACATTCCATTGTAAATCGAGTTAAAGAATGAATGTCGTTAAAAACACAGTTCACAATAAACCCAATCATTTTCAATTCCATTTAATTGTTAATTAATCGGTAATTCTTCTTTAAATCTTAATTAAAAGATTTATTCTTTCCACACTGGGTTTAAGAACAGTGTCATTTAAAACACCGTTCACGACAAACCAAAAATCCAATTTGATATTAAATACAAGGGTCTGAATAGAAAATATATCGACTTATATTTAATATTAAATTCTGAAACCAACAAATATCGTATTGGAATAATGATATATATATTTTCCTAATTCCTCCACAATATCCGTTTAATCACGAAATCCAATATCGAAATATTCCGAAGATAATTTCGATTCCAATCTATTCCAATTCATATATTGGAAATTCGGGTTATTTTTAAAACCATTTCAAACCCAATTTATTTATTTAAAAATATTGGGTTATAATTCTAGTTCATAACTAGTTTATTTCGATAAAATATATTTTTATCTTTTCAAATATGGAATTTTTCATCCCAATTCTTTCCAAATCATTTATTATGATTTTACGCAAATTATTGATATTTTTAATAATTTTATCCAGGCCCATACAGTCGATTTCCATAAACGATCATCAAACTACACTTACAGCGACCTTTTCCAAATTTGATTTGGACATGATTCCAAATCCAACCATTAGATTTCAAATCTCCTTTATTCATTGGAAAGCTCTTTTCGATACGAACCCAACGGTTCTGATTTTAGGAGAATCTGACGGTCCTATCTCCCGTAATGTTCGTTCGAAGTTAATGGTTGAAATTCGCGAACTACCGCGGCGCGGCACGTTCTATTCAGGCCATTATATATATAATATATATTTCGTTGATTTCCATTTAAGATGTATTTTATAAATCGTCTTAGATTCATTTTCAAATCGATTTCAACTTCATATTCAATTTCAAATCAAAATTGAATATTCCATATCATCGATATATAAATGATAATATTTTCAAAACATTAGATTTTGAAATCATTTTCTTTTCGATATTCATTATAAAAATGATTAAATTCGATATAAATATCGTTCATGTTAAAATGGCGTTAATCTAATCAACACGGCTTTACATATATTTAAATATTTTCGTGTCCATCCCAAATCGAACATTAAAATCAGATTTTGATCTTTTACTGAATATTATTTTAAAATAATCATTATTTCAAAATATTCATTCTTTCTGAACTAGAATCAAGCACATTCAATTACCATATAATGTATATTATATGGATTTCATACAATACATTTATAGAACAACAATGATAACCAATCAACCATCATCCAGAGTGCATTCTACACGGTGTAAGCATTGAATATAAATATTTAACGCTTACAACAGTCTGTCAACCCATCGATTGACATACAACTAAACAGTTGGGATTAGTGTACGTCAAATATCATCCCAACATCCGTGTGGAGTTTCAATCCACAAACACAAATTTTATTTGTGCAGTTGGGCGATGTTTAAAATATATCGTCCCAATCAATATCCGTCAAATGTATGTACATAAACAAATCGTCCGATTTGTTTATGATTATTTATTTTATTCATATACACGTTAAAAATTATATTTTTAACTATAAAATATTTTATTTTAACACATGAATATTTTATTTATCTCATTCCACATCACAATCAATTTTCACAACACAATCAAATCAAACAAACAAGTGGTCCATGGTATGTGGACGACGGGTGTCGGGTGCTGCTGAGCACCATCAGCATCCTAGTATATAATTTAAGTAGAAAATAAAATTAAAGTGAGAAGTTCTCACCTAGAAGCTAAACCAAACGCTGCGACTCTTCATATGTAGAAAATTTTCGCCGTGCTCGCCTTTTATCACTTTCATCGTCCGTATTCGCTGTTTTGACTCTAACTTTTACATATGGCCTCCAGTCTTCACCAAACCTTGTCACTAGCCGAAACACGCCATTCCGGATGCGTGGAAAGGGAGCAGGGCTAAGAACGTTGGGTTTTTTCTCATGTGAAGGAAGAGAGAGAGAATGAGAAAGAAAAGGGGGGTTTGACCAATATATAATTAATTTAATTTTTAATTTTAAAAAGTTAGTTTTTCATTCAAACTCCAAATTGAACCCAACGACTGTCGTCCCTAACTAAATACCCCCATTACTGATACAATGGGATATGTCCCATTTGCCAATTTGACTATTTCGATCAGTTTCTGTTAAAATTAAAATATAAATTAATATAACGTTCAAAATTGATTTCAACGTACATTTTAATTTATCGGGGCCACATACGGACCCCAAAAATTCCAGAAAAATAAATATGGCTATGTTTTAATGATACGTTCCTAACAAAACTAATTTCATCGAATTTGGAGACCGTTTGAAAAACAGTCATTTTCTGGTCGATCCAAATTGACTAAAATTGTTAAAACGCGTTTTCCTTTGCCACGCTCACATATTAATTCCAAAAATTATGAATTTTGGAATCTAGCTATAATTAGACATTCCAGATCCAACAAAAGCGGTCTCATCAAAAACGGACGTCGTTTGCAAAATGGCTAATTTTAAGGGATATATTACCATCGCGACTATTCTGAATTTTCAACTGGGCATAACTTTTTATTCCCGCTATGAAATTTGGATTTTTCGGATTCGTTGGAAAGATATTTTCAAATAGATTCTAATATTTTTGGTTTCACTAAAATCCGATTTATTTTGAATCATGTACAATCATTTGAAACTTGAAATCGAATTTTCAAACTACAGCGCCATTTTCAATTCCTTTTATAATTAAATTAAATATTTATATTTTAACTTCGATTTAAATAAATATATACATTCTAATTCTAATCAAAATAAATTTCTAGTCGTTATTATTTAAAATAAATCATTTTAAATATCCAAAATTCATTAAAATTGCCAAAATAAAAAATTTAAATTGGTTCTGATTTTCCGGGTTGTTACAGTCTCTCCGACTTAAGATCTTTTCGTCCTCGAAAAGGAACGGAGCTGAAAGTTGTTTAACCAACCAACTCAACTTTCAGTTTGGCTTTCATTCTTCAACTTTTCAATTTCTAAGAATTTTCAAATTTCTCAAAAATTTGGAAAATACCCTAAATTTTCGAAAAATTTCGCCATTACCTCCTTTGTACAGGGAGGGGTTTGAAAATTTATTGGGCCGTATTAGGCACCCAATAAATCCTAAAAAGCATATACATATTTATAGTGATATATTCCGGTGTCCACAAGGGAGTGTGTATAGATCATAACTCCAGAGAATAAATTCTCGTCACCCTATAAATAGTTTTTGTGCCTTAATGACTAGAGAGACATGATTATTGTCAACTCCAGACTCGTGTGGGGTTTTTATTAATCTGACAATTTTATAGTTATAGTTTATATAGTCCATATCAATCTTTGGTTCAACCTGAAATTTAGTCATTGTCATACAAGCCTCTCGCTTGTATGGTAAATCTTCAACCTCGTCACATAAGCTCCAAATGCTCATGTGGTATATGATAGGGTATGTTATCTTCAAGAAGTATGCCATGTAGTGTAGTACAAAATTAATTGTTACTATCCTATAGCGACGTTTATGATTTCACACAGAACAACCAGCACTCCACATCTAATGGCATTCACAGGAGTTTATATAATAATAAAATTGCGCATCCAACTCATTAAGCTTTACCTATTTGTCGAGCATGCAAATAAATTTTTTACTCAATAGAAAATCCATTTACCTGTTCAACAATGTGTATACATATGCACATCTAAGCTAAAAATAATATTTTTAGCGAACAAACATCTATTTCACTGCACAACTATTTTTAGCACTTCATATACATGATAAAAATGATAATTTTATCATTTTAAGATTTTAATTCGATTTGGATAATGGTTCAAAATTTTAATTAATCAAACCAATAATCATACTACACAACCAACAATCAATTAGTTGGTTAATTTTTCAATCATATAATTTTGATATAAATATTCAAAAATCATATTTTTGAAGCCAAATCACAACAAATAACCCTATCTAGTTTTGATTCTCACACTAGTCAATTGGAATCATATAGATATCCTACCTTCGAGACTCGAACATAAACTCTGATGATGAGTACTCAATCATCAGAATCATCTCCGAGCGACTAGAGTTTGATTCTATATCTATCCAGTATATTAAAACTTCGAATATACGTTTGCAAGGCATATATGAAAAATCTTTATATACTAGATTGTCCAAATTCAATTTAAAATAAATATTCAAATACGTATAAAATGGTTTAAATTTTCAAAACAATATTTGTTTTCATTTTAAAAATATACTCTTCACACTCGTTCTAAGATACTACTAATCTCATCTCTAACGAGTCATTCTCATTGGATATTACTAATCCAATCTCTGATGAATTCCTTCGAATGGTTCTAATGTGTCTTGTTCTCAAGCTCTGTAAACCAAAGCTCTGATACCAAATGTAACGACCCGAACTTCCCCGGTCTTCGAAGAGAAGAGAAAGAACGAATTGTCTGAGAACAAGACGAATCAAAACACAAACAGAAGAACATTTCATTGTATATTACAACAATTTCATTAGATTACAACAATATAACAGAGTATGAATAAATTTTACACATCAGAGATTAAAATACATTACATAGCAGCAGAAAATAATACAAAACACAACTGAAAGAGAAAAACGGATACAGAGCTTTCCGAATATCGTTCCAGCTGTAAACTAGGATCCTGTGAATATAAATCTGCAAAACCAAAACTACTAACTGCCAGTGCATAAAACAAACAGCACAATGCTAAATAAAGAACAATGAATCTATTATAAGACGCAGGTCCCATCACATAATGCAACGCAAGCCGGAGGATAGGGTTTTACCTTATAATAGTCAAATAATGCTTGATATGCGAAATTTAATCTTTCATTATTACTATAAGTGAAGAAATCAACTTCAAATATGAATGTATCACTCATAGACGGCATGAGCTCCCCCATCCCACTGTGTCGCCATATATAGGATTACAACTAAAATCCGAAATGTCACATATTGGAAATTGGATTTCCGTCATGAGTCGAGGCAAGGGATGTACTCCTCGCCAATTCGAGACACTCTAGCAAATGCCTCAAGATCTCCCGCAGAAGACCTTTGGATCCTCCAAGGCCGGTCCACACTTACGTTAGTGGATTAGTTATTCCTGAACATATGTTTCCCGCTCCTATAGGACCTATATCCATCTGCTCCCGTAGTATCCGATATATCTGAGGCGCCTCGCAATCCAACAACCACATAGGAAAAAATATAACGACGATGTCAGGGCTAGTAAAACGTTGACACCACCCATAGCTAGAAAGAAACGTCATGTTCTCCTTGGGTCCCTTATCCCATTTTTAACTCATATCGAGGTGTGAGGCTCGCGAATTAACGTTATACACAAAGCGGCGCTATATTAAAGTTGTGCTTTGATCATCAACCACAAGACTCTGCTTTTCAAAAAAAGCCTTGATCACTGCATCTCCGCATGCCACACAGGCAACTCATGCCATGCGACTGATATCTATCGATATATAACCTCTGAGCTCGTACGTCTCAGAGAAGGGCATTAAGCAAGAGAATAAATTCTCCGCCGCCAAACAGATATATATATTTAATAGAAATAAATCAACACAGAATAAAATCCAGTGTCAGACACATATCCATTTACAAGTTCGTTCTGGGTCTGAACAAAACCAGAAGCACCTTATTCCTCGTCCCATATGACCAACACAGGAGAGACGCCCTTGCATATCCATCGATCTCCAATTACGTCTTGACGATCACCATTTATTACCTTGTCTTGGGTGTACATCCCACTCAAGACATCAGTAATCATTCAAACGATTTGAAGATCTCCGGTCTTCAACCACTGTCTTCATCTTCGACTTATCGTCGAATCAGTTATTCAGAATGGGTATAAACCCGACCTTTCCGAATAACTCGCGTATATAATAAATAAGTGCTTCAAAATACAAAATACGCCTCATTCCAATCCAGAATATTCTTTTATTTAAATATTCACATCTCTAGGGATTTGTTTCCATTAATTTTATCAAAGATAGATTCATTAAAATTTATTCTTTAATCTTCCTTCGGATATCGATTCAAACCATATTAAGGTTTTCCAAACTAATCGGGATTAACACACCTTACCGAAGTAACCATTTATTTAATTTTCCAATCCCAATATATTCATCCCATGGAGAAAAACTGTTGCTACCCCACAACTAAAACCACGGTGTTATTGGTAAATTTAATTATCAGTTCCCGTTCAAATCTAATTAAAGATTTAATTATCGCTAGGAGCAAAATTGGCGATACTCCATTCTCGATCATTTCCCAAATTTGATAATTTAAATTATCAATTCCCATTTCAATCTAATTAAAGATTCATTAAAACTCCACTTGGTTTTAATCTTCCCAAAAATCAATGTTAATGATTATTTAACTTTGGATACACAAATATGTCGCATCGACAATCTACACCGTATTATTGATTTCTGTCGATATATAACCTCTAAGCTCGTACATCTCAGAGAAGGGTGTTAAGCAAGAGAATAAATTCTACGCCAACAAACAGATATATATTTAGCAGAGATCAACCATACAGTTCGAAATACAATGACAAACATGTAATCCTGTCTTTAACTGGGTTAAAGAACTAATGTAATTTAAAACACAGTTCACGATAAACCCAAATCACATTCCATTAATAATGGAATCTTCATGGAAAAACAAATCAACATATAATCGATATCAATTTTCGTATTTGACTAATAATATAAATGGAATAACGACAAAGCCTTTTAAATTCCATATATATTAATAATCTTCCTCCACAGAAGTTCACTTCGATTATTATCAATCGAATTCCATTCAATTCCAATTTAATATATATTAAATTGGAAAATGTTACTTTGGAAAATTCCCGTTAAATCTTAATAAAAAGATTTATAAACTCCAAATCACATTCCATTGTGGATCGGGTTAAAGAATGAATGTCGTTAAAAACACAGTTCACAATAAACCCAATCATTTTCAATTCCAATTAAATGTTAATTAACCGGTAATTCTTCTTTAAATCTTAATTAATAGATCTATTCTTTCCACACTGGGTTTAAGAACAGCGTCATTTAAAACACCGTTCACGATAAACCCAAAATCCAATTTGATATTAAATACAAGAATCTGAATAGAAAATATATCGGCTTATATTCAATATCAAATTCTGAAACCAACAAATATCGTATTGGAATAACGATATATATATCTTCCAAATTCCTCCACAACATCCGTATAATCACGAAATCCAATATCGAAATATTCCGAAGATAATTTTGATTCTAATCCATTCCAATACATATATTGGAAATTCTGGTTATTTTTAAAACCATTTCAAATCCAATTTATTTATTTAAAAATATTGGATTATAATTCTAGTTCATAACTAGTTCATTTCGATAAAATATATTTTTATCTTTTCAAATATGGAATTTTTCATCCCAATTCTTTCCAAATCATTTATTATGATTTTACACAAATTATTGAAATTTTTAATAATTTTATCCAGGCCCGTACAGTCGATTTCCATAAACGGTCATCGAACTGCACTTACAGTGACATTTTCCAAATTTGATTTGGACATGATTCCAAATCCAACTATTAGATTTTAAATCTCCTTTATTCATTGGAAATCTCTTTTCGATACGAACCCAACGGTTCCGGTTTTAAGAAAATCCGACGGTCGGATCTCCCGTAATGCCCGTTCGATATCAACGGTCGAAATTCGCGAACTGTCGCGGCGCGGCGCATTCTATTCAGGCCATTATATATATAATATACATATTATATATATTTCATCGATTTCTATTTAAAACGTATTTTGTAAATCGTTTTAAATTCATTTTCAAAACGATTTCAACTTCATATTCAATTTCAAATCAAAATTGAACATTCCATATCATCGATATATAAATGATAATATTTTTAAAACATTAGGGATTGAAATCATTTCCTTTTCGATATTCGTTATAAAAATGAATAAAATCGATATAAATATCGTTCACGTCAAAATGGCGTTAATCTAATCAACACGGGTTTATATATATATATATATATATATATATATATATATATATATATATATTCGTGTTCATCCCAAATCGGACATCAAAATCAGATTTTGATCTTTTACTGAATTTTATTTCAAAATAATCGTTATTTCAAAATATTCATTCTTTCTGAACTGGAATCTGACACAGTCAATTACCATATAATGTTGATTATACGGATTTCATACAATTCATGTATAGAACAACAAAGATAAACAATCAACCATCATCCAGAGTGCATTCTACACTGTGTAAGCATTAAATATGAATATTTAACGCTTACAACAGTCTGTCAACCCATCGATGACATACAACTAAACAGTTGAGATTAGTGTACGTCAAATATCATCCCAACACCCGTGTGGGGTTTCAATCCACAAATACAGATTTTATTTGTGCAGTTGGGCGATGTGCAAAATATATCGTCCCAATCAATATCCGTCAAATGTGTGTACATAAACAAATCGTCCGATTTGTTTATGAATTCTTATTTTATTCATATACACATTAAAAATTATATTTTTAACTATAAAATATCTTATTTCAACACATGAATATTCTATTTATTTCATTCCACATCACAATCAATTTTCACAACACAATCAAATCAAACAAACAAGTCGTCCATGGTCTGTGGACGATGGGTGTCGGGTGCTGCTAAGCACTGTCTGCATCCTAGTGTATAATTTAACTAGAAAATAAAATTAAAGTGAGAAGTTCTCACCTAGAAGCTAAACCAAACGCCAAGACTCTTCATATGTAGAAAATTTTTGTCGTGCTCGCCTTTTGTCACTTTCGTTGTCCTTATTCGCTATTTTGACTCTAAGTTTTGTATACGGCCTCCAATCTTCACCAAACTTTGTCACTAGCCTAAACGCGCCATTCTGGACAACTTTTTCCGTCCCTTTCTTCCAAAACTGCACCAATTCGCCGGAAATCGTGAAAAACAGCAGCAGGTTTGTCAACTTCGAACGCGATTTCCAGACAGCTTCGCAATCAAAAATAGGACTTCCATATACCAGATCGAAGAGAAAATCGTGCTCTTCGGTTTTGGTATTGTGGAGTTTTGACTAGAAGCGCACCGTTTGAGAGTTATTGGCGAAATAATGACAGGGGGTTTTTTACAAAACGAGATTTTTGTGAAAAATGGGTTTTTTGAGGAGGAGGGGCCCACGGCCGGAGCTGGTGGCCTGAGGGGAGGCGGCAGGACCTGATTGGGTGTGGGGGAGGTGCAACTAGTGGTGGTGGCGCTGGAGGGGCCCATGGTGGCGGTGGTGGTGGGATTTACGGGTTAGGGTTTCAATTTGAAGAGAGAAAGAGGAGGAAGAGGAGGAGGAGGTGGTGGTGGTGGAGGATGGTGCGGCGGCGCTAGGGGGAGGAAGCGGCAACATGGAAGGGGAGCGGGGCTGAGGACGTCGGGTTTTTTCTCACGTGAAGGAAGAGAGAGAGAGAATGAGAAAGAAAAGGGGGGTTTGACCAATATATAATTAATTTAATTTTTAATTTCAAAAATTTAGATTTTCATTCGAACTCCAAATCGAACCCAACGACTGTTGCCCCTAGCTAAATACCCCCATTCCGGATACAGTGGGATATGTCCCATTCGCCAATTTAACTGTTTCGATCAGTTTCTATTAAAATTAAAATATAAATTAATATAACGTTCAAAATTGATTTTAACGTACATTTTAATTTACCGGGGCCACATACAGATCCCAAAAATTCCAGAAAAACAAATCTAGCTATGTTTTGACGATACGGTCATAACAAAACTAATTTCATTGAATTTGGAGACTGTTTGAAAAACGGTCATTTTCTAGTCGATCCAAATTGATTGAAACTGTTAAAACACGTTTTCCTTTGCCAAGCTCACATATTGATTCCAAAAATTATGAATTTTGGAATCTAGCAATAATTCGACATTCCGGATCCAACAAAAGTGGTTTCGTCGAAAACGGAGGTCGTTAACAAAAATTTTGAGGGCTATATTTCCAAACAGACTATTCTGAATTTTCAACTAGGCATAACTTTTTATTCACGCTATGAAATTTGGATTTTTCGGATTCTTTGGAAAGATATTTTCAAATAGATTGTAATATTTTGGTTTCACTAAAATCCGGTTTATTTTGAATCCTGTACATTCATTTGAAATTTGAAATCGAATTTTCGAACTACCGCGCCATTTTCAATTCCTTTTATATTTAAAATAAATATTTATATTCTAACTTCGGTTTGAATAAATATATACGTTCAAATTCTATTCAAAATAAATTTATAATCATTATTATTTAAAATAAATCATTTTAAATATACAAAATTCATTAAAATTGCCAAAATAAAAATTTTAAATTGGTTCTGATTTTCCGGGTTGTTACCGGATCCTTCCCATTCTGTGGAGCACGGGGACTGTTAAGGAGCCTGGGAAGGTAGCTGTGGCTGTGCGGATGTTGCAGATTTTTAACATACTCGAGTAGCTCTCCAAGTCTAACCCTTTCATCGACGAGATATCGCAAGTGTCCGCAGTCGTAGGTGCCATGACCTGCCATGCCATGAAACGTGCAGTGCTTTCCTAATTCACGTCCTCTTTGGGTTGGCTCCCTCTTGGGAGGCTTTGGAAAAGTAAGAGATCCTCACACGTTGAGATATATGTCCAACAGTAAGGAATTGAGCTCGATGTAGTTATCATACATGGGCTCTTTTCGGAACTGTACATTTCTGTCAATCTTTTCCGTGACTTTCCCCTTACCATTGTTTTGGACAACGGTGGTCGGTCCTCCATCCTTTGTAGCAAGTACCTCGAGATTTTCCATCTTGATGTTAGCATATTCTTGTTGGAGGAAACTGTCAGCTTCAGAATAGAAATCTCCAATGTCTCTGGGAGGGTCTCTTTGAAAAGAGATTTCGAAGTATGTTCGATCCAAGACTCCTCTCATGGCGGACATAAGCACCATCGATGGTTCGAACCGATTGACTGATGCCACAGTTGCATTGAATATTTCTAAGAAGGAGCATAGGGTCTCGTCGGACTGCTATTTGATAGATGTGAGGAACATGACACTCTTTGTTCAAGATATGTGAACTCTGAACTGTTCAATGAAGCGGGTGACCAACATATTCCAGTTGTTGATCGATTCAGTTGTTAGCAGTCAAAACCACATGGTGGCAACATTGGTTAAGAAGAGAGGGAAGCACTTGGCCATTACATTGTATGATGTCGATAATACTTCCATATAGCGATATATCGCATGAGATGAGTAGTCGTGTCGGTCCTGCCGTTGTAGGGTTCCAGGACTTGAAGCTTGAAGTATGGAGGGTTGTGGGAATTCCTGATTTCCCGTGTGAATGAACTGCGATGCACGTTATCCACGTCTTGCTGAGAAGTTGTGCCTCGAGTGAAGCGCTTAATGATGCTAGCGATCTGTTTTCCATCCCTGAGAAGTTGCTGCCACGAATCCAATTCTACACCATGGAAATTGGTGAGGATCATGTTACCGGTTGGAAGCGTGCTTTGAGTTCTTGGGGTCGGTTCGGTACGTCCCACGATTGATAGGTGGAGGTGGTCCCCAGCCTCAGTTGTTGGTTCGGGATTGACTAGGACCCCTCATTCGGCATGTGAGTTGGGCTGAACCATGTCCATGAAGGTAGAATTGGACAGTTTTGGGTGAGCATTATCAGCTCAGGGTTCGGCATTACCCTCACTTGGGGCGATGTCATGGTGATTTTTAGTAGCGTCTCCCTTCGTCCTGCTAGGAGCTGGTAAGGTAGAGTAGTCTTAGTGAGACGGAGGGTTGCTGCCCCAGCCCTACATGGATCGGCATGCTGGGAAGGCTGGGTAAGAAGCGACATAATTCTGGTTTGTGGTAAGATATCAGATCGAGCCGCAGGGTGCATCGAACTAGGCTCTGATCGATTTGAAGGTTGCATCGAACGATCTGACCTATGACTTGGTCGATTGGGAAGTGAAGTTGCCCCGTGTAGAGGCAGAGCAGTAGACCGATCTGGGGTTCGGATTCCATTGACCTGAAGGTTAGTTGTTGCCCCATCTTCGCCGGGTGCAGGAAGTGATGCTTGGTTGCTCGGTCTTCCTTCCATCCGAGCGAGGAAATCATCCATCATTTCCTTCTTCTTTTGAGGAGTTCATCTTGATGTGCCATATAAGCTTTGAGTTCGGCGAGAAATCCATCCATCTCGTCCCTAGTCAAGTATTGGGTAGGAGGAAGCCTCCTGGCTTGCCTCCGCTGCTGTGTCTGTTGGACCAGTAGGTTGAGGTTGATTGTGGAAAGATGTTGGATCCTTCTTCCATTTTGCCATTATTTCTTCCAGAGCTGGCGAAGGACGTAGGTATCTATCCTCCCCTTCCTGGAGGGCCTAAGTGTTGACATCAAAAGTTGGTCTAATGGCAATCAACCCCCAAAGTTTGTTGTTTACACACAGTTAATCGCAGAATACAGGAAAAAGGAGTAAACACAGGAGACACAATATTTTTATAGTGGTTCGGGTTCAACCAAAGATACGTCCACTTTATAATCTCTATTTATAATGTTGGTTACAGGTTACAGTTGCTTTTGATAGAAAGAAAGTAGAGAAAGAAGGGGTTTACATACAAAATCCTTGTGTTAGAGAGTTGAAGTGTATGATAGGCTATTTTTGGAGTGCCAACCATGAACTTTTCAATAGAAGTTTTTTTATATGCTTTATATTTCAGGAAATGATATATTATAGGCAAGAAGTCGAGCTGATGAGGATGCCACGTGGCCATCATCCGACCCGGGATCAGTCACGTGTTGCTTGATCCAGAAAAGTGACTGTAGGCAGCGGGTCCTATTCTCCTACCGATGAATAGTTCTCCTTGGTATCTGCGGCATACGCGGAGCTTAAGATTTGGTGTATGTGCAACATAATAGGTCCTCTTCTCGATTATCAAGGCATACGTGGACCTTGGAATTCCGAGTAAGGAAATTGAACGGGCCCAGTTTGACCAATAAATCAGCCTTGAGAATCGGGAGTTGTTGTGTAGCGTAGAAGGCGGATCGTCACAATTGGGGGTTGTTCAATCAGTTGGATCGACCTAGTCTTCGAACTTTGATCCATTTGCTGAATAATATTGCTTCAACTCAACAATTGCTGAATAGGGTCGAGCCAAGTCTTGGTCGATCGATGAATGAGTCGTCCAAAATAACGAGATAGCCTATCTTTGGTGCAGATTCTGGTTGTGACAGTTTTTTTACCAAAAACTGGTCAATAGTGTGTGTGTGTATGTATGTGTGTGTATATACATATATATTTGAAATTTGGTACACTTTTATTAACTAATGAAATTCAAAACATAGATACGATTAGCATACTAACCGTAATAAATAAAGAAAAAACAAGCGAAAAACAAATATAAAAGCTAGACCCATGATGAGGTCAATGTTTCTAGTCTAATAAGGGCGTCCCTTTGCTCTCCATCTGTGTGTGGGAGCACTAATCAATACCATCACACATCATAAGTTGAAACTCCATGGGTATCCAAACATCCATAAGCAATATAAGAAATTGGCTTGTTTACATCAAACAGAGGATGTAAAACGATTACAATATGGCTTCCAAAAGCAGAGTTTTTTACTGCTCTGCTGAGTTTTGTTGATATTATTTTTGTTGAAAACCAGTTTAATGACCCTAACTACGTACCAAGGACAACCTGCTCACAAGCCAAGTACATGCATTTAATTTAGCGGAAGTAAGAGTCCCTAGTGATATAAGACGGGATATTGTTCTTAACAGAGCCAACCAACTGGGAATACTCAGACTGAAAGTTCCAGGTATAGCAGTCTAGAAGTAATCTTCTATGTGCTGGTAACACTTCGTATCATAAGTTTGTGGATTGTCGCATAAGCAAACCCAATCAACCAACTAACAAAATTGAGTTGGACAATGATGAGGTCGCCCACTGCCAATCAATCTAAATGCTCCATCATTTTTGCATAATGAAACCCACGTTCTCTGTTCATGTGGTAAACTTCCAAAGAACAAATGACTCGCTCTCCAAAATTTAAGCAATATTATCCACGTTCCTTCTAATTTACTGAGAATAATGATGCATGTGTTCTCGAAGTCGGGTATGAGAACCCAAATTGAAATATCTGAAAGAATTTCTGGAACTTGCTTGTCGAATCTTAAACTTGGTACATGATCAAAAACACAATTGTAGAAATATCCAAGATAATGTATTTGAGTGTATTGTAATCCATGAACATAGTTGATAAAACATTTTGTTGCAACCATACCAATTCTGTCAGTTTAAGTCAAAATCATGAAAATTCGGGTATAATCAGGAAAATGGAAGTCGGGTTTCCAAGTAGGCATTAAGAAGATAAGCTGCAAACTTGTAGATCCCATTTAAGCGATATAAAAATATATATGGTCCATTACTTGGCAGAAAATCAAACTCATTGTCGCCAATAATTGAAACTAACCCAAAACAAAATTACTTGAAAATCCATGGCCTAACAAAGAGTATTATCCACCAAATCGAGGATTTTGAAAACAGTTTCAGTTCTCACTGCTAATAACCAATCGGAAGCGATGCCCAGATCTGAAAGCATGGATCGGTTGATTGATCCTGAAACCAGGGACGAATCCTACGAATATAATTTAGGGTTTTAGAAGAAACCATTTTCAACTACTTCGGGTATACGGTGGAATAGATTTGGTAAATTAGTTTGAGGCTTACATAGATTAAAGGGTTTGATATGAATTTATTAGGCAAATGGCTTGAATCTTAAATAAATATAAGTGAAGTCAAATATTTTAGAATTGATTGTAACTTATAATTGTAATCAAGTATGATTCTAATGAAAATAACCACAATAAAGTAGTCATATGGTATTATATGTACTTGAAATTTCTACGGATCTGTAGGGATAGAAATCTCATATCTTTTATGTTATTATGCACTTCTATGAACATTTCACTTGAGTTAATTTACTGATATAAGAATGTTAGTTGATTGACATAGAAATGTGTTTATTTTATGCTCTTATTTCTTATCTTTTGTATATAAATAAATATTACTTGGGTATTGTTTTGTTACTTTTACAGATATTCCAACCCAGCCTGCTTGCAACCAGAAAAGTAGAGAAATAGAGATGGAATTGATATATATTTACATTTTGAAGAATTGTAGATGAAGATCTCACATCTAGTTGCTATTGGACAAGAAAAGGATTGATAAAAAGGCTTTGCACATCACAAATCAATGAAGAAGTGTCAAGGAAACAAGAGGAAAAGAGAAAAGGCCCAAATTTGCTTTTATCTAAGGCCCATTTATGTTCTCATTGTAAACTAATTGGTGATGTAATGACCAGGCCCATTTATCATTAGGGTTAGGGTTAGGGTTTGGCTATCTACCCTATATATACCCTTGTAATGGCATTATAGCCACCATCCTATCATATACCTCATTCTATTCTCTTCTTCTTTAATAAAATTCATTTTTCTCTTTATTTTTCTGCAATTTTCTATTTCTTAGCAATTAGTGTTGTCTACACGATTAGATTCGGTAGAACACTATTTGTATTCTGCATTTCTTTTCATTAGCGATTGACCGTCTGATTAGATTCAGCGGTAATCCTAATTTTTTATTTTCTGTTCGTTTAATTCTGTCTGCAATTTTATTTCCATTGTTCTATTTTATCTTTAATCGTTGAATTTATTACAGATCTGATTAGATTCGAATCTGCAGTAAATTTAATTGCATCTTTTAATTGTAGTTTCACCTTCTATTTTGTTTTGCAAATCAACCTCCAGCTTCGTCTAACACGCCCAAGAAAAAAAAATTAATTAAACCTCCCTGTGTTCGACCTGTATGCTACACGCCTGTATACTTGCAGAATTTATTACAAATGTCGCGCTTTTCTAATTCATAGATTAGCGTCGATCAAGTTTTTGGCGCCGTTGCCAGGGAGGTAACGATTAAATTTTATTATTTATTTAATTTCCGATTCGTTTTAGTTTTTTTTATTTTTTGGTTTTTCTTTTTGTTGGTTTGTATATATAGAAAAAAAAATCTTGATTGGTTAGATTTGGTAATGTTCAATGATACCGTGATCAACCAAATAAGAGAAAAAAAATACATGCCAATTTCCTGATTTCTTTCCTCTTTTCAGTACATCATCTTTCCTTTCTTCTTCTACAAAAAAAAAAAGAAAAAAAAAAGAAAAGAAAAAAAAAGAACTTCCTTTTTGCAGTTTTTTTTTTTTTTCTGATTTTGATTTCTGTTGTTTCTTCCCGACAATTCCCTCAGACTCCGGTTGCTCCACGTCACAAACAAAATCATCCTACCAGAAACTGTCCCTTTTCACCAAAACGCTATCAACACCAACCTTCACCTCACCAATCTCACCACTGTCACAAACCTCCGCAATCAACCATCCATCACGTTCATCCACACAGATCCACAATACTTCATCAAGAGTTTCTGAAACTATATCCAGTTCACCATCTCCAAAACCACAATTCACGTTCAAATCGATCATCTCACAGTTCAGCAAACACTGAGCAAGAACCCACTGCGAACAGCTCATCCAAATACCCAACGGCGTACATCAAGGCCCTGAACCATCTTCACGCTGTCAAAAAAAATCCCCAACCCATCGCTTACAAGCACAGAATTCAACATACCCCGTTCACCACTCCAAAACCGATACCATCATAGCCACCATACTTCGGATCCGAAGAACTCCACACACACCCCAATCCGCCAGTCCTTCAATGTTCATCCACCCGTACAGATCCTCACCATCTCTCTCTCCAATTCAACAGCCAACTGTTCACCGACAAAACCCTCTACTGCATCATCCTTACAGCACAGCCATCAACTCTACACAAACCAAATCACACTCACAGATCAGCCACTATTCCACCTTACAAGCCTTCAACAAGTCCATCAAAACTTCCACTAACGCACTGCCTAAGTTCCTCAGTCATCTCACCCACTTTCACCATCTCTGAACACGTTCATCATCATCAGACATCACTGAAAGCTCCTACCTTCCTCCCATATACAACCGTTTCAAATCGATACCAAAAACCCCAATTCGAAGAGAGCCGATCTGAACGTCAATAACCCGATCCACAAAACCCAAATCCCAATCAAAAAAAAAAAAAAAAAGTTGTGCGTGATTGGATTCAGAGAAGAATAGAGAGGAGCGTGAGTTTTCGGTGCTTGTTTCTTTACTGAAAAAAAAGAAAGGAAGGAAGGAAGTATCGTGATTTGCTAAAATAGAGGGGTACATTGATTTGTTTATTAAGGGAACGTGATTGGATTGGCATTGCTAAAAGGGGTATATGTATTAAAAAGAGAAAGTTTCGCAATTTGTTTCCAGAATCAAAGGGCCGCGTGAAAAGCTATTTTGCTATTTCACCTGTTTTGTTTTGTTTTTGTGTGGTCTGTTGGCCTTGAATTTTTTTTTAATACTGGGAAAGTACTTCTAGGAGCCGTTCATTTGTGGGGTCACCTTTTTTATTTTGGGGTCTGAGTTTGTATAATTGACTTGGCATGTTTAATGCGTTTGCTAGGGGTTTAAGCGCACTTGTTTAACTGGGATTTAAGTAGCCTCTATTTTCAAGTTTTGATTGGTCCTTGATTCGTTTATTCAAGTTGTTTATTGAGTTGTTCTGCTTCGTTTAAAAAAAAATTCAAGAACCAAAGTGAAAAAAAAACAATCAAGCAGGGATCTGACATTCAAACGATTTGCAAACAAGAAATTCAAAGGTTCAATCAATCAAAAGATCAAGGTGAAGAAAATCGTTCAAGCAAAGCGAACGAAGCAGCGGAGTTGAATAGCTAGCACTGCTCATTTATTCTGGACGGACAACCATACCCCCACTGTAAAATTCTCTTTAACTCTACAGGTGCTCTGCTGCAAAGAAAAAATATATAGACAATTGTTGTAAAAAATTTCTGTAGGGGCAGCGGCTTTGAATGTGCAATTTTTAATTTCTGCAATTATTTTGTGTGATTGCCGTTATTTCTGCATCTTTTATTCATTCTATTAAGGGAAATACCCCAATTCACATAAGGTGAGGGATTTCATCACCCTTCCCTTAGCCCACAAATTGCGTTTCATCGTAGAATCTGACTAATAATAACGGTTAGACGTTGGACTTAAGGGAGTCACGGGCTCATCTAGGTCTTAATTGTATTGTGATAGTTGATTCATTTGGAACAAATTATTTCTCGGTGTCTAGACTACGGCAGAGAAATAACCGTTTATAAATATTACGGTGATTCGTAAATATTATATCGGTTGTTACTCTGAAGGTACTTAAACCATCGGCTGCATTGCTAGGGTGATTCCTGGTGCACCGATAACTCCTATCCGTTAACTGGCTGAGAAATCTTTTGATCTAAGTAATCAAATGCATCACTTTATAATTTTGGGTTAGGAGCCAATAAGGACAGAAAATTTCATTGTAGCTGATTTCTGTGCTTGCATATAACCACAATGAGTGAAAAAAGTGTCAGCCAACAAAATTCTCGTAGGGGTTCTCGAATCAACCAAAATTTTCCAACCGAATTTGATCAAAATCGAGTGAATCAAAATTTTCCAAACTTTGGGGATCAAAATCAAATAAATCAAAATTTTCAAAACCTCAATATCCAAATGGACAGACCATTGTCTCTTCGTGATCGATGTTATCCTACTAGAACCGTTCAACCATCTGTCATTGTGTTTCCACCAGCTGAAGGAAACAATTTTGAGCTAAAACATTCTTTTATCCAAGGGGTACCAAAATTTACTAGGTCTGAAAATGCTTATGAATTTCTGAGTGAATTTGAATTGTATGCCTCCACAACAAAAATGCAACAACTATCTAGCGAATCGATCAAGCTAAGGCTAATTCCATGTGCACTACTTGAAAGCGCTAAAAGATGGCTAAATTCTCTTCCACGACATTCCATAAGAAGTTGGGATGAATTTGTCATTGCATTTTTGAAAAAGTTTTTCCCTTTCCATAAAACTCTGAAAATCCGAACCGAGATAAATCAATTTTGTCAAAATGAGGGGGAAACTTTTTCAAAATACTTTGAGAGATTCAACCAGCTATTATATAGTTGTCCTCATCATGGAATTCTAAAAGATCACTTATGTCAAATTGCATATGAAGGGCTAAACTATTAGACTAGAACTCAACTAGAATCAATGTGTGGAGGAGACTTTATGTCTAAAACAGCCGATGTAGCTTGGCGGTTTTCAGAAGATTATTCTGAAAAGGACATGCAGTGGGAATCGATTCGTGTTCCCATTCGTACTTCTACTAGAGGAGTGCATGTCATGGACCCAAATCAAGTTCCTTTAGAAAATCAAACTCCTCAAGCCGGAGAAGGGTTACCCCACTATTACTCTTAGGACCATGCTAATGTCATAGCTCAAAATAATCCTTACTCATCCACATACAATCCTGGTTGGAGGAACCACCCAAATTTTTCCTGGTCAAACCCCAATAATTCGGCTAACCCATCTCACGTGCAACCCTTTATTCCCAATCCGAATTACCAAGCTCCTTATTCCAGTTCTCAAATATCTCAAGCTTCGCCTCAATCCAAACAACCTTATAGTCACCCCAATTTTCAAACATCAAACCAATCCTCTCAATCTTCTCAACCGTCACAAGAAATTTTGCATCTAGAAAAACAGTTGAGCTCTTACGAAGCCAAAATAAACTCGCAAGACGCTAAAATGGACCAAATGATGAATATGATAAAGGAAATGGCGAAAAATAATGAGAGGGGAAAGTTGCCGAGTCAACCTGAGGTGAATCCAAAATATAACTCTCGTGCTGTAAATTCATGTGAGGACGAAAACCATAATCCAGTCAAAGCTATTACAACCCTTCGATCTGGAAAGAGGATTGATAATAACGTGGGACACCCTGACGAACTTTCTAACTCGACCCCAATCCCTAATCTTGATGATCACCCATTGGCTTCGAATGCCAATTCCTCTAAACCTCAAGTTTCCTTAAATGTTGGCAATCCCAACAATTCTTCTCCCAGTGTCGGCAAACCCGACCCATCTTCGAAAATTAATGTTGGCAATACCAACATACCATCTTCTACGACCTTACCACCTTCTATTTCCTTGGATAAACCTTCTTCCTCGAATGATGAAACTCATCACAGAGTTTAAAAACCAATAGCTCCATTTCCCCATAGGCTCAACAATAAGAAGAAGGCGGCAAATTTCGATAAAATCTTGGAAATTTTCAAACAAGTCCATGTGAACATTCCTCTTTTATACACCATTGAACAAATTCCTCAATATGCTAAATGTCTTAAGGAATTGTGCACACAAAAACGTGCGACCAATGTCCCAAAAACCGCCTTTCTAACTGCTAATACAAGCTCTGTTCTTTCGAATCTTGCCCCAGTCAAGTATAAAGACCCTGGCTGCCCTACGATTGATTGCAAAATAGGAAACACCCATATCTCTCGTGCTCTACTTGACCTTGGTGCCAGTGTCAATCTTCTTCCTTATACTGTTTATCGTCAACTGGGACTAGGGGAGATTAAACCAACAAACATCATTCTTCAGCTAGCTGATCGATCTATCAAAAAGCCATTGGGAATTATCGAAGACGTCTTGATACAGATCGAACAGTTCTATTTCGCTGTCGATTTTATAGTTCTAGAAACAGAGCCTGTCTCAAATCCCAAAGTTCAAATACCATTGATCTTAGGACGCCCTTTCTTAGCAACCTCTAATGCTATCATTAATTGTAGGAATGGTCAGCTTCGACTTTCCTTCGGGCACCTAACCATTGAGCTAAACATCTTTAATCTCAACAAGCAACCTAGCGATTTTGAGGTCGATGAAATTGACATGATTCAAACCACAGTTGATGAAACCTCTAGTGACACTTCTGAAGCCCTGAAAATGTGTCTTGACCACTTCGACTCTGATTTCGACGAACTCGAATACATTTCTGAACTAAACAAAATTCTTGACTCCGACACTTCGTCACCTGAATCTAACCAAGGAATATTGACCAATGTTGATACACAAGATCTTCCTAAGTTAGACCTCAAACCTTTGCCACCAGACCTTAAGTATGCCTACCTAGACTCTTCAAAAACTTTTCCCGTAATCTTGGCCTCCGATCTTACCGAGGACCAAGAAGAAAAACTCTTAGAAGTTTTGCGGGAAAATAAAGACGCCTTGGGGTGGGAAATTAGCGATATAAAAGGAATTAGCCCATCAATTGTGGAACATCGCATACATTTAGTTGATGAGGCTAAACCCACCCGTGAGGCTCAAAGGCGATTAAACCCAAACATGAGAGAAGTGGTCAAGGAGGAGATAATCAAATGTCTAGACAATAACATCATCTATCCCATCTCTGATAGTACTTGGGTGAGTCCGGTACAAGTTGTACCAAAGAAGTCGGGAGTCACGGTGATCAAAAACGACAGTAATGAACTCGTCCCAACAAAAATCAAAACCAAATGGCGTGTGTGCATCGACTATCGAAAGCTTAACTCAGCCACACGAAAAGACCATTTTCCCTTGCCTTTTATTGACCAAATGCTCGAACGCTTAGCGGGACATGAGTACTACTGTTTTCTCGATGGATACTCTGGCTATAACCAAATTCCTGTTGCTTTAGAAGATCAACATAAGACCACCTTTACTTGTCCTTTTGGAACCTTTGCTTATCGTCGCATGCCTTTTGGTCTTTGTAATGCCCCCGCGACTTTCCAAAGGTGTATGATGAGTATTATCTCTGATATGGTGGAAGAATTCTTGGAAATATTCATGGACGATTTTTCAATATATGGATCATCTTTTTCCCATTGTCTCACTCATTTAGAACTCGTCCTTAAGCGTTGTAAGGAGAAATCACTCGTGCTTAATTGGGAAAAATGCCACTTTATGGTAAAAAGGGGGATAGTTCTAGGTCATGTCGTCTCCAAAGATGGCCTAGAAGTCGATAAATCTAAAATCAATTTGATTGCTAATTTACCTCCTCCTAAGTCTGTCAAAGATGTTCGTTCATTTCTTGGCCATGCAGGATTCTATAAAAGATTCATTAAGGATTTCTCAAAAATTTCAAAACCTCTCTCGAATTTACTTGCCAAAGACGTAAAGTTTGAATTTTCCAATGATTGCAAAACATCTTTTGAAACTCTTAAATCACTCTTGACCACAACTCCCATCATTCAACCTCCTGATTGGACTCAACCCTTCGAACTTATGTGCGACGCTTCTGATTTTGCTATTGGAGCCATCTTGGGTCAGCGTATCGATAAACTCCCTCGAGTCATTTATTACGCTAGCAAAACTTTAAACGAGGCCCAACTGAATTACTCAACTAATGAAAAGGAATTTTTGGCAGTTGTCTTCGCTCTTGAGAAATTCAGACCATATCTCATAGGATCCAAAGTCATAGTTTACACTGACCATGCTGCCCTACGATATTTGCTTTCTAAAAAGGATGCCAAGGCCCGCTTGATTCGTTGGATCCTTCTTCTTCAAGAATTCGATATAGAAATACGAGATAAAAAGGGTTCTGAAAATGTCGTAGCTGATCATCTCTCTCGAATTGTGCACGAAAATGATAATGACACCCAAATCGATGACTATTTTCCTGACGAACAACTCCTTTCGATCTCTAACACCCCTTGGTACGCTGACATTGTGAATTATCTTGTCACATAACAAATGCCCGCTGAATGGTCGAAACAAGATAAACAAAAATTTCTCTCGAAAGTTCGAAACTTCTATTGGGATGACCCATATCTTTTCAAATACTGTCCAGACCAAATCATTCGAAGGTGTGTGCCAGATCATGAACACCAAAGTATTCTCTCCTTCTCACATGACCATGCTTGTGGCAGTCATTTTGGGGCAAGAAAAACTGCTGCAAAAGTTTTGCAAAGCGGTTTTTATTGGCCCACACTCTTCCGTGACGCTTTCGAATTTTGCTCTAAATGTGAGCGATGTCAAAGAACGGGTCGAATCTCTAAGCGAAACATGATGCCTCTCAACCCCATTTTAGTGATTGAATTATTCGATGTTTGGGGCATCGATTTCATGGGACCATTCCCTAATTCATTTGGGAATCTTTACATCTTGCTTGCGGTATATTATGTCTCAAAATGGGTTGAAGCCATTCCGACCAAAACCAACGACAACAAGGTTGTTGTCAAATTCCTCAAAGAAAACATCTTTTCATGCTTTGGCACACCTCGAGCTATCATTATCGATAATGGCACTCACTTCTGTAATCATGCTTTTGAGTCCTTGCTCAAGAAATACTTAATCACACACAAGCTGTCGACCCCCTACCATCCACAAACTAGTGGGCAAGTAGAAGTCTCTAATAGACAAATCAAACAAATTCTTGAGAAAACCGTGAATTCCAATAGAAAAGATTGGTCCGTAAAACTGATTGATGCACTTTGGGCTTTCCGCACTGCTTATAAAACCAATCTAGGGATGTCACCATATCGATTACTCTTTGGAAAGGCCTATCACTTACCTCTTGAATTAGAGCATCGTGCTCTTTGGGCCATTAAATTTTTGAACTTTGACTTAGAAAAAGCCGGCTCACACAGGAAGTTACAAATTTCTGAATTAGAGGAATTGAGAAATGAGGCGTATGAAAATGCGAAAATCTACAAAGAAAGAACCAAAGCCCAACACGACAAAAACATACTTCGTAAGGAATTCAACGTAGGTCAAAAAGTTCTTTTATACGACTCTAGACTTCACTTGTTTCCAGGAAAACTCAGATCTCGATGGACTGGACCTTATGTGGTGAAAACAGTATACCCTCATGGAGAAGTTGAAATTGAAAATCCTAGGGATGGAAAAGTCTTCAAAGTAAACGGTCAACGACTGAAACCATTTTTGGAATTCGAGCAATATGACGAAGATGACTCTATCGATCTGCATGATCATCCACCATGAAATCAGGTGGTACACGTTCTTTTATTTTTATTTTTATTTTTCATTTTTTTTTTTTTTCTGCCTTAGACAGTTGGGACACTGTCTCAATCAAGTGTGGGGGGGAGTCTGCATTTCATCCATTTTCATTTTTCTTTGTTTTTATTTCTTTTTATTTTCAGCCATTTAAGTAGGACCATCATACATTTTAGATTGTAGTAACATACCATAATTTTATTTTATTTTTGAAATACGACTCATTCTCAATTGATACAGCAAAATAAGTTTACAATTTTTAGCCAGTTGATAGTATTTTTCTCTCTCAACTTAGATCGAATAGGAAATATAATGAAAAGTTTAATTTTGAGGGATAATAGTGTAACCGGTACATAGGGAGATTCTTAGGTGATGGGCATGAAATCTATTCTATATTGTAGACTTTGTTTAAATAAGTGGAGGACTTAAAATACTTATATTGGCTTTTCAAATCTTTAAAACTAAGTTGTGTTAAGTTGAATTCGCGTTACTCTCTTTTGTGCTTATATTTTCGATAATAATAATAATAATATTCCAAGGGTATCCAACATTGCTTGTATATCGAGCGTTGGTGTGCAAACCCGCCAAGCTCTATCCGACACGTTGTTGACAAAGTCAGCGTTGGAATATCTTGGTCTCATTTTATGAGATTGGACACCTAAGGATTACCGACACGTTGTTGACAAAGTCAAAGTCGGCCTGCACAATCCGCCAAGCTTTTTACCTACTCTCCGTTAGTCCGCGAGGCAGTGCATGGGTGGTAAACCTTGGTCTTTTTAGTTAGGTGTATGTACTTAATCATAAATCTTAAAATTTTATAGAATAAAGAATAAGCGATGATACCCAAACACTTCTTGACCTCATTGATTTGACTAGCCATACATGAGAAAATTAGAATACCACTTTGCAAACTGTGCCAAGCAAACTAAGAATTTATTTCATGGCTGCACTATGTTATCGACCGAACTAACTGGTCAAACTGGAATTTAACATTTGAAAACTTGATTTATATTGAAAATTTGTGACAAGTCGAGGTATCTAAAATAAAATCAACTGATTAGAAATTATTAACTTAATTTGTTGTACCACTTGCCTAAAACAAGTCTTGTTTTCATTTTTTTTTATTTTGCATATGTCCATTGCATTCATGTAGTTCATTAGAACCACATCATACTGCATTTGGATTTTGTGGGTAGTATCCGCTGAAAACCCTCACGAGACACCACTCGTCCTACTAGGGACACCTAGAGGTTTAACGGCTTGTTGCATGCGCTCAATGCAATCGTGTTTCCTACGAAAGTGTGACCTATCTAGTTAGTTTCCCATTTTCTTTTTACTCGAGGACGAGTAAAAGATAAGTGTGGGGGTATTTGATTGACATAGAAATGTGTTTATTTTATGCTCTTATTTCTTATCTTTTGTATATAAATAAATATTACTTGGGTATTGTTTTGTTACTTTTACAGATATTCCAACCCAGCCTGCTTGCAACCAGAAAAGTAGAGAAATAGAGATGGAATTGATATATATTTACATTTTGAAGAATTGTAGATGAAGATCTCACATCTAGTTGCTATTGGACAAGAAAAGGATTGATAAAAAGGCTTTGCACATCACAAATCAATGAAGAAGTGTCAAGGAAACAAGAGGAAAAGAGAAAAGGCCCAAATTTGCTTTATTTATCTAAGGCCCATTTATGTTCTCATTGTAAACTAATTGGTGATGTAATGACCAGGCCCATTTATCATTAGGGTTAGGGTTAGGGTTTGGCTATCTACCCTATATATACCCTTGTAATGGCATTATAGCCACCATCCTATCATATACCTCATTCTATTCTCTTCTTCATTAATAAAATTCATTTTTCTCTTTATTTTTCTGCAATTTTCTATTTCTTAGCAATTAGTGTTGTCTACACGATTAGATTCGGTAGAACACTATTTGTATTCTGCATTTCTTTTCATTAGCGATTGACCGTCTGATTAGATTCAGCAGTAATCCTAATTTTTTATTTTCTGTTCGTTTAATTCTGTCTGCAATTTTATTTCCATTGTTCTATTTTATCTTTAATCGTTGAATTTATTACAGATCTGATTAGATTCGAATCTGCAGTAAATTTAATTGCATCTTTTAATTGTAGTTTCACCTTCTATTTTGTTTTGCAAATCAACCTCCAGCTTCGTCTAACACGCCCAATAAAAAAAAAAAATTAAACATCCCTGTGTTCGACCTGTATGCTACACGCCTGTATGCTTGCAGAATTTATTACAAATGTCGCGCTTTTCTAATTCATAGATTAGCGTCGATCATTAGTCTTGACTGAGTGTTTTGTTTTTTAACGTTCGGGTCAGACCGAGTATTGCAGTTTGAAATTTCACCTTCGAAGATGAAGATTTATGAAGACCCCGTCTTTTTCCTTTTATTCTGTCATTTGTATATGCATTAATGAAATTTATGTATTAAACTTTCGATGTATTCAATATTGAAACTCTGATGTATTTCATTATTTTATTCCACTGTGAGATATTGCATTATTATGTGTTTGTGATTATGTGACTTATTTTGTTAAACCCTATAGCTATAACAATTTGTTGTTTCGAGCGATCTGAGTTGGTTTTATTATCGAGTTGAATGGTTGAAAATAACAGGCTGTTATACTCAACATGTTTATGGTTCTTCAATTGATTATATATAGGAAATTGCTTTTGGTTGTTCATTTCTTTTGCAGTTTGCTTTTTTCTATATGAGCTTTCATTTTGGCTTATCTGTACGCATTTCCAATCAGTTGAAATCCCTTTCTTCCCAATCAACCACACTGTCCATTCTTTTTTTCGTCGGGTCTGTCTCCCTAACTCTTCAATATAATTTCCTTATTCTAAATTCAATTCTCTAATGGATCCTTTGAAACAAAAAAACAAAAACAAAAAAAACAAAACAAAAAAAATAAATAATATACACTCTCTATTGATAACTTATTCCACCAATTCATCAATATACTTTTTTTCTGTATTTCCAAGACTTTAATGAATCCATTGAAATAGAACATTGTTCTTTATAATGACCATATTTTCCCTCATTATTGTCAATGACGTCTTCATTTAAGTGAAACAAATGCAAGCCTAATTGTCCGCATTAAGGTATGTTTCACTCCCTTTTTTTTTAGAGAATTGTTAATGGGACTCCAATTTTGGTTAAAGAAGAGAGAATTTTAAGGGGACTCCATAATTATTATTTATTAAAGGAAGGTAGGTAATAAAAAATAAAAATAAAAAGTGATCAAACTACTCTTCCCTACGTATCACGTGATGGTAATCCTAACTTTTTAATTCTCCAAAAATTGATCGACAGAAAACCGCACTGCTCTAAAAACCATATTAAATCACATACCTAAGTTTATTTCCTTCTTCATGGTTTGAACTAGGGCTGTTATGGTAATGGTTACCATTTGATAATCACCGTTATTGTACCATTTTTACTGGTAAGTCAGAATTGTTTATCGTTACCGATCAACTGGTATATTAAAGACTGGTATACCGATAACCTGGTAACTGTTACACTGGTAATGGTAAATTATCGTCCATCAAAGTTTATATCTTGACGTCTTTTTAGTACACAATGTATTTTTATTATACTTTATGTAGTGTTAGTTTATAAAAATCATAATTGAAAAAAAAAAGTGTGGCTAGAATTATTTCACCTGATTATTGGACTAAATATAATCATTTATTTGGTTTTAAATGCACGTAATAAAGCGTACCAGATGAGTACATATATGTTTTTAATTAACCGATAAAATTACCATTATCGCCGGTGTTGAAGGAATTTTACCTATAATTTACCATTAAAAATTGTAAATCTACCGTAACCATACCATTTTAACTGGTATATCGATTTCAATCAAAAGTGGTTACCGATCGACTGGTAATGGTATGGTAATGGAAAATTTATTTTACCATAACAACCCTAGTTCGAATGAAGATGACGAAGAGAAAGCAATCGGATCACAATGTAATGACATAAATTTTGGAAATGTTAGTCCAATCGTTTTTACCGTTTTTGTGAAGAAGAGGAAAACGGACGGTGGTGGATTGCATTGTATAATGATGAAAAAATGTTAGGATTATAAGATTATTATTGAAATTTTTATTTATTGTTTTAAGGGGAGACTAATTTATTGTCACTCCCCCACCCCCACTCCCCCATATAACAACTTTAAAATAAATTAAAATTATAACCTCCTATCGAAATTGGAGTTCCATTAGCAGTTCCCTTATGTAAATTCTTCGAATTCCACATAAAGATAACTAGTGTAAAATCATATACACCCACAAATAGAGTGAATTTTGGCAAGGAATGATAAGGCAAATATAAGGCTATAAACGGATGTAGTTGGATACAGATAGTGTTGTATCTGAATCTGTATCTGATATCCGTGGATATCCATTTAAGAATATACGTATCTGTATCCGCGGATATTTTCGAATATTCGAAATTATCCGTATCCGTCTTAGCTAATACGGATATCCGAAAATATCTATATCTGAAACTTAAAATTGTACATTGGATGCGGTTATCTAAAAATATCCGTATTCGAAACTTAAAATTGTACAATGGATGCGGTTATCCAAAAATATTTGAAAAAATATCCGAAATATCAGAAAATAAATTAACAATAGTTTACTAATACATCACTCACATGCAAATTTGGTTCATAAAATATTTTTTGAAAAGATGAATACATCTAATTAAAAATTACATTATATATTGTTAGTGGCTTGTTAATTACATTATGTTTGTACATTATTTCTCTACCTAAACTTTTAGCTACCTGTCAGGCTTGTTAACCGCTTATCTTATTTATCTAGCTTTATGAATCAAAAGTGTAGAATCGTTCTACACAACCGTCTTGCTCCAAAAAAAAAAAAAAATTACGAGCAAAACGTCAATCAAATAAATTTCATATAACAAATATTTTAAGAGATAAAGCGTTCAAAATATGAAAAACACAACTTTAAGACTAAAATAAAACAAAACATAAATCATAGAATCATATACACAATTTATGTCTTAGTTATAACCATACCCCATGAGTACATGATTTAAAATGTTACATAATACCAAATACAATATTCTTTTATAATCAAATTTATATATTAATTTAAACTTAGATGTAAATTAAACATTATATATATAATATACACACACACATGCATCAAAAAATCAAGCTAATATTTTTCGGATACGAATATCGCTATAACCACATCTGCATCCGAGAGAATTTTCGAATATTGAATATTTGTATCTGCATCTCGAATAACACTAATATATTACGTATTTTCGAATACTAATACGGATGGATATCAAATTTTTCGAGCATTCATTGATAGTCCTGGGCATTCATTGACAACCCTGGGCAAAACCGATAGAATGAATTAAGAAACTAAAAAAACTAAGATTTTTTTTTTTTTTTCAAACCCACTGAAAACTTAAACTCTACTGAATCAAGCAAACGCATGCCGTCATGCTAGTGAAAAAAATACACCAAATGGGCCTTAAAGTCCAGACTCTTTCTATTTCCATTATGGTGGTCGAAAAGAAAACATTACATAAATGATCTAATAAGAAAAGGATGAACATTTAAGAGCTCAATAACAAAACTATGATACATAACATCTGCAGAATCTAGCGCCATCTACCTCGCCGTTACAAAAATACAAAAGATCAGTCTAGAGTTAAACTGATAGATTACAAAGTGGAAATCAAGTTTATACATCCCTCTCATATGCAAAGTTCCATGACGAACATATACAACATGCTACAGTTACAAAAAAATATACCATACAAAAAAGCAGTAGAATATATTAGATCACACATAATTCAGGGGTTGCTATGCAACAATTCATTTTACCCACAAGGAGTGAGCTTCTTGTTTCCTGCACCGCGTGGATTGTCATCTTTCCAATCATCCCAAGCTCTTGCCTTCTCCTGTGCAGCATCATCATCTTCCTCATCTTCATCTTTTTTGATGGTATTATCTTTGTGCCAAGAAGAGTTTGCTTCTTGCATGAGTTTCCTATTTCTTTCTTGCCAATCGTTCATCATCTTCATTTCCTGTAACCCTGCGTCTTCTATGCTCATCCATGGCATTCTGCGTACAGATCAAAAATACATGAAATTAATTAGTTTCCACATTACTAGAAGACTGACATGTACAGTCTGAATACATAGGATGCCCGTATGTTTTTCCCTACACCAAGGGTGGGGTAAACTAATTTGTTGGATACATGCTCCACAAAAAACTATACTAGATTCAAAGCAAATACATTTTCCTTCCTTTTTTAACAATGGGGGAGTAAACCTGTTTCATATCTATTTCTGCATGAACTTCGAATTGCATTTGTTAACATGTGCTCGAGCACTTGATAAGATTATAAAATGACCAACAATTTTTGGTATCATTGGGCACACCCAAAAAAAATGATATCTATTTCTGTACGAATTTCGAATGTATTTGTTAACATGTGCTCATGAGCACGTGATAAGATTATAAAATGACTAAAAATTCTTTGTATCATTTTTAAACATAATTACTACTTATATTTCTTAACATGTGCCCTTCGTTAATTCTGGATTTATGATTTTAGTCAATAGTAACACATGCACAGGGAAGGTTGAATGGACACTCCTCTTTTGGAGCATCACTTTAGCATCCCTTTCATATTTTGAGATAAATTATTCCAAATGTTACAAATTTTTGTGCATCTGTAATCCACATCATTGAGTTCGAGAAGATGGCAGGATGAAGTAAAGCAGTCTCATTTTGGGAAATTCAAAAAGACACAATTGAAGAGTGTTAAACTGAATCTCTTCTATTAATAGTACAGATAGAGACTACCACACACACAAAAAAGATTAGCTTTTCAACTTAATCTGCTTCAAAATTACATGTCAATATTTTCAAAACAGCCAACTCTTGTGAAGAAGATTTTGAGTAGAGCTGGATTTGATTCGGTACCGAAAATTCATATTAAAAACCATTACCATACCAATATATATGGTAATAGAAAAACTGTAATGTTACCAACCAAAGTAATCGGTAAACCGATAATTAGGTTTTTGATTGGTAGACATCAGTAATTACTTTTTACCGTTTGCAAGTTTGATATCTAGTTGTTTACAAATTTTCATGCTAAAAGAATAAACACTAAGAGTTTTTATTTTCTATTATATGATTATTTATCACTTTTATTTTGTGTAGGCAAGAAGCTAAAATATTGTACCAGATCGTATTATCTTTAAATAATACACAATAAGAGTTGCATTCAACTTGATAACATAATAATATTTTGCTATATTTTCTATTAAATCATTATACTTCAAATGTGGTGCTACATAATAGAAATATTATACATACACACATATGTATGCATACGTATGTTTATGTGTGCAAAGATATATAGTAGGTATGGAAATTACCATATTTAATATTACCATACCGCATAATTTCATGCGGTTTGGCAAAACATACCAAATAAATTGGTTATCAATTTTTTTGGTACCATGTTAATTGTTAGCGATTGGTAATGGCGACAAGGGGTAATGTGGTAGAAATTCCAGCCCTAATTTGAAGTATGATCGTATCTACAAGCTTGTAGCACTAGGAGTGTAGCGATAAATAAGATGAAGGTGCTTAACTGGATGCTCAAAAATACTTCTCTCTATGCATATACGTGTGATTAAAGACAAACACTATTCGAAATTTTTTCATATACAAAAATAAAATGAAAAGAAAGTAATTTCAAAGCTTTATAAACATCATCACGTGCATGCAAACTAATGAATGCCAAAATAAATTTGAAATTTATTATTCTGTGAGACTTCACATGAGGCCATATATAACTTCTTTTATAAATATCAATACAGACCTGTATGATGGTTGAAATACTTGTGCAGCAATTCTTTCTCTCTCACTCGTTAAGCTTCCTCCAATTAGACTAGCAGGTCCAAAAATTAATGGCTGGTGTTTATGATCATGAGCATCTGCAACGTTTGCTCTACCTTCAATAACATCCTGTGCAAATGTGGCACATGTAATTGGCGGAGCACGTTTGATGTATGGAGCTCTGGTTGCAGCATTTTTGTGCCAAGACTCAGCTCTCTTTGCCCTCTCATCAAGTATTTCACGAGCAAATTCGTTGTCCCCCTCCTGTATTTTGGATATAAGGTACAGAGTTGTGAGGATAAATGCACCTTCAAAGGCAAGTTGCAGCTTAGATCACAGCATAAGCTGGTGATATTAACTAAGTAACAAATCACTATATTCAATGATCTACAGCACAGCTTTAAAAAATACTAGTTATGAACAAGAAAGATCCATGGTATAAGTACGCCCACTGTTCCAACTGATTATTTTATAACAAGAAAACTGCATTTATACAAAATATCATAACAGATATTCTTCTCAACACTTGGTGTTAAGCATAGCAACCAAGAACAAACGCGTGTGCAAGGGTGTTTTGGGGGAAGCAAGTTAGGCTGCTCTTGCAAGGAAATTATATTATTCCATGACAATTGGTGAAATTTTGTATATGAATATAACTGAAAATGCAAAATAATCAGACAACACAATACGATAATAACAACCCCGTCTTTATTGCCATATATAGCATACTTAAAAGAAGGAACGACAATGATACCAGTGACAGTTTATCCTTTACAGCAAGAAGCATCTCTTCTTCTTTTTTTAGCATTTCCAGGAGATCGCAAGCCTTCAAGTATAATTGAAAAGTTAATCATTACAAGTTCCACAAGATACCAGCATATTACTAGTATAACTTGATATAATATCAGCTAGCTTAACTGACCTTACAAATGGACAAAGAGATGGTAGTTAACCATGCCTGCAATAAATCGAAAAGAGGGAAATCAGTTAGAAGATTCAACATGTTTTGTACATTGTATTATTAAGTTGCAGACAACATGCGTATTGAAAATAGGTGTAGACACATTTTTATATAGGCGGAACTAGAAGAAATAAAGAGTTATGTAATTGCTACGAATCATGAGCAAATACTTGAAAATTCATTAGGTAACTGGTGGTTGTCCCAGAGTTTAAGCTTGTACCATTATGACCTTTTTGAACTGTAAAAGTAGTCGAACTTCTAGTCATAGCATAAACAAAACTGGCTATCCTTCATGGCTACAAAAGATGACTGCTAAATTACATGAAAACAAGCGAAATGCACTCATCGGTGACAGTTAAATACAAATTGCACGATTTAATACCACATCATAACGGAGTTTAAAATCCAAATCCGCAGAACCTTGACCAAAATTACCATAAGATATTGAATTGATAATATATAGTTGATACCTTTCGTTTTCAAGACTCTGGTGTATACTGACAAGTTTATCATACACTGTCCGATTTTAAAATGAACTAGTTAATATTCAACTGGAACACATAGATGACGGTATCATTGGTTTCACGTTATAGTCCTTGGAAGGATAGAATGGTGATCCTAAACAATTAAAACGCATTTTGAACCCGACACTCCTACTCGGTTAGAGGTGGGCGAATTGGGATGAGACATAGGTCTCGGGTTCGAGGGCCACCTCTGCCAATTTCTAGTGGTGACTACCTAGGTAGTGTGAAGGCGTTGAAAAATAGGGTATATCACTACCCGTGGGACTAAAACCGACAAGCAAAGGCTTGAGTGAAGTCTTAGGTTCCACACGTAAATGAAAAAATTAAAACGCATTTTGAATTATGACAATGGTACAGAAAATTAAAGGCTACAAAAGATCATATTTTCAGTTTCATGAAATAGAGAAAATCAAATACAAAGATTTGGAATAAAGTGCGAAAAGAAAAGGAATAAAGAGATAACAAAAGCAGATAGATCCATACACAACCTGCAGGTTTAATAGCAAAATAGCCATAAAAAAATGTGATCACTAGTACATAGTAAATCTGTTAGAATATCCCCGTGCTTTGACACATAATATTGGTTAAATACTACTCAAATAAACCGAACCTCTCTTTCTTCTTCCCCCTCATCATCTAATTCATCATCCTCACCATCCTTCACAGGAGAAGACAACGCTGCAGCTCTCAATGACCTTTTTCGTCTCTCCTTCCTTTCCTTTATTTCTTGCAGTTTAGCTTCCGCAGCTTTTTGGCGTTTGAAACGTGCGATCTAAACATTTAACAGGTAGTCAAAATTTCAGGCATCCATTCGCAGTTATAGTTGAAATCATCAAATGAATAGCATTAAATGCTTTTGTTGGACAATATTTTAACGAAGACTGTATGTTCGTTTATACTGTATGTTTTGACATGAATAATATTAATAACAGAAGTATTGGAATTTCAGTCAAACAGTCAGTATTCCCTATTGTGGTTAATTTTCCAAGCACACAGCGCTCATTTGTAGTCCTGATTAGTAATTTTCAAATGGATGAACCAAATATATTACTTTATAACATGAGATTTCACTCAGCATTTCTCTATAATAGTGCACATCTGATAAAACATGCAGATATATTATATATATATATATATATATATATATATATATATATATATATATATATAAGAAAAAATCATTTTCCAATTATTTAGCATTGAGTTTCATGACATCCAACACAACAAGGGAATATATGTCAAAACTAGCAAAGATCTGTCAACAAGTATGTACCTAAAAGCTAAGCCAAATGCCATCATCAGTCGATGCTAACAAAATTTCAAGCTTATAATGGAATAAACAGCGACATTTGATTTCCTTATGATTGGCTTTTTTATATATAATTTGACCACTGTGACGAAAAAGCTATTTCTTGAAACATTAGAAAGATGAATCTGAATTTCATTTCAGATACCCTCCCATATCCACTGAAGTAATAATGATTCATTTTCTTACATATTAAACCTAGCGATATTTATCACAAACACAAGCATTAGTAGCAGCACCATTCTTATAAATTGGAACTGATGGGAGAACTAATGGTAAGTTTTCAGAAAATTTATTTTTAGTACTTTAACTAAGCATTGCTTTCTCCCACAATACCTGTTCATTTTTTTTTCTCTAAATAAACCAAGAAACAGTTAACAGAAAAAGTAGTTTTACGTCTTAAAGTTACAACAAAGGTAGTTTTACATCTTAAAAGCTTGCAATAACATGTTCATATCAGATACAGGTATTAGTTCAACTGATGATCACTTCTTTGGTTTCCTGGGGCCACAGATTCTAACCTTTTTGGCTCGTTGAGCTGCAGCTGTATCTGAGCTATCCTGTGTTAAAAATTCGATTTCTTCTTTAGATACAATCTCCAGTTCTTCACACGTTGAAATGAATTCCTAAGACACCAAAATAAGCTATGTATCAGAGTATCAGATATATATATATATATATATATATATATATATATATATATATATAGAGAGAGAGAGAGAGAGAGAGAGACACACACACACACATTTATTATTAATTATGACATAATAGAGTAAGCTGCAAAAAAGAACCTTCAGGTGGTTCTGGGACGCCTTAATAACTTGTATCCTGTCATCTTGAGATATTTTTTCAGTCAATTCTCCAAGATAAAAAGGGACCTAAAAAATGCAGGGAAAAATAATAGTAAAACACTTAAAGCTGAAATATAGGAAGATGAACTGAATTTTGACATGCTAAGAAATTAAATATCAACGTTAACCTTTATTTGGAATTATGGAGTAAGTAGTTCCTTGTAGATAGTCCATATAAAATTCAAAAATGCTACAGTACCCGAATAGTAATCAGGTAAAACAGCCTTAGTGTGAAATAGAATTAGGGAATTCTGCCTGAAAATTCGAATTCTGGGTCCCACCGTTCTATCTCTGGATCGGCTGATATACCAGAACTTGTTTCGGGTATTCTAGCAAAGTTCTATATAATTAGAAAAGAAATATAGGGAAGGTGAACAGAATTTTGAAACGTTATCCAAATATTCATTTATTTTCTTTAAGCTTACCGAAACATATACAGTTTATTATTCATATTACACAATTTGCCATTATGGCATTGAATATGTGATGTTGTTAAAGCACATTATCCTATTAAACTCTAGCTTTATCACCTACAAATTAAAATATAATATTACTGTTCTTTTTTGTTTCCAAATAGAAGATTCGACATATTTCTTAAAAACTATAATTTGAGTGCTTGATCAATTTTAAATTTTACCCCACATAAGAAATGTTCACGTTAAGCAGTTTAATTAAAACTTACAAGTAAATATTTCATATTAGTAGTGCTGACATCATCCTTGGATTCATTGGATGAAAACAGACCGAGCTTGCTCACCATCTCATCACAGCGCTGAAAAGCAATGATTCCTTCTTTCAGTGTTTCCTAATCACAAAAAAGTACCAAATAGCCTCATAAATTCACTTCAAATCTGAGGGGAAAAAAAGCCACAACCTTTACAAACAGAAGTACCTGGTCTATAGTAGACTCGGATGCCATGGAATGAATCTTCTTAGCCTGAGTGAAGAGTGCAGGGAGGGAAATGTTTTCCATAGTTGATACGCTAGTTGAGACTGGATTGAGTGAATGAAATTAGATAAATAATTAGTTAAAAGTAATGTTAATGATCAGCTAGTTAAAGGTCAATCTTGGAGCAAGGGAAACATAAATGGTGTGGACAATGTAGAAGAAATTATGTTCAAGATTTTAAAATTAAGCCAAGAAAGTGACATAAACTAAGCTCGATACATGATGTTCACACAACCATGAAATGTCATATGCAACATTAACTAAAATTAACTGAAAAGATAATATAAAAATAAAAAGCGCATTTCAAATGAAATGTAGAATATGATCATATTAATGTTAAAGAGTTCAATGATTTGCCTTAAATCGGTTACAAACAAAAATTACATAAAAGACATCTGAGAGTAACAGAATGAGTTTTAAATATACATAATTAAATTATGTTGGCAGCAAAACTATCAATTCGACAAACTTAATATAATCACTAACATGTATGATCTGTATATATACAAATCAAGGCATGAGGTATCGGATGGTACCCCAAAATTTCGGGGTACCATATCGGTACCTCTGTTGAGCGAGCCGAAACCTTATGGCAAAACGGGTTTCGGTTAGGGCTAAAGAAAAAAAAAATGAAACGATAGAACAAGAAAATCGCAAGGATCTTGCTTAGCTTCATCAAATCGCCGATGATCAGCCTAGCCCTAACTTCAACAAATTGGCAAAATCAACTTCCTTTATCTTCAGCAAATCAACCTTTCCCTAGTTTCGTCTTCTTCAGCAGAACTAGCCCTAGCTTTTTTGCCTTTGTTGAGCGTGCTGAAATAAACGTTCTTTCTTCTCTTGTGTCTTATTTTCTTCTGCCCAGAGTTGTTCCAGGAGTACTTATGTTTTTGTTGGCTGAAATATATTGATTAGCAGTGGGCCGAAAAAATATGTTGGGCTGATAAATTAACTAGTGTTAGATTAGTATTGAATAATGGCTCCTTAGTATTAGTTAATTTCAATTAGTATTAGGTACACTTTGGTTTAGTTTTAATTAGCATTTACTATAATTTAATTTCAAGGTTTGACATGATTTTGTTTTAATAGTATTTAGAATGATTTTCATCAACAAACTATTAAAAACCAAATAGGGACCGAATCCTAATCTAAAACCAAAATTTCGAAAATTTCCGAAATCATCCGAAATTAGCAAAAATTCAGATGACCGAAACCGTGTCAAAAACCGAGTTTTCGAAAATTGTTATATATATATATATATATATATATATATACACACACACACACACACACACACATACATACATATATATATACACACACACACATATACATATGCGTGTGTGTGTGCACGCACGCATGCTTGCTTTTTAAAAAAAGCCCTCGTCTACGCCAGCCCCAGGCGCTTTCAAAGCGCCGGAGATGCAAAAAGCGCTGAAAAGCCCAAAAGACACTAAAGGGCTTTGAGTCCTACAATGCTAAAAACGAATCTTATGCAGGGATGTTGAGAAGCAAAACAAATCCTACATTTGGCTCAAAATGGATCCAATTAGCTGCCAGAAACTACTCAAATCAAACAAATCAATCCCCAGCAAAAGGAATAACCTAGTTTATTAGAAGACATCAAGTATGGAACAAAAAAGACCATAGTTTGAAAAAAAAAAAAATATCAAGTGACACCGCCGATGCGTTTTCTCGGTGTCACCGACGCCGTTGCCTATGTCCTCACAGCGGCTGCTGCCAACCTTAGATGGATCATTGATGAAAACTGATGTTAATGATCTGCTAGTTGAAGGTTAATTTTGGAGCAAGGGAAACAGAAATGTTGTGGACAATGTAGAAGAAATTGCATACAAGTTATTAAAGTTAAGCCAAGAACGTACCATGGACTAGACTAGACTCGACACACAAGGTTCACACAACCATGAAATGTCTTGTGCAATATTAACTGAAAAGACAATTTAAACATAAAATGTGAACTCTAAATTAAACGTAAATTATATCATATTAATGTTGAAATTTTCAATGTTTTGCCTCAAATCGGTTATCCAAAAAACATTTGAGAGTAACAAAATGAGTTTTAACAAATGCTCGAACTAAGGAATAACTTTAAACTTAGACAAGCTTGACTTATTATACTTTCTCAAGTTACTCTTTCTAAGTGTTTTGTTGTTGTGTCTACGTTTTTTTTTTTTTTTAATGTTCCCTTGCCTTGGACAATAATTTTGCAGTGAATACTGGAAAATACACCTGAAAGACTAAAATTACTGGGTTAATGTTTCCCAACTTTGCATAGAATGTGTAGCTGCGATATCATTCAGGAAACAAACAAACAACAATATGAATGCAATGTGTAATTGCATCATGAACAAAGTGTTTGGCACAGCGTGGCAGTGGATATGTCCAATTGCATAGTCACTTTCCATGGCACAATAATGTTGTTAAAATCGCTACGTGGATGTATTGAGCAGTAGGCTTGGATTAGGGAATAATCATCCTGTATGGGATTAATCGTTGAGTCGGATATTAATCGGTACCAGACGTTTTCCAACAACATGGTATTTTTGATGAATTTTGTTTATTATACATAAGATTAATCGATACAAATTTTGTTTAATACACCAATTGAAATTATGTTTCTCAAATTCAAAGCAGTGTAGTCAATAGCGAATAGCGCAAGGCTTGCGCTATGCGCTATTTTGCGCTATGCGCTATAGCGCGCGCTATAATGTTTTTTCTTTCTTTTTTTCTTTTTTTGCGCTTACAAAAAAGAAGACCTTAAAAAAAAAATATTAACACAAGAAAAAGGCACAAAAGGAAAAAAAAACTATATGTTTAAAATCTCCAAAAAGAAAAAAAAACGAAACTGCATGTTCAAAAAAAGAAAAAGCAAAATAGCGCGCTATTCATGGCTGCGCTATGATAAAATAGCGCGCTATTTTTGCGCTACACGGGACCCCTGCGCTATAAGAACCAAAATAGCGCAACATGTGCGCTATGCGCTATTTTGCGCTATAGCGCGCTATAGCGCTCGCTATGACAACTATGATTCAAAGCGCAGCTAGATGCATAATTCACTTTTGTTTAAAGCTTCGTGTTGTTTAGCATGCATTTTTCTACAATTGTTAAACGAAATGCACTCGAATAACTACAATTGTTTGTGAAATTCATTGGTCTCCATTTAACTTGTAAACGCCAAAAAGAGTAAAGTGAATTGGAACTGAGTTTTATCACTCTGGCTTGCATTCATAATTAAAGGAAACTCAAATCAAATCAAAAACTGATTATTTGAAATATAAAACAACCAACATGCCCAAAGCATAATAATCACTAACATGTTGGATAAACTCAATGTATTTTTCTATTTTTCAAATTCATGTGTCAACATTATAAAGTGTCTTTGTATCTCATTATATTTGATAGAAACAGTGATTCTTCTTGTTAGTTACAAATATATGTTCAGACAAATCCTGAAGCGAAATTAAAAACAAAAGGTTATATGATATTTGACAGTTCTGCTGTTGGAAGATAAATACAAGAAAATAGCATATAGGTATAAAATCGAATAGCCCTAGAGTAACATTCTCAATCGTTCTTAATCCCCAATTCCAAATTCAGTAATTTACCATTAATCTAAAAATTGCTCTAGATTCAGTCAAAAGATCACAAATTATTCCTGGATCAAAAAAAATCAATTATTTATCACATGACTGTGCAACCCAATGGCAATAACTATTAAAAACACAAAATTACCTTAAACAACGTTGAACAGTGTATCGTGGATTAAACAAATTGATTGAAAGTGAAACAAAGCAACAATTTTCTATTATATGCCGCGACGGTGCAGCTCCGAGGAAGAAGGAGCTGGAGGCTTCGTTATTGGGCTGGATTTCTGTCTAACTACGAAGGATTGGGTAATTTTCTTTTCCAGCGGTTTAATCTTCATTTTGCCAGCAGCCCAATAATGAATTTCGAACCCAATTCTTTTTAAGGTGTGGTTCTAAAATTAATGGGAATGACTATTTAAACGCAAAATTAGGCACAAAGACTCAACCATTAGAATTCATTCTAATGTGCTTGAAAACCATGACGTAAGTCTTATACCTCTAAGCTCTAACCACTTTAGTGTATTTTGAATCAAGGTTTTATTGAGCACAACGCTTATTCAAAACTAAAAACAACAATCAAGGTTTCAAATTCAGTTAACATGTGATCTATTAAAAATATACTAGGGAACGGTAAATAATAAGAATTAATTATCATAGCTTTAAATGCTTCCTCCAACTTAAAACATGCATGTTGTACATGGTTATTAATGGCGCACGGCGCAAAAAGGCGCAACATTGGTCTGGAGCCTTGGCGCAAGGCGCGACAAATGGCGCGTGCCTTGCTGGTTTACTGTGCATTTTTGTTTTTTTTATTTAACATATAACAACAAATTTAAAAGTCAGTATTTTTTGCTAAAACATATGCAATCAAAGTTGTTACTATTTTGCAAAAAGAAACATCATCATATTTGACATCATGCATAGAATTTCAAGCATAATAGTTTTCAAAATCCAATATTTTCCAAATCAACATCGCATCATCGGATTCATAAGGACAATTAGATTATATCAAGTCTTTTTATTGTTATGATGTGGTTATATTTAGCAACAAAAAGGACAATTAGTGAGGAAGAATAGCATATCGATTGGTAATATTGTTTCCCTAATGCGATTGATAACAATTTGATATAAGAATATTACATAAAATAAAATATATTTTCAATATCGATATATTTGTTTCTCTTCAAGGCAAAAGAACTGTAGAAAAACCATCCATCAGAACCCACAAAATAAATAAAAATCAAATACAAAACGTTAGCAAACACAATAATATGATCAACAATAATGTAGAAAAGCATTCCATCAGAACCCACAAAATAAATAAAAACCAAATACAAAATGTTAGCAAACGCAATAATATGATCAATAATAATTTTATGTGAAATGCGAAAAATGAAAAAAAAACAAGCAAAAAACAAAAAATAAAACAAAAGGCACGCCAATTTGCGCCGTGCACCTTTTTTGCGCCGCACGCCTTTTGCGCCTTTCGCCGCGCCTTCTCATATGCGCAGCGCCGTAAGAAGAAATGGCGCAAATGCCGCGCAGCGCCGTGCGCCATGGCGCACGCCGTAGCGCGCCATTCATAACTATGATGTCGTATATATTACACATCAAATTAACACACAAATGAATTGACGAAAATTGTTTAGAAATAATGTAATGTGAAATAATAATTCATGATTTCGACACCTCAAAGTGGTAAAAATACTTTGATATGATGTGAGAAGCCAAATTTTTAATCATGCTTTACAGAATTTGAATCTACTTGTCATGTAGTATGTTGCAATAACATTGTCTTTTAAAATTTCATAAATACTTTTTTCTACCAATGGATTCTCACTGATTCCCAATGTTTTCAAAAACGCGCCTGAGGCGCGCCTTGAGGCGAGGCGGTGGCTAAAACGCCTGGAGGCGTGCTCTGAAAGGCGTTTTGCTCATGAGGCGTGCGCCTCAATGGTTTGAGGTGTAGAAATCGCAAAAAAAAAAAACAAAAAAAAAACATGCCTCAGAGCCTCAACTATCTGAGGTGTGCGTGTATATAAAAAAATTGAAATTGCCATTCGAACTGGAATCGAGTTCGATTCCAGTGAGAATCGAGTTCGATTCCAGTGAGAATCAAAAGAGAGGGCTTTTTTTTTAACTGCTGTGTCTGGAGTTTAAGCTTGAATCACTTTTCACCAATTTGGATGCCCTTAGGTTTGTGGCTCTAGTAACATATTGAATTTCGATTACAGTAAGCTGGTATGTATTTTTTTTCCTAGTTTTTTTAACTGCTGTGGGTGCGATCAAACCAGCACTAAAGCACCGGATCCCATCAGAACTCCGAAGTTAAGCGTGCTTGGACGAGAGTAGTACTAGGATGGGTGACCTCCTGGGAAGTCCTCGTGTTGCACCCAAAAAAAAAAAATGGCGCAAACGGTAAGGTTACCCGGCTGGTAATCTGGAGCGCACAGGTTCGAGCCCCGGCCTCTTCACATAATGTGAGGGAAAGGCTGCGCGCGCTAATCGACCACCCCCAGAACCCGGAAAGCCGTGAGAATAGTATCAGATGGGAGACTGTCTAGGAAGTCCTCACGCTTGAGTATGGGAGCCTTCGGCACTGGGTATCCACCTTTTTAACTGCTGTGCGGCTGGAGCTATTTTAATTATCTGCTAATGTCCAGACTAGTTAAAAATGAGCAAGCGGGATATTGCATGGAAGTGGGTTGCGCTTTTTTTTTTTTTACCTGAAAGACTTACGCCTCAATGCGTCAAGGCTTACGCCTCGCCTCACGGACCCGAAAACGCCTCGCGTGCGCCTTTTGCATTTTAAAACATTGCTGATTCCCCTTGTCCATTAGCAATGTTCACCGTCCTCCCTCTTTTCAATTGCCCATTAGCGGAATTTTACTTTCAATTTGGCATTGACACCACTAATGAAACAATATGAACTAAAGTCTCTCTCTCTCTTTATATATATATATATATATACATATATATATATGTATATATGTATATATTTATATGTACATATATGTATACACACATATACGTATATATATTTATTTATATATGTATATACATGTATGTATATACATGTATGTATGTATATATAGCGTCAGGGCCAATCGTAGGACTTATGGTACCTAAAGTGAAAAGTGAAAACAGCCCCTTCTACAGAAGCTAATGTATTGTAAAATCAAACATATCAAAGACAACAAAATTCAAAATGAAGGCAACCCACATACAATCACTAGATCATGTTCTGGTTATGCGCTGGTGATGGTTTAAAAGCTATTCTATAGGGGCCCATTCAGTTAATGTAATTCATAAGTGGTTTAAAAAAATCAAGACGATTCAATTTATTTTCTGATAAAATTTATTAATATGAAATGTTTAGGTTATAATGCTTTCTAAAAAGGATGTTAAATGTTAAATACGTGCGATAAATAAAAATCTTTGATTGATCTTTTTCACAAAGGTACTCTAAGAACTAAATGACTAGGAGAATATACTTTTACAATATGAAGTCATATCAATCAACACATGTCAATGTGACAGAGTTAACTTTGTTTCGTAAGTGATGAAACATATGATATACATGGAGAAATTTGTAATGGTACAATTAAAGCTGAAACGATTTACAACTCTGAAAATAGAATAGGAGGCTGGCTGCTCAAAGCTCAATTCTGTTTTGCTAGCAAGATTATTCCTGTAAAACAGCTAATTTGATAATATATTTTTCTTTCTAACAATAATAACATAAGCTTCAATTATATGTATGTAAAATGGTGTCATCGAGATGACTTTAAATGGATTGTTTGTTAACAGAAAGTATTGACGTGTACATATGTAGTAATCAGCAAAGATGTTGCTCTGCATAATTTGATTAATTTTGTTTTACAAACTCAGCCTCAGCAATGTTACAGCAATGAGAATGATCAATAACAAGGGTAAACCAAAAATCATCATCAATGTTTGCTGAGGGCTGACTGGCAGTAATACAGACAATACATTAAATTTAAAACATAAAATCCATCGAACCAATTTTCCAAATTAGCAAATTACTAACGTGAGAATAAGATCCCTCGCAATTCCGATTCAGCGTCAAATTGAACAACAAACTATCGTGCGCGCCTTTCAACTTTTGCCTGGGCCCTCCTTCAAGAACTGCGATTTGGATGGTTGCTGTTTGTGGATCGTCGTTGTCGTTGCTTTTGTGGTTTGTATAGGCGATTTTGTGGTTTCGGTTTCGTGATTTGGAGATTCGGCTTCCTGATCCGCGAACTGGGAATCGCGATATTTTTTTTATTGACCGAAGAATAGGTGCCCTAGTTCGTTCTAGTTCATTCGGTGCCAAAGCTATTTCTTTTCTCGCTATAAAGGGCCGGGCCCCTAGAGTGTTCAATAGCACTCAAGTTTGTTACCTTATTTTAGTATATAAACTAGGTTACTCCCCGTGCAGTTGCACAATTGTAAAAAAATATAATTTTATATTAATATTTATAGAAATATACATATAATTAATTGTTATTTTCACGATTATATACCGATACATCGATAAAAAGTTGTCATTGTCATATTATAATATATTAATTTTCAGATAATTATTTTCAATAATGACTTAAATCAATGGCAAAATATTATTAATGCATGTTCGAGCCATATTTGAATATTGGGCACTCTAGGATCAGCTCAAATTTTTTAAAAAGGATTTTCTAAAATGAAAATTAATTCATGTTATATTTAAGCTTTTCTCTTTTGAGCAGTTCATATTATTATTACAATTAATTTGACGGAATTAAACTACATCTTTTTGTTGTCTTGTATTGACTATGATATATGGTTATATTACCATTAATCAAATTTAAAATTTCTTGAAGTGGTACTTTAAATTAAAAAAAAAAAAAAAAACTGTCAGCTAATTAATTTACCACTTTCTTTTTTTTCACTTCAATATTTTAACCTTCACAGCAAGACGTAGTAGGTTGAAAATTCCTAATGCACTTCATTGTAACTTCATACTTTATTATAACTTCATTACATCAGTTATATAAATTTAATTCAATAGTCATTGTAACGTAAGTAACAAATTGACGTAATTTTGTGTGGACAATGGACACGCGGCACGAGACTGTACGAATTCGAAAATCTGCTATTAGTTCAAATTTTTGGGTAACTAAAGCTCGTGTTGTGCTTAGAAAAGTTCATCATACTCTTTGTCAAAAAACATTTTGCACTCAATCTCCATTCGCTATTACACTGAAAAGTAGGTCCCCAAAATCCACCAATAACCAAATCTTACATGAAATCAAATCTCATCTAATTACTCAATGTCATCACCTCGATTCCCGTGAAAAGCTACTTCCATTCCATCCCCTTCTCAACTGCAAAATCCTAAACCATTTCCCAACAAAAAATTTACCATGGCAGCACCGCCTCCATAGACACCGGGTGTTGGACCCTTGGGACCCTTCGTGCGGTTCTCTCCCACACCTTTAAATGCAACAACTGGGTAACATGGATTATTTTCGAAAGGCACTTTCTCATCCGTTGTCCCGACAATGAAGCCTATGTGTGCAACCTCGAGCTGGGAACACTAAAGAAAACTGGTGGCTTTCCTGCTACCCTTCTGCTCCGATCTTGGTCGGACTTCGAAGAACAACAAAGGCCCAATCTTGATCCTGTATCTTGGGCCAGAATTGATGGGTTTCCAGAGTTTTTAAGAAACAACTTTTAAGTAGTTGGCGAAGCATTGAAGACAATGGTTCGTGTACTGAGTTGGACAATTGTGAGCATTCTTACTTAGATCACAGGTTCCTATTTGTTAAAACACAATTTTATGTTGGCGTTGATACTCCTTGCACCATAGTGGCGCACATCAACGATTCAGAATACATGTTGAAAGTGGAACATTGGTAACATGGTCATTAAAGCAGAAAACCTAAAACCATTCTTCCTGGCCTTGATTAAGAAATAGACATCAAGTGTTTCAATCAGCGAGTTCGTACTGAGGATATTCAAGATTTGGATTTAAGCAATCCTTTTGATGTTTGGGGCTATGAACCACGTTCGCCTCCTACTCCTGAAAACCCGCATGACGTCTTTCCTAACAACTCAATGGAAGTGGTAGTCACGATGGGCTGGAGAGCTTGGCCCGAGTCTCCTCAATAACTCATGCAGGATTATGATTTTGAAGACATGTAGCAGCATCCACCACAGGCGTCTGGTGATTCTCCTAATACCCCACTCTCCGAACATGCTGAACCTAGGCATACACAGGCAGTAGTTTGACGCCGTTTACAGGTTAGCAGGGCCAGATCTCTTCCTGGAACCTCGGGTGCTACACATTCTTCCCTATTCAGACCGACTCTTCCCATGGTGGCACAGCACGAAGAATCTGAAGGAAGCACAAATGCAGATTGGCTAGCAAGCAGGAACTACTGGTCACCGTTCATTTGCTTTGTATGTGGATGTTTTATCTCTTTCATATATATTTATGTATATATATGTATAGGAAAATAATTCTTCTTATTCAAAACCGTGTAGATTACAAATTTATAGAAAAATGAGTTTATGTTTCCCAGTGAACATATCTTAGACAAATGGAAACAAATATAATCTCCTATACTGGGATACATATAATAAACTAGTGGAAACAAATATAATCTTTTATACTGGGAAACATATAATAAACTAATGGAAACAAATATATACAAATATATTCCTAACACCCTCCCTCAAGTTGGAGCATGCAGATCACAAATGCCCAACCTACGCAACAAAGAAACAAAATGCTACTTCCCGAGTGGCTTGGTGAAGATATCAGCAAGCTGTGAAGAAGTAGGTACATATGACGTAATGATCATCCCGTCCTGAATAGCATCACGAGTGAAGTGCATATCTACCTCGATGTGTTTGGAGCGTTCATGAAACACGGGATTTTGTGCTAGTTGCAACGCGGACTGACTATCACAGTAAACCGGAATAGAAGAAATATGTTGAACACCCAAACATGTTAGCAATTCTTTCATCCACTGCAACTCATATGTCAAGGCGGTCAGTGAACAGTACTCAGCCTCAGCGGAAGATAATGATACTGTCTTCTGTTTCTTGGTTTTCCAAGAGATAGGGAACCACCAAGAAACACCAACCATCATGTAATAGAACACCGTGTAAGAAGGCAACTTGCCCAGTCAGAATCACACCAGCCAGATAGAGTCAATTTTGAATCAGCTCTCAAGAGAATTCCCTGGCCCAGGGAATTCTTGAGATAGCGCACAACCCATAGTGTTGCATCCCAATGATCCTGTCTTGGCTTCTGTAAGAACAGGGACAAAACATACTACATATGCTAGATCAAGATGAGTAAAAGAAAGATAGATCAATCTACCAACTAGACGTCGATACTTCTCCCCCTCCGTAAAAGGTGGGCTGGTAGAGGACCCAAGCTTGTGGTTCAGCTCCATGGGAAAAGTCACCGGTCTACTACCTAAGAGTTTGGACTCTGCAATAATATCTAATGCATACTTCCTCTGACATAAGGAAATACCAGCTGCACTGCGAGCTACCTCAATACCCAAAAAATATTTTAAGACTCCCAAGTCCTTCACATGAAAACAAGAACTAAGATATTTCTTAAATTTGTCAACTGCCTCTGAATCATTACCAGAAATGATCAAATCATCAACATAAACAAGAACATGAATTTGTATATCTCCACTCCAGTAGGAAAATAAAGAATAACCGGAAAGAGACTGGGAGAAACCATAAGCAATCAAAGAGTAGCAAGTTTAGCAAACCAACAATGTGGTGCTTGTTTCAGACCATAGAGAGACTTACGCAAACGACATACTTTATTAGGTTCACTATGCTCAAAACCTAGGGGAAGCTTCATATACACCTCCTCGTGCAAATCACCATGAAGGAAAGCATTATGAACATCAATCTGGTGCAAGATCCAACCTTTGACTGTTGCTACAGCCAGAAACGTGCGAACGGTAGACATCTTGGCCACTGGTGCAAATGTCTCTGAATAGTCAATTCCCTCCTCCTGGTGATTGCCAAAAACAACTAGTCTGGCCTTCAGCCGCTCAATAGAACCATCAGAATTGTACTTAATCTTGTACACCCGGCGACTTCCCAACGCCTTCTTACCAGGGGGCAAATCCACCAAACTCCATGTCCCATTATTTCTAACGCTTGTGTCTCATTATGCATAGAAGATCTCCATCCAGCATCCCTCGAGGCCTGACGATAAGAGATAGGCTCAACACCTGCAGTAATCGCTGCAAGAAAATCTCTGTGTCACGTAGAAAATATTTTATAGCTCATGTAATGTGCAAGGGGATACGGAGTACCTAAGGAAGGACGGGTGTTAGGTGAAACAGTATGGGGGGATGGACTGATGAGACTTGTCACATATTCCTGAAGATGAGCAGGACGAGACTTTAGACGCTTACCACGACCAAGCTCACTACTAAGTTCAACAACTGGGACTTAGGTTGCATTCGGGACAACATCCAAGGCTAAAGCAGGCGTTGCTCCTAGCTCTTTTCCCTCCCCTTCATTCGAGACCACAACAGTGGATGGCGTTGTGTATTGAACTACAACAGGAGTTCCTGTTGGGGCAATTTCATCTCCACAAACTGAGGGAAAACACCCTCCCTCAAAGTTAGACCTTGTACTATTTTTATTCTCAATAATCGGAGAAGCATAAGGGAATTCTGTCTCATAAAAAACATCACGGAAATAAAATACTGATGTGAAGACAAATCAAATAATTTCCACCCTTTCTTATCAGCGGGATACCCACAGATATGCATCTACGACTACGACTAGAAAATTGTCTTTTTTAGACTGTATATCATAAGCGAAACAAAGACACCCAAACACTCGAATATTCTCATACAAAGGAGGAGTGCCATATAAAATCTCATAAGGGGACTTATAATTTAACAATCGAGAGGGAGTTCGATTAATTAAATAGCTAGCAGCAAGAACGCACTCACCCCAAAACTCAATAGGTAAAGACCCCTGAAACCTCAAAGCTCGAGCTACATTGAGAATATGTCGATGTTTTCTTTCCACTCTCTCATTCTGCTGGGGGGTTCCAACGCAAGAGGTCTAAAAAAGAATACCCTGGCTTGAAAAATAATCTTTCAAGCAATTAAACTCGGTATCGTTATCACTGCGAACACGACAAATATTACTATCAAACTGACGTTTAACCATTGCAATGAATTTCATAAACATCGAATATACCTCAGTTTTATCTATTAACAAAATCACCCATACTTCTCCAGAAAAATCATCAACTATAGTCAAAAAATACTTATCACTACATGAAGAAACACAACGATATGGTCCTCACAAATCACAATGAATGAGTTCAAAGCACTTAAAAGCTTTATTATTACTATCTGAAAAACTAGCCCTTGTCCGTTTAGCTTTGTGGAAAACATCACATGCTTTATTTAAATGCAAAGAACTACTAATAAAAGGTAAATGCTTCATCACTTTCTCAACCGGGTGACCAAGTCTACTATGTCATAACTCTAAATCTCCGCTTTGTACTGTCAAAATAGCTGAACCTATAACCTTTGAAGCATCACAAAAATAGTAAAGTCCACCCCACCATTCACCCGCTCCAATCACTATCCTCGTACTTCGGTCCTGAATAATACACGATGCATGAGTAAAGAGTACATCACATTGAGTATCATAAATTAAGCGTGACACAGAAATTAAGTTGCAATGTAAATTTGGAACATAAAGGACATTGTTGAGCGCCAACTTAGCAGACAAAACAACTCGGCCATATAAATTAGATGTAATCACTATGCCATGTAGGGTCATAGGAAAAGAAGAACACTCAAATCGATCAACCAAACAATCTAAACACCCCGTCACATGTACGGCAACACCTGTATCGATAATCCATGGGATAATGGAAAACTTACTCATCAAACGATCGGACATGGGAGGAGCATCAGAATTACCAATCAAACTCATGAGACACTGATACTGTGAAGTATTCAATGGGGGGACTATCCCATTGGAACTTGCCGCACCTATCGGAGTACCAAGGATCAACGGCTGTTCGGAGAAAGCAACGTTCAATGCTCCTGTTGTTGAACCTAGACTGGTGTGATGGCCTGGTGTAGAAATGCACTGCTGTCCACCACCAGGTGGCAGTCCACCACGAGGTACGATATGGGTAATGATATTCCCTGGGTTATCATGGGAAGATAGATAATATGGGGAAGAGGGATCTTTGTTTGGGTCACGAGGTGAAGAGGTCAAGGGGTTCAGAGAGGTTCCACTGTTGGCAGATCCATCAGAACTATTTATTGGCCATGATTGACGGCGCAAGGTACAAAGATAGAGGAGGCTAGGGTTTTTAGGATCTGATACCATGTAGGAAAATAATTCCTCTTATTCAAAATTGTGTAGATGATACAAATTTATAGAAAAAATGAGTTTATGTTTCCCAGTAAACATATCTTAGACATATGGAAACAAATATAATCTTCTATATTGGGATACATATAATAAACTAATGGAAACAAATATAATATTTTATACTGGGAAACATATAATAAACTAATGGAAATAAATATATACAAATATATTCCTAACAATATGTATATATTTCTTTGACTTGATCTATCATGATGGTCGAAACTATGGGGATTACCCTTGAATCCCAAAACACTATTTTGGCCATCGATCTGGCATGTAGATCGGATATGTTTATAAACTATGCTACGTAATCACCTGTTCAGCTTCACGCTACACAAACTATTCTCTCAAAATGTTAAAAATAATTGAGCATAAATTTGGTGTGTATTTGAAGTGTTTAGTTTAGGCCACAATAAACAAATGGTGATTTTTATTTCTATCCAAGCTTGTAGTCAGTTTATCTACCTAATAAAATACAAATACCAAGCTTTTGACATTATTATAAAATTATTAACGTCATCCACCTCTTACCAATACGAGTTTACTGTTTTTTTGGTGTTATCCTTCTTTCCATTTTCACTTCATCCCTCGAGTCATAGCATAAATTTTTGGATTATTTTTTTAATCATTAAACCCTAAAACACAATAGTAGTACAATAGGCAGGTGAGTCCAAAAATTTTCCTATCAGCCGTTTAGAATCATGATGTTATATTGTTGTTTGATTCTCCTATAAGCTGCTAATTACGTAGAAGTTATGAAAACCCTTATGAGTGCATTATGATAAAGATTGATGAGAAGGTGATAGTGGCGAGACAAAAGAATTGGATGAAGTTTTAACATATAAAGTTAACTTCAAAGCATTAATGTATTGCACGAGCATGCGAAAGAGTGTTGAATGAAGTTTAGCAATAGAAAGAAATGTAGGAAACTTATGTTTTTTTTATTAGTTTATTTACATTGTGTATTAGCCTATAAAAGACTAGTTGATTAACTTAATAAAAGTAAACATATGGTTTAACTACTAGAATTTACGGATGGAAACGTAAACAAATTCTGAAAATGTCAACAAAGAATATTGCATACTTTTTTTTCATAAATTCTAGAACACCTCTTTGTATACTACATTAGTTATAACATTTTTGTGTTACCTTTCTCATCACATATCAGAAGTTTCATTCCTTTTTTGGATCTTACTCTTGGAATTGCTACATATAATTGACCATGACTAAATACAGGTCTAGGTAAATATAATCCATTTTCTTGGAAAGAATTTCGAGCACGTTCCATCCTTCATGCATGGTGAGTTCATGTTTGAGGCACCACAAGGACCGTGTATCATGAAAGCCAAAACAGCTTCATACAATATACCAGAAACTCTTCTTATTAGGAATTTCAACTGATATAATTTTATTCATGTCCTTACAATTGGGAAATTTGTTGTCGTTATGCATAAATAACAATATGTGTGCATGAGGAAGTCCACGTTTTTGGAACTCCACTATATAAACCACTGAAAATGAGTTATAGTGATTAACAGGGTATCAACGTATAAAATTTCTAATATGATTCATGATATTATATTACATTATTATTTGAAATGGAATTAAAATGATAAGGAATGTTAAACTTTCATGCATTGCATGTGTACATCAATATAACACGCATATTTATTGAACTTATAGGGCTAAACGATATATAGTATCACTAGTCCTATATTTTTATTTTATTTTATTTTAGTACATAATATTAATATGTTATTAATCAGCCTATTTCATAAAATTGTTATTTGACAAAATCAGTACATTCATTACTGAATTTTGAAGAAAATATTGTATATGGTAATAACAATATCCCCTTTAAAAAATTTAAGTACATTATATCCATTTTTTCTATTTCTGTTATAAATATTCTTCTAATAAATGACTATTAGATACATATACAGTTACATGCAAGTTACATGCATGCATAAATCCTAATAAAATATATACAGTTAAACGTGAAAGAAAATACATACAAATGATGTTGATGACCTACCTGCTTGCACACGACCAAAAATATGTTTTTCTTTTAAGTCCTTAATGAGTTGGTCCAACTTAATTTTAAACACTTCTACAAATGACGTTAGGCCTCTCTTCTGATTGAAGACCACGCTGTTGAATAAATCTAGTAATTTTTGTCCATTTAGGGTTGCATAATGTTAAAAAAAATCTGGATATCCATAGAACTTACATAGGGTCATTGCATCTAAGTGATTTTGCATCATGTATCTAGCACCACCAGTGAAGGAAGATGGTAATACTATACGCTTTCCTGTGGAAGAAGCTGCGGTAGTTCCGCTATTTATAGCCTCAGATATATTCCTGTATGATTCTGATATCAACTTATTCTGTTTTTTTTTTTTTTTTTTTTGAATGTAGGACAACCTTTCGGCTTCAATCATTGTGTAGCCATCAACCAAAAATTGTTGGAATAACTTCCTTGGATAAAGAATTATTGGAGCTTTATTTTGTCTATCTTGAATTCTAAAAGCAAAGAATTCCCTCAAACTCAATCTTGTTCTTTTTTCTCGAAGAAGAGTCGTCGTCATCTCCTAATGGAATATCAACTCTATAACCATCTTACCCGTGGGGAAATAATAGTGGATGTTGAAGAGCAAGATAAGAAGGATGTAATTAACTTATACATTCAAATGATCCACTCTGTCGATAATATCTTTCTCATTATAATCATTGCATACATCACCAACAATTAATGCAGCCAGCTCGGAAGCTGTTGGAAGATTGTATCTCCTTCCATCTTTACTTCTTCTCCCAATTAACTTTAATTGGACATTTTCATATTCGTTTCAATCAAATCGACTCTTGTTATCCTGAATGCCTTAGTTAGAGAGTTAAGGGCATCCAACCTTGTTTTTAAATCATCAACAATTTCAGCGTTGAATGCATTTGCACTGCCTCTCGAACATTATAAATGCATAATATATAAGTAAAATGTACTCAACTTAGTATAAAAATTACATCTTCAATAAATGCTGCACTAATATATTTGACATAAGTTTGGTTTTACTTAAAAATATCTGACTGAAGAAATTCTATTCAAAACCTCATTTTTAGTATAATGCATGCAGAGTTGCAAAAACTTGGGTATTGACCCTGGTTTTGGCAGCAAACTCCCAATCTTGTGGTAATTTTTCCCATGCAACCTAAATACAAAAGGTCCACGTCCTTTGTTGATAGTAAAATCCACCTTTCTGTCCATAGATGTGAAAGAAAACATCATATTGAATTGGCATATATATTTAACAAAATGTCTAACTTCTTGAGGATTGGATGAGGACCTTTTAACAAAGGGAATCGTACTTTCCATGCATGCAACACAATGAAAATGCTGGTATTGATGGTTTCCTATATTTTCCAACTCTCTCTCTTCATACCACATCATTGCACCACATTTGTTGCATGGCCATGTTGGATCTGCAATATCACAATATCCTTCTTTAAAATTTAAATAAAAAAATTAGTTTCATAACTGAAAAATATAAACTTTTCTGTATAATATATGCATTCATGAATATGAACCTTCGCTGGTCGGAATGTCACACCCTTTATCAATAGGTCCTAAAAAATTATAAAAAACCATTTTAATTACTCTCAGTTGGAAATGTTTAGGTATAAATATTATTAAACATAGATAATATATATATATATACAGTGTCAAATATGTACCTATAAACTCGGAAGTTTCCATTGCTTTGTCTTCACCCTCATGTCTTTCAACTGGACCCACATCAATATTATGGCTTGTATATCACTTTATAAATTTAGTTATGTATACACACACACACACAACACACATGATGCTTCATTTTGTTCACAATAAAATTTAAAGAATGAACTATATATGCATACCTCTAGCAGTGGAGTTTGTTCTCTGTCTTCTATGATTTATGATCATCTTTCTATTCATTCTTTCAATTTTTTTTGTTGTTCTCCTCCATTGTGTATCTTTCAAATTCTATGATAGTATCCCTTAAAATGTGTGTACTTGTAGACGACAACCCATGTGATTTTTGGTTTACTGCTTCAAAGTTCCCTGTATTCTTTACCAGGAGATCAAGCGTACATGTACGTTGCAATTTGTATTTTCCAACTTTTAGAGCATCACGACTTGCACTTGTTGAAGGAAGACCATTCAAGCATGTTAAAGCGAAGATACTGTTATGCATGCTATAAATTTCAAAATTGACAAAATTAGTTATAACATGAACTGTTACAATTTTATTCAACTAATTCATCAAAAGAATGCAAAAAATGAAACTATAGTTATTTTATTTAAAAAACTTACCTTTAGATGTGTCCTATTGAAGTGTAGCTAGATTGCTTATGCCTGCTTGTAACTTCCCGTATTTTTAACGGTATAATAATAAATTTATTTGATTATTTAAATAGTGATTAAGAGATTTAAATGGTTGTTTAATTAAATAATATTGAATATTTAATTAACATTAATAATGGGATAGCAAATTATAAATTCCGAACTAGTTGGAAATAGTATAATTTGCAATATTGTGTGAATTGGATAGTATAAGAGATTTGGTTGAGTATAGATTCGAATTTTAATGACGAATCTATTTAATAAACGACGTTATAACGTATAATTTATATTATAATTTAAAATGAGCCAGTAATATCGCAGTAGTTCGTAATATTGAGTTTTGAACTTCAATTTAATATACAGAATCCGTTTTAAGCTGGATTTCTATGAAACAAGAAACATTCAGATCTAGTGAAAATGGAATAGAAAAATCGAGATTTCGTCTTGTAGATTGTGAGTTATGTCCAAATCAAATTTTCAGATAGTAGTTATGGAATTGTTTATAAACCATAACAGCTTATTTAATATAATTTAATATTGGTTTCGAATTTGGATAAGATTTCCGAAACGTATACTCTAATTAATTTATAGAATTTTTCTATAATTTTTATTTTGGAAAATAAACAACTTTTTGTTTGAAGTATTTTATGCCCTATATCAGCTCTTTTGGGGTTTCACAAAATAAGTTAACTTGTCTATATTATTATATTTTTGGGATCGTGGTACATCGCGCGACATGATGGTATTTTTATTTTTGTCCATAATGGTCCATAAGGGGACAAAATTATACATAACGGGGTATTTAAAACTTTATAATTTAAAACATATTTATTGTACAAACTTCATAGGTAAGATATTGGATTCCTTCATGCTGAGGGAAAAGGCCTACCACCGTACATGCCGCACGCCTAAAGGAGGAAATTTTCAAACCCTATCCTACCCTTATCTGTATACTGCTACCCCATTCCTTAATCACTAAGGAATTTAATCTGTATAAATACACAACTAGTATTCGTCATTTCCATTCTTCTACAACTTCTTCTTCTAAAAATTTCATATGTCAATGGCTTCTAAAATCAAAACCAATATATATTACACTGTGCAAGACCTCTCTTCACTAGTACCACTTTTACGCAGCTCTAACAACGTTTTATGATGTTCGAAATTTCTGTTGCCTTGGGTTTGATCTTCATTCGGATCGCACTTATGTACTGTGTTGTAGGTATCACAGTGACGTTGGGTCTGGAAGGCGGCATCCATAAAGTGACGCAAGTCTGGAGCAGCAGCTCACGAACTGGAAGACGAGTGGAGGAAGTGAAGGTGTGTGAATGGTGACGAGGTAAGGGTCGGACTGGAACGTGATGCAGGGTGGGTGTCATGCATGGGAAGAGATCTCAAAAGTGGATTAAGGAGAGCAGGAGAGGTTTGGCAATTTTAACATGGGAAGGCGCATGGAATTAGTTGGCAACAGGAGCTCTAAGGTAGTTTGGAAGCTTGAGCGCAGTATGAGGGGCTTTGCGAAAAATAGCAAGTGAATTGTAACTATGAAGGGGAAGATGGAATCAACACGGAGAATATAAATGTCGCGACATTTGCTGGAGGGGCTGCACTGGTCGCGATTTGTGTATATAGTACGCGGTCTTTGAATCAGTGATGATCGCGGAGAGATTCTAACAAGGAGTAAAATGGTTATTTTAGTTTTAAATTTCATGACGTGATGAGATTGATAGAAGGACTTGAAGTTTCAGCAATGGAGCATTTCAGTTCAATTTGCTCGCGAGTTATAATGTGGAAGACGGATACTGTTCAATACATATGCAGGTAAGTGGGCCAGAAAGGAAAACAATGATTAAGACCAAATTAAAATTAAGTTTATTTTAAATATAAAATAGTATGTTAACTTGAAATTATGATATCTTATTCACATGTTAACAGAATTCAGCAAAACAAGAACCGTTGAGATCGTATGGATGAGGGCAACACAATGGAACTGATTTGGAGCTCGTTACAAATTATGGCAGAATAAAATGTCTAGTTGAATCAACGACCATTTATCGTTATTTAACGATATACATCCAAAATGAGTAATCTCACTAACTCTTCTTGGTTATATTTTTATAACGTATTTTTAGAATTTGATAAACGATGGTTGATTTCTATGTGTTGATTGTCTAAATGAACTGCTAATTAATTAGTTGAGATTATAGATCTAGTTATATATAAATCTTAAATTAAATATTGATTCTGTTTATCAGAATATTTCATATTCGTGTTATTTATGTTGATTAACATCTGTGGATGCAAGGAAACAAGTTAGAGGAATCCAATTGTATTCCTCAAAATTTATGTACTGTTTTCATATATTGTGATATATGATGTGATATATAATCTATTATTGATTTTGCGTGTTTGGATGATGACTGATCCTTTTTGTTTGGTATTTTTAAATACCATAAGTAATATTGGAATATATAAAAGGACATTTCAAAGTGGATATTGAATGTAAGTATTTTATAAAATCAATGGATTTTATAGAAGGAAATATTTGGAAAATTAATCGAATTATAAGAATTTATATTAGGAAGTAAGAATCTTTTTTAGCACCAATATTTTTATGAAATATAAAATTAACATTTACACAGGGAATTATAAAGGAATTATAGGAGATTAGAAATTAAAATAAGATTTTATATGAATTATCTAAATAGAAGTATAAATAGGAATTTGGATTTGAACTATTGTTTTAGTTGCAAAATCAAACTGTTTTGATTGTATAGAAGAAATATTTTTCACATATGATGTGAATAAGGGATTTAAGCAATCATTTTGCGAAATGAGAAAATATAAAGGAAATTAGGTTTTGGATGGAAATAAAAATGGAGTTAAGGGAATTAGAACTGACTGGAGACTAGTTATGCTGAACAGCTTTATAGATATCGATCTGATGTTGGTTTCGGCCTTCGGGGTTGATATTCAGGGAATTGTTCTCTTACTAGTTTACAGTTAGAGACTGATAGATATGGAAAAATAGTGATACGTGCTTAATAAATTGAAATGATTTCCAATGTTGGTAATGTATATTTTCTAAATTTAGAAACAAGGATTTATGAATATATGGAAACTAAAAATGAGAAAATGAATAAATTAATAATAAATTAATTTATAAAGGGAAAATGTTGATTGATGATTGATCGATAGAATTTCCATTTGGAAATAAGATCGTTGTGTGTATGGATGTTTTCCCTTGATTGTTAAATAACCGACTATCAAAGATTTGACCATATTTCCGTCGTCAATACGGAGAGACTGGGATCATATTTATAATCTGAAAACCACTCTGTATGGGCATTAGCGTTGTGAATCAAATATGATGAAGATAATTAAAGACGGAGTTTAATAAAGGGATGTTTTGGCAAATCCTAGGTAGAAATTGCCTATGATGGGTTTACAGAATAGTGCCTTTGATTTGTCTAGTCGCAGGACAGCCTGTATGGAAGAATGTCTTACACATTATATTTAATAGATTGCGTAAGTTGATCTCTTCAAACGTATTTACGTTTGGTGGTGGAGCAGTTCGTTTCTCTTAGCTGTATACTCGTAGTATTTTTGGAGAAATCAGTTTGTGATTTGGCGGGTATGACGATGTGACATTCGAAGTTAATAAAGCTATGATCTGTCAAAGATAAGCGTGGCCTCTAGCCTCTCAACTAGGAAATGGTATAAAATTGGGTAGGTCGCATGACTAAGTGGGTAGCTCCCAATTTGGGTGTATTGTCACCTAATCTAGAGAAAATCTATTTGCTTCTATAATCTATTTCGATGCCGTCCCTTTCGGGAAACGGTTGTTGATCCAATCGTTGGCGATAACACATTTGGTACACTCAAGCGAAATGAGTGACCGATCATGTTTAGCCTAGGTTACAAGTTGTTCTTATTGAACCCGGTGTATTCCTATCTAGAGATACACTATCGGAAGGTGGTCCCATACCTTACCAGTTGGTATCCATTACCCAATAAACGCCTGTGGTTTTTGATTTTTTATTATATATATGGAACATGAGATGAAAGCGTTCCACTAAATTGCTATTTATTTGATTTAGACATTATTATATTATCAGAAGAGTATGGATTTTGAAAGAATGTTTATGTTATCATAAGGTAAAAACCATCTGTGTTTATGTGTGGATTGGTCTTATGATTATTCTTTTTTTAAAAGGATTTTAAAAGTTAAACAAATGGTTGGAGTTTACTCACACCAGTCACATGACTGACCCAGAGTTTATTTTGTTTTGTTTTCCCTAAACTCTTGGGTGCCCAAGTTTGTACGGGCAGTCAAGTAGTGGGGATTTTACACATACTTGGAGAGCTGGAGCAGGAGGCTTCAGGATTATATAGCTATTTTTTATTTTCGCTGTGTTGTAAGTGTAGTAGTCCGATAATGGTATTGTATACAGATATTGATTTTATTTCAAAGTTATGTTATATAATATATTTATTCGTTCCGCTGTGAGATTTGTGTTTATTCTGATTCTGTTCTGTTATGATTTTCTTCTTCTTCTATTCTTATTTTCTTTCTATTTCTCACCCTCTAACTTCTTTCTATTAACGTTTTGGTATTTTCGATGCTGGAGTAGTCGACATGGTGTTGTGTGTCGATTTTCGGGATCGAAAATCCTCAGGTCGTTACAGTGGTAAATTGTTTTACAAGCATTGAGAAGGATGTTTTGAAATAATTTCAAAATGAAATTTTTTAAATATGAGTTTTGAAAAGTGATATAATATTGAAATCACTACAACCATTGGGAAATAATTCCGATGATGACTGCGTAGCATCATCGGTGTTCATTTTCGAGTTTCTAAGTGACGAATTACTACCAAAGATATTGCTTTTGAATTATTTTGAGGAAACAAGTTGTTTTGGATCTTGAAAAGGAAAGTTTGATTTTTGATATGGTAAACTATTTGAAACTCCCATGAAAGGAATTGTTTAAATGAAAAACTAGTTAAATTAGAATTTGTAAAAGCAAATAGAAATTGAAATTGAATTAAAGTCAGTTAAATGGAAATTGATTGAAATATAAGAAATAGAATAAAATTGGATGGTGAGATAAGAATCTGGAATGGAACTAGATTGGTGAGTTAAGAGTTTGGAATCAAGAATGGTAATTGAGATTGAGAATGGAATTTGACTTAGATAAACGAGTGATTATGTTAAAGATAAACTTATCAGAGACCAGTTGGAAAGGCATATGTATCTGCTGACTTAAGGGAAGGATAGAAATGATATGCCCGATAAAAAGGTACAAGTTTATATTTTATATTGGGTATGAGATTTTTATGAGTCGAATTGGCAAGCCGCTTGGCTATTTGATTTTCTTTTGTATTGGAGAAGGTCTAGAGAGGCAAGTTGTAGCTATACCAATTTATCCGTGCAAAGGAGATGCTGACGAAATTTTCCGAAAATTTAAGGTGTTGGAAATTTTTAGAATTTTTGAAAATTATGGTTGTTCCAAATAAATTAATATTTTAAATAAATTAATTGGTTTGGTTGAAACTGAAATTAAGAAGTAAAATAAAAGATTTTTTTAACCTAGTTGGTAAGGTTGGTAGCATTTTTCCTGCTTAGTAATTTCGAGGATGAAATTCTTTTAAGGGGGAAAGAATGTAACATCCCATATTTTTAACGGTATAATAATTAATTTATTTGATTATTTAAATAGTTATTTAGAGATTTAAATGGTTGTTTAATTAAATAATATTGAATATTTAATTAATATTAATAAGGGGTAATGAATTATAAATTCTGAAGTAGTCGGAAAAAGTAGAATTCGCAATATTGTGTGAATTGGATAGTATAAGAGATTTGGTTGAGTTTAGATTTGAATTTAATAATAAATCTATTTAATAAACGACATTAGAACGTATAATTTATATTATAATTTAAAACGAGCCCGTAATGTCGCGATAGTTCCTAATATTGAGTTTTGAGCTTCAATTTAATATACATAATCCATTTTAAGTTGGATTTCTGTGAAACAAGAAACGTTCGGATTTGATGAATGGTTTTTTCTAATAGGAGAAAAAAATCGAGATTTCATCTTGTAGATTGCGAGTTTTGTCCAAATCAAATTTTCAGATAATTGCTAGGGGATCTTTTATAAACCATAACGGTTTATTTAATATAATTTAATATTGGTATCGAATTTGGATAAGATTTCCGAGACGTATACTTAAATTAATTTATAGAATTTTTTGTAATTTTTATTTTGGAAAATAAATAACTTTTTGTTTGAAGTATTTTACACCCTGTATCAGCTCTTTTGGGGTTCCACAAAATAAGCTAACTTGTCTATATTATTAAATTTTTGGGATCGTGGCACATCACATGACATGATGGTATTTTATTTTTGTCTGTAATGGTCCATAAGGAGACGAAATTATACGTAGTGGGGTACTTAAAACTTTATAATTTAAAACATGTTTATCGTACAAACTTCATAGGTAAGATATTAGATTCCTTCGTGCTGAAGGAAAAGTGCCTACCACCGTACATGCCATAGGCCTAAAGGAGGAAATTTTCAAACCCTATCCTACACTTATCCGTGTACTACTACCCAATTCCTTAATCACTAAGGAATTTAATCTGTATAGATACACAGCTAGTATTCGTCATTTTCATTCTTCTACAACTTCTTCTTTTGAAAATTTCATACCGTCGTTGGCTTCTAAAATCAAAACCAATATATATTACACTGCGCAGGGCCTCTCTTCACCGGTACCACTTTTACGCAGCTCTAACAACGTTTTATGATGTTCGAAATTTCTGTTGCCTTGGGTTCGATCTTTATTCGGTTCGCACTTATGTGTTATGCTGTGGGTATCACGGTGACGTTGGGTCTGGAAGGTGGTATCCAAAACATGATGCAATTCTAGAGCAGCAACTCACGAACTGGAAGATGTATGGAGGAAGTAAAGGTGTGTGAATGGTGACTAGGTAAGGGTGGGACTGTAATGTGATGCAGGGTGGCTGTCATGCATGTGAAGAGCTCTCGAATGTGGATTACGGGGAGTAGGAGCGGTTAGGCAGTTTTAACTTGAGAAGGCGCATGGAATTAGTTGGCAACAGGAGTTCTAAGGTAGTTTAGAAGATTAAAGGCAGTATGAGGGGCTTTGCAAAGAACAACAAGTGAATTGTAATGGTGAAGGGAAGATGGAATCAACATCGAATTATAAATATCGTGACATTTGCTGGAGGGGCCGCGCTGGTCGCGATTTGTGTATGGAGTGCGAGGTTTTTGAATCGGTGATGATCGCGTAGAGGGTTTGACGAGGAGTAAAATGGTTATTTCAATCTTAAATTTCATGATGTGAAGACATTAATAGAAGGAGATGAAGTTTCGGCAATGGAGCATTTCAGTACATGAGGCTCACGAGTTATAATGCGGAAGACGGATACTATTCAAACGTATGCGGGTAAGTAGGCCACAAAGGAAAACAAAGATTAAGCCCAAATTAAAATTAAATTGTTTATTTTAAATAGTACTTTAACTTGAAATTTATTCATATGTTAACAAAATTCAACAAAACAAGATCCGTTGAGATCGTATAGGCCAGGGCTACACAATGGAACTGATTTGGAGAGATTTGGAGCTAGTTACAGATAATGGCAGAATAAAATGTCTGTCTGCATCAACGACCGTTTATCATTATTTAACGATAAATGTCTAAAGTGGGTAATCTCACTAACTCTACCCAATTTATATTTTATAATGTATTTTTAGAATTTGATAAATGATGGTTGATTGTTGTGTGTTGATTGTCTGGATAAACTGCTAATTAATTGGTTGAGATTATAGATTAGTTATATATAATTTGCTAATTAAATATTGATTCTGTTTATTAGAATATTTCATACTCGTGTTATTTATGTTGATTAACATTTGTGGATGCAGGGAAACAGGTTGGAGGAATCTTCATATATTGTGATATATGATGTGATATATAATCCATTATTGATTTTTGCGTGTTTGGATGATGATTGATCCTTTTTGTTTGGAATTTTTAAATACCATAAGTAATATTGGAATATATAAAAGGAAATTTTAAAGTAGATATTGAATTTAAATATTTTATAAAATCAATGGATTTTATAAAAGGAAATGTTTGGAAAATTAATCGAATTATAAAAAGGGAATTCACGAGTTATAAAGGAATTACGAGAAGTTTGATACAAAGTAGATTTTAAATAAAAATCTGTTTTTAACAAATGAATTGAGAAGATTAATTTATAAGCAATATTTATAAATTAATTTAAATATTTATTATTGGATAATTTATATATATATGTGTGTATATATATATAAGTATGAATTTATATTATGAAGTAAGAATTGATTTTAACACCAATGTTTTTATGAAATAAAAACTTAACATTTATACAGAGAATTATAAAGGAATTACAGGAGATTAGAAATTAAAATAAGATTTTACATAAATTAACTAAATAGAAGTATAAATAGGAATTTGGATTTGAACTATTGTTTTAATTGCGAAGTCAAACTGTTTTAATTTTATAGAAGAAATATTTTTCACATTTAATGTGAATAAGGGATTTAAGCAAATATTATGTGAAATCAGCAAATATAAAGGAAACTGAGTTTTGGATTGAAATAAAAATGGTGCTATGGGAATTAGAACTGACTAGAGACTAGTTATGTTGAACAGCTTTCTGGATATCAATCCGATGTTGGTTTCGGCCTTCGGGGTTGATATTTGAGGAAATGTTCTCTTACTAGTTTACAGTTCGAGACTGATAGATGTGGAAAAATAGTAATACATGAATAAAAAGTTGAAATTTTTCCAAAGTTGATAACGTATATTTTATAAATTTAGAAAATAAAGATTTATGAATATATGGAAACTGAAAATGGGGAAATGAATAAATTAATAAGAAATTAATTTAAAAGGGGAAAATGTTGATGGATGATTGATCGATAGAATTTCCATTTGGAAATAAGATCGGTGTGTGTATGGATGTTTTCCTTTGATAGTTAAATAACCGACTATCAAAGATTTGACCATTTCTCCATCGTCAATACGGAGAGACCGGGACCAGATTTATTATTTGAAAACCACTCCGTGTGGGCATTAGTATTGCGAATCAAATATGATGAAGATAATTAAAGACGGAGTTTAAGCAAGGGCTGTTCTGTCAAATTCTAGGTAGAAATTGCCTAATATGGGTTTATAGAATAGTGCCTTCGGTTTGTCCAGTTCTAGGACAACCTGTATGGAAGAATGTCTGACAGAGTATATTTAATAGATTGCGTAAGTTGATCTCTTCAAACGTATTTACGTTTGGTGGCGGAGGAATTCGTTTCTCTTAGTTGTATACCCGTTGTATTTTTTGAGAAATCAATTTATGATTTAACGGGTATGACGATGTGACATTCAAAGTTAATAAAGGTGTGATCTGTCAAAGATAAGCGTGGCCTATAGCCTCACAACCAGGAAATGGTATAAAATCGGGTAGATCGCATGGCTAAGTGGGTAGCTCCTAATTAGGGTGTATTGTCATCTGATCCAGAGAAAATCTATTTGCTTCCACAATATATTTCAATGTTATCCCTTTCGAGAAACGGTTGCTGATCCCAACCGTTGGTGATAATACATTCGGTACACTCAGGCGAAATGAGTGACCAGTCATGTTTAGCCTGGGTTACAAGATGTTCTTGTTGAATCCGGTGTATTCCTCTCTAGAGATACGATGTCGGAAGATGGTCCCATACCTTACCAGTTGGAATCCATTAGCCAATAAGCTCCTGCGGTTTCTGATTTTTTATTATATATGTGGAACGTGAGATGAAAGTGTTCTATTAGATTGCTATTTATTTGATTTAGACATTATTATAGTATCAGAAGAGTATGGATTTTAAAAGAATGTTTGGGTTATCGTATGGTAAAACTCATCCTTGTTTATGTATGGATTGGTCTTATGATTATTCTTTCTTTAAAAAGGATTTTAAAAGTTATGCAAATGGTTGGAGTTTACTTACACCAGTCACATGACTGACCCACAGTTTATTTTGTTTTGATTTCCCTAAACTCTTGGGTGCCCAATTTTGTACGGGCAATCAAGTAGTGGGGATTTTACAGATACTTGGAAAGCTGGAACAGGAGGCTTCAGAATTATATAGTTATTATTTATTTCTGTTGTGTTGTAAGTGTAGTAGTCCAATAATGGTATTGTATACAGATACTGATTTTATTTCAAAGTTATTTTATATAATATATTTATTCGTTCTACTGTGAGATTCGTGTTTATTCCGATTCTGTTCTATTGTGATTTTCTTCTTCTTCTATTTTAACTTTCTTTCTTTCTATTTCTCACCCTCTAACTTCTTTCTATTAACGTTCTGGTATTTTCGATGTTGGAGTAGTCGACATGGTGTTATGTGTCGATTTTCGGGGTCGAAAATCCTCGCATCATTACACTACTGCTTATAACATAAAGCATAATAATTTTATTTTAATAATCTATGGAAGGAAAACAATTTAATCATGCTAAATTTGCTTTGTTTCATAAGAAAATCCTACATATGGAAAAATAAAGTTCATACTTGGCATTTTTCTAATTTGCAATTAGGTTACATATGATGGTGTTAAACTGATATACCTGGTATCATGGAGCTTTTTTTTCCTTCTTTTACTTTTGATAATCATCTTTCTCTTCATTCTTGCAATTCTTTTTTTTTATCATCCATTACTCATGAGACGTGTTAAACTAAAATCGCATATAAAAATAACCCAAACCCATAAAGCAATACATATGCACCAATATCAAATACATATGCATGCATCTATACCAAAAGAGATTGAGTAAACTGCACGAAAAATGGTCAGGCTAGGATAAGTGAAAAGCCACTTATTAGAAATAATATTAGATTACAAATAAAAATGAAAGAAAAGCTAGTGGATGTACAATATCGTATTTATATTTGCCACCAGATTGGTGGAAATGGGTTGGCATCAATCATTACCTATATGATATCAATAACTGCTAACTCATTTCCACTAATCAGGCGGTAAGAATAAGCTCATTTTAAATAAGAAAAGAATGAAATAGGAAATAGAGAAGGGGATGTACTGAAGGAGAAGGCTCGTCCAACTAATCATTTAATATTTATCATATCATGTCATAAATAAGAATAAAAAAGTTAATGCATGCATGTTGTCAATTTAAATTTAAATGATTGGAATGGAATGTAGATATAAGCTATATAAATGTCCTAATCGTAAAAAATTTAACAACTTCATTATTTACATGTAGTGTTTTTTATATTTTATATATAAATAAAATAGGAAAATAGGCAGAAGGATTTTCAACATTTCAGTTAAAATTTTCCTGTTATTATTTCAACAAAATCATTTTTTTATATAATTATATACATGCATATGCATTTCATTCACACACATATTTATTTGTTTTTTGATTTAAAATTTTTATAGTAGTATGTATGTGATGTAAAATATTATTTTTTATTATAATTTAATTTTTTCCATGTGTATTTAGTAAGTGAAAAATGACGTAGCTAGAAACATGCATTCATATCACTTTAAATAATCCTAGATTAAGTAAATAATACAAATTTACAAACAATGGACAGATTATATAATTTAATAATATAAAATGAAAACAAAAAAGCTCATTTTTATTAGAAAATGATAAGAAATCAAGTCATTTTTCATTCGACTGTAGAAGCATTTGCTTGCCATTATAGAACTTACAACCCAAAACACCACGTAGTTCTACAGACTTCACTTGCTAGCAGTTAAACCACTCACCAGATAAACACCAGACATGACACGTTACCTATGTAAACGCTGAATACTTAAACTTAGTATTCCATACTACAAAAAAAACTCAACTAAAACCTTTTTGAGAACGTGATCTAATAAAAATTACACTTTTTTTCATTTCATGCTCCTTTTCCACGTTAGCTTCTACTCTTCTTCTCTTCGTAGTGAACGATTCAATTCTAAAATCTCTAGAATCAGTTTCCATCAATGATTTCTTTGAAGGACTCAACTCCTCCATTTCATTATCTCCCATAAAAGAAATGAAATCCTGAAAATATATATCAAAACAATATACATAATTGTTTTACTATACATCAAGGAAAAAATGACCCGATAAGCTAAATAAAAGATCGACCACCTTTTCACCCCCAGAGGTTTTGATTTTACAACTATCGTATGACATGATATCAGAATCCTATTTTATGTTAAAAAACAATAATAATACTAATCATCAGGATACAAAGTAATACATAAAGGTATGATATGTAAAATTATTATTTCAGAAATATTACCTGGTTGAGGGTTTGTGAATAAGACTGAATCAAAGCTTCACTATCACTTAATTTAATAATAGTGTAAACAGGCTAGTTTTTCTTTAAATTACAATTGGAAATTTAAATTTTAAAGAGCACTTGTTTCCCTACAAGATTGTTCAACTCGTCCATAAATGAATCAATGTCATCAGACTATTCGACAATAAGTAAATTTACTAAGACATATAAGTTCATTGTATAACTCAAATAACTAATAGCAAAGAATGATAAATACAATTGTCAATTAACCTTGGATAGAGAATCTTCCATGTCATAGGTGAATTTATGCACAAGAGATATGACTTCTCGATCAAACATTACAAAGGATGCACTGCCACTATCATCTATTACATGAATCTGAACCTTGAACCTAGAAATCATAAAATCAAATAATAATTTAGTTTATCAATGAAATCAAAGGGTAATATATTCGCGGCCAAGAATACTTTTACCGAATACCTTAGTAAAATGTTCTTAGCCTGGATGGACTTGCCCCATTTTTTGCGGAAAAATTGTGTATTTTTTTCCCACCATGATCCTCCGATACGTTCGCATCAAAGATTCACCTTCTATGACATTTTTTGCATGCCATGTAATACCATCTATGTTCCAATTCCACCCCATGGTGGCCAAGGTCATACAATTCATTGGCTTATCTATTTCAAATATTTCATCCATTGTTTTTGCTCATGACACTTGAGAAATTTATCTTGCAAGGAGACACAACTTTGAGATGACAATGGAGCACTCCACAATATTACAGAGCTATCAACACTACTGTCAAGTCTGAACCAATTAAAAAATTAATGCACATAAAATAGAATAATTTATTTATCTCCTATAATTACTTTGAAAATAAGCTAACCTGTTTCTGAACGATCTAACTTCATCATAATCGCCATTAAAAATTAACCGGGTAGAAAATAAAGAGCTTAACAACGTAACTGTGTCTATCAACATAGAAAAAAGAAATATTACAACTAATAAGATTGAATAATATGTAAATATATCAAAGCAATAAGTAAATAAATTATAAACTATATTTCTTATGAATACCTCCCATTACTTTATCTTTGCATTCCTAATAATAACAACGATGGGTCCAGTATTATTCTTGTTAGAGAATATGCTAGAAGATATGTTGCCTTTATTTAATTGCATTGATTTGGGTTTATATTTTGTATCAAATTATTTAATATAATAGACTCAAATATACTCTAGAATATTCTTATCTAGAATGCTCTTTTAGATAAGGACAAACTATGTAAAAAGAGAGGCAAAGATTGGCAATGCAAGAAAGTAATTTTGTAAAAATCAATGAATAAAGCAATAACAATGTAGTCTTTTATGCTTTACCGTTTCATCTCTCTCTTCTCTTTATATCAAATTATAACATGGTATCAAAGCTTGGTTATACAGAGAGATAGAGAGAGGGCTGGTGTTAACTTGGTAAAAAGATTTCGTTCGATTTTCCACTCCCACCTTAATCAGTTCGCTTGCTATCGCGGATATGTTATTTGCGTTCAGATAAATTTATCATTTATTTACGGATCTGTTATCTTTTATTTTTCTTTTACTATTTTTACTGGAATCTGTCGTTCTTTCTTTGTTAGTTTTGAGACATGTTATGTGTTGGTGGTGATTGTAATAGATGATTGTTGTTGGTAAGTTTGAGATCTGTTATTTGTTGTTGATGATTGCAGTAGATGAGCATTGTTGGTAGTTTTGAGATCTATTATTTGTTGTTGGTAAAAAAAAGAAAAAAAGAAAGAAAAAAAGGGAAAAAAAAACTTGTTTTGGGTTTTGTTGAATTGGAATTCGGGATGACAAATGTGGATGGTGTAGCTTTGTTTGGTCAGGTCTTGTGAGACTTGTAGAGCAAGGTTCGATGGATGATGCGTTGGATTTAGTTGCGGTGCAGGTAAGTCGCGATGATTATGGTGTTGTAGATGATCGTGCATGGGGGGTATTTGGTTAGTGTGGGTGATCTAGACTTCAAGGGCGGGTGTTTGGTCGGTGTTTTGAAGTATTATCATGAGATGGTTGGTTGATTGAGTTGTTAGAGAGTAACATTAGTTTGAAGATGTTTATTATTCGTTCGATGTCTGGTCAATATCGGTAACCCTATTAATTAGGAGGGCAATTGACGTTGATTGAAGGTGGTGGATGATATTGTAAGGTATGTCTGGAGGATGCAAACATATGTTGATTCATCCCTAATGATTTGTTTTTGTTTTTGTTTGATACGTTTGGGGGCAAACATATGAAAACTCATCCCATTTTGGTTTATTTTGTTTTCTTATTATGTTTGGGGAATGCAAACATACAAACACATCCGTGACCAGTTTTGTCATTTGGTCGCTCAGATCTTTTGCTTATTGATCAGATTGAAGATAGTTGAGTTGTTTTGGAGTTTCAGATTGGAGTTGTTGAGTTGTTTAGAGTTATAGTTGAATGTTTGATGCTTGGCGGTTGGTGTTATTCTCTAACAATATTGAAACGGTTGCTTGATCTTGCTACTCTTCAGTTTGCAGCTTCTATTTGGCATCTCATGATTTTCGCATCGTGAGTTTGAGTGGGATGTTAGAGAATATGCTATAAGATATGTTGTCTTTATTTAATTGCATTGATTTGGGTTTGTATTTGGTATAGAATTATTTATTATAGTAGACCCAAATATACTCTAAAATTATGACGACCCAAATTTTTGGTACCCTTTGAGCTGACCAAACAACAGTAATCCAACTCAAATGGTACTAAAAACCCAGATGCCAATAGAAAGAATTTAGAGGATGAGATAAGAAAGAAATTTTAGAATATAAGAAATAAAAAGAAGAAAACACGACACAATCAGAGTGTCACATCGCAGCGGAACAAAATATAATATAGAAATAAATCTTTATTCAGAGCTTGAAATAAATACTTACAATCATCAGAGTACATCAATACATCTGGACAATTATAATAACCTATCCTCATACACAACACACACCGAATAATAACTATATAACATCATACGTCTGAACTTTTCCAGAACGTCTTCTGAACTTTGTAGTGTCCAATAACCTGAACCTATACAACCCGGTCTAACCCGAGCATTTCAAATAACGGGTCAGTCTGGTGAACAAGAGTGAGAAAACACACTAAGTCTTAAGGGGATTCATCCAACTTGATTTTAAAGTTCAATATCCTTTCGAAAGAAAAAGACAATAGTAAGACCAATCCACACATAAATACGAATGGTTTTTTTTACCTTACTATAACTCGAAACATTTTTTAAATCATATCTTGTCTGATATTATAATAGTGTCTAAATATAAATAAATAACAATCTAGCGGAACACTTGCATCTCATGCTCTACATATATAGTATACAATCAAAACCGCGGGCGCTTATTGGAGATTGGATTCCGACTATGACAAGGTATGGAACCACCTTCCGATAGTGTATCTCTAGAGGGGAATACACTGGGTTCAACAAGAACGTCTTGCAACCCGGCCTACACATTACCGACCACTCATTTCGCTTGAGTGTATGGAATGTAAATTGGATTTAGACGTGTTATGTACTTCATTTTTCTTAACACGGAAGTTTAACATATTTTATCTTATAATATACAATGCTAAATTTTACCGTTAATCGTTGTTTATTGCTAACAGTTAAATGCGTTCCACCACACAAGAGCTTCAAACAAAATAAAAATGAATGCATCGCTACGTCTCAATGTTCCGCTCCCAAAAAAATTAATTTCGTTAAAACTGACTTCGTTTGCACAACGACGTTATTTTAATTTATCGGTTCCCCCTTATATTTCGCGCACCGACAAAACAACTCCGTTTGGCTCCAAACTGGAAATCTAGCAACAACTAGCTATACGTATTCCAATAAAATCTGTTTCATAGAAAATGGAGATCATTTGAAAAGAAAACTATTTTTAAGACTTATAATATCGATAAAATATATTTAAATTCAAAACAAATCCTATTTAAAATAATAAAAAAATATTATTATCGTGTATATCCAAACAGAATAATCAATAAATATTTTAAACTCAATATTCAGAAATTCGATTTAAAACGTATTCAAATATATAGAAATTCCTTTATATTTATTAAATAAACGCTATCGTTTATTTCCAAAGCGGCTATTTTAAAATTTGAATTGGACATAACTAACAATTTATACAATGAAATCTCGATTTTTCTCTTCCATTTGAAAATTAAAATCAAATCGATTCAAATGTTTCTTGTTTTACAGAGTTTCGACTTATATCGAATCATGTATATCCAATTAAAGGTCAAATCGAAAATTTCGAACTACCACGGCGTTTCGAGCTCGTTTTAATTATATTATAAATTATATATATATTCGAACTCCATTTTATAAAATAAATTCGATATAAAATCCATTATATTTCCAATATAATATATAAAACATATTTAAATATTCCAATTTAAATGGCAGAAAAATCTGGGACGTTACATTCTTCCCCTTTAAAAGAATTTCGTCCCCGAAATTACAAGGTAAGAAGAATGCTCTGAACCAAATTATTTTAAAATAATTATTATTATCAAAACAAATTCAGATTCTTTAAAATTTCCGAAAATTTCGCCAGCACCTCCTCTACATGGCTCGATCAGAACAACTACAAACACCATTCCGGCCTCACTTTACCAAAGGAAAATCAAAAGCCAAATGGCTACCCGACTCAGGGTATAAAATCAATCACCAACCAATATGATTAAGGTTTACCTATTTGTCAAGCAACTCAATTTCAAGCATATCAACCAACTGCTCTTCATCTTCCATTTTGTACTTCCATTTCTATAATCAAGCCAATTCCCATAGCCTTCTAATATCTATCTGCACTTAACGCAACTTACAATACAAATAAGAATTCAAGGTCAATTCATCTTCATCCCATAAACGATTTTATTCCCAATTCATTAAACTGGGATTTAGTTCCGATTCATTCAAACTGTTTGATGAATTTTATTCAGCCAATCCACCATCCAAATAATGAACAACCAAATCATTTGAATTATATTCAACATTGATACTTACTGGTATCAATTGATTAATATCTGATTAATTTTCATTATTATCCATTCGATTTCCGAATCCAAAATTTATTTGATTCCATTTCTTAAATTAATTCTACTAAACCAGGTCAAGTTTCATTTTCATATCCAATTCAATTGACTAATTAATTTTTCTGATTAGTTCAATTTCTATTTTATAATTCAACTTGAATTCCAATTAAACCAAACAACACAACCAAACAACCAATATTACTATACCATAGAAAATTATTTTCTTTTTCTATAAAAATATAATTCGGGAAAATTATTTCATTTACCCTCTTTATAAAACAATATTGTGTCAGTTTCCAGTATAATATGGTTTCCCAACACTTGAACCGATCAACCAACACGATACAAAACATTTTTTTTATAAAATTTACAAATATGCTCTCTCGTATATACACTCAAACTCAATCTAAGGTGTTACTAACCCCATCTTTACTGAGTTACGCCACAGAGCCAAGGTTACTACTCAACCAATAGCTCTGATACCAAATGTTACGACCCAAATTTCCGGTACCCTTTGAGCTGACCATACAACACTAATCCAACTCAAATGGTACTAGAAACCCAGACGCCAATAGAAAGAATTTAGAGAATGAGGTAAGAAAGAAATTTTAGAATAGAAGAAATAAAAAGAAGAAAACACAACACAATCAGAGTCTCACATCGCAGCGGAAGAAAATATAATATAGAAATAAATCTTTATTCAGAGCTTGAAATAAATACTTACAATCATCAGAGTACATCAATACATAGGACAGTTATAATAACATGTACTCATACACAACACACACCGGAATAATAACTATATAACATCACATGTTTGAATTTTTCCAGCACGTCTTCTGAACTTTGTAGTGTCCAATAACCTGAACCTGTACAACCTAGTCTAACCCGAGCATTTCAAATGCCGGGTCAGTCTGGTGAACCAGAGTGAGAAAAACACACTAAGTTTTAAGGGGATTCATCCAACTTTATTTTAAAGTTCAAAATCCTTTTGAAAGAAAAAGATAATAGTAAGACTGATCCACACATAAATACATATGGTTTTTACCTTACTATAACCCGAAACATTTTTGAAATCATATCTTGTCTGATATTATAATAGTGTCTTAATATAAATAAATAACAATCTAGCGGAACGCTTCCATCTCACGCTCCACATATATAGTATACAATCAAAACCGTGGGCGCTCATTGGAGACTGGATTCTGACTATAACAAAGTATGGAACCACCTTCTGATAGTGTATCTCTAGAGGGGAATACACTGGATTCAACAAGAATGTCTTGCAATCCGTCCTACACATGACCGACCAGTCATTTTGCTTAAATGTATCTAATGTATATCACCAACGGTTGGGATCAGCAACCATTTCCCGAAAGGGGCAGCATCGATAAATTAAAGAAGCAAATGGAATTTCTCTAGATAGGTGATTATACACTCTAATGGGAGCGACCTATATAGCCATGCCGCCTGCCCGAATTTTATCATTTCCTGGTTGTGAGGCTTGAGGCTATGTTTACTTATCAGCATATCACTTTAAATGCTACATCGTCAGATCTGTCAAATCACTAATTGACGTCCTCAAAAATACGCTGGCACATTTGAAGAAATCAATGTATGTAACCAACTGAAAATAGTCTGTCAGACATTCGTCCATACAAGTCCACCAGGAACAGGATGAACCGAAGGCACCCTCCTACCGCATCCAAAGGATCAGTAGCGAGTAGTCCTTGCAATCCGCAAAATCCTACTCACGACTGAATCACGTCAGAATACCTCTGGTTGCAATCCAGAGAATATTCGACAAGTAATCCTTCCGTTTATGAAGATCCACGATCTTCAATTGCTCCATCTCGATCAGATTATAAACATCTTCGATGTTTACGTATTTGTTGGTTGGAATGGTTTTCGAATATAAATTCGATCCTGGACCTTCCGTACCGACAATCGATTTGGCCAAATTTTGATAGTCGGTGATTTACTATCAAAATAAACAACCATCATTCATAAAAATAAAATGGATTCATTGGTTCAGTATACAGCATCACTTGGCCTCTTTAGTTAAACAGTTGTTAATTAAATTTCTAATTCTCCCAACATTTGTAATATCCCTTTCTCAATTCTTATTTCCAAATCCATTTATTCAGCTTTTAATTCTTCGAGTTATAATTTATAATATACATCATAGAAATATTATTTTAATTGCCTCAACATCATCGTTTCTAAACTATTATCATCCTTGGGTAATCATAGAGTTGTTCAAATTGGGGTATTTTCTTAACTCTCAGACCTTGAGTAGACAACATTCTTGCCATCAGAATAAATAGAAGTTTAGCAATGAAACCCCATTCTATCACTTTTCCCAATACTTATATTTAATTTAGAATCCCCTTTTACACAACCACTTACATTAATTTTGTTCAAATAACTCCTTTCACATTTAAAATATCCATCTCTAGATCTTTATCGTTAGATTCTCACTTTTATAACCAAGTTCAATCCACTCTCGTTCGATTTCAACTCATATTAGATCTTGTTTAAACTTTCCTTGTTTATAAAATTCCTTCCAGGGAATAAATTAAAATTCTCACTCATAAAACTTATCAAAAATCCTTTTTAATTATAACCAAAGTCTTACTCAACTAAATTCTCTTTTGTCATCATTTCCATTTCAACCCGGTTTCTTTCAAACATTATTCACTTTAAAAGTTAATATATTTTTTTAACAGGAAACTGGACTTGATATATCAAAACAACTTGGTTCCATTTGAAAACACTATTATGTATTCAAATCTTGTCTATCGGGTTACTTTATGAATTCATATTCATACTATACTTTGAAAATCTCGTTTACAGGTCAAGTCCTCGTAAATTGTCTTACATACTTTACGTCAAATAGTTTACTTAATTATCAACTATAAATAAAATAATTAATCCTTCTTAAAATGTTATTTTAAAATGATACTTAACTTCAATAGTAATTAACAATCCAATAATAGTTTATAATAATCAAATCTTGGTCATCTCAAACAAGATAACTTTGTTAACCATTTCCACTTAATTATTTCTTTTAAATTAATAAATAATTTAAATAAATTTTATTTGATTTAATTAACAATCTAATTAAATTAAATAATCTCATTTAATTGTTTAATGGAAAAATAATAATTTTTTTAACCCTTGACCATTTTGTTAGTCTCTGCTCACTTGCTTACAAAACTCCTTAACATACAAATCTCGTTTTATAAAGTCATTTTATAATAAAAGATAAAATATATATTTATTTCCTTTAATAAAATTCATTTAAAAATAATCTATATAAAGATAGATTTCAAAACATGTCTTTAGTTATAAAACAAATTTTATAACTTTCTTTTTATTGATTTACCTGACGGTAAACAATTTCTATAAAACATTTCATTTACAGGCCATCTGCTGATAATTACTCAACCAATATCACCCATTAGTTAATATCAAGCAAGTGTTGAATTTGGTTTCAACAATCAAAAATCAATCAGATTGATTAAACAGTTCATATAAACAACATATTTGAGGAATCCAGTTGAATTCCTCTAATCTGTACTTCTCTGCATCCCAATGGGTTATCTCAATTTCAACTCGATAATATATTTATTCATCATGATAAACATAAACAAACAATTTAACTAATAACAGTCAACAAACAATTTATAACGTCCATTCAAGCATCAAATTATTTATTTAATACATTTATATTATTATAAACGTAACCAAGAAGGTAAGTTACCTCATTTGGAATCTAATCGTTAAAATAACGATTTAATTCGATTAAATTAAACAAACGTTTAATTTAATCAATGAATATTTAAAAATAGACAAACAATCATTCAATCATCAACCATTAGCAAACGCTGCACATAAATTAAAAAACCAGGTTATATAAATATAAACGGGATAAACTGAGTGAGTTAAACTCACCTTGATTTCCATCTGCGACCAAACCAGTTACCAAATTGCTGCATTTTTCCGATATGATTCCAATGCGTTTGGTCTATCTGATTCTGTGCACGGATGAGAACGTTATACATACCTGTAACGACCCAGAAAATCTGAACCAATTTAAAAAATTTAAATTGGCTAAAATAATGGATTTTAAATATTTAAAATAAATATTTTAAATAATAGCGATGAAAAGTGAGTTTGAATCGACAATTGAAAATGAATATAATTAATTCTAATTATAAACAAGGCCTGAAATGGCGCTGTAGTTTCAAAAATTGAATTCAAACTTTGCCGGACTGTACCGGGTGCAAAATAAAACGGATTTGAGTGAAACCAAAAATATTTAAATCTGTTAGTGAATACCTTTCTAACGAATCTGAAAAATCGAAGTTTCATAGCGGAAAGCAAAAGTTATGGCCAAATGAATTTTTAGAAAGGTCGCAACGGAAATTATATAGCCCGCGAAATTATCCATTCTGCAAACGACCTCGGAATTCGACGAAACCACTTTTGTTAGATCCGGGATGTGAAGTTATTGCTAGGTTTCAAATATCATAATTTTTGAAGCTGGTATGTGAGCGTGGCAAAGGAAAACGTGTTTTGGTCAATTACAGTTAAATTGGATCGACCAAAAATGGGCCTTTTTGCAAACGGTCTCAGAATTCGACAAAACTAATTTTGTTGGGACTGTATCGTCAAAACATAGCCAGATTTATTTTTCTAGAATTTTTCGAATCAGTTTGTGGCCCTAGCAAATTGAAATGTACGTTCAAATCGAATATTGAATGTTTTATATTTTAATTTGAATGGAAACTGACTGAAACAGTCGAATGGGCCTACGAAACATATCCCATTGTGTTCGGAAAGGGGGTAAAACGCTAGGGATGACAGTCGTTGGGTTTAGATTGGTGGTCGTGTTAGGAAACACCTTTTAAAACCCACCGGCCAATCAGAATTTTTTTAAAAAAAATCCCTTTTCTCTCGCCCCGATCGAAGGCGGAAGAGACTTCCAACCTTCCAGCTCTGATTCCGACCAAACCAGGAGGAATTAGACCATGCTCCAGTTCAACTTTTTGAAGATCTCGATCCCCTCTCCACATCCATACCTGACTCGACCCCTGTAGCTGCGCCATCGTCGAGATCCAACGCTTCAAAGTCAGCGACTTTCAGCCGCCGCCGTGTTCGCCAGAGGCCACTGAGTGGGGCCCCCCTTACCTCGTTTTGCGTGCCTCTCCAAGCGCTGCGACGTGGTGTTGGCCGATCTTCATATCGCTTCACGGATTCGACGAAAATCAAAAACCTAGTTTCGAAGAAAAAACGAGGTATACGGCTGAATATAATTTAAACTATATTATAGCAGTTCTAAGCGCTACGGTTTTTGTTTTCACTATAAAAATCATATCTTTTTCGTTTCTTGACGAAATTCAGTGAAACAAGAGACAGTGGACTCGTGCGGACGTCTTCTACATCCTAAAAGAGACCGCATATTTTTCTGAGCCTTCTGCTATTTTTGGTGGAGTGGAACCCAATGTGAGATTTCTAATTTATAAACGATATGGAAAACGACGATGTATAATTATATAGTTGATGTATGAGTTATATAAGCGTTGTACACCTCTTGTATAAGCGTTGTACAAGTTGTACGTTCGATGTATAATTTATATATGCGTTGTAAAAATTATATATGCGTTGTAAAAATTATATATGTGTTGAAATAAAAGTGAATTGCTATATATATATATATATATATATATATATATATATATATACGCCCCTCGTCCACAAACCATGGACGATATTTATTGGTTGTGATTGGTGTGAAAATTGATTGATAGCGAATGGTTGATTGGAATTGTTTGTGGTTGATATTGATTGATTGTGGTTGAAAAATACCCGTTTGTGGTTGAGAAATATTTGGTTGAAACCACATAGGATTAGTTTGTGGAAATGAAATAAAAATATACATGCCGCCTGCATGCGAACTAGATGCATGATTCCCCATTGTCAAAAACCGCGAGATTTTGAGGTAGAACGAGGAGCCGTACTAGGGACGGTCCCGGTTTTAACTACCATGCCGTTATGCTGCCGAAATTTTGAGTAATATTCATGTGTTTGAATTATTTTCATTTGTTGAAACTATATTTATTCATTGAATAGAAAACCTTCATGTGTTGAATTGAAACTCATTCGTTGATTAGAAATTCATGTGTTGAATGGTATTCGTGTTTTAAATATAAAAATCACCTTTTTATCTATATATAAAAACTATAGAAAACCTTCATGTGTTGAAACGATATTCATTCGCCGAATTGAAATTCATGTGTTGAAGGGTATTAATATTTTGAAATAAATTGTTTTATAATAAAAATCACATTTTTATCATCTATACGAACTATATAAAATAATCTTGTTTTGAAAGAAATTGTTTTATAATAAAAATCCTATTTTTATTACCTATATGAACTATATAAAATAATAGTGTTTTGAAATGAATTGTTTTACAATAAAAATCACATTTTTATTATATACATAAATTGTTAAATATAGTGAAGTGTTGAAATAGAAGACAGTTAGATAAAAATATCATTTTTATCAAATGTATGAAAAGAATATAGCTTTGAAATCGAAGAATCGATATATATATATATAAATAGAATTAAAATATATCGAATAACGAAGCTGCAGTTCGTATTTTGAAACCGTGATTTCAAACGATTAGTACGGGAGATCCGACCATCGGATTTTCCTGAAATCGCAACCGTTGGGTTCGCTTTGGAAAAATCTTTCCAACGGCACCAACTTTGTAAAAATCCAACGGTTGGATTGTCTGGAATGTTTAATTCAAATATGAAGAAAAACAGCGCCAAAATCGATTATATATATATATATATAATTATATATATATCGAATAACGGCCCTGCAGTTCGTATTTTGAAATCGAAACTTCAAACGATTATACCGGGAGATCCGACCGTCGGATTTTCCCAAAACTAGAACCATTGGATTCATTTTGAAAAGATCTTTCTAATGATGTAAATTTTGTGAAGATCCAACGGTTAGATTTTCAGATATGTGTAAGTCAAATCTGAAGAAAAGAAAGCGCCACGGTCGCGTTATGGCCCGAAGCGTCGTTCTGAATAAATTGGCTATTTTAAAATAAATAAAAATAGCGATAAATCGTTATAAAATATTATAAACGATATGGATGTGATTTAGAAATTAACTGAAGGTTGGCTAAGTCGAATGGTTTCCTGGGTGTTGATCTGATGTTGGTTTCGACCTTCGGGGAAAATATTTGGGAAATCATTCTCTTACTGATTGACGGCTAGTGACTAAGGATTTGAAAGGATGCGTGTGTATGTTAGTGTTGCACTTGTTTATTATATACGCGAGTTGCTCAGAAAGACCGGGTTTATCCCATTCTGAATAACCGAATCGACGATAAGAAATCGAAGATGAAGACGATGGTCGAAGACCGGAGATCTTCACCTCGTTTGGGTGGTAACCGAGGTCCTAATTAGGAGGCATCCCGAAATATGGATAATGAGTGGTGATCGTCCATACGTACGTGGTGATCGATGGGTTTGCGAGGTATTTAGTGCCTCTGGTTTCGTTCAGACCCAGAACGGACTTGTAAATGGACTGTGTGTCTGACATTGGATTTTATTCTGTGTTGATTGATCTCTATTAAATATACATCTGTTTGGCGGTGGAGAATTTATTATTTTGCTTAATGCCCTTCTCTGATACGCACGAGCTCAGAGGTTGTATATCGATGGACATCAGTCGCATGGCATGAATTGCTAGTGTGGCATGTCTGAGTGGCAAATGATCAGGGCTTCTGTTGAAAAGCAAAGTCTTGTGGTGATGATCAAAGCACCACCTATGTGGCGTAGCTTTGTGTATAACGTGAAATCGCGAGCCTCACACCCGGTATGAACCAGAAACGGGAGGAAGGACCTCAGGGAGGACATGCGTTTCTTTCTAGCTAGAAGTGGTGTCAGTGGTTTTACATGCCCTGACGAGTTTGACTTATGTGGTTGTTACTATTGCGAGGCGCCTCGGTTTGATCGGATGATCCGGGTCCGATGGAGTCATTCGTTGGCTCATTTACGCCTCATAGGGCGGGAAAACGCAGTGTTCAGAAATTTTAATCCACATCGGTAGACCGGCCCTGTCGCTCCAAGGGTCGATGCGCTCTGACCCTGAGGCTCGGGCTAGAGAGTCTCGAAGTCGGTAAGGACTATCTTTTGCCTCGGTTCATGACGGAAATCCAATTTCCAAATACGACATCGTGCGGTTTTGATTGTATATATATATGGCGACATGATATATGGTACCCATGCCGTCTATGATTGATAGTTATGATTTAAAATTGTTTTTGAAACATATAAACACTAGTAATAATATCAATTGCTTTTGTTTTATTCGTATCAACCATATTTTGGCTATTATACGGTAAAACTCTATCCTCCGGTTTGCGTTGCATTGTGTGATGGGAACTGAGTCTTATAATGGCTTCATTTTTATAAAAAGCATTGCGATGTTTAAAAGAATGATTTGTTTTAAAGCACTGGCAATCCAATGGAGTGAACCCGTTCCATGAAAGTGGCGTGGTCCTGTGATTAGCCATATTTTAAATGTGTTGAGTAGATTTCTCATACCAGTCCCATGACTGACTCGTAGTTTGTTTCACTTTCAAACTCGGATGCCCCTTTTTCTACATGGGCAGCCTTGTATTCAGGTTTAGCAGGCTTTATCCGGATAGCTAGAGCTGAAGATGGATTCTATTATTTATCTCTTTTTATGCTGTTCAGCTCCTATTGTACATTATGTTTGTTTTTCCACTGTAGACATTTATGTATAGCTGAACTGTATTTGTACTAAGTATGATCCTGTATACTGTGTAACTCTGATGATTACTTTTATCCAGTATATTCTATTGTTCATTATCTGGTGTATTTATTTAATTCTGCTCTGCTGTTATCTGTTTCTGTGTTATATTCTAAACATTACCCTTGTCTCCGTCCGTACGGGGTTTGGGTTGGTCACATCGTGGTATCAGAGCTTTGGTTAACCTTAGTTCTGGAATATAACATATTAACGAACTCGTCAGAAATAGAACCAGTAGTGTTCTAGGATGGGTAACTCTATACAGATAGGATCAATAATATCCTAGTATGAGTAAAGCAGAATGAAATTACACCTCGATAGACACATTTACATTTGAAGTATTTGTTTCTATATTTTAAATTATCCTTTCTGTGATCTGACACTTGATCTGCCATTTGCAGAAGTACTAGAAAAATGAGTGTCAGAAATAGGAGAAATGCAGAACCCGATCTAGAGGCACTATTAAAGAGATATCGAAATCTGAACGGAGCACAGTTCTCGGGCAATGAATCTATAATTCAGACTCAAGCTTGGATGAGTTCTGTCGAAAAAAAATTTGAGCGTATCCAGTTGAGAGATGACCAGAAAAGTTTAGTAGCATCTTGGGCGCTCAATGGGGAAGCTTTAATCTGGTGGGAAACAATCATCAAAGATAATCCAGAAGGTGATATCACTTAGGATAGATTCAAAGAGATTTTCCTAGGAAGATTTACTCCTCCTGAAGTGACTGAGCGATTATGTGATGAATTCTCTTATCTGATACAAGGTGATATGACCATCCCAGAATATCATAAGAAATTCAATGAACTTTCTATCTTTGCTCCTCATCTAATTCAAAATCCGAAGAGGAAGAATTTGAGATTTATCAATGGGCTTCAAAGGAAATACCAGAATAAAGTAATAGGGCATGTGAAGCTTCCTTTTTCAGAAATGATTTATATGGCTTATCAGTATGAAGATCTCCATAAGAAAGGCATGTTGCGCGACGAAGAGCAAGTCAGTTCTAGAAACAAAGAAGAGTCGGAAACTGATATTCCTGAAGCCAGTACGAGGTATGAGGTCAGTGAGAAGCCCAGTGCCAAGAGAAAAAGGGCTAAATCTGGGAAAGAACCAGTAACAACTGCTATTTGCTCTAACTGCAATAAGAAAGGACATTTGTAGATGAGTTGCAGATCTTTAAAGAAACAAAGAAAAGAGGGATATAGAGCCAATAGAAAGCAAAAGAAAAAAAGGTTTAGAACTGATAGGGAGTTTCAAGAGAATAGGGAGTGCAAGCAGTGCCACGAGGCCGGTCATCTTGCAAAGGATTGCCCGCTCTTAAACAAGCCCGAAGTAGTTCAAGTGAACGAAGCGGCAGAAGTGCCTACATCTTCGTCTGCTCAGGAAAGGTCTGATGTTTTAGAAGGTACGCTCAATGTCAAGAACATTCCAGTTAAAGTACTATTTGATACTGGCGCGTCACGAAGCTTTATTGCAAAGAGTGCAGTCAAGAAGTTGGATTTGAAATTGAAGAAGCTCAAAGAACCAATGACTGTCCAAAATCCAGTTGGAGGTTCCATCGGTCTCAGTTGGGTTTGTGGGGTGTCTGTCTCTTTTTCCTGCTATAAATTCCCTACTATCTCTGTCGTCATGAATTTTAATGAATTCGATCTTATTCTGGGATTGGATTGACTAACCAAATATGAAGCAGAGGTTAGATGCACCGAGAGAGTTGTTAAGGCAAAGGCCCAATCAGGGAGTTATATAACCATACCATGCGAAGGCCCGAATTCAAATAGAAAAGACTTTTGGTCGGCTCTAAATGTTTCTCCAGCCCAAATGGAAAATGTCCCTGAAATCACAGAGAATATTCCCGACCTAATGAAAGTTATTCCTGTCGTCAAAAACTATGCGGATGTGTTCGAGGAAGTTGTTCGCTTACCTCCGCAGAGGGAAATTGATTTCAAGATCGCTTTGATTCCCAATGCAAGGCCGGTAGTTCACGCTATTCAAAGGATGTCCTTGAAAGAGAAAGAGGAATTAGACAATCAAACACGATAGCTAGTATGGAAGGGTCTGATCAGGCCTAGTTTCTCTGATTGGGGTGCAGCAGTGGTGTTTGTCTCGAAATCTGACAGTACTCTACGTCTATGTGTGGATTATCGTGATTTGAACAAGCAGACGATAAAGAACAAATATCCATTGTCGCGGATCGATGATTTATTGGATCGTCTGAATGGAGCACAAGTATTCTCAAGGATGGACCTAGCTACAGGCTTCCATCAACTTCGAATTGCCGAAGAGTGTGTTCCAATGACAGCATTTAGAGGTCCCGACTTATTCTATGAGTGGTTAGTAATGCCGTTCGGCATATGTAACGCTCCTTCTTACTTCGTCGATCTAATGAATAGAGTGTTAAGAGGGGTTTTGAATAAATTTTTTCTAGTTTTTATTGATGATATTCTAATCTTCTCTAAATCAAAGACCGAACATGAAAAGCATTTGGAACAGGTTCTGGAAATCCTCAGAAGGAATGTATTAAAAGCCAAACTATCCAAATGTATATTCTGGCAGGATGAAGTGAAATTTCTAGGCCACGTCGTATCTAAAGAAGGAATTGCTGTGGATCCAAGTAAAATCACAGCTATTCAGAATTGGAAACAGCCTAGTACCCCCACTGAAGTCCGCAGTTTTCTCGGATTGGCTAGTTATTACCGGAAGTTCGTTAAAGACTTTTCGAAGATATCTGGTCACTTAACGAAGCTTACAAAGAAACAATCAAAATTCAAATGGACTCCAGAAAGTGAAGAGGCTTTTGAAGAGCTAAAGTTAAGATTAATGACAGCTCCAGTGTTGACCATCATCGATGGCAATCAGGATTTAAAAGTCTGGACTGATGCTTCTAGAGAAGGCCTTGGTGCAGTGTTAATGCAAAGAGGTCAAGTGATCGCTTATGCTAGCCGTCAACTGAAGCCGCACGAGAAGAACTACGTAACTCATGATCTTGAATTATTGGCTATTGTGTTCGCTTTGAAAATTTGGAGACACTATCTTCTGGGTGAGAGATTTGAACTGTTTACAGATCACTAGTCGTTAAAGTATCTGTTCACCCAGAAGGACTTGAATCTAAGGCAGCAATGTTGGCTGGAGTTTCTTGCAGCATATGACTTTGAGATTATATACACTCCAGGGAAAGCCAATGTCATGGCCGATGCATTAAGCCGAAAAAATGAAATGATCGCCAGTTTTATTATCACGACTTCACTGATAGATAAAATATCTGCTCTTCAGAAGGATGATCACTTCATTCAAAAGATCAGGGAGATAATTCAAAAGGGCGAACCCTCGAGTTTCCAAGTTGATTATGAGGGGATTCTAAGGCTGAAAGGTCGAATTTGTGTTCCTAACATTCCTGAGCCCCGAAAGGAAGTACTGGATGAATGCCACAAGTCAAAACTTAGTATCCATCCGGGAGTAAGCAAAATGTATAATGACATCAAACGCACTTTCTGGTGGAGGTCGATGAAGAGGGACATCTCTTTATATGTTAGCCGATGCCCTACTTGCCAACTAGTCAAGAGCGACCAACAGAAACTGGCGAGATTATTACAACCGCTAGACGTTCCAGGCTGGAAGTGGGAACATATTTTTCATGGACTTCATTGATGGTTTGCCCAGAACCAGAAAAGGGAATGACAGTATTTGGGTGATCGTAGATCGCTTCACGAAGACCGCCCATTTCATACCTGTTAGATCAAACAGAATGACTCAGAGTCTGGCGCAGATTTACTTCAAGGAAATAGTTAGACTACATGGAGTGCCGCTCAGTATAGTCAGTGATAGAGATACAATATTTACTAGTAAATTCTGGGAGGCATTTCAAGTAGAGCTGGGAACAAAGTTGAACTTGAGCACCGCTTATCATCCTCAGACAGATGGTCAGACTGAGAGGGTGAATCGTATACTAGAAGATCTATTGCGGGCTTGTGTTCTAGATTTCGGTGGATCATGGGAAGACCATCTGCATTTGGCTGAATTCTCATATAATAACAGCTACCAGGCGAGCCTGACAATGTCGCCATTCAAAGCATTATATGGTAGACTGTGCCGATCTCCTGCTTGTTGGGTCGAACCCGGAAATAGACTGGTGTTGGGGCCTGATATGATCCGAGAAGCTGCTAACATGGTCGACTTTATTAAGAAGCGATTACTCGCCGCTCAAAGCCGACAAAAGAGCTACGCTGATAGGAGAAGAAGAGATATATCATTTGCTATTGGCGACTACGTATATTTGAAAGTATCACCGATGAGAGGAGTTATCCGGTTCGGTAAAACTGGAAAGTTGGCGCCCAAATTCATTGGTCCATTTCCTATTCTGGAACGGATCGGGACTCTCGCATATAGGGTTAAATTGCCTGATTGGTTGCCTGGAGTTCATGATGTATTTCACATATCGCAACTTCGGAAACACGTTCATGACCCAGACTTAATCGTGGAAGAAGCAGCTCAACAGGATATTGAAATTACCCCTGAATTAGCTGTGAGAAGAGAGCCGCTAAAGATCATCGGCAAAGAAACCAAAGAGCTGAGGAACAAGAAGGTTCACTTAGTCAAAGTGCAATGGAGTGGAGATCTGTGAGATTGTACTTGGGAAACTAAGGAGAGCATTCAAAAAGCCTATCCTAGATGCCGAGTGGATATCTCTGATTGACTCCGGTGCAAGGTACATTTACCATACTTTGCATTACCAATTAGTTCTCTATTCTTTTGTTATTTTCTTTCCATGGATGTGCACTTTTAATTCTATAGTCTGGATGATTTTAAAAGAGTATAGAAATTGATTTGTATGATTTTGAAAAGTTAAAAACAATTTGATTGTTGTTTGTGTTGTGTGATAGTAGATTTGTAACACCCCACCTCCGCTAGGGTCACTCACAAAGGGAATGCACTAGGTTTGGTGAAGTATTATCGAGGTAAGCATGCACAGAAATATTACAAGACAGAACATATTTAAAACAACGGAAGTAAAACAAATTTCATTACCTTATAAAATAAGGTCTAAAGCCTTTTTCATCAGAATACATCAAAACCTGTCTTGCAATAGTAAAGAAGCATAAAACCTTTTCATAAATTATTCCCCAAAATAAAGCGGTGAAGCAGCCATAGCCAAGAGAAAACCAAGCTATACATGATGACATTCAAGCATAAGAGGTCCGAACTAAACAACAGCATTTCCTCCCTGAAAAACCTGGGGGAGGGGGGGGAACGGAAGACAAAGAGGCGAAACAAAACGGGGTTAGTCATAAAGACTGGTAAGTCCTATCTACTTCCAGTATAAAAATAGGTGAAGGTAACATGACATGCATAAACTGAAAGTAAACATAAGGATAACGACAAGTTAGATAAGCTAAACCAAGATAACCGGATGAACTACCGTAGCAAGATAAACTAAGGTATCATGATAAACTACGGTGTCAAGATAAATCAAGGTATCACATTGTCAGGTTTCTTATCAAGTATATTATCCCCAAGGTATCTATCATGTATAACAGCCCAAGGTATTTATCATGTATATTTGCTCTGCACCTCTCGTATTAGTATCCCAACCCGCGTCATGTGTTAACTATGAATGTCCCTTGCTCAATGTCATATAATGGTCCATGTCAACCTAATATATAGCATATGTAGGTTTTCCCCACTCGTATGTTTCTTTCCATGTATAAGTTCAGTCCTTTGCCGTAGGCCGTACGGGCTTTCCCTTGTAAATCTATACCACCTCAACGTAGTACCATTTTATTCTTGAAGTTGTTTTGGACTGCTACCCTTGATCTGGTTATGTTTTCTTACCATGAACTATCGCGTGTTCACTTAGGATTTATGCCACCTAGGACCACTAGGGATTATGCTACCTAATGAACGTTTCCGTGTCTCGGTTTGGGTTCAAGCCACCTAGGGCCACTAGGGATTATGCCACCCGTCAACCACGCCCTTTATCCCACGTATGTATCGTGAATTGTTTTCCATGTCTAGATGCACATGTATCTCAATGTGCCATCCGAGTTCCGTGCCAGGGCAAATCAAGAAATACGGGACTCGGTCGGGAGCTTTAAGTCATCTGCCGATGCAGATATCAAGGTCTGTTTTTGTATCCGTGGCTATGGTCCCACGTGACCCCTCCCTCAACTACTGAAAGGCAATCCAAGAAAAATCATGTATGAGAACTACATCCCGGCCCCACTATGCCCCACTTTCCTATTGGCCAACCTCACCCATGACTCGATAGCAAGAACATTGTCTGTTGGGAGTTCTCTGCCTTTCCGTTCGTACACGATTGACTAAAGATGGTAGGTAGTCGGCGACGTGCCATCTAGGGCAAAAACAAGTATCGTCGACTCCACGCTAATCCATCCCAGTCTTTAGGTCGCTCGCATAGCAACCAAGGTGTAACACCCCACACCTGCTATGGTCACTCGCGAAGGGAATGCCATAACATCGGTGGAGTATTTTAAGTGAATATAGAACAGAAAAATTACAACAAGACAGATATAAGTAATACTTGAAAATCTTAAAACATCATTTCATTGCAGCGGAAAGTAAAACATGTTTGGTTACATCACAAAACCATAATAAGAGTCAAGTACAAAATATCCATCCTGATAAATAAAAGTATATAATCCCAATACATGAACTGATAGCCATAAAAGAAAGGGTAAGCTGAGCTCTACATCTATGGTCCAAGCTCCAAAAGAGAATAAAGCAGCCTGATCTAAGCCCACTCGTACCGGGCCCACTCTGATAACCTGAGGGTTGGGAAAAAATAAAAAACAACGGGGTCAGACATAAGTCTGAGTGAGTCCTATAACCCTAACAATACAACCATTAAAGTAATTAGGGTATGACATAAACAAGGTACGGTACCTCTGGGGATAATGACTACACTAAGTAGCCAACTAAACACCGGATGTACTACGATAACCGAAAAGACGCATTTATCCACCCAAGGATAATTACTAACTTACACCACCCCAGATCTACCCACCCAAGGGTAATTCCTACACTGCACCACACCAGTTCTACCCACCAAGAGTAATTCCTACTTAAAGGTTGATCCCACTAAGTGTACTTAGAAATTTTTACCCAGTAGTTTCTTGTACCCCTACACAGGTGCCGTCTGCCCCTATCTTTACTAGGTGTACCCACTACTCCCAAGCGATCGGCTCCCTACCGTAGATACCCGTGCTGGTCCCACAAAGGGGGTGTATCATTCCCCAAAGTGGCTACCTGATAATATCAACGGTGCACGGCTTTATATCTACACGATGCAACAACGACTTACCAACCAGCCCGGGTCCACACACGCATATGAAACCCGTTGATCCTGCGTTGCCACCACTAACCCGTTTTGGACACTTATAGTCAAGCCCAATATGCGTGTCCCGTCACCCGACTAGAGTCGAGCCCACAAAGATACGTTTGGGATATTGGTTGAAATGGGCCCCCACAAGCTACTACTTAAGCTTGCTACTTTTATCTAGTGCATCCCACTTAACCCCTTATATAGTCATGCCCACTTACATGTTAAGATTTGGTTAAGTCATCAATCATATTTCAATTGCCACTTAGGGCACCCACTAGATTTCCACATGCCACCCAAAGCACTTACTTAACCCTTCACCCATGTTTTAATTACATGTTCCACTTTGGTTAAGTATTCTAATCGTATTTTCTATTGCCACCCAAGGCAACCCACTAGTTTCCTCATGCCACCCGAGGCACCCCCACTAGTTACTACATGCCACCCAAGGCACCCACTTAACCCTCATGTCCCACTACATGCTAATTTGGTTAAGTGTTTCTTAATTAATTAAGACCGTGACCCTCATAAAGACCTCTCACATTAGACTATCTTTTATGACCGCTGGTTAAGCCGGTTGGGTCCGGGCAGCCTTACGTCATAACCGAGTCTAACCTCGTGTCTTTGCATTAATCACGTATTTAGTTTGTGCCTAAGACCTCTCACATTGGGCTAACATTTGTAGCAACTGGTTAAGCCGGTTGGGTCCGGGCAGTTTTACGCTACAACTGAGTCCAACCTCGTGTCTTAGTCGATTAATTACACCTAATTAATCACCCCCATATTAATTATCCCTAATTAATATCGCATTTTTAAGAATATGGGTAGACCTAACTAAATAGGTAAATTCCCAATTCCATAACATGGGTAGACCTAACTCAATAGGTAAATTCCCATGGGGTAGACCTAACTCAATAGGTAAATTCCCACTTATGCTTATTCATTTTATGGTATGCTTAATCATTACCATTTCACACCATTTCATTAACATGTCTATTAACCCCATCGTTTCCCCCACGTACTTATGCTAACACGACATATTTCCAAGAGAAGATTCTTTCACAATTAACATGGGTTTCACTTAGCATACATTAGCATTGACATGGGTTAAAAGGTGTCCACTTACATCATAATATTAACCCAACTAGCATTGCTAAGTAACCCAACTTGCATGAACATACATATGTCATATCTAAAGGCAACTTGCATAAGTGTTCATAGGTTTTACAAAGGTGAACTTGCATGTGTCTTAAAGGTGTGAACTTGCACAACATGTTACATGTTAACTTGCATAACATCATACACATAACTTTCATAATATCATAAACATAACTTGCATATCAACATACACATAACTTGCATAGCATCATGCACATAACTTGCATAACATCATACACATAACTTGCATATGTACTTGCATAACAACATGCACATAACTTACATAACGTCATACACATAACTTGCATAACATGTTGAGCTTGCATATAAGCATACACATAACTTACATAACATGTTGAACTTGCATATATGACTTGCATCTTAAAGGAGGGTAAACATGCATACATATATATATATATATATATATATATATATATATATATATATATATACATACATAGCATATAAAGGTGTCATCTTGCATATGTATGCATCACATTTAAAAGGGTAAACTTGCATGTCATGATTTATGCATAATACCAAACACTTAGCATGCATAAAACCAATTACTTAGCATGCACAAAACCACATACTTAGCATGCACTAAACCAAATACTTAGCATGCATAAGACCAAACACTTAGCATGCATAAAACCAATTACTTAGCATGCACAAAACCACATACTTAGCATGCACTAAACCAAATACTTAGCATGCATAAAACCAAACACTTAGCATGCATAAAACCCCATGTATAACTTGCATATCTTATTACATATAACTTGCATATACTCTCTCATATAGTTTGCATAACATGTTACATATGCATAAATGTTCAACTTAGTGTTTTGCATCATAAAACATGGCATTAAACTTGCATATAGCATAAAACTTGCAAAACACATATCATACAATATACTAAACTTGCATAAACACATTTATCCACAAACATAGCCATGTCTTATCATATCCTACCATAATCAATTTAACAATTGATTATTAAAGCTATAGGAACTCACCAAAACCAAGATTAGCAAACTTATGAAGTAGAACTAGTTGCCAAATATGAAGAAGAAGATGATTAGAGGTTGATTAGCTTGCAACTTCCTTCATAAACTAGTGGAGGCTCCTCTCAAGTTTGATTTTGGCGGCATGATGGCATCATTTCTATTTTTAGTAGGGATTAGGCTTGCATTAGGGTATATTTATAGGATTAGGGTGTGTTTTAGACCATAGGATTAACCCTAGGTTAGATTAGGTCCGTCAGATCTTGGAAGCCTCTAGAACTCAGCCCAAACCAGCCAAAAAACCCAGACCTGGTGCACCCAGGCCACTGCTCGACACCCCGTGTCAACAGGCAAGTCGACAGGGCAGTCGACACCCCTGTCGACAGCCCAGTCGACAGCCCTGTCGACATGGCTAGGGCAGGAATTTTTCCCGCCTGGCCCCCGCTGGCTCCAATTTCGAAATCTGATTTTAAATATTTAATTCTGTTTTTATCTTAAATTTTCTGCCAACTTCATTGGGCCATAACTGGGCCATACGGACTCCGATTCTCGAAAACTCGGACTCTATTTCGCGTATTTTTCCGAGACGAACGCAATGACGCAGCCCATTTCCCCCAATTCTCACATCTGAGATTATTTATTCTGTAATTAGTGAATTTTAGCATTAACCGAAATTCGGGGTGTTACATTCTCCCCTCCTTAAAGGATTTCGTCCCCGAAATCTCTAAGCTAAGGAGAATGCATATCCTACCATCCAAACAATCATCTACTCAATCAGTCAAACACGGGCATCCATTGTCCTTAGAACAACTTCTAATGATGTATGAGCATATGCGAAAAGTGTGTGTATATGTTCCCTATCAAATGTACGAACATATGCAAACCATGATAGTGCCATGCATCCACTATGTATGCGAGATAACCCTATCGACACATACAGTATCTATATGAGTGCACAATCATTCATCAAAATGCATCATCCATATGATAACACAATCATTATACATCCATAAATATAGCTACCTACACACAATTATATGCAATATGCAATATGAAGTGACTGAGCCGATCTAGTGCCTAGAGTGTGTGTATATGCATCCACGAGCAACCACTAGCAACCACTTGCATCCACATGCATCCATCAAACATAACATGTCTCAAACACATGTTTCAACCATAGGTTTACCCTATCTAAAGGTCAAAGGTACTAATGAGAGGACATACTACAGATAAGATAAGTACTAGTCAAACGATAAAGGAGAAATTAAAAGACATATCCTAAAAAGGAATAGGTATAATGAACGCATCTTCTCTTCCGTCTCTAAGGTAGCGTTGCTCTCATCTTCTCCCCATTGCACTTTGACTAGTTGAACCTCTCGACTCCTCAACTTCCTAGTCTCTGACCCAAGGATGCGAGTAGGAGCTCGTCGAATCGTCTCATCACGCTCTATCTCTACTTCTTTAAGCAAGCTCGGCTCTACCACCTCAGCGGTCTCATGTAGGAACTTCCTCAATGTGACATATGGAATATATCATGTACACCACTAAGCCTGTCGGCAACTCCACTCTATGTGTCATCTGTCCAATCCTTTCCTTAATAGGAAACGGCCCAACAAACCTTGGTACTCACTTCCCAACAGATCCAAAGTGAACCACATTCCGTAACGGAGATACCTTGATAAAAAGCATGTCCTAATATCAAACTCAAGCTCTGTTCTCCTCTTGTCCGCATAAGATTTCTGTTTATCTTGTGCCGCTTTCATCCTTCTTCGAATCAAATCAATCTTTTCCCGAAGTCTTTCTAACCTTATCGGCCCAAGCAAGATCTCATCCGTAGATTCCCACCAACGTGTAGGTGATCGACAAGGCCTTCCATAAAGAGCTTCGAAAGGTGCCATGCCAATACTAGACTGAAAGCTGTTATTATACGCGAACTCCACCAATGGAAGATACTCTTTCCCTGTACCTCCAAAGTCCAAGATACATAGCCTCAAAATACGATTCACCCTCTCGGTCTGGCCGTCCGTCTGAGGATGATATGTGGTACTCAAATACAATTGAGTCCCTACCGCCTCTTGCAAACTCTTCCAAGACTCTCTAGTGAAGATAGGATCTCAATCGCTCCCTATACTGGAAGGTACACCATGCAATCTAACAATCTCCCGAATGTAAACTGAAGCTAGCCATGGAGCAGTTCTCTTACTCTTCACGGTATAAGATGGGCACTCTTAGTAAGTTTGTCTACCACACCCCCAAATTCCCGTATTACCCTTTCTTGATCTGGGTAACCCGTCAATAAAATCCATCGAGACGCTATCCCACTTCCATTGCGGAACTTCCAATGGGTGAAGCAACCCACCTGGTTTCTTTTGCTCCGCCTTCACTTGTTGGCAGACCAAGCATCGAGCGACATACTCGGCCGCGTCTTTCTTCATACCGGCCCAAAAGAAAACTCGCTTCACGTCTTGGTACATCTTGTCCCCATCGGGATGAATGGTCATCTTCGACCGATGTGCATCATCAAGTATAGCCTTCCTCAAACCCTCGTCTTACGGTACACAAAGTCTACCGTCTCTACGCAACCACCCCTTACCATCTAGGGTGTACCTACTCAAATGGCTGGACGACTCCCTCTCCTCATGAGTTTCTCTACTAACTCAACCAACTGTGGGTCGTCTTGCTGTGTTCCGCCAATCCGCCCCAAAAGAGTAGGCCTAACCTCCAAGGAGGCTAACAAACCGGGTACAAAGTCAACGGAAAGTCTAAAGTCAAACATAGAAATAAACTCTAAGCTCCGTCGTTCAACGAACCATGAACTCAAGGACAACCTTTTTCTACTTAAGGCGTCCACCACCACGTTACCCTTGCCATGGGTATACGCTATCTCAAACTCATAGGATGCTAAGAATCCCATCCAAAATCATCACAACTGTCCATCTCTCACGCAGACCACCCTAGTCGAACTCGACATCCCCCAAATGCAAGCCCCAAAGGCCTAAACCAATATCAGACAAACACCCAAGGGATATCTCCTTCAAGTTCAGGCGACCTACGTGAGATGATACTAGTAAAAATGGCTAATCAATTAAGCCTTTGGCCAACTTTGGATGTCCTCGCCAGTCTCGCTCCAAAACCACCGTTTTCCCATAACTGGCTTTGCTCACCCCATTGAGCACATACGAAAACTTATTTCGCTCCTAGAAAAGACCCAGATGTCATCCACAAAGACCATCACGAACTTATTTAGGTACTCCCTGAACACCCTTCTCAACAAAGTATGCGGGGGCGTTCGTCAAACCAAATGGCATCACCAGCCACTCATAAAAAAAATCATCCGGAGTCCTAAAGGCAGTCTTCTCTATACTATCCTCAGCCACTATCAACTGATGAAATCCCGTGGCTAAGTCCTACTACAAAAATACTGAGGCGCCAGCCAACTGATCAAAGAGATCATCAATCCTCGGCAATGGGTGTCTATTCTTCTTTGTGAGTTTATTTAGTTCTCTTTAGCCTACACAAAGTCTGAGGGACCCATCCGCCTTCGTGACAAAAACTACTGGAGCACCCCACTCCGATATACTTCATCTTATGAACCCCTTCTCAAGCAAGTCGCCTACTTACTTATGGAGTTCCCTCCTCTCACGAGGAGCCATGTGGCACACTGGCCAAGATACTGGTTTAGCATTACCCACCAGATATATTCGGAAGTCAATCTCCCATTTCGGAGGTAAGCCCTTCACCTCCTCACACACATCCGAGTATTCCCGGACCGCTCTAATAGATCGCAAACTCTAGACCGACGTGTCAAGCGATTCTAGATAACTTAGCATAACAGATTCCATGGGATTACGAGAGATCTCGAGAGTGTTACTCAAGCGGGTCATAAACCTAACAACTCTCTCTTCAAAATCAAGAACGGCACCCCTACTGGATAACCAGTCCATGCCCAACACTATCCCATAGCCCGTGAAGCCCCAAAAAGCATCACATCTAAACTCAACGCTAAGTGTAGAAACTTTCAAACCCAAACACATCATGGAGCCCCAATTGGGTTTGAAACAACTAAGGGATCGTCTACCAAACTGGTGTCTAAGTGCAGTGACTCAACTAACAATGATGAGATAAACGAACTCGATGCATCATAATCAAATAAAGTTTGAACCGGATAATATAGAAATCCAAATTCCAACCTAGACGGTCCTATCCCCATCTGGTACACTAGCCGTGAGGGAATACAATTACCCTCCAGGAGATTCCATACCTTGCCCTTGCTTCTTTGGACAATCCTAATAAGGTGTCCTATTCCTCCCAAAAGGATAACTACTAGCCTTCTTCTTCCCTATTCTCCACTCGTAACCTCCCACCAATGAGGTTTCATCCTTCATTAACCAAACAACTATTTGAGCCTTCCTCTCATCGTCTATCCTATAGGTACCTACCAGTCCTCCTCCTTCTTGAACCAACTTCTAATCTGATTAACGTCTAAGTCCCTTGAAGTGGTTTTCCATCCTTATCTATCTTAGAAAGATCATCTATACGCGGAGGGGAAACTCAAAATGAGAGAAAGAAAGAGATTCAAAATGGAGAATTCGAAAGATATAGATATGGCTATTGGGGATTATGCTTTTCTTTCTAAAACTTTTCTCTTAAAAGACATGTTTTTGAAAATACTCCTTTCAAAAATATTCTTATAAAATAGTTTTTCTAAAAATTTTATCTGTTCTGGTAACCTTAAGCTCTGATACCACGTGTAACACCCCACACCCGCTATGGTCACTCGCTAAGGGAATGCCATAACATCGGTGGAGTATTTTAAGTGAATATAGAACAGAAAAATTACAACAAGACAGATATAAGTAATACTTGAAAATCTTAAAACATCATTTCATTGCAGTGGAAAGTAAAACATGTTTGGTTACATCACAAAACCATAATAAGAGTCAAGTACAAAATATCCATCCTGATAAATAAAAGTACATAATCTCAATACATGAACTGATAGCCATAAAAGAAAGGGTAAGCTGAGCTCTACATCTATGGTCCAAGCTCCAAAAGAGAATAAAGCAGCCTGATCTAAGCCCACTCGTACCGGGCCCACTCTGATAACCTGAGGGTTGGGAAAAAAATAAAAAACAACGGGGTCAGACATAAGTCTGAGTAAGTCCTATAACCCTAACAATACAACCATTAAAGTAATTAGGGTATGACATAAACAAGGTACGGTACCTCTGGGGATAATGACTACACTAAGTAGCCAACTAAACACCGGATGTACTACGATAACCGAAAAGACGCATTTATCCACCCAAGGATAATTACTAACTTACACCACCCCAGATCTACCCACCCAAGGGTAATTCCTACACTGCACCACACCAGTTCTACCCACCAAGAGTAATTCCTACTTAAAGGTTGATCCCACTAAGTGTACTTAGAAATTTTTACCCAGTAGTTTCTTGTACCCCTACATAGGTGTCGTCTGCCCCTATCTTTACTAGGTGTACCCACTACTCCCAAGCGATCGGCTCCCTACCGTAGATACCCGTGCTGGTCCCACAAAGGGGGTGTATCATTCCCCAAAGTGGCTACCTGATAATATCAACGGTGCACGACTTTATATCTACACGATGCAACAACGACTTACCAACCAGCCCGGGTCCACACACGCATATGAAACCCGTTGATCCTGCGTTGCCACCGCTAACCCGTTTTGGCCACTTATAGTCAAGCCCAATATGCGTGTCCCGTCACCCGACTAGAGTCGAGCCCACAAAGATACGTTTGGGATATTGGTTGAAATGGGCCCCCACAAGCTACTACTTAAGCTTGCTACTTTTATCTAGTGCATCCCACTTAACCCCTTATATAGTCATGCCCACTTACATGTTAAGATTTGGTTAAGTCATCAATCATATTTCAATTGCCACTTAGGGCACCCACTAGATTTCCACATGCCACCCAAAGCACTTACTTAACCCTTCACCCATGTTTTAATTACATGTTCCACTTTGGTTAAGTATTCTAATCGTATTTTCTATTGCCACCCAAGGCAACCCACTAGTTTCCTCATGCCACCCGAGGCACCCCCACTAGTTACTACATGCCACCCAAGGCACCCACTTAACCCTCATGTCCCACTACATGCTAATTTGGTTAAGTGTTTCTTAATTAATTAAGACCGTGACCCTCATAAAGACCTCTCACATTAGACTATCTTTTATGACCGCTGGTTAAGCCGGTTGGGTCCGGGCAGCCTTACGTCATAACCGAGTCTAACCTCGTGTCTTTACGTTAATCACGTATTTAGTTTGTGCCTAAGACCTCTCACATTGGGCTAACATTTGTAGCAACTGGTTAAGCCGGTTGGGTCCGGGCAGTTTTACGCTACAACTGAGTCCAACCTCGTGTCTTAGTCGATTAATTACACCTAATTAATCACCCCCATATTAATTATCCCTAATTAATATCGCATTTTTAAGAATATGGGTAGACCTAACTAAACAGGTAAATTCCCAATTCCATAACATGGGTAGACCTAACTCAATAGGTAAATTCCCATGGGGTAGACCTAACTCAATAGGTAAATTCCCACTTATGCTTATTCATTTTATGGTATGCTTAATCATTACCATTTCACACCATTTCATTAACATGTCTATTAACCCCATCGTTTCCCCCACGTACTTATGCTAACACGACATATTTCCAAGAGAAGATTCTTTCACAATTAACATGGGTTTCACTTAGCATACATTAGCATTGACATGGGTTAAAAGGTGTCCACTTACATCATAATATTAACCCAACTAGCATTGCTAAGTAACCCAACTTGCATGAACATACATATGTCATATCTAAAGGCAACTTGCATAAGTGTTCATAGGTTTTACAAAGGTGAACTTGCATGTGTCTTAAAGGTGTGAACTTGCACAACATGTTACATGTTAACTTGCATAACATCATACACATAACTTTCATAATATCATAAACATAACTTGCATATCAACATACACATAACTTGCATAGCATCATGCACATAACTTGCATAACATCATACACATAACTTGCATATGAACTTGCATAACAACATGCACATAACTTACATAACGTCATACACATAACTTGCATAACATGTTGAGCTTGCATATAAGCATACACATAACTTACATAACATGTTGAACTTGCATATATGACTTGCATCTTAAAGGAGGGTAAACATGCATACATATATATATATATATATATATATATATATACATAGCATATAAAGGTGTCATCTTGCATATGTATGCATCACATTTAAAAGGGTAAACTTGCATGTCATGATTTATGCATAATACCAAACACTTAGCATGCATAAAACCAATTACTTAGCATGCACAAAACCACATACTTAGCATGCACTAAACCAAATACTTAGCATGCATAAGACCAAACACTTAGCATGCATAAAACCAATTACTTAGCATGCACAAAACCACATACTTAGCATGCACTAAACCAAATACTTAGCATGCATAAAACCAAACACTTAGCATGCATAAAACCCCATGTATAACTTGCATATCTTATTACATATAACTTGCATATACTCTCTCATATAGTTTGCATAACATGTTACATATGCATAAATGTTCAACTTAGTGTTTTGCATCATAAAACATGGCATTAAACTTGCATATAGCATAAAACTTGCAAAACACATATCATACAATATACTAAACTTGCATAAACACATTTATCCACAAACATAGCCATGTCTTATCATATCCTACCATAATCAATTTAACAATTGATTATTAAAGCTATAGGAACTCACCAAAACCAAGATTAGCAAACTTATGAAGTAGAACTAGTTGCCAAATATGAAGAAGAAGATGATTAGAGGTTGATTAGCTTGCAACTTCCTTCATAAACTAGTGGAGGCTCCTCTCAAGTTTGATTTTGGCGGCATGATGGCATCATTTCTATTTTTAGTAGGGATTAGGCTTGCATTAGGGTATATTTATAGGATTAGGGTGTGTTTTAGACCATAGGATTAACCCTAGGTTAGATTAGGTCTGTCAGATCTTGGAAGCCTCTAGAACTCAGCCCAAACCAGCCAGAAAACCCAGACCTGGTGCACCCAGGCCACTGCTCGACACCCCGTGTCGACAGGCAAGTCGACACCCCTGTCGACAGCCCAGTCGACAGCCCTGTCGACATGGCTAGGGCGGGAATTTTTCCCGCCTGGCCCCCGCTGGCTCCAATTTCGAAATCTGATTTTAAATATTTAATTCTGTTTTTATCTTAAATTTTCTGCCAACTTCATTGGGCCATAACTGGGCCATACGGACTCCGATTCTCGAAAACTCGGACTCTATTTCGCGTATTTTTCCGAGACGAACGCAATGACGCAGCCCATTTCCCCCAATTCTCACATCTGAGATTATTTATTCTGTAATTAGTGAATTTTAGCATTAACCGAAATTCGGGGTGTTACACAAGGCATACCCTTGGCTCTTCTACGCAGACCTTAACCTCTGTGAGGCCAGGTTTCATGGACCATCTGCCACCTCACAGAGGGATACCAAGAGTACCCTCACGTCCCCCGAAGCTACCGCTTTGTCACCCAGTTCGCTGGACCTTTTAATCCAAGTCAGATAAGTTGCTTCTCCTCATATACTAAGCGATGACCTACCGTATCAGGTTACTCATCTATTTATGAACTAGTCCTATGTCCTTGGCTAAGAATTATTACTTAGTTATTCTGAACTAAGGGTTACCACTTAGCTTCTTTTCCCGTTATCCTTGATTAACTAAGATTTTCTACCTAGTTCCTCTAACTAGGGTTTTGTCTATTGGGTTAAGTGTTGTTATTCAGGTTCATGACTTAACCCGCCTCCGAATCATGTCAAGATTGGCTAAGTATTTAAGTTCAAGGCTTAGCCCTACAAGTTGGTTAAGTTTACCAAGAAGTGCATGACTTAACCCTATCAAGTCAATTTGGTTAAGTATTTGTTTGTCTTAACCCTATCAGATTATTGTGTTAGATTGATTAAGCATAGATTATCTTAATCCCATCAGATCATCGAGTCGGATTGGTTAAGTATGGGTTAGCTTAACCTCATCCACTAATCACATTACAATGGTTAAGTATATTCAAAAGGTCTTATGACTTAACCCTATCAGGTCCGCATGTTAGATTGGTTAAGTATAGGTTACTTAACCTCATCAAATCATCATGTATAATTGGTTAATTATAAGTTACTTAACCCCATTAAATTACCATGTTAAGTTGGTTAAGTATTGGTTACTTAACCTCATTGAATTACCAAGTTTAGATTGGTTAAGTGTTTAACTTAACCCCACCTAATTACCGTGTTTAGATTAGTTAAGTGTAGGTTACTTAACCCCATCTAATTTCCGTGTTTAGATTAGTTAAGTCTAAGTTACTTAACCCCATCTAATTACCGTGTTTAGATTAGTTAAGTCTAAGTTACTTAACCCCATCTAATTACCAAGTCGGATTAGTTAAGCGTAAATTACTTAACCCCATCCCCTAATTGTCTTAAATGGTTAAGTGTAATTAAGAAATCAAGTCCGGTTTAACTTAACCTACCCATTCGTGTCATATCGGCTAAGTGTCATTAGTCAAAATTACTTAACCTTTTCATGTGGCATTAATTAGATTAATGCACCCCAACCTCTCACATTAGACTTTGTTGTGGTTACTAGTTAAGCCGGGCGAGTCCGGGTAGATTTACACCACAACCTAGTCTAACCTCGGGTTTTAAGTGCTATATGACCAACTTCCCACATTGGGTCCTATTGTTTGTAGCCACTAGTTAAGCCGGGCGGGTCCGGGTAGATTTATGCTACAAACTCAACCCAACCTCGAGTTGGCCACTTTCATGTTTGTTATAGTGTCATATTACACTTACAACCCATACGTGTCTAGTTTCAAGTCCCATGTTTACCCCACATGTCATGTCCACATATAGGTGTATCATGCGTGTCATATTTTCATGAAATCCCATGTCAAATTATCATGTCATAATCACGCTCGTCTAACCTACCCCAAATCGTGTTTCAACCCAAGTAAAAGCGAGTCAACATAATAAGGATACTATGCTACATATTGGCCTCAAAACATGCACGATGCCAAAAAGGGATTGGCCACAAATATGCATAGTATCATAAGGGAATTTGGCCACAAACATGCATGATAACATAAGGGGTTTGGGTTCATTTACATGCATAATACCCAAAGTCAAGTCTTTGCCAATGTTTCACAAGTCAAATGGTTCCCAAAGGTTCATGCTAACATTCCATAGATAAAGATTCAAACTTGCAAGATAAACTAGGTTAAACATAACATGAGTGGCATGATTAAGTCGCTAAAACTTAGCCCAAGGTCGTAGATCATAGAAAAGGGGCAAAATTAGGTTCACATAGGCTAGCACACTTATGTTTCATCGCATTTTATTCCATGTCACATTAGAACCACCGTTAGAATCTACAAGTAGCTAGAACTTACATAGCATGGCAAGAGGGCTAGGAGCATGAATCGTCTTGACGAAGAAAGGTGGCTCCTTTGTTGAAGAATCGTCATGAAATTTGCGTAGCAACGTTGATCTACTTCCACGATTTGATGTAGAAAGCTTGCACCTTTTGATTTGAACCCGATTTGAATGCATAAGCCCTTGGAGTTGGAGATGGAGGTCATGATCAAGATAGATTTTGGCAGCACTTAGTTGCTAGAATGATTTTTAGTGATTTAGGTTAGGTCCTAGGGTGTTTTTATAGAGATTTGGACTAGTTTAGGCCATAGGATAAACCCTAGGATAGATCTGAGCCCTCAAAATCCGTCACAGACCCATAAAACATGTCTTGAGGAACAAGTCAGGTGCTCCCAGGCCCAAATGGTTGGACCACCCAGGTCGACAGGGGTGTCGACTGGGCAGTCGACACCACCTGGGGTGTGTCGACTCCCAAGTCGACTCCCCAGTCGACTTGGGGGTGGCGGGAATTTTCCCGCCTGTCCTAATTTGCTGAATTTGAATTCTGAATTCAAATTTGAACTATTTTTGAACTTGAAATTTTCTGAAAACTTTGATGGGCCATAACTGGGTCATACGGACTCCGATTTTCGAAAACTCGGACTCTATTTCGCGTATTTTTCCGAGACGAACGCAATGGCTCAACCCGTTTCTCCTGATTCAGATTTTATAATTAAATTCTGCCTTGATTCTCGTCTTAGTATGTTGTAAAAATCCGGGTTGTTACATTCTCCCCAACTTAAAGGATTTCGTCCTCGAAATCTCCAAGTTAGGAAGAACGTATCCTACCATCCATCATCCATCTACTTAGAACATCATCCACAGGCAACCATTGTCCTTAGACGATTTTTAATGCCATATGAACATATGCAGAACGTGTGTGTATATGCTCCTTAGATAATGCTAATGATCAGGCTTGAATGATCTTTCTAGTGCAAAATATGTTTAGTGCCATGAGTCCAACATGTATGCAAATAGTCCTAGTCATATAAGTACTACATGCATGCACAAACATTCATTCATATGCAACATCCGCATGGCAACACATTAACTTTCAACCAAGTATAAATACTCATGCATATGCAATGCAAAATGTGAGTGCGTCGATCTAGTATCTAATGTGTATTCGCGCATCCACGAGCAACCACTTGCAACCATTTGCAACCATATCAATCATAACATGTTTCAAATACATGTTTACATCCATAGAGTTCTACCTAAGGTTCCCAAGATAAGATCGAGGAGATAAACAAGACAAACTCCTTACGGGGTTTGTAACAGAAACAGGACCGAGAGGATATCCACCAAGCAATAGCATGCAAGTAAGCTCTACAGGTGAACCAAGGATCAAAGATATACTCTTAAAAAGAGACATGATGCGCGTGTCTAAGCCGCATTTCCATGAGCTTAATTCCATTGTGCCTTGACCGCCTTTGACTTCATGATTTCGTAGCTCCTTGATTCCTATTTCTAAGGTATGAGTCAGAACTTATTTCACTGTCGCCTCTTGTTCCTTTTTCACTTATTCTTTCCTAGAATACTTGGCTCAACCATAACTGCGTACTCATGGTTTCATGCAAGCTTTCCAACAATTCACTAGCGAATCTTGGATCTCGTTTACCTACTAAGAGGTATTCCACGCAGAAGAACTTTCCCTTGAAAACAACCGATGCCAGCCATGTTGCCCCGTGTACTTACTAGGGTGATTCCTATAACCCATGCTCAAGCAGAATTAACCATCCGTCTTATTGGTGAACGTTACTCGATTGGATCAGATGTTTCCGATAAATGCATCAAGAGATTCTAGGTAACTAACCATGACAGAACCCAAAAAGTTACACGAGACTTCGAGGGTATTACCAAGGCAAGTTAAGAGTTTAACTATCCTCCTTTCAAAACCGAGAATGTCATCCGTTACTGGATCACCGCTTCATCCCTAGCATCCATCCATAGCTCAACAATAGAAGCATTGCTTCTAATCTCAACACTTGGCATAGACGTTCTCAAATTCAAACAAGTCCTGAATAAATGGACCGACTCTCCAACCAGATTTTGGGACCAAAGTGGGATCTTCTACCATGCTAGTACTAAGGTGCAGAGACTTAACTATCGAGGCAGACTTAAATGATGCGATGATCAAAACAAAGTCTAGACGGGACGATAGAAAAGAAAGGCTAAGACTTTAACAGAAACGGTACCATTCCTCTTAGGTACGCTAGAAATGAGAGCATACAATTGCCCTTTCGCTGATCTTGTCCTTATATTCCTTTGTGGATCAAGCCATACCAACAAGTTGCTTATTCTTAAGCTCGTGTCCTTTATCCTTGCTCTTATTATCCCTTCATATAACTTCGGTAATAGGTCTCTAGAGAACTTCCTCCATCGCACGGGAAAACACTTACGTAGCTAGACAAGGATTAGTCGCAGTTAAAACTACTGTGACTACAGATGGAGGAAAGAAAGGAAAAGAGGTTCAATCAAGGAAACAAAGGATAGTGCTAATGGCTTTTGGGGAATAGCCTTTAAAAAAAACTTTTCTTGAAAAATGCTTCTTTGTAAACGGTTTCTCAAATAGTTTTCAGAAGGTTAAAAAACTTTTGCCCAGTTTGGTAACCTTCTGTTCTGATACCAAATGTAACACCCCACCTCCGCTAGGGTCACTCACAAAGGGAATGCACTAGGTTTGGTGAAGTATTATCGAGGTAAGCATGCACAGAAATATTACAAGACAGAACATATTTAAAACAGCGGAAGTAAAACAAATTTCATTACCTTATAAAATAAGGTCTAAAGCCTTTTTCATCAGAATACATCAAAACCTGTCTTGCAATAGTAAAGAAGCATAAAACCTTTTCATAAATTATTCCCCAAAATAAAGCGGTGAAGCAGCCATAGCCAAGAGAAAACCAAGCTATACGTGATGACCTTCAAGCATAAGAGGTCTGAACTAAATAACAGCATTTCCTCCTTGAAAAACCTAGGGGGGGGGGAAACAGAAGACAAAGAGGCGAAACAAAACGGGGTCAGTCATAAAGACTGGTAAGTCCTATCTACTTCCAGTATAAAAACAGGTGAAGGTAACATGACATGCATAAACTGAAAGTAAACATAAGGATAACGACAAGTTAGATAAGCTAAACCAAGATAACCGGATGAACTACTGTAGCAAGATAAACTAAGGTATCATGATAAACTACAGTGTCAAGATAAATCAAGGTATCACATTGTCAAGTTTCTTATCAAGTATACTATCCCCAAGGTATCTATCATGTATAACAGCCCAAGGTATTTATCATGTATATTTGCTCTGCACCTCTCGTACTAGTATCCCAACCCATGTCATGTGTTAACTATGAATGTCCCTTGCCCAATGTCATGTAATGGTCCATGTCAACCTAATATATAGAATATGTAGGTTTTCCCCACTCGTATGTTTCTTTCCATGTATAAGTTCAGTCCTTTGCCATAGGCCGTACGGGCTTTCCCATGTAAATCTATACCACCTCAACGTAGTACCATTTTATTCTTGAAGTTGTTTTGGACTGCTACCCTTGATCTGGTTATGTTTTCTTACCATGAATTATCGCGTGTTCACTTAGGATTTATGCCACCTAGGACCACTAGGGATTATGCTACCTAATGAACGTTTCCGTGTCTCGGTTTGGGTTCAAGCCACCTAGGGCCACTAGGGATTATGCCACCCGTCAACCACGCCCTTTATCCCACGTATGTATCGTGAATCATTTTCCATGTCTAGATGCACATGTATCTCAATGTGCCATCCGAGTTCCGTGCCAGGGAAAATCAAGAAATACGGGACTCGGTCGGGAGCTTTAAGTCATCTGTCGATGCAGATATCAAGGTCTGTTTTTGTATCCGTGGCTATGGTCCCACGTGACCCCTCCCTCAACTACTGAAAGGCAATCCAAGAAAAATCATGTATGAGAACTACATCCTGGCCCCACTATGCCCCACTTTCCTATTGGCCAACCTCACCCATGACTCGATAGCAAGAACATGGTCTGTTGGGAGTTCTCTGCCTTTCCGTTCGTACACGATTGACTAAAGATGGTAGGTAGTCGGCGACGTGCTATCCAGGGAAAAAACAAGCATCGTCGACTCAACGCTAATCCATCCCAGTCTTTAGGTCGCTCGCATAGAAACCAAGGCATACCCTTGGCTCTTCTACCGCAGACCTTAACCTCTGTGAGGCCAGGTTTCATGGACCATCTGGCACCTCACAGAGGGATACCAAGAGTACCCTCATGTCCCCCGAAGCTACCGCTTCGTCACCCAGTTCGCTGGACCTTTTAATCCAAGTCAGATAAGTTGCTCCTCCTCGTATACTAAGCGATGACCTACCGTATCAGGTTACTCATCTATTTATGAACTAGTCCCATGTCCTTGGCTAAGAATTATTACTTAGTTATTCTGAACTAAGGGTTACCACTTAGCTTCTTTTCCCGTTATCCTTGATTAAGTACGATTTTCTACCTAGTTCCTCTAACTAGGGTTTTGTCTATTGGGTTAAGTGTTGTTATTCAGGTTCATGACTTAACCCGCCTCCGAATCATGTCAAGATTGGCTAAGTATTTAAGTTCAAGGCTTAGCCCTACAAGTTGGTTAAGTTTACCAAGAAGCGCATGACTTAACCCTATCAAGTCAATTTGGTTAAGTATTTGTTTGTCTTAACCCTATCAGATTATTGTGTTAGATTGATTAAGCATAGATTATCTTAATCCCATCAGATCATCGAGTCGGATTGGTTAAGTATGGGTTAGCTTAACCTCATCCACTAATCGCATTACAATGGTTAAGTATATTCAAAAGGTCTTGTGACTTAACCCTATCAGGTCTGCATGTTAGATTGGTTAAGTATAGGTTACTTAACCTCATCAAATCATCATGTATAATTGGTTAATTATAAGTTACTTAACCCCATTAAATTACCATGTTAAGTTGGTTAAGTATTGGTTACTTAACCTCATTGAATTACCAAGTTTAGATTGGTTAAGTGTTTAACTTAACCCCACCGAATTACCGTGTTTAGATTAGTTAAATGTAGGTTATTTAACCCCATCTAATTTCCGTGTTTAGATTAGCTAAGTCTAAGTTACTTAACCCCATCTAATTACCGTGTTTAGATTAGTTAAGTCTAAGTTACTTAACCCCATCTAATTACCAAGTCGGATTAGTTAAGCATAAATTACTTAACCCCATCCCCTAATTGTCTTACATGGTTAAGTGTCATTAAGAAATCATGTCCGGTTTAACTTAACCTACCCATTCGTGTCATATCGGTTAAGTGTCATTAGTCAAAATTACTTAACCTTTTCATGTGGCATTAATTAGATTAATGCACCCCAACCTCTCACATTAGACTTTGTTGTGGTTACTAGTTAAGCCGGGCGGGTCCGGGTAGATTTACACCACAACCTAGTCTAACCTCGGGTTTTAAGTGCTATATGACCAACTACCTACATTGGGTCCTATTGTTTGTAAACACTAGTTAAGCCGGGCGGGTCCGGGTAGATTTATGCTACAAACTCAACCCAACCTCTAGTTGGCAACTTTCATGTTTGGTCTAGTGTCATATTACACTTACAACCCATACGTGTCTAGTTTCAAGTCCCATGTTTACCCCACATGTCATGTCCACATATAGGTGTATCATGCATGTCATATTTTCATGAAATCCCATGTCAAATTATCATGTCATAATCACGCTCGTCTAACCTACCCCAAATCGTGTTTCAACCCAAGTAAAAGCGAGTCAACATAGTAAGGATACTATGCTACATATTGGCCTCAAAACATGCACGATGCCAAAAAGGGATTGGCCACAAACATGCATAGTATCATAAGGGAATTTGGCCACAAACATGCATAGTATCATAAGGGAATTTGGCCACAAACATGCATGATAACATAAGGGGTTTGGGTTCATTTACATGCATAAGCCCCAAAGTCAAGTCTTTGCCAATGTTTCACAAGTCAAATGGTTCCCAAAGGTTCATGCTAACATTCCATAGATAAAGATTCAAACTTGCAAGATAAACTAGGTTAAACAAAACATGAGTGGCATGATTAAGTCGCTAAAACTTAGCCCAAGGTCGTAGATCATAGAAAAGGGGCAAAATTAGGTTCACATAGGCTAGCACACTTATGTTTCATCGCATTTTATTCCATGTCACATTAGAACCACCGTTAGAATCTACAAGTAGCTAGAACTTACATAGCGTGGCAAGAGGGCTAGGAGCATGAATCGTCTTGACGAAGAAAGGTGGCTCCTTTGTTGAAGAATCGTCATGAAATTTGCGTAGCAACGTTGATCTACTTCCACGATTTGATGTAGAAAGCTTGCACCTTTTGATTTGAACCCGATTTGAATGCATAAGCCCTTGGAGTTGGAGATGGAGGCCATGATCAAGATAGATTTTGGCAGCACTTAGTTGCTAGAATGATTTTTAGTGATTTAGGTTAGGTCCTAGGGTGTTTTTATAGAGATTAGGACTAGTTTAGGCCGTAGGATAAACCCTAGGATAGATCTGAGCCCTCAAAATCCGTCACAGGCCCATAAAACATGTCTTGAGGAACAAGTCAGGTGCACCCAGGTCCAAGTGGTTGGACCACCCAGGTCGACAGGGGTGTCGACTGGGCAGTCGACACCACCTGGGGTGTGTCGACTCCCAAGTCGACTTGGGGGTGGCGGGAATTTTCCCGCCTGTCCTGCTTTGCTGAGTTTTAATTCTGAATTCAAATTTGAACTGTTTTTGAAATTGAAATTTTCTGAAAATTTTGACGGGCCATAACTGGGTCATACGGACTCCGATTTTCAAAAACTCGGACTCTATTTCGCGTATTTTTCCGAGACGAACGCAATGGCTCAACCCGTTTCTCCTGATTCAGAATTTATAATTAAATTCTGCCTTGATTCTCGTCTTAGCATGTTGTAAAAATCCGGGTTGTTACAAGATTTGATTAATTAAAATTATTAAAACGATAGTTAATTTAATCAACAATAGGATGAATGGTAGAATTTATTCGATTATATCACACATTGAACTGTTTAGAAAATAGATAGAAATATATACTTGTGCATTATATATGTTTGAACAGGTAAATGGATCAGCTGTTGAGTAAAGATTTTATTTGCGTGCCTGACAAATAGGTAAACCTTAATGAGTTGGATGCGAAATATTATTATATCAACTCCTGTGAATGCCATTGGATGCGAAGTGCTGGTTTTTCTGTGTGGAATAATAAATATCGCCATAGGATAGTAACAATTAATTTTGAACTACATTACATGGCATACTTCTGAAGATAGGCATACTTCATCATATACCACATAAGCATTTGGAGCTTGTGTGACGAGGTGGAAGATTTATCATACGAGCGAGAGGCTTGTATGGCGATGACTATATTTTACAGGTTGAACTGATGACTGATTTGGACTATTTAAATTGTAACGATAAAATTGCTAGATTAATAAAACCCCCACACGGGTCTGGAGTTGACAATAACCACGTCTCTCTAGTTAGTAGATACGACACATGGACTATTTATTTCCCACACGGGACGAGGTGACGAGGATTTATCCTCTGGAGCATTTAAAATACACACTCCCTCAGGCTTTGGCAGGGTGACGAGAATTTATTCTCTGGAGTTATTATCAATACACGCTCCCCTGTAAACACCAGAATATATCACTATAAATATGTGTATGCTTATTAGGATTTATTGGGTACCTAATACGGCCCAATAAATTTCCAAACCTCTCCCCGTACAAAGGAGGTTATGGCGAAATTTTTCGAAAATTCCGGGTGTTAGCCAAATTTTTGAAGAATTTGAAAATTCTCAGAAACTGAAAAGTTAGAGAATGGAAGCCAAATTGAACGTAGAGTTGATAATCAAACCACTTTCGACTTTGTTCCTTTTCGGGGACGAAAAGTTTTAAGTGGGTGAGATTGTAACGACCTGGAAAATCTGAACCAATTTAAAAATTTTAAATTGGCTAAAATAATGGATTTTAAATATTTAAAGTAAATATTTTAAATAATAGCGATGAAAAGTGAGTTTGAATCGACAATTGAAAACGAATATAATTAATTCTAATTATAAACAAGACCTGAAATGGCGCTGCAGTTTCAAGATTTGAATTCAAACTTTGCCGGACTGTACCGGGTGCAAAACAAAACGGATTTGAGTGAAACCAAAAATATTTAAATCTGTTAGTGAATACCTTTCTAACGAATCTGAAAAATCGAAGTTTCATAGCGGAAAGCAAAAGTTATGGCCAAATGAATTTTTAGAAAGGTCGCTATGGAAATTATATAGCCCGTGAAATTGGCCATTTTGCAAATGACCTCGGAATTCGACGAAACCACTTTTGTTAGATCCAGGATGTGAAGTTATTGCTAGGCTTCAAATTTCATAATTTTTGAAGCTGGTATGTGAGCGTGGCAAAGGAAAACGTGTTTTAGTCAATTATAGTTAAATTGGATCGATCAGAAATGGGCCTTTTTGCAAACAGTCTCAGAATTCGACGAAACTAATTTTGTTGGGACCGTATCATCAAAACATAGCCAGATTTATTTTTCTGGAATTTTTTGAATCAGTTTGTGGCCCTGACAAATTGAAATGTACGTTCAAATCGAATATAAAATGTTTTATATTTTAATTTGAATGGAAACTGACCGAAACAGTCAAATGGGCCTACGAAACATATCCCATTGTGTTCGGAAAGGGGGTAAAACGCTAGGGACGACAGTCGTTGGGTTTAGATTGGTGGTCGTGTCAGAAAACACCTTTTAAAAACCCACCGGCCAATAAGAAATTTTTTTTTTAAAAAAAAAGAAAAATCCCTTTTCTCTCTCCCTGATCGAAGGCAGAAGAGACTTCCAACCTTCCAGCTCCGATTCCGACCAAAATAGGAGGAATTAGACCATGCTCCAGTTCAACTTTTTGAAGATCTCGATCCCCTCTCCACATCATACCTGACTCGACCCCTGTAGCTGCGCGTTCGTCGAGATCCAACGCTTCAAAGTCAGCGACTTTCAGTCGCCGTCGTGTTCGCTAGAGGCCACCGAGTGGGACCACCTTACCTCGTTTTGCGCGCCTCTCCAAGCACTGCGACGTGGTGTTGGCCGATCTTCATATTGCTTCACGGATTCGACGAAAATCAAAAACCTAGTTTCGAAGAAAAAACGAGGTATACGGCTGAATATAATTTAAACTATATTATAGCAGTTCTAAGCGCTACGGTTTTTGTTTTCACTATAAAAATCATATCTTTTTCATTTCTTAACGAAATTCAGTGAAACAAGAGACAGTGGACTCGTGTGGATGTCTTCTACATCCTAGAAGAGACCGCATATTTTTCTGAGCCTTCTGCTATTTTTGGTGGAGTGGAACCCAATGTGAGATTTCTAATTTATAAACGATATGGAAAACGACGATGTATAAATTATATAGTCGATGTATGAGTTATATAAGCGTTGTACACCTCTTGTATAAGCGTTGTATAAGTTGTACGTTTGATGTATAATTTATATATGCGTTGTAAAAATTATATATGCGTTGTAAAAATTATATATGTGTTGAAATAGAAGTGAATTGCTATATATATATATATATATATATATATATATATATATATATATATACACGCCCCTCGTCCACAAACCAAGGATGATATTTATTGGTTGCGATTGGTGTGAAAATTGATTGATAGCGAATGGTTGATTGGAATTGTTTGTGATTGATATTGATTGATTGTGGTTGAAAAATACCCGTTTGTGGTTGAGAAATATTTGGTTGAAACCACATAGGATTAGTTTGTGGAAATGAAATAAAAATATACATGCCGCCTGCATGCGAACTAGATGCATGATTCCCCATTGTCAAAAACCGCGAGGTTTTGAGGTAGAGCGAGGAGCCGTACTAGGGACGGTCCCGGTTTTAACTACCCTGCCATTATGCTGCCGAAATTTTTAATAATATTCATGTGTTTGAATTATTTTCATTTGTTGAAACTATATTTATTCGTTGAATAGAAAACCTTCATGTGTTGAATTGAAACTCATTCGTTAATTAGAAATTCATGTGTTGAATGGTATTCGTGTTTTAAATATAAAAATCACCTTTTTATCTATATATATAAACTATAGAAAACCTTCATGTGTTGAAACGATATTCATTCGCTGAATTGAAATTCATGTGTTGAATGGTATTAATATTTTGAAATAAATTGTTTTATAATAAAAATCACATTTTTATCATCTATACGAACTATATAAAATAATCTTGTTTTGAAAGAAATTGTTTTATAATAAAAATCCTATTTTTATTACCTATATAAAATAATAGTGTTTTGAAATGAATTGTTTTACAATAAAAATCACTTTTTTATTATATACATAAATTGTTAAATATAGTGAAGTGTTGAAATAGAAGACAATTAGATAAAAATATCATTTTTATCAAATGTATGAAAAGAATATAGCTTTGAAATCGAAGAATCGATATATATATATATATATATATATAGAATTAAAATATATCGAATAACGAAGCTGTAGTTCGTATTTTGAAACTGTGATTTCAAACGATTAGTACGGGAGATCCGACCATCGGATTTTCTTGAAATCGCAACCATTGCGTTCGCTTTGGAAAAATCTTTCCAACAGCACCAACTTTGTAAAAATCCAACGGTTGGATTGTCTGGAATGTTTAATTCAAATCAGAAGAAAAACAACGCCAAAATCGATTATATATATATATATAATTATATATATCGAATAACGACGCTTCAGTTCGTATTTTGAAATCGAAACTTCAAACGATTATACCGGGAGATCCGACCGTCGGATTTTCCCGAAACTGGAACCGTTGGATTCGTTTTGAAAAGATCTTTCTAATGATGTAAATTTTGTGAAGATCCAATGGTTAGATTTTCAGATATGCGTAAATCAAATCTGAAGAAAAACAGCGCCACAGTCGCGTTATGTCCCAAAGAGTCATTTTGAATAAATTGGCTATTTTAAAATAAATAAAAATAGCGATAAGTCGTTATAAAATATTATAAACGATATGGATGTGATTTAGAAATTAAATGAAGGTTGGCTATGTCGAATGGTTTCCTGGGTGTTGATCTGATGTTGGTTTCGACCTTCGGGGTTAATATTTGGGAAATCATTCTCTTACTGAGACGGTTAGTGACTAAGGAATTGAAAGGATGCATGTGTATGTTAGTGTTGCACTTGTTTATTATATACGCGAGTTGCTCAGAAAGACCAGGTTTATCCCATTCTGAATAACTGAATCGACGATAAGAAATCGAAGATGAAGACGGTGGTCGAAGATCGGAGATCTTCACCTCGTTTGGGTGGTAACCGAGGTCCTGATTGGGAGGCATCCCGAAATATGGATAATGAGTGGTGATCGTCCAGACGTACGTGGTGATCGATGGGTTTGCGAGGTATTTAGTGCCTCCGATTTCGTTCAGACCCAGAACGGACTTGTAAATGGACTGTGTGTCTGACATTGGATTTTATTCTGTGTTGATTGATCTCTATTAAATATACATCTGTTTGGCGGCGGAGAATTTATTCTTTTGCTTAACGCCCTTCTCTGAAACACACAAGCTCAGAGGTTGTATATCGATGGACATCAGTCGCATGGCATGAATTGCTAGTGTGGCATGCCTGAGTGGCAAATGATCAGGGCTTCTGTTGAAAAGCAAAGTCTTGTGGTGATGATCAAAGCACCGCCTGTGTGGCGTAGCTTTGTGTATAACGTGAAATCGTGAGCTCACACCCGGTATGAACCAGAAACGGGAGGAAAGACCTCAGGTAGGACATGCGTTTCTTTCTAGCTAGAAGTGGTGTCAGTGGTTTTACACGCCCTGACGAGTTTGACTTATGTGGTTGTTACTGTGCGAGGCGCCTCAGTTTGATCGGACGATCCGGGTCCGATGGAGTCATTCGTTGGCTCATTTACGCCCCATATGGCGGGAAAACGCAGTGTTCAGGAATTTTAATCCACATCAGTGGACCGGCCCTGTCGCTCCAAGGGTCGATGCGCTCTGACCCTGAGGCTCGGGCTAGAGAGTCTCGAAGTCGGTAAGGACTATCTTTTGCCTTGGTTCATGATGGAAATCCAATTTCCAAATACGACATCGTGCGGTTTTGATTGTATATATATATGGCGACATGATATATGGTACTCATGCCGTCTATGATTGATAGTTATGATTCAAAATTGTTTTTGAAACATGTAAACACTAGTAATAATATCAATTGCTTTTGTTTTATTCGTATCAACCATATTTTGGCTATTATAAGGTAAAACTCTATCCTCCGGTTTGCGTTGCATTGTGTGATGGGAACCGAGTCTTATAATGGCTTCATTTTTATAAAAAGCATTGCGATGTTTAAAAGAATGATTTGTTTTAAAGCACTGGCAATCCAATGGAGTAAACCCGTTCCACGAAAGTGGCGTGGTCCTGTGATTAGCCATATTTTAAATGTGTTGAGTAGATTTCTCATAGCAGTCCCATGACTGACTCGTAGTTTGTTTCACTTTCAAACTCGGGTGCCCCTTTTTCTACACGGGCAGCCTTGTATTCAGGTTTAGCAGGCTTTATCCGGATAGTTGGAGCTGAAGATGGATTCTATTATTTATCTCTTTTTATGCTGTTATGCTCCTATTGTACATTATGTTTGTTTTTCCGCTGTAGACATTTATGTATAGCTGAACTATATTTGTACTAAGTATGATCCTGTATACTGTGTAACTCTGATGATTACTTTTATCCAGTATATTCTATTGTTCATTATCTGGTGTATTTATTTAATTCTGCTCTGCTATTATCTGTTTCTGTGTTATATTCTAAACATTACCCTTGTCTCCGTCCGTACGGGGTTTGGGTTGGTCACATCGTGGTATCAGAGCTTTGGTTAAGCTTAGTTCTGGAATACAACATATTAACGAAGTCGTCAGAAATAGAACCAGTAGTGTTCTAGGACGGGTAACTTTATACAGATAGGATCAGTAATATTCTAGTATGAGTAAAGCAGAATGAAATTACACCTCGATAGACACATTTACATTTGAAGTATGTGTTTCTATATTTTAAATTATCTTTTCTTTGATCTGACACTTGATCCGCCATTTGCAGAAGTACTAGAAAAATGAGTGTCAGAAACAGGAGAAATGCAGAACCCAATCTAATCGTTAAAATAATGATTTAATTCGATTAAATTAAACAAACGTTTAATTTAATCAATGAATATTTAAAAATAGACAAACAATCATTCAATCATCAACCATTAGCAAACACTGCACATAAATTAAAAACCCAGCTTATATAAATATAAACGGGATAAACTGAGTGAGTTAAACTCACCTTGATTTCCATCTGCGACCAAACCAGTTCCCAAATTGTTGCATTTTTCCGATATGATTCCAATGCGTTTGGTCTGTTTGATTCTGTGCACGGATGAGAACGTTATACATACCATACACATACGATTTATTAAATCGATTAACACCTTAAATAATAATTAATTGTTTCATTCGACCATAATAAATCCCGGTTTGGCACATTTTTCTCATACCCTATTTTACCATTTCCATATTTTCTATGATTCCTATGCAATAATTGTTTTTTGTTGTTATAATCTCGGATAAACTAGTCGTTTACATCATTAAGTCATAATGTTTATAATATTTCTAATTATAAGCATTATTTTTATTTAAAAAAAATTCAAAAAGTTAAATAATAAAAATCACTGATTATAATATAATATTTTTCTTTCAAGTATCCCTCTTCATCGTAGAAACATGCAAATCGATATTTTGAACTTACATGGAGATCAACAAATGCATTGGCTTGAAATAGTCTAAAATACCTTATAATTGCCTTAAAATTTGTTTAAAATGGGTACATAGCCACGTGACTTCAACTTGAGCATCTTTATACACAATATATAAGGGGGCATGTTATAAAAATGTATACCCAGGCTCGTGTAATTACTGTTTTCTAATCTAACGTTTATAATTAACTTGACATTGATTTAACACTAATTTCCACTTACGTTTATTTAAATACTTGATTAGGCATGTTAAATTACTATTAGTCACGCAAGGAAATAATAAATATGCCGCAAATTATTGTTCATCATCTTCCTCACTGCTCGTCACTTCCTTTCCAGTCCATGCATGTATCTCTTCTATCTTGTTGCCATCGACCCCCTTGTGTGATGTCTCTCCAATCTTTACCTTCGTTCTTTTCGAACAAACTTATTGTTATAATTTTGTGCTTCATCATTCCCAACACTTGCTGCAACCCAAACCAACCATACGTACCCTCTTCACGTCCTGTGCACCAGAATTCGCAAGCTCCCCACCTGACGTCAACCTCATCATGAAATCCGCTTCCCTTCTTATAAATACTACTCTGCCTTCTTCAAATAACCGCTCCTCATTTCCTTCTTCTTCTTTTCGTCACTTTGTCTTTCTACCTTCTATTTTTTTACGCAACCCAGTTCCGAACCCATATATATATATATATATATATGTATATGTATATATATATATATATATGTATATATACAGGGCAAACCAAAAGAATTGAACCAAGTCCATCCTATTGTTATAGGGCAGGCGCTAGGGAGATCTGCAAGCATCTAGTATCATGAGTTTTCCTTTCAACTGTAGGTAGTGCTGAAATCAAAACAAATATTAAATGAATGCGGAAATCTAATTGAAGATAGAAGATGTATTGTATTATTGAAATTGCAGATATGATTGAAATAGTCACAAATCGTACAAGTGAGCCATATATATATATGGTAATATAGGCTTCAGGTTTTAGTATTTAGGCCTGTAGGTTTCGATTTGTAAACAAATTAAGGATGAAAGATGAGTAGATTAGCATGTGTTTAAGGCTGCAAGGATTTGGGGTACTCTGCATGGATCTTGCGTTCAGTATAGGATAGGAGAAAATACCGTTGATGGTGAAAACTCATGCAAAGAAGTAGAGTTGTATCCATTTGCATGTGTGATGTATTTCGATTTGATAGTAATAGGGTATCTGAAAGATTTGAGCATACAAGGCAGATAGGGTAGATAGGGTAGGAGAAGACGACTGGCTAGCAATGTGAGTTTTCAATTCAAGGATAGGTTGTAGGGTAGCGTAGCTGTAGTGTTTTCAACTCAATCGTTTTCAACTCAATAAATCTTGTCTGAGGTTACATTATGATGGTGGAGGCATGCGTACAGCTGTTTGTAGATACAAAGTAGCTAGGATTTTTAGTTCTACAGTGTTTAGTCTTTAGGCTCTGTAGACTTAAATAAGGTAGCATGTGCGTTTCTTTGGTGTAGGCAAATAGTATGGGCAGTGCAAATTTAAATTGGATTTAGATGTGTTATGTACTTTATTTTTCTTAGCACTCAAGTTTAACATATTTTATCTTATAATATACAGTGCTAAATTTCACTGTTAACCGCTGTTTATTGCTAACAGTTAAATGCGTTCCGCCACACATGAGCTTCAAACAAAATAAAAATGAATGCACCACTACGTCTCAACGTTCTGCTCCAAAAAAAAATTAATTTAGTTAAAACCGACTTCGTTTGCACAACGTCGTTATTTTAATTTATTGGTTCCCCTTTAAATTTCGTGCACCGACAAAACAACTCCGTTTAGCTCCAAACTGGAAACCCAACAACAACTAGCTATACGTATTCCAATAAAACTTATTTCGTCGAAATTGGAGATTGTTTGAAAAGAAAACTATTTTAAAGACTTATAATGTCGATAAAATATATTTAAATTCAAAACAAATCCTATTTAAAATAATAAAAAATTATTATTATCGTGTATATCCAAATGGAATAATCAATATATATTTTAAACTCAATATTCAGACATTCGGTTTAAAATGTATTCAAATATATAGAAATTCCTTTATATTTATTAAATAAACGGTATCATTTATTAACGAAGTTCCATAGCGACTATTTTAAAATTTAAATTGGACATAACTAACAATTTATACGATGAAATCTCGATTTTTCTCTTCCATTTGAAAATTAAAATCAAATCGATTCAAATGTTTCCTTGTTTCACAGAATTTCGACTTATATCGGATCATTTATATCCAATTAAAGTTCAAATTAAAAATTTCAAACTACCGCGGCGTTTTGAGCTCATTTTAATTATATTATAAATTATATATACTTGAACTCCATTTTATAAAATAAATTCGACATAAAATCCATTATATTTCCAATATAATATATAAAACAGATTTAAATATTCCAATTTAAATGGCAGAAAAATCTAGGACGTTACAAAAATATTCTTATCTAGAATGTTGTTTTAGATAAAGACAAACTATGTCTAATTAGAGGCAAAGATTGGAAATGTAAGAAAGTGTCTTTTGTTAAAATCAATTAAGAAAGCAATAACAATGTAATCTTTTATGCTTTACCGTTCTATCTCTCTCTTCTCTCTATATCAAATTCTAACAATTCTCGGACAGAAAACCGAATGCTTCTTCTGCATATCTATCCCATAAGGTACATTTCAGATTATTATTTTTTGACCTATAAATATCATTAATAATTAAAAAAGGTTTGTTAAACATATATGTAGGGTTGGAAAAGAAAATTATATTCAAACATATTTTAAAATGTATATTGTATATACTCTTCATCCTTCAGTTCCATGATCAACTTCTTAGACCACTCTCAAGAGATTTGCAAACAACCACCTTGTCAATAAGGTCTGTGCAAATTAAAAGCAATTAATTATCATATTTTCGAATTTTAGAATATTGTCGAATCATTCCATAATAAAAATAATGTAAGAATATGAGTTAAAAGGCATACCTATTAAAAAATTATCATCTAATGTTTTTGAAAGAATGTCATCAAACGACACGAATTTAAATCCATGTATAGAAATGAACATATCATCTTCACAGTTCACAACTAATGTGGAGAAAATAAAATTAATTGTAGAGATGTTGTGATACTCTATAGCTCCCATTATTTTTTCCAACTCCAAAATTGATGATAATTAGACACTTTCCTTCTTAAAGTTTTGGAGAAAATCTTCTAATAAGGCTTTGTTTAACAATAGCCTGAATCCGATTACCCTGTGTTACAATAGAATGCATAAATTTTTTTGCAAACCAATTGCATGCAAAATTAGTAAGAAATGAAAAATATAACTACATTACCTTTTCATCCAAGAACAACATTTATTGCCTGCAAAATAAGTAAGAAATGAATAAAATAACTACATTACCTTTTCATCCAAGAAAAACATTTCAATACTACCATCATGTGTAGGATTTTTAAAGCTTGGTGGCCTCCACAGCTATATGATCCTTATTTTGATGGCAATATTTTGATTGAGAGGTGTTATATCCTCTATGAACTTATAAGTAGCATCCTTTTTTTATCAAGAAACTTTACCTACATAAGGTTTTATTCTTTATTGTAATCTAACTCAAATCCACCCCCAACCACTACACCAGAAATGCCAATTAGGCAATGTTTTTGACCGTATCAAATGCAATTTGGCAGTGCTCAGGACCGTATCAAAAAATGGCGTCTTTATTATTTTGATACGGTCTTAAGCCGTATCAATTTACAAATTTGATACGGCTTAAAACCGTATCAAATTCATAGATTGATACGGCTTAAAACCGTATCAGTATAGGGATTTGATACGGTTTTAAGCCGTATCAGTATATTAGTTTAATACGGTTTTAAGCTGTATCTAATTTAAAAAAAAAATAAAAAAAATACAATTAGCGATACATGTTGTTTCCTACTAGCTACGGCCATGCACAAAACTAGGGAGCAGCATCAACAAATGGACGAACCAAAATGAAAACTAAAACATAGATCATTTATCATTTAACTTCAAGCAAAAAGAATTACACAACATATTCCACAAACATACTCCCCAAAACAAAATTGCATACTCCACAAACTAAAACATCGGCTAAAGCATCTCTTGACCATCTTCTACCAAATACTTATATACTGCGTTCACTTTCCACATGTGATGGATAACTCTTCCATTTGTGAAGGGGTCTCTTCACTTTGACTGCCTTCTCTTCCTTTTTGTCGTTCAGATTATCCTCTTTTATGTCCATTTTCACTTCATTTTCTAGTAAAGAAAAAGAAACAATATAAATGTCATACAAAATACATGTACACAAACAACTTGGTTCATTCTAAGATGGTTATCAATCACATTATAAGTACAACTTTTTTTTTCTTTACCTACAAGGAAAAAGATAACACCATCGGTTATCAATCACTGTAGGAAAAAAAATAGTGCAGAAACTAGTCCGAGTTTGCAAACTCAGTCCGGGACAGAGTTTGCAAACTCAGTCCGGACTGAGTTTGGACTGAGTTTGCAAACTCATTCCCGGACTGAGTTTGCAAACTCAGTGCAGGACTGAGTTTGCAACTCAGGTTGTTCAGATTATCCTTTTTTATGTCCATTTTCACTTCATTTTCTAGTAAAGAAAAAAGAAACATTATAAATGTCATACAAAATACATGTACACAAACAACTTGGTTCATTCTAAGATGGTTATCAATCACATTATAAGTACAACTTTTTTTTTCTTTACCTACAAGGAAAAAGATAACACCATCGGTTATCAATCACTGTAGGAAAAAAAATAGTGCAGAAACTAGTCCGAGTTTGCAAACTCAGTCCGGGACAGAGTTTGCAAACTCAGTCCGGACTGAGTTTGGACTGAGTTTGCAAATTCAGTTCGGGACTGAGTTTGCAACTCAGTCTTTGCAACTCAGTTCGGAATTGAGTTTGCGAACTCAGTTCGGACTGAGTTTGCGGACTCAGTTCCGACTAAGTTTGCGAATTCAGTTCTGACTGAGTTCGCGAACTCAGTTCAGAACTGAGTTCGCAAATCAGTTCGGAACTGAGTTCGCAACTCAATCGCAAAGTGAGTTCGCGAACTCAGTCGCAAACTGAGTTTGATATTGAGTTTGCGAACTCAGTCCGAAACTGAGTTTGCAAACTCAGTCAAACTCAATTCCGAACGGAGTTTGCGAACTCAGTTCCGAACTGAGTTCGTTTCGAACTGAGTTTACGAACTCAGTTTCGAACTAGTGAAGCATTAAAAAGATGGTGCTTTAAAAATCAGGTTACACATGAACTATTTCTGCATGCAATTTTATATATATCATGTGGCATCCATACCAGCGTCTGAAGTTCGGATGCCTTTGCGTGCCCATGAAATAAACGCCCAAGACCAGTTAAATTTGCTAAACACCAATCTGAAAATTATCCTTAATGTTCAGTCCGAGTGGAGCTACGTACTGAGATGTGCGCATTGAATTAATCGGCTGAATGTATGCCACTGAATATGGCCAGCACCTTAAAAAAAAACCAAAACAGCATATATCAATTCAACTTACACATGGTGAGTGATCAAATTATTTATTACAGGGTGACGGATGTTGCGCCTAAAATGCTATGATATCCTTGCTCACATAGTGCAAACTAGCAAAGCAAGCATTAAAACACTAATATCCAATATGATTGGTCCTTAAGGATAAACTGGCGTACACATTTAGCATTCAGTTCCTTACTTTCAAACTATATGCCACTGTTTGCTCAACTAGTCACAGTCATTAACTATCAGAATAAAATGTCAAACATGAATTTTAATTAAAGACTAACGAATTGGTGTGATCCATCCACAAAACAATGTTTAGTCTACGAGTACTTTACAGAAGATTTAAATCTCTAACCAATGTTATCATCCTCCATTTCCCCATCACATTATGGCACTATAATATATCCTTTTTAATATGACATACTTCAATGAAACATCTACTTAAAGAAACCTTGGCACGAAACCAAACAATGGTCGAAGAGTAAAAAAAATACTGAACAAATCAACTAATCAAGCTTGCCTAAGGTTAAACTAAATTCTAGGTTCTAATTTTGATTTACTACTAACATGGACGGCTATCAAGTGTAACTTTAGTTTTGATACATGTAAATTCTAGCAAATCTGAAGTTACACTTGATATAGGGATGTCTGAAAACTTATAATATAAACTTTGCTTTGAGTTAATTTCATCTGTTTGAGATAAAAAGTTCGCAGTTACTTTATAGCTATGAAATCTTCAGTAAGAAGTAAAATATTTTTCCCTTTCTGTCACACTATTTCTTAATTGCATAAAGTTCTCATTAATAATGCAATTATGCAACGAGGATTATGCAAACATCTTTTCCATATGTTTACAAAGTTGAGGGTATTTTGCAGACATGATATGTTAAGCTATGGAAAGCATCCACCAAATGTTAGTGTTATTCAGTAAACTTTTAAGTATTTATTTTAACTTAAAAAAAATTGAACGTCATAATCAGAAAAATTACGAAAGTACTCGCTCATTTACTTTATGATAAAATCCTAACAATAATCTTGCTGTTACCAAGGACCTAAGCATTCAAGAATAATTTCCTTAGTGCTGAATAATAATTTCAGTTTACACCATAGTGTTGGTTACAACAGAATTAATTGAATGCATATCGTTCTTATTTTCTAGCGCAAAAACAAATGGTGGATACCCCCAGTGCCAAAGGCTCCCGTACTCAAGCGCAAGAGAACTTCCCAGGTCAGTCTCCCGTCCTGGTACTATTCTAACGGCTTTCCGGGCTCTGGGGGTGGTCGATTAGTGCCAAAGCCTTTCCCTCACATATGTGAAGAGGCCGGGACTCGAACCTGCGCGCTCCAGATTACCAGCCGGGTAACCTTACCGTTGCGCCAGGCACCATAAATACAACAATATAAATACATGTTGAATTATGCGACTACAAAATATGGGAGTATTACTGAAGAAGTTATCCAAAGAAACAATGGAAAAGTGCAAGAAGAAGTAAATGGTGTAGCAAGAACTATTATAATTTTATAGTATATCTCATGTAATCCGTCCGTAGTAAGAAATATGCACCATAAATAAACAAATATGAAAGTACACAATACCTTATCTCCTCTAGTTGGTTATTGCTTCTAACATGTGTACCAGCTTCCGTTAATGGGCTGCGCATAAATTTGTCAAGTTGCCTCCTTTCAGTTGATATATGGACTCAACTGAGAAATCATCACATGAACTAAGCTTTTACTTGACATGTTTCAATAACCTTTCCCTCCAAGAATCAACCTTCACCTAGCTTGAGCTCAAGACTAAAATTGCAAATAGATAGAGTGTTAAAGAACATAGCTTAAACCCTGAACAAATACTTACCTCACACATAGAAAGTCTATATCAATACCACCATTATACACAGTGCATTATGACATCAGTTTTGTGTAACTATAATAAGCAAGTTAAAAAAAGGGTAAAAAGTGTTCTTAAATTAAGCATGGCCAGTTTAGAAATATAGTATAAAGGTCTAACAGGTCTTTGGATTATACTGTGACATTAATAGCTAAGCATAAAACTGAGAACTACCGAGGCATACAGTACATAACCCTCATTAATTTCCATTATTATCATGAAAATTCATTACCTTGGACTGCCTATGTCTACCTGTAAACCTAAAGAAAGAGTTAATCAAGTTGATCATATACCACCCACACACTAGATGCACTTAGTTATGAGAGAACAACCAATTTGATATCAAAATTACCGTGTATCACAAATATGAGTCTCAATTGTACTGAAGTGGCCTTTCATATTTGCTATTTCCTTTTAAATAACTACATGAAATAAAAACATGAAACTGTAAATAAATTAATTCGATAGAAAATACACACTTTAAGTCGGTCCCAGTAGATTAGAAACCATTACCACATCAGCCATAAGATTCATCAATAAATTTATGTGCTTCTAATATTTTAGCTTTGAATTTCTTTGTCCCTGACTTGTTCAATGTTTACATGTAGTAATTCGAATAACAAATGTTGACTTTAATATTGGAATAAATGATTTTGAAGTGGGAAAATTAAAGTTTGGGACTGAGTTGCATAAGATTCATCAGTAAATTTTTGTGCTTCTAATATTTTAGCTTTGAATTTCTCTGTCCCTGACTTGTTCAAAGTTTACATGTAGTAATTGGAATTACAAATGTTGACTTTAATATTGAAATAAATGATTTTGAAGTGGGAAAATTAAAGTTCGGGACTGAGTTTGCAAACTCAGTCCCGGACTGAGTTTGCGAACTCAGTTCGGGACTGAGTTTGCGAACTCAGTTCCGAACTGAGTTTGCGAACTCAGTCGAACTCAGTTCGATACTGAGTTCGCAACTCAGTTCGGAACTGAGTTCGCGAACTCAGTCGCAAACTGAGTTCGATACTGAGTTTGCGAACTCAGTTCGAAACTGAGTTTGCGAACTCAGTCAAACTCAGTTTCGAACTGAGTTCGTTTCGAACTCAGTTTCGAACTGAGTTTGCGAACTCAGTTTCGAACTTGTGAAGCATTAAAAAGATGGTGCTTTAAAAATCAGGTTACACATGAACTATTTCTGCATGCAATTTTATATATATCATGTGGCATCCATACCAGCGTCTGAAGTTCGGATGACTTTGCGTGCCCATGAAATGAACGCCCAAGACCAGTTAAATTTGCTAAACACCAATCTGAAAATTATCCTTAATGTTCAGTCCGAGTGGTGCTACGTACTGAGATGTGCGCATTGAATTAATCGGCTGAATGTATACCACTGAATATGGCCAGCACCTTTAAAAAGAAACCAAAACAGCATATATCAGTTCAACTTAAACATGGTGAGTGATCAAATTATTTATTATAGGGTGACGGATTGTTGCGTCTAAAGTGCTATGATATCCTTGCTCACATAGTGCAAACTAGCAAAGCAAGCATTAAAACACTAATATCCAATATGATTGGTCCTTAAGGATAAACTGGCATACACATTTAACATTCAGTTCCTTACTTTCAAACTATATGCCACTATTTGCTCATCTAGTCACAGTCATTAACTGTCAGAATAAAATGTCAAACATGAATTTTAATTAAAGACTAACGAATTGGTGTGATCCATACACAAAACATTGTTTAGTCTACGAGTACTTTACAGAAGATTTAAATCTCTAACCAATGCTATCATCCTCCATTTCCCCATCACATTATGGCACTATAGTATATCCTTTTTAATATGACATATTTCAATGAAACATCTACTTAAAGAAACCTTGGCACGAAACCAAACAATGGTTGAAGAGTAAAAAAAATACTGAACAAATCAACTAATCTAGCTTGCCTAAGGTTAAACTAAATTCTAGGTTCTAATTTTGATTTACTACTAACATGGACGGCTATCAAGTGTAACTTCAGTTTTGATACATGTAAATTCTAGCAAATCTGAAGTTACACTTGATTTAGGGATGTCTAAAAGCTTATAATATAAACTTTGCTTTGAGTAAATTTCATCTGTTTGAGATAAAAAGTTCGCAGTTACTTTATAGCTATGAAATCTTCAGTAAGTAGTAAAATATTTTTCCCTTTCTGTCACACTATTTCTTAATTGCATAAAGTTCTCATTAATAATGCAATTATGCAATGAGGATTATGCAAACATCTTTTCCATATGTTTACAAAGTTGAGGGTATTTTGCAGACATGATATGTTAAGCTATGGAAAGCATCCACCAAATGTTAGTGTTATTCAGTAAACTTTTAAGTATTTATTTTAACTTAAAAAAAATTGAACGTCATAATCAGAAAAAATACGAAAGTACTCGTTCATTTAGTTTATGATAAAATCCTAGCAATAATCTTGCTGTTACCAAGGACCTACGCTTTTAAGAATAATTTCCTTAGTCCTGAATAATAATTTCAGTTTACACCATAGTGATGGTTAAAACAGAATTAATTGAATGCATATCATTCTTATTTTCTAGTGCAAAAACAAATATATATAAAAAATGGATTTGGAAAATATAAACACAGCAATATAAATACATGTTGAATTATGCGACTACAAAATATGGGAGTATTACTGAAGAAGTTATCCAAAGAAACAATGGAAAAGTGCAAGAAGAAGTAAATGGTGTAGCAAGAAATATTATAATTTTATAGTATATCTCATGTAATCCGTCCGTAGTAAGAAATATGCACCATAAACAAACAAATATGAAAGTACAAAATACCTTATCTCCTCCAATTGGTTATTGCTTCTAACATGTGTACCAACTTCCGTTAATGGGCTGCACATAAATTTGTTAAGCTGCCTCCTTTCAGTTGATATATGGACTCAACTGAGAAATCATCACATGAACTAAGCTTTTACTTGACATGTTTCAATAACCTTTCCCTCCAAGAATCAACCTTCGCCTAGCTTGAGCTCAAGACTAAAATTGCAAATAGATAGAGTGTTAAAGAACAGAGCTTAAACCCTGAACAAATACTTACCTCACACATAGAAAGTCTATATCAATACCACCATTATACACAGTGCATTATGACATCAGTTTTGTGTAACTATAATAAGCAAGTTAAAAAAAGGGTAAAAAGTATTCTTAAATTAAGCATGGCCAGTTTAGAAATATGGTATAAAGGTCTAACAGGACTTTAGATTATACTGTGACATTAATAGCTAAGCATAAAACTGAGAACTACCGAGGCATACAATACATAACCCTCATTAATTTCCATTATTATCATGAAAATTCATTACCTTGGACTGCCTATGTCTACCTGTAAACCTAAAGAAAGAGTTAATCAAGTTGATCATATACCACCCACACACTGGATGCACTTAGTTATGAGAGAACATCCAATCTGATATCAAAATTACCATGTATCACAAATACGAGTCTCTACTGTACTGAAGTGGCCTTTCATATTTGCTATTTCCTTTTAAATAACTACATGAAATAAAAGCATGAAACTGTAAATAAAATAATTAGATAGAAAATACACACTTTAAGTTGGTCCCAGTAGATTAGAAACCATTACCACATCAGCTATAAGATTCATCAATAAATTTGTGTGCTTCTAATGTTTTAGCATCGAATTTCTCTGTCCCTGACTTGTTCAAAGTATACATGTAGTAATTGGAATAACAAATGTTGACTTTGAATTATATTAATAACACTCCTGTAAAAATACCTCAGATTTGGTTCCTTCTACATATATAAGACACAAATAACCCAAGACTTTGCGGTGTTCCAGTTACCTAAAGCTCATCTCTTTACGAAAGGAAGTCGGCATCTGCACAATATCTAACTGCCAAATATTTGACTACTGGAAATAATAAGCCAAGCTGCAAATTCATAGCATTCGCTGAAGTGGAATAGCGGGACCAGGAAGTGGCAGAGGAGCACCTGTAGTTGCATCTCTTCTAGATGTCGGCATCTTTTACGCAACCTCCAAAGTCGGAATTATCTACCCCCGAGTTGAACATCTGACCTCGTGGTGAGTTGTCACCAGATCGCGGGTTTCTCGAAGGTCTCTCGAATTCGGGTGCTGGCTGGACGGGACGATGTTGATTCCTTAGCTCGCTGATTTTTCTTCGATACCACCAGTTGAAACCCTTCTGCATCAATTTGGGGTAAAGCCGCTGATGACATCGGATTTGGGGGCTTGGGAGGCGTAGGATATGTTGGAGGAGGCGGCGAAGGGGAGAAGGGAGGCTGGAATGTTGGAAGAGACACGGCAATTTTTTTGGTTTGGGAGATAATATTTGGGAATAAGGGTATATGCGGCCGATTACTAAATTTTAAGGGAAATATAATAAAGCGGAATTGATTGGGTTTGAAGCCGTATCAAAATATAGTGATCCGGATCTTCCAAGATGTAGGGTTGGATTTTAAGTGTGAGAGGTGGTGTGGATTGCAAAGAAATTTTGATACGGCTATAAGCTGTATCAAATTTGATACGGCTTAAAGCCGTATCAAATCTCCACATTCAAGTGCGCCAAATTGGCTGTTTTGGTGTAGTGAACCCATTATTAATTGATGGTAATGGTTATAGATAGATACGAAGAACTGTCTATAAGTTGGAATTGGGAGGCGAGATTTCCACAAGTTCCCATTAGTAATTATATTTTTGTTATCGTAATACGTGAGATTTGCACCTTACCGAGACACAACTGAAAAAGTACACATTGTCGTTTTCTTGTCCATGTATATATTTTATTTTTATTTCATGTATCTTTTTCTTATGTGTGTATATATTTTATCTTTATTTCAAATTTTTATTATCAATTTAATCAAGAGGCATTTTTGGCGGGAAAACAATTAACGTGGGAGCGGTACGTGTACATGGTGATTGTGAGAGCGACACGTGGCTACTTGGCTTTAGTATATTGTAAGATGAAAGGTAGAGATATGAAGTCCAAGGAAAACTAAAAAATTGACTAGATATATCTAACTACAATTGATGTAAAATCTGACAAAATAGCGGAGCTACTAATGCAGGCAGTCGTAAAGAATAATTATTTCAAATGGTTGTCTTGCTTATTCATAATCACAACTCAATTGTTGTTAGCCTTCCAGAGTATTGGATTTGATAACCAGATGTCATAATACGCCCAACCATACCAAGTTATGGAATTTTAAGTAATTATGTAAACAAAATATGATTATATTCCCCATTTTCAGTGGCTAAATCGACTTAAAAATTTAAATACACAAAATAAGTGAAAAATTCTATTATGTTATATGTTTGTAAAGTATGTTTTAGGAAAAGAAGAAAAGAATAACACATGGTTTATTTACAAGAGGTAGAAAAAAAAAGTAATCACTATTAGGGAAAGATATGTAGATAGATTTACATCGACGAGTATCAATAACCCTTGTTGTGTTTGTAAAAAAAATACATATTCCCAATGGTAAACCATGTTGGTTTCATATATATATTTTAATAAATTAAATTAACCAAGTGTCTGCATGTCACTGTTAAAAAAAGAACTAAAAAAAAAGAACCAAAGTAACATGTTACATGAACTAAATCAACGTTATCATGACCGGACCGAACTGGGGTTAGTAATCGACTATAAGCTTGGTTGGCGTAGAGTTTAATCAAACTGCCTTTGTGTAGAGATCAATGGATGAACCTTGAAACCGTGATTCAACAGTGCCCTAAAACTATTTTCTCAAAGTCGCATATGTTAATTCTCGTCACTTTCCCTTAACCTGGGAATCCCAAACACCTAGTTGCGCCCACAGCAGCCACCATACCTGTCTCAACTGTTGAATTTGTTGATTCAAATATTTTTTGAAGAGGAAAGTCATCAATCAACCGATATTAAGTAATTATTAAACCATGTCAACCATTCTAAATGAGCCATATAAAGAAGGAAAGCAAGGGATGTCTGCTTTTGAGATAACCGTAAATATGCACTCCAAATTTGAAATGAAAATTAGGAAAGCGGAAAAGACTGAAGGGATAAAACAAGCCAAACCTCACACAATGCAGGACTTGACTTGCTCTTCTGAGAAGTAGAAGAAGAACTTGCAGCTGTTTACCGTAGACGTGTCAAAAGGGTGAGGTAGGGTCATATAAGGGTCAACTAAAATTTGACCCTATCCTTTAGCTGCATATAATAACTTGACCCTTTATAACTTTCTTGATTGAAGGGTTAACCCATTACAACCCCTGTAACCCTTATAACACTAATAGTAAATGAAAGTTTTTAAATTTAATTTATTTAATAAAAACAAATGCTAATTTTTTTATTTTCAAAATATTCCATAAAATTTTGAACTTTCAAAATTTGAAATTCAAGTGTCGAATTATTCGAAAATAAAAGTTAATAAAAGAATTATTCGAAAATAAAAAAATTTAAAGTTAAAAAAGCCAAAATTACGAAAATATACTTCATGTTGAAAAAAGAGCAAAAAAACAAAATAAATTTTAAAAATCCAAAAAATTACTAAATGAAAAGTAAAAAAAAAAAAGAATTATTTTAAAATAATGATTTTTAAAGCTAAAATTACGAAAATACGCTTCATTTTGAAAAAAGTGAAAAAACAAATAAATTTCAAAAAATCCAAAAAATTACGAATTGAAAAGTTAAAAAAGAATTATTTTACAATAACGATTTCTAAAGCTAAAAATGCTAAAATTACAAAAATACCCTTCATTTTGAAAAAAGTGAAAAAAAACAAATAAATTTCAAAAAATCCAGAAAATTGCGAAATGAAAAGTTAAAAAAGAATTATTTTACAATAATGTTTTTTAAAGCTAAAAATGCTAAAATTACGAAAATATCCTTCATTTTGAAAAAAGTGAAAAAAATAAATAAATTTCAAAAAATCCAGAAAATTACGAAATGAAAAGTAAAAAAAGAATTATTTTAAAATAACGATTTTTAAAGCTAAAAATGCTAAAATTACGAAAATACCCTTCATTTTGAAAAAAGTGAAAAAAAAAATAAATTTCAAAAAACCCAGAAAATTACGAAATGAAAAGTAAAAAAATAATTATTTGAAAATTACGATTTTTAAAGCTAGATATGCCAAAATTACGAAAACAAAGGGTATTTCATTTAGTAATTTTAGCCAAACTTGTAACAAAATTTACTTTTTCCAAAATAAAAGGTATTTTCGTAATTTTTAGCTTTAAAAATCGTTATTTTAAAATAATTCTTTTTTTACTTTTAATTCAGTAATTTTCTGGATTTTTTAGATTCTATTTTGCTTTTTTCACTTTTTTCAACATGAAGGGCATTTTCGTAATTTTGGCCTTTTTGAGTTTAAAAATTATTGTTTTCGAATAATTCTTTTATTACTTTTCATTTCATAATTTTCTGTATTTTTTGAATTTTTCCCACATTTTCCTATATGAAGAGTATTTTCGTAAATTTTACATTTTTAGCTTTAAAAGTCGTAATTTTCAAATAATTCTTTTTTTACTTTTCATTTCGTAATTTTCTGGATTTTTTGAAATTTATTTATTTTTTTCACTTTTTTCAAAATAAAGGGTATTTTCGTAATTTTAGCATTTTTAGCTTTAAAAATCGTTATTGTAAAATAATTCTTTTTTTACTTTTCATTTCGTAATTTTCTGGATTTTTTTAAATTTATTAATTTTTTTCACTGTTTTCAAAATGAAGGGTATTTTTGTAATTTTAGCATTTTTAGCTTTAAAAATCGTTATTGTAAAATATTTCTTTTTTAACTTTTCATTTCGTAATTTTCTGGATTTTTCGAAATTTATTTGTTTTTTTTCACTTTTTTCAAAATGAAGGGCATTTTCGTAATTTTGGTCCTTTTAGCTTTAAAATTCATTATTTTCGAATACTTCATTTTTTTTATTTTTATTTCATAAGTTTATGGATTTTTTGAAATTTTTTCTTTTTTTCCACTTTTTTCAAAATAAAAGGTATTTTCGTAATTTTGACATTTAAAATCATTATTTTAAAGTATTACTTTTTTACTATTTGGGTAAATGGGTTACCCATTTGTAACCCTTTTAAAAATGGTTCAACCCTTTTATGATCCATTTAATAAAAAATTATAAAAGGGCTAACCCAATAGGGTTGTAATTATGGTAAAGTGGGTTGGGTAAAAGGGTAGGTCATATTTTGACAGGTCTAGTTTACCGTTATTCTCAGTGATCTATTTAAAGAAGAACCTATGGCTTTGCTCAGTAATCTGTTTACGTAATCAAAACTTGAAGGATGTGGAAATTTATTCCACAACAACAATAATAAGTAGCGTTCACATAAAGAAAAAAATATCAAATAAATCTGTAACTAAATTCAATTCTTACGAGTCAGAAAGAATATAGAAACAAGTGAGGAAAATTACCTTCGGTGTAAATGGAAACGAGCGCTCAACAATTTCGGTTGAGAGAAAAATCTGAGATTTGATTATACAAGCACGAGGAAGAAGATGCTCCACTTTCCTGAAGATCGAAAGACTGCGTTTTGAGGGAGGATTGTGCTTTGTGGGATCTAAAAGATCCACTTTTCTAAAATGTCTCGAAAAATTGGCTAGGGTTCTTCTGATTTAGGGTGAATGCGTTTTGACGGTAAGGAAAAATAATGACGTGGAGTAGTAGCTGAGAAACTAGAGGGTCTGGTTGAGTTAGTTGGTGCGAGAATTGGTTGAGACGAATTAAAAACACAAATTGGCTTTCTTTTAAATCATTAGAGATATGGTAATTTTGTCTCTAGTTGGAACTTCTTTAAAGACAAAGTTGTTTTTAGTTCTAAATTTCTGTCATAATATTATCCTTTTGTTGTAGTGATATATATATATATGTATGCATATATATATATATATATATATATATATATATATATATATATATATATATATATATATGTGTGTGCGCATACATATATAGACATATAACATGCAACGACCTAGATTTTTAGCCATTAATTTTGAACATTTAAATTTGTTTTAAATATTACATTGGAAATATAAAAGGATTTTTAACAAGAAATTTAATTAACTAAGCACGTTTGAACGTATGATTTATAATTTACGGGATTGTTATTGACACTCTAACTATTGTTAAGGGGGGACATTTTTTAAAATCATCCCACTGTTTATAAAAGCGTTAACGAGCATACAGACTTAATATTTTACACTCTTTTGTTTTCCAATATCACCAGTCCCAATAAACAAATACGCAACCCTAAATCAATTAAAAAACCAAATTCGGTGTTAACACTTCGAGAAATCTCAACTTTGCACGCGATTACATTTCTTCATGACGAACAGGGGAGAGTTAATGGCCAAAACAAAGAACGTGAAACGCTCCTTACAGCTAGATCCTAAATTAGTGAAGAAAGTGTTGCAAAGGTACGCCAAATCAATTTTAGGGTTAAACGTTTGATTGAATTAAGGTTTACAGATGTATTCGAAATAGCTTGTGTGTTTTGGGTGTATTCGTTTAATCCTCTATTACTGAACTTGTGAAAAATGGTTTAATTGACATGAACAGAGTATCGTTGCCGAATTAAGTTTATGTTTTCGACATGATTGATCGTATTTTTAAATTTTTTTGGTGTTGGTTTATCGAATTTTGTAAAGGAGGGTGAAATGTTAGTTTTGGAGATGGTCGGTCGTACTTCTTGTTTTTGTTCGGCAGAGTATTGTCGTGCTATAAATTTTCATTCGTTTTCAGTGATAGAAATGAGAAATTTCAGTTAGGGTTTTCTTTTTCCATGATTAATGGTCTTGATTAATAAGTAGAATGAATATAATAAAGAAATTAAGCTTAAAAGGTAGATTTTTAAAAAATGATAGGTTTGAAAATGCTATACAAAATGAAATGGCATAATATTTTTTTTTACATATGCCCAAGGAAAAAAATCTCATCTCTTTTACATAGAAATATTTATTTCTATAAATAATACTTTTTTGATTATATAAATAAAAATAATAATAAAAAATTGAAAACAAAAGAAAAATAGATAAGACAAAATTCGAACTAATTTTATTTGTTAAGGGGGTGCTCTCTTCATCGGTACTCCCCTTAATAATCAGTAACTTTTAAAAAAATGACCCCCCTTAACAATAATTGGAGTGTCAATAAAAATCCACATAATTTAATTTAAAACGAGCACGCAATGTCGCGGTAGTTCGCAATTTTACGTTTTGAACTTTAATTGAATGTATGTGATTCAATATAAGTCGGAATTCTTTGAAAAAAGAATCTTCCGGATCTATTGGATTATATTTTTCTAATGAAAGAGAAAAATCGAGATTTCAGCTTGTAGATTTTGGGTTATGTCAAAATCATTTTTTTAGAAAGTCGTTATAGAATCGTTTATGAATCATAACGATTTATTTAATAAAATAAAAGGATTTTAAATAAATTGAATATCGATTTAACTAAAAAAGAAAATATCAATATTAAAACCCAAAAAGTTTATTTGGAAGTTGTATTAAATTCTGTATAAATATATATGATGACGGTAATTTATTATAAATAGATTTGTTAATTTTGGAATTGATTATATTTAATCGATTTAATATGGAACTTAAGAATAGTCAATTTTCAAACAACATCTGATTTAAATGAAACCAATTTTATAAAAATATGTAATGTTTAATTACTGTAAGATTTCCAATTTAAAGTCAATTGGAGTTATTTTATGACCATGTGTGATATAAACGTGTATTGAGTTACGTTGTGAAATTAAAAAGGAAGTTTTTCAAATGATCTTATAATTTGACGAAACCAGTTCCATCGTGTTCGGAATCTTAGGTTGTTGTAAGATTTCAAGTTTTGACTCAATCGGAGTGGTTATGTGAGAGTGCAAAAAAATGTGAACCAATTAACGATTTAATATTCAAAATAGTGTTGTTTTTGCTAATTGACTCAGATTTGTGAAAACAAGATTCATTGGGTCCGGAATGTCAAACTATACTTGGATGTCCATTTTCTTCATGATTGGAGTTCATGTGTGATTGAGCAAATAAAAAACATCCAACAATAAATAGCGATTATATATTTTATTCAATAAAATAGAATAAAGTATTAATATATCTACCTATATAACATTGTTAATCCCCTTCTCCCCATAGCCCTCCTGACAATTCTCCAACCTCAGAAATTCAAGTCGCCACCCAAAAAACATAATTGATCACTTCAAAAATCAGTTAAAAATCAAATACTCCATGAAATCATTTGATTTTGGAATCATTAGGTTCGTAAGCTCGAGAGCTTCAATCCTATATCTTTCGTTTCTTGCATGATACCGTTTCTCGAATTTGGAAATTTTGTAGCAAACGTTGGCTCGATCATGGGTAAAATAGATGTAGTTTTGGCTCTTCTGAGTTCAATCTTGGAATTATGGTAGCGAGTAGGTTCGATGGTGGAATTTTTGGTGAATTTCATGCTAATAATTTTCGCACGATTAATGTAGGCTAGAGCTTGATGTCATGAACGTAATTTATAGGGAGGGATTTGACTTCGATGCGGTGGTGCTCGGATGGAGAGGAGGATAAGAGATGATGAATGAAGGTGTCATTGTTGAATTTTGTGCAAAGATGGGGAAGAACAAATGCATCAAAGTTCGGCCGTGTCTTTTGTTTACTACAACGAGATGTGCAAACGGGGAAGAATAGTATAATATGGGATTAAGGAAAATAATGGGTAACTAGTTTTATAATGTTAATTAGTGTAATTAATAAAAAGCGTAGGCCTGTAACATCACTAATAGGTTCATTAATTAACGGAATTCAACGAAATAAGCGGCGCTGGAATCGCAATAACGAACACTATGCATACGAGCTGATTCGAATTGATTTGGAGCTAATGGGATTTTTATATAATTTCAAATGCTCGTTCGAAATTATATAAATCTACTAGAATCATCGATCCAAATAAAAAGTGAGTTAACTCTCATGCTTTTTGGAATTCTCTGATGTGATTAAATTCATATAATTATAACTCATCGCTGATAATATAAATTGGATGTTTGAATGTTGTGGATATTTTTTGTTTGATTACTTAACTATTGATTATCGCTATTCATATTTCCATCATTTAAGTGCATTAGATTAAAATTTCTATTTCATATTCATTTATTAAATGATATGATGAGCCATGATGCAGGGAAAAAAAGTTTAGAGGGATCCAACTGGATTCCTCAAATATGTCATATATTATTTGTTTCATATTATTTATATGAATTATTTGACCCAATTGACATTGAAATTCGTTGAGATGTTGACTATTGAATTGAAATTCAATATTGATGTGTGGTTAATCAATAGACAGTGCTGATTAAGTGATTAGCAGCAAATGACTTAAAATCCATCTTTTTAAGACTTTGATTTGTCGTCAGGTGAATTGATGTTATTTGAAGTTATAAAGATTATTTTTACAACTGAAGTGAGGTTTTTAATTATACTTTACATAAATTATATAAAATATAAGTTTTGTATATAAATTGATGTTTTAAACTTAGTTTTGTAAAGTAGTAATAAAATAATTTATATAGTAAGTTTGTATGTTTTATATGTTTTATAAGTATTATACGTAATGAAGTCAGAAATTAACCAAAATATAACTATTTTTATGAACGATTAAGTGATATTATTAAATTAATTAAGTTATTAATTAAATTAAGGAAGAAGATTAGTGGAAATCAGTTAATAAAGGTTAACTGATGTTCTCGAGTTGACTAAGTTAACCATTTAAACTGAAACCGGTTATTAGGTAATTTGTTATCAATTAATCTAATAGTCATAATTTTGACAAATAGTTGTCTGAACTTAATAAGATTTATTACAAATATATATTATCTTTTAAGTAACAAAATTTAAAGCTAATTACTAAGTTATTGATCATTAGCAAAGTTAACTACTATTTTATAACTATTTAAAGAAATTAACTATTTTATTTTTAGTGATAATGAAGTAAACTATTTTTACTTTAGTTAGTATAGAAGTTAATTATTATTTTAATTAATAATAATTAAAGTGATTACGTTTTAATTGGAACTCATTTAAGAATTAATCAAGGTTATAATGAAATTTTAATTGAATTCCGTAATGGGTTTAAAAGGTATTTTGAAATAGTATCCAAGGGTTACAAACAAGGTTTATAAAAAGGAAATTTAAAGCTAGTGTGATGGTTTAAATTATCATTTACTTAATAATTAATTAAGTAAATTGATTTGAATTGAAAGGAGATTTTCAATTTGCAAAAGGGAAGATTAAAAGGGTTTGTGTGAAAGAATTGAAAAATGAGCTTTGAAATAAAAAAAACCAATTTTTTAAACAAGGATTGTAAAAATGAATTTGAAACTTAGGAGAGGATTTTAAATACGCGTTTACTTTATAGTTGAATTAAGGATAAACTGAAGTTGAAATGATATTTTCAAGAATGTAAAGGAAAATGCTTATTCGGCTTGTGAAAAGAATTGGTAAATGGATTATAACAAAATCCAAATGAATTTTATAATAAGACATGTAATGGTTTTGAATAAAGGATGTGATAAAATGGGTTTTGGGTAACAAAGCCAAGATGGGAACGAATTGTATTAAATAAGTTTAAAGCTAAACAAAATAGTGTATAAGAGTTTACTTAATCAACGAATTAAGTAAAATGGATATGATTGGAAAGAGGTTTTCAGAAGTAAGTAATGGTTTAAAACTTTAATCTAAATGAAATAGTAAATAAAGTATGGGATATTATAATTAATATCAGGTTTTGGGTGTTGCAAACCTTTATCTATCTTAAGATAAGAATGTTATCGAGTAAGGTCTAAGAGGTAAATAAAATTCCCCAACTTGAACAACTTTAGCATTATCTGGGGATAACATTAGTTTGTAATGGTAAAGACATTGGAAATAATTCATTATTTTCATAAGAGATATGATATTACAACGTTATTTGCAAGGGTTTGAAATATAATAAAAATATTGGGGTTTTCCATAAAATAATGTATTACTTGTTATTGTTTGGCCCAAATTTGAAGTGTGATATATACTTATACCATTTGGTTAAGTATACAACACTATTTTCTAAATAATGAAATTAGTAGAGTTTAGTGAATACACTTATTTAAAGAAATAAGCAAATGGTTGAGATTTTCGTAAGAAATGAAGCGAGAAGTTATACGTGTTTAAGAATGAAAATGGACATAGAAATTGAATTAATATTTCCGCTAGTAAAGTTTAAACTTTAATCTGTAAATTTTGTGGTCAAATAAAACCGCTTGGATTTATAAAATTAATAATATGTCGCCGGACATTGATTTGACCTATATGAGATTGGTGATTAAACTTATACCATTGGGTCAAAAGTGATATTTTGAAGTAAAAGAAATAAAAAAGGGTTTTGAGAATATATATAATGATATTTCCAAAGTAAAGGAAATGGAAAAGGCTCCATAAATATGTAACAGTATTTCCAAAGTAAAGGAAAAAAGGTTGTTTTTGTGGAAATAAAAAGAGGTTTGTTAAATACGTTATTCTAAAAGATATAAGTGTTGGTTAGTGTTTACAAAGTAATGAAAACAAAAGACATTTGTTGAAATGAGTATATTGAATTAATGAAAGGATTTTTAATGAATGGTTTTGAATAAAAGAGGTCTGAATTGCCAATGTACCGATCTTTGCTATTTTAGTTTGATAGTTAAAAACTGGATTATCAATGAAATGTTGCTTTTGGGCTATTAACGTGTTAGTTCGAAGTGACCGGAAAGGGAACTAGACTCAAGACCACTTCGTACCAGCTTTGCGTTCGAGAACTAACATTCTAGGGATCTTATGAGATACACTTGAAGACATAGATCTTTGGAGCGAGAGGGTTACTCGCTGATGTCTTTGGTTAATAAGTAGGATTAAACTTATGGCTGTAAACCTTTTTTATGAGGTATTTTTGATTTTGTTCAATCATGGAACGAACTTGTATGGACGAATGTCTGACAGAGTATTTCCTAAGATCCTGTACATTGATATTTACAAATATACCAAGTTTGGTGGCAAAGAAGGAAACTTATTTTAGCTTAACACCCAAAGTATATTTGTGCAAAAAAACAGTGATTTGATAGATCTGACAATGTGACATTCAAAGTTAATCTGATGTTGTAAAATTGTAATCACGACCTCAAGCCTCAACAACCCGGAAAACGACACAAATCAGGCAGGCAACATGGCTACGTGGGTCATTCCCATTAGGGTGTATTGTCACCATGTAGAGAAATTCATTTATTTCTTCTTCTGTATGCTTACAGGAAACAGTTGTTGATCACAACATGGATGATAATTGATTTGGTACACTCAAGTTGAATGAGTGGCCGGTCATATGTGGTCGGGTAGCAAGATGTTCAAGTTGGACCCCAGTATTTCCTTTATAGAGAATACTGATGGGGAGGTGGTTCCATACCTTGTCCTATTGGAAATCCAAACTCCAATACGAGCTGTTTTTAGTTGTAAACCAACTATGTTGGAATCCTATTTAATTATGGATTGATAGACATTATTATAATGTCAATGGATTTTGATATAAAAATTATTTTGCTTATCGTAAGATAAAAACACGTGCCATGTTTATGTGTGATCGTGTCTTACGAGAGTTCCATTCTTTTAAATAATTTCTTTGAAGGTTAAGCAAGCTGTTTGTAATGAGTTTTACCATTTTATCGCTAAAAGTATTCCAGACTGATCTGGGTTGATTTTCTTTGGTTCAAAATGTAATCGGGCCAGACTGGGTATATTTTCTAGGATAGGTTTTTCTTGGAGCTTTAGGAAAGGATCTGGAGTCGAGACGTATTCCCGTATTTTCCTGTATAAATTTATTTCCGCTGTGTGCATTGTATCAATCAGATTTTATAATCTAATTTATTTGTTTACTTTGATGTTGTATCATGTACATATATATATATATACAGTTTTCTCTTTGTGTAAAGAGTATTGATATATTATATTCATTCCCTTGTGAGATTCTTGTCTGCTTTGATTCTGTAGTGTTGATGTTTACTTCTTTTTCTATTCTAATATCCATTTCTTTCTTTTCCTCACTGTCTAACTTCTTTCTCCTAAAGATTCGTATTTCCTTTTAATTTAGGCTAGACGTGAGTTGAAATTAGTCAACTCAAAAGGTATGGATTTGCGGGCCTTTACAGTTGGTATCAGAGCAGAAGGTTGAGTAATAACCTTGGCTCTATGGCGTAACTAAATAGAGATGGGGTTAGTAATACCCAAGATTGAGGTTGAGTGTGTGTGTATATATATATATATATACATGAGAGCGTACTTGTTAGTGTTGTAAAAATAGTTTTATATTGTGTTGGATGGTTTGTTGAGTGGTATACGAATTCTGGTCGATCAGTATGATCAATTGTATCAGTAGGTGTTTCTAAACACTTAAAACAGAGTAATTCGACATAATATTGTTTTTTTAGCAAGACGGTTGTGCAGAGCGGATCTACACAGTCGGTTTATAATATATTAGCATAATAATAGTTATAAACGGTCGACAAGCCAAACTGCGGACCGAATAAGTCCATATGTTACGCCATAACGTCGTAATGTACAAACACAAACATAAACACTCCTTCATACGCTGAAGGCAAAATATAAAACAACCAATGGTCCAACGAGCTATGCCTAAAACAGAATTTTGCAAAGCAAGCTAAAAAACGGTTATCATATGATGTGCCGAACTGAGAAGTGAAGTGCAAGATGATGTCACCATGGAAGCGGGAAAGACCTGCACTGACATAGCCCATCCGCATTAGAGCTACCTCCATATTCATCCCAAATGATATCAGTGTCCATCAAAAGCGGAATAAAAGTGTAACAACACGGATTTTTAGAACCAATTTAAATTTTTTATTTTGGCTATTTTAATGGATTTCGAATATTTAAATGAATTATTTTAAGTAATAACGAATAAAAATTTATTTAAATCAAAGTTAGAAAATATATTTTTAATTTAATTATAAAACGAGCCTGAAATGGCGCGGTAGTTTGAAAATTCAATTTTGAATTTCAAATGAATGTATAGAATTCAAAATAAATTGGATTTCAGTAAAACAAGAAACATTTGAATCCGGTTAATTATATCTTTCTAATGAATGTGAAAAATTCCAGATTTCATAATATAAATTGAAAGTTATGTCCAGTTTAAAATTTAAAATAGTCGCTATGGAATTTATATATATTTTATATAATATATAGCGCTTAAAAATAGCCATTTTGCAAACGACCTCTGTTTTCAACGAAACCACTTTTGTTGGATCCAGAATTCAAATTATTGTTAGGTTTCAAATTTCATAATTCTTGGAATTAATATGTGAGCATGGTGAATTTAAATGCGTTTGGTAATTCAGTTTGAATTTAATCGACTGGAAAATGGGCATTTTTCAAATAGTCTCCAAATTCGATGAAATTAGTTTTGTTAGGACTGTATCGTCAAAACATAGCTATATTTAATTTTCTGGAATTTTTGGAGTCAGTATGTGGCCCGGTAAATTAAAATGTACGTTGAAATGGATTTTGAACGTTATATTAATTTATATTTTAATTTTGATAAAAACTGATCGAAATTGTCGAATTGGCTTACGGGACATATCCCATTGTGTCCGGAATGGGGGTATTTAGCTAGGAACGATAGTCGTTGGGTTTGATTTGGAGTTTGTGGCGATAAACAAGTATAAATGAATTAAATAATATTAAACAGTATATAAAAACCCTAGAATTTCTAAAATCCTAGGTCAAACATTCCACCATGGTCAACCTATCATCAGCTGACTCCCCTTTCTTTAATAAATGAACAATTATGAAGCTCCCTCGAAGATGACCGTTAATCTCCTTTATGACGCAGTGGCAGGGGATGGGTTCAACGGGAAAAGAGTTCGACTACGTGAGATCTGTCAATGGCCTGTGGCGCCTGAACTCTGGTGGGCTGATGTGGGCATGGCAGCGGGTCAAAGGACGCGGGTTCAAGGAGAAATGGGGGAGTTGTGGTGCTCGAATCAAGGTCAGACCGAGGGGGTTTGGGAGCTCGTGGAACAACCGAGGTGATCGCGCTGCCTGATGGTCGGCCGGTGGTCTCTTGGGTGGCGCGTAGAGGTTCTTTTTCGGCGAAGTAGGGTTCAGTTTTGCTCAAGAAGAGGACAACGAGATTATAGGGTAATTTGGGGAAATAAATTAATTAGTTAATTAATTAAATATTAATGATGTCCAAATTTTGTATAACTTGTAAAATTAATATCAGGCTCGTACATGATCAGAATCTGACGAAATCAAATCCGTTAGAATCGTAAAACCGAGCACTACAACATGGGACTGACCAGAACTGAAACAGAGCATGTTAGAATTTTAGGCAAATCCAAATCCAAACAGAACTGAAATTCATAAATAAAAGAATGGCGGAGTGGAAACCGACTGTGAGAACTCTCTCTCACTCAAATTACTTTACAGTTATTATGTAATAGGTTGCAGACGGGGGTTAGTAGCTCCGAATACTATTTTTTTGTACAAACCATGGTTGATTGTTTGTTTGGATTGTGATTGGGATTGATATTGTTGTATATATATAAAAGTGTATATAAAAATTATCATGAAAATAAAATAAAATAAATATTCATTTACAAATCAGACTGTTTGTTTATGTACACCTATTTAACTATCTGGATTGTGATGATTTACACGTTGCCCAACTGCACCAATAATAATCAGTGTTTGTTGTTTGAAAACCCCACACGGGTATTGGGATTATATTTGACATACACTGATCCCAATAATTAGTGGTATGTCAATCGATGGGTTGACAGACCGTATAAGCGTTATTTATTTATTTCAATGCTTATATAGTTGTAAAATGCACTCTGGATATTGTACGAGTTTTTAACGATTGTTTATCATTATTGTTAATACATGCGATGTATGAAATCCATATAACTGAAATTATATGGTAATTGATTGAGTCTGATTCCAGTTCAGAATTAATGAATATTTTAAAATAATATTCAGTGAATAATCAAGATGCGATTTTGATGTCCGATTTTGGACGGACATCAAAATAGTGAAATATGAAGCTGCGTTTAGTAGTTAAACACCATTTTAACATGAACTGGATTTTCGGTTGATTTTATTCATTTTATAACGAATATCAAAAAGTGAATTCAATATCTGATATTTTGAAAATATTATCATTTTAATATCATAATGATATGGAATATTCAATTTTGATTTGAAAATTTAAATGAAATTGAAATCTTTTTAAAATGAATTTAAAACGAATATATTAAGGAATACTCAATTTTGATTTGAAATTTAAATGAAATTGAAATCGTTTTAAAATGAATTTAAAACGAATATATTAAGGAATATTCAGTTTTGATTTGAAAATTTAAATGAAATTGAAATAGTTTTAAAATGAATTTAAAACAAATATATTAAGGAATATTCAATTTTGATTTGAAAATTGAAATGAAATTGAAATCATTTTAAATGAATTTAAAACAAATATATTAAGGAATATTCAGTTTTGATTTGAAAATTGAAATGAAATTGAAATCGTTTTAAAATGAATTTAAAACGAATATATTAAGGAATATTCAATTTTGATTTGAAAATTGAAATGAATTTGAAATCATTTTAAAATGAATTTAAAAAGAATATATTAAGGAGGATTTGAAAATTTAAATGAAATTGAAATCATTTTAAAATGAATTTAAAACGAATATATTAAGGAATATTCAATTTTGATTGAAAATTTAAATGAAATTGAAACCATTTTAAAACGAATTTAAAATGAATATATTAAGGAATATTCAATTTTGATTCGAAAATTTAAATGAAATTGAAATCGTTTTAAAATGAATTTAAAACGAATATATTAAGGAATATTCAATTTTGATTTGAAAATTTAAATGAAATTGAAATCGTTTTAAAATGAATTTAAAATGAATATATCAAGGAATATTCAATTTTGATTTGAAAAATTAAATGAAATTGAAATTGTTTTAAAATGAATTTAAAATGAATATATTAAGGAATATTCAATTTTGATCTGAAAATCGAAATGAAACTGAAATCGTTTTAAAATGAATTTAAAACGAATTTATAAAGGAATGTTCAATTTTGATTTAAAATCGAAATGGAAGTGGAAATCATTTTAAACTGAATTTATAATCGAATTCATAAAATACTATTTAGAAATCGACGATATATGTATTATATATATATATAATGGCCTGTATAGAACGCGTAGCGACCATTCGCGAATTCGGCCATTAACTTCAAATTGATGTAACAGGAGATCTGACCATCGGATTCTCCTAAAACCGGAACCGTTGGGTTCGTATCGAAAGGAGCTTTTCAAGGATATAAGAGATTTAAATTTGAGCGGTCTGATTTTAAGATATGTCCAAATCAAATTCAGAAAAGGTCGCTATGGATGCAGTTCGGTGGCCGTTAATTGAAACCAACTGAAATGGCGATATTAAAATAATTAAAAATATGGGAAAATTATCTAAAATCATAATAAATGATTTGGAAAGAATTCGGGTGAAAAATTCTAGCTTTGAAAAGATAAAAATATTTTTTTATCTAAAAGAACTAGTTAAAAACTAGAATAAAAATCCAATTATTTTTAGAAATAATAAAATGGATTTGTAAATGGGGTTTAAAATAACTAGAATTTTCCAACTAATAAATTGGAATGGATTTGGAATGGAAATTATCTTCGGATATTTCAATATTGGATTCCATGATTATACGTTATTGTTGAGCAATTTGGAAGATATATATATATATATATATATATATATATATATATCATTATTCCCAATACGATATTTGTTGATTTCAGAATTTGGTATTGAATATAAGCCGATATAATTTCTATTCAGAGCCTTGTATTTAATATCAAATTGGATTTTAGGTTTGTCATGAAAGGTGTCTTTATTAACACTGTTCTTAAACCCCGATGAGAAAAGAGTGAATCTTTTAAACAAGATTTAGTGAAGTGTACCAATTAATTAATATTTAATTGGAATTGAAATGAAATTATATTTTTGGGTTTATCGTGAATGGTGTTTTAAATAACACTTGTTATTTAACCCAATTAACAGTGAAGAGATGATTTGGAATTCATAAATCTTTTTATTTAGATTTAGTGGAAATTTTCCAAAGTAAAATTTTCTAATTTAATATATTAAATTGGAATTGAATGGACTTCTATTTGTAATAATCGAGATGAGTTTCTGTAAAGGAAGACCGTTACTATATATGTAATTTAAAAGGCTTTGTCGTTATTCCACTTATAGTATTAGTTTGATATGGAAATTTATATCGATTATATACTGTTATGATTTTTGTGAAGATTCCATTGTGATGGAAGATGATTTTGGGTTTATTATGAACTGTTTTTTAAATGACATTGGATCTTAACCCGTTAAATGATAGGATTAATTTTCCTAAAAGTTGAATGATCATAAAGCAATGATTTATGATATTAAAACCAAGTTGGAGTTTTAATGAATCTTTAATTAGATTGAAAAGTTAAGGTGATATTTAAATTTTCCAAATTTGAGAAGTGATCGAGAATGGAATACCAACAGTCTTACTCCAGGCGATAGTTAAATCTTCTATTAGATTTGACTGTGAAATGGTAATTAAATTTACCGATAACACCGCGGGTGTTAGATATGGAGTATTACTAGTTTTTCTCCATGGGATGAATAGGTTGGGATTGGGATTAATAAATAAATGATCACTTTGGTAAAGTCCGCTGATCCCGACTAGTTGATAAACCTTAATTTGGTTCAGAATTGATATCCAAAGGAAGATTAAAGTATAAATTTAAAAGGATTAATGTTTGATAAAATTAATGGGAACCTTTCCCAAAGGATATGAATATTTGAATAAAAGAATATTCAGAATTGGAATGAGGCATATGATGTGTTTTTATAGCACCTGATTATTGATTATAAAATACGCGGGTTATTTGGAAAGACCGGGTTTATCCCATTCTGAATAACCGATATCATGACTAGAAGTCAACGACGAAGACGATGGTTGAAGACCAAAGTTCTTTACATCGTTGGATGATTACTGATGTCTTGATTGGGCTGTACACCGAAGACAAGATAATAAGTGGTGATCGTGCAGACGTACTTGGAGATCGACCGGATATGCGAGGACCTCTCTCCTGTATTGGACATATGGGACGAGGAATAAGGTGCCTTCAGTTTCGTTCAGACCCAGAACGGACTTGTAAATGAATGTGTGTCTGACATTGGATTTTATTCTGTGTTAATTGATTTCTATTAAATATATATCTGTTTGGTGGCGGAGAATTTATTCTCTTGCTTAACACCCTTCTCTGAGACATATGGGCTTAGAGGTTATATATCGATAGACATCAGTTGTGTGGCGTGAATTGTCAGTGTGGCATGCAGAGATGTAGTGATCAAGGCTTCTGTTGAAAAGCAGAGTCTTGTGGTTGATGATCGAAGCACGGCTTCAAATAGCATATATTTGTGTATAGCGTTAATTCGTGAGCCTCACACCCGGTATGAGTCAAAAACGGGATAAGGGACCCAAGTAGTGCATGACGTTTCTTTCTAGCTGTAGGTGGTGTCATGGTATGGATCCTAGACATTTATTTTATTTTACCTGTGTGGATGATGGAATGCAAGGCGCCTCGGATATTGGTCCCTAGTGGCCAAGTGATAGGTCCGATAGGACCGGGAAATGTGTGTTCAGGAAATTCCAATCCTCAAATGTAAGAGAGGACCAGCCTTGGAGGATCCAAGGGTTCACTGCGGGGAATCCCTAGGCATTTGCTAGAGTGTCTCGAAGCCGGCGAGGAGTACTATGCCGTCTATGATTGATACATTTATATTTGAAGTTGTTTTTGACACTATATACTTATAGTAATATCAAAATGATTTGTTGAACGTACCAAGAATGTTGTTTTTGACACTATACACTTATAGTAATATCAAAATGATTGTTTTAAAACGTACCAAGAATGTTTGGCTATTATAAGGAAATACTCTATCCTCTGGCTTGCGTTGCATTGTGTGATGGGACCTGAGTCTTATAATAGCTTTATTTTTCAAAAAGCATTGCGCTATTTATAAACTATTTTATGCACTGGTATTCTTGGGAGAAAACCAGTTCTGTGTTATATGGCGTGGTCCCTTGATTTACTTTATTTCTAAAGTAAAATTTTAAATAATTGTTTTAGTTCTCACACCAGTCCTATGACAGATCTGAAGTTTATTGTTTTAACCTAAACTCTGGGTGCCCCTATTTTCCATACGGGCTGTTAGTAGTTTTGGTTTTGAAGATATTATTTTCCCAAGATCCTGGATTTACAGTTGGAGCTATATTCAGAAAGCTTTGTATCCGTGTTTCGCTTGCAATTGTGTTATGTACTATTTTTCTGCTTCTATGTAATGTATTTTAATCTCTGGTATTTTTCTGATGTATATTAATTATTCATACTATGTTATATTCTTGTACTCTGATGTAAATTGTTGTAACAACAAAAAAATATTCTATTATTTGTGTTCGAATTTATCGTGTTCTCAACTCAATCCGCGCTTTCCCATAACAGGAAGTTTGGGTCGTTTCAAAAAGGAAATGTATTACCACCTATCCATTGGTGAAAAAGATGAGTTAGTTTATGGCACAGCTGAAGCCTACTTACCGAACGACCGTTAAAACAACGATTATTTCGTTCAATCCAAACAGTCCAGGAGAATGCAGCAATGAACAAATCAAGCTTAGTGGAAGGTGGATAGTATTGCTAGTGATCCAATAATTTTAAGTGGGTAAATGAAATAATTTTACCCAAAATTATATTTTTGAAATAAAGGAATATTTTTTTTGGAATTATTGATGTGATTGGTTGTTATTTTTATAATCAAATGAGACTATAACATCGAGATGGTTATATATAACCAAATAGAATTTGAATAAAATGAATATACAAATAAGCTACGTTAAACTGGATTCAGACAAGAATCAAGGATTCAAAATCCCAGATTTTTAGAAAATATTTTCTGAAGTATTATAAGTTAAATAGCATTACTTTGAAGGATTATTGAATAAAAATCATTTTTAAATGGATTTTGAAAACAATAAAGCACTGAACTGACTTCAGTTGCTAAAAAATAATTTTGATAATGGATCGTGACATTATCGGTATTCATTTTCGAGTTTCTAAGTGACGGATTGTTGTCTGGTTAATTTTCTAATGGAAACTTGTTTGAAAAAAGAAAGTTTTAAGAATTCAAATGTTTTAAATTTGCAAATGGTAATAAATAAGATATATTTATATTATTTTAAAAAGGGAATTGAAACAAAAGCTCGGGATTTGAATTCCGAAATTTAAATTTAACTTGTGCAAGCTGAATGGACTGAAATGGTAAAAGTGAATCAAATGGATTAAAATTTTACTTAACTTAAGTTAAATGAAATGGAATGATTTAAAGGAAATTAAATTTTGTAATTAAAAATGAATAAATTGATTTAAAATCAATTTGGATGTATGTGAATGTTTTGTGTGTGGAATACAAATCGAATGCAAGAATATTGGTTATAGGTGATTCAAAACCATAACGTGATCATATCAAATTAATGGATGAATGTTGTTAAACTTAATATATTGGGACTCATGGGTTTAAATGCAAGTACAGGTACATAAAATTGTATGGCTTTATTTGGGCTACGAAAGGTGAATACGAATTGAGCAAGTTCACTTAATAAGGGTTGTATAAGGTACGCCTACGCGTAAATAGAAAGTTCGGTTTATTAATTGGGCTTTCTGACCATGTGGGTCGATGTATATATTTTTATCTCTCTTGTAATACCGTGAAAGTCTCCGTACAGGGAAAACTCTATTGATTTTTTTTTAAATTTAGGTGTTAGAATATTTTAATTAATAGAAATAAATTGATATTTTGATTGAAACTAATTTGATCAATTAGAACCAAAAGTTCAGAAAGTGAAACGTAAGATTTTAACATGGATGTGACGACCCACCTTCTTGCCCAATTCAAAAGGATAATTAAACCGACTTAAACCGATCAACAAGACATATCACCATTTGGTATATAACGCATAAGAACTAAACAAAAAAGCCTTTTCATTATCATTATCATAACTTTTACATCAGAATACAAGAGATATCAGAGTACAGAAATATTATCATGGTACAATAATAAATACACGCATAACGGAAATAACAACATCAGAGTGCAATATGTACAAGCAGAAAAATAGAAACTCTCAATGGAAGAAATAAAATGCTCTAGACATAGATCTAGCTTCAACTAGCACCTTCTTAATAAAATATCTGCAAACCAAAACTACTAGACTACTTGTGTGGAAAATATAGGCCCCCAGAGCAGGTGGAAGATCAATAAATTCTAGATCAGTCATGTAACTGGTGTGAGAACTAAAATAGTTATTACTTTATTTTAAAGTTGGGTAAATCATAAGTCCACGCCGTATAACTCGGAACGGGTTTCTCCTTACGAATACCAGTCATAAAATTCATAGTGCTTTTTGAAAATGAAGCTACCATAGGACGTGCATCACATCACACAATGCAAACACAAACCATTAGAAGAAAGTTTTACCTTATGATAACCAAATATGCTTCATATGCGAAAGTCTTTTTTATTATTACTAGTGCACAGTGTGGAAATCACTTTTGAAAGTAAATATATAAATCTTAGAAGATGTAGGTATCCATATATTACGTCTACATACATGTATTACAACTAAAACCATAAAGGTTTGTATTGGGAGTTGGGTTCCATCAATGACCAAGGCAAAGGATCTTCCTTTCTGCTATTCGAAACACATCTAGCAGGATGTCCCAGGATCAACAAATGCTCCTTTTGTAGCGGCAAAGCCGGCCCACCTATATCAGGTGTAATTTGGTTTTCTCCTAAACATAACGTCTTCCGGTCGTTGTCAACCTTTATCCAAGGTTCCTCATTCCGTCATCCACTGTGTAAATTGGCTGGGCTCCTTACCATAACATCACTTTCTCAACTAGAAGGAAACATTAGTCCTTAACTATACGGTACTTCATCCTATTTCTGCTCATTCCGGTTGTGAGGCCATATAGTTACGCTTCCACATAAAGCTCTTATTTTCATCAAAAGCTTCGATCATCAATAGATCATCACTTAGCATGCCACATTGTCAGTCCACAATACAGAATCGGTGTTTATTTATATATAACCCTCTGAGTACATAAGTCCCAGGGGAAGGTGTTAAGCTAAGAGGATGAATCCTCCGCCACCTATCTGATATGTCATCAATAGAAATCAATTCACTATGCTGTAAAATAAAACATTAGACACACATCCATTTTTAAGTTCGTTCTAGGTTGTGAATGAAACCAAAGACACCTTATTCCTCGTCCAATAAACAAGAGAGGCCGTTGCAAATCTGTACAATCAACACGTATGTCCGGACCACTACCACTTATAACCTCGTCTTAGGTATACCTCTCGATCGAGACATTAGTAATAAATTCAAACAATGCAAAGATCCCCGGTCTTCAACCACCGTCTTCAATATCTTCAATACTCTTCGTTAGTTATTCGCTCTATGTCGTAGATGGCCTACTGCATCATCCAAGATATGATGCTGTAAGTGCTAAAAAATGTTGCTTTAGGCAAAAAATGATCAAAGGCAACATTTTCCTGGTGACGCATTTTGCCGCGTTACCGTAGTGTCAAAGTCAACATCTTTACCATCCGATGGCAACATTTTCCTGGTGTTGCCACATATACTAATTTTACTTAAAAGTGGGCCCCACATTATCAATAATAACACTTTTATCATCCAATGGTAACACTTTTACATTCCAAAAACGTTACTATAGATATTTCATCTCTAACAGGAATAAATATTTATTTAATAGAATACTATTGCACAAAATTTGTATTCAAACAGTGTTTTATTATATAAAATATTTTATTTCAATAACTGAAATAGAAAAATTTCTAACTCTAACTATTTAGAAATCGTGATTCACTACAACAATAATTATTCAAACATACAAATATTCTTATTACATCACTCAGTTCGCTCATTACATATGCAGTTTCAATTTATACAGACACTGACAAATATATGCGAGCGAAGGCGAACCGAGTGTCGAGCTGAAGGCGAGCCAAGTAGCGGGTCCAGGCACAGCGCGGCAGGGTCCGGGGCCTCGTAGTCAAGGTGAGGATCGACCAAACCGGTTAGGTCGATAAAGTGGGCACCACCCGATTCATCCGATTTTGGTTGACCAAGCCTTCTTTGAAACAACATTTTGTTTCAAACGTCCACTTCTATAACACATTTACATCCTCTCCGATTTTTGGAATAGCCATCAGCACACTTATCAATTATAGAAACACGCACACGATAAACTGGAAGAAAAATAAAATTAAATATGAGCAAATCCAATTTTATTTTTAAATTTTATTTTGCCTCATATTTCTGGTGTGTTTCTCATCATCTTTCTAGACTTGATCTGATGATATTCAAGTATCGCACAATACTATACGAGATTGTATACAGTCAAGTATAGCAAGCAATCATGATACTTGAATATATCAATCTTGAATTCATTTAAACTGGATCGAATATAAGTATCTGTATTTTACAGTTTAATTTGTAGACATACATGATAAGCCACAACATTGTACAAATTTCAATTCAAGAATGTGCACATCGGCATAAATAGAAGAAAACAAGAATCACCAAACATTCATTTCATATGAGCATCACAAAGTTAAAACTTCATCTAACCCGAAAAGACAGTCAAGTCTAAGGGAAGTGCATAGCCAGACCAGCTCATATGTAAATAAGGCCAGTCAATGAAATGTACATGCAACAACATAAATGCAGAAGCATATGTGCAATTCAAACATGTACAAACGCACACAAAATAAAGCATAAACAACAAAGTAACTTAGATGAACAATCTTCATCCACATACAAGCAAAAACAAATTCAGGCCAAACGTTATCATAAACATGCATGGTACAAGAAAAATTATCCAAACATAAACGAAACATTAGTTACCAATGATAATGTTGCTGATCAATGAAAGGTTAATCTAAAAATGATGTTCAAAAAATTAAAACAGAAGGAGACAAGATGACTGTCCAGACATAACTACATATATGCAAGGTTTCAACTTGTAATGCGGAGGAGCCAACTCCAGAATATGTTACCAATCAATTTCTTAAATATATAATTTCCTCTCCTAATGATACATCAGCAAAAGAAATTAAGTACTTATAGGATAAAAATTCCCAGCAACTGGATGATGGACTTCCAATTCCGAATCATATTTGTAGTCACGAATTTGTTAAAGAACTAACATTAGATCTTGAAATGATAGGAATACATGGATCAAAATATGAGACCAAGAAATACAATGCCCTTTTAAGAAAATCACAACCACTTAAATCTATTTAGAATGTTTTGTTGGTGACCATAGAAGTTGTTATTTGTGTGGCAATTTCTTTTCCGACTCTATGTTCTACTGGTATTGGCCCAACCTAAAATGTTTGAATTAGGTTCAAATGAAATTGAACAAGATTTCAGAGACAGTTTTCATGAGTTTTGTTCCTAACGATAACAATGTGATAGTTAAAAATAAATTAAAGAATTTACATACTAAAAACTCAACTTCAACAATTTCTTTTTCTTTGTATGCTCTTGTAATCTACACCAACAAGTCAATTTTATGAACACAAACTCTACTGATTTTGCATGGTTTACTGGATATATCTTCAAAGTAAATTATTCTATTTTAAAACCATTTGTTGAGAACAAAATGAAAAAAGAAATGTAGATACTCACATACCTGATATATTCATGGATTTATCTATTGATGCACTTTATCAACAAGTGGCCCCTGTGGAACTGTCCGATCCTACCAAAAAAGGATTAGGAAAAAATATTTACTTTTCACTGGATTGTTTTAAATAAAAAAATAATTTAATCCATTAACTCTGTAATAACAAAATTCATAGAGCCTAATATTTAAGCTTTACGGGAAACTTATTATCTGGGCGGAATATGCAAACTCCAGATGACTGTAGTGAGCATGCCATGTATTTATTAAGTTATTAATACATGAGTATTGCATTTCTCCAGATAGCAGCCATAATAGAATTTACCTGAGAATTGTCACCCATTCCATTATCTCCAGTGTAATAACTGTATGACTATTGTATTTTTCTTCTCACCTGAATCGAAAACAATTAAGGATAATTATGAATTATTTAGCATGGTGCTCGAAAAAGTAGTTGTTCCTTTATGCATAGTCACGATGCAAACTAGCAATTATATATCCTACCGAAGTTCTAGAATTAGAATAATGATACAGCTTGCCCTGCTTTGCATCAAAAGAAAGTCTCAAGTTTCCAAGTCCAACTTCTATGTCTTTCTTTTCTGTTTTCATTTGGATGTAATTCAATGATCTAAATCAAATAATAATGGCCACTTGAACATGGTGCAAATAGTTATGGTAGTAGTCAAAGATGCACGGACACACTAGGAAGCCCAAAACACATAGTTCAAGAATAAATTTCAACGTACATAATTTAGGATTCAATATAAGAAAAATCAAAATGGAAAATTCAAAATCTACTGCTTAGGGTGAAGAACAAAGCATAAAACTAATCAATCGGTTCGAAATCAAAACTTCAACAATTGTCAAAATATACACAATTATAAACCAGAACTTTTTGAACATATATTCAAAACCAAACTTAAACCAGACAAGTATTTTCAATTACTCGATTAGAAATCAATGGAAAAAGGAAAATTCATAAGAATTCAAACCAAATATTCAACGGAAATATAAGGATTCAATCCCCGCATGTATCATCCACGATTCAAACTTTACTTAGAAGCGGCGACTTCAATAAAACAGAAACCCTAATTTGGGATTGCAAGAGCAGAAAGATTGTCCAAGCGAGAAATCATAGAGTTTTAGGGTTTCAATGTCTCTATATAAACCAATCATCACAAGCATAATTGATGAAACAGAACACAAAAATCAACAAATCAAATTCAGAGATTGCTCACAAGTTCAATCAAGTTTCGATCACAATCCATATCAAATCGATGATGAAAGGAGCAGTTGTAATTCGCAGCAATCAGATGATCACCTCGAATTAAAGAAGTTGAAGTCACGATTTGTTGAAGAGGGAAAACCCTAATTTTCGATCGACCATTAAAAAGGAAGCCGGCTATATGTTTCTCAAGTGAAAAAGAAACAAAGGCAAATAGCGTGAGTTATGTTCCAATGGGGAAATAAAAATTTGGGGCCAAGGAGCTGAGGCGGTGAAGGAAAATTAGATTGACGCAGATTGGTAATGTAGACCGTTGGATCGTAATTACGCAGATTGATAATTTTATTAATCTTTTAATTTGAATATATCTATAGTTATTGCACCATCGTGTTGATATCTATGATAACACCTTAAAGCTAGTGTTGTAATAGACAGAAATTAGCATAACTATTGTTACATTATAGCTAACAACACCATGTAATTTCGTTGCAGTAGGTCATCTATGGCATAGTGTTAGAATGGGTTGAAACCATCGTGTTGATATCTATGCTAACACCTTAAAGCTAGTGTTGTAATAGACAGAAATTAGCATATCTATTGTTACATTATAGCTAACAACTCCATGTAATTTCGTTGCAGTAGGTCATCTATGGCATAATGTTAGAATAGGTTGAAACCTGGTCTTTCCGAATAGCTAGCGTGTCTTTACAAACCATAATTGATATACAAAAACCCCACGAATCTCATTCCATCTTGGAATATTATTTTACTCAAATCATTCTTTACATTAGGTATACCCATTTAAATCTTATCCAAGATTTATATATTTTAAACTCTAGTTTAAATCTTTCCTTGGAAATCATTTCGAATGATTATAAAATCTCATTTTACAAAGTTAACTCAAACTGTGTTTCTACGCCTTATCGGGATAATTGAATCTCACGAAAAAGGTAATTTCTCAAATCATTAACCCATTCCTATATTATTCATCCCATATAGCAAAACTGGCAGTACTCCATATCTAGTTGCTCTCGTATTTTGGTAAGTTTGACTACCATTATTAATTTCAAATCCGAATAAAGATTTCAATTATCTTTACGGGAAAACATACTTACTGAAACCCAGCCCATTCATTGATCAGTAATTAGGGTAGATTACTTTATCTTTTCCTTATCATATCTTTAGCTAACCCATTCATTGCTAGCATTGTCTGGTTATGTGCTGGAGTTTGTGTCCTAGTTGGACTACTCATGTATTTCTGAAGTCATATTGTTTCATGTCCTTGCTTACTGGCTTGGACGTTTCAGTACTATTTTGCTTTGGGAAAGTCTCGAAATAAAGCTTTCATGGGTACGCTATCTAGTGGCAAGTCTATAGATATGTATTGACGTGTGCTGTGTTTTCACAGTGAATGGTTCTGTTTGTAGATTTTGTCTACTAAGTGTATATTTTTGTATTTGGAAATGTAATCTCTTCTTGTATGCAATATGTAATATTGTAGTCTAGTATATTTAGCTAGCTCCAGTGCATTAAGCCTGTATGGTAGAGTGGACGGGACATTTAAAATTTCATTAGCTATGGGCAGTCCACCTTAAAAAACGATTAGCTGACTGCTAATTACAGTCACCTGTACAATTCTGTAATTTTATTATTAGTCATAATAAAAAGTGGTACACTCACTATAAAACCGGCTTAACTTGCCAAAAATATCTTTAGCCCAAAATCATACTTATGATTTTTTAATCATATCGTTACGCAAAAAACACGCTCATCTTCTTTTAAGCAATATTTAAAACTTTATATCCATTATCGTTTGCTAGGGAAAACTCTTTCATTAAATCTTTATATTCGAATTAAATAAAGATTTCACTTCACTTAACTTGGAAAATTTTCTTTTATTTAAATGGGTTATATAAAAAATGTTATTTAAGACATCATTCACGATAAACCCAAAACCATACTTTCATTCCAAATGGAATCTTCACCAAAATCATATCAGCTCATAATTGGTATGAATTCCCATATCGGATTAACACTACAAGCAGAATAATCACAAAGCCTTTTTAAATTCCTTAAATAGTAAAGGTATCCATCCATAGCGACCCATCTCGATTAATACCGAATCGATTCCCATTCAATTCCAATTCAATACATTAATTGGAAACTTAACTTCGGAAAACTTCATTATATCTTAATTAAAAGATTTGTCATTACTTTCTATTTCCAAATCATATCTTTACCTTTAACAAGGTTAAAGGATGTTGTTGTTAAAGACATCATTCACAACAAACCCAAGCTAAATTGATATCAAATATGAGATTCTAATAGAATTTACATCAACTTATATTCAACACATATTCAGGCAATCAAAGAATATTATAAGTGGAATACCGATACAAACATCGTCCAAATTCCTAGAAATAGTAAATGTCTACACAATGGAAATCAATACCAAATATCTGAGCATCATTTCTATCTAAATCCAATTTACTAAATTTGGAAAACTTTCCATCTTATTCAAAAGATCCATCTAAACACATCTTTCAGAGCATGGTTATATTTGATAAACCAGTTAACTTAAATTCCCAAAACGTCGGTTTACCATATTCAGCAAGTTAGGCTGAAAACACAAAAAATTAAATATAGTTCAAAACTTCATGTTTCTTTCTTAAATCACTTTAAAATCATGTATTATGATTTATCATAATATTTCATATTTTTAATAATTTTTATATGGCTATTTCGATCGATTTCCAATTACGGTCATTGAACTATGTTTACAGCGACCTTTTTATAAGTAGATTTAAACATAACTTGAAATCTATAAGTTGAAATTTAAAATTTCTTCTTTCATTTGATAGTTACTATCAATATAAAACAAACGTTTTTCATCTCGAGAAAATCCGATTTAAATTTCATTAGTTATGGTCGTTTAAAGTTTATAGTCGAAATTCGCGAATTGTCGCTCCGCGACACGTCCTGCTCAAACAATATTATTATTCAAAATAAAACTCGTTTGATTCAATCCAATTATATTTTATAAAATGTTTTTACACCTGTTTAAAAACAATTCTAACTTCAAGTTCAATTATAAATTAAAATTTAATATTCTATTATTATAATAATAATATTTTTCAAAATATATTATTTTGAAATCCAAACTTTTCAAAAATCCATTTAAACAATATATAAGATGTATGGAATAATCAATTTGAGTTAAAAACGTCGTTTAAATATCCAACTCAAATTTACTTTTGAATTTACAATTCAAAATCTACTTTAAATTAGAACAAGCCATTTCTAATTCAAAATATTTCAAATTCATTTCAACCTTTTCAAAAGTTGTTTGAAATCATCTTAACTTCATTTTTGAATCGTTTAAGCTATAAAAACCCCATTTCCATTTTCATGCCTTATTTCACTTAAATGAATATGTTTCCATTTAATATCCGAAATGAAACAAGGCTCAATCAATCCCTAAATAATTCCGAATTTATGGTGTGAATTGTGCAAACAATTATAATAACAACCATAAAGTTATCATCTATCGAACAACAGTTATAGTATAAGCGTTATAATCATTAAAGCTTATATGTAAATAAATAGTAAATATAAAACTGCAATAAACATCCACCATCCACGAAGCAGCCATAGCAACCACAAGCAATCAATATATAACCAATTGACGGTTATAACAACTTTTCAAGTTTAAAGGAGTTCTCATGTTAATTTTTGATCATTGCAATAACGATCGCTTTTAAATTAAAATAAACTTGGGTTTAATTTAACTCAAAATTCCAGTTAGCTCCAAACCCATCCAAATTAGTTCCACAGCGTAATATTCTTCCCACGATTCCAACAGATCTTGTTTTGTTAGATTCTGATTTTATATGAGCAAGTTATAAATGTTTAAACATTAAACAAACTAATGACCTCATTAACGAATATTTCTATAATTATTAAACCTTAAATAATTTCTCCTCCTCTTCACATTAATAACCGACATCGCTCTCCCTCGTTTGAATGTCATCACCGCTACCTGAGCCACCTCTAGTCTGCAGTGACCCCAACACCAGAACCGCCGCTCCGAGTCGCCCCTTCGCTGACCGTCCCCCCTCCGATTGCCTTGTCGTTGACGAGATAAAGCACCACGACCGAAAATAGGATTGGGCCCAATTCTGGTTGCCTCGGTCGATTTTCGACCACCAAAATCCACAAGCGACTTGCCTCAACCTCCTTCACATCTTTTCAGTTAACACCATCTCCTGCAAACGCCTCAATCTTCCCCAATCAATCAAAATTCGAACATTGCTCTATCCGATCGCCCACCTTCGATTATCTCAACCCCATGGCCACTATAAGCTATTTCAAGTCAACCTTCCAATAGCAAAATCGCAGACCATCCTCCCTTCTCCAACTTTCTTGTTGACACCTCCGACCAATAACCACCATGACATGCACAATGAGGCAAAGAACGAAAATGACCTAACTGTATTGATTTGAGGCTTCCGGCTACCATAGGTGACCGTTGGCCCCTAAATTTGGTTAATGTGTCTCTCAAAACCCGATCTACAACCTTCATGTTGGGCACTTCTCCTAATTCTCACTCGTTTGGGAATTAAAATTAAAAATGTTATTTTTGCAAATATTGGATTGTTGGAGGGTGGTGGCTGCAAAATGTGGAGAGGAAGAAGTGAACGAGGGTTAGGGATTTAGATATATTGTACAAGGCAGATATTTTGGTTTATTATTATTTTATTCGATTATTATATTATTTCATTCATATAGCTATCCCCAATCGTTATTTATTAATTCACACGATCACATAGATCATATACGAATCTCGTTCATAGTGAAAATGGATATACAACTATGGTTTGACAATACGGTCCTAATGAAGTTTGTTTCGTTAAAATCCGAGTCCGTTTGCTCAAATAAAGCAAGTTTGAGTTCAAATTATCGATTAATTCATAAATTAATTATAAGTCAATTTTGACACATGTTTTGTTGCGCACACCCACATACTAACTCTGATTGGCACGAAATTTGGAATCTTACAATAATTTACTATTCCGTATCAGATAAAATTGGTTTCATCGAAATCCGAGATTGTTTGCAAAATGGATATCTTCCAATATTCAATTAAATTGATAAAATATAATTTAATTTCAAGAAACAATAAAATCGGTATTGTAAATAGATTACTATAATCATATATACTCGAATAAAACTTCATATAGCTTCAAAATAAACTATATTGGATTTTAAACTCGATATTTCATTTTTAAGCTAAATTGATATTCAATTCATTATAAAATCCCTTTATTTTACTTAATTAATCATTATGGTCAATAAACAATTCCATAGCGACTTTTTGAAAATTTGATGTGCACATAACTCACAATTTAAAAGATGAAAACTTGATTTTTCTCTTTCATTAGTAACTACAATTCAATAGATCCAAACATTTCTTATTTCAACAAATTTTGAATAATATTGGATCCTAAACATTCATTTAAAGTTAAAAACATAATATTACGAACTACCGCGCCGCTGTGAGCTCGTTTTTAATTATATTACAAACTATACGTTCCAACCTTAAATTAAATAAATTCTAAGTCGTTAATTCTTATAATAAATCATTTTAAATCTTTAATATTCATTAAATACTCCTTAATAAAATCTAGGTCATTACAATCGCCCCACTTAAAAAGGATTTCGTCCTCGAAATCGAAGACAGAACAAAAGGTTATTTACCTAACCAACAAAGCCATTATTCTAACTAACTTAAGTTCTTCATATTTTTTGTTTCTGAAAAAAATTCCCAATTCTCGAATTTTCCTAGCACCCTGAATTTTCAAAAAAATTCGCTATAACCTCCTTTATACATCTCAATCGGTACAACTACAAGTCGCCTCTCTAGGCCCCTCACCAATCAAAAAGAAAACCAAAAAGCCAAGCGACTTGTCAAAAAGTCTCATAAAATCATCAAACCCAACTAATACATTAAACATGTACCCTTTTGGATGAGCATTCAATTTTATTTCTCACCTTAGCTTCCATTCAATAACCTATTCAGTATACACATGCCCAATTCCAACTAATTTTCTATTTATAAACTACGCAACTGAATCTTCTCAAAATTCCTTTTAATTTTATTTAACTTCACTTAAGTTAAATTTTAATTCATTTGATTCACTTTTATCTTTTCAATCTATTTAACTTGTACCAGTTAAACTTAAAGTTCAAAATATCTTAATCACTTCCCAAATTACAAACATTAAATTTTAACCAAGTTCTTAGCTTAAGGTTATTCAAATCATTTTCAAACACTTATCTAAATGGGTTTAAGTATATTACAACATTTCAATTGGAATCATATAGTCATCCCACTTTCCAAACTCAAAAATAAACACTGATGATGTTGCAATCATCAACAGAATTGTCCTCCAGCGACTAGAATGTGATTCTATATCTATCTAGTATATCTAAGACTTCGTCTATATGTTAGTTAGACGTATATTCAAAATCTTCTTATACTCGATAGTCCAACCTCAACATCAAATGAAACACTTAAACTCTCACTACAAGATATAATCTTTCAAAACCAAATTCATTTTTTTAAAATGAATGCACAAATTCATTCTATTCTATATATAATAGTCTTCAAACTCATTCTAGGGAATTACTTACCCTATCTCTAATAAGTCACTCTTCTAGGATATTACTATTCTTATCGTTGATGAGTCCTTTCCTTCTGTTCAAATGAGTCATATCCTAAATCTTTGTATAAACCAAATCTCTGATACCAAATGTGACGACCTGCCTTCATACCTGATTCAAACCGATGACTGAACCAACTTAAACCGATCAACACACTACAAGAAAAAGTTGATTTTGCGGCGGCGTAATCTGCTGGTAATCCATCACTATATAAGCATTTATGATGGATTACCAGCGGATCCAAGCAGCCGGTAAATTTCAAGACGGTATTTGTGTCAAACTTTTGCGACGGATTTTAGCGTGGGTTCTCCGACCATTTTCCATCGTTTCTCTCAATATAAAATTTTAAATTTTAAATATTTTAAAATATTTTTACCGATGTTTTAGCGATGGATATGTATTTTTGAGAAATTATTATTTATAAATATACATCGGTAAACCCTTGCAAATTAGCAAGGGAATTGCGACGAAATATGTTTTATTTAAAATACTTTTGTCGGTAATTTGTCAGTAAACCCTTAAGGATTAGCGATGTATTTTATTTACGTGAACATTTCATCTAACATCATTAGTTGGCAATCCGTCGCTATTCCCCTTCTAATCAACATATATACTATATATATACACACATATCATCCAATTGTGAACACTAAAATAAATAGCATATCAAAAAAAAAAGTTAAGTTTGCCAACGATATTAATTTTAAACTAAAAAGAACATTCATAATCACATACAAAAAATAACATTCAGGATCCTTCATTAATTCATGCACGAAATTGAATTATGATCAACAAAACTACGACAAAAATGTTTTATATAAAAATGGAATGCAACAAGGACCTTTATTTGAATGTTCATAATCGTACTTGATTCTTGTGCTTACTGTTTTATGACCAAGACAACATACATTTGAATTAATTTCCAAAAAGAGTTTAACGTCCATTTTCTCTTTTATTCTCTGCTAGACAACCTTTCTCTTCATACTTTAAACCCTACCACTTTGGTCCTCCCCACTTCAGGGAGTTACTACATGATGAGTTTACTTACGTCCTCTCCTTTAGTAGCTTTCCACTCTAGTTCAACAATCCCTTCAGTTGCGGTAAAATCACCCTTTGCTACATTATCACCACAAACATCTGCCACATAACCACCATGTTGAAGTAAATATATTGAAGTTAGTTAGAGGAAATATCATTATTAGTAGTAAATATAAATATATTGGACTTACCCTTGATATTTTGCCAAACCCTTTTCCACTTTCCCAACTGTCACTTTTTGTTAACTCCATCCAATGTCCAAGATCGACCTCGATGATCAGAGTCGTTTTAGGCAAAGTGATCAACAGAAGAAAGGATGGCCATGGCTTTCACCACCGGTTATGGATAGTCGATCGAGGAGCATACAACAGTGGGAATCTAGCGTCAAAATATTTTAATTAAACATTGTACGGTCATCATATTTCATAAAATCTTGTGGAAAGAACTACATGAATATATGTATTTTTGCACTTACTAAAGACGAAAGAAATTGCATACTTATGTTTGGTGATTAGATCATTATATGTAATTCAATATGAAAACATCCTATACTATGAATTTTGTACATTTTTTCAATTTGCTGCTGCATTGTAGTAGCCTTGTAAATTATTATTATTTCTTCTTTACAAAAGAGCAAGCATAAGTAAACCATCAATAACTATGAAGTGCAAACTATATTAAATAACTAGTGAAATTTGAATAACCTGAACACAAAAATATGACAAGGAAAAGAATACTCATATTATGTGCTACTCAGTTATTCTTATTAATTAATGTAAAATCCTTCTGCTTGATTTTTCTTTTTCATTTTTCACCAGTTTTGATTGTTCATGGAAGAGTCTGATTATGTGGGAACTAGTATTCAAAGCAATAGTTTGACTGTTTTATAAACAAAACAAAAATAAAGCTTGTTCTTATGTAGAAGCTATAATGATAGTTTTCAATGCCCAATGCTTAATCTTGTATGTTGCAGATTGGGGCCTGAGCTGCTATAAACTCATGTAAGCCTTGTCAAGTTCATAAAGCATTGCAGTCAGGGTAAACAGAGAGTTATAGCACATTATACTGATCCCCTTCACTTAGGTCTTGTTAGAATATCAAGCCAAAATAAAAAGTTTAATAATCGCTAAACTGGGATTTGGAGGATGATCACTCAGTATGATGTTTCATAACAAATTATATAAAATGTAAAATAGCAGAGAGTCATACAATGTTTTTTAAAATGAAAATTAGCGCTAAAGAAAATAAAACCACAACAACAAAAATAATTCAAACATTTATAGATATAATAGTACCTGAATACATGCCCATAGATCAACCCTCATTTTTTCGTTGACTTTCTTCCAATTGCTAATGGTCACACGCACCATCTCCCTCACTAACATCCCAAGGTATAATAAATATTTGGCATAGTGCTTGATGCTATCAGTATTAACTAGCTATATTTATGCATGAATTAAAACCAGTATGACCAATAATACTTTTAAGATAGATCGTGGAAACTTTATAACATACTAAAAAATTGAAACTATATACCTGCTTTGTTCATAGTTTCGAGCACAGATCCATGGGAGTCCATTAAAATATTGCAGGTACTCATTTGATATAATAATCGTTTTATTCGGAAAAAAAGCCTCATGATTCTCCCTGCTGCATTGGCACTCCTCAAATAAGTCATGATCTGTTGCACGCTCCGCATCCGTGATTCCTATAAAAAAGAAATCAGAAAAGAAAATTTGATTATAATGCATTTGTAATGAATAATGCAGTAATTTTGTACGCTCATGTAATTTTGCTACATTGGTGTAAAAAAAGTATAGATGAGTCATAATCGATGAGTATAATTATGAACTTAGAGAATTAATTCCAACTATAAAACAAAGCACATTATCACACTAGCAACTAATTGAACATGTAACACCCCGTATTTCTGTTAACACTATAATAACAAATTAAAGAATAACTAATCTCAGATGTGAGAATTAATGGAAACGGGTTGCGCCCTCAGAATTCTGGTTGAGATAGAGTCCGAGTTTGCGTGAATTGGACTTCATATGAAGAAGTTATGGCCATCGGAAGTTTCAGAAAATTCAAAATAGATTTCAAAAAATTCAAATTTCAGATTCTAACAAGGGCCAGGTCGACCATAGGGTCGACCTGGTTTGGCCCTGGCTGACCTGGTCGGTTTCTGGTCGAATTTCTGAGCTTGGCTGTGTCACTAGGGCTGATTTTTCACATTCTGGTTGGCTCCTCTCGAAGTGAATGGTCTAGATTCATCTATGACCATCTGACGGCTCAAATCAATCTGAAATTCTATATAAACAACTTAAGTCTCCAACCTAAATTCACATAAAAAATTTAGAGACGGAGCCGCCATGTTGTCGGGAGAAAACTGAGTGGAGCCTCCACTTGTAGAAAAGCTTAGAGACGAGCCAAAACTAAAGTAAAACAAGAATCAAACAACGTTTGTCTACCCAAAGGAAAGAAATTCAAATTCAGAACTCAGAAATCAGAAAACAAGACCGTCGTTTGTTGTAAGTATAATGATTTTTCCGATGTGAATAAAAGTTAGGATTTGATTCGATGTAAAATGGAAATGGAATTGTGTTATTGTATAACGACGATGTTAATTCGTATCTATGTGTTGTAATGATTGTGGTATTGTGATGTTTGTGGTATAATTGACTTGATGTTAGATCCATTAGAATGTTTGTGGATTAGTCTAGTTGATGTTGGTTCTATTCAAATTCACATACCAGTTATTTGGTTCATATCTACACCCCTATGCTTAGGTGATTAAGACAAGTTATATGATGTACAAAGGAACCTCTATGCCTAAATAATTATGTTCATATACATGCTCCTATGTTTGTACAAAAGTTGCAAGTTCCTAATTGGATCCATGCCAAAATCCATTTTAATACAAGTTTCATGTTATAGTAGTAAACATGATTTGGATCTAGTTCACACATGCGATGAAATTATACATACTTTATGGACATGTTATATTCTTGTCATATTCTAGTGATGTTTGATGTTATGCCTAGATCTAAACATGTTTAGGCTTATGTTGTCTAAATCATATGCTAATTCATGTGACACCTGTTTAGTTAGATTCCCCTTTTTAATGCAAGTTCACATGACAAGTTGAAACCCATGATTCAGTCTATGTTGCAAATTCACATATATGTATGTTGACTATTTTGCAAGTTCACACCTATGATGTTCATATTGACTATGCCAAGAATGCCAAGTTTACACCTATGTCATGTTTATGTTTATGAATTTCTTTATGCCAATTTTGTGTACGCTAAATTAGGCTAAGTTTTTAGCCTAATATTATAGGTTAAAAATCATGCGAACGTAACATTAGGCTAAGATTGTTAGCCTAATACTTAGACGGAGTAACATTAGAAAAAAATGGTAATTATAGGAAACTTGACATAAATGAGTGAAAATATATGAAATTGGCATGTTTGTCACATGCCAAAATTGGTGGCACTTGAATGGTATAAATTCTTATACCAAAAATGTTAAACTTGGAAAGTGGGCCATAACATTTAATTGTTAGCAAATTTACATATAACAAGTAATAAAGACAAATATGTAAATTTAGAAAATACGAATATGCTTAACACGAGGTTGGATTGAGTTGTGATGTAAACCTGCCCGGACCCGCCCGGCTGTCCAGTAGTCACAACAATACCTATCTAATGTGGGTGGTTAAGCATTGAGCCCAATAAGGACCCGATGTTAGACTGAGTTACGGTGTAAACCTGCTCGGAACCGACCGACACATCCAGTAACCATAACAATACCTGTCTAATGTGAGTGGTCGGTGCTTTAAAAAGCTAAGGACAGACAAGTCAGGATGGTAGGGTTAAGTTAACCAAAAACACTTAACCAATTCAACATGTTAATTAATCTGATGGGTGGGGTTAGGTAAATACAGACACTTAACCACTTAACATGTTTGACTATAAAACCCTAGTAACAGGGACCCATTTCAGCAGTAACCCAATTAGGTATCATGGTACCCTGAAAGTAGGCAGGGTGAGGCACGATTACTGGGCTGATTGTAAGCGGTCAAAAGAGACGGCGGTGGGTGCAACAGTGTGGGTTCTAACGGAGTGCGGGCGTGCACACACTTAAGAGCAGACAAACAAGGCACTGGGGGCACCAGTAGTATAACCTATGCATTCTAGAATTGTGTCGGGCCGCCACCATGGGACTTGATACACCCCTTGGTGGGACCAACATAGGTATCTACACTCTTTGGGGGCCGTAAGACACAGATGATTATGCGAGTGGGAGCCGATCTTTAGAAAGGGGATCACTTCACCCTAATCATGGGGTGCCAGTTGAGGCAATGCAAGTCGGTGCAGAGATATAGTGTGGGGTGCGATAGTATATTCGATTCAAACTGCTTTATCTTAGTTTATGATACTTCCTATTTCTAGTTTATACCTATCATGCCCTTTTTCTTATTCACATACTGAAGAGTCAATTACTTACCAGGCTTTATGTCTGACCTTATTTTCTTTCGTCTTCTTTTCTTCCGTTCCCCCCCCCCCCAAGGTCCACAGGGAGGAAACAACCCTGCGTAGTCAGACTCTTTGCAAGCTTCAAGATAGTAGATGTATGGTTTGGACTCTCTTTCCTTGGCTATGGCTGTTCGACACAATCTATGGGGATTTATGCAGTTTTAATTATGTTTTATGCTTCTTTACTTAATAACCAAGACAGAAATGATGATGTAATGTTTTGGAAGTTATTATGTGACAGTTATGGAAATATTTTGTATGAACACGTATTTATGAAATAAAAAGTCTGTTGGTTTTCCGCTGCTTATATATATGTGTTTATTTATATCTGTCTTGTGTTTATCTGTGACTTTTACTTAAAAACCTCCACCAAAGTTAAGGCATTCCCTTTGTGAGTGACCTTAATGGAGGTGGGGTGTTTCAGAACACATCAAGTATTTGAAGCTCAGGGGATATGTTTCTGTTTAATCAAGAACTACATGCAATTCTCAGTCTAATTCAATAATTACAGCCACCTTGCATTATAATATATGTGCTTGCAGAACACGAAAAACTACCAGCAAAACACAAAAAGCTAAAAAATTAATGTACCTTTTCTTCGCTTTGCTTGGTCATTTTTCTCTAGACCACGCCAGTTGGATCTACATACAGTTTTTCATGGTAAATAGTTTGCTAGGAAAATCAGCTTACATTTTTATCATTTTTTAAAGTAGCAATATCTATACCGGATTTTCATCACCTATAGCTATTTCAAAGATCAGTAAACATCATAATGATTGAATATTTGTGGCTGACTTGTTTCTCTCAAATTTTCTGTCATATTTGCATGTAAATTCATAAATATTAATGAAGTGAAGACTGTAAAAAATGGGAATCGAATTAAAATGAAAACATAGTAAAAATGAGAATGAAAAGCCAAAATTTACGTCATAACTTTGTAAACTTCTTATACAAGCAGGAAAACGTGCATGTAGCAGTCAAATACAATGATTTTAGTTATGATACTAGCTTCAGAAGAACAAACCATATTTTTGGAATGAAATCGCTATATATCCACGATTAATTAACCCTCAAAATAAGAAAAATAGGAAACTTCTCCTAATTGGTCATTTAATAACTTAAGACACATGTATGAAATAACTATCAGATTATATTTTATATTATTAATAACCTCTGATGGATTTAGTTAAATAGTTGGTTCCAAATAACTATTTGACATAAATGAAAATGGTTCCTAAACATATGACATATGCAAATTCAAAATTCCTAAAGCATGTGTTGGTTTCATACTTGTTCACCCCATGTTCTATTATAAAAAACACAATTTAGAAATAAAGAGAGATTCAATAGAATCAGTCGGATGACTTGACCTAATAAATCAACATAAACTATAGAAAAATATAAATTTTATCAGATAATTCATATTCTTTCTACTAATTCAATGTATATCGGTAGATAATATCATAGTTTGAAGTAAAAGCACAAAACTTTTTTAATGGTAGATTGATTTTTATATTTGAGCAAAAAGACAATCAACATAGTGTAGGTACAATAAAAAATGATATAATATTTAGAAATTATTTATGAAGTAAAGTTTGAACAATTGGCACAAAAATCACATATCCTAAGCATGTAGAATAACCTATCAATATATAATAATGTGTAGACATGACAAGTCAATAAATTATATGTTTCTTTTTTCCGTGAGGCCGACTAATTAGTGCAATCATCACTTTTAATGTGAGTTTTCACCCATGATATCTCATGACAGATGACTTCTCAAATGACATATTAGAGATCAGAAGTTTGAAGAATATTATCCACAAATATTAAATAAGGAAAAAAATCAATGTGACTTAAATTGCTATCAACAACACATCTAACTTATTCTTCCAATCTATATCTATTCACAATGCAGGATCTAAAGCAAACATAAATAAGCATTGTCGTAAAAAGGTGCATACAAAATTCCAATATGTTTAGGTTGGTAGATCCAAATCATCTTTGCAAACGTATTAAAAACAAATACATTCAAAATTGATTCCATATGAAACTTTATTTTGTTAGAATACAACTATGATATTCAAAAGTAAGTCGATAAGTGTCATAAAAAATTTATCTATTTTATACATCCATTTAAAAGTATTTTGAAATGGGTTAGATTTAAAACTTATTAAGATGATGAATTTTTTATAAAGATTATACACAAATAGTAGCCCATTTTGGTAATTCTAGATTTAAAAAATTGTTCTTGATGAGACTAATATAAATAATGAACATGGAATCACAGCATATTAAAAATACCAGCCCCACTTTTAGATCTCTCTAATCTATCATTTTATATTCACGTTTATCGTGTATAAAGTGTGTGAAATTAAGCAAATATGTTGCCACATGACCTTATTGTTGCCAACATCAAATATAGAAAAGATACTATATAAGTTTTCAAGTTTTTGTTCATTCAAACCTATAAATCAAACTAAATCATTGAAATTAATTACAAGATTTGTTTACTTTGTGCTTACAAGGTAAAATAATTTTTTTAAGAGGAAATTTATGACATAAAATCAGATTTGATATTTGTTTATGTTGCTGCCACTGTCTAAAATATATAAAGCTATAAATGGATGATATGATATTGAATATGTTAAAAAATGCCAACAAAAATATGTGGAAACAATTGCAATGATGTAAATAAGAAATAAGACAGTACAATGACTGATATTTTTTTTTATGTAATAGTATTAACTACGACAAATTCTACTTGAACTCACCAAATAACTGAGTTGCCCCCCTCCCATTTCCAAAAAAGATGGAATCCCTTTTTTTTTCTGAGTTGCCCCCCTCTTAAAATAAAGACAAAATTACCTTGCCACTGCGAGGTTCCTCAGCATACCCAGGGTCGGTTTTATAGGTATTCGAGCAAGGCCGTCGAATAGGGCAACCAACCACGGCGCGGAAACCACTGGAGGAGGTCTGCAGGTTATAATTGACAACGATGGAATAAAGTAAAAAATATGGGCTACACTAAAACTTAACAGTAACTGCTTTGGCGTATTGGTTGTGCTTCTTGTGCTTGGTTAACGCACTGGGGGTCGAACCTGGAAAGAGCTTTTTTGGTTTCAAATATTTAACCTTACATTTTACTTTTTTCTGGGTATATGTCTCCCACCTAGGGCAACATAAATTATAGCACCGGCCCTGAGCGTACCACGCAGAGGCATTACGTGGTACGCTAAGGAACCTCGCACTGCCACTGCAAGGTTCCTTAGCATACCACGAAGTGCCTCTGCGATGTACGCTAAGGAACCTCGCAGTCGCAGTGCGAGGTAGGCTGAAGCTTAAAAGAAAGAAGCAAGCGAAGGGTAATTTCTTCATCACTATTTTGGGTTTTAAAGGGGAGGCAACTCAGCTATTTGGTGAGTCCAAATAGAATTTGCCATTAACTACAGATAAACTCTTGACAATTAAAGGAAAATGAAAAAAACTGGTTCCAGCTGGTGAAACTTACCTTTAATTTTGATTTGAAGAAGTCTAAAGTTTAAAATTAGCCTAATCTTCTTCCCATTTCTACGATTCAATGCTTCAATAAAATAATTTTACATCGCTGATTTGAGAAAAGATGAAAATTCTGAACTGCAAAATTGATATCAAACCTGGAAGAATAAGTGGAGCTTAGGCTGCTTCAGATCTAAAGCCATGAGTTTTGTTTCATTTTTGGTTATCGTATTTTGTTAGAGATAATTAGGAAGGAGGAGAAGGTAGGGTTTTGCTAAATGAGAAAATTTCGTTATCGGAAACTGAATGACAACTCACAAGAAAGAAAAATGGTATGCTTTCTCTGGATGACTCGGGTCGCGAGTTGGACTTGAGATCGAATGGTTGAGGATCCCCTAATATTAGCGCTTGGGTTAGTGAAAAGGCAGTAGAAACGAGCTGGCAACAGCGATGGGTAAATACTATCAACTCAAAGGTAGATAATGATACAACAAAGGTTTTCAAGCACATTTCAAAAAAAAAAAGCTTTCAAGCAATTTTGAACAATTTATCTTTTAAATATTTGAAAATTTTGAATGCAAAATATGAAGGATCTAATGTAACATTTTTCAAAGTTCTTGCCGTTTGAAATTTTCTATATTTCCTATACTTTTTAAGATTCAACCTTCAAAAGTGATCTTTTCTAAAAAGAATATTCATGGTCTTTTGAAATTTTAGTACTTTTGAACAATTGTGTTTTCCTATTTTTCTATTGTATCGCTTTTAGAATTCAGAATTCTTTAAGACTCAAAAAATTATGGACTCGTTTTGTTGATTTTTTTTAAGGTTGACATTTTTTATTATTTGACTATTTTTAATTAGAGTTTCCAAATACTGTGAATGTTTGTGAAATGTAATCTCTTTACAATGAGTAAAATAATAAGTAAAATAAATTTTGATTTTATGGGCTTTCACAATAATACATGATTGTTTTATGAAATAAATTAATTTCGTAACACAAACACTTTTTGTTAAAGCATATTTGAATATATAGTTTTATGATGAATGAAGTATGTCATTCGTTTATTCAATACAACGACATTGAATAAATGTCAAAGAAGAAAACAGTCTTCCATAATATAAATATATTGTTAGGGCATTGCTATTGACACTCCAAATATTTTTAAGGGGGGTCAATTTTTTATTTTTTCAAAAATTGTTAAGGGGAGTACCAATGAGGAAAGTAGCCCCTTAACAAATAAGGGTCACTTTACGTTATTGTCCATTTGGACCCTTAACAAATAAAGGTAATTTTACCTTAACAAATATTGCAAAAGCCATAGTAGATTTTTTTTTTCAATTCGCATATATCGATTGTTTTAAATCCTAAAAGATAAGCATTTTCGAAGGAATAGGATCAAACTATTTTTTTTGTTGGTCGACATAAATATGCCAAAATTTATAATTACGAAGGTAATGCACCAGAATAATTATTAATTTTCGACATATCACCGTCGAATACATACATAATTAATTACGTTCTGCATTCGGTGCAGTCATGAGGAACTGCTTATTTTAATTCTGTTTTCCCTTGTCGAATAAGTTTTATTTAATCTAATTTGAAGGGGAAATCTAGGAATATTGTATAGTGTGAAATAATATGCTTGTGTAGCTCCTTAACAATTTTTCAAAGAGTGGAGTGTTTTTAAAAAATGACCCCCTCTTAACAATAGTTGGAGTGTCAATAACAACACCCTTTTGTTATACTCACGGCCATCGATCGTTAAAAATATGTTCAAGAAAAATCAATTTCTAAAAAATACATAACATTCAATGTGTGGTTATAAAATATTCATCACAATTGAAAACATATTCAATATTTATTATGTGTGAGAGAAGACAATTACATATGAAAGCACGTAAATGAGCATGGATATAATAACTAATATGGTAATGTTTGTATTCTTTGAATTTCAGAAATTTATAATATTTATAAAATTTCTTATTTTAAAATTTTAAATATTTTACAAAATTTTATATTTATTTTAGAAAACACGAAAGTTCTAATTTTTTGAACTAATAGGTATTAAACATAATTATCAATTTTAATTATTGAATTTTAGATACTAGATAATAAATTTTACTTTTTAATTATTAAAATTACTTATTAATCATTTATTTTTAAAGACTACTTCTTAATATATTTTTTGTAATTAATTATTAATTATTAAACATGTTAATAATTATAAAAGAATAACACTAAAGCATCTTTTACAAAAATAACATAAATATCTCTTGCAAATACATTGGAATTCTACTGCAAAATACCTTCGAAACATATCCGTTGGTATTCTGTCTCAATTTGCAATGGAAAATAGCAACGGAAAATTGTTGTTGGTAAATTGACGCAATTTGCAGCGGATTAGCGAGGGATAACACAAGGCGACGGGGATAAATAAAAGGACAAAAAATTGAAAAAACAAAAACCATCCCTTGTAGATCTCATGGAAATCTGTCGTAAATTAGCAATGGAAATTTCCGTTTCTAAAATTTGACGCAAAATCAGTGTTTTCTTGTAATGAAAAGACGTATCGCCTTTGGGTATACAACGCATAAGAACTTAACAAAACAACCTTTTCACTATCATTACAATAACCTTTACATAAAAGTACAAGAGATATTAGAGTGTAGAAATATTATCAGAGTACAATAATAAATACACACACAATGGAAATAACTATATCAAAGTGTAACGTGTACACAGCGAAAAAACATAAACTCTCAGCAGAAGAAATAAAATGCTCTGGATACAGCTCTAGCATCAATCCAGCACTTGCTCAATTAAATATCTGCAAACCAAAACTACTAGACTGCACATGTGGAAAATATGGGCTCCCAGAGTTCTGATGGAAGAACAATAAACTCTGAATCAATCATGGGACTGGTGTGATAATTAAAATTGTTATTACTTTATTTTAAAGTTGGGTAAATCATAAGATCATGCCGTATAACAAGGAATAGGTTTCCCATTATGAATACCAGTCATACAACTCGCAATGCTTTTTGAAAATGAAGCTGCCATAAGACTCGCATCCTATCACATAATGCAAACACATACCATTATGGGAAAATTTTACCTTATAATAACCAAATATGCTTGGTACGTGGAAGTCTCTTTTAATATACTAGTTGTAACAACCCATATTTTTATAACATGTTAAAGTCATAAATCAAGGCAGAATTAAATTTTGAAATAAGAATCAGGGGAAACTGGTTGCGCCATTGCGTCCGTCTCGGAATTCTGCATGAAATCGAGTCCGAGTTTTTGAAAATCGGAGTTCGTATGACCAAGTTATGACCCTCAGAAGTTTCAGGAATTTAAATAAAATAAAACAGCTCAAAAATAAAGCCAGAAATTCGAAATTCAAACCCAGAGAAGGCTGGCGGGAAAATTCCCGCCCATATACCCAGGTCAACTGGGGAGTCGACCCCCCAACCAGGTCGACTGGGGAGTTGACTGGGGTGTCGACCTCCCCATGACCAGGTCGACTGGGGAGTCGACCTGGGGGTCGACCTACCTCCCGAACCCACTTCTTGAACCAGATGCATCCTGATGTATTTAGACTCGTTTTCTGTCCAGATTCGTCTGCCCAATCCTATATAAACTCACCCCTAGCCTCATTCTCTCCACACCATTTCATTCTGTCCTTATGCTGCTTCTGAGATAATCAAAATAATTAGATAAAAAGGAAGAAAAAGGACTGCTTCTTCTCCATCAAGACTACGCTTAGAGATTTGCAAATTAGGGGATTTCAATTAGAACACGATCAATCAAATAGAGATTCAACAATCAAATTCTGCTTTCTAATTCTCGATCCACGCACTGTAAGTTCTAGTTACTTTTAGATGAAAACTATAAACTTGATATGGGCATGTTATAAATTGGAATTTGATATACGCATGATTCGTATCTGTTCTTATTCTTCTTGGATCTTGACATTTGGGAATATTGCTTTGAAATCAGTTTGGGCCTATTCGCATTATAAATCAAACGTTATCATGCCTATGACAATGAAACCATTGTTAATGGCCAAGGACTATGACCGAGAACATAAGACTATGCCTATGCCTATGACTGAGGACATAAGACCATTGCCTATGACTATGACAAGGACAATTGTGGCTAATCACCTATGACTCGTGACTATGAATTACTGCCTATGATTATGAACATAAGACTATAACCATGACTTTGAAACTATTATAGTTAATTGCCTATGACTATTAGGATAGTTGCCTAGAACACTTTTGGATAATTATCCATGACTATTGTATAACTATTGTGGTTAATTGACTATTATAGTTGATTGCTCATAACACTATAGTTGAAAACCATGTTGAACACCGAATTGGCATTTAGTTGGATCCCATACCTAGGGTGTGACTTGCTTTGTTTATTCGTTATTATGTACACCAAAAACCATTGACCCATTATCCTTGGCTTGCTTGTGCATGCCTATTCTTTTATGTCAAGTTTTTATCAGGACTATCGCCTTATTTTGCTAGATTTGAAACCCTGTTAATTTCTATATGCCAGTGATGTTGTAACCGATTATCTCAAGTTATATCATGCCAATCTTGTAATCTCTTTTATCGCTTTATGCTTGTCCCTTCTGCCTATCATAATTGTGATGTTATTCCCTTTATCTCTAGATTAAGATTTGCTTGTAATTTAGGTCGATTAACGTTTACATGCGATGGGAATACGATTTGGGTAGATTAGGCAAAACATGAACTGGTTGTAAACATGAATCATGAACTTGATAATAGGCATAAGTTGAAACATGAAACTTGGCATGAACTTGACATGAAACTTGAACATGGTCATGACACTAGAATGAACTTGAAAATGGCCAACTCGAGGTTGGGTTGAGTTTGCAGTGTAAATCTGCCTGGAACCGCCCGAAAAATCCCGTTACTGCAAACAATATGATCCAATGTGGGTAGTTGGTCATATCGCGCTTGAAACCCGAGGTCAGACTGAGTTGTGGTGTAAATCTGCCCGGAACCGCCCGGCATATCCAGTGACCACAATAACAGGTCTGATGTGAGAGGTTGGGGTGCATTAATGAATTAAATGCCACATGATAGGGTTAAGTCATGAACATGAAAGACAACACTTAACCAACTTGAAATATGATTGGTAGGGTTAGGTCATGAACTTGAACAACAACACCTAACCAACTTAACACGTGAATGGTAGGGCTAAGTCACGAACTTAAATGACAACACTTAACCAACTTGATATACTAGACTGATGGGGTTAAGTCTCGAATTTAAATGACAACACTTAACCTACTAGACAGAAACCCTAGTTACGCGGTCCATTTCAGCAGTAACCCACTAGATATATCATGGTACCCTGGAACTAGGCAGGGTGGGGCACGATTACTGGGCTGATTGTAAGCGACCAGAACAATGGCGTGTGGGTGCGCCAGTGTAGGTTCAGGCAGGCTATGGTCATGCACGTGGTCCGGAGTTGAAAAAGCACGCATTGGGCATCAGTAGGTTTATCTGTGCATGCTTGATTCGTGTCGGTGGTTGGCACCATAGGGCTTGATACACCCTATGGTGGACCTAGCACAGGTGACTACATTCGTGATAGGGCCGTATGACACAGAAACACAACGAGATAGAACTTGTAGGGAGCCGATCGAGTAGTGGATCGTTCCGTTGGACCCAGTAATGGGTCATTCATGATATTGGGCCAAGAAATCATTTCATGATTAATATAAGACATGGGTTTGGGATTCTAGTACAATTGATGCAGCGAACCTTGAATATGTGATGCTATACTTGATTTATACTTGATTTATCATGTTATCTTGGTCTATCTTGCCCATCTTGTCAACATCCTTGTTTACTTTCTGTTTATACATGTCATGTGACCTTTATCTGTTTTTATGCTAAAAGTCACTTGGACTTACCAGTCTTTATGACTGACCCGTTTTCTTTCGCCTCTTTTTCTTCCGTTCCCCCCAGGTTCTCAGGGAGGAAACTCTAGCACTTAGCTTGGATTTCACTTGCTTTCGGTTCAGCTCATGTACGGTTTGATCTTGAGCTATGCTATGGCTGCATTTCTGCTACCTTTGGGGAATTAAGCTACTTTTGATGTTTTAAGTCTATGCTTCTTTATATATGCAAGACAGAATTTGTTGTAATGGAAAATAATGACCTTGGCTATTTGATGTAAAAGGTTTTGACTCTTCTTGAAAGTAATGAAAATTTTCTTTTGATTCTTCCGCTGTTTTATCTATGTTCTGTCTTGTAATATTTCTGTGTTTGTTTACCTCGATAACGCTCCTCCAAAACTAGTGCATTCCCTTTGTGAGTGACCCTAGCGGAGGTGGGGTGTTACACTAGTGCAAAGTGTGAAAATCACTTTTGGAAGTAAATGTATAAATCTAAGAAGACGTAAGTACGTATATATTACATCTACATACATAAAATACAAATAAAACAACGAAGGCTTATGTTGGAAGTTGGGTTCCATCAATGACCAAGTCAAAGGATCTTCTTTTCCGCGAGGATCAACAAATGCACCTTCTATAGAGGCAAAGCCAGCCCATCTATGCCAGGTATAGTTTGGGTTTCTCCAGAACATAATGCCCCTCGGTCGTTGTCGACCTTTATCCGAGGCGCCTCGTTCCATCATCCACTAAGTAAATTGCCTAGACTCCATGTCGTGACATCACTTTCTCAACTAGAAGGAAATGTTAGTCCTTAACACTATGGTACTTTATCCTGTTTCGGGTCATTCTGGTCGTGAGACCTTGAAGTTACACTTCCACACAAAGCTCTGCTTTTCAACAAAAGCTTTGATCATCAATAACTCATCACTTAGCATGTTACGGTCAATTAACAACATATAATCATTGTCTATTAATATATAACCCTCTGAGTACATAAGTCCCAAGGGAGGGTGTTAAGCTAAGAGGATGAATCCTCCGCCACCTATCTGATATGCCATCAATAGAAATTAATTCACTATGCCGTAAAATACAACGGTAGACACACATCCATTTACAAGTTTGTTGTGGGTTGTGAATGAAGCCGAAGGCACCTTATTCCTTATCCAATAAAGGAAAGAGGCCATTGCAAATCTGGACAATAAACAAGTAGGCCCGGACCACTGCCATTTATAACCTCGTCTTGGGTGTACTTCCCAATCGAGACATCATCAATAAATCCAAAAGATGTGAACTTCCCCTGTCTTCAGCCACTAACAATATCTTCAATACTCATCATATGGTTATTCAGAATGGGTTGAAATCTGGTCTTTCTGAATAACTAGCACGTCTTTACAAATCATAATTGATATACAAAAATATCATGAGCCTCATTCCATCTCAGAATATTCTTTTACTCAAATCATTCTTTATATTGGATATACCCATTTAAATCTTATCCAAGATTTATATATTTTAAACTCTTGTTTAAATCTTTCCTTGGAAATCATTTCAAACGATTATACAATCTCATTTCACAAATATAACTCAAACAAAGATTCTGGGATTATTGAATCTCGCGAAAAAGGTAATTTCTCAAATCATTAACCCATTTCTATCCTATTCATCCCATGGAGAAAAACTGGCTGTACTTCATATCTAGTTTCCCTCGTATTTTGGTAAATTTTACTACCATTATTCATTTCAAATCCGATTAAAAATTTCAATTATCTTTACGGGTAAACATATTTACCCAAACCCAACCCACTCATTGATTAGGGTATATTACTTTATCTTTCCTTGATTATATCTTTAGCACAAAACCATACTTATGATTTCTTAATTGTACCGTTACGCAAAAAACACATTTAACATCTTTTAAGCTATTTTTAAAACTTTATCCTCATTATCATTTGCCAAGGGAAACTCTTTCATTAAATATTTATATTTAGATTGAATAAAGATTTCACTTCAGCTTAACTTGCAAAATTATCTTTCCTTTAAATGGGTTATAGAACAAATGCTATTTAAGACATCGTTCACGGTAAACCCAAAGCCATACTTTCATTCCAAATGGAATCTTCATGAAAATCATATCCGCTCATAATTGATATGAATTCCCATATCGTACTAATACTAAAAGAGGAATAATGACAAAGCCTTTTAAATTCCTTAAATAGCAAAGGTATTCATCCATAGTGACCCCTCTCGATTAATACCGAATCGATTCCCATTAATTCCAATTCAATTCATTAATTGGAAACTTAACTTTGGAAAACCTAATTAAGATTTGCCATTAGTTTCTTTCTCCAAATCATATCTTCACCTTTAACTGGGTTAAAGGATGATGTTGTCGAAGACACCATTCATGACAAACCCAAACACTACAAGAAAACATAGCTTTAACTACAGACATTCTCAGCGTTTCAAGTTGAAATGCAGTTAAACATTTTGCGCAAAGAATATTGTTAACGATATTTTCGTCAACACCGAAGATAGGTCTATGGAAGTGGCCATAAGGGAAAAATGAGTTGTTAGCCTTCGCTAGTTTGATTTTGTTCCCCGTTTCCTAGTATCAAGGTCTAGAATCTGAAAGAACGATTACTCTTTCCTCTATGGGGTGAGCATCATGCTTAAGCGATTCAAGAACTAACAGCTACCTTGGGATGATGTATTCCTAAACATAACCATTGGCGAGGGACTTAAAAGTTTGTAGAAAGGGGTTCTGCACCAAGCTTTCGGAAAGGCTTGTGCTTGTAGGAAGGGGCATTTCACCTAGTTTGCGGAAAGGCTTGGGTAAGGACTCATGCACATGTAGGAAACAAACAGTACGTTGCAACAACAATAACTAAGAAATAGCATGGCAAACTCACAAAGAAATATCATAAGTATTTATTTATTCTTTATAGATCTTTGATTTAGAACACATGAATGGAATAGAGGAGATCCCCAAATTGATCTAAGAATTAGGGTTTGCTCTAGAGGAAAAGAATACAAGAATAAGAATGAGAAAATCATCCCCAAAATGTGACCCTTAGGGTCATATTTATAGAGAATTCGGGGCCCCTTCTTCTGTTGAGCCGTTGGGCCTGCAGGAGCCTCTGCCGGCCACTTTTCTCCTTAGTCTAGAATCTTTAAGCTTCCGACAACTTTGTGGTGTTGATTATAGCTTCCGAAGTGAGGGTCCTGGTCAGTTGAGGCTTCTTTCATATTGATGTGAGCTTGTTTATGTTAATGGCTTTCGGAAGGCATTTATGCTCCCATTGTGGCTTTCGGATGTTGGCTTCCAGTTTTCTCGTAATACTTTAAGGAGCCTGTCCTCATGATGTATGCAGATAGCTGCTGGTTCGGAACCACTGTCGGTGTCTGTACTAAGTAGATTAGTAGGGATAGGCTGTATCCCTTCTAGGGTTCCAGTTTTCCTTCTTGTGGAGTCCCCGGGAATAATCTGATCTTCTGGAACGTAGCTCCAGGTGATCTGTCTTGTTGTTTATCAATATGACCTTGTGGTGTTTATGCAGTAGATGTTTCGGAAGCTGATTTCAGATAATCTCTGTGTACTTTAGGTTTGATACTCTTGATGCCTTTGCCTCCTGGTGTATCGGTATTAAGCGGGTTGATACCAACAGCCCTTCCGTCCTTCCAGGTTTCAATTGGCAGAGCTATTGCCTCCCTCTTTCTTAGTTTTCTGACTTAGATGGCCTCTCACTATAAAACCCCCTTCTGGCCATACCCTGTCGGATATATCTTGTCAGGTATACTCTGCTGGTATTCTATAGATTTCGAGCTCCCTCCTCCTAAGAATTGTCAATTTATGTAGCTTTCAGATCATTCCTTCATGTTCTTGGTTCTTTCTTAGTGTTTGGATCTTGCTTTTGGAGAATTCCTATGTGCTTGTGTTCATTCAATACCCCTTCACCATTAGCTTGTTTCGGAATTAATTTTGGTAATAACATTTGCCTCCTCCTAGTGAAGGGGTGTTTTCGACTTTTCAAGTCAAACTTTTGTCTTTTCCTAAGTGTATGCTCTGCGTCTTTTGATCTCCCTTGATTGGAAGCATTGATTGGTCTTCATTTGTATGGTGTGGATCAGAGGTAACTTTTGCATAATTACGATCGCTTCTTCTTCTTCTTCTTCACTTTTTACCTGCAACATTAACTCCCCGAACTAGATTACTTGTTCATTGAGGACTTGAAGCTTATTTCGAGAATTTCTCGACTGAATCTCTGGTAAATATTTCTGCTTTGAACTCTGAATAGGAATTAAATCGCTCTGTCTAAACTAATTAGGGCTTTGTGTATTGGATATAAGTTGTTTGAATGTCAACGATCTGGATTATGATTCATGGTGAGCTACACATACACTCTTTCCCAAAATATTAAATTTTATTGTTTAAGATATGCAATTTGCATAAAAGAATTCATTTTTACAATTAAGTAATGGAAATGGTGCTATTGGCATCATCAATTTTTCTGGTGCCGAGAGCCAATTCGGTCTTCAGTGATGACTTAGGATTGTCTGGTTCCGGCTCAACCATTATTCTTTCCTCTAAATCTTCCTAACATTATCCTTAGGAAATGCTGATCTTGTCATTACTAAGGGTTTGATTGTTCTTTAACAAATGTGACATTTGTTGTGCTTTGCCTAAACTGTTATTTAGGGTTATCTTAATATCCACTATCTTGACCATTTATCACTGATAGGTTTATATGTTGCAACTACATTATACATTAATGAGCATGATACGAATTTATGAAATTATATCACCTGGCAGGGCCATGTTTGATAAGAGTTCCAGCCTATCACAAATTGGTGTTGGTGGCATCCCTCAGAAGAGGAGATCTTTTGCCTTGAAGAAATCTTTGATTACTTGCAGGATAAAGTAAATTCCATCCTCATCAGCTTTTGAATGGATAATGTGGTAGTAATTCTTGCTACCTGCGTGATAATATTATGAATCCTCCCAAAGGATATTTTGCGTATTCAGCCATGCATATCTGGCATGAGGGCTTCTTCCCTTTCTCATCTTTCATTTTTCGACTTCTACGGGATCTGGAGGTTGCGCCTATCCAACTCCCACTAAGCGCTTATCCATTGCTTCTATGTCTTAAAGTACTTGCTCGTGAGTTGGGCCAGGCCTTTCTTACTTCTAATTTCATCCAGCATTTGGTGCATTTTTCAAGAGGTGCTGACTTCCCTATGCTCCATTCCAACCCTTTGAGGAAGATTGTCAGTGACGGTGCGGGTAAGGCTGTATCTTGGGAAGACCAATTCTTCTTCATCAGATGCCCTGCCAGCATTTCTGTAGTAACCCGAAAATCCGGTCCAATTAGAGCTGACTAAATAACACAAGTCCAACCCCAAATTACACTGGAAATTCAAGAAAACTAATAGAAAGAAGACAGAGGGTGAGGATAGATAAGGTAGAAACTTAGAATAGAAGAAGAAGAAGAACATCATCATCAGAGTAAACACGTGTAAAACCCCACCTCCGCCAGGGTGGCTCTTGCAAGCAACTCTGACTTTGGTGGGGCGTTTTAAAACAAGGTAAACATGCATAATGATATAACAAGGCAGGACATGACATATATATATATATATGTAAATAAACAGAGTAAGTAGATAAAACAGCGGAAGATTTTTAAACCATTTCAAAACACAAGTCTGGTACATCAAAATGTCAATTTCCCAAATAAACAAGTCTAGTACATAAAATAACATCATCTGAAACTGAAAAGAAAAACATAAAAGTAGCTATCCCCAAAGTGGAAAAACCAAAGCGAGCTCAAGTCCAAAGCATACATGAGCTATCCAAGAAAGAAGCTAAGATCCAAGCTAGGCTCCTGTATTCCCTCCCTGAGAACCTGGGGGGGGGGGGAACGGAAGAAAAGAGGCGAAAGAAAACAGGTCAGTCAAAAAGACTGAGTAAGCCCTGCTACGATCAGTCTATAAACTAATAAAGTTAACAGCATGATGGAAACTGAGATGATCATAGATAACAACATACTGGCATGATAAATTAACTACAAGATAGATAGAGGTGTCATCGCATAAACAAGGTTAAGTTCTGCACCACGGTGTACTAGCAAACCAACATAACAGGTATTGATCCCTTGGCCCAAGCTTTGACCCAATAACATGAAGTGACCTTAATATAAGGTCCAACCAAACGGTCTAGTCGATCGGCTCCCTATAAGCCTAACACGTCAAGTGTTGGTGTCCATACGGCCCACATATGGATGTAGTCAGACTGTGCTGGGTCCACCTTCGGGTGTATCAAGCCCTCGGGTGTCAACCCCAGACACTGAAGCAATAATGCACAGTCTAAACCTACTGGTACCCGTGCCTCGAGTTTGTCCAATACCGGATTACGTGCACGTCCGTAGCCCGCCTGGACCCGCACCGCTGTACCACTCAGCCGTCGCTTTGGTCGCTTACATCAGTCCAGTAATCGTGCCCCGCCCTAGCCTCTAGGGTTGTGATGATACCAAACTGGGATTACTGCTGGAACAGACCACGTTGCTAGGGTTTTCTAAGAGGGTTAAGTGCGATTTAACCCTTGACTAATCATGGATTAAATTGGTTAAGTGTAACCGACAGTTCACAACTTAACCCCATTTCAATCCCTCGAACCCCCAAATGGATTAAATTGGTTAAGTGTAACCGACAGTTCACAACTTAACCCCATTTCAATCCCTCGAATCCCCAAATTGGTTAAGTATTAGTGGACCCTGACTTAACCCTAATCATGAGGCATTAATTAATTTAATGCACCTTAACCTCTCACATTAGACTTTGTTGTGGTTACCTAGTTAAGCCGGTGGGTTCCGGGTAGATTTACACCACAACTTGGTCTAACCTCGGGTCTTGGCGCCACATGACCAACTTCTCACATTGGGTCCTATTGTTTGTAGCCACTAGTTAAGCCGGTCGGTTCCGGGTAGAATTACGCTACAAACTCAACCCAACCTCGAGTTGGCCACACTTATGTTTTCTAAGTGTCATGTCCACTTTCTTTCAAAACATAATTACAAGTCAACAAATACTTGGGTAGACCTAACTTAATAGGTAAATTCCCAAGGGGTAGACCTAACTTAATAGGTAAATTCCCAATCTTATATTTTCATGTATTTTAAGTTTACCCAAACCCCCCCAACGTCATTCTATCGCTTACATATTCGTAATAACGCATAAAGGATAGGAAGAGGGAACTTGGCATAACATACATGATGAACTTGCATATCACAACAAACATGCATAACATGTTAGACTTGCATAACTTAGCATAGTGAACTTGCATAAACATGCATAACATGGCATAGTGAACTTGCATAAACATGCATAACCCAATAAACTTGCAAATCATGGCATAGTGAACTTGCATAAACATGCATAACTCAATAAACTTGCAAATCATGGCATAGTGAACTTGCATAAACATGCATAACTCAACAAACTTGCAAATCATGGCATAGTGAACTTGCATAAACATGCATAACTTATTAAACTTGCAAATCATGGCATAGTGAACTTGCATAAACATGCATAACTTGTCAAACATGTGTAACATAGCATAGTGAACTCGCATAAGCATGCATAACTTATTAAACATGTATAACATAGCATAGTGAACTCGCATAAGCATGCATAACTTATTAAACATGCATAAATCCCAACTTTCATCACATATTAACTTTAGAGTTTCTAAAATGAAGGTAAGAGGGCTTACAAATATTATGAAGACACAAATCTACTAATAAAGATTGAGAAGCCCTTTATGCAAGCATATAAAAACCCAAAACAAAGCTCCAATTAACAAAAATCCCAAAAACTCTAGCTTAGCAAATAAAGCTTGCAACTTGATGATGTATGCAAGCTAATGATCATTCATACAACTTAGAAATGCTTGTATGAACATCAAAATCTTCATAGGAATGATTTTTGAAGAGGATGGAGGCTAGGGTTTTTAGGTGGAGGCCATTTGAGAATTCAATTTGACATAGTTTGGTTGCTAGAATGAATAATGAGGTTTTAGGGTAGGATTAGGGGCTTATTTATAGAAGATTAGAGTGTTTTTAGCCCTAGGATTAACCCTAGGTTAGTTTAGGTCCGTCAGATTTCGGAATTCTCTAGAACCAAGCCACAAGACCAAGCCCAAATCAAAATGGTGCGCCAGGCAAAACTGCCCGGCCACCCCGTGTCGACAGGGCTGTCGACAAGGCTGTCGACACCCTCAGACCCCTGTCGACATGCCTGTCGACATGGGGGTCTTGGCGGGAGTTTTCCCGCCTGACGCCAGTTAGCCCTAATCCTTGTTTTTGAACTTAAAATTTAAATCTGTTTTTACTATGGAAATTTCTGAAAACTTCAATGGGCCTTAACTGGGTCATACGGACTCCGATTTTCGAAAACTCGGACTCTATTTCGCGTATTTTTCCGAGACGAACGCAATGGCATAGCCCGTTTCCCTTGATTCACATTTTATAATTAAATTCTGCCTCGATTTATATTATAACAGGTTATTGAAAATACGGGTTGTTACATTCTCCCCTCCTTAAAGGATTTCGTCCCCGAAATCTTCAAGTTAGGAAGAACATATCCTACCATCCAACATCCATCTACTCAAAACATCATCCACGAGCAATCATTGTCCTTAAAGGATTCTAAATGTGGTATGAACATATGCAAAAGTGTGTGTATATGTACTTACCTAATGCAAAAATCAGGCGGTTACTGATACAGTAAACCTCCTTAATGCATATGTATGTCAGTGAAATGAATCCATATGTATGCAAATTCCTAACATAATTCACAGTATCTATATGAGTGCACATAACATTCATCCATATGCAACATCCATGTGGTAGCACAACAAGTTTCAACCATGAATAAGTGTAAGCACTCATGCATATGCAACATGAAGAGTGTGTGAGCCGATCTAGTGCCTAATGTGTATAATGCATCCACGAGTAACCACTTGCAAACACTTGCAACCACTTGCAAACATCAAGCATAACATGTTTCAAATACATGTTTCATCCAAAGGGTTTCTACCTAAGGTTCTCATGACAAGATAAACACGATAAACTAGATAAACTCCTTTTTGGATTACAAGAAATCCATTCAAACTCTGACATATAGTACTAACCGATGAGTCATAACCCCCTTATGGAGTTTACAACAGAAATAAGATCGAGAATGGGACCGAGAGGATATATACAAAAGATAACTCGCAAGCAAGCTCCACAGGAAAACAAGGATCAAGGATGCACTCTTAAAAAGAGATATGATGGGCGTATCTAGTCTTCACTCTTCTTAGTCACGTTTCCTTGAGCTTAACTCCATTGTGCTTTGACCGTCTTTTACTTCATGATTTCTTGGGTTCCTAACTCCTATTTCCCAAATTCGAGTTGGAACTCATTTCATTATCACCTCTCGTCTTCCTTTTCCACTTATTCTTCTTTCGGTATACTTGGCTTAAACATAACTGTAACCTCATGATTTCATGCAAGCTCTCCAAAATTCACTAGTGAATTGTAACAACCCGTATTTTCAATAATCTGTTATAACATAAATTGAGGCAGAATTAAATTATAAAATGGGAATCAAGGGAAACGGGCTATGCTATTGCGTTCGTCTCGGAAAAATACGCGAAATAGAGTCCGAGTTTTCGAAAATCGGAGTCCGTATGACCCAGTTAAGGCCCATTGAAGTTTGCAGAAAATTACTAAGTAAAAATCAGATTCAAATTTGAAGAATTGGGCCAACTGGGCCAAGGCGGGAAAATTCCCGCCAGGGGCCCCATGTCGACAGGCCTGTCGACAGGGTCCCCAGGGAGTCGACTGCCCTGTCGACAGCCCTGTCGACAGGGGGTAGCCAGGCAGATTAGCCTGGCGCACCTCTTTGGCTTGGGCTTGGTTTGGGCTTGGTTGTGTGGTCTGGTTCTAGAGGGTTCCTAAATCTGACGGGCCAAAATTCACCTAGGGTTAATCCTATGGTCTAAATCACTCTAATCTTCTATAAATAAGCCTCTAACCTACCCTAAATCATTCATTAATCACCCTAGCAACAAAACTATGCCAAAATCTAAACTCTCATGGCCTCCACCTAAAACCCTAGCCTCCAATCTCTTCATTAATAATTCCTAAGTAATTTTCCATGCATACAAGCATATTTAGGCTTGTATGATCCTCCTTAGCTTGCATTAAAGGCTTGTTTTTCAATTGGCATCATAAAGGAGGAGTCTTGATCAAGTTTGCTTGCATTTGGGGGTCTTAATTAGTTGCATAAGGGGTTTCTTGCATTTGTTAAACTCATTTGAGTCCGCATAAGCATTGTAAGCCCTCTTACCTTCATTTTAGAAACTCTAAAGTTAATATGTGATGCAAGTTGGGATTTATGTAAGTTAAATGAGTTATGCATGTTTATGCAAGTTTGCTAAGCCTTGATTTGCAAGTTAAATGAGTTATGCATGTTTATGCAAGTTTGCTAAGCCTTGATTTGCAAGTTAAATGAGTTATGCATGTTTATGCAAGTTTGCTAAGCCTTGATTTGCAAGTTAAATGAGTTATGCATGTTTATGCAAGAATACTAAGCCATGATTCGCAAGTTAATTGAGTTATGCATGTATACTAAGCCATGATTTGCATGTTTAACAAGTTATGCATGTTTATGCAAGTTTGTTAAGCCATGATTTGTACGCTTATTGAGTTATGCATATTTATGCAAGTTTAAAATGACAAGTTGTGCATGTTTTGACAAGTTGTGCATGTTTTGACAAGTTGTGCATGTTTTGACAAGTTGTGCATGTTTTGGCAAGTTGTTCATGTTTATGCAAGTCTAAAATGACAAGTTGTGCATGTTTGACAAGTTATGCATGATTATGGTAATATGCAAGTTCATTATGCTAAGTTATGCAAGTTTAACATGTTATGCATGTTTTATGGTAATATGCAAGTTCACTATGCTAAGTTGCGCAAGTTTAACATGTTATGCATGTTTATGCTAATATGCAAGTTCACTATGCTAAGTTGTGCAAGTCCAACATGTTATGCATGATTGTTGTGCAAGTTCGTCATGTATGTTGTGCCAAGTTCCCTCTTCCTATCCTTTATGCGTTACTACGAATATGTAAGCGATAGAATGACGTTGGGGGTTTTGGGGTAAACTTAAAATACATAAAAATATAAGATTGGGAATTTACCTATTAAGTTAGGTCTACCCCTTGGGAATTTACCTATTAAGTTAGGTCTACCCAAGTAATTGTTTGACTTGTGATTGTGTTTTGAAATAAAGTGGACATGACACTTAGAAAACATAAGTGTGGCCAACTCGAGGTTGGGTTGAGTTTGTAGCGTAATTCTACCCGGAACCGACCGGCTTAACTAGTGGCTACAAACAATAGGACCCAATGTGAGAAGTTGGTCATGGGGTGCCAAGACCCGAGGTTAGACCAAGTTGTGGTGTAAAGCTACCCGGACCCGCCCGGCCTAACTAGTAACCACAACAAGGTCTAATGTGAGAGGTTGAGGTGCATTAAATTAATTAATGCCTCATGATTAGGGTTAAGTCAGGGTCCACTAATACTTAACCAATTTAGGGATTCGAGGGATTAGAATGTGGTTAAGTCGTGAACCATTGGTTACACTTAACTAGTTTAATCCATTTGGGAGTTCAAGGGATTAGAATGGGGTTAAGCCACACTTAACCAGTTTAATCCAGGATTAGTAAAGGGTTAAACCACACTTAACCCTCTTGGGGAAACCCTAGCAACGTGGTCTGTTCTAACAGTAATCCCAGTTTGGTATCATTCACAACCCTAGAAGCTAGGCTAGGGCGGGGCACGGTTACTGGCAGATGTAAGCGACCAAAGGGCGATGGCCGAGTGGTACAGCGGTGCGGGTTCGGCGGGCTACGGACGTGCACGTAGTCCGATATTGGACAAACTCGAGGCACGGGTACCAGTAGATTAGAGCTGTGCATTATTGCTTAAGTGTCTGGGGTTGACATCTGAGGGCTTGATACACCCAAAAGGGGGACCCAGCACAGTCTAACTACAACCATACGTGGGCCATATGGACACCAACACTTGACGTGTTAGGTTTATAGGGAGCCGATCGACTAGACCGTGGGCTGGACCTCTTATTTAGGTCACTTCATGTTATTGGGCCAAAGTTTGGGCTAAGGGATCAATACCTGTTATGTTGGTTTACTAGTACACCGTGGTGCAAAAACTTAACCTTGTTTTATGCGATGACACCTCTATCTGTCTTGTAGTTACTTTATCATGCCAGTATGTCGTTATCTATGGTCATCTCAGTTTCCATCATGATGTTAACTTTATTAGTTTATAGACTGATCGTAGCAGGGCTTACTCAGTCTTTTTGACTGACCCGTTTTGTTTCGCCTCTTTTCTTCCGTTTCCCCCCCCCAGGTTCTCAGGGAGGGAATACAGGAGCCCAGCTTGGATCTTAGCTGCTGTCTTGGATAGCTCATGTATGCTTTGGACTTGAGCCGCTATGGTTTATCGCTCTTATTTGGGGATAGTACTTATGTATTTTCAGCTTATCAGATGATGTATTTATCTAGACTTATAATTTTGGGAAATTGACATTTTGATGTACCAGACTTGTGTTTTGAAATGGTTTTTATAAATCTTCCGCTGTTTTATTTACGCACTCTGTTTATTTACATATATATATGTCATGTCCTGCCTTGCTATATCATTTTGCATGTTTACCAATAATGCCCCTCCAAAGCTAGTGCATTCCTTTGCGAGTGACCCTGGCGGAGGTGGGGTGTTACATTTGGTATCAGAGCATATGGTTTACGAGAAGGGATAAAAAAAAAAGGTTTTAAAAAGCTTTTGAAAAACTATTTTCAAAACCAAGTATAAAGTATTTTCCAAAGAAAAGTCTAGTTGTTTTTAAAAAGGCTATTCCCCAAAAGCCATCAGCACTATCCTTTGACCCCTCGTTTAAATTCTTTTCTTTTCGTTTCCAGCATGTCTGATAATCCCATCTTGCCCGGAGGAGTAACGATACCCGATTGGTTTCGTCGGTACTTGGAAGTCACGGCACCGGTCCCGGGTGTCCCTAATGTTGTCTCCCCAGTCGAGGCCGCTGTTCCTCCTTCTCCTCCCGTAGCTGATGTTCCTCTTCCCCCTCAGCCTCCACAAGCGGATTTCGCGGAAGCTTGCAAGAACTTTAAGAGGATGGGTGGCAAGAATTTTAATGGAACAGAGACTTTTGTAGAAGCAGGGAATTGGTTGAAAGAGACCGAAGATCTTTTAGCCACCTTTGATATAAGTGACCGCAGGAAGGTTTTATTAGCAGTATGGTTGCTAAAGGAAGAAGCTGCACGTTGGTGGGTAGTCACCACCGCGACCAGGCCAATTGAGACTTGGGATGACTTTAGAGGAAGGTTTGGACTGAGATTCTTATCACTAAAGCAAGGGGACATGACTATTAGGGAATACATAGATAAGTTTAATCAACTGGCTCGTGTCGATTTAGACTTAGTTAATACAGCTCAGAAGAAGGCCCTACACTTTGCTCTAGGATTAAACGAGCCATTACATGATTTGGCCCTGTCTCATATACCCTTGGGGGCGACTTTCGAGAGTTTAGTGAATTTGGCCCTACTTCAAGAAGAAGGTAGCAATGATAAGAGAGAGGTCAAGGCAAATGAGTCTCAAGGCAAAGGAGTAAATTCCGGGAAATGGGGCAAGAATAACCACAACCGCAAGGACAAGCCAAGAGGGAATATAAAATGTAACTTTTGTGGTAACGTTGGACATATGGCTAAGGAATGTCGGAAGAAGGAAAAGAGAAAGCGGGGCGAATGCTTCATTTGTGGTGAGTTTGGACATTTCAGCAAGGATTGCCCGAGGAAACAAGGGCAAGGTCAGACTCAGTGTGCAGGACTATCTGGAGGGCGAATTCATCCCCTCAACCCCGTTTTTCCAGCTCATGATAGAGGTAGTGTTTCTGTTGAAAATCTTGTTTACATTTTCTGATTTTCCCTGTTCAGACTTTGTTTGATTCTGGCACATCGCATAGCTTTATTTCATCTGATCCAGTTGAAAGTTTTGCACCTAAGTACTAGTGTAGTTGATGATCCCGTATGTGTTTCAAATCCAATTGGGGGTTCTGCCCGTTTGTCTGTGGTCTGAGTGGATTTGAAAATTTCTATCTTGAGTATAGAATTCTCGTGGGATGTTTATATTCTCGGTTTCGGGGGATATGGGTTGGCTTTGGGCATGGAATGGTTGTCCTATTTTGGAGCCATTCTGGGTTTTTGTATATAGGGTTGTGAGGCTCATGGCTCGCCTCAGCCGTACCCTTAGAAATTACTAGCAACCCTAGGGGTCCCGTCAGGTTATGTTATCTTGAATCCCTCAACTCGTCTATCGATAGTTTGCAATCTGTGAGGGTGGTCCGAGAACATCCTGATATCTTGGGAAAAGTGAAGGGGTTACCCTTAGACGTGGGATAGATTTCCGCATTATCTGGTTGGTAACACCAAGCCAGTTTCGTGGCTGGTTAGGCACGTGACCTCACGAGATGAGAGTTAAGAAGCAAGTCCAGGAGTTGCTTGAGAAGAACTTCCTGAGACGAAGCATTTTCGAGTAGGGTGCTCCAGTAGCATTCGTTACTAATGGGGACGGTTTGCTTCGCTTATGTGTTAATCTTCGTAAGAAGAATAGGTAACCGTTACCAAGGATCAATGATTTGTTGATCAGCTTGTAGGAGCATCTGTTTTCTTTTGATCTAGCTATCGGATTCCATCAGCTTAGGATGGCTGAGGATGGAATTGACAAGACTGCGTTTAGGACTCTGGATGGGTTTTAGAATGGCTAGTCATGCTATTTGGTTTGACTAAGGCACCCGCATATTACGTGATTTTGATGGGTAGGGTGTCTAGGAAGTCCTTGAACAAGTTTGTCAGGGTCGTCGTAGACGATATTTGATCTCCTCATAAGAACGAGGAAGAGCATGTTGGACATCTCAAGAAGGAGATGGATACGCTTAGAGCCACTAGTTGGAGGTCAAGTTCTCCAAATGTCATTTTGGAGGAAAAGTGGGATTTCTTGGGCATATAGTTCCTAAGTAAGGCTTAGCGGTGGATTCCGCTAAAGTGGCTGCGGTTTGTGACCTGAAGGCTCCGAGAAGGGCAATTGAAGTAGGAAGCTTTCTCCGTTTGACTAGTTAGTTAGCATTCCCGGAGCATAGACTTACTCTTCTGGATCAAGAAGGGGGTTTCACAGGAAGAAAACCCGCAGTTGGTCCAGAACATGGACCGGTTGATTCGAGGCGAAATGTTAAGTCACCTCGCTGGATATATTATAGATGACAAAGGATGACTAAGGCGCGACAAGAGATTATGTGTTCCTCGAGTGAAAGACTTGGTAAAGAAGGTTCTTGAAGATGTGCATCACTCGAGGAGGTGGCCGAGTTGGTTTCGGAATATATGTTGTGCCACCAGGTTGAGGCCAAGTCATAGAAGCCCAGTGGGCCATTACCTCCATTGGAAGTTTCGCAAGGGGAGTGTGAAAACATCTCGATAGATTAGGTGGATAAATTACCTAGATCAAAGAAAGGGAATACGGGTATGTGGGTAGACTTACGAAGAGTGCTCATTTCAGTCCGGTGAAGAGCAAGAGGACTGCATCATGGTTAGCAACGGTTTATCCTCAAAAAGTTGGCCAGTTTTGAAATGGCCTCCAGGAAGCCATGGGTAGGCAACTGAATCTAGGTACGGCCTATAGGCGGATGGTTCATGTCGATTAAGCCTGAGTTATAGGAAATCACGTTTATAAGGGCAATTGGCAACGTGGAGTGGTATTTCCAAGGAAAGTTCTGCTGCATGGAATACCTTATGGTAAGAAGACGAGATCCAGGATTCACTAGTGAATTTTGGAGAGCTTGCATGAAATCATGAGGTTATAGTATGTTTAAGCCAAGTATACAGAAAGAAGAATAAGTGGGGAAGAAAGACGAGAGGCAATAATGAAATAAGTTCCAACTCGAATTTGGAAAATAGGAGTTAGGAAGCCAAGGAATCATGAAGTGAAAGATAGTCAAAGCACAGTTGAGTTAAGTTCAAGGGAACGTGACTAAGAAGAGTGAAGACTAGATACCCGCATCATATCTTTGTAGGGGCGCATCCTTGATCCTTGTTTTCCCGTGGAGCTTGCTTACAAGTTATCTTTTGTATATACCCTCTCGGTCCCATTCCCGATCTTATTTCGGTTGTGAACTCCATAAGGGGGTTAAGACTCATCGGTTAGTACTATATGTCAAAGTTTGAATGGATTTCTGGTAATCCAAAAAGGAGTTTGTCTAGTTTATCTAGTTTATCGTGTCTATCTTGTCATGAGAACCTTAGGTAGAAACCCTTTTGGTTGAAACATGTGTTTGAAACATGTTATGCTTGATGGTTGCAAGTGGCTGCAAGTGTTTGCAAGTGGTTGCTCGTGGATGCATTATACACGATTAGGCACTAGATCGGCTCACACACTCTTCATGTTGCATATGCATGAGTGTTTATGCTTATCCATGATTGAAACTTGTTGTGCTACCACATGGATGTTGCATATGGATGAATGTTATGTGCACTCATATAGATACCATAAATTATGGTAGGAATTTGCATACATATGGATTCATTTCACTAACATACATATGCATTAAGGAGGTTTACTGTATCAGTAACCGCCTGATCTTTGCATTAGATAAGACATACATGTGCATTAAGGAGGTTTACTGTATCAGTAACCGCCTGATCTTTGCATTAGATAGGTACATATACACACACTTTTGCATATGTTCATACCACATTTAGAATCTTTTAAGGACAATGATTGCTCGTGGATGATGCTTTGAGTAGATGGATGATTGGATGGTAGGATACGTTCTTCCTAACTTGAAGATTTCGGGGACGAAATCCTTTAAGGAGGGGAGAATGTAACAACCCGTATTTTCAATAATCTGTTATAACATAAATTGAGGCAGAATTAAATTATAAAATGGGAATCAAGGGAAACGGGCTATGCCATTGCGTTCGTCTCGGAAAAATACGCGAAATAGAGTCCGAGTTTTCGAAAATCGGAGTCCGTATGACCCAGTTAAGGCCCATTGAAGTTTGCAGAAAATTACTAAGTAAAAATCAGATTCAAATTTGAAGAATTGGGCCAACTGGGCCAAGGCGGGAAAATTCCCGCCAGGGGCCCCATGTCGACAGGCCTGTCGACAGGGTCCCCAGGGAGTCGACTGCCCTGTCGACAGCCCTGTCGACAGGGGGTAGCCAGGCAGATTAGCCTGGCGCACCTCTTTGGCTTGGGCTTGGTTTGGGCTTGGTTGTGTGGTCTGGTTCTAGAGGGTTCCTAAATCTGACGGGCCAAAATTCACCTAGGGTTAATCCTATGGTCTAAATCACTCTAATCTTCTATAAATAAGCCTCTAACCTACCCTAAATCATTCATTAATCACCCTAGCAACAAAACTATGCCAAAATCTAAACTCTCATGGCCTCCACCTAAAACCCTAGCCTCCAATCTCTTCATTAATAATTCCTAAGTAATTTTCCATGCATACAAGCATATTTAGGCTTGTATGATCCTCCTTAGCTTGCATTAAAGGCTTGTTTTTCAATTGGCATCATAAAGGAGGAGTCTTGATCAAGTTTGCTTGCATTTGGGGGTCTTAATTAGTTGCATAAGGGGTTTCTTGCATTTGTTAAACTCATTTGAGTCCGCATAAGCATTGTAAGCCCTCTTACCTTCATTTTAGAAACTCTAAAGTTAATATGTGATGCAAGTTGGGATTTATGTAAGTTAAATGAGTTATGCATGTTTATGCAAGTTTGCTAAGCCTTGATTTGCAAGTTAAATGAGTTATGCATGTTTATGCAAGTTTGCTAAGCCTTGATTTGCAAGTTAAATGAGTTATGCATGTTTATGCAAGTTTGCTAAGCCTTGATTTGCAAGTTAAATGAGTTATGCATGTTTATGCAAGAATACTAAGCCATGATTCGCAAGTTAATTGAGTTATGCATGTATACTAAGCCATGATTTGCAAGTTTAACAAGTTATGCATGTTTATGCAAGTTTGTTAAGCCATGATTTGTACGCTTATTGAGTTATGCATATTTATGCAAGTTTAAAATGACAAGTTGTGCATGTTTTGACAAGTTGTGCATGTTTTGACAAGTTGTGCATGTTTTGACAAGTTGTGCATGTTTTGGCAAGTTGTTCATGTTTATGCAAGTCTAAAATGACAAGTTGTGCATGTTTGACAAGTTATGCATGATTATGGTAATATGCAAGTTCATTATGCTAAGTTATGCAAGTTTAACATGTTATGCATGTTTTATGGTAATATGCAAGTTCACTATGCTAAGTTGCGCAAGTTTAACATGTTATGCATGTTTATGCTAATATGCAAGTTCACTATGCTAAGTTGTGCAAGTCCAACATGTTATGCATGATTGTTGTGCAAGTTCGTCATGTATGTTGTGCCAAGTTCCCTCTTCCTATCCTTTATGCGTTACTACGAATATGTAAGCGATAGAATGACGTTGGGGGTTTTGGGGTAAACTTAAAATACATAAAAATATAAGATTGGGAATTTACCTATTAAGTTAGGTCTACCCCTTGGGAATTTACCTATTAAGTTAGGTCTACCCAAGTAATTGTTTGACTTGTGATTGTGTTTTGAAATAAAGTGGACATGACACTTAGAAAACATAAGTGTGGCCAACTCGAGGTTGGGTTGAGTTTGTAGCGTAATTCTACCCGGAACCGACCGGCTTAACTAGTGGCTACAAACAATAGGACCCAATGTGAGAAGTTGGTCATGGGGTGCCAAGACCCGAGGTTAGACCAAGTTGTGGTGTAAAGCTACCCGGACCCGCCCGGCCTAACTAGTAACCACAACAAGGTCTAATGTGAGAGGTTGAGGTGCATTAAATTAATTAATGCCTCATGATTAGGGTTAAGTCAGGGTCCACTAATACTTAACCAATTTAGGGATTCGAGGGATTAGAATGTGGTTAAGTCGTGAACCATTGGTTACACTTAACTAGTTTAATCCATTTGGGAGTTCAAGGGATTAGAATGGGGTTAAGCCACACTTAACCAGTTTAATCCAGGATTAGTAAAGGGTTAAACCACACTTAACCCTCTTGGGGAAACCCTAGCAACGTGGTCTGTTCTAACAGTAATCCCAGTTTGGTATCATTCACAACCCTAGAAGCTAGGCTAGGGCGGGGCACGGTTACTGGCAGATGTAAGCGACCAAAGGGCGATGGCCGAGTGGTACAGCGGTGCGGGTTCGGCGGGCTACGGACGTGCACGTAGTCCGATATTGGACAAACTCGAGGCACGGGTACCAGTAGATTAGAGCTGTGCATTATTGCTTAAGTGTCTGGGGTTGACATCTGAGGGCTTGATACACCCAAAAGGGGGACCCAGCACAGTCTAACTACAACCATACGTGGGCCATATGGACACCAACACTTGACGTGTTAGGTTTATAGGGAGCCGATCGACTAGACCGTGGGCTGGACCTCTTATTTAGGTCACTTCATGTTATTGGGCCAAAGTTTGGGCTAAGGGATCAATACCTGTTATGTTGGTTTACTAGTACACCGTGGTGCAAAAACTTAACCTTGTTTTATGCGATGACACCTCTATCTGTCTTGTAGTTACTTTATCATGCCAGTATGTCGTTATCTATGGTCATCTCAGTTTCCATCATGATGTTAACTTTATTAGTTTATAGACTGATCGTAGCAGGGCTTACTCAGTCTTTTTGACTGACCCGTTTTGTTTCGCCTCTTTTCTTCCGTTTCCCCCCCCAGGTTCTCAGGGAGGGAATACTGGAGCCCAGCTTGGATCTTAGCTGCTGTCTTGGATAGCTCATGTATGCTTTGGACTTGAGCCGCTATGGTTTATCGCTCTTATTTGGGGATAGTACTTATGTATTTTCAGCTTATCAGATGATGTATTTATCTAGACTTATAATTTTGGGAAATTGACATTTTGATGTACCAGACTTGTGTTTTGAAATGGTTTTTATAAATCTTCCGCTGTTTTATTTACGCACTCTGTTTATTTACATATATATATGTCATGTCCTGCCTTGCTATATCATTTTGCATGTTTACCAATAATGCCCCTCCAAAGCTAGTGCATTCCTTTGCGAGTGACCCTGGCGGAGGTGGGGTGTTACATGAATCCTGGATCTCGTCTACTTACTATAAAGTATTCCACGCAGCAGAACTTTTCTTGGAAATACCCATCCACGTTGCCAATTGCCCTTATAAACGTGATTTTCTATAACTCATGCTTAATCGAAATGAACCATCCGCCTATGAGTGATAGGCCATACCTAGATTCAGTTGCCTACCCATGGCTTCCTGTAGGCTATTTCAAAACTGGCCAACTTCTTGAGGGTAAACCGTTGCTAACCATGATGCAGTCCTCTCGCTCTTCACCGGACTGAAATGAGCACTCTTCGTGAGTCTACCTATTATGACCCACCTACCCGTATTCCTTTTCTTTGATCTAGGTAATCCATCCTCATAATCTATCGAGATGTTTTCACACTTCCCTTGCGGAACCTCCAATGGAGGTAATGGCCCGCCGGGCTTCTATGACTTGGCCTTAACCTGGTGGCACAACATGCATCCTGAGACCAACTCGGCCACCTCCTCGAGTGATGCGCATCTTCAAGAACCTTCTTTACCAAGTCTTCCACTCGAGGAACACATAATCTCTCATCACGCCTTAGTCATCCCTTGTCCTCTATAATATATCTAGCGAGGTGACTTAACATCTCGCCTCGAATCAACTGGTCCATATTCTTGACTAACTGCGGGTCTTCTTCCTGTGAAACCCCCTTCTTGATCCAGAAGAGTAAGTCTAAGCTCAGGGAATGCTAACTAACTAGCCAAACGGAGAAAGCTTCTTACTTCAATTGCCCTCCTCAGGGTTTTCCGGTCTTAAACCGCAACCACTTTAGCGGAATCCACCGCTAAGCCTTACTTAGCAACTATGTGCCCAAGAAATCCAACTTCTTTCCTCCAAAGTGACAATTGGAGAACTTGACCTTCAACTGGTGGCTCTAAGCGTATCCACCACCTCCTTGAGATGTCTAGCATGCTCTTCCTCGTTCTCTTAAGGAGATCAAAATATCGTCTACGACGACCACGACAAACTTGTTCAAGGACTCCCTAAACACCCTACCCATCAAGTTCACGTAATATGCGGGTGCATTAGTCAAACCAAATAGCATGACTAGCCATTCTAAAAATCCATCTAGAGTCCTAAACGCAGTCTTGTCAATTCCATCCTCAGCCATCCTAAGCTGATGGAATCCGGTAGCTAGATCAAAAGAAAACAGATGCTCCTACAAGCTGATCAAACAAATCATCGATCCTTGGTAACGGTTGTCTATTCTTCTCACGATAATCAACACATAAGCGAAGCAAACAGTCCACATTAGTAACGAATACTACTGGAGCACCCTACTCGAAAATGCTTCGTCTCAGGAAGTTTTTCTCAAGCAACTCCTTGACTTGCTTTCTTAACTCTCATCTCGTGAGGTCATGTGCCTAACCGGCCACGAAACTGGCTTGGTATTACCAACCAGATAATGCGGAAATCTATCCCACGTCTAGGGGTAACCCCTTTACTTCCCCCAAGATATCAGGATATTCTCGGACCACCCTCACAGATTGCAAACTATCGATAGACGAGTTGAGGGATTCAAGATAACATAACATGACGGGACCCATAGGGTTGCTAGAAATTTCTAGGGTATTACCGAGGCGAGTCATGGGCCTCACAACCCTATATACAAAAACCAAGAATGGCTCCAAAACAGGACAACCATTCCATGCCCAAAACCAACCCATATCCCCTGAAACCGATAAACATCCCACGAGAATTCTATACTCAAGATAGAAATTTTCAAATCCACTCAGACCACAGACAAACGGGCAGAACCCCCAATTGGATTTGAAACACATACGGGATCATCAACTAGACTAGTACTTAGGTGCAAACTTTCAACTAGATCAGATGAAATAAAACTATGCGATGTGCCAGAATCAAACAAAGTACGAACAAGGAAAATCAGAAAATGTAAACAAGACTTTCAACAGAAACACTACCTCTATCATGAGCTGGAAGAACGGTGTTGAGGGGATGAACTCGCCCTCCAGATAGTCCTGCATACTGAGTCTGACCTTGCCCTTGTTTCCTCGGGCAATCCTTGCTGAGATGTCCAAACTCACCACAATGAAAGCATTCGCCCCGCTTTCTTTTCTTCTTCCTACATTCCCTGGATATATGTCCAAATTTACCACAGAAGTTGCATTTCCTATTCTCTCTTGGCTTGTCCTTGCGGTTGTTGTTATTCTTGCCTCGTTTCCCGGAATTTACCCTCTTGCCTTGAGACTCATTCGCCTTGACCTCTTTCTTGTCGTTGTTATCTTCTTCTTGAAGTAGGGCCATATTCACCAAATTCTCGAAAGTCGCCCCCAAGGGTATATGAGACATGGCCAAACCATGTAATGGCTCGTTTAATCCTAGAGCAAAGTGTAGGGCCTTCTTCTGAGCTGTATTAACCAAGTCTAAATCGACCCGAGCCAGTTGATTAAACTTATCTATGTATTCCCTAATAGTCATGTCCCCTTGCTTCAGTGATAAGAACCTCAGTCCAAACCTTCCTCTAAAGTCATCCCAAATCTCAATTGGCCTAGTAGCGGTGGTGACTACCCACCAACATGCAGCTTCTTCCTTTAGCAACCATACTGCTAATAAAACCTTCCTGCGGTCACCTATATCAAAGGTGGCTAAAAGATCTTCGGTCTCTTTCAACCAATTCCTTTCCTCTACGAAAGTCTCTGTTCCACTAAAATTCTTGCCACCCATCATCTTAAAGTTCTTACAAGTTTCCGCAAAATCCGCTTGTGGAGGCTGAGGGAGAAGAGGAACATCAGCTACGGAAGGAGGAGGAGGAACAGCGGCCTTGACTGGAAAGACAACATTAGAGACACCCGGGACCGGTGCCGTGACTTCCAAGTACCGACGAAACCAATCGGGTATTGTTACTCCTTCGGGCAAGATGAGGTTATCAGACATGCTGGAAACGAAAAGAAAAGAGTTCAAACGAGGGGTCAAAGGATAGTGCTAATGGCTTTTGGGGAATAGCCTTTTAAAAATAACTAGACTTTTCTTTGGAAAATACTTTATACTTGGTTTTGAAAATAGTTTTTCAAAAGTTTTAAAAACCTTTTTATCCCTTCTCGTAAACCATATGCTCTGATACCAAATGTAACACCCCACCTCCGCCAGGGTGGCTCTTGCAAGCAACTCTGACTTTGGTGGGGCGTTTTAAAACAAGGTAAACATGCATAATGATATAACAAGGCAGGACATGACATATATATTTGTAAATAAACAGAGTAAGTAGATAAAACAGCGGAAGATTTTTAAACCATTTCAAAACACAAGTCTGGTACATCAAAATGTCAATTTCCCAAATAAACAAGTCTAGTACATAAAATAACATCATCTGAAACTGAAAAGAAAAACATAAAACTAGCTATCCCCAAAGTGGAAAAACCATAGCGAGCTCAAGTCCAAAGCATACATGAGCTATCCAAGAAAGCAGCTAAGATCCAAGCTAGGCTCCTGTATTCCCTCCCTGAGAACCTGGGGGGGGGGGGGAACAGAAGAAAAGAGGCGAAAGAAAACAGGTCAGTCAAAAAGACTGAGTAAGCCCTACTACGATCAGTCTATAAACTAATAAAGTTAACAGCATGATGGAAACTGAGATGATCATAGATAACAACATACTGGCATGATAAATTAACTACAAGATAGATAGAGGTGTCATCGCATAAACAAGGTTAAGTTCTGCACCACGGTGTACTAGCAAACCAACATAACAGGTATTGATCCCTTGGCCCAAGCTTTGACCCAATAACATGAAGTGACCTTAATATAAGGTCCAACCAAACGGTCTAGTCGATCGACTCCCTATAAGCCTAACACGTCAAGTGTTGGTGTCCATACGGCCCACATATGGATGTAGTCAGACTGTGCTGGGTCCACCGTCGGGTGTATCAAGCCCTCGGGTGTCAACCCCAGACACTGAAGCAATAATGCACAGTCTAAACCTACTGGTACCCGTGCCTCGAGTTTGTCCAATACCGGATTACGTGCACGTCCGTAGCCCGCCTGGACCTGCACCGCTGTACCACTCAGCCGTCGCTTTGGTCGCTTACATCAGTCCAGTAATCGTGCCCCGACCTAGCCTAGCCTCTAGGGTTGTGATGATACCAAACTGGGATTACTGCTGGAACAGACCACGTTGCTAGGGTTTTCTAAGAGGGTTAAGTGCGATTTAACCCTTGACTAATCATGGATTAAATTGGTTAAGTGTAACCGACAGTTCACAACTTAACCCCATTTCAATCCCTCGAACCCCCAAATGGATTAAATTGGTTAAGTGTAACCGACAGTTCACAACTTAACCCCATTTCAATCCCTCGAATCCCCAAATTGGTTAAGTATTAGTGGACCCTGACTTAACCCTAATCATGAGGCATTAATTAATTTAATGCACCTTAACCTCTCACATTAGACTTTGTTGTGGTTACCTAGTTAAGCCGGTGGGTTCCGGGTAGATTTACACCACAACTTGGTCTAACCTCGGGTCTTGGCGCCACATGACCAACTTCTCACATTGGGTCCTATTGTTTGTAGCCACTAGTTAAGCCGGTCGGTTCCGGGTAGAATTACGCTACAAACTCCACCCAACCTCGAGTTGGCCACACTTATGTTTTCTAAGTGTCATGTCCACTTTCTTTCAAAACATAATTACAAGTCAACAAATACTTGGGTAGACCTAACTTAATAGGTAAATTCCCAAGGGGTAGACCTAACTTAATAGGTAAATTCCCAATCTTATATTTTCATGTATTTTAAGTTTACCCAAACCCCCCAACATCATTCTATCGCTTACATATTCGTAATAACGCATAAAGGATAGGAAGAGGGAACTTGGCATAACATACATGATGAACTTGCATATCACAACAAACATGCATAACATGTTAGACTTGCATAACTTAGCATAGTGAACTTGCATAAACATGCATAACATGGCATAGTGAACTTGCATAAACATGCATAACCCAATAAACTTGCAAATCATGGCATAGTGAACTTGCATAAACATGCATAACTCAATAAACTTGCAAATCATGGCATAGTGAACTTGCATAAACATGCATAACTCAACAAACTTGCAAATCATGGCATAGTGAACTTGCATAAACATGCATAACTTATTAAACTTGCAAATCATGGCATAGTGAACTTGCATAAACATGCATAACTTGTCAAACATGTGTAACATAGCATAGTGAACTCGCATAAGCATGCATAACTTATTAAACATGTATAACATAGCATAGTGAACTCGCATAAGCATGCATAACTTATTAAACATGCATAAATCCCAACTTTCATCACATATTAACTTTAGAGTTTCTAAAATGAAGGTAAGAGGGCTTACAAATATTATGAAGACACAAATCTACTAATAAAGATTGAGAAGCCCTTTATGCAAGCATATAAAAACCCAAAACAAAGCTCCAATTAACAAAAATCCCAAAAACTCTAGCTTAGCAAATAAAGCTTGCAACTTGATGATGTATGCAAGCCAATGATCATTCATACAACTTAGAAATGCTTGTATGAACATCAAAATCTTCATAGGAATGATTTTTGAAGAGGATGGAGGCTAGGGTTTTTAGGTGGAGGCCATTTGAGAATTCAATTTGACATAGTTTGGTTGCTAGAATGAATAATGAGGTTTTAGGGTAGGATTAGGGGCTTATTTATAGAAGATTAGAGTGTTTTTAGCCCTAGGATTAACCCTAGGTTAGTTTAGGTCCGTCAGATTTCGGAATTCTCTAGAACCAAGCCACAAGACCAAGCCCAAATCAAAATGGTGCGCCAGGCAAAACTGCCCGGCCACCCCATGTCGACAGGGCTGTCGACAGGGCTGTCGACACCCTCAGACCCCTGTCGACATGCCTGTCGACATGGGGGTCTTGGCGGGAGTTTTCCCGCCTGACGCCAGTTAGCCCTAATCCTTGTTTTTGAACTTAAAATTTAAATCTGTTTTTACTATGGAAATTTCTGAAAACTTCAATGGGCCTTAACTGGGTCATACGGACTCCGATTTTCGAAAACTCGGACTCTATTTCGCGTATTTTTCCGAGACGAACGCAATGGCATAGCCCGTTTCCCTTGATTCACATTTTATAATTAAATTCTGCCTCGATTTATATTATAACAGGTTATTGAAAATATGGGTTGTTACAACACGGATCTCACATCGGAACGAATAAAATATAATATAACTTTTGAAATACAAAACTGAATCTTGCATACAATAACACTTACAACACAGCGGAAATAATAATAGCTATAATCCTGAAGCCTCCTGCTCTAAGCTCTTCTTGTATCTGAAAAATCCCGACTACTTGACTGCCCGTACAAATTTAGGCACCCAAGAGTTTAGGGAAAAACAAAACAAAATAAACTCCGGGTCAGTCATGTGACTGGTGTGAGTAAACTCAAATCATTTAAACAGGTATATGATATCTCATAAGACCACGCCGTGAATACGGAACGGGTTTTTCCCTTATGAGAATCCAAAATATCTTTATATCAAAAACCTTTTGATATTATAATAATGTCTATGTACAAATAGATATCAACTAGCAGAAACGCTTCCATCTCACGTTCTACATATATAGTATACAATCAAAACCGCAAGCACGTATTGGGTAATGGATTTCCAACTATGACAAGGTATGGATCCACCTTCCGATCAGTGTACTCTAGGAACGATACACTGGAGTTCAACAAGAACATCTTGCAACTCAGCCACACATGACCGACCACTCATTTCGCTTGAGTGTATCGAATGTACATCACCAACGGTCGGGATCAGCAACCGTTTCCCGTATATATATGGGACAGCATTGATAGATTAAAAGAAGCAAATGAATATTCTCTAGATAGGTGATTATACACCCTACTTCGGTGCGACCGACTTAGCCATGCTGCCTGCCCGATTTTTGTCATTTACCGGATGTGAGGCTAGAAGCTACGCTTACCTTCCATTCATTTATAACACGATCACTTTGAATGCCACATTATCAGATCCGTTAATCATTAGTTGGTTTATACAAATATTCTGGATGTTATGCAAAGGGAATAAATCCGTTGCCACCATATATATTTGTACAGGCCAACCCATTCGATCATTGGAAATACTCTGTCAGACATTCGTCCATATACGTTCGTTCTGGGACTGAACGAAATTGAAGGCACTATTCTGTAAACAGGACAGCCCTTGCATAACACCATCTTCAATTTTCTTCATCGTTCTTGATCACAATGCTTATGTCAATACGGAGTGGTTCTTCGGATAATATCCAACCGGTCTCTCCATATTAACAACGTAAAATGGCCAAAACTTCGATAGTCTGTGATTTAACTATCAAATGAAAACATGTCGGTGTACAAACAACGATCTTAATTCCAAATGGAATTATCGATCCAATAATCGAACATATATATATATATTCATATTCCTTATTCCTATATTTAGAAAACATCCTTGATTTATATTTGGAAAACATTTCCAAAACTCGTTTATATGGATTTCAACTAACGCCGTATAAAACATCGTTACGACCACTAAATCCATAAGTCATTTATTACTTAATTGCATTACTTATCATCCTTTGTTATCGAACTTCAACTATTCCTTAGTCAATTTCTAAGTCAATCAAGTTGGGGTATAATTACCTCTCAGACCTTAACTGAACAACGATCTTAACCTTGCAATAGATACAGCTCATCACTTCAATTTCTACAATCATTTGCTTACGCAAATACCCGGATTCAGATTACGAATCCACTTCTTTATGAAAAACATTTATTATAACCCTAACGTTATAAATTCTACTTCTGAAATATCTAACTTATAAGTCTAACATTTATTTCTTACTCTGATTAATTTATCCAACAACTAATTTATTTATAATTAAATAAATCTTGATTTAAAAACCGAAAAGTAAATAATACTTTCCCAAATTCGATATAATCGAATTCGATGCATAACTCCCTTTCGAGTAATCTTTATTCGATTAACACTCCTTCGAATAAATTATATTCGATTATCTTTCTTCGAATAGATTTTATTCGATTATCTCTTTTTGTTTAATTCTATTTAATTTAACTCTTCTCTCGAATAACTAATATTCGATTAACTCTAATTTGTTTAACTCTATTTCATTACTCCTATTCGAATAACTAATATTCGAATAACCCTATTTGATTAACCCCTTTTAACTCTTATTCGAATAACTGATATTCGAATAACTCTATTTGCTTTACTCTAACTGCTTAACTCTTATTTGATCAACTCGATTGGATTAACCCTATTTCGAATAACTAATATTCGATTTGACTTCATCCTTAATAACAATGTCTGTTTTAACTCTAATCGATTTACTCTATTTGATTTACTCTAATCGATTAACTCTATTTGATTATTTTCATCGAATAACTAATATTCGATTAACATAATTTGATTACTCTAATTGAATAGCCAATATTCAATTTAACCCTGATTGGATTAACTCTAATTCGATAAAATCCTATTTGTTTAACTCACATTCGATTAACTAATCTTCGACTAACTAATAGTCGATTTACACTTATTTGCTTAACCAACATTCGACTAACTAATAGTCGATTAACTTACTTCAACTTATTTGATTAACTTATATTTGATTATCTCAAACTGATTAACTTTATTTGATTATTTTAAATTGAATAACTAATATTCAATTAACTCCTTTAAAATAACAAAATTCAATTAGCTCCTTTCGAATAGATTATATTCGATTTAACTCTATTTGATTATCTCTTTTCTATCTTGTCAATTTTTTTTTTTTAACGTTTATTTTCCGTTACAACAATTCCCTTTTTTTATAACTTCTAATTACCGTTACAAATATTTCCTGTTTATAACTTCTATTTACCGTTACAAATATTTCCTATTTATAACTTCTATTTACCATTACAAATATTTCCTATTTATAACGTCTATTTACCGTTACAAATATTCTCTATTTATAACGTCTATTTATTTTCTAAATAAACATTCTCCTTTTCTATTTCTATTTATTTTCTAAATAAATATTCCCTATTTATAAAATCCTATGATTTTATAAATACTTCCTTTTTATAAAACCGTGTTCGTTTTATAAATATTTTCCTTTTTATAAAATCCTGTGATTTTATAAAATTCCTTTATTTCAATATACATTGAAATATTCGTTTTTACAACTCAGGGTTTCTTATGATATTCAAAATATCACACAACGATGATCAATATCGTTCTAACATCCATAATCAATAACAGATTATAAATCACAACATATATCACAATATATGAAAACAGTAAAATAACTGTTGAGGAATCCAGTCGGATTCCTCCAACCTGTCTCCCTGCATCCACAAATGTTACACAATATAATATACATCATATTTCATTTTGAAATGAAATATCCTGCTATACATAACCATATTTGATTAACCGTACATAGATGAACTATACCTACGTTTTCAACCAAATCTATTTAACAGTCCAGTTTAACAATCAATATACAGCAGTCAATAAATAAAGTACAATTTTATATTAAAATATAAATTGAGGAAAGTTAGTGAGTTTTACTCACTTTGATTTGATTCGGTCGCTGCAGCGGTTTGGTTACAGTTAAATTAACGGCGTTCAATTTAACGATAAATCCCAGCTATCTCCGGCACTGTCCAGATCAGTTCCAGACTGTTCTGCTTGTTGTCGTGGTTCCGATGTCACTTGTTTTCATTCCATTTTTATGGATGAAATAATAGACCAGGGGATTCTTCACACTTCGCTTTTACAAGGCTACCCTTCTTCTCGACAATTCCCCTTTTTTTTCTTCCAATTCTTACTTTGTTTGTAAACCCACCTTTTAAATGTTCCAAATGATTTCCTTCGCATCGGCCTCCCTTTGCAAAAGTGGATATTTTGCTGACTTTTCTACTTCATCCCACTTTGTCTTATTTCTTCCCAGTATTGGCTTTTGTCCAAATCTTTCCCACTTGGTGGTCCTGTTTATATAAAATTCTACTCCACTATAATAACTTCGTTCCCACTTTGCTTCAGTACAAATTTCCGGTCTTCCGCGTTCCATATCATGCCCGATATTCCTTAGTCCTAGCTAATTTTGTATAAACCGTTAATCACATCCGCTCTAAACTCCTTCAGCATCATTCTTCTTCGAAATACCCCGATAACCGTGTTTTAGTTTCTTCGAAACAGATAACCATTCTTTAGTCTCCAGGTCCTTCACCCTCACATCGTGAGAACCATGCAATTTTCAAAGATTTCACCAACGTATACTCAACGTTCCCTGGTCCCTTCTATTTTCAGTTCAAAATAAAACAGTGCGTGCTTCCCTTGAATGAAATGAAACAACTTAACCACTGACTTTCTTCTTGAAAGCAATAGGAAATTGGCCGACCAGTTGCCAAACAGGTTTTGTGCTTCTTCGTTAATCCTTCCTTTCCACGTCCTTTGTTTGCACAGCTAAAAATGAAACCATGCTTGCCACGTTCAATTGAACACCACAACTCCACATCACCCTACCCGCAAACACTTAAATACCCATCGTTTCAAATCCCATTAACACTACAACTTACTGTTCTAACCCATTTCCACATCCTACCCTTTCTTCATCTCATATACAACAAGTCTGAAACCCCTACCTCCTTAAGCGGCTTCCACTTCCACACGTTGCTACATGCAACCGAACTTTCACCTCTCTACTCCTCTCTACTCGACTGCTGTCTCACCCAACACCCGTAAGCCTGCCATCCACTTCACTCGTCCATCTTCTGTTCTGGAAACCCACTCCTTAATCCATCGCCTTCGCTCCTATTTCCAGAGAACGAACACGGCTGCTCCTTCCGACAGAACTTCATCTCACTTTCCAGTTCGTACTTCAAGCCCACTCTCGGAGCCCTCACCACAACAGTTGCATCTTCAGTCTTCCACCTCGTCGAACCCTAGGATGAGCTGTTAAAACAACCATCGATATGGCTAAAGGAAGAAGGAACTCGGTTTATTAAATTCAATTTTTCTTTTCATTTGTTTTGATTTAGAGATCTCACGATGGTTGGTATTTTGTGGCGGCCTGATTTTTCGCCATGTTGACTTCTGTAGAGATGGAATTAGGTTAGAACGTTGGGGAGTTATTTATAGAGAAAGAGATTGAGATATTTTGCTTATTTTATTATATTTAAAACTTACACGTGAAGTCTTGCGAAAATATAACCTCATACGATATCTGTTTTTGACCAACAAAGTCAATCCTACCATAGAAAAATATTCCGGACCTAATGGGACAGGTTTCGTCGAATTCCGACACCGTTTGTGAAAATCCCCTAGAAAATATCGATGAAAAACACCGAGCATTAATTCATTAAAATTGCAGAAAAAAACCTAAAAATATGTGGCATTAACGTTTCACTAGACCTCTTCCTAAGGTTTCGTATGAAACTTGTTTCGTTGAATTTTGAGTTCGTTTGACCAGTTAACCATTCAGTTTAGTTTGTTTTAAAATTAAAAACATAGTGTACCGTTCTATGAAATATTCTGTTCACGTAGGGACTGTTATGGACAGAAACAAAAATACCATTGAAATGAGTGACGTGCTCTGGTCCTAAAAATGTAATAATACCGGTAGATGGGCTCATATCGTGAAACCCCGAAATGTCGATACAAGGTGCCAAATACTCCAAATAAAAAGTTGCTTATTTAATTAATTAAAAATTACAGTAAAATTCTAAAAATTAAATTATCACTACTTCCCAAAAGAACCTTGTCTAAATTCGAACCCGATCTCTAGTTATATCGAATAAACCGTTACGGTCGATAAACGATTCTATAGCGACTATTTTAAAATTTGATTTGGCCATAAAACAAAATCTACACGACGAAATCTCGATTTTTCTCTTCCACTAGAAAGATATACCCCACCAGCTCCACACGTTTCTTGTTTCACAGAAATCCGACTTATAATGGATTATGTATATTCAGTTGAAGTTCAAATCGTCAAATAGCGAACTGCAGCGCCATTTCGAGCTCGATTATAATTATTATTAAAATTTATACGTTCAACTATCGTATATTTAAATATATTCGTTATTTAAATAATTAAATAACTTCATTATTCGACCGTTCAAAATACGGGTCACTACATTCTTCCCCCCTTATAATAATTTCATCCTCGAAATTGCTAAGTTAGAGGACGACCCTATCTATTGGAATTCCTAAGATTGGTTTACCCCTTATTTCTGATTTCAACTGAACCACTTAAATTCCGATTAAAATATTAATTCATTCCGACTTACTAAATTTTCAAAAATTTTGAAAAATTTCTAACACTTTAAATTTTCGGAAAATTTCGCCATAACCTCCTTTGTACAACCCTATCGGTAAAACCACAACTCGCCTCTCTAGGCCTTCTCCAACCCAAAAGAAAATCAAAACGCCAAGCGGCTTGCCAAATCGGCTCATAAATTCCAATTCATATGAAATATAAACTTGTACCTTTTTGCTGACCATATCATTATACCATTCCCATTGGTTATCAACTTAACATATACCAATGTCATTCCAATCCATCTCCTGTCAGTTTTTAACCTCAACCTCAAGCAATTGCTTATACTCAAGTCAAATTCCATTTCAAACTTAAGTACAATTCTTGATTCCAAATCCTTATAAAATCAATCAACTTACTCGATATCATCCCAATATAATTCCATATTATATATAACCTTGTCCAAGTTTAATTCAAATTAATTTATTCACTTTTACTATTTTAATCCATTTAACTTCATAAGTTAAATTCAGATTTCAAATTTCAAATCCCTGGGTTTATTCAAATCACTTGAAATCATAATAACAATTCAAAATCCTTCGAATTCCTGAATAACTTGTTTTTGCAAAACAATTTCAAAACAAAATCTTTGGTAGTAATCCGCCACTTTAGAAACTCGAAAATGAACACCGATGATGTATCGATCCATCATCGGAATCTATTTCCCAGCAATCCAGGTGAGTTTAATACTATATCACTTTCAGTTTGAAAAACATTTTCAAAATCTCCTAGGAACTTAAAATTTCCTTATTTTAATTCCTAATCCCGATGTAAATTCAGATTTAATTCATCTTATCTCATATACTTTACTTATATGAATTCTGATTGGTTATTTATAACCATTTCACCTTTTTATAATCTCATCTGATTATAATAACAACCAACACAACCAATTTTACTATGTTAATTTCAAAGCATATCATGTTGGTTCATCGTATTCGAATGTTTAGAAACCCTTATCGATATTGTGGTGCCCCACTATCGACCAAAATTCATAAACTACTCAACCAATAAATCTCCATAATACAAAACAAATTTTTATATCAAATAACAAATACGTTCACTCGTATATATACACTCAATCTCAGTCTAGGATATTACTAACCCCATCTCTACTGAGTCACGCCACAGAGCCAAGGTAATACTTGACTTAAGCTCTGATACCAACTGTAGTAACCCGAAAATCCGGTCCAATTAGAGCTGACTAAATAACACAAGTCCAACCCCAAATTATACTGGAAATTCAAGAAAACTAATAGAAAGAAGACAGAGGGTGAGGATAGATAAGGTAGAAACTTAGAATTGAAGAAGAAGAAGAACATCATCATCAGAGTAAACACGAATCTCACAGCGGAACGAATAAAATATAATATAACTTTTGAAATACAAAACTGAATCTTGCATACAATTACACTTACAACACAGCGGAAATAATAATAGCTATAATCCTGAAGCCTCCTGCTCCAAGCTCTTCTTGTATCTGAAAAATCCCGACTACTTGACTGCCCGTACAAATTTAGGCACCCAAGAGTTTAGGGAAAAACAAAACAAAATAAACTCCGGGTCAGTCATGTGACTGGTGTGAGTAAACTCAAATCATTTAAACAGGTATATGATATCTCATAAGACCACGCCGTGAATACGGAACGGGTTTTTCCCTTATGAGAATCCAAAATATCTTTATATCAAAAACCTTTTGATATTATAATAATGTCTATGTACAAATAGATATCAACTAGCAGAAACGCTTCCATCTCACGTTCTACATATATAGTATACAATCAAAACCGCAAGCACGTATTGGGTAATGGATTTCCAACTATGACAAGGTATGGATCCACCTTCCGATCAGTGTACTCTAGGAACGATACACTGGAGTTCAACAAGAACATCTTGCAACTCAGCCACACATGACCGACCACTCATTTCGCTTGAGTGTATCGAATGTACATCACCAACGGTCGGGATTAGCAACCGTTTCCCGTATATATATGGGACAGCATTGATAGATTAAAAGAAGCAAATGAATATTCTCTAGATAGGTTTTGGGACGTCCACCTATTCATTTTCTAGGTTCTAAGCGTTTGATGTTGAGTTCAGATGTGTTTACATCCTCTTACACTTTGTCTCCCGATATGGTTGCTAAATTGACAGTTTCTTTACCGATGCCTCTTTAATATTAAAGTTCTATATACTTGAATTTCTCTTTGATTTTTCATTTGACTAGGAGTTTTGGCTTCGGAAGCTTCGACCCTCACTGATGTTTTAAATCAATCTACTGTTGTTGCTATTAAGAGATTGGCTGAGTTACCTGTCGAACTGCCAGCTAAGAAACTAAAACTCGATTTTTCTGCTTTTGCAATTTTGGAGGGTACTTTTAGTAAAGAAAGTGGGGGTTGTGTCCTGCCGTCACCCTTTCCAAGTATATCAGAAGCGGGTACGCATGCTATGTCGCGAATTCCAACTTCTCAGTTTATTGAGCCTTCGAGGCTTCCCGATCCTTCAACAAATTTTGTTGATTTTGTGAAGCTTGCTCTTTCTTGCTCAGAGTCTTATGACATCTCTTTACCATATTCTTCTTTAGATGCAGCGGATTCTTATCAACATTTGATTATCCGACAGCTTCAGGTGTGGACTTTTGTCTGTTAATCTTGACTTTACTTTATTGCGGCTGTTGATCGAATTCTTTTACTCTTTTTAGAATACCAAAATATGGCTTTCGTCTAAGTCAATTCCTTCTTCGTTAACCCCTGAAATTGTTCGACTATGAGAGGCTAACAAAACTTTAAGTGATGAATGTGAGAGGTTGAAAGCTTCCCTTGAACATGCTAAGGCGCCTTTAGAGGAAGAGAGGCAGACTAAGGACTCAGTCCCTAAAAAAGTTTCCTCCCTAGAACACCAGATGGCGGAAGACGTGGTAACTCACGCTGATGAGCTTCAGAAGGAGAAAGAGAAGCTTTCTCGTGCTGCGCAGATAATACGTGAAGCCAAGGATAGGGTTTCTGTTTTTTGCAAGTTCATCTTTTGTGAATTAAGATCGAGTGTTACGAATTTACCTTATTTCACATTCTTTTTGACAACTTTCAGAATCTTTCTGAGATCCAAATTACCACTATTCCACCATTCATTAGGGATAAAATTATGTAGCGGATCAATTTAGGTAAACTGGTGCTGAGATGCCACAGGTGGGAGAAACTAAATTTGAGGACCTTCTATACATGGATGGCCTTTCCGATGATTCAGGTGAAGGAGAAGAGACTCCTTCTTTTGTTGATGATGCTAGGGATAATGGTGGTGATATTTCGAAAGGTAATGAATGTCAGGATGAACATGATAAGGATAGAAACGATCTTGTTTCGGGTGCCGAAGCATCCCTTGATCCTGTTAGGCATAGTCCTGAGGTAAGGGGTTCCTACATTGCCCATGCTTTCAAACTTCCTTTATGTAAAGAAGGTGGGCCCTTCGGTTTTTTGGGAGGAAATAAAGCTATTGATTCCAAAGCTCCTCTTTCTCAGGTATAATTCTTGTTCTAGCAATGTTTTCTCTTTCCCCAAAGTATTTGACTGTAACTAGTTTCCTGTCATTATATCTAATGGGAAAAAAAGAAAAGTTGTTTCTCACCTTAGAGCAAAATTAGGTAATAAACATAAGGAATTAACTCGTTCTTATGTAGAGCAAGAGAGATTATTAAAAGATTATAATTCCTTATCCCGAAAATACCATGATCTTGAGAAGAGTATACATAAGCTTATGTCTTATAAGGAGCATGAAGTTGCGCCCGGGCTAAAGAAAATCCATTAACATATGGGAACTCTCGACGAGGAGAATAAGGAGCTGATGACGTTATTCTAGATGTTAATGAGGACAGGGTCATTTTGGTCGACTTCTCATATGAAATCCTATTTACTACATGTGACTGCTAATATACTTATTTGCATTATGACAGAACTTTGTTTACTACGAAGATTCATTATGTGTAACTTGTAGACTGAGAAGGATGTTTTTAACAACATCCATTCATGCTATCAGGAAAAAATATATTTTCTCGAGAAACTTAAGAGTGTTTATACTGAATTTCCTCGGCTCTCTTTTATCTTCTTGAGCAAAGACCATGAAGCAATTCTAAAGAGTATAAGGGCCAAACATGCCGAGATGTTATGTAAATGATAGATGTATTAACCAAGTGGAAGTGATCCTTTGTAACTTCTTTTAATCTGTATGCCGCGACAGATTGGTTTTGGATTTATCTTACACAAAGCTCCTATGTAAGAATGGAGCTCTATTTTGCAAATTGAAAAGATATGATCCTAACCATCTTCTTTTATTTTTGTGAGTAAGTAGGTCATCATGAAACTTTCCCGACTCAGAGTGAAGTGTTGCCAGCAAAAGGGATTTCTTCTATATCTCAAGAAAGGAAGAGCTTACTCCTGAATATATCCATTAAGCATTTGAATCAGAGAATGAATGCTTTAAAAGACCAGTTAAAGGAAAGAGATAGAATTATTCTTGGAATGAAGACATACATAAGGACTAAACCATCTATCAAGTTTGAGGATGAATTGAGAAGTTTACGCCAACATATTGTGGACTTGGAAATTGATTTAAACAATGTCAATACAAAGTGTGAGACATAGGAATATTGCTTCAAAAATATCCCTACCATGATGGGATCCCAACCTCCTGGCATTGCGATCACGCATAAGACTCCAACCCTTCAAAAGTATTTTTACTTGAATAACCGTCCTCCTGGGTTATGGAATCAGTTATTTCTGAGTGGTGTAAAAGAGTGGTAGCTGAGATAAAGGGGACCTATGATACCAAGTTAATTAAAGATTCATATGATCGTGTTAGCCAGTATGTTAATCAAATAAAACATTTACGAGAAGAAAGGCATGATTTGTGCATGAATGTTTTTCGAGCTAGAGAAAGAAAACAAGTCTCTTAGGGCTATGTGTAGAGCTTATAATCGATTTTTGAAATTAAGACTTCCGATCATCTCAGTGAAACGAGTAGAATAGTGTGAAGGCTTAACAAGCTACTAGATATTAAACTTCGTCATGCCATTAATCCCCCTTTACATGAGGATGGAGAGGATCTAAATTTTTAGTGACATTTTGTAATAGTGACATGTGATCATACCCATATTTGGGTTATTGAGAGTGTAATTCTTGAAAATGGACTTGCGTATTGATGTTGTCTATCATGTAAATAGTTGTTGATATAAAATGCAGATAACAATTGTTTATACATAAATGGTTTAATAAATTTCCATGAATAAGAAATGAGATAACCATTTTATTCGGAGTTGTTTTGATGATGGGCTTTTCATTTCCTTCCAACTTTTGTTTTGTAGACTTTCTCCCAAGAGCTTATCTCTGGCTATTCTGATTTAATTTTTTCGTGATAATCACCTAGGAATTCTTCCATTGGTGAATTATAAGATTTCGAATTCATCCCATGCTAGAATTAGTTGGTAATGGACTGCGAATTAGCTTCTGATGCTTCAATAGAGCTCACAGACTATTTTAGGCTTGCGCACTTGACAGAAGTCCCGAACTAACCCAGATTCAGGTATTGAAATAAGACCGGGAATTCACTTCCGGTGGTTGTAGGGGTTCGAACCAACCCAGATTCAGGTTATTAAAGTAGGGGACCAAAAACCCACTTTTGGCCTTTGTCATGAGCCGAATCAATCCAGATTCGAGTTTCAAAATAGAAGACCTAAGACCACCCTTTCTCAGGTAATTAGAGATTGAACACTAGAAATCCACCTCTGGCATTAATGTTTTGGTATCCCACTTGGATTATATTTGTGAAGCAGAGGCTGTACATGCTTCTCGAGCCACTCTCTTGGCTTTTGATATCAAATCAGAGGATGTACGTGCTTTGTTGGCCACTCTCTAGGCCTGTGCGTTTGGTGCGCTTGGCAAGATTATCCACAAGCAGGGCCCAAGGACTTACCTGACCTCCCTCTAGGAGGTGCCTTATCCTGATCATTGTAGGCGATGATAAGGTCTTAGAAACTTAAACCAGACCATCGTAGACACGTAATTAAGGTTTACTCTTTTGATGCTCTACACTGACCATCGTAAGTACTGATAGAGGCTTATACACCACCCTCCTCCAAGGGATGCTCTATCCTGACCATCGTAGGCGATGATAGGGGTTTGCATTCCCTTTTGCGAGTAATGCAGAACATAAGCAGAGGTAGAACGTGCTCTTCTGCAAGCAGAGGTAGGACGTGCTTAGTTCATAGCCGAGGCAGGGTGTACTCTTCTGCGAGCAGAGGCAGGGCATGCAAATTTTATATGCATAGCCACGACCATTTCTGGTGTGAAATGGAGGCTTACGCTTTTGATGCGTTAACCTAGCCCCCTATGATTTGGGCTTGGAAAAAGACTAACACCCCCCAAGGGGATGCCTTGCCCTAACCAGTTTGGTGATAACAAGTTTTTTTTCTTTTATCCATTTGTGGCTTGACCTGTCCTCGGTCATCTCAAGTTTATGGGGATTTTTCTCCCTTGCAATTGTGTAGGTACCCTTTTTCCTTTCCCAAAAGATCTTATTGGTGTAACTCCCTATACCTTCTTCACATATTTTTGTAGTTTTCCTTGGCTTAAAAAGTTGATGATCACTTCCTCTAAAACTCTGCAATAGTTTGGTTTCGTGTCCGTTTACCATATGATAGTAGCAATATGGTCCTTCGAACTTAACTTCATTTTTGGGTTTCTTTTTTAATGACGGACAAAAGTTTAACTCGTGTTTGGTTAGGAAGTAGATACCCTCAGTTGACATTGTGAGTTTACAACCTTTCGGCAATCTTGACTCGAAAGCCTTCTTTCATTATTGCAGTTTGACCCTTTTACCACTTGATTTTGTTATACCCTCTTCATTCATAAATTTTATTTTAACTACCCTTTTATATGGGGGTATATCCCTTTCAGACCTTTTTATGGTAAGAGGAGTGGATGCCTTCTCAACCTTCTATTCGAAGATGGTTCCCTTAGCCTTTGTTTGGATAGTCTCTTTCATATGAAGAAAGGGGTTATATCTTTCCGTTGAGGAATGGTTTAGGTAAAAGATCGTAGTTGGTCATAAATGGAAGGGGTTAATGCTCCATCGATCAGGATTATAAGGCCCTACATCTTTCTCCTTTCCTCGGATATGCAAGGTTTCTAATTAAAGCGTTTCAGTTGCCCACGGCTCACTAATACTTGACCCAACAATAGGAAACCCATCGATAACTCGCAGAGACCTTTTGTTCATGTTGTTTTCCTCTTCAAAGCTTTAGTCTAATCCGGGATGGAACACATAGGTAGATGTGTGGTAGGGTCAACCAAAGGATCGAAGGTTCAGGCCCCTCCTTCTAGTGCCAAAATGTTAACGATATTTTTCGTCAACACCGTGATAGGTCTATGGAAGTGGCCCTAAGGGAAAAATGAGTTGTTAGCCTTTGCAAGTTTGAGTTAGTTCACTGTTTCATAGGTATCAAGGTCTAGAATCCAAATGAATAGTTACTCTTCTCTCGATGAGGTGAGCACCATGCTTAAGTGATTCAAGAACCAACAGTTACCTTGGGATGATGGATTCCTAAACACAACCCTTGGTGAGGGACTTAGCAGTTTGTCGAAATGGGTTCTGCACTAAGCTTGCGGAAAGGCTTGAGCTTGTAGGACGGGGTGTTTCACCTATTTTGCGGAAAGGCTTTGGTAAGGACTCATGCACATGTAGGAAACAAAAAATACGTTGCGACAACAATAACTTAGAAATAACATGGAAAACACACAAAGAAATATCATAAGTATTTTTCACTCTTTATTGATCTTTGATTTAGAGTACATGAATAAAATAGAGGAGTCCCCCAAATTGATCTAAGAATTAGGGTTTACTCTAGAGGAAAAGAATACAAGAATAAGAATGAGAAAATTGTCCCCAATATGTGACCTCTGGGGTCTTATTTATAGAGAATTCGGGGACCTGTGACACCCCACGTCTGTTAATGTCACTCATTAAGAGAATGCGTTAAGTTTCGTGAAGCGTTATTAGTAAATGGAAACATTACAAGACAGATAAAAAATATCAGTGGAATTTAAAAACTTCATTAATTATAAAGCGTCGTGGTTCAAAACATCAAGTCTGAAAATACCAAAACCCAGTACATCATTAAAATTTATGTCTTGTACTTAAAACGTCAGAGTACAATAATAAAAGAAGCATAATTCCCAAAAGAAACATAGCCATAGTAGCAAAGATAAGAACTTGAGCAATACATCTAAGCAGCTCCAAGCAAGGCGATAGCAGAATCCTGATCAAGCTTGAGTATTCCCTCCCTGAGATCCTGGGGAGGGGAGGGGAAACGGAAGAGAAAGAAGAGGAAACAAAATGGGTCAAACATAAAGTATGGAGAGTCCAGTTTCTTTTGGCATATAAATAAATAAAAGTACTATGACAGACTTATAAAGTGGATAAGAAAGATAACATCATAAATGGCAGGTATGGCAAGGTAAACAAGTCAAACATGATAGAGTATATTGCGCTTCTCTAATGATTCCTCTGCACCGATACCAGTATAACCAGAATGAGATGATCCCAACAAATGTAAGATGGTAGAATTAGGTTTACTTCCAATGAGAGGTTTTCACCCCATATAATCAACAGGTAGCCTAACATTCCGGAATCACCTCTAAGGGCAATAATGGGCTCCTAAACATATCGGAGACTAAATGTACCCTAATTACTACCCTAATCAGTCGGCTCCCTACTCCTTAGATACCTGGTGCTGGCCCCATAGTAGGGTGTACCACTCCCTACAGTGGCAACCCTTCGTTTTCCGGATGTGCATAACCATATCTACTAGTGTCACGACGTCTTATCTTCCTCTGTCCGGACCTTGAACGTACATGACCCAGTCGGTACGCGCCTCCCACACCATCCCCCACTTTTGGATCTCTTACAATCATCCCAGTAAGCGTTCCCTGACTCCGACCTAGTTTGGAGTACTTGTTTGATACCTGTATATGTGCTACTGACTGAAACAGGTCCCACACACAAGATGATGCAAGCTCTCCCCTTTGTCTTGCATCCCCACTAGGTTTTCCGCATGTTATGCTTACCTACTGGTGTCATTAAATTACATAACCCCAACAGGTTAAGTTTATGGGCTATATATATAAATATTACCCACCAACCCCAGATATACTTAACCCACCCGCTGTTTTAAACAAGTTTACTTAACCCCTATTCAGTTAACATGTTCATACATTCCCTATGGATTCAACTAGGTTAAGTATTCAACTTTACTGTCATATTAATTTATGGTTATAATGTGCTAGACCTCCCAAATTAAGCCTACCACTTGTGGATGCTGGATGTGCCAGTCAGTTCCGAGCAGACTTCTTCCACAATTTGGACTTAACCTCGTCTCTTGGCACGTCTCGTGTTTGTGCACTTAGACGTCTCACATTAGATTCACCACTTGCGGTCGCTGGATAAGCAGGGCGGTTCCGGGCAGACTTCCACCAAAAGTGTAATCTAACCTCGTGTCTAAGCGCAATTACAGTTTCTAAATACTGTAATCCTAGGCGTTTCCATTATTAACCAATTTACCTATGTCGTTATAGGTTTTCATTCCACTTTTACCAATTTATATTCATAATGAACCATATGTCCCAAATTAATATTATTATACTTTATTCGAGTTATGCCCAAATTCCCAATTACAAGTTATGCCCCAATTTAGCTTTTTCCCCTCGTTCCAAATCTAACGCATTCACATATTTCAGCGGCATGCCTAGGCTCGAAGGTAGCCTGGCTATATAAAAATAAAAGGGAAAAGATAGAAGGAATAATACAGAGATGATCATACTAACATGATGGACATATAATGGCAAAAAAGGCATAAAACATATAGTGGCACAATGACAAGGTAGGCATATAAGAACAGATATAACGAACATATGATAATAAAACTGAATCTAACATGATAGGTACATGCATGATATGAACTAAACAATGATATAGATGTCCAACTAATCACAGATCTAATTTATCCATAAGCATAATAGAATAGGTATAAGGGGATCTAAACAGTGAATTAGATCTATAATTAAAGGCAGATCTGACATGATAAATAGGTATAGGTTCAGATCTAGTTCATAATCATGTCAGAATAAATAAGATAAACATGTTATAGCAGATCTGATATGATTCAAATGGTCACAGACATAGATCCAAGTTATAGTCATGTCAAGATTAACTTTTAATTATTTCTATCTGTTAACATAGACTCACCGTATCTGGATCTAGAAAAACAGAAGAATCGAATCACAGATCTCTAAGCTTGAATAACTTGATTGCAAAAGAAGAAAAAAGCTTGATTTGATCTGGGCAGAGGCAGCATCTAGTTCCCCATTATTTTTGGTGTAATGACCCGCAAATCCGCAACATCAGAGTTGACTATATACATCATACGTCCAACCCTACTATCACGAAAATACGAACATTTTTTTTAGAAGAAAGAGGTAGAAGAAGAACAGAAATAACAACACAGAATCTCACATCGCAGTGGAACAAAATATAATATATCACATCTTTGAAATACAAAATCTTAACTGTATAACATACACTTATCAGAGTACAACACTTACAACACAACGGAACAATACTATAACTAGATAACGCTGAAGCCTCCTGCTCCAAGCTCCTTTAGATGTATCTGAAAAATTCTGAACTACTTGACTGCCCGTACAAATTTAGGCACCCAAGAGTTTAGGTAGAACAAAACAAATAAACTCCGGGTCAGTCATGGGACTTGTATGAGTAAACAGTTTAAAACAGTTTCAGAAAACTAAATGATATCTCATAAGACCACGCCGTATAACACGGAACGGGTTTATCCCTTATGAGAATCCGAACACTTGATTTAACTTTCAAATTCCCTTTGAAAGGAACTATAATCTTTATATCAAAACTCTTTTTTGATATTATAATAGTGTCTAAATCAAGTAAATACAATCTAGTGGAACGTTTGCATCTCACATTCCACATATATATACAAGTCATAAACCGCAAGCACGTATTGGGTAATTGATTTCCAACTATGACAAGGTATGGAACCACCTTCCGCTGGTATATCTCTAGAGGAGAATACACCGAGTTCAACAAGAACATCTTGCAACTCAGCCACACATGACCGACCACTCATTTCGCTTGAGTGTATCGAATGTATATCACCAAAGGTTGGGATCAGCAACCATTTCCCAAATGGGACAGCATCGACAATAGATTTTTAGAAATAAATGAAACTCTAGATTAGGTGATTATACACCCTAATAGGTGCGACCTACATAGTCATGCTGCTTGCCCGATTTCTGTCATTTACCGGTTGATGAGGCTAGAAGCTACGCTTTTATCATCACACCAGATTTACTTCGAATGCCACATCGTCAAATCCATAAAATCACCGATTGACGTCCTCAACAGTACATTACGTGTTAGCTAAAAGAAGTTTCCTTCTCCGCTTCCACTCTTGGTACGGATGAAGAAATCAATGTACATGACCTTTCTGGAAATACTCTGTCAGACATTCATCCATACACGTCACCCAGGAACAGGATGAATCGAAAGCACAATTTCTATTAATAGAAAAAGTCCTTGCACTCTACTCCGTCTTCGATTATCTTTATATAATCTGATTCGCACGCTACTGCCGATATGGAGTGGTTCTTCGGAAAATAATCCAACCGGTCTCTCCATATTGACAACGATGGTCAAAACCTCGATAGTCTGTGATTTAACTATCGAATAAAAACAAGTGTTTCGATAGTCGGTGATTTAACTATCGAATAAAACAAGTGTTCATCCAAACATCCAACAATCACTAAGCCTTTAATTAATATTCCATTAATTAAATCTCTTCTCTATTTCTTTATCAATATTTGTTAACCAAATATTTTCAATAACCATATTGGCCTTTTACGTTATTTGGAAAACATTTCCGAATATCGCCTTCCTTTATTCTCTAAACTTAGAAAATATCTTCTATTTATAATTGGAAAATATTCCAATTACTTATCTCTTTCCCAATCTCGTTTATTTCTATACTTAGGAAATATTCTTTATTTCTATTTCCAAGCTTACATTTTATTTGGGTTAAAACAGATGTTGTGTAAAACATTGTTACGACAACCCAAATACTATATTCAACTAACTCTTATCCAACATTGATCTTCGAGCCTGGAATCTTACTATTTATTTGTTAATAATGAAATCGATCAAGTTGGGGGTATAACTACCTCTCAGACCTTGACTGAATAACATTTATAACGTCAAAACAGATAAGACTACTTACTCGAACAATCAATACCATACAACTACTGATTTACTTTTAAACACGTATACACTTTCTCTTTCTATTCTTACTAGATTTTATTCTTATACTTCCTTTTTGATTATACTATTCTATTTCTAAGATCGTTTTCTTATCGACTTCTATATATTTTGATATGTTAATTTCTAACTATCAAATTATCTTAAAAATATTCTATCTCCTTAAATTCCCGGAAAAATTCACCATAACCTCCTTTGTACCGGGAGCGTCGGGAAAATTCCCAAACTGCAATACAGGCCTCTTTAATCAAAAAGAAAAAGGAAAAGCCAAGCGGCTAGCCGATACGGCGCATAAAATCTCATATATGAATTAAATACGTACCTTTTTGTCGGGCACTCTATTTATTTCACTTCTATACTTTATTCCAAACCTGTCTCCTGTATATTTATACCTGTCCAATCTATTTTAACTATACCAATCATTTTAACTAAATTTGTTAATTAACTCTTCAGTCTATTTCACCTTCATATTTGAACATAACATGTTCAAATATATTTTAACTGCATATTAACAAATTTTAATTATACTCATACTCACGTTTCCTTATCACCTCTTATTCAAATTCCAATTCAATTTTATTTGAATTCTCCTTATTTAAACTTCATTTGAATTCTATATTCAAATTCTATTGTTTAAAGTCCATTGGAATTCTATATTCAAATTCTATAGTTTAAAGTCCATTTGAATTCTATATTCAAATTCTATAGTTTTAAAGTCCATTTAAATTCTATATTCAAATTCTATAGTTTAAAGTCCATTTGAATTCTATATTCAAATTCTATAGTTTAAAGTCCATTTGAATTCTATATTCAAATTCTATTTGAATTCTCTGCTTATTTATAAACAACGTTTATAACTTTACTAAAAATCCCCCATTATATATTTATAAACAGAGTTTATAAATTCAATTCAAATCCCACCTTTCCATTTATAAACAGAGTTTATAAATTCAATTCAAATCCCACCTTTCCATTTATAAACAGAGTTTATAAATTCAAATTCTATTTATAAAAATAGAATTCCCTTTTTAAATATCACATACCCTTTTCGATATTTTTATGAATCAATATTCAAACCCCAGGGATATTTTAAACAATCAAATCAACCAATTTTCAATCATTTGATTTTTAACACATCATATATGAATATATATGAAATCAAACAAACAACAAACAGATAATATTTTTTTTTGAGGAATCCAATTGGATTCCTCCAACCTGTTGTCCTGCATCCACAGACGTTAGTACATAAATAATATCCATCCTGCTTCGAGGCAGGATATCGCGGTATGAAGGTCATCCACTATCATAGCGTGGGGCGCATAGGGTAATCATCCGCTATGAAACTGCGGGCATCCGCTAATGAGACTGCGGGAATCCAACCAATCATCAACCCAATATATGTATAATAGTCAACCAATCCTAGATAACTAATATATTTTATAAAACAATCAGACAACATTCAAACAAGCACAGACAATTATTTTTAACGATATAAAAATAATTTCTAAATAAAAGGTGAGATTTACACACCGTGGTTTTTATTTGCAGCTTGCTCCAATTTTATATTAAACTGAACGATGTTCGATTTAATTTAAAATGCACCAATTCATTCGGAAAAATCCCAAAACAATTCCAAGTGATAGCTTACGTCCTTACGAGCTCGACGACATTCGAATCTAATTTTGTTTGAATTAAAAATATATTTTATAAGCCTTCGAACAAAAGCGAATGAAAATTCAAATTTTAAAATCAAGAGAATTACCTTAATAAAAAACTAGTCCTCCCTCCAAACGTTTACCATACTGCTTAGAAAACATGGAACACCCATGACCAAATTTCTACCAATCTTGACTTCTGGTTATAGTAAAAATATTGATTTCACCCAACTTCCAACATCCTTTCAGACCAAAGACCGAACTGCTCCTCAATCCTCCTTGCCGATTCCTCCTTTCCTGAACTTACGGTTATCCCCTTCTTCCAATAAGTGATCCCTATGTCCCATCGCACTGAAATTTTCGATCCCCAAATTCCATCATCGATTTCGATCCCTGCTGCTTCAATTGAGACTCGCGACTTCGAAGTCGAGTTCGATTTCAACTTCTACAAAAAACGCTGCTTTCAATTCCCGACCTCAACCTTAATTCGAGTGACAGACAACGCACCCTTGATTTCTCGCGTCTTACCCAGTAAGACTCCGATGTCACGAGACCCCTTCGACTTCGATCAGCAGGCGCGCTGATACTACCGCTCCACAAAAAATCTCGGCTCTACCTAATTTACCTCCGTTTGATTTTGAATTCGAGGCAACCAAATGGAAAGGCTCGACATCGATTTGGACAAGAAAGGAAGAGTAAGTGGAAAAAGAAAAGGAGAATGCTTAAATCTCGTGAACTACTGAAGGATTTAAATGAGGCCAACTCCTGTTTTGTTTTAGTTCGTGGAGATAAGGGAGCCACGGCATGCTTTGGTTTGTGGAAAATAGAGAAGACACCATTTGTTTTTAATGTGTGTATATAAACACGGCACCGTTTGTTTTAGTTTGGTTTTATTTCGTTTAATTTATCTGTTGATTCTGAACTCCTTTCTGAACCCAACAACTGTCAATTCTAGGGTAATACCACTATTCCGGACACACTGGGATAGGTAACGAAGTTCCATTTCGATCATCTGAATAAGGTATTAATTTAATTCGATATAAATTAAATTCAAACCATCTATCCACTTGATAATAAATAAATATTATTACCGTTATAAATTTCAATAGAAATTCTTATAAATTATTTGAACTGAATTAAATTCAGTATAAAACTTGAATTTAATTAACTTCGAATTTCGATAACTTTAATGTATTCGATAATAAATCAGAATGGATTATTAAATCGATAACTCCAATATAAAATTCCATTTATATTATCAACTCAATATTTAAATCTGTATTTAAATATTTGAAATTAGTTGACCGAAAACCCGGGTCATTACAATCTTCCCCACTTAAAATAATTTCGTCCTCGAAATTGCTAAGGTAAAGAAAAGTGCTACAAACCCATTTATTTATTTTCAAAACTTATTTATGTTGATACTCAACATTTCAAACTTCCTTACGTACTCTCTTTCGAATAAATCCCTATCTGATAACTCCTCCCTTCGAATATCTATATTCGATAATCTCTATTTCGAATAACTAGATTCGAAAACCCTTCTTCAAATAAACTATATTCGATTTACTCTATTCAATTTTACTCTTATCAATTAACTATATTGGATTTAACTCTTATCGATTAACCCTATTTTATTAGCTCTTTTCACTTAAGTCCTTCCGAATAAGCTATATTCGATAACTCTTTTAACTCTATTCGAATAAACTATATTCGATTAACTCCTTTAATTCTATTCGAATAACTATATTTGATTTAACTCCATTCGCTGGACTCTAGATCGCAGCGATCACAATGGTTACGCCTGAACCCCCAGGAAACATCCGACCGCCCTAGGCTATCTGCAGCCCTGCGAATTACGCTAGCAGTCGTACGAAATGGCAACTTATCCTGAGTAACTATATTTGACTAACTCTATCTCAATAACTATATTCGATCAACTTTAATTGAATAACTAACATTCAATTAAATCCAAATTCGATTAACTATGTTCAATTAACTCTATCTGGTTAATTCTTACTCTAATCGATTTATTCTAACTCTAATCGACTTCTCCTATTCGAATAACTCCTATTGGATAACGTTTATTCATTTATAAAGATTTTCTTTTAGTAACGGTTCTTCACTTTATAAATGTTCTCTTTAATAACGTTACTTCACTTATACAAGTGTTGTGTACCTCTTCTATTTAAAACTATCGGTGTTAAAAACAAATATCTCTTCTCTATATAAGCTCAAACTTATATATTCCATTTATCGAATGATAAATATTTAATTTATAAACTGTTATTTATAAATAAATCTTTTCTATTTATCAGTTAAAAACATATTTCCATTTTCTATTCATCTTCTGAATATTCCTTTGATTAAATTCTATTTATTTAACAAATAAATATCTCATTTATAACATTCCATTTATTTTCTATAAATAAATATTTCCATTGAATCTATTTGTAAATGTTTTACAAATATTCCCTTTTAAATTTTATTTGTAAATGTTTTTACAAATATTTCTCCTTCTATTTGTTTACACATAACTTCCTTTGTATTTGTGTTACTGTAACGACCCAGCGATTTCCGGCCCCGAAAATCGACATAAATACCTTTACCGTAACTCATGCCGATCCTCCAAGCACCGAAAACACTGGAGCGTTTAGAAAGAAATTAGAGGATGAGATAAGAAAGAAAGAAATATTAGAATAGAAGAAGAAGAACCAACACAGAGTCTCACATCGCAGCGGAACAAAAGATAATACAAAAATAATTTTTATTGAGAGCTTTTGAAAATACTTACAATATCACAGTACAACACACATATGGACAGTTTTGATAATCTGTCCTCATATATATATAATCACACAGCGGAATATCATTCGTCTGAACATCTTCAGCTCGTCTCTGGACTTCTCAGTACCTGATAACCTAAACCTGTACACCTCGGCCTAACCCGAGCATTTACAAAATACCGGGTCAGTCTAGTGAACCAGAGTGAGAAAAACTCGCACAGCATTAAGGTATCACACAACTTGATTTTAACATTAAAATCCTTTCGAAAGAAAAAGATAATCGTAAGACCGGTCCACACATAAACACGGACGGTTTTTACCTTACGATAACCCAAAACATCCTTTGAAATCATATATTGATCTGATATTATGATAATGTCTAGATACAAATAATTAGCAAATCTAGGGGAACGCTTGCATCTCACGCTCCCCGTATATAGTATACAATCGGAAACCGCGGGCGCTTATTGGATATTAGATTTCCAACTTGACAAGGTATGGGACCACCTTCCGCACGTGTATCTCTAGAGACGAATACACAGGGTTCAACAAGAACGTCTTGCCACCCGGCCCTCACATGACCGACCACTCATTTCGCTTGAGTGTATCGAATGTATATCACCAACGGTTGGACTCAAACCACCGATTCCCGAAAAGGGACAGCATCGAACATAGATTAAAGAAGCAAAAGGAATTTCTCTAGATAGGTGATTATACACCCTAATGGGAGCGACCCACATAGCCATGTTGCCTGCCCGATTTCTGTCATTTCCCCGTTTGATGAGGTGTGAGGTCAGAACACATCTGGTCATCATACACTTTGAATGCCACATCGTCAGATCCGCCAGATCACACTGATTGACGTCCACAAAAATACTCTACTTTATTTGGCTAGAGAATAACCATTTCTCCGCCATCAACCATGGTACGTTTTGGAGATATCAACACATGTAATTCCTTTGGAAATACTCTGTCAGACATCCCGCCATACAAGTCATCCAGGAACAGGATGAACCGAAGGTACTCTCCTACTGCATCCAATATAGGAATCACCCCCATGGTTCAGTAGCGAGAAGTCCTTGCAATCCGTAGATTTCAACCACGATAGAACCATAGTTTATCTCTGGGAGCTAACCAGAGATTATTAGCGGTTCTTCCGTTTAATGAAGATCCACGGTCTTCAATGCTCCATCTCGATCATCTTCTGATATCTTTACGTATTTGTTGGTCGGAATGGTTTTCGAAAATAAGTTCGATCCCGGTCTTTCCGTACCAACAATCGTATTGTACAGATTTGATAGTCGGTGATTTAACTATCAAAATAATCAGTGTTTCAATCATAACAACCCAATGAGTTTACTGGTTCAGTATTCGGTCTCACCTGGACTTTTAATTAAAACGAATATAGATTTAAACTCTTAAATATTTTGATACTAAAAATATAGTTTCCCACTTCTTATTTAACATGAGATTCTTCTCTAAACCAATTTATACTTAATGAGATCCTATATCAAATTCAGTTTTCTATTTTCACATTTAAATCATTAGCCATGTTATTACAATATTGGGAAATCACTTTAACTTATTACTCGTAAAACGACGTTACGAAATATCATCTATTCATTACTTGAAAACAAAATTCCATGCTTATTATTATAGAATAAAACTTATCTTTTACCTTTCCTTTTTAATCTCGACAATATCGTTATTATTCACGCAGCGCTTTTTATTTCCCCTTTCCACTTTGGAATCCTCTTTGTATATATTTCCAATCCTCATTACACATCGCATTATTATTTCTCTAATGGAAATAATAAACTATTATTAACTCCTTTTAGCATTACCAACTCACATCCTCCTCAGATAGTTCTGATGTCGTTCAAGTTAGGGTATTTTAGTTACCTCTCAGACCTTGACCAACAACGTTCATATCTTCGGATAGATACAAGTTGTAATCCAAAACTCAATATTTCATTCTAAATTAATTCAAATTCCATTTGGTGATTTAATTCAAGGTATGGTTTAATAAGCCTTCTGACTTCTTGAAAACCTCTTTCTGGAATATAACCATTATTCTTAATTCAAATATCAGCACTTCTTTATAAAACACCACTTTTTAACCTTTTCCCTTTTTAAACCATTTCATTTAAAAGCTAGATTTGGTTATATAACCTGATGACCCCCTTCTCTATCCAAATTCACTCTTTCAAATCTCCTTTCAATCTTTTCATCATTTCCTGCTAGAAATCCTTATTTCAATTCCAATTGTACTAAATCTCATCTCTTAAGTAACTTTAATTTAGAATTTACGATATAATACCTCAAACCCCTTTTTATAACTTTGGTTTATTTTAAAACCCTTTTATCCTAAATCTTTTTTTCCTTAATTCAGTTACTTAGGTATCATTTATTTAAACAGAACCTGTTCATGAACTCTTCTCACCATTCAATTGCCTTTATAAAATCAATTTACAATTTATTATTAAAATAAATATTTATTTCCTTTTTATAAACTTTTATTCGGAATATATATCTCAAAATTCATCTTTAGTTATAAAATAAATTTTATAACTTCGACTATATCGATTTACCGGTAAATCGATATAAATAAAACAATTTACTTTCAGGCCATTTACTGCCGATTACTCAACCAATACTGCCCATTGGTTAAACACAACACAGGTTGATTTTTCAGTCAATGGTCACTACCAAAATCAATTACCCAATCATGACGGTTCATATACGATAATATGAAAATAAATAATATATTTGAGGAATCCGGTTGGATTCCTCCAACCTGTTCTTCTCTACATACAAAACGATTATCACCAACCAGATCATTCAATTCAAATAGTTCAAACAGATCAAACAATTCAAACCATTAAACACGTTTATTCTATAAACGTGACAATCAAGGTGAGTTACCTTTACTGGAACCAATCGTTAAAATAACGATTTGGTATTTCACTTAAATTAAACAACGGTTTAATTTTCATCAGTTAAATCAGCAAATAAATGTATAACTAGCAAACAGTCAACCATTGGCAAGTAGAGCACACAAAATAAAAACCCAATTTATATAAAATATAAATGGGAAAACTGAGTGAGTTTAACTCACCTTGGATCCCATTCGTCGTCGAAACGGTTTGTCTTACAAGGTTCCCGCAGCGTTCATCTCCGTCTGTTTCAAATCCCAAAGTTTCACGTCCGTCGATACAGGTTCAACACCCCTGGTTTGGTCTGATTCTGTGTACGTATGACACAGTTATAAATTTAAATGTGGTATTCACTAAACTATTAAACCGTAAAATATAATTACAATAACTATTTACTTTAATCCTTACGTTAGTGATGACCCTTTATTAAAATAGACTAGGCTCGTTGGAACATGTATAGATTATAAGATAATAATGTTGTCGAGCGTGTACTGGCTCCATCTATTACATAAGGTTCTTGTTTTTATTATGTTTCCAACCGCCATTCTTGAGTCCAGAAACTGAAAATAACTTCTACTTTTGTGAGCATGGATGGACATTTATTTGGACTAGAGTATGTTTAGACATGGACATTCCAATTCACGTCATAAAGTTGGATTCATTTTAAGTTTAAAACCAACTAAATTATCATACAATAACACATGTTCTTATATAATATATAACCGGTAGACTTAGATTTACTTTCCTTCCGCACGTTCTACAAACAGCCGATATATGTATATAATTATACTATAACTAAATCCCGTGTTATGTTAATTAACAACGATTAGGAATATCAAACCGCAATTAAGAAGGGCAAAACATGAATTTGACATATTGAATATATTACTGTTCACCTTCTATTTCTTCAGCTGTGTTGCACCATCAGCCCGCGTTTTGCTCACCTCGCCAAACTCGGAAACTACCCTGGAAACAACACTCGACCATCCCAAAAGCTGCTCGTCCCCTCACTTTCACGTCCCGCCTCTTCTTCTGTTTACCGCCACACATTTCATCCCATCAACAACGTGCAACTCCCCTCCGCCATCAAATCCGCTCCAACCCATTGCCCTTTCCTTTCCTCACGCAGCTGCTATTCTCCCCCACCGTGACTTTGCAACCGAGCTGCAACGTTGGCCTTATCTGGTTGCTTCACTAATGGAGTTTTCTGATTTGCTTTTGTGAAGGGGTATGTGGGTTTTCACGAAGGAAGGCTGCGTTCGAATTAGTGGAGGGAGTTTGGGCTTTAAATAACAATGGGTTTGTGATTTCATCTCGAGCAAAACTACCTATTTATAGAAGTGGAGCACGAAAGGGATTTGGACAACGTCTTTCACGCATAACTGTTACAGCATAGATAGAGGTTAGGCTTGCAGCGTGTTGTCTTCTTTACAGCTTTCCATCATCGTAGATAGATAGATTGAAGTGAAAATACAAATGGTTGTTGAGTTTTCATTTCGATTAGTGGTGATAGAGTGGACAGATGAAGACTGTAGCAAAATGTATAGGCTGCGTTGAATATGAATTTTCATGTGCGGTCCTTTAGCCTGTAGTCATAGGTTTGCATTGTATATTTATTTCCTATTTTAGGATAGCTGTAGTGTTGCAGTATGTTGAAATATGATAGGATGATGGCATGTACATTGTTCAGCTGGGATTGGTGAGCACATGCATATTTACAATTGCTCCGACAGGATTTGTATTTTAAAAGATTTGCGGGATTTTTGAAATCGACACACACATATTTCGATAGATTTCCCAAGATTTTTATTATTTTACTATTAAATGATACTTCGTCATGAATTAACACACAGAAACTATCACAAACGACTTCTGTTTACTGATAAAAAGCTAATCTTGGTGTAAAAAGGTATTCCAGATCCAATGGGACAAGTTTCGTCGAAATCCGAGGTCGTATGAAAAAATTTCCTTTATAAAACCGGAAATAAACACGCTTTTTATTTTCTTATGATCCCTAGATAAATCGAATCAACTTGAAACCTTGCAATCCTATAATAATTTTTCAATACGAACCCAACGGCACTAGTTTCGTCGCATTCTGAGACTGTTTCCCCGGTAGGCTATTTTTACGCGCACCGCAATGCCATTTCTGACACCAAATTACACGATCTCCAAAAATAACAAACTATATACCTATCCTGACTCTAATTGATGATACGAACTCAACGGAATTGGCTTCACGGCTTAATTCGGTCGTCTGTTCAAGTTACACTCGAATATCCCTTTATTATATTAATTACGCGCTATAGAAATTGAACGGGCGTTTGTGGCTGCCGTGGTCACATACGACATCGGTTTGCCACGCCATTCAACATTGTACAATAATTTAACGATACGGTTTTAATGAAACTAGTTTCGTCGAAAACAGAGACCGTTTGCAAAATGACCATTTTAAAGGCCGACAGCGATTTCCATAGCGACTACTTCAAAATTTCATTTGGCCATAACTAACAATCTATAATACGGAATCTGAATTTTTCTCTTTCATATGAAAATGATCATCGATACGGTACCAACGTTTCTCGTTTCACAGAAATTCGACTTATATCGGATTCTGTATATCCATTTGAAGTTCAAAACTCCAAATTACGAACTGCACACCGTTTTCAAGCTCAATTTATATTATATATGAATATATATATCGTTCAACTTCGTTTTAAATAGCGATTTATATATTAAAATCCATTTATATTTCAAATAAAATATTTAAAACCAATTTAAATATTCAGATTCAAATGGTCGAAAAACACGGGTCAATACATTCTTCCCCCCTTAAAAATAATTTCGTCCTCGAAATTGCTATGGTAAGAAAGAACGTTGCAAATCCATTAATTTCTAAATCCATTTTATTTAAAATCAAAATCATTTTATTACAAAAAATTTCAAAAATATCGAAAATTTTCTAACACCTAAAATTCTCGGGAAAACTGCATAGAGTGTGAAGACCCGTAACTTCCCCGTAAAGGAAAGTGTCGGATAGTTCGAGAACAAACCACAACAGAACGCATACAGAAGAACATTTCACTATATATTACAACAGTGCATCAGATTACAAGAATATACAGAGTATAAATGAATATTACACAGAAATATCAGAGATTCAAATTACATTTAAATACATAGCAGCGGAAAATAATACAAAGCTCAACTAGAAGAGATATACGGATACAAAGCTTTCCGGATATCGTTCCAGCTGTAAACCAGGATCCTGTGAATATAAATCTGCAAAACCAAAACTACTAGCTGCCCGTGTCGAAAATAAGGGCACCCAGAGTTTAGGTTAAAACAATAAACTCCAGGTCAGTCATGTGACTGGTGTGAGAACTAAAACAGTTATTAATCTTTGTCTTTAAAGTTCGGTAAATCAAGGGACCACGCCGTATAACACGGAACGGGTTTCCTCCCAAGAATACCAGTGCATAACCAAACAGCGCAATGCTAAATAAAGAAAAATGAAGCTGTTATAAGACCCAGGTCCTATCACACAATGCAACGCAAGCCGGGGGATAGGGTTTTCCCTTATAACAGCCAAAGGATGCTTGATACGTTTAAAACAAATCATTTGATACTACTATAAGTGCATAGTGTATAAAACAACTTCAAATCATAAGTATCAATCGTAGACGACATGAGCGTCCCATGCCACTATGTCGCCATATATAGGTTTACAAATAAAACCGCAGAGTCGCGTATTTGGAAATTGGATTTCCATCTATGAACCGAGGCAAAAGATAGTCCTCCATCGATTCGAGACGCTCTAGCCCGCCCCTCAGGAACAGCCGCAACTGCCCCTTGGATCGTCAGGGCCGGTCCACACGGAGTGGATTATTATGCCTGAACAATACGTCTCCCCACCCTATGGGGTGTAAGTCTGGTCCGTCAGCCGACCAGAATGCATTCGGCCGAAACCGATATAACCGAGGCGCCTCGCAACCGCAACAACCACATAAGTCAAACTCGTCAGGGCGTGTAAAACCACTGACGCCACTTCTAGCTAGAAAGAAACGCAAGTCCTCCCTGATGTCCTCTCCCGTTTTTGGTTCATACCGGGTGCGAAACTCGCGAAGTAAACGTTACACAAAGCTACGCCACAAAGGCCGTGCTTTGATCATCACCACAAGACTTTGCTTTTCAACAGAAGCCTTGATCATTTGCATCTTAGCATGCCACACAGGCAAACCACTCTATGCAACCGATATCAGTCACACAGAATGAAATCCAATGTCAGACACACAGTCCATTTACAAGTCCGTTCTGGGCCTGAACGAAACCGGAGGCACCTAGTACCCCGCATATCCATCGATCTCCAAGTACGTCTGGACGATCACTAACTGTTTCCATCTTCTTGGGTGTACAGCCCAATCAAGATCATCAGTTATCACCCAAACGACGTGAAGACCTCCGGTCTTCGACCATCGTCTTCATCTTCGACTTATCGTCGCATCAGTTATTCAGAATGGGATAAACCCGATCTTTCCGAATAACTCGCGTATATTTTAAATAAGTGTTACACAAACACAACATACGCCTCATTCCAATTCATTAGTCACTAACCGTAAATTAATCAAGAGAATAATTCCCCAAATATTAACCCCGAAGGCCGAAACCAACATCAGATCAATATCCAGAAAACCATTCTGCTTGGCTAACCGACAGTTAGTTTCTAAATTTCACGTTCAAATCTAATTAAAGATTTAACTATCGCCTGGAGCAAAACTGGTGATGCTCCATTCTCGATCTTTTCAATCTAATTAAAGATTCATTAAAACTCCACTTAGTTTTAATCATTATCTGGGTTAAAGAATCAGTGTCATTTAAAACACGATTCACGATAAACCCAAAATCACATTCCATTAATTATCGGGTTAAAGAACAAGTGTTATTTAAAACACTGTTCACGATAAACCCAAAAATCAATATCAATTCAATTCCAATTAAATATTATTTAATTGGTACACTTCATTAAATCTAAATAAAAAGATTTAATCCTTTCTCAACTGGGTTCAAGAACAGTGTTAATGAAGACACCATTCACGACAAACCCAAATCACATTCATCAATTATCGGGTTAAAGAACAAGTGTTATTTAAAACACTGTTCACGATAAACCCAAAAATCAATATCAATTCTATTCCAATTAAATGTTATTTAATTGGTACACTTCATTAAATCTGAATAAAAAGATTTAATCTTTTCTCAACTGGGTTCAAGAACAGTGTTAGTGAAGACACCATTCACGACAAACCCAAATCACATTCGATATTCAATACAAGGCTCTGAATAGAAAATATATCGGCTTATATTCAATATCGAATTCTACGACTAACAAATGTCGTATTGGAAATAGCGATATATGTATATATCTTTCAAATTTCCATATCAACATCCGTATAATCACGAATTCCAACATCGAAATATTCCGAAGACAATTTCGATTCAATTCCACTCCAATGCAATCATTGGATATTCTGGTTATTTTTAAAACCATTTCAAATTCAATTTATTTATTTAAAAATAAATAGAATTATAATTCTAGTTCAAAACTAGTTCATTTCGATAAAAATCTATTTTTATCTTTTCAAATATGGAGTTTTTCATCCCAATTCTTTCTAAATCATTTCTTATGATTTTACACAAATTATTACTATTTTTAATAATTTTATCAAGGCCCGTACAGTCGATTTCCATCAATGGCCATCGAACTGCACTTACAGCGACCTTTTTCGAATTTGATTTGGACATAATTCCAAATCCAGCCGTTAGATTTCAAATTTCTAATTTTCATTAGAAAGCTCTTTTCGATACGAACCCAACGGTTCCGGTTTTAGGAGAATCCGACGGTCGGATCTCCCGTAATGTCCGTTTGAAATAAATGGTCGAAATTCGCGAACTGCCGCGGCGCGGCGCGTTCTATTCAGGCCATTATATTATATATATAATATATATAATATATATTTCGTCGATTTCTATTTAAAACGAATTATATAAATAGTTTTAAATTCGTTTCAAATTCTATTTCAACTTCTATTTCAATTCAAAGCAAAATTGAATTCTTCTTTATAAATTCGTTTTAAAATTCATTTCTATTCAATTCGAATTTCAATTCAATTTGAATTCATTTCAATTCGCTTTCAATTTCATTTGAATTCGTTTTCAATTCAATTCATTTCGAAATCGTTTTCAATTCAATTCATTTCGAAATCGTTTTCAATTCATTTCATAATCGTTTTCAATTCAATTCATTTCGAAATATTTTCAATTCAATTCATTTCGAAATCGTTTTCAATTCAATTCATTTCGAAATCGTTTTCAATTCATTTCGAAATCGTTTTCAATTCAATTCATTTCGAAATCGTTTTCAATTCAATTCATTTCGAAATCGTTTTCAATTCAATTCATTTCGAAATCGTTTTCAATTCAATTCATTTCGAAATCGTTTTCAATTCAATTCATTTCGAAATATTTTCAATTCAATTCATTTCGAAATATTTGATTTCAAAATTACTTTTCAATATCCATTTCAAAATGAATAAAATCGATAAAAATATCGTTCACGTCAAAATGGCGCATCTAATCAACACGGCTTCATATATTTCCATTTTCAAATATTCTATTTCAAATATTTCTATTATTAAAATATTTCGTTCAACACATGACCAATCTCAATGAATGAGTACTGTCAACACATGAACTTTTATTTTATAATATTCTTTATTTTTCAAATTGGAATGAGGCCCAATCAATTACCATATAAAGTTAATTATATGGATTTTCATACAACACATGTATATCATAGCATTGAAAAATAATCAACCATCAACCAAAGTGCACTACACTGTATAAGCATCAAATATAGATATTCAACGCTTATAACAGCCTGTCAATCGATCGATCGACATATTAATCAATCAGGATGAGTGAACTTCAAATTTCATCCCAACACCCGTGTGGGGTTTCAAACAATCAAACGCATATTTTATTTGTGCAGTTGGGCGATGTGTAAAATTTATCGTCCCAATCAATGTCATTCAAATAGGTGTACATAAACAAACCGTCCGGTTTATAAATGAATATTTTATTTTATTCACTTCACGTTAAAAATTATATTTTTAACGATAAAACATTTTATTTCAACCTATGAATTTCTATTCAATTCATTCTTTAAATAAAATGTTATTTTTATTTTTCTAACATATTTTAGAAAATTTCGGCGGCATAACGGCACGATACTAGAAACGGGACAAGGCCTAGCCTTATCCCCGGTCTAGTGAAGGCCCACGCCATTCACACATCAATCAAATCACTTTCGTTATGCAAACTACAAAATTTGGGGTAAGAATCTAACCTAGTCTTACTCCTTCGCCTTATAACGGCGCACGTCTAATCCTAACCAATTTATCGATTCGATTTTTCACACCACAAACCACATTCAAACCAATATCTCAATCAATCACCAAACATCCAAACAAACAAGTCCATGGTATGTGGACGGGTGTCGGGTGCTTCTAATAAGCACCGTCTGCATCCTAGTATATATATATATCTAGAAAAAGAGAATTAAGAGTGAGAAGTTCTCACATTTAGCTATCCTAGCTCCACGGCCCTTCTAATGCAGGAAACCTTCGCCAACTCGCCTTTTTGTCGCTTTCGTTGTCCGCTTTCACTACATATGTAAAAATCGAATTTTTACTTCGCTATTCAATATATAATAATCATATTATTATTTTTTTTTTCTCGAAGTTCAATATATAAAAATCCTATTTTTAACTCGAAGTTCAATATATAAAAATTCTATTTTTAACTCGAAGTTCAATATATAAAAATTCTATTTTTAACTCGAAGTTCAATATATAAAAATTCTATTTTTAACTCGAAGTTCAATATATAAAAATTCTATTTTTAACTCGAAGTTCAATATATAAAAATTCTATTTTTAACTCGAAGTTCAATATATAAAAATCATATTTTTAACTCGAAGTTCAATATATAAAAATTCTATTTTTAACTCGAAGTTCAATATATAAAAATCATATTTTTAACTCGAAGTTCAATATATAAAAATTCTATTTTTAACTCGAAGTTCAATATATAAAAATTCTATTTTTAACTCGAAGTTCAATATATAAAAATTCTATTTTTAACTCGAAGTTCAATATATAAAAATTCTATTTTTAACTCGAAGTTCAATATATAAAAATTCTATTTTTAACTCGAAGTTCAATATATAAAAATCATATTTTTAACTCGAAGTTCAATATATAAAAATTCTATTTTTAACTCGAAGTTCAATATATAAAAATCATATTTTTATGCCGAAGTTCAATATATAAAAATCATATTTTTATGCCGAAGTTCAATATATAAAAATCATATTTTTATGCTTTAAAAATCAATTCTTTTTCCTTTTTAAAAATCAAATCTGTTACTTTTTAAAAAAATCAAACCTGTTACTTTTTTTTTAAAATCAAATCTGTTTCTTTTTTTTTTTTTTTTTTATCAAATTAAAAACAGTTTTCTAACTAAAATAAAAACAGTTTTCTAACTGTAAAAAAAATTCAGTTTTTAAATTCTAAAACAAAGAAACAGTTTTTAAAATTCTTAAAAAAAATGCAGTTTTGCTCTTTTAAAAAAAAACAGTTTTAAAAACCTTTTTCAAAATTAGAATTACAGAATTGAAAAATAAAAATAAAATAAAGTAAAGTAGAAAAGAAAAAAAAAACTTACTGCCGAAGAAACAGGGGGGGGTCTTCACTGCGTCGGAGGGTTTCGAGGTATGGACGGCGGCTTCATCGTCGTCAGCGAGGGGGAGGGCTTCGTCGGTGATGTCTCGAAGGGGGGGGGGCTGGCGAATTGAAGGAGGAGGAGGGCGGTGGCTTCCAGGGGTCTCGAACGGGGTGGCGCTGCTTCGGGATGAGGCGGCTTCGGGTTGTCGTTCGGTGGGAGGAGGATGAACGGAGGGCGGCTTCCAGGGTTTTGGCGGCGGCGATGGTTCGATTGCGGTTTTTCTCTTTTTTTTTTTTTTTTTTTTTTTATCTGATGGATGAATCAGGTTTTGGGGAAATAGGGGGGGCCAGAGTCAAAAGGAGGGAGTTATTATATTTTTTTTTTTTTTTTTTTTATTTAATTATTTTATTTTCGAAGAAGTTGACTTTTCACACATGACCTCTAAACGAGGCCCACCGCCTGTCGTCCATAGCGTTTCACCCCCATTCCGAACACAATGGGATATGCCACGCAAGCTGATTCGGCTGTTACAATCAGTTTCCGTTAAATTTACATTTAAATCTCTATATTGAATTTTAAACGTACATTTCAAATTACCGGGGTCACATACTAACTAGAAAAATTCCAGAAAAATATTTTCTAGCTTCGTATTGACGATACGGTCCTAACAAAACTAGTTTCGTCGAATTCTGAGACCGTTGGAAAAATGGCCATTTTCCAGTCGATTGAAATCAACTGAAACTGGTCAAACGCGTTTTCCTTTGCCACGCTCACATATTGATTCGAAAAATTATGAAATTTGAAACCTAGTAATAATTCGACATCACGGACCCAACAAAAGTGGTTTCGTCGAAATCCGAGGTCATTTGCAAAATGTCCATTTTTAAGGGCCTGAATTCCATAGCGACTATTCAGAATTTTCAACTGGACATATCTTTTGATTCCTGATATGAAATCTTGATTTTTCGGATTCGTTAGAAAGATATTCACTATTAGATTCCATTATTTTTGGTTTCACTAAAATCCGGATTGTTTTGCACCCGGTACATTCAATTGAAGTTTGAAATCGAATTATCGAACTACCGCGCCATTTTCAATTCCTTTTAATTATATATAATTATTATATATTCTAACGACGACGTATATAATATATACGTTCTAATTCTATTCAAAATAAATTTCACGTCGATATTATTTAAATAATTCATTTCAAATAATTAAAATTCGCTAATATTGCCAAAATAAAAATTTTAAACTGGCCCAGATTTTACGGGTTGTTACAATCTCCCCACTTAAAACTTTTCGTCCCCGAAAAGGAACAAAGTCGAAAGTGGTTTGATTAATCAACTCTACGCTCGATCTGGCTTCCATTCTCCAACTCTTTAGTTTCTGAGAATTTTCAAAACTTCAAAAATTTGGCTAACTCCCGAAATTTTTTGAAAAATTTCGCCATAACCTCCCCTGCAATGGGAGCATCGGGGAATTTCAAATAGCTTCCCCGGTCCTTCAGATCTTAAAAAAAGAAAAAGAAAAAGCCAAGCGGCTAGCCAATAGGCTCACAAATCATCATCACCCAAACAAAACAGGAAATTATGTAGTAAACATGTACCTATTTGTCGGGCAAACAAATTTATATTCTCTGGCTCTAGCCTCCTTGCTATGACCTGTTCAAAAGATATACATGTATGCAAGCAAATGCAACCAAACTTCAATACAATTCAATATTTGATTCAATTAGGCTAAATGGTTCAAAATTAGCAAACAACTAAACAAACAACACAAACATCAATCAATTAGTGAATTAGAGTTTCAAATTCATAATTTTGATACATATACAAAAATCATGTTTTTTGATACCAAATCACAACAATAGGCCCTATCTAATTTTGGTTCTCACACCAGTCTAATGGAAATATATAGATATCACACATTCGAAACACGAATATAAATACTAATGATGTGGCCACATCATCAGAATTATCCCCGGGTGTCTAGAATGTGACTCTATATCTATCCAATATATTAAAATTTCAAATACACGCGGATCAGACGTATACGCAAAATCTATATATATTGGATTGTCCACATCAATATAAATAGGTAATCAAATACGAATAATTGATTTAAATTTTCAAAACAAAAATTTGTTTTCACTTTCAAAAATATACTCTTCACACTCGTTCTAGGATACTACTGATCCCATCTCTAACGAGTCATTCCCGTTGGATTTTACTAATCCAATATCTGATGTATTCTTTCGTATGGTTCTAATGTGTCTTGTTCTCTAGCTTTGTAAACCAAAGCTCTGATACCAACTGTGAAGACCCGTAACTTCCCCGTAAAGGAAAGTGTCGGATAGTTCGAGAACAAACCACAACAGAACGCATACAGAAGAACATTTCACTATATATTACAACAGTGCATCAGATTACAAGAATATACAGAGTATAAATGAATATTACACAGAAATATCAGAGATTCAAATTACATTTAAATACATAGCAGCGGAAAATAATACAAAGCTCAACTAGAAGAGATATACGGATACAAAGCTTTCCGGATATCGTTCCAGCTGTAAACCAGGATCCTGTGAATATAAATCTGCAAAACCAAAACTACTAGCTGCCCGTGTCGAAAATAAGGGCACCCAGAGTTTAGGTTAAAACAATAAACTCCAGGTCAGTCATGTGACTGGTGTGAGAACTAAACAGTTATTAATCTTTGTCTTTAAAGTTCGGTAAATCAAGGGACCACGCCGTATAACACGGAACGGGTTTCCTCCCAAGAATACCAGTGCATAACCAAACAGCGCAATGCTAAATAAAGAAAAATGAAGCTGTTATAAGACCCAGGTCCTATCACACAATGCAACGCAAGCCGGGGGATAGGGTTTTCCCTTATAACAGCCAAAGGATGCTTGATACGTTTAAAACAAATCATTTGATACTACTATAAGTGCATAGTGTATAAAACAACTTCAAATCATAAGTATCAATCGTAGACGACATGAGCGTCCCATGCCACTATGTCGCCATATATAGGTTTACAAATAAAACCGCAGAGTCGCGTATTTGGAAATTGGATTCCATCTATGAACCGAGGCAAAAGATAGTCCTCCATCGATTCGAGACGCTCTAGCCGCCCCTCAGGAACAGCCGCAACTGCCCCTTGGATCGTCAGGGCCGGTCCACACGGAGTGGATTATTATGCCTGAACAATACGTCTCCCCACCCTATGGGTGTAAGTCTGGTCCGTCAGCCGACCAGAATGCATTCGGCCGAAACCGATATAACCGAGGCGCCTCGCAACCGCAACAACCACATAAGTCAAACTCGTCAGGGCGTGTAAAACCACTGACGCCACTTCTAGCTAGAAAGAAACGCAAGTCCTCCCTGATGTCCTCTCCCGTTTTTGGTTCATACCGGGTGCGAAACTCGCGAAGTAAACGTTACACAAAGCTACGCCACAAAGGCCGTGCTTTGATCATCACCACAAGACTTTGCTTTTCAACAGAAGCCTTGATCATTTGCATCTTAGCATGCCACATCAGGCAAACCACTCTATGCAACCGATATCAGTCACACAGAATGAAATCCAATGTCAGACACACAGTCCATTTACAAGTCCGTTCTGGCCTGAACGAAACCGGAGGCACCTAGTACCCCGCATATCCATCGATCTCCAAGTACGTCTGGACGATCACTAACTGTTTCCATCTTCTTGGGTGTACAGCCCAATCAAGATCATCAGTTATCACCCAAACGACGTGAAGACCTCCGGTCTTCGACCATCGTCTTCATCTTCGACTTATCGTCGCATCAGTTATTCAGAATGGGATAAACCCGATCTTTCCGAATAACTCGCGTATATTTTAAATAAGTGTTACACAAACACAACATACGCCTCATTCCAATTCATTAGTCACTAACCGTAAATTAATCAAGAGAATAATTCCCCAAATATTAACCCCGAAGGCCGAAACCAACATCAGATCAATATCCAGAAAACCATTCTGCTTGGCTAACCGACAGTTAGTTTCTAAATTTCACGTTCAAATCTAATTAAAGATTTAACTATCGCCTGGAGCAAAACTGGTGATGCTCCATTCTCGATCTTTTCAATCTAATTAAAGATTCATTAAAACTCCACTTAGTTTTAATCATTATCTGGGTTAAAGAATCAGTGTCATTTAAAACACGATTCACGATAAACCCAAAATCACATTCCATTAATTATCGGGTTAAAGAACAAGTGTTATTTAAAACACTGTTCACGATAAACCCAAAAAATCAATATCAATTCAATTCCAATTAAATATTATTTAATTGGTACACTTCATTAAATCTAAATAAAAAGATTTAATCCTTTCTCAACTGGGTTCAAGAACAGTGTTAATGAAGACACCATTCACGACAAACCCAAATCACATTCATCAATTATCGGGTTAAAGAACAAGTGTTATTTAAAACACTGTTCAACGATAAACCCAAAAATCAATATCAATTCTATTCCAATTAAATGTTATTTAATTGGTACACTTCATTAAATCTGAATAAAAAGATTTAATCTTTTCTCAACTGGGTTCAAGAACAGTGTTAGTGAAGACACCATTCACGACAAACCCAAATCACATTCGATATTCAATACAAGGCTCTGAATAGAAAATATATCGGCTTATATTCAATATCGAATTCTACGACTAACAAATGTCGTATTGGAAATAGCGATATATGTATATATCTTTCAAATTTCCATATCAACATCCGTATAATCACGAATTCCAACATCGAAATATTCCGAAGACAATTTCGATTCAATTCCACTCCAATGCAATCATTGGATATTCTGGTTATTTTTAAAACCATTTCAAATTCAATTTATTTATTTAAAAATAAATAGAATTATAATTCTAGTTCAAAACTAGTTCATTTCGATAAAAATCTATTTTTATCTTTTCAAATATGGAGTTTTTCATCCCAATTCTTTCTAAATCATTTCTTATGATTTTACACAAATTATTACTATTTTTAATAATTTTATCAAGGCCCGTACAGTCGATTTCCATCAATGGCCATCGAACTGCACTTACAGCGACCTTTTTCGAATTTGATTTGGACATAATTCCAAATCCAGCCGTTAGATTTCAAATTTCTAATTTTCATTAGAAAGCTCTTTTCGATACGAACCCAACGGTTCCGGTTTTAGGAGAATCCGACGGTCGGATCTCCCGTAATGTCCGTTTGAAATAAATGGTCGAAATTCGCGAACTGCCGCGGCGCGGCGCGTTCTATTCAGGCCATTATATATATATATAATATATATAATATATATTTCGTCGATTTCTATTTAAAAAACGAATTATATAAATAGTTTAAATTCGTTTCAAATTCTATTTCAACTTCTATTTCAATTCAAAGCAAAATTGAATTCTTCTTTATAAATTCGTTTTAAAATTCATTTCTATTCAATTCGAATTTCAATTCAATTTGAATTCATTTCAATTCGCTTTCAATTTCATTTGAATTCGTTTTCAATTCAATTCATTTCGAAATCGTTTCAATTCAATTCATTTCGAATCGTTTTCAATTCATTTCATAATCGTTTTCAATTCAATTCATTTCGAAATATTTTCAATTCAATTCATTTCGAAATCGTTTTCAATTCAATTCATTTCGAAATCGTTTTCAATTCATTTCGAAATCGTTTTCAATTCAATTCATTTCGAAATCGTTTTCATTCAATTCATTTCGAAATCGTTTCAATTCAATTCATTTCGAAATCGTTTTCAATTCAATTCATTTCGAAATCGTTTTCATTCAATTCATTTCGAAATATTTTCAATTCAATTCATTTCGAAATATTTGATTTCAAAATTACTTTTCAATATCCATTTCAAAATGAATAAAATCGATAAAAATATCGTTCACAGTCAAAATGGCGCATCTAATCAACACGGCTTCATATATTTCCATTTTCAAATATTCTATTTCAAATATTTCTATTATTAAAATATTTCGTTCAACACATGACCAATCTCAATGAATGAGTACTGTCAACACATGAACTTTTATTTTATAATATTCTTTATTTTTCAAATTGGAATGAGGCCCAATCAATTACCATATAAAGTTAATTATATGGATTTTCATACAACACATGTATATCATAGCATTGAAAAATAATCAACCATCAACCAAAGTGCACTACACTGTATAAGCATCAAATATAGATATTCAACGCTTATAACAGCCTGTCAATCGATCGATCGACATATTATCAATCAGGATGAGTGAACTTCAAATTTCATCCAACACCCGTGTGGGGTTTCAAACAATCAAACGCATATTTTATTTGTGCAGTTGGGCGATGTGTAAAATTTATCGTCCCAATCAATGTCATTCAAATAGGTGTACATAAACAAACCGTCCGGTTTATAAATGAATATTTTATTTTATTCACTTCACGTTAAAAATTATATTTTTAACGATAAAACATTTTATTTCAACCTATGAATTTCTATTCAATTCATTCTTTAAATAAAATGTTATTTTTATTTTTCTAACATATTTTAGAAAATTTCGGCGGCATAACGGCACGATACTAGAAACGGGACAAGGCCTAGCCTTATCCCCGGTCTAGTGAAGGCCCACGCCATTCACACATCAATCAAATCACTTTCGTTATGCAAACTACAAAATTTGGGGTAAGAATCTAACCTAGTCTTACTCCTTCGCCTTATAACGGCGCACGTCTAATCCTAACCAATTTATCGATTCGATTTTTCACACCACAAACCACATTCAAACCAATATCTCAATCAATCACCAAACATCCAAACAAACAAGTCCATGGTATGTGGACGGGTGTCGGGTGCTTCTAATAAGCACCGTCTGCATCCTAGTATATATATATATCTAGAAAAAGAGAATTAAGAGTGAGAAGTTCTCACATTTAGCTATCCTAGCTCCACGGCCCTTCTAATGCAGGAAACCTTCGCCAACTCGCCTTTTTGTCGCTTTCGTTGTCCGCTTTCACTACATATGTAAAAATCGAATTTTTACTTCGCTATTCAATATATAATAATCATATTATTATTTTTTTTTTCTCGAAGTTCAATATATAAAAATCCTATTTTTAACTCGAAGTTCAATATATAAAAATTCTATTTTTAACTCGAAGTTCAATATATAAAAATTCTATTTTTAACTCGAAGTTCAATATATAAAAATTCTATTTTTAACTCGAAGTTCAATATATAAAAATTCTATTTTTAACTCGAAGTTCAATATATAAAAATTCTATTTTTAACTCGAAGTTCAATATATAAAAATCATATTTTTAACTCGAAGTTCAATATATAAAAATTCTATTTTTAACTCGAAGTTCAATATATAAAAATCATATTTTTAACTCGAAGTTCAAATATATAAAAATTCTATTTTTAACTCGAAGTTCAATATATAAAAATTCTATTTTTAACTCGAAGTTCAATATATAAAAATTCTATTTTTAACTCGAAGTTCAATATATAAAAATTCTATTTTTAACTCGAAGTTCATATATAAAAATTCTATTTTTAACTCGAAGTTCAATATATAAAAATCATATTTTT